>CM077316.1:3077696-5815392 GCA_039655065.1 Glossophaga mutica
TCACACACAGGTGCAAAAGGAGCAGAACGGGGATGAGCGCTAGGAGGGGTATTTTATTTTGTTTTATGTTTATTTTTTAAGACTTTATTTATTTTTAGATAGAGGGGAAAGGAGGGAGGAAAATATATATGTGCGAGAAACATCGGTTGGTTGCCTCTCATACGTGCCCCAGCCGGGGACAAAGAACTTGCACCCAGGCCAGTGCCCTGACCGGAAATTGAACCAGCAGCGTCTCCCTTTGCTGAGCAGTGCCCAGCCAACTGAGCCACACCGGTGAGGGCAGGCTTTTTTTTAAACAACTGGATTTTTCTTAACTTCTACTAATTCTATAAGTATGCAATCTATTGACAAGGAGAGAGGGGGCTGGAAGTTTATCCTGATAAAGGAACAACATCAGAAACCCATCAAGATGAAAGGCAGGAGAATATTCAGGGAATAGCAAATAGTCCAGGTAAATTGCAACCTAGGAGATGTGCAAGGGACCATGGGAAAAGTGGAAAGATAACGCACAGAAGAAAAGTGGAATCTATAAAAGGAAAGAACCAAGAAATACCACTGGAAAAGTTGTATTAACCTTTGTCATGAGGCTGTTGTGAAGATTTGCGTATACAATTAAAATATCACTATGTGTGTATATATACATATTTATATGAAGCACCTTAAAGTGAGGCACTATAAATATTAGGTGGTATTAGAACTATTAAGTACGTAAACAACCGCGATCCATCAGAAGCGCCTTTGAAATAGGAAAGGTTATAATGGGAGGGGACACGAGCACTGATCCGTCTTTAAGGAAAGGAAGCGGCCACAATCAGGGGCCCCTGAGGGTTACCACGGAGTCTCCGTCCAGATCAGGGCCAGCTCTGGTCCACGGGTCAGATCCACACGCTGTCCGGCAGTTGGCCGAAGAAACTGCGCACACAGGGCCCAGCAGAAGCAAGGCCCGCTTGAGTGTGGTGAGTAGGATGACACCACGGTGTAATACTGTGTGGTTTTCACGAACGTTTCGCCTACAAGGCCCCGTGGGGTATTTGAGGGTGATAGTGCTATTTTACAGAATCACATGCTTATGATTTCTTAACAAAAAAGGGGCGACATTTGTGCCGGACCCTGTGTTTTTGACCCCTGGATGAAGCTTCAGCCTGTATCTAAAAAAAAAAAATTGCTTTGAAGATAAAACTAAAATTGTGGTGTGTTCAATAAGTCAGTCGAACTCACTGTGTTTGATTTCGCTGCCTTTAACCATGACGAACATTTCCAAAACCATCTGAAATTTTGAAGGAGGGTTTTTGTTTTTGTTTTTGTTTCGCTTGTTCGTTTGTTTGGTCATTGGGTCATTTTTTGCTTTATTTTTATTTAATTTTTATCTTTTGCCATAGGTTTAACTAGATACAAAGTGTATTTTTGTAATAGTTTCATGTAAAAAACGGTAGTTCTGTCTAACAAGCCAAGCCCATTGTCTGAACTTTGGTGTCACCTCCCCCCAGTTGTATCTGGGGTCCCAGCTGTCCTCCGTCTGGAGCCAGAGTGGGGGCCTTTGGGGGAGCAGAGTGCAGCCTCGGCCTCCCAGGGCGCCCCAGTCAGAACCACCTTAGGAATCTCATTTTCAGAACGCCAGTATTTGCTATCAGTGTAGCACCCGGAGACTGATATATTGATATTAGGAGGTTTAGGTGGATTCGTGGAAATATTTGTGTAATACCCATGGATCACAATTGGAAAAAAAATCATTTGAATGCAATCATCTTAAGATCGCCGCATTTGCAAGCAACCCCCGCCCTAGTTCCGTGGAATGATTTGTCTCTGTTTAGCCCCCTAAATGTTCACAGAAATGGAAAAACCATGTGAGGTTTCTTGGTGCAATTTCTTGAAAGATTGAAGTCTCAAATTTAGGATCCACTGTAAAAGGAAGAAAAGGAGGAATATATTGAAAAACCACAGGGCGTTTCTGCCTTGGAGAGCGAAGCTGCAGCAATGGGGGAACAAAATCCTATGCAAATCACAGAGGAAATTAATACATTTTAAAGGGTATCAGAGCAAAACTGCTGAATCCTATGGTTTGTCGTCAGTAAATTAAATGCAACATCGCTCATTTAATTTGTGTGAATTACTAGTTGACTTCTAAAGTATGGAAAAATAAGAACTAATGCCACTTTATGAACTGGAAATGAGATTTTCTTCTTTTCAAAAGAACAAAAGACAAGAAATAAAGTTGATTCAGAGTCGAAACAACCATTTAGTTATAGCAATATGTTGGCTTCCAAGAAAAATATTCTTTCTGGGTTTTATTGGCGATTTTTTTCATTCAAACCTAACTCAGACCAAACGTGGGGAGGCAAGTGACTTCCCCCCAAAGCTGGGCTGGCTGGGACTCGGGACCGGAGGACCCCAGGACGGGGCCATGGGGGCCCTCTGCAGCTCACCCACGAGAAACCTGCACACTCGGGTCCTCGCCCGCCGACTCGACGGGGAGGAAGTGAAGGTGGTCGCTCTTCTCCTGTAGGGTTTCCACTGAGCACGAGATTCGGAGCTGTGCGAAATGGACTCGACAAGAGAGACTTCCGTGGCAACATCTGGGTCAGCGGGATATATTCAAATTCTGGAGCCTCAGCAAAAAGCAGCATCAGGGGGTGGTAGGACTCCAAGGAACTGGGGAGGTTGCTTTTGTCCGACGACTCGGCTTGTGGACAATGGACAGAGCCTCGGAGACCCGACGCTGATTGGGCTATGGCGTGAGTTAGGAGCAGAACCCGACCTGAAGGCCGAGGTTCAAAGCCAGGGCTGCTGACCTTGAATTAATGCACATTGAAGAGATCTCCGTTGGAAAGGGAGCTTTTTGTGTAGATGCTTAATTTCTTCACACACATGCACCATGCGCACACACGCAGCCCTAAGTTGCTCGGGCACCATTAGCAACCAGGACTGCACACCTGGGACCGTTGGGCAGAAACTACGGGGGGCGGGGGGCAGAGCACCCCCCGCCCCGAGATAGACTGTGTTTAGTGTCTCCCGTAGCTGGGGGGTGGGGAGCCCAATCCAGTGAAATGAGCCACAGAGTGGCTTCCCTCTTCTGCGCGGGCACGGGAGGGAAGCGGCTGAGCACCCTGCAAAGGCGCCGTCTCAGTCTAACCGGCAGAAAAAGTGGAGGGTCAAACCCGAGAGGGCCTCCAGAGGATGCGCAGCCACTCTGCCAGCTGTGTCCCTGGAGAATGGGTTTGGGAAGTGAAGGTGAGGTCGTTGAAAATGGGCGGGGGCGGGGGCGGAGGCGAAGGCTCCCGGAGGTCCCCCGCAGGACGTGGGCAGCCCCGGCCTGCCCCGCTCGCTTGTCTGGGCGCAGCTTTTTTTGTTAACTTCCCCTTTTGCCAGGGGACCTTTGGCTGTCAGAGACACGCGATGATGCCTTCTCTCACCGAGCTTACAAAGCGCCATCTGACACGCGATGGAACAAAACAGGAGTCAGAAGGAACCGCAGTGAACGTCCGAACTAGGCTCCCGGTTCCCGCAAGTGGAGGGGCTGAGCCCCGGTCACCCAGCCGAGGTCCCGGGCTTGATAAAAGCACGCCGGGATCAGACCCCGGGTTTCCCGGTGCCCGTTTTCCACACCCCTCGGAGTCGGGGGTCTGCGATGAAATCCCTGCTCTGACTCCCTCAAATGCCATCCTGCGGGAGGTACTTTTTCCGTGCTGTGGTTTTCTCGCCGGGGTCGTAGGAGCAGAGCAGCCTCGTGAGGATCCCTGGGCTTAGCTTAGCGCCCAGCTCGACACCCACAGTTCGAGCTCGGGAGACGCTGGCTCCCAGGAGGAGCCCTCGAGGGACAGAGGACAGGGAGCTGGGACGGGAGCCTCTGGTCGGGTCGCCTGCCTGGGAGAGAATCCTGAGCTTTCCCTCCCGCTTCTACTGCGATGACAACAACAATGAGTTACACCGCTTGATCCGGCCGCACTCACATGCCTCATATTCAGCAGAAGCATCTGTTGGCCCCACCCAGATCAGCAAACATTCGTTAAACATCTACATGCCATTTGTTCTCCCCTGGGTACCAGGGAGTCAAAGACACGTCACCCACGGTGACTCAGGCCTCAAAATTACTCACCATCCTGCAGGAAAAGACGCCCCAAAGGAAAAACAATCAGGCTAGCGATGAATCATAAGGGGCTGGTGCTACTGGGGGAGGCTGTTTCTTGGCAAAGATGACTGATGTCTTGCAGTTGGAGGGGGCATAAGCCAGGAGAGGTTGGGGGAGGGGCCATTCCAGGCCGGCCAGGAGCCAGCGCCGAGGAAGAAGGGTGTGGCAGAAGACAGCACGTTTGACGCCCTGGGGGAAGTACAGTTGCTTCCTTGTGGCTAAAATTCGAGTTCCAGGAGGAGGGAGGGAGGGAGCGAGGTACAGCCAGGGGGTGTCAAGTTCAGATCACCCAGGCCTGGAGCGTTATCTAGAGACTTCCCACCTTACCGGAAAGGACTGGCTTGCAAAAGGAGTACTTGATCAGATGCTTGGTTAAGAAAGGCAATTCTGGAGGTAGAGTGAAGCATGGATTGGAAACTGAGGCCCGGGACGATGGAGACGAGTCCAGAGAAAACTAGAAAGAAACGAAGTGGGGGTGGGGAGCAGGACAGGGAGGCTGGGGTCCGGCGACCTGCAGAGGTCGAGAGCGGGGTGGGGTGAGGCAGAGAGGGCAGTGGGGGTGACTTGGTTTTCCGATTTGGGCTTCCTAGGTTACTGAAGCTCCCAGCCACCACCCAACAAGGCGAAATCCTTTGGGGGGAGCAGACACTGGGTGTGGGAGGACGGAAAAGGTGTCGAATTCAGCGCTGGACACGCTGCGTTTAAGGAGCACAGGGGACGTCCGCGTCAAAACGTCCGGTGGGGACTTGGGAACCCGGCAGGGCGGTGGAGTGGTGAGCACACAGCTGGGAGGCGGGGAGGTGGATGGGGGGCCGGTCCCATCCTCCGTCCCTCTGCGGGCTGTGTTTCTGTGTTCCGGCCTTCTGACCGCCCTCCCAGAAACGCAGGTGGCATCGCCCACGGCAGGGAGAGCCTGCCGTCGACGTCACAGCGCTTGCTGGGTCCCCTAGGGAGGCTGCTGCGGTCCCTGGAGTCACTCACGGGCAGGACAGCGCCCGCCCGCCCTCGCACACCGTCCCTCTGCTCAGCCACAGGCGCCCCTCCCACGGTGCCTCAGGAGAAGCGAGTGCGGGACCATCGGAAGGGCCCGGGGATGGATTCCGGGCACCAGTGTTTAAGAACCAGGTGGCACACGGGAGCCTCAGGGAAGCAGGGACAGGGCAGAGGGACAAGAGACGGGAACAGCCAGGGTTTTAAACCCAAGGGAGGGAGGAGGGGGCCTGAGGGAAGAGGAGCAGTCGGGGAGCGCCAGTGAGGGACTCCTGGCATTTTTTAAATATATTTTATTGATTACGCTATTACAATTGTGCCATTTCTCCCCCATCATTCCCCTCCACCCTGCACACCCCTCTCCCACCCACATTCCCCCCTTTAGTTCATGTCCATGTGTCGTAAGTTCTTTAGCTTCTACATTTCCCACACTATTCTTGCCCTCCCCCTGTCTATTTTCTACCCCCCGTCTATGCTACTTATTCTCTGTACCTTTTCCCCCTCTCTCCTCCTCCCACTCCCCTGTTGCTAACCCTCCATATGATCTCCATTTCTGTGTTTCTGTTCCTGTTCTAGTTGTTTGCTTAGTTTGCTTTTGTTTTAGATGTGGTTGTTAATATCTGTGAGTTTGCTGTCTTCTTACTGTCCTATTTTTTATCCTCTTTTTCTTAGATAAGTCCCTTTAACATTTCATATAATAACAAATAATAAAGGAGAACTTCCCCAATCTGGCAAAGGAAATAGACTTCCAGGAAGTCCAGGAAGCTCAGAGAGTCCCGAAGAAGTTGGTCCCTGGCATTTTAACATGGAAAACTGGGAGGTCGCTGCTGACCTGGGCCAGAGGCAGAGCCTCAGCCGGGTTCCAGGTGCTGGGTTCCAGGATGGAGATGAAACCCAGGCAGCAGGTGTAGCCAGCTCTCCAGGTGCGCGGCTTCTGTGAGCGGGAAGAGAACGGGGGGGGGGGGGGGGCGGGCAGGGAGGCGCTTCCACTTCTGTTTCCTTCCGCTTCTGTGCTGAGGTCGGGGGAGGCTGAGCGCGTGTGCACCCTAAAGGCAATGAGCCAGCAGAGAGGGCAGCTCACAGATTCACACCAGACACGCGCGCCTACGCCACCGTGCAGCTTTCTCCTGCTCCTTGTCGTAGACGCGGTCGCAAATACAAAAGTGGGTTTCCTCCCCTAATCTGGCATCAGGACTGTGGCCGCAGCGTCTGTGGGAGGGGACAGCCGCTGTCTCTCCGTGAGCGGGCCTCCGCCACCTCTTCTGGGGGCAGCGCAGGCACTGGGAGGCCTCGGCAGCCTTCGGGGTTGAAGCAAACTTCGGTCTCGGCACCTGACACGGAGAGTTCAACCTGGCGGAAGTCAGGGTGCCCCTGGGCTTCCAGAAAGGGAAGGGACTCTCGTCCGTGAACTCTCAGAATCCTCCTCGAGTTCTCCCACAGCGATGCCGTCTGTAAGCGTGGTGGAGCCCAGGTGGAGACCGCTCACACACACGCACACAGAAAGGATGTACAATTCTCGCTTTGTCAGAAGCACGGATTTCTGGTGCTGGGAGAGCATTTTTAGAATGATTGAGGTGACTACTCTCATTTTACAGGTGAAGAAACTGAGGCATGATAAAAACGTAATCATGACATCATGCTGATCAGACATCGCAGTAGCCTGCCTAACCATGGGGAATGCATTCCAGGACCCCCGTGGGATCCCGGAAACCTCGACTAGTGCTGAACCCCATGTACTGGGTTTCCTGCGAGCACACACCTGTTCCCTCCAGGCAAGCACCCCACGGCTTCTCTTTGGCACCTGCATTGCCAGCATCATTGGTCTTGCTCTTTGGGGCCGTTCTTCAGTGAAATAGGGATGACCTGAACACAAGCCCCGCAGAACTGTGACAATCTATCTGACCGGCAAGACGGCCCCTAGGGACCAACAGTCGGCTGGTGAGGGCAGCTCGGAGACGCTGGACAAAGGGATGGTCCCCATCGCAGGAGGGACAGAGTGGGTGGTGTGAGGCCTCATCATGCTACTCAGAAGGGGCACGAATTAAAAGTCATGGCTTGTCTCCTTCTGGAATCATTTTGTTGAATGTTTTCAGGCCATGGTGGACCGCAGGCAACCGAAACCACAGAAATGGAAATCGCAGGAAAGGGGCACAGCTCCGTAGTCGTCATGTGCTCCTAACATCAATGAACTCACGAGATCCTCAGAAAGACGTGGGAAGAAATAGAGCAAACCCAAACCAAAACAGAATGAACTGCAGTTGTGCCTTAAATATCTTGTATCTCAACCCGCACACTTCCATGAAAGAGGAGTATTTGTCTCCGCCTCTTCCTGCCACAGGTCGAATACATTGTTTCCATACGTTGTTTCCACCCTACAGGTCCAGAAATAGACATGAAATAGACTAAGAGACACAAAGGATCTGCTTGATGTTGATGCCAGACAGACATTCTGTGTCTAAAACTCACCTCGGAATCCACCCTGGACCTCAGGATTCTTCGATTTCAGCGAGGTTTTTCATTTCCTTTTCATTGTGTATTTTTCTAACACATTCTGTGCTCCAGCCCTTTCACTGACATGGCTGAGTTAATCATCATGACAACTCTGTCCGACGGCTGAAACCAGGCACAGAAAGATGAAGGACCTGCAGACAGTCCCCTAAACAGTTCAGATGGGCTGGTCGTCCTCATCGCCCCTCGCCACCTGGAAACGCCAGAGGAGCTTTGAAAAGATCGCTAGCTCGCTCGTGGGCCCGCCCTGGCTACTCACATCATCGGCATTCCCTAGAGGGGGGTCTGAGGCCTGGAAGCTTCCGGTCACAGCCCATTCTGAGAACAGCAGAGCACCTGCTTTGACTTCTCGCATCTGTTCCCCCGGTCCGACTCCCTCCTCCCAGAGCACAGTGAACGCTTCGGGAGCACTTCAGAAAGGATGGCAGAGTCACTGCGTTTGAGATTCCTGCGGAACAGAAAAGCGGTTCTCCTGGGTACACAGCCTCCCATCATACAGGTCACCGCCGGCCCCAGTGAACTGCCCGTGCTAATTGCAAAAAAAAAGGGGGGCGGGGCTTCAACCAAGGCAGCCCAAAACTCTGTTCATACGGCACGAGAGGGCTAACGTCCAGAGTGCGTGGGTGAACTAGAGAGGAAGACATTCTGGAAACAGGACCCCTTTGTTGCCATTGCCGTGGATGAGCAGTTAAAACTCCTCCATTGCAGGCTGAGACTCGGCACACAGAGGAGCCCAGAGATCGCTGTCTCTCCTCGCCGGGCCCCCCGAGGATTCCTGCCAGAATCCATGTGTAACAGACAGCGTCCTGCGCTGGGCTGGGAGATAATAAATATAGGGGGGGCTGGTGGTTTCCGGGGGCGCCCAGGGCCCCTTGAAGCGGCAGAACAGGAAGACGGTGCCGGTCCGAGGTTGTGCTGTCAAACTCGAAAGGCGTTTTTTCCCCTTTCTCTCCAGAGGGCAATTTCTCCAAGACATAACTTGCTTTCTGCCTTATCATCTGGAAACTCGGTGGTTAATTACTCAAATGCCTGATCCGCAAACCTCTAACTGTCATATCTTTTCTTCCTTTTGGGTGACTTTCTTAAAAGAATGTCTCAGTTTTAATGAAGGAACTCTCATTAAGAGTTGCCTGTACTTTAGGAGTTTTTGTACAGCTATTTCTTCTTCCTTTTAAAATCCTTCCTTATTTAAGCTGCAGTGACTGAATGAAATTATCTAACTACAATCTAGTTGATAAGAGATCGTAACAAAGGAGACAAAAAAAACTTGAAAAGGAATCTGAAAATGCCAGTGAATTCTTTGCATGACTTCATACAACACAGTTTTTTTTATTTCATGTTTCTCTTTCACAGAGAAAGAAACAATTCTAGAGAAAGGCATGATGATAGATATATTAAAGTGATTAATGATACAGTTAGCCTGATGGCCCATCTGTATCTAATGAAAAATAGATTATTCATCCAAGACTATCCTTTTTTTTATCATTCTAATATTAAATATAATCACGAGATGAAAGCGCTACCAAACATTGCCAAAAATGGGAAGTGATGTATTTCAGGGCCCACCTCACACCAGATGGCCCTTGGAAAAAGCGAGTGAAAGGTGAGTTTTATTCTCGGGCCCAAGTGAAGGAGCCCAGTCCCGGCCTCTGTCGTGGGGGCCGTGGGTCTAGCGCCGATGGAGCGCACTTCACCTCGTAGTCACGCAGGGGAGTGCGGGGGTCAGCTGCGCCGCTGGCTCGAGGCCTGACCTGGGGCGAGCGACTACACTCCCACCGCGCCTCCGTTTCCCGGCTCCTTAAGCTGAGCCTGACCACGTAGGGCTGTCCTGATGCTTCGGGACTGCCGCTCAGTCTGTGCTCTGCACGCAGAAGCTGTCACTCGGGCCATCCGTCTGGCGTGTCCCCTCGTCAGGGGGCGAGGAGTCCCCTCGTGGGGACAGGTGAGCCCGCCCCACCAGACCCGAGGCTCCGATTATTCAGTGAGGGCCTCAGTGCCAGGGTAGGAGGCGCCAGGG
Organism: Glossophaga mutica; assembly: GCA_039655065.1. NCBI lineage: Eukaryota > Metazoa > Chordata > Mammalia > Chiroptera > Phyllostomidae > Glossophaga > Glossophaga mutica. Next base: position 3,087,338 of record CM077316.1, read on the forward strand.
TAGGACGCGCCTGAGCAAAGCAGGAGTGTGAGCCGCCACCGACGTCTGCTCGGGACCAGCCAGCGAGGGGCTGGGCGGCGCATGGGGTCCGGCCGCGCACTGGAGAAGAAGCTCCGCCCCTCGTGTAACCGCTCAGCCTCAGCCCACTCTAACCCACGAGGCGAGTCCTAGAGGCTCCAACGGGATCGAGTCGGTGGGAGGCTGCACGAGGCAGTGCTCACCTCCTGCTGTTACTGTAGTTTTGTTTTGTTTTGTTTTGTTTTGTTTAATCTCGGAGAGAAGGCCGAGCGGGGGCCCTGGGCAGCTGGAGACGGAGAGATGGGAGCCGGACTATGAGGGCAGAGGGCAGACTGGGGACAGAGGACAAGGGCCTCGAACACAAGGGCTCCCTGCTGTCCGTCCCTCGCGCGAACCGCCCACTGCCACGTTCACGCAGTCCGTCCGCAGTGGAATCCAGACCCTGTTTCCCGGTTGCCAGCTTTCGAGTCCCCTTCTTTAGGGTCCTGAGGTCCTGTTCTTAGGAAACTTGCGTTCTGTGGGGACCCCACCGTAAACAGGGAGAGACGCTCGTGAGCAGGTGGTTCCAGACTGTGAAGAGGCACTGGCCGAGCGTGGGTGGCGACACCGTCCCCAGCGGCCAGAAGAGGCCAGTGCAGGGGGACGCCGAGCGGGCTGAAGGGCAGCGGGCAGGTCCGGCTCTGGGAGGGGCGCGCAGCGTGCCCAGGCTTGGTGCTGTGGCGGGACGGGGCGGCAGAGCCCAGGTTGTGGGGACACTGGCCAGCCCAGCAGGGGGCGTGGGGACCCAGCGCTGTGCGGAAAGCACAGCCAGGGACAGACTGAGCGCAGGAACGACCAAAGCCCCACCCCCACTCCTGTGCACTGGACGACAGAGCAGCGGACCGAAGGGCGGGCTTTGCTCTCCGAGGAGGAGGAGCTCTGAGGTCTGGCTCCCTCCAGGCGGGGCCCCAGTGGGCAGGCTCTGTCAGGGCGGCGGGGGGGGGGGGGGGGGGTCAGCGCTGCGGGGCCCCGTCCAAGTGTGGGGGGCTCCATCCTCAGCTCCGTCTCTTCCAAGGAACTGAGATCACACTTGGCTTAGCAGTCAGGTTGCTTCTGTTAAGGGTGTTTTTAAGTTTTGATTATTTTTATCCTGCTCGTTTTTCACACATCACGGTTCCTAACTGATTTCCCATTAGGTCCTTCCCCGAGAAGGATTAAACTCGCTGGGTGAGTGTTAGGCCACCGGGAGGGGTAAGGCCCGCAGGCCTGTGACGTGACTCCTGTCTCCTCGTCCCTCCGGGAAGGGGCAGCCAGACGCCTGGGGCGGTTCAGATGGGTGATGCTCACACAGCCCTTCCCTTGCCTCCTTCAAGGTCTCCAGGCCCTTGTACACTGTGCTCACCAACAGGTCTCTGGTTAGAACAGGGGGCACAAGCGTGTGCAATGTGCACTAATTCCGGCCATGGCGATTGGCTAGGCAGGGGTCCGGCACAAATAATGCCCCTGTTTTCTCACCAACTCTTCGATTACAAAGTCGTGAGCATGTCATTCTGTAACATAACACTATCACGCTCAAGCACACCATGTGACATTTTAGGGGAAAGGTTCCAACAAAAACGATGGATTATTACAGCCATATTAAGACCCTACCCACCACACTCCGGCAGGCCTTACTTCTGCCGGACCCTTTATATTTGATGTAGTTACAGTTTCCCACGCTGCTAGACAAAAGAATGCTCGCAGCCCACAAGGGCAGCCCTCCCAGACAGCTTCAGGAATGGGCTTGGACCAGGACAGCAGAATGAGTTTCTCAGAAGGTAACGAGAGGCGGGAAGAAACAGTGGCTCCCCAGAAAACCGCGGGATCGACAGGCCCAGAGACAGAGCTCACAGCGGCCGAGTGTCGGAACGTGGCCTTGCTCGGCGTGACAGGAGAGAGTTAGGGAAATTGAGCTGTATTAATCAAAAAGAGTCCAGGAAATTTTCATTAACGGGATCGTTTGGGAGCACCTCGGTCCCCCCCGCCCCCGCCTCCGTTTGTTAGGGAGACGGAGGCATGCCCTGGAAACACGGATTCTAATTATTACTGTAAGTGGGAGTTTTTGGCACAAGGTCAAGAAATAATAGGAGAATGTGTGAGTCTCACTGTTGAGCTGCTGCAAGCCTAATCATTCGAATAAAGCTGGTTGTTTCTTCTTGGACCGTCTCTGGACCAGGCAGTGTTCTGGATGAATCTAACACAATCAGGCTGTTCTCTGGGGTATAGCCGCTTCCTGCTGACTCAGGCCGACTTGCTTTCCCCACCGTTTATTAAAATGCAACATTCATATTAAAACCCCATTCTTCAACGATGACCAAATACACATTAGTAATGACATTATTAAAACGATTGGGTTCCAAATGAACTTTCACACCGGCGTGTTGCAAAGCGGTGCAGACAAATCTATCTCATTTCGCCGGAGATGGTTTTAAAAAGCTTGCGGATCTCTTTGGCACTGCTACGCAGAGATTGGATGTGTTTTTCAGGAGACAATCGAAGTTTTTACAGCTATAAAAAATGAATACTGTTTCCATTACTCCACACAGCAAACAATGTATAATTCATGATTTTTCATTAACATGCAAATGGGAAATAGTGTCTTCTGTGTTTGCGTCTACTAATAATCTATTAAATATTTAGAAGCATAGTAAAGGATACTGAAAATATTTGGTCTGGGGACTTTTAAGGAGTTTTTTGCCTTTATTTTTTTTATTTGTCCATATATTTACACATGTAAAAATGTAGAAGAAACAGACAAGCAAATGATCAACTCGGTATCTGGCATTTGTAAAATAAGACAATAACACTAATGTTTGTTTAGTTCTTGGTACTTTTAATAGCATTTAATTGGGTGGCTATTAAAGTATTTCTGAAAAAGAGAATAATTTCCCAAACAAGAGAATAATGGAAGTATGTATACAAGCAAAACTTCTAATTCCGAGTTCTGGTTGGATTGTTGGAATCAAATAATACAGTTGCAGGAAGGCCTTAGTGGGAGGGAGACAATGAAGAGTCAAAATTCGGTCAAGGATGGCAGTATACCCACGCCTTCTCTGAGGACTGGGATCTTGCTTCTAAAATGTCTCTGCACTTGCAATTTTATTATTGTTGTCCTCAGAATTAATTTGATGGAATCAGTGTGTCATGACATTTGGAAGGCATACATCTTTTTTTACTTAAAAATGAAATTGTCTTTATAGTTCACATTAGTGGCTTGATAGAATTCCTTCCTGGAATTAGTCTTTAGTCACTGTGCTCACACGTCCTGGACTCGCATGTCCATTCTGGAGAAGTGGACCTGAGATCGGGTCACCTCTCTGATCTATCGTTCTCTGCACCAACCTGGCTGACCCTTCCTCCCACCAATCCAGGAGACTGACTTCTGTTACAAATTTTATTATTGATTGATTTTAGAAAGAGAGAGGAAGAGGGAAAGAGAGAGAGAGGTATCAATTTGTTGTTCCATTTTTCTATGCATTCATTTGTTGATTCTTGTATGTGCCCTGACTGGGATTTGAACCCACAACCTTGGCATATGGGGATGATGCTCTAAACAACTGAACTGCCTGGCAAGGACACTGTTACACATTTTAGGTATATTAGAAACAATATATCAAGCTGAAGTCTTAGCAATGGCCTAGAGGAAAAGCTACAAAGATTATAGCAACACATTTTAAAAGGATCACAATGGTTTCAAGCCCACCCAGACTCTGTCATGAAGATACCTCAAAGACAGGGTACAGGGCCGGGGGGGGAGGGGAGGGGGGACAAGGTCGGAAATCCCGGGCATAGGCCCTGTACTCCCTGCTATCCAGATGGCCTGGCCCCTCCAGCGCGCCCACTGCCCTGTCTCCTGTTGGTGGGGTCCCCTAGAACTCTGTCCCTAAGGAGTTTATGCTCCCTCGGCCGGTGAATAATTCTTTGTCATCAGAACGTTTTTGCTGAGGACGTTTTCATTACTTCCACGTCCAGCAGCAGCTTACCTCCGGTGACGGTCTGGTTTTAGTCAAACAGGGAATCATTTGGAGCCTCTGAGGAATCCCTCTGAAACAGTGAACAGCGCTCACTGCTCTGGCATCGCTGCGTCCTGCCATAGCATCTGCACGCGTTGCCCGTCACCGTGGAATTACCACTTCCCTCTCTGTACCTGTCCACGCGGTAGCTGCCCTGGGAAGTCCTAGCTGTCACATCTCCGGTGCATCTACCCTTCAGACCCTCCAGTGCAACAGTGAGCTGTTGTCATGGAGACCAGGGGCTTCGGGAAATGGGAGCCCGCCTTTCCCTCGGCGCAGTCGACGCTGCACGCAGGACCCGGGCTGTGGACAGGGCGGGCACAGCCCAGACGATGCCGAAACAGCGCCAATGCCCAGAAAGCTGAGAAAGCTGAGTCGGCCGTATGGCCCAGGATGACTCAGCTCAGAGCGGTCCGATAAAGTGAAGACGGCCTATCGAAGGGTCTCAGAGCCGGATGGTCACCCGCATTTCAGACACGGGGAGTGAGGCGAAGGATTTCAGAACCACTGGCAGTTGGGGACAGTCGGCGGGGGGTGGGGGGGGCAGGAGACCGCCTTGCTAAGAGCTCTGAGCCAGTTCCTGGCCGTGGTCTGTCGTTTTCTGTATTTGAGTCCATTGCTCAGCGCTGTGCAGCGTGGGCTTCCAGGGGAGGGAGGACAAAACACCCTGGCCACTGGTGGCCACGGCGTGATCCGTGTCTGAGAATTCCTGAGGGCCGTGAAGACACTCGGAAAGCAGACACCCAAAACTATGTGGTCGAGGCCCTTTCTCGGGTGAATTGGACAGCACGGTAGATATGCTAAAAAATGCATATTCCCATCCTCGCGCTAGGGCTCCCCATCCTGCATCTCGACGATGAGCCGCCTTGCGGCCGTCGATACCGGAAGCACAGCATCGATGCTTGGGCTCACAATGTGTTCGAGCTCTTCGCTTTCAAAGAGCGTCATTTCTCCCTGTCTGTCCTGAGCTGAATTGTCCTCTCGACTGTGTCAGCTCAGGAGTGCGTTCTGATTTGCATCCCTCTCCTGGCCGAGTCACGTCTGGTCCCTAGGTCCGATTTTCAAGTCCCGAGCATCAGCAGGGCGACCGCAAAGGTCTGTGATCTGAAGCTTTATTGGATGTTTGTGTGTTTGTGTTCATGGAAGAGCAGAGAGGGAGGGGGAGGGGGCGATATTTGACTCGCTGTCTAGCCAACACCATCCTAAAAAGCACTGAGCTGAAGCTGCTACAAGTGTTCGTTTTCTGACCCTCTCGTGTATAATGGGGACCATCGAGATCTGCACCTGCGTCGACGGAAGGTTTGCGGTTTCTCGAGAAATGTGTCAGCCCGTGGACAGAAGGAAGCTGGGGGACAGCCGGGATGGCTCCTGGAATCAGGCACCCTTCCACACCATGTTCCCCGTGGTGTGCAGACGCCTCCGCCGCACGGCGGGGAGAGGAGGCTGGTGGCAGACGCCGAATTTCTCTGAGCTACGCGAAATTTCTCTCCGTGGACCCGTGCCTAACAGCCATCGCACCAACCGCAGGTACAGGGGGGCCTGTGTCCTCTTTGACATGACGCTGGTGTCACCCCGGGGCCAAAGCCTTGCGCTCTTGCTTGCTGAAACCGCCCTGGGAGCCGGAGGAGGGCGGACACAGCATGCGCGCCGGTCGGGCTGTTCCGGCCATCCGAATAGAAGGCGGTGACTCTCCCCAGCACCAACCACATCGCTCACTCCACTGTGGGATCCTGGGGTGAGGAAGCCTTGAAATAACAGTGGCAGTACCCGCCCCCCCAAAAGTAATAATGACGCTGGTGGGAACTTTTGTAATGTCAGCATGTGTCATGGATAGGATCCCATCCGACTCTGATCTCGTGTAACAGTAAATACTCATGCTTTTCATAGAAAACCCTACTGCTTATTGGTTGATTCATCAAATGAAATTTTGTCATTGAGCAACCAGGCAGGTTGACCATAAGCATCTGATAAAAGGAAGTTCGGAAGACTGTCTTTAGCCTGGGCCAGGTGGCTGCCTTGTATCAGGGAATTTCCATAACACCTGCTGAAGTACAGACAATTCACCAGGCAAGCCTGATGAATAGAAGTCCTCTGGGTACTATCGAGAAGGCTCAAGAAAAAAAAAAAAGAAAAGAAAAATTTCTATGCTCACTGAGCATTCTTGGAGAAACTGTTTATTTTAGGACATTTGTACCTGAATACAATATACAGATGATGTATTATACAATTATACACCTGAAACCTGTATAATTTTATTAACCAATGTAACCCCCCGTAAATTCAGTAAAAAATGGGAGACAAAATTCCCACAACAACAAAAAGAAAAGTATAGGAAAATGCAAGGAAACACTAAGAAAAGAAAATTATGGGAGGTGATCGAAATGACTAAGAATTTTAATATGTGAAGCTAGCACCTTAGTAGTTTACAAGGAATATTATTACAGTTTATCTCATTTCACAGTGAAAATAATACGGTGAATTTCTTATAGTCAACGACTGCTCCCAGCAGATCCCGGACCATAACCGTGTCCTACCCACCCCCTCCCCCCAGAGCTCCAAAGTACCGAGTACTCTTCTCTGCCTACTTTCCTGTTGGTGAGATGAAGATGAACTCAGAAAAGTTCTGTAGAAAAAATGCACTTGAAATTTGGTGCCAGGAAGCTAACGCCTTGGACCTTGAACATCAGACCCCGTATCCAACACCTGATGGGAAACACTCTCCCGGCCCTTGTGGCACGAATGAGTCTGGGAAGTTTGGGATTATTGTCCAGCACCCCGAGAGAAGAGGAGAAGACACCCCGTTGCTTGATTTCAGTGGTTAAGGGCTACTTCTGGAAGAAGAACGATCCTGAAACACTGGCTCGAGTTGGCCCCCTGGCCTCTTGCGTGGAGGGAACATCGTAAGTTCTCAATCTGCCACCTCAGCACTTGGCAAGACGCATCACCTCAGGGACCGAAGAACAGGAATGGACCTGTGCCCAAGAACTTGCTGAAGAAGGGAGCTCTCGAAAAGGCAGGACTGTGCTTTGCAGGGCATCTTTCTCTTTTGCTTCTTCTTGATGCTACAATTGGTGATTCTTTCTTCACGCATGGGCCGTGTACGCACCTCTCTGCTTATCCTCACTGGCCAGAAGTGTTTTTCTAAAAATCTAGGGTTTTTTTTCCTAAGCAGAAAGGAATGTTCAGCTTTTGAATCAATTTCTGACATATGATTTTCTCACAAACAATTATATAATAGTTTACATTGTTACTTTTCTTTGTACTTCATTATGCTCAGCATTTGTCATTCTGAGTAGGAAAATGGATCCGTATGTAGCGCTGCATTTTAATAGGTTAGCAACACTAACCAGTTATCTCAAAACATTATTATAAATTGAAGTTTTATGTGACCATTCATAAAAGGACTGTGCATTTAAATACTCACAAGACCCACTCTATTTAGGTCCGCTACATTCCCATTAGCAAACTTTTCTAATCCTAGAAATTAATAGACTTGGAAAATAGCCCAAAATTTTACTCCCTTTTTAAAAACATACTAATACGAATGTAAATTTTTATCACCGTTCATCTGATTAGCTAAACAGACTGTTTTCACATTCTTTCTCATGTCATGACTTGTAACATGATGATTTGGGTTAAAACTAGTGACCTTGGTTCAAACCTGGTCATTTCCTTGTTCTTGCTTGTTTTTTTCCTTATTTCTAATTTTTCCCCCAGCGTTGTGACGCCGCTCCTTTCACGGGGGGCATATTTCCCAGGGGTGACCTTGGAAGGAAAAGGCTCTCACCGTTCAAGGACCACGCAGAAAGGGAACTGAACGTTCAGCGCGCATCCCATTCCCTTGATCTACATCAACACGCCAAGCGAACGCAAACCGGAGCAAGCACGCGATTTCCACGGATCTCCCGTTTCTTAAAGAAAAATAAACGTGAAGAACAATGGCAGACACCGCCACTCCGCCTCCCTCCTGCGGGCACTAAGTCCTTTGGGCTGATTAGCCACATCGGTCCAATTAACGCTCAGGCCACCCGTCTCTGCTTCTCTTTCCGGTGCCCCGGCCTCGACTTTGCTGGGCGCCCCCTAGGGGTTAGAGTTGGAGATGAAGGCAATTAAAGAGTCGCTAGGAACTGTTGTATTGTTAGGCTGGCGGGCTCATGTGTCCGAGAGGGAAATGATGGTGGAGGTCTACGTGGTGGTGGCTGTGGGTGTCGAGGGGCAAAGGAGGACACGGGGCGGAGAAGTGGAAGTTGGATCATCAGTTAAACCCTCGTTTCTTTCCGTTCATTCGTTCAAGAAACATCTTGCAGGCCTACTGGATCAGACACCATGTGGGCACCGGGAATACGGAAGCGAGGAAGTTAAAGTCTCTAAAATCGCTGTGTCTCTATTAATGGAAGATACGAGAAAACCTGTGATTGCAAGAGCATGGTGGGGGAGGGGGAGAGGAGGCGTGAAAAATAATGGGAAAATCACAGAGCAGAGCCCCTCGGCGGCCCGAAGAGACCTGGGAAATGCTCCCGAAGACGGCAGTTCTGGCACGGGCCCTGGAGGACAACGTCATCAGCTAGAGCTCTCCAGGCAGAGGGAAGGGACAGCGTTCTCGAGGGCGGAGATGCGTGCCGGGGCCTGGCCTGTTTCGTGAGATCCTAACGAGGTGCCTGCAAGGTGGTCTCAGGGCGGGAACCTCGTAACTCGAGCGGCAGGCCGTACGCTGCCTCTCGGCTTCAGGGCGCAGAGCGGCGTGGTTAGGCTTCTGAACTGAAGTCTGGCGCACACATTGCACAACCCTCGGTCCCGCATCTCCTTCAGTGCTGCCGACGGGACTTTGTTTTGGGGGGGACAGTGAGCGTGACCACAGCAGGAGAGGGGGGATGCCTGCCCCCAGCCACCTACGGGGCCCTTGGGAGTGACCTCCGTCTCCCCAGAGTCCTCTTCTTTTACAATGAAGACCTAGACCAAACAGCCTTGGCAGTCTCTCTGGCTGGAAATTTCTGTGATCTCTTTCTTCATTTTGAACTCCACCACTTTATAAATACAACGAACAAGACTTCTCTTGCCCTGTCTGAATACCAGAAAGAGAGAGAGGGAGGGAGGGAGGGGGAGGGTTGGGGGTGGAAGACACACACACACACACACACACACACACACATATGCCATGGGTCACATGACTAACATGAGCCAATCACCAGGTTCGACTCGGTGACATTATCCACTTAATGAGACATTCTCGGAGGCAGAGTTCTGGTTACACAACCCCACAGGGTGCGGGCTCGTGACAGAAGCCACAGGGGGGCTGTGCACACGGGAGGGGAATCATTAATTTCCACACCTCCTACTTAAGCAGGAGTCCAGCTCTGTGGAGTAAGAATGAAAGTGAAGCAGGAGTCCATCTGTAGATTTTGTGTTTTTCCCGGAGTGGGCCAATAAATTTTAACATCGCTGCCAACACAACTTTTACTTTAGAAAAGTCAAGTAAAACATTCGCAATGCGAGCTTTGTGTCAGCTTCAATTTTAAAAGACAGAGGAGGGATGGGGGAGTAAAAAGACACATGTAGTTTATTTAAAGAGAATTGGCGGTTTATCCGATTCGCGACGAAGACGCATCGGTGCGATGATAAAGCCGGGCGACTTCATTCGGCGTTCGCGGTGGCGGGCAGGGCCCTCCCAGCTCCGGGCTGGCAGGCTGACAGGGAGCCTTCGAGGCTCCCGAGTGCAGACAGCCGTTTTGTGTTCACCACGAAAGGCTTTCTGGGAAGTTGGGATCTTTGCCTTTTAAAGGAGTTTCGAGAGAGTTAGGTTCCATACTTAAACCGTGAAGCGATCCTGTAAATTCAAGTGGAAGCAAGACTACTGTCCGCAGAAGGGGCTAGCATTTTAAAAGCAGAAGAAAATAAGAGGTATTCGAATAGGTATTTAAGTCAGGATTAAGCAGAACATTCAAATGCCAGGAGTGATTCATGTGAGTTACTCACAGATGCCCACGCACGGAGCCAAAGCGGACCGGTGCGGGAAACACGGACCAGTTAACTCAGAAACCGCTCGCCTGCTCAGTCTAGAATGCTCTTACATGTTCAAGTTAAATGCCGGTGAGCGTGCACGTGTGATCATGTATGTGCTCTCCAGGTCATGAAGGCCGCTGTAACGACACAGGTGACAATTAATGCCACTCTATGTTCCCGTTTAAGTGGCCGACACGATCAGAAACCATGATGCAGCTGGAAAGGAATTCCCGGGACGACCTCCGCCACGCAGGATGTGCCTCGCTGCAGACTTTCAGGGAGGTTGCGTCCAGCCATCTGTTCAGCCCACTTCGGCATCTCGCCGACCCCGCAGTTCACCAGGTCAGAGTTCTGTCTTGACCACTGCGTGGTCGGCGGAACTGCGGTCTTCTTACCCCCGGCCGCTTGTGACAAAGGGACGGACTTGGAGGGTCAGCCAACCCCACCGAGTGGGTGGGCTCTGGACTCGCACGGAGTTCTAGCAGGAAAATTCTGAACTCAGTTCTAAGTGAATTTTTTAGTAAAAACCAGTTCCATTTTATTGCGATGATATGCTAATTCTCTCTCTGTTTCTCTTTCCCTCTCTCTCTCACACACACTAACACACACCATTAGCACAGACAGCTTGGGAGGATCTATATGTTTAAATACAGTGGTTGGATATGCTGTTAGAATGCTGATATAGTCTCGTCTAATTTTTAGCAGACTTAAAGCGTAGCTGTGAGCACAGCAGAGAAGTGGGCTCTGTGTGTGTGTGGCTGAATCTGTGATCCGGTCATTTATTCCACGAATCTCCCTGAGGGCCTGCTGCGTGGCGGTCCCTCTTCTCTCCCTTGGATGTGTTATAAAGTCAGATCGCATGCTTCGGTCATCGCAAAGGTTCGCTAATAATACCGTATGACCGTAGCAAAACAGCCCGGGTAAAACATGCTGAAGCAGCTGATGAAAAACAGTTACTGTCCCACCAGCCCCGCCCTGCCCTCTCCGAGGGGGGCCTGTGCAGCGGCGGCCATTCACGCCTTGGTTTGTCAGCAGCTACTGTGTGCCAGACGTTGTCTTGGGCGCGGGGTGTGGGGTACCTCTGGGAACAATCCCACCAGAGCCCCTCCCTTCACAGAGGTTCTGTTCCGGCGAAAGAAAGTCAAGTGCATCGTTGGGACTGTGGCGGTGCTGTGGGCTGGAAACCAGGCCAAGGGGCGAGTGCCGGGGTGCCGTGTGGGACAGGGGCCCGAGCAGACCACACCGAGCGTCCCCGTGAGCGGTAACAGTGTCACTGCTGACTCACTTTCGCTCCACCTGCAGTTAGTTAATGTCGAAATGCTCGACGTGGAACAGTGGACGAGGATATTCCTTGGGGTAGCCTCCCGAAGACGTCCGCCCTCACCCCCAGTCCCCGCGGATGTTACCATCTCACGAGGGAACTGATGCTGTTAAAATGATTGAGTCAAGAGGGTCTCGGAGGGGGGACGGGCCTCATACAATCGCAGGGGTCCTTATGAGAGGATGTGGATGGTCAGAGTTGGAAGAAGGCCATGCACAGGTGGGGGGCAGAGTCAAAAGACACCACCCACTGGGTTTGAAGGGAAAGGGGGGTGTCACAAGCTGAGCAACGCACCGGGCCACCAGGTGCTGGAACTGCCGAAGGCAGGAACCTCTCCCGGGGACTCCTGGAGGGTCTAGACTGGCCACCCGCTTGGTTTCAATCCTGTAAGATTCCTTCCAGACTTCCAGTCTTCAGAACTGCAAGAGGGTGCGTTTGCCTTGGTGGAAGTCAGTAATTTGAGGTCATTGGTGACGGTGCCCATAGGAAACGGGTCTATCATGTAGGGTGGGTCAGGTCCAAGAGTTTCCAGAGGCTGTGCCTTACAAATACAACACAGGGTGCTGGGTCGAAACAAGGACTCCGGCAGCCCCACACCTGGACCTGAATCCTGGCTCTGCCACGTGCCGCCGGGGCGGCTCTGCGCAGCTAAGTCCCCTCTGGGGGCGTGGCTTATCGCCCAGGAAATGAAGGTGATCGCAACACTCAGTGCACAGGGGATTCTCCTAAGTGCCCTCCCCCCAGCGCTGCCACCTTCGCAACTATCGAGAGCTAATATTGGTAAAGTTTTAGGAGCATTTTTGGTAGATGATGCATGTTAAATAACTGGGTGTGGAGTGAACATTACAATTATGCTATCGCGTAGCCCAGAGCATGTGGGCCAATCACATACCTTCCGTGAGGCCTCGTTCCGTTGTCTGCCGATCACATCGACAACACACTGCAGGCTGTTCTGAGTGAGCATCACGAGAGAAAACGCATGGGAAGGTCCCACTGGGTTCATGCATTCAGATGGGCTTAACAGGCATTGACCAGGAGCCAGTCAGCCTGCAAGTCCTGGAATTGAGTGTGGAGTCCCACAGCTGCATTCGTTTGTGCTGTAGCAGCTTTAGGCTGAGGAAGGGGACAAAACAAACAAGTACACGAACAGGGCGATTTGCAACACTGGCGCGTGCGCTGTGAAGAAAGGAAAGAGGTCTTGGATGGCGTGAGTGTTGAAACAGTCATTTGTGCCAGCCTCTGCGACGGGGCTTCGCACACACGGCACGGCGAGAGGAGAAGCCGAGTGCGGTGTCAGCGGCACCAGGTCCTGCTCGGCACCTGCGCTCAGAAGCAGCTGGAGTCGCGGCTCCCGCCTGCGGTCCTTTCAGAGAGGAGGACGCTTGCGCCTCCCGTGGCTCCCTGTTCTCCCGACAGAACAGCCAGGTCTCCGCAAACCCAGGCGCGCGTCGCGTGTGCCTGCCGAGAGGCCGGGGACTTGGAACGTTAAGCCAGGAAACATTCCCTCACGAGCGCCGAGAGTCAAATCCTCAGTTCGTGGGGTGTTGTCTCGAACCGGCAGGGAGAGGAGATCCGAGCGAGAACGTGGCCTTAAGGAAATGAGAACCCGGCCAGAGCCACCTGGAGGAAGCCCTCGCCGGTCCGTCCGCCTGGCCGTGGATTTTCTCAATCGGACGAACAGAACGAGTTGGTCAGACTGCACGAGCTTTAAGAAAAGTCAGAACCACTTACACTGAAAACAGGGCTCGGGATGCAAATCACTCCCAGTTCATGAGGCCAAGACAAGCGTCTCTCCAACATTTCCCTGTGCTTCAGAAAAGTCACATACTGAACTCCATTTTACTGGGAGGCTCAAAATGCCAATTAACAGTCTTAAGCTGCATATAAAACCCCGCAAGAAAATTGTGTGAGAATCAAATTATGTTATCTTTGGTTTGAAGAACTAAGAAATAATTACCAATAAGTATTCACGTATAGGACCCATTTTTTTGGAAACAAGCTATTTTAATTACTACTAGTGTCAGGAGTACGTGCGGGTGATTTTATTAGATTTAATGTGTTTAGTGGAGCTGCCTGACCGTATCGCCTGTTCTTGACAAGACATTAGAATTTATTTTATATTCAGATTGCTCATCACAGACCAGTGCTATAAGAAAACTATGTCGTAAGTTAATCTCTCTCTTTCCAGTGCTTTTTAAAACTTCTGCTAAAAGAAAAAAATAGAGCTGGAAGATGAATTGCACAGTATTCTTTTTTGAAGATGTTATTTATTTATTTATTTATTTTTAGAGAGAAGGGAAGGGAGAGAGAAAAAGGGAGAGGAACATAAATGTGTTTCCTCTCAAATGCGCCCAGACTGGGGATCAAACCCGCAACCCAGCCATGTGCCCTGACTGGGAATCGAACCCGTGACCTTTCACGTTGCAGGACAGCACCCGACCCACTGAGCCACACCAGTCAGGGTGAGTTGCTCTGCAGTTTACGTAAAACTGCACAGCACGCACGGACACTCGGAAGAACCAGACAGTGGATTGAAAGGCTGCGAGCGCCTACCCATGTTTGTCTTCGCTGAGGGCTTCTCGTGCGTTTCTGCCCAGACTCTCTGCTTGGACACGGCCTCCGGTGATTTGAAACTTCCTAACCCTTACAGACCCTGCACCTCCGTGGCAAACAAACAATCAGAAAAAAATGTTTCTAAGAAAAATAAAACAAAACCAAAGTGTACATCAAGCTACCAAAAGCGAACAAAATAAACTTGGAAACTCTCTTTCACTATGTGGTGAGTTCTCTGGAGATTCACGCAGGAAGGTACCATCATGCTGTCCAGCGAGCAGATTGAAAATTCACCCCATCTGAGGTCGACGTGTGTGCACTTCCTCCCAGGCCGTCTAAAAGTCACCTGCTTTCTCACTCAGGGCTATTTTCCTTTCTCAGTCCTCATGAATTTTCTTCACTCAGAACACCTAAAGTCTTGGCAAATAAATATCCAGATTAACATATTTACCTGCAGCTGTGAGTAGGGCAAAACTCAGAGGAGATTGGACCTCGATGTTTATATTAACATCATGTAATATAAATGAACACTTTGCAAGGTTTCTATTGACTATTAATTTGCAGTTATTCTATAATGAAAGAGCTCTCAGATGGTCCTGGGAGGGGGGAGTCAAAACCTGAAATAGAAGTGGACCAGTTATAAAAATAAATCTCTAGAAAGAAGAGGAATATTCTAATCTTACCTTCATCATGATCTTATTAGCATTTCTAGTGAGTAGTTGAGTAGTTCAAGTATCAGTCTATAGTCTTATGACTCTGTCTCATAAATATGTCAAGAGCGAAGTATAGTTATTTTAATAGTCTATGTTGGTGGACCATCATGGATTTAATTAAGAGACAACTAGTCTATGAAATATGACACAAAAGCGCAAGACTTAATGGAAAAATGTTTTACTGCAGATTTAAATCAGGGCAGAGACTTGATGATCCAGGCTCAGAAATCCTACTTAAATTTAACTAATGCGAACTAGCGCAGACTGTTCCTGTAGGGGGGAAAAAACAGAGACGTAAAAAATGTTAGTGATTTAAGATTCTCAGAGGACCCCACCTTATTTATAAGGTTATGTGAGCATGGGTTATTGATAGCTTATTGTTTTGAATTTTATTATATGAGATATTTAGAATGTAAGCTGTATAAAATCTCTTAAAACATTATTTCTTGTCTCCTCCTTTTCCACGGGAGGCTCCGCCTCCTTCTAAGCAGAAACAGAGCACTACGAAGTTGGCTCTTTGGGTCAGAGAATGACTGGGTGCCTGTGGTTTGCTGCTGTGTCTTTCCAGGAGGATCCTGGATGTATTTCTGTAGCTTATCCAAGGGAAATGAACAGAGGACGGACAAAAGAGTAGCTGTTCTTCATATTTCACCAAGCACTCCTCTTCCTTGTTTGTTTCAGCAGGACCATCGCGTTGGAAAATCTGTCCTGTCCTGTCTACCGCTTGATCGTCATCCCAGGCAGCAACCATCAGCTGGCACTTTGTAAATCTACTGCAAAGATACAGTCCTGGTTCCTCTTGAGAACTGGGCTGACACAGGTGGCGAAGCCTCTGGACACTCCCTTCTTCCTTCAGGACCTCGCCAAGCCCCGCCCAGGGCCACCCCTTCAGTTCTGAACTCGGGGTCAGATTTCCTGTGTTGTTTTTCCTGTTTGACTCTTCTCAGACTTGTCTTGCTCTTAAGGATATCTTAAGGACAATTTTAAGGGACTCAGTGATGGTGATTACAAGTTCTTTCTGGAGTCTCTGTGATCCACAGCCTCCAGGTTTGGGAGTTTGTTCGGATCCCAGTTCTCTCAACGCTTCCTTGACGGGCCTTTTGCAGATCAGCCTTTGTGAGGAGTCTCTGTGGTTCTCAGTGTGCCACGTTACCTGCGTCTTTATTTGGAACATTAACCATTAGGAGTGTTTCCTTACTTCATGCCACGGTCTGTCTGGTCGGTAGTGGTGTATATTTTACTTTTTGCTAATTGTCATTTTCTTTAATGTATCTGGGGGAAAAAAGTTCTCATTCACTTGAACTTATTTTTCTACCGTCACCCATAATTCAATTGTGTCTTATGTCTTTGCTTATTTTGTTTGAACATCTTATTTGAAACACCTTTGCTCATTTGGGTCTTTTTTTTATTCTAGTTCAGACATTGCTTTTTTAAAAAAAGTCTATTCTTGTCATATGCTTCCTTAGAATGTGCTTTACAATTTGCATATATGGGCATTCTGTTTTCTTTAAAAAGTAAAAAGATGGTCTTATGTGACTTGAGAAACAATATCCATATTCAAACCTTTAGCATTTATTTGTTTGATCTTGAGCCTTTCTACGATGTAAATGCCACTAGATTGTCAAGTTTTCACTGCTGATTCGAGCAGCTTTTTGAGATTTTGATGAGGATAACCTTTAAGAGGTTGGTTGTTTTAAAAGGCAGTTAAACCAAATAATCGTAGTGTTTTTATTACTAAACCAGTCATTACTTTAAGAAATAATATTTATTGCAGTGAGACTTTAATGATTAGTAAGTTTTTAGCAGAACTCACCTTCTTGCATGAGACTGCCGGCAACAATTAGTCTGCATTTTCAAATATCTAATCAAAGCGTAAAGTAACACAAAGTTTTGATGAATATTTTTAAGTGATCTGAACATTAAAAGACAATGATCAAACGCTTGTAATTCAGATTAAAAACAATTGTAAAAAGAGTTGTAAAACATGTTTTATAATGCTTGGAACAAAAGTACAAAAACTCTCCTCTAACAGAACCCCGTTTCAGAAACCAGGCCAGGCCCCAATTTTCCGAGGCGTCCGTTATTGTCGCATCAATCTGCACAAACTGCGTAAAAGCGCAGCATGTTGTTCCTGTAGTTCTTCCTTTTTGAATCACCATGGGCCTGCTTTCCTCCTCCGTGAAACGGAAGCACGGACAGTGCTAATCTCACAGGGTTGTGTGATGACCCCATGATCGTCGGAGCAGAACTCGACCTCCGGTGACGAAGAACAACAGGCGCACTTTCTGAGAGGAGCGTGCGGGACTGCCGTAGGACCCCCAAAGTAGCCTTGACCTCCTCCTCAGACGAAAATAAGTCGAGAGCTCCCTCCGGAGATCTGAGCCGATGAGTCGGTCTCATCCACGGACGCCTCCAAAGCTCCCTCCTGACAACCCGCGTTGGGGACCTTAGCTCCACCGCTGGCTAGCTCTGTCACCGTGGGCAAATTTTAACGTTTTCTCGCCTCACTTTTTCCCCTCTCCCGAGTGGAAAAATAAGGGCACGCGCCTTGCCGATCATTAGTCAGTCAACAGACTGCAGATACTATTTCGATGACAGTGATCGTTTCCTCATCCCATATGTGGGTCTTTCCGGACTTCAAGGGGGGGAACATGTACATTTTCTTCCTTTCGCTGCACAAGAACCATCCAGATACGTTTGTACTTTCCTGCTGATAGGCTTCTGTTTGGATGATCATTTGGCTTGTCAGATTCACTAAGGGCTGCGTTTCCCTAATGTAGAAATGACATTTTTTATCATTTCTTTGCGGATGCTTGCTGTGTGCCAGGTGCTGAAAGAAGCATTCCACTTGCTGCATCTCCCTCGGTCCTCCCCATGGTCAAGGGCGGTACCCCCCCCCCCCCCCCCGCTGCAGAGGGGAGCCGTGGGTGCGCGGCCCTCTCAACGAGGAGACCACGGGGAACGGGGCTGGCGCCTCCACCGGACGTGGGGGCGCCGCGCTTGTGGTCTGTCGTGCGGTGCCCAGAGTTGTCAGTTCCACCCAATAAAGGGGACATAAGAGGCGTTTTGCAATTAAAAAATGAACAAATAATAAGCGTACAGTAAACAATTCAGCTTCCCGGCAATCAAGCTAAAACATTAATTAAAATTATTTGTCACCGTCGAAGAGACCAAATTTTGAAAAGTAATAAAAATCCAATGCTGATGGGAGCCCTGGAAACATTTTTGTGCACTGCCTTGGGGCATATAAATTGTAAAACATTCTGGATGACGATCTTGCAAAGGCTTGACTAGATTTATATTTTGAACTGGCAATCCTACTTCTAGAAATGATGCCAAAGGGAAGGATAAAAAATGTGAACAAAGATCAAAATACCAGAATTTCATCCAATTTTGTTTATGTTACCAAACCATTGAAAATATCCTAAAAATCCAAAAATATGCAAAATATTAAAAGTTGTAACATATGCGTTCATATTAATGCTATATATGGCTATTTAAAAATGCAGTTTCTAGAAAAATTAATACAACAATTATTTAAAATCAAGTTCAAAACAATTTACAAAATGTCATACATTATAATTATTATTATCAATATGTAGATAACTATAAGACTGGAAGGAAGTATATGGAGATATCATTTACTGTGGGACAATTGAGAAATTCATTACTGCTTATTTAAAATGTTCACATTTTCCATAATGATGACATGGGACTTTTGAAATACTAAAAAATATCACAAAAGCTAGAAAAAAGATGAGTTGATAAGAGGTAGTCCAGTTTGCTCAAAGGAAGGCTAAAGCCCATCAGGCCGATGGTCGTAATAGTCCCTGAAAACATCACCAGTCGAAGTCACTCAGCAGCCCCTTCCTGAGGCAAAGGCCCGCACCGATGCGTCCCCTCACAGGGGTTCACGGGGACCTGAAAGGACGCTGTTTAGAATCAGTGTGCAAATCCAAAACACAAACAACAGGGGGCTGGAGTGTGGAAGTGGGGGCCACGTCCCTGCGAGATGAGTATTTTCACGGTGCAGTCGGTTCATGTTCCCAAACCCAGCGGAGCTTGGCTCCGTGAAGTCCCATCCGACACTCACTGGGGATCGCGCGCTCTGCTCACTGCTGAGAACCCAGGGAGGTCGGGCCTTCCAGAAGCCCCCCACTAGAGATGCTACGGGCGGGCAATGTTTTTAAAAGTGGGGTCCCTTGGCAACTTCCTCCGAATCACCTGGGGTGCTGCGGCTTCCGATGCGAGCTTCACTCCAGAGATGGGCTGTTTGAGATGGAACCTGCGTGTGCCGGGGGTTCCTCAGCTGCTGCTTGTGCGTTCATCAGGGGCATGCTGGTGTTCGAGGCCGCGAGTGTGGGGGAAGCAGCGTGAGCTTTTCACATCAATAGATTCAGGCTGCGTCTTGACTGCTCTTTGTACACTGACGTTTTAGAATACAGTTCAGATTCCGCCACCAATACCAGACTAAGTCTATGCAAAGATAACTATTGCTCTATTGTAGCTCTCATTTTTCTTGCTTTGATTTCCTTGTCGATCCCCTACTTCTTGGAATTACCTTTTCTTTAGAATTTCGAAACCAAACACCCTTCATGGTTCTCTTCCTGTCTCTCTGCCATACCTCCTTTGGCTTTGTTATGTATTAACTAACTTACCGTGGGTAAATTAATTACCTCGTTGAGCCTCGGTGCGGTATCTTTATTCGTGAAACAAAGCAGCACCACCAACAAAACTGTCTCCGATTTGTTGACGATTAAACGAGATAACACACAAAAAGAGCAGAGGCTGTCTCTCAGCGGGGACTCAGTGAATAACTCGGGTTATAAGAGTTCTGAGAGAGGTAAACGCAGGACGCTAGTGGGATGCTGGGGAGAACTGGGAGTCAAACGGCAAGTCCAAGCTCTCCTGAGTGATACCACCCTTCAGCTGGCTGAGTCTTGATGCATTAGTAAAAGTCAGCCAAAACACTCTGGATCAGTATTTTAACTGAGTTGACAGATCAAGTCATCAAGTAATTGGTTGATTTACATAAACAATTAGTTGGCCCAGTTAAATCACTTAACTGATTTAGCATTCCATAATTTTTTCATGTAAAAATACATTTGTTTTCTCCTGATTTACATTTTTTAAGATTTAGATTCATAGAATCACTTTTCTGTGAAAAGAAAATGATATGAACTGTAATATTACATTTAACTGAATATAAAAATAGCTGTTTTAAACAACCGAATACATTAAATTGGTGTAGATGGATAATAGTGGAAATTGCTTTACAAAGAACATTTTTATCTCCAACCATTATCAGCTACTGGGAGCTTTCTTGCACTGCATTTTAAATAATAATCATACAAAGAATTGCAGGAAAATGTTTATACAGAGCTCTCTATTCCTCTCTACGTGTTCTGGAGCAAAATATCTCTATTACCTTCAAAAACTCTGGAGAAATAATCCCTCACCTGGTTTTTCTGCACACCTGTGCCTGCCAGTCTCCCAATGACCTTGTCTCCAGGGGTCCCTTCTCACACTTGGCAGCCACAGGCTAAGGGTCCCTTTCTCATTTGTACTTGGGACTAGTTAGGAACTTGAGATATATTTAGAAGCACAAAATACTTCAAGTGCAATTTAGCTTCTCTTTGTTTTACAACCAACCTAGACAATTTTGGAAGGCCTACCTTTAAAATCTTAATCTAACATGAGCTTTGTATCATGCATTCATTAAGACTCAAAGTTGTGAGGAACAAGAAATCCATCCCAAACCAGCTTGAACGAAACAAGGAATTTGATCTCATAAGTGATGGGTATCAGAATAACTCATCTCAGGTGAGGGTTGACCTAGCGACTTAATCACTTAAAGTGGATGCTTGTTGTACATGAAGATAAGCTGATGGAAAGGGCTTCACAGAATTTTAACTTTCCAAATGATCCATAATAAACACCTATATGGACTGTTTCTAAAAAAAATCACCAAATGGGACCAATAATCCCTCTAATGCTCCCATGTAGTACAATGTCTATTTTCTCTAATTGCAAGAGAAGATACTGGTATTACCGTCCCTGCTCTTGGCTGGGTCCTCACCTGTGACAGAGACACAAATTCCCAGAGTGGAAGGAGCCAGGCCTCGTCGAGATCCTGTCCGGTGTGAAAGGATTCTTACCTAAAACTACTTCACAGTGGTTCAGCTCAAAGAGAACAGACTAACGGATTAAGGCTTAAGGAGAGTAAGACCAAGAATTTGTGTGAACAGATATTGCCATCCACTTGTTCCAGGAAAGTTTGCAGGGGGAAAAAAACAGAAACAAAGAAAGCAGCCACCTCTGGAATTGTCCCCTGTTTGCTGGGGCAGTTGTGTGGCCATGCGTGGCAGCACCTTGACTGAGGGCGACCGTCACTCGTTCTGCTACCTGCCTCATGCCAGTGCAGGGCTCGGACCGCTTGGGGAGTCCACCTGCGGGTAGAGAACCGAAGGTGCTGGGAGTAACAGCCGAAAATGGTTCGAACGGCACATTTACCAGGGAACGAAACGGGTGTGAACCTTTTGCACAAATTTCTATCTCTTTGTGAGAAGAAAAACGTGGTGTATCTATTTTTGTGAATCTAATTTAAGCAGGTATTGGTGGAAGAGATAACAAACTCATTCTAAAATAAATGTAGAAGAGTAAGAATCTACAAATACTCAGACTAACTTTCAAAAAGGCCTGGACACTCGGTCTCTTAGATACGATGGCATCACAGAAGGACACAGTCCCATCGGAGCAAACAGAACAATTCCGTGTAGGTGGTGACAAGTCAGCCACAACACCTGACACAAGGTGGCTTCTGCCGAGTTCTGTTCTTCAAAAGTTCAGCCCGCACTCAAGAGGAGAATTAAGCAACACTCTTGATGGAAGGAATATATAATAATTTGTGGAGATATTTTTAAAACTATCAACAATAAAGAGAAATCAAATGAACATGGCAAATGAACAGGCAGGCTCTGGCTGGGTCAGTTGGTTGGAGCGAGGTCCCGGAACCAAAAGGTCGTGGCTTCGATTCCCGGTCAGGGAACAGACCTACGTCTCTTGTCCCAGTCCCCGGCCAGGGCACGTACAGGAGGCAACCGATCGATGTTTCTCTCTCACACGATGTTTCTCTCCCTTCCTGTCGTTCTAAAAGCAATGAAAAAATGTCCTCAGATGAGGATAAAAAAAAAAAAAAAAGAATGAAAGAAAATGAACAGGCAGGACCCAGAGGGCGAGTCCACATGACTGAGGTATATGAAGATGTATGTGGTCAGACTTACTAGTCTTCTGAGGAATGCAAATTAAGTCAACAAATAATATGCATCAGAATGGCAAAAATTAGTATCTCAGATAACACCAAGTGCTGACAAGGAAGGGGTAAAAAGAAGTCTCATAAACAGCTCAGGTGACTGTGAACTATTTCAGCCATTGACGGAAGGAACAGGTGAGTACTGAGCAACATTTCTGGAGGAACACAAATGCTCCTTCTCCAAGAGAGCCGGATCTGGGTTCCATATCTCAGGGACAGGCTGGGCCAAGTCCAAGGTGGGCGGAGCTGAGGATGCTGCTCCGGCGATGTTTCTGTGGGCAGGTCCTGGGCAGTGCGGTGCATGCCACCTAGGTGCACTGGACGCTGCCCAGAAGAGACAGATTATGCCTCCACGTAGCAGAAAGCCTAATCCTCAGGAAAGAAAAAGCCCCTGGGTTAACAGTGCTGGGAATTCTGACACATTATCCTATTCATTAGAAAGCCAGAAAGCTCTACACACATAAAGCATTTCGTGTTTTAAAATAACACCTGCACGTTTGAGGCTGTATATCACAAACCCATTATACTTGGAGTATTATATATAAGACTCATCTGCTGTTGGTATGAGGGATAGTGCAGATCGTGGAATATGCAAAAAAATAAAGGAGGACTTGCATGGACAGGGGCTAAAATATGCAAAACTCTGAGGAGCACGAGGAAATAGACTCAGGCCACCCGAGATTCAGTGAGGCCCGCCGTGCACACTCACACACACACACACACACAAACACAACACATTGTAAGTGGGCACTAATAGGGCACCCAAGGCGAATATTCCCATCCATTAGAATAATGTTCATGAATAATTCTCCATGATTCTTTGATGGTAAGTGAAATAATCATGAAATTAAATAGGCTTAGAGGGAAAATGCAAATAAAATATGTGTGTCCATCAATACTGAAATTCCTAAAAATCTTAGCAATAGAGATTACTACGGAGTCTGAATTTTGTTGAATTATTTTCATCTTTCATCCGCTTTGTTTTCTAATATTTTTGGTAATGGGTACAGCAAATTTATCATCATGAAACCATATATTCCTTTGAGGACAAGTGTCCTGGTCAACTTAATTGAGGTAAACTGAGGCAAGTTTGAATGATGGGAAATGGCGTTTACTCAGGAATAGCGGAGGAGTGGCGGTTCGGGGAATGCATGCTGGAGCAGTGGAGGGAGTCCGGGGGGGATTTGGGGTGGGCGGTATTTACGGGCAAGGAGGGCCAAGAGGGGGGTGCCAGCCAGTCCCAGCTGCAGGTTCATTGGTTTAACGATGTGGAGAGATGCTGGGCCATGTTCATTGGTCAAGAGCTAAGCCTTGATCTGCTATAAATAAGGCATTCCCAGGAAGCGAGTCTTCCGGTTTTTTAGCTCCGTTCTGGGGGCCCAGGCGTGGGATGCCCCATTTCACACCCTCTCGTTCCACTGAAGGCAGAGACCCTTTCGCGATCCCTTTGAAAAATCCATCAGGACCTTTCCGGTTTCCACTCGGACAGGGAAAGAGCTTGGAGGACATCCCTCTCGACCTTGCAACAGCAACAAAGGCTCACAAGCTGGAAATCAGCTACTTGTTTCAGAACTTTTTTTAGAATCTGAGCTCCCTGGGCCTCGGACGCCCCCGCACCGTGACCTCCCTGTCAGAGGATGGATGCGGGGGTCACATGAAGGGAACGGCCATGCTCATAGTAACAGCAGGAGCAGCCGTCGCATCACACGTATCCCTGCCTTCCATTCGTACAACGTTCCTTGCGAGCATGGTAGCTAGTATGGTTCCGCTCCCCTCCGTTTTTTAAAAAATGCGTTTAGAAACTATCAAATACGAAATCAGATGAGATCCGTCTGGTCTTTTTCACGGTACCGGAAAGTCCGTAACAAGGCGAACTCGGTACCAGGGCCCCAGGCGTGGGGCGGACGCATGCCGTGAGCGTTCACAGAACCAGAACGCCAGCGGTCTGGTCGGGTGGGCCCCCACCAAACACGTCCGCCTGACTGGGGCGATGCAGTCTTTTTAGGGTCTCCATGCTGCGACCTATTTACCTAATTTGTGTTTTGCTCAGATGAATGGTAAATGTTGTGTGCGTTTTCCGAGCGTTCACCGACTAATGAGGCCAAATTGGAGAAGGCACCTCAGAAGGGCACGCCCCTGCTCACAGGGTAAAGATTTATACTTTACCATCTATTTACTTGCAAGCAGATAATTGAGAGGCTCTCAGTGTTAAATTGTTTGCACTCTGTTAAATGATTTGATGCTGATGGGCCCCAGATGTCCTGAAAATGGTCCCACACCCTGATGGCGCCCTCCCTACGCTCATTACGGCTTTAGCGTGGCTGAACATATTTACCAATTCTAGGTCACCATCTGCAAAGATGTTGCGCTGTGCCTCTTTCAAATAAAAAGTGTACTCTCTCTTGCGGTACGAATAACATGATGCCCTTTGGAAAATGTGATAGGGGACCACAATGGTCCTCGGCGCTGAGAAGTCCCAGTGTGGTATCAGACCTGCCGACCGTCCTCGATTTCCTACATAGCAGCATGTGACTTGGGGTAAACCACAACTTCTAGGGGCCTCCGTTTCCTCACCTGAAAAGTAGGACGAGAACATCTCTCCAGGTTGTCCCAAGAATCAGATGAGATAAGGATTCTGTCAGGGGCCTCTGCTGAGCACAAAACAAATGATGAAGAAATGATCGGTTTTGGTAGGAAGCTAGCAGAGCGATTTTGCAAACGTTAGACAAATGTATTTTAATTTCTCTGCGACCCATAGTTTCTTTAAACGACTCCCCTCTGAGATCAATCCGTTCTCCCCAAGACAAAATGGATGTGAAGGTCAGGAATCCTATAACAGCGATTTCTTACTGAAATTGTTCCGCTCCCTTTTAACGGAATGTGCTCCCCTGGCCAGACGGTTGAATTTCACCTGAAGGAGACCCAGACAAGAAGGAAGTTTAAGCCCTCTGCTTAATTCCAGGAGGCTAACAGAATGCGACTGTGAACTTCAAATCTCGTTCACATGTTGACATAATAATAAAACATGATAATAGATAGTAAAACATAAAATGCATAATATATTTTATAACATACACAACTGTATGCTATGCTGTTTTTATGTATTATATTTTTTCCCATGAGTTCCCATTTTATATCCCACACATGAGTGAAATCATCTGGTTCTTTGCTTTTTCTGGCTGACCTAATTTGCTCAGCATAATATTCTCCAGGTCCATCCACGTCGCCGCAAATGGCGGTGGTGCATCTTTCCTTATGGCCGGGCAGCGTTCCACTGTGCATATCACGGACGACGTCTCCTTCACCCAGTCCTCTATCAAGGGGCGTTGGTTTAGTCGTCCCCATGTCTTCGCCTCCGTGGGTCACACTCCAGCAAACACAGGGGTGTGTGTATCTTTGCAGATATGTTTTCAAGTGTATGGCATGGATTTCCAGGAGAGGGGTTCCTAGATCATCTGGTAACTGCATTCTTAATTGTTGAGGAAAGTCCAGACTATTGTCCATAGCGGCTGCACCAGGGCACGTTCCCACCAGCAATGAACAAGGGTTCCTTGTTAGTCTCACTGAGAGAGCCATTCTAACAGCGGCGAGGTGGTATCTCGTCGGACTTTTGATAGTGACGCCTGCCCAGGTGAATGAAGCATAGCCCTGCCTTTGAGAATTGTGCTGGAAAGCAGGTCACCACGTCCCAGACAGTAGCAAGAGGGGAAGCCGCAGAAGACGGGCTGCCCCCACCCCTGGCTGGGTGGGCGGGGGAGGAAGTGTCCCGCCCCTACAGCGAAGCTTTGGTTCCGCCGCTGAAAATGAACACTTTTGCAGCCCACCAGAATCAGACCCTTCTGTGACTGTGACAAATCAAGATACAAACAAGACAACTGCGTAACCATGTATGTACACAGAGGGGACAGACGTCTCGTCCCCAGCCCCAAAGCAGGCCATATGTGCTCCTATCCTGGCAAATGTGAGTGTCTGCTGCTGCGCGAGAATCGCAACTCGACCTTTGCCGCATTCTCCTACCTTCTGGACGAGAAGTGTGTACGGAGACCCAATCAGAGAATTGCCTCGGCTTCCTCCCAGCGTCCGAGGCAGCAGAGAGCCCCGCCTCCTCAAAGCCCCAGCGGATCACCGAACCCAGGACAAACTCGGACGCGGTCGCGTCCAGTGTCCTCCTCTTGAGAAGCCCCCAAGTCAGTTATGCAGCCAGCCCAACCCACTCGGGGCAGATGCAGCTACGTGCCCGGTGGGCTCCGCGTAAAGCGGAATGACGCCACTCTGCACGCTGCATCCTGTGCGCAGCGCCCAAAGCGGAGTCTCTCTCGGTCCCCGTTTATCCCCCCTCACCCGTCTCCCCCTCCCCCCACCCCCTTCCCCTCTGGCGGTCACCACACTGTCGTGTGTGTCTGCGGGTCATGCGCTTGTGTTCTCTGGCTAATCCCTCCACCTGCTTCCTCCCAGGCCTCCCCGCTCCCCTCCGACAGCCGTCGGTCTGTTCCCTGGGTCCAGGCCTCTGTTCTTATCTTGCCCATCGGTTTGTTCTTTTCATTAGATTCCACGTGCAAGTGAGCTCGTATGGTACTTGTCTTTCTCCGACCGCCTTATTTCACTTGCATAATATTTTCCAGGTCCCACCACGCTGTTGCAAACGGTAAGAGTCCCTTCTTTATTACAGCGGAGTAGCATTCGCGGTGTGAATGCCCCGTGGTTGTTTCACCCACTCGCCTACTGGTGGGCACTGGGACTGCCTTCGGATCTTCGCTGTTGTAAACGATGCTGCAGTGAACAGAGGAGTGCGCACGTTCATTCGAAGCAGGGTTTCGGGTTTCTTTGGATGTATTCCAAAGAAGTGGGATCGCTGGGTCAAAAGGCAGTTGCATGTTTAGCTTTTCGAGGAAACTCCCTGCTGTTTTCCACAGCGGCTGCCCCAGTCTGTGTTCCCACCCACAGGGTCCAAGGGTCCCCTTTCTCCATGCCCTCACCGGTGCTTGTTGTTTGTGGATTCATTGATGACGGCCATTCTGGCAGGTGTGAGCTGGTATCTCATTGTGGTCTTAATGTGCGTCTCTCTGATGATTAGTGACTTGAACATCTTTTCATATGTCTAGTGACCATCTGTATGTCCTCTTTGGAGAAGTATACGCGTACATTCAGGTCCTTTGCCCATTTTTTAATTGAGTTGCTTGTTTTTCCTTCTTTCTTCCTTTCTTTTTTTTTTTTTTTGGTGCTGAGTTGTATAAGTTCTTTATGAATTTTGGATATTAACCGCTTATCAGATGTATCATTGGCAAATATGTTCTCCCATTCGGTGGGTTCCCTTCTTATTTTGCTGGTGGTGTCTTTTGCTGTGCAGAAGCGTTTCCGTTTTAATAGGTCTTTGTCAGTCAAAAGCTTCCTCAGGTTTCTCCATCACCAATAGGGCTGAGAAGCACTCCCTTTCTGGCCCTCTGCGAATGCCAAGGTCGGGACTCGCCCTCACCCCATCATTCCTGCCGGCCACCAGCCAGCCAGCCGGCGCCTTGCGTGCCTCCCTCATTCTCCTGCCGCCCAGTCAGACAGACGTGCCCGAGATTAACTCGAACACGGGCTGGCGTTCTGTGTTCCAGTCTCTCCTCTGAGAACTCCAGGTTCCTTAGGTATTTGTTTGCCTTCCAAGTTATTTCCGGCAACAAGTGTCATCAATATCTTGAGACTTCATGATATCAGTCACCCGCTTCGCAGTCCGCAGTAACAGGTCTTCCCACCAAACAAACAGTCGGCAGACGCTGTGTATCTGAGTGCAATGCAGGTTCGCCTCGTGGGGGAACTCTTAATGCTGGGGACCAGTTTCCAAATCCCTTGGTAAAGGCCACGATGAGCTGCAGCAGCTTAAAACCACAGTGGTTCCTTTTCCATTGAATGCTGCGTGTCCACGGCAGGGCAGGACTCGCTTTATCCTCTTTCAAGTAGCAGGCCAAGGGGGAACCCATCTTGGTCTCGCAGTGGCTGAGGTAGGAAAGTGGGGACACGAAAATGGTGTACCAGCTCTTAAAATTGTGGCCCAATTAGGTGACATGGCAGCTCCTAATTTCAAAAGGGGGTAGCAGAGTGAAATTATAGTATGTGCCCCAAAGGCGGACACATACAATATAAGTGATTGGCCTTAATGACTATCACTTTATATGTGAGTTTTTGGATAGACACTATATATTTTAAAGATTTTATTTATTTATTTTAGAGGGGAAGGGAGGGAGAAGGAGGGGGAGAGAAATATCATGCGGTTGCCTCTTGCATGCCCCCTACTGGGGACCTATCCCGAAACCCAGGCATGTGCCCTTACTGGGAATCAAACCAGTGACCTTTTGGTTCGTAGGCCAGCACTCAATCCACTGAGCCACACCAGCCAGGGCTGGATAGACACTATATTAAACATTACATAGGTCTTCTCATTTGATTCTCAAAATAACTATGTAAGTGGAAAATCATTACCCATTTCTTCTCATGAAGAAACTGAGACTTGGCCAAGGGAAAAGACGCATCCTGGTAAGTGGCAGAGTCAAACATTATATTGAGTTTACCTCCAAGGCTGGTCACTGAAATAAAGAGTAAAAAAGTGCTCTGTGGGTTAGAGCATCATCCTGATACACCAAGGTGGTGGGTTCGATCCCTGGTCAAGGCACATGCAAGAAGCAACCAATGCATGGATGGGTAGAACAACAAAATCTCTCTCCCTCTCCCCTCTTTCCTCCCTTCCCCGTCTCTGTAAAATCAAGAAATTAAAAAAAAATTTTAAGAGTAAGAAAAACAAAATAATGATGTGGGACCATCAGAGCCTGTCTCCTCTCTCTGGTGGTACTCACTGCTTCACCCCTTTACATATTCGATTCTGTTGAGTGATTCCCTTCCTTCTTCTACAAATTTCTTCCCAAATGTGAGTGCTCACCATCCCCTCTCTGATGCAGTGTTAATGAGGCTAGGCTAAAGCACCGTAGCCAATAGGTCCCAAAGTATTTCTTTATGTGGTAGAAGCTTTACATCTTATCCACAGACTAGTACAGGGTTTGTTCCTGCTTATCAAATAGCTGTGGCCTAGACATTGATTTAGGGACCAGATTTCGACACGAAGGCCCTAAGGGGGTGTTGGTGTTACCTTTATTCTGCAGTAGACGCCTCCACCTGGAGTGGTACACGTCAATTTTGCGCGCGTTCTTTTGGTACATGTTATTCTTACGGCCGTATCCAGCTGCAGGAGGGCCTAGAAAAAGCAGTCTTTCTCGGGGCAGCCGCCTCCTAGCTATGACCCTGTGACTACAGAAGAGGATACGGATTATTTGGACAGCTACGCCTCAGTTCTCACACACGCACAAAAACACATGCAAAATGCACACACATACATTCTGTCCCATCAAGATCTGCCTCTAGGGAAGGCCTGAGATTAATCATTTATACTCTAATATATATTTCATTCAGAACCTCTTCTGAAAGGTTTTCCATGAACATGCTTGCATTCCAATCTTAAATATATTTTGCAAAACCTCTTAAATGGGGCAAGAAATTTGGGAAGGTCTGGCTTAAAGAGATAGAACAGGTCCCCCTATTACTGCCACACGAGGATTTTTCAGAGCTTTTAAATGTCTTATCAAATTATACATCTCTAAAAAATGATATTATATGCTGCTTTTCTTCCAAAATAATAGAGCACCAAAAAAAAATCCTTTTTTGAAGAACGGCTCTTGTCACTCAGACTGACTGGGGTGCCTGGGCACCCGGGTTTGGAATCACGGGTTTAGAGGCGTTTAAAACGCTGGGGCGCTCGGATCCGTCCAGACCTGGCGTGGTGGCCAGCCCTCCAGCGACAGCCCACAGGGAGCTACTCCGCCGTCTCCGGGCAAAGCCAGGCTTCTCTGAACTTGGGTCTGCTGCCGTGCAGTAGACCACTCTGGAAAGAGGTGCCCCGGAGCCCCGACTCTCTGAACTGTAGAATACCTTCTGCTCCGACAGATGGGGGCCCGCCAAGCGGCTGGTGCCGTCAGCACAGAACCTCCGCGCGGAGGACCGGCCCTCGCCGCGCTCCCCAGAGCGGCTGCCCTCTGTCCTCCGAGGCCCCCACCCCCTCTCTGCGCCCTCTGTCTGGAGCCAAATAATAAAAATAATCCCCCAAACAAACAAGAGATTGTGCTCGCTGGCCAACTTTCAGATCAATAGAGCGGTTGGGAAGGTGCCAAGATGCCGCAGCTCGCGTGGTGGGAGAGGCTGCAGATCTTCGGAGAGGCGCGGAGCCGTAAAACAGCAGCGTGGCTGGCGCAAGCCAACGCCTCACTTGTGAGCTCCGAGGGGAGGCCACAGATGGAATGTTCTGGAAGTGAGCACAGCTCGCTGCACAGTCCAATCGCCCGCCAGTACGCGGGGGACAGGTACACGGGGCAGGCGACACCTGGGGATGCTTGTCCGCCCCAGATGATGAGACCGTCGGTGGCACAGTGCTGGTCAGAAACAGCCCACTTACGCAGCAGCTCTCCAGTGCAGATGCCCAAGGTCCTTGTCACACTTGTCATGCCTGGAAAGAGTTGGCAAATAACAGTTTCGTATCTTGAAGCAGTTGTTAGAAATCATAACCTCTGGCCTAGCTAGTCTTTAACACCTGCTGTTATCAACTTGCTGGAGAATGGCAGCGTCCAGGCGGGGTAGGCTATTTC
Source organism: Glossophaga mutica (assembly GCA_039655065.1). NCBI lineage: Eukaryota > Metazoa > Chordata > Mammalia > Chiroptera > Phyllostomidae > Glossophaga > Glossophaga mutica. Next base: position 3,117,955 of record CM077316.1, read on the forward strand.
TCATCTGTCAGAATCAAGGTATGAGTGAGCATATGAACGAATGTGCAACCTCTGTCCTGACGCCTGACTGTAAAGCACAGAAGAAGAAGCTGAAAATCCAGGCCCCTTAGGACTCAACCCGACTCCTCCGGCTGGTACCCTTACCCTAAGCAAGCATTCGACTTCTACAGTAATTGGTAACGTACAAAAGGGAGCCGAACGTTGCTTACGAACCGGTGGTTTTCTTTACAAAGCGATTGGCCACAAGATTACTTTTAAAAGTTTGAGCTACAGTTTATATAGAGCAAAACACACTGATCTTAAGCGACCAATTTGATGAGCTTTGACAAATGTAGATACCCACGTAGCCGCATACATTCCGAGGTGTCGGCCTTTGCCATCGTCCCAGAAGGTGTCCCCTCACGCATCTGTCACCCCACCCCCACCGGACCACAGGCGGGCACGTCCTGCTTTCCATCCCGGCATCTTCGTTCTGCCGGCCCTGCCCTTCGTGAGCTGGAGTCGTCATCCCGCACGTTGTCTCTCATCCCGGGCATCCTCAGTTCTTCAGTTTTATGAGACTCGTGAATGTTCCTAAGCATTACCAGTCTTCCGTTCTTTTTCATTGGTGCGTAGTATTCCACCCATGAACCCATCTCCTACCGAGGGACACTTGAATTGTTTCCTGGTTCGGTTTCTTATAAATAAGATTGTTAAAAATATTTTCATTTGTTTTTTTATCAGATGTCCTCGATGCTGAATATTTTATTAGTTTCAGGTGTACGACGAACTGATTTGATACATGTCTATATGGCAAAATGCTTGTCCCAACAGTTTAGTTCACAGCCATCACTACGCAGTTACAATGTTTTTCCTGTGAGGGGGAATTTTTAAAAACATTCTGGTACAAATCTTCTGGCGAACGCATTTTTATGGCTCCTGTGTGTGCGTGTGTGCGTGTGTGCGCATGCGCGCGACCTTCTCCCAGCTCCGAGGGTGAACTTAATCGAGGCACATTCCTAAAACATTTTAAGCAACTGAGCCAAAATTGTGATACTTTTATGACATTTCAAAGAGACAGTTTTGAAAAAGGCAGCCCTCATTTTTAGGCACGAGCCCTGACTTTTCGTTCTTCGGTGTCGAGAGGTCCCCGGGATCCTATTCAAGGCCGGGCACTCGCGGTGCGCTTTCGTCTCTGCCAGCATCTTGCTTCTTCCGTAATGCTGTCTCCTGAGTTTTCAGCGGTTACCTCCCTGGCTATTTGCCTGTGGACGCCTTCTCTATCTCCCCTTCCTCCTCCTTGGCCAAGAGTCTGGATAGAAGGGTCTGTACGCCCCGTGTCCACCCTCTCGCCTCCACTCACACTGCGAGCAGCCGCAGGCTGACGGGGCCAGTGCACCGGGGCCGTCCCCACGTTACCCGATGGCCCTATTGCCTGGGACCTTCTGCCTGAAAGTCCCTGTTTTCTCTACCACTGCACCCCCTGGTTCCAGTGACTCTGTTTACACGAGGTGACCCCTCACCGGGTGATCGCTCTTCTTTCTTCTTTTAACTGGGCCATTTCCCAAGGGGACCTCCTTGGCTTTGTCTTTTCACCGGGCACACTTCCCTGGGCTATTCCACCCTAGTGGCTCCCAAATCTGGATCTCAAGACTTGACTTCTCATTTGAGGGTGGACAATGAGCATCTCGGGAGGGCTTATCCAGAAGGGTCTCTGTCTTCTTTCTCTTAGTGATTTGCTTTGGCTGACCGTAACCTTTCGTCTCAGGAAACTTTATAAACAATCATCGAGCAATCTGAATCCAGGGAGGGGGACATAATGCCCACCCAAGAGACATCCCAGATGCCTTCTTGCTCATGGGACAATCGGACATTCATGTGTGGGAGTCATCATACCCTCACCTGATCTTGTGTTGCTTTCTTGTCTTCCACGCACCCCGCACTGGAACCTCTTCTCCATCGCCCCTACCGCAGCCGGAAGGTAAAGCAAATGCCCGTTTGAAGGTGGGCAGTGGCCGGCCGCTCCTCCTCCCACTGCCCCAGAACTCCGCCGTCTTCCCTCCACCGTGAATCTCCTCGGATTCCCAGCAGCCTTCGGCTCCTGGGCTCGCCGGGCCTGTCCTCTGCTTTGCTTTTCCCCAAACTCCTTACCAAACACTGATAAACTAGAACAAGAGCAAAAGAAACCTAAAGAAGGGAGAAGGAGGACACAACTAAAATAAGATTAGAAATCAATGAAATTAAAAACAAAAAAAGAGAAAAAATGTTTTCTTTAGAAACATCCATAAAATAATAAACTTCAAGAGCAACTGACAAAAAAATATGGAGAGAAGATACGAATGATCAATATGAGGAACGAAAGAGGAGGTGTCGTTGTAGGCCCCACAGGTAGTCAAAGAATAATAAGGGAATATCCCAGATGACCCTGCACACATTAATTCGACAACTCGGGCGAAAGGGACCAGTTCGGTGGGAGGCACAAAGCCCCAGCCCACTTTTCACAGAGTTTGAGTCCAGATGGCAAACACCTGCAGGGAACGCAGGGCTCAGGAAGCTTGTTTGACAAGCTGGGTTCCACATTTCTTAGATCTAGAGTCTTCCAAAGTATTTCTCAATAGTAAACACGTATATTTACAAAAAAATATATTCAGAACAGAAATACTATGTGTAATTCTATAGCAAGATAAGACTCTGCTATATATATGGAAGATATTTTTATTATATGCCATCCAGAGTTTTTAGGTGGTTTTTGAGGGAGGATTACCTGAATAACTTGTTCTGCCATTGGCCAAGGCCACATCTGCTGGAGCACTTGAGGTTCTGCCATTGACCCCCAAATTCCAGAGAGGCAGGCACTGTGTCACATTTATCTGTGACCCTGGGAGCTCACACAGGGTCCCGAACACATCGAAGGAAGAGGTTGATGGGATTGAATGTTTTCATGTTCTTGTTCTAAATTCTTTAATTGTCGTCTAGAAATACTATACGAATTGACATTTCCGCTCGAGGCCCACAAAGGTTCACCTGTAGCTGAATTTGCTTCAGCACCAGAGTGATCATGCCGTCTAAATTGTTTCTGACCCAATGGAAGAAAGTGATACTTGATTTTTTTAGAAATTCCTTTCATTAGCAGTCATGTTGAACTTTTCCCCTTATTTTCTTTGTGCATTTGTATTTCTTCTTTGGTAGAGGTTCTATTTATATATTTTTATCAGAAGATATGTTAAAATAATGCCAAAACATTCAAGGGCAGAATAGAAAGACCAAACATAAATAAAGAAATAGTATTTGACAACACGCTTGACAGGTTAATATAATTAAGTCCTATGAATTAATAAGAAAATTATGCACAAATTAATAGAGAAAAATTGGCCACAGACATAAACAGTTTATTTTTAGAAGAGTAAATACAATTCATAAATGAACACACCGAAAATGTTGAACAGGGAAATACTGTTGAGACAGAGGTTTTCCTTTCTTTCTTTCTGTCTCAACGTATCTCAAATCTTCTGGGCTTTCTTCTTGTACTTTTAGGCCTTTCTGTCCTGAAATCACAGAGCACGTCTGCGTTTAATGTTAGTATGTGTTCATTTTTTGCACCTAACTCTTCTCTCTGAATGGAACTAATTTTTTTAGCATGGGGTTTTATAAACTATATGTTTACAGCTTTTTTCCTTATTTACAATGACCGCATGAGTGTCCATGGGCTTTGCTGTCAAATAGCATATCAATTAGACAGGGACCTGCGGGGCCCAACTCTGAATTTATTTCAGTATCTGCACCAGGATGCTAGCTCTTAAGCAGCCCATCAACTCTTACTTGTCAAAATCGGATAAGGCAGCACGCACTATGGTAACACATTAAATCACTGGAACCTTAAAATAATCATCACTTTTTGGGAATAAATAATAATAATAACATCTAGATGCAGACAATCTAGGTTCGAAGCCCAGCTCAACCATTTACCGGTTGCGTGACGTCGGATGACTCACCTTTGCTGGGTCTCTTTCCTCTCTATCACGTGTAATTTACGTAGCTTTTTTTTTTTTTTTTTTTTAAGTCACAGGTGTATTGACCTGCCATGACCTAGTACATCCTGCGTGGAAGCAAAAGTTTTATTTCCACTTTTTTCTTTTTACCAGTACAGTAAGTGAAACTAAGCATGTTCTCACTCCTTTCATTTGTGTTTTACGACTAAGAGTGACATCAAGAATACTTTCTGAAATTTCTTGTCCGTTGAACTTCCTTTAATGTCAGTTATCTTCGACCGTCATTTGCCCAGTTTTCTGTTGGGTTGTGTCCTCTTCTTTACATTTTTTTTTTTCTTTCAAAATTAGATTTAGAGCAGGTAGGAAGGGCAAAATTCTCACCTCACTTTTAGGTCACATGGATGTGAAATCCTTTTTCTAATCCAAGGTTAAGGAAACGTATTCCTTTAAAATAACCCATTGCAAACCATTTCCATGAATAAAAACGTAACATTTGCCTTTAAGATTGTGCCTGAAGCCAGTTAGACGATTATTATGTTACACGAACAGGAGTGGCCGAGATCAATGCCACTCCAAGTGCGAGGCGGAGCCCAGTGTCCCAGGGAGCTTGTCACACAGGCTCAGGCCCCGCCTCCGGGAAGACTGTCTGCATTTTAACGAGGTCCCAGCTGGCTCACGTGGAGGCTGAGAGATGAGAGTGTAGACAGTGCATTAAGGGAAAATCTCCGTGCTAAAAGCACCTCACGTCTGCTAATAGACACATGTATCAGCCCTTTCCACGTCACGTGGGAAGCACACATTCTCCCAGTTTGTAATCTGGTGCATTTTTAAAATCTGTGGGATCGTTAGCACACATTAAAAAACTGTTATCTATTCAGGAATATTTATCCTGTTCTTTATGAATTCCGAGAGCTGTGGCTGCCTTGGAAGAAGCTCACCCACCTCAAAATCATACAAGTGTTTTGCCCTATTTTCTTTTGATATTTTCGTTAAAAAAAAAAAAAAACACTGCTTCTACGTGCAATTACCATTTTAAAGAAGAATGAAAACATCATAAAGTTTAAGAGATCTTAAAGTGGAGTTAATTTGTTATGGATGATAGGCTGCTTTATAATGAGGCAGTATTTTTATATCTCATATTCACTAGTTATCAGAGAGGATTTTTCCACACACCTTCAAGGCCTTCCAGCCGAGAGCAAAGCTTTCTGAAGAGAAACGGTTATTCTAACCATTTTAAATGAACAAATAGATCAGTGAACTAAATGTAGCACATTATCAGCAGGGTGGGCTTTACCTCCTTTTTTCTTTTTTTTGGAACGAGGTCTAAGGTAAATGTGAGAACTTTACCGGCTCTTCCTAGTAACTGAAGTGATGTCACAGAATCGTGGCCCCATGCTCTGCACAGGGACGTGGGACTCATTGCTGGTGAGTCACCCCTGAACCCGGAGAGAAGAATGTTCCCACACCCGATCGTTTACGGACCATGAAGGTTGCGATACGTCTGTCTTCAAAGGCAACAGACCTTGTAACACTCAAGAGCTCAGATTCTGGAGTCCAGTCTCCTGGAGTCCAGCTGCCTGGGTTCCCCCCACCCCGTTCACAAAGTCGTGGGGCCAGCCCGTTAGGACGTTTTCTGGTTTGCTGTCTTCATCTGCAAAAGGGCGGAAATGAAAGCAGCTACACCACGGTGTTGTCAGAGGGTTAGATCAGAGAGATGGATAAAATGTGTCCTCAGTCACCGAGAGGAGCGCGCTCCAAGGCCGTTACTTTGTCTAAATAGAAATGCAAAGCATAGGGAGACCAAAAAAAAAAAAAAATAGTTCTTCAATATGAAGAATAAGGGTATTTATTGTTTTCTGGAAATTTCCTGTATCAGAAATCCAAGACAACACTTTTCTCCCTGTGGGCACATTTCTATAGAAATGAAAGGAAGTCAGGAATTTCTCCATGTATCAGTTCCTAGTTTCCCTGTCCCTCCGCCCGGCACAGACACCATTTCTATTAGGTCTGTCTGCCCTCTGCTTAATGTCCCTCTTTATAAAAATCAGGGACAACACAAAGCCATAACCTCCGATTAAGTCTCCTGAACTCTGTTATGTAACAAATGGATTGGGGAATTCGAAGGATGTTCACTTACTGTTATCATGGGGTCACCGATACAGCTTCAAGAATAAAAACAAGCAAGGGTGTTTCTGTTCAAGTGAGCTTTGCTTTTTATCAGGAGGAGACACAGGCTCTTTTTTACTGTAATATTTTGTCTTGTTACCATCTCTGTTTCCCCTCCTTTCACTCTGTCATAATAAAGCTTTTACTGGAAAGGGGGGTGGGGCAGGGGGCACTTGTAACAGCGGCAAGGACTCATCACAGTGCATAGCAGGCTTTACGTCCGCCTTCCTCCTGAAGCATTTCATCGTCGCTGAAACAAACACCGGCCACCGAAGGCCTTTGAAAGGACGTAAATAGCCACACAAATGTGGCCGAGACTCTGTCATCCAGCTCCTCCCAGGGAATAAGAACGGCCCTCCAGGAGCGGTACAGATATTTCCCTCGTAATGTGGTTCAGCTTTTTGTAGACTTCTTGAGCAACAAATTTGGAAATAGTTTGCTGGCTATATGTAAAGTTGGAAATGGCGCCCCTTTTTCTGTCATTTCGCGGCAGTTACTGTGCAGATTGTTCCGTTGTTTCTCAAGTTATAAAGTCGTTTTACTGAAAAATTTCAGCACGCTACTCCACCGGCACCGGCGAAAACCGCCTTTTACTTAAAACCAAATGGAGCAACATTTCTGCCCTCGCAACCCATTATTACTCTCTTTCCTCAAACCGTGGAAGAAATCAGAACGCCTATTTTCGCCTTTGAGCGTGAAACTTCCCCCGTAGGTGTGCGTCTAATGTTTGCTGCTGGTTTTTCAAGCAAAACATTCCGGTCGCCGTCCCCAAGCCAAGTGGGGAGAGAGGTTTTGTCGTTTCTGATCTGGGCTGCAGAAGCCCAGCGCGCCGAGTCGGAGCCTGCAAGAACCAGATGAAGATAGTATAAGCGTGGCCCATTTAGGAAATAGAAACTCATCTGCCAGCACCGCAGAGGTGTTCATGGAAATAAACCCGAAGGAGAAGACGGGCTCCCTTACACGTCACTAACGTGGAGAAACGGCGCTGACACAGACCAGGGGGGAAAGGCCGGGCCGTCGTCTCCAGCACCTCGCGTTTGCTCGCAGCCTGTTCTGTGCTTCCTGGACCGCGGTTTAAAAGAGCCAGCAAAACACATTTCAAGAAATACCGCGTTGAGATTTAGAGAGTTTTGCACCATGAACCCCTGAGATTCTTCTAGATCCAGACAGCATCTCGGAGAACAATGGTTCCGCAGAACCTCTTGGGCTTTCCTTTCCTTTTCTCCTTTGTCCGGGTTATTTATTTATCGTTTTAACTATTTCCTTTTTCGTGACTAGCTGGTGGCTCTGGAGTTCCAGCTGTTTCATCCTGTGACTCTGAAACCCCATCGCTGGGGAGTTCTGCGTAATTGCCCATAATGTGTATCCATCTCGGGAACGGCGCTGAAAGACAGCGGCCGTGAGAGGCTTTCGAAAGGCAGTCTGGTTTACGCTAATGGACCTAACAGGAAGGAAATGCAATTTGAAAGAAGCTGATGCATATGTTCTATTGCTGAATATAATGTTTGATTTAATTATTAACTGTCAGTGATGGAGAGGCTGCCCTGGTCCGTCCTGCTCGGAGGGCAAGGCTCTCTAAGCAGGGAAACAGGTGACCAGAGTTGTGTCCCTCAGTCCGTGACTTAACAAAGGTTCCGATGTCTCTTCCCACCACAGATCAGAGTGTTCGAAATGGCCCTTACACTTTAGGCGTAAATTAGGCAGTGAACGTTTCTGGCTACTATTTCCCTTCTTTTTTTTTTTTTTTTTTTTGACTCATCTGTGGACACTTCCTCTGATGAATGGTTTTGAATGGAAGACGGAGTCCTGGACTGAGGAACCGTCCACACCTTCCTGCTGGGGATGGACCACGTGCTGATGAGTAGACGCAGGGCTGAAACGTCTAGCTCCCCCGTCTTCCTCCCTTTCCCAGGATCCGGGATTCGGCATTCGGCATCTGCCCCTCTCTTGCGATTGGCATTTTGTGGCTTCCTCATTGTCCCTCCGTGGCTTTAAAAAAAAAAACCCATTGTGTGTGAAAGGCAAGAGTGCAAGAGGTAATGAACAGATTTACTAGAGAGCACACATATCGGTGCTCCTTCTTAGTTACCGTATTCCTACATTGCTACAAAACGACCCAATAGGTACAAGGAAATGGGTGTCGGCCCGCCCACTTCAAAAGGGAGCTCGGTGGACAAAACGGGCTTTGGGGTCCGTCAGCGGGAAAAGCGTGGTTTAGCGCTGTGTATAAACAGAGGCAGGGAGTGGGGGGGCAGGGTTTGGTAGTGCATTTTGTAGCTATCTGGTGTGATCGTATCTTTGACATGAGCCTAGGCAGATGTGTAGCTGGGGCTGAAATGAAACAATAGTGATGATATTTGGAACTCGTCCAAAATGCTCTCTATTGTTTATGTAAGTGGCTCCAACATCATTATTTGATCCATAATTTCTCATTTTTTATGACACATGTTCTTGCCTATAACAGCGCACAACAGCAACTCAGTGGGAGGCATTTTTCTTTACGGTTTCAAAAGGAATTGTTTATTTTTGTCACGAGGATAATAGAAAGCAATGAAGCTTCCTGGAAATACAATACCACAATTCAAATGTCTAATTGATTTAGACAGATTAAGCAAAAAAAAAAAAAAAAATCCAGGGCCAATCTATATTTTTGTTCTTTGTAACAGTCCAAATGTCTTATTTGAGTGATTCTATTCTCATTCTGGGCTGAGGGATTCACTATATTAGTTATGAATGATCGGGATCTGGCTCATGGAGGGTTATTACTCAACAGATAGAGTTTAATTCTGATGTCCTCAATTCTAAGGAATTTAGAAGAATATAATTTATCCACAGAAGAGCCTATGAAAGCCGCGCCCGATGAACTCGAAAAGGTTCAAAAGCTCAGTTCCTAGAAGCATATCCATCACGAATACTGAATTATACTACTTAGATCCCATCGTTTACTTTAGGGTGGTCGGCCCCGCGGACTGCGAAAGGATTCACAAAGACTAGACAGTGTAGAGAGTCAAGTTTCTATTCAGTCTCCGAGAAAGGAGAGGCGCACACTGTAGAGAGATACGCGGGCAGGGAGGGGCGGGGCGTTGAGCTTTTCTCGGATTATAATTGTGTTATAAAAGGGCGGGGTGCTGAGGTGTGGCCCTGGGCTGTTGGGGCGTCGTAACAGAAGCTGCATTTTTTTCCCCAACGTTATCTTCCTCCTGTGGCTGTAGGGAGCAGGTCGTCACGTTCGGTTCCTACTTTCCAGTCATTTCCAGTCCCGGGGCCGAGCTCAGAAGAGTGAAACAGCAGTCGTGTTTAACAGAGCCTGCTAGGCAAACGGTGCCGCGAGGGCGAATGCGCTGCCTTTCTCTCTTCGGTGGGTATCAGGCTGCCTCGGGCGGCCACAGTCTCCTTGTCTCCAAACTGCAGTAACAGACGTTTGAACATTCTCGAAGGCGATTTTAGCAGGACCTCGAGTCTCCCACACTTAACAACTCTGGTAGGACATAGTTCTCCGGTTGTCACTGCTGTCCTTAGGCAGACCCCTAACCTCGTCTGTGTACTCTCAGGTGTATAAACGATGCTCAAAAATGAAATCATCTGGAATAAGAGTTTAACAAGTACAATTGTCCTTTGTCATATTGTGAGCGGTCCTTTGTTGTCATTTAAATGATCGCATGTGTTTTACTTCACTCTCAGGGGTGGTTATTTCACACTCACAGTTGCAGGCTTACAATTAACTTTCAAACAATACACGTTTGAGATACTTTTAAACATTCAAAGAAAAGTGGATGTCAGGGCCGTGGCCCACCTGTCCTTTCCACATTCACAGACGTCACGTACGGTGTCTGTCTAATCCGTTTGCGAACCGGAGCACTTGCTCCCGGATTTGGAGAGTTACCTTCCGACACTCCCCAATGCCCAAGCGCTGAGTCACCCCGGCGGGAAGTGTCACACCTCAAACGTGCTGACAAAGGCACCTGTTATTTATTGTTCTTGAAAATTTTATTTACTTATTTTTAGAGAGAAGGGAAGGGAGGGAGAAAAAGAGGAAGAGAAACATCAACATGAGAGAGAAACATCTGTCAGTTGCCTCCTGTAAGTGCCCTGACCGGGGACTGAACCTGCAACTCAGGCATGTCCCCTGACCTGGAACCAACCGATGACCTTTACCTTTGAGGGATGACACCCATCCCACTGAGCCACTCCATCAGGGCCAAAGGCAGCTTTTGGAGAGTGGCCAGGAGCACCCTCAAAATGGGACCAAGGTCATCTCGGAACATCCAGCCGCCCGCCCTCAGTCTGACAGGAAGGCCTTTGCCCGGCGCTGGGAGCTCTGTTTACAAATACAGTGCACAGTGACTAGGGTTCCTCCAGGCAGCTGCACGGGCGCTGGGCCGCATGCTCCTCAGGAGAAGGACCGTCTGAGATTTGCATCCTCACACCCGCATCTCAGCAGAGTCTCCCAGCGAGACCCAGGCGTAGCAAACGGGCCTCTGCTCGACTCGGGCCTGGTGGGCGTCCCTGGCGTGTGGAGGGACCCCATCCACCGGCCCCTGGGGACAGCTCCGCCTGCAGACGAGGCTGCCAGAACTCGGACGCCAGCTAACAAGCTGGCCAAGTTTAAGCCAACCCGGTACCAGTTTCTGGGTTTTCTGGAAGAGTAAAGCATTCCCTGACAACACGAAGGTAGAGGTCAGGGGTGGCTGGAAGGGAAGCGGAGAGATGGGTGATGTTTATGCAAAAGTGTCCTATTTTGGTTCCTTCCTTGAGTTCTCGACACTTTTTAAATTTTAATGCTCTCTTTCTCCTCCTCGGGGACACCTCTGCTCTTTTTCTTCCTCTTCAGAGGAGAACTGAATTTGAGTTGATGGGATTTTCAGAATACAAAAACGTGGTGAGCTGGATTAATTAGAATATCTCGCCGAATCCTCGCTGCCTTCACCTATCCTCTTGACAAAGATAAATGCAAATTCTTACAGGACTCATAAAGTCAAGTCACATTTTCTGGATACATCCCTATAGGTGCTAAACACCTGAAGTGGCATATTAAATAAAGAAGGAAACGATGAGGGGAAATGAAAAACTGGAGATACGCTACAGGATGTGTGCTCGGTCCCTGAAATTTGCCCGGTTCGGCACTTTTATTTGGTGCATCTGCCCTACTGCGCATTAGCCCCGTGATTTGTCCCAAATATATGAATTCCTATATTTAAATATTTAACACCCAAGTGAATTTGTTTGGATTGTTATGCTTTGAGTAGGTATTTTGTGCCTACGTTTGAAATAGAAATTACCCAGAAAGTGAAATAACTGTCCCCTTTAGTCCACAGAAGTAGACCACAGATTTTGACCACACATGAAGCCCTCTGACTTTCAGTCGTTAACGAAGGAGGAGGCTCTGTGGGAAGCAGCCGAAGCCACAGCGGTCTCCCCTTTACCAGAGGCCACACTTGGCTCCCCTCCTTCCCAAAGTCAGTTCCAACTGGGCTTCTGTTAGACGCCTGTTCTTCTGGCATTTGGTTGCCGAGAAGATGATCGGTGAGCAGTAGCATCTATATTTTAACATCTGTTAGATTTATCAAAATCCACCACTGGTTTTTTTAAGAACGTAAGAACTTTGCGCTCTCATTAAAGTCCGTGTTTCCTCTCCCATGTTTCCATTTTTAATTATTAGAGGACAACACGAGGTCTCCAAGGAATATGTCCCCAGATGCTGCAGCTTCCCAGAAGTCCACTCTAACAGCACCAGTTGTCACAAATTTTGGACGCTGTAGAGATGCCAGGGCTGACAAACCGTGAAAGGAAGCTTCTCCCGGACAGCTCCCCTTGCCATGCTCCCCTGTCTAAGCGGCACTTCTGCCCCGGTGTCCCCTGGCACCCGTTCCTGCTTCAAGGTCCAATTCGAACGCCACCGATTCTATGATTTTTCTCGCCATAGCCCTAGCTGGAAATCAAATCAAGTCATCCTTACTTTAAAATCTACCGTATTGCATTCCTATTCCAGAAGAGTGAGGAAGAGGGAGATGGAGAGACAACCAGGGTCATTGCTAAGTGACTCTGTAACATCCAGGAGGCAGACTGAGAATATGAGGGTTAAAAAGAAGAACTTGGCCTTTAGTACATCGAAATCACAACAAAGCATCTTCGGTTGCTTCGAATCTATTTAGAACAGGGGGCATAAAAATATAAATTTTATTTTCCTACTGTCATCCTTAAAGTGCCCTATCCTCATTATGTGATTAAAATTTGTGGAGCGATTTTGAAATGAATGGTCTTTAAGTCGGGCGTACAGGCAGACCATCGGACTGAAGGTTTTGTGTGACCCTCTAGCTTTCCTGCAGCCCCCAGACTGCTCTCTAGATGGCCAGTCGCTATGGCTGTGACCCACGGAAAGGTCTTTAGGTAGGTTTGTGGCAAGGAAGTCCTTTTGTATGTCACCCTCTTGTAAGAGAGACAGTCCCCTATGTATCTGGCAGCAGATGGCATTGGTGTGTCCTCGGAGAAGTTATTATCTGCCAGTAGCATCGTATTGACTGGGGCTAGGTTGCTGGTGAGTAAGGGTAAAAGGCTCAACTGACGTGATTGGAGCTCCGATTTAACAAAATATGGTTTTTAGTTTCACAAGATGATCTGAAGTAACTGTGGCAAAGCATGACTAGGTGTATTTGGGATTCCTGAAATGCATTGTGTAAATGAACAAGTTCTGTAAGAGAAAACATATTTATTTGTACACACACACACACACACACACACACTGTTATTTTAGCCACGTTTATTCTCATAATTGGAGGACAGAGGAAATTGAAATCAAATAATCATGTTCTTTGAAATAGCCAATTCATTTTTGGCTGAATAACTGAACTCCCTTCCCTGTCCCTCCCCAGCCTTCTCTGCCCACTCTCCATCAGGCAATTTAAGTTTTAAAAAAGAATAAAGTATAAGAAAGGGAGAAAAACAATAAACAGGCCAGAAATCCGCTAAGTCTGTCTGGTGTAAGGAAATTTGTGTTCTTTTGGAGCTTTTCAAAGAAGCAAGAAAGAATAAATTAAGACTCTCAGGGAGACGGAGAAATATTTCTGAGCAGCGCCGAACGCTTCTTGCCGAAAGCCGAGCTCACTGAGCAGGTGACCTTTATGAGATTATTGTTTATGGTCACTCGGTGTGTGCCCGGAGTAGCAGGGAAGAATATTCCAATTTATTTCAAAGGTTACGTATCAGAATTGAATATGCGGTACAACGACATTATCATATGCTGCGAGTTTACATAAGAAGTCCGACTTGAATGGCACCATTGTTCCCCTTCAGCCCGGGTGTTTGGCTTCCTGTCCTGTGCAGTCTGCTCCCCTGATTCATAAACTAGAACACGGTGCCGTGATGCAAAGGAAGGGGGGCATGTTGTTTTCATCCCTGTTGTTGTTTCTGCACCGAGAGATGGCGTTCAGGTGTGAAAGATCTGTGCCATCGAACCCCCGAGGCATTCCACCCGAAGGTAGTAAAATTTAATTTCGATTTCCAGTCCGTGACCCAGGAATCGCTGCCGTCCGAGCAGAGCGCTTTGGGAAGCTCAAATCACAAGACAGCGGTCACATGGGGTGCGGCAAGCCAGGGCCGTGCCCCTAGGAAGGAAGAGAAATGACCCTCCAGGACATTCCCCACACCCTGCCCATCGCAGGCTTTTAGGGAGAGGCAACTCACTGTAGGGAAATTTAAAATCTTCAGTTTTCCTGTTCATGCAACTTAATATTTCAGTTCAATGAGTCTGCTCATCCTCGACTTGATCACGTTGCACGGGGCGAAACAGAAACCAGGAGACTCTTCTCTTGCTTTCTTCTCGGTGGTCAGACTCGGCTGTCAGAGGAACCCCTACAGGGTTGCCCACATTTCTGCTTTAAGTTTGAACTTCAGAAAAGAACAGTGCTGCCTCAGAGGGCGGAGAAACAATTCCGTGAATCAGCAGACCAGTCTGCAAATGTTTGCTGAATGTCTGCCTCACGCTTTGGTGCTGACGTCCAGCCTCCTCGCGATGACTCGGTCCTGGGAGCAAAAGAATCGCTAAATGGTCCGATTTCCCTTTGACCCCCCGCGGAGCCCTCCCCAGGGATGGCTGACGTGGTGCGCAGCACGCACGGCTCCTCGGGCCAAGCTGCCGTCTGGGCCTGGAATGACCATCGCCGGCCCCGGACACGGAGGGATGGGACGTCACGACTCTGATGAACCACAATCACATTCCAGCTGGTGGCGCAGAGGAATCCAACAGCCCAGCCCCGTTAGGCGAGACCATCCGAGCAGCCCCCGCCACTTTGGGAACGGCCTCTGGTCTCCGTGCCCGCTTTCGCCTCTCCTTCCCCGGGTCCCCGCGAAACCGAGCGCCCGGCTTCCCCAGACTTCAAAGCCCGGCCTCGAGCTGTGTCTGGTGGAAGGGAAGTGGGAGAGGGGCAGCGATGGAACGGGCAGCGTGCCGGACGCCGGATGTGCAGGTAAGCAGGCCTGACGCCACGAGAGGCTTCATGCGCGAGCCCGGGGGAGAGTGCAGGGCCCTCATGCACGTGGTGGCTGTGGGCATCGCCGGCCGGCTAGGCCTGCCATCGTGGGCTGGCCCCCACTTGGGACAGGCCCCTCGTCGCACATCCGCTGGTCCAGGACTGAAGAGCAAGAAGGCGCGGCGTCCGTCTGCCCCAGCAAGGGTCCGGGTGCTGCCGGTTGCGTGATGGACTCCACCTGTTTACCTTTCCACCCTCACCTGTGCGATCAGGGTTTGTCACCTGCCTCGGTGCCGCTACAAGGTGAAGGGCTTCACCGCATTTTAAAGTATCGTGTTCCACGTGCAGGTTAAGAAATTGAGGCTCGAAGAAAGGGATTTCTTGTCCCCGGTCACTACTAACAGGTGAGGGCTCATCGTGAGCCCAGGACTCTGGACCCCAAGCCCGCTGCAGGTGCCCCGGGTGAAGTAAGTCCAGTGACGGAGAGGGAGGGGGAGAGGGGAGGGAAGTCGTCCGGGGTCCCCATGCAGCCAGCTGCTCGGGGCTGAAGGGTGGGTAGGGCCTCAGTGCTTCCGTCTGTGAGCGGGGAGGCCTTGGAACAGAAGACCGTGGACTGAGTTCCGAGAGCCAGGAGAAGGAGGACGTGTTCCGAGGGAGGGCTAAGTCCCGAGCTCAAGGACTGGCTGTGTGAGCTGCTTCAGAGAACAGAGAACGGAGGAGCTTGAACATGACCCAAAAGCTAACACGAGGATCGGGGATCGGGGTCGGCGCAGGGCAAGGGCAGCCGAGGTCAGAGTGGGCGCACGGCCACGTTCTGCACTCGTGCGAAGCTGGAGGAAGACACGGGCGTCCGAGTGAGTCACTGTGCCAGGAACGGTCCACTGCGGCCGTTCACGCTGGATGTGAAGACAGCGGGCCTGGGGGCGGTGGGTGGGGGTGGAAAGAAGGAGATCCATCCCAGGGGTTGGCCCCAGGGGGCTGTCCCGCCCTCCCTCACCTCTCCACACCTCCTCTCGGCCACGATGAGAAAGGTCAGCGCCCGTAAGACAGCTGGAGTCCGGAAGATGCTGCCCGGGGCTGGGCAGACGTGCTGGCTAGGTGCCACAGCTGTGCGGTGGGCGACGCTGCTGCCCTCCCGCCCCGCACACCTGGAGGACCGGCTGCCGCGGGGACGGCTGCTCCTGGCTTACAGCCAGCTCCTGGTTCGCACGCACAAGGAGTAACCCTGCTCTCCGCAGTGCCCACCTGGCTCCTGCCGGCCGGTTTCCCTCTGCCCCCCACCCCGCCCCACTTCGCTGCTGCGCCCCGCCCACTGGACCTGGGCTCACTCACATCCAATGAGCACCGGTGCTCCAGACCTGGCTTCTTTCCACACACCCAGGCTCCGGGGAACTGGTCCACAGCCTGCTCTGGCTCTCAGAGCACCCCTCAGCCGGGCAGAGACGGAAATTGGAGCTGACACTCTCCACTTAGAGTCTTTGGTATTTGTTTCTTGTCTCTCTGAGAGCATTTACTGAGCGGGATTGAATAAATTATGTTGTTATCTTTTCTTACCTACAGCCTTTTTCCAAAGGATCCTTTAAAGCCGTAGCAACAACCACTCATTAATGGTGCCAGCATCTCTGGGGTGGAGGGGAGGCAGGAGCTAGCAACAGCCCCATTTTACAGGAAGAACCCTAAGACAGCAGGCGGCTCAGCTGTCGGCCCAGAGTCACGCTGGGCCCCACTCCTCAAGGGGATCAATACAAGCCTCTCCGTGGCTCTCCAGAAGTGTTCTTGCTTTCCAAGCAACCCGAGGGAAAACTCCAGTTAAACCCGAGATCGGAGGTCTGGGCGTTGCGTTCTTGTAAAATACTGCTTGAGTATTTTACAAGAAAAATTTTGCAAGAAATTTTATTTCTTGTAAAATACTGCTCTTGAGATCGGTGATTTTCAAACTGTTGCTCAAGGAAACTCAGGGGCTCATATCTCAGGGGTTCACAACGGTGCTTTAGGGTGTGGGAAAATGTTAAGGAACTAAATATTTTCAGCGAAACAATGAAGGTTCAAACTGTCAGGAAGCCCCGACTTGTACCTCATTTATCAAATGAAGTTCTGTATAAGAATTAATTTTTAAAAGACTTATCCTCTCTTTCATATGTTAAAAATATTCAAGGTGTACCTACTATGTGCCCATCACATTGTAAGAAGGGGCAATATGCTGATGAATAACATAAATTAAACTCTCTGCCTTCATGGACAGAGTGTTGAGGAGAGACAGTAAATCAGGTGAATAAATAATGTTATGTATAGTGGTTCCATCCAGATAGCTATGAAGGGAAGGAGGGAAGGACTAGGAAATGTCAAGGATTGCTTCTTTTTCTTCTTTCTTTTAGTTGAACTTACTGGGGTGACACTGGTCATAAAGTTACATAGGTTTCAAGTGTGCAGTTTTATGACACATCATCTGTATGTTGCATGGGTGCCCACCGCCCAAAGTCGAATCTCCTCCCTTCACCACATATTTGACCCCCCGTGGCCTGTACTGACTCCCCACTGGCCTTTCCCTCTGGGCACCGCCATGCTGTTGTCTGTGTCTATGAGTTTGTGTTTGTTTGTTTCTCTTGTTTGTTCGTTTCTTGCTTTCCATTTTATGTCCAGCATATGAGTGAAGTCCTATGATTCTTGACTTTTCCCACATAGCGTGATCTTCTCGAGATTCATCCATGTTGTAGCAAAGCACAATATTGTATTTTCTTCTTATGATTAAGTAGCATTCCATTGTATATGTGTACCACAAATTCTGTATCCAATTTGTATGGAACCACAAAAGACTTCAAATAGCCACAGCCATCGAGAAAAGAACAAGGCCAGAGGTATCCACCCTCCCAGACTTCAAATTACACTACAAAGTGACAATAATGAAAACAGCATGGTGTTGGCAGAAACACAGACGCACAGACCAATGGGACAGAGTTGAGATCCCAGAAAGTAAACCCACATGCATATGGGCAAATAATTCTTGACGAAGGAGCCAAAAACATACAACGGAGAAGAAAAACTCCCTCTCATTAACGGTGCCGGTAAAATGGGAGAGCAAAGTGCAAAAGAATGCTTCTTTTGGATGAGAAATTCCACCACCATACCTTAAACAGAGTGACAGTGCCCCTGTCTTTCCAGGGTGTCATCAGAACATTCTAACGGTGGGAACACTCTTCTTCAGAAGGCAGCTACTTGCTTGGGTGGATTCCTTGAGTTGCTAGAAGATCATTTCTTACCTAGAAACCAAATCTTACTTGTCTATGCCAAATGAGAAAACATGAACATAATGGCAGCCCTTTGAATTAGAAAAATAAGCTACTGTGTTTCACTGCTCCTAATTTCTAAGGGTGTCTCAAGGATTCATTTCTGACTTTGTCTTTTAAACAGAGTTCCTCCTGAATATATGGGAAGCTCTGAAAATGACAATAATATCCTCTACTTGTTACAGCTTCCCCCTTTACAAATCATGTCCACATACTTTCTGTTGCCTCTTAATGCTCAGAGTGACTTCAAAACAATAGCATCTCCATTCTCCAAATGAGGGGGCCAAGTCTCAGCTGTTGAGTGAATCATTTGGCAGATGACTGAGTTATATACCAAGCCAGACATGACAGATACGTGTGTGTTTGCTCTGAAAAATCAGCCCATGCAGGCTGGGTGAGGGACAGGTAGCTGTACTTATTTTTCTGATGATGTATCCATCATGATCAACATTTGACCTTGTCTTCCTGTGACGCTACTTTAATAAAAGCCATTCATACTCCTACACATCTTCTGATAAATTAATAAAAAGCTTCCTAATCACGCTTTCCTGTTCAAAGGAAACCATCCCATTACCAAGAAATTAGCCAATGGGTATGAAAGAGAAAGGAAAAGCTTTAGTCTCTAAAATGTTTTAATTTTCGAAATGTATGCAACCCTTACGTTTTGGGGACAAAGACCTCTAGAAGCTCGTCTCTGTGTTTAAGTAGCTAGCTCACTTGGACACTTGTACTGCTTCTAAATCTTCAGCATTTTGCTGAAAATAGAGAATTTCTTTTTCATGTATAACATGAATTCTCCGACTGCAGAGGTCATGGCATAATGTCAGTCTGAACAAAGAGAGGGAACCCATACCCATTGAACGTCCAAGGTAGGTCTGGGCACTACGAAGGTCCCCCTGCAAACTCGGCATCCAGGCCTACGAAATGCCCTCTTTAACAGAGAAGCCCGCCAAAGCCTGAGTTCACCATGGAGCAACTACCACTGGACCCCTCCTGTGTCGTGGGTGACATCTCATCCCTGGGGTCAGCAGCCCAGAAATCCTGTCACCTGTACCAAATTATAACTTTTAAATCTTAAGGGAACCAAATCAGAAAACCTTAGGCCTGGGAACAGATCCACAACCTTTAGGCCCTAAACGATGTCCAGCCTGCCGCCCGTAGGCCACATGTGACCCAGGATGTCGATGACTGCGGCCCGACACAAAACCGTATATTTACTTAAAACGCTCTAGGGTCTTTTTTGTGATTATGTGTCACAGTGTATTTAATGTGTGGCCTCAAGACAATTCTTCCAGTGTGGCCCAGAGACACCAAAGGTTGCCCCCCTGTTTGAGGGTTTCCTAACTATTCTTATCATCGGAAGTACCCAACAGGCGCCATGCCTGGGGACCCTCTAGACAGGGGATAAGTGAAAATTTGAATCAGAAAAACAAATGATTGTAAATCATAAGTAGTGTCAGAGGGAAAGGATACTGTAGGGTGAATGGGAAAATGTTAGGGGGTCCAGAGGCAGGGAGGGGGGTTGCCAGAGGTATTCAGGGGGAGATAGAAAACATACAGCCAATATCAAGTAGCATTTTCATCTCTTGCGATGTCAGTGGACAGTGCACTACGGACCGTGATAGGTCCTGCAGGCCAGTGTGTGGGCATCACGGGTGATGCTGTGCAGGCCTGTCAGGAAGAATACGGCAGGGCATCCCTCTCAGAGCCTCGGGAACGGAGGGAGTCGTTGTGAAAGACTCGTCACACCTCCAGGCCCACAGCTAAGTGGGTGGACACGTTAAAAATCCAGACCGTGGCACCAAGATGGATGTGAGGCAGAGGAGAGGGTGTCCGGTTTCACAAACAACTGCTGGAGTCGTACCGCCTGTCACTCAATGTTACAGTAATTTCCTGGTGAGAGACCCAGATTCCCTATTTCTGGGTTGTTTATGCATGCCAGGCAAGGGGAAAATGCCAGGCTGGGGATATCTCGGATCTCAGAGGGGCCGTTGCACTGGTGCCGGAACTAAATTTATTGTGCCCATGCATTTCATTAAACTGCTGAGTCTCGTGGAGATAGATGTGTGCCGGGCCGTATACCCATTTAGCATCGCGCATGGCACTCACCTGACAGGTAGCTCGCAATTAGCAGAGTATGGGGGTGGGTGTTGTGACACTCCCTAAAGACTCGGGAAACCCATCCCTCCTCTTCATCTTTGCACGCGCTGAATCTGTCCATGGTGAGGACCCGAGAAGTGGCTTCTTGATGTGGCTTAAGTGGTAAAAAGCGGTAAAGACTGGCGAGGCTTTCGCTTGCTCACTTGGAATTAAGAAGGAATCGTTTTCTTGCAGTAGCATCTTGTAGTACCCTCCACTACGGGTACCCTACTATCAATTGGCTACAGTTTGAATTAAATCATCTTTTGATTTAAAAAAAAAGCCTGAAAAAGTACCCAGCATGACAAATCTTACCCCCACAGGAAAATCCACGAGGAACGCTCAAATGAAATGTCCAACACCACGTTTACCAGCGTGGGGCTGCAAGAAGGTAGAACCCCGAGTCCCATTTGCTCCATCCGCAACACGTTGGGAGAAAGGGGTGTCCCAATGGCAGGGGACAGTTGTTTGGGAATATAATAAATTTCACCGCATAGGAGCCAAGGATTCCTGGGACTTGATCCTGGAAGTCTCTGAACCTCAGCGTCCCCCACTAGGAAAAGGTGATGCTGATAAAAACTCTGGATGGGGCATTGTGGGAATTAAATGAGAGGAAGTAGGACGAGTGCCTCGCCCCCAACAGCTGGCCACTCCAGAAACCATCCTTCCCCCGTCAGAATATTATTCCTTCTCAGTTTCGCCTGTGACACCATTTCCGGTTCTCTTCTCTCCGGCTTGAGGAAACTTTCTAGTTTCTTCCGCTCCTATACTGCCTCCCTTGCTTTCTGCCTAGACCTGAAGCAACCTCACCTGATGGTCCGCCATTAAAGTGGCTTCTTTTCTTACACCACCTCCTGAGGGCACTTTAAAACATTTTAATTTATTAATTTTAGGGAGAGAGAGACATCAATGTCTTGTTCCACATATGCATCCATTGGTTGATTCTTATATGAGCCCTGACCTGGGGTCGAACCCACAACTTTGGCATGTTAGGATGACACTGTAACCTACTTAGCCACCTGGCCACAAGAAGACACAATTGTTTAAAGGAAGTCTTCTGTAGGCCAGCATTTTCTGAACGCCTACCATATATCAAAATCCTGCCCTCTGCTTCACAAATACCATGATCTTGTTTAATCTTCACAACAACCCATGTGGAATTACATGCTGGGCAAGCTAAGGCTCCGTGAGATTATATAACATGCTCAGAGTGGAGGAGCAGACTTAGAAATATGCTTAAAACGTCTATCTATAATAGAGTTTCAGTTAAAGTTACAGAGAATAGTTTTCCTTTTGGAGTAAGCAGAAGTGAAAAGAAGAAAACAAAACAGGCGGAAAGGAAAGGAAAGAAAAGGAAAAAGGAAAGGAAAGGAAAGCAAAAAGAAAAGGAAAGGAAAAAGGAAAGGAAAAGGAAAGGAAAGGAAAGGAAAAAGGAAAGGAAAGGAAAAGGAAAGGAAAGGAAAAGGAAAGGAAAGGAAAAAGGAAAGGAAAGGAAAGGAAAGGAAAAGGAAAGGAAAGGAAAGGAAAGGAAAAGGAAAGGAAAGGAAAGGAAAAAGGAAAGGAAAGGAAAGGAAAGGAAAGGAAAGGAAAGGAAAGGAAAGGAAAGGAAAGGAAAAAGGAAAGGGAAAAGGAAAGGGAAAGAAGGAGAAAGCAAATTCTACGCGAGGCTCCGGATCCAAATGCCCAGCACCCACCTGTTCTGAGGATGTTCCCACACTTAAGCATGGTGACCATGCCTCTGAAAACAAGTTTCGGCACGAAGCTCTCTTTGCAGACCTTGTTGGAAACGTAATGGCGTCATCTGATCGGTTTGCTCGGTCCCACAGTCCAGCAACACCTGGGCCTGGGGCTGAGCAGCCCGTCCAGCTGGGGCGCCGCGCGGGGCCTTCGAAGCCTAGGGCATCGGGCCCTCTGCGCTCCTAGCTCTGGCATGTCTGGCTTCAGAAAAGGAGAAAAACAACAGGACCTGTCCATCGCTTCCCTCTGAGACACGGCACGTGCCATAAAGCTCTTGTCTGCCACCCGCCCTTGGAGTCGTTCCTGTCCAGGCCCGGTCCCGCCTCCGAGACCCTCAGGTGAGCAGCGTGAGGTCGGTGCGGTCGGTAACCGTGCGCCCAGCACCGTTCCTATTCAGAGCAAGTGAGTCTGCGCATCCCCGAGCGAGGTTAGTAAGAAGGACCCCTCCTATCAGGGGCGAGCTCGGTCATCCACAGGGCGCCTCCGAACGTGGATTTTGCAGGACGATGTCTAGGTCCGGAGATCCGAGTACAACCGCAGGACTTCCTTCCACGGCCCTGTCTCCCCGGTCAGCGCCAATGTTTGGCTCTGCTCTTCCTGCGGCCCGGGGCTCCGGGCGTGGCAACCACGCGGCTCAGCGGCTGCTGGGCTCATCGATTCTTCCCTGATTTGGGCGCTGTGCTCAGTCCAGAAGAAGGAAAGAATTGAAAAGACAGGCGCAAAGGACAGCCACGCGGGAAAGAGAGAGAGAGAGAGAGAGGAGAAAAGATCACTGACAGGCGCTACTTGAAAACCAACATTATCAGTGCAATTATCATCCCTCGATTTGAAATGGCCCAATTTACAATGTATAATGAAGGCTGTTTTAACTGGGGAACATCCAGATTCTGAAGGATCTTCCTATTGTAAAAATGTGAATGCTGTGAAATGGATACGTTTCTTCTTTTCCCCCTACATTTTAACCTTTGAGGGTAACTTTACTTTAATTATATGAAGTTGTAGTTACCAGCCATATCCAATTAAAAATGCTAAGCCGGTTTCATCTTGAAAGAGAGACACTGACAGTGTGTGTGTGTGTGTGTGTGTGTGTATACATATATATATGATAAATTGGTTATTATCACACCGCCACCTCTCACTAGTGTGCTTATACAACAGCGTCATCTAGTGGACACTGGACAGGCAAGCCGTAGTCAAGGTTTCCGAAGGAGCCTATTCTGAGCACACTAGTAGTCGATGAAAACACACTCTGTCTTCTTCAAGTCCCTGAAACTGAAGCAATGTAAATAATTATTGCGAATCCAGGCCACCATTTCTGTCTTCCCCCCTCACCCCCCGAACACTACAGGAAGGGAGAACTTCTTAAGCCTGCAGAAAGAAAACTCATTTTAAGATAATATGCATGTTGTAAGAGAGCAAAGAGGAACAAAAGAAAATAACACCACTACGGTAAAAGGGAGACGGTACCATGTGGTTAGCGATCGGAAGAGGAAGTTAGGGCGGGAGGAGGGCTGGGCAGGCAGGAGTCCAGTCTTCACAGCGCGGTGAGTGGCGGCTGCGTCGCCAGCGTCGACAAACCCAAGGCCGTGGACTGGACTTCTGTGGTCTTATTTCCAAAGTTCTGCCATTTCCCAGGCACCTCCTTTGTCCTTGTGTATACAAAATATTATCTCTTTGAAAACAGAATTTTGCAAGTGTCCACCAGTTTCTCAAGAACCATAACGTGTCATTCATTTTGAGTATTAAATTTCTGTTTTATCGAAGCCACTTAGCTTTAATTTTTTTCCCTCCAAATTATCAAGTCCTGGGAGATACGTAATGGGCATAGCAATGTGTGCTACAATTTGGCTGATTCCCTGAATTTTTTATGGGCCAATGTGGAAAAAGTGCATTTGCTTAAACAGATAGAAAAGTTAGACACCAAAATAGAATGGACAGTAATTTCAAAACCACAGTACCGAAGCTACTGTGTGAATTTGTTTGTTAGTTAAGTGGCCAGAGCCTTACCCTGGTGTTTTGAAACTCCTCAAAGGCTGGACGTTGTTTTAAAGCTTTTTTTGTTTCAGAGAAAGGTGGGGGGCATATGAAGGCTATTGAGAAGTATAAATTTTCTATTTTTTCAAGTCGCCAGTTCTAGTTTCCTATTCCAGTGCTTCTAAATGATTTTTTTTTTTTTTGCCACTTTGGCATATTTAGTAGTTTTGTATCGTTTGGTTTGAAAATGTTACGGTGATCATGAGAAAACACAGTGCTACATTTCTCGCCCTTTGATTGGACGCGAACGTATCTTTTGTGCTGCATCTCAGCTGTTGCCCGGTGAAACTCCCACACCAAGCGGTATCGATACATTAGACTGGAGTTCTTGCCCGAATAGCCCCTCCTTGTCATCAGGAAAATATTTCCTCGTTAAAGTAATTTGCCAAATTGAAGTCACGTAAAGGTTTAACACATTCGACCATTTATTTATCTTTTCCACTAAGTAGAGAATATTCAGCTCTGCCCTAATATTGTATGATTTTGCCTTCACCTTTTACCTGTGTGATACAAACAAATTAAATAAAAATTCCATCTGCCTTCTGCATGTAACTTTTATTGAATATTAATTCAAAATTAGGAGGCTTTGGTGTTTCAAGATATAAGGTTTACATGGAGTGGTTTATACTTCACAGGTGAAATTCATTCTCTGAGGTGTAAAACCTGTCATAAATAGAAGTGCCATATTTAAACAAATATGTGCACGGTATGGTTCTTTGAAATGCTGAGTTGTTAAGTTACAGTACTTGGAAATTAGCATAGAAGTGTGCAAATTATCGTCTGGGCCTTTCAGGGAGAAAGGAACTCTGGAATTTTGATGTCACTAGAAGAAGATCGATTCTTTCTAGTATGCACAGTTTTTCATTTTGCAGAATAAGTGAGTACTTTGCACTCACTCAAAATTAAATTTGCAAGTCATGGAATTGGACTGGCAGCTGAGAGGCAAAGCCCAGGCCGGGTGTTCTCAGCTGAATCTTATCCAATCTATCAATATTTATTGAGTACCTACCGGAGACTCTGAAAGGCCTAGTGCTGGACTGGGAACGGGGACCCGTGTTCTGTGACCTTCCCGAGCCTCGAGGTTTCTGTTGAAGAGATAGAGCATGCATCAGTGAGAAATGAAATGGCAATGCAAGATTTAAATGAGTTCAATCTGATGATGGACGTGTCACAGAGGGGTTCCTGCTCATTTACCACTGGGACAGTCCCGCAGCTGAGAGCGCCCCCTACCGAGGGGAGCAGGGCACTTGGGATCCATCCGGGAGAACAGATTTCTCATGAAGGCCTTCAGAGGGCGCATGTCCAGCGAAGACAAAGTTGATGGTGTGTGTGACGTCACCGTCCTCTCCCCTTTTGTTTCCCACCGGAGTTTCAGGAACCAGTCAAGTCCCACGCTCCGGAAGCCCATCCCTCACTGTAGGGAAATGGAGTTTACTGGGCTGCCATGAAAATGTCGACCTTCTCTGGAAAATTACTCTCGGTGGCTGTCCCTGCAGTAACTACTACTCAAAGAGAAGTCGCACGATCTATTGCTTTGCCCTCTACAGAGGCAAACAACACTCCTGACACCCTCACAGGGCTCTGGCCGCCGGAGTCCCAGGAATCGAAGGGACTGCACAGCCGACAGTCCTCCTGACTCACTCAGAGTCACAGGCTTTTTGGACAATCGGCTCGGTGCCGGGAACACTTTCTGATTATAGATGAGCTTGGGAACAAACTCACGTCGATGTTCTCTAACAGTCCAGAAAGGGAAACCACTGGATAGGTTTTGTCTTGTTTCTCTTTATAGTGTGTGTGTGTGTGTGTGTGTGTGTGTGTGTGTGTGTGTGGGTGACTTTCTCCGGTACTACATACATGTATACTTTTTGTTTTGTTTCTTCCATAATCGAGACCACCCTCTGGCGTTGGTCTTTTTCCAACGCATCCTTGCCATGGATCATCCTTCCCATGAATCTAAGAACCTGCGTTACGTGAGTTGGGCCGGGAGAGGGCAAGCCTCCCTAAGCAAAGCTGGGGCGAATCACCCAGAAAGGCGGGGAGGAAGCATTGCTCGGAGCGGGCAGGGCCAGTCCGCGCTGCGCCGGTCCGTTACTGTCGTCATATCCTGTGGCTGGGGCGCTGGAGCTTCCCTCCTTGTGCCGCTGCGAGGCTGGCCCGCAGCTCCCAGGGCACAGCCGCCCCCGACCTCTCCTGCACAGGGACGCCGGCGCGCGAGTCCTTCGGGCCCAGCTGTGGTTCCAGCTGGTGCTCTTCAGACGCCGAGCTCAGAGCCCAGGTGCCGCCCGACACTGCGGTTCTCAGAACCTAACGCAGCAAGAGCACGGCCTCTGCGCAGGCGGCGTCACGCAAGGGGGCGCTTTTTCTCCAAACCCGGTTGGAGTTTCTTGGGAAGAGAATTTTTGTTGGGGAAGTGTTTGGGTCACGGGGAGGACGCAGGAGCCAGTGATTTCCCGGGCTGATATCAGGGTGGGGTCAGGAAGGGCCTGCTCTAGAAAGTAGCCTGGGACGGGAAGCATGAATGAGACCCAGCCTGGAGTGCAAGGCTCCGGGCGATGGGCCCCAGGAGCAAGAGGAATCAGCGGTTCTCCAGGCCCCAACTGTTTAGTAGAGCGAGGACCACTCTAGTCCAAGGAAGAGCACTTGACAGAGGGCATTGTTTTTTCTTTGGAGCATGAAGAAGGTGTTTCTGAAAAGCTGCTCCACGCTCACCAGCTCCTACTCCTAGTCGCCAGCGGCTGTCCAGCCTCTCAGTGACAAAACGGATCCGCCCCACCTGTCTCTGCAACCCGGAAGCCTTTTGGCCTGGGAGCGCACCCCTGGGTGATCTGCAACCCACAGAAAAGTGTCCCCTCGCCAAGCTCTTACTTGTCGTTAGTGGGACTTCTCGTCCGTAAGTCAGAGGAGCTTTAAAACACAGCCTCCGGACACAGCTCTCAGGCCACCAAGGACCCCCGCCGCAGATTAACAGCTCCTCCTCCAAGGAGCCGCCCCAAGGGGGTAAGTGGGTGCTTCGCCCTCCCTCGGGCTCTTATCGGAGAGAAGATTTAAAGGTCTCTCTGGGAGACCAGATCACAACAGTCAGGGACGTGCGGGCAGTTTGTTCCTGCCAACCTGGAGGGAAACTGGCTTTCAAGTCAGACCTCTTCTGCGGGCAGTGATTCTGCACGTTGAGCGAAGCCAGAGGACAGCTGCCCCTCGCGAGTCTCTGCTGCCACTCAGAACCCGTGTACCACGTGCAACGAGTACCTGGGTGTCCACAGGTGTTCGGTTACGTGTTCCCCCTGCACCAGATCAACCTCTGGGGTCACGTACGATGTGATTGTTGACGTGATCGTAACGCATGCGTTAAGTAAGCGGTACGCATGTTCAGTGGAGTAGACATTCCAGTTACCACAACCTGGCGAAAACGAATCCGTGCCTTTTAGAAGTCTGGCGAGACGACGGTGAACAGGGGAGGAGAGAAGGGGCTTTGGGGAGCTGGCGGCGGCGTTGTGTTTTCGACCTGGGGGCCCGTCACTCACATGGGTTCAGCTGAGCTGCGCACCTACGTGCACTTTTCTCCGTTGTGTTTCAATAAAGGGAAACCTATATCCGAGGTGCCAGACAGAAGACTCCCAGTTGTTTCCTTGTCTGGGTTAATATTTGAATGCAAACGAACATGGTAACTTTAGTGGGCAGCTGGACAAGGAGGACAGTTGGTAAAATTTTTAATGAAATTAAATGCTTATTTAATTATGTAATTGAATTTGCACTCAGATGCTCTCCGGAGTGACTCATCTCGTATCCCCCAGTGGAAGACCGTGTTCCACTACTTACAGTTATAGACGCACAGGTAGGGGTGTATGCCCGTATGCACACGTGTAACCTCAGAATAGCATCACAATTATTACCAACGGAATGAGTAATTATAGATGTACACTTGCTACTGGGGTGATGTGTCAGCTCCTTAGTCAATTGGTCAAGAAAATTTTAATGCAATACTTTAATCTGGCTCCCTTCGGAGAACGTATTAATTCAACTCTTCCGCGAACATTTGGCTTGCCACGACGGAGGCGGAGGTGAGGAAGAGCAGGGCAGCAGGAGAGTGAATCCATCATCTCCTCGAGATGAAGAAGCCCGACGAGTGAGGTCCACACCAGGGATTTACAGCCCCGAAGAAATAGCTCCTTCCTCTAAATGGCAACAGAAAAGTTTAGTGGGAAATGAGCCTCTTGAAGCAGTGCAGTGCAAGTAACAGAAAGTCAGGCCAATTGAAGGATTGCAGAGAAAGAAGTCGTTCCAGGCAGAGCTTGCTGACCACGTGATCCATCGCTGGGGGGAGGGGGTGGCAGTGAGGGCCCATGGAGCCTCCACGCCCAGCTGAGGGGTGCAAGGAGCTGTGACCTCACCCTCTGAAAGCTCTGCCTCC
This sequence comes from Glossophaga mutica, assembly GCA_039655065.1. Taxonomy (NCBI): domain Eukaryota; kingdom Metazoa; phylum Chordata; class Mammalia; order Chiroptera; family Phyllostomidae; genus Glossophaga; species Glossophaga mutica. The sequence goes on from CM077316.1 coordinate 3,146,156, forward strand.
CTCTCTCCCTCCCTCCCTCCAGCCCCGTTTCCCATTGTATTTCCTCTACTTAATCTATCGCCGCTGAAATCTTCCGTGCCCGTAAATTGGGCCTGCTTCTCTGCTAGCATTTACACAACGCGCCCACACTCGGGCCTCCCAGCGACCTGCGCCCTCTCCAGGTTGCGGGAAATGGAAATTGTTCCGCAGTACACCCTGTCTCTGAAAAACTCGGTAGTGGTGGCAACTTCGATTCCCGTTCCAGATCTGTCGTGTAGCCATTGGAGGACGCCCGCAGACGCTCAGCCCAGCAGAGAGAAAGTAGGAACACTGCGTTGCTCCCGGAAGCACAGGTTTTTTGTCCTTACCTACGACTAACCCATGTCTCAGATGCTTTTTAGAGTCTTCACAGCAAAAGCGACAGCCTCAGAAGCCTACAAGGGGCCAGAAAAAAACAAACCAACCACGTGGAGGGTGGGGCAAAAGTAGGTTTACAGTTGTGAGTATGCTGCGGTATGCCCAGTTTATTCTTGCACTGTTATTAATTGCTTTTTTTAAAAATATATTTTATTGATTGTTGTTACAGTTGTCCCATTTCTCCCCCATCATTCCCCTCCACCCTACACACCCTCTCCCACCCACATTCCCCCTTTTAGTTCATGTCCTTGTGTCATAAGTTCTTTAGCTTCTACATTTCCCATACTATTCTTACCCTGCCCCTGTCTATTTTCTACTCACCATCTATGCTTTCCACATCAGCAACCGTAAAGCTACTTTGGCTGCACCCTGACTGTACCAGGAATAAGAACAACAACACAAGCTTTACGTGAATGACGGTTGCCAAAGAACTTCAGGGTGGGAGGGGCAGTCGGGGTGGGGGGTTCTGGAAAACCACCGCTGATGTGGACACTTTCTGTTAGCTCCAGCCGATTATTATCAGACGGGAATGTGACTTCGTGTCCACAGAGAGATTGTTTTTAACAAGAAGATTCAGACTGTATGTGGAATGCCGCAATTTTTAATTGCGGTCATGGAATAAAACTGTCCAAAATCACATTGGGTTTGGACAAAAGAAACCCGTCTGGCGGCCACTTGGGCCCTCGGGCTGCCCCTGAGAAGCCTCCGTCTTGGATCGAAACTCGCTCACCTCTAAATCGGCGGGTCCTTCCCCTCCTCGCTGACTCTCCTCTCCCAGGACCTGCGAGATGCGTCTGGGGCCTGGGCAGGTGTTGGAGACGGCAGTCTGGGCCTACAGAAAACGCTCAGAGCTCCACGAAGGATTCTTGTTGAGTTAAACCTGAGAAATGGGTTCTTTTCAAGGCACGAGATTCTCTGATACGTCACCTCCCTAGTCTTACCTGATCGGTTTTATTCTGTAATTTGGAAAAGGATGTTTGCACAGTAATGTCAGAGCTACGTATTTTCCTGCTTGTTAGTCGACCCTTAGGAACCCCGTCCCCTCCCCCAGTTTTGGCAGAGTTCTGTTTAATCATGCAGCTGGATGGGTCCTGGGCTTCGGTTCCTGGTTCCCTCCACTAGATGATTAATCCTGGTAGCCCGCTTACACGTTCCGAGTCTCCCTTTCTCTAAGTGCAAAATGGAGTGGGCAATCGTATCTACCCCACAGGGGTGCTTGGGAAGAGCTCAGTGATATTAGTCAGGAAAAAACGCTTGACAGAATGCCTGCGATGAGACTCTAATTGAGGTTGTTGTTACAAACCGTTGTGTTGCTTATAATCTCTGAAAGGAAGGTCTATCTAGAAAGAAATGACACCAGATGAATGAATACAACTCCCTTCTCATTCAAAGATATTCGGGTCTGGGATTCATTCGCTGTGGATGCCTGGATTTGAGTGAAATTTTAGCATCCCAAACCTCTGCTAAAATCAAGCTAAACAATTCCACCACCACAAAGCAGACCTTGGTTCTTTCAGGGGCGAAGATCCCCTCATCTTTCAAACGACCCTAAGCATCCTTCTCCACATGGTGATTTTGCTCATGGCCCTGGAGTGGCCGATTTTCCACCTACGCCCGAGAAATCCACCCTGGGGTTTCCATGAGATCTCAGGACAACACCTCCTCGGCCAGCCCTCTGTCCACCTCGGTGGCATTGCTCATCTAGGGCGACACATCCTCTCATTTGGAGGAAGAGAGATGAGACACTTCCATCTTCTGGGCCTCGCGATCGTCTTCACAGCCACCACACCTTTTCATTCGATGCTTTTCAGGCTGTAATGTCAGAGTGAAGCCAGCAGAGAGAAGTCCCAGCGAATGGGGTCGCCATGGCAACCCCTGCGTGTCTCATCAGGTCGAGGCTGGGGTGGCTTCTGGAATAGCGCTTGCTTTTCAGCGTGGTGGAAGCCGTCATCTCCAGTGTGAAAATCTCCTCGGCCCATCAGGGAGTTAAAAATAGAAGAGAGTCATTTGAATTATTTCTCGAACATAAAAATCTGGAACTCCAGCTCCTCCACGGATGGAATTAACACGGAACACTGGCCTTCGGGACCCCTTCCCTTTCCCCCTCCGCGTTCAAAGTGGATTCGGGACTTGTCATTGTGACTTAGTATTTGTTGTGTCTTGACCAATGACTCAGACCCTCAATTCTGAGCAAAACAAAGTAACAGAGCACCGAATGTTACGGCAAAAGCACAGCTCTGAAAGCGGATCTGGATGCAAGCTGTGTTTTATTTATGTTACCGAGAAAATTGGTCTGTCCTAGGTCTTCCCTAACCAACAAAGCATTATATTTAAAAAGCTTCCTATTTGAGTTTTGCTTTGTGGTGAATTCGTAGTCTCTTTATAAAATTAAAAATTAAAAAAAAAACACAAGAATTCTCAGACAAGTAACACTACCCATGAAATCGATTTTTAAAATATTCTTCCAGGGTTGCAAACTAGTCTTTGTTTGGAAGCCTACTATTTTTATCCCAGATGCCTAATGAAAAGCAGGACTAAGGAAACAGAGGGACTATAAATATTGAGGGGTGCTTTTTCAAAGTGTCCTCTGCGGTAGTTTGCATAAAAGGCAGATGGGTTCTTGGTACGAATGAAGCACATACTCTTCACTTATCCCAATAAGTTCCCTGTCGGGTGAACAATTTGCACATCACAATTTAAGGTTATACATGGTCATTACCCACAAAAACACGTCAACCTGTAAATAAATGATACGGAAAATGGGCTTTGCCATTTTTCCTAGAAACAAAATATTGTAAATGTGTCTTCATTATCAAGGAATATAAACTTGAACTACGAATATTAATTCAAGGACTAATTAAATACTCTGTGGTCACAGAATTGCCCCTTAGACTTTACAGAATTAGGGGGGGAAAGATGAATCTGTAGCTATGCAACATTAGGTTGGTTGACATAAAAGAGATTGAAAAACTGCTTATCACTCAGTACATAAAAATATATGTATAATTAAAATTGATTATTTTTCAAGACAAGTATCCAGGGAATTTATTTATTGTCAGCAAGACTTCAGAGTGAGCACTTTGTTCTACACAAGAAACCGAGCAATTACTATGAAATTTTAAAGGTTTCTTATCTGGCACCGAAATGGACTTAGTCATGCAATTGACACTCTGCTGCAGCCCTTGGCACGGATCCGTGCAATTTTAATCATGAATATTAATTCTTTTCTTTAAACCGCCAGCTCGCCCCTTTAACTCCGCTATTGCTCCACCTTGGTAGGCATGGCCCTGCTACGAAGCAGTGACACCCGGAAATGGCACTCCACACACTCATTATCTCCCTGCTTTTGCCTCTGCGCCTAACATTTTCAGTTGTCCTGTCGTTAAGAGCTAAAAATTTCATCACGAACTTGCCATCACGCGACCTCAACCTTGTGCTGATGGGATGTTACCAGGGTTCGGCATAAAGATATCAACTAACAAAGACGGGCTACAGTCACAGGTGACAGGGAAGATGGCTGCGGAATGGTGACAACTGAGAAATAACCTATGATCCTGAGGAAAAGTCAGCATTATACATTATAACCCTAGCCATCACTTTGAAAGCTAAGGTTCTACAATGAAAAGACCAGAAATTCAATTGTTTTCAAATGGCATGTGGGGTTGCAATATTTTTGCCAGCAATTACTTTGTCACAAAATCGTTTCTTCCTCCTCTTCTTCTTCTTCTTTTTTCCCCTGTGGAGTTTGATGGGGATGTTGGCTTTTCCCAAAATAACCTTTAATTATAGTTTTTGATCTTGACATTCTTGAAAACCGCCCTACTGGCTAGTCTCCTGCAACTACCATCTGTAAGTTTTGAACATAAACTCACTGGTCCTAGCATCCGCCTGGCAAAAAGCATTACAAGTCATTTTGGAAAAAGTCAGGCATAGTCAATTTTCACAGTCTTGAAACTTGAAATGATTTCTTTCAGCTTTCAGGAGAAAAAAAATATTTTTTGGCATGAAATTCTGTGTTAGAATTTTCAAACAAAAATAGAGGAGAAAGCTGGAATATAGCAAAAACAAAAAAAATACAGTAGAAATCTGAATATGCTAGAAACTGCATTTGTCAAGAAAATAAGGAAAGAATTTGCAACTTTATTTTCTCAGTTACACCTAATTATTCACACCTAAAATATGGCAAGTGTATCTTTCTGAAGAATGCATCTAAGAATGGAAATAAAGACAATATACATTACATCAGCAATTACAGAGGACATACACACAGCACCTTTGAATCGATCGTGCCGTAATAAACAGATAAGAGATGGTCTCAACCTGCAGAACAATGAAGAAGGGGGAACAGTATCTTATTCGCGGGTCTCTATAACAGGTCAATGTTTGGTCAATGTTTTGCTAACCTGCCACATCCCAGCCCTGGTTTAGTGTCACGAGAAATGACAGCGCCGAACATTCGCCTTGATAGCAAAACCTTGAAGACATTCACTTCTTTGGACAGTCTCGGTAACGAATGAAGATTTTTGCACAGGTGTGAGCTGTCTGTCGTACGTGATATTGCAGGCAAACTGCCGCTTTGATTACCTTTATTATTAACTGTAGATTCCTTGAAGCATGAAGTCTGATGGGAAGTGTTCTCTAAAAGAGCAACATTTTCCTCTCTTTCGATATTTTATAAAGACACAGCACCCCCGCCAAAAAAAAATAGCCTAGGGTTTTATATTTGTGCCCATCCAGAGAACCATCCATATTTATACTTTTCTGGAGGGTCAGGAGTCCCTCATGCCAGGTCTACCCGATACGCCCTTGAGTCATCAGATTAGGATGGCCTGATTTTTGGTAATAATCCAAGTTGGTATTTACCAGAAAGCCCACATCAGTGTTCATTACAAACAGAGCTACTTTAAGAGAAGTCACTTACGGCTCGCATTATCTTCTGTGCTCGGTTTCCTAATGACTCCAAGATATCTTTCTGGAAATCACAGTGCTGCTAATAGGAGTTTCATTTCTATTTCCATTAGGCTTCCTAATGAGAAATATGGAAACGCACATCTTTGCTCATTCCTATTCACGTTTGTCTTTTTCTTTGTATGAATGTTTGTCAACACGAAATCCTTTGCTTACTATTTAAATAACGCTGTGCTATGCTCATGCCAATAGCTATTGCGTTAGTAAGCTGTCATAAGTCCGTACTAACCTGTCAGCTGCTGGACTCAGTGGCTTCTTCCTCTCCTTCTCCCCTCCTCCTCCTCTTTCTTCCTCTTCTTCTTCACTGTCATGAGTATTGTTTATTGAATGTGTATCTGGGAATGAACTCTACGTATGCTATCTGTTTCGAATCCCACAAACAGAAATTCAAAAAAGCCCGTAATTCGTAAGAAGTGGAGTCTAGATTCAAATCCAGGCCTGTCTACTGCAAGGTAGCAGCCCCTACCTAACAGTGCGGAATACGTTTTAAAAGGTTGTCCATTTCCCAATGTTCCCAAAGAGTCCATTTGCAAAACTGGACACACAATCCGTGTACCGTGTGCCTGTTACATCACGGCTGTGTCTACTCGAACCAAGACTTTCTGGGTGCCGGAGGCTACCTCTCCAGAGCATGTTCTCCCATAAAATCAAACCATACGATTCGCCATTTGTTAAACTTTACTTGTGATTAGAGGTGCAAAGACAGCTCACAGTAGGCAATGGTGCCCTGCGGTCCTGTACACACACTGGCCGGTTTTGTCTGCTCCAGCAACCTCTCCCCCTGTCCTCCCTGTTGCTCTCTCTCTCCTCTAGCTGCGAGAGTTCTCACCGCCTGACTCTGGGTGAGTAATACTCAGCACCTCAAGGAATGTCTTTAAGACTGAACTTTGGAGGCATCCCAGCCCCAGGTAGGCTTACAAATACGTTTTCTTCGGAACAAATACAGTGTTCCTGGAAGAAATGTTGGTGAATATACTTTTTGTCTACCTCTCACGTGTAATTCACTTGGGAGTATTCAAAAACTAATGGCATTTCAGTTTCCGGGAATAAGCACACACCATTTTTTCAAGAACTGTGTATTTTTAAGTCGTGGTTGCTAGGAAGCTTTGTTCACATAGGTCCATTACAGGCCGGCCATGTACACAGCTCCCCCACCTGGACAGGTGATGAAGGGCAGGATCCAGGTCTGCGTGGCCGTGTTCCTGCCAGGTGTGCTGAGCACTGAGACTGGCAGCCTCCGAGCTGGCCAGAGGACTCGGCCGTGTACCACATGGTCAGGTAGAGCATAAGGAGGAAGGGGATCATTCACCGTCTCTGCTGCTTGGTTTTGCTGGAGTAGGATAATGGAGAATTTGAGATGCTATCCTCTCAAATGATTCCATGAGTTTCTTGGAATTTAAGAGCCAGCATGGCAGAGGGTCTGGGAGAAAACTAAGGAAAGAGTGATTACAAGAATGCCTAGAGATTTGGGTCCAGTTTCTAGTTGCCTTTGAAGCCATTTTTTAATAGTACACTTGGAAACAGAATTGAAAAAGTAAAAAGAGTTCTATCGGGATGGGATAATTTCCAACTTGAGCTGGAGGGTAAGCTCCAGAAGGAGAAGAAGTATATCAGCTTCGTCTACTACTAAACAAAAGTATCTGGACCACTGTCGGTACTTAAGGACATGCTATTGAATGAATTAATATATTTTGATATTTGTGCTCCGTGACAAAAATGGAGCAGGATTCTGACTCTGTTAAAACTCTCGAGCATATCCCTGACGGCGTTCATTATCTATACCACATTATCGTACCCATGACGAGCTACCATCCTTTCCGGCTTATTTTATTCATATGTTCTCCCATGTTTCATGCCACATTCCCAAATAGCAAAATCCTGTGTGTTCTCTGTCCTCTGTACGCTCCACAACATCGAGAGTGCTGGTCCCAAAACTAGAACGATACTTAGGAGGACAATAATAATGTGACACGAACATCTAACATTTATTGAGGAATGTCATTGGTAGGCCATGTGCTCAGTGCTTTAAATTAACTGGCCTCTCTTAATCATCGGGACACCTGCAGGCCGTCGATGTGACGATCTTCCCACATGGCAGACGAGAACCCTGAAGTTCACCGGGGTGACTCCCCAGCTACGAAGGGGGCGGTGACGGGCGTAGACGTGAGCAGTCTCGTGCGTTTCTCAGTCATCATGTCGGTAAAAATGCAGGTGCACCCTCGTAGTCATTGCTGTCCATGTCCGCAGCTACAGTTCCAGGACTGGGTTTGTTTTTTTTTTCCCGAAGTGCACTTGGGCGGATGGGAGGCAGGGCTGAGTTCGAGGAGGGGACGCCGTGGGTGTCTGTTGACAAACAATGAAAGTATCGGACCGAAAGATCGCCCGTGTCTCAGGAAATGAAAGTGCTTTACACGTGTGATAACAGGGAGGCCTCCTCGTGAGTCGAACTGAAAGAATTACTGCTAGGCTACGTACCTGATAATTTTTACTTCCACCAGGTTCAAAGACACTTTAAGCATTCTTATCACATGAAAAATGTATATCCGTTTTGTTTAAAGAACCACAATAATATCAGATTCTTTAAAGAAAACCCTCCTCGAAAATTCATTATTCAATTTTTTTAATTTAATTGTACCAACTGTAGAACAGAGCTGGAGAAATAATTAGATAAAGCTGAACAAAATGCCATTTTAGCCTTCTCTATTAAAAAAAATTAGTTCGAAATCCAATATTGCCTCCAGCCCATTTGAGTTCTATGTTGTCTCAATGAATACATATAATCCATTAAACACAGAAAATATATTTCTAGAGGAAACTGTAATACTTATTCACTTGGTGTGGCAACCTTCTGAAGTGTCCGAGACACTGGGATACTGGTCAGGTGACGTGGCATGTTCCAGGAGAGACCAAGAGATGGTTGGCTGACTATAAATAAATCCATGTAAGAAAAGGTTCATGCATTTCACATTTTAAGGGTAGCTCCCACCCTTTCTTCCCTTCGTGTGGCCACCGAGGAAAATGTTATAACTCTGCTGATAATGAAACTCTTACCCACGGTGAGAAGTCCTCGCTCTCCTCCACCTCCGGGACTAGTTTTTATATTGCTTTGATAACTCTAACCCTTTAAACTGGCCTTTCCAGGGCAGATCCTGCCCTCCAAGACTTAATTGGGCAGCATCCTCTGTGGACTCAGAGGGAATAAAATGCTCTCGGAGTAAAGTCCTCACCCAGTAAGGTTTCCAAGGCATCCAGGTATCGCTCAGTACCTGGAAGGAGGAAATTCACCGCGTGCTACTTCCTAGGAGCCCCTGACTGTGCGGTTTCCTCCTGGGGGGGACGCAGCACACCCTGGATCCGTATGGAAACAGCCTCCTGTTATAATCAGGATGATTAGCCTCCATTCACTCCCCCTTTCTGCCTGAGTGGCTCATTCTCAGCCGGGGGCCTCATTTATAAACAACCTGTGCTGGAAAATGCCCGGGATCCTCGCAGTTTGAAAACACGGGAACACCACTTATCCTTGGGCATAATATCATTTTATTACTCTTGTATACATATTCAGTGCATGTCCTCCAGGGAGCTGAAGGCATTTCTTAAACTTTAAATAACCAGTGGGCCTAAATCTACGCCGCCATCTGTAAGCTATGGTTACTTTAATAATAATAAAAACAATTTGAGTGTGGAGAATTGGTATTATTTATTTATAGCTAATGCATGAGAAGGAAAAGATATTTCAACAACCACAGAAGAATGCTAATGCGGATTTTTTTTCTTATTTTATTTTTTCCTATGGAATTAACCGAGTTTGTGCGTTCGAAGACATCCATTGCGTTGAATACAACAACTTGTTTGGAATGGCTAATTAATAAGTGTTACTGACTGATCGCTGAAATTTATTGCTCAGTTGTATAACATAGTGAAAATGACTTTAACCTAGGTTTCTACAGCCTAGTTATTTCTAAGTTCCCAGGCTTAAGAGAGCAACGTTTTCTTGAGTATTTCAGTAGGCTCAGTGGAAGTCCCATCTTACCTGGGGTGGAAGCCCGTGTCCACTCACTGCACCGTGGATAGCTCCTAGGCTCGTGGCCCCAGCCTTGTCCAATGCCTTGCTGCTAGGAAGTTCGCCGTTTCCACCAGGACCGACTCCTCGGGCTTCATGAATTATTTTCATGTGGCTTTGGCTTTATGCCTCCCTTCAAATAGTCGTGGGCCTTCATCCCCTCACTCCCATTTCCTGAACTATAACCAAAGGGACATTCCAGATTTTACAAAGATCTGGGCATTCTGGATGTGGACAGAGATGGGAGCATAGCAAAGGAGCTCAGTGTGTTAGTGCATAGCCAAGGTTGCAGGTTCGATCCCCAGTCAGGGCACCTGCAAGTATCAATCAATGAATGCATAAATAAGCAGAACAAATCAATGCCTCTCTCTCACACACACACACACACACACACATCAATAAATGAAATTAAAAAAAATAAAATCTGTATCAGCAATAATGATCTACCCACTGGAAATTTCTTGCCTACCACATGCCCTCCCCACCCAAACCAGTTTTTAGGTGATAAATAGCTACTCCTCCCTCAAGTTTCTCTTTCTGTCTCAGGGTCCTTCTTGTCTCCAGCTTTTAGCCAACTTATAGCCACTGAATTTCTGTTTATTTCTTAAGCAGAACAATTCAATTCTTATTTGTGTAAACACTCTCAGCTAAGATAGGCCCAAGAAAAAAATTTATAAATTGATATATACATTAAAGCAAAGGTTTTCTCCCTGCCCTCTCTGTACCCCAGTTAAAGGAAAAAAAATCATCTTAAATGGAATTCGGCTTTTTTCATAGCGGGTGTCTCAGGTGGCAGGGAGTAGTCCTGGTTTATGCCGACCGCGCTGGAGTAATTACTAATAGTGTGCTTTCTCAAAGTCCTCCAAGTTTTACGATAGTGTTTTACCTGCAAACTTGCCAAATACTTTCTTTTTTTTTTAAATCCTTACCTAAGGATAGGTTTATTGATTTTAGAGAGGAATGAAGAGAGAGAGAGAGAGATTAGAGAGTGAGAGAGAAACACCCATCCATCGCCTCCCACCCACACGCCAACTGAGGATCGAACCCACAACCTTTCTGGTATAAAGGAGGGTGTTCCAACCGCCTAAACCACCCAGCCAGGGCTTGGCAAATGTTTTCTTAGAATCTTTTTTAAAAGATTTTATTTATTTACTTTTAGAGAGAGAGGAAGGGAGGGAGAGAAACATCAACGTATGGTTGCCTCTTGAGCAGCCCCAACTAGGGACCTGGCCTGCAACCCACACATGTGCCCAGACTGGGGATCGAACCGGTGACCCTTTGATTTGCAGGCCAGCACTCAATGCACTGAGCCACACCAGCCAGGGCATTTTTCTTATAATCTGTTAAGAGAGAAGTCACTGAACACATAGCAACAGATATTTATAGATACTAACACATGTGTAACTGGTGACAAATTTAAGTAATTCTATGATGCAAACAGATGAAGCACCTTAAACTTAGCCCAGTCTTGTGACAGGAAATATTCCTTTGACTGTATGTTTTTTGGCATGTCTTACCTCTGAAACACCCTATCCTTAACCCAGGAGTTCTTCAAGATGAGGTTGGAGCGTTTGCCACCTGACGAAACAGGTGGACCGATTCCTCCCGCGGAGGTTTGCACTCAGAGGTGCCCAGCCCACCTGCGCACGGCGCGTGGCCCGAAACTGTGGCCTGGAGGCGTGCAGGGAAAGAACCCGTCTCAGCTCTGAAGCCCCGCGGTCCCCCCTGGCTGGCGTGGCCTGATGTTAGCTCCCCTCGGGTCCTCTGGGGTCCGGCTGGGCACCGTTTGGCCCCTGCCTGGATCGATCACCCTAGTGTCTCGGAAGAGCCCGAACCCCTTTCGCATGTCCCCTCTGGCAAGCCCTCCGGGTAGACTCTCGGACTTCAGCCTCCTTCTGCGCCCACAGGACACGAAGCACCTTGTGCAAGCGGAACGCCATACTCCTCTTTGGTCGACTTCAAGCCAGCTGCCTCCCACATCCCCAGCGGGGACTCAGGACCAGAGCTTCCCATCGCCTCCCCTCCCGTGGAGCCCTCCCCATCTTTTGGCCCCTTTTGCTCCTCCCCCCAACTGCCCACACGTACAGGAGGGAATTAGAAATCACACGTGGCTACCTGCCCCCTTCTCCTGTCACTCCTTTTAGCAGAAGATAGAAAGTCCCTCTGCCTCGCTGCCCTGTGTGGTATCAGGGTCTTCCAGCACCTGGGAGAACCTCCAGCTCCCCCACCCCCTGCGGGCTCCTGCTGTGATCAAAGATTAAACACTTGGAAGACCTTCCGCAGGGCAGAACACTGACTCCTGGTCTTCTCTGCTGAATGGTGGAGGGTGCATTCCTGCCTGCCTTTGCATTCCTGAAGCGGCATTTCTACCTCCCCACCCTCCACCTCCGCCCTCCCTGCAGACGGACCGGGCATTGGCAAAGCCACGGCCTATTTTTGAAGCAGAGGTCTGCATCCCTGCGTCCTAGACTCCTAGGCTCATCCTCGGCTCTCCCGGACTTGAGGAAATAAAGGGCGCAGGACCCAGGCCTGAATTGCCTCTAGAACTTCTTGGGTGTGGCTGTCAGGGTCTGAGGGACGATCCTGAGCAGACTGCTAATCAAACGTGGCAGCTTTCCAGACCCAGCCGCCAGTCCCAGAAGTTTCCAGCATGAGGACAGTATCAGCCCCCATACCATAGCTGGGATGCTGTCCAGATGCCCAGGCTTTTTGCGAGATCAGCAGTTGCGCCTGATATAAAAGTTTCATGGTGGCACGCAGGGTAGCGTTCTGTAACTGTAGACGTACTATTCGACTACCGTCATAAAAACACACTCTGGAGGTTATACCAAGTCTTTATATGTCTACCACCATTATTTTTATTTCACTATGAGTCCCTATTGAAAAGCATTCTTCTTTGATTGGAATAAATTCTCGCCAAGCTTCTGATTCCACGTATGACTCTCCCATATGAAAAGGCCAAAATAGTTCCTGCTCTGCCAGAATTCTCCCCACACCCCATCCAACCCCGAGGATGGAGGCGCAACCCTTCTGCAAAGATGACGAATGGGAGCTATAAGCAAATGGCTGTGTGTTTTAGAGGTGACACACTCAGAACTATTTGAAATAGGGGCAGGGGAGACTTGTATACAAATCTGTATTTAAAAAAAGACCTAGAAGGCAAACCTGCAATCCGGGATGGTCATTTTCATGCAGGAGAACTATCAGAGGTTGGACCATTAGGTTTTTTTTTAAATATAAGAAGAAGGAGTAAGGAATAGTAATAGCCTGTATGATTGATTCTTATGCCAGTGAGCTTGAAAGTGTCTTTAACTGGAAAAATTGTCATGCATTATTAACGAAAGGTATAGAGCAGCAGTATGACAGGTTGTAATAGGAAATTCAGAAATCCATGTGATGACCCTTGGCATGAATTCGGCTTCTTTCACATTCGGAACAAAACCTACCGCCTTCAGGACATTAATATTCTAGTGTTCTTCAGTTATCCGTGGTGCCTAACCCATGGGATAGGTCACGCACACTTGTATAATCAAAGGAGGAGAAGCTGAAATAAATGTTAAATTACAAATAAAGGAGGCTGCCATATTCTTTTTTTTTTTTTTTTTTTTTTTTTTTGGTCTACTGATGTTCATTGCCATCAAACGCAAACTCCCTGTCGATATGATAAAGCAAATCCATATGAATTAATCACGGTGGGTATGCGCTTTCATTGCCTTCCGTTCCTTCACTCATTTCTTCAGAACTAGGTGTCCATTCTCGCTTAGAGAGGACATCAATGATACCATTTCGTGGTGGGCTCCTGAGGGCGCCTAAGTTCTGAGACCTGGGCGTGCACAGGCGACATCTCGCTCCGCGTCCAAGAGCAGGTTCTGGGTAGAATGCGTCTTGGTTCAGTCCCCGTGGAGGCGTGACGGCAAACGGGGGGGGGGGGGGGCGTCCCGGCATCCAGGGGTTTGGCCTGCGAAGCGCAGCGATGAGTTCCCCAGCGTGGCCGCAGCCGCGCCCACCCGTTACCCGTTACCGACAGGCGACCGTGAAATAGTCCGTTCCAACCACAGGTCGGCGCAGGAGGAGAAACCTCTGGCAGGTGGGGCCCGGGCCATTCAGGCGCGGAGCCTGATGTACCTTGGAAGCTTGCAGGTTCGCCCTCTGGAGCCTGCGGCGTTTCGGGCGGGGAAGAAAGAAGATGCGAAGCGCTGCCTTCAGCAAAGCGGTTCAGCCCCGTGGGGGGAGGAAGGGCGGGACCCAGGAGTGAGGGCCGGTGGCGCTGGGCGAGGACAGCTTTGTCTTTTTGGAGAGGAGGCGAAGGCGCAGACTTGAAGGCGCGGCGCACTCGGCGGGAAGGCTTTCGTTTCTGTGCGGTGAATGTCACCCAAACACGCACGCACCTTAAGCAGATGAGAAGCCATACGCTCCCTAAGGCAGTGAGGGAGGATGGGGCCAGGATCCCGGGAAGTCAGAGTTCATCTTGGAAGGGAAGGCTTTTTTCCCCTGGGGAGGCAACCCTCAGCCACACGCCCTTGTCCTTTCTCACCCCTGGAAGGGCAGCCAGGCCCCTGGAGCCTCCCTGTGGTCACAGGGGCTCCTGCTGCTCAGGATCCGCGCACCAGCCTCCCCACTGAACTGCACCCAGGTCTGTCCCCGGGCGGGGGTGCTTCCTGCTAGTTCGGGGCTCAGTCTGTGCAAATCCCAGCTGCCTTCCTCCCAGGCCTGAACGTCCAACACGAGAATGTGATGACTTGACCTCCTTTAAACACAAGGGCCTCGGCTTCCGGCTGGAGCCAGTGTGGGGAGAGGAGGAAGAAGCCTTGCAGGGTCTCCGGTAGCTGATGGGGAGATCCACGTGATGCGGACACTGGGGACCAATGGGGGGCCGAGTTAGTTTGGAAACGTGGACCGAAAGGAGCCACACTTCTCAATATGCACAACCCCGGGGCTCTTTTGCTCCCAGAAGGAGGTCCCTCGCCTTCCACCTTTGAGGTGTGTGCCTGGCCTCTGTGCCAGGGAGCTATTGCCTGGGGGCTGTGACAGGAGAGAAAAGAAGACAAGAAAGCAGAGGGCTGAGCCCTGCTCTTTCCGGATGCTACAGGTCTTCTTCCCAGCCTCCCTGTCCCTGCCAGGTGGCCCCGGACAGGCGGTAACGGGGGCGGGACCCTTACCTCTGGTTTGGGGGCACCTCAGATTCTGGACTCTTTCCCCAGGGTGTTTGTGTCCATTTATTCTCAGTCCTCAGGTGGCTGTTTGCCTGGGCCTTCTGTTCAGGGTTGGTGTTTGCATTCAGGCAGAGTGACAGAGTAAACTGTACTTCATTTTGCCTGGGACTGGATGCACTGTAGAAATTACTGGAGCAAATATTTACATAATATAGAAATAACTTCCATATGCTATAGCCAAGGCCTAGAAATGATTCTTACCGTTAAACGGACATATAAAATATTCTCACTATATTTGACACAGAATTATTGATACAAGTCCTGTATAATAAGGTCATCATTTTGAATGATATGATCCTTAAATAAATATAAAATAATGACATTTTAAATTAAGCCATTCATTCTCCCATAGTAGATTTCAATTTTATAAATGTTACAGGTATTTAGGCTTATTAAATGTCAAATCTATATTCCCCGAAAGACAAATAAAAATATTTGATAAAATCACAGAGAAACAACTGAAGAAAGAAATAAGAAAAAAGAATCGCAAGGAAAAAATAGTGAAACAGTAACAGGGACTAAAATGTTCAAGAATTTGGCCATTCAACAAACCTGGACATGGCGGAAACTCAGTAACTCGGATTCGTGATTGAAAGCTTCAGTTTGCACTGTCAGCTGGGCAGAGTTCCATTCTTCAACTAGAGAAATGAGCTCACATTTCTGAGAACAAATGAAAGTATAAGGAAAAATGCCCTCAACAGTGCACTCTGGGGAAAGCCAAGGAAGAAAGAAATGCTAGGAAATGTAGATCGGCCTGTCTTGTGAAGCGGCCCTTGGACACTCCTCAGAAGGGAGGCCCAGCCTTCGCCAGCCCCGCCTTCTGCCCCCCCGCCCCGCCCCGCGGGGCCGAGGGAGCCCGATGAAGGGCTGTTTATTCTAGTACAACCGTAAAGGTCATTGATCTCAAATTCTGGGTTGTCTTCGCCAATCATCCACCTGCGGCTTTATATTGTTTTTCACATAACATTTTAAAAATATTCTCCATGTCTGAAAACAACAATTTTTTTTTAAAGAATGATTTCTGAGCTCGCAAAGTCATCGTTTGTCACTCTGTCACCAAAGCTGAAAATCCGGAGCAGCGAGCTCTCTTAGGCATTCTTCTGACATTGTGGTAGGGACATTTCTGTTGTTCTGCTTTTAAGTCCTATGCTAACAAACTGTTTTTCTCTGCTGAGTTTCAGAACATCTCTAAGGAGGAATGAAAGATGTCTTTGGAAATAACGTATTTTGTTTAGAAGACGGAAGAAAGTGTTCTTTAACAGTGATAGGTTGAACCCCAGTTTCAAATGCCCACGGTGAGAAGCTGACTTACTGTTTGCTCTCTATTTTTCGTCTGAATGTAAAATGGATTTCTCATAAGTGATAAAATGCTTCCATTGGATTTCAAGAAAAAAAAAAGAGAGAGATGTTAGATTAATCTGAGCCCAATATTCTTATCACCATAAGCTTCAATAAAACAGAAGGTTCACAACATTCTTCTAAGGAAAAAGTAAGAAGCTTTGCAAAAGGGTTGCGTTGCTCAACTTGGCACTGAATAAGAAATTCATACCCACACACCCCACTTCTGTGTTCTGTGAGCAAATGTTCCAAAATATCCCTGTGTTACACCTTTCTTTTCATCCTCTTCTTGGTGCTGCCTTATCTTTGGCCCTCCTCATGAGTGAGAGCATTCTAGCATGCCAGAACAGAACTTGCAAGCACCTTTGAACATTGACATCAAAACTCGTACATCCTCGATGCAAAGATTACATTAGTTTTAGAGCAAGCTGGCGGATCAAGGGAGTTTGATTCCAATGTGCATGATACCAAGCTTGTTTAAAAAAATCTTACCAACATTTTTTGCCTGGCAAATGCATACACACACACACACACACACACACACATACATACACACACATATATGCATATATATGTGGATGTATCAGTAATAATTTTTACTCATTTAACAAATATATTTTGAGTACTTACTATATGTCAGGCAGTATTCTAGATATTAAAAACACAACAAAGAATAAATCAGATAAAAATCTGTCAAAATAACTTGCATTCTCCTTGAAGAAGACAGTCAACATAGTAAATGAGTTACAAGCGTTAGAAAGTGTTAAGTATCATAGGAAAAAAGATAATAAACCAAGGTAAGAGGAACAGAGAGAGCCAAGGTTGGGTTACAACGACCTCAACGAGAAGGTCACATTTGGGCAAAGACTTGATCGGAGTCGGGAAACGATTCTTCTGGTTACCTGGTGGAAGAAAGAGTATTCCAGACAGAGATGACAGCCCACGCAAAAGCCCCGAGCCCAGAATGTTCCCAGAGTCGGAGAAATAGCCAGGCTGGAGAAGCGAGTTAACTGCTGTCAGTGTAATGGCCTAGATGGAGAGAGAGAGAGACTCTGAGATTTGGGGACATACAGCCGGAGTGAATGAAATGCCCATTAACTGAGCTCTTGGAGGACGAAAGGAGAGTAAAGTTTTTTGGGAGAGGCTGGAGAGATCAGCAGTCCGTTTCAGATATTTCAAATGTATATTATCTATTAGGAATCCAAGTGGAGATGTCGAGAAAGTATTTGGACGTACAATTCTGTAGATAAGGTAAGGGGTCTGGGCTGGAGATACGTGTTTGGGCATTTTCAATAGGTAGATGGCATTTAGTGCATTTAAACTGCTTGCGCTCATCGGCGGAATAAATGCAGAGAAAAAAGCGTCGGGAGAGCTATCTATACTCCTTGAAACTACTTCCAACCCTCTCGTCCTGTCTCGAACTCGTCCTCTGAATTTGGCCCCAGAACCCAGCGAAAATCTCTCCCCGAGAACACAGCGACCACCACGTGGACAAACAAAACGGTCCAAACCCCGTCTTCATCCTACGCCAGCCCTCAGCAGCAGCTGGCACCATCCTGCCTGCTCTCCTGAAGGATGCTCTTTAGGACTTTAAGAGGCCACGCGTTCTCCTCATTTCCTCTGACCTCACCGACTGTCCCCTCGCAGCGTCCTTTGCCAGCTGTGCTGCATCCAGTGACCTTCGGCGAATGGAGCGCCCCGTCCCCCCGTCCGCGTACTCCGTCTTCTGCAGCGCTCGTTCGCTCCGGCTTCGGAGCCCGTCTGCAGGCCGCCCATTTTATCAACATGCTAACAGCTCCAGAGTCTCTCTTTGCAGAGTCTCTCTTTGCAGACCTCTTTCTGGGCTTGTCTATGCAGTTGCTTACTAGACATTTCCATCTGGGTGTGGTCCCAGGCTGAGGCAGGGATCTTGTGGTCCATTATTTTATTATGGAATACTAGCCTCTAGAATAAAGAATGAGGGGTAAGAAAAAGGAATCAGGGAGTCAGGGAGAGCCAAAATAAGAATCCATCACTCAGCCTGTATTGAGGCTGGGTGCTTAGCGGCATGAACAGAACATTTTAATATGGACAGAGAGTTCTTATTTGTGAAACCATTCACAATAAATACATCTCTATGATCAAAATAGTCTAATCAGCAACAGGAACAGATTTTCTTTTACACGAATTTTTTTTTACTTCAGCAGATAACCGTAGGCTTACGAGACCCGATGACAAGTCCTGCAAAGAACGGCATAGGTGAATGGCATACGTGGTCAGCAGAATTTGGAAGATATTTTCACCAGTTTCGGAAAGAGCCCAGAACAGCCTGACTGAAAATAAAAGCAAATCAGAATATGTAAAGGGAAGTTCTACCCATAGCATATAGAAATCCTATTGTCAAAAATATTTGTATGTAAACTGCTTATTTTAGGTGTGCATTTATTGAGTGCCTACTACGTACATATCATGGTTCTTGCACTTGAAATGTCATCTCCCCCTTGAGCTCTGAGTGGCGGAGCCTTTTGCTGGAGATCAATCACAAGGCTGAGTGGTAACAGAGCCCAGGTTTGAACCCCAGTCTGTGCAAAGGCCGTGCGCCTGAGAATTGGGAGCAGTCTCTCCCCTGGGGAGCCTGGACACTCTGACACTGCAGAAATCTCCCGAGAGCAAAGGGAGGCTGTGGTCCCCAAGTGCAGACTCCTGTATGAGCCTCTAAATCCCCTTTGTGGGGGGGGGCCCTCCAATCCTGTAAGGGCTCCCCGGCTTTGAAGGGGCTACGCTGAATGCCACCAGCTGCTGAGCCAACACGGGGCCCATGTCCCCCTCTTATCTGCAAAGCACGCCCTCCCCCACCCCCATGTCTGCTTCCTGTCCGAGACCCTGTGCCTCCCCTTCCCCCAACAGCCATCCCTCCATTCACGGGCGTGCGCGCACACAAGCACCGAGCGTCCACCGTGCACCTCGGTGCGCGCAGTTCCGAGCTCTCCTCACCCCTCTCTTTTGTGGGTGTCCGCTCACTAATGTCACATTCGTTGTCCCAAGGCTACGGGATCTGCAGGTGATCTGAATCCCTCCTCTGAAAGCAAGCAGAGGCAAACATCTCGCCTGGCAGAATGCCACGAGGGCTTAAAATAAAAGCTTTCTTTCAATGCTTCTGTGCGGTGACCTTGGTAAGAACTTTCCTTCTCTGATTTCAGAGCCGTTTAAAAAAAAAAAAAAAAAAAAACAAACTCTCGTGTGTCTGTGTAACTGTTGGCTAAGGCTGGGTATCGACCACCCTCAGCGGTACTGGACCACCTCCCAGTCCTGCCTCCTCCGCAGGGGAGGCTCCCTTGCCTTGTGACAAGCCACACACAGCTGCCCGGACACGCTTCTTCTGAGTTAGTGACGTGACGCTGTTGTCCAGGTTTTACTCGTCCACGCTTCTCTATCAGAAAAACTGTCATTTGTCCCACTGTCAAGCCAGGGTCCTCTTCACGTGGTGAACTTGTGGGAAAGGAATGACAATATTTCCAATGTTGTCGAAGAACAACATGCCATCTTCCCGCTCATCTATTAACCTACGCATGCCGCAAAGCACTAATCGGACATTGTGGCGTAACATTTACTGCCAACCTGACAAACGTCGGGGACTCTGCTTCCGTGGCAGCAACAACGCAGCCTCGCCCCGAGAAACACCCATCTCGTAAAGAAGGCTCGGGCGAGCTGGTTCGCGTTCCCGGGCTGCGAGCACGCACCGGACTCCGCGAACGCCACGTAGGGCGCACGTCTGACACGCACAGTAGAAACGATAACCCAAGGGGGGCGCAGAATTAATCAGACATCCAACTTCACCGCTCCGCAAAACCCCAGGAAAGCTCATGGAAGAATATAAATTATGCTACTTTTTTTTCAGCTCACCATGAAAGTGTTTCAGGGAAAATAGGGAAGATGATTTTTCATGTGTTCAAAAAGAAACCTTTTCAGAGGTGCAAAAATTAAGACAGCAAATGACAAACATCAAGCCAACAGTCGTTCGTGTTATAATCCTTAACAGGAGGTTATCGTGACACTCCGCAAGTCCTAACCTATTTTGCCGAACATCTTAAGTATGAAAGGGTAAGGAGAGCTCTTTGAGGTCTGCAGCACCGAGGTTTTACCAGCCTGCCCGCGGCTATAAATACTCTCGAGGCCATGACACTTGACCACGTGCACTGTGTCTGAGAACATCACGCTCTGGTGGAAGAATGTGCAGAGGCGGCTGCACAAATACCGACTGACAATAAGAGAGTGGTACAGGCCC
The DNA here is from genome assembly GCA_039655065.1 of Glossophaga mutica. Lineage (NCBI taxonomy): Eukaryota > Metazoa > Chordata > Mammalia > Chiroptera > Phyllostomidae > Glossophaga > Glossophaga mutica. The sequence continues at coordinate 3,166,395 of CM077316.1, forward strand.
CGGCCAGGTAGCTCCATTGGTTAGAGCATTACCCTCATGTGCCGAGGCCGGGGGTTCGATCCCTGGTCAGGGCACATGCAAGAAGCAAATGCATAAACAGGCGGAACCACAAACTGATGTTTCTCTCTCTCTCTCTCTCTCCCCCTTCCTCTCTCTCTAAAAATGAATCAATAAAAAATAATAGAACAATACATCTCAAGTGGGAGGAAAGCCAGCTACCCCATCTGACAAAAAACAGGGACGACAGGCTTCTGATGGGTTCTCGTCTCTTCTTTATCCCGTTTGACTCTCCCCCGTGCTCTCACCCGGGAGGCTCTGCGCTGTCCAAAGCCCAGGACTGACTGATTCACGGACTGACACTTACTTCTTTAATTTGTTTTTCTATTGGCAGCGAGTGTGTATGAACCTTCTACTGGGTACGGACAGCGGCCTCACCGGCCCTTTTTCTCAACGCGATCTGAAAGCCCCTCGCACTGCCACGGACAGTCCCGCCTGGGAGCCCCGGCCCGGTCAGCGCGGCCCTCTCAATCCCTTGTCTCGGGGGCCCCGATTCCCGAACCTCGGCAGGAGCCTCATGGCAGAGGTCCGCCCAATCATCACTGATGAGCTCCTCTCTCTCCTGTGCCCCTGCCCTCTCTAGCCTCCTCGGACGACTGTGGTCCCTGGGTGTTCTGAGGTGTCCGCTCCCATTCCCACCGCCTGTGCTCGATCTTGTCGCCCACGTGTTTCCAGGCCCAGCTCCAGCGGGATGATTGGGTCCGAGTTCGTCTCTGCGTTGCACTTGCGCCTGATTACCTGTGTTTACAACTGACGATACCCGGGACTTAAAATGCAGGAATGGGCAGAAAACATATCGGTGCAAAGTCCAGAAAGCTGCTGGTAGGTCAGTCGTTTGGCTGGTTTATAGCAAAGGCCTCCCTCAAACTTCTCTTCACAGGACTTAGCAACGTAGTTTTGTTCTTGTTTTTGAGTAAAGTGTTAAGATCGAAGAAAAGCCCGCTGTCTCCAGGACCAAAGGGCTCAACGGTAAGTGTTCAGTCACTATTCGTTGTCGCTCTGACGGACTGATGGCTGCTTTGAACATTTTAGGGATCGGCTGGTCTCACTAAAAGCGAACTCAATCATTTTTAAAACATTAAAAAAAATTAGGAAAAAGGAGTCACCTGATATCCTAAGTGACTTTGCTCTTTTCTCATGAAGAAAGAGGAGTAACAGAATGACCTTGAACCAATCTTGGGATTTTGGGAAAATTTCAAGGCTAACAAGCCCTTAACATGGTACCATCCTGCGGTGACCTGGGAGAAGCCACATAATGTCTCTGAGCATCCCTTTCTTCGTCCGTAAACTCCGGGGATGGACAGCAGGAATTTCAATACCAGTTTCCCCCTCCGTCTCGAGATGTAGGCCTTCGGGTGTAGACAGGGAGAATGGATACACTGAAATGGGCTCCCGTGTCCATCACATTCGTCAAACATACGATTTAAGGATTTGTTGGGGTTTTTTTAATGCAACAACAAGTTCTGCTTTGAAAGCATTAGTCATCTGAACTGACATTTATGATTTTTAAAAATCCCTACCATCGAATGGGTGCAGATTTGAAGTTGATGGGAATCCAGGGGGTAAGTGCCTTTGAATCTGTTTAAGAACTTAGGATAAATTTTGATGGGGAAGTTAAAATGAAATCAAGCATGAGCGATCGACGTTAGAAGAAATTAATATATTGCTTGAGTTTTGCATGATGCCGGAGATCACAGATGAAGACCTGGATTATTAAAATGCACTGAAGCTGGAAGTTGAAAACCTAATCAATCTGTAAAGTTGAAAAATATTTTTTAATGTATAACATTGAAATTCTACGTATCTTTAGAAGAATTCCTTGAATTTTTACAATTCTTATTATAATATCGTCTTAAGCATAATTCTTTGTAGTCACTTTAAATGGGGGTGTTGGTATATCAGATAAACAATAGATTTAAAATTCCACTCCGTCACTCAAATCGGATTCTGCAGCCACTTCAGACACCAACGTTCCCTGCATCCCCGGGTCTGATCAGGCAGTAAACGGTCCCTCTTCTCCCCTCCCCCCACCCTCCCCGTCCGTCTTCACACCGGTCCGCGGTTGCTCCTTTGACTGCGCATGCGGCTGTCTGAGTAGGTTGGTCCGGAGCGTCCTACCCGCTCAGATGGCCTCCAGTCTCTCCCGCTTGAAGCTCCTCTCTAGAGAATTCCTGAGCGAACCTTCACAGAACAGGACGAAACAACGGTGCCTACAAAGGTTTCTGTCCTGCCTGGTGTCACCCAGTGGCTCTCCAGCTTCAGAACGGGGTCCAAACTCAATACGGGCAGCCGGCAAGGCACCCGACGGCTCCCCTTCCCGCCTCCTTGGCCGGCCTGCCCCCTGCTGGCCCCCTCGCCTCCTACAGAGCCTCCTGCAGCCACATCTCAGCCCCGCGGAGCTCTTGTTTTGTCCACCACGGCCGGTCTCTGCTTCCTCTGGCTGGCCTGCCCCTCCCCCACCATGCAGACACAGGCCCAGCTGTCCTTGCGGTCATCAGGTATCGGCTAGCTTTGTTCGAATGAGTGAATGTTGGCTGGTAGCCCAGCTCCGTGAGCAAGGCCGTGGTAGGGAGTGGGGGTCAGAATGGACCGAGGGCACCTCCTCCAGGGAGCTAGAAAGATTTGAGAGAGAACAGACACATCTCGCCCCCCCTCCCCCGCCTGGCCCAAGACAAGAGAGTTCTGGCAAATCCAGAAAAGAACGCCCTCTCTGTCACCTTCTACACCATGTAGCCTGACTTACTAGGGAACACCTAGTGCTTAGGTGATCAACCATCTGAGTGATTGGAACTTGGGCTGAGAGGATTCAACTTCCTCACACGCAGGATGCATTTATTCTTTCTCATCCTTGTGGAATAGAGCCTCGCAACCTCTGGCAGCCTCTGCGGTCCCCAGCTTCTTGAGAGGATCCATACAAAGTGAAAAAGAAAATAGTAGGCCTACCCGCCCCATCTGGGGAGATACCCAGATATAAAGTATGTTTATTATGCAGAATAAAGCTCACAGTTCTGCTTTAAAGTTCTGTGTTTTAAAGTTCTGTGTAACAATATAACGACTTATCAATTATTAACATCTAATCTCCTCTTTGCTTCCCGGCATAGAAGACCAACTTGAACTTTCCTTGGGAGAATATATAGATTCTTAAATATTACAGCATTATCAGTGGCAAAAAGGAGAACAATAATTACTTGGAAACGAGAAACTGCTCCTTCAACAAAGAAGCGGATGTTGGATTTAAGTGATGGACTCCATTTGAGAAAAGTGTACCCATTAAAAAAATCAATACTTCCAGCTCTAGGGTATCATAGCCAATGTTTTTAGATCTTGACAAAAAAATATTAAGGACTTGGTAGCATTTCACCTGGTAAATATTTTAGGCTTACGATTTGTCAGCAGACTTTCAAACTTGCTGGAAAAAAAAAAGAAAAGAAAGAAAAAAGAAAAGCCCTCTAAGTATTGATTGACACAGGATTCATGGAATCAAAATTTCGTAAAAATGGTAATCATAGGAACAAGCTGCGCAGTCGCATCTGCGGCAGACTTGCCCGAGTCACAGAGGATAAGCATATCGTTTACTAACGTATTTTTTCTTTATGTGCTGAAGACTGAGTGAGAAAATAAATGAACTTAGCTTCCCTAACAATGCAAATCTAATGAGTTTTTAACACCGATTGGCGCTGATTTTATGTTCTGGGAGGTTTCGAAGGGCTTTGGAGAGGTTGCAGAGTCTCGCCGTTTTTGAGGTAACGGAGACTGCTGGGGGTTTCTCGGGCATCTCGGTGGCGTATCTGATAATTCAGCTTGAAGTCGGTGATGGTTCCGCGTCCCCCGCCGGCACTGGGTGTTTGTGTGTGGAACCCACAGCGAGCTGAGCCACGTGCACACAGCGAGTTTTACTTTGAGTCCCCGGCTGGGTTGATTGTGCAGTAAGCTAAAAAATGAAAAGTCCCATTCTTCTGAGGCTCAGTCAAAGGTTCCTGACTGTAGAACCAGAGAATTATCAGTGAAAATCACGTAGGCGCGATCAGTTCAATGTGTTCATGCTTCTCCCCGCGGCCCGCCATGTATCAACGGATCTGTCCCTCACGGTAGAGTAGAAGGGAACCGACCACACTCCCCCAGCCCACTGCCTGGTGGGTGACACAGGAAGGACACAAAAAACGGGACGCAGGTGCACACTGTGTTCAGAAAGCGGACTCACGGAGGGAATTACTGGCGGGGAAGTCCCCAGGCGTGACCCCTGCCCAGTTTGTTCGTTCAGGAAGGATGAAAGGAGCTATTACCAACACCAATGATACCTTTTGCATGTAAGTTTAAAAACACCGGAAGCAACTCTGATGTGTTTTGCTATATATGAAACAATGAGATGGGCTCAGGGGTGCAGGGGGAAGCCCTGGGTGGGTGTGGCTGTTTCAACCAGACGCACAAAGTCTGTGATTTCTACTAAAAAAAAAAAAATCCTGCGATGTGGGGGTTCCAATTCTTTTGTTTTCTTTTTCCGTATCCCTGTCTAAATGTTTATAGACATCTCACTAATTTACAGCCTTCCAAACATTGTTTTTTTTTTTTTTTTTCTTGCAGGGAAATAAATCTCTTTTCTAACCAACTGGTAAATATTAGCTCAGATCCTAAGAGCCACTTGATTTCTGATTTGGGTCAGTTTTATAAGTCACCTTTGTTTTTCTCCTTGACTTTGCTTATCTTTCCTTGAGCTTCTCTCCCTAAATCACTCTTGCTTGGATTGCTTTCCAATAAACAGGGCCCTGGGCCTTCCTGTTGATATAGAGGGCTGCATTTTGAAGACAGCAAAACGGCGGTTAGTTATGGATTGTGGAGACACCGGGGCTTTACCACCCCGCATCCCACTGACGGCAGACTTCTGGGCCGTGATGGATGCCCGGCTTGTTCATCCTATTGTTTGGAACTCTTCAAAAAGTAGCATCAACAAGAGGCCCAGAATCGCCTAGGTAAATGCACAGACGAGGCTGCAGAAGCCACACGGCGGGGCACAGCTGCATCCAGGCCACGCTGGATACAATGTACCTCTCCCGTCTACAGGAGAAACCTCTCATTTTCCTTCAGATGCAAGGTCCGTATTTCCTGAAATGCGCCACTGGTTTTCTGGCTGATCCATAAATGCCGACACTGTGCCCCTTTGCCTCATCTTTTCTAAATTCCGTATCTAGTAATGTTTTCTTTAGATAGGTTTCAAAATACCAGTTTAGGGATAGTTTTATGATCATTAGAATTTTGAGAATCTGTTCTATTTCCTTCAACATGAACGTATTTTAAGGTTATTTTTGCAAACTTAATGCAATAAATAATCTCATGCATTTTACTGGTTTTATTTTTTTACAGGGGGCAATCTTCTCACTCCCAAATGTAAATTATTTGGGAGACACACTACTGTCTCAAATAGTTCTGATATCCAAATGTATGATTATGTGCGCAGGAAAACCAAAAAGTCTCCATAGCCGTTTCTAGAACTAATTAGCGTTTTTAGGCTTGTCTCAGCATCCTGCTCAATATACAAAAGCCACTCATGTTCCTTATTACCAGCAATGAGATATTGATTGAACTTTGAAAATTTAAAAATACCATTCATAATAGCACTCTAAAATATAAAATCATTTGAATAAAGTTAACAAAATTCATACAGAATCCATATGCTTAAAACTAAAAACTATTGATGAAAGTAGTTAAACAAGATCTTAAAAAATGGAACGATATACTGCTTATGAATTTATGACACAGTAACTGTTAACATGTAAATCCCCCTCAATGTATTCAATGGAAGTGATGCAATTCTAATCCAAATCCCAAGGCTTTTTTTAAAATTTACAAGTTGCTTCTAAACTATAAACAGAAATACAAAGGAGTACAATAGTCAAAATACTTCTGAAAAAAATTAAAATGGAAGACTCATGCTACCAAATTTCAAGACTATATAAAAGGTACAGTAATGAGGAAAAGAAAGAACATGTGTTATTTGAGAAAAAGAGTAGACACACTGATCAGAGGGACAGAATAAAGAGCCCAGAATAAACCCTCACAGTATAATCGACTGATTTTTGACATGAATGCAAAGCCAGCTCGATGGAAAAGGCCCAGCCCTTCCAACAGCGGTTAAGATGACCGCATGCAGGATAGCGTGCCTGGCCTGAGTGTCAGCCACTGCCCGCACTTGACCCCAAAGTGAGCTCACACGGAATGGCAGGTGTTACTGTACAATGTAAGACTATAACATTTCTTTAAAAAATAGTATGATCTCGGGCTTTGCAGAGTTTTCAGATATGATACTAAGAACACAGTGCATAAAAAAAAAAAATACTATATTGGGCCCTGGCTGGTGTAGCTCAGTGGATCGAGCCCTGGCCTGTGAACCAAAAGGTCGCTGGTTCGATTCCCAGTCAGGGCACATGCCTGGGTTGTGGGCAGGTCCCCAGTAGGGGGTGCGTGAGAGGCAACCGCATACTGATGTTTCTATCCCTCTCTCTCTCACTCCCTCCCCCCCTCTCTAAAAATAAATCAATTAAATATTTTTTAAAAAAGTAATGAACTGATGAACATAACAACATGGATAGAGCTTCGTGCGTTTTGCTAAGTGAAAGAAGCCAGCTAAATAGTCTACAGGCTACATGATTTTCTTTACAGATCGCTTTCTGTGAAAAACAAAACCGTAAAGAGAGGAGGCAGGTCTGTGATTCCCTGGGAGACAGATGGGGAAGATTTGGTTATACAAGCACCTATGAGATATGGAAACAGTTTATCTTCGTGGTGCTCTTTGCCAAACTTCAGTCTCATCATGAGAAAACACCAAATAAATTTAAACTACTGGACAGTCTATCTGGAAAGCACATTTCTTTTTGATTATCTCTTTAGAGCGTTACTGCCCCCTTTTCCTTTTTTCATAAGGTTACCAGTCAGATTCCTATAATTTGTTGATTTAAATAACGTGTAGGCTTTCCTAAACTTTCCTCTTCCTTTTGGTATCTGGAGAAATTACAATTGTATCTCTCTTATTCCTGGTATTGGTAAGCTGTGCCTTCTCGAATTTTTACTTGACTGATCTGAATAGAGGTTTATCAGTCTCATTGATCTCCAATAATAAGCATTTCTGGTTTATATTTCACTGATTTTCCCTGTGACCTTTATTATTACTTCTAATTTATTCGGGTTTTACTCGCTCCTCTTTTTCTATCGTAGTTCGTTAAGGTTGCCGCGGAAGTAATCGATTAGGGTCTCCTCTCAGTTCCAGTATCAGTGTTTAGCAGCGTAGATTTCCCCTTCAGCGCTGCTCTTGCTGACCCCACCCGATCCCGTGTGTGAGCCTGTGGGGTGGGGGCCGTGCGGCGGCCAGCGCCCCGGACAGCAGCGCCGTGGGTGCCCCATCAGGTCGACGGTGGGAGCCCGCTGTGCCGCTTGTCCCGCCCGTTTTCCGAGCCCGGCTCCGCGCTCTCTGGCAACGCTGAGCCCCAGCATCCCAGAGGATTTCCTTGAACTTCCTCAAGAGCCGGAATGAGCTTGGAGCGAAGAAGAACCGTGTTTTAATGCCTTGTATTCCGTAGAGGCCTCAGCAGGGCGGCTTTCTAAGGGGCTGTATCAGACACTGCGGTTTATTAACAAATAATGTGATCCCTAACCTTAAAGTATTACACTTTGCCAAAGAAAGGCATTTACACGAAATAAACACACTCCATACGATGGAATAAAATCAAGTGCTGACTCGATAGCAGACTGGGTCACTTGTAAAGTCTCCCTGAAAGAGAGGGGACCGTCGTTAATTCCCGGAAGGATGGGCAGGGGATGGCACCGTGGGAACAGGGACCCTGGACACTCACGGGCCTGAGGCCACTCTGACCGAAGGAGTGTGGATAGGAACAGAAACCAGTGAGAGGTCACTGGAATGGTCAAGAGGGAATGCATTACTAAGGCCTGCCCTCCGATCAGAAATAGGGCAATTCTGTGTTTCCCCAACTATCCCGCATTTGCCCTGCACTTCGTTTAAAGTGAAACCGTTTTGAACAGTGCGCTGCATCTTTTGCCAGGAGCGGCTTGCGGATCCAGTTGTGAATCAGCCTCCTCCCTGGCTCTGTGCGAACTTCTCAGACCTTCTCTCCAGGGCCGCTGGGAGAAAAGCGCTGGGCCTAGGGGAACGAAGCCTGAGACACTTCCAAAATATGCGCATCTGCAGTCAATTTTGCCATTATGTTTGGAACGTAGGGTTTTTGAAAAATAAAAAGCAGTGAACAACTCATCACAGGTTTGCAGGGGCAGAGACTGGAGGTACTTTATGGGTGGCCGGGACCGGTCCTGCTCCCTGATTCTAGCTCAAGAACTCCGGGAAGGCTTCCCGGAGTGAAACTGCGTTTGAAAGTGCCTGAAAATAGCCTTCCAATCCGACTTCCCTGTCTGGACAGTGAAATGACCGCAGGATCCAGGCACTGGGTCACAAATCAATTCCGAAACAGAAGAGCTTTTCACGTCTTCCAGTTTTTCTGCACTAGCCTCAGTAAAAGAGTCCAAAACCACGCCAAGAAGAAAGGCCACCATTAAAACAGGAAATACAGTATCGGCCTTTTCCCTGGGCGGGACAGACAGGTCGGCCGCCTTCCAGCCCCGCCGCCAACCCGCGGAGTTGACCGGTCGCCACGCCGGGACCCTCCCCCGCCCCCGCCCGCCACGTGCGCGGAAACCCTCGCGGGGCCGCGGGGAGCCGCGTCGGTGCCCGGACGGCGCCAGGGCGCCCGCCCGCCGCTGCCTTCGGAGGGCAGCGTCCCCACCCCGCGCCCGCGCGGAGTCCGCGCCTCCGCGGGCCCCGGGCCAGGTGGGACGAGCCCGGCGACAGTTCCGCGTCTGCGCGGCGGCCGAGGGGCTGGAGCGGCCCGGGAGGCCGGGCTGCGCGGGAGCCAATGGGCGCGCTCGGGGGCCTGGAGGGCGGTGGCGGGCGGCGGGCGCGCACTGTCGGGATGGAGGGCGAGTTCCCCGCGGCTCCCGAGCGCTCCGCGGGCCTCTCGGCGGGGGACGGCGGCGGGGACAGCCCCTCCGCCCTGCTGCCGGCCGAGGTGCTGGACCTGGACGGGGACGAGGACGACCTGGAGGTGTTCAGTAAGGTGAGCGCGGCGGCCTCCCCGAAAGTTCCCGTGCGCCCTGGGGGCTGTAGGTGGGTGGGTCCTGCCGCCGCTCGCTCCTCTGCCTGCACTTTGACCTCCCGCGGGGCAGGGCTGGAGCTTCGTCGAGTTTGCAAAGTTGTGATTTGCCCCTTGGATCTTCTCTTTCCTTCTCGGATGCGGACTTCTGGGGACAGTGCCCAAACCGGGAGGCGGTGGCCCGAAGTGCCCCGCCCCTAGCAGCTTCTCTTCGGGCGCAGCCAGCCTGATTTAGTGTCGCTGGCGGTGCATTTGCGACCGGGAGACACCCGAGGTGCGTCTGAAGTCTAGCGGGAATAGGTGCCACGGAGTCCCCTTTTCGGCAGAAGCCGGTTCCTGGGTCCGATAGGAAGCTCCGCTGAGGAGCCCAGGGTCTCAGACAACCAGCCGCGGCCACTAGACCCACAGCCAACGCTTCCATCCCCCGGCCCCAGGGACATCTAGGACCCCCGACCCCCCAGCGCGCAGTGTAGTTGGAGAGAAACTGGCTCGGGCTCGCGACGGACTAGTGTGTGCTAGACTGTGGTTGCGATTTCTTTCTGCAGAAGGAATTCCTTCTTGCGGGGCGCAGAATGGCAACCCGGTTTCTTTCCTTGAGCTGGTGGAACACTTGAGATGACAACATTGTATTTGTTACTCAGAGAGCCAGGCAGTGGGTAGATGTTACCTTGAGGTATCAGGTAAAGCAACGGATGTAACCATCGCTTTATTCTGGGAGAGCAACCCAAGTTAGAAAGTGAACAATTATTCTGTAACCCCAAAGAGGAGTCTGTAAAACTTTTATTTCCCCTTAAAATTAGAAGAAATGGCAGGCCAGGGCTGTAGTCCAGATGTTCAGCCAGTGGCAGTTTTGCGCTCTTGCTAAAGTCGTTTGACCTTTCATGGTGTTTCAGTTGCAAGACCATGGACTTCTTTGGGTTCGCTGGTGAGAAGTTACCACTGCCTTTTGTATCCCACACATTGTTTATTTCCAGGGAAGGGCGATTGGCCTCTTCCCTGCTTGCCTCCTAAGGTGCTGTTGGTCCGCAAATGTCAGGGAATGGCTCTGCCCTGGGAACCTTCCCGCCTGGGAGGGGGTGGGGTCATGGGAGTGGCGACTGTGTATCAGAGTCAGCTGGGATCCTTTCAAACTTGTCATATGACTGCTTGTCCCAGATTCTGAGTGCCCCAGCCCTCTCTTAATGAGTGCCTGTTGCCAGGGACAGCTAACGAAGTCTGAGCTTTGGGTGTTCATTTGCTTAGGCCTCTGGAAATATTGAGAGTACCTGGGAGCTGTCGGTGTTTTAGGGGGGAAGGGAATGACAGGTTGCAGCCGGAAGCACTTCTCTGTTCTAGTCTTACTGAATGTATTGGGGTGACATTGGTTAATAAAACTGTACGGGTTTTGAGTGAAATCTCACCTTTTTGCGACAGCGTGGGTGGACCTGGAGAGTATTATGCTAAGTGAAATAAGCCAGTCAGAGAAAGGCAAGTCCCCTGTGAACAAAATAAACTAAGAAACAAAATGGAAACAGACTCATAGACAGGCGGAACAGACTGACAGCTGGCAGAGGAGGTGGGTTGGGGTGGGGTTGGGTGAAAAAGGGGAAGGGATTAAGCAGGGTGGGGGAACACCCAGAAGCAGTGGTGAATGAGCCTTCCTGCTCATTGCCTCCAGCTATCTCGGAAGAAAGGCTTTTTAGATCTCGCAGGCTCCAGTCATTGGTTGAGATCTTCTTCCATTCTCAATGTAAACGTTGTTTTCCTACCTAAGTTTGCATTTGTAATTTTGCATTCTTTTTAAAAGAATGTAAGCCGCACCCCATACACCTGGCTCCACCCAGCTTGTCGGTGTTTTAGAAGGACCTGGGTCAGGCACAGAAAAGTTAAGGACCGCCTCTCTAGAAGCTGGTCACACAGAGTAAGGTGAGCGTATAATACTGGTGAAAATCAGAAAAGAATGCTGGACATTTTTACATGAGCTTCCCACTGACACTTCAGTACGTTGAATTTCTCAGCCATTAATTAACCACAGGTAGTTCAAGAGGCCCACCAAAGAAAGCCCCCTTTGTTGGCCCGTCTCTCTGTTTCGGCAGAAGCTGCCGCAGGCCAGCCCGCCCCGGCGTGCCTGACTCCTGGAGGCTCCGATGTTGCCCTGTAGTGTGTTCACGCCAATGACTGTCACTTGTTTACACTTACCATCGTGGTCCCTTATTCCCTTCAATAATCTGTGAGTTGACACCATGCCCTGGTCCAGACAGAGTAGGACCTTTGACTTAAGATTACTTCCTTTTATCCCCCCTACAGTAGAAGCAGAAGTACTTGGCAAACACATGGTAAGTGTTTTTACGGGAGAGGCTGTGCTGAAGGTTCTTTGGAGAAAGAGAACTGCGAGATTCCGAGACTCGGTTCCTGGAGCCCAGGGGGAAGGTGGGGCAGCCACTGGAGCGGGCGGACGAATCCAGAGAGGGGGGAAGTGCGACAGAGGAGCTTTGTTCTCCGTTTGGGAATCGTCCGGTGAGGAGAGATGGCGCCCGGGCTCCAGGGACCTCAGGGCAGGTGCAGGGCGTGACCTAACAGATCAGGTCTCGATGTTGGAAGGAAGGTAGGCGCGTGTAACCGATGACTCAGAAAAATGAAGAAGGTTAAAAATTTGGGCCTGGGCAAACGAGGGGCTTGCAAACATTTTAATTAGACCAAAGGGGTCAATTGCTGTACATTTAAAAGGGAAAGTTCTCCTTCGGGTGGAAAATAATGTATTGCAATAAAGTAACTATTGACGTCATCTTTTTGCTCAATAACATGATGTGTACAAGAAATAGTCATTGAAACAGAGCTTTGGTGCGTGGGTCCCAGTGAACGCCGAGACGGTTATCTGGCCCTCGGGAAAGAACGGCTCTGATAATCGGCCTTTCTGGAGGTATTCAGGAGTGTAAAATAAGATGAGGTCTCTGTCCTGTAGGATATTCAGGGACTTTACAGACGAGATTATCCTCATTGCCACTAATCACCTTTGAGAAGTTGTGGAATTCAGGTATGGTGCCCGCAAGCTAGGATAGCTGTCTTTGTAAAAATAATCAGCAAAAGGGCATTCCAGATGGTTAGGCTAAATTTCAGTCTCCAGCAAAACTATCAAAGCTACAGAACAATTTAGTCTTTTGTTTACAAACACTTTCAAAAACAAAGAGGTGATCATGTTTTATAAGAATAATGGAAAATTAAGATTGTTGTCATGACTAATCAGAAATATAACAACAAACGTGTTTATTTGAACACAGTTTTGAAAGAGCCCTATGTTCATGGAGATAATTATTTTTGAAAGAATAACAGGATATAGTTGTTGAGGCATCCAGTTCCTATCTGTGTTGGGTCTCGGCCGATCCAGAAATTCAGTATGCCGGTGCTGGGACGTAATTGCGCTATTCAGCAATTCTGTCGCATATTTAGGAGAAAATATTGGAAGTGTGGGTATCGATTTTTTCCCATTTGTTCTCTGAACCCTCTCTCCTTAGTGTCTGCTGTGTTCCTGTGCTGGTTCTGGCCCCGATGAGAATCAGAACTCTCTCCAGTGATTGAAATGGAGACAGTAACACAGGAACTAGCCATGGAATTTGGGGCAGCATTCAGGACCAAACAAGGAATATCCTTGAATGAAGGAGTGGTTTCCTACCTTGATGCTCTGCTGAGCTGTACCAAACACACACACGGTACACCCATGCACACACACACGTACAGCATGCATGTGCATGCAGTGCGTGCATATATGAATACATGTGTGTGCACGTGTGTTCTGTGTATACGCAGTCTCCATTGCCCGGCTCACTGAAGAGCGAGCAGGCGGGCCAGTGTCCCACCCCCCTTTGCTTGCAGGCTGATGCCACCTCAGAGGGCCTCAGAGTGCGGTGGTTAAAAGAGAGGAGCCAATGGGGCACAGGGCTGATCGGGACTATTTACTATCCTCCCCCCCACCCCCCACCCTCAGAAGCTCCTTCACTCTGATGGCAGCGTGAAGGAGCTGGCTTTGGATGCGGTCAGTACTGTGTCCCGTGTCTCTGGGGCGGGGGGCGGGGAGAGGGCGGAAGAGGGGAGGAGCAAGGAAAAAAAGAAACACCCTCAGGCTCTCGTGGAAGTCACACGCACCAGGACGTGTCAGAATGGGCGGGGGAGACCTTGTGCAGGACCGGTCCACGTACAAACTTTCCTCGTGGTTTTCAGCGACGGAAGGATCGGTTTACACAAAGACGTGGTTTTGAGTCTAAACAGATGTCGTCTTTCCAAGGTCACTTGGAGTGTTCGGTGGCCTGTAATCGGAACTGTCCCTGTCACTTCTGCGGTCCCTCCACCCTCGAATCTTAAAGGGGAATTGACAGTTTATGGCAGAGGATGGCAGAGGGCTGCCACCTCATCTGCAGAAGTCAGGGCCCTGGTGGGGATGGGTGCCTGGGCGTGCTGTGCAGGGTGGAGCCGCGGGGTCGGGAGCAGGCTCGGCAGGCGGAAGGCTCGGGCCTCAGCGCGGGGCTGGGGGGCTGCCAGCACGTGCCATCCATTGGGAAGGACCCACAGAAGGAGGTTTCACTCATGTGTCCGGCAGCCATGGCCTGGGAAGAAAGGCTGGGGACGGACGTGGGTCTTTTATGACGAGTTAGGATGATCCGGGTGGATTATACGGAGGTTTGCAGGCAAAACTATAGAACCACTGGGTCAGAAATACGTGGAGAGGAGTTGTAGGTCAATTTCAGGAAGGTTCCAACCTGGAAGGGATCGCTCATCACGGTCATGAATTCCGTCACTGGGAATGTTCTAGTACAAGTTGGAAGAGTAACTGTCCCAGCAAAGAGGGCGGTGTGATGGTTGGACTGTCCCTTCCAGCGTTAGGAGGCTGTCACAAATGCAGTTTTAACCTCCTGAATTTAACTACCGGAGCAATGGAAAGTCTTAATTAGATGGTCCTACTCACCACCATTCAACCTCAGTCCCGAGCTGAACTGTGTTCTGCCATTTCCTGATTCTTATATATGTCTTCCCTCGCACCTGTTCTCTCTCTCCTTTAATGCTCTGCTAATGAGGTGACAGTTCCCTCGATATCCAGGATGGAATACCTAGCAGTACCTCCCCTTTGTCCCTTTCACTCACTCCCCGCATCCCCATCCGCTTCATGTTCTTGCCACCTTCGGAATTAGTGCCCTCCTCCGGTTTCCATGGCTACAGTCAGCATGGTTACCTCCAGAGCCCTTCCCTAGTCTCCAGTCTCAGCCTTAGCAATTCGGCCTTGACTCTGTGCTGTGTGCCTGCAGCTAGCGCGCCTCTGGAGCTCAGAGTGCTGATGCTGGCGTCCCGTTGGCCGTCCGAGGCTCTGCACCTGGCTGTCCTGCCCCATGTGCCCGTCCCATCCCCTGGGCGCTCGCTGGAACCCACCGCGCACCCAGCGGGTCGGGGTCTGCGGTGGGACAGGGCTCGCTGATCTGCGGGCCCCTTCCAAGTTGAAAAGCACTGAACTAGGTCGGTCCAAGGGCCATGAGATGTGAACTTCCATGTTCCGGCCTCTGTTTCAGTGATTGTTGGGTCAACAAGACAATACCCTTCCTGTCATCCACGGCCCCGTGTAAAGCCGACTCTTCCCCACGAGCCTCTTCACCACCCACTAGAATGAATTCTCCACTCTGCTCCTCATAATAGGGTCTCGAATCTCATAATTTCTGAATACATTAACTCAATTAATTCTGAGTGAAAGAAATGCCTTATAAATCAGTGTTTCTCTCCTCCAAAACCTGGGTGGCTTGTCTCTCTCTAGCAGATTCATCTCCTGGAAGGGAGAAGAGTAGAAAATCGAAATGTTTATGGAATAAAGACATTAGTGGAGGGCATGGCCCGTGACCTTTTTCCTGTGTACAGACCCAATTATGACTGTAATTTCTCATTGATCTGTTTTCAGTAAATTCAGTTTGCATTGTATTGGTCTTTCCGAGCAGGATGCTGAGGCAGATGTGATTAAAACGAATTGGTCTAATCAAGGGTGAGTGAAGGTGATGACCTGGTGACGGAGCCCTGTCGAGTGTCAGCCTGGACCGAGTCTTGTCTTTGGATCGTATTAGAAGCAATAAACATGAAGCGTAAACAACGCCACCAAAAAAGACCCAGTGGAATTATTTAGGAACCTTTCCGGACTTTGGAAAGTAAATCCCTTTAAGCTAACAGTACCTATCTCGGTCGGGGGTGCTACTTTTGAGTAGCAGGCCCTTTTGCAAGCCACGGAGCCCACTCCCGCAGGGCTATTAGGCAGCTTCCCCAGTGGACGGGGCGGGGAGCCCGGGGGAGAGGGGGGGCTGGGCACGCAGGTGCAGAAGGAGATGCACCAGCAGAAACCTCGGAAGCTGATGTTATGTTTGTAAAGGGTGGGGGGTGGGGGGTGGGGGGGATGGCGTGTCACCAGAAGGAAAAGAGAAGTGCGCTGCGGGGACCTGTGGGAAAGAGACCTGTTCGAGGGTGCGGACAACAGCATTTCATTTCCTTCTTGGTCAGTAGCCTTGGGGGGAATGTTTACAACTATTTTGGGAAAATGACGTCAGGAGCTTCCAGACGTGCACATTCCCTGCTCGGAAGATCGGCCCGCACAGAAGTGTAGGCGCGCGGTTTCACGTCTGCGTGCTCGCGGTTCTGGCGCGCGCCCCGGCCCAGCTGGACCGGTGCAGGCTCGCGTCTCCGGGGCGGCCGGGGCGGCCGGGGCGGTCGGAGGCCACGCTCAGCGGCTGTGCCGTCGTCCTCGCGGGTTCTGCGGTGACTCGCCGGCATCCAGCCTTTTCCGAAGAGGGAATAAGGCCAAAGGGAAAACTTACACTGGCGGTTACTCGCTTTAAGAATATGCTTTAGAGTGTCCTCAACAAATGAGTGAAAAGGTGCGTGGGTAAAAGATTCCGTCCGATTGAAGCGGACTGTTGGGCCGGCTCTGACAGCGGGTAGGCCGGTCGCTCTGGGCAGCACGGGGTGGTCGGTAGGATTAATAAAAAGGGGGCATTCGGGCGATCAAAGGTATTAGCGAGTAGTGACATAAAACTCAGAAGAACACATTTGTGATAGAACAGAAAGTTAAACCAGGAGTTTTTAAAATTGCAACTGAAATAATTTTATTTTATTTTTTTTTTACGTTGAGCAAAGCTTTGGTATGACATACTATTTGTTATTGGTTTTTTAACTAACTTTATTGGGGGTATAATTTACATGACAATAAAATTCGCCCATTTGGGGTGAATTTTATTATTGTAAATTTACTGAATTATATAATCACCGTAAGCCAGTTTTGGGGCATTTTTATGTCCCCTCCCCCAAATCCAAATCCAGCAGGCCATTTATGGATGACCTGTTTCCACTCCCAGCCACAGACAGCATTAACCTGCTATTTCTTGTCTTTATACATTTGCTTTTCAGGCAGTTTCATATAAATGGAATCGCACAACATGCGGTCTTTTGTGCCCGGCTTCTTTCATTTAGCATACTGTCTTAGGCTCATTTTTGTTGTAATTTTATTATTTTTTTAGTCATAGATTTAATTTTTGATATACGAAGTAAAGCTTTAAAATGAAAAGCATAGCTTAATTATTTAAGGTGACACAGTAGCAGAAACTCTGTCTCGACTAAAATTAAAATAAAAGCCTTATTATGTGTGACCAAAAATACACGGCAAACCCTTGCTATGTGAATCTTCAGAACTGGGGGAGGGAAATCCCTAAGTTGTTCATTTGTACTAACTAACTTTGAGCAGGTTAAGTATGTGCGTGTATGCGTGCATATCTGCATCCATCCACACATATGTACATGTATGTGTTTAATCCCACCGAACACTGAATGGTGTTGTCATCAGCTCACGCTGGGTTACGCTGTGGTCCAAACCACCTGGAGATCTCAGTGGCTGACCTACAGCCCAGGCTTGTCTCCGGGTCGTGTGCCCCTTAGCTGTGGCTGGGCTGGGAGTCGATATTCCGGGCTTTGAGTCTGCTTCCTTTTGGGGTCCGGACCGAAGACGGGCCCCCTGCCTGGGACGTGTCATCCTGGACGCAGGTGTGGCTCCCAGATGTGCTCAGACACACGCTGCTATCCAGAGCAAGTCCCTGGTCAAATCTACGGGGGTGGCGAACCCTTCTTCCGTAGAAGATGCTGGAAGCCACCTGGAAATGGACCGGGAGGTGTCACCTTCCCGTGGGAAGATGAGGGGTCATCGGGAACAATCAACCCACCTCCCACAGTGCTCTGGTGGCCGAGTTGTAGGCCAGTGGCACGTTGGACCTTTCAGAAGAAGGAAAACCAATTTTTTCCTATTGTGTCAAATACGAAAAAGAAAATTGTCCACCAGGCAAGAAATTGCCCAAGCGTGATCGAGGTTCATGGAAAGGCATTAGTCATAATTCATCGCCTCCAACTGGCTGATGTATCCAGGAGTCTCGTCTGAGTCAGACCACGCAGCTCCTCAAAGACCTCAGGCCGTGCAACAAATGTCTGACTTCCGGACCTGGGGGTGCAGCCATCGTTCAGCAGGGGGCGCTCTCCTCCCCGTGTAGAGACCTGGGCCATAAAAACGTGAATGCTCACAGTGCAGACCCGGTAAATCTGAGCGCGAGTTCTGTGGGTTCCACCTTCCTTGGAGCCCGGGGTTGGGCCATCCTCCAAGGCTCTCGGTCCTTCCCTGCCTTAGAGCTGTGCATTCCTGATGGGACCCTGTCCCCTGTTGTCCCCTGTGGCTCCTCCTCCATGAGGACCCCCCCCCCTCCACCGCCACCACAGCTCTGTCCAGAGCATCCCTCCTGCCCTGGGCCCCAACCCCTTACCCTCGCAGCCCGCTTCTCCTTCTCTGGAATTCAGCCCCTTGTTCCCCAATGCCTGGTCGTATTTGCAATTGTTCTCTTGTGCTTATTTGTTTATTCCCTGTTACCCTCCCCCCTAACCAAAGTGCACACTCCTGCGAACAGGAGCCAGGTCAGACTTGGCTCCTGTTGTATCCCCAGCCCTGGGCCAACACGTGGGGGGCGTCCAGTGTCCGCTTGTTAAACAGGGTGACACTGGGATGCTGGGCGCTCTGTGTGTGTGTGTGTGTGGGGGGGGTGGCGGGGTCTTGGCTCCGCCAGTTCAGACCTAAGTGCTTTGGGGAGAAGCAGCGTCATTCATAGGCTGGAAGTGTGCTGTCTGGGAAATGCCAGCGCCGACCAGGGCCCCGGGGCCCATCGGGCTGTAGAGAGGATTCCGAGTGATGAGGCAAGTACCTGGCGCCAGGGCACTCGGAAAGCAATCGGTATTTGCTGTTATTGTATTTAAGGTGAGTGTTCTTCACTAGTAGAAGCATCCGTTTTGCATTTGCAGTGAGATCCCTAGAGAGTCCCAGAAACACCCATGTTTAAGGAGCTTCTGCGTATCGGAGGGAGGCTGTTGCGGTGGTCCGTCGGTCGTGTAGGTGGGGACACGTGTAGGTACACGGTGACTTAGACCACCTGTCTGAGACTCGTGGAAGAAACCCTACAGAGCCTGGGGTCAACGCAGGCCGTGGAGCTGAAGTGGAGGGGGGCACTTTTAACTGGAAATAAGGAAGGCGTGTGCTCTCCACTACCATGGAGAATATTCCCCGGATGCCGGTCTCATTTCTTCGAGGCTGCATTTGGGCAGAGCTCCCCTCTGCACGAGTCGTTACCGAGGTGTCTTCCAGGCCGCTGAGAAGCCCCAGGGAGGAGAGTATTCTCGGTTCACAGGTTTAGCCGCTGCTACTCCTCCCGATGCCATAAGCGTGTCGTGAGGCCCTTCCGAAAGACGCCCAGATTGGTTTTTGCCCCTGGATGTCAACCCCAGGCACAGTTGAAGGCAGCTTCAGGAGCCCCTGGTCATCCGTGCGTGTGGCGGCCTTGACCTCGAACGTCTTGGACATGCAGTCGCAGGATGGACTGCGCGTGCTGTGTGTGTTAGTGGGGGTCTCTGCCCGGCTCTCGCCCCCCGAGCGTCACTTGTTCTTTGCTTCAGTCACCCTTACTAAGGGGATTCACACTGTGGGTTTGCGCGTGTCAGTGTGCGCAGGCCCGAGGGTTTGAAAAAGCCCCTAACAGAAACGCAAATGCTAAAACTCCAGCACAACTCACCTGCCACCGACCTAGCAAAGGCGAACAGGATTTTGTTTTCATTTCTAAGTTTCATGAGGAAACTGTGAGAAGAAAATTAATACTCTATTTTTAATAATTAAGAATATATCCTTATCCGACTTCTGGCCACAATGGAGGTGTAGGTGGACACACTGAGCCTCCTCACACAACCAAAATTAAGGACAACAAAGATTTAGAAACAAGAAAACACTCAGAACTGACAGAAAAATCGAACTGTACGGAAGTCTGACAACCATTCATCCAGACCAGAAAGAGGGGCGGAGTCGCGGCAGGAAAAGTGGAGGTTGGCGGACCAGGCACACAGGAGCCCCAGGTGTGCGGGCAGTGGCTGGCAGACCCCGGGGCACGGGGTGGCAACGGGCAGACTCAGTGATGCCGCGCAAGGTGGCTGGCTGACCAGGCGGTCCCACATTCATGTGCAGATAATCCAGGTGAAAATGGGGAGTGAGACAGACCTTGCAAGCCAGGGCCCCAGGGCCCCAGCGCTGGGAAATAAAACCTAAAAACACGATTGAAAACACTTATGGGGGTTGAAGTGCCAGGAGAGGCTCCCAGCCTCAAAGGACAGTTCGTTGGAGAGACCCACAGGGTCCTAGAATGTACACAAACCCACCCACCTGGAAATCAGCACCAGAAGGGCCCAATTTGCTTGGGGGAAGTGTGGAAGGGACTGAAATATAGAGAGAGCTGAGCAAGCACCATTGTTCCCTCTCAGACCCCGCCCCCCATACAGCGTCACTACCCAGCGACTGGGTTGCCCCACCCTGGGGAACACCTAAGGCTCCGCCCCTCACTATGTAACAGCTGCAACCAGACCCCCCCCCAAAAAAAAAAAACCAAAATGGCTCAAACAGGAGAACAGATCAAAACTGCAGAGCTAATTCATCTAAGTGATGAAGAGATAGCCAACCTATCAGATGCACAGTTCAAATCACTGGTGTTAAAGATGCTCACAGAATTGGTTGATTTTGGTCACAAATTAGATGAAAAAATGAAGGCTACAGTAAGTGAAATGAAGTAAAATGCATAGGGAACCAATAGAGGTGGGAGGAAAACTGGGACTCAAATCAATGGAGTGGACCAGAAGGAAGAAATAAACAACCAAACAGAAAAGAATGAAGAAACAAGAATTCAAAAAAATGAGGAGAGGCTTAGGAACCTCCAGGACATCTTTAAACGTCCCAACATCCAAATTATAGGGGTACCAGAAGTGGAAGAGGAAGAGCAACAAGTGGAAAACTTATTTGAACAAATAATAAAGGAGAACTTCCCCAATCTGGCAAAGGAAACAGACTTCCAGGAAGTCCAGGAAGCTCAGAGAGTCCCAAAGAAGTTGGACCCAAGGAGGAACACACCAAGGCACATCATAATTACATTAGCCAAGCTTCAAATGAAGGAGAGAATTCTAGAAGCAGCAAGGGATAAGGGGACAGTCACCTACAAAGGAGTTCCCATCAGACTGTCAGCTGATTTTTCAAAAGAGACCTTCCAGGCAAGAAGGGGCTAGAAAGAAGTATTCCAAGTCATGAAAGGCAAGGACGTACATCCAAGATTGCTCTATCCAGCGAAGCTTTCATATAGAAAGGAAGGGAAGATAAAGTGCTTTTCAGATAAGGTCAAGTTAAAGGAGTTCATCATCACCAAGCCCTCATTATATGAAATGTTAAAGGGACTTAGCTCAGAAAAAGAAGATAAAAAATATGACAGTAAAGAGACAGCAAACTCACCCTTATTAACAACCATACCTAAAATAAAAGCAAACTAAGCAAACAGCCAGAACAGGAACAGAACTACATAAATGGAGATCATATGGAGGGTTAGCAACAGGGGAGTGGGAGGAGGAGAGAGGGGGAAAAGGTACAGAGAATGAGTAGCATAGATGGTGGGTAGAAAATAGACAGGGGGAGGGCAAGAATAGTGTGGGAAATGTAGAAGCTAAAGAACTTATGACACATGGACATGAACTAAAGGGGGGAATGTGGGTGGGAGGGGGTGTGCAGGGTGGAGGGGAATGAAGGGGGGAAATGGGACAACTGTGATAGCATAATCAATAAGGTATATTTAAAAATGACCAAAAAAGAATATATCCTTATCCTATTTGATCATACCATTTGAATGCTTCTTAAAGCTTTTAAAATGATTTTTATTGTAAAATATTTTCTTGCATAGAAAAGAACATATATGAAAGTGTATGTATATTGTGGCCGTCTCTCTATATATCTATGTAACATCTCTAGCCTGTGGGCCCAATCTGATCTGCTTTGTAAATAAAGTTTTATTGGCACCCAGCCACACCTGATCATCATTGTATCTCCTGTGGATGTATACTCACTACAGTGGCCAAGGTGACCGAGACCAGATGGCCCGTAAGACCCAAATTTACTATCAGGCCCTTTTTGGAAAATGTTTGCAGACTGCTAGTAATAGAATTATAAAATTTGCACCCTGTGTTCCCCACTACTCAGCTTAGGAAATAAAACACAACCCCACATGATGATACCCCTGTGTGGTCCTCCCCAAGATTCTCTCTCATCTGCTTCTAGGAAAATAAAAATCTGACTTTTGTTCATTATTTGTTTGGTTTTCATAAAAGTTTATGTATGTATCTTGAAGCAATATATTCAAGGATTTTGGATCTTGTTCAGGATTTTGGATCTTGTTCAGGACTTTTAAAAGTGATGCCATCCTATGTGAATTCCTCTCTGCTTTGATTTTTCCCTCCCAAATTTAATTTACGAGGTTACCACTGTTCTTGCATGAAGGTGTGGTTGGTTTCCGTCGCTGTGTAACAGAGCGCGCTGGCCCCGGTCGCAGTAAGGTGTGTGTAAGCTAATTCATGTAAACCCTTCAAGCAGAGGACGTACAATCACGTTTACTCACCTGTTTGTAACCTCTCCCACATCCTCTCTGTCCCAGGATGTGGCCCTTCTACCAGGTCACGAGTGAGAAAACTGAACTTCAGAAGTAGCGTCACGCACCCAGGCTCACACAGGTGGTGTATGTCTTAACTTGAACTAGGCTTAGCTCTGCCTGGCTACAGAGACTTTAAAATCTTTTCTTTTCTTTTCTTTTCTTTTCTTTTTTCTTTTCTTTTCTTTTCCTTTCTTTTCTTTTCTTCTTTTCTCTTCTCTTCTCTTTTCCTTTTCTTCCTTCCTTCCTTCCTTCCTTTCTCTTTCTATCTTTCTCTCTCTCTCCCTCTTTTTTTCTTTCTTTCTTTCTCTTCCTTTCCCTTTCCCCTTCCCTTCCCCTTCCTTCCTCCCTCCCTCCCTCCCTCCCTCCCTCCCTCCCTCCCTCCCTTCCTTCCTTCCTTCCTTCCGGCAGGGACAATCGTGCCAAATACAGTTATGTGAAAAATTTCTGTGGTCAGTGTAGCTTTGTAGCACACAAAACCCGAGGAAGTCCAAGTGCACGCACGGCGACGCAGCTGGAAAAAGGAAGCACTAGCCACACAAACACCGCGGAGTGAACGGAGGCCAGTGCGCGTGGGGGTGCGGATGCTGCGGCCCCCGGACTGGACGTGTGTTAGACGTGGTGAGGGTGCTGTGCGCGCCTTCGTCCCCTTTGCAGGTTCGCCAGCCTCCCACGGCAGGCCGTTCCGATTCTGTGTTGTGATTACACGCAGGCGGATTGGAAGGAGTCGTAAACCCAAACAAACACAGCTGCCGAGTCCAAATTTAGCCCCCGCACCCCAGGGTCCCTGAGAACAGCGAGCCCCTCTGGCTCCTTCCCGTGCGGGGCGCTGTCCCGCCAGCTGTGCCGGGCGTGCGCCCTCCGTGGGCATCAGCGGCCCTCTTCGCGTGGCCCTTCCTGGGGTGTCTCACTTCTCGCGCCGATGGCTGCCCCCTCCACGTGTAGCAGGGAAAGAGCCGCCGGCACGGACGACGGCGGGGGCGGCGTGGGGCTCCCCGAGCCACCCACGCATCTCGGCGAGGGGTTCTGTGCGCAGTCCCAGCGGGCCCTGCGGGAACGACCCCGCCGAGAGGCCCTGTCTCAGCTGCTGACCTGTTTCTCCCGCCGTTCCCCCCCGCAGCACTCACACCTCGGCAGCATTTTAGGTATTTCAACAGCAATCTGGAAACACCTAATAGCAGGAAAGGAGGAGGCGCGCAGGCCTCCCGGAAACTGCGGGAGTGGATGGACAACCTGTAAAAAATTAATGAGTGCAGCGAGACTGAACCGTTTACATCATAAGGCCTTCCTTCCTCTCTCCCTTTACTGCCTTCGATTTTGGCGGAGTGCAGCTCTCTGCACAGGAGTGCTGTGAGCTCGTGGGGGGGCCCGTGACCAAGTTCCACAGACTGGGCCCCCCAGACAACACAGGTTTATTTGCCTGCCGTTCCGGAAGCTGTCGTCTGACGTCTGGTTCGGCGGGGCTGGTTCTCTCCGAGGGCAGCAAGGAGTGGCGTGTCCTGGGCTTGTAGGTGGTCACCTCCTCCCTGTGTCTTTCCACCTGGTGCTCCGTCTGTGGAAGTCTGTGTCCAGGGTCCCCTTTTTATAAAGGCACCGGTCACATGGCATCAGGACCCACCCCCACGTCCACGTCTTAACTTGATCGCCTCCGTAAAGACACCCTCTCTCCGAAAAAGAGGCCGAATTCTAAAGTACCCGGCGACTTCCACATCCGAAGTTTGGAAGGACACGATTCACCTTCACACAGGCGCGCCGTGAACCAGAAGTGACAGTGAGGAACACCTGCACTTGGACGTGGCTTTGTCAGTCGGTCTCAGCCTCACGCTAATACAGTTCCGGTGCCAGCGATGTCCGTTTCTTTCCCTTCGGTCAGGTCCCTCGGGCGGTTTCTCTTCCAGGGGCTGCACCGGGTTGGACTGGGGACAAAAGACAATGACCTCCTGCAGCCAAGGGCCTTCTCTGCTCCGCAGGGTCAGCTCTCGGCTTGAACCCAGGCACACCCTCCTTGTTGTGTGGGCGTCTGAGCGTCTCCATGTGTCTTTCCACGCTGCTGGCTACGGGAGAGGGGGTATTCGGTGGCATTTAGGAACCGGAGATTTACCACGTAGGTAACGGCCCTTTTGGTTCACTTGCTTGAAGAAAACAACGACAAGATATGGTTTCATAAGATAAGGGGCGCATACCCAATTGCTAAGAATGAATGAATGTCTAAATGAAGTTGTTCTATGTGTGCGGAGAGACGGGGGGAGGGGCGGGAGGGAGGGCTAGCAGGCACCACTGGGGAGGCGAGGCCTTGGCTTGGAAAAAACAAAGTTTAATGATGCATTTCTCCTGAAAAGCATCGACCCCCAAAGGTTAAGTGGAGTCCTTTTCGGTGAAGTGCTTTTTGGGTCTTCTCAAACACTTCTTCCTTTATTCATGTCCAAATGCAAATCCTCTGAGTATTATCAGCATGTTTTCTTCTCACTGCCCGCCCCCCCCCCCCGCCTTTTTTCCAGTGAATGTGAAACACTTTGGATAGTCGGTTTTATTGAGGTTTTTAGAATGTTTTTTGAGTGATTCATAGTAATTTAAATCCTTCTGCTGAAATCTTGGATGTCGCTAAATTTCAGCCTGTAATTTTGTTCCTTTGCTCGATGTGGAGGCACATTTTCATGACTCCGCACTACACTCAGTGGGATTGTGAGCCTTTGTAAATCATGCAGCTCTTCCCTGCTCTGCAAAAGGATGCATTTTAAGCAGGAGAAATAGAATTGCTAAATTAGGGAGTAGGTGCAAGGCGTGGGCTGTGGGGAGGAAAATGGGTGGCTTCAGAGAACGCAAAGCTGCGGTCGGAGGCCGTGGGGGGGGGACTTACTTCCAAAGGACGTTTGCTCATCGAATCGCAATTTGTCAGCCTCAAAAACCCGCCACTTACATGGAATGGTTATCGAGGGGGATTTTTGTGCATGCCGATTGCACATTTATTTGGAACCTCGAAACTCTGCTTCTGATGGCTGCTCAGTGTCCCGTTGCCTGCGCGTCCTGTAATCTGTTTTGACGGTCCCTTTCCATGGGCCTCCAACATATTTTTAAATTTCCTGTGGAGCTCTGCCTCTTTGAGTTAAGGGAAAAGTCTAATGTAACCCAAGGTCTTCTGCCAAAGTGACCCTAGGCGACCCTTTTAATTTATGACAGTAGTTCTTACCGCCTCTGTGGACGGCATACAGCGTTCGCTCCGACCGGTTTAATGTTTTCTCAAAATGCATGTTTATTTTTTTTGGGGGGGGGGATATTTGGAAATACTCATGTAGAAAAAGTATGAAATTCAACAGCAGTCCCAACACCTGGAATAACTATTAACTTTTTTGGTATAACTTTTAAGTTCGTCCATCCCAAGTGGGTCCTTCCTCCCTCCATCCCCGCCCCCCACACACACAGACACACACACACACACGTACACACTTTTCTACTCTCCTTCGTCTGGCTACCCTCCGTCACACACACATGTGCCCATTAGAATCTACTTGAACACACGTTTTATGACCTGCTATTTCCTCTTAATTACACACTGTGGACCTTTTTCCAGGTTACTATATATTTCTTCTAAAACATTACTTTTAATCACTCTGTTATACCCTGTCATAGGGACATGCCATAATTTATTTCATTCAACTTTTGTTGCAAGACCTTTACTGTCCCGAGGCTTTTGCTTGCCTGATAACCCATCTGTAACTGGTCTCCGACTTTTTTTGGTCCATGCCATGCCTGGATGATTTATTTTTTTTCCTTCTCTTTCACAAACCCTTCTGTAGTCGCCATAACCTGAACCTTCTTAATAAAACAACCATTATTCTTATCTCTTCAACTAGCGTGCTACCCTAACATCGCTTTCATTATTGTACTGGAAGCTTCCCCAAACGCTGAACTGTAGGTTCACATCGCTCACTTTGTGTGGGGTAAAGGGGGGCACCCAAGACCAGCACTCTGGATGTTACTGATGCTTCAAAGCACGCAGACTGATTTGAGGGAAGAACAAGGGCCCTCCCGCCAGCATTGGGAGGGCCTGGGAGGCACGGGGCTGGGTACCATTCCATCTAGGATACAGGACTTGGCCTTGAAGTTCCTATTTTCCCGGGCCACCATCCCCCCCCTCCCCCCCGTCTTGCCTGGTGCCCTTGAGTTCAGAGGCACTTCTGGAAGGAAACTTGCGGTTTTCTGCAGAATTGAGGAGAAAGGCCACCTGATCCCGGGGGTAGGGGAGGGAATCTGAGGTGCTGACTTTTTTTTTTGTTTCATTAGCTTCCCAACCGATCCTCTGGTTTTAGCTCTGTCCCTACCCCACGCCCACGGACCCTGGTGGGTCGAATTCTGAGTCTCTTTGGGATTCTCGGTCCTAAACCTGCCTTCTTCCGAACTTACCATCCTCTCCTAGGGTTACTTTTCAGCTTCCTGTACACGGACATTTCAGTTCCCAGACTTCCAGTTTCCGAAAAGAAAACTTGGCTTCGTGTCTCGTTTTTACCTTGAGGGTTTATGCCTTTTGGTTTGGTTTGGTTTGGTTTGGTTTTTACTAGTTTCTGTGTCTCTTTACTGTCCTTTGTGGGGCCTGAGAGAAAACTGAGACAAACAATCACATGTTCAGCAGACACCCTTGAACCAGGCGTCCAGTGGCCCCTTCTGTTCCCGTCGTATTTCACGGACCCTTGTGGCGTCTCAGAAAAAGAGCATCTTAACTCTTTTCTCTACAGCCGTTAATGCTGGACCACTTTCCTCCTCAGGATGCCTCGCTGACGGACATGAACTCCCTCAGCCCTGTGATGCCGACGTCCCCTCTGTCGATGATCAACCAGGTCAAGTTCGAAGATGAGCGAGACTTGAAAGACCTCTTCATCACGGTCGATGAACCCGAGAGCCATGTCACCACACTCGAGACCTTCATCACCTACAGGGTGGTTACGAAGGTAAGTACGGAGCGGACACTTCCGTAAGCGCTGTCGCCGTCTCTCAGCCGTTGGAAGCGCCTCTTGTCCCCTGTGACTCTCACTGAATCGACTTCTGTGTTTCTCAAGCGTTTTGGTCCTCGAGTCCTCGAGGCGACACTGCGACACCGCGACACTTCACTCCCCTCTGCATCAAATCAGTCAGATTCAAGTTAACTTGAGTAACAGTCACTCGTTTCTTAGCAGGTGGGCTTCTTAAAATAGGGACATTTTAAGTTTTTAGATTTAAACAAATGGAAAAGAAACATCTTTGGCCAAGAAGAGCCTCCGTGGGTTAATAAAGAGAATAGCAAGTGGAGCACGTGATTCGGTATTTTGTAGTCACATTTCTTCTGAAGATTACAGCAAACGATGCCGTCTGTTTTCCAAAGAAGGGCTGGAGGTCTTGGCATCTTACACGGGAGATGCTGGTCGTTTCCAGTGATCGCAGGGCCGCTCTCGAGCCCAAGGGTCCCTGATCCTGGGACAAGCTCCACGAAAAGGCTCTACCTCCGACCACATAAAACAACCCCGTAGGGTAACCATTTAAAAAAGAGTCCCGTGTCCAGCAGCAGCCGGGAAGAACTGTATTTTTACGTTACAATGTTCTATTTACGAAGCGTCACCCTGCGCCTCTCTTGGAGCTGACAAGGTTTGGGACCGTCTTCCTGTAGTCGCCCCGTCCAGCGCCGCTGCCGCTGTCCTTCCATCGTGAGTCGCCCATCCGAGCGACGAACCTGACCTCTTCCTTCCGATCCCCCCGGCCCTGCCCGCCCCCCGCCCCCCGTTGCCAACAGAACACGCACACGCCTCGGTCTGACACCAGAAGCACGCCCAGCCCCGGGCCCAGCCCCGGGCCGGACTCACCTCCGCCCCCTTCGCTGCCTCTCGGCCCCTGCAGATCTGCGGCCGCCGCCGAGTGTCCGCGGGCGGTTCTCGCTGCCCTGACTCGCAGGGGCTTCCCTTCTGCCCGGCCAGCGCTCCGACGGAACGGCTGCCGCTGCTTCCTCAAGACGCCACTCCGAAGGGTGTCCGCGCCCGCACCCCCCGCCCTGCAGGCTGGCAGTCCTCGTCTGGTCCTCCACTGCTTTTTTTTTTTCTTCTTCCCTCCCCTGAGCATGTGTTCATCGATTTGAGAGAGAGAGAGAAACATCAGTCGCTCACACCCCTCCCCCCGTGCCCTGTACGCAGCTCAACCAGGGATTGAACCTGCAGCCTGCGTGGGTGCCCTGAGTATCCAGCCTGCAGCCTTTTGGTTACGGGATGACGCTCCAACCAACGGAGCCGCGCTGGCCAGGGATGTGTATTTGTGCTTATTCCCGAGGAGTATGTGAGCTTCCCAAGGAGGGTCACTGTTTCTTCATTTCCCACAATTCCAAACACAATCCTTAGGCCAGACTAAGTCAGGAGTTTGCCTGTTGGTGAATGAGTCCGTGAGGGAAGAAATTCGTAGTCTCCTAGCCATGGCGAGGCTGCAAGGGGTTGAATCCTGACGCCTCCCCTTCCTTGCTATGTGTCTTGGACACTTGAATTCACCTGTCTAGGCTCTTTCCTCGTTTGTCACTTGGCTGCCGGCCACCGCCTGGGAGGGTCTCTGTGAATATTTAATGTGTTCGTACAGACACACTACTAAGAACAGTGCCGGGTTTGCCTGTCACTGCTGTTATAATTATAATCATCCCCTGTCAGCACCTTTTCTAGCAACGAATTTGTGAAACTGAATTATTTTCTCATCATTTGTTTCTCTCGGGAAGCCGTTCTTGATAAGCCCCGGACGGACTTCCTGCTGATCCTAGCTTACACTTCTTGTGCGTCACCGCGCGCCCTGCCCACCAGGCGGCGCTCTCACCGACTACCTAGGAGCCGGTTTAAGGCCACGGCCCTGCCGGGCTGCCGCGCAGCCCTTACCATCGGCCCCGTTTTGAGCGTGAGGCCCCTGCTCTGCGTGAACTGGCCAAAGCTTACGCAGCGTAGCAGTTCGCTGAGCTGGGATTTCACTCCGGACAGTTTACTCTCGCACTGCGCGTGTTTCCTGTGACACGTTTGTGCATCTCTATCTTCCAGTTGAACTCTTACAAACTCCAGTTTCTTTGTTCTCGTTTTCGTTTGTTTGTTTGTTTGTGTTTTACTCCATCCCAGTATATAGACCAAGCTTAAATACGAGATGGAGCCGACTGTGCATTGCAGGTCCAAATACAAGTACGTACACATTTTGTAGACGTAAATTAGGGCATCAAACATACTATTTCCATTGTTATCCAAGGCTTCATTTCATCGTATAGCCAACGAAGCTTTACTGAATGTCAGTTCTGCCTCAGGTGCCTGTGTATTAAGACGGCCTCGGCAACCAAAACAGTCGTATCCTCCACCACTATGGACCTTCAATTAGATGCTTAATTACTTGATAACATCTGATGGCAGAGAAATATGGCATTTTTTTGAGCACGGGGTACCCCATCTAATTTCGAGGTTCAGAGATGGTTTCCTGAGATTTTGTTTCATGACAATTGATATTGATGGGCACTGAGATCCTAAGGATGGGTCCGCACACACGTACTGAGGAGCCCGTAAGAATGACCTGACCGTAAGCAATTATACCAGGAAGCCCTCGTTCCTGGCACCTGCGGCCCCGTGGGAAATGACCTTCCATTCTGCAGGGGGCACTCTGGGAGGGGACCGCTCCCAGGAAGTACTCTCTCTTTTGGAGACCTAAGGCCATGTTCCCCCCCACCCCCAGCGCTTAGTGCACACAACCTGGCATTGAACGAGGGTCTTTCCTCACACACGCTCATCGTGAAGACAGAACATAAGGGCCCGCCCAAGTGCAGGTAGGACTGAAAGTATGTTCTTGATTCTAGATGCGTGTTCCCTCAGAAACAGGTTTCTACGTCCTGGGTGGGAAGAGTCACTGTCCTTGGCCGAAGGTCAGAGTCGGTTGGGTGAATGCCGTTTGGGGTGTCGATCCCATGAGGCCACTAGTTCTAGACCCCAGTGCCCAAGCGTCAGTGGCCGGACGTGAAAAATTAAACACCATTTACAATATAACACCCGTGGAAAACTGTATTCTCGAGTGGAAACGTGATTTGTGATCCAAATTCACTTTTCCGATCACAAGTGCTTTCAGAGTTGGAGATCAGTCATCCAATCCCATCACGCAGCTGTCATTTGTCTTCAAATGACCCTGAGTGGCCACTTTCGAAGGGACAAGGCTGCTGTCCTTGCTCTGGGGGAATTAGCGATGATCTAAAGCCACACTGCCCCCCACCCCCCGACGGTACTGGTTTTCCTCGTCATCATAGCCACACACGGCTCTTACAGCCTTTCCGGGGCAGGGGGCGGCCTGGCCGCGGGAAGGAACAACCGCTGCCCTTGAGGCCGGTACTCACCCTGTTGCCGGGACAGGAGACGGCTGCTTTCGGTCCCCAGCCAGGATGAGGACGGAATCGACTGTCACGTGGCTTGCTCGTACATCTTCCTCTTGTCCTGGGCTTCCTTCAAGTGCTAGACATTCTTGAGGGCACGGAAAGCTCAGTCTTCCCCCCCCCTGCAGAGTTCAATCTTTGCTGCTCAGTTTTTGAGTGTTCTTATTTTTAGTTATGCCATTTTCTTTTCCCCCTTGGAAATCAGTAGTGAACCTGGACATCTGTGCCTGGTACAAGAGGTGTTCAATAAATATTGAATCAATAAATATTGAACACCTCATTTTTTTAAAGAGCGACTCTAAAGCACGGTTTGTGTGCGTACGTGTGTATATTCGCATACCTATATGTGCACACACACCGACTCGTGTGTTGTTAAACTGTGTTTCTCCTAGATTTAGCCTTCCTATTTTTACTGTTTCTGTAACATGCCCCACTTCGCATAACAGTCAAGACTTTGCCGTGTTCTGTGAGCATTTAGTTCTTTAGATTTCCACATCTCATTCACCTCCACTTTTTCCACTAAAAAGGGAATGTTTTACTGAGATGCATTG
Organism: Glossophaga mutica; assembly: GCA_039655065.1. NCBI lineage: Eukaryota > Metazoa > Chordata > Mammalia > Chiroptera > Phyllostomidae > Glossophaga > Glossophaga mutica. The sequence goes on from CM077316.1 coordinate 3,197,554, forward strand.
TATGGTGTTCTAAACATTCACTTCAAGAGAATTAAGTCTTGGAAAGTACAGCTTCTGTGAGCCTTATTTCCTGACAGTTAAGGTTGCTGACAACTTGAACCCTTCATTTTACAATTGTGTGTGTCTGTGTGTGAGACCAAGATTTCTGGTGAGCGTGAAATGTGTGTGCAACGTGTTAAGTCTTCTTTCCTCCTGCAGCAACATGTCAACCTTAATGTTACTGCGTATGTTCTTTAATATGCAAAACTTCCGTTAAATAAGATGTTGGCGGGCGTGACTGTCTTCTTCTCAGAGGTGAGTGTGCGTGAGAGGGTCTATTTTGTGTGTGGCTGAAGGTCCGGGCAGTCGAAGGGAGGCCGACTCTACTGTGCCCGCGTTCTGGTCGAATGTGCTGACATAGGTCTTTGGTTTGTTGAGAACAGATACATATTAATATATTGGCTCAATTTTTAGGAGTTAAGCATATAACTCAAAATAAAATTCCCTGCGAATGACAGGAACATTTTTTTTCCACATCAAGTCTCCATTAATAACATTTTTTTAAAACAGTGGGCAAAATCACTCTATAAAATGTTAGAATTTTCATATACGGAAAGCAGATTTTAGCAAAGCAATCCATTTGCACCAATTCCAGGAAAACATTTTTTCTCAGTTATGTTCAAGTTCTTTTCCAAGTTGCAATAATAGAACTTTCCTCAAATTCTGAATTCTGATCATCTTGAGAAAAGACATATCTTTGAAACCTAAATTCAGAACACACTTTCTCGTTAGCGAGAAAGCCATGCCAAAGATGATCGTTGTTAAATCTTGTGGAAGGCAGATGGTAACTCTGAGACAGATTTTTTCAGTTTGGATTTTAAATTTGAGTGTGATGTTTGCTTTCTCTCTGGAAATACTGGAAAGTTCGCTTTGTTTCATCTGCTACATGAATTGATGACTGCAAAAAAAATAAAAAAAAAAAAGATGAAAAAGCCCAGGCTGACAAACACTGAATAATTAGAATTTGTTAATGTTTCTTAGAGACCCATTTATTTTAGAAAGTCTAAAATAACAGCAGGCAAATGTCTTCCGTCTCACATCGCCTGTGCCGTTGCATTCTCTTGCTTCCTGCAGACGTCTCGTGGGGAGTTCGACTCCAGTGAATTCGAAGTTCGGAGGCGGTATCAGGATTTCCTTTGGTTGAAAGGAAAACTGGAAGAGGCGCACCCCACTCTGATTATTCCAGTGAGTGGACATTGTCTTTCATTGAATAGCTACTGTCTGGTCTTGTGAATTGATGGGGTCCCTGAGACCCAATTTCAGACCTTGCCATTCAGTGTAATTCATTTATCTTGGGAACATTTGGTTTTACACTTTTCAATCTAAGTACTTCTCCATCGAAGTACAGATTTATTTATTTCTAACCATTGTAATGTTAAAATTTTGTCATTTTTTTGGTTTGAACATTGTGAATTTTTAGAATTATTTTTATGAGAAATGATCATAGGTACAAATAGTCTTCTAACATGGAAACATGCAGAATTTCTTACAATCCTTTGCCACCTGATACTTAAGGGACGGTTTTAAGTTTTTTGTTTTTTGTTTTTTTTGCCTCAGCCATTGCCAGAAAAGTTCATAGTGAAGGGGATGGTGGAACGCTTCAACGATGACTTCATCGAGACGCGCCGGAAGGCACTGCATACATTTTTGAACCGAATTGCCGATCATCCAACTTTAACGTTCAACGAAGACTTCAAAGTTTTTCTTACTGCACAAGCCTGGGTGAAGAATTTTGACTTCTACAATCCTTTAGTGTCTATATGGCTAGAAGGTAGTGCCCTTCCCTATTTACCCATAGAAACCAGTCAGCAGGGTCCTGGAATTAAGAAGCATTTTGAAACGTTGGAGGGATACCTTCAGATTTAACCCTGTGTCAAGTCTAAGTATAAACATTACAGAAACCTTATGCCTTTCTCACATCCTACATACTCACATTTCTTTTGGTAGCTGATTTTTTAATTCATGCATAGTCAATACTGAACATATATAACTATATTTATTTCTTCTATTGACACTATTTTGATCAAATTAGGATAAAAGTCATTATTAAATGGATGGATGGGGTGGATAGATGGATGGAACGATAGATACCTAGATAGATCATGCAATTTCTTCATTTCCCTTCGATGACTATTTTTGGGGGGAGGGGACTCTAATTTCTACTATACATACAATATAAGCTCCTCTTCTTTTTCATTTTTAACTGTGAGGATAGAATTCATCAAGTGAGAGCCTGGATAGGACAGGCAGTCAGTATGAAACAATTGCAGACCGATGCTGAGCTTAGCCAGCCTCTCAGCTGTCGGCAAAGTGATGGAAGCTAGAAAGTGGCTCATCTCCGTCTTCGCAGATAGTCCCGCTGTCTGCAAGCCCATCGTGGCTCACGGGAGTTGAGTCGCGGCCTGACTCCAGCACCGGAGAAGCAGTTAGGAGCCTTGTGTGCAGTCGGCAGAGGCTGTCACAGCTGGCCAGCATGGCCCGTGCTGTCTCTGACGGTGTTCACTCCATCGAGTGACGCTGGAGCTCTCCTGGGCAGGCACGTGGCCCGTCAGGCAGGGCGCCTGTTCTCATTCGCATGCAGAATGGTCCCGCTAGGAACTGTGTTCTGCGTTGCCAGTCTGTCCTTGTCCCTCCCGGGTTAACTGTGAAACAGCTAGGGACATGTCTTATGACGAATCTTTCTCTGCAGACAGCCAGCCAGTGGAGGCAGGTGGTATACCAGTTGGCCCACTTCAGTAGGTTCAGGAGCTGCAGTCAGGGATTGTTTGTAGTCGTTTTCTAACTATCCTGGGGACTTGACGAAGACAGCAGGTCAGTGCTTCCCGGAGAAGCCTCTGGTGTCAGATGCCACCTGGCCCCGAGCCCTGCCCGTACTTCCTGCTCTTGGACCATGAACAAGCTCCTTCGCCTTCCATGTCTCTGTTTTGTCCTGGAAAACGCAGGTGATAGCAGAACCCTCCTCATGGCATCGTGAGTTATGTGTATAAAAATGCGAGGATTGGCCCGGAACATCTAAAACTTGCAATACGTGTTGGCTATTGTTATGCTTGCTACTAGAGAGTTAATGAAGTTTTCCAGTGTCTTTTTTCAGGGCGTGGTTTAGACTCTGAGCAATCTTCTCTCAATCATTTTTCCCGTGAAGTCCCTCAATAAAATGTGGGCTACATTCCTTCTTATCCCATCTGCTTCAGGATCTTCTTAAGCACGATTCTCTCTACAAACCTTGTCCTCTTAAAGGCCCGTGCCCTGAGGAAACACGGATACACAACTCACTTTGGAAAGGAGTGTTATTGAGGAGACTGAGATGTTGAGGAAGAATTGTACCCCCATAAAACTCATCTCCTTTAAACTAACGTGAAAGAATAAGATGCATATGAAACACTTTCATTATCTTTATATACTTCTTCTAATTAGGTTTCTTTTTCTGTTGGGTCTTGGAATGTTGTTGCTTGCTTGACCACAATTTTTTTTTTTTTTTAAATTTCTAGGAACTGTCTTCTCACAAGAAGCAAGGGCCCGGGCTGCTCAGCAAGATGGGGCAGACGGTCCGAGCAGTGGCCTGGGCCGTGCGAGGAGCGAAAGGCCGCCCCGAGGAGTTCATGGACATGAACGACTTCATCGAAACGTTCAGCCAGAAAATAAACTTGATAGACAAAATATCGCAGAGAATTTACAAGGAGGAAAGGGGTACGTAGGTCGCTGGTTTGCGTCTTTGGCGCTGCTTGCTTTCCGGGGGAGTCTTCCCGTCCGAGCGTGTGGTCAGACAGCGGGAGGCTAGCGCCCCTTGGCCGTCCTTTCTCGGTGCTTCCATCCCTCTGCCCCCAGTGCCTGTCTGTCCTCGCCTGCTGCCGACGTACCCCCTGCTGCCCTCCGCCTGTGCGTCACCGTCATCTCAAACTCCCACTCCAATGGTCCCAGCACCCCTGCCATGTCTGAGGCTTGCCCTGTCTCGTTACATGGTGTTTTTCGCCTTCTGTAAGCCTGGTAATCTTTCCTTGCTAGCCAGACACAATGGACCCAGTACAAGCAGCCGTTTAAATAGTTGTCACATGGCGGTGAAGTGTGGGGAGGGGAAGTGTCCCTGGGCCCTGTGATGAGGTCCCAGCCTCTGGACTGACCTTCATGAGGTCCTTAACTTCTCCTCCCCTTCGCTCCCCGGGGATGGGCTGGCCCCAGTGGGTGGGAGCTGGGGACCTCCCTCCCTGCAGGTGGGTGCGGCCCAGGTGACACCCAGCAGATGAGTCCCTGTAAGCCATGTCCCCTGAGCTCAGGCCTTGTCACGAAGAGCTGAGTGGTCTGGCTATTTCGGGATGCTTGTTCCCAGCCCCTGTGGAAAGCAGGAGTGGCTTCTATTGGATACATGCTTTGGGGACCTAGCCAAGCTGAGCTCCCAGGGTAAACCTCACACAATCGTGGGGACCGGGGCCCCTGGAGTTTTCACCTCTCAGAGTCGCCCACCCGGCCTCGGCAGATTCTCAGTCCCAGGCCCCACCTCCCTGCCCCGGCCTTTCCAGACCTGGTTTCCACTCCTGAGGCTACACGCCGGACAGGCGCAATCAATGCCTGCCTGTCACCCCATTCTTGGGGACAGTGGTTGGTCCTGCGTCCTCCCCTTTCTTGCAGATCCAAGAGAAGATGTTGATTTTTCATCTGGTCAGCATTTTACTGGTGGTTAGGACCTGGGGGCCACTTCCAATGTCCTTCTGTAAGGAGTCACACGACATTAAGTTAGAATTTCCCCTTCGAAGTGTCTCGCGTGCCCGTCCGCAGTGCGCGGATGCCCGATTCCTACCTGCTCTGGACGGACGTCACGGCCAGTCCGCATGCGCTTTCATCCGCCAGCAGCTGTTCTTGTTCCCACTTACCAGTAGGACTGGTGAAGTCAGCCCTGAGCTCGAGATTTGGGATGCAATTGTATTAAGTTGGTCTCGATGTTCAACATGGACCATAACCTAAAGTCCAAGCAGTAAAGTCTCAGTGTTTCTACACGTTCGAGTGATTCTGGGAGGGACAAGTCCTCTCCATAGTAGGCCTGTCCAAGTGTGACAGAGAGATGTATACGTTGGGGAAAGGACTTTTTTCTTATATTTCCATCACCATTTCCTTTTTCTAGTTTCTTTCTGTTTGTTTGTTTGTTTGTTTAGTTTATAAGTTAAAGTTTATTCCATGATGTTTTTTCTTAATTCCATGATAACTTTTGCTAATTTTCTGGTTGCATTTACCTATATTTAAAATAGATGGGTAAGTCATAAACTATATTTCCTAATATACATTGTTTCAGAAATGAACTATTTACAGTCCCTATATTGATGGTTTGGGTTTTTTTAATTATTCGTGCATCTCCCCACCACCCCATTAAACTGTACGTTCAGTCAGGACAAGAAGGGAGAAGTTGGTTGTCTTTCTAGTATCTAGACAGTGCCCCACCTATAGAAGGCACTCGAAACCTGCCCAGTGACTGGGGAACGAAACGTGCAGGTGTCAGCTGTGGCGGCAGGGAAAGGTACTTCACCAGGAATCAGTTGGCTGCTTCTCCGCCTTGTCCGCGCGCTGACACTTCACAAGGTCATTGACGTGACTGAATTTGCGGTAACGGTTTGTTCAAGCCTTCTTGGTCCGCCCTTGTCATCACCATTTGTCATGTTGTTTTTTAATCCCAAGAAGCTCATTGTTTTAACTAGGTTCTGTGATTCCGGGCCTGTTAAGTAGGTTCTTGATGCCTTGGTAAGTGGGCTAGCGACGCAGAGAGAGGCCCCTGGGAACTCTTGACATGGAAGAGGTTTATAAAATACCCATACACTCTGGGTTGGCTGTTGCGAGGGAAGAGGTAAGACATCTCAGGCAGACGCTCCTGTTTGGGAAATGCTCAGAAGGCGACCTGGACTTTGTATGATGGGCTTGATGAATCTGAGCTCTCCTTGTTCGGGGAGTTGAATGGATTTCTTTTTTTTTTTTTAAGATTTTATTATTTTATTTTATTTTTTTAGAGAGAAGGGAAGGGAAGGAGAAAGAAGGGGAGAGAAACATCAGTGTGTGGTTGCCTCTCATGCACCCCCTACTGGGGACCTGGCCCGCAACCCAGGCAGGTTCCCTGACTGGGAATCAAACTGGCAACCCTTTGGTTCACAGGCCAGTGCTCAATCCACTGAGCCACACCAGCCAGGGCGTTGAGGGATTTCTGGTTTCAAGAGTGTGAAGCCCACTTGTGAGGATTCCATTCGGTATGAAGGCGTGCTCTCTTCGGGGGCTCTGGGAGCCGAGGTGGTAGAGGGCGCTGTGTTCACATTCAGACCAGAGAATTGGGTGATCCCAGCCAGTGGTCTCTCTTGCTATTTTTCAGTGCAGTTGTTTCTTTGATCGTGTTTGTTTTGGGTTCCCCAGCTTATTTGGTAAGTTTGTATCGACCCACATTGTGCTGCTTATCCGAGTGGAAATTAGAGGAGGGATGAAGTGCCTGAGGTGCTGAGCTTGCCGTTCAGGGGGGGAGAACAAACACATTAACAGGCCAACCACAGCGCAACTTGTTAAATGTTTGCAAGTGAATGTGTCTGAGTGCTCTGTAAGCACACTTTCAAATTTTACAGAAGCTCTATATTTATTTTGTGATTGAAAAAGAAAGAAGGGACTCCTGCTTTTTGCAACAGCATGGATGGAACTGGAGAGCATCATGCTAAGTGCAATAAGCCGGTCGGTGAAAGACAAGTACCAGATGATCTCGCCTGTAAGAGGAATCTAATGAACAAGACCAACTAAAGAACCAAATGGAGCCCAGGGATGGAAACCAGGAGCAGACTGACAGCGAGACCGGGGGGCGAGGGGGTGGTAATGGCGGGAAGAAGGGGAAGGACACGTTCCTTCCCCTTCTCATACACGTTTCTACATTGTTGCTTTCACACTATCAACTTTTGGCAACAGTTTTCTTATTTTTTATGGTAGAAAAGGTATAAGTGAGCTTATACATTCCGTTCTAGACAAAGAACGTGTGTGAGCGACCCAGGGGCATGGACAGCAGTGTGGGAGCAGGGGGTGGGATGGGCGGAGGACGGGGGGGCGGGAATGGGACAACTGCAGTAGAATAAAAACCTAAAGATGGTTTAAAAAACAAATATTGAACAGATTCAGTGACGCACGTTGAGATGTACACAAATTGAGAACAGCAATAAAGGAGGCTATTTTCTGTTCTAGGAACGTTATTTTCCTCCTCCGGCCCTTGTTTAACATACAGGATGGGCCCTGGTAAGGAGAGTGATTTGGGAAGCGGTCTAAGGTCATTAAACCTAATTAATTTCGTTTGGTGACCACTAACATTTCCACTGTTTTAAATTTTTGAGATATTTTTTCAGTTTACTTTATCGTATAAACTTTTGAAATTATAATATTTTAATTTAGAGCAATATGACATTACAACTAATTCTAATGAGTAGAAGATGGTTAAATATAGAGAATTTAGTTTTATTTATATGGTTATCAGGCAAAAAAAAAAAAAGCTCACTTATACATTTTCTACCATAAAAAAAAAAAACTGTTGCTAAAAGTTGATAGTGTGAAAGCAAAAATGTAAAAATATTCAGATTTTAAAATGAAATTCAAATTTTTGAATAAATGGCTTGTCAAGCATTGAATAGTCCTTTTGTTATTCATTTATTCTTTCATTGATGTGAAAATATTTATTGAACACGTTATGTATCAGGCTCTGAGACTTAGAAAAAATACGAAGACTCAGCCCTTGTTTTAAGGAGCATATGGCCTAGGAGCATGTCAGTTATGCAAGCCGTCCTTGTAGAGTGGGTTAGCAGAAGCAGAAAATTACAACAGGCTGGAAGAGGACCGTAGCATTATGGGCACAAAGCATTTCCGAATCCTTCGGAACAGGATCCAAAGAGCTTTACTTAGACCGTGATTTAAAGGACCGAGTGCAGTTTGTTGGACAGTGGCAATGGCCGGGGGACGAGGGCAGCGTCTGAGCGAGCAGAAGTCGGGGGCGATTCATGCGGGAGCCAGGACTGGGGCGTCGATCAAAACCTCTTTGGGTTTTTAATTTCCGAGAGTTGCATCCGGAGAGGCAAGGTGAGAACGGAACCTAAATTAGAGCTCTCTGATTCCTAAAGAAGTCGGTCATTTATATTCTGTGACACAAAGGGGAAGGAGGAGACGGATGAGGTCAGAGTCCTTTGCAGGAGTGCAGGTTAGAGATGCTGATGAGAATGGAGGTGAGGGGAGGCGGGTGGGTGGACCGATGTATGCGTAGTGGCGGTGAAGATTCAGGGGACCCGGTGGCTGGCTGGCTGTGCAGATGGGGCCCGGGGTGCAGCCGAGACTTCCCACTCAGCTCCCTGGGAGCACTCACCATCAGCCGTAGGTCGTGAATCAGGAGGAGGGACAAAAAAGACGTTTTACTTGCAGGTCAAGTTGTTGCGAGATGCTTCAGAGTAGTGCATGTTTGTCAGGCAGAAGCCCATGAAGAAATGGCGACCGCACAATGTACCCCCAAGCCAGGACACTTTCGAGGATGAAAAAGGACGCCATCAGTGCCTATCCTTGGATGGCCGTCGTTTGCCAGCTGACGCGACCAGACCAGCGTGATGGGTCAAGTTAATGAAAGATGATGTCTCATTTCCCATGGTCGTGTCTAAGAACGTGCAAAATGATGACAAAAATAAGCCTCTTTCTTGCTGTCTATCAGCAGGGATGTTAAAAACGCCCATCAACTGAAGAACTTATTGTTTTGTTTTGTTTTGTTTTGTTTTGTTTTGTTTTTAGAATACTTGGACGAAATGAAAGAATACGGCCCAATTCATACGCTGTGGGCGGAGTCCGAGGAAGGTCTGGCTGACACCCTGAGCGGGGTTGCCAGCTGCCTGGCGCGGTGCTGCACCGCCACCGAGAGGCGTCTGTCGGGACTGCCCGAGGCCCTGCTGCCCGTCGTCCACGAGTACGTGCTGTACAGTGAGACGCTAATGGTAAGAGCGCCCCCTTACACTTGCACCTTAGTCCCGGGCCTGGCTCCAGGCTTCCTAAAGGCAGTTCCCACGCCCGCATTTGCACCCCTCTCTCCGGTCCTGGCCGGAGGCTTCCCGTGCGGATAGATCCTCCGCCTGTGTTCGCCGCACCAGCGAATGGACGGGCGGAAGGACGCGTCTGCAAAGGACTCTGCAGCAGTAGCAACAGCAGTGTGTAAGGTTACGCAGAGGTCTGAAGATTCCTCCGACAAGATTTGGACAGGGAATAGGAGTCGCTTCTCCAACCTTTTAAAATTTTCAGAAATTGGCAGCGCGTGAGACGATTCTCTTGGTGAGAGCGTCGCCTCCCCGCTGCTGGTTGGTGGCGCGTTGCCTCCGACCACGGGGTCTGTGTCATTATGCGGAGAGCACTTGAGCTGGATCTTCGTGTTTGTTCTGCCTTCTGGATGCCTCTAAAAAGAAATCCTTCCCATGAAAATGTTTTTCTGCCACTCTTTGAAAAGGCTTTTCTCCCTCCTGGAGCCGAGATTTGCGTTTAACCTCCTCAGTTCGAGTTAAGGTTTGCAGATAGCGGGGATTTAGCGGTGCAGCCTGCACCGCTAACGTGCTGCACCGACGCGCACGGCGCTCGGTTTGCAGGGCCTCGCGCAGGCCGGGCGTCTCAGCGCCGCGGTGGGGCCCAGGCGGCCGGCGGCCGGGCGGGCAGAGCCCACCTCCTCCGCCGCTTCTCACCCCAGCCACGTCTGCTTTCTGTTTGCATGCGCTCCTGATGGGCGGGGAGGGGGTGTATTTTTTTAATTTTGCTTCTAACTTGGTAAGAAAAGCTGCCCTCGCCTTTCAGCAGGGGAGCTGCCCCTTCCACGTTTATAGTCTCTCGGTTTTCCTCTCACGGAGTCATTAAGCATTTGGTAGCTGTTTCAGGTTTCCGCTGTTGCTTGCCTTCCTTGGGTCGTGCTGTGGATAGACCTGTCTCACTTCCCAGAGGGCTCGCCCGTGTCCCTCCTCCTCATCCCCTCATCCCCGTCGGTTTCCTTGGAGACACTCGTTGCTTGACTTCCTCATTGATTCCTGCTTTGTGTGACTGTTCAAAGAGATGATTTGTATTATTTAAAGTCATGGATTCTGTATTCTTTCCCTTTATTAGAGGGTTTTGCTGTTTATCATGTCAAGATGGAAATTATGCAATTTAAATCATGTATCGTGAAAGGTGTGGGAAAATTATCGTAGCAACTGGGAAGAATTGTTTTTTTAGGCCCTCGTTCGATTGTATTATTTGTTAGATTCCTGGGCACAATCAGTGACATTTATGTCGCCATCTGCTTCTGGTGCCCACGGGAGGTTTCTTTGGTGGGAGCTAACGGAGCGAAAAGCATGTGCCTCGAGGAAATGATCGCATGGGGGTCCTTTTTGCCCGTTTTCTTCTGAGCCACCAACCTCTTACCTGACATGCCTACTTCCAGGAAGCACAGTGCGTTCGTTCTATTTATGGAAACAGACCTCAAATAAAGGGGACTAAATTGTCCTGTGTCACTGGGAAGGGAAGGGGTCTCTGACATTCGTGGCAATTAACCAGGGACGTCAGTATAAAAGAATTTGTGGTCGTTAGTTGAATTATGTAAGGTCTGGTTTAAAATGGGAGAAATCTTCGTCTCTTCTGGATGTTTTCAGGGCTGTTGCTTAGGCACAGAATGAGACCGAGCCGCCTTCAGGATGCTTTTCCCGAACCGCCTCTCAGTTCTCGCTCAGGTGCTGTACAGCCTTCCCCTCTGGTCTCTGTCGAGCTAGTTTGCACCGAGGTCCTTCCCTGCTACTGAAAACACCCAAGAGACCTGTCTCGTGACACCTTGTCTTTCTTTTAACTCTCCCTGGTGGCATCATTTTCTTTTCCTTAACCTGTTGAGGCCACTTGTGTTCACAATGACAGTGTCATTATCTGATTAACACTAGACACCCCGAGAAAGATGAGTGCAAATAACGGGAGCCCTTGTGTCCATGAAGCCCGAGCAGGATGTCTGGGAAGGAACCTGCGTCACCAAGGGGAAGACACTGGGAAAGATAGCGCACACGGTCAGGGTCCCAGGCGAGATCCTCTGCAGAGCCGTGTTCCATGCCACGGCCCTGACACGAGAGGTCATGGTCATTCGAGAAAACAGGACGGAAGCCCTGTCAGTGAGAGAAGAGGCCATGATTTCTCATCCAAAGTGTGGCTAAGTGATTCATGCATATATATTCTAAGCTACAGTAAAATCTTCAGATGCCAATGCACCCTTCCGTGTTCTGGCTCCCGGCTGTCATGGACTGATGAGCCCCACGGGGCGGGGAATGTGGGGGGAGTCAGATACAAGGGCAGCCTGCGTACCCAGCAGGAGTGAGCTTACACCGGCGCCCGAATTTGCAGGGCTCCTGCTGATGGTTTGTTTTGTTCCTTGCTCTTTCTGAAGAGCTGTGTGTAACAGACCCACGCCAGTAAGATGTGCATTGGGAAAACGAAAGGGTTTATGAGAAAACTTTCCAAATACTTGCTTTCAGTTTAGCTTTTAGAGGTTAAAATACTTTTTTTCAAGTCACGATGGCAACTTATATTCTGAAATCTGTATTTTTGTTATGCAAAGATGATCAAGTCCGTGTGTTTTAATCCCAAGGGTGTTATGAAACGAAGAGACCAAATACAAGCAGAACTGGACTCCAAGGTGGAAGCTTTGACCTATAAAAAGGCAGATCCCGACCTGGTAAGTGTTTCCGTTTCTGGATTTAATTCTACAGAGTTGGCGAGTAGAGCTTTTATTAGGAATGGAGAATCCATTTCCAGGCTCACCCTGAAGCGTTCAGCAAATGATACCAAAATTTCTCCCAAAACTTCTCCCCAAATCTGTTATACGTTGAGTTCCCAGTGAGCCCGTGAGCTTAACAGTGATGCTCATCTTCTTCTCCGTCTTGTGTTGCCTTTTACAGTGAGTAAAGTACGAAGTTAGTAGTTTTGAATTGGAGTGTTAGGAGAAGGTATGAAAAGTTCCTAGCATTGTTCTAGAAGGTTAGTGTGTACTCAGCGTATAGATCCACTTATCTAGTTTTATAAGATATTTCTACAAAATACGTTGGTGTTCTTATACACTTTTGTCTAGATAGTGTAAAAACTTTTACAAAGGTGAAGTATCTTTGTTTTCAAGTTCAATCCTTTTCTTAAAATACCTTTTAATGAAAATTTTCAGAGATAAAAAGAGGTCCAATAATATAATGAGCTCAGATACCTATCACTGGGCTTCATTATTTCCCAATATTCACTCAAATTGTTTCATCTGTCTTTTTTCTCATTTTCTCACTTTTTTTCCCCTGGAGTATTTTTGAAGGGCACTTTTGTTCTAGACATTTTAATTCCGGGCTTGATATTATCACCCACAATACTTGGTATCTGTACTTTATCTCAGAGTAATACTGTCAGATTGGAATGCATATTCTCCTGTTAAAATTGAGCCAGAGGCTTGGAAGGAGGAAGGATGGGGCTGAGTTTATTCGGTTCTGAGCAGAGATGGGATTGGGAGGGATGGGACCACTTGCCTGCCTCAGACCACGCTGCCCCTCAGAGAACAAGTTTACCCCGGAGAGATTAGTGCTTTGATTAACTGCTGTTGAGTTCTATGAAAGAGATTTTCTTAATCTTTTTTTTAAATTCACGAATGTAGATGAGTATTGAGTACACCTATGGCAGGTGAGTAGGGGCACCCTTGAAACCCCCACTAATCCATAGTATCATAGTTCCCCCGTCGAAACTGCTTTAACAGCTCCCTCACTTCACTCATTTTCTAACCCAAGATATGACGCCCTCACTAGTTTTCTTCACATTTCCTCCCTCATCTTTTCTTTTCTTTTCTTTTCTTTTCTTTTCTTTTCTTTTCTTTTCTTTTCTTTCCTTTCCTTTCCTTTCCTTTCCTTTCCTTTCCTTTCCTTTCCTTTCCTTTCCTTTTCTGGACTTGCCTTTCCTTTCCTTTTTCCTTCCTTCCTTCCTTTCCTTCTTTTTCTTTTTCTCCTAGTCTATAATCTAAGCACTTTATGGGCAGAAGACTTTTATCTGTTTCCTGAGGCTCTCAGCCCCTAGCACAGGGCTCAGTCCAAGGCAGTCCCTCTGTAAACAGGTCGGGAGTGAATGAATGAAAATTGCACTGACCGATAACAGTTTTTATGACCCATTAAAACACTGATGGCTTGAAGCAAGAAGTCTCTACGAGCTCAGACTCTGTGCAGAACATTGAGACTTCACTAAAATGTGACAGTGAATTATCCTCATCTTTCCGGATGACGCATATTTTCAAACTCAAGTTCATGCTCCCGAATGGGGTGCAAGTGCAGCGTAGGGGGGGCTGCTACAGTTGGAGGAGAGGAGTGGACTCTGAGGGAGAACGCCAGGGAACGCCGAAGCGGTGGGACTGACCCCGGATTAACCTCTTCCATTCGATAAGGGGTGTGCGTGTAACTTTGACTTCATGGAAAGAGTCCATGAGAAGGAGCAAAAATGGGGAGGGGGCACTTGTACAGAAATCGTATCTTTTGAACTATAGATCTTTTTATGTGTGAGATAATTTTTAAAGATATTGATATTGGTAATTAGATAAAATTGTGCCCTCAACCAAATACTTGGAAAGTAAATTATTTTCAAGTTTCAGGAGAATAGTAAAATGGCTTCAAAAACCAAGCATCTGTTCCGAATGGCTTAGATTCATATTTTAAGGGGAGAAGAAGAACAGCTGGGTTTATTCCAACTGCAAAAACACAGGAAGAAATAGCTCGGGCCCAAATACGGCCCGGCTTTCCCAACTCAGCTAAAAAAGCACTTTTTTTTTTTCATTTGACTTGCAAATATTTTGTCTTTTGCTCTGTAAAAACTTCCTTGATATCTCATTATAACCTAATGATCCATCTGTATCTCTGGTTCCATCTCTGTGTGTGCCGGGTACACGATAGAGAATCTTTTTTACCAAGGTCGCTGCTGTGTTGTAAGAGTGGAGACATTTGAAATCTCAGTTATCCGATTATATTCTGTAAGATACTTTTAATTAATGAACATTTGAAACAGAGACGTCGCACATGTTTTTCTGTGACCCATCAAAACGGATCCCTCCTAAAATGTACAAGGACTAATCACATGGCTGGTAAACGGCACCTCTCACACCTTCAAGCAGTTTACTTGTTTTCAGACCTCACTTCGAAATCCCCCTGTGTTACGATGGCATCTTCGGGAGAAACCTCCATCGTGAACCTGCCGTGATTGGCCACAGATCCACCAAAGGGATGTGGCTGAGAAATATGCAGGCTAGGGTCACCATGGAAACGCACCCTGGTGAGGTCCTTCTAAGGAGCCATCCTTTGCAGTCACCATGGCGACCCTGGCAGAGAACTGAATATAGCAATCTAGCCTGGTTGTTTGCCATGGCAACTCAAGCAAGGCTACTTTGGAGGCAACCCCAAGGCCATTTCTATGGAGACCCGCTGGGGCGGCCTTCGCAGGCTCCCTCCAAGTCACCTCTGGGTGCAATGCTCTCCGCAGACCCGGCAAAGCAGCTCGGAATGCGAAGGTCATTGAAATGAGGGGCGAGGACTGGGGGAGTTAGAAGGATCGGGTGGAAACGCAGTAGTGATGCAACCTTCCGGAGGTCACGCTGGACGCGCAGGTGATCTGTGGGCGGGCTTCCTGGCGTGCAGGTGCGAGGCGCTGGTCGTACCAGGGCTCTGACTTCGTACTGGCTGCACACCGGCAATGGTGGCATCATTGCTAGCTTTTCTCATCACTCAGACATGCCCACGAAAATTATGTGCCTTCCTGCCAACTAAAATAATTTTTTTAGAGTAAGTTTCTTGATTTACCACCTGGGCAGCTGTAGAGTAGCTGCTTGTTAGGGTTTTGGCTTGTAGCTCTTATCTAACGATAATAAAACTGACAGCTTCAAAATGACCTAAACCCAGGAGAGACTTTCAGCATACTCACGTGAAGGTCCGCTCAGCTGTTCGTTTAGAGTTTGGTCATTCAGGCTTTGGAATTATATCGACGTTGGACAAATCCTAGCTCATGTGCCTATTAAATCTGTGACCTAGGACACGTTTCTTAGCTGCTGCTTCTTCTTCTTCTTCTTTTTTTCTTCTTAGCTTCTTTTAGCCTTGTTTTATCATGTATAATTTGGGGAAATTATTGGTACCTGCCTAGTAGGCTTATTTAAAGATCAAATAATACAGTGCAAGAAAATTATTTGGATGAGAGTAAGCACTCAGAAGTCATTAGCTGCTACTTTTTTATTAATTTTATTTTTGGAGCAAGGAGAAGGGAGGGAGAAAGAGAAGCAGAGAAACCTCGATCGGTTGTCTCTCATCCGTTTCCTGACCGGAAACCGGACCCGCAACCCAGGCATGTGCTTTGCCCAGGAATCAAACGAGCAACCTTTTGCTTGGTGGGACAGTGGCCAACCCACTGCGCCACACCAGTCAGGGAAGCTGCTGTTGCTTTAATGTCCCAGATAAGTCCTGTTTGGTGGCTCAGTTGTTGTTCCTTGAGGAACACAGAAGACACTTCACGTAGGTGGATGTGCTGGAAAGTAGGAAAACCGCCAGCAGCGTCCTGACCCCAGGGGACCAATTGCGGTGTAGAGAGCAGGGTGCAGGGAGGTGGGGAGCGGAGAGCAGGGTGCAAGGGGGTGGGGAGTGGAGAGCAGGGTGCAGGGAGGTGGGGAGCGGAGAGCAGGGTGCAGGGGGGTGGGGGCAGAGAGCAGGGTGCAGGGAGGTGGAGAGCAGGGTGCAGGGTGCAGGGGGGTGGGGAGCGGAGAGCAGGGTGCAGGGAGGTGGAGAGCAGGGTGCAGGGAGGTGGGGAGCGGAGAGCAGGGTGCAGGGGGGTGGGGAGTGGAGAGCAGGGTGCAGGGGGGTGGGGAGCGGAGAGCAGGGTGCAGGGGGGTGGAGAGCAGGGTGCAGGGGGGTGGGGGCAGAGAGCAGGGTGCAGGGGGGTGGGGAGTACAGAGCAGGGTGCAGGGGGGTGGGGGGCAGAGAGCAGGGTGCAGGGAGGTAAGGAGTACAGAGCAGGGTGCAGGGGGGTGGGGGGCAGAGAGCAGGGTGCAGGGGGCTGGGGAGTGGAGAGCAGGGTGCAGGGAGGTGGGGAGTACAGAGCAGGGTGCTGGGGGGTGGGGAGTACAGAGCAGGGTGCAGGGGGGTGGGGGGCAGAGAGCAGGGTGCAGGGAGGTAAGGAGTACAGAGCAGGGTGCAGGGGGGTGGGGGGCAGAGAGCAGGGTGCAGGGAGGTAAGGAGTACAGAGCAGGGTGCAGGGGGGTGGGGGGCAGAGAGCAGGGTGCAGGGGGGTGGGGAGCGGAGAGCAGGGTGCAGGGGGGTGGGGGGCGGAGAGCAGGGTGCAGGGGGGTGGGGGGCGGAGAGCAGGGTGCAGGGGGGTGGGGGGCGGAGAGCAGGGTGCAGGGGGGTGGGGGGCGGAGAGCAGGGTGCAGGGGGGTGGGGAGCAGAGAGCAGGGTGCAGGGAGGTGGAGAGCAGGGTGCAGGGGGGTGGGGAGTACAGAGCAGGGTGCAGGGGGGTGGGGGAGTGCTGTGAAGGTGGCTGCAGTCCGGTGGGAAGGGGGCCTTGTCATTCGTCAGGAAGGAGGCATTGGGGACCCAGGGGGAGCCTGAACCAAAAAGGTCAGTGGTCGTGGACTTGTGGGGTGGGCGGCCATGAACTTGAGAGGGATGTAGGTGGAAGGTTGACACCATAGCATGAGGGGCAGCCAACATTTCAAGCTGTTAGTGACTCTTAACTTTTCTGGCCTGTAAGAAGGGCAGACAGTAGTAGCTCGATAAACTGAACTGCAGCATAAAAGAACAGAGTCAGCGACGTGCCGTTTCCTGTCGTTGTAAGATGGCATTTGAGGGAGGGGTGTCCAACAAAAACCTGGCAGCCCGTGCCACTGCCCACCACCTGAGAGACCCATGGCAAGCACTGGGAGACAGGAGGCCTGCCTTCCAGCGAGTAGAGACAACCGGAAATAAAGGGCTAATGAAAAGTGATCGTCTGTCGCCTCCACCCTGCATGCGGGAGGCGTCGGGAGGAGAGGGAGTGGTGGGGAGCAGTGCCATTTAAAACGAAGGGTCAGGGAAGGTCTTCCCATCAGGGGATTGAGTCACACCCGGAAGAGGTGAGGCTTTGGCCCACCCGGGCCCCGAGCGTTCCAGGCCAGAAATGCCTGCACATTTCAGGACAAGCCCAGGGACCAGGGAAAAGGTCAGAAATGATAACAAGGTTTGGGACTGAGCAACCGGGAGGTAAGAGTCTCATTCATTGAGACGGGGAAGCCTTTGCGGAGAACAGGTTCAGAAGACATCGGATTTGGACGTAGAAGCTGAGGCGTCTATCAGACTCCTAAGTGGACATGCTGAATAGGGAGTTACATACAAAAATCCATATACAAATTCAGAGGCCGGGAAAGAATCCACCTGGAGGTGTCTATTTGGGAGTTGTTAGCAGACAGACAGTATTTCGAGCAATGAATTTGTGGAGGTCGGTGAAGGATGCAAATAAAGAGCTCCCAGGACCCAGCCTTGGCCCCCTTCAATGTGCGGAATCAGAGACGGATGTCTGGGGGTGGGGGTGCGGGAAAGGGGATGGACAGAGCTCCAGCTGTTGGGAGGTCCCTGGACCCATAGGATGAACTAAGCCTGTATTTAGGGTCATTCAGCTTCCCTGAGCACTTCTCCATTTGTGAGGCATTTATAAAATCAGCTTGAGGCAAAATGACTACGATAAGTGTAGATAACAAAATATTTCAGGAGACATTGACAGTTACATCGTGGGCCCCAAAGAAAAAGGTATTCAGACTGTTCAGTCAAAGTCGGAGAATTTCTGACCGTGGAGCTGAAGGTGTAACGAGAACTGGGATGACGAGGAAACTCGGATATCTGGAGGAACTTGCGGTTTTTGCAGCTTAGTTGTAAGTTTTCAGAGTCGGAGCTTCTGTTTGAAAATGCTTATTCACTTCACTGCTTAACTGTAAGATAAATAAGGTTCATTTGTGGTGCCAAATAATGCTGCATACCCACTTTATTTTTATTTTTCATTTTTGAATGGGTGAGTTATAGTGTTCCACTCAAAGCAGCATTCGGATATAAATGAATATGAACACATTTGACATTTAGCAATATGTGCACAGAATCTGAGTGTTGGATCTAGAAATAATGCCATCGCTGTTTAGCAGGGTATTTCTGTGAGCGAAAAATAAATTTGCATTTTCATAAGATCATTATAGTCTGGATTTGCATATAGCCACATTCAGTCGATACAAACAGACACCAAATTTATTCCAGCCAGTCCTTGCTCTGTGTGATTAGCTATTTTTGAACCAGTATTTTACTCTTATCTTCAAATAATGGTTATTAATCTTCGCGTGCTCTTGGTGGTACCCTGCGTGCTTCACGGAGCAACACTGCCTTCTCTCCGAGCTTTAATGAAATGATGATGTTGATGTAGCTTTTGAGTGTGTGTGTGTGTGTGTGTGTGTGTGTGTGTGTTTGGGGGACAGGCTGTGAGATTGCCACTGCTTTCTCTCAGATATTTTTGTCTTGCCTTTCTCTCCTGACCTTTTTACAAATTATTTCTTTCTAGATGTCTCATTTCTTAGTATCCATTTTCCTCTCTCTGCTCCTTCCGTGTGTGAGAGAGACACACGTACGCACACACGCCCACACGCCCACGGCAGTGGGTGAAGGACACGCCGCAGTGGGAGGAGAAGGAGGTTCGTCCCTGCAGATTTCAATTTATCAGTTTGTCCTAGAAGGCGTCAGCACACCTCACGTCTCACCGGCCGGAGCTGGGAGAAATCCGTAGTCAGACCGAACCCTGGAGCGGGCTTGTGAGCATCAGGGTTGGCTCGGATCAGCCACGATGCGGCCTGTTGCAAATACCTGGCACAAGCTCGGGCTCCCTCGGGTCCCGAGAAGGGCAGTGGCGGGGACGGGGGGTGGGGGGGGGCGGATGGATTTCGGGTCAACGACCTGTAAATACGCGCCACACGTGCTCAGTGCAGCAGCACGGCGGAGTGGCGGCGCGCGCTGGGTGGAGACGCGGCGGAGGGACCAGTGGTGCCGTGCCCAGGAAGACCCTCGGCCGCGGCTGCCTCCTCCCAGAGTGCCGGACGGGGCCGGGCAGCCCTGGAACTCCTCCCGCTCTGTACGTCCCCGATGCCCCTCACTCAGGACGTCAGAGGTGGAGTCAGAGTGCCCACGTGCTCCTGTTCGCCTAAGCTCGCAAAGGCTGATCATCAACGTCCGATCAAGGAGCAGCAGAAGCAGCTCTGCCCTGTGAGTACGCGTCTGTTGCGCCTGGGACGCACGTCCGTCTGGAATCGGCCTCGTCACTTCTTCCCTCTGCCACTGGTGTGTAGGCCCCTGGCTCCCCCACGCAGAGCGACCTCTGAAAAGCATTTTACCGCGAGGTCTTAAACCCAGTCCCAGAGTCGCAGGTGACTTCAGCCTCAGCACCGTGTGTCTGCCTGTGTCCTGGGGGACACGGTGCCCCACTGTCCTGCTGAGTCGGCTCAGCTGCGAAAGGTGGGGTGATGTCTTCCCCAGAGGGTTGTTGAATCAGCACCTGAAACTCGTAGCCCAGCCCAACCAGGCTTAGACGGTAAACGTTTTTATAAATGATACTAGAGGAACGTTCTCTGAAGTATGAATCGGCCATTTCGTTCTTCCAGATCGAAGTTCGGAAAGTGGCGTCTGTCATCCTGCTTGCTAGACCTTCATGTTGTATAAAGAAAGAAAAAAGAAAAAAGTCTGCAGTGAGCTTGAGATTAACGGTGACCACTTGCCCTGGCTGCTTCCAAACGTATTGGAATTCGCACAGGCCATCGAAGGCGTGTGGAGGCGTGTCGGGACTCCGTAGGACACTTTTAACCCAACTGCACCTGGGTGTGCACCGCTGGTCTGTAAGGAGGGCCTTTGTAAGGAGGACCTCGGACCGCTCTGTCCCAAGTGTCCACAGCACCGACTGCATTTTGCTTCTCCTTCATGAGGCCTCCGGAGCGAAGTTGCACTCCCGTCTCAGCAGTAGGATTTGGTTTCTCCTGAGCCATGAGCTTTCTCCAGCCCATCACATCGTGGGTCTTATACCTGGAGCTGTCCCCCGCTCCCCCCAACCCTTCATACTGGTCACTAGGGCAGGGGTGTCAACCTCGTCTTCACCGGGGGCCGCATCCGCCTCGCCGTGGCCTTCAAAGGGCCGAAGTCATTGTAGGGCTGTATGACTGTCACTACTCCTTAGCGGTTAAGGAGTGGAAATTACATTCGGTCCTTTGAAGGCCACAGCGAGGCGGATGTGGCCCCCGGTGAAGACGAGGTTGACGCCCCCGCACTAGCCCATCGGGGCCACCAGCCATTCGGCCCCCGTCTCTCCGCCGCGTGTCCGGTGTGGGCTCCTCACCCCCAGCCTCGCCTGTGCGTCCCCTGTTCTTATTTTCCCTTCGCGCTGGGGTCTTCGATCTACTGAATCTCTCCGCACTAGTTGTATTCACAGTATAATTGTGGAAGCCATCTTAACTCCAAGAGGAAACAGGGAAGAAACAAATGAATAAATTAAGAACTAGAGGTGAAGGACTCCGAGTGATCTCAAAGACATACGCGGGTTTTGCTACATGTTTGTGACCCCCAGACGTGCCTTTTGGAGTCCGCAAACACCCGCGTGTCTGCCGCGAACACAAACCTGAGTTGTCGCGAGTCCGCTGTTACCCTGCGGGAAACGAGGGCGAGGTGAAATTGTTGTGCCCCTTCCGAAATCCGCCCCCCCCCGAAGTTTGCTTAGGGAAGTGATCACGTGTTTAAGGTTGACTGATTTGGAAGGAGGACGCACCGCTGAACGGTCCCGGTGACGAGGGCCTGGGAGCTGGGGGCGGGTGGGTGTGCGGGGACAGTGAGACGCCGTGGCGGAACGTGGCCATTCCCAACTCCCGCAGACGGAGCGCGTGCAAGCTGCCTGTGTTTCTCCAGCAACACCCCCCCCCCCCCCCGCCCCTCCGTTGCGCCTGCTACAGAAAGAGCAAAGGGTGAGTGACAATCCCAGTCATTTCGTCCCCGGATCGAAGAGCATGGACGCGTGGTGGCCTGGGGGTGAGTGGGATGGGTGGGCAGCCGGCGTGTGGAGTCCGCCTGCCGTAAATACAATAGTTTCAACCGCAGGTGCAGGTAGAAACTCAACACAAATTCATTTTCCTTTTAATTTAGGCTTTTTGTTAATAAGAAATGTGCCCTGAGGCTGTGCCTCACTCGCATCCCCCCTCCCTCCCCGGGCCCTGCCTCAATAAATATTTGATGACGCTCCGAGCAATAACACACAAGGAGTCTGAGGCCTGGGAAGGTTTGGAGTCACTGTTACTTAACTTATGCCCTTAATCAGACATTAATTATTCTCTAGCCATGAACATGCAGAAATAATGCTTACTTTGAAGAAAAATATTCTGAAGATGAATTAATGCGTATAAATTAGAGCTTGTGTCAGTAAAAATTTTGTTAAGAGGAAAAAGGTACAAAAGAATAATACGTTAGAGACTCTGAATCATGTAAATAGTTCTTCTAAAAACAACAAAAAAATATATTTGCACAAAGAACAGAACCATAGTTTTTCCTCTCGCATGGTGCCGTATCTCCGAATTGAGTGCAGTTCGATTTAATCTAGGTCTAGGCTTTGGAGAGAAAGCTTTTTCTGGAGAGTCAAATCACAGGGAGGACATGGGTCATAAGAAGTTACAAAAAAAGTCACTTAATCTTCAGTAAGCCTTTTCTGTGTCAGTAAAATGGGGAAACAATAGTTACCTGTGGCTGTATGATGCGCATTTGGTGAGGCAGTATGTGAGATGCTGTTTGGTTAAGTACTGAATGTAATTAAAATGTTTTATGACAGAAAATTGTATAGCCTGTCAAGTTCTGTGACATCGATAAGCTCAGGTTTGAGCTTGGAAATCATTTTTAACCTCAGTGCAATCTAATGTTAACACAGCGTTTTTCCTAAGCTTAGACAATGTTCTTTAGACACCCTGCAGGACATTATCGCATCTAATTGGCTAAAAGACCCTGGATTTGTTTTAGTTTCGAGGAGACACATTCTTCTTTCTTGCAGGTTTATATTAACAGGACTCATGGAAGCTCCTGGAAAGGGATGAATCCTCTTCGGTCGAGTGTGTGTTTTCTGCGTCTCTGCTGTGCAGAGGACTCAAAGGAAAGCCCTAAAAGGGGGCCATTTAAATAATTGACTTCCTCTTGCCTCCGGGGTTGCAGGGAACTGTGATTATTCTTTTTTGTGAGGGATGTTAATGGCGTTGGAGGCGCCGATGTGACAGGTGATGTGTCACCGACGTTTGTGGTATTTTATGACTCAATTTGTCATTTTTAGAAAGTGCATTGTGTCTCAGCGCACCAAGTTCCATTTCGATAACAAAATCGACCGTGGGTTTCGGGGAGAGGGGCTCCTGCTTCTCAAGACAAGTGTGTATTGTGAGGCGTATGACAAAGGTACTACTTAGTAATCACACGTATGCCTGAGCAGCGTTGTATAATCAGG
Organism: Glossophaga mutica; assembly: GCA_039655065.1. NCBI lineage: Eukaryota > Metazoa > Chordata > Mammalia > Chiroptera > Phyllostomidae > Glossophaga > Glossophaga mutica. Next base: position 3,220,111 of record CM077316.1, read on the forward strand.
CATCTCATTTCTTCAGACACATCTTACCTCTCTCGCAAATCACAAAATAACATAATTTTCTTGTTAAGAGCTCTTATCTCTCCCCTGCAATTTAATTAATGCTTGCTAAGAAGAGGTAGCTGTCAGATTAGAATTGAATTCTCGAGTTTTCTATTGTCTTCTGATGGAGTGGCAATCTAAATCTTTTTATTTAGGTATATTATTTTCAAGAACTTTTCGAAATGATAATTTCCCAGCTTTTCTGATTATGAGGAGAAATTTTTAGCATTTGAATAAATAGATTGAATGGTTGATTTTATTCCATAAAAGGAAATAATAGAGAAGCCATCTAACAAAGAACACAATGAAGATATTTTTTTAAGTAAGAATAGCTATTATCCTCAAATTGTATTGTTCGGCTCAAAAATTTTGGCGACACGCGCCTTTAGGGTTAGGTACAGGCAGTAGGGAAATAAACCTAGCTTCATTCCTAATATTTTACTTTTCTAACATTATTCATTCATTCCACCAATATTTATCAAATTCCCACTTAGCGTAAGCACTGGGGATTTTGTGGTCAAAACGTGGACCCGTGGGCCCTCGTGGCCAAGCTCACCTTCCGACAGGGAAGCACATAGACAAATACATAAAATAATCGCGCGTTCTAATGAATGTTGAGGAAATGAACAGTAGATTGAGATAGAAAGTAGCACAAACAACCTGTCTGGTACAGGAATGCTGCTCTCAGAAGGATTATCCGAGGAACTGGCATTTAATCTGGAATTAAAAGAGAATTAGCCTGAAGATTGAAAAATAGAACAGTTTTTTTTTCAGACACCCTGCCATTTATTTGTCTTCTTTGATATCTCGTAATAAAGTTTTAAGATTTTTTCCAAAAAAGGCCTTCTACATCTTTTGATAAATTTATTTCTGTCTTCTTTTTATTTATCATAAATTATGTATTTAGGGATTTTTATTTCCTCACTGTTATTTTTCGCCAGAGTATAGAAGTGTAGTTCACGTTAGCATATTAATCTTATATCTAGCAATGTTCTAAATTATTTTTAATTTTAATCATTTGTAGGCTCTTTGGGATTTATTATGTAGAAAATTCTATCATAGCTGCGTGTGATAATTTTGTCTCATTTATTCAATCACTATACTTTGCATTTCTTTTTTCACTTCTCATTGAGCTGGCTAAAAACTGCATTATAATGTTATTTGTGATGGGATTTCCCTGTATTATTCCCAATTCTAAAGGGGCAGCTTTCGGGATTTATTCCATTAGTACGGATGTCTGCCGTCGTATGTTTATGTATTTTCACATGCATGTATTTAATCAGATGAAGGCAGTTCTTACCTGCTCCTGTGTGACGAGACATGTAAGTGGCTGCTAGGTTTCACTGACGGGTTTTCCATACCTGCTAATATAATCGTTTGATTTTTCTCCATTATGAGATTTTTCATTTTAACCAACTGTGGATCCCTGGGGTAGAATTGGCGTGGCCCTTGCTGGTTGTGGCTTGCTTGGTGTTCTAGGACTTTTGTATCTATGTTTCCGAATAAGAATGCTTCGTCATCTCGCGATACACAGCCAGCATACACAAATCTGTCCGTTACACCTCTATGAAGCTGGGGAAAACGATCTGTAAGTACCGTTGCTCACACCAGAAGCGGCGGTTTTGGGATCCAGGCCACGCTAGCCTGGTACATTTCCACCCGCTGGACGGATTTGTGTGAGATCGCCAGCATGCGTGACTGTAGGACAGAAACCTCCTGTAACTCGCCAGGTGCAGACCCTGGCTCACTGTTTAGCCCTGCGGGGCGGGGGGGGGAGGGGGAGCAGAGTCTTCGTGCCCATGCAGCCCGCCTGCTGAGCTTGTAAGGAGGTGCAGTCCAGGGGCCACAAGGGGAAGGGATCCCCGAAATGGCCGTCTCAGGGATCAGTGAGGAAGGGTGGGCAATGAAACCGTTGACGGAGGGGGTTCTTTCTTAGAGAGATAAGGGGGACACCCCCAGATGGCCGTGTTGCGGGGAGAGAGGGCAGGGATGGAGAATGTTGTCCGCGCCCTCCTCTTACCCGGGCAGCCAGCGCTGCGGAAGCAGACCGTGGGGAAGCTGCGTACCCCATCTGCGATTTTTATAAATGACACTTGGACACGATTGTTGGGAATCATGGCAGTGAACTCGGGAATTATCACGCCAAGAGCACACAGTTCGGTGGTTAGGCAGATTGCTTCCCACACATATTTTCATGGCGCATGTAGTTCTCACATTTGTACCGAAGGCAAGCCCTTTCTTGGATGTAGGGAAGTTGGAACTGCACCCCACAGTCTGAGGGAGCCCTGAGGGGAACGCATCGTTCAGAACGATCCTCTGAAGTCGATCCTTTTCTTTTCTCCTCGCTGGAGAGATAGATGAGCAAGCTTCACCCTTCCGGGAACTGAGCTTGTACAAGGTCACGCTGATCTAGGACTTCAGAGCTAGCCTCTCAGGTCACCGACCAAGAAGGGTGTGTGATGATGAATTGTTTAAAGAGGAGGAGCCAAAAACAACTTCTTAATACCGTAGGCAACTGACATTGTATAGGAGCGAGTCTTCTGGCAGTTTTCAAAGCAGCTGCATCACTTTTTTTTTTTTTTTTTTTTTTTTTGGTCCAAGAAGGAGTTCTAGGGCAATTGAAGCATGAAAACCCTGAGTTAAAAACCTGGACAAGGAGTCGAGGTCTCACTCTCGCTGGTTGGAATCACCCAGCCACTGCTCCGAGGTGCAGAGAACCTTCTCCGGGTGGTTGCCTTGCAGTTTTACTTCTCTGCCTCTGACAAAGAGCTCTAATTTTTCGTCATTTCAGATGCTCAGCTGTGCGCACGTGTATCTGGTAAGATGGTGCCACCCCCCAAGTTCCCAAACCACCGCAGCAGGTCGGTCACGTTGGAGGTGCCGAAGCGTGCCTGAGATCTTGACGCCTGCTGACCTCCAAGCACTGTGTGATGCTCCGGATGCTAATGAGCGTTCTGCACCTTCCCTGGGGGTGCGCCTCACCCAGCAGAGCTCTGACTGCTGCCTTCAGGCCCCCATTCCCTGGCCCCTGCCCCGGTCCCCAGTGTACCTGACTAGCAAGCAGCCTTGTCGCCCAGCGCCCCCACACAGCCCATTAGCAAAGCCTAGTGATTCCGCCTCCCAGCGTTTTAACCCCCCTCCTCCCAGGACCCCAGCATCGTTCCTTACGCTTCTTTAGTGTTTCTGTGGTACTTGCTCCCGTTAAATTGAAGTACTTCCCGTGGAAACCCTTTAGGATCTGCCAACTGCCCCTCTCTTTCCTCATCTTCTGCTGGTCCCCTACTCACAACGGTCCCCTAGTCCCACACTAGGTAGCAGCCAGCCACCGCGGACCACCGGTACATCTGCAGGAACTCCAAAGTAAGCGTGTGGCTAGGACTGCCACCTGCTAGTTGCTTTACATGTGAGGTAAAGCCCCTTTTCTTGGAGCTGCTTTTCCATTTCTCCCCTTCACCGTGAGTCCTGGAGGGCCCGCTCCCGGACGGACCGCAGAGCAGGGGCTGCTGAGCGGGGGGCGGGTGAGTGAGCGGGAGTGAAGCAACCCTCTCTGTCACTGTGCCCTGTGTCTCCTCCACGGCTCCACTTCAGGCGACCGGTGTCCTCCCCCTTCTCCTGCGTGTCTCAGACTCGGGAATCTGTCGTAGGCACAGCTCTGCCCTGGGCCAAACTCGTCCTGTCTTCCCGTTCCCTGCGGACTCCATGCCCTGCTCAGGCTCGTCCCCGCCCCCGGGGGTCCGCCAGCCCCCGAGCCCTGTGTCTCTGGGCCTCCCCGCCCACCTGCAGTCGCCTAACCTGCCTCCTCCCCCGGTTCTGCCACCCACCGCAGCATGCCACGTCCGTCCGCGGCTTCCTTTACACCGGACCCTCCTCGGGGTGTCGCCTTGCCACCCCCGCCCCCAGTCCCTGCCCACTGAGTTCGCAGCCACCGCCCCCCCTACCCCAGCCAGAATGCATCCTCCTCCTGAAGTGTGGAGACCACTTCATTGTTCCCTCCATCAGGGTCCAGATCACATTCTGCTTTGCGCGGCAGCCTTTGGGTTTGCTTTACCTTTGCAGATCTGTGTTCCCACAGACGGCAGTCTCCCTGAGGTCAGAGCTGAGTCCGCGCAACCTTGGGAGCCACCGGCTCTGCGCGGTCAGCGTGGAGAGAGGGCCCGCCTCCTCGCAGGCAGACTTGGACGGAGCCCGTGTCCTGCCACTAAAAGCTATGTGGTGTCTTTCAGTCCTTCCTCCCGGGGTCCCAGCCTGTTGGAGGAAGATAATGCTACCAAATTCGCAGCATTGTCATGCAGATGAAATGAAATAATGTGTGGCTTCCTAGGCAGTCATTACTCCAGCTGCTGTTACTGGTACCATTGTAGGCACTCGCCATTGGAGAGGGATGCTGTTTTGTTTGCCTGAGCCCTCAGTATTAATGGGCCTCACTTAACGGCGTGGCTGATTTCCAGCTATACATGACAACTGAGGCCAAAAATTACCCATGAGCCTTGCTGTTAACTATAAATCTTTTTTTCACTCGCTTATAACCTTTTATTACTCATGCCGGTATTACATTTTACTGGGGAATAAAAAAGGTTGCTTGCTTCTTCAGTTTCCACCAACAGAGGGCCAAATAGCCTCCAGTGTTTGTGAGAAGAATGACTGGAGCTTGGAGCCTTTCAGCAGCCTTTTCGGTGCTACTTTCCAGTAAAGAACAGGAGTTGCGTTTCCTCCTCGTGGAGTTAATGGAACCTTCCTTCCCACTTAGGATAACTTTTATTAAGGGTGTGTGTTTGGGGGCTGGGCGGCACCCTCTGAAAGCACAGTTCCTGTCCCAAAGAACTTGCTGACATCTAAGGCAACAGACGGAAAGGACACCTAATAATCCTACGTTTTTCTGCATAGTTAGGAAAGACAGAGGGTTTTTTTGTGCTTAATATCAGAGCTTCCTAAACTGAAATCATGGGGAGCTGATTTCATGTGGGGGAAATTCAGGTCTCCTTTGCCAACGAAGGTAATGATGAAGCGATCGAAGCAAGAGAAACTACTCAGCTATGACCACAAAGAGGGCAAGAATTGATAGTACATACTTAAAACATAGACATCGGTCTCCGCACTTGGTGAGGAGAGGTTGAAAAATAGCACCAGAAATTGACTTGAGAGCTAGACCCCGGCAGAGGGGTGGCTTGTTTCAGAGACGGAAGTACTGGGGGAAGATAGGGCATCGGCTTCAGTTGCATCGGCTGATGGTGGTGGTGATGCTGGCGGGGATGGCGATGGAGGGTGTGATACGAGAGAAGATTTAGGAGACGTGGTCAGGCACTGTGCAGATCAGCTAACGTTCCTTACAGCATGCGATTTTATGAAAATTCCTAGGGGATAGGTAGTGACCTTTGTACGTATTCATTTTACATGCGAAGAAACTAGGGCTTCCGCAGGGAGTCTTACCCGATGCCACAGAGCTTGTAACAGCCAGGAGTGGGACTTGAACTCGGGTTAGCCCAACACACAATCTGTCTAAAACCCAGTGCGTGCTGATGAGGCTACCACCTTTATTCTGTCCTAGAAAAACACTTAATAAGTATATGCTGACTATACGAATAAATATAAGTGGATGTAAGATATGTACAAGTATATAAGCATGTATATAAATATAAAATACGCCAAATATAAAACAACACTGATGGATCGTACGTATCTCACAGGTTGGTGGGTGAGGTGAGAGGGGGTAGAAGTGTCTCAGTTGGCCTGTTGGAGGGGCGTGGGAAAGCTGTCGGCGTTTTGAGATAGAAACCCGCCTCTGTTACCCGCTATCTGAGTGACATTTGACAGAGGGGTCCCTTTGGCCTTCCGGTTGGATGCGGTCACCTTTACGGAAGTCATCACATGCCAGTTGGTTGAGCATTCTGCAGAAAACACTGAAAACTGGGGACCAGGAAGGGGAAGCTGAAGCGAACGGAACCGCGCCCTTTAACGTGAACGTTATCACCGCAAACCGCGGCGGTAATGAGAGTGGCAGTGCAGGAGAATCTTCAGACAACTTTTAGTCCAGTTTCCTTTGCTTGATAACGGGTGAAGCTGGAGCCCAGGGTTGGTGGGAGTGAGCTGGGGCAGGTGCTCTTCGGAGGCTGCTTCCAGACCGGCCCTCAGCCTCTCTGACCGAATCCAGGGTTCCTCCGACTCGAACCAGTTCGTGCCCAGTGAACACGGGTGACTGTTCGAAAAAAACAATATTCTTAAGCTGTTTTGATAAAATGTTTGGCTTAGGCTCGGTACTTGGCTGAGGGGCCAGAATCTGTCGACCAATGTCTCCCGCTCTGTGTCTGATTCAGCTCACGGAAGAGATCGGAAAACTCGAGGATAAGGTGGAGTGCGCTAACACCGCGCTGAAGGCGGACTGGGAAAGGTGGAGGCAGAATATGCGCAATGACATCAAGTCAGCGTTCGCGGACATGGCCGAGCGGAACGTCCAGTACTACGAACAGGTGACTCGCGACTGGGGTGCCGCCTCCTTCATCTGCGCAGTTATCTCCTCTTTCACTTGCTACCTGTGCTGTGTTGGAAGAGTATGCAGGGAACAAGTGTCACATTCAAGAGCCTCTTGGTGGCTCGGGGCCAACGGTCTTGCCGGGTAATGCAGTGATGCTGAGTCCACCCGCTGAAACCAGGGTGCGGATGACTCATTTTCCTTCTTCTTCCACACAAGCCCCCAGGGCCTCAGGCCACTGAGCTCCAGGTGAGAGAGAATATGCCACCGTGTGGTTGGTTGTTTTCCCCTCAGTGTCTTGTTCTGGAAGGATTTGCATTCCTCACGAGGGCTTGGTGAGGCTTCCTAATGCGTCTCCTGACCTCCTTCCCTTGTCTCTCCCTTTCTTGTCCAGTGAAGGGTCAGCAAAGGGAGGAAAGAAGCCGTGGTTACAATGAGCAGAAGTTCATCCATGTTCCACCCCTTGGGTTCCTGCCTGCCCCACCTTCTGTGGCTGCTCAAACCGTCAGGGAGGGGGCAGGCTGTTCTTTTTCTCTTCGTTTAGTTCAGTTGCTTACTTGCGTTAGTCCACGAAAGAATTTAGTCATCGTTTTGCTTTTGTCAAATGATTATTATTATTATTATTTGAAAAACTAACAGTTCCCCAAAGCAGCTATTCTTTTCAGTGAATTTTACCCTATCACTTTCTTCATCCAGCATGTTCTAAACATGTTCTAGAAGGTATGTGTTCAACATATATCTTTAACCTGATCTCTGGTTGAATGAATGAATACAGGAAGCCAATTCACTAGGAAAACTGTTTTACGCTTTATAGTCCATAGCGCTTGGCAGTTGAAAGGTGCTACACACTGAAATATTGTGCTTCTTGACAGAGTAGCTAGTAGACAACCAATTGAAACCATTCCTAAGAAAATGCCTTGAAAACCAGAGCCTGTAACATCTTATCATTGATTATGATGATAAAACAGAAGTGGTTTAGGGTATAAAAGTCACATGACAAATAAATGCACCTCCTGTATTTTCCTTTAAATGACAAGATCTATACAGTTGTTCTCAGTTAGGACTTTCTTTTTTTTCTTTTTAAGAGAATATGTCCACAGGCATTCTGTAAAGCTCCCACAGAAGTATTTGGTTTTGATCGTACCTCTCACATAAATACACACTCTGCCATTCTCATAGATCGAATTCCGTTTATACAAAAGAACTACCTTCTTAGAAACAACTACATGAGCCTCGCATGTCATGTTGCCGTATCGCAAATTTTGCTCTTCACTGCGTTTGGCCTCAGTACGCTATGTTTTTACACTTTCCCACAAGTGAATTGTATCTCTAAATGTTCCTGAACATGCGCGCCCATCAGGCGCACCTCATCGCAGACGCGCGAATTTGCAGGAATCGTTGGCTTTCGTTATTGTGACCTCAGAAGACACTATGGCTGCAGTTACTGGTGTTGTAGTTGTTTTTCCTGAGTGAGTAACTTCTAAGTGCTTGGCGCGTTGGTCCACGTGTGATCTGGGAATCGGAGCCCCAAAGTCGAGGCTTCCCGATGAGCCCACGGACTGTGCTGTGTTCGTTGTTCAGCCACGAGGTGTGTGATGGGTTGAGTTCAGAGTACCCCAGTTACAGAAGGAAGCGAGGTGTTCCGCCATCTTTTCAGCCCCTTCGTAAATGTGATCACATTCTTATGCAGATATTTCTTGTTTTCATCAACATTTGCAAAGACAAACCCCCAAGGGGTTGGTTTCTGGTGTGATGGATGAAATACAGTGTAAACCTTTGCCTTTGGACTTACTTTCATGAAGTCAAATGGTCACAGCTGGTTTATAACTTTACATTTAAATATCAAAGTGATAGAGGAAAATCAGATTATAACTATAGGGTGGCGGTCTGTCCCAGAGGCAGTTAGTGTCGTATGGAAATGCCCCGAGACATGTGGATTTAATTGGAGACAGTTGACACCAAATCTAAAATAGAAATTTTATAAAATGAAGTTATTCCCATTTCGTCTTGTATGACCCGTAACTAAGAATCATTTTATTGGACATTTTTCTGAAAACGAGGAGAGCAAAACAATAAAACTCCAAATCCAACTGAACGTGACTGAACCATTTCAAAGTCTGTTAGGGCCCAAATAACCGAAGACGGTGATTTCCTGCTCGAATACGGAGGAACAGTAAATCCACAAAACGTAACGTGTCCGATCGGGGGCAGGACGTTTCTCGTTGTTCTCCAGCAGGAACAAAACAGCACCTGCTCTTGTTGTTGATGCTGGTGATGGCGATGATGATGATGATAATGATGGTGAAGAGAAGGGAAAGGACATGTATGTTACAGACTGAGAAGATACATTCTTTGGAAGTTTAATATCGGAATCCTGAAAAGAACACATAGTGTGAATTTTTGCCAAATATAGCAGTGTGTTGTTAGGTGAGCATACTGGTGAAAGCGATGGAATTTATGCCTTTGCACAGCTTATCTTAGACTAGTCAGCGGATGGAGGTCCTTTTCTCATAGGCTTTTTTTTTTTTTCTCGTTATGAAATCCATGCAGGCGTGCTGAGAACAAGCAAGAATGGCAGGAACAGAGCTAAGGACAATGACAAGTAAAGAAATGTATCGTGTGCCTGTAGCCTTTCCTCCCAGAGTGGTACGTTCAAGTACAGTGACAGGAAAGCGATTCACTGTGATCAAAATGTTACTGAAAGTCCGCGCGGCCCTCTCCAACTGTGCCAACGTAAACAGCCTGGCCGCATTGCCGGATCAGAGGCCAGTCCATTCAGATGCTCTTAGTCTTGTTCAAGATGTCAGATGCCTCGTGTAAAAGCACTCACTTGAGGTTCTATTGGCGTCCAAGCCCTGTGCTAAGCACCACGGAGCATCCAAATTCAAACTTAAATCTTGTCATGAGGAAGTTACAGCTTATTAGGGAAGAAGAAGGAGTATGTATATTTTTCATGTGATCAATACAGCTTTACAGCAAATTAAAGTTTTAATGGAAGAATATTTAACTTACCTGAACCAAAATGCACAGTCTTAGCAGAAAGGTGTCATCATCACTATGGAGCAATATAAATCTACGTATCTGCAGGGAATTCTGGGAAGAGGGACACAATTATAGTGGGCGCTACTTTCTGGAAAGTAAATAAACAAAGAAGTCGTGATCAAGGGTGCACCCTGTAGCCAAATGAATAATCCAGCTTATTTTCCTAAACTGCAGGTCAAGCTACCGTACTTTTCGGACCATAAGATGCACCTAGGTTTTAGAGGAGGAAAATAGGAAAAAAAATTTGAAGCAAAAAATGTGGTGAAGTATTTAATGACATAAATAACATAATATTTCACCAGGTGTAAATGTAACATTGCATTCGGACTATAAGACGCACCCCGCTTTTCCTCCCAAATCTGGGGGGGAAGTACGTCTTACAGCCCGAAAAACACGGTACTTGGGGACCATGTAAAAATTAGAGAAAAGTTTTTAAAGGCTAGTCATCGTAGCAGCCCTTCCAGGAGTAAGCAACAGATGAGCACTGGCCACCATGGAGACCCTTCCCGGGTAGCTGCGTTCCCTTAGAAGCGTATTCCGTGTCGCGTTGGGGAGTGGAGAAATCCCGGTGAAGCAATTCCTAGCTTTAAGTGTTCCGGTGCGCTGCCCGCTTGGGACCGTTTTGCAGGTTCCGTGAAAGTTTCAAACACCCTGGTCCAAGCAAAGACAGCCCCTGCATTGGCTTCGAGGGACTCATCTCTGCAGAGAGTGGTTCCTGAGCCGCTGGCTGAACGAGACTCCCGTGGCTGGAGTTGAGATCGCTCTCTGAAACTTCATTCGTTCTTAAAAACACTGGGAATCAGCTAAATGGTGGCCTTTGTGCTACTCTGTGTGAATTGGAAGGAGGAGGGGATGGGGGATCAGCGTTCCTAGGCTTAGTGCCGCCCGGCCCAGGGGAGCTAGCTGTCCTGTGTCCTGGGGGACGTGCCCTTTCCCAGCGGGAGGTAAACGCAAAGGAAGGAACCCTTGCCTATTCTCGGTCCTGTTTCCCGAATTTCGTAGGACAGTTTTTAATAAAAGGACAGGAAAGGTCGTGGTGATTTTCAGAGTCACGGACTCTCAAAGGGACTACGAGGGAGAGGAGTGGCCGGTTCTAAAAGCAGGACGGAAGCTGACAATAAGCAGATGGGACCGCCCCCGTGTGACTGCACCTGCGGACCGGGCCGCGTGAGGCCGAGATGGGCTCTGGGGAGGCCGAGGAGGAGGGACTCAGGAGTGCTAATAAAGCAAGCAGAACGAATTCCCAATGCAAACCGCGCTAAGGAAACAAAAGGGAACTACCGCACTTCCGTTTTATTTCACTCGTGTTTTTCCCACCAAGGAGAGTGAAAGTGTGAGTTAAAAGATTTAGGCAAATCTAAATGAAAGCGGCCTCATGTCTGGAGTATTTTAAGAGATCTAAGATCTTGAAGAAAGAAGATGGGTTTACTGATAACAAATAAAGAAAGTTGGGTGTCAGGATGCCCGCCTCTGGCTCGTTAGAAAATCTTCACCAGGTCCTCTCTGTACCCAGCCCCCTCACCCATCAAACAGAGGGGTCGGTGCCCCTCCCGTTACCTCCCCTCCCCTCCACACACGGCCCACACAACTCTTTTGGAAAACAAAATTGGAAAACACATGAACTGCCCTGAAACAAAGCGGTCCAACTTCAGCACCTCCGTAATCGTCCTGTAATCCAGAGGTAAACGGGCTCATCTCAGTTTTCTGGGGTCTCGCTAACCAAACACAGACACACTGGATGTTTGAAGCATCTGGTACTAAAGTGGACCACCTCCATATCATTGGCTTGGTATTAGTCCAAAACAACGATGAAATATAAAAAAAAGTCTGAATGCAAAAGATGCGCATTCAAATTTTGACTGGTGGATTAATTCTTGCTAGCAAGATTCTGATCGCCTTAGACCTCACAGAGTCACCGTTTTCCCAGCTCTAAAAACGGGAAGTGGAGTAAACGAGATCCAAGGCTCCTTCTCTCCTTAGCAGATCTTGAGTCAAAGATGGAGGACAAATACTAAAGAAATGACCACAAGATGGCGTGTGTAGCTAATGAGTCCAAAATGGGTGTTCACGCTCGGCAGTCATTTCATTATTTGCACTATTTACAAATGCACATTTGTTACCTTTGTTCTTGAGAGATGTGTAGAAACAATATTTAAAAAAATACAAATCCTCTCATCTTTAGTTATTGCTATTTCTAAACGTATACGCAGGCAGGGAATTCTTAGAAGCTGAATTTGGACCTTTCCCAAAATGAGATTCTTGAGCAATTTTGAAGTGTCGCAATAATAATAGATGTTGCTTTCCTCGAGCAACATCACCTCTAATTTCTTGCGGCATTGATTTCATAATTTTAAAATATGCAGCTCCCGAAAGGTCTCATTACTGATTTGAATCTTAGGTTTGGGTGGTAAAAAAACAATCCCCCAAACGTTTCACAGCCCCTGGCCCTCATCTGGGGCACGGTGTACAGTTTTTGTAAGGCAGTTTCTTTTGCAGTGAGGTTGGCTTCGTGGAGAGACGTTTCCATATTTGAGCTTCAGTATCTCTTCAAATAAGAGTGATGTCATCTGTGCCCAAGGTCGTCGGAGACGGCATCAAAGTACCCAAAGGACACCCAGGTGCGGCTCTCCCTTTCGGTTCACTGAGAGAGACGCTGTCAGCACGGTGCGGTCTCAAAGGCACTTCCAGATGCACACACTAGTAGGAGGAAGGGCAAGCGCCCCGGCTGTTGCTCTTTGGTGCAAATTCCTGGTTTGGAAAGAAACACATGGGTCCTGACTGGCTCCGTATGCTTCCTGGGCATGTGGCTCAGTGGGCTGGATGTCGTCCCGCAAAGCCTAAGGCCCTCGGTTTGGTTCCAGGTCAGGGCACAGGCCTGGGTTGCAGGTTCGGTCCCCGGTCAAGGCGTGTGTGAGAGGGAACCGATCAGTGTTGCTCTCTCGCATCCATGCTTCTCTCCCTCGCCTCCTCCCTCCCCTTCCCTCTCTCTACAAATACCTAAATAAATAAAATTTAAAAAATATATATATGGTAAGGCTTGGCTTCTATCATGTTTTACAATAATAGGTATTATTATTTTAGGCAAATGCATGGTTATTTTACTTGGTTACAGAGCTAGAGAGATAGTGTTTTATAAATTTGATTTTTGTGAAAATTTGGATGAAACTCAATTTCCTTGTTTACGTTTCGCTTTACAATTACGGCTCACATTCCGTGTTATGCTGTAGCAGTTTCAGGTGTGCGGGGTAGTAGCTGGACAGCCGCGTCCCCTACCAAGCGATGCCCCCGAGACCTCCAGTCCCGCCTGGTACGTAGGCAGCAATGACGACAGTGTTGGCGGTGTTCCCAAAGCGGTGCTTCCCGTCCCCGTGACAGCTCCGCACCTGCCCATCTGTATTCCTGAATCCCGTCCCCTTTTTCGCGCAGCCCCCCAGCCCATGCCCCTCCGGTGCCTGTCAGTCTGTTCGACGTCCGTGAGTCTGTCCAGGCGAAGCCAGGTTTTCTGGTAGCTGCTCCCTGAGTGGGGTCGCGGCCGCACCCGCACCCAGGAGGGTGTCAAACTGTGTGCTTGTGTCGCCTCCTGGCGGCTGCGAGCGTGGGCTTCGGGGAGGTAGCCTGTGGCCTTGGGCCGAGAGACCTCGGAGGCTTCTCCTTATTCCAGTGTCCCCTTCCCTAAGGCGCTAAAAGTCGTGGCGCCTGCACCGTGGATCTGTTTGGGTGTGAAGACGTACCTGGGTGTGCGTGTGTGCGGAATAGCGTGAAGAAAGATGGCAGAAAGGGCCTAGAAGCAAGTTTCAGTATTCCTGGTAAGTCGCTGACATGACTGATTTTGAAGCTTTCGTACTCGGAAACACTTCTCTGGAGCTCGGCCAGCTTATCCTTTAAGCCGGACTTCTTTCCCTTGAGCGTGAAATTGCCAACATAGAAAGTACTGGGTTGGCCAAAAAGTCCATTTAGTTTTTTCCGTAAAATAAAGGACACATTTTTCATTTTCATCGGTAACTTCACTGATTTGGATATTTTGAGTGGGCCGGCTATCTCCTACGTGGTATAACGTTGATGGCTCTCAGTAAATGTCTGACTTTGATCATTATCAACCTCAGCTGGTCTACCCGACCGTGGTGCATCGTCCAGCGAGAAATCGCTAGCACGAAACGTCGCAAATCACATCTGACACGTTCCATCAGTCACGGCACGTTCTCCGCCCACTGCCCAAGTCCTTTTTTGCATTTCAGTTGTTCTTTCTTTACCTTTCTTGAAATAATAACGCATACTACACCCAGTTGTTGATTATCTTCTTCCATCTTCAGTATTAAAATGGCTACACAAAAATTCACCAATTTTGATAAAAACTTTTTAAAATGCAGGCTGATATGACAACTGTCACAATACAGTCTAACAAAATTGTTTCCAGCGAACTGAAAGACAACGAAGCGCTGCTGGAGCCATCTTACGGGGAAAATAAATGAGCTTTTCGGCCAACCCGATGAGTCCCAGCTGCTCAGTCGATAAAACATATGGAATCCTGAACTCGGTGCCCAGCACATAGTAAGGCGTCAGTGAATGTAGGCTACTGGTAGCAACAGCAGTAAGTGAAAACGGGTCTCCTTTGCGTACGAGTCTCTGGAAACCCTTTGTAGTGAGAGTTATCTCTCAGGTCTCAAAGACCGAGGGGAGAAGGGAAATTTTGCATTCGATGCCTTCACACTTTGTCTTGCCCAGCAGAGCAAGGCATATTTGTGCATCGGGGGTGATGTCAGGTAGCCCCTGGAGACCTGCCCGTCTGGGTCTAGGAGGAAAGGCCCTGGGCACACGTGGTCCCAGCCCCTTCGTCTGGGGGCGGCATAAACAAGCCCCGAGAGGGGCAGAGGTCTGTCTAAGATCCCTCAGAGGGGACAGGACCTCCCCACCTCCCGCCGGCTTGGCAATACTGATTCTTAACTGTAGAATTAAACTTACTTTGGAATCAAAACATTGTCCGAGTGTCCCGTCTGTGTCTTTGAGGAGCTTCGAAGCGGGTGTGTAGGGACGAGGGGCTTTTGTTTCCCTGCGGGGTCTGTCTCCCCAGCCCAGGCTCAGCGTAGCCCCTGGGCTCCTCCTGCAAAAAGAAGCTGCAGTTGGGGGGCCTGTGGCCCTTCCCTTAGGGAAGCAGTGCTGGATCCCCAGCGAAGGGGGACTTGCGATCGACGTGCCTGGCAGCGGGGACAGGACCCCCAGGCATCTTAGCTGGAAGGTGCAGGTCCTCGATTTCATCCAGCATCGCAGCACATAGAACAGTGAGGGCGCCACTCAAAGTGGAGTTCCTGTGGAGTTCTGCAAAGACCGTACAAGTACCTCCGGGCGTTATGCTAATTTTGATAGATTTTCTCTCACTTCACTAATTGTGAAGATTTAAAAGTGGGAAAAAATGACGTCCTGGATAGAAAGCAATGAGGAGCCTCATAGCTTTTTAAAAATACAATTTGCAATGGTGAATTAATCTCACCCTAGGTTTTTAGATTTTGGTTGTTGTTGTTTTGATGATTCTTTACACCTTCCAATTATCAGTGTCCTGGACTGAACTAAATTGTCTCACGATGTTGTATAAACGATCCATTTCTTAAGTTTTTACTTAAAACAGTTGTCCTGTTCTAAAAAGCAGAACAGTTGTCCTGCTCGAAAAAGCACGAAAGTAAAATGATTGACAAGTGTTAGATGTTGTCTTTTATTATTTTAAATAGATTTATGTGCATTAACTGGGTAAATGTGTAACGGCTTAATATTCAACGTTGGCAGGAGGTGGCAGTTCGAGTTCAGTTAGCACAAAATTCGCTGCCAAAATTCCAAAACAGATGTGGCAGCATCGGCCGCGGCACCGTCAGGTCAGACCCTTGGCTTTGCAGGCCTGGCGGCCCCATTCATTCATCGGCGCCCCGAGTGGGCGACAGGCTTTCTGGGAAGACAGTCAGAGAGCCACACAGGCCAGCGTGTTGGCTGATTCGTGGTTGGATCGAAAACGCAGGTTTCTCGGTGGCCGGTACATTCTTCTCCGTAGTCATGTGCGTTTACTGAGTACCGACTGCGTGCCTGGCCTGGAGAAACTCCGTCATCTTCAAAGGGCAGAGGTGCTCGTGGGAGTACAGGGTTTCCAAGACGTGGTGGGCAATGTGTTTCTAGGCAAGCGCTCAATTTGATCAGCCCGTTTGGTCGTAAGTTTGGCTTGCTGAAATTTGGTTTAGATTTCTGCATCCATGTTTATGATGGGTGATGGTTTGTAGTTTTCCTGTAATGTCTTTGGTTTGGGTAAGAGGGAAGCATTTCTGTGTCTTCAGTTTTTCTGGAAGGGATTGTGTAGAATTAATACGAATTCTTCCTTACACGTTTGATAGAAGCCAGTTGGGCCTGGAGTTGGGTGTGTGCGTGTGTGTGTGTGTGTGTGTGTGTGTGAAGTATTTAACACCACATCCAAATTCACTGGGGTTGTCTGCTTTTTCCAGAGTGAGTTTGGGTGGTCTGTGTTCTTCTCGTTTATGTTGCATTGATTCCCACTCTGAGCTTTTCTGGTTGGTTGGTTGGTTGGTTGGTTTTCCTGCTTACTTTGGGTTTAATTGGTTCTTTTTTGAGTTTTGAAGGTAGAAATTGAAATCGTTTATTCAAGACCAATCTTCTTCTTCTCCAGTGCAGGCATTTAGTGCTGGAAGTTAGTCCATGTCCTGCGTTGGTGACATCCCCCAATTTTCCTGTGTTGTGTTTTCATTTTTATTCAGTTCAAAATACTTCTGAATTCCCCGTTAATTTCTCCTTTGATACAGGAGGTTATTTGTGAGTGTCTTGCTTATATTTCAACTATTTGGGGATTTTTCAAATATCTTTCTACTCCTGGTTTCTAATTTAATTCTGTTACGTTCAGAGAATAAACTTCATGTGACTCGACCGCTTTTAAACTTATTGAGACTTTTTGCAAAATCTGTTATCTCGCTGTTTAGTTTTTATCTGTTCCCTCTGTTCTCTGCTCCCATGCTCCTTGCTGTGCCTTCCGTTGGATTAATGGACCATTTTGCGTAATGTCATTTTAGATCTTTTGTCAGTCTGTTAGGTGTAACTCTTTGTTTTATCATTTTAGTGGTCACTTTCAGGCTTGTTGGGCGCGTCTTCTATTCTGCCTTCGAGTAAGAGTACAGCAGCTACCTGTCACCTCGGTACCTGAAGTTATATTCCTCCATTTCTTCCTCCTGGCCTTTATGCGCTTCTTGCCGTGCCTTTCCCTCGCCATCTATTATAATTCTCACCAGGTCTTCTTCTTCTTCTTACTAGGTGGGGGGTCAGTGGTACTGCAAGTACATTCAAGTACTGAACTGTTACGGACGTAACCAGGCAGTCCCTGTGTTTAGGGTTCTGCATTCCTTTGCATGGACCCTTCTTTTTATCTGCTCATTTCTTCTCCGCCTCGGAGACTTAAAAAAAATTTTTTTTTTAGTTTGTTGGTGATAAATTCTGTAGCTTTTGAAAGTCCGAAAATATCTTTATTCTACCTTTGTGTCTGAGGGAGATTCTCGGTCGACGGCGTTTGTTCCTCTCCCACTTCAAAACTGTTGCTGTGCTGTCTTCCCACACTATTTTGGACGAGAAATACGGTCATCCTCGTCTTTCTCCCTCCGTGGGTAACACACAGACCGCGCAGATGGTTCTGCGGATAAACTTCGCACAGACAACCGGGGGCAGGCTCCCAGAAGATGAGCCCTGGGCAGAAGGGCGCTGCGGCCGCGCCCCTGCGTGGGCGCCTTCAGCATCTCCGGCCCCTCCTGGCCCTCTGGGACTCCCTGCGGCCTGTTAACGACCAAGTCTCGGACCCCGATCCCCATGGACCACTGTTGCATGATTGCTCACTTTTTGAGCACAGGGTTTGCGCTAGGCATTCGTTCCGCCCAGAGATTTAGACAGATGACGTAAGTTTAACTTTTCCTAACAACTGCTTCCATGGCAAGCACGCACTATCATGACCCTGAGCTAGCGCTGCAGAAACTCTAATAAAGAATCGTCGAGGGGCACACACTCACACTGGCCGTCGTGGGATTCGGGCCCGATTATGGTGTCCCGGAGTCTCCACCCCTCTGCCCCACACCTCGCACCTGCCTCCTGCGACCCGAAAGGTCCGCCCCTTCCTGTGTACCTTGGACAGCGGGGTAACAGTGCACCATTTCAGCCAGCAAGTCCATGCTAATCTTGTTCCCTTTGATAGGCTTTCCCCTTACGGAGCAGTGGTTCCCCTCATTAAGAATGAAAACGTGTAGAAAATGACGAGCTTCCTGGCCAGCTGGCAGCAGAGCGGAGGGGGGCAGGTTGCTGTGGGCCCGATAGGGGAGGTCTTCCATCCTTTGACGCTGACCGTGAACTGCCGCGCATCTGCTCATGCTGTGTGTTCTCCTTACTCAGTGCCTTGCCACGTGGGAATCCTTCCTCACCTCGCAGAGCGACCTCTGCTCCAAGGAGCCCTGTGAAGAGAATCCTTGACCCCGTGGAAGACTTCCGTGACCTTTGGGAGGGAGCACCCATTAGCCAAAGTCATTCTTTCCGGATGGGTCGTGTCCTTGACAAAGCGGGTGCAAGATGTTTCACGCTATCTGGAAAACCGACAAGTTGGAACTCAGGTATTCCAGATCGCTGGTATAAATTGGGATCTATATATCTATATATACATATATGTATATGTATAAATATTTGGCTTAGTTTTAATTATGTTCTTAAATTTGTATGCCAATAGTGGAATATAGAAACTTTTTCTTGCGTATTTGTCTGTGGAACCTGTCATTTTAAATATATTATAAAGACTCGATTTTAATAAAAAGTTTCCTACGAAGGACACGCTGTGGTGTGTTCTTTCTCCACAGGGAGCTCAGGCCGCTGGAGCGGGTTCTGACGCAACACTGCACTCACCTGTATTTGGTCAGCCTTTTCCCTGGAATGCGATTCACTTGGGTATGGGGAACTTGAAATGCACGTAAAAATGGTTTAATACTATTAAACATTGCTACAACCGTTCAAAAGTCGGTTCGTTAAAAGTTCATACTTGTTTCCCACAACTTAAAAAAGGTACCAGAGTACATTTAGATTATTATTATTTTAGTGGTTAGTTACCATTAGACAGTCCTGTTCCCTCGAGCAAATTGTCGGGGTATTTCTTCGCATCGTCCTCACTGGTCCCATCTAGCTTTTCTTCCTAAGTCCACGGCGTCGATCAGATTTATTCTTCCACTGATTCGGTAAATGTCTACGCTTTGGGAGGCTCGGTCCTCGGGCTTCGGACCCGCAGGGATGGGAAAGACACGGCGCACTCCTCCATTCTCCAGGCTTGCATCCTGGTCCCGGTGATCACGCAAAGGGATTTCCTGTTCATTTTGTAGCTGTATTTGAGCACTGAATACGTGGTAGTAATGGGATTTTTGCTAAGTTTAGGGAATAGATATTGCTCCAGACTTGGAGGAAAGTCGGAGGCGCTGGGTCCTCAAGTTTCGTTGCACGCAGACTTCATCCTTTGAGTGTAAGCCCTGAAATGAGTGCCACGCGCAAAAACCCAGACGTGTGAAGACTCTGAACTGAAACGAGAGCCGTGAGCACGTCTGTAAATACAGACCTCAGCCCTTTTCTTAAATACTGGCCTGTGGAGTTGGTAAACCATCTGCAATGACGACTCTGGCTCCCTTTTCCGGGTCTGCTGATAACTGGAAGCCTCACCTGCCCCTTCTCTCCTGCCCTCGAGGGGCAGCTGCTCAGACAGCCAGAGGGCGCCCTCGTGGGGCTCCAGGAGGAGGTTCAAACTGTGCAACCCCCGCTCTGCGTGGGACTTTTCATCACCCACCTTCTGGCTGTCACTCCCCTTCTGCCCCCACTGCCTCAGGCCGAAGGAGTCACTACTTTGATTTTCTGTCTATCTGCCCACCTAGATTTGCCTGTTCTAGGCATTTCATATTGATGGAATCATATCATGTGTGGTTAGCATGGCGTGTCAAGGTTCATTCATGTTGCAGCATTTGCGAATACTCTGTTTTCGTGTATGGTCACAAATACCCCATTGCGTGGATGGACCAGCTTTGTCCATTATGTTGGGGGATCCTTTCGTGAGAGACGGTGGGTTGTTTTCCCCTTCGGCTTTTACGGATAACGCTGCTGCGGAAGTTGGTGTGTGAGCGGGTGTTCTCACTCCCCCGGGGCCTGCTGCGCCAGGAGTGAAATTACGGGGTCGTGTTTCCGGGGCTGGGGGCCGCTCCCTTGTCCGTTCCCACCAGCCGTGCATGAGGCTCTGACCTCCCCACCGCCCCGTCAGTCACACCTGCTGTTTTCTGCTCTCTGCTCTTGTCATCGGCACCCTGGTGGCAGGGGTGGGGTCCCGCTGCTGTGCCAGTTGCTCTTCCTGTTGCAACGCTTCATGGGCTTGTGGGCCATTCTGCGTATCCTCTGGAGAAATGTCCGATCTTTTGTCCATTTCTAAAGTTGCGTCTTTTTATTATCGAATTGTAAGTTATTTATATATTCTAGATCTGAATCCCTTATCAGATTACGACTTGCAAATGTCTCTTCTCAGTTTCTGGATAATGGGCTTGGAAACACAGAGGTTTTTAATTTTGATGACGTTCAGTGTATTATTGAGAGTTTCTCCCGTTGTCTGTGCCTGTGGTGTCGTGTCTCGCGGTCCACCGCCGAGTCCAGGGTTATTCATATTTAGCCTGTGCTTTCTCCTCAGAGCCTCCGTGCTGAGGTTCAGGACTTCGACCCACGTTGAGTTAGTTACGGTGCGGGAGGTGGTGCGGGAAGGGCGCACTTTCGTCCCTTTGCATGTGGATGCCCACCTGTCCTGGCGCCGTCTGCTGGGGAGACTGTCCCTTATCCTTGCAGCCCGGGGGACGGGTCCCTGCAGCACCTGGCCTGGGTCTCCTGAACCAGTTGTGACATGTGCTGCGGTGGCCTTGTCAGTAACATGAAATAAGATTACGGGGCACCTCGGCATCGAAACCTGTTGTGTCATGACCACAACAAAGTAACCCATTTGCCTTTTACTTAGAAGAAAGATCGGCCCTCAGGATGACGTGTACCTTTCTTTCAACACGTGCCTTCTGAAAACAGCTGCTTCCCAAAACCCAGATCCCCTTCTGTCCAGTTCCTCCCCCCGCCCCAGCAGAGTAGCCAACTGATCAAGGAGAGTGTCCTAAAGCCTCACTTTTTACAAACCAGGCGCAGGGTGACAGGCCACCTGCGGAGAGAGGTGGGAGTTGCCGGGCGCAGAGTCTCTCCGGCAGCGCCACTCTGACATGCAGCTCACGGATGTGGAAGTAATGGTCCCGGTGTTTAATAACAGCTTTGGGTAAACGGTCGGAGTCATCGAGGTAGAATTAAGTTCTCAGCATACTGTAAAAAGAAAATAAAGGCATTTTAGCATTTGAAATTCTGAGCCCCGCGTTCCCATCTGTGGAAAGGGGGCATTAATCTGCCAGATGCACGTTGCTGGGAAGTGTGAGACGAAATTATGCACAGCTGACTTCGGCTCTTTACTCGGACGCCCCCCCCCCCGCCGCCAAAAAGCGTTAAATCGTGCATCAGTTTCCCCTTGTTCCCTCCCTGCCTGCGCTCCAGTGCCCGCCCATGGGTTCAAGCTGAGATAAGGCAAGCTGATGGTCATCGTGAACAAAGGAGTATTAGGACAGGTTTCAGGTAGAATGCATATGCGTGACTGTAAATAGACATGGACACACTTGTGAGTTCCTCTGTACATACACGGGTGCGTGTGTGCATGGGTGGTGTGTCAGTGTGTGGGGTGATTCGTGGAAAGACCTGTGACTTAGAAATCGCTGGAGCAGGAAGCCAGCGGCAAGCACCCTGCTTCTTCCGAAGGTCCCGCCTCCTGTCCGTGTACGACAGCTCTGCAGGGTTTGGTGACGCATCCGTGTGCCTCCTCATCAGGTTACTGAGCAGTGAGAGCCTTTCCAATAGGACAGCTGTGTCCGTGTGTGTTTGCCACCCTCAGCGAGTCTGACTGTTGCTTTTTTTTTTAAATTTTTTATTTACTGATTTTTTTTTTTTGAGAAAGAAAAAATATACATCAATTTGTTGTTCCACTTATTGACACGTTCGTTGGCTGATCCTCGAATGTGCCCTGACTGGGGATCGAACCTGCAACCTTGGCCTCTCAGGACAACACTCGTATTACACACATTCCAAAGGTCAAAACTGAGCTTCCGCAGTGTCTGTTCACATTTCTCTTAATGTAAGTCCTGGAGATCGAAGAGATTGTTTGTATTTTTTATTCTAAAACAGAACAGGGTAATTTTGGGGTAAGATCAGAAGAACAATGCTTTCTCATTTGGGGGGAAGTCATCCCTGAACGTGCAATTTAAAGAGCTCATCAGAGCTGGTTAAATGAGGCATCTGATAATTATGCACAAAAGATGTTCTCTTTCTACTTGAAGTATTATGATTCCTGATTTTAAGATTAAATTATCACTTTTAAGTGGTATATTTGCACCATCTGAGATTGTAAAACCCCTTGAACCTCTCTGCGTTGAAAATCCCCTTCCCTGCACCCATTCTCGTGCTAATCCACTGGCAGGGGCCGGACCCCCTCCCCTGGGCCGGGCCGTGAGGACAGTATCGGTAACTAAGAGACAGGCGACCTGTCCTCAGTGAGCTAAAAGTGCCGTGCAAACGCCGACATCATCCACAGATAGTGACTAGATCTCCGTCGATGCACCATTCGTGTCCAGGGCGGCCATCGTGAAGTGCCCAGCACTAGGTGGCTCAGAACCACAGGAACGTCCTGTTTCGCAGTCCCAGAGCGGGACGTGGGAGGTCAGGCCGTCGGCAGCACCACCTTCTCTGCGGGGGCTGCAAGGGAGAGTGCCCCCTCGCCTCTCCCGGCCTCTGCTGTGGGCT
Organism: Glossophaga mutica; assembly: GCA_039655065.1. Classification (NCBI taxonomy): domain Eukaryota; kingdom Metazoa; phylum Chordata; class Mammalia; order Chiroptera; family Phyllostomidae; genus Glossophaga; species Glossophaga mutica. The sequence continues at coordinate 3,242,558 of CM077316.1, forward strand.
GGCAGGCAGGCCCCGGCGTTCCTCGGGCAGAGGCATCCCCCGGGCACGGGGCCACCTCTTCCCTCTGCGTGCTCACCTCTTCTTCCTGTGGAGCGTCCGGATTTGCTCTGTTCACAGGACAGCCCTCATCGGGGATGAGGGTCCCCCGATGACCTCGTTTTAACTGGACCACCTCTGTACGGACCCTATTTTTAAAATAAGGGCGCATTTTGAGGTGCTGGGGTTTAGGACTTCAGCACGTCCTCTGTGGGGAACACCCCCATAACAACGCGAAACAGCAAACTGGGGAGTGCTACGACGGAGAGACAACTCAGAGAAAAACGTGGAACATGGATGTTTCTAAATCCTCACCCAAGGATACGTGTATCGATTTTTAGAGAGAGGAGGAGGGAGGGAGAGAGAGAGAAGTGTTGACGTGGAACATCTCTCAGTTGTTTCCCGTACGGGCCCCAACCAGGGATCGAACCCTCACCCTAGGTGTGTGCCCCGACCACGATCCAACCCCCTGCCTTTTAGTGTACAGGACAGTGCCCCAACCCACTCCGCCGCCTGGCCAGTGCGGGAGCGTCAATTTTAAACTGAGTAAACAGGAAGGACTACCGAGCAGCCAGGAAATAATAAGGAACCAAATAAGCAAAGGGAGCGCTTTGGGGGGCTGCGTGAGACAGCAGGTGCAAAGGTCCTGCGGTGGGGAGAAGCCTGGGGCACTGCAGAAAGCGGAAGACAGGTGTCTGGAGTGCAGTGAGGGAGAGGGAAAGGGTCTCAAGATAAGACTTCATCGGAATTGTTTTTAAGGAATTGTGAGCAGTTAAGCAGAACTTGGCTGAGGTGCGGTAGGTAGTATGAATTGCTCCTATATTTTGGATAGCAACCCCTTATCAGACACGCGGCCTCGTTGCCTTCTTTCTTCTCGGCGCCGGTCCTGCACTGTGCCCTCTCCCTGACAGCTGGGATTCCTGGAGGGTCCCTCCGGAAACCTGGGGCCAGAGTCGTGAAGAATCCCGTGTGGGGTCAGGGTTTTTCTCTTCCAGGTCAAGGCTACACATGATAGAAAACGTTGCAGTAGGTAATTCCGATTCGAGAAAAAAGTTCACAACGTTCTGCTCCATCAGAGGAACATTCTGATCTTTTCATCTGAGAAGCAAAAAGTGTTTTATAGTCATAAGAGAACCCTAAAAACTGTGAGGGACCCTGGAGACCAGCTGACTCGGTCCCTGAGTTTACGAAGAAACCGCGAGCGGGGCTCTCAGTTAGCACTGGCCCCACGGCCTGGGGTCCGGATGGTCCTCCAGGATCCTGGGCTTCGCGGGCCCGGCACCTGGTTTAAGGACCTGCTGTCCCCGGCTTGAAGTCAGTCACTTTTCAACAAGCGGCCTCGCATTTCATTTTGCGCCAGGCCCTGCAAATTCTGTAGTGGGTCCCGGTCTTGGTTATTTGAAAACAGTCAGAATTAGAGCTATCTCCTCTCTCCTCACTTTCACTCCCTAATCCAAACATTTTGTTTTGTTTTGTTTAGTTTTTTAAAGAGAGGGAGAGAAACACCAATGTGTGGTTGCCTCTCGCACGCCCCCTACTGGGGACCTGTCGCAAAACCATGTGCCCTGGCTGGGAACCGAACCCACAACCCTTTGGTTCACAGTCCAGCACTCAGTCCACTGAGCCACACCAACCGGGGCTAAAGATTGCTGTAAGTGACTGTCCTTCTCCTTTGCCATACTTCCTTCCCGTCTACCGCAGATAGAGTACAAGCATGGAAGGTCACTGTCCTTAGTCACAGCCACGAGGAAGGGGCCTCACTTTGCTCTCTGCTGTGACACCTTTGGTTCTGCTCTGCAGCACAAGTTCATTACAAATCACTCACCCCAGAGAACTGCTTTTAAAATTGAGAAACTTGAATTTTTGGAAAATTAAATTAAAATTTTAATTTAAAACATTTTAAAACTAATATACTTTAAAAAAATTTAAAACAGTACTTACTTATCATCTTGATGTACCTATATGAGTTAGGGAGGAAGAGCTTAATTGAAAATTAAGGGTCCTTAGTGTCTGGGAAATACATATACTTATAGGCATATAGATCATAGATATAGAGATATATAGACTGGCAATATGTTATTTATGATATATTTGGTGTATATGATATGTGATAGATTTAGAGATTTACGTATGACATGTGATATTTGAGATATTAAATAAGATAATTTAAGGAGGGATAATGCCTAATTTACTTTTCTGGTATAAATTTCCCCTACTTCCCACTCAAATTATTGGTCTCGGTCATTTTGCACATTGTCCATTCTGAGCGAACGTGCCCTCTCTATCCGTCTTGAGTAAATCACAGCTCAGCCACTACTAAGCGGAGCCGTTTTCTAGGGGTGAAGCGTGGGCTGCTAAATCACAGGCAGTTTTCAAAATCTGCCTCGTGAAGTAAAACATGTCTCCAGAATGTTCTCACATATTTATGTCACTCCAGAAACACTGCGAATGCCCACAGTCTTGGTCCGCTTCAACCTTAGGATAATTATTTCCTCTCATGCCTGGTAACCGCAAACATGCATTTGTTGGGCGGTCTCCGACGAGACCGATCGATGGTGTGTCCCGGGTAGTAATTAGGGAGCACCTGTGTGCTGGGGCGACCCGCTGGGAGCAGTGAACACCCACGTCTGCAGGCCAGAGAGCCGGGCCCCCTGCCTGCTAACGGCTGAGGGTGAGGCCTCGGAGTTCAACCTCTGGATCTGAATAAATCACTTATTGTCTGTGCGACCTTGGGCATGTTTACCAATTTTTCTGGGCATCAGAATTGGTATTTTTCTTCAGAAGAACACTGCTGGGATGGGAGTAAGAGACAGAAAACTGTACCTGAACAACAATTAATTTTTTTTTTAAAGTAAAAAAAGAAAAGAAAAACACTGGGCCGGTTTGCGAGGGCTGGGACAAAAGACCACATACTGGGTAGCTTCAGCCACGGGAATGGGCTTTCTCCCAACCTGGAGGCTGCACTGGCCTCTGAGAGCAAAGGAAGCAGCGTGGCTGGAGCAGGTGAGTGTGGCGGGGGTGGGTAGCCGCGGGCAGGAGGTCACAGAGGCCTGATCGCAGCGGGGGGCGGGGGGGGGGGTGGGCAGGCCAAGACGAGAGCTTTCGAGTTCATTCTGAGACAGAGGCAAATCACTGGAGAGTCCCGGGTGGAGAAGAGAGACATCCGCCCTTGCCTTTTAGAAGACGTGTTAGTAGGAGGCAAGAGGGGACGCAGAGAGGTGCCTTGGAGGCCAGGGTGACGGCACGGTGAGAGGTGACAGTGGAATGATGACCGTGGTCACACGCTGCGTGACGCCGATATACCCCTGCCTGCCTGCGTTCATGATGTTACGTTATTTTAAATTGAACCTTTAGAAGTAAAAGATGTTCGAAATCCGCACATCCTTCCAGTCATCCTCCTTGCAAAGGGAGGCCACTCACAAAGCACATCGTTAGGCATTTACGACTCTGCAGAGACGCCAGGTAGCCAAGGCAGCCTGGCGCACCGAGCCTGCGCCCAGCGCCTGGCGCTGAAGCCGGTGCTCCTGGGAACCTAATCAACGAAACAAACAAACGAGCATCATATAAACAAAGACACTAAATTTGAGAACAGGCTGACAGTGGCCAGAGGGGGAGGGGAGGGAATTTCAGGGGAAAGGGGGAACGGTTTAGAGCAACAAGTATAAAGGACACGTGGACAAAAACTATGGGGGGTGGAAATGGGAGCGAGGTGGGGAGGGCTGGGGTGGTGGGCTGGGGGTGGGAGTAAAAGACAGAAAACTGTACAAGAACAACAATTAAAAAAATAATGATTAAAAAAATAAAAAATAAATAAAAAAATAAAACCCGTATGTGTGCCCATAGTCCACAGTTCCTGATCTTCGTGGTTTTATTCAATAATGTCTTTTGCATATCGATGCCAGCCACTCTCACCGGCGGTGACGTTAATGATGAAAAAGACAGACAACATCTCTGATTATAAGCATTTACCACGAAAACACCACTTAGTGGAAAATGTGCACATGAGATCACTAAAATCTGAGATATTTGACTCAAAGAGTTGCGTGATTTCGCCTTCTAGGCTTGTGTTGACACGAGGTTCAGAAAGACTCACTCTGAAGGTTATTTTACTTCTGGCCCTTGGACGCCGTTACGATGTTCTGTCCAGAGCAAGTGTGAGTGCAGAGCCCCAATGGTCACGTGTCCCTTTCTAATTTGTGGTGTCCCCCCTTTCGGCGATGTCATCAGTCTCCTCCCTGAGTGTGTTAATCGCACAACCATGAAAATATCATTAACGATCAGACACAGAGAGAGAAACTTCATCATGGATTTGGCGGAGTTAATTTCTTCCCTTTGGCGTTCGAATATTTCTCATGGGAGGGGATAACAAAGTCGGGTGCGTAGTCTCATGGGCAGTGGGCAGTGATACATTTGCTGAGCTGCCTGACACCCAGTTGCCTGGAGGTCGGAAGACGCAGAGCCCAGCTGAACGGCCCATTGGGCTTCGTGTCCCGTGTCACCCGCAGCCTAATAAAGAGGTGCGGTGCAGGGAGAACCCTGGCAGCTGAGGGACATTTGGTTCCCAGCGCGTCCAAACAGACATTATGGGAAAGAATAAATTTGTTCCAGCTTCCTTATTTCCATTCATTAATGTAATAAGTCATTCACCAAAAGAGCTTGGAAAATAGTTACGAGGAGATTAATGTATGTCTCTGCTATTTCGATACACGTTTCTCTGGTTCTTGCACTGGAGCGAAGAGACACCATTCAGTCAAACTTTCCTCTCTTCCAACCGCATTCCTCCGGGTTCAGCTGTTACCTTGAGCTCTCGGGGGCTGTTACCAGCTGGACGCCTGGCTCCCAGGCCTCTTGGTCCAGCTCGTGTGAAGGAAGAGGGTGGAAGAGGGGGCGACAGCCACGTGGCCCGTGCTGCACACTTTGGGTCACTGCCAGCCCCGGCACCCCGCCTTCGAAGCTCTGTGGTCGCTGCCTCTCCGTGGCCGTGGCCCTTTGAGAAGCCTGTGGCCCCAGGTACGTATGGCAGAGAACTTGGGTCACGGTATGGTCCCTGCTCTGTATGATGTGTTCATCATACGTCGTCACATTGGCTGCATGAAAACGTGGTCGCCTCGACACATGTTCAAGCTGCAAGAATCTCGTTGTTTTCCGTTGTGAATCTTGAGTAAAATAAAGAGCCCCCTGGTCACAGAGCCCTTCCCGGGAGAAACAAACAAACAAATGTGGGTTGGACACTCCTATTTGATTTTAAAGATGCCATGGATGTTTCGACAGATCACTGTGTCAAACACTTTGCGATCAGACTTTGCTGGGGGTTGTGAGACCTGAACAACGACTGCACTTTTTCAGGTGGAACAAGTAAGGCCCGGAGAAGTGGCAGAGCGGTACAGCCTCGCACAGCCGTCGGGGTGGCTCGCTCGCACCAGAGTCTGTTCTTCGCCGGGCCCCTGACCCGCCCTCCCGGCCGGAGACCTTCGGGGCTTGTCTGTAATAAGCACGAGTCCCTTCGCGCTTCCCCGAAGCATTCGCTCGCTGTTCGGGAAGGAAGAGCAGCGTCCCCCCATCCAGGTCAGCCCCGTGACGGGGAGCGGGGGGCGGGGGAGGTGCCTTTAGAACCTGCTGTGCGGGTAAGGTTGGGAGTCCCAGTGTGGGCAGATGGACCGCCGACCGGGTGACACCCGGGGAACTAACCGCTGTAGCTCTGAGTGGATGGGCTGGTCTCCTCGCTCCCGTGAAGTCGCTTCCCCTCCGGGAACGCCTGCCAAATTAGGGAGCGTTAAAGTGCTTTCTAATGTTCCAATGGCGTGCGTCTGTGAGGCTTCACCCAGCCCCCATCTCAGACCCCGTTGGGGTCCTTCTAACGCTCACTGTGGCCTGTGCTGTGTCTCAACCAAAACATGACGCTGGGAGCGGATCTGGAATTGTAAGGGGCCACTGTCAATGGCATTTTATTTTATATTAATACGATATTTTATTGTATTTTCCTGCTGCCATTTATCCCCCCAGGCCCTCCTGTCGTGCCCCCCCCCCCAAAGATCGCCACACTGGTGTCCATGTCCACAAGTTCTTTTCTTACAGGGTGGTGGGGGCGCTGTGCTGTTGTTCCAAATTCATCTCGTGATGTCTCTTAATCCACAAAATTGTTCCCTAAGCAAACACCTCAGTTCTTGCCACTAAGAAGTTTTCAGCAGGCCTGAAGGTCCCGTGACAGCTACTGGCGCCTCGGTGACGAGAAGTGCTCTACGGACTTGGTGAGTCCAGCGTGGGTGCACAGGTCTGCGTGTGGGATGCCATCTGAGGCTCGTACCTCCGCTTTGCAGTGGCCACTGGGCACCGAGGAGGCCCCTTTCTTCTCGTGCGTGTTTAATTCAGTTAATCTGGGTGTTCCGTTTAGGATGCAAGCGGGGCGATGCCGAACTCTGGCTGCGGTTTTCGTTTACTCTGTGCCGTGCGAACGAGACAGGCCAGCGACTGCTTGCCATCACGCGTGTCCTGCCTCCGGTAACAGAGGCCCCCTTAGATCTAAGGCACCTCCACACTGTTGTCACTTCAAAGTCCTTTGATAAAAACGTTACAGGAAACGGAAGGAATCACACATATTTCCCTCGTGCTCCCCAGAGCCCGAACCCCCTCTCAGCAGAGTGCTCTTCGTGGGAGGTCCGTGGCTCCAACCACGAGCAGCTCGGCCGTGTGTGTGACCGACCCGGTGAGGCAGTTCCGTGAGACAACCTGTCACTTTCCCGTTCTGTAATGGCCCGACTGATGTGACTAGATCGCTAGGGAGTTCGAAACAGCCAAGCCATCCTCTGAGGCAAAGCCGGTAAAGCAATTTCACCTGCAGGTGCCGTCAGCGATTGATAGGAAGCTCCATAAGTTATGTTTTATCCACACACAAATTATGTTCCCTTTGTTATGAAATAGTTCTATTGATTTATTCTGTACAGTCTTCTGAGGTTGAGTTTACGGAGAAAGAATATAAAATGAGTAACTTCTAGATTTCTCTCTATAGTCTGTTGAGAAGAGCTTGAAATGGGCAGAGAAAAATAAAATAAAATCGGCACATGGCACTGTAACAACTATAGCTACCCTGGACTCATGTAAAACCTTTTAAGAAGACATTTTTAACATATGTGCATTTTTTTTCAAGCACAGAATACTTAGTGAGAGCAACGGCCCATTAAATGACAGCATCGGTTTGGGTCACAGACGTTCTTTTCCTTGTTGTCTGTTCTTTTCCTTTTTACTTGGCCGAGGAACCTGGGAGTCGCCAGGTCCATGTGGCTGTCACCTTAGTTCCTTCACTGCTCACGTGCCCGGCTCCCGGGCTGTCCTTTGGGGTCAGAGTGAATACGCTCAGGGACGTCCGCCGAACCTGCAGCCACCCACTGCCAACGGATGTTGAGATTCCCAAGGCCAATCTTTTCCCGTGAGCCCTTCGAGCGCCCTGCACTGCATTTCCTAAGACTCTGGGAGTCTTGCTCTGCTCCCCGACGGGTGTTCGGTTTACGGAAATAACGAGCGCGCAGCCTCAGCAGCTTTGTAGCCGGAGGAGAGATGGCACCGCAAGCTCGTTGTCGCGTGGCCTGGGGAGGACTTTTTAATCTGGATGCCACCCTTGAACCAGTGGGGTCTTTTCCTCCAGCTGAGTCCCAGGGGTGCCCTGCACCTGTCTCCACGGCAAGCCGCCTGTCTCTCTGCATTTTTATTAGTCGCCGTAACCCCAACAACTGCGTTTGGAAATGTGCGTGTTTTAAAAATTCCATTATAAACCTTGCCTGTCTCTGTCGGCTTGAAGTGATGTTCCTTCCTAGGACCTGTGTTTGGGAGAAAACAAAGAGCCTTTGGTCGGGGCTTGGTTGGGGTTCAGATGGTTGGAGTGTCATCCTGTAACCTAATGGTTGTAGGTTCGATTCCCGGTCAGGGCACATTCCTGGGTTGTGGGTTCAATTCCTGGTCAGGGCGCATACGAGAGGCAACCAATTGATGCTTCTTTCTTGTATCAATGTATCTCCCTCTCCCTTCCTCTCTCTCTAAAAGCAATGAAAAAATCATGTCCTCGGGTGAGGATATATATATATGTTACACGTATTGTCCAAGAGAGGGAGCTAAATGAAGAAACTAATTTATCTGAATAAGAGAAGGTTTGGGGAATGACGTCGGAAAATCATGCATGTGTTGTGTGTGGGGTGCATGTGTGTTGTATGTATATGCTCCTGGCATGTGCAGGACATGCTCCTGGCATCCTGGACGAGACCCAGCCATGCCGCTCGCCTCTCTGGGAGACGCTCTCCCACCTCAGCGATGACTGAAACTCAGGGCTCGGAGGCCGGCCTGGCGAGAGGCTGTCAGCCAGGGAGAGCAGAGCTCTGCATTTCATGGAGAGAATTTTCTAAATAAACGTGGACAAGCAGAGGGCACAGGCTGCTGCCGCCAAACCTTCTAAACCACTGCGCGCTAAACCACTGCGCGCCTCCAAGCAGAACTGTGTTTGCTTGGCACGTAGTAGGCTCTCAGTAAATGTTTATCGGTGTGATGCCATTCTTTGCTTTGGGCAAGTCTTTGGATCTGTTTAATCATTGTTCTTTTGGAGAAAAGAATACGTAAGGACGCATGTGCACTCTATCATTCACACACTGTAAATCCACAGCCCTTAGAAACACTGGCTGCTTTTGTTTTCCTGGAACTTGCTTTGGGGAGAATGACGGTTTCCAAGGCCCACCCCTGGCACTGACGTCTCCAGTGCGAGAGGTTCTCCCTCAGTCGATCCGAGAGGCGACATCGAGTCCTGGGGGCCACGTGGCTCTCATCCTGGACCCACCGACCCCTCAGGTTGCTGTCTTGGTTTTTAAGTGCAGATGACATCATCCACCCAAGATGTAATGCGCATTTTAAAACCCGAGAGAATGAACTCATGGCTAAAAATCACTTGCAATTTGGAAAGATTGGTTTCATAGCTTTTAAGTGCACAGTACAGAGTTGAGGTACACAGTGAGTCATTTTTTAAAAAGCCCACAGCCATGTGAGTCCTTCACCGGGCGCCGAACGGGTCCCCTGGTGAAGAAGGGTCAGGAGGCCCCAGGAGCACAAGGCGGACGCTGCTGCCCTTCCAAGAGCCGGTGCGTGTAAACTCGGCCAGCTCACCAGCATTTCTGGTGCTTTCTATCCAGCACTAAATTGTCTCCGATCACATGAACGACAAACTGTACCCAATTCTGGGAGCACATGTGCCCACACCTCATCTAGGGGCTCCTCAGCTGCTCTCCTGCAGGAATCAGGCAGGAGCAGGACGCAGGTACAGGGCGGAGGGACCAGCTCCGGCCGCGGTTGTCCTTGAGGCCTCCTGTTCCCGAGGAGGCGGCGATCAGACGGATGTCTGAGATCGTGGTCTTGTTAACAGCTCTGGAAACAGCCACTTTTCCCCGAAGGCCAACTCCTGGCATTAGGGCACGCCCTAAGCATCACCGCGGCAAGGAATCGGGGTTGGAGGACGGAGCGGCTCTCCCTCTTGAACTGTTATTAGCGGCGCATCTGGAAGCACTCTGTTCTTAGGAGAGGAGGAAGCCGGTCGTCACCGGGCATGCATCGAGACCTGGCGCATCAGAAGGGGACGGAGAAGGGCGGTGCCGCGGTGCGGAGCGGGACGACTGCGTCATCAGCGGGGAGGAGAAGCGTGGGCGTGTATTGCCGCGCGGTGCGAGGAGGAGACTGGAAAGCACAGCTCCCGGTGGCTCTGCTCCACCTCCGCCGAACGAACACGAGGGTAACTCTATCGTTTTCATCTGCGTGATGCTCGTCCCCAGTTGCTAACGCATCCCGGTGGCGACTAGATGTCAGATGTCTAACGAGGCCTCGGGGTCCGGATGGGCGTGAGTGCAGGTGTTTCAGGCCCCAGCTGGTGCCACTTGGCGTCCTGGGTTCCCAATGCTGAAACCCGGCAGTGAATGTTAGTGGCCACTAGGAGGAGCTGTAGGCCACGCCATCCACCTGCTCATCTCCACCCAGGACGCTGGTCCCAGGTAAAGAGCCAAAGGCTTCAGGTACTAGGGCCCTGAAGAGTTAGCATCACAAAAGGTGGCATTAAAGCTCTCACCCTGGAGAGGTGTGACTTGAAGTGAAAGGATGCAGAGGGTCTGACTCCAAGGCCTGGCTTTTCCGCCCAGACAAATCACTGATTCTCTCCAGGTCTGTTCCCTCCACTTTAGTATCAAGACCACAGTAACCCCTCCGCCTCCGACCGGGTGGAAGCAAGGGCCCCAGTCATGCGGGATAAGCACGGAGCTCCACGTGTCGCACAGTGTCAGCCCTGCTCCCTCACCGTCACTTAAGTCGACACGCTTGGCCGGTCCCCAGGGGTCCACGGCATCTGGGGACTCTCTTCTGTGGAGCTGGGCTTCCAGCTCAGGTGGGTGACGGCTTCCCGCAGTTCACCTGTGCGCAGGGCCCCCTTCGCCAGGAGGGCTAGCGTGGCCGTTCGCAGCGCCGGGGGATTTCAGGATGGACGGGCTTCGGCGCGGAAGGTAGGCTCCTTGCCGTCGAGGGTTCAGACGCCTGTGTCTCAGCTAGACACGCCTGGCTTTGAGGGCCAGCGAGACGGGATGTTGTGAGAAGAACCCGACTTAGTCTCGGTTTCCTAATCCTTAAAGCAGGAATAAACACAGCTCATTCAGGGCCTTGGGTTTTAAAATAATCTTCGGCAGATGAAGCCGTGTGCACGTGCGGCACCTGGTGGGCTCTGAGTGGATGAGCCAGGCTGCTGGGGGAGGCAGGGGGGGCCCAGGGTGGCGGACAGCCCCTGCGTGGGGGCCCCAGGACCCGGAACTCAGCTCATCGGGGGGCAGCTCCACACTTGCGCCTGAGGGCGACCCTCTCCCGCTCCCTCTGGCACGGACCCTTTTTCCTTCGTCCATCCACAGCCATTTCCTTTCACACCGCTCGACCCGACGCCCTCGTCTCCCAGCCCTGAAGTGTGAGAATGGGACCGGTGTCCCTGCGTTGGCCTGGTGCTGTGGCATCTTCGCCGCTGATGGGGAAGGGTCAACGATGGCAGAACGTGTTGCCCGGTTCTGGAGAAGGGCGCCGCCAGGCTCCGAGGGTCACCTGTGGGCCCTTCGGGCGGAAAAGGGCCAGGTGGGGAGATGCCTGGGGCACCGGTGTGTAAGGGGCCCTAGGACAAGTACGTGGCGTCGACGACAAGGTGCCACGGGGTCAGGTTTCCACACTCGAGCCTTGCTGCGGTCGGCTCGTTGCCGAGTTTGGTTTCTGCCCAAGCGGAGGGCACCGTGGCGTGAAAATGAAAACAGAACGAACCCCTCTTGGCCTCCGCCGATGGATCTCAGTCAGGGGGTTTGCAACAGGTGACAACCACCCTGGGAACAGCCCACGGCGGCCACCTGCAGTCGGCAGATGGAGCTGACAGCGCTGCCCCCGGAGAGCTGGGTGTTTTATGCCCCTAAACTTGGAACCTTTACTGTACCTGCCAGGTGTTTTCCGAATCAGAAAATTAATAATAAAAAAAAAACCTATAAAAACTTTTAAAAAAGGCCCTGGCTGGTGTAGCTCAGTGGATTGAGCGCGGGCCTGCGAACCAAAGGATCGCGGTTCGATTCCCAGTCAGGGCACATGCGTGGGTTGCCAGGCCAGTTCCCGGCAGGGGACACACGAGAGGCAACCGCACATTGATGTTTCTCTCCCTCTCTCCTTCCCTTCCCCTCTAAAGATAAGTAAGTAAGTAAATAAATAAATAATAAAAATAAATAAATAAAATATTTTAAAAAAAACTTTTAAAAAAGGCAAACAACCGAGAGGGTAAAATATTTTTGCTGATGTAACAAACTGTAGAAAAGAACTTTCGATGCTATTTTGAGCGGAACTCAGTGACGTTTCCTTTAAGTTACCTCTGTGTTCGTGCACGTGGAGGCTGAAGGAGAAGAGGCACCGGAGGAGACCCCGGCTGCCAGAATACGACTCTGCACTCAGTGCCTGTGGCCGAGTTGTCTTCCGCACGGACGGGAGAGTGGCGTCCAAAAGCACTTTTCTCGCTCCTCGCTAAATAATCACCAAGCAGATGTTTCTGAACTATCGGCGTGAGTGTGCAAGAACTCACGAGCTGGCCCAGTGTGCCCCGCGTCCAGGCGTGGCCCTGCAGGGAGCTCGGGGCGTTGCTTTGCTTTTCTTCTCGAGTCTGAGAAGAAGGAAGCCCGTTAAGGTGTCTTGCGTTGCAAACGCTGACGGTCTGCCAAAGGAAAGGGGAAATTAAGTGGAAATGGGCGAGCAGCATCACACTCCACAAAGTTCGTTTTGTGATGTCACCTTCCGTAAGTGGCAGCCCGTCGTCTCTAAGTTCGGTGAGAATCCTTGGGTCTGCTCTGAGGGGTGTGACCACGGGCAGAAGTTCTCTTTTGCGTGTCTGGTATAACCACAGGTGGGTGCTGAGTAGCTGCACTCGTGTGCCCACGGATTCAGAGGGCGGTTGGAGTGGACAGCCATGTTCAATCAGGCAGCACGGAGGTGACGGGTAAGAGAGACCCCGCATGTGTCCACCTGGGTACACCTGGAGCAGAGGAGGTGGCTGGTACAGGGCCCTGAGGGCAGGCGTGAACTTGACCGCTGAGGGCACTGGAAAAGCACTTTCCCCTGAGATCGCTGAACCACAGGCTGGGTTCAGAGCACGGGACCCTTGTGCGGCCCCCAAATACGACCCCTAAGAAGCATTTTCCAGTGGCCGCGGTTGGCGGTGCCCCAGCACCCTGCAGAGGTAAACACCCTTGTCCCTGAGCGGAAAGGCCTCCGGGTACAGTCCCTGTCACTGTCAAGCTCCCCCCAGCGCACAGGGAACCAGCCACCGGAGAGTGGAGGCTGCAGAAAGGAAGGCCCGGAGGCTGGAACGCTCGGAATGGAGTTTAAAATGAGCGTGTTGAATCTGCTTAGAGAAACGAGAGAGTGTTGAAGTCTCTTTTTGCCAAGAGCGTGTCTGGACAACTCAGGTCCCGGGCCCGTTGTCCGCTCAGATCCCAGACTCCCGAGGACCGGGCGGCAGCCCCATGGACTCGGCCTTTTGGGAGCAAATGATGTCGTCGAGATCTTAAACTCGGTTTCACGGTTCATGACGGGCGGTGAGTGTGCGAAGCTGTCCGCCTCGGAGCCAGGCTTTGGCTGAACGTTTTCTGCCTAAAAGCTGCCTTTTTGATTAAAACAAAAAACAGAACTGGGAAAGAAAATACTGGTTAACTCCCGAAACAGAGGTGAGAATTCTGACAACATGGAGGAGCAAAGTGGAACGGAAAATCTCTCCCTTTCTTCCTCTCTCCATCTCTCCCTTTCTTTCTCGGACTGTCCAGCTCCGAGAGAAGGCTGTTGGCAAATACACGGGGCCCGACCTGGACTGAGCCTCCGCCCATTCGGCTTTGCCTGTGTTTTCATCGAATTTATTGGGTGACGTTCGCTACATGAGTTTCAGGGGTGCGATTCTATAAGACATGATCTGGAGACTGTGTGTGTGCTCAGCACCCCAAGCCAAGTCTCCTTCTATCACCACTTCTGCCCCCCTTACCCTCGTCCACCTCCCCACCCCCTTCCCCTGCTCCCACCCCCCGCCCCCGGCCCCGTGATCATCACCGTCTGGTAGTCTGTGTCTCTCGGTACTTTTTCGTTAATCCCCCCACCTTTTTCACCCAGCCCCCACCCCCTCCCCTCTGGCAGCTGCCGGTCCGTTCTCTGTACCCTATGAGTGTTTCTATTTTCTTTGTTAGTTTATTTTGTTCATTAGAGTCCACACGTAACACCTTTATGTTTTATGTCCCCCCCGCCCAATCTCTCCAGACCGTGACATCCTTGTGGTTGATTAATTGTTGCCGATCGTTACTGTCTCTGCGGCCCTCAGGAACTGGTGTGCTCTCAGCAGGAGCCGCAAGCTGCCACGGGCTGATTACCATTCCGCACCGATCTCCCAGTGAATGATAATAGAATTAACAAGCCTAGAGAGTAAAGTAAAATGTCAGCTTTGATTACATAGTTTTCTTCCATCTGCCAGAGTGGTTTTAAATGCCAGTTGTACAAAGAGAATACACTGCCCCCGGCCCCGCATGCGTGTGGCTGCCTGTGGCGTGTGGCGCTGGGGTCTCCTGCACTCGGGTCCGGGCACCGAGCACGGGCCTGGCGGTGGCCTCGGCCGCGCACGGCGGTAATCTCCGCTCCATCTGCGTCCTTCTTGCCGTAAGCCATTATGGTTGAGCAGCTCTGTGTCGTTCTTCCGTTTCCGAATTTGGAATCGCGGCCGTGGCATTGGCAAAACTCCCGCTTTCCCCTTTCGAGAGCTCTGCCGCCTCTTCTCCTTCGCCCCAGACCGCCGCCTTCTTGCTGTGAGCCAGCCACACGGCCCAGCGTTCGGGGTGTTGGTGAGAAACATCCAGTGAGCTGCGGCAGCTCGTGAGATAGACTGCAGGTCGATGCCGTCAGCCAGGTGGGAAGACTGAGAGAGGCGTGAGACGTGTGCCAAGACCTGCCAACGGCCAGACTTCATTTCTCCTGGAGGATGGGGCACTCGGGGGGGTGGGCAGGGAGGACCTGAGAGGCAGGCGGCGACCAGACCAGCACAAGCCGTGAAACGCACCCACGGCTTCGCCTGTATTGTCACAGCAGTGGGGTGTTTGGACGTCTCTAAATGGGGAGCAAAGGGAAGAATCGGACATGTTTTATTTGGGCTTCAGGATGGCGAGGTCAGAGTTAGCCTGGAATGGGGCAAATTAGAGGCAGAAAGAGCAGGCAGTGCCAGTGGCAATGGCAGTGACCATGGTCAGCGACAGGGTGGACCCGGACAGTGGAGGTCTCAGCAGATGGGTCTCCAGGTGTGTGCCACCTGCCCAGCACCTGTCTCCACTGGACTTCCTGACTCAGACCAAGGAACCACACCCATCCAGGTGTTCCCAACCCACCCAAGCTGCAAACGACCAAACTTCCAGGTGGGTTTGTAGTAGGACACCCGAGTAGGTGTGTAGCTGTGCTTGTCTCAGCTAAAATTTGAGCTTTCTTGGGAGAACTGCATTTTATACTTCATTTATTTCTGTCTGGAGTTCTAGGTGTACCACAGATACTTTCATGAAATACCAGGTGCAACCTGACATATAAAGTCCAAAAAAGATGAGTTCGCTGGTGGAACAAGCACATCTGCTGTCTCAGATACGTTCTAGCCAGTGACGGTCCGATCGGACGGTGCCGCTTGGTAGTCTAGTCACAGCTGAACGTCTTTACTCACCAAGAGGAAGAACAGTAACCAAGAACAGGGGTCGGACACTGAGCTTCTTGGAGGAAGATATCCGCGTGGATGTCTCCTTAGGCTACTGATCTGGGAAGAAAAACCTGTTGAGCATAATTAGCTTCATCCCTTGAAGAGGGATTAGAACATGGGAAAGTCGGTGGGACACATTTATCACAGGGAACGCCGCAAAGAGGACAGCGTCTTTTCGACCTGAGTAGGAAAACGAAACACAGGTGCATTTGGGTCCCCAAACCTCGAGGCTTAAGGTGCCTGCCTCTCCGGAGAAGATTGTTGCTCTCTCCACCCTTGGCGTGAATCTGGAGCTTCCTGGGTCCTGGCCACATGCCACTGTGGATACATGTGCAGGAGAATACTTGTGAAAACGGCAACGCACGCACGTGGCACGTTCACCACGCAGGCTCCGTCCACACACCCGGCGCGGACCGGGCACCCCCGCCGTCTGCCCACAAAGGAGCCGCGCTGTGCTCACGTGGTTGAAGCTGACCACTCGGGCACTGAGGGCCCATCGCCGCCGGAGCTGAGCGCGGCCACGGAGTGGGAAGTCTCGACAGGTTAAGATTACACAACCCCACTGAGCAGCGTGGCCCGTTTACGTATTTGCACGCCAAGCTCTTCATTTTTCAGATGGGTCTTCCTAGGAAGGACTGCGCTTGGTACAAGTAAACAAGAATTAAATATTTACTACATTCTTTTCTTTTCGTCCATCTAAATCATGTCAGACATAACGGAACAATGTGGTCGCTACTCTTCCTAACAGGCTTCGATTCCCAGAGTTTCACCTGGGATATCTCAAGCTCCATGAGGACAAGGGTTTGGAAAGTTGGGCCTTCGTTATACACTCTCTGCGTACAAAGGAAATGTTCCTGGAGTGAGAGTCGGATGATGGGTTTACGCTGACCTTCCTTTATCGGCTCCTACACGGCTCCGCCCCTAAAGAGCTCATGTTACGATGCTTTTATCCTAGCGAGGACTAGGTTTATGGACTAGCCAACATTATGTCTCATAATCAATAGAGCACAGCAATTATCTTAATTATAAAATATGAATAAAGTCAGTTACAAAAATATATTTTTGCCTAGATAAATTTTTAAACAATTTTTTATATTTTATTTATTTGTTTTTAGAGAGAATGGGAAGGAGGGAGAAAGAAAGGGAGAGAAACTTCGATGTTTAAGAGATACTTTGATTGGTTGCCTCTCACACGCCCCCTACTGGGGACCCAGCCCACAACCCAGGCATGTGCCCTGACTGGGAATTGAACTGGCGACCTTCAGGTTCACAGGCCAGTGCTCCATCCACTGTGCCACACCAGCCAGGGCTGCATGGATAAATTTTTAGTAGCATTGAAGCATTCAAAGTGACTCTTTGCTTGATGTTTTAAGGAAACATATTCAAGGAAAATATTACTCATTTCTTTGTCACTGATTCATACTTTGGAAATTGACAAGATAATGACCCTAATAGTCATCCTCATAATTCAAAATGTATTTAAAACATTTTCATAGACTTTTAAAGATTACAGAGAGACTTAGGTAATAGAATCTCCTTCCCAGGGTCTGGGCTTACAAGACCACATTTACCTTCAGTGACCTGAGCAGAGGGGACGGTGGCGTTTGTAGCTATGGGTATTGATTAGAGAGAAGTCCCACTTCAGCGCAGACGACCCAGCATTTTAATCTGTCTGCCTAAAGTTTCACCGCCCCAGCAGCTCTGCCTAGGTGATTCGGTATCTAACTGGCATAAACTTTGTACCTTTCTCTTGTTTTAAGTACAAAGAAACACAAAGCTCTTAACTATCAAAATAGCTGGTTTCCTTCGAAAAGGACATGATCCTCCCTTCCGTGGCAAAGACAATGACGAGACCACTCGGAAACACAGGGAAGTGGATAGGACACCTTGCCAGTGGAATCTGTGTTATGTAAAAACGTAGATGCCAGCAGACAGATACAGGTGGGAAGCTGACGTGCGACCATTAGATGACCTAGTTAAGGTTCTGGGTTAACTAGTTTCCCTTTTACCCAATTACAGTTAGAATCGTTGTAGCGTTTCAGTGTTTCTTTTTAAACTGGTGAGGCGATCGGGTCAGGTGTTATTATATGATAACACTGGAAAAATATTATCCTGGAAACGTGAGCACATAGTTGGGGTCACTTTACGAGAATGGGTGTGATGTTAGGGGCCAAGGGTAGAGAGAAGGGTGAGAATTTCGATACCGTTTCTGCATTCCTAGTACAAGTGTTCAGTTTATACCACCTTTACCTTCTTGGTGAAATGCAAAGACTCTTCATTTATGTGATGACAACCTATGAAGTCCTGGCATGTGTGATTTTTAACAATCATAAACAAGAATAAATTATAGATTAAAGATTTTCAGATCTACTGTAAGACTGGAAAGGACTGTCAACAATTATTAGTCTTAATTATTGTTAAGAGAAATAATTATTGATCAAAAAGAAAAAGAAATAGACTCAAATCTATTAGCCCAAGTAACCATTGACTTACATTTCAAAACCATTTCAAAAATTCTGCCCGTCACCAGATTTTTCATCTTAGAATCTTGCCTTTTAGCATGTCATCACTCATGACATACTAATTAACTCGTGACGTGGACATTAATCATGTTCTGTGAGTATGCACCTTGAACTCATGCCTCCTGCTTTTTTTTTTTTTTTTTTTTTTGCAGCAGAAGCATGGGGGTGGGGGGCGGAAACGATGGCTGCATGATTTATTTCATCCATGGAATCAACAGTTGTTATCGCAATGATATTTTCTAGAACCATATGAAACAGTCATGGACGGAAAGTAAACGAGAGCCCAGCCAGTCCAGTGGCCGGGAGGTTTGCGTGCTGCTTTCTTGTCCAGCCCAGGCCTGGCTCACTGAAAGCACAGGGGGGCCGGGACTTGCACTCTCGAGGAAACTGGCAAGGGCGCCCCACGCGCCAGCACTGAAAACGTGCTCCCTCCCTCCCCCCCCCCACTGCGGGAACGTCACGCATTACGTTCCATCCTTGTCGGCCATGACACGAGGGCGCTGCTCACTTTGGGGCTATGTGAGCACTAGAGAGACAAGGCGGTTGAGTGTGAGCACTAGAGGGACAAGGTGGTTGAGTCTGAGGTGGGACCGCTAACCCTGGAGAAAACAGGACCTGCTCAGAGAAGCTCACTTCTGAGACACACGCATGTGCGCAGGCACCCAGTCAGGAGAAGGCGCTGATTCTGCTCCTGTGCACCCAGCACCGCGAACTAACACTCTGAGCATCAAACATTCCGGAGGGCCGGGAACCCTGGCTCAGGCACGAGCAGTTAATGATATGGCAACTATGAGAGGCTTACACTGGGATTCAGAGGCCAAGAAGGAGCCGTGGTCTTTCCTCCGTGAGAAGCGAGACCCCAGCCTCCTCCTTCTTTGCGCCAGCACTCAGCTGTGCGCCTTAGATCTGCCCAGCAGAAGGCCCACCGGAGCCCGGTGTGGGGGCCTGGCCACCTGCCAGGGATGGAACCCCTCCTGCGAAGCCCAGTGAGTGTCCCTCCCCGCTCCGAAGCAGGGCCGTCACTCACAGCCGGCCCTGGCCACCGCTGAGAAGCTAATGAGTGAAAAGCCAAAGTACACAAAAAAATCATCATCCCAGTTTAGGGGAAAAAAAGCAAGTGCTATACATCAGAATATTAATGACTGCCTGTCAAAAATGACCTTCCTGGGTGTTGAACAAAGCCTGCCACGGCTCCTCCCATCAGCCAGCGGGAAGGCCTGTCCCCAGCGGGGCGGCCGTGTGTCATGCACAGCCCGGCTCTGGGGCAGCCTGCTCCGAACACTCTCGCCGCAATTCCATTTTCCGGAGGCAGCTGAAGCGTCCATAGTCCAGACGCCAGTGAGTGAGCCTGCCTGGTAACAAGCCTTACGGAGGAGAGAGTCGTCTTTTTTTTTTCCTACCTTTGCTTCTTTCTTTTTCAGCCTCCTGTTGGCTGATTTTTAATTCTTCTCTCATCCAGTGTTTTGGGTTGTTTTTCACATTTAAAAAAACAACAACAGCCAGGATGCCCCCTGGAGCAAATAGAAACCAACCTTTCTGACCCCGAGGTGGGTCCTTTGCAGGCAAATGCTAGAAATAAATGGACGGGCAGCCCGGCCGGGAGTGAGACCCCGAGTCTGGCCTTGGAGAGCCTGCGTGACAGCTGCCACTCAGACGAGCACATCTGCGTGACGATGACACCTGCGTGGTGCCTGCGCTGTGACCCAAAGTTGGGCGGGAGAATCGGGGCATCTTTCTAGAGAAGATGACCATTTGACGGGAAAAGCATCAGCAGATGCCCCGTACTTGGGCCACCCTCTGATTACATTACTGTCCTTCTGCTCACAATGTCGTGGGGTCAGGAATTTGTGGAGGACTCGTCCAGATAGTTCTTGCTGGGGGTGTTTGGAGTGATTGGCCTCAGGTGTCCTCTGGGACTGCCATCACCTGACGGTCCCCTGGAGCCAGGTGTCCAATGCAGCTCATGCGAGTGGGAGCTGCTGCCTGGTTGCTGGGACCTAAGGGGCCGTCGGCCAAAATCCTCCACATGGACTCCTCGACCCGGGGTCAGACAGCTACTAGACTTCTGATACGGCAGCTCCAGTGCTGATACGGCAGCTCCAGTGCAACCACGAGGCACCTGTGAACAGGACGGGAGCCGTGGTGTCTTTTCCGAATGCAGTCAGCCGGTTACAGAGGAGCCTCAGCTTACCCGGGCTCAAGGAGAGGGTGGGGGCAGCGGGGAGCAGTGCTCTCTGGGAACTGTGTCAGTGAACTTCCGTTCATTCCTCTTAAGCTGCCGCAAACGTACGGGAAACAAATGAGTAAAACAAATTCATTTTTCTTGTTTTGACCTGAAGAGCTGAGATCCATTGACATCCATTGACATCCAGCGTAGTCCGGGCTGCGTGGGAAATATTTCGGAGAGACTCAGATTCCATCTGGAAGTCGACATCCGTGCTGCTATCATCTGCACTTAATCTCTCTCCACAGTTTCACTGAATCAGTGTTCCTGTTACCCGAGTAGCTGGGGCTGCTGGTCAAGATGCAGGAGGAATGAATGCAAGCACGTGTTTTTGGATCAGCAGCCTTCGTAGGGACAGGGTTTCTGTTCTGGACCATTCAGCCTGGTTTCAGGAGTTGTAACCCTCACCCCACGGTGGGCTGTGTAAGAGCCCAAGGGACCCACTTCATCTGGGTCTGTTCTGTCACGAGGACGTGACCTACGAAGGAGACAAGGCTTATCTCCCTGGCAGGGGCGCTGCTTCTGCCTCATCCGTCTCTGGCCCCATTGCTTAGTTGGTTAGTCAATGACGGGTAAGACTCCTCACGGGAGGGGCAACCTAAGCCAGACACGACCACTTGGGAGGCCTCATGGAAGGACTCGGGGGGCTGCAGCAAAGAGGATGTGATGGACCCTCACTCCCCCCCCTGGCTATTCTGACATAGCCCGAGTCCTCATTTCCATCTGGGAGATGTCTCCTGCTTCCTAATCGGCTTAAAGCCTGAAACTGTGGGGATGAGCGGTGCAGCCCTGTACCAGCCAGGACGGCTCCCTGGGTGATCCGGACATAAGAAAGAATTCCTAAAGTCCTGTGAAACCTGCTTTGCTAAGAGTGCTCTCCCTTAGGTGATAAGTGTCCCAGGAGGAAATGAGTATGTCTCCCAAAGTTTGGCAACCCCCTTTCCAGACAGACACTGGCTCAGATTAAGCCCTCAGATTTCTTTGACATGTTAAACCTGTATTCCGGTGTATTTGAGCCCAATAAAAGCCTAGTGAGGAAGGGGCTCTGGGTCATTCTCCTCTGAGAGTTTGACCGCTTTCCTCCCCAAGCAGAAATGTCTTGGTAGTTTTTATTTTCATCCGTGACAGAGGGATGGGGCTCTGCGGGCGGAGCCCCCTACAGGTTCCGAATCGCTTGTTATCCACGTGGGGAGCTCACCTGCGTGGGAACAGGATGAGGTCAAAACAGGGTCATTGAAGACTGTTAAGTTCAGAGGGCTTTCTCTTTTACTCACTCACTGACATGCACTCATGATGAATTCATTCATTTTTTCAACTAAATTTTTTCTTTTGGTCATAGTGGGCACACGATGCTCCAACAGTTTCAGGTGAACTGAGTGGTGATGTGACATTCGTACCCCTCACTCCGTGATCACCGCCACGTCCCGTTGCCCTCCGCCACCGTGTGAAATTGCTTTGATATTATTTTGTTTCAGTGTTTTTTTATTTTTTAATCACAGTTAACATACGATGTTATATTTGTTTCAGAGGTATAACGTAGCGATTTGACGTTTATAGAATGTACATAGTGATGACCTTGATAGATACAGTCCCCCTCGGTCACCATACGAAGTTATCACGATATTATTGACTACGTTCCCAGTGCTGAACTTGACACCCCGGAACTCATTCATTTTATAACTGGAAGTTTGTGCCACTAAATCCCCTCCACCTCCTTCGCCCACCCCACCCCCGGCCCCTCCCGGCTGCGAGCCTCGGTTTGTTTTCTGCATCTAAACACGTTCTGCAGGTGCGTCACTGCCTTTACAGTTACCTGCGTCAGCCTCTGGAGGCCTGTAAACCCGGGCGGTTGAGGGCTGTAAGCTTCGTCCTCATCTTGAACTTCACTATCCATTTGGCACTGAGGCCTGGGACAAGGCTCATATGCAGTCACCAGGATTCCTCCATTCAAGACGAATTGTGTAGCAGAATAACAGTGGGCCTGATTTGCTCTCCTGGTTCCGACCTGACAATGCATTTGGTAAACAGGAAGCTCTATGACTGTATTATGCGAGGAAAAGGTGATATCACCTCAAAGGCTGCTTCTCAGATTTGCGTTTCAAACAGGCCTCCTGGTTGATCGGAGACGAACAGCTCACCCACGGGCCACATGTGGGGAGTTGTACTTCAGGATCTCGTGCGGAGTCTGCGAGGTGTCACGTGAGCCTGTCCCTCCGCTCAGTCGGTCAGCGCCATCTCTTCTCAGTAGCAAACGGTTTCCTCACGACGTTTGGTTCGATTGTCTCACTGTGATCGAAAACGCCTCTCTGGGATCCAACTTCAGAACGATCTGTAGGACTAGCAGCCACTTAGGAAAGTGCCCCCTTGCTGCTCCGCCTGCTTTGGAAGTGGAGTGTGGGGCGTCGTAGGCGTTTGCAAGGCTCTGGCCCAGAGGTGGCACGCGCTTCTTCTCTTTCCTTCCCGGACCGTAAATGAGGAGCGCCTCGGGAACGTCAGGTGGCTGGACCGGCCCTCACCTGAAGGAGGTGCCACGTTCCTCTTCCACATCCTTGGACCGGGAGCCCCAGCACTGGGCTAATGACGGAGAGGCTCAGAATGGTGGAGCTAAAGAATGATTAGAGCCCTGGCTGATGGTCGTCCCCATATGCCAAGGTTGCAGGTTCGATCCCTGGTTAGGGCACATAGAAGAATCAAACAATGCGTGCAGAAATACGTGGAACAACTAATTGATCTCTCTCTCACCCCCGTTTCCTCTCTCTCTCTCTCTCTCTCTCAAATCAATAAACATAGCATCCCCAGGTGAGGGTTAATTTTTTGAAAGTCTATATAAGTATTAGGTTTATTATTAGCACTCAAAAAAAACAGTGCCATAAGTCAGATTACATGAAATTCCCTTATGGAGAGGACGAGTCCCCAAAACCCCGATTCCGCTTCCTTGCCAACAGAGCTCCCGGTCAGCGCTGCTCTGTCCCGGTGCCAACAGGGAGATTTGTGGAGCTCAAGCTGGAAACAGCAGTTCCTACGTCTGCATGTCGGCGAGTGCGCAGGAGGCGGGCGTCGCCGAGTGCATTTCTTCATTGCACGGTGAGAGTCGCTGAGCTCTCTCCGTTCCGTGGGCTGCAGCCCGTGTGCCCACAGCAGCTTGGCGGCGTGTTTTCCCCGAGGCTCGGCGGGGGCGGGGGGGCGGGGGGCTTCGGTGAGATCAAGGTGTGGAACCGACGGCCGTGCGGACTGCTCGGGTGTTTTCCTTCCGCGGCGGCACGATATTCTCTTGCGTCTGTGGCTGTGCCCAACGACCACAGACGCAGCGGCTAAAACAGCACGTGCATCCTCTCAGCCACCCGGAGGGCCGGAGAAGGGGGTCCCGGCTGCGCTTCTCCGGGAGGCTTCGCTGGGGAACCGGTTCCCTGACGGCGGCGCCCGGTCGGCCTGCGTCCTGTGGACTGCGGCCGGTTCCCCCATCTCGCCGACTCTGGCTCCCACGCTCCCACCGCCTACATCTCCTGGGACCCCCTCCTCCCTTCCAGGGCTCCGCGAGGCCTGGGGCCCTTTAATCGGACCTGCACGGCACAGGTCCCGGGGTGGGGGCCTCTTCGGGAGACCATCACCCTGTGTAGCGCAATGCTCCGCACCGTTTTTCTCTTTGAACTACCGCTCCTAGCAGCATCGGACTCACGGTTGCCTGGGGTCCGAAGTGACCGGCTACAGGTCGCACGTGGATCTTGATCAGGTTGCAATGGCTGGAGTCGCTTCGAAATTCGCTACTTGACCACAACAGACGTGTGCCGGCCCCACGGCTTCTGTGCGTCAGGAACTCGGGGGCGGCTCGGCCGGGTGGTTCTGGCCCGGGCGCTCTGGTGAGGCCTCAGGCAAGACGCCGTCTGGGGCCGCGGGGGCTGCCCCCCAGGAGGCCCTCGCACAAGGGGAGTGAGCAGGTGCTGGCTACCGGGGGGAGGCTGTGGTTCCTCGCCAAACGGACCTCTCCACAGGCCTCTTCTTCTTCCTTTTTTAAATCCTCACCCAAGAACATGGTTATTGATCTTAGGGAGAGGGAAGGGAGGGAGAGAGAAAGGGAGAGAAACACCCGTGTGAGAGAGAAACATCAGTCGGTTGCCTCTTGTGCGTGCCCCCACTGGGGTTGGAACCCGGGACCCAGCTATGTGCCCTGGCCCAGGAAATTGAACCTGTGACCTTTCGGTTTATGGGATGACGCTCCAACCAACGGAGCCACACTGGTCTGGGCTATGTAGGCGTCTTGGTGTCCACGTGACAGCTGATGTCTCTAGAGAGAGCAGTTCAGGGAAGAGCAAGGTGAAAACCACAGGGTTCCATGAACTGCCCGTGGAAGTCACACACTGTCAGTTCCACAGGCTCCACCGGCCACCCAGGCCGGCTCGGAGTCACTCTGGTGGGGACGGCAGAGGGCAGGAGTTCCCGGAGGGAGCAGACTTTGGGGGCCGTCCTGGCGTGTGGCCAGCACGTAGGTGTGTAAGAGTGAGCGGTCTTCCGGTGTGACGGAAGGGCAGCCGCCTGTGAGATCGGAGGGGCTGCTGTCCTTGACGTGACCTTCCCGAAATCAGCTGGAATCTCCAATGACGAACCAATGAACAGAGGTTATGAATGTTTTTCTCAGACTCGAGGAAGAGGTCAGCCACAGAGCAGAGTCAACGCCGAACTCCGATATTCTGACTTGAAATTCAGCAATCCTATCTCTACTCCAAGCCTTATTTGGTAGGAAAATTCACTGTGGGGTCTGCCAGGAGTTATTTCACCTTATTGCATCAGATAAGTGTTGATTTCTGACTGCAGTCTAGTGATCTAGTACATTAACCCCTGAGAATAAGTTCCCTCGACTGAAAAACCAAATTAAAAAGAAAATGTGCAGAACTGCGACCGATGAGCGTTGGGCCATCAACAGATTTCCCTCCGTAACTTAGTCTCCTGGCATTTCCCCGCGCGCGCGGAGGGTCACGTCTCAGAGCCCCCTCTGCTTTCGTTCAGGCTCCGGCGCGGCCCGTGTGGGGTGTTGCGGCGTATTGATAAGCCGCACACTTTGGGTTTATATTTACTGTTTCCTGACAGTCGACTTTTCCTACCTTCTCTTCCACCAGCAGCCGAAGGGCGTTAAGCTATGGCATCCGCTCTTCGCTTGCCCTCCCCCCAAAGACAGAGAGAGAGAAAGGAGAAGGAAGGGGAGAAGGGCGGGGGGAGTCTCCGCTTCATCACGTGGAGACTAACTTTGTCATCAATAGGTGTGAGATCTTCAGAGCTGTCAGCGGCTCCGGGCTGGTGCCGGCTGCCAGGAATACAGCTACTGGCAACACCTCCCGTGGCACCGAGGAAGGTGTCGCGCGAGACGCCTCAGCAGCCAGCCAGGCAGATTTAGCGACAGCCGTTCCCTCCTGGGCTATTTCTAGAGACCGTGCCTGTTCTGTTGAGAGCAACGCTGAGACCAGTTTCTCCCGGGAGGACAGTCCTTCCTGGGGGCCTCTTTTCGGGGGGAGGGGGCACCTTCCCCCCGCCCTGATGGTACGACAGGCACGAGAGGTGAGCTGGGACTCCTCCTCCGTCCTCTCGTCCCTTCTGGACCCCTCCCTGTCCTTCCTTAGTCCGTCTACCGACCCATCTACCTACCGACACCCTTTTATCCCTCGGAGAGGTGCTGCATGCTGGCACCCCGTCACCTCCTCCACACTGTGCCCGCCCAACAGTGGGCCACTGCCGTGTTCGCTCAGGTGTCCTCCCAGACCCCTAAAATCTCAGGGTCTCGGACTGCTCTCCTCCAGGGACGCTTCCCCTCCAAACCGCCCCGACCTCATCCCCACGGCAGCACCCGCCCTGGAATCCCCCTGCAACCTCCCATCCAAGCGCCCTGGTCTCCGAACAGCATCTCCCGGCCTCTCTGCCCCTCCCCTCAATGCCGTTGCCCTGACTACCGTGTCTGCCCCGTGTCAGTTGAAATCCGTGGATGCTACCAGCTTTGTACCTAATCTCACGCCCTCCTGTCCTTCCTTCAGCTTCTGTTGTCGACCTTTATATTCGCTTCCTGGAATGCCTACTTACCTGTGCGGTATTTATCGGACACAGTCTCAGTTTGGGTGGCATCTAAAGGTCTGCCTGCCTCCTCCCCGTACCTGCTCAGGTGAAAATGTGTGGTGTCAAAACCAGCAGCCCTGATGACGCTGTCACTGAGGCTCGCAAGACGTTCACTGGGCTCTTAGCACCGCCCCACGGGACCGCGTCCGCTCTGGTCCTGTACACCTTCCTCCCACCCCTCGTCTCTCCCCACACCTCTCACCTGCCACACCTTTCTCACCCTCCTGGCAAAGCAACCACAGAGAGTTCCCCAAGCTCCGGCCATGTCCGTATCCTCCGCATCCCCCCAGGCGATGGGGGAAAAACGCCAGCGTCTTCCTCGTGCGCGGACTCCATCACCTCCGTCCATTCAACAACCCGATTTCCACCGACTCTCCTTGTGGGTCCCGGATAATGGCCACTCTCTCCCTCTTACGTTTTCTTCATCGGCACACAAAGCCACCATCACTTCCCCCATCTTCGAAACACCCTCCCTCGACCCACCTTCCCCATCCAGCGACTCCCCTGCTTCCTTTCGCCTTCTGGAAGAGCCCCACTAAAAACAGTCATCTGCGCACAGTGTGTCCCTGTTCCGCCTGAATTCACTAAGCCCCTCCGCCTCCGTGAGCCTCTTCCAGCCACCAGCTGCCTGCCGCCTTGTTCTGGGTCCAAGGTCAACTCACGGTTCTCAGCTTCCTGACCCACAAGTAGAAGTGGACGCATTTAAAATACCTTAAAATTTTAAGTCCACATTTTATTGTGATGCATTAGGAAGAAGTTCTGGCCGATTACATCATTCGAGACATTTCAGGATTTATTTGTTTAAGCTACAGGCCATTTCGTAAAGATATAGCAGTGTAATAAAGAAACCACAAAAAATGCTCACGTGAAGGTTATACATGAGGGTGGGGTAAGGTCTGGTCGGATCAGAGTACCTGGATGTTAGGGTTTCGGTCGGACCGAGCCTGTGGGATGGGGGGCACTGTTCTTCGGAGCCCTCCCTCCGAATTACAACTTTGAATCCATTACGCAATCCGGTGGAAGTACTGGTTCAACATTTCAGAAAGGTAATGAGGTATATTTTTAATCACCACAAATTGCACATTCTGGATTTATTTTCTGTCTCCACGTTCTTCTCATCTTATGTATTTACATATGATTTTTTACATCACAGCAATTACAGGGTACAACTTGCATCCCTTTTAAACATGAGATTACAGCATAAACATTTTTCCCGTTGCTACGTAATGCGCATAACCACTCTTTAAATGACTGCATCACACTCTATGTACTGGGTAAGCCGTAATCCGGTCCCCCCGTTGCTGTACATTCACGTGGTTCCCGATCTCGCACAAAGAACCCTGCCACCACCGTCTCTGTGATTAGTAAATTATATCACTTCTGGAGGCAGATTCATAGGAAGGAAATGGCTGCATCGGGAAACGTGTTGCCAAGTCGCGTTCCGAAGGGGCTCGCCCTGCCAGCAGTAATACAAGTGCTTGTATCCGAGCTCTCCCATCCTCGCCAGGTTCGGCCGTGTGAGTCTTTTTTCTACGTTTTATAATTTAATAGTCACGGCATTCACTCTGAGTCTTCCCCTGCGGATGCCCACGATCTCGGGTGTTGGCGGAGGGAACAGGAACCTTGCTCCGGGGCCGGCCGGGCCTGTCGCCGCGCCAGGAAGGCGCGCCCCCCGCCTCCGCCTCCCCGCGCGGGGGTCCCTCAGCAGCCGCGTGGTGGCTCGCTTCTCCTCCTCCCACAGCCAGTGTCTAACGCTTAGTCACACGTTCAGGTGCCTCTTTACTTTACTGAGCCCTCCAGGAAAGTGGAAAGCAGCTGGACGCAGGCGCTCTGTCTCGGCTGGGACAGTGCTGGGCGGGCGGTGGGACCTGGACAAAGAGCGTTGACAGGAGATGGAACGCGAAGGATTTAATGAACGGATCTCGATGTCTAATAAACAGCATCCGTTCTGCCCCCTGGCCATCGGGATGGTTTATAGATACTCAGTGCCACCGCCTCTTTTCTGGGCGCCCCCCACGGGGTCACGCTCGGGCAGGGTCACGCGCAGGCGCCGGGCCCAGCAGACGCGGCGTGTGTCTCTTTGGGGCGCCCTGAGGCCGGGCACGCGCAGCGCGGTTCCCTGCCGCTCCGCCCGCGTCCGCGCCCCTGCTCCAAACGGCGGCCCCTCCGCCAGCCCGCGTCTCGGTTTCGGACGGCTGCCACCAGGTCAGAGCCCGCAGGTGCCCCTTGGGGGGCCATGTTGCGGGAACCAGAAACAAACAGTAAGTCCTGGGGGCTCGGAGGGAGGCGTGGCTCTTCTTGCATGACATCAAGTGCAACCTGACGGATGCGGAGATTAGTGGGTTTGAATAACGCGGACTCGCACCTGGCTGCCCGAGACTTTCCGCTGCTCCCCGCGACGGGCGGTGAACAGGCGTGTTGGTTTGTTAGCGCTGAGCGCACAGGTGGCGTAGTCAACACGGACTGTGGTGCCGCAGTTCTAGGGGCTGGAACCTGCCATCCAGGGGACGCTTCCTTCTGAAGCCCCAGTTGTGGGGGAGAATTGGTTCCGTGCCTCTCACTTCGGGGTCCCTGGCATGGGGAAGCCTCCCCCGATCTCTGCCTGCATCTCACATAGTGTTGTGCCCGTGAGTGAGTGTCCGAGTTCAGATCTCCCCTTCCTGTGAGGACACCAGGCACTGGGATCGGGGTCCCCCTCTACTCTAGTCTTTGTACCTGCAGCTGCTCTACTTCCAAACACGGTCACAGCGCGAGATACGTACGTGGGGTCGGACCGCAACGACGCAACTGAGCTCATTAACAATAGGAATAGGAGTGTCTGCTTGGACTTACCGCCCCACGTGAAGTTTTATCTCTGTATGGCGTACGTATATTTAACCTGAATAGAAGAGAATCTCTCTGACTCTTGCTTCTGCAATTCTTACAATGGCCCTGAAAATCTGTTGAATTGGAAAGAGCTAGCAATAACGAGAGGAATGCAGGAGTTGGGAAATGGCCGTGTTATCTTTTTAAAATGTATATTGTCAAAGGGGACAGTGTCGGTGTCCCCACGGATGGGACACACCCGGCTGGTATGTCCCCACGTCTTCAGCATTTCAGGATCAGGGCCGAGTATTCAGCATAAATACAAAGGCTCTGAAACAGCGTGACGTGATCCCAGGTTCTGCCACCATACGTCTTAGGAATTTCGCTGGAAAAAATGCCAGGTCCCCATTATTTGGTTTTTGAGGCACAATAGGCAAGTTGATTCCCTCAACACACAGCGCCGAATCACAAATGTGATTAGGTATGACTCGGGTGTCCCTGGAGGCCTCAGAGAGCCTGCAAATTCCACTGCACTGAAGTTGTGAATTCAATCATTGCCGTTCATGATCGTGAGGCTTTACATTTTATTTACAATCAAACCATGTTAAATTAACACTGAACCATGTGCTGAAAACATTCTTGAATTTTTTGACACGTCTTTGAGTTCTTGCCTGGAGATAAAACCTGGAAGCCTCCTGTGTTAGGTCAGAGTTGCTCAAGAAACCAGACCGGCACAGCGGGCTAAGGGGAGCAGGATATACTAGCGGAATAGGAGGGACTAAGAGGGAATAGGAGGTTGTCCTTAGATCCGGGTTTTTAAACGCAAAAACCTGCGGTTGGGGTATCAGAGCCTGATTGGCTGCAGCTGGTTGCGGGTGCAGGCTCGCGTTATAGCTGCATCCTGTTACCGCGGACAGGCTGACCCCAGACCCTGACCTCCGTCTGTTTTTCCTGGGCAGGGTCCGCAGGCAGCTCCCCGCACTGCCCCCCAATGCCACTTCCAGCCGGTGGTTTTCCATTCCTCCCGGGCCGGCCTCGGTCTCTCATCCCGTCACGCTTTCTGTACTTTCAGGTGTGAGAAAAAATACCTTGTTTCAGGATGTGCTTACACACAGCGAACATATGGGTGTGGGGGCCACTTTTGATGATCAGATAGATGTCTTTAAGGCGAGGCCAGTGTCGTAACGGCAAAGAGGTCGAAGGAACAGCAGTGACGCATCCGGCACGAGCCCATGCATTTTATTTCGGAACAGGAAGCGGGGTGCACTGCCGTCTCGGGGACCCTCGGGGTCGAGGCTGCTGAGGCATCCGTCCGGAAGGGTAGGGACGGCGTCTGTCTTTCTAACCATCGGCAGGTGGCCCTGGACCCTCAGCATTTGTTGCAAGGCCTTCACGGGCATGAGGAAGACCTCCAGGGACCCCTGATTCATACCTAAGATGTTTCCCTATTTTTAAAAGTGTTTTCTTTCTGCTTCTTTTTTTAAAAAAAAATATCAATGTAAAACTACACTTTTTTTTTCCTCCTGGGAAGAAAAAAAATGTTTCGCTTTTCTAGAAGTGGGAGTGTTTCAGTACAAAATGAAAATGGAGACGCATTTATAACGCGACACTGAGGGCCAGCAGGCCAGAGGATGGTGCCCGCCAGGATGGCCCTTGTCGAGAGGGGCATCCGCGGATGGGAACTTGGCGGTTTCGTCCGAATGCTGGAGGTCGGGGTGTGTCCGCTCGTCGGTGTTTTTTTACCTGGAGGTCCTCGTGATTTGAAAGACCACAGATTTGAAAATGGCAGTTGACTTTAGAGTTTAGATCCCACAGCCCATGCATGACTCATGTCTTGGGCTGGGGACAGCAGCTGGATCCCCCCTTCCTCCTCCCCTCTCCCCCTCCTCCGTTTTATTAACCCTCGACCGTGTCCTGAGACTATCAGACTGGGGATGAGCTATCATCTACCCATGAAAGCAGCAGGAAAGAAAAATTTAAAATACTCAGAACTTTTGTTCTTCTTAAAAGGGAATCATTCACTTAGTATGTGGAAAAAACTTCCTTAATTGACACTTTAAGAGAATCGTAACTCAGAAAATTCATCGGAAAGCCCAGGCCTGGCCAATTGCGAGAAGATCGGTGTTTGCAGGTACGTCCAGGACAGTTTGGTACCTGCCCAGGGCAACTTTTTAGAAGCGGAAACAAGGTGATTTACGCCCAGGCTTGAGCCCCTCGCTGCCATTAGGGGGCCAGTGATGCCATCAACTGTGTACCTGCACAGTGTCCCAGGTGTTTGCAGGCGGCCGTGATTTGTCCCTGAGGAGGTGGCCGGTGGGATGCACAGGGTCCCTTGGCCGCCTGAAGAGCTGGTCTCATCCGACCACTGTGCCCCCTTCCCCAGATTCTGCAGTCGCCCCGACTTTGCAAGCGCTCTCTATCTGTCTCCCCCCAAGAAGGGATTCACACGTGGGAGGAAAAACCAACCTTAGTTTTTTTTTAATTTAATTTTTAAAATTTTTATTTGAAAACTACGTTACACAGCAGCGAACACTCCCTCCCCACTGCTCGTCCACTGCCGACGGACCCGAGGCACCGGGCTGGGGAAGGTCCTGAGAAAAAAGAGGCCCGTTGGGGAGGAAGAGACCGTCTGCCAAAGAAGGCCCACCTCTCTCGTCACGGAACGGAGCCTTTCGGATCATCTCAGGGTCACAGAAAACAGGGGCGGCACCTCCGCCCTGCTGAGATGACAGGAAGTTTCAGGCCGACCCACCGGGCCCCCGGCAGTAGAATAAAGATTGTCTTCATCGGAACGACGATGCGTTAGCCTGCTTTTACTAGATTCTACATGTACACATTTACCCATTAGTATCTTCTTCAATACGTTTTCTCGTTATTCTGGGAACAGGGAGTAATGGTTCCTCAGGGGTCTTGGCGGGCTTTTTGCCCTCTGCACACGTCTCTTTTTATTTTCTGAAACTGCTTGATGGGGGGATCCTTCATTGCACACTCCTGGGACCATGGCATTGAACTCTTGGAGAGGAACTTACTGTGGTCCAGCGTCCAGTCTAGGTTTCTGAGGAGGTTTTAAGTCCTGCACTGAGACCAGGTTTAGGAAGGTGCAAAGATCCGACGTACGAGCGAATGCACAGTGGAGGCTTCCAACAGGAACACTTCACTAATTGGCTCCTTGGAAAACGGATACCAGGACCGACAGAACTGACCCACCTGGCAAAGTCTTACTGGGAGTCCTGCCTCCTAAGACATCGTGAAGTCCCCTGTCCCACGCATGCTCAGAAGCGAATTCCCCGCTCCTATCGCTGCCCTATTACTCTTTTTAAAGAGGGTCCAGGCATTCCAAGCTTTTTCATGTTCTAAATTTCCACCAGAACCGAATTTGCTTTCAAGGTCTGGTATGGGTAGTAATATGAAATATCCAGTTTTGGCCCCACTTAAAAAAAAGAAAGTTATAACTCTACGCAGTGATGGAAAAGAAGACGTAACGTCTATTTTGGAAGTGATGGAAAAGTCTGTGGTTGTGTTTATTTTCTGATTTCTGGTGAAATTACAGAGAAGACTCAAAATTTATTCTCCTTAGTTCTGGCAAGGTCCAGAGTATCGTTTCAGTCAACTACCAATAGCTTGCCGCAGGCGAAGCCGCGCAGCCTTTCGCGGTGGCCGA
Source organism: Glossophaga mutica (assembly GCA_039655065.1). Taxonomy (NCBI): domain Eukaryota; kingdom Metazoa; phylum Chordata; class Mammalia; order Chiroptera; family Phyllostomidae; genus Glossophaga; species Glossophaga mutica. The sequence continues at coordinate 3,275,182 of CM077316.1, forward strand.
GTCGTTGTTCAGAAACATGTTAAGTGATTTTCTCACGGCCCAGTTCACCTCCCTGATGATTTTCACCCCTAGTTCCACACGCTCAGTGTAAAGTGTGTTCCTCGGGGTCTCTCCTGGGGACGGGGGGGACAGGGGTCAGCGTGACAGGGGGGCCTCTGATTTAGGTTTCAAACCGTCCGAAGGCCTCACCACTACTCTCGACCTGATGTTTTAACGGAAAGTAGTTTACTGTGCTGCTGGCCATTTGGAAGTGCTCATTCTCAAACAAAGGTAAACTACATAAACTACAGCACGGTTTTTGTACCTTTATTTTGGCATTTCATTTTCTTCAATATAGGGGGCTTCCCAGGCCTCCACCAGCCTTGGGAAAGGCCGCAGCGTGTCTGCTGAGTGGCAGCTGTGAGCTACTGGGCAGGAACCCTAGTCCAGGATCGGAAGAGGTGCAGCGAAACTTTAACTGCCTCTTACCAGCGGGGTGGAACCGGGCACATGAGTTACCTGGCCTTGGCTGCGTTGTCCTCATCTATAAAAGTGAAGCCAGACTCTTAACATTTACCTGGGACTACTGTGCGGATAAAGTGATATAATAAATGAAAAACATACTTTGCACAATATAAAGTACTACATGTGTGCAAGGTAAAATGTGTCGACCACATTTCTGGCCTTTATAGAATTTGCAGTATGTTGTCAGGGTGTGGAAACGCGACTAGTAAAAGAACCTAAGAACGGAGACCCCCACCGCACCCGAGACACTGTTATCAGCGCACAGGGGCTCCGGGCGTGGGTACCATCGCTGGGCTTAGCCACTTGAACTACCCTACACACTGTCTGCATCCAGACACTACGAGGCAACAATTAAAGCACCATTGCCAGCAACAAAAATCCAAATAAATAGTTTTTAATTATGATACATTACTTATTACAGTAAAAATTGGCATTTTCCCCTTCAAAAGCAGAAGCACCAGTCTTAGAAGGTATAGAATGGACGGCGTTTTCAGGGAAATGGAGCATAATACTATGTGCGACATTATTTTAGTTTAGAACATCCTTTCTAAAAGTAACTTCACACACCGAAACCTGTCGGGATGGACATAATGTCATGCTGAATAGTCAAGTAAAAACCCCCACTTCAAATGAAATAAGCCCACTGCAAACGAAATACGGCACACGGCTGAAAAGAGAATATGAAGAATGAAAAAGCATAACTCGCCCCACACGGAGGGATTTCTTACGCAAATAGGACTCGTGCGGAGGTTTCTCTTCGCATACTTCCCGTCGTTCTCTGAGAAACTGAAGTGGATGCTGTGTTTCGGAATGAACGCTTCCACTGGGGCATCCCATTTTCACTGCGCACCTACTGTGTGGTGGACCTTGCTCTAGGTCACGGGGTGGGGGGTACAGAGAAGTCACAGCCCTGCCTTGGAGGAGCTCACAGTCTAGTGGGGGGGGGGGGGACAGACACATGGACACTGGTTTCAAAATTATAAAAATCATTAGACAACGTGAGAAACTTCTTCTGCAACCAAACGAGCTTTGGGTGTCACGGACGGATGGCGAACAAGGAGGACGTCCAGTGCAGGGAGAGCCCGGCGGCTTCCGTATCATGTGACTTCCGCAAAGGCGGCGATGGGGTTCTGCAAAGAGAAAGGGATTCCGGGGTCAGGCTCTGGGGGAAGGGACGCGCTTCAGCACGCACTCAGCGTTCTCACCAACAGCCGCCAGCCTCACGGAGAACCGTGGCCCGTGCAGGTTCCGGGGGCGAAACCGCAGGGCGTTGCTGAGCTAGCAGCGCTAGGTGTCCGGCCGTGGACGTAGCTGCTGCTCGCACGTTGTGTTTCGCAGTCGTAATTAACCAAGTGAAGGTGAGGCTGTCGTGCCTGCTTTCTGCACAATGACCGCTGGCGTGGGGAGAGAGGAAGAACGGCCGAGCCCGGCACCTGCGCGTTCTGCTCGGCGCTGCCGCGATGCTGGGGCTCCGCCGGCGCAGGCGCCGTGGGGACGCGATGGCGTCTGGTCACCCTCCGAGTCCTACTTCAACACCCGTATCTGAGGCAGGGAGCCAGACCACAGGCGGTCCTCTCTGTCGTTTACCTAAGCCACGGAATCCTCCACGAAGCCTTTTTACTTTCCACTTTTTTTTTTCAAACAGCAGAATTGGGTACAAAGAATCCCTGTGGAATGGCTAATATTTACATGGGGTCCGACGTGCAAGGTCCAGCCGTGGCTGCTGAAGCCCTGCAGTGGACAACGGGTAGGACACGGATCATGCCGTGCACAGGGTCACGTCAAGGTCAAGCGTGGGTGACGGCCCCCAGCCAGAGCAGCGGCACCGCAGAAGGGTCCCACCGTCCCAGTTCCGAGGGCACGGCAGAGCAGTTTGGTCCTGGCTCGAAGTCAAAGGCATCCTACGGAATCTCACGAAATGAATGCATGTCATATGGTCTCTCCCAGGGTACGGGGCCCTTTTCCGATTAAAGTGTAAAATGTTTAACGAGTTAAAACGGTATTGAAAAAATGTGTGCAAAGACATTAAACTTCATTTGCACCGAAGGTAGTAGGCATATCAAATCACCACCAGGGGAAGATCACTAACTACCACTTAAGGCACTCTTTCGTTCTCTAGGTTTGACCCACACAACCGTAGAGAAAAACAGCACCAGTCAGAATCAGTCGTGAGCAGAGCGTGCTTGCCCCTAGCTCCCAAGAGGACCTTGGGAACTCGAATTTCCCATGTGAAATGTCTGATGAAAATGTCGGGGGCTTGAACTGTCTATCTCGAAGCTTTCTTGCATTTCCCTTACGACAGTGCAGACATGGCTTTGGGACGAAAACAATTCGTCGGAGTCCCATGATACACACTGATCCGGTACAAGCCATCAGAACCGCGGACACAGGACATCACGGTCTTATTTCCACGGGCCTCATGAGGGCGTGAAGTCTGTGAGCTGAGAACATAACACTGGACGCCCCGCGTTTCAACGCAAAGTCGCCCATCGGGAGGGGGCCGGGCAGGCAGTGGTGGCCGGACAGACAGCAAGGTGTGTAAATTGGAGACTAATCAGTGCGTAGCAACGGGTGGGGAGGTGAAGGGTGAAGACTTGGTGGCAGAGAGGAAGGAAAGGAGTTAAAAAAGAAGAGGAACTCGGAAGGGGGCTGCCGAAGGTGATCCCGAGCCCAGGGACAGCCACCAGTCGCCTTGCCAAGTGGAACAGAGATGCTAAAGGACCGAAGGAACGCAGAGAAAGGACTGGAGACGGGTCGCTGATCATCGACGCCAGGCAGGACTGAAGCAGAGGAAGAAGCAAGTGGCGCAGAAGTGACGAAGAACGGGCAATGGGACCGTGTAAATCTAAACCTGGACACACTGAGAGGGGGCGTGGGGGCGAGTAAGACACAGGGACAACTTGCTCTCATTGACACCGTCCCAAATAGGGATCAAAGGTCGCCTTAGGAATAGGGCCTTGACCATACAACCTTTCCTATCGTTACCTGAGGCCCTTTTTCATTGCTTTTGGTGGGGGGCGGGGGATGGGGAGAGAAACATCAACTGGTTGCCGTCTTGTACATGACCCAACCAGGGACTGAACAGCAACCTAGGTATGTTCCCTGAGTGGGAACCGAACCCACGACCCTTCAGTCTACAGGATAATGCTCCAGCCAACTGAGCCACACCAGCCAGGGCTGAATGTACAACTGTAAGTGTGCTATTGTGGCCTGCGAAATACTGAGTTCAGTCTTGGCATTTAAAAGTCAGGGTTCACCAACTGCTAAATCTTCCTACCTCTGCCTGCAGGAACCCTTTGCCTGAGGCTAGGTCATTATCAAGTTCAGCTGCAGGGCGACCGTTTGTTTCCAAACTGACTGCATTTCGAGGTCCTGGGGCCCTGGGAAAACACCCGCTTTTTTGTGATCAGCCCCATTTCTATTTCACGTCACACTTAAACTTTAACCTCTGAGATGACGTTTCCGATTTGACTGGAACGAGAAGGGTGCCGCTCTGCTCGGGGCTGGTCACTGAAAGGTGGTCATTAGCAGAGAGAGAAACGGAAGAAAATACAATATCGAAGTGACTGTGCCTAGAGAAGAGAATGTTAGGGGGGGATTGAATAGTAATTTCTAAGTCCGTGGAAGGAATATACCAGACAGCCCAGGGCCCATCTGTTCATTAATTTCACTGTCAAGGCCAGAGGAAACCACACCACGGAACGAAAGCAATGGAGTTTTTATCTCAGCAGGCTTTAAACCAGGAGGTTAATGTTCTTCTAGCCTGGGGGGCAGCTTTCCCTGAAGGAATGGGGGGAAGGGACAAGCTAAGGACGAAGGTCCTTGCCATCTGTAAGACTACGATTCTGTAGTGTGACAGTTACGTTGGCTAGACGTGTGGGTGCACAACCTGAAACACCGCAGAGCACCCACCGGTCAGGTGCAGGGAGTCACCGTATCGCTCCCTTTCCCATCGGCGGTTTTCTCAGGCCCATACGAAGCCAGGATTGCACTGAGTATCTTCAGGTCACCTGTGTCGAGGAGCGGACTCCCAGGCAAACTGGCAGACCAGGAGTCTCTCCTTTAGGTTAAAAGTTCTTATTTTGCAACCATAAGTGTTATTAGTCGATACAGTGCAAACACGCAGTGGGCAAACCAAAAACTCATGCATGAAAGCGTAATTCAGAGTCACAAGAAAGAGTGGTCATACGTACCACTCATCAGTACAACTGTGGGGCCGTCGGCCCAAGGGTACACGGTCCGAGGCTCAGGGCACAGATGGCAGACTCGAGCCCAGAGCCGAAGATTAGAAAGTGCCGCATCCGTGAGAAAAGCATTCATTCAAGTCCACAGCAAGTCAGCGAGCAAAATACTGAAGCCGGTCCTTGAGGGCAGGGTTCCCCAGCAAAATCAGCACCTTTTCTGAACAGTCACTTTAGGTCCTTAAATTTGGTGAATTCTGAAGCCTATATGACATGCCGATTTGGGAAGCTCTAAGATCGACATGAAAATCTGCAGTTCGCTCTTTTGCAGAAATTATATTCTGCAGTTTTTAAAAAGGTGACTGAGAACAAAACGGCCATTTATTCATGACACGAACATTCGGCGATGACTCGCCAGCAGACACAATGTGCCACTAGTGATGTCCCCTGGGAAAAAAGGGGGGGACAGGCAAAAAGAGCCGTTCGCACGGGAAAACAGGAAAAGCCCACACAGAAGGGCTGTGTGGCTGAGGGGTGCTCAGGACCACGTTTGAGAGAGAAGCGGCAACCCAGTGCCAGACCCCTCGGGAAAGCAGTAGAAACCCGCACAGAAGGACACGTCTTTCTGTATTTGCCTCCGCGTTGCAGCCCAACGCCAACGCCAACGCCAACGCCAGTGCGCCCAGGCGCACCTACGTTTATTGCCTTAATCGCAGATGTTCGCAGGGGCTTATCCCCATCATCCAGCTGAACAGCCTCACGAGACAGTCTTTGAAGGACCTCCCCTGGGAACGCTCTTCCTGACCACGCTCACTAGGCTGGGTTCGAGACACCTACAAAATGCATTTCACGTATTATTTCAGCGTTTCTTCAAATACCGACTTACTAGCTGGACCAAGGCTCGGCCGGTGTCAAGTTGGGTGTTCTGACCTCGCGAGGCCGAACACTGAGGTCGGGTGTGTTCCCGCATCTTTCTTTCCAGGTGACTATAAGCAGCTTTTTGTGTCATAAGGGGAGGTTGTCAGCAATCAGCTGAGGGTTTTAGCCTAAACATCAAATGGGGTGAGGGTGGAGCAGGTCTTTAATTCAGCGATGCAGTCTTCAGATTTACCGGTAAGGAAGCTGTGCGGTCCGGCGGACTGTGAAGTCAGGGGTCTGAATGTGGGCCCGTAATAAGGGCACTTTTCACAAGGTGTTTAACCTGTCAGAGACCCAGATCTCTCAGCTGTGAAATGGAAATAATGCTCTTTAAGTGGATTGTATTAAGATCGAATGAGATTATATGCACAAGGTTCTTTTCTCCTCAGACAAATTCTAGTTGCCTATAAAAGCCACAGAAAAAAATAAAAAGTAAAAAAATAATAATAATAAGTAAAAGAAACCATGAAGATTCTTGGAAAAAATAACTGGTTGGAATTTTGCAGTTACGTAAGTTTACAATAATAAACTTTAAAACCCAAATATTTCTTGTAAGGTTGCTAACTCATCATGGGGCCAAGACCGAACCTGGGTGGGATCAGAGGGGCCGCACCGCGGGCTGTGTTCGAGTGTCCACCTTCGTGTACAAAGCAGTGCTACGGATCCTGCTCGTGTAACAGAACATGCTGCTTTCTTTTAAAATACAAAATCTGGCCCTGGCTGGTGTGGTTCAATGGATCGAGCACTGGCCTGCGAACCAAAGGGTTGCTGGTTCGATTCCCAGTCAGGGCACATGCCTGGGTTTTGGACCAGGTCCCCAGTAGAGGGCACGCAAGAGGCAACTGCAGATTGATGTTTCTCTCCCTCTCTTTCTCCCTCCCTTCCCCTCTAAAAATAAATAATTAACATCTAAAAATAAAATACAAAATGTTTCGAATCCTGAGAAGCATCTAGCACAAAGGATTTAGGATAAGGACTCTCGGTCCTATAATTACTAATAAATGAATTACAGCTGCAGGTTTGCCCGCATCCGAGCTAAAATGTGATCAACCCACGTTCTTCTGGAAAAGAAAATTTTGGGAAGAATTATTTCTTCTCCCCCAGCACTTCTGTATCCGTTCCGACTTTTAGATTAGCTTAGACTTTTGTTTCATTAAGGGATCTTTGGGGGTACTATGTGGGGGAAGGGACTAAGCTCTTTCTGAGAGAATTGTTTCCCCCCAGAGAAAGGTGAACTCTCTGGGCAGCTATCTCCGAGAAGCTCATCAACCCAGAGGCCAGCCCACTGATGAGGGAAGCCTGGGGCGTGGGCTGTCGACCTCGAGAAGTATCTCCAAGTCCTCAGGAGCCAGAGATGCTGAGGGCTTCCCACAGCGAGGCCCGAGGAGCCCTTGGTTCTCCCTCCTGGCTGTGCTTTGGGGTCACCTGGGAGCTTTACAAAAATTGCTGGTGCAGTCCGTCGGACTCGGATTTAATTGGTGTGGAGCGTGACTGGTGAGCAGGGTTTGAAAAGGCTCTCCGGACCGCTGTAATGTGCAGTCGATGCTGAAACCCACTGTTTTCGAAGCGCTGCAGGCCCAGCTGGATCGAGGCCAGCTGTTGCCTCTGCACCCAGGTCGCTGGCCACTCGCGGTGCAGCACAGACCCCCGGGCCCGAGCCATGGCTGGCTGGACGGGAACCGTTGGGTGCGCGTCCCAGAAACGCCCCCTTTTGCAAGGGGCGGACTCACTCCCCTTGCACCAGCCTGAGCAGCACCGCCTCACGGCGTAGCAGAGGTCGATCAGCAACGTCAGCATCGTCCAGTCTACAAAAACAATTCTGTAAAATCCCGTCATTGTTTCCGATTAAAAAATGAGCATTGCCCCAGAAAGCAGTCATTCTGAACGAGCCTCAGAAAACGAAAATCTTCACGTTCAAAACCTTCTGGGAGCTTCACGGGGCGTTGCTGGCTGAGAGCTTCACTGTGTGCGGAGCTTTGGAGAAAACCTGTGTTTCAAGCTCGCTCCACACTTCCCAGTGGTTGACACGTAAGCCTGTTTCTCCTCGTGTGTCTGCGGTACCTGGTCGATGGGGGAATCTGCTGGAGATCATGGAGAGAATGTGACCTTGAACCCGACCCAGGCAATCGGAGGCCCCTCACCCCATTCCGCGTCCCTGGGATGGGCGTTCTGCCCGCCACTCCCACCCTAGGAGCCACTTCAAGGGCCCCTTCATTTATTTTTGCCAAGGTTGGTGAAGAGTATTAAGAACAATACGTTCTGCATTAAGAACATGAATCAAACCAAAAGCGTTGGCCATTCATCCTCTTTTTTTCCCAATGTCTCCACTTTAATGGTTTTTCATTTATATTTTTAACTCAATTCTTCATTGAAACCTCAAAGGCATACATTTGGGAGGTACTTGCCCTTGTACCGTTTTTCCCGTGGCCAGCGGAAGTGCAAGCGGCCCTCCGTGTGCCTCACCAAGGTGACGGTGAGTGTGCATGGACCCGAACTTTTCCAGGGGATGTCGAACCGTGTGCAGCAGAGCGTTAGGAGCCGCGGCTCCGACGCGGTAACCGTGAGCAGGTCTGGAAACGCGCGTGGGCGATGGAGCGTTCGGTTCCACGGTCTGGGGTCAGAACGCAGAGCAGTCGTGTGACCTGGGGCGTGTGCCTTAACCTGCGTCCCCTTCTCTTCAAACAGAAAGAAGACGACATAGAATGCCTATAAAAACGAAAAAGCTTTGTGTGTGAAGTTCTTCGCGTGCTTCCAGGCACGTATTAAGCTCTCGTTGAAGATGAGCTTTCATGTGCACGGACGTGTGACTACGTCTGAGAAATCCTGCCGAGTGAGCAAGAGCAGGCGGCTCCCGCCAGAACCGGGCAGGCCCTGGCCTCACAGGAGGCCCCACACGAGGCCCCACACGTCACCAGACACACTGTCGTCTCTGGTGACTGATCGCTACAGTAGGCGACCCAGATTTTCACCTTGTAAACAACAGGCACGAATTGCTCGTTGCTTCTTTACTAAAAACAACAAACCAAAAAAAAAATGTGGTTGTTCCATAAGATTATGGGTGGGGCATTGTTTACGCTCGTTGTTTCAGTCAGTTAAATCGTAACATTTTCTCTGCAAACAATGTTCACGAGGTCGTGGAGCTCCGGACTGGTTGGGAAGGCCCCCCGTGTGTTTCTAGGACCCTGTATGGAAACGAACCTGAGCGAGGAGGCGGGTAGGTGGGGGAGGTTCCCCCGCGAGACTACCCGGGTGCGCTCGGAAATGATGTTCCGACCCATCACTGTCTTACTGTCCCCTTAACTGAGGACAGCAGGAACGGCAGCGTGGAAATACGCAGTCCTCCCAACGCTGCCTGTAGTCACGTCAGTGAGCGGGGAAAACATGTTTATGCTCAACAGCAATTCACTGGAAATACGGTTTCATAAAAGGCCTGCCAGGTAACTGAAAAAAAGCTGGCTTTTATTTTTTGCGTAGTATGATTTATAAACAGTATGGAGAAATAAGTACTGAATGTTTGGGAGCGAAAATAGGGAAAAGAACACATGGAAAATAGGAACATCATGTGCTCATTTCTCTACCCTAAAATGTTGATGCCTGTTGCAATTTTTAAGCTTCCATTTTCCACGGACTTCTTTTAAGCTTAAATTAGACAAATGAGAACAGAGCACAGCACGTAAACATTGATTTACTTCGAATACTTTTCATAAGTGCACCGAGCTTAGATTGAAGGAAAATGCCTAAAATATGAATACACTTAGTTCCACCGTTCCAATATCCGATCACTAATAAAGCTGTTTCGGCGAGGTCCTATGTAACATTTACATCGCAGTCCAGCCGCTCTGTAAAACAAAGATTTGCATTACAGAAAAGCAAACGAATCTTTAATAGGTTGCCATACTTATCCATGTCGACATTCGGAAACCTCAGAGGAACTTATCCCGGGGAGCACCGAAATGCATAATCGTATTTGTCTTGGCGGGGAACCACAGGGCTGGCTTGCTGTTGCCATGACACTAATGTACGCCGTGTTTTACGCTATAACAGTTTCTGCATAAGCTCTGTGTTTCATAGACACTCTGTGTGAACCTTTAATCCCATGAAATACTTCGGGGTAGCCTAGTCTGAAATAAAATGAAAATCCTGTTACAGAAATCATTAGTCTTGCAGGAGGGAACTAACTACCTTGAGCAAAGCACCTGCTGTGTACCAAGAAGCTTATTTGTGATCTGTTCATGCAAACGATGACCCTGTAAGGCAGCAGGGGCTGTATCAGTCTTCGGGAGGGAGAGGAGGAGGAGCTTGCGTGATCCTGCCTAGTCATCATGTAGCCAAGCCTGGCTTCTAACCCAGGACCACCCACAGCTGCAAAAGCCTGCCTCCGCCCTGCACGCCATCCCCCTCTTCCTAATTTCCAGCTCAGCCTTCACCCGGGCCCCTGAGACTGCATGATCGGCAGAGCAGTCGATGCATTTGCTTGTCTGGGTCCTTGCGACTTTCCCTTACCCATCCGTACACTTTCCTCTGCGGTTGCCATGGGAATGGATGCTGGTCATTTCCACCTATGATAGTACGCACTCACTGCCATTTCTCGATGCACGTAATGTCCTCACTGCTCTTGCCTTCAGGGGACGCTGCTCTTCGTCTCGGAGGGCCTTCCCGTGCAGAGCTGCTGGGGTTCTCAGGTGGGTGCAAAGCCGCTGTCGGGGCACAAAATGGTGGTCTTGCCAGTTAGTCCTGGCATTGCCCCCCCTTTCTGGTCATTGGGAAGGGGGACTTCCCTTTGCTTCAACTACTCAGATCACACAAACCTAAGGGAAAAACGACGCTGAGGTTTAGGCGGAAAAATTATTTTCTTTAAAAGCTTTTTCTATACCAATAATTTAGCTCTCCAAGTTATCCTGATGTAGCCATGAATCTGTTCTGATTGCTTAACGAAACTGTGTAGGTATTAATGCCTCTTAGATGGATCAGAAATATTCCCTTTTCTATCAAATAACATCCATGTTTTTATCTAAGTATTTTTGTTCCCTTACACAACAGTGTCCCTTTCCTTAGTTGCTCAGTATGGATTTCCCTCAGGTGACAGACTCCTTTTCCCTGTACTTACTGCCCGTTTGCACCTGACCTCTAAGGACTTGCCTGTTCCTAACCTTTGCCCTTTTTCTTTTCAATCAGGAAGTATATTTTATATATATATATAAAACAGTCGATGTATTTGTTTCTCTGGGTTTGCTTCTCTGGGTCCTTGTGACATCTCTTACCCATCATACGCTTTCCTTTGCAGTTGCCATGGGAATGGATCCTGGTCGTGTGTGCGTGTGTGTATTCTGAGGGTAACAGGGGGACCTTCGGTTCTGGGGCCCAGGCTGGGGGAGTGGCCCTCACTCCCCGGAGCATGGCCTTGCCTTGGAGGAAGCCCCCGAGCACTGAGGTTGGCAGAAAGTGACGGTGGCTCCGTGGGGTTCTGATTGACAGGGCAGAGACCAAGTTCAAAGCAACTGGACCAGAGTGGACACTCTGCCTGAGGAAAGGGGTGGTTCACCATCAGGAACGGTAATGCCATCTTCTCCAACTTTTATCGGATTCTTTCTCCAGCCTTGAAACTGGAGAACCTCACCGACATACCTAACTTCTGGAATATACTTCAGTTTCACCTCCCACCCAGCGACCCCTGCTGGCCTACAGCCTGGAGGTTTGTTTAGAAGCAAGCCTTCCTTCAAGCGCGTCTGAACGTTGCTGCAGCTCCCCACGGTCTGCTTCGTGGGATCCTCGGTGACTGGCGCGTCAGCCTTCTGAGGTGTCCTCCCTCTGGTTTCTCTCGTCAGGTCAACGTTCGTCTCCCGTGCCGTCGCAGCACACCCCGAACAAGGCCTGCGCCCCGCGTCACGGACCGGGCTCTCTGCAGCGTGGGTGTCCTGCTCCGCGGTCTCCAGGACCCGCTGGTTTGCGCCCTGTCTCGATGTCCTCTGATTCTTACAACAGCTTCCTAATTCGTGCCAGTGGCCTCGTCTTTCGTTTCATCTACTTTTAAACATTTCCTCCGCAGTGGAAAGGAGCTGCTCTCCTCCCTGAATGTAATTGCGTTTCTGGTCCTTCACCGTCGTGTTTTCAGACGCATACTCTAACTTGTACTGAACGTGCACAGCTATCGTTCTAGGAAGGAGAGCACGGAGTCACTGCGCACGGGAGTGCTCGGCCAGTCTACCTCCCCGCCCAGTGGAAGGACGGCCACAGCGTCAGGCACTGGGTCCCTCGACCGAGCCCGTAAGTCACCGCTGGCACGCAGGGACGCCCTATTACGAACCGCTCACTGTCATGACGCTTCTGGTGACAGACGTTTAGGGGACGAAGGGGTGCGATGGGCTGGTTCGCACAGATGGATCTGCTCGTTAAACCCACCGCAATGAACGCTCAGACTCAGCGTTCGGGGAAATCAGGGCTCTTCCACGTAAACGACAGCCATTAAGTGTGTGACAAACGGCCCGTGATTAAGGGATAAATCGCTGACATAATAATAAAGACTCCCGGCATGCTGTGATTACTCTGTACCTTCCCGTTGACCAAACCGTGCTTTGAACACACGAGGTTACGTAAGCACTTAGCGCCTCCGGGAAACCCTTGGCGTTCCCCACCCGAAACTGACAACCAGAGAATGCTGAGTGCTTGGCCGGGCCAGGCCACGGACCAGACTGTACCCCCGGCTCCCTCCTCCCCTCCGAGGACCAGCTGCAGGGATCTCCAGCTATCAATTATGAGGATGAAACCGCAGGAGGGATTTTGCATTCCCTTGTTTCCCGCTGTGAACTGTGATGAAAAGCAATCCATTTCCTCCAAATACGCCTTAGTATTCCTTCTTGCAAAGGAAGGAAAAGCTGCTAGGGCTTCCCTGGAGGGCCGGCCGCGGGGCGGGAGGGGCAGAGTGCCCAGGGAGACCTGACTTGTGTCTCCAGCGAGGAGCGCAGCTCCGATGGGAGGGGTCGGGTGGGGGGGGGGGCGGGGGGAGCGAGCCACCCGCTGTGCAGGCTGGGTTCTGCCCGGAAGCCGGGAGGGCAGGCGTGGAGGGCAGAGTCCCGCTCAGTAAGGGTTAGGGTTAGGGTGCTGGGGGGTGGGGGTCGGAGGGGAGAGTTCCACCATTTTATTCCCCAACCACCAGGGTAAAACCAAGCACATGTATTTGTCATAAACAAAGAAATTAATGAAGAAGTCAATAAACACCAATCTCTTGCAATCTAAAGATTCTAATAGAATATTTTTTTGCTTTCACCATCTCCTATTTTATTTGTTTATTTTTTATTGATTTGAGAGAGAAAGAAACATCGATTTGTTGTTCCACTCATTTCTGCATTCGCTGGTTGATTCTAGTATCTGCCCTGACCGGGGATTGAACCTGCAACCTTGGTGTATCTGGACAACACTCTAAACAACTGAGCTACCCGGCCAGTCACCATTACTAGTTTATTTTATTTTTTTCAATGATGTTAACGTGCGCACCTTTTTGAATGTTTTAAACTTAATCTTTATTTTATATTTTTTACATTGCCTTTTAGTTCCCTCATGTGCCCCGCTCCCGCCAGCAATCACCACCACTATCGTCCATGTCCACGAGTTCTTTTTCCTTTTTGCTCAGTCCTTCCTCTGGGTAACCTCCTCCACCAACTACTATTTTAAAACTCACTGTAAATAAAAAAATGCATGAACATAAATTCAACAAAAAGAATTGTTAAATCGCTTAATGTATAGAATGATAGAACTGTATATAAATATTTGGCAATGCCCTAGAAAATATTTAGTAGGGGGCTACTAAAGAATATTATGCAAAAAATATGTTTGAAAGTGGGAGACTGTGATTATTGTTCAAGTTAATTTCAAAGATGTGAAATTAACCATTTTCTTCGAGATAATGTTTAAGATCTCCTCCTAAATTTTGCTGCTTTCTATCTTTATTTTACAGTTGAGAAGATCTAATTTTATGCATAGTATTCGTTTTTAAAATATATTTTATGCCATCAGCGTGTCTCTTGACATATTACACTGCAATCCTCTTCGCTGTTGATCAGCGGTGGAGACTTTTGCGAACTGCTCACCCATGGGGAAGTTCAGACAGCTGAACTGCACCGTGGGGACATGTCCTGTCGCGGGGCATCGGCGAGGCCACCGCAGAGAACAGGAGGGAGCAGCCCGCCGGGCTCGGAGAGGACAGGGTTTATGTCCTTCCCGGAACCACCTACGACGTGGGCCGCTCCAGAGCTCACCCGGGAGCCCAGGCTGCGAGGCGAACAGTCACCTCAAAGATTTCAGGCACTCCAGTTGCTACCCTGTCCGTCTGCTGAGAGGGGCAGGGAAGAGCCAGGACGAGCTCTCCAAAGAGACTCGCCCCTCCGTGTGCAGTCCCCGGTCTGAACTCAGTGGCATGGGCACACCTGAGAGCAGGGGACATGGGGCGGGGAGGCTGCAGCTGGGCGGCCGTGGGGCAGCTGACATCGCACTGGGGGTTCGATTGCTAAAAGGAAGAAGAGGAGCGAGGAGACGGGTGGACTATTAGCAGTCTGTGCCCCCTCTAAGGATACTCAGCTTTAAAACGTGTGGTAAGAAACCCCACTGTAGGCCCTGGCCAGGTAGCTCAGTTGGTTGGAGCCTTGTCCCCCTACACCAAGGTTGTGGGTTCAATTCCCGGTCAGGGCACATAGAAGACTCAACCACTGAGTGCGCAACAAGTGGAACAACAATCAATGTGTGTGTGTGTCTCTCTCTCTAAAATCAATATTTTTAAAAAGCAGAAATGAAATTGTTCTTGCGGAGCATAGAAGTATTTTTGTGGAATTTCACAAGCCATCAGGGTGGTGCCGGGCACAAACTGAGCGATCCTTACACGGCAGTTCCCCTCGGCCTCATCGTCGCCATCACCGCCGTCGGGTACCCCGCTCCCCCGAAGGCCCGCGTTCCCTCCGCAGCCTCACAAGGCACCGGCCAGGTAGCTCTGCCCGAATCTCCACGGGGGGTTCGTGGCTCTTGGGGCAGCCACTCCATTTTCAGCAAGTTTGTCCGTCTTTCCACACATCACCGGCCTTCTCGCACCTTCCGCGCTCTCGCCCTCACCGTGACCTCGGAGGGCCCGTGTCTCTCCGCCACACGATGGTCCTGCGGACACCGACCGGACGCTGCCGCGGCTCCCGGGGTTTCTCGCTCCCCGATCGTGGTGCGTCCCTTCCACGGCGTCTCCGGATCCGTGGCTCTGGGTCCGCCGGCCGTCCTGCACACACCGTTCACTCCCTCAACACTTATTTCTCGAGTGCGGGCTATTCTGTTTGATCGACGTCCACCTTAAAAACACACGCAGTGTGGCACGTGGGGCCGACTTAATGTCCTGAGTGGGCTTCGCATGCAGGGACTCTCGGCTGCCCTGTCGCCTGTTGACACGCGTGCAGTCGCCTGGATGTATCCCCCCTGCACGAACGTTTTACAAATCCAAATACACAACACGCCCTTTGTGTCTAGTGAACTGTCATCTCATAGTAATCTCTTGTAACAGGGTGCAGCCAAGAGGGGGCCCCAAATAGTGATTTGGAATGGGGTCCAGAACGCAGGTGTCTAGGAAATATTAGAGAAAAATATATATACGATGTCCTGACCCCCACCAGTCTGAGTTGGGGAAGGGCCCACGGAGCAGGGACATTGAGAGCTGTTTTGCACAGCAATGGCTTTGCAGCTAACCTCCGGCGTCGTCATTTAACACGTCTATAACCTTTAACTGGTTGCATAGATATGTTACACAGCTGTGGCCATGCTTTGAGCCAGGGGGATGGAAGTGACTTCCACTCAAGATTTAACTGGGAGGCAACTCCCCCTGGTTACAGCACCTGTGTGAGAGCTTGGAGATGATTGACTCCACGCTGTGGGGCCATGCCTGCCCAGACTTACATGGCAGCCCAGCAGCCCAGTAAACCTGGAAGAATACGGGAATGCTGGCAGGTGTAACCAATTGTAGGAGGAGTCGGAAATGGGGCTGCAGAGGAAGATTGGTGCAGGATTTAAACCCAGACTCTGCAGCTTTGGTGAGGGGAGAACAATGTGGCTTTGGCAGAGCGGGGACCCCCGCAGTTTTGGCCAGAGTGAGGACCACGTGGCTTTGGGGTGCTCCCTTTTGCCACATGGTTTAGGAAGCAGGAGGGACTTTGCAGGAAGAAAAGGGGTGAAAGGACTCTTGCTGGTGGGCCATGAGAAGGTGTCACATGGTTTTGGATTAGCTGGAGATCGTGGCGGTGACACAGCTGATGGTGCCGGGAGCCTGAATCACTGACATCTACTTCTATTCCTGAGATTCGGTACCCCGGATTAGGGCAGAGGGAGAAGGAAGGACTGTGTGCGTCCCTGGGTGTCCTAAAGGACTTTAATATTCTAATGAAGACATTGGGTCACTACTTGAAGTCTGTATAGCTTTAAATAAACATTCCTTTCCTTTTCACAAATCTCTGGCATTGAGAGATGTTTTTCCTCTGGCGGCAGGCGCAGTGAACCTAGTGGGGGGTCTTCTCGGTAATAGTATATCCATACCCACCTCGGGCCTGTTCTGTAGCACTCTCAAGGACTTTTTATTCTTTTGCCCGGTGTATTCATCGTCCCTCACAGAGTCACACCATCGAGACCCCCGATAAGCATGCAGGGGATGATTCGCCTAAGACAGCGAGCATGTCACCCGTTACAAAGGTGCGGAAAAAAGAATTAAGGACTAGAAAAAAATGCAAAAAAATAAAATAATAAAATCTATAAATTGGAAAAATATTAAAAAATAAATGATAGCTTTGCTGGATAGAGCAAAAAAAAAAAAAAAAAAGAAAGAAATATGCAGCTCACAGAGGTCTCAAGAACAGTTTTTGGTTAAATACATGGTCTCTGTACTCATCATCATGCCCAAGGAGGCCTGGACCGCCTCTCCAAGTGCTCCCTGGTTTGGCCCCGCCCACCCCCACCCAACCCTCCCCTGGTGCCTCCCTAATGAGAACCAGTGTTTTCCTGCTGGGAGTTTGTCTGCACTGAGATTCCACAAATGTTTACTGAGCCCCGAGTCTATGCCAGGCATTATATTAAGCAGTTTCTCTTACACAGCTCACCCTTGAACAACGTGGGGGTTAGGGGTGCCAATCCCTGTGCAGGCAAAAATGCACAGGTAACTTTAGACTCCCCAGAAACTTAACTACCGATAGCCTACTGTGGACCGGAAGCCTCCCCAGTCACATGACAGCTGATGAACACCTACTCTGTGCACTGTATATAGTATACACTCTACTCTTACAATACCGGAAGCTAGAGAAAAGAGGGTGCAACTGAGAGAATCGGCGAAAGAGAACATACATTTACTGTAATTTATTGGAAAAATCTGCATACAGATAGACCTGCACAATTGAAACCCGTCCCGTTCAAGGGCCAGCTGCAAATGGAGCCTGGAATAAATGGGACCCGTGTTATGAAAAGAACGCATGTGCTCTCAAGCAGAACTACCGTATTACCTTGCCTTGGCAGAAGGCCACTTCTTCCTCTTCTAGAAGCTACAGCAAAGTACGAAACATATCCCAGTGCAGGCACTCGGCCTTTTCCGTGTGGGATTCAAAGACGCAGTTCAGGTGTGAGCTACCTTTGCTAGGACAATGTCATCGGCGACCTAAATGCTTGCTAAACATGACTCAGACCAGCTCGTTTCAGTGTGTTGAATACGACGGTGCAAGTGAAACCAGAAAAGACGCTGGCGTTCGGGCTGCCTGTCGCTACCAAACCCAATGAGCAATGACAGCGGCTGAATCTTTATGGGCACTTTATTCAGGTGGCCGGCGATCTGAGAAGACGGCGGGTTCATACCCTAACGGACCATCTCGCCTTCTCTTTCCAGGCCAAGGTTTTTATAGCAGGGACTAACCAGGGTGCCGTGAGGGCTCTGAGGTTCAGGGAGGGTCCGGTAGAAGGAACTGCAACTTTCCTGTCCTGGACGGTTAGCTGCTCCCAGGGGCGGGTGGTGTTTGCCCCTCCCTGGAACACAAAGGCCTGGATGCCTCCACTTGTCCCCAGGCGGTAATCTTTAGCAGAGCCCCAGGAGGTCGGCCGTTTTCCCAGGAGGCAGGATGGGCCTTATCTATCTGTAGTTTCTGAAACAAAAGCTTTAACATACACGTTACTTGCTAGACTTATAGCTTTTTACCTTTAACTGAAATTTTCCAAGTCTTGAGTCCCCTATCAGAAGGACGATCCGGAAGAATCAATCACTCATTTGCTCTGGGTACCGATCACATTTTAGAGTTTAAATTATGCATCACCTGTACGGAGGTTACCTTTTCCAAGGGGCTTTCCACTCGAGGAATGCTGACCATTGGCGTGTGTGCCAGGCCGTCCAGGTGCAGGTGCCCCTGCTCCGGCTGCCTCCCTTTGAAGTTATTTACCACACACACGACCTGGAATTCCAGAAAAAAATCACAGTGTAAAGCAAAGCCCTACTCTCTATCGCAACGATCTTTCTGGGTAGCTCAACAAACCTAATAATAATAAAGTATTCAAATTATTTAAATGTTAAACAGATATAACTGGATACCCAGATTTGTCTTGTATAAATGTAAAAGGGACCCCCATGCCTACGTGTTCCAGAAAATTCATCAATTAATATGTAGCTCAGCTCATGGTGACAATTTCATTATTCCAAAATGTTCATTAAATGAGGTAATAGTCGGTGCTCAAATATATCCAAAAATAACATCATAACCTTATAAAAAATTCATAGCAAGCTAACCTTACCCCAATGAGGCTTAACCTACAACTTAATTTAAATGCTAATCATCTCCCATTGCTTCAAGATCATCATTGAGTTCATAATAAACCCACCACAAGGGCACTCTCTAATTAGTAGCTTCCTCTTCATTAACGCAGGTCATTGTCTCTTGTTGTACCCCGTATATACCTTGGCATTTCAACAATCGCTTACCAGGTTTATTACTGAAGCAGAAGGCCTTTTACAAGAAGGGAACCAGCCCTGTTCCTCTGTCCCAGAGGGACAGAACCTGAACTACACCAGAGTCTGTCCTTGGCTAGTGCGTGCGCAAATACGGTTCTGGCACTGTTAGGAGCGAGTACACATTCCCAAGGCCTCCCATCCACGTTAGAGGTTCGTGGCTGAAGGGTGGGGCTGAGGAGTTAGCCCTTTTTCTTTTGTTTTTTTTCCTTTGTTTAATCCCATCAGCATTTTCACCCCCTTCCCCTCAGACAGCTATCAGTCTCTTCTCTGTGAGTCACTTTCGACTTTTGTTTTCTTAGTTTATTTTGTTCATTAGATTCCACATATGAGTGAGATATTTGTCTTTCTCTGACTGCCTTATTTTGCTTAGCATAATAATCTCCAGGTCCATCCACACTGCTGCAAAAAGTAAGATTTCCTTCTTTTTTACAGCCGAGTAGTATTCTATCGAGTATCCACTCATGGGCACTTGGCTTACTTCCGAGTCTTGGCTATCGTAAACAGCGCTGCAATGACCACGGGGGTGCGTGTATTCTCTCAGATTAGTATTCGGGCTTTTGTCAGATGTATTCCCAGAAGTGGGATCGCTGAGTCATAAGGCAGTTACATTTTTAATTTTTTGAGGTATAAGAGTTGGTACTTTTCATATGCATTCTGGAAGCTTCTGATGCAGGTGGATCATACCTTGAGAAATAGTAAATTAAACAGCACAGGAAAATTACCTGTTACTATTTGCTTATATTAACTAAGGGTGAGATAGTCTTGAGCCTTCTTTTTCTGGGTTTTATATTCTATTATCAAATCGAAATACAGGATTCACTTGCAGTTAAAACCTAACATTCATTTTTTTAAATAAATGCTTAATATATAATTATACATTTACTTTGTATATTTCTACAAATATTCCATTGGAAAGTCTTTTCTTTAATAGGTCCCATCGCTGAATATTTTCAAAGGCCAATCAGATCTTGGTTACTGTGCAGATTTTAAATAAAATGTGTATATCTATAACACACACTGAGAAGTTAGCACAGAAAATATTTCCTTGCAAATTGTGATAGATTTTGCACCCTGTACTTCCTTGAAGAATGACAGATGGGAAGCGCAGATCAAAGGGTGGTAATTTACATGTCCCCTTTACCATTGCCGGCCAGCTCTTTAAAGTCGGGGAAGGGCTGGGGACGGACACGTAAAACTGTAATGACGAATGGACAGCGGACAGAGGACGGACATCGCTTGCCCGAGCTATTTTGTCCTGTTTGGGTTTTGTGCTCACACGAGCCTGTGATTCTTTTCACGAAAGCACTCATTTCTGTAGGGAATTATGATACCAAGGTCGACGCGAGTCTCTTCCAAGATGGTGAGCCCCAAGGAAGCGGGCTGTGCCTCCTCCTTGCTCACCGTTGAGAGTGGCCGGGTCACTGTGGGAGCCTGCCTGCAGGCTAGACACTCTAATTCTGTGATGTTCCGTGGAATGTGAAGCGACTGTCCTTGGGAATGTTCTACGGCCACGGGAGTGCCTTCCGGGCGTGCCATTACACCCGCTCCCGCAAAAGCAACACCGTCACCACCACCCGTGTGCTTGTCGACTTCTCCCAAAATCGGCGATAAATTACACTGGTCCATTTGTGATCGTTTTCCTTCTTCCGCTGTCGCGTGGGTCGAGTGTATGGGCGCTGGGATCAAGGCCTGAACACAGGGCTCCCGTGTGGACTGACCGTGCCAGCTACTCGATGCAGCTGCAGCTGCACCTGTGTCTTTTATCTGCGAGAGGAAGCGCTGTCGTCAGGATTCCTCGAGTCGACGCAGTAAGCAGCACTCAGAAACTCCTCACGTCATGAATGCTGACGTGACAAGCCGCTGCTGTGGCCAGGCAAACTCGAACTGCACCTCCTGAACTGTGTGTGAGACACACCTTTTTTGGAAGTGCTTTGGGAAATGCACTTGTCTAGAATAACCTTGATCGATCCACGACTCTCGCTCAGCTAGTGTTGGCTTTGCGTGTTTGTGGGTGCGGGGACCCTGTTCTCTGTGTTCAGTGCCCATGCACACGGGGCCAGAGTCACACATCCGATGTGTGGCAACGGCAGCAGGCAAGCCCAGGTCTGTCCGCGCCCCGGGCCCGATTTTGCTCTCCGACACGTCCCGAGGACAGACTTCCCCGCTGGGGCAAATGTGGGGGCTGGAGAGAGCCTGCTTGTGATCCAGAACACTGAACGGCTGGATCCGCGTGCAGGATTTCCAAGGAAAAGGCAGAAGCGGAGACCCGGCGAGGGCGGGGGCAGCGGGATGACTGAGGGGCCCAGGAGGCCAGAGGAAGTGTCCGGGTTTAACGCAGCAGGAAAGACGTTTGTTGTTGCTGCTGTTTGTTTGGTTATCAGCAATGAATTATTTCCATGTGTCTAGAAGAAGAGAGGGGGGTGTTGGGAGGAGAGTCTGAAGGGACCAGGCAGCTAAGAACCTGTGGACACAACGGAGGGGACAGGCGCTGGTCTAACTGGGTAGGTTGTAGTCACGATGGCAAAGCAGGAAGACGTGGAAGGAATGGCTTGGCAGTGGGGACGAGCTGGGACTGGCTGAGTCGCCGGGAGTGGGAGGGGGGCCAGGAGAATGAGTCAAAGGCAGACACCAGAGGCTGGGTCCAGGTGATGGGGCCGCAGAGGCGCAGAGGCGTGGCGTGGCGTGGCGTGGCGTGGCACGGCGCAGGCCAGTCTTGGCGGCAGGGTGGACTCGCCGCAGATGCCTGTGCCTTCTGCAGGCTCACTGGAAACACCCAGGGTGTTGCAAGCAGCACCAGAGTCGCTGCTCAGAATACGCCTTCTACTTCTCTGCCGAAATGAGAAACCCTCCCAGCGGGGTCACCGGGGATGGCTCTCCGTCCCTCCTTCAGAAGCTCCGTGGGCTCCCGTGTCCCACCAGGCCCCAGCTGGTCTCCCTGCTGAACCTCCTGCCGCCCTGCCGCCCGGTGGGTCCATCTCGCCTCCCTGGATCTGTGTCACCTGTCCCCTCCACCCTCTCTTGGAGTTTCGCCCTCCAGCAAACCTATTTGCAAAGCACCAGCCTTGTCGGGAGGTAAAAGGGACGGGAGGGAAGTGACCGTTTATGGAACTTAGGCCGGTCCTCCGCCGGCCCGATCACTGCGCACACGCTGCTTCCTCTAACCTGCGTAGGGCCTCACGAGGACCCTCGGGGAGGGGAGGGGGGCTGCTACCCGCCTCGTCTAAAGAGGACGGAACTAGGCTCAGGAAGGTCAAACTGTTCGGTGGTAAAACTGAGCACAGGAAGCTGGGGCTACCCCAGGCTGTTTTTCTGTTTCAGCCCCGTTGAACCCTGCCTGGGGCTCCCAAAGCACCTCTCTTTATCAGCCAAAGGCCAGAATAGTCTCTGAACACCTGGGCCAACCCAGGGATTTCCCCCTGCACTTTTCCATGCCCAATGGCTGTCCCTCGGGCTGGATGACAGGTACCCTGCAGGACACCCACCCCCTCACAGGCACCTGCACCCTGGGCCCAGAACGCAGCAGGCGCTGCATCCGTGCTCATCCTTACACCCGCAGCCTAGACCTGCCAGCTGCACAAACTCTTCAAGTTCAGGCATCGCCTCCTCTTTCTGATTTGCCACTCATCCCCACAGAGAGGATCTCGTGAGTGTGTGTACCTGTCATTCCGTTTAACCCTCTGTAAAACCTGTGTCTCTCTTCTTGCAATATTGTGATTTATAAGAAAAATGTATTGGGTCCTTTAGATCAACACTGTATTTCTCATATTTATTTGGTCTTCGTCCCTGTTTCTGACACAGAGCTCCCAAACCCTCGGATTTCCCGTCATGAGAGCAGCACAGGTGTGTCTTGTTATGTTAACAAGGGCTTGGGCTGGTTGCCGGGAGACTCAACCACGTGATCCACTTAGCCCTGAGGAGGGGAGAGGGGGCTAGGGATGGCATCTGCAGCCGATGGCCTGGCCGATGACTTGGGCAATCTGTAGAAACCCCAAAGGAGAGGCTTCCAAGGGCCTCTGGGTCGGTGAGCACCTGGAAGGGGCGGGGAAGGCCCTCCCTTCCCCCACACCTCGACCCGAGCGTCTCCTCCTCCCGGCAGGCCCCGAGTTCCTTTTCTAACACACGGTCACCTCGTGGACGAGGACGAGGATGTAGCCACCATTTACACAGGAGGTTCTAGAAGAAAAACCTCTTGGAAAATGCCTGGCACGTAGATTGTGCTCAGACCTTCAGGAGCTGGAGGAGGCCACGGGAGGTTTTGCTCACAGGTATTAGAGAGTGAAGGCAGCACAGGAAGCAACGCTGATGCTGACGCGAGAAGCAATTGCAATAAAACCGAAAGGGAACTAAAGTGTGTCTTCTAATGTGTCGATGCAGAAGGATGTTCTGATACATAGTCCACGCAGGCTTTCGCCTGGGTAAAATGATCTACGCACTCAGGCTTGTGGCGGCCCAGTTAATTCGAAAGCCAGGCTAAAGCACATCGTCCAGCAACCGAACGCTGTAGAAATGTGCGGAGGGGATTTTAAAACGAGAGTCGAGGTGGCATGCACCCTTCATCGGAAGTCACTGCTGGGCCCTCACTGCCTGGCCACACCTGCTCGGAGGCGGTGCTGTGCCCGGAGCAGCGGGTCCTTAGTTCCCGGAGGGAACCAGGTCACGTCGGGAGGGAGGGCACCGGTTGGTGGGCTCTGTGGCTGGGACGGGGGGCCCGTGGATGGCACCGTGCTGAGATACTCGAGTTGTCGGGGCGGTCTCCAGCTGCTCCGCGGTGATGCCAAGCACCCTGGGGGAATTTTAAAAATATCCAAGCACCCCAGTCCTAAAAACTGTCCAGGGAGAAATGAGTGTTTTTAGCCCTGCACCATTTTACGTGAAAATGTATTTTCACCCCCACACCTGACTTTAGGCAGAACGAATGAGGGAAGCGGGGAAAATAAATGACTTAACGGGGGGTGCCCACCCTCTGGGTGTCTCTGGACCACACTAGAGGAAGAAGGGTCGTCTTGGACCACACTAAATAACATCGCAACACATAACTACACACAAAAAAATCTCATCGTGTTTTCGGTAAACTCACGATTTCGTGTTGGGCTGCATTCACAGCCATCCTGAGCCACATGGGGCCCGTGGGCCTCAGGTTGGACACCCCTGAGAGAATACGTGGGTGCTCACTTGATCTACTGCATTTGGACACACCCAGTGGCCTACACATGCATTTCTTACAGGCGGTCTGCTAAAAACCCGGTGCCAGCTCCAGAAACCCAGACTCACCAGGAACACGGCTATCGAGATCCCCACCAGAAAGCCTGCTATCACGTCCGACCAGTGGTTCCGGTACTCCGCCACCCTGTTGAGCCCGGTGAGGAAAGCCAAGCACATCAAGCCCAGGCACAGGACCGGCTTCGCAAGTCTCGTCCCCTTGGCTTTGATCGTGTTGGTGATGTACATCTGAAACGACACACACGACTTTTCACGAAGGCACGGCCTGGACGGGCGCCTTAGAGACGAGCCACGTACGCACACCTTCAATGGCGTGTTGATAGGTGCGTGTCCACCTGCAGGGTTCCATGAGCAACCGCCTTTCACTCATTGCCTAAGAAAGTTTCTTAAAAGTACAATGCAAGTGCAGGGAGGAGGCGCTTAATGTCACTTACCTGAAATTTGCTAAGGGCCTGTTCTTATTATTAATCGCTAGGAGCGCTGAGCACAGCCACGCTATGTGACTGTTAACGAAACACCCGGTGTTCCTGTTCTACATGAATGTACATTTCCCGTCCACATGGTGACGGGGGGCACACTGATGAAGACGTCTTCCTCACCATCGCGGTTTATACGCCCGTTGAGAGGGTGCAGACTCGATGGAATCAGAACGTGCGAGCACAGGGCATAAAGCTGGGTTTTTTTTTACTAAGTAATGCCAAGGTTTGTTTTTATATTGCTGCCTGAAGTTGTGAAATTAACTAAATTTGATCGGCTCCAATTAGGACAACATAAATACTTAATTACACACAGGCAGGAAATACCAGCTAACCATGAAACAAAACAAGGAGTAGATACATACGGTTTTGGTGTGTTCACATATGGGAGAAGGACATAAAGTAAGTGAGCTGACTGTGTTGAGGTGCCTTCAGGCTGAGACACCATGCTCCAGAATAGCTCGGTCCTCCCCCTAATCTGACTCATCCTGTAGCTCAATTGCTTAGTATTTAAATCCTGTTACTACATAAGCAAGTTGGTTGACTGCAAAAGGAAAGAACTGTCAGTTATTATTTCAAGTCACTAGCAAAGTGATTCTAAAAGAGATGACTCGGACAATACGCTTTTATGGTATTAGTTGTTAGTACGTATCTGATGCTGATAATATATATTCAGAAAAATGGTTAGAGATGTTTAAAACCACTTGCCTATTGTCTGAGTTGAATAAAAAATACATTTTTGGCCCTGACCAGGTAGCTCAGTTGGTTAGGGCATTGTTCTGATACACCAAGTGTGAGGGTTCGATCCCCAGTCAGGGCACATACAAGAATCAACCAATGAATGCATCAATCAGCAGAACAACAAATTGATGCCTCTGGTCCTGTCCCTCCCTCCCTCCCTTGCCTCCCTCCCTCTCGCTATGTATATAATCAATAATTTTTTTAAAAATTTTGCCTAAGAGAGTAAACCAAAGTCCATGCTTAAGTTTTTAATTCATAGCAGCCATTTTAGAATGCTGTGAAATTCAGTAATTATCTTCTCTGTTTTTCCCCCCTGCTGGGCAAAGCTTGAAGTCCTGTTTGCTGCCAAAGAGGCTGTGTGAATATTTAAACAGCCCATGTGACACGAAGCTTTTAGCTAGCCAAGTTGCAGCCAATCTATCCCAGGTCCCGATACTCCAGGGAAAAAAAGAACCAGCTGGCTTGTCTGCACCTGGGCCCGTGGCCTGCGCATGAGGCCTGTGCTGGGAAGAGCTGAACGACCTCAGTTCCGGAGGGTCTGCGCACGGGAGGGGGCCACGGAGAGGTGAGAAAGGGAAACGGGGCATTTGCCATTAGGAGGGAAAGTGTTCAGGGCTCTGCTGCCCACACGGATGACAAGGCGAGGATATCGCTCCATTTCGGGTCTCCTGGATGCATCGGGTACCGCGACTCAGCGAGTGCTCCCGAGCAGGGCGTAAAAACGGGGCTGCCCGTGAGATTTCCTGTGACGCAGCTGAACAGCGGACTCACGATTTCCCACATCCGTCAGAACGCTAGACGCATCCTATCATTATTAAGACAAAATAAATACGAACTGGTAACTGAATAATATTCATACTGCTAATACTCATTAGCACTGTGCCTTAATGGGTGACCACTGTTGAAGGCTGTGTTCTAAGTATGTTACACTAATTACCCTATGACATTCTCAACATAACCGTTACCTTCATTGCATAGACAGAAAACAAAATCAAGACAGACTTTATCGTGAAGAATGCACAAGTTGACTTTGGGGCTGCAACGTTGAGACAGGTGGGACGTATAAGGGAAGGAGAGAAAGCTCTTGGGTACCATGACCTTTCCCTCCTCTTGCTTCACTGACATCTGGCCTGGAGGACGTGGCCAATGAACATAAGCTGAGCATCCGCAGATGCAAAGGGGCTGAAAGGAGAGAGGAGAATGGAGGCTGCCATGGTAACGCGGGGCGGGGCGCCGGCCGTGCTGCGCGTGACTGGCGCGCAGTAGGAAGTGGTCTGCGTGGCTTTGGCAGCGTCTGCCTTGCCCTTCATCCCCGAAGGCCGTCTTGGATGCAGCCAGGCCCTCACCTCTGAACTGGGGCCCGCCTACAGTCATCCACGGGCTTGGGGACGACCTTCCGAAGTTTCTCCTGAGTGTGGAGTTCTTGCCTAAATTGATCTAAGGAGGCCAGCATTGTTTATAAGGATCTAAAGGCAATCTGGCCACAGTGCACATGCGTGAAAAAGCTTCTAGGACCGGGACGGCCTGCATTTGGCTCTTCCGCCACCAGATCCCACCTCCCATCCAGAGCTGGAGCGGAGGAAGACTGAGTTTTAAGGGTTATGGGAGAAGGGCGACCTTTACTCAAGAAATTCGACTTGAAGGTGGATCACAGCAGCACTTAGTAATGTACAATATCTTCTCTGGAGCATCGTGAGTTGGCATGATGTCGCAGAAAGATTCGCAAGTTTTTCCTTCTACTGGGCAGCTCTGCGGGGCTTTATAAGTGTCTTTGAGCCACTCTGTCCCCCTTGTAGAATGCCTACTTATTCCTCATTTGCAGAAGAGGAAATTACGGCATGAGAGTCTATTAGTGAGTTGGATGAAGGACAGGAATTGATTATTTATGCTCCCTTGGTTTTTAATTCACTTATGAAGCCATCTAGGTTAACCAGATGTCAAAATGTAGCTAAAACAAAGCGCAAACAGCAGGGCGTCTGATCTGAGTGGGATGGTGCCCATGCAGCCCCTCAGGGTCAGCGGGCTCTCAGCACCCTACCGGCCCGGCCCACCCATTTCCCTGACCCCCACTGTCCGTCTTCATTCATCCATCCCGCGGATATCTGTCAGCACACCAATGCAGAAGGCCGAAGCTGACTGTTCGCCGCTGCCCAAAGCCTGGTGTGTGTTCTCTGCTTCAATCCTTGCTTCCAACTGTATACCGTAATTGACACACACACAGACCGGGTTTTGCTTGCTGGTTTGCTTTGACTAAAAGGTAACCACCGTGCCCACATTATTCAGCAATGTGAACTGACTCACTCGTGCTAATAAACACCCATCTGCTGGCTAAGTTGAGAAAGCACCGTGCGATTTTAAAACAATACGATGACATAAATAACTGAAAATAAAAACGCACAAATGGTGTTTGTTCAGCACTTGCTGTACACCCCAAACTGCTTCTTCGGGGCTCCCCGCGAGGGGAAAGGGAAGCGGGGGCGGGGCTGCGGTCCCGATCCCAGGTATCCTGATGTGTGTTCTCCACACACCTGGCTCGTTCTCCTTCAGAACGCTTACCAGGATGGATGGTTTTAATTAATTTTAATGGTTTCCTTCACTACAGTGAGGACGCAGAAGCCAAATCTGAGTCCTTCGCTCCAAGCCCTGCGCGGCCTCAGCACTTGGCCCGACGCAGGGTAAGCCCTCAGTGAAGACGTACCAGGTTACTGAGTTAAAGAGCCAATCAGCGCACAGGTACAGAGAGGAGGAGCATTTCACCCACTCCACTTCTGGGTACACACGCTGACCCGTTCCCGAGGCCGGACCCCCTGTTAGAACGGAGTCCCGCGTCCATTCACTGATGCGCATGGGGCACTTGCCCCTGGCAGGCGCTCACAGACGGCGGAGTGAGCGGCACGAGTGTGCCCTGCCTGGGAAGGAGCCTCGTTCAGCTCTTAGTTGTCTCCAGGTGCCCGCCAGCCGCTGACACGGTCTTCTCGCCTCTGTATCTGTTTCCCTGCTCTCGTCTGTCCCCCCGTCTGTCTCATGCTTCCTGGAGCAGCACCTGTCCCAGGGCGGGCCCTGCCCCAGGGTGGGCGTGAGCCCTCTAGGCCGGAGTCAGAGGCAATTGAAGAGGCCGTGCTGTTGCCGCTGATGGAGGGGAGCCGCAGCCCGCAGCCCGCAGCCCCGGAGCTTGGAGAGGCTGGAAAAGGCGAGGAGCGGGCGTTCTCCCCCGAAAGCCCCTGGGGGACGCAGCGGGGCCGACACCTTAGTTTTCACCCACGGAGGCCTGTGTTGGACTGCAGACCCAGGCGGCTCTAAGATAATGGATTCGGGCTGTTGTAAGTCACTAGGTTTGTGACCAGTGGTCATGGTGTCAGAAGAAAACTATCCTACGTTCAATCACTATCTGCTCAACATGCAAGTGAGTGAATGAGTGAATGAATGAACTGAGATTCATGAAAGTGACCCAGAGGAGGTGACGGTGGCATCGTGATCACACCACCTAATTTGGGACCAATAAGATCTGGGTTTGAGCCCTGGCTCCGCTACTCCCTGAGATGAGCTATCCACCCCATCTGAGCCTTGGTCTCCTGGTGTGTAACGTGCAAAATGGTGGTGAAACTCTCCCCACCCAGGGCTGAAAGGATTCAGTGGCGTGACCCAGGTGAAGTCCCAGGCAGGGTCTGGCCCGCAGTGAGTCCCCGCCGACAGCCGGGGTTGAACCAGGGCCTGGACGCTGGCGCTGACAAGCCCGGGGGGACCGTTGTGAACGTCTATGGGGACCATGCTAGTTCTCTTTCTCCAGCTGCTGCTTCGCCCCACACTGATCACCAGCCACAGCCCGGCAGCTCCCAGGCAAGAAGCCCCTGGCACGGCCCTGCGCAGCTACTGCGAATTGCTGCACGGACCCCGAATGAAACCGAGGGCCTCATCGGCGAGCCAGGTGGGCAGTGTCCTGGAAGCCTATGGCTGCACGCGTGCTCACTCGTGCTCATCGGTTTCCCAAATGGTGATGGGAGGGTGTCTGAGGGGGCGACGGAATTGTGACGAGAGGTAATGCCCAGGTGGAAGGACGATGGGCTTTGTTCCGGACACGTCTGGGTCACACCATTGAGAAGACGTCTCAGGGCCGTGATGGCCGCAGCGACGGTGGCACGCTGAAGCCGTAGCTTTTGTAAACGACCGTCTGGGCTGTAGAAAGCACACGGCTGCTTTATCTCCCGAAACCCTTCTCAGCTGTGCTGTCCTGCGCTGAACAGCAAGGGAACCGGGCAGGAAGGAACGGGGAATAAAGGCTCGGGTGTTCTCTTTGCTCGCTCTTCCCTTCCTGGCAAAACGGCCCTGGGGTCCCGTGTGAGGCTGCAAGACCCCAGGGCTGAGCCAGGAGCCGAGCGGCTGCGGTACAGAATGGCCTCCGCCTTCGCTGGTCTCCACGGGCCCTGGGCTCTCCCTCCAGGGCACTGGTGCCTGCTGGCCGCGGCTGCTGGATGTCCTTGTGGCTCCACGCTGGCTTGGTCCTCCCAGGCTCCCACCCTGGGCAGACCCCCGAGCCACCAGCACACCTTCCTTCTCCCCCAGGTGGGCCGTCTGCCCTCGGGGCTCTGCCACCCGGCCTAGAGGCCGCCAGGTGCGCTGAGATGGAGTTCTCCCAGTTTCGGGGCAGAAATGAGGTACAGCCCCGCCCACCTTCTGTTCTCTCTTCCGCCTCCCTGGTGACCGGCTTCTTCTCAGGGTTTCTGACCCAACTGGGGAGCGGTTACCCACACGCTCACATCTGCCATGCTCGCCTCCTCTCCAACCCCCCCACTTGCTAGGCCCAGAGAGGTGGCAAATTCGGAAAACTTTGTAAAGAAAAGGGATGCAAAATGTCTCATTAATAAGCTTATACTGATATATGTTGAAATGATACTATTTTAGATATCATCAGTTAAATAAAATAAATTCTTAATTTCACCTTTTTAAAACCTTTAAAACGTAATTACTGAAAAATTAAAAACCACGTATGTGGCTTGTCTCCTGTTTCCATTGGGCCATGAGCTTCCCAACCGTGTGGGCGACACCGGCCCAGACAGGAGCGTCCTCGTCTGACGGAAATGACAACTCGATCAGCTAGTGTCCTAAAAGGGGTGCACCCGTCCCGGCATTGATTGCTATTTTTTATTAAAACCAGTTTTGAGGACCCTTGTGTTTTTTCAAACAATACTTATCTCTATCTTTTTTCTATGTATATATCTGTTATATATATTAATGTATTGCTATCTCAACAGCACATACTGTTAATGAAATGTTATTATGAAATTACCTTGAATTTTCAGCTGTTAGTCAATTTTTTTCAGGTGCTGGTTATCAACAGTTGCTTTTTATATTTCATCCAAGTTCATCAATTGCGTGTGTGTGTGTGTGTGTGTTTATGGGACCCTCTAGATTCTTGAGAGGTTCCATATTCAGTCTGTGTAGACCAGGAGAAAAAGCTCAGCTGTAGAAGTTTACTAATCTGGGTTAAAATGTCAACCTACCACTGATTAGTTCTGTGACCTCAGACAAATGACTTATTTCTTGGAGTCTTAGTTAATATCATTGGTAAAATGAAAATGACAATAACAGTTTGTAGGATTCGGCTCAGGAATCACACAAGGGGCGTCAGTTTTATTACTGCCAGGAAGGCTGCTGTTTGCTGGGAGTCTGGAACAAACCTAAAGGATTAAAATTACGTTTTTGGATTGCAACTATGCATTTGCTGGGAGGAATAATAAACCCAGCGGCCTAACTCAGGGCCGTGGGAATAAAGGTCCACACGCAAGTTGTATTTGCAAATCAACAGTGACCATCCATTTCCTTTTCAATACCCTTAATGGGCACCTAACAGAAGATGACATAATCACGGAGACAGAATTTATCATGTAGCTGATGTCCTTGAATGGGCGACAGGCACTCGGGAGTCGCCAATGTGAGGCCGGGAACAACCACCACAGTGTTCGGGACCAGCTGGTGCCCGCAGTTAAGATCAGAACAGGCTCAGTGACTCGGCTGTCCCCAGGACAGTGGCCGATTGATGGCTGGGTGGTGAAGAACAGCGCCTTTATCACCGGCACGCTGACCTTATCCCTGACGTGCAGACGTAGCTGATTCTACAAGGGGAGCATTTCTATCCGGTATGACCCCCCTTCCCCGGTAACATCTCGTACGTGTGGCACTTTATCAATTAGCCAGAAGAGCAAAACTCTTTCATTTGACACTTCTTGTCACCTATAATGTCGAAAGCCACACATTTTCACCATTTAACGTTCACTTTCCGTACACCAAGTAAAAAGTAAGAACATACTTAGGTAAATAAGACTGTTGTCGTGTTTCTGACTGCAATACAAGGAAATGAAAATTATGTGACATGAAGCCCAACATACAAGCAAAAGATGCTTGATTCCTGTGACTTCATCAACTCCATCATCACGAAGAGTTAACATCTGCCAACCAACAAGTAAGGAGCTAAAATTAATGGGTAAAATAACCAATCTGGAGAGCTTTAAATCCCATAAAGTGTGCGCCAGACTGTTAGATGGATTTAGGAATTTGTTCTAGTTTAATTTAAAGGCCAATAAAGAAAGTAGAGCCTGCACAACTACTAAAATATGCCAGTTAAACACTCCAGTTTAAGACTGGGGACAAGAAGTTCGTGGTGACACGTAAGGGCACATCTCAGTGTGACTGTTCAGGGGGCCGTGCGAGGAGGACACGGGGGCAAGAGGGCGGGCATACCCCGCCGAAGGAGAGGCCTCCCAGACACCAACCGCGGAGGCACCCTGACCTTGGACTCCCAGCCTCCGGAACCGGGAGACAGTAGTTCCTGTTCTGTTAGCCCCGGAGTCTGCAGTCCTTTGTTACAGCAGCCGGGCCGATTCACACGTCTCCCCCGCCAGGCAGCCCATCTAAATGTTAGGCGCCCTGAGATAGGGTGACTCTCAGGACATCACAGGTCCGCAATAATTGCGTGTTACAGTGACTTAAAAATAATTAAATCAATTATTATTGTCCATATTTTGGAACTGAACCCACTTCCAGCTGTTTGGTTTTTAAAATCCACATTTCTTCTTTAAAATGCGGTATGAGGGCTGTAAAACGCCACAACGGAGAGTGACTCCAGAGGCTTATGTTCTGAGCCCATTTAAACACTTCTTGTCGGACACCAAGATAAGTGACGGCGCTCAAAGTTACTGAAAAACCTAATCTAGACCCGTGATTGTAAAGGAAGAGGGAAGGGTCGCTGCTGTAGAAAAACCTCGGGAACCGTGCGTGCACCGGGTCAGGGCGGGGGAGCCTTGAAGCGCGTCTGACCGACAGCCGAAGGCGGGAACCCAGAGCCGACTCAGGCCCCTCCGCACCGGACCGATTGGTTTTTAAGATGTGTCTCCGACGCTCCTCAATAATTACACTTGTGAGGCGCGCGCTTTGTGGTCACGGGGTCAGAGAATTTAGATTTATGGAACTTAGGATTATAGGATTTAGAAGAAAGAAGTTGACAGAAAACTCAACTTGTTTATTTTTAGAGAGACGGGAAGACAGGGAGAAAGAGAGGGAGAGAAACATCAGTGGAAGGGGGTCTCCTGCACGCCCCCTACTGGGGACCTGTGCCATGACCGGGAATTGAACTAGCAACACCTTCGGTTCACAGGCCCACGCTCAACCCACTGAGCCGCACCAGCTGGGGCTGCGAGGAAGCTAAACCTAACAGCCACAAACACCTGAGCACGCGGGGACCATTAGGAGCCCTTCCATATAGGAAATACGCCCGATTCGTGAGCGGTGGCTTCGGTTCACATTCCTGCCCGGCGAGTGCGCTGTGATTTCTGGCTCGCTCCGAGAAGCCAACAGTGCTGGACCACAGCACCATGCCACGGCCACGGGAGCCCCAAGGACCTGCGGGGAGTCAGAGCTCCACTAGGGGAGCCGCAGCGGCACCAGCGCGCAGAGCGGAGGGCCAGGCGGGGGCCTGGAACGCCACAGTGCAGGGATCCTGGTGAGCTCGGAGGTGTTGCGGAGCACACACCTGGGGTCCTCCGGGGTTCAGGTCCCGGCTGCAGCGTACAAGGGCTGTGTGACTCCACGAGTGAGCACTTTTCTCCGAGCCCTCGTCAGTGTTCGCGTCTTTCGTCTGCAACCTGCAGTACCTGCGGCACACGGGCGAGGGCGAAGAGAGAGTCTGTGTCCAGCCCTTGCCCCGCGCTGGCCCACACGGTAAAAGGCCCTTATTTATTAGTCCGCTGGTCGCACGAATACAGTGTACCCGTTTCAGGGTAAACTCAAGAGTCAAAGGGTCTTCAGTTTCAGGGCTTTTTAGGGGGTAGGGAAGTATTCTCAAGTCGAATGCTGGACGGTCTGAAGGGATGCCGTGCAGGGTGCTGAGGACGTGGCCGGAGGCAGCCGCGGAGCCCGCCTGGATGCAGACCGCTGAATGAACAGTCTTTCCGAGGACCGCACGCCCCAGATGTCAGGATCCCCTTCCAGGCGGAGACAAGGGAGCCACACGGTGTCTTTCGAATATGGGACCCACCCAACCTGCGAGCCCAGGGAGCTGTTTTGTGCCAAGTTTGGGGTGGTCTGTTCCAGACCCATAGTCATGGGGCACTGGTCCAAGTTCAAACCATGGCTACAGTTCCTGCTGGGTGTTCATGGTTAGCGGTAAGCTTCAAGTCAGCACATTTTTGTTACATAATCTCTAATAAATACTGTATTGTGCATGGAACATAATTTGCAGAATGCCCAGCTATACATTCCATTTCCAGCATATGCGCTCAGCTACACCTATTGTCTAGAGAATTAAGTTTATAAAGGTCAAGTTTGCTTTGGCCACAAAGTGTCTCCAGCCCCTACGGTGCTACATTTAAAAAGTAGATCGGCGAGAAAACACACACGATAGCATAATAATTATCAAGACGAAGAAACAGAACTCAAGTTATTTCAATTCTACCAATCCGTGTGTCTACTTGGAGTTTCTAGGTTTAACTTAATGAAACAATGCAATAAAGCAATGAGATATTTCATTACGAAGAAATAATGAAATAACATAAATGCCTAGTGTTTTTGTTGGCTAAGCACACATTTTAGTTCACACGTGAAATACGGTACTGGACTTTTATGTCTTTTAAATTAAAATTTATTTCTATTTAATTATTTACTTTAAAACTGAAAAATGAATCAATAATGCTTATTACTATTATCGCATAACGGCCACTGAAAATAATTTTCTCACAGAGAGGAAGGGATGCTAAAAAGCGATTTGCTTTGGCGTCAAGCCTGCTCTGTGCCCCACCGAACGTGGGGAGATTAACTTCAATTAAAAAGATGAGACAAAACTTCAAAAAGGAGATGAACCTTGATCTAGGTCCCAGGGGCAAGGAGGTTTTTTGG
This sequence comes from Glossophaga mutica, assembly GCA_039655065.1. Taxonomy (NCBI): domain Eukaryota; kingdom Metazoa; phylum Chordata; class Mammalia; order Chiroptera; family Phyllostomidae; genus Glossophaga; species Glossophaga mutica. The sequence continues at coordinate 3,309,597 of CM077316.1, forward strand.
TTGTTTACTGCATAGCCTCTGACCCCGCTTCTTGGGAGCAGGGAATCCCCCGCCATCTCCCTCCTAGACAGAGAGATGTTCTGTCCCACCACCAAAGCCAAGGAGAGTTGGAGAGCCGTCTCCTCAAAGCCCGGCATGCCAGCTTTGATGCACGACCCACCCTCAGCCAATCACACACGCCGGCACAGGACGCAAAGAAGCAGGTAGAGTGAGGCACCGAGCCACTGCCGGCCTGGGGAGCAGCTGTGCTGGGCCAGGCGTCCCCAGCTGTGGTCCTTGCCACCCCTCCCTCAAGTCTGCTTCTGGCCCCAGCTCCAGCCGCTCAGGTTCCATCCCTTTCTGCTCATCCCTGGACCTAGTTTTCCAGCCCGTCCGTTCTCCCCTTTCTGTCTTCTGCACCCGACTCACTTTCTGTCATTGGTAGTAAATAAAATGATGACCCGCCCATAAAAGGTCCATAGGACTTTGATCAGGCAAACATGCAGGTAGGAGGTGCTAGGGATATTACAGGTAGGGAGAAGAGCAAAAGCTAAAGTATTAAAGCAGAAAAATGTATCGGGGTTAGGAACTGGGAATAGTCTCATGTTAAACCTAGTCCAAGTTCATGTGAGCCAAGGACTGAACTACGAAAGAGGGCATTAGGAAGGGAGGGGGCTGGTCAGCTCAGGTGCCATGAGCACCAGACATTTATCATCTCGCAGTTCTGGATGCCGGGAGTCCGAGATCGGGGGCCAGGATGGTCAGGTCCTGGTGTGGGCGTGTCCGGGGCTGGCAGATGGCTGTGTTGTCACCCGAAGAAGAGACAGCACCCGCTCTGGTGTCTCCTTTTAGAAGGACACTAATCCCACGGTGAGGACCTCACCCTCACGACCTCATCTGAACCTCATTACATCCCAAAGGCCACATCTCCAAAGTCCCATGAGGGACATGACCTGGTCCACAGCAGAAGGGAAGACAAGTTTCAGCCAGGACCGAGAGGGCCTCATATGTCACGCGTAGCTGTGCGACCCCTGAAGGTGGGGGAGGTGAGGGCAGGCTAAGGAAAGCTTCACGGGAAGAGAGACTTGCTAACAGCCAGGCTTCAGGCGTGGTTCGGGGGGGCAGAGGGGAGAGCTTTCCTAGGAAGCTGGCCTGGGGGGCGCCGGCCTTGATGTCAGGGTGCCGGCCGTGATGTCAAGGCGCCCAGTTCACGAAGAAGGGCGCAGGCCAGCTGGAGAAGAGGAGGATCCTGGGTGCGAGAGAGATTCCACGTGGAGCCAATAGAAGGAATCGGGCATCTGGATGCGGGGGTGTGGGCGTGGGAGGGGCTGGGATGACTCAGGGGTTTCAGGCTCCAGGAACCGGGAGGGCAGGGGTGCCAGTAATCAGGTTGGAAGAGACAAAAAGCAGGAGCTTGTTGGGAGCCGTGGCGAGACCATGAGTTTGGTTTCTGAAACGCCGAGTTGAAGAAGCTGGTTCGGCGCTGAACTGCAGAGCCAGGATCAGGCTGGGAATGAGGTCTGGGCCTCCAGAGAGGGGTTCAGGCCAGGGCAGGAGTTGCGGGGTTCCTGGGGAAGACTTGGGTGTGGCCCCGAATGAGATCGCCCTTGGGAGGGACAGCCAGTGGCAGAACCTGCTGGTCAAGGACAGACGCCTGGGAAATGCTGGCGGACCGTTTTCTGACATCACAGTGAACCATCTCAGGAGGATAACAGCAACTCGGGGACATGGATGCCCTCCCAGCCCTAGAAAGGGAAAAGCTCGGATAGCAGCGGGTGGTCCCGGTCTCCCTGCTGCTGAGACAGTCCTCAAGGATCTGAGGATGCACCCGCTGCTGGGTGGGGTCCAGGGCAGGGGGGAGGGGGCTCATTTTGGAGAGTATGTGTGGGGGAGGGGACAAAACCCAGGTTGTGTTGAACTCATAAGGTGAGGAAGGATAAACTAGTCTTTCCAGAAGTTTCTTTCAGAAAGGAATGGTAGCTCCAATCGATGGAAGATTTTTCTGAGTGGTTCTTTTTTGTTTCTCGATGGTGGAAATTCTCACATGCCTAAGGACATCATTTCTCTACATTGTACAGAAGCTAATGGCACATGTCTGTATATGGAACGATGCCCGATTCATGTTTGGCAAAGGGGAGAAAGCAATAAATATCCTCCCTGTAAAGTGCTTAGCCCAGTGAGCACTCAATAATAATAGCTGTCGCTTTTTTCCTCTAAATTTCTACATTATTACAGAGGGATGTCTGCTTGTCATCTGAGGTCCTTTGTCCCCCTTCCAAGATTTCCTTCAAAGGGGGAAACAAGTGACTCGAAGCAGACCGAGTTCATGGTAGAAAGCAACCTCTTTTGTAACAAGGTGAACCCGATCTTAAGAAATCACCTTGACTTTGAACTACAGCCTCAATTTAGCAGGAGTCGGATGACCAAAATTACAGTGCAGTAATGTTTTCCTACAGGTGAAGGCCCTAAAAATGCGGATCTGTCAGACACAGAAGGTGTCTCTCAGGAGACACCGCCTGGTGCCATCCCCCCGGCCATGCCTCAGCTCCGGAGTCCAAACTAGGGGTACAGGGTGGCTGCCACCAGGGCCCAGGGCCCCGGCCTCCCTCCAAAAGAAAGCTGGAGCCACGCGGCTGTGAGGAGGTCGAGGAGCTGGGTGCCCACCTGTCGCATTCGCCGTAGAGTCTGACCAGAGGCCACTGTCCTCCTGGCCAGTCCCCGGCCAGTGACTGAGCGCAGAAGGGTTCTGAAGTTTTGGCCATTTACGCCTAATACGGGGATCCTCTAACGAGCGACCTCTGCCCCAAATTGGCTGAGGCTGTGTGTGTTACCGGCGTCTCAGGAGGAGCCCGCCCGCTCCCAGCCCTGCTTCCCCCCTGGTCTTTTGTAAGAACCACGCCCCTCCGCCCCTCGGCCCCTCCCATAAAGCTCTTACACTCCAGACTCCATCCCAGCCTCCGCTTCCCGGACAATCCTAACAGCAGGCACCAGGGAGCTGTCTGAGAAAGTGGGTGTCAAGATGAGGTTTGGGGACATGTCCTGGCCAGGAATGAGAGCCCCGTCCCAGGTGACAGGTGAGGCGGATCAGTCCCCCAGGTAGCAATCCAAGTGCTCCAACCCACCACTGGTAGTAACTTGGGAGAACGTTCCAGTGGGGACAGAGAGCCAACTATCACTGGCTTGCACGTACCTTTCCTAATTTTAGCCCTGAAAGTCCAACGTCACCCCAGGGTGGGGGCGGGGCGAGGAACAACCCCACTAAACCAACGACACAGGCTGTGGCCAAGCCCAGGGAAGCAATGCCGGGGAGAAGGGCGAACCTGGCTGGGCCCTAGGAAGCCTGTCGCTGCCCCACAGAGGGAAACGGACCCCGAGGGCAGCTGCCCAGCAAGCGGAAGCTGAGCGCAGAGGCCGGAGGGGGGCCTTCTGTCGTTCAGCGTGGGAAAAGGAAAAGGCTGCAGACCACACTTCTGACCCCCTAGGCAGGAGTCAGGGGCTCAGGGGGTGCTGGAGGGAGTGCTCAGGGAAGGCGGATCCGTGACGCCAAGGTCAAGACCCTGCTGAGGAAAACCTAAGACCTTGGCACAAGGGCAGGGGCCATCTGGGTGGATGCGCCTGAAGATTCTGGCTCCCGGGACTCTCCCCACACCAGAAGACCTCCTCCTGTCCCACTTCCGACCAGTCAGCTCCCAGCACGACCCCGAGCCCGTAACCCAGGGGGTCTCTGGATTTTGCCTTATGGAATCTGCCATCCATACGCCACCGAGGAGTCGGGCTTCTAATCATTAGCTTCCGTTCCCCGGGGTGGCGCCATTCCTAATAAAATAGCCCGTATCTCCACTGCAGTTCCCAGTGGCCCGAGCTCAGCTGTGCCAGCAGCCCCAGGGGTCGGAGACAGGGTCGGACTCCCGTTCGAAGACACCCCTTGGGCAGCGGGGTCCAGCCTACGCTCCAGTGCTGGGGGAGTAAGAAGCGGAACATGCGGTGTGCGAGTTTCCGTGTGGCTCCTACGATTCAGGAGCCAAGCCAGGCCGCCTGTGGCACAGAACGATCTCTCTTTTGAAAAATGGCCTTGGGCACGAGATTGGGCCGGGCGGAGGTGGAGTGTTTGGTTGACCCCGGCATATCAAATGACCACCCACTCAGAGCTGCCCATTCCAGTCTGCGCGGTGACTGGGGAGCGAGACATTACTAAAAATAAGGGTTAGGGCCAAGGACAGACGACAGGCAACGGCACGGGAAAGACTCGGAGCATCCACGTGCCCTCGATCCTGCACTGCTTCGTGCGTAATAACTGTGTGTGCAATTTAAACACCTGTCCTTGTGCAGTTTCAAGGCAGCATGGCCGCAGTTGTATTAGGGCAAACCACGGCATAATGTCTGAGCCTCCGTGGGGCTGGGGCAGTATTAACATGTCAGGTAGGAGATTTGAACACACGGAGTTCACAGAGGCAGCGGGGAGGGGAGAGGGTAGTGAACTACTGGGCCCGGTGGGCCTTTTGTACACGCTCCCCGGCCCCCATACCCTTAGCTGCAGGCTGCCGGACACTTGTCAGTCACTCACGACAGCGTGGCAGCACCAGCAGCCATAGAGACAGCGCAGCAATCCCATTACGCACGGGCGCTCAATAAATACTCCCGACGCGTTATCCGGTAGACACACGTGGCTCACTCGGAATGGAGCGCACAGGCAGCTCCAAAGGGAGGTTGGGGGCAGGGCTTGCGGATGGCCGCCGGGTCTCCGCAGCAGGTGAAGACAACAGACAGACGCAGGTGGCGCTGTTCTCACCCTCCCGGGTCCTGCTCCTGCAGCTCAGTCCCTGAGGGGTCTCAGGCATCAAGCGCAGGCACTCCCCAAATCCCTGCGCCCTGGGACTGGGGGCCTGCACCTGGGTGGAAGGTCACTAACGGAGGCCGATGGGAACCAGCGGGCTGTCGATCCACCTCGGGCCCTGGCCGCCGAGAGCGTCGCAGCTGAGCACGGCCCTGGTGCGGTTACAGAGGCAGCTGTGGGGAGTGAGAACGGCCCCCCGTGGAGGAGGAAGAGAGAGAAGCGATCTTTTCAGACCTTTCCGCTGAAATTCCGGGGAGAGACTGCAGTCCGCTGTTTAAGGTCCACAAAATCCTGCCATCCCAGTGCATGCAAGACTTCGCTCTGCCTCCCACCTGTGCGTGGGGTCGACGCTATCCCCGCCCCCCCCCACCCACCTGGGCAGCCTTGGAATTCGCGAGGACCCAACGATCCAGCGATGGGGATGATGGACAGGGTGCAGCTGTGCCCTCTGGAAGGCAGCTCTGCGACCTTGTCGGGAGAACCAAGCGCCCACAGGCCTCTCGAGGACTCAGGGAGGTGGAGTGCAGCCCTGGAGAGAGGCGGGAGTTCGCCCCCAGGAAAACCTGGTCGGCTGCCCGCTGGCACACCCTCCCCCACCACCCGGATCCCAGAGGACGATGCCTTGAGCTGAGCTTGAGGTTTCTTACGTAGCAGTGGTTACGGAAGACAGGCCAACGAATGTAGCTGACCCTTCCTTTTCTTCTCTTTTTAAAAACATTTTCAGAAAATCTAAGGTCAGAAGTACGAGTGACCTAAAGAGATCATTCTATTGGTTTCAATGATTGATAAGATTAACTGAAAGTCACCCAACATTATTCCTCGTTCTCGACTTTGACGTTTATCTCACTTTAATTAAGGGGGGAACTTTACTCATTTTATATGAAAAGCTAATTTTAATTATTATTCCAATGCAACTAACGCTGAATTATAAATATAATGGTTAAGGGTTAAATAACCTTCAGAATATTTTTCCTGGAAAACCACTAGTACTTGCAAAAATAGGCACAGGGATATTTTTTCCCCGAAATGTTCTCAGTAAAGTAAAAGAGAACAACTCTGATGAAATTATCCTGAAACCTTTAATTAAAGCCAGATGCTAAGGGAAAGTTCAAGTTCCTTAATTTTATTTACTAATCCACAAAGAGAAAAGCATCCAAAAAAATATCCCTCCGTCCTTATTCACACACTTCATGATAGGGTTCATTCATTGTTATTTATGTGTTTACAGGTGTTTATAACACCCACACTGCATTTAGCAAATATCTCTACCTAAATTCAGCAGTATGCCTGCTTCCCCAGAGCACTGGAGGTATAGAACTCCCCCCTGTTTACCTACTTATCAAAATCCCGGCAAGCATTTCCTGAGGCTTCGTAAGTTTGAAACACCCCAACCTTCTAGTATAAAGTTTTCCCCAGGTGTCCCTGATGAGGCAGGGAAGATATACATATGTATCTAGGTTCGCACATCCGAGCGCACCCTGCGTGCAGGGCCTGCGTTTGCAGCGGAGTGCTACCGAGTTGCCATAGCAGCCACCCACACTCACAGACTCACAGGGTGGCGGAGAAGAGAGAAGCAGTTAGCACAGAACAGAATCTATTGTTACAAAGACAGCGCTTCCCCTCAGTGTAATTACAGGCAGGAAGCTGATTTGTTGTCTCACGAGGTCTAACGACAGAAGATTTCTGGGTGCTGGAGTAGCTCCTAAATGTTTCTTCTCGGAACACAGCTGCGAGTGGAGTCGTGGGCTTTGACCTCTAGGGATGCTGCGGTCACTCGGGAGCAGGAAGGAATTCTCCTGACCACGTGCACGCTGGGGCTAATTGATTTAATGAGCCCCTCTCTGGAACATTCGAAATCGCTGCGGTCAGGGCGATTTGTGGTCCTGTGGGTCTGGGTGTAGCAATACGACCTACTTCAAGGAGCTGTTATAACTCAGTGAATTAGTACAAATAATAAATGATTATGAAAATAATAAAGAAAGAATACATTTAATAATTCATAAGTAAGAAGTACTATATAAATTAGCAACCGGACAGCACATAGTGCCTGGCACATAGTAAATGCTCAGTAAATGTTATTATTACAAACATCTCCAAGTCTTGATGACAGACTAGAATGGTATGGTTTATAATGGGGATGTTCCTTCAATAAATGCCAGCAAGTAAGCTGCTGAAACAAATGCTGGCAGACCAGAGGCAAGACAAGTTATTAAGCCCCTGCTGGGGTGGCTCAGTGGGTTGAGCTCCAGCCTGCGAACCAAAGGGTCTCTGGTTTGATTCCCAGTCAGGGCGCATGCCTGGGTTGTGAGCCAGGTCCCCAGTAGGGGGCTCGAGAGAGGCAACCACGCATGGATGTGTCTCTCCCTCTCTTTCTCCCTCCCTTGCCCTCTCTCTAAAAATAAATAAAATCTTTTCCAAAAAGACAAGATGTTAAGATTTTTCCAGGGCAGAAAAGGCTGACGCCCTCTCCCACAGCGATGCCTTTGAAAGCGCCCTTTTGGGGGAATGAAAGGACCGGGCTGTCGCGGCACCAGCACACTCGGCGCCGCTGGCAAACCTGGCCACCCAGTGAGGTCTGTCACCCCCAGAGCTAAGGGAAGCATGTAACCATTCGGGGGCCGGAGAGTATTCGGGAGTCCAGCTCAACCCACAGGCGCACGTAGATCCCTTTGTGATCCATACCCAGACACGAACATAAACGTCAGGGTGAGACGTGAGGCCAACGTGTGAAACGTGTTTAGGGTTTTCGACCCCCCGAAGCTGTAAGTCCTCACCGGAGGACTGAGTGGTTCTTCCTGTTCCAAGGGAGGTGGAACTCGGAGTCCAGCCGTGGAGCAGACAGGAGAGAGTCCGCGTGGACCCCAGGTTTCATGTGGAGTCTCACTGTGCTGAGCGGAGCACAGAGCTGACCGGCCCGAGAAACACTGGGGGCTGGAGGGACAGAGACGGGAGCGCACACAAGACCAGAGACTACAGGAGAGAGGGTGGACAGGGAGGGATCTCATCCTCCAATCTCTATGGATGTCCTTAGTTTACTTGTATACGGCCTTTTATTTGTTCAAGTTTATTAAATGTATGGGGGCGACAGTAATGAAATGTAGCTTTCAGGGGTACCATTCGACAACTCATCACGTGTGGACTGGGTTGTGTGTGCACCGCCCCAAGTCAAGTCTCCTTCCATCCCCGCATGTTTGGCCCCCTTTGCCCTCCCCATCCTCCCCTGGCCCCCATTTCTTGTTGGGATTTTTTTAAACAAGTCCAGGCAGTGAGACGTAGAATTAGTTCGGCTTGGAAACCATCCGCAGGTTAAAATGCCTGTACGTCTGACCTCTAAAGGTACCGGCCATTGTGAACGGGACGTGCAGGGCTGCCCGCGCCCTCCTGAGCGGTGCCCTGTTCAGGAATCGGGCTCCCGGGCCCAGGCAGAGGTGTCGCAGGTGTATCCTCTCTGCTCGGAGAGGTCGCCTGACGTAACGGCGGTGGGAACTTCAGAAACGTTCCCATCATCTAACGGCTTTTGGAGGGTAAGAACAATTCATGAGAAATGAATCGAATTTGGTTTCAGATCAGTGTTGAGATCTCTTGTCCACGAGTGCGAAGCAGCAGGACGGCGCTCAGGGCGCCATCCGAAAGGAGAACCCCCAAGACATTGAAATTCCCCCAACCTCCCTCACACCGCAGCTTTGGAAGTGCCTACAGAGCTCGCTCCAGGAGTCCGGCCCCAGAGCTGCAAGGCAGACCGATCCTGGTGGCACAGGGACAGGCAGAAGACACCAACGCCGGGGTCAGGAGCCGCCCGCCAAGGCCCTCCTCCTCAGCCTGCAGACCAGCGAGGCGCTCACCTGCGACCCCCCACTGCCACCCGCAGGTGCGAAGACAGCTGCCCTGGGGCCTGACTCTCACCGACATGATGGCAACCACCCAAGAGCCCAGGAAAAAGCGTGACGGATACGGACATTTTGGTTAGGTCTACAAGAAAATATGACGACATGGTCGCCGTGTTATGAGACAGTTACCAGTAACAAGAGATCTTGCTAGGAGAAGAGTGTCCCTTTGTCGGCCCCAGCAGAGCACATCGGAGCCTGAGCAAGCCGCGCGGTGGCCCGGGTGGTGCTCCTGATGGTGCTCCGACCACTTTACGGGGGCCGCGACCAGACTCATCTGTCCCCGGCCAGCCCTCCTTCGGATCAGGACGAACGTATTCCCAAATGGAAATGCTGGAATGGCTGTGTTTTCTAATACAACCCACTACCCGCACACAACCTGCTGAAAGGCAAGCGCCTTCATTTTATTCACAGCGCCGACAGCTATGATTCAGCCTCGACCCAGTGGCCCACGGGAAGCGGCCAGTGGGAGCGCCAACCGGGAGCGTGGCGGGCGGGCGGGCGGGGGGGCGAGGCGCAGCCGCAGCCGCAGGCGGCCCTTACCGTCAGGTACATGGCCGCGTAGACGCTGAGGGCCGCCTCCTTGGAGGGGAAGGTCTTCCGCGCCCTGGTGATGAGGTCGGGGTTGCCGGTGCAGGCCTCCGCCCCGCTGATGAACTGCGTCAGCTGCTGGCAGCCCAGCGCCGTGTAGTTGGGCTTGCACAGGGCCAGGAAGTGGGGGGCCAGGTTCCCCGTCACCACCTGCCCGGCGTTCACGAAGATGTCGGTGGCGAACAGTCCGAACGTGTAGATTCCTGCAAGAGAGCACGCCGTTTGCACGCTCTGGTGTTTGGGACTTCGGTTCACGGGGAGCCAACGGGGAACTATTCCAGGAACCGTGACGCGGCCCTCCCTCCGCCCGCGTGCAGGGCCCCTTGGTCCCATCCCTCGCCGGGGCCTGCCCTGGCTCTCCCGAGCGTGCTGGGGGTGTGTCATCATTCAGTGTGATGAGCTGCCCACCACGGGCCACGTTCCTACGCGTGGCAGGGGTAGGAGACTCGAGACAAGAGAAGATACGTTCTAAGCCTGTGTTTGGGGAATGCGATTTTTTAAAATGGAACCAGGTTCCCTCCAGAGAGATCAGTCTCTCCTCTTCTGCTAATGTGAGCATTCTTTATCCCCCCCCCCATTTTAAAAATATTCTTTAATATCACCAACGTAAAGCGAAGCACTGGTCTCCCTCCAGAGGCGCCTCTCAAACCCGCTCAGGCTGAAATTAGCCCTGAGGGAGGTGCCCATTAGCAGGCACATGCAGTGCCGACCGACCGTACTCACTGAAGTGTCATGGAAAACCGTGCCTTCGGAAACACGTTTTTAAAAGCCAGCAACTTCGTCCCGCCTTATCTTCAATGAATTTTAACTTACCAAATTTGGGGCAATTTAGTAAGGGATAGGGCAATAAAAATGATGTTTCCAGTGATCTTCACATTATTAAAATTTACTTTCTCTAGTTACCTAGAGATACAAAATTAAGTATGTGGATTTTTCCCCTCCCTTTTCTAAGGAACTCATCAGTGTACTCAAACACCAAAAAATATTTTCTAAACTCCATGTCATTGGTCATTGTTGTCAAAACGTACCTTTCTACTTAGGTAGGGTACATAAATTAAATTCTTTGGCACTCTTTTCAATTAAACTTAGAGATATAACCTTCAAAAATGTGGTAACCAATGTAAGGAAATCCATTCTTTCATAACTTGGGGAAACACAATAAAATTCATCAGGACATTTTACACCTACACCAAAATAATACTTCCCAATCAGTTGGTTTATTAAAAAGTCACATAATTCTATTATAATAATTAGATGTTTTTCTTCTTAGTCATATATTTCTGGATTGTTTATTTCCTGAGTGCCTACATAATCATTGGCTATTGTGTAAGAAATCACAAGGAAAGTTGCACAGGGTCAAATGCATAATCTTCTACCATCAGATGCACAGCCACCCTTGCAACTTTCAAAATATTATTTAAGAGGATGAAATCGTCATGCACACAGACCAGCACATAGCAAACCTCTGAGTATACAATGACGATGAAACAAAGACCTGAGTTCTCTCTCTATCTGAAAAGTGGAAGAGGAAGTAATTAAAGCCCTTTCTTTGTATCTTACCAGCCTTCCATGAGTCATGCAAGTGAATGTTAACAAAAGCAGACATTTGGGGGAGGCAGAGAAACGGAAGAGAAGAAAGCCAACAAACTGTGTGCGTACACCGAATCTCCGCCCAAACCCCGTGGCCGGGGCCAGAACCTGTATGACAAGGCTCCCGGTCACGGCTAAGGGGTCCTCATTCTCTTTAGCCAAACCTTTCTCTTAATCCGGTGTCACACGTTTTCCTGTTTACAGCGAGACATCTGACGAGGATAGGGAAATGTCTCGATGTCTCAAGGTGCCCAAATATGCTTCGGAATGAAAACGGCAGCACGTCGGGCCACAGCCAGTGCCGTCCGATACAAGATGCGTGTTCAGATGTGATCCCACACACGTGTCCTCTGTGCTGGCGTCCAGAACAAAGAACCACAAGGAGTGGCATCCAGCTATGCAATTGTGTTCCGCCTATAAGCTCCCTGCTTTGTTACAACACACGAGGAAACCGAGTCACGGTGAGCAAGGGAACAAGAAACAAACGAAGCGCCCCTCGGCAGTTCGAAAAGTCACGTAGTGAGAAACTGGGGGAGCATCGGAAGCCCACGGAATGCGTGCCGTATCTTATTTAGAAATACAGGTGCAGATGCCGGAAAAACAGTTTTACTGACCGAGGCATAATCTAATTTACCTGACAGTGTCTAGGGGAGTATGAACTTCATCATTATTAGTGTCAAGTGTATTATTGCTTCTTTTCTAATTAAATGACTCTTCTGCAAAGATGAGTCGAGAACACAGGGTTGCTGATGTGGAGAAAAAACCCTTTTTAAAGTTTCATACGAAAGTTCTCCCTTCAACAGCATCAGCAATGGCTTTGGAGATACGTAACTTGAAGGCAATAAAAAGAACATTCTGAGATGAGAAGACCTTTCATCTTCAGAGAGATTTAAAGGCACAGTGACATTTGATTAGTCTTTAAGTGGGTTTATATACAGATTAGGCGATCTATGCATAAGAATGAAAAGTCTTCATCTTGATCCCACTGACAGGGGAAATAACCTGAAGGGTGATGGTCTCCTTAATGTTAATACTGATCAGAATTTATATTAACTACATATAGAGAGAGACATGCTTTTATCTGATAACTCCAGGAAATAATAATTGATATCAACTTTATTGTATCGGTTTAAAAAATTTGTCTTGGACAAGTTTCTATTGAATTGAGATGATTTTCAATAATTTGTCGGTGTTCACACGCACAAGTGCAGGATTTGAGGCTGAAAATGAAAGGATCGGTAAATCCTGCCCTTGAAGAAAATCATCGATACATTTTGGTTGACTTAAAATAAAAAGACAGAAAACAGCTCCGAAGTTGGGTGTGGAGTATGACATACACTGATGAACGATTACTTCTTTTATTTGCCAAGCTATTTTCCCATGCTTCATGATTTTCAACAAGCTCACAAGATTATCACTTTTCCCCATAAACACAGTAAATCACTTCTTTGAATTATCTAGCTTTTAGTGTCTTAAAAAATATTTAACATGTAAGCGTGGTGTTCTTTTTTCCTTAAGGTGATGAGATGGCAACTGAAATGGAGTTTCACATCAATCCGAGAAATTAGTACGCCGTGTTTATTTTTAAAACTAAATTGAGACAGCTCGAGGAGAATGTAACCTAATACTTGCATCCCGCTAAAATGCTGGTCATTTGAAAGGTTCACTCCCACATGGACACGGTGCCGGCAACGACACAAACAATTCAGTGAGCACGTACCAAGAAATCTTACAGTTCTCCGCACCAGTGGGTTTATATAGCAACAGTCTCCGGTTAAAATAGTTTTCTCCTGGTTTTCAAAATCCCTTGTGGCCAGTTGCAGGCAAAACACAGCAGTCTCTCCAACTATTATCTTGCAAGAAAATAAAAGGTTAAAGAACATTAGCATTTAACCAGTGTAAAGGTAGGACATTTCATTTAAAAAAAAAAAAAAGAGGTTCTTGGAGGGTAACAATCTCAATATTACGCTGAACCACATTTGTTCACGCAAACCCTGTTATTATAACCTTACCCCTATGTGTGACCATGTTTCCCTCAGTGCAAGGGGGTATGAAACTGGTAAGTTATGAATATAAATGAACTATAACCCTTGCATTTTGCAAAAGACCCTTCAAAATGAAATCGGCAAAGGGTTTTTGCTTTAAGGAAGCGCTCACTTGTTCTTGGGGTGTAACTGCACTCCCCGTTTTATTTTTAAGTGATTGTATCTTGCTTACATTTGATTCTGCCATAGAAATCAGAACGCTTTTCTAGAATAGCAGAAGCTAAGTTCAAGTTCAGAGCTACTCTGACCACAGCCTCTGCCTGGGAGCCTGTAAGCTTACCCTCTGGCTCTTCCAGGTTCAGCCAGGTGAGCCCCCAGGTACCCCTTGGGTCTTCACCACATCCTGGCATTCCTACAGTTTTAAGGGGATGGTTCTGGAGCACAGAGCACACCCTAAGGACCTTTACAGCTCCCAGGGTCCCCAGCTCTTAGAGGACCGAGCGGGGACAAACACCGCCCTGATGCTTGGGCGCACACACCAGCCCTCCTTCCAACAAAGACTGAAAGCTCCTCTCATTGCCCTTTCTGATTCCGCTGCGATTTCTCTCCGATTCTGTTTTCCACGAAATGTGCTGTTGTACCTCTGCAGACTTGGGTTCTCACGGGTCCCTGAGGGCCTGGTGACGTGGTCATTTTGGTGCCAGGATCAGGAAGGGGTTCTTCACCTGGAGTCACCAGATGCCACTTCCCTGGGATGTGCAAAGCCGCCCTCCGTGAGGCGCACAGTGGGTTTGCTCCCCCGCCCCCTGCCCCCCACTCCCGCCCCGTGAGTGGGGCGGGTTGGGGGAGGGAGGTGGCCCAGGAGCCGAGGACGGGGAGGCCAAAGGCTCTGCGCCTCGCAGATTTCCTTGGGAAAATTCCCTTTCTTCTGCAAACTGATACGGAGAAGCTGTTCCCAGAGAGCCAAGGTGATGGCGGTGTTACCTGAGATTTCCGGAGGCTCGGGAACATGCCCCCCAGCCCCCCACCCCCAGTCCTGGCACGGTCTGCTGTCCACGAGGCAGAGGGGAGATGTGGCAGGGAGACGGGAAGACGGGGAAGGCGCTCCTCCCACCTCAGCCAACCTGTCCACTCTCGGGGCGTCGAAGAGAAAGTGGGGTGGGGGGATTCCACCAGGAGGGGGAGGGAGCGCAGGGCTGCCCATGTCCCGCTCCTGTCGCCTGGGCTCCCAAACCTCGTCCCAGCCCACGCCGGCTCTGCCGTGGGAGGAGACCCTGCCGGCCCCGGCTGGGTTCCACAGGAAGCCCTCACGCCACCCCTGCGGAGGGTCGGCATCTATCCAGTTTCCGTGACAAACCGGCGTGGACGGCGTTGAGACACCCCCCCCCCCGACAGCTGCCCCTGCCCGGCCAGGGCTGCGTCGGAGCAGCGGCGCTTCCTGGGGTCCCCGCTGCAACCGGACAGTCTTTGTCCTTGGAGGCGAGAGCCGGGCTCCCGAAGCTCAGCCAGCCTGATAAGTGGGAGCCCTACGTTCCACAGCCCCCCAAACTGGGACCCCTGACCCCTACCACAGGCCAGCTTCCCACCGAGTCACACTGCATTATGCTCCGCCGAGCCCCGCATTGACACCGGGAGGCCCCTCGAGCCCTCACTTGCTTACCAGGCTGGACCCGCACACCCCCATTCCCTTCCCAAACGCCCCCCAGTCCTCCCTCCCATCTCCGAGGACAGTGTGGCGGGCGGTCCCAAGTCTTATCCGTCACTCCGGTTGGCAGTGAGCACAGGCCCCATCCTAGCAGGTGGACGCCTGGGTCCTCGGGTGTAAAGGTACCCGGTTGCTCTCACACCTCCCGTCTCGCAGTCTGACCCTGCGGTGTCTATGCTCCTTCAGGACAAACTTACGAAGTAGGTTTTTCCAGAAGCTGAAATCACTGTAGACTTTCAGCAAATGTCCAACCCCAAAGAGCTTTGTTTTCTTTGATAGAAACCCAATTCGACATTCCTCTCCCCGCCCAGCCCCCGCTGGTGGTGACTCAGACACCCCTGCACCCTTGGTCTGAAAGGGGCACGAGAAAACCACTTCCCATGTGCGGCAGGGCTGGACGATGCTGGCCAAGGGGAGCTCGGACCGATAGGAAGAGGCGGACGCCACCTTGGGGGCGGTCTCCTGAGCCGTGTGTCACGACGCAGAGAATCGAAGTCTGCGTTTCAGATAAGGAGGACAGTGGTGAGGCAGCAGCCTACGAGGACGGCGTTGCTGTTAAAATCCAGTCACAGATGAAGAAAATAAGGCGCAGATGATGTGAAGGGCCCAGGGGTGGGGAGAGAGGGAGGAACCAGTGTCTGAACGCCAGGCAGCCCATCTCTGGAACCCGCGCTCTTGACCTTGACCTGGGACTAGCAGTGGTTAAGACTGTGGGTGTGTGGCAGCCAGGAGGCCCCGAGTGACCGGCAGGGACAGTGTTAGTGAAGCAGTGGCGTAAAAGGCAGCTCGGATACAAGGATGCGAGGCCGAGAACCGGATTTGCTCCTCCGAGTGAAGGTCTGCAGAGTTGGAGAGACTCCCGTTACACGCAGCTCACAGGGGAGAAGGACCCCATGACACTGTCACCCCAGCTGCTGGGTGGGACAAGCTCATTGAACTGTTTTTCAATTGGGAAGGGAGTGTGTCCATTTTTTAAAAAGATTTTATTTATTTTTAGAGAGAGAGGGGAAGGGAGGGAGAAAGAAAGGAAGAGAAACATCAATGTGTGGTTGCCTTTTGAGCTCCCCCTACTGGGGCCCTGGCCTGCAACCCAGGCATGGGCCCTGGCTGGGAATCCAACCCGCGACCCTTGGGTTCGCAGGCTGGTGCTCAATCCGCTGAGCCACACCAGCCAGGGCTGTATGTCCAGTTGGAGAGTGCTCTGCCGGCCACAGTTCTCAGATGTGGTCCCGAGACTAGCAACCTCAGGAGCACCTGGGCGCTTAAAGGACGTGCCAATTCTCAGACCCCGTTCCAGACCTACCGATGCACAAACCTTGGGCCTGGGGTCCAGCCACCTGTGTCACTGAGCCCTCCCAGCCCTCTACAGGATATTTCCAGGGGTCTAACACCGCTGATTTGAACAATCGAAATTTGTCAGGAATTTTTAGAAGAGATTGCTGGACATTTATTCGAACAACTAATTATGGAGTAATTGTACTGTGCAAAGAGCTATCTTGGCACTGTAGTGAAGGGTGACAATACAGGAGAGGTTACATAAAACCGAAAAATAAAAAGCAATCCGATGCACGCACTTTCCAGATGTTTATTTTTAATCCTCGCCGGGGGATATTTTTAGTGATTTAGAGAGAGAACGGGAGAGAGAGAGAGAGAGAAACATCGGTGTGAGAGACACCGGTGAGTTGCCTCCCTTACGTGTCCCGACCGGGGATTGAACCTGCACCTTTCGGTGTAGGGAATGACGCTCCAATCAGCTGAGCCAGCTGGCTAGGGCTCCAGGTGTTTCGAGTGAGACCTGGAAGAAGGAAGGGCCCTGATGAGCTACCTGACGCTTCACACCTGGCGGCTCTCGTCTGCCTTCAGACTCAGCACCCACCGCTCTGCTCACTACAGCCGAGACGCGGGAGACCATCAGAGATGCTTACAACTCCCTTGCCACCAATGCACAAGCACTCCTAGTGAATGACTGACGAGGGGGTGAGATTAGGAGCGAGGGCTGGCTGAGCACCGAGGATGCACGGGACCAAACGCGGTGTTCCTTCTGCCGCTCTCGTGGAGAAGCATCGTCCCCTTCAGCCCCGTCTAAGCAAGGTGCTTGGTCTGGATGGACACTGCAGGCCCTACGCCCGGCGAGCACAGGGTGGGGCAGTACCTCCTGGCGCATTTGCTCCAAGCCCTGGGGTGGGGGGGGGCGCAAACTGGGAGTGTGACGTCTGGAACCTGGTGACGGAGGTTGCATCCAGGCTTCACCTCTTACTAGCTAAGCGACCTCAGCTAAGACATGACTTCTCTCTGCCTCTGTGCCCTCATCTACAAAATAGCGATGATATTAGAAGATGCCGTCATGGGCTGTTGTAGGGGTTAGGGGCGCTGACTGTTC
Organism: Glossophaga mutica; assembly: GCA_039655065.1. Lineage (NCBI taxonomy): Eukaryota > Metazoa > Chordata > Mammalia > Chiroptera > Phyllostomidae > Glossophaga > Glossophaga mutica. The sequence goes on from CM077316.1 coordinate 3,326,545, forward strand.
TTTGACAGCAGTAGAGAGAAAGCACTGTTCACAGATTGGCCATTATTACATGACCTTGAAGGGGCCGCCCATCTCAGATCTGCGATGGGTTAGTGCTCATGGTGAGGGAATGTAAGGGAATCCGGGGTGCCTGGGATAGGACAGAAAGTAGTTTGTGAAGGGCGGGGCAGGGGCAGCATGAGGATACAGGAAAAGGAAGCCTGGTCTGTCTCACAATGACGCAGCTTTGCCAGCGATGGCATTCTTTTCTTTTCTTTTTTTTTTAAATAATGAGAAGGTTGTGACAATGATTTCGAAACTTCTTTCCTAATTAAAATAAATGCTGCTCATTAAACGTTACATGATTGTCATCCTTTGCCCAACCATTCATATACATGTAGTGAACATAAGCCGCAAGAAAAATGAATCAAAGAGCACTGTAATACAAACTCATTTTGCAGGCTTGCAGGGTTTTAAAAAATTTTAATGCATAAGATCAAGTGCTCCACGTCCTAATTCTCCTGTAGGGCAGAAATGTTCCAGTGTCCTTGTCGTTCCTCAAGAGAGCCAACGCATAATTAATAAAAGCTTAATAATTAATAAAAGTATACAGGCTATTAGCTTGCGTCCCAGCTCTTCTCAAATACATGTTCAAATTAATTTTAGTCTCCTGTTCTTTATCAACAATAAAACAGCAGTTTGAGCCCTGGCCAGGTGGCTCACTTGGCTGGAGCATCGTCCTGTGCACCAAAAGGCTGTAGGTCTGAACCCTCGGTCGGGGCGCAGACCTAGGTTTCAGGTTCGATCCTCGGTCAGGGTGTGTACTGGAGGCAACTGATCAATGTTTCTCTCCCCCTCTCTCTCTTCTTCCCTTCCTCTCTCTCTAAAATCAACAAAGCTACCCTCAGGTGAGGATTGGGAAAAAAAGGCAACATGATTAAATTTAAATACTCCTCGGGACTTTGGAATTTTTAGCAACGAGTCTTTGAAGCACAAGCAATAATTAAATGTCCCTATGTCAACAGGATAAGTGTTGGGTTCCCCTCTCCCAGGGGGTGGGGGTGGGAAGGTGAATACTGGTCCAAAAAAAAAAAATCAGCTCAAAATGACAAATTCTAAACCTTCTCAGAGGTTCCCGTTAGCCCCTCAACATCCGTCATTTCTAGCTGCTCCATGCATGACGGCGTTATTTCGCTGTCTTCAATTTACACAAGTTCACAAAGGCACAGAGACACTGTAGAATTTATCTAAGGCCATCCAGCTAATAACTCCAAAAGCCAGGACTCAACTCCATGCTGTCCCGTTCGTTGTACTGTTCCCCTTGACATTGTAATGCTTTATTCTTTTGCTTTATTTTAGGAAGGCAAGTCTGGCAGTTAAAAGCTTTCTTGTGTGAACTGCCGCACGTAGGAGTGTGATTTCCTCCCAGTTGGCTCGCCTGCGTGGCCAAAGGCATGAGAACCCGTTAAAGAAAACCATTAACTCGACTGCCAGCACTTCCTGAACTTACTTGACCTAGGAATCCGTGTGGCAGGGACAGTCCTAAATAGGCATTAGAGCTTGTATTCCAGAAACTCTGGGGACAGTGAGTTAAAGCCACAGTCTTCTTGCTTTTCAGAGGAGAGAGATTCACCTTTAGGAAGGACTAGCTAGCGGAGCTTTTTACGATAATTGCATAAAAGAATCAGGACTCCTCAAAACGGAAAGGAAAGCTGAGCAAGACTTAACGAGATCCCCCTCCCCTGGTTGTGAGGAAGAGGGGAGAGGGCGTTTAAAACAAAACGGAACAAGGGTTCACTCACACAGGGAACGGGGAGGCTTGGATGCTGAGAAGCGCCCCAGGTGAGAAAGTAAAGGGCATTCAAGCAGAGTCTAGAGCTGCGGCCGGGCGGGCGGCAGGATGTGGCCAAGGGAGGGCGGTGGGGTTTGCCTGGCCTTTCCGCTCTGCGGCTACAGAGCGCAACACTCTTTCCTCCAGCACAGAAGACCCAGACTTCCCACGAGGGACCTCCTGGGGTATCCGCCGGCCCCTGACCTCAGGAGAACCATCCAGGGACCCCTGCCTCGGGGCGTAGCTCACCATCGTTGTCTCGTAGCAGACAGGAATTTTTGATCTCTTTAACTTTTCTCATTCCCAAAAGCTGCGTTGTGGCATAATTGAGTTTCCTCTGTACCAAAATAGAAGGTCGTACTGGACACCAGTCCTGGCCGCCTCCAAGTGCCCGACCTGCCTTAGGGGAACGCACATTTAATAGGCTCCATCTGTGCTACTCGGGCGACCACTGTCCTTTTCGAGAAAATAGGCTTTTGGTGTGCCAGCACTGCCTGGGAAAATCAGAAGGCGTTTTCCCTGCAAACGCAAACCCATCACCCAGGTTTCTCCCGGGGGGCCACCCTCTTCCGGTCCCCTCAGCTTCCATTTCTCTCAACTTTAAGCAGACTGCCAAAGCAAATATCTTTTAAGGCCATTCCTTTTCTCCTGGAAAAAAAAAAGGCTAGACATTTGAAGGACTTTATTTTTAAAACACTTTCCCCAGGAAGAGTAAACGTTGATTGCAGAGGAAACCCTTCTATTTTACCGAGTCATTAAAATTGTTGGATGAGCATGCACAAAGACAAGCATGATGGGAACCCAAGAATAAACGAAAGAGCTGAATCTCGGAGCAGGAACTCGTTTTGCAGTCTGGCCTCATTTACACTGGGTGTGAGTGCGACTTTCCAGCTCACAGTTCACAGTGCGAAGGTACAATTACAGTTTCAGTGTGAAACCCTACCAGTTCTGACTCAGTGTATTTATGAAGCAAGCCAGTTTAAGGGTTTTCTCTATATAACGGGGAATGTACTTAGAAAACTGATTACTTATTATCCCTAATGCCTTTTGGTTAAGCTTATGATACAGGCATATTTATTATAGAAATTCATAAATACGTTCCCCTTGTTGTCATTTTAAAAAGTGACACACACCAATTAGCGCGGCCAGTGACTGTTCTAAACGCTTGCATATGCTAATTTGACGGGGTCCTCACAACCACCCTGCGAGGCAGGTGTTATTATCTCTTTTTACAGATGAGCAAACCGAGGCCAGGCGGGTCATTTCCCCAAGCTCACAGCTAGTCAGTGGCAGACCTGAGGGTCGACCCCCGGCAGCGTGATCCCAGCCTTAGTATTATCTCCATTCCTCGTCCGAGACTGCTGCAGGGACGGACGGAGTCAAGGCACTTTATAAAATGCATGTGGATGGCTTTGCCGCTCACTGTCACACTTGGCGTTATAACACTTTATGATTTTGCTTTAGTTTAGGACGAAGAGCCTGGCAGTTAAAGCTTTTTCATCTGAACTTCTGCACTTAGGAATAGAATTTCCCCAGTTAGCGTTTCTGCATGAGGCACACAGAGAGGAGAATCTGCGCGTACTTGTTTAAAAACGCCACGTGACTGCGGCTCGCAGACCGGGTGCTGTAGCGAACAGCTAGTTACTCCAGGGAAGAGCAGAGGGCAGAGCCTGTGCGGGTGGGGAGGTGCAGCGCTCACCTTCCAACGGAAATATTAACGTCTGCGATGTCTCCCCGCCTTCTTTTTAGAATCAGCCTCTTACCCCAAAATGTCATTGGTGTTGAGGCAGTTTGGTGGGCATTTCAAGTATATTAACAGGACGTTCAGTTTAAAAAAAAAAAAAAAAGCTAGCCCCAGCTGGTGTAGCTCAGTGGAGTGAGTGCCGGCCTGCGAACCAAAGGGTCTCTGGTTCGATTCCCAGTCAGGGCACATGCCTGGGTTTCAGGCCAGGTCCCCAGTAGGGGGCACACGCAAGAGGCAACCGATTCTCTATGTTTCTCTCCCTCTCTCTGTCCGTGCCCCTCTCTCTAAAAATAAATAAACAAATAAAATCTTTTTAAAAATGAAGATAAAACTTTGAAGAAAAGTTATAAATTCATATTATTTTTCAAAAGAACAGTGATTAAATATTTCTTTGCATGATTTCCATAGTAGAAGCCTATGGCGTTGACATGAAAGCCTTTCTATTGATTTGAATTATCCAGGGAAAAAGGAAATATGACTTTGAAGTCCACTATTTCTCCCCCATGTCATTTACAGAGTTTCTATGCCATTTCCCCGCCCCTGTTCCCGGTAAGATTTGGTTAATGTTATTGTCGTTGTTGTTGTTGTCGTTGTGTCAGAGAGAGGGAAAGGGAGGGAGGAAGAGAGGGAGACAAACATCGGTGTGAGAGAGAAACACCTTTTGACCACCTTCCGTAGGACCAGTGGGCCGGCCAGGGACTGACCCTGCAACCAGGGCACGTGTCCCGACCAGGGATCAAAATCGCAACCTTTCGCTTTGTGAGATGATGCCCAGCCCACTGAGCCACACGGGCCGGGGCTGGATTAACTTCTAATGTACTTGACCGTCCGTGTAAAAAACTGCCCTCACATAAGAATCCTCGATGTTTTCACTCGGAAGGAATTCCATCGTACCTCATCCTTCAGAAAAACGTGTTCTTATGTCCGTGCCACGCACCATCTTAGATGCTGCTTCTCCTTGAATCCTATTCAGTGGGCTGTCAAAATATTTAGAGTCATCACACCTCAGTCAGCGAGTGTGGTGCTGGGGACAGAAAATACCAGCTGCGAGCCCTCTGGCACCGAGGTCCACGACTGAGCGGCGATTAGCAAGGAAGGGTTCAGAAGCTGCCTTCCTTGGCTGTTCTTTCTGTTTCGTTCAGAAACAAGGTGAGTCTCTCTCCTCCTTTTTATTATCTGTTAACAGCACTGGCTCCTTCTCCTGGGGGCCCTGGGGTGCTGGGCCCACCCTTTGTTGCAGACTGGTGACCACACTTCAGGAGGCAGAGCCAGCCCTCACAGGCAGCGCCCAGCACTAACTGCGGAGCCCAGTTCCCTGGCTTCTGCCTCTGACTTCCCGCAAAGGATCCTGGGAGCTTCTGGGCCTGACCGGACGCTGGGTGGGAAGGAAGCGGGGGTCCGCTCGCTGGCATGGGAGAAGGAGGCCGCCCGGGAGCAGTCCCTCCCTCCAAGCTCCCCTGAGGGCTGTAGCACATTTCAGAATCACAACCTTTTGACTTACCGCTTATGGCACTTCACAATCGGCGGACATTTGGAGAATTCTGCCAGTTGGGAGCAAAGGGTGCATGTGTAGCAGGTCATTGAAACCCTACGAACATTTGACTCCTATGAATATATGGCTCGACGAATCCAGGAGTGGATGAATATAGGACTCAAACACTTGAAAAAAGATTTTCCTTCCAAAAGGAACAAGAAACAATTCTGCTTAATGAGCAATTCTGAGTACAGTTTGCTGGCCAGCAGTTTTAGATGTCTATTAAAATCTCAATCAAGTGCTCTTTCAAAATCTTAATTACAATCTCCCCATATGAACCTCAGCAGAACGGTATTGAAATGAACCTGTTCTGAGCAGTACTGATCACTTTCAAGGTTGAGTTGAGTATCAGTACAGTCACACCTCTGTATGTGTCGGCTTCAGAACTCATCAAACCCTATACCAGTCACATTTTGACAAGAAAAAAAACCGTTTCAGCACTCGGCACTTGCTCGGGATTCGTCGGTTTCGGTACTCGTCACGAGTTCCAGAACGAACTCATACGTACCTCGAGGTACCACTCTATGTATAATTCATGACATAATTAGAACATTCAAGTGAATTACAATTCTTCAGTCCTGAAATAAAACTAAACCCCTCTTTAAGACACACTGATCGAACCCAAACTTACAGGCAGCAGACACTGGGGTTTGCCTAGTCCTCGTTAACCATCCCCCTTGCTCACAGAGCCTTGGATTTGTTCAGTTACTAGCCTTCTCTGTGGCTGTGATCTTAGAGAGAGTCGAGGCCGGCCTCATCCTCAAAGGAGGCAGATTCGTCAAGTCAGGATGGCCCCGCCTGTGGGCATGGGCCTCAGACGTAGGCCTGAGCACGCGATGGATTTCCACCCAGGGAGGAAGGAGGAGACTTTTGCTAGGGATGGGTGCCTTGGAAGAGGGGCTCCTGCTTTTGAAAAGAGACTCGCAGGAGGGATTTTCTGCTAGACATCGTCACGTTTGCACGTGATTTCTAGAACAAGGGGCCACTGTGCCGTCATGAGGGGAGCTGGCCAAGAGCGGAGAGACGCATGGGTCACGGGAACCTGCATCCTTCCCGTGTCCCCAGACGACGCTCAGCCCTGGCTGATCTCTGAAAACCCTGAGCTGGGACGCATTCCCACAGGCAGGCCAGCCCTGCGGTTCGGTACCGCGTCTGGGCGGCTAACTCGGCTTGAACGCTGTGGCCTGTGTTCGACGGGGAGACCCGCACAGGGCATTCCTGAAATGCAGGTCCACTCTGTGCCTCATCTCTGCCAGCTGGTCCCTGTCCCTGAGTCCCTGCCTTGCTCATCCACTTAGCGCCCCGGTCCCTCTAAGAAGCAGACTGTCTGCTCCATTTGCCTTCCAGGCACTAGAGTTCTGTTAGCCCAAGGTGGTGTCTGCACCCTACTGAGCCTCGGGTCTCCCTGAGGCCCAGCAGCTCCCAGGTTCCTGGGCTGTGCTCCTCCCAGAGCCAGGACATCCCTCCCAGAGGCCGACTTGCCCAGAACACCTGCGCCCCGAGACACCGCCTGGCCCAGCCCACGCTCCGCCGCCAGACGGCCGCCCAGAGCCCCTGGGGGCAGCCTCCGCTCCTGTGTCCACGCCCAGCTCAGTGTGACTTAGACCGTTCCTTCGGTCATCCCGTGGGCCTCTGCCTGCCCGATGCTGACCCTTCTCCCAGGGTTTCCTGGCCAACCTCACCCCTGCAAGGAGCATCCAGGCAGGCGGGGACATGGGTCACCGGAAACGGAGGAAAGCAGAGTCTGCTGTCTGCTCTGTCCCCTCCGTTAATTGCTAAGCATTTACTTGGCCTGCACAGCTGATGAATTTCCTAAGGCAGAGAAGCGACATCACACCTGAGACGAGCTTGAGAATTCTCGCCCTGTGTCTTTCTTACAGGGCCTTGGTCTTCACAAGGTCAAAGGCTCTGTGAGGGGGACGCCTGCAAACAGCTGAGCGGAAGTGCCCTTGTGGGTGCAGTAAATGAGCACACAGCGAACTCTGGTGCGGTGAAGGGGCGTTTCAGGGCGATTTGGGGGAAGTGAAGAGAGGCTTGGCTGGGTGGAATCTCAGGCTGAGTAGCTGCCCTCCGAGTGAACAGAGTGAGCTGTGACAGATGTAGAATCTCACGGGGACACGGAGCCACACCTCCCCACACTCACGTAAATCTGCGTGGCGCAGAACTCAGGCCGCGGCCAACTCATTCATACAGTAAAAACTTTATTCCTGTTATATATGCAGTCACAGAACAGCCCCCTCCTTTATAGCCCGATGAAAATCCACAAGCCCTCGAGTTTCCCTGTGTCTCCTATCTCCTTACCTGGGATCTTACATCAACTGAGAATAATCTGGGAAAAGCAGCAGTGGCAAAAGGAGATAGGACAAGACGGTGAAATGCAAATAAATCCCACATAATGCTCTGGGAAGGAACCAGCAGCCCGTTTTTCTTTTACCTCCCTCCTATTTAACGTTCTTGCTGGCCTAGCTGTTTTCTCCTACGTGGGAACGGCCACAAGACATAAATTCTTCTGGCTGTTTATTTCCACTCAATATCGCCTTGGTTCGCTGGTTGGGTACGTTTACAGCATCATAGCTGCCTCGCCGCGCTTGGGTGTCAGCGTTCCATTTTCATCGGGCATCTCAGCGATTTGGCTTCTCGTGGAATTTCTATCCGATCCTCTGAACCTGTTCTCTCTCCCCAACTTGCTTCCACGACACATCGATTATAGGACGCCTCCCTCACCTGCTCCTAACTCTTCGGCGCCTGTACAAACTCCCTGGCCCAGCAGAGAGATGAAGTGAAAGACGCACAGTCCTTTTTTCCCCCAAACCCTGGATTCCCTGACCGCGTCCCTGCGTGTGCCCGTGTGGGACGCAGAGCTGCGTGGAAAGAATGGGTTTGGGAGCCAGGAAGACCTCTGGTTTCACACCACTCGACTTCGTGCAAGTCAATTACCATTTTTTCAGGCTCAGCTGCTTCTTTTGCAAAAGGGGGGTGATAATGCCAAATGACAGAACCGGTGTGAAAATGAAGTGAGCAACCCCCCCCCCATTATTAATCTGTTCAAAAGTACCGGCTTCTATCCGGTCAGCATCTGCTACAAGAGAACTCAGGATTGGGGATGTCAAGGAACCAGCCCCGCATCATACTCGTTAGCAGTAGACCTGGGGTCCACACCACAGAAGTCTGATTCCAAATCCACCTCAACACATAGCTCTCTTTCTCTTCCAACCAAACCCAACACAGCAGCCCCTCACGGAAGCCCCCTGTCCCTAGGGAGCCTTGTTCTCAGAGACGCCCCCTCTACGGCCTGCGTTCACCCCGGTTAGTTTCTTCACGGGGCCACCCAGCAGCTCGCTCCATCCTCATGAACACAGCACCCGGTGAGAGGGGGCCCACCAAGTCCCAGGCACCTTCTAGTGCCAGGCTGGGTTCCCAAGGCATCCGCGTTATTTCCGCGTGAGGCTGGACCCCTGAGTTCAGCAGAGCCCTGCTCACACATCTTCACCCGGGCGGCAAAGGCCTTTGCAAGCAGGGGTTTCAAACACCAGGGACAGGCCCGAACCCGAGTGCCAACCTCGGCCCTGCCAGCGTTCTGGCCGCAAGACTGTGAGCGAATCGCGTTTTACTGAGCCTGCGCCTTATCGTGTGGGAATGACTACACTACCCACACCACCCGACTGATGAGTGGTTCTGCAGGTGACAGAGCTTTACACAGCTGCCAGGGGGCCCACGGCTCTGTTGCTGACGTCTGCCATCCCGTCTTTGTTGTTTGATTGACGGGTGCTGGAATGGGCGTCTGGCAGAGCCCCGCGGCAGGAGCGGCTGGAGTCGGAAGTCGGGTTCCGTGGCCAGGCCTGCTTAATCCTATTCCCTCACATCTGCTGGTCAGGCTCTGCCCGGCCCCCGCTCCAGCCCCGGACTGGCGCCTGCTGGGCGGGCCTGGTCTGGGCTGCTGGACAGGCTCTGCTCTGTCCTCGCTGTCCCCACACAGCCCACCAGGCCTTCCTCAGGCGCGCCTCCTTCCTGGTCACCTCCTCTGTGCTTCCTTCCAGCCGCCCGGCTCCGCGTCCCCTTTCCTGACCGTGACCCTGGCTCAGCGCCTGTCTCTGAGGGCCAAGGGGCTGTCTATTCGAGCTGCGTGCCAGACGCCTGCCTGCCCACACTCCGAGCTGCCATCCTCACTTGGCCTGCTCTGTCTTAAATGCCCCACCAGCTCCCCAGTCTCTGGGATCAAAGCCACGCCAGGTGCCAGGAAAACAAAAACCTACAAGTCGCGGCCTCCCTCAAGCTCCCGCCTCTCTCTTCCTAGCCCTGCTTCTCCACACCTGGCCAGCGTGTGTGTCGCCAAAGCCCAGGCTGCTTTGGCGCCCGTGGTTCCTTCTTGCCGCCCCATTAGCCCGACTGCTGGTGCACGCTTCCTTTGCAACCTGGGATGCGTTTTCTCACTCGAATTTTCCTAAGGTCTCCCGGCTGTGTGATGGAAGCCAAGGCACAAGCAGATTCCCATCATGAAATGTATGCAAATCTAATTAATCCAACCAAAGCTTGTTTGTGTAAAAGCCTGTCTTATGGACTCTTTAAAGTCATTTCCCATGAATGGAAATCTTAATTAGAGGGCTAAATTTAGAACGCTAGAGCATCTTGCAAGAAACCCAAGAAAACCAAGCACATTTAATCCTTAATACCATAAACTGGAAAACTGGAGTCTCACCCACCAAGAATAGCACTGTTCTGCTTCATGCACATTTCAATCCACACTTTCTGAAAGCACTGCAATCTCATGTCCCCAGATTTCTAGAGCAACATACAGATGCATTTCCCTTCAATGTCCAACTTATAGGGGGGACACCGAAGACATTTATTACACAGGTGAGCACACCTGTTACGCTAATCAGAAAATGCAAGTCAAGCCCTGGCTGGGTGGCTCAGTTGGTTGGAGCATCATCCCATGAACCGAAAGACTGCTGGTTTGATCCCCAGTCAGAGCACATACTTGGGCTGTGGGTTCGATCCCCGGCCAGGGTGCATACAGGAGGCAACCGATGGGTGTTTCTCTCTCACATTGATGTTCCTCCCTCCCTCCATCTCTCTATTTCTCTCTCTCCCTCCCTCTCTCTTTCTTCCCGTGTCCCTAAAATCGATAAACCTGTCCTGGAGTAAGGATTACAAACGGAAATAAAATGCAAGTCAAGACAACCTTATTGTCGAAGGCAAACATAGCAAGAACAACAAAAATATCCTTGCCAATTTAAATTTCAATTGTGTGCACATGAACTTCCATAACTGTACAAATATTGACCTTTTAGCATTGCTCATGTTGCAAATAATGATTAAAATCATACGGCATGCATGTCACCGGATTAACTTCTTAGTAACTATCTAATTAAAAGTTGACTTCACGGTGATGTTTTCATTCTGAAAATATAAGTTCTTCGGAACACACTCGGCAGTGTCGCCCCATGAGGAAGGCTGGTAGGTGCCTTTAGACTCAACGATTTTCTAACATGTCCCTTTAGCTCACTGACTTAATATCAGTCACAGCGATGGGATCGCTTTTGCAAGCCGAGGAGATGTTAATACCCCACTCCGCAGATGGAGAAAGTGAGGCTCAGAAGTTAGACCGTGTCGCACAGGTTCCCCTCCACACGCTGGGAAGGGAGCTCTGACTTCCGTCCACGAGGTGTGATGGATTGTCTGCGAAACTGCCTTCTGTTCTGAACCTAATGACTTCTGTGCTGTCCACCACCCCATTCTAGACATTCTCAGAAGTCCGTCAACCCAGGACGGGGGTCGCTAGCCCAGATGACATGGTCTTTGCTTGGCACACCCTCCCTGGCTTCCCCGACTGGCCAACGTCACCTCCTCTGCATCACCCCTTCTTCCCCCCTCCTCACCCCTCGCCAATGCCCGTTCCGTTCCGTGCACCTCTGTCAGGGTTTGCACATTTGAGTTCCGTGGGGGGAAGGAATCCTTTCTCCCCTCTTTGAATATGCAGGACCCATCACACAAGCAAAGCCTTGTCCAGGGAGGGCGATTTAATTCGCACCCATTTGCTAAGGTGAGGTGCTAATACGCACTTGTTTGCTGGTTCACCCCACCGGGAAGTCCGGAATGGCAACGAAAGGTGTCCATACACGATAAAACCCTGACTGCGTGTTCCCAGTTCCTCCCGAAGTTGAGTGCGGTTGTAAGCAATCTGCCCGCCCAAGCAGCCCTGAGGCTTTCTTGACTCATTAATGTCACTCGGTAAAGCACCACTAATTTCAATCCCTCTCCAAGGAGGAAACTCTTCTCAAAAATAGTTCCATGCACTGACTCAACTGTGTCAACTCTTAGTCTAGGATTACTAACGAGAAGGCACAGAGCATGATTCAGAGACCCCGAGTGGCAATGGAGTCATGACTCACCTCGTTGAGAAACGCCGCCAGCCCTCGGTCCTCCCCCGGGACAATGAATAGGTTTGTGACTTGCCACGTACCTGGATTTCAGATGTGACCTGGCTGGGCAGCTGGACTTACAATGCGGAGAGGAAAATGCTGCGCTTTAAATTGCCTGGCATGTTGGAAAAAGTAGTCATGGAATATAGGAGATGTCTGGGGAAATAGTGGTCGCAGAGGGAAAATATGATGTTTTTAAAGATTTTCAAAACAAAATGATGGGCATTTGAAATATGGGCCATTGAAGAAAATACGCTTTATTCTGAACTACATTCTATGTATCTTTAATTAAATAAAACATTAAGTGGGTGTACATGGGGAAACTACTTTAAATCGGGGATAACCGAGAAATAAGCAAAACATTGAAGATTGGGTTTTTGGAAAATAATCTGGACTTACTTTATAACCTAAGTATCTATGAACGGGTAGTACACTTACATACATGTTATCATGGAAAATAACACTCATGTGCCTGGGAAATTAATAATAGTCTTAAAGAAATAAAAAGAGTAGCCCAATCACCTAACCTTCTCCAATTCTGTTCTCTTAAAACATACAGAGAGTTACTTACATCTACCCTTTAAAATGCATTTACTAGGCACTATGGGGAAGCAAGAGGCAAAGATGTGTGAGCCACGGTCGCTGGTCTGTAGGAATAGGTGATATTTCCGGGTGCCCCAGGGCGAGGAAGAGCCAAATTCGAAATCTCGATAAAAAAAAATATCAATACAAAATGACCGTTTCGGCGGCACTACCTGAATCACCCTTAAGGGCTGGGATCATGACAGTAGAAATACCATCCGCAATTTACTAAGCGTGGCGGTCCGGTCGTAGCGGCGCGGCCCCGCCTTCCAGAGGGTGGAAACGCCCCAGGTGCGAGGCCCAGGTGTGTCCGCACCGGGGGCCCACTCAGCCGCCCTGTGATGTCACCAGCCTTCGGTTCCCTGGTGCCACCTTGGAAGATTTGGAGAAGGGTGAGGCTGGCGTTCATTCTGGGCCGGGGAGGAGTCGCCGCCTTTCTGCTTATTTTCACGGACGCTGTCGGGCATGACGAGTGCGGGGAGGGAGTCCGGGGTGGTCGCTAGCATTTCATCGGGAAGGACCCACGGCGGAGTCTCGGCGCTCTGGATGTTAATTAACAACTGATGTAATTAGCATTGTGGAGATTCAAAAATGATTTTTTTTATTGATGAAAGTAGTGACTTTTAATTAGCATGACGAATGCTAAAAATGGACTCTTTATTGGTACAATTAAAGATCTTCAGGCCGTGTGGGTTGGCCGAAAGAGGTTCCCACCCGTGAGTAAACAAGGCGTCAGCCTGCCCGAGGCCTGGCGCCTTCACCTCAATGGCTTGTTCTCAGGGGACCTAGGGGACAGCCACTGGTTTAGGAGGGAGTCTACGTGAAGCCTGTCAGCCCGAGGACACAGAACCTGTGGTGCTGGCTGAGCCTCTCACACAGGGCGACATGCGCTTGCGACACTGAGCATGTGAGACCGGGCATACGGACAGCTTTGCCTGCTTTCACACACGGTTATTGCGTGACCGCGTGCTATCATCGCCAACTTCAGCTGGTATCTGGAAAGCTTATCTTCCAAAAATACCCAAAGAACCGCTTGTGACGGCATGGGCTTGAGTCAGATGACAGCACCCGGACCTTGAGATGCTCGAGTCTGGTGGGGGAAACATGAATGGAAATAAACACCCGATAAAGCCCAGTGGAAGGTTATTTTAAAGCCACAATTGGTGAAAGAGGCAAAGGCATCATGGAGGAGAATGCAGTTATTTCATCTGGTCTGATCAAAGGAAATGACGCCAAGTCTGGAAGGATACAGCAGAATGTTCCAGAAAGTTCTGTGCAGTTTGGGCAGGGGCATTCTAGATGTTAGAAGCAAAGGACATAAAAATGTATTTATGCAAAAAATAGTGAACTTATTATATACACACATACACGAATACAACACACACACGTTCTCTCATTGAGAAATGTCCACCAAAAGACGATGGTCTGAGTTTTAATTATACCTGGTCTGTTTCTACCAAAAAAAAAAAAAAAAAAAGAGAGAGAGAGAGAGATGATTCTACTGACAATGATTCTCAAACTACATCTGTCATAATACGACTAAAAAAGTAAGCAGCCTGCTGAGTGAAAACTGGCATTCTCAGAAATAGTCTGAATAGTACTGAATATAGAACTTCACTTCCCATATTTTTAAATATCTTCCACCAGAATGATATCCCTTATGAGTTACCGAAGTCTGTTAAAAGGATCCTCAACTCCGGGTTCAGACCCTCACTCACGTCAGAACGTGCCTTCTCAACCCGGAAGGATGGCACCGTTGACCCAGGAAGGTCAAGTTCTATGGGCTCTCCCACTGGTCTAGGAACAAGGGAGGTTTTGCCTTTGGGCGCAGATTCTAGATTCCTCTTTTCCTGTCTGAGTGGAACTGAGTCTAAGCATTGGCAAGTACGAGGGCCCTGCAGAGAGCTCATCGATAGATGGTCCGTCGCTTGAGCCCTCACCCCCCCCCCATCTTCTAGGCATGCCACCATCTAGGCTGTGAATCAGACTAGCGGGCACCTGCCTGTAGCCGGCAGAGCGCCCTGGACCTGAAGTAACAGGTGCAGACCCTGGATGTGTTACGTGCCAACTGGAGCTTAGCGCTGACGCTCCCTGGACGGTTACCTACCGCAGGGACCGTCGGAGAGGGTGGGTGTGACCGGTAAATGGCTCACTCACTCACTCATTCAGCAAATGTGATAAACACACCTAATGTCCTTTCCCTGTGCACAATCAGTAAGTAGTATCGGCATCTGTGCTAGAAGAACAGCCATCACCTACTGAGCACTTTGCGCATGCTCATGCTGAATTCGTATAAGGTATGATGCTAGCCTCTCTCAGCTCACAACAAAACGGAGGCTCGGAGATGGAATGTCATGCACGCTGTCTGAACTCATTACACAGCCCAAGAAATGGCATGTACCTAGGATGCGGAAGATGCTTTATCGTCATTTGAAAACTTCTACAAGCAATGTCTTTTTGGCCCAGTGCAAATTTAAGAATTAATCTGATACAATCCATAATTAACAGATGGTATGAACACTGTTCCCTGGAAACATTATTTCTCTCCAATGAACGGAATGATTCTTTATAATAATTTTGACAATACTCCGAACTTACTGAAATATTGTGAAAACCAGCCTTGGGCACTGGAGTAAATACTCTGTCCTAATGAGTTAGGAGACCCTTCCTTCCGGTTGGCATTTTAGTTTATTTATTTTTGCTAGTCTTTCTCCAGGAAACTCTGAGAAGCAGCATAAAAATCGCATTCATCTCCCTGCACCACAAAGTGAGCATTCAGACGGGCCATGCTGTGCTCCGAGCAGCCCTCTCCACCTCCAGTGCCCAGGTGACAACACGGCTGTGTCACCTCCCGCATTATGTTTCCCTCCTAGGTACGAAGTGACTGACTGTCTCCGAACTGCATTCTCACCCCTCCGATTCTCACAATAGCTCGTAAAGTTCCAATGAAATATGTCAACATTTTTCCAGATGCGGTAACTGGCTCAGAGCGGCCACCGGGATGAGCAGTGGGTCCGAGGGGAGAGAGACAGGGAGGAGGGGTGGGGGGGAGTGGGCTGGTTTTCAGAGCCCTGGGCCTTTGCTCTCTCCTCTGGCCACCACCTCCGTGTCAGTTTGCCAAGGGGTGGGAGACATGGAAGAAGAGAAACAGAAAGGCAAGCGGGAAGGAAAGGAGACTATGAATGAATAGCTATGAATGAGAATGTCTTATAAAGCAAGGTCCTCAGAAGCATAGGAGGAGTTGAAACGGATCCATGGCCCCCAAGGGTTCTGGTCTTGTAGGGGACCTTGGGCATCCCTGCCAATCTGCTAAGGCCCGGGACGCTCTGACTGGTAAACCGCAGGCAGCATTGCCTACACAGTTGCGGTGTGTCCTCTGTGTCCCCACCTAGTGCTGGGTCCCACGGAAGACGTGTGCTCAGAACAAGAGGCCCCTCAGCAGCCCAGGCACCGTGTCCGCAGCCCTGGAACCCGAGGGTGGCTCCTCGTAATCACAGGTGCCCAGCGTGCGTGCCGCAGAGACGGGCGCTGTGGCTGCAGGGACAGGAATGGCTCAGCGCCCCTTCCACAGCCTGCCGCCTCCCCACCGAGTTTCCGCAGGAAACAAACAACTCCGCGCTGCCCTACGCCACGCCCTGCATCACCGTCTGCTCGGGCACCGGGCTTCCGCTCAATCCGGGAACACTGGGGCGGAGGATAAAAGGTTCGACAAAGTGCTGAGTCTTCTGGGATTGAGTCAGCATGGCTAAAAACCTCTGAAGACTCACTAACGGGGCAGGACAAAGGGGCGTGACGGAAGAGCCACAGGCACAGGTGGCGCTGGCTCCGCGGCACTGTCACCGCGGGCTCCGGACTGGCCGGCTCCTCTCCTCAAGTCCCCTCCCCAGGTTTATTGGGAAGATTAATTATCTTAATGGATTTTAGAAATTCGATGCAGGTCTGGCGTATAATCTCGCTGAGCACCGTGCATCTCACTTATGAAGTGGATTTAACAACAGCACCGATGTTTAAAGGAAGTCCCACCAGGCCGAGCATTAAAGGAAGCGACGCGGGAAATGAATGCGGTGCAGGGTCGGGCGCCTGGGGAACCTGAGCTCCCGGGAAGAGGTGCAGGCGCCTCCAAGCCCGGGCTCACCGGCCCGGCTCCGAGAACAGGGTTCGGACTGAGTTCTCCGATGCTTGCTGTTCAGGCTCCCCGGTTTTCGTCGGGGAGCGGACCGGACTCCATGGCCTCTGCCCAGCACTGACACTCCCCCGGCCCTGGACCCCCCCCGCAAACAAAGGACTTCTCCAGGCACTTTCAACAGGCTACCCACACTGCTCTGCACAACCTTGGGGGTGGTCGCGGTGGCCACACACACTGTAGAGCTGGGCACCACTTGGACACGTATGTGCGTTAGCGCACTCAGGCCCATACTAATGCCCGCGTGACCTTCTACAGCGGAAGAAACTGAGGCACCGAAAGACTGGCTCGAGGTCACTCAGCAGGAGCGCAGCAGCCGATCTGGGCTTGCGGTCCAGGCTGTCTGCCCCCGGAACCTGTAGACAGAACCCCTACAGGCACTGTCTCTTAAGAGGTAGAGTGTTTTGCCCCCCATTAATGAGTGAGAACATTCAGCCCAAGGTCCTCTGGACAGTAAGTGAGAGAACCCAGGAGAAGAACCCGGACTCGTCCGGCCCCGGTGGCGGTGCTCCCTGGCCTGGCCAGCACCCGGGAGTGCCTTCCAGGAGGTGCCCGAGGACCCAGCAGCCAGCTTCCGGGCAGAGGGGTTTGGGGAGAGCCTTAGGCACCCGGATCTACTGAGACAGAGCTCTGGATACAGGATGTCTTTCTGTCACCATCAGCCTCTGCCGCACCGAGCGACACCACACCCTTGGGACAGCAACAGGAGCTCTGTCCCTCAGCCTGTGGGTCCAGAGGGAGTTTCCTGGGTGCGTCGGCCTCAAGAATCAGAGATGCCCTGGCGTTCAGAGCTGCCCTGCTCTGAGCGGGCTTTCTGTCTTGCTTCTGCATCTACGAGGGAGGATGGTCCAGCGCCATCTCAAGTCGTCGCGGTGCTGGGGGGTCTAAGGAGCCACCGTGTCCAAGTTCGGGCAGCAGAAACCACTGCCTCCCCCAGTTCTTGAACTCAGTGGACACCAAAGACCACTAATTGACTTCTTTAAATTCCGTAAGTACATGGTGCTTTGGCAAAGGCTACCCAGGTCCCGCTGAACCATCTCGGTTTTCAGAGAATTCATGAGCCATATCATTTTTGTAAATGAGCCCAAATTACAGGTGTTCTCTGAAAACATGATTAAAATAATATTTCCCAACACCAAATAGACTTGGGAATGAAGAGTTTAAAGTCATCTCACGGATATTTTGATAACAGAAGAGCCCTACACTTCTGCCCCTCAACATGCCCTAAAACACCCCATCGGGCAATGTCCCTACGTGACTCAGTTCCCCACAGATTGAGGAAAACCGCAGCCTGGCCTTGGGCACCCCAGGACGCATCCCGCGGGATGGGAGGCTGCCCCAGCTAACCCCCACTCCCACAAACTACACAGGCCATTGCTGACTCAAGAGCACAGCCTGCACTTTCTGCAACCAAGTGGTCACTCAGGTAGCTGCTTCTGGGACGTCCGGACTCGAATCCAGGTCAGCCTCTCCTTCCAGTCCCACCACAAATGCCACCATGTTCTACACGAAGCTTTTCCTCACCCCTCCGAAGAAAAATGATCTCATCATGCGCCAAACCCCTAGCCTCTCCGTGTTACGTGTGTGCATACACATTTATGGAGGTACACAGTAACACTTCTGTTGTGAGGACCTGTCGTAACCTTTGGCACGGTTATCTAAGTGGGCTGTAAACGCCTTAGGATCACTCAGCCTGGTACGGTGTTCGAGACATAGGAACTCAATAAACAGTTACCAAATTATTATTGCATTAATGATGCTAATGAGACAGTGAGTCTAATGAAGTACCAAGTATGGGCCAAGGATGGTATTTATGCATTAAAGCTAATTTAATACTCAAAGTCCCGTGACTTAGGAGACGGAGGCTTAACGAGCTTAAGTCACTGATTCAAGGTCACGAGGCAAGTCGTGTTCAGACCGTTCACAAAGCGGTGGGGCAGACTTGGGGTCTGAGTCCACGTTTGTTAGGTTCCAACCTGGCCCCCAAGTCACCGAGAGACAAAGGTGATAAAATCGATAACGTACATTGCCTTCAATGTTTAAATAAGTTTATAAAATATAAAACAAACCTTACTTTGTGGTAGTGAGAAGAGCTACTTTTCAAAATCAATCTAAAGCATTAGCAATGAGTTTTGAAGGTTGAGAACTATATATCATGAAGGACCTTCATCACTGCAGCCCAAGAAATGTATGCGACGGAGAAAGAGGCTGATGCGTGAATTGAGAAGAATTATTCACAACCAAACCCCGTCTGCACATTTTAACAGAAAAGGCGAAGGGTCAGGAGTGTGGCAGAGTAGATTAAAATTCTGGGCAGAGCATGGTTAGCCCTGGTCCTGGGGCATGTCACCTAATCTTTCTAAGTCTCAGTTTTCCCAGATGACCGGTGACAATACTAATCACTGCCTTCAGAGATAATGCAAATATCAGACAGGTGTAAGACATATAGCTCAACAAATGACCGCACCACTGCTATTCTCAGTAATGACAGCACTTTCACGCAAGCGACCGTGAGAAGCCAGTGTCCTCCAGAGGCACAGAGCCGAGACCACCGGCCCTAACGTTTCGCTCTGAGACCGTGCACCCTGCGGAGCAGAAGGGGACCAGAGGCCAGCACGCAGCGAACCCCCAAAACGCAACCTCCCCTCCTCTGCCCACTGGCCCCCCAGTTCTTTCTCAGGAACCTAAAGAACGGAAGGTCAAACACGCGAACCCAGTTGGCCCCTCCCTTGAGGCCCGCCCATCAGCCATCTTGGCTCTTCCTGCCCAAGCCATGGCATCCAGTGCCAGTCTCGTGGGCAACAAACGTCACACCTGCCACCTTGGCTCTCAGGTGCTTCTAGTTTATTAGCTGGTCCTCAGGGTCCCCAAGGGTCACTACGGCGGGGCTCTCCGAGAAGGTGCATGCGGCTCTGACCCACAGAGCCGGGCCCCGGGCAGGCTCTCCAGACGCATGAACTGACTCCCGCTCCCCCGCTCGGGTCCCCCGAAGGGGTGAAGAATCGAAATTTCCAGGCCACCGTGCTGGTGTCTCTAACGGACACCTGCCACTGTGGATGGCGGTCAGGACCTGAAAAGTGCCACCTCGATTAAATAACACGCAGAACAGCTACGACCAAGGGATGAGTTGCAGACATTGTTGATTATGGAGGCAAACGGAACCGGTGTTCTGACAGTGGCAGGCTTTGTCCAAAACCAAACAAACAAACAAACAACATCTTAAAAAATCCCGAGCTATCTCACTCCTGGAAACCATGCTCCTGGGAACCCAACATCTGCAGAAACAGCCTCCGGAAAACCAATTATTTTCCTCTCCCGGCTTTTCACACGGAGGCAAGAGAACACAAACATGAAGCTGGATTTGGGGGTTGCTGACACACGTTAGCGAATTACAACGAAAACAAAACAAACCATTTCTGTGTGCAAGGTGCAGCGCTTCTCAAACAGGTGTGCGCGAGCTGACGGAAGTCAGCCCCGAGGCACACCCATGCCAGACGAAGTTTCCGTGAGGTTAGCAAGAAGTTCCTTGGCTCGTTCCCGGAATTCCGTGATGTGTGTTAGGCACTTCTCATTATTTTGTGAATTATTAAAGGATCTCCCCCTACAGTTAAAGACAAGACCCAAACCTCACAGATACCACAGATGTTCTTAACATTCATCGCTGCGATTCACAGATGCAGCCAATGACAATATCGCTTGCCTCTTCATGTTTAATTTCCTATCTGTTGTCTGTTGTCTGTCCAGGGAGGGAGGGAGGGCGGGCGGAAAGCAGGGACAGAGGGACGCCGCTCAGCAAGGGGACCCCCAACACTTGGACAGCATCACAGGAACCATAACACTTCCTGAAGAAACACCACCCCTTCTCCCACCAAGAACTCCGCATCCTAGTCACACACTAAACGCCGATCACCCTAATAATCACACATGTATACGTGCACGCAGACGTGTCCGTGCGGACACACACGCACAGTTCACACACCCGGAGGCGCTCTCGCCGGGGCTGCCACAGCAAGAGCCGCGCTGCCCAGCGAGGACAGCAGCCCGCCCCTGGAGAAGTGCCGGCCTCGTGACCGGCTCCTGCAAGCCCCCAGCTGAGCCTCCTCATGGAGGAGTTCTCTGTTCTTTGACAGCTGTGGTCAGCTGAGTCCCTTTGGCACTTGCACTGACCCGGCAGGAGGTGGCGAAACAGGCACCGGCGCCCGCCCTGACCGCCGAGCGAGCGGGAGTCCCCTTCACCCCTTAGTAATAGGTCCCCTGCCCCTGTCGCTGACCCCTCTGGGGCTCATCTGCTCCTGGCAATGTGGGAGCAAGGCCACCACCCGGCAGATGAAGTCAACATGCACCTCAACGGCTTACCGCCACCCCCCCCCTCGCGCCCCGACCCCCACCCAGCACCTCCGACAGTCTCTCCGCTCCCCTCCCCCGTTCCATCACCAACACTGCAGCTGCCGCAGGGGTGCGGGGTAGCGCGCGGGGGAGACGGGTGGGGGTGTCCTCCGCACCCACCCTCACGCGCCCTAGCAGATGTCCGCCGGGGAAGGGGCTGCCCGCGAGTTGGAGGAACTCGTTGGGCCAAGGCTGGGGCGCCCCAGCCTCGGCAGGGCCTCCGCCGCGGAGGAAGGAGGTGGGCGCGGGCAGGCGCGGGGCTTACCACGAGCACGGGGACCCCGGCGGCCAGGGAGTAGAGGAGCGCGGGCGGCACGGCGCTGCTGTCCTCCGGGCCCGGGTAGGGCTTGCGGTAGGCGCTGTCGTGGCAGAAGAAGCCCTGCACGTTCACGGCGAACGTGTCCGTGTACTCGAAGTAGTACGCCAGCATCACCGTCCCTGCCATGATCACCATCTGGAAATAGAGCATGCTGCTGGGGAGCGCGGCGGCCGGCGGGGGCATGCAGCCTCCCGTCGCCGAGGAGCCGCGGGGCGCGGGCGGGGGCGGCCGCCGCGAGGAGGTGGCGCTGGCAGGGCCGGGCCGGGCTGCGAGGCGCCGCGGGCGGCGGCGGCGGAGGCGGCTACCCCCGGACGGGCCCCGGCTCCCCTCCCCGCCCCCGACCCTCCGAAAGCGCCGCCCGCCGGGGCGCGGGGTCGCGCGGGAGGGCGGGGAGTCCCGGGCGCGGGAGCATCCGCGGGCGGCGGCGCCGGGTCAAGCCCCCAGGCCCGCGCGGAGGCGGCGGCGTCGGCGCGGACCGCGGCACCTGCGCCCCTCGGAGGACGGACGCGGCGGAGCCGGAGAAGCGCCTCGCTGGGGTAAAAGCCCGGAACGGGGGGGGGGGGGGGGGGAGGGGAGGCGGCGGAGAGGGAGCTGCTAGAAACTCCCTTCCGAGGCAGCAGCTGGGCGGTTGAGGAAACCCGCACAGCGCCGGGGGTGCGTGCACGCGTCTTCGGAGCGCCAACGCCACCCAAGCGCCGGGTGGCGGCGACTGGCAGCCCGCGCCCCCTGGGCTTCCCTCGCCCCGCGCAGGACACACGCCCAGCGCTGGTTTCCGGGCGCAGTTGGGAAAATCATCTCAGAGGACTGGAGATGCAGAGTCTCTGCCTCCCCGCCGGCTTCCCAGGCTTTCGGTGCAAAAGCGCGGAGATCCTAGCTCGCTGTCTCTCCTACAGCGGCCACTTCCTCGGTCCTCGGTTCTCCTCCAGCTCCTCTTCCGTCTCCCATTATTAGCTGCTTGTGATACGCGGCATTGCAGATTCCCGGGACCCAGCGAGGGGCAGCCACCAGGGGGGAAAGGAGTGCTCGCCTCCTCTCGCTCGCTGTTCCCTGAGTCCTCGGGAACAACCGGGTCCCCAGAGGCCGGAGACAAGGCGGGCACACACCACATGCATGCAGAACAGGCAGACAGAAGGCACCCTGCGTGGGCGGACACGCGTGTGCGCGGGCGGGGAAGTCGTTGTGGAACCTCTTCGTGAGGCCATGTGGGTCCCTGCCCTGTGTGACAAGTTTAGGCAGCAGACTTACTGCGGGGGCAGGAGGGGGGCGGGAGGGGGCGGGGGTGGGGGTAGTCCCAGAACCTGACACTACTCACCGCCCCGCCCCCACTCCAGGGGTCAGGTAAGGAGGCCTGTGTGTAGCAGGCAAGGTGGTGAGACTATGCCTAAGAGATATGCCTTTCTTAAAATGTAAAATTGCCTTCCGGGTTTCTGGAATGTTCATTCATTTCAGCGGGTTGTAGCCTGATGAGTTTTTTGGAGGTGGGCCTCGTCATCTGGAAAAAGCGACACTGTGCAGCTAGAAAGGCCATTTAACTTTGGCCAAGGATCGGAAGCTTGGGGATACTCTTCAGAGTGAATTTCTTCAGCGTTGCGTACGTACCCTCCACGTCATTACAGACATAGTTTACTAATGACTTAGCTTTTACTGGATAGGGGGCCCCGAACACTGAGTATAAGGAGCAGTTTGGGCCAATGGAAGCAAACTGTTCCCAAATGGCCCGGGGCGGCTCACCGTGCTGTGGTGACATTATGCCCGGTACATGGTTCACTGCTTCATTCAGAAAACCATTCTAGGATTATACTTAAACTGCTCCTCTGGTTCTAAATAGGATTCCCCAAACCTTCCCACCGAATGGAATTTTTGGAACAATGGTGTTAATTTTTAAGTGCAATTCTTAAGGATACCTTTGGATTCAGGAGCGTCTAATGTGGGTGATGTATTCAAGCTAATGAAAGCATGCGTAGCTTTCGAAGTTGGAATGCACGGTAATGCATTGCGAACGTGTACTGAGTGCCTAGCACATTCGCATAAAAAGCAGGATCTTTGGTCTGTCCTGTTCACGGCTCTGTCCCCGCTGGGAACACTGTTGCTGCACACCGTGGGTGGTCAGTAAGTTGTTGCACACTGTGGGTGGTCAGTAATGACCTGTTGTTGCACACTGTGGGCGGTCAGTAAGGACCCGTTGTTGCACACTGTGGGCGGTCAGTAAGGACCCGTTGTTGCACACTGTGAGTGGTCAGTAAGTTGTTGCACACAGTGGGTGGTCAGTAATAACCTGTTGTTGCACACTGTGGGTAGTCAGTAAGGACCCGTTGTTGCACACTGTGGGTGGTCAGCAAGTTGTTGCACACTATGGGAGGTCGGTAAGGACCCATTGTTGCACGCTGTGGGCAGTCAGTAAGGACATGTTGTTGCACACTGTGGGTGGTCAGCAAGTTGTTGCACACTGTGGGTGGTCAGTAAGGACCCGTTGTTGCACACTGTGGGCGGTCAGTAAGGACATGTTGTTGCACACTGTGGGTGGTTGGTAAGGACCTGTTGTCGCACATTGTGGGTGGTCAGTAAGGACCCATTGTTGCACACTGTGGGCGGTCAGTAAGGACATGTCGAACAAATCAATGAACTTGCTCCTCAAAGAACTACACAGAAATGCTTTCACATGGAAAATTTACATCAAGGGTTCAGGAATCACAGTCTCTGAGTCCTTAGATAAACACGTTTGCACACTTACGTGGCATGCTGAAGGGACACCAGTCCTGCCTCAGTTCGTATCCCAGCTCGGCCACTTAGTCGCTCTGCAAACCTGAGCAACATCCTTGACCTCCGTCTGCCTGGGCTTCATCGCCTTCACGAGGCTGAGAAGGGGACGCATCGCACTCAGTTAACGATGTGTGGCACCCAACGAACACCTTTATCGTGTTTACAGTCTACGAAACTTAACTTCTAGACGTAACTGTGTCTGTCCTCACCGCCACTCAGGCCGTTCGAGTGCCCATCAGCCGTCACTTCCTTCTCGTTGTATTGCTTACCGAGTGGTTCGGGGGGTATCCATGCTTTCGTAGGTGGATACATTTTTCCATAGATCTGTGCACGTGCTGCTTTCTCTTTCAGATGCTATTCAACATGGGAATAAAATATTCCCCTTCAGAATTCTCAATATTCATCATCGATTTGGAATGAGGTGGCCAAAGAGTGTTGAATGAGCCATGGTTGACAAATGACCCATTGCTGAAATGGAAGTTAATCGTGAATCTCTGCTCACGTTATAAAGATGCCAACCTTGGATTAAGCCTCCATGAATACTCGAGTGGATTGGCTATTCACAGAGAGGGGGCGAAGTGGGTGGAAGAGCGTGAGCTCCGGGCCCCTGGGCTGCTTTCTTTCCCTCCTGAGCCTGTGCTTCTTTGGGGACAGAAGGCACTAATTTTTCTTATCTCTGAGCTTATTTCAACAGTTAAATATCAATGGCATTTATAACTCATTTATTCTCCCAGTTCTGGTGGTGTGTATTATGTTCATACGTGCATGACTTAGCGACGACCCTATCCCACCCTGTGTCTCCACCCATAACGTATGAACCTTGATCAATACTGAGACCAATCTTGGGGAATTATTTGTTAATTTTAGTGCCTACCATCTCCCCACCCCCATACTCATGTTCCAGCAAAAACAAGTAAGGTGCCAGCCCCACATGGGAAGGCACAGTCCTTGTCTATACGGTTTACAACTTTTCTTCCACAGACGGAACGCAAGTGCGCTCGGAACAGGTGGAGGGGACCTTCACGTTGCTGGCGAGTGCAAAGGTCAGGTATTGAATGTTTGTGGGTGGCTAAGAAAGTGAATGCATTTTTCTTCTTTAATTCTGAAAACCGAAGGTGCCTGCCAGGTAGGAACAGGAGACCTACCTGCGTCCTCGAGATTACCACCAGTTGGGTTCTACCCACCAAATCTGTGATTGTCGAGAGAGCCAGATGGAGTTCTTCTGCTAAGGCTCCAGGATTTGGCATTCAGTAGTTTAAAGGTTTTATTTATTTATAGAGAGAGGGGACAGAGCGGGAGAAAGACAGGGGAAGGAGCATTGACGCAAGAGAAACATCGATCGTTGCCTCTCATACATGCCCCAACGAGGGATGAACTTGCAACCCAGGCATGCGCCATAACTGGGAATTGAACCAGCGACCTCTTGCTTTGTGGAACAATGCCCAGCCCACTGAGATACAGCACTCAGGACTGGCCTTCATTAGTTTATACACAGAATCTTTTTGGCAAAGATGCTGAGCATCTCCAAGGACCAAAGAAGATACAGAATTGTAAACAGTGCTTTCCATGTGTTTTCAGGTAACCCAGAGGTGAAGCCAGGCATTTTCCTAAAATTTTTTCATTCCATGGGCAAAAACAGAAAAATAACATTATTTTAAATGCACAGCTGACATGGCGAGATATGAATGATGCAGAAGGCTTTACATTAAACAAACTAGGGATGCCCCTCCAAAAGACCAGAATCCTCCTTTTAAAACCAACACCAATCTGTATTCGTAAGGCCAGACCTGAGCTAGAGGTGTTTAAGGAGATTTCAAGTTACATGACTTTGTCCTAATGAGGACCTTTAAACATTAACATATAGATTGTAGAAGATCTCGTGGGAATAGATTTGGAAAGAGATTTTTTTTAAAGTCAGATAACTGCTTATGTCTTCAGAATAAGTAAGAGCATCTGGTAATTCATTCTAATAATCATTGAACTCCAGAAAGCAATATCTTAATAGATCTTTGTTGAATTATATCTGGAGCATGAGCAAATACAGCCGTTTACTAACTGCCAGGCAATTTGATAAGAAAACACTCCTGGAACTTGAATAAAAAAATAAGATGTACGACTGCTTAACTCAGGAAATGTCATGCTGAAACGTGTTCGTAATAAATTCAAAGATACAGCATCCTCACAGGCAACCTAAAGAGAGCCGAGAACATCTGGGGTCACGCCTTTGACCCCTTACCATGGACTTCGCAGCCCACTGCTTCCTCCCAGAGTGATCTTCGGTGCTTGATTTAGAAGTCCACTGTTTTCTCAAGAAAACGGGAAGATAAACAGCTCGTGTAATAATGTGTGTGTCTGTCTTTGAGATCCAGCTGTAATGGGATGTTTACCTCCAAGACCAGACGCTTCTGACCTGGACAAGTGGTACCTATCTTCCCCTAGAACAGTTATCAAAACGGCTATCACAAACAAGGCTTGCACTTTATTAGAGAACCTAGCCCACTGAAGGCGTAGACATGGCCTTGCTGGGCTAAGTGTAAGAGCCAAAATGTACAACATGTCAAGGCTGGGAAAGAATACAACGATTTGACTGCTGTGTTATCAATGGAATGTTCCTACGTTACGATGAAAAGGTGAAATCGCTAAGTTAGCAGACGTTCATTGGAGCGTGCTGGTAATGCTAGGTGGCCGTGACAACCGCTCGGCCTCCCCGACTCCCCGCGCGCTCATCTGCGAAACGGAGTTAATAAATCTCTGCAGAGACATTGAGAGGCTCCTGTTTACAGAAAGCCTCTTAACCGCGAAAGCCCTGGGCACATCGGGACCACAAAAACATGCCGGAATCAGTCGAAGGGAACCCCTCATCTGCCTGGGTCCCGGAGTTTCTTTCTCCCCAGCGCTGAGGCCCAGCTCACCGAAACTCAGATTCATCGCTGCCTGGTCTGTCTCCACATCTTCGAAACTGAATTGTTTTCCATATGTTGCCATCATTACAGAAAAACACAAGTCATTTTTTAAGTATAAAGCTATAAATCTATAACATCAAGGGATGTTTCAAAATGTGCACGTGCCCTGAGAATAACCCGAAGCGGTTATTGGGGCAAAGGGTGCAGGATGACCCGTGAGGGGCCGGTGAGACCCAAGGACCGCAACTCAGCGGAACCGCGCTCCGATCGTCGCTCTGCAGGTTCAGAGTGACGGGATCTCGGCCGACTCCCTGTAACTTCCCGTCCTTGCGTACCCTCACGTGAGCAGAGTGCGGCCTGCATCCTCGTTCTGCTCAGAGCCTGGCCCATTCACCCCAACGCGGGCTGTTTATAGTGACTGTCACCCTTCCGCACCCTGATAGGGTTCATCTGCCACCGCTGGACCGGCAGCACGTCCGTCCGTCCACTCAGGAAGGTGCCTGTCCACCCGTGTCTTTGACCGCATGGTACCTGCAGGCACCCGAAAGCCACCACCTGTGCCGCGATGAATGAGGACCCTCCTGAAGGAAAGCAGCAATCACCCCAACACTGTGAGAGACAGATTCTTTAGCGGTGGCCCCAAACGCGTGGAGCCAAGTCTGCAGATGACAGCTGCAGGCCCTTTGTCAAGGACACGAATTGCGAATGCTGATCAGCATCTGTGGGGTTGTCCTTCAGTGAACTAGGCGGTGACTGGAAGAAAGATACAGCGGAAACCGGGACTCAAATGCTCCCGATGGTCATTATCAACGATGAGGCTAGAATCAGACGATTTTCAAAATGCTGATTGTTAGTGAGGGCTCGATTTCCTAGCCCTAAATTTTGTCATATGTAAAGGAGTTATTAAATTACTAGGCTTCCTCCTGCCTACGAGTTTATAGTTACAAGCAAGAAAAATACTGTTTGGTCAAGGAAAGAAAATAATGTCTGCATTGCTGAGTCGGAAGATGGAAGTGGTGGGACATGCTCCCCATAAATGTAAGCATTTATGTACTGTGCCGCTTTGAAAGGAAGTTAAGGGAAGAGAACCACAACACCGCATGTCATTTTTTTACCGTTCTGATTATCCCTGTTTGTTATGAAATTGGGGGTGATTAGTCATATTTCATTATATCAATCATATCATTATTGTAATTAAAGCTTCAGCATGTAATGATGTCCTCAATTTAATATAATGGGTAAGAAAAATAGTTTGTTTTCTGCTCACTGATGACTTGCTGTAATTTTTTGGGCTCTTATAGATCTCCAATAAAAATAGAACATGAACAGTAAAATCTTAATTAACTTCACAGAAGTCTCGTAAAACAAGGGGATCCTGGGGAACCACTGCTTTTATTAATAGAAACCCTCCACAGTTTTTTTTTTTTTTTTTTTTTTTTTGTCAAACCTCTTAAATTAGGAATCGAAGCGTGCTGAAGAGACTCCATTTTTCTTTGGTACTCTGACATCGAGTCATTACTTGGAAGCTCAGTTCTTACTGTCCATTACTGTAGTAATATGATGTAGGAGAATGTTTTTTGTAATTACTGCTGGTAGGACACACTCTGGACACTTTCTGGGGGAAAATGCCTCGTCACCAGCAGCATTTACCGAGTGATTACTGTACACCAGGGACATGCAGGTGTTTTACTCACTCACGCATCTCTGACCCTCACCATCTCTGCTCCAGTCCACCCGGGAGATGGGGCCTCATCAGGCTTGGCTGGGCTGTCTTCCAGGAGGCAACCTACAGAGGCCCCCCCCGCCCAAAGCCCAGTCCACCAACATGAGGCCTCCGGGCTGCGTGGAGTCCAGTTTGAAGAACTTGGTTTTTGATCTGATACCTACTTCCTGTCCCGCAGCAGCAAACATGGACGCTGCTCCCAGTAGCCGAGTTTTCTTTTTTTTTAAACTTTATTTATTTTATTCGTTTTTTACATATATTTTATTGATTATGCTATTACAGTTGTCCCATTTCTCCCCCATCATTCCCCTCCACCCTGCACACCCCCTCCCATCCACATCCCCCCCTTTAGTTCATGTCCATGTGTCATGAGTTCTTTAGCTTCTACATTTCCCACACTGTTCTTGTCCTCCCCCTGTCTATTTTCTACCCACCATCTATGCTACTCATTCTCTGTACCTTTTTCCCCTCTCCCCTTCTCCCACGCCCCTGTTGCTAACCCTCCATGTGATCTCCATTTCTGTGTTTCTGTTCCTGTTCTAGCTGTCTGCTTAGTTTGCTTTTGTTTTAGGTGTGGTTCTTAATAGCTGTGAGTTTGCTGTCTTTTTAGTGTCCTATTTTTTATCTTCTTTTTCTTAGATAAGTCCCTTTAACATTTCATATAATAAGGGCGTGGTGATGATGAATTGCTTTAACTTGACCGTATCTGAGAAGCACTTTATCTTCCCTTCCATTCTAAATGAAAGCTTCACTGGACAGAGCAATCTTGGATGTAGGTGCTTGCCTTTCAAGACTTCAAATACTTCTTTCCAGCCCCTTCTTGCCTGTAGGGTCTCTTTCGAGAAAGCGGACCTGGCAGCGAGAGCACAGGCCCAGGGTAGACGTTCCGCATCCCCGTTATGTTTGGCAGCCCCGCCGAGCTGCTGCCCTGGAGGGGGAAGACTCGGGGAGCACAGGGCTTGGTCTCTGCAACAGTCTGGGCCCCCAAAACCAAGTACCACGGGCAGGGGGTGGCCTCCCCAGCAGGCACTGGAGTTGTACAGCTCTGGAGCCTGCAGGTCCAAGGTCAAGGGGCTGTCAGGGTTGCATTCCGGGGAGACCTGTCTTTCGGGCTTGTCGACAGTGTTTGCATGGAGAGAGCGAACTCTAGAGTCTGTTTCTGCTGGTAAGAGCACCCATCCGTGAGGACAGGTCCCTCCCTTATGACCGCATTTCACCTCAGTTACCTCCATATAGGGACGATCTGCAGGTACAGTCATGCGGGGGCTCAAAGCGTCAACGTATGAACGGGGAGGGCGCCTGATGCGGTTCTTCATATCACTCACTGCTCTCCCAGCTCAACGTGTTAGGGTGTCCTATTCAGTGGGACCATACGAAATTGCCATTTCGATGGGTGAAAAACACTGGTTATTAGCAATTTCAAATGGATCCCTCCATATAAGGTCAATAGAAATACACTTGATTACTGAAAATTCAGGTTATTATCTCATAAATTATAACATCAGGACATCATGAACTGTATTTGCTGATTCTTAAATGACGGCTGCATCTCCCAATGTGGGGATAGGTTTCCACTTGAACTCTTTCCAGTCACGTTGGACACCAAGTGAATTGGCATCACCTCGTTGTGAAAGTCAGAGAGCAAGAATCAAAACCAGTTTTGCAAAGCAAAAAGCAATGGCATGTGGCGTGAAGGGGCCACCCGGCAGTGGACTCCACCAAGACGCCCCTCGGCATGCTTTCAGACTCGACGTGTTGGTATCTGAAGGACACTCTTGCCCAACTGTGCAGCCAGAAGTAGAACATGAATAACATATGGGGAGCTTGGGCTAAGCATATGTATCTTTATCTTTGGGTCAGAAATTTAATTGCTGCTTCTCGCTCATACTGATAAAGAAGGCTGATGCCATGCTCCAGAAATTGCGACAAATCAATTACAAGTAATGGAGTCCAGGATCGCGTGAGATAGGGATGCTCCATCAGAGCGCCCCCGAAGCTGGCCGACTCCCCCAGGCCTCTTTTGTGTTTTGCTGTGGCCTTCGCTCCAAGTGACTGTGGCTGCCTGACAAGGAGCCAATGAAACGTGCATCCACTGCATGTCATCCTCAGATGGCACTGGCCCTGGTTCTGCTGGCGCCGCTCAAGCCGAGTTCCCCAAACTCCTGCCCTCCAGAAACCCACACCAGGGGATGACCTTGCACTACAGAAGCATGCACTTGGGTGCTTTGCCCTTATTTAGAAACACTGGTGAAGAATTTATGCTTTGCAAAGACCTGTTCTAGGCATAGTACAATAGATTATCTTCCATCTGCTAGCAAAAAAAAATTATTCAAATAAAGTCAATATTGTGAGTGTACCTCAAAATCAGGAGAATAAAAAATTTCTGAAAATATATGCTATTTGACCTTGGCTTGATGACTGTTTACCATCTGCCAGGCACTTGGCATGCTCTATTCTTAGTTAGTTATTTCTAGAACTCTCTGAAATAAGTCCCGGTACCTTCCATTTTGCCAAATCTGAATCTCAGAGAGGTTTTTCCACTTGGCCACAATCAAGTAGCAGCACTGATGTTCGAATCCAGAGCTGGCTGGCTCCCAACACATTTCATAGCATCATATTGACAATTTTCAATGTGGTGTCCCAATTCTACAAATACCATTTATGTTTAATATAAATATATTAAATGTATACTTAAATAAGCGAGCTGTGATGTATGCATATTAGAGAATGCTAATCCATAATGAAAAGGAATAAAATTCTATAACTTGGATGAATCTCAAAGGCATTATGCTGCTTGAAAGAAGCCAGTCTCAAAAGACTGCATGCGCTATGCCTCCAAGTATATGTCATTCTTCAAAGGACATGTTCGCAGTGATGGAGACAAGCTGAGGGACCAGGAGCGCAAGTGTCATGTGACTACAAGAAATGGCACGAGGGAGTTCTTCGGGGTGACATGGCTGTCTGTCTGCCAGTTGTTCGGCAATTATCTGAAGTATTCACGCATTACCGTCCACACACCTGTGCACCAAAACAGCCACGAAAAATAAAAGAGGAAATACCATAAGGGTGGGAAAATGTTAGAAAAGATATCACTATACTAAGACTTTAGATGTTTTTATCATTTTTTTCTTACACATGAAGTTGATTATACCTTGTGAGAGTTGTAGCCCCGTATGGAAAGGTATATATTGTGACTTATCTGTATTTGAATGGTGATTAAAATGGTGTTCTTAGGAAGATCGAGGCAGATATGTAGCAGTCTTTCAAAGTCGATGTATAAAAATGTCCTGTGGAATACTGTGAACCTATCAGGGTGCGGAGCGGAATGTCCCATCCAATAGCGGGGAGAATACAGATCGGCTCCTTCAGCCAGAGCTCCTTCCCCCGATGCTGGGGGCCGAAATAGGCTCTGTGTCCCTGGTTAAGGGAATGCACACCAATTCCTGGGAGAACTAGAGAACTAGGAAAAAGCACATCTGCACCAATCAAGCCTAGAAAATGGAGTTTGGAAGGCCACTGGGCAGGTGGAAGGAGAGAGGGCCAGAATTCAATCTGGTCCTGTCAGGTAACGCATCACCCTTGGGCCACACCCACAGACCACATCCCCTTGCCATACCTAACCCTCCCTGCATTGTCAGGATGGGCTTGGGTCTGGCCTCGTGAAGGCTAGTGACAGGCTGGGCAGGAGGAACAGGCCATCTAAGTGGCTCTTGCATGGCTCGAAGGTGATGGAGCGAGCTTTCTCCAGACTTCAGGCGTGCAAGTCAGTGAGTGAACGCATGTGGGAAAGAACCGTGAATCGTAGGGGGCCCAGAAGCTCTGGCTGTTATTCACCTTGCATCTAGGAGCCTGGCTTAATGGCTACATTAACCTGCAGGACTAACGTCTGTAATGTACCCAGGATACCAAACGCTCAGCTTCTTTGAGTTTTGAAAAGGTGCGTCTTAGGTAGACGTAATCCACCTGTGTCTGCGCGTTTGGCAGGTAGTCGTACTGCACACTGAAAAGCGAGTATAAATGAGCTGAAAATTGTGGGCTCCTCAGTAAAACCACGGCAGCTCTTCCTGATGAGATTACCCTTTCAGATGAAAACCCATTAAAATGCAAATATGTTAAATAAATCGAATTTGGGGGTCAGCTTTTCTGGGGAAGAACAATCTGTTAGCAATGTTGCATCTCCACAGAATTTCCATCTGAATTGGGCTAATGACTGAGCATGCGATGCAGGAAGGGTTCCTAAGACCCCGAGCTCCAGCGTTAGCAGATGTTCCCTGTTCTGACAGCTAAAGCAGAAGGGATGGATAAAAACCTTTGCACGCTCTCTGCATGCATTTGCCAGAAGAGAGAGACTGCGTAACGAGCAATAAGGAAATGAGGAAGTAAGCACCAGAGGCTGAGTCGTAGGTTCACAGTGACTATCTCAGGCAGCGCTCCTTTCCCCCCCGGGGGACTCACAGGTGACAATGAGGACGTCACAGGTGACACATCTGTGCTCCAAGGCCACTCAAGAAAAACTAAGCTTCAGAAGGAGAATGTGAATAGCTCTGGGGCAGATCATTAGCACCTGGCTCGACCCAACCCACTGAATGGGAGAACGCATTTGCCCATCATACATCGGATAAGGGGTTAACATCCAAAACTTATAAAGACCCTGCACAGCTCAACAGCAGAAAACAAACAACCCAACTAAAAAATGGGCAGAGGACCTGAATAGACACATCTCCAAAGAGGACATACAGATGACCAAGAGACACATAAAAAGATACAAATTAAAACCACAATGAGATATCACCTCACACCGGTCAGAGTGGCCATCATCAATAAATCAACAAACAACCAGTGCTGGCCAGGATGCGGAGAAAAGGGGACCCTAGTCCATTACGGGTGGGAGTGCAGACTGGGGCAGCCACTGTGGAAAACAGTGTGGAGTTTCCTCGGAAAACTCAAAATGGAACTGCCTTTGACCCAGCGATTCCACTTCTGGGAATACATCCAAAGAAACCGGAAACACTGATTACAAAGAATATATATAACTTTATGTTTATTGCATCGTTATTTACCATAGCTAAATCTTAATCCTCTTGAAGCCATCCAAACAGGACTGCTCAAAGCCAGTGCGTAGGAAGCCTGCCAGACTCCCAAACGCCGTGGCTGTGCGTGTGTGTCTTTTTACACGCTCAAAGCACCCCTGCCCATGCTCTCGGACTCTGCCCTCCTTTACTCTGACAGCGTTCCTGAACTTTGCTGGATTTTCTAGAAAGCATTTAAAACGTTTGCTGCCACATCGCATCCCAAACCGATTACGTCTGAACGTCTGGGGGTTGGACTCAGGGAGTAGCAGCCAGTTAATAATCTGGGTAATGCCCTGTGTTAGGGCCAATCTGACAGAGCCTCGTGCTGAATACACAGCCGGCCCTCCACGCACATCGGTGGAAGAAATGAAAGAATCAAACCCAATGGCACCCCTTTTTTGCAGTGATTTCCCCAACACTCACTCCCTCGGATAACACATGGACAAATGTGAAACCTCACTAAGCTACCGATCTTCACACTGTACTTTACAACGCCATACTTTAAAACAAGGCATTGAACCACAAAAGCTGCGGGTATGATTAAAACCCACACAGTGAGAATGTGCGGAGATGCACGTCATCAGACAGCCTCGCCGGAAGGCTCTTAGGTTACGTGTGACGAATCTGGGGTCTTGACCCAGTAAGTACACATTTTAAACGTTTGCTAAGAAAAGAATCAAAACTAAAGAAAATGTGGCTCTAACAGCATTATTTATCGCAGGGTGAAAACGAGAAGATTCGAACACCCAGCCACTGAGCACAGTTGAGTAAGTTATGAACTGAGAACTCAATAGCATATCATCCAGCAAACAAAAATATCACCAACGGTGTTTTAAAGAACTCTGAAAATATTTTATTATAGTTATAATTAGATTCAAGTTCTTTTATTACCCTCTTTTTCTCTATTTCTAAAACTTCTTGTAGAAAAATATCACATTCATAATGGAAAAATGAAACAGAACAAAAGTGGTATCTCGGGGAAAGCCATAATCCAAATGTAAATTGATACATTAAGATGGGATTATGGTGCCTCAAATGGAAATAAATTGTGTCGTATGAAGGGAATCCACCTGTGCAGGGCTCGTTCTTGTTAGCGCTGTCACAACCACACCGACGCTGTGTCGCGTGAGTGAGCTCACACGTGGTCTGCAGCAGTCCGCAAGCGTCACGGAGGAGGCGGAATTTGGGTGGAACGCAGAACATGCTTGGATTTCAGTAACAGGAGACATTTTGGCAGGAGTTTCGAAATCTCGAAGGGCCGAACAGAGAAACGGAGGCAGGAGCGAGGCAGGCATGGTTGAGAGGCAGGTTAGGCAGGTTGGCTTAGCCAGGGGAGAGGGTCGGTATTGGGGGGAAGTGGAAATTATTTAGGACGGGAGACAGAATCCGGATGGTAGCAAGCCTTAGCAAAATAGACCTAATGCTTTGCGGTTTAGCCTAAAACTCACGGGGAGTCACCTACGCTGATTAGGAAACACATTCGGTTCGGACAGCACCTGCCGGGGTGGGTAGTTTGGGCATTGGGTTTCGTAATGATTCTCAAGGAGGGGGATGGGGGGTGTGCCAGGATCCTCCGGGAAGCTAAGTATGGGTTGTCTGTACTGTGTCTTCAGATCACAGAGCACGTGAGATGCGCACTAAAATAGCGCACCCTAACCCAGTTGAAAAGCAGAGGTTTAGAAAGACGTATAGGCGGAGGGGCCGGGGCGTCCCAATTTGGAAACCCGAACTCCCGCGAGAGCCAAGCTTAATCTTGCAGTGGACCGGCAGGCTTCAGATCCCTGCCCCCATCCCCTCCCCGAACTCCCTGTCCCCTCGCGGCCCCTCTGTCCTTACCCTTTGGGGAGAGTCACGAGCGCACAAAACACTTCTATTTTTCTCTTGCAGCAGCTAAGGTATCTTCTGTCTATGACTCCTTTCTAATGAGTCCTGTATCAGAGCAATTTAAGTTGTGCCAAACCCGCTGACTGATCTGATGCCACGTTCCGAGGCTGAGCTAAGTCACAGGCTGCATCGAATCAGCACATCCTGAGAAAATGGCCAGAGACTTGGTCCCAGGAGGCTGTTCGCACGGTCCAGCACTTGTCAGTGAAAATCAGCAATGCGTTCTGCCCCCTTCCCTTCTTAGGAGAGAGAGGAACGCA
Organism: Glossophaga mutica; assembly: GCA_039655065.1. Classification (NCBI taxonomy): domain Eukaryota; kingdom Metazoa; phylum Chordata; class Mammalia; order Chiroptera; family Phyllostomidae; genus Glossophaga; species Glossophaga mutica. The sequence continues at coordinate 3,362,127 of CM077316.1, forward strand.
TTTAAAAGTGTGAAGTAAAATGATTTTATATTAAAAACGGAAAGCAAGAAAGGCAAAGTCATTGATGGCAAGATTGGTTAGACGTAAAATCATTGCATTTTAATAATGATTTTCTTCGAGCACTGGAACTTGCACCGCAGAAAAGTAGTTTCTTAATGACCAATTTTCATTTGTTCCCATTTGAAAAAATGGAAAACGGAGGACCAAGCGGAATAAGATAATTCAATGAGGTCCATTGAATCAGCAAGTTAATATCAATTGAAATAAACTTCTGCACATAAAAGCATAAATAAAATGAGTATGGAGGGGTGCTAGCAACTTTGAGGACGTGATAATAAAAATAAGCGCTACAAAATTTGTCTTTTACAGGCTAGGTATTGTACTAGTCACCTTATTCATTTATTTTTTGCATTATTATTATTATTATGAAACACTCAGAAAAAATATATACAATTAAAGTGCATGTATTTAAAGGTATTTGATGTGTTTAAATCCATTAGGTGGTTATATTATTTCTACTCCAGTTATTCTGTTTTTGGCCACTTGGAGCATCTTCGAGTTGCTTCACCGGGACCTTTGGATATGACTGTAATTACTGTGGCTCATTTCCTTCCCTGAGCAAGGTATGATAAGATGCTCCAGGGTCATCTCAGGTATGTTTGGCCCCAGCCCTAGAACCAACTGTTCTTCCCAAGGCACTTCGGTTCCTTTTAGGGGGAAATGGCATTTAGAGCTGCTTCGTGGCCACCAGGCTCATCACCGTTTCGCGAAGCCTTTTCACATGGACAGAGATCATCTTTTCCTCTTTTAGAGAAAACACACTGAACGTTCATACTGACATTCCAAACCCAAGTCAGGAACGCAGGGCTCGTACTTAACCGCTCACCCAGCGCATCACACCCAGCGGATTCAGAACTAGAGCCACAGTGCTGGATTTTCCTTCTCATTCCCTGTCCCAGTGAAGAGAAACACCCACACCCACCAGGCGTTGGACTGGCGGCTTGGAAGTACTCCCGTCGTTCACCCCCTCCGTCCCGCACACGTTATTACTTCAGTCCGGGGGCCATGGATCCGACCTGCCCCTCTGAAATTCTCGGTCTCGCTTCGTCTTCCCTTCTCGTTTTCCGCAGTAGGCGTGCCCTACCTCTGGAACCGTGTGTCGGGGATGTCCCGACCCCACGTGGCGTTCAGGGTGAACCCCCGACCTAGGAACCCATGGTCTGATCTCCTCGCTTGAGTGAGAACCTTGAACAACACCTTCTCTCAGTATACTTCGCGTTCCTCTGCCCCCTCAGAGATGCTAGACTCCCGGGTGCTGTGCAAACCCTCCCCGCCCCCACTCCCCCCGATCGCCCGTCTCTGCCCCTGACCGCACTTGCGCGTGTGCTCGGTGATGTCGAAGCCTTTGGGAGCCTCCCCTGTTTACCCCTGTGAAGATCAGGACCTTTCCTGGGGGGTCACAGCGTTCTCTGTGGTTGCCTCGTAGTGCACTCATGTTTCCATAATTATTACTTGGGTGGTCTTCTTCCCCTAGTACGCCGCGCAGAGGTGGTAGAGTTCAACGCCATTCTTCAGTGTTAAACACACGTAGGCTTACATTCTATCTTTCTCTTTCCCTAGCTGTGCAATTTGGGGCAGTTTAACCTCTCTGAACCTCAGTTTTCTCACCTGTAAACTGGCCAACCCACCCCGAAGAGCTCTTGCAGGACTGCGTAAGGCACTGCCTGGAGGGTATTGGGCGTCACTCCTAGCTCAGAGGGGCCTTCGCCAAACATGAGCTGGTACTACAGCCATCTTGTCCCGCAAGGTTAGCGGAGGTAAAACGAGGACAAGGTCAGTCTCCGCAGGAGGCGGGCTGATCCCCAGGGGCGGGGGCCAGCTCAGGAAAAACAGAACTCCGGCCCACTGGGGACGGATGCGCGTCAGTGAGTGGCTCCCCTAATTAGACCAGGAGTGACAGCTAGCCCAGGCCCAAGGGGCGACTCTCAAATGAGGCTGTCAGGGTATGGCTGAGCAGCTAGGTACAGAAAAGTAGGACGCACAGGGGACGGTACTCAGAAGAGGGCTTTTACTCAGCTTTTCTGGGTTGGGATAACTTCCAGCTGGAAGTTATCTGGCTCCTTTAAGAAGGAGGAGTTACCTGCCTGATGTTTTAGGTAGAATTGCGCCCGCATGAAGGATGGGTTGAAGCTCTAAACCCCAGTACCGCAGCATGGGACCTTATTTGGAAATGGGATCTTTACCGGGATCATCTATTTAGGACGGAAGTCGTTAGAGTCAGAGGGCGCTCTGATCCACCGCGGCTGGCGTCCTTGTAAGAAGAGGAAATGTGGACGCAGAGACAGACGTGCACGGAGGGAGAAGACGGCCATGTTCCTGAAGTGACGATCCACCAAGCCAGGGAAGCCGAAGACTGCCCCCAAGCACCGGAAGCTCGACGACGACCGCCCCCCTCCCCGGGTGCCCGCAGAGGGAGCCTGGCCCAGCCGACACCTGGGGTGCAGACGTGTTGCCGCCGTAACTGTGGGACAACAAACGTCTGTTGTTCCTAGCGGCCCGAGGACACTAACTTAGCTGGGGAAATAAAGTAGCAGTCACTTCCCTCAGACCATGTGGTGTGTTTGCCTTCGGTGCATTTTCTGGAACATCATAAGCACCCAAATGGTTAATAAATCAATGAAACGAATAGTATCATGAAAGCGTTTATCAATGATCGGGTTAAAAATGTAACGTATTTTCTGCAAGCCCTGCCTGTGCACTTGACTGCTCTCTGTTAGCACTTCTTTTCTAAAGGAGAAGCTCAGAAAACGGCTTGGAATGCTGCTAAATTCTAATTTTCTGGGACTCTCGGTGATTAAAAAGAAACTGTCAATATTTGCCCCACGAGTGAGAAGAGGTGCATCGCATGCTCATTTGTATGCAGAATACATGCAGGTTCTCTGCTTGACTGTTTTGCTTGACTCAGCTGCTTAGTTAAAAATTAGTCTGACTAGTAGTTTTGACGGATTAAGTAAACAATAACAATAAAAAACCAGGCTGAACAGACTGTTGAAATTGGTGTTGCCGCTCACCTCACTGATTTCTACCTGGACTCTCTCTGACAGTCTCGAATAAGCCGACCTGTCAGGACCCCAGCCTGAGTGGTGCCTGTTCCCGAAACCATTTACAGCCATTTGCGTGGAGCAAGTACCAATCTGGGTTGTTTTCGTTTTGCTGTGTGTATCCCTTTATTTACCCTCAGACCACCCTGCAGCGATCATCAGAGCATGGGGCTTCTTTCTTTTCTTGGATTCCAGAATTCTCACAAGAAGAAAATCCATATGATTGGCATCTTTACTTCTCATGGCAATTAAGACAGTGCTTTGCATGGAAGTGTTACATGAATGAATTTTCTTTTTAAAAAAATCAGCGGATGAATGCATGAACGGATGGGTGGATGCATGCATTGCTGAATCATGTATTTAAGCACTACCAACGTCTCGATTGTATGGTGTCTCCAAATTTTAGAGGAACTGGCTGATGTGCTGCAGAGACACCCTCCCCCAGCCCTGCACGCCACCGTTCACTGCTGCGTGCGTTCCGCGCAGTCGCGGAGTGCCAATTACACCCCAGGTGCCGAACGAGGAAGACCCGCGCTCCGCCCGCCAACAGGGCGTTCTCTCTAAAGCAGCGGGTCTCCTGTGTCCCACCATCACCTTTCGAATGAAGTATCTGCCTGCCTCCCTCACTTTACAGGCGGCTGCGTGGACCTCTCACGCCCATAAATCGACGCTCCAGCCCCATAGAACCCACTCCTGGTGACTTCTCGCCATCCTGTGAACTCGCGTGGTTCTGGGCGCTGGGCTCTGGAGTTCCCCCTGTGCGGACCGTCCTAATCCCTGCCAGTGTCTGTTCAGTCTCTAGCTCTTGGCGATGGATCTGGGTGTGCAGCCACTCTGCCTTCGCTTTGTGCAACTTCTCTCTTCGCTCTGCACTGCACATCCCGCATTCGTTTCCGGTACCACAGTTCCTGTAATCTATCACGACTGCTGATTTACGAGTGACTCTTCCTCTGGGAGTGTAACTTCCTCGTCTTCAAACTAAAAAGTGAGTGAATGGAAGAAAATGAATGACATGTCCAAGCTCTTGTGTCAAGTCCCGGCCTTGGAAAATTCAAATTCGGAGCTCTCATTAGCTGCTCAAATTCTCATACTGATTTTTAAAAATTACATTCTTCACTCTTCATTCTTTAACAAACTAGCTTGCATCGATATCTGTTGTGTTTCCAAACATTACTGTCTCAAACTCTATGCTTTCTTGATCATTATTAAACTAAAATTTTCCTGAGCCCTGGTTGGTGTGGCTTAGTGGATTGAGTCCCGGCCTGTGAACCAAAGGGTTGTGGGTTCAATTCCTAGTCAGGGCACGTGCCTGGGTTGCTGGCCAGGTCCCCAGTAGGGGGCGTGGGAGAGGCAACCACGCATGGATGTTTCTGTCCCTCTCTTTCTCCCTCTCTCTCCCTCTCTAAAAATCAAATAGTCTTTTAAAACTTTTCCCTGAGACTTCATGAAACCTGCTCCTTGCTCTTTGTAAAACTCAGTGCATCCTAACAGGATTTTCTCGTACAACCAAAGCATTCATTACGGACAGCCTTTGACTAGGACGCTCCTGATGAATGTAAATGCCAGCAGTTCATCAGCTAATTGACAGAGGACCCTGGAGGGCGGAGAAGGTGCGTGCGTTAGAAGGACCGCCAGCGGCGAGTTGATCGCACCGGCGTGGAGGGCAGCTTTTCTAACCTGAGTCATCCGATTAGACTTGCCCTTACTCGATCTGTTCGCAACTTCTCAGAAATGTACCTAATGAATAAAAGACGTGTATGCATAGCATGAATTCAAAAGTCGAGCATTTGTATGCTTTGCCTCCAGGTTGCAAAGATCTCAAATTAATTTCTGCATTTGCTAAAACATGTTTGTAGTCAAATGGGAGTAACCTTTCCGACCCCAAACGAGTCACGTGAACACATCACACGGCTTAGTGCCTTTCCAGCCTCCGAAAACTCTGCCACAGCAGACTCCCCGCTTCCACGGTGACGCCTCTCAGCTCCACCTCTCCCATTTTTCCTGGTTCACCCACCCCACTTTTCAACTCCACACAGAACATCTTTGTGCACCCTCAACCCAACGGAGCATGCATTCTCTCAAAACCTACTTGCAGGACACCAACCTTGTAGATGCTGAGCTAAGCATGGGAGAGACTGCTAACCAAATTCTTTCCTAATATGACTTAGTTCCAGTCTGGAAAGAAGTGTTTAAAGTCATGAAAGGCAAGGACCTACCTCCAAGATCACTCTATCCAGCAAAGCTGTCATTTAGAATGGAAGGGCCGATAAAGTGCTTCCCAGATAAGGTCAAGTTAAAGGAGTTCATAGTCACCAAGCCCTTATTATATGAAATGTTAAAGGGTCTTATCTAAGGAAAAAAAAGATCAAAAGTATGAACAGTAAAATGACAACAAATTCACAACTATCGACAACCGAACCTAAAAAAATAACCTAAGCAAACAGCTGGAACAGGAAGAAGATCACAGAAATGGAGATCACCTGGAGGGTTATCAGCGGGGAAGGGGAGGGAGAAATGGGGGAAAAGGTGCAGGGAATAAGAAGCATAAATGGTAGGTACAAAATAGCGGGGGAGGTTAAGAACAGTACAGGAAATGGAGAAGCCAAAGAACATACATGTATGACCCACGGACATGAACTAAATGGGGGGAATGCGGGTGGGAGGGGGTGTGCAGGGCAGAGGGCAATAAAGGGTTCAAATGCGACAACTATAACAGCATAATCAATAAAATATATTTTTTAAAAATAAAAAATGTAAAAAATAAAACCAAACCCAAACTCCCCCCATTGGATACAAACTCTCCAGTTGTTCCCATCACTTAAAAAAATATTTTAGCCTGTGTTCTCTGGAGTCATCGTTTCAGTTTTTTCTTTCCCCTCATTCTTTATTTTGGATCTGCTACTGTTACTTCTTCATTATTTTTGTAATATTGTTTCATTAATTTTTAAAAAATGTATTGAGCCCTTCATGCGTTAAGCACTATTCTAGGCTGTGGAGATCCATAATGAAAACAAAAGAAAATGAAAAGCTTCCCTCCTACGGGGCCGCGCAGACAACAGATAAAAGTGGAGTGCCGAGGAAAGCTAAGACGAAGTAACACACGAGGGGGCTGGGTGCTCATGCCGTAACATAAAGCCCTCCTCGCCCCTCACCGCCACATCCTTGAATTGGTACAACCTGTTGTCTTCGTCCCCCGGAAGCTCACAGTCTGATGAGAGACACGTACAATCAACACGTCAACCCGTCACCGGGACTGTGCAAAGTGTACGGGCAAAATGACCAAGCTCTTGGCCGGAGGACACAAGCGGAAGCGCCATATACCCTGAGTGTCAGGAAAGAGGCTCTCGGACAAAGAGTCGTTCAAGCTGAGGCCTGGAAGCGAGAGGCCAGCCGTTCGGAGGCTGGAAAAGCGCGTCCTGGGAGCATTTCTCAGAACACGTCGAGATGGTCTGTCAGCTTTTAGAAGTGATGTTCCCGCGGTAGGCTGTTTCGGTTTGCTGCGTACCACTGAAACAAAGTCATGCCTGTACTGCTTAGACCCCGGCCCTTGGTCACTGGTCAGCCTGGAGACCTGTGTGTTGTTAGGTGAGACCCTAAAATAAAAGACCCGAAACAAGTTACAGGGCTCTGTCTTCCGTAACGGCTGAAGCGCGAGCCACCCAGCGCTGACTTGGAGGTCCTGGCATCATCCCACACTGTTCTGCCATTTCTAGGAGGCTGTTCTCACCCATGCTCGCAACTCAGCTGGCAGGATGGGGAAGGGGCACCGGAGTGGGCGTGCCTCTTCCTGCTAAGGCCGTGACCGAGACGTTACATATACAAATTCTACTCGTCCCCTCTGGACGGGAACTTGGTACATACACGGTCACACCGGGAGGCCATGGAGGCTGGGATAGGGAATTGTTTTAGGGGGCCTCCTTAAAACACGCTCACCACAAAAGAAGATGAGAAATACTGTTGGGCCAGGGTGTCCATTAGCCGTGTCTGATGCAGCTTGAAAGATGCGTTGTCCTTGAAAAGACAATTTCCCCAAGACATGTAGAGCTTCAGTCTCTTTAATTAATTTTGGCTATTGAAACATAATATTTCCCTTTGATGGAGACAGAGGTCTATTCCTGATTAGATACATTTTCTCTTGTTGTATCTGGAACCATTTCTCCTGGCCTCCACGCACGGCTTTCCTGCGGGCCCAGTCTGTCCTGTGGGATCTGGGCCTTTCAGTTTGGATCACGAGCACGTCAGTATCATCGCAAAGCACCTGATTCCAACGAGGGGGAGCGCTCCGGCTGAACGGTGCAGATGGCCGAGAAAGGATCTCTCATCGCTGATCAGGGCTTGAACGGATGGTCTCTACTGAGAGATTCTTCTCAACTCTAGGATTCTCTGACACTGTGAAATATTTATAAGATGCCCGGTTTGTTTGTTTATTTATTTATTTTGTTTTCTGTATTTCACATGGATTTTATGGACTCTGTAAAACCTACAGGGTATTGGCAAGGAATTGGAAGTCGCAATGACCAAACCAAGATCCGGGGATATTATTTGCAAGCGAATATTTGCCCACACAGATCTTTCCCTCTCGAGCTGGTTTCCTCCCGAATGAAGTCCTGAGGGGTCTCCTGAATCCTTGAGTCCAGTCTCCTGGACTCACTGCCCAGAATCCCTGTTTCCCAGGATGTTCTCCTCGGCTCAGGGAGATTTCAATCAGGCCTTTCCTCCTTCATCCACGGTGGCGTCCTCACCATGGGCCAGACGCTGGATGTGTCCTTGTGAACTCGTTAGTCTAAGTACCACGGTAAGGGCACTCGACTGTGAGGTTTCCCCGAAACAATATTGCGGCTCTGAGCGCACACAGGATGAACCAGCTGTGGACAGCAGAAAGAAGTGAGTTCTGATGAAGCGTTCTCTCGGGAAGCACAAGTAGTATTTACACAGGCCAGTGTTGGTAGCAGTTGGTCCTACTGAAGAACTGGAAACTCCTCAGGGTCTCTGGAACAACTGATTAAATCGCTGAACAACTAATGAATCAGTCTCACAAACTTTGGGTAGAAATAGCAGTGAATCGTTTTTAAAAATTCCCTTCTGTAGACATGGAACTATAGAATCCTGCAGGGGGCCAGGAGCCTGTATTTATTTAATGTATGCGTGTCGCTAGGTTTTTCTCTTCACTGTTTTGGAAAAAAGTTATCCCAAAGAACTTTCACAGAATCACAGGCTGGTTTCTGAACTAAGCAAAAGCATTAGTCCACAAACCATGTGTTCTTACTTTTACAATGCGTACGTGGTGATTTGCATTCAACTCTTTGAGATTTCATGCGATAGAAATTTATTGAGACAAAGAAAAATACAGTCGGTCCGAGAGAAAAATAGCCAAGCACCCGCAGTCCGTGCTCAGTGGGCGTGCAACCTAATTAGACTAATGAGCCCACTGCGGCTCCAGGGACTCACGCTCGGCTAATGAGTCAGTTGGCCACGTTTGAAAACTGGGCTGACAGCACTTACAGTCTCCCGGGGTTCGTTGCGCCTCAGTGCGAACTGGGCAACTCCGAAGTTGCAAACGCCTGGGGAAAATAGTCCCGGCAACCACTCTCGCTCCATCAGGGAGGTTCAGATACCTCTGACCTGCCAGACTCCCCGTGTCCCGAATCTGGGGATTGATGGAGAACTCGATCCCTCTTTGCTCACGTCACAGTGAGGGGGGAGGGGGGACACCCTTGTGGAAGAAGCAGCGATGACTGACTTAGTAACTCGAGGTGACTGACATATGACATCATTCAGGGACTTCGGGCCCTCCCCCCAGCCTGGAGGAAATAACATTGCAGGCTGCTCTGTCGACCCCTTGCTGGCCCTTCTCCATGGGAAGAGGGTCGATGAAACCAACTGGGACAGGAGGGACCCCAGGCATATTTGCATATTTATTAGGAACAGAGGTGTTCTACTGAGAGATGGACAATGGGTAGTAATCTCTCTCTCTCTCTCTCTCTCTCTCTCTCTCTCTCTGCACTTAACTTCAACTTAGTAAACTTCAAAAAATGTCTTAACCTCATTAATCCTCAAAATCACTGCCAGTCACTATTAAACACACCTACCTTTGACTAAGGGTTCGGTAAGTGTTGGTTGTCATCATTAACCTCACGGCTGAGGCTGAGGGAGGCACCTACGGACCCCCAGTGGCACCAGGCAGACCTGGGCAAAGGGCACCGGAAGGCCGTCTTGTCCTCTCTTAATGGGCTGGGAGCCGGCCCCGGGGCAGTCAGCGGCAGCTGAGGGAGGTGTGAAGACAGGGAGAGATCTCCCCGAGACAAGGGTTTGAGGCCCACGCGTTCCAGAAGAGGCGACAGCAGCAAATGGCCCTCGGCTCAGTCGGCCGCGAGATACTCCCGTGGTCGAAGAAATCCGCTGGGGTGGGGAGAGCAGGAGATTGGCTTTGTGCAGAATGCAATGCAGTGAACTCGGGGGTGTCAGCTTTCCTAAGGTGTAGGGTGCCCGGGTCTCCAGGGACAGCAGAGGCCGTATCGCCGGGCCCTGCTTGGTCCTCAGCACCCAGGGGCACAGGCAGGCCAGAGCCGGGCGGTTGGGAGCCGAGACAGAAATGAAAAGGGGGGAAGTGAACACAGGGTGAAGGGCGAGCCTACAGCCTGGGGTGGCCGTCACAGCAAATTGATCGGTTTTGCCAAATGCAGGAATATATCAAACGTGGTGAACAATGTCACGAATTAATGAGGGGGGCATCCTTATGATTGCATTTAAGCTCCTGGGTTAAGGTCTCAAAATAAACTGGCCTGGGCTGGCTGGCTTCCTGGAAAGGCTGACATCAAATCGATGTTTTTCTGCTACAGCTCCCCGCTGGCAGGCGCGTGGTGACACTGTGCCCTGAGTGGGGTGACAGCCTCGGAGACCTGAAATCGTCTCTCTCAACAGCGAGAGCGAGGGCTGCCACTGAGGCCCTCTCCCATACCCCACCGACTCTGTCGGATAACGCGCCCCCGGGGAGCGGGGCCTGAAACTGCAGTAATTAAATCTCGAGCTTGCCCAAGGGGCCATACCTCTTCCCACAGAAAAAGGCCAGTCAGCTCCTAAAAGGATTCAGATAGCACAGGAGTGAGACCCTTCATCTGGAAACGGAAGGAAAAACCTACTGAAGAGGCAAGATGTGGGACTCGAGATTTCCTTGAAGTTTAATTAACTCGAACAACACGTGGTCTTTAATTGCTGAGACTGTAATAAGAGGAGGCACTTCATGGTATTCAAGTAGGAACAGACTATGAGGGTATGCTGTTATGACTGGAAGTGCTTTGGCTTCTGCGTGGATTTTTGTACAGTTTCCAATCAGAAATATTTGGCCATGTAGCTGGGAGTAATTTGAGGTTGAGAACTGAAGTGTTTGGCCTTGAGTCCATTCTAGGCTGTGAGCTGCATTGATGAACAGTTCATTATCCTGAGCTCTGTCAGAATGTTCTAGGACCGAATGCACAAACCGAACTGTTCACTGGGGACCCGGAGGGGATGCGGAGAGGCCGTGACCGTGGACCTGGAGGAGGCACAGACAGGTAGGGGGCATGTCTGATTCTCTCCTCAGCACCCCCTTGGGTCACCACAATCTTGGTTGTGAAACACGAATAATTAAATGGACACCAGTTGGGAGGGTTCGGGAAGAAAGCGCGTGCCTTGACTTCTGTTCCCCTTTTGCTTGGGGGGAGGACCGTCCATACATATTAAACGCATGCCCGCAGAGGTAAAACATCCGATTGGTGATGCGGAGCGCGGCCTGGCATCTGTCAGCCACCTTTCCCAGAAGGCAGGGCCCCTGCACCGAAATTCTGCTTTCCGCAGGAACCCAGCCCTCCCACCAGCCGTGGGCCCTCCATGCTGAGGGCCCAGCCACCCTGTGGTCACCACCCCGACAAGCGCCTGGGGAGCTCCCCCTCTTCCAGTGCCTCTCACTCGGGGTCTCTGCCGTAGAGGCACCTCTCCGGCCTCCCGCCCAAGCTGGGTTCTCCACCCAGTTCTACCAGCAACGAAGCCGGTTCCTCAGCCCCTGGGTCTACTTCTCAGTGAGCTAGGGATACTCAAAAGGAACTGGAACTTGGAAGCAGCAGAACAGACATTCGTTGAATGAAAAAAAAATCAACAAGGAACATCGCTGAGAACTGAATATGTGCTAGGCATTGTGCTAAATACAGTACTTAGAATAATTTATTTCTTCGTCACAGCCATCCCAGGGGGTAGCCACTCCAATTTTTTCCCTTTTATAGATGTGGAAACGAAGCCTCACAGAGAGGTTCAAGTAACTTCCTAAGCTTTATGGGTTTTTTTTTTCTATTGAGACATGAATTTGAACCAGAAATCTGACTTCAAAACCTGATTCCACTAAAACAAAAAACAAAAAAACCTTGCTCTGCACCAAGGGGCCCCGGGTTCCTCGGAGATTCTGAGCATCTCAATTGCGCATCTCAGGCTCAGTTGAAGTACAGCTATTTTTTTTTCTGCTTAAAAATGAACCAATTGAAAAAAAAATAAGCACCCACAAGGATACACACACGGAGCTCCATATATAGGGACTGGAAAGATGGCCTTTCTTTGAGGAAGCAGATTTGTACAAGGTAGACCGTTACTGCTTCCCTCAGCATCAAGAAAAGCTTTTGTTTGGAACCTGTTTTCAGATTTGCCTTTAATTGGCCAATTCTTACAGAGACTGGGAGGACCAAGTCCTCTAAATGTGTCTGCTGCTGTTCCCGTGGAAAGTAGGCAACGCCAGCCATCCCGTGGCCTTGCGGCAGACCTAAGAACCCCAGCAGGGTGCTCCTGAGCCCGGGACTGTGATTGGATGGAAGTCCTCTTATTTGGACTTATCTCAGACTCCGTAGACATGAGCAAGCACACGCCTGCTGGGGAAGAGGCTTTGTGCAGCCCGAGTGCTGCCACAGAGGAGCGGACATCAAGTCGCCAGGTTACCAAAGCAATTGAGACCGTCTGACGAGGGAGCACAGTGTGCAGCCACAGCGAGGCTCTTTGCCCCTTTAGCAGGAACATTGGGAAAGTGTGCTTCTCCAAAGGTAAAAAGAACCATGAGAAGGAGAGCTGGAGAATCAGCAGGAGCCGCCAAAAAAAACATTGGAGAGCCAACTGAGTTGAAATGGGTCTGGTGGAATGAGAATTAGATAAACACCTTACTGATCCGGAATAAAGGAGACCAGAAAGCGTGATCTACTTTTCATGGCGAACTTTGGAGGCCATATGCGTCTCCTTTCCCAGTAATTTGTGCAAACATAAGACAAAGTATCGCGGATTGGTAGGGTATCCCCGGAGCCCAACATCCATACCCTGGGAGCTCCAGGCAGAGAAAATAGGAAAAATAACTTTAAGTAATTAGGAAAAAATCAGAACCGAAGGATACTTGTCTCCAAAGTGGAAGGACCCGCCCCAGTGCCCAGATTAAGAAATAAAAAATATTCAAACCAAGAGTCATGATTCTGTCATTTTGTAATACCAGTGATAACAACTTTCTTAAGGCTTCTTGAGACTCAGAAACAGCATCTGAGGGGAAGAAAAATTTGCAAGCTACAAGAGAATGAAATAACCCTTCATAAATGATGAATGGAACCATTTTAACCCTAGAATTCTATACCCAGCCAATCCATTGATCAGATGCCCATGGACAATGAGGACCTAGGACATGTTTCCATGGACCTTAGGTGAGTGGAATAATGGGTTCCCAAAATGTCCATGTCCTGACCTCTGGAGCCTGTGGGCATGTCACCTTACATGGCAAAGAGAATAACGGAAGGCTCTAGATGACGTAAAGTTCAGCAATCAGCTGACAGGGAGATTCTCAGAGGGGCTTTAAAAGTCGGGGAGGAAAGCAGAGGCACAGGCCAGAAGGATGCAGGCGGTGTGAGAAGGACCCAGCTCGCCACTGCTGGCTTTGACGAGGGGGGGGTCCACTAGCCAAGGAAAGCGGGCAGCCTCCAGCAACTGGGACGGAAGAGGGGTTCTCCCTCAGACCTCCCCAAAGGAACGCAGCCCTTCTCGAACCCTGGTGTTAGCCCAGCCCAAGCTGAGTCCGTCAGAATTCTCACCCACAGAAATACGGGGTAATACGTGCATGTCATTTCAAGCCACTAAATCTGGGGTGACTTGTTTCAGAAAATACAGAAAACTAACACATGTGCTTTTGGGGGGCGGGATTTGCTGGAAGCCTTTCTCCACTGAAACAGGAGACTAAACCAAGAACGGGAGACCTGGGACCCAACGGGCAGACAGGGGAAGGGGAACGGAAGGAGGTTCATGACAGCTGTCGCCGGCCCGGCCGAGAGAGCCAACGAGCCGGCCTGACAGAGAAGGAGGGGCGCTGGGGAGATTCGGAGGGGAGCCAGTAATCGGTGCATTATCTGATCGCTCCCTCACGTGGAGAATTGTGGGAAGGCATTTTTAACAGAGCTACTAACTTGTGAGCCAGGATGTAATTGGAAATTTAAAGAGAACTGAGCAAAGAAGATGATGAAGCCTTTATGAATCCCCAGAAAAGCAAAAAAGTTATAAAAGAAAGGAAATGAACCCATGGCACTCTCCTGGAATAGCATCTCCTCGCCATAGTAAGAATTAAAGACACTGGGTGCAGAACTCGCCCCCAGCTTCGGCCCCTCTGTTTCGGGAGAACGGAGGGGAGGGCAAAGGGTAGGGAATACCAGGGGTAAACTCTTCATTCCCTTCAAAGGGAGTCGACAGATGATATCTAAAAATCTACGCATTAAGACACAGCAGAAGAGACGCACGATTTGGAGAAACGCATTAAAAAGTGACTTCATGGAGAGGCCCGGGATGAGTAAACCGCAATTTTTTGTGATAACTTTTTAACAACTTTTTTAACCTCTTAAACTATGTGCATCTATTTTCAGATAAAGAGTAAAATGGGTTTAAGAGAGAAAGTTCATAGCAAGTTGGACCGTACCCACACGTGGCAACCAGACAAGGACATGGCGAGGCCGCGGCCCCTGCTCCTTCCCAACGTCGTTTCCTTCTTTTCCCCACTATCGAAACAGTAAATGCTGTGCTCGCTCACGCACCAGTGGGTTTTCCAGCCGTCTGGAATGTGAACCCCGTGGGGAAAGAGTGTCCCTCTTCATGTCCTTGGTGTCCCTGGAGCCTAAGACAGAGCCCCCTCCAGAGAAGGCATTTGGGGAAAAGAAACGAAGAAACGCAGCTTTAAACACATGGCTTGATACCCATTTTTCACACCGCGAGAGCATTTCTTAAACTCAGAAAGAAAAGATGAAAGTCACTTCGCTTTGAAAGAGCAACAGGAAATGCTGTCCGCGGAGAAAGTCCGGGTGTGAAGCGCACGGTCGCGTGGGTCTCTACTTGGACGATGGCCCGGTAGCTGACCCACAGCGCGTGGGGCGGGGTCACCCCTGCAGGCCTGTCCTCTCAGGGGCCGGGGGTGCCGAAGGGAGTCTGGGAAACCAGGTCGCAGTATTGCTTTGTATTCTGACCCATCCAACCAGGGGTAAGGCAGATGGGGTTGATGAAAAGGGGGGGAGGATTCTTCCCCCTTCACTGTGCAAAGCGAGTCGATGAAGGCGTGCGTTCCAGAATGTCCCTCATCAGTTTCTAGTTCCCTGGAGCGCCAGTTGACGTCACAGTGAGTGAACGGGGCGGGGGGGGGGCGGCGGCTCACCGTCTCTGCTCACGTGTTAACAGCAGCTAAAATACCGCTTCAGGTGAATATGAAGCAGCTCACTCACTGTGCAGGCTTTCCCCAGTGAGCCGAGCTGCCTTCTCCCGGCTCGCCCGTCTGTTCCCCTGGGTTTACCCCGCAGATGACTCAGAGGGTGTCCCCAGCTCACCCGAAGGCATGAGTGCCGTGGTTCCAGTCCTTCCGAAGAGCACCCGCTGCTCCCCAAACGTGGGAGCGGTTTCAGTTTAAGGACAAGCTGTGGCCTCAGAGGTGGGCGTTCCCAGGCCTCGCGAGCGCTCTCGCTCTGTCTGCTCGTGAGAGCTTGCAGTGCGGACAGACTCGTGTCTGTGCCCGAGGGCGGCCCTGCACAGAGTCCGGTTGTGTTCAAGTTCTTGCTGCTGCCCCTGGGCCGGCTCTTCCCCGCGGCATGAAGAGACACCGGGCAGGAGCAGCGAGCCGCTGGTCTTCCTCCCAGCCACAAAGACGGCACTGTCTCCAGCCCATCACCTGCCTGTGCATTGCTTTGACGTAAATAGTCCTTCAGCTGAGGCCCAAGTTCTTTGCCAGAAATATGAATGTAGTTCACCTTAGCTTACTTTTGTGTTTTTCCTGGACCGTTGTCTTCAAAACCTAGCTTCTTGTAGTTCTAACACTCTAAAGACTATTTTTATCATCGGAAAGTTTGAAAGATTGAAATCCCATTTGTTGGGTGATTTCACTATCTCCTCCACCCTGAATACTTTGATATCCTTGTCTCCCAAGCATGTGACTGCCCTGGGCCATTTACGGCGGGGTCCTGGAAGACCGAGCGGCAGTCAGAAAGAACGAGGTCGACTCCAAGAAAGCAGCCGTGACTTCTGAGCACAAGCTATAATCTCATTGTTGGGAGAAGCTATTACCAATGTAGCATTTCTGGCTTGATTAAAATATGGATTTTATCCATGGCAATGATCTAGGTATGATAAAGATGAGGTTGCTATAGAATGTATTTGCAATATTGTGCGTAATAAACCAGTAAACATACAGCAGCACACAGGGCTGGCCACCCCCACCCCCACCGGGCACCCCTTTACCACGTGCGCACGTTTGGGGGATGTTATCTGAGCGCACACCCTGGAGGCCAGGGCAAGTCCTGGCCCATCCGGATGCATGTCAAGTCTCCCACGAACTCTCACGGGGGCGCACAACGGGCTCACATGTCGTGAGAATCTAGGACGTGTGTCCTCACTTGCCACCATCCCGACTTCTTCCGAATCCTCGATGGACAGAATGTGTCTGAGAGAAGAGCGTGCGGAAAGGAAGGCAAGAGAAGCAAACTGAGGCGCAGGGAAGACAAACAGGTGAGTGGTGCCGACCCGGGAGGAGAGCCCGGAAGACCCTGAAATGCAGGACAAGACACTGACCTCGGGGCTTGCTCAGGGTTAGTTTGGAGCCAGGGGTAGGTGCGTTAATTAGTCAGGTTGAGTCAACACCACGGAGTTCCAGGACAAAGCTAAGCGGACCTGAGTAAGGAAGGGCCTGTTGGCCGGAAAGCGTGGAGAGTAGAGAAACGGAGGCAGAGAGAAGGAAATGCGTCGATGAGGTAGTGAGGCCATGCTCTGGGTGGGCGGGACATCTGCACATGACACAGATATGGCCCCTCGGTTCACAGTCACTGCGGCCACTAAACAGGTCGGATGAAGCCCTCGTGGCATTCAAATTTCTACCGACACAGCGCCAGCGTATGCAGCGGAGGAGGACGCGGAACGAGACG
This sequence comes from Glossophaga mutica, assembly GCA_039655065.1. Lineage (NCBI taxonomy): Eukaryota > Metazoa > Chordata > Mammalia > Chiroptera > Phyllostomidae > Glossophaga > Glossophaga mutica. The sequence goes on from CM077316.1 coordinate 3,378,658, forward strand.
TAGGAAAGGATGGCCTGTTTTCTCTCTTTCTAACAGTGCCTGTTCTAAAGAAGAATTCCCAGAATTCTCTTACCTCCACAAAGAAGAAGCAGGGGAAGATGGTGGAGCTCCGAAACACTCGTCTTTGATGATCTGGAAACATGCTTTCCTGTTGGGAGAGGGGGAAGGAAGGAACACGGTGACTTTCCCATCAGCTCCCACCTGGCTATCTGCTGCAGGGAAGCTCCGTCGATTCTCGTTACAAAGCTCAATGTCGTCTTGACCAGGAGCGGACATCCCGCATCCCGAGTTATTGTTTGCGTGCCGGAAACATCAATATCTTCCACTCGTGTTGCACCTGGCACCCCCAAGGAACCTGCTTTTTGAAATGCTAGCTCTGGCCCCAGAGATCATCGAACGCCGCTGTGTGGATGGCAGCCCGGGGCCGGCACCTGACTCATCCCCGGGAGGCGCCGGCACTCGGACTATGGAACGAGCGCGTGGAGGTTCACTGGGCACCAGAGCCACGCCTCGCGCCCTGGAGCTCCGTGACTCTCCCTCCCCCGCCCTTTCACAATAGAAGCATCTCTTTACACGACCTCTTGTCAATCAACCTGGCGAGATACCCCTGTCCCATAAATAGGAGGACGAAGGAAGAGGTCCCGAACCCCGATTCTCCACAGGAACTCAAATTCCAAGAACACTCCACGTTTTCCCCACCACCTCGTATGGAAGAGTTACAAAATTAAATGTTCTTCATGTAAAAACACCTGATGAGTTACACGTGAGTCGAAACGGCGGAGCTGCCTATGCCTTGTAATTAATTAGCACATTTGGATTATGATCCTTATGAAAAGAAATGAATAGTTCAAGCTCCTTCAGATAGCTAAGGAGGCAAGATCTTACAGAGCCAAGGCCTCAGAGTCTAAATCAAATGTTTATTTCACTGAACAGTGAAATTAGCAGCAGAAAATGGCATGCGAAAATATATGCGCATGAACAACTCATCAAAGACGGAAGAACTATTTCTTTTGAGGCTGGGCTCTCAGCTCTTCCAGCCTCAAGCAAGAATGCCACCTGCCAGGCTAGGACACCCAGTCAGCAACAGTGCAGGGAGGGGGAGCGTTTTGCGGGGCGGGGGTCTAGGGACGTGCGGAAGGGGGGCGGCGGTTCTGAGCTCCCTCTTCGTGAAGAACCTTCGAAGAAGTCCTGGGAGAAGAATCAAGGCTGACCGGGACTTCGTCCTGCTGCAAAAGGCGAACCCTCAATGTTAACGGTGAAAATCAAGCTGAAGGAGAGAGCCCAAACTCAAGATGAGAATGAGGGAGAGAGAAGCCGATGCCTGATGACAAGGCCCTGGCCTCCGTGTGGGTCACACCACCCTGAGACACCTGTGGGTGGCATCAGCCAGGCAGGGGCGCCTGGGCAGTGTCCCCACATCCGTCTCCCTCCCCTCCCCCCAGGAGACACCACGTGACCTTTTAGGAAATTTCATAAGTACAGTGAGTGAGGGGTGAAAAAGCAAATGTGATCTTTATTACACCAGAAGAAAAACAACCTGGGTGGGACTAGCTGGTATCTGAGTAACTGTTCCGTAGTAAGAAAAGATTAACTAGCTGTCTTAACAAGGCTGTATAATCAGAAAAGTTTCTGCATTGCTGTAAAATACATTGAAGAGTTGAAACAATTACTCAAGTGTAAGTTATTGTGAAAGGTTCCCCTCCCCCCCATTCAGGGGAAATTCAAAAACTTTGCAGATGGAAAGTAATATACACAGAAAAATCTGCTTAATTTGAATATGGCTTCACTGTGGCAAATTTAAATTCTGGAGTGATTTTCCTTGGGAGTACAAATGGAATGCTGATTAATGCTAATATTAATCTAGGAGCGTAATTAGTAAAGTGAATCTGTTGCATTTTCTACCCCTTAAATCAAATAATACATTTCATCAGAAATGATTTAAGGACAGTCAGCAATTTGGCTTCGCTTCGCCACATCTGTTCATCTTCATACAAAACGTTGAAAGCAGACTGGACATTATTGCTAATTCTGTAATATTATTGTACATTATTGTGAGTATGTGACTATCAGCAGCTAATTTTATATCATTTTCAAGGCAAAATTAACATAATTGTGTTGCAGGATGCTATTCTATTATTGCCAGGGATCCCTACAATGCCATTCTATATTTTATTACCCTTTATATATTGTTTCAATACCCTACTCTGTATTAATTGATTTACATTCGTTGTTCCCTAGGGCCTGGAGCGGTGCGTACATATGAACTCATCCTCTGCAAGAAAATAACTGCATTGACTACCGAGTGTAGCTTCTGTGGCAGAATGTCACAAAAAGATAATTTAAAATCTTCCACGGCACCCACAGCCTCCTGTGCCCTAGGGGACCGTCGCACGGGGGGGGGGGGGGAGCGGCGGGCATGTCTCATTTCAGAGAGTATTTGGTTGGATTATCTCTCCATCACCCATGGTCCTTTCACTGGTACCTTGCATGCCCCGTTTTCTTGAAGGAACAGGGAGAGGGGAAGATAACTTCCAAATATAAAGCATTTCCGCTTTGCCAGGCTGTAATCTTGACTTTTACACAAGGAGGTTTATGAGATTTTGAAGTAAGTGAACGTGCTAGCTGTGGAATGTGCGTATAAACTGACCACCCAGCCAAGGGCACTTCCCCGCCACCCCACCTGCTCTGAGACGGAAGTGTATTGTTTACGTTCTGTGATGGAGGGCTGAAGTCTCAGTTGCTTAAACCCAAGGGAATTTTATTTCCCACGTAAGCAGGGGACCTGGTGTGCAGCTTGTCCGAGACCAGGGCTTGTCCCAGGGGCCATGCAGGCCTCTCCCTGACCTGTAGGGTCCGCTGGGGCTCGTTCTCTCCACGTCTGCCTTCCAGCGCCCAGGAAGGAGGACAGTCCAGAGGGAGGGCGTGTCCTGCCCCCCACCCACCCTGGGAACGCAACCAGAGGCCGCGCTAGCTGCACTGGGGGCTGGGGAATGCGCCCCGCAGAACTCTCTTTATCTAAGAAGGAACGTGGGCATCAGTAACCTCTGACACTTGGACGAATAGAGGGAACTTTTTTTTTCCTCTGCAAGTCTTGACTCGGAACCTGTGAATCTGGGAAGCCAGACGCTGCGCTTCGGGAGGGGTTCGGTGGCCCATCCTATACAGTGAGTGGGGCGGGGTGGATGAGGCCCCGGAAGGCACGCGGGCAGCCTCGCCGCACACCTCGGGGCCAGGGTCAGATGCGTGCTGCCTGCCACGGCGCCTTGCTTTCTCTGAAGGAAGGGACACTGCGATAAACTCAGGCTGCGTGGCACTGCAAAGCTGAAAGCAAGCGCCCTGCTTCTCGTCTACACGGGAAGAGTGTTCCTTTGAGTTGGATTAAGCCGTTGGGTGCTCAGCGGGGCAGCCTGAATTTACACAGCATGCTTTGGCCACATTATTACAGTTCTAAGGTCTGTTGTGCCAATTGCAAAAAAAAAAGCTTAATTTTTTCCTGAATATATAAGTATTTAATTCTCTTTATAAATTTGAGTGCAAAGAAGAAAGAATAATTCATTATCTTACCATTCAAAGATAACTCCCCTTAGCACGTTGTTATATAATTTCCAGACTTCTTCAAAGCACGTAGACTATGAATCAATACGTTTAGCATCTTTAGCATAAATTACTTAGTACCTATGGTGCTATTCGGCATTCTAAGGGAAACTACACCGATTCCTTGGGACCCTGGAGACTTGGGCGTGCTCTGGCTTTCTCGCTGCTCCTACGTCCCGTGTCACAGTCGCATCCCTAACAGCCCCATGGGTATGTCACCTGGGTTTGGGATGCTTAAAAGAATCATGATTTCACTTATGCATTTAGGATGAGTTTAACACATCAAGTCTGTGGGACAAGATCGGCGCTCCCCCAGCGTCCTGGTTAGTATTTAACCGAGAACAAGCCTGAGAACAGGGAGCACCTCTCTGTCCGCCTCCCTTCTGCTGTGAGGGCTCGGTGCTGGGCGCGCTCACCTTCCAGCCGGGATGCAATCCACGAGCGACCTATAGAGCCACGGTCCTCCCCGCGGGTAAATGAGAAGATTGCATTGCCCACCTTTTAACAGGGCAGTCGGGTCCTTATCAGGAACTTCGAGGAAAACCTCTCTTTGTATGTGATGTTTAGCTTAGCGAAGTAAGGTGTTGTAAAGTTTATGCCCACTCCCAGGTGAGTCTCATTTTCCCTAATGTGCTAAAGCATTTCCACTACTTTTAATCTTAAGATTTGTGTTTTTCCTTATCTCTGGTAAATATTCATATTATTTCTTTGACTAATGCCCCCCGCCACCCAGCCTCACCGCTGTCTTTCCCTGAAAATATTCCGCATTTCGGTTTGACCTCATTTGACCCGCCACGTCCCATCCCTCTCCTTGTCTCAGCATTCTGGGAGAATTTCTTTCATCTCATTTAGCATCCTCGCCACGCAGGAGCATCATTTTGAGACAAGGAGAAGCATAAGTTATGATACCCCATTTTATCCACGTACACATTGAAAATTAGGAACTGTTCGTAACTTTTATAGTAACATCAATTTGTCACCACTAAATTTTAAGTAATTGCTTACCATAACTATATACTCTCACAATTAGCATTGGCCAAAATCCAACGTCAGCGCAGTACGATCATCTTGACTGTTATGATTGCTAAGGAAATGTAAGTAGGCTGAAATAACTTTAAAATGTTAGAAGATGTAAGATGAAATATGGACAATTTCGATTCCCAGTAGAGGCCATAAATTGCAGAGCCAAAGTGATCAAACAGCAACTCAATGCCTGAGAGGAAAATCAGGCTCGCTCCTCTGGAACAGAGGTGTCAGCGAGATTGGGGGGAATGTGGAATAGAAAACGGAGACCTGTGATGGATATTGTTATAGATTTTCTTCAAAGGAGAAACAGGCTACAGTTCCACCCCCACCCCCCCCCCCCGATTGTTGGATGTCATTCTCCCAAGCGCTGGGACAGAAGTAAGGCCAACCAATGCTGCCGCTTCTTGGAGAAGGTCCAGGCAGCCGCCACCCTGTCCCCCCACGTCCTCCCATCACCAGCCTACAAGATGCTTCTCCCAGCTCACAACGGGCCTGGCGAGGTGGGCCGGGGCCCTGCAGCTGTGCAGCCTAGGGAGGCCTGGCCAGGCCAGCCTACAACTGCTCACCCCACACTCACATTGGGGTCAACGTTTGCTTTCTTTTCCTGCCGATGCGTGTTCTGGAGGGGTAGATGCAAGATGTGGGGAGGCCGTTGACTTGTTCGAGGGCTACCCCATCACAGGCCAAAAAATAGAACTCCTTGAAGGGACAGAACTGCATAGGAGTCAGAGACCCACATTCATGACCGTGGTAGAGCACGTTCAAGTGTCTCTTTGCCAATATCGGTCCCAATGAACACTCTGCTTCTCCACCGTGCAATGTGCATGGGTGTGCTGGCTGACTGAGCCCAGTGGGCTTGTTCAGGATGCTGGGTTTCTATAAGAACTCTCTTCCTCTGTTAATTAACAACCATTTTTTCCTTCGTAAGTGCTATTTAAGTATGAAGTGGACAGAGAAGACCATAGAGGCATGTAACGGGGCTGGATATTTGATTGGTAAATTTTCATTCAATAGACGGACATTCTATAAGAATAGGGTAGACGTTTCAAAGATTTTTCACTGACATGGCAAGTTCTACAGGTATGGCATTTGGGGCTTTCGAAGGTGTGATTATTTCCTGTGGTTTTTCCTTCAACCTTGTTTAAGAAGAAACCACATTCCTTAGGCCAGGGGTCCCCAACCTCTGGGCTGGTGACCTGTACCGGCCTCTTAGGAACCGGGCTGCCCAGCAGGAGGTGAGGGGCCGGCAAGCAAGCAAAGCTAAGGCCTGAGCTCTGCCTCCTGCTGTTCCCCACCCTCCAGCCCCAGTCCGCGGGGAAACTGTCTTCCACAAAACCGGGCCCTGGTGCCAAGAAGGCTGTGGTCCACCGCCTTAGGTAGCAAGACTTTTGTTCTTTATCTGTCCATTTGGAGATGGACAGATTCCAGCATTCTTTTCCTCTGGGTCTCTAACATCCACATCCTCCATCAGTGATTATGTCATACGCACCCAAGTCCCTAAATTGGTAAATGAAGCAGAATGTCCTGTCCGATGTCTCTTGGTCAAGCCTCACAGACCATAAGAGTTTGGCAATTTTACCCCGATGAGTTCCAGAGATCGGGGGTTCTCTAATTGCTTAACCCAGAGCCAATCTGAGAGCACAAGGAAGGTTGCATCAGCGAGGTGGCGAGGAAGCTGCATGGCCCTAGAAGATAGTGCAACCCTGAAGCCCTGTTTGGCTCCAAAGAAGGCTTAGAGAGCGAGGAATTGTCTTGGAAAGAATCCGAACCGAGATGAAAATTCCACAGCAGCCAGTCCAGGGCCATCTGCCTCTGCCTCTGCCTCCCCTCGGGGCCAGGATGTGGAGCAGAAGGCCTATGATTGCGTCCCGTTGTAGCCAAACAGAGCACATCTCGGAGTCACTTGCCTGATGTCCTCTAGGCTCTGCGTTCTTTCCTACCTGCCCCGCCACATCCACTCAGGCGCAGAGCGCTAGGTGTTGGTGAGCAGTCAGCCCAGGGGACCAGGCGCCAAATAGCCTGGGGAGGCTGGGTCATGAAATAGTCCCCCAGGTGAGTGACTTCGAAACCAATTAAACCCTCAGAATGCATTTGCGTGGCCTGGAGTAGTGACTGCCACAAAGATTGCCAGCAACAAGTAATCCGTGTAATTAAAATGTATATATATGGTGTGATATTCAGCAGAGGAAATCGTACAATCAAGAGCCTCTTGCTTCCCAGCTGTGGAGTTACCTAGAGATACAGGCTCCTGGCGGGATGTTTCCCTGGAGATGCAGGAAGCGAGGGAGGGGGGAGGGATAGAAAACTCTCATCAGGAAAAAGCGCCTTTGGGTAAATATAGTATCTGGCCTGCACACACAGTTTAAGGTTTGTTAGACTTTTTTTTTTTTTTTTTTGCATCAAATGCTCCCAGACTGCACAGGAAATCGTTGAGAGGCCGACAGCCAGCTGCCGCCTGCAGAAAGCCCCCTGGGATCTGGCGGCAGCATGGCGGCGGGGGGGGGGTTAGGGTTAGTCCTGCCGGAGGAGCGGCCAATAGGTCGGGCTCCCAAACGGTGAGCGCGCTCCGCCGAGGTTCTAGTTTGCTCCCGACCCAAATAAAATGTGCGAGCGGCTCTTCTTATTTTTGCCTGTGCTTTACTTCCTGTCCATCCTTCGTTTCTATGAGTCACGCACTCACAATGAAATTGGAGGGTAGGAAAATGTGCAGAGCCCAAAATATAATGATTCTGTTTGACGAGAATCTCCTAATACACGCAGGTTTCCTTCATCGTCCTGCTGGGCTCACCCATCTGGCTCTCCTGGCGAGAAACGCAGTGTGAACGGAAAGACCCTTTGGTCTGAGGAAGGGCCAACCGTGAGGCGCAAACACAGGCAGGGCTCAACGGGACCGACCACGCAGCACCCTGAGGTCCCTTCTCCCCCCCGCCCCCGCCCTCAGCGAGCCAACTCAGGCTTCCAGGTGGGACCGCCGAGTCCTAACACCGACCCTCCCACAGCCCTCGTCTAGCTCATCTCAAGTTCATCAACGCATTTCCCCGCTTTAGACATAAACACTGTCGGCCACTGTCCCCTGTCCGGGACTGCGGAGTCTCCCTCCTCTTGTCCTTTGTCACCCGTTGTGCATATTCTGTTCCGCCGTTTAGTCCTTTTTATCAGATTTCATTATGTTTCCGCAACTTCCACGTTATCTTCCATTCTTTTCTTTAAAAAAAAAAATGTATCTATTGATGAGAGACAGAGAGAGAGAGACAGCGATACGAGAGGAAAACATGGACCAGTTGCCTCCCATATGCGCCCTGACTGGGGATCTAACCTGCAGCCTTTTGGTGTATGGGGTGACGCTCCAACCCCCAGAGCCACCTGGCCAGGGCTGTTCCATTCCCTTTAAAAGAAGCCCCTAAGTGAAAAGAACCAGCTGTGCTTCTGCGGAATGCAGTGGGTGCACTGAGAAGATTTTGGGAGATGCATAGGTGAGCCCAAGATCTCTGGCTGAGAGCTCTCCTTCACATGCACGGCCAATAAGTCGGCGTTCTGTAAAATACTGGTGGGAAGACAAAAATGAAGCAGACAAAGATTCCGTTTTTCTCACTTTTTTCTGTCAACCTGTGCTCTCTGTCTTCAAAACCTGGACAAGCACGCAGAGAGAGCTTCCTGGTGGCCTAAAACTCAGAGCTGTATGGCACTGCAATGTCTGAAGGTTTTTATTGTGCTTAAATCCCAGGCCCTGCTTGAGGGGGAGTCCTAATTGGACGCTCAAATTATTCAGAGTGGTGTCCTGAAATTTACCCAAACTGTTAACTCTCCCAGACTCAGCATTATGGGAAGGACCATACATTCCAATGGGGGTGAATGTCATTTACCTACTATTCTGTTCTACCCATAATCCAGAATCCAGACAATAAGATATGCAAAGAAACACAAGAATGTGACCTATTCTCCAAAGAAATAATGGCCAATAGAAGCAAACGCAGGGATATTCCAGAGAATAGAATTGAGGAACAAGAACTTTAAAATAACCACTACAACTAAGTTAATGGGTTCCATGGGAAGAGTGGGCAATTGGCAATGCAAGGAGAGGAAATTTTAAGCCAAAAAAAACGGTGATTACATGAAAATTTTAGGCTTAAAAATACAATAGTAACATGAAAATCAGTTCATGCTTGTTAAAGCAGGACGATTCAAAAGAGAAGACCAGTGAACTATAAAAATTGTAGGTTTTCCACCCATGAGAAAATGAAGACACAAAAAAAGTTAAAGGAACAAAACTCCAGAGCTCCACAACCACTCTGTAGGGGAGAAGAAACGGACAACCCCCCAGCCCTGGACAGGGGAAAATAAAGGGCTGGGGGACTTTCCGGAGGTGAGAGCCGTTGCGTGGAAACTCTGGGGTTTTTATCCGGCTCATCCTGACACGGGGTCTACGCGAAAGCTCCGTACCTCACATTTCGTGCGGCACCTCCATCCCGTTGCTTCCCACCGGATGTCTCCTAATTTAGTCACAACAGGCCTGTGTTCGTGAAATCAGACCCATCTTCTGTAATCCAGCCGAGGCATCTGCATACCAAAACTGCCGTGTACCTACTGTCAAAACTGAACAAGGTCTGCCCTAAATGGCAGTTCAGAGGACAGGCTGAAAGAGACAAGCGCAGATACAGACGTAGACACTCTCGTAGGCGTGTCCAACCGTGGCCTGCAGGCCACATGTGGCCCAGGATGGCTGTGAATGAGGCCCAACGCAAAATCGTAATTTACTTAAAACATCATGATATTTTTTGTGATTATGTGTCGCAATGTACTTGATGTGTGGCCCGAGAGAACTGTTCTTCTTCCAGGGTGGCCCAGAGATGCCAAAAAGTTGGACACCCCTGCTAGAACCTTAGAGTACACTTGAGCCGCATTTCAACTCGTCTTACTGACTTTCCCTCCCAGCATTCAACATGTACTATTCTATCGCACCTCTCTGTGTGCTATAGAACAGGAGTCTCAAAATCCAATGTCCCCTGGGGCCAGGGCAATTCACTGTACCAGCAAAACCAGCGGGGGAATCAGGTAACAGGCAATAATCGGAAATGCAAAACTGCAAAGAGCTTCAAGGGATGCCAGGCCCCAAAGCCTTCGCATTCAAATGTATGTTTGAAGAGTCTCTTCAGCCAGATCTGTTTCTTACCCTGACGATGTGTTCTACAAAATAAAGCGCAATGGTGAAAATCCACCGTGACAAAACTGATGTCAAGTTCTAGCTCTGCCACTCGGCTGTCTTTGGTGACACAAGCCTTGTCCTGGAGGGTGATTGACCTCCGATCCCTTTGTAATTAAATGGTAATAACAATAGCACCAACTTCATAGGTCATAACAAACATCAAGTAATGATGTAATGTGTGTGAATTGCTTTGAGCGGTGCATAGGGAATTCTCCATAAATAGTAGCTATTATTTATATTAGCGGATCTTAACTAAGTTTTTAAAAAAGTGTTTCTAATTTTGTTTTCAAGTTTATATTTAAAAGGAGCAAAGAAGGTATATTTTCCATTGAATGTTTTACTGAAAGCTTATTATGAGGCTGTATGCTGGCAGTTATTCATACAAGAACAATGCATAGGACTGTGTATCAAGTACAATATGTACATAATGTATGAGCAACGGTGACCGATGATGACCCGCAGCTGGTCCATTATTCAATATCTTCCCTCTCAGACTCATGGGGAGCTGGTAATTTCTGTATTTTCAGAATTATTTTCCCTTCAAAAATGGGCTGCTCTGAATACATTCCTCTGGAATGTCATGTTAAGAATTCTTGATCATCTTACAGACCCTCTTTATTTAAAAAAAAAAAAAAGCCCTTGTAAATATTTAATAAAGAAATGCTTAAATACAATGATGGCACAGTTTCTCCTGAAGTGACCACTGAAATGACAATCAGGCAGAGTTATGACTCATTTTATATGTTATTTTATCTGCTGATGCTGTCAATAAATTGCGCTGTCAGGGTAAACCAGTTGGCTGCTGTCTCTATTGCTAATAGCCTATTTATATGCACTGTATAAATGTTTCATGGGGAGATTTCCCATCATATTTTGACTTAGAGCAAAATAAAGACATTACTTTGCTGAAGGACATCTCCTCCCGTGGTCACAGTCTCTTGATGACTTTTTAATATGAGAAATTGATTTAAATCCTCAAAACATCATGAAATACTATTATTTCTTTTCCTGAAATATCTACTAATCATTTCTATAACAATTTTTCTGTGCAAAGCTTTAACATGGACTTGTGTTATGGCCTCATATAATATTAATGATGTTATTAATTTATAATAACTAACACTAACTTATTCAATAAATATTTATTAATGAACTTTTCTGTGCCAGGCCCTAAGAATACAGGCCAGCCTGGGCCCTGGCTGAAACAATTACAATCCAATGGGGAAGACATTCATTAAAAGAATAGAGTAATGAGACTTGCAGCCATGATGGAGGCCTAGGTTGGACACACTATGCCTCTTCGCACAACCAAAATTAAAGACAACAAAGATTTAGAAACAAGAAAACAATCAGAACTTATAGAAAATTGAACTGTACAGAAGTCCAACCACCATTCATCCAGATTGGTAAGAGGGGTGGAGTTGAGGCAGGAAAAAGTGGAAGTTGGTGGACCCAGGCATGCAGGCAGCAGCTAGCAGACCCCAGGTGCACAGGGTGGCAACAGGCAGACCCAGTGAGGCCGCACAAGGCAGCGGGCTGACCAAGTGGTCCCACATTTGTGCATGGATAATCCAGGCAAAAATGAGGAGTGAGACAGACCTCGTAACCCAGGGCTCCAGCACCAGGAAATAAAACCTAAAAACACCGATTGAAAACACTTGTGGGAGTTGAGGTGCTGGAAGAGACTCCCAATCTCACAGGAATGTTCACTGGAGAGACCCACAGGGTCCTAGGATGTACACGAGCCCACCCACGTGGAACTCAACACCAGAAGGGTCCAATTTGCTTGGGGGAAGTGGCGGAAGGGACTAGAATCCGAGAGAGAGCAGAGCAAATGCCATTGTTCCCTCTCAGACCCCGCCCCCACATACAGCGTCACTACCCAGCCACTGGGCTGCCCTGCCCTGGGGAACACCTAAGGCTCCACCCCTCACTACCTAACAGCCTCAAACAGACCCCCCCCAAAAAAACAACCAAAAATGGCTCAAACAGGAGAACAGATCAAAGCCCCAGAGCCAATTCATCTAAGTGATGAAGAGATAGCCAACCTATCAGATGCACAGTTCAAATCATTGGTGATCAGGATGCTCGCAGAATTGGTTGATTTTGGTCGCAAATTAGATGAACAAATGAAGGCTATAATAAGCGAAATGAAGGAAAACGCACAGGGAACCAATAGTGATGGGAGGAAAACTGGGACTCAAATCAATGGAGTGGACCAGAAGGAAGAAAGAAAGAAAGAAACAAACAAACAGAAAAGGATGAAAAAACAAGAATTCAAAAAAAGATGAGGAGAGGCTTAGGAACCTCCAGGACATCTTTAAACATCCCAACATTCAAATTACAGGGGTACCAGAAGGGTAAGAGGAAGAGCAACAAGTGGAAAACTTATTTGAACAAATAATAAAGGAGAACTTCCCCAGCCTGGCAAAGGAAATAGACTTTCAGGAAGTCCAGGAAGCTCAGAGAGTCCCAAAGAAGTTGGACCCAAGGAGGAACACACCAAGGCACATCATAACTACATTAGCCAAGATTCAAATGAAGGAGAGAATTCTAGAAGCAGCAAGGGATAAGGGGACAGTCACCTACAAAGGAGTTCCCATCAGACTGTCAGCTGATTTCTCAAAAGAGACCTTCCAGACAAGAAGGGGCTGGAAAGAAGTATTCCAAGTCATGAAAGTCAAGGACCTACATCCAAGATTGCTCTATGCAGTGAAGCTGTTATTTAGAATGGAAGGGAAGATAAAGCGCTTCTCAAATAAGGTCAAGTTAAAGGAGTTCATCATCACCAAGCCCTTATTCTATGAAATGTTAAAGGGACTTATCTAAGAAAAAGAAGATCAAAAATATGACAGTAAAAAAGATAGCAAACTCATGGATATTAACAACCACACCTAAAACAAAAGCAAACTAAGCAAACAACTAGAACAGGAACAGAAACACAGAAATGGAGATCATATGGAGGGTTAGTAACAGGGGAGTGGGAGGAGGAGAGAGGGGGAAAAAGGTACAGAGAATAAGTAGCATAGATGGTAGGTAGAAAATAGACAGGGGGAGGGCAAGAATAGTGTGGGAAATGTAGAAGCTAAAGAACTTATGACACATGGACATGAACTAAAGGGGGGAATGTGGGTGGGAGGGGGTGTGCAGGGTGGAGGGGAATGATGGGGGAGAAATGGGACAACTGTAATAGCATAATCAATAAAATACATTTAAAAAAGAATAGAGTAATGAATTACACAAAAGAGACTCATTTACTTTCCATTGTAATAACTATTACAAAGCAAAAGCAATGGCACCTTTGTGTGTATTCTTTATTAAGCACATATTAAAAACCATGTCATATATCAGAAAAATATGCAGGCTAAAAAATAAATGCCTACCACAGTATCACAGGCCCTCTATCAAAGAAACCTCACGTGGGAGTTTCTAGGAAAAGAGATAAATATATGCACAGTAAATGCTGGTTGGGCACAGGCTGCAGGCAGAGAAGTGGGGATTCAGCCACACAGAGCACAGGCTGAGAATCCACCTGAGCAGGTGCGAGCAAAGCCTTCCCGTGGGAGGTTAAATTTTAGGTAGATATGGAAAAATCCACAACTATGGGGAATAGAGAGGTAGGGAAAGAGAGTGTAAGTACAGGGTCCCTTTCTGGTTTAAAAAAAAAGTCAATGCTATAAAAAAAAGGAATGATATATTTAGGAAAAGCTCTTTGCTTCCGTCATGGAACACTCATAGGACCTATTGTGTGAAATGCAGAGGTGAGAAAATAAGTGTTCCTCGTCCTTTGGGGGCTCAAAACCTAGGCGCTATATAGCAAGGAGTAGCAGTGAGTACCAGATGTGCAAGGTTTGTTATTGTGTTAGAATTCTATGCCGAATCTATAATGAGACCTCAGACACACCCTCCAAGCTCCTGGAGCTGCTTGGGTGCTTGGTGTGGACCTGGTCCCTTTGGTGAGCAGACCAGTGCTTGCTGCAGTCAGCAGAAAGCCCCAGGAAGGCATCCAGATGGAGAGGAAGGATGGGGTCGTGGGATGGTCCTGGGGTACAGGCACCGCTGGGTGGATTAATGAAAGCCTATTGTGAGCCACAGGGCTTGTCAATGCGGTAGATCAGATTCCAACTGGCCAGGCAGCCAGGCAGGGAAACAGACACACCTGCACAGCGGGCCCAGGAGGGTGAAGGCTCAGCTGGCGTGTCCCAGGTGCAGACGGGACGCATCGCCTGAAGGGGGACCAGCTGCTTGGCTGCACAGCTCCGCTCGCCAGGAGCTGCTCTCGCTAGGAAACAGGACTGAGGTTCCTCCTCAACCTGACACCTCTGAGCTCTTCCAGCTCCCCTCCCTGTTCCTCTCTTTACCTCAGGGCACCAGTGCAGGCAGGGGCATTTGCATTTTTAAACTAAGTGGCCGATAGTTTGTTCTGAGTGATGTCAAATGGAGACAAGACGAGGAAGTACTGGCTCTGAGACAGTACCCCTGTCCCAGTAAGGCATGGCTCACTCAGCTCTTATCTTCCTATCTCGATCAGTTACTCGGCCCTCACCGTTTGACAAAAACCGAACAGGGTTCAATCCCTCGCATCCCTTGTTCGACTGGAGAAGTTCAGCGTTTTCCATGGATCACTAAAGCCAAGGGCAGTTTCACAAGTTCTGGGGCGTAGCTGCACATGTAGGGCGATCTGTCTTTAAGTAGGGAAATTACTCCAAAAGAAATGAGTCCTGGAGAGTTTTCCCTTCCAGGCAAGCATCTTGCTGTTTAAATAAACATCTTGTTTAAAATGAAAAAATGGGGCCTGTGAACCAGAGGATCGCGGTTCGATTCCCAGTCAGGGCACATGCCTGGGTTGCGGGCCAGTTCCCGGCATGGGACGCGTAGGAGGCAACCATACATTGATATTTCTCTCCTTCTCCCTCTCTCCTACCCTTCTCCTCTAAAGATAAATAAATAAATAAATAAATATTTAAAATGAAAAAATGCTACAACGTGGTTTTTTTAACCTGGGGAAGTTAACATATTACTATTCGTTAGAACAATGTGTGGAAAAAGAGCAAGTGGGGAGGAAACCCTAGTTAAGTAAAGCAATGATGTATATTGAGTATTCTGCTGTGTATGTATGTACGCACATATATAATGTTAAGTTTGTATATGTCTGAAAATAAAGGAAAACTACCAGCAATGAAAATTTAAATGATTAACCAAAGTCATGCAGCATGACTTGTTGGTGACCTTAATTCTACCCTTTTCTTCTACCCGGAAATATTTAAGACCACTACATAGATCCAGTAATGTGCCCAGACTGTCCATACAAAGATAATTTACTACGATATGGGTCTTTGTTACTCCTAAAGCCACGCAAAGAACTGAACATAGTTTCTGTAGTTCCAGCTATATCTCTTCATTGAGTTCTGTGTTCTTCATTTACCGGAAAGCAACTGAGTTTTCCACGGGATGTTTCTATGGGAGACAGAGAGACAGAAGTTTGAATAGCTACACGGGTTCTTCTGCTGAGTTCTGTCTCTATTGCCAGGCCCCTGCCGCTCTCCACACCCACACGCACACCTGCAGAATCGATGGTTTTGTTATAAAAAGCCTGTGGAGTCCCTGGAGTACTAAGTGCCTAGCCAAAAAAAAAAAAAAAAAGTACCAGGCAAGAAACGGCATGTCTGCAGCTGCAGTGTCAAGAAATGAGATCAGGTTGGCGACAGACTCAGAAACCCAGGCCATCACAGTCATTTCAGGGAAATTTGGGAAACGGCCGTTGTCGGAATTGCGGCTTCCTGTAACCCAGAAGATTTGGTGGCAAATGCTGTGGGATGAGGTGGCGGCAGGATGAAAGCCAGCGAGCGCGGAGCAGCTACAGAAACGGCGCTCCTGCCTCCTCCAGCAGCCTCTTTTCCAAGAAGGGCCAAGGGGGTGACTCTGTCTTGTCACAACAGAACTGCGTACCATGTTCAAAGCCGGGTCCAGGATCCTGCTCCTCACTGCTGCTTTCTGCGAACCAGGGCCTTTAGAAGGTCACGGGTTTGGGTGTACATGGCTTTGAAGGCAGTCCTGGAGCAAAGCTTTTGTACTAAAGCCAGATCTATTTGAGGATAGAAAAGGCAACAAGAAAAGAACCCTTTCATGGTTCGCCTGAGCAGAACATCGAGCAGTCGAATCAGGATTCGGAGGCAAGAAGGATGGAGAACTTACGCAGGTGGTCGCATTTCGAAATTGGACAAAATGCATGAGTCAGCCTGCGTGCTGCAGCACGCGGCTCCGGCGAATTTACAGCCGTCAACGACCCATTTGCACCCAATAGCACGAGGATTGCACTAGTGTGCTTTTCACAAGTGTTAGCTTGGACTGTGTCTTTCCTTAATGGGCAATGTTTTCGTAAAGTTTACAATAAAATATTCGGGAACCCGGTTTTCCAGTTTTCTAAGTGGCCCCTCCCTAGGAAGGCGCTTCTCGTCCCAGACGCAGGCGTGGGGGGGCTCTGGCCCGGGAGACACAGCCTCTCCTGCTTGCCCCTCTCCGAAAAGGAAAGGTGGCACTTTTCCAAAGGTGACAACGTGGTTGTTTGCGACTGGAAGACATTTTCTCTCTCTGCCCATGCGTCTGTCTGTCTGTCTGTCTGTCATCTGTCTGTCCCTCTGACACTCCAGTCCTCATACCTTAAAATGCAATCTTCCCTTCTTGGAAGCAGCCTTTCTGTTTCATTCCGAATGTAGAGTATTCGGCTCGCGCCACCACGGCTGCCCCACTGGGCGATCAGATTTTTCCCACACACGAGACCAGACCCACGACGTTGGGGACGGACTTTCGGACGAACGCACCCCACCGAGCCTCAGGCTCGGGCACTGAGATGCCAGCCCCCGGGTCAGGAAAACGGCTTCTGGGTGGGGCGGTGTGCAGCGTGGAAACATGTCCTGGCACCTGGGCCTCAGTTTCCCCTTCTTCATCAGGTGGAGTCCAAACTTGAACTTACTACTGACTAGATTTAAACTGACTAGAAGAGTAAATGCATTAAAATGTATTCCCTGAATGTCAAGACCATGTATTATACTTTTTAAAGTCCTTATAATCCTTCACATATATAAGGTGTCAGATAATATTTGTTGAATGAATTTGAGTATTTAAAACAATAGGGGTATTTAAATTTGTGTAGTCAATTGGAATTTGCAGGTTAGATCTGAATGCCTATTTTATGCTGGTGAGGTTTTCAGATATTACATAATCTTTTATATTATTAAATGTTAAGCCCTAGCTGGTGTGGCTCAGTGGATTGAGTGCAAGCCTGCAAACCAAAGGACCGTCGGTCCGATTCCCAGTTAGGGCACATGCCTGGGTTGTGGGCAGGTTCCCAGTAGGGGGCGCACAAGAGGCAACGACACATTGATATTTCTCTCCCTCTCTCCCCCCCTTCCCTCTCTCTAGAAATAAATACATTAAAATATTTAAAATAAAGAAATAAATGTGAAGCACATCCTGACAAAATACAATATTTTTCTATTTAAAAGTAAATGTTAATACGAAGACCTGTGAAAAATCTTGCCAGTGACATAAAGCAGGTTAGTGATGCCGTGGCTGGAGGGAAGGAGAAATAGGGGGAACTGTTCAGTGCCCACGGGGCTTTCTTTGGGGTGATGACCATGCTCCGGAATGTGACAGAGCTCACGTTGGCACAACATGGTAAATGCACCAAAGGCAAAGGAACTCTGCGAGTTAAGATAAGAAGGCTAAGACAGGCTACCAGGAAGTAGGAACCAGTGAGACGGGAGGAGGGAAGCTCGGCGTGGTTGAATTTCCACGATCTGGAGGGCCATGGAGAAAAAGCTTCCAGCGTGCACCGAGCACGAGCTGAAATTCCCGTCTGCTCCGCGAAGGATAAAGACGGCTTGCAGAGCGAGCGAACGGGAGATTAGATTCGAGACAAACCCAATTAGGCTTCGTCAATCATCATTAGTAGCTAAGATGATTTCACGGCAAGAATATATTGATAAATTCGCTTGTGTGAGGCAAATTAATAAGATTAACTTGCTGAACATATCAGATACGTGTGTAAAATCAACCAAGTATTGGAAACCATCTCTGTTTGCAGACAGCGTGTCTGGCTTACGTGCAAAAACTGCATCTAACACGAAGTGCTCAAAAATGAAGTCCCACCCCCACTACAAAGTGGTCTCCGAACCTCTGATTGACTTCCCGCGGTCTCCGGGCAGGACCAGGACAACGCACTGATTGGGGAACTAATGCAACATCACGACATGGCCCGTAGGTCACAGGAGGCACACACGAGGCCCGCGGGCCGAATCCGGCCCTCCATCTGGTTTTATCCGGCCCGGTGGCAGGACCGAACCCCAAACCCCTGGTTAAGGAGTAGTGACGTGTACACAGTCCCAAAATTACACTCGGCCCTTTGAAGGCAAACGCGAGGCAGGTGTGGCCCCCGGGGACAATGAGGTCGACACCCCTGCCCTAGGTCTTTGTGACAGGCACTGTCGTCCTCTGAACGCACCAACCAGGGACCTAGCGGTCGCCTTGGACACTCTCGCATTCACACTTTCGTGCCAACTACCACCTACCACCTACCCTGGTCGGTTTGGACCCGCCGTCCCTCCGTCCGCCTCTGCGGTCTTGAACGCGCAGACTGCTCCACACGCCCGCCGCCACGCTGCACTGCGGTCCGCCCTGGGCGCTCTGTCATCTGATGTGCATGGGACACGTCCTGGGACAGAAGGCCTCGGGCTCCAGCGCTGAGAGAGCTCCTGCCCCGCCAGGCCGGCCCTCCACTCACCCAGCCCCACCGCGGAGGCGGGAGCGCCAGAGCGCCCTCGGGACTCCAGGCTCCGCTCGAGCGTCCCCTGTTCGGAGCCCTGCGCGGCGCCCCCTGCCGCTCACACGCTCAGGAGGACCGGCCAGGCCTTCGGCAGCCCTTCCCGCGCGCCTGCGAACGCTCCTCCGGACCTTCCCGGGGCTGCCTCGGGATAAAACTGAGGTCCAGGAAGAGAACACCCGGCCGGGGTGGGGGCAGCAGGGGGCGCTGTTCAGTGGGGGAGGGGGGGTGAGGTGGGTTTAAGGAAGGCTTCTCTGAAAATGCCAAAAATAGACCAGCACCTGAAATGTACGGGCGGCCGCTAACAAAGGCCTTTAGATAAGAGCTGGTGCGTCTGGGGAGCGAGGAGGCCGCGGTGGCTGAGCTGCTGACCCGGGAGAACGGCAGGGGGGACACGCCGTTCAGCCAGCGGCGGGCCAGGTCAGGGAGCAGCGCTGTGGCCAAGGTAGGATTTGTGGAACTTCTCTGAGACAGACAGTGGGCCCTTAAAAGGTGGTGACGAGAGACATTACGCACGTGTGTATACATAGACGCATAAATGGACAAATATACAAAAAAAGGGGAAAATTTTAGTCTGAAAACACAGGGCTCTAACTTTGACTCTCGTTGGGTCAGCACCTGTCTAACAAAACACGCGGGAACTCGGGGACTCAGTGTGGAACGGGTCCCCGGTCCGACCGCCCCCACGTCTGAAGACACCCCTCCTAATCCTGCCTGTTCCCCTCCCTCGCTTCCCTTTCTCCATCACACTTATTACTCTACCTATTTTGTTTATTATCAACTTCTTATCGTCTCCTGGCCCTGGAGCGACAGCTCTGCCCCCGTGGCCTGTGGGGGACGCCACTGCCTGCTTTGGGCTCACCCAGCACCCCCACGCTGTGGCTTAGAGACCCCCACACCCGCCCCGCCTGCCCCACCAGAAAGTTCCCCGTCATCCTCTGGGAACGACTCAACCTGAATTTCCTCTCTGGAACAAAAAGAGATTCCTCCGCTTTCATAGTCTAAGAAAACACAAGGGGGCAACTCTCCAGTGGTGGAAAGAAGGACATTGTGATGAGAAATAAAAACCATGGCGTCTCTGACGTACAGAACAAGAGCCTGTCGAAGTGTGTGTTGAACTTTGACCAAGTCTCTCAAATAATGGCAGCTTGGACGATTTTGTCAGCGCCCGATTTTCACAATATGTTTTCTGTTTATGACATTTTTCTCAGGCTACCAGCATATGGCCGGGCTTTATCTTACTGAGTAGATCTTCTGCTTTTAAATGAAATACATGAAAGCACTGAGCAATTTCCTGCTGGGACAACAGTGGAAAGATTAGAAAATGCTGATCTTCCAAAGTACACCCATAATTATTGTCCGAGGCTGCTCTGAGGGAAGGGATAAAATCAGATGAAGAAAATAATGTCTCCTCCCGGAGAGAAAGTATATAAATATATATATTTCTCCTCTGGGGAAGAAAATGTGTGTATATTCTCAGGATTTGGGGCAGATAATTAAACCAGAACTACTTTCAAGGTCGTTCATAAACCTCAAAGTCATAGCCGCCAATCGAGATAACAGATGTCACAGCCAGCAGCACGCTGACGTTGAAACACAATGTTCCAATGTCCCGTGTTTGCACAACGTTCTGCATTGTAAAAAAAATTTTTTTAAGATTTTTTTTTTTATTTTTAGAGAGAGGGGAAGAGAGGGAGAAAGGGAGAGAAACATCAGTGTGTGGTTGCCTCTCGTGCACCCCCTACTGGGGATCTGGACTACAACCCACGTATGTGCCCTGACTGGGAATTGAACCGGCGACCTATTGGTTTACAGGCTGGTGCTCAATCCGCTGAGCCACACCAGCCAGGGCTGTAAAAAAATTTTTTAACTGCCATTGTCAATAGAAGAAAATAGTCCAGGTTAGCAATGAAATATAGCTCAAAATGATTAAAAGGAAAACATCATTTCTTCTAGAAAATAGAAAAAAAAAACTCTACTTCCTACAACATCATTAATGTCTTCCTTTGGCAAAGGGTAGAGAAGGAAACGCATAGTCAAATGGAAAAAGACGCCCTGTGTTGAGCATCCCATCCCCCGTGACTTCATGCACGTGGAAACAAAATCTCAAATAGATTGAGCTCGGGTGATCCCAGAAGATAATCTTAAATTAATTTAAGTGAACTTGCTATTTAATTCTTAAATACTAACATCCTCGAGAATGTCGTGGGGACTCTGTGAAACCCAAAGTCTGACTCTGCAGGTGGGCGGCCTTGCCCAGATTCTGCATTCCGTACAGGTGCCCAGGGGCTGATGAGCACCTGGTCAGAGGACCGCACTCGGTGAGTTCCAATGTCAAGGCCCCCGCACAAGAAATGTGACACATTTTACTGTGAACCTATGGAAAATGTGATTACTACAAAGAAAACCCTACTTCCAGAAATAACCTGTAACTTATTCCAAACCAAGGCAACTGCTTCTGTAACATCCACTATTATTTTATATATATTATTTATATTACTCACACCTAGGATATTTCTGATGGTGAACTCAGAGACGTATCAAAAAGTGATTGTACTGTAACATAAAAGCCTTTGTACATTACATTCCAAAATTTCATTCTAGGTAAAATCACTTAATAGAGGAGGCAGCGTTAAAATATTCCCCTTAGAATGTATCCATAACTAACATGTCTCGGAAAACTTTTCTGAAAATTCCTGCTAATACAGACTCCTTCCTCCACCTTTTAAAACAATGAATAGTTCCTTTTGATGTTTATTTGAACATAAATCACTACAGCAGACGGGGATCGGGGAGAGGTGCTAGGAGACTATTCTAACGTTCAGGAGGGAGGTTGTGGAGGCTCCTCGGATGCTGACCGTGAGGAGGAAGGCAGAGGAAGAAGCCCAGGCAGCCAGCCAGGAGGCTTCAGGTGCATTCTGCAAGAGACATTGCTTTCCCAATTGAGCTACCTGCTTCCCTCAACACTGTTGACTGCATAATTGTTGCCACTGATTTGCAATGCTGGTGTGACCATATACTTCATGACAAAATTGTCCCGCACTTGGCTTTCTCTCTTACGTCTGGTCCACTCTGCCTGTTTGCCTGTCCAGGGCTGGCCCCACACTTCATCATGACTAAAGAACATTACTGGTACATTTCAAAGTCCCCCAGATCCGCTCCTCCAGATGAACTTGAGAACCGTTTAGTAAAGTTCAAATAACCTGGTGGGATTGCACTGAGTGTTTAGATTCATTCGGTGCAATTAACACCTTTCTAATTTAAAGTATCCCAAATGAAGAATAGAAGATATCTCTGGTTTTATTCAAATCTTCTTTTATGCCTTTTAACAAAGTCTGTAGTTTATATGTACTTAGGAGTATTATACATTTAAGTTTTTTTTTCAGATGACATCTTTTTTCCCTTTATTTCCTTTCTCTCTGGTTATTATTAGTAGACCTTTAGGTGACTGTGCAATTTATTTAGATTATGCAGATTATTTGGCCATTTAACATACTGAGCTCTCTTACTGCTGCTATTGGTTTTCCAGTTAATTTCTTGGCATCTCTAGGCTGACAGTGATATGGCTTATAGGCATTCCTGCATTTGCACCTTCTTTTCCATCGCTCACACATTTCACTTCCTTCTCTGACTCCTTTGGCACTGGTGGGACGGTGTGAAATAATGCGGTTGGCAATAAGAAGCTTTGTATTTCACATTCCTGACTTTAATAGAATACTTTCATAGTTTACTATAAATGCTTGTAGCATTTTAAAAACTACAAGCTGGGTATCGTAATGTATATTGACAATTATATAATGATTTCTTTATATATAATGTAGTTTTAGTATAGAAGAAAGTGTCCTATTTCTACTTTGTTCATGGCTTTTAAAAAGGAATAGGTACTGGATTTTAGCAAATACTTCTTAGTGTCTATTGATAAAATCATGACTTCTCTCGTAACTTCTTAATGCAGCTAATCCTATGAACTGACTCCTAATGTTAAATATCTTCGTTCTAAGGATACTTTTTCACTTGGTCACAGTGCAAAATTCAAAATATATTTGTTCTATTACCGTAACAATTTTGGGAGTAATGTCACATGTTTGCACTGATATTCATAGGCACATTTGGTTTTGTAAATTCTATGCTATCTTTGCCAGATTCCAGTGTACACGTGATTCTCACTGCACAAAATAATTGGAAAGATCTTCTTCTTTGTCTGGGATCAGGCACAGTGTAATAGAATGTTTCTATTTCTAGTGAAGTTTTGGAAGAATCTGTGCCTGGAGCTCTCTGGACTGGGATACTGTCCGAGGTGTCTCTGGACAACTTTGTCCCCGTGTGTGACCGTTATTAGGCCGCAGATACGGTTCTCTTCTCCAGTCACGTTACGTGGCTTATCTGCCACGCACAGCACCGTTTCGTCCCGGACTTCGGCTATTACTAATTCATTGAGAGAAGGGTGCGTCCCTCAGTCTTTTCGATTTTCCCGGTATCTTTCGCGACCTCACCCTCCTGCACTCAGTGAGGACTTGGCACGGGCTCGGTTCTTGGTTACGGGGACTACTCACCCCCTTCTCGCTCCGGCCGTGTTGCTGGTGCTGGTGAACCACAGCCGGGGAATTTCCAACCGGTTCCGCTCTCCCCCTCTTCCTCCAAAATTCGCTAATACCCTAATGAGCCGATCTAAATTCCTCCCAACTGGGTGGTGAATTATTGAACATAGTGCATCTCTGACTTCATCACTCTCCGCCCTTCGGGTCTGACTCATGAAGAATTACTCATACTTGAACTAGGTTGGTGTGACTCGCACGGCCCGGACGGTACTTGGTTTTTTCCTTTTAACTGAATCGATCCTTTTTTATTTTTTTTTCATTTACTTCTGGCTTTACGTTATTTTCTAATCAGCATTTTTCGGGGATTGGCTTTCCTTCCTTCATCGACCCCATGCCTTTGGCTGACGTTCATGCTGCGTTCTGCTCCTTTTACGTTCTCTCACTTGCTCCTTTGCCCACGTGCTTTTTCTTAACCAGTTCGGAAGAAATGTCTTCCGTTGTATCAGTGAATACCTACAGGACTTCGCCATGTTCATGGAATTCGCCTACGTGAGGCAGAACAGTCATGACCAGCGTTCACAATACAGGGCTTTCTTCCCCCCCCCCAGGGCCCCCCACCCCAATCCCCACAGAAGAAACCTGGACTTCCCCAAGACCTGGCAGCTGGGTGGACCCCCAGGACTCGTCCTGGCCAACGAAATGTGACAGGGTGACCTGCACGTCATTCCAGGCTAAGGCACGGAGACGGCTGTGTTGCGCATGCGCACCTGCGTGGGCCCGCACCGCCCCGGGGCCGGGGGCGGCTTAGGGAGCAGAGCTCAGGCCCGCAACCCCGAAGTGCACGATTGAGAAATAAACATCACTTAGGTTAGGTTGTGGGCGCTTCGGGGTCACAGTCGTTACCATGGCAAATCGTAGGCTTTCCCGACTGATCCAAGCAGGGCAGACACTCTACGCGCAGTCAGCGTACCCTAAAATCCACACTCGAGTAGCGGGGCTGGCAGGTGCGCGGGCTGCTTAGAGGGGAGGCGGGCTGTGGCAAAAGCAGAGGCTTGGACCATGACCTCCGCTGATGCTCGAACTGCCTGTATTGGGCTACATACCTTCGCAGCGGGGGTTCTCGTTTGGAAAACAAGTCTAACAACTACCTGGAAAGGAGTTCTAAGAAGTAAATAAAAACAATGTCTGTTAAACACCTGGAGTCTAGTTCGTTCCAGTGAAAGCAGATGTAATATTTATTATTGATTTTCTGTTGTTTAGTCATATTAAACAAAGCCTGACTAAAACTTTTGCACATAAAATCTTTTTAACAGCAATGGAGTTTATCCAGTGAAGTCAAGAAAACTAGTGATCCAACTTTTATTGTGTAATGATTAATTACATACACACAAAAATAAAAAATCTTGAGGTTTTTCAAAGAAACAATATTTTCATATATACAATTATTAACTTCTCTTTGTTGACATGTAAGTTCTTTATATTGCAAAGTTTGTGCTAAACTACTTTTTCTCCAAATGAGTACGTATGTGAAAAACAAAAAATGCAGGACTTATTTTAAAATATAGAAATAGACAATTTTATTCTTACTCTATAATATCAAATAATCCAGTTAATATATTAAAAGACAAAAATATTCCTTGAACGTTCCTGGCTTAGGTGGTCAAATATCTTTCTTATTTTCTTCCTTATCATTTCTTATCACTGAGAATTTTGATTTTGTTGGCCAGTATCAGAGTTGATTGAGTTGGTTTTCATTTGCTTAGCAATTAAAAATGTATATGTGTCAACACCGAGATTTTATTTCTCTTACATAATTGGAGGGAACTCTTTAAAATATGATTATCTACAGCTATCCCTTACTTCTTTCCTCAAAAAGAATTGTTCTTACTTTGACAGATAAGATTTAGGCAGATTCTAAAGGATCCATATTAACTCACATATTCAGTCACAGTAGAGTTTGGAAAATTTAACAATTCTTTTCTCTGGTAAAAAAATAATAAAATTAACTCAATGCTTTAAAAGTTCCTTGAAACAAAAGCTAAAATCACTGAAGACAGGCTTCACAAATATTTTTGCCAAATCTTTTCAAAGACAATACCTGACGCATTAAAACATTTAATGTAACAGTCTGCGCCTTTTTTACTTCTAGTGCCGGCAACAGCTGACGTTGTCTTAGCAACCCCAATGGAGGACTTGCTTCAGGGACACAGATGAGATTTTGGGAAGGCCATTCAAAATATATGGACCTCCTATTTGCCACTGAAAAAGAAGGAGAAAATGCCAAAGTAACACATTTAACCTATTTATCCCGGAAAACAAGGTTCTAATATCACATTTACTTGAATTTTCTTTCCACTTCTAAAATCCACCCTAGAAATAGGTGATGTTTTAAAAAGCATGCACATGGTAAAAAAAAAATGAAAAATGCAATGATGACTATGGCAATGGGGCAGAAATATTTTGCCAAGGACATATTTTTTTACCACGCTAATAGGAGTTTCGGGGAATGTTCTCCAGATGGCAAATGCCCGCTTTGTGGGCGCCGTCCCATCTTTACTCTGGTGACGGCATCTTGCAGCCGCAGTTCTGAGACCCACACACGCCATGATGACAGCAAGGAGGAGGAGGAGAAGGTGTAGCTCTCCTGGCCCCAGGTGAGCTAGGTGTCACTGTTCCCAAAGTGTCCACCATCCTGGGACTCACGCTGCCTGGCCATGCCGGACAAGAGTGCGTTTCTTGCCTAAGAGAAAGGAGCTCCCTGTCCAGGAGTTGAAAGGGATGGTTAAAGCTGAGCTTCCACCACTTCCACGAGGAATTGCAATTCCCAAAGGCCACATCAGGAAGGGGTGGCCAAAGGGACAGAGGTAGAGAACGCACAAGAGCAGCCCGGAAAGAGACATTTCTGGAGCGGGGATGCGGGCGTTTGCGTGCTCGTTTTCATACGGTGCGCAAAAGGCAACCCCCGAGGCTGAGTGTAGCAGCCCTGGCCACACTTGGGGCCTCTCCGGAGGCTGCACAGCGTAAGGAAAACATTGGGGTTCTAGAACAAAACAGAGGAGAGTGCCGAGCATGATCGCCAGCAGGGGTTAGCCACGTGGCGTGGAGTGGGCTGGCCGGTTTGAGCCTTGGCATTCTTATCTACCAAACCGAGGTAATAATAATGAACTTGCAAGGTTGTTGTCAAGATCAAAACTAACACACTCCAAGACCTGAGCACCTGGTGGGGGCTGGGCAGAGAGGGTGATACTAATATTCACTTTGGCCATTTCTAAGCTTCCCACGGGCTGTGCTAACCCAGGGCAGGACGCTGAGCCTTTGGAGGCAGTTATGTAAAAATGGGGTTTCTCTTCCTTTTCTATTCCTCCTTTCTAATGTAGTTGATACTCCTCAACATATTTTTGGGGTGTATGTAGTCCCATTGTTAGTAGTAAAGGACATCAGATGTTGACATTTCAGAGCTACCAAAACCAAGCCATCTTCCTGCTTATTTCTCTAGCTTTATCACTTTGGACATAAAAAGGAAGGAAAACTATCCTTGTGAGGTTTTCAGGAAATACACCATTTGTTCAATCAGAGATTTATCCCTGGAACAAATTGAGTGCCCGAGCAGTAAGACTGCTGTGGAGAAGTCTTCTTCGAAGGAAATTCTGTTTGAAGATGAACTGGGGACTTCAATATTGGAAGGAAGTGACAGGCTTCTGATCACAAAACAACTTATTCCCTTCAAAAGGGAGCAATACAACAAAATTCCTAAGCAAATTTCAATGCATTTGGGGCAATACTGACGTATGTCTGGTTTTTTACCCCCCACAAGCAGTGTCAGGTACTTAGCCACGAAATCACACGTACTTTGTAAACCAGAGCACAGGAGAGAGGCTCCCGAGGCCCCAGGGGTCTTGCCGGCAGCACCGGTGGCCCGAGGACAGCCCTAAGCAGGTCACCGAGCCGCCTTCAATTTCCATTTTCCTATTACTAGGTAGTCGGCATCAGGATTTTCCTTCCTCTCGGGGACAGGATGTCTGTATGTTCTCTTAGTTCCATCAAGACTCAGTCAAGATGGGAAGGGCCAGAGAATAAGATGCTGGAGAAGTACTTGGAGGAAGAGCCAGATTCTGGAACATGGTCTGCTCATTTCAAGCACTCCCCCACCCCGGAACTATCCCCTCTGTGGAAGGACTCTCCCCTACTATTAACCCCAGTCCCCCTTTATCCATTGCATGAACGATTACCAGCAGGTACAGTGTCCCCGCTCTGGTACTTGGCACTAGGGACCAGTAAGATGGACAAAGACCTGCCTGTATACAGTTTGCATTTTTGCGTGCGTGTGCTAAACGAAACAACAACAACAACAAAAAGCCCACAAATGAACGGGAAGCTGCAGATGATAGTAAATTGTATGGTGTGAAGGAAATGAACTTTCTTCAGGCCTCCACTGAAATACTACCACCGAGATCCCGGCTCAGGATATAAGTTAGAAGTCCTTCCAGTCTGTGATCCCGCCTGGCTTTGCTCACTTTCGTACCCCAGGCCCCTATCTGGGCACGTGGCACATGGTCAATACCCACCGGCGCGTTCGTTCGGTGGACGAGTAAGCTGTGGTTGAGGATCCGGGGCAAAGGGGAATCGTCAGCTGTTTGTGGCCGGATGTGTAAGGGAAGGCAGAAACACGTGTTCACGGGGCTGAGTGCATAATTCACTCCATCTTTTACTTCAGGGAAAAAAATATACAGTGTCTCAAAGAATGAAAGAAAGTCAAAGCTGACCAAGGGGCGGGGGAGAGGGAAATCCAGGTGGAGAAATGCAGGTTTCAGGCCCAGAGAACAGATCGGGAAACTACGGTTCGCCTTGGCAGAGCTAGGGGAGGGGTGGCAGGGTGCAGTTTGGTGTGAACTACCCACATGTTCAGTAAATCACTCCATTTTTTATCAGTAAGGAAAAATAGAGAGGAGAGAAGTACTATTTTCATCTTCATTGAGCATTTCACTAGGGGCCCTTCCTGTGCTAACCCACATTCCTGAAAATAACATCAACAATATCACTTTCTGCATTTTTTTAAGTTGGAAACCTGGGTCTCTAAGAGATCACTTATTATTTAGGGTCAGTGGTAACCAGGTAGGGCAGTTGGTCTTGGAACTAGGTGTTTTGGTCTCTAAAGTCTACACACTTTGACTACATAAAACAGTCACCCAATTAGGCTTTTACATTTTGCTTGAAACTTCCCAATTTATAACCTGGGCCCTACTAATCCCATTCATGAGGACTCGGCCCTCGTGACCTCGCTCAT
Organism: Glossophaga mutica; assembly: GCA_039655065.1. Lineage (NCBI taxonomy): Eukaryota > Metazoa > Chordata > Mammalia > Chiroptera > Phyllostomidae > Glossophaga > Glossophaga mutica. The sequence goes on from CM077316.1 coordinate 3,407,124, forward strand.
CACGCCCCAAGGCCTCTGACTCCGTCCCATCGAGGATTCGGTTCCAACACACGGATGTGGGGAGAACGCACACATTCAGTCTATGGCACGTGGTAGTCAACTTGTCAAGGAAGACGTTTTAGAGAGCTCCAAAACATGCCACCTACTAAAGGGAAGGTCTCTGGAACATGCTGAGACCCCAAGTCACACCGGCTCTGACCCCTCGCATATGCTCCCCCAACCTGGGCAGCCCCGGGGTACCTCCTGTCCCCATGAGAGCCCCAGGGAACCCCCCAGGAAACACCGGTGCAAAACGGAGCCTCCTAAGGGCTCCTGGCTCGCAGTGCCCCTCAGAATTTCCCGAGCAGTAACACCCCAGGGAGCATCTTTTGGTAGAATATTTGGTCTCTTGTCCTCAATTCCCAAAATCGCTTTGCGCCACATGGGGGAAATGGAAATGGGTGCCTAGTTACTACGTATAACACGCCCTTTCCGCCACCCCTGGGTTTCCGTTAATGAGGCAACTCTTGCGAAGCACCTCGGGATGGGGGAGGGTGACCAGGGGAACCGACCGGGAAGAGAGGGCTGGACCACTCAGTCCCACCCCCTGATTTCCAGGGAGGGGAGCAGGACTAGAGGTGGAACCAATCTCCAGTGGCCAATGAGTTAGGCCATTTGGCCCGTGGAACGAAGCCTCCCGAAAAACCCAAAGGATGGTGTTCGGAGAGCTTCGGGGTTGGGGAACCCCGTGCCACCGTGCTGGACCCCAAACTCCATGAGGGCAGAAGCTCCTCTGTTTGGGACCTCGCCCTGTGTAACTCTTCACCCAGCTGTTGATTCGTATTCTTGTAATCAACTGCTAGTCTAGTGAGTAGGCTGGCTTCCTGGGTTCCGTGAGCCGCTCTAGCAAATCAACCAAACCCAAGGATGGGGGTGTGGGCACCTCCGAGCCATGGCCAGTCAGTCAGAAGCGCAGGTGGGAACCTCGCAGGGACTGTGAAGAGGGACAGAGCTCCCACCTGTGTACTGTGATGCTGGCTCAGGCAGACGGCGCCAGAACTGAGCTGGGTTGTAAGACACCCGGCTGATAAGGGTGCTGGGGAGACCGCCGTCCCACACGGGACTTGTGTGAGGAACCCCAGAGAGCCGGGAAATCACCGATTGACCTGCACAGATTTGGCTTCCTGTCTCAGCTCTCATCTGCCTCCTCCTGGACCTTGGGCAACTCCACGACCGATGGCTGATTTTTCCTTATTGTGAAGCTCGCCACATACTGACCGGGAAATGTTAGCACTTCGCCTAAGTAACAGTACAAATGCTCCGCAGACATCTTCCGTGGAAGAAATGCGATTGGAAATTAACACTGAGCTCTTCCCAATAGTGAAACTGATGAGGTTCGGAGATTCCTTAAATAAGTAAGCTCGCATTTAAAAAAATCTATTGACCATATGTTTTTTCATTTGGAAGGGATTTTGAGTTCTTCGTATCATCTCTAAATTCAGAGTGGGGATGGTAAAAACCCGAGAAAAACGCACAGGGTTTGGACCACACCTTGTGATTCAGAAGCATGAGTTAAAGAGTGCATCTGTCTCCCATTTTAACAGCAGATAATGGCATCATTTTTGTAAATAAAAGTAGAGATAAAATCACTGGGATACACATTTCTACAATAACAAACCAGAGAACACTAGAGAGAAATAAATGGATACTTGTTGTCATGGGGATATTTTCTCCCACAAAGACGTGCTTTCCCTCCCACAATAGGTAAGAAATGGGTCTCGCCCTGGCTGCTGTGGCTCAGTGGATTGAACACCAGCCTGCAAACCAAAGGGTCGCCAGTTCAATTCCCAGTCAGGGCACATGCCTGGGTTGTGGGCCAGGTCCCCAGTAGGGTGTGCATGAGAGGCAACCACACATGGACGTTTCTCTTCCTCTCTTTCTCCTTCCTTTCCCCTCTCTCAAAAAACAAATAAACAAGACTTTAAAACTAAAACAGAAATGGTTCCTGTAAACACCAAGATTGCATCCATTCATGCCTGTAATTGCTCTGAGATGCTGTATCACTTTAAAACATACTCAGGGTTACTCATTGTTCAAAGTTAGCTCCTCAATCACACTCGGTTTAAAACGAGTAAAGGGCACGAATGGAAAGCACATCACCCTTGCACACTAAGTGCTAATGTTGCCTTTGTTTTCTCGAGAGAAGGAGGTTGCTACCCACAGTGTTTCACCTTGGCATCTTTCTGACAATTGTGAGGTCATGCAAAGTGTGTTCTGTGGTGACTCATTAACTAAGCAGGTTTCAGTTTGTCTAGGCAGTGGCTCTTTTAATTTTTTAGAACACTCATATTTTCCCTAATTAATTTCATAATGGGAGTCATCAATAATGAAATCTATCCGCCACATTCGGTGAAATGAAATGGGACGCCAAATGTAAAAATGTTCCTGGATTTTCTTTACATTTAGTGTTTCTTCCTGCGGGTGGGGCACTCCCCAGAGAAGTAAAAGTGCTTCCCTGAATTCTTACACTTTCCCACAAGGGGGCTCTTGAAAGGCAAAAATACTGCCGGTGGTTAGTGTTCTGCCTACATCTACTGGGAAACCCTAGAGAAGCCAACTTTTTCAATATTTCCCTGAGAAGGTACTGATTTTTCTAAACAATGAGTTTGAGTGTAAACTAGTGATTCCACTCAGTAGAGTTTGCAGTAGTGGTACAAGCCGACATCACCTGCTCCTGTATTCCCATGGGTCAGGGGCCGGATCTCGGCCGCTGTTAGGAACTGCCATCACGGCGTCGGTGATGACGAGCACTTCCTTCCCAGCTCTCCCCTTTTTGGCACCTCTGTGGCCTGGGCAGGACTTTCGTTACCAACCTCTCTCTGTCCCAGTCCCTCTGTGTGCTGTGAGTTTGTCCGCACGAGGAAGTTAAGATACATGGACCATTGGGAAGGACGCCTGGCACTCGGTGAGGGTTCTGTAAATTCTCGTCCCCGTCATCACAGAGGACGAAACTGAGGCACAGAGAGGTTAGATGACGTGCCCAGAGTCCCACCGCTGGTGCTGAACCAGTGCGTGGAAACAGGCACTAACCAGTGTGCCCCCCCACTCCCTCCCCCACCGTCAGCGCCGTCTGTGCCCCTGAATGGTCCCAGTCCGCCTCGCTGTGACTCCTGTCACCGCCGATGTAGGTGTTGAACTCCGCCGTGAGGCTTAGTATTAAGACAACAACGCTATATTATAAAGTTCGAAGTTGCTAAGAGACTCGATCCTAACTGTTCCCTCCACAGAAAAGAAACGGTAATTGTGTGACGTGAGAGGCGTTAGCTAACTCTACAACGGTAACCATGTTGCAACAGATAAATGCACCAGACCAACACTCACACACCTTAAACTTACACCGTGCTACATGTCGATAAAAATAAATATAAAAATGTCACTATGAGCAAATATTTAACTTAATCACAACTAATGATCAAGCCAGATTTGTTTCTCAGCACTAGAAATACAACAGTGAACTGAAGCAGGCGCGGACTTGGCCTCCAAAGGCCCTCCCGTCACTGCGGGGCGGACGGACGTGCCGCAAAGCCGCCCGGGGCACAAAGTCACAGCTGGATCCAGCACTGGGGATGCGAGTGTCTCCCGGCGCGAGAGCATCGGGAAGAGAACCACGTGGTGGCCTTCTGCACAGAGGGCCCAGTGGCTGCAGGGTGCCAGGTCTGCCAGGTGAGGGGAGGAGAGAGGGGCGCTGCTCCTGGGGAGGGGGGCGCGGGGTGGCGAACACCTGTGCCCCGGTTGGGCCTGGAGTGCAGCAGCAACAGCTAGAAGGAGGTCAATGGAACCAAAAGAGGACTGAGGACCAGGTTCAAGGCGAGGCTGAAAGGCAGGAGGCAGCCCATTTTAGTAAACATTTACTGGGGACCTGCTAATGCCACAGGTGCAGAGAAAGCCCAAAGTGGCAACACATGTTCCTTAAACGACATAATCTGGCAGAAGATGGACACAGGCACCCCCCCCCCATAGGATATAATGTGATCAGTATTGTAACAGCGCTAAGAACTAACTGCCATGGGAGCGCAGAAGGAGTAATTAATTCTATGGAGGCAGGAATGGGCAGAACTTGCAGAGTCGCAGACATTTGAGCTGAGCCTTAAATGTATTCCAGGCGACAGCACGAGGTGTAAACAGTGGCCCTAAATCTATGAAATCACCCTTCACGTGAGGGAAGCTATTGGAGGATGTTGTCATTCTCCCAGCTGCCGCTAGGTGGCAGGCGGTTCCAAACCGTAGCAAGAGCCTGGTGGACCCCGGGGCTCTCCAGCCACCGCAAGCGGAATCCTCCAAAACCTGCTCACTGTTGTCATTTTGAGCACCTGCTCTGCTTGTACGAAATGGAACACGGGGACGGGAACAAACCTGCATTAGAAAACGTAAACGGGTTTTATGAGCAGAAGTTACAAGTCTGCTCTTTAGCAATGGAACCTTCCACTTGAGGCTCAGAACCAGGCCAGAGAAGTGGAGCAGCCCCATCCCAGCTCCCATCTCCATGGCAACCCCTTAGTGCCAGGCACAATTAAAGGGACAGGATCATTTTATTGGGAAGAAAAAAAATCGGAGTCCTGGCTGGTATCCATTTTTTAGAAGGGGTCAGAGAAATTAAATTAATTCTAATCAGAGCGGCTGATTACAGGGGGAGAAGGACTAGACGCGGAAAAAAGCTTTACTCAAGCAGCCCTATTTCTCTCCTCCATTAGCAAACAAAAATAACATATTTTCTGGCGTTGGATGCATGGACATTATCTCTTTCTTTGACAACGGCTCCTCTGTGCCAGGCCTTCTCAAAAATCCTGGCTTCGTTCCCTTTAGGCTATATTTGTGGAGGGGGAAAATCTGTTCATTCCATTAGCAATTACATCTCGGCCAGATGGGCTGGAAAGCGTTGGGCCTTCCAGGCGTCCTGGAAAAACCTTCTCTCCAGGTCCTGGGCTTGCTCTCCTCTTCAAAGACATTTCTGGGATTTTAGTGGTTAGTGAGAACCTGGAATCCCAAGAGGATCCGTTCAGAATTCCTGAAGAGTTCAAAGGAAATATTTAAAGGGTTAACAATGACATTTACAGAGAAAGTTTGGTGGGACAGGAGTTTAGTACAGGAAAAGCACGTGGTGGGCAAGGGGTTTGATGATTTAATGACTTCTGAAGAACATATAGGGGTATTTGAACAACAGCACCTTTATAAACATTAACAAGCACCTTATAAACATATGTATACATAAAGATACTGAGACCTAAGCTTTCATGCTCTTTCAAGACAGCAATAATATGACAGACTTCGTTGAATTTAAGACATTTCTGAGATTCCTGAGAATGTTCTGTGTTGCCAAAGGTTATAATAGAATATCATTCCATAAAAATTATGAGTATTTTTTCTTCACTTTAGAAAGTCACAGCCTTTGGTTCGCAGGCCAGCGCTCTATCCTCTGAGCCTCACCAACCAGGGCTTTTTAAATTTTTTAAGACTTTATTTATTTATTTTTAGAGAGAGGAAGCGAGGGAGAAAGAGGGAAAGACACACCAATGTGAGGTGGCCTCTCTTCGCCCCCTACTGGGGACCTGGCCTGCAACCCAGGCATGTGCCCTGACTGGGAATCGAACCGGCGACCCTTTGGTTCTCAGGCTAGCGCTCCATCCACTAAGCCAAATACCGTATGACCTCACCTATAAGTGGAACCTAATTAACAAAACAGGTGAGCAAAATGGAAGCAGAGACATGGAAATAAAGAACAAACTGACAGTAACCCGAGGGGAGGGAGAGGGGGACGACAGGGAAAGAAGAGGAAGGGTCACCATGGACAAAGACAACAGGTGGGGGGACTGAATGTGGGAGGTGGGGTGGGGGTGGGGCGGGCGGGGGAGCGTAATGGAGGGCAAATGGGGACAACAGTAATTGAACAACGGTAAAACAAATGAAAGATCGGTGTGGTATTTTATAGGAAAGGAAGACTACGAATGACATAGATGTGACTGTTCTTTGTGTTACTTGTCCCCCCTTCTTTTGGTAACATTATTGTTAACCTTTTAAAGCTTTTCCTTAAAAACTTGGGAAATGCAGGGGGGATAAAAAGAGGTACATCCCTCCTGGGTGTTCGGTTAGTCACAGCATCGTCCCAATACGCTAAGGTCGGGAGTTCAGTCTCTAGTCGGGGCACATAGAGAGTCACTTCACTCGTGTCCAGAAGGGAACGGGCCGCCCCCATCCCCAGCCCAACAGCGGACGTGGCAGCGAGGGGTGGGCACAGAGAGTCAGTCCCTCTCCCGCCAGAACGACGCATTCAAGAGTGGAACGCGGAACGCATCACTGGTGATAAGAGGCGAATAGAACTGAGCGCACTTAGGTGTTGCGGACCGTTCAGCCTGGTTTCAGGAGTCGTAATCCTAACCCCATGGTGGGCTGTGTAAGAGCCTAGGGACCCACTTCGTCTGGGTCTGTTCTGTCATGAGGACCTGAGCCACTAAGGAGACAAAGCTTATCTCCCTGGCAGGAGCACTGCTTCTGCCTCATCCATCTCTGGCCCCAATGCTTGGTTGGCAGTCAATGACGGGTAAGACTCCTCATGGGAGGGGCAACCTAAGCCAGACGCGACCACTTGGGAGGCCTCATGGAAGGACTCGGGGGGTTGCAGCAAAGAGGATGTGATGGACCCTCGCCCCCCGGCTATTCTGACATAGCCCGAGTCCTCATTTCCATCTGGGAGATGTCTCCTGCTTCCTAATCGGCTTAAAGCCTGAAACTGTGGGGGTGAGCGGTGCAGCCCTGTCCTGGCCAGAACGGCTCCTTGGGTGATTGGCATAAGAAAGAATTCCTAAAGTCCTGTGAAACCTGCTTTGCTAAGAGTGCTCTTCCTGAGGTGACAAGTGTCCCAGGAGGAAATGAGCATGTCTCCCAAAGTCTGGCAACCCCCCTTCCTGACAAACACTGGCTCCGATTAAGCCCTCAGATTTCTTTGACATGTTAAACTTGTATTCCGGTGTATTGGAGCCCAATAAAAGCCTAGTGAGGATGGGGCTCTGGGTCATTCTCCTCTGAGAGTTTGACCTCTTTCCTCCCCAAGCACAAGATGTCTTGGTAGTTTTTACTTTCATCCGTGACGGAGGGATGGGGCTCTGCGGGCGGAGCCCCCCCTACATCTGGCGCCCAGGCCAGGGTCCCCCGCACTTAGGTGTGCAATTGTGAATGTCCCACAAGTTAAAATGGGACGTCGGTCCTGCTGAAACCTGCGTGTTGGGGTTTTCCTGTTGCATGGCCCCGTCTTCCACGTTCTGGTAGAGAGATAAGCTTCTCCAGGAAAGCTGGGGCCCGGGTGGGGATTTGCGGCCCTGGCAGATGTTTTCACTCCCTTCGCTTTGTGTCTGTCGGGCAGCAGAACGGCAGAAAGACCTACCACGGTGGACGAAACGCGGTAAACCGAGACGCCAGGGAAAATCGGGGGTGGTGGTTTCCGTTGCTGTGACTGACTACTTCGGGAAGCCCATGTAGAATCGTTTCCCCAAGGAGAGAGTTTCTAAACAACACTGGTCCCAGCAACAGCGCCCACCTCTTGTGCTCCCGCAGTGGGCAGGGCCGAGTGCTCCCCAGAGAATGTCAGGTGCAATTTCCTCGACAGCCCCCAAGGCGTCAGAGTTGTTCTCCCCGCTTCACAGACATGGAAACTGAGACTCGGTGCCGCGCAGCTCGCGGGGGAAGAGCGGGGTCCAAGACTCTGTCTCCTGATGCCACAGTCTGTTGGTCATGACGCACCGCCTCCTCGCTGAAGGAGAATTCGCCACAGGTTTCCCAGGCTCGAAGGCCCCGTGGAAGCCCTTTGTGCTGTGCCTAGCACAGGTGGAGCAGGTTACTGACTGTGGCAACTGCTTTATGTCAACATCCGTGCACTTGGAGTGGCTGTTTCACGGATGGCTTTTTACAAGGTGCTGTCCTTGGTATTTGCATAGCGTTATGCCAGACCATGCTTTGGGGCTGAGCAAATGCATTCTGTGAAAACCGTTTATTGAGCACCCCCGGGGCAACTGAAACTGCAAGCTATTTTTGTGCTTTTGCTGGTGAGTCTCACATAGAGGTTTACACTGTTCTCTGACGGGCAGAGGAGCATAAATATCCTTTCCCTTTCCAGCCCTTTTCAATGTATTCTGACAGGAGGCCGTGGGTGATTCTCTGACCATGGGCGTGATTGGGTACGGAGTGTTCAGAGACGCCTCTGTGAACATTTCGTGGGTTATAATGAGGAGCAATCTCTGCCCCCCAGTTTGGCTGGGCCAGCGGTTCGGAGGTGCTCAGGGAAAGCCACGCTGAAACTGCGTTCTTCACGCACCCGCAGCAGAACCCGCCTCCAACACGTGCAACACGCCAGGTGTGCCCATTACCTGTTGCTGCCTAACCGATTATCCCCAAATCCCGGGTCTCCAAACGACACGCACTCTCTCCTCCCTAAGGCTCAGGAACCTGGGCGCGGCCGGCTGGGTCTGCTGTTCAGGGTCTCTCACACATCAGGGTCTCTCATCCTGGCTGCTGTCATGTCAAGGCTAGACCCGGGACAGACTGGCTTCCAGGCCTCCGACCGTGCCCTTCCAAGCTCACCCACGCCCTGGGGCTGCGGGCCAGCTCAGACCCTCCCTGGCTGTGGGATGGAGGCAACAGGTCCTCCCCACACGCCCTTCTCCACAACAGGACAGCTTGCTTCCCCCAGCGCGAGGTCTCCAAGCAAGACAGCAAGCGGTGGCCAGCAAGACGGAAAGCATCCATAGTCCTGGTGTCACCTGAAGTTGGCAGTGTCGTCCCCTCTTCGCTCCTGCACTGCTCTCGTCCCTTCAAGTGCAGTCACTAGGTCTGTCTGACCCCCGCTCAACGGGACATCAGCAAGTGCCTCCAAGGGCATGAACGCCGGGAGGCTACGCCCTCACGAGGTCATGGACAAATGTTATTCTCATCATCCCTACGGCCAGCAACAGCATTAACAACTTACGCTTCTAGAGAAAGTTACGCTTTGCAAAGTGTTGCCTCAGAGCGTTCCATGCCAAAGTCTGGCGACATTTCATCCACAGATAATAATGCGCATGTCTGAAATTCAGCCAGTGGAGTCGACAGATGTCCATGACTCTGAAAATTGCCTGTGTCTTGTGCCCAAGAGGGGTCAGTAAGCAGTAGTGACTTCATGTCGTATGATGCAAACAAGCACTGGTGCTGTATACATATCCTTTGTTTAACATTTTTTGTTTAATTTTAGAGAGAGGAGAAGGGGGGAGAAAGAGAGGGAGAGAAACATCGATGTGAGAGAGAGAGACATCAAATAAATGGTTGCCTCTCATACGCACCCCAGCCGAGACCGAACCCACAACCCAGGCGTGTGCCCTGATCAGGGATGGAACCAGCGCCCTTTTGCTTTGCAGGATGACACCCAGCCCACGGAGCCACACCAGTCAGGGCCCACGTACATCTCTTTGTCTCAGAGTCAACTTAGCTGACAAGTCTGTGACACTGGGACTTACCTAAGCCAACTTGACCTCAAGGTGCATAAACCAATGACCTTGACCTCATCTGCCCCAATCAACTGACTACCTGATCCTAATGTCAACAGTGCCTGAGGACATCAAAATCATGTGGCCTCTGGGACAGTGACCCCTAACGCCAGGATGTAAAAATGGGAAAATAATCAGGAACGGGGTTTGTAATTATATTTTCTTCAGGAAAATACTTCCTAGGCCTAGTATGTCAAAGTTCCCTGGATTCCTCAGAACACCAGATTTCATAATGAATCCAGTAGTCTCCAAGGAAACAGGGCTGACTGACAACTCACGCCGATCAAGGGAACTGGACGAAGCCACCACGGTCAGCCAGGCCACCAGAGTTTTGACGAAGCCCTGCCTGGTGACCCTGCGAGGGGATCAGGTGTCACAGGGGTCGTGACCAAGGTTTTTGATGCTGGACTCTAGCTCTTCCACTTGTGGGCACTGTAACCGCTCCGAGTCGCAGCTCCCTCGCGGTGGAGTAAGGCGGGCCCGTGTGCCCCGGGGCCGTGCCTCCCAAGGCCTGCGCCCGTCGACGGACCGAGTGTGACTGGGTACTGTCCTGCCCCAGGGAGACACTGGTGTCCTTTGCTGGCAGGTTTGGGCTCCGACGCTCCCCAGCTGCCTCGCCAAGTCTCCCTCCCTCTCTTCTTTCGGCCACAGCCCCAGGCACGACCGGCTGCCAGCTGCCAGCTTTTGCCAGCACCGTGTGTCGGAACCACGTCTTTGTGCTTCTGTATTGGGATGTCCTGACGTCCGGGACCTGGCTGACCCTGGATGGAAGGCCCCTCCCAGGGTCAGCCAGTTCCTAAAGATGACAAACAACTTGCCTTTCCCATGCAAACCGACCAATCCAGAACCACACACCTAACCACCTCATCACTGGGCTCTTGTGTTCCAGGCCATCATCCTTGGCCTGAGCACCTTCAGGCCGGGTACCAGACGCCTGGAGAGAACCCCCAGAGCCCCCTGAGAGTATTCAAACCAGCCAGAGGCAGTGCCACAAGCCCTGCCTCTTCCCACTAACTCCTGGATGAACCACAGCGGACACTCTGCCCACTGACCCCTCAGCTCTTTGCCCCCTGACCAACCCCGGGGCTCTCACCTGTGCGGTGATGCGCCCCTGTTTCTGGGAGCTGTGAGTATCACGTCCAGGTCTGCATTTCTGACATAGCTGATTAAAACAAACCCTGGGGACCCTTTCAAGGCCCTCTGATACCCTTCCACGCAGAGATTGTCCCTAATTACATTCTTGTGCATGTAACTCCCCCTCGGATGGCTCTGTCTTCAGAGGACCAGACCCACGCACCCTGCCTGCTAAGGATGTCACTAAACAGTGCTCTGAGCCATCCGTGCGGGAGGGGCCTGGAGGAGGGGCCAGGCCCCCATCCTATGTCTGCTGGGCAGGGGCCAGTTCCATCATGCCTCATCTTCAGGTTGTTCCAGAATAGGAAATTGTCCTTTTTTACATGTTCACGCAAAACACGGATGGGCTGACGACCGTGGCTCCAGGCCACCGTGGGCTCAGCAGAGAGTAAGAGTGCGGGATTCCAGGCGAGGGGCCACCGAGGCCAGGCAGGCAGGTGATCGAGAACAAACTCAACCGAGAAGGTGTGAAGATCTAATTGGCTTCATTAAGTGATGCGTGAGTGGGAGCGCCTCATCCAGCCCCCCGAAGGGCGCTCCGAGGGGCAGCGCCAAACGGAAGGTTTTCGTAGGAAAAAGGGAGCTGTTAACCGAGCAAAGAGAGGATTACTTCCTGGCTGGGGTCGCTGCCTTTTCCACAACGAGAAGATAGGAAATACAATTCACCGGCACACACAGCGTCTGAGTTACCATTTCGCCGGTGGTGATGATCTCGTCACTGAAGTTATATAATTTATCGTGAAGAATGGGAAATATGGATCGCTCCTCTAGTTTCGCAGAGTTATGGGGCAACGAACGATGCGGAAACCAAATTATGGCTCGATGTGATTGATTTTAAGGGGACATGAGAAAAAAACATTTTTCACTTAGTTTCTCTTAAACACCAGTTAAATAAATTTCCTCGCATTCAACAGCCGAAAGGGCTGGCTGTTTCACTACCCCTCTCTGATTAAGAAAAACGTCCCGTGTGAATAGGCAGGTTACTTCCCTTCGCACGGGGATGCAGCCAGCTGATCGGCTATTCTGCTTTAACTGTCACGGCCTCCGTTTTTAAAGGCCCCAACCCATGTGTCAGCTTCTGCCAAAATAAAACCAAAAGCAAAAACAGATTCTCTTCTAAAAGCTGAATGATTTCCATCCTCAAAAGACAGACGGAAATACCCAGGTCAGCTACGTGGTACCAGCTTAAATCAGGATCACAAATGAGGCGTCGGCCGAGTAAAATCTGAGTAAGCCTGGGTCATTGCCAGCCATTTTTTCCCTTTGTCTGTCCACCCAAAAATCCAGATAATAGATGTGTTTACTAATTGTATTATGTCCATGGCAGAGCACAGTGCCAACCGCTCTAATAGGCTTATTTATTTTCATGAATTAATTATCTTGAAAAATTCCCGTCTCAACTGCCTTGCTATGCAGTCTCTTTACAGGAAGGGCCAGGCCGGCGACCGGATTCTACCGGTGCCCCCGGCACGGACTGGGCACAGCGGTGCGGCCGACACTCTCTGGTCCGACGGACAGAGACAGGGGAGCACGTGGGGGCTTCCTTAGGGAGCTCAAAATCCACCCGGGGATACAACGCACAGAACACACCCACAACATCAGGTGCATGTCACATTTCATTCCTCTGGGACTCACCAGAGTGCTGCTTCGCTGCTTGAAATTAGTCATCACTCTCTAGGAGGCAGAGGACTCAACCATAGAAGACGACCAACGTGCACGAAGGCTCTGAATTGCTTAAATCCTCTCGACAGCAGTGAGAAGTCAAGGGCGCCTTGATTAAAAGGCGCAGTTGGTATCGAGGAGAGAATTAATACATGAAGAGGGAGAAAAATACAAATAAATTTGGGATGGACTTTATAAGTGAGTAAGAATCAGAGTGATTCACAGTCAGGAAATAATGGGAAGAATATACTTACATTTTCTGGGGCCCAACCGAAAATAAGTTGGAAATGTGATACTGTCTTTTAAGACTGTCGGTAATCTAATACCTGCTCACGGCTTGAAGCTTTAGCTAAATGAACCTGATACGAGGACAGCCCGGCGCGGCCAAGGCCCCGCCCGTCAGACTGACGTGTATCCATTTCACACTAAGAAATCCACACCAGGTCGGAGTGCAGACCTTCGCAGTGGCTGCCCCCTTCGGAGCAGTTTGCCCCCTTCGGGGGGGCTTTGCCCCCACCATGCACACTGTAATTCCACGCAGCTGCCCCTCACCTTCCTCTGACGGGGCGGGGCGGGGCGGGGGCGGGGTGCCAAGACTCGGTGGCGGCGACCGCGCGCCAAGTCCAGCGGAGTCGGAGGCGGGGTGCCGTAACCCGACCGCGCCGCAGGACGCCCGAGCCGCCTATTATCGCTTGTCTGGTTAAATGCCTTTAACTGCGCGCGCGATCTGCTGGTGTCGCGTTGTGTCGTGGAGACGGGCAGGCCCGGGCGGGACACGGCCGCGTCGTCTGTGCTCCTCTCCAGGGACCGCTGGGGTTACCCTCACAAGAGGGCTGACAAACACACCCATCGAACCCCGCCCAGCAAGTGGTGACTTGGACGCCTGCTGCCGAGGGCTCGGCTGTGTGAGTAAACTGAGTCGTAAAGGAACTAGCTAGAAAACCGGGGGGCGGGACAAACCTTTCTATGAAAACAGCTTCAGAGAGTAATCCCACCTGGTCCTTCTGAAATAAAAGTCATATTCACAAGGTACATCCTTCAAGAGTTAAAGTTGAAAGGACCCTTCCCGTACACCTAGGTCTACCCTTGTAAAAATCATATACGTACACACACCCTCCCCCACCCCCGTTATTTAACAGCATCTCTTTGCGCACAGCTAGGCCTCGGTACTTGAAACGACCTAAGAGTCCAAAGAGCTAAGGCAAGAAGCTGCTGCCCCAACACCCTTCTCCAGGACCCACACTCGGCTGCAGTAGGACTATGGTGCTGCCTACCACGCCCCCCCCCACCTGCAGCTAGGCACGAGGGCCCCCCCCCACAGCCCTGAGGCTCAGCAGGACCCCCAACAGGACCCCCCCCCCGCTCTAGGCACCTTGAGTCCCCCGCTGCCCTCGCCAGTGGGAAACCAAACACAAGGGAAAATCACAGGCTTCCTTCTCGCCGCTGCACACGGAGAAGACATTTCCGCCCCCGTGTTTTTCTTAGAGCTTGAACCCGGGAGAACTTGTCATCGGAAGTACTTTCTCCTCTCTTTGAAATATACAGAAATCCTTCCAAAGACAGAGGGGCCTCTGGCCAGCTCTGGGACCCAGGACCGAGTTTCTCAAGGACCTGGGAGCCACCTCTGTAAGATGTCCATATTCGAGGGGGTCAGCACCCCCGTCTCCCGGGTTCTCAGGGAGGGGAGGGACCCAACTTCAGGGGGTGCCTTGCTCCAGGTTGCAAAGCTATTTACACTCATAAACACACGAGAAGTTTGTTTTTCCTCTGAGTAAGCCAATTTAGCGAACACAGATGGTCACCCGGTTACCAGGAGAACTGAGGACGTGTGTCACCAATGGTGCGGCCAGGTCCTCTTACTTGAGGATCAGGGACTGTCTGTCTCGGAGACCTGTTGACCATTTCCTGCACTGGGCAGAAGCGTTGCCATCTGATGTCATCCCACCCGTCTGTGTCCACTTCTGAGGCCTGTGCTTGTGGTGCCACAGCCGAGGAATTACTGCCCAGAACAACATCATCGGGCTTTTCCCTCAGGCTTTCTTCTTCCAGGGGTTTCACCGTGTCGGGTCTTCCCCTTAATTCTTCGATCCGTTGTGAGTTGATCTTTGCGGCTGGGGTAAGATGAGGGCCAGTTTCATTCTTCTGCATGTGACTATCCAACTTTCCCAACACGATTTGTTTAAAAAACTATCCTGTCCCTGGGGCGAAGCCTCGGCACTTTGGTCAAAGGCCATTTGACCGCGCAGGCATGGGATTATTGCTGGGCTCTTTATTCTAACTCGCGGGTCTCTGTGTCTGCCTTTACGCCAGTACCCTGCTTTGATGATTCCAGCGCTGTAACATTCAGGAACTCAGGAAGTGTGGGTCCTCCGGATTGCTCGGCTGTTCAGAGTCCTTTGTTGCTCCATATGAATTTTACAATTGCTTTTTTTTTTATTTTTGCAAAATACGCTAGTGGGGTTTCTATAGGGATTGCTTTGAACCTGTAGTTCACTTCGAATAGTTTGACCATTTTAATAATTCTTCTCAGTCTTTCCCATAAAAATGAAGAGGAGGGAACATTTCCAAGTGCCCTTTTCTGCATTACGGTGACAAAGGCTGAACAAGGCATGACAAGAAAAGAAAGCTACAGGCCCCCGCCCCTGACGGACAGAGATGCGAACGTCCCCAGTAAGGTGCCCGCGGACTGAGTTCAGCAGCACGGTGAAGAACCCACGCTGCGCTAAGTGAGGTGGATGGCTGGGCTTCAGGGAGGTGTTCCCACGTGCAGTCAGTCAGTGAGACGAACCCCATCAACACAAGGGAGGGGGGAAAATCACACGATCGTTTCCGCAGATGCAGAAGAAGCATGTGACAAAGCCCAATGCTATTTCCTGATAAAAATACTCCACAAACTCGCAGTAGAAGGAACTTATCCCAACACAGTCAGGCTCGTTCATGGAAAGCCTACAGCTGACACCACACTCTACAGTGAAAGACTGAAAGCTTTTCTTCTAAGAGCAGAATCAGGCAAGGATGTCGGGCTTGCCGCTTCAAGTCCACGTAACTCTGCACGTCCTAGACAGAGCAGTTAGTCAAGCAAACAAATGAATAACAGCATCTCACTGAGAGAAAAAGAAATGAAATCATCTCTATAAACAAATGACATCACCTTATATGACAACCTGAATGTTCTACAACAGAACCATTGGAACTCATAAATTCAGCAAAGTTGCAGGGTGCAAAATCAACAATAGAAAAACTCGGTTGCATTTATATATATTAACAACACACTATCCAAAAAGGAAATTAAGAAAACGGTCCATTTACAATAGCATCAAATATACACATATACACACATACATATATATGGTAATTAAGGAGGAGAAAGACTTGTAGGAATAAAAACTATAAAACGTTCCTGAGAGAAATTGAGAAAGACACAAATAACGGGGAAGACCGATCTCCTTTCTGAACGGTGCGTGCTGGCCCCCTCCTCGTTGGTTAACCCCAGTCTCCAAACAGGTACTTAGCCAATTCAGCTCTGAGCGGCAGCGTACATGTTAGTGGAATCACCTTGCAATTGCCAGTAGGCCCAAAAGCAACCTCCTGCTGGGCTGAAGCAGGTTAGGTGGGCGGCCTGAGGCGGAATAGAGACCCAGAGGCGGCACGGTGGAGATAGAGAACAGACAGGGAAATAAGGCACCTGGAGAAGGCCTGCATCTTAGCAGGAGAAAGAATGGATCAGGCTGAGGTTGCTGAACCCACTGAGAAGCCTGCAGAAAAGCAGGGTTTTTCAGGACACGTTGGACCGTGGATTCAAAGGAAAGAACAACTAATTCAGAGGTGTCAGGGGCAGGTTCTGAGAGCCCCCCAGAGCTTGAACTGGGCGTGATCCCTGGAGCCAACATAGAAACAGTCCTGAGACACAAAGAAACAGTGACAGGCATTAGCTAACAGCGTAACAGGAAAACCTTACACAGTAACAGTAACCACACGAAGACTGTCAATCAAAGAATACTGTCAATCAAAAACGTGCCTGCCTCCACGGACTTGATGCACGAAGAATCTTTATGCCATTGCGCATTTCTGTCCTCTGTACAGTTAGCTGAGGTGGTGCTGATTTCCCAAAGTCATCCCCAAGGAAAACGGAGGCCCTGCCCTCAGAGCTGAAGAAGCTAAGTGCCCTCAGTCCCGGAGTGATGCTTTGAGAAGGACCAGCAGCCGAGGCGAACGCTCTCTGGGAAGAAGGAAAGGTGACTTCAGGCCTGGCCCCCACCATCCATTACACCGTATCCGTGCCCAGGGTCTCCATCCCTTACAGGAACAGGGAGTGCCAGGGGCAGGGGATGAGAGCCAGCCTCTGCTATCACCAGCGCTGATAAGGAAGGGACGCCGTGTGAGACACAGTGACACGGGGGACCACGCGGCAGTCAGGATCCTGTCTCTCCTCCTACCGCTGAAGAGGCAAACAAAACTGGTCCTGACTCTTTAGCTTCCTTCACTGCTCTTCCCAACAGGCTCGGTGAGAGCCTCGCGCAGGCTGAGAGGCAGGGAGAGGGGTGGGGGTGCCACCTACAGAAATCCTCTCACAGACCGGTACCTGCCTCTCAAAGTCGGACGGTGCGTCTGACTCAGGAAGCCATGAATGTAAATACTACACAATCAAACCAGCGTGTGTTGTTTATGTTTGCAGCAAATTGCAATCTATTCGCCAAAGGGCTTTCTATCTGTTAAAAAAAAGAAAAACCACTGAGAAGCAACTGAGTTTCTTAGGACACACAGACATTACCTGACTTCCCCATTTCCCACGAGCAAGGCCTTCGAGAAAACACAGACTGTCACCTTCACGAGTCTCCAGCTGCGCTGGAGTCCTCATTTTAGCGGCCTGCGTTTCCAGAGTTCCCGTGACAATGCTGTACGTCCCGAGGTGACAGCCTTTGCCGTTAGAAGCTCTTTGAGAAATGTAAGCGATGCTGAGAAAACAGGTGACTCCTCTGGCCCGTGGGCTCAGTAACCCCGCCGGCATCTTTCCCATGCTGCTCATGGCCACGCAGAGAGTGGGCCCTGAAGCAGCTCGTAGTGGAGCTAATTAAGCTACTCGGGCCATGGCCACGGACCTCTGCGGGAAGACCTACCCTCCTTTTCAGGCGTGAGAAAAAGATATGACCGTCCTTGAAGAGGACATTTCAGTGATCGTTTCAACGCGCAGAGGGAAAGTTCCATGTTCGCCCCCTACTCTCTGGCACTAGCTCATCAGACACTGGGCGCCCGTCATGAGCTGGATGTGCGACGGCCTCCTCCACCCTGCAGACAACAGTCATGAGGAACTGCGTCTCTGCAGCGTTTTCTAGTTTATCGCACGCCTCCGTGGCCTCTTTCACGACTGTTGCACACGTGTCGATGCCTCGGGTGGGCTGACAGCCACACGGGGGCCCCAACAGGCTGCCCACACAGCAGGTGCCCGGGTGACTGTGGTGGCCGCAGCCCCCGAAGGTGCACTGTCATCTCCTCTGGGGATTCTTGAGAGGATGACGGGAATGTTTATCAGCAATAGTTCCCGTAACTTCAGATCTCCTCGGAATTCTTCACGTCGGGCAACATCATCGGACACGCCAAGACGAGCTGCACTGGTCCACGGCAAGATGGACTGAGCGTTCCTGGTGCGGGTGGCAGGCTGGCTGCACCGCAGTACTCAGGCGGAGTTCCTCCCGGAGGCCGGCTGTTCTCCTCGGATCTCGACGCTCCGCACACACGTGACTAGGGCGAGAAGGGCTGGCTTTCCAGCAGCCTCCAGATAAAGGCTGGTCGGCAGCAAAGTGCACGGGGAGCCTAAGATTGTAGTTTACGGATGTTTGAAATGGGAACTCCAAGAGGCCACAGATGCATGTTCCGAATTCGCAGTGCAGGTGTTATCTCCTGTGCTGAGCCCTCTGCCAACGAACGTTTGCTAAGTTGCTGCAGCTCACCAGCTGCAACGCCAAGCACGTGGAAGATTTAAGCACGAGTGAGCCAGGATCCCTGAATTGTTTCACGGACCAAGAACGCATCTAAGGTGAAGAACATTCAGCGTTTCATACACACTCATCAAGCCAGCAGCTATTAAACAGCGCCTGCCCTCACAGAATGTATAATCCCTAAACAAAACACTACTATTATTATCACTACTAATTCTTATTACTACCACATTGTCATGTATTGCTAATAGTGATATTTATGATAATAATCTCATTTATGTACCAATATTCAGATGAACACTCCCTTTCATTGGTATATTAAGAAATAGCGAGGAACTACTTAATAGCAATTCACAATATTTAATTCAACATTTCCAAAGTATTGGGCTGGCTAAAAAGTTCATTTAGGTTTTTCCGAATGATGGTTCTGGTAGTGCTTAGTTGTCTTTAACTTCATTTGAAACAATTTTGTTAGATTGTATTGTGACAGCTGTCATACCAGTATGCGGGTTTAAAAAAAGAAAAACTAACAAAATTGGTGAATTTTTGTGCAGTCATTCTAATATTGAAGATGGAAGAAAATATACAACATTTTTGGCATATTATGTTTTATTATTTCAAGAAAGGTAAAAATGCAACTGAAAAGCAAAAGAAAGGTTTGTGCAGTGTAGGGAGAAGGTGCTGTGACTGATCAAATGTGTCAAAAAGTGGTTTGCGAAGTTTCTTGGTACTATTGACATTTTGGCCAAGAAATTCTTTGCTGTGGGGCTGCCTTATGCACTGAGAGGTATTTAGCAGCACCCTGGCCTCTACCCACTAGAAGCCAATAGCAGGAGATAGCCGACATACTCAAAGGATCCAAATGAAGAAAGTTATTAAGGAAAATGAAAAATGTGCCTTTCATTTTATGGAAAACTCTAAACAGACCTTTTTGGCCAACCCAATACTAATCTAGGCCTTGAAACTGCATCGAAGGTACTAGATTGAAAAAAAAAAAATTCAAAAGGCGATACTTTTTCCATGGACCCTTAGATTGATTCAATGTTTTCATTGTTATTTTCACAATGTGTACCGTGCTAGACCTTGAAAATGCATGTATTTAATCTCTTGGCCGCTGCTTAGCTGCAAAAGACATCGCTCGCTGGGCGACCCAGCACGCGCCTTGGCAGACAGGCGGCCGGTCAGAGTGAGAACAGCGGGGACCGGAGCCAAGCGGAAGCGTGGCAGGGACAGCGGGGTCCCCGCTCAGCCTCGGTGGGGAAGCATGCTTGTGCCTGACAGTGTGCACGGGCTGAGGATGAGTGTAGAAGTGCAAGTGAGGAGGAGAGAGTGTGAGGGCGAACAGCTCGGGGAAGGTGGGAGACACCACAGCCTATCTCCCCAAGGCCGCAGGCGGGCCCAGAAAAAGAGAGAGACGGTCAGTGAAATGAGTATCGTGCTGCTGCGCGCACGCGCGCGGCGGAGAGCTCTGGTCTTTGACTCCACCAGTCCCAGGGGCGCGCCGCCTCGAGCTCAAGGCCGCTGCTGCGTTTCGTGCTGAACCGCCGCGGACTGAGGTCCCTCGAGGGGGCAGGGTAGGCGCCGGGGGAGCGCAGAGAAGGCGCCAGGAGCAGCCGCACCTCACCGGCAGAGGAAGGGCTCAAGTCCCCTTTACACCGCGCCAGTTGACCTTCCGCTGTAGTTTCAGGTCCCCCAAAACTGCTTACAAGCCGCAATCCTTCTTAACGTACTTATAAAGAAAAATAACAGGGGACGATTGTTTTAGGCCCCCTCTTCCCATACCAAAGCAGGACAGCAAAGTCCTTCCACCTAAGGGAGACTGAGGGCCTTCTCACAGGCCAGCGGTCACCCCCCCCCAGCACACGCACACGTGTGCGCGTGCACACCCACACTTGGCCTTTAGTGGCAAACAAGGTGCAGAATCTCCATCTCCCTGGCTGCGGTTCTGTGATTGACAACCGAGAAAAGTCCCGCCCCCACTCCAACCCCCTGGAGCTGTGACCTCCTGCCCCGTTTGCATACTTACATCCGCTTCTGGTCCGTCCCATTTGGACTTGATCCTGAATCTGCCTGTCACTCCATCTGACCTTGTATGGCATTTACATAGATTCTGAGCTTCTATTAAATGTCCTGAATTTCTTTTGACTTGGTCTTTATCTTTACCACTGATAAATAACCACGTCTCCACAAAACGCGCGCGTGCACAGACCAAGCGAAGTCTTGGGTTTTCCAATCCTGGGCTCGTTTTTACACCGTTTGCGCCCCCTTTGTCCCCTGAATCTGAACGTGACCCACCTGAAGTGCGGGCCGATTTTACAGCTCGGTTGCCTCACATTTTCAGCCTCATTACAGGGCCTAAAATTATTTGCTTCACCTCCCGCTCGGAAATGTAAGCTTTTTAAAAGTCCTACTATAAATAGAACTGCTCTGAAATTACCCGTGGCGCGTAATTAAGAGGCACTCATTTCGGCACTCGGCTGTTTCCTCATTCTCCAGGACCTGCTGGGGCCACCCCGAAACTCAGAGAACACACCGCCTCGTTCTGGGCACGTCACACCAGGCAGCCAGGCGGCCAGGCAGCCGCAGGCCTCGTCGATCGGGAGGCTGTGGGATAAGCTGTCAGGGAAGCGGGCCCCCACTCAAGGGGTTTCTTTCCCCAACCCAGCAGCCTGGAGACCAACGCCAGAATCTTGGCTGCGCAGTCGCCCCCTTCCCCCCACCACCAGCCACAGAGCCCGCCTTCCCTGCTGTTGCCACCGTACTGGCCCGGACACCTGCCCCTGGCATCGGCCAAGTTCACAGACACGCACGTGGCAAGTGGCCCTTCCCCAGGGCCAGCGAGTCTCTTGAATCGCACATGGGGTTTTCTGTCCCTGGCAAGCCTGCCGTGTGGGGACTCTAGCGGGGCAAGTAACAGATAGAAGGGAAGATGTCTTAAGTCTCTTACCTGCGACGGCACCGGCAGCTGCCCGCCTCTACCGAGTGCCAGTCGGTTACCTTAGTCGGCCGCTAGCGCGACGCCATCAATATTTAAAGGGGAAAGGGACGGGTCGGCGGGAGGCGCGGGGGGTGGGGGGGGCGGGGCTGGAGAAGTCTTTGTTTCCCCGGGGAGGGCTGACCAGATCTCCTTTCCGTCTCTAGGGACTAATTGCCTCCGAGCCTGGAGGACTAAATGCCAAGGCCTCCAACAGGCCTTCTCGGCGTGCGAATAGGAGTGCAAAAGGGAAGGGAGGAGAAAGGGGCAAGGAATCGGGGGGGGGGGGGGGGGGACAAAGAGAAGGGAGGGAGAGGAGGAAAGGGGGAAGCAGAGGACACGGGCCTGCGGCCGGGAAAAGTGAGCAAGGGGAAGAGGACGTAGGAGAACGGATCGTGCAGGTGGAAAGGCAGAACAGGAAACAATTACCCGAACCTCCGCCTAATCCAAGAGCTCTCCAGTGGTCTCAGGGGAAGGCTTCCCGCACTCCAAAACAGGAGGGAAGAGACCGATGCGGACGGTCATCGACCTCCGTGAGCACAGCCGGATGAAGGGCGCCGGATGGAGGGAGGCTCCCTGACCGGCTCTGGGGACTGGGGATGGGACAGAATTGTGGAAGCACGTTACTTTAGCGCCGGGAGGGAATTCAGAGGTCACGTAACTCAGCCTCCCAGTTCACGCAAGAGCTCTCTGCAACCCTTCAGATCTGTGATGCTGCGTCCTCTTCCTGTACGTCTCTTAAAGGGAGGGGTCTCTACCCAAAAAGTTGTGCTCATTTTAGATGATGCTCAGATTTAGAAAGTTCTTTCTTCTTCTGAACAGAGAATGGGTCCCGAAGAGCTTCCTTCTAGTGGTCTTACTTCTGCAGACACACAGAAAAACAGCAGAAAAAACCACATACAGTAAGAGAGGGCAAGTATAGTGGAAGATCACACGATTGCAGAAAAAAAAAAGAATGTATAAAGAAAAACGCGTGACTGTTGAAAAGGGGTGAAAATTATGACTCTGAAGGAAAAGGAAAGTTGCGAATAAAAAGAGGATGGAAGAAGTTACCCACCATAGAAGGAAGAGAGAGAACCGGGAGGAACGTTTTATCATCGAAATAATTTTATTTCAATATTTCCCTGATGACTTTTATGTCTTCTCTAAAATGGACCTTTATTGTTCTGGAGAACAATGGGAGTGGCTTAATTGCCTTTTTATGTTGTAATTCGGAAAGTATTATTTTTCCTCTAATTTTCCAAACACAGCCATAATCTCTGCAATCCAGCTTTTGATGTAGGCTAAATTTGTGATTCTTCTGTCTAACACAGCCATTACACGCTTGGAGATACAGTGATTGCTTTTTTCATTTTTCAAGTGTTAGTAATTTCTGTGCTATAAATAAACTGGATGTTCTCTGGTTCATAAACAACTTCCATCTGGGGCCCAAAATTAAAATTGTTTTGGCTTGATATGTATTTATGTATTGCCAGTATCTGAAATTTATTAAAAAGGGGGGTTTTATCGATTGTTAACTTGTTCCTAGCTACAGGTTCCTGAATTTTCAAATAATTTCAAAATGTCTTATTTATTCATATTTCCTTAGTGCAAATATATCTTTACAGAAACCATTTGTTTTTTATTTCTTCCCTACACAGCAGAAAGCCAGCCCTAAGTATGCATTATTCGTGTGAAGAAAATATCCTCACATAAAATACACTGGATGAAAAGAATCATGAAGACAAAAGCTGCATTAAGAAGATTACAGCCCACTTGTGGAGTTAAAAAAAAGAGAGTTCGTTTTTTCCATCTGTTTGTCAGAAATCTCTGAGGTAGAGAAACATTTCAGAGCTGGAATGGCCAATGGGAAAAAGAATGTCCCCAAAATTATGTTATTGAAAGTAAACGCTTTGTTATGAAAGCCCTCCAAGTTTTATATAAAATCCTCTTTAATCAACTTGAATAGAATCTTCACTGTGAAAATTACACAGAGAGCCCATGTGATTGCATCCTTTGGATATTAATTCAATTCAATGAGAAAATGCCTCCTGTGGTATTTTACACTTAAAATTTTTTCATCCTGATTTTTAAATTTTGTTGCTCTCCATGAAAAATAGCAGCATATTGAGAAATCAGGAAAAAAGTGTTTTTTGAATGTGCGGAGGACAGATTTGAAACCCAAATGGGCAAAAACAGGATTTCATCACCAAACAAAAATAAAAAGCAATGAGATTTTTCTTGATTCAACAGAGAGCATTGACTCACTGAATGCGAATGGTAAACCAGTACCATCATCCGATGGGGTCGTTCACACGCTGTGGTACATGGCACGTGGCAGTTTTTGAGACAGTTCCTAAGATCTCATCCACGTGGGCTGCTGAAAATGTTCAAGTTCAAGAACATCCACAATGGACAATGACCGTTTTCAATAACAAGCTGTGAGGGAAAATAAAAGCTCCTCCAGCCCCCCGCTCCAAGATCAGCCTGTTGGCCTCTCTCCACACTCGTGCTCCGGCCGCCCAGCGAGGCGGTCCTGTGTACGAAGTGGACAGCGATTCGGGCAGGAACTGGATCAGCCCCCATCAGTGTGGAGGTTCCGGTAACCTTTCCTTCTTCCCGTACGTCCTTTTTCTCTGAGAGTCCAGTTCTGCTGAAGGACAGACGTCTCTCTTCTCCCCTTCAGTTTTCTGCCTGTGACGCTTCTTCCCGATGGTCCCAAATACTTGGTGCTGCCTTGGCTTTGTAGCCATGACCCCTCGCTCGGTGGCCTTGCCCGCCTCTTCAGCTCTAGAGCCTCTTCCTCTTGTCTAAAGGGACCTGCTGGGATGGCACATCCGACTAGAGCCTGCGGGAGCCTCTCCAGACCTCCTGCCAGGTGGTGCCTTGATGTCTGTCCATCTTCACAAGGACTAACGCATGTCTTAAAAACCCAAAAAGGACAAGTTACTGTCCGACGTGGTATCCAGGGTGGAGAGGAAGAAGAGAGAGAGAAAGTAAGGCTACCTGTTCTCGGCAGGTTAGTCTCTGCGCCTGGCGACGCGGAAGGGTTATTTTTAGGACAGCACGCCGTGATGTTTACTGTCTTAAAACGGAGTCATAACTCTTAAAAAAGGAAAGACGTATTCTGGCATCAGGTGTAATTTCTTTTTCTGAGAAATAATCTAACAAAAGGAAAAGCATTCTTTTTAAGGGAAGGGCCTTGGCGTTGATGTGTGTGTGTAGGAGGCAGACCGGCTGCACGGCCCTTAAGGAAAAGAAGCTATTTAAGGCATCCTGCCTGGGTCCTAGGTATTATTCCAGGAGAAGGTAAAATTATAATGAATAGGAAACAGTCCTGGCCATTAAGTTGATTGGTATTAGTAAAAACGTTTAGAAACTGTCCAAACATTAAGGAAGAGCCTAAGCGTGATGAAATCAGTGGGTGATAAATAAAAATGGTCGTGGACTACCTTCGTTACTTCCATCGAAGAGAAAATGCAATTCTAAAATCCCTGGAACCCAAAGTTTGAGAAAGGGTTAATCAGAGAAGTTACTACTATTGGCCCCAGCACTTCATCACATTCCTTTCTGTAAACAAAACAAAACAAAACAAAACGAAACAAAACAAAACAGAACCTGGGGATACTTCTGTGTTCTTCACCTTTAAGAAGGCCTGCCTGGTAGACAAAGAGGAGCTTCAGATTCGTTTCATCCTGCTTAGATGAAGTGGGACAGGCAACTGCAACTTGACCTTGGCCTATTTAATTCCTGCGTTTTAACAAGTGTCAAAATGCGGTTGATTTTCTGAAGCCTTCAGCAGCAACGAAGTACCTCCAGCTACTCAGCCGGAGGCCTTTGGCCTACTACAGAATCCGCGCTGCCCACTCGGCCCGGAGCGTGGAGAAAGGCCCAGAGCTCCGCGCTGAATGTGAGAGATTCGGAAAAGAACGTAAGCCAGAAAGCTGCCTTGGCAGCCCTGGAAGTTCATAATTTTTTCACGTCCCTCTTTCACCCCCTTTATCAGTATGTCCACAGACATGTTTGATACGCTGTTGTGAACCATGCATTGTTGTTGACTCTACAAAAAACATACAAAAAATAAAAAATCTCAGGGGACTGAGGAATGAAGTGGAGAATTAGAAAGATCTGGGAGAATTAGAAAGATTTTATGAATAAGCTGAGTCTTACAGTGCTTGGGAAAGAAAACATATATCCCTGCAATGCTTTTGTAGGAATGAGGGTATCCGGCGGCCTGTTCCCATTGGCTGGAGATTCTGGGGCAGCTGGACCGCATTTGGAATTGGGCCGGAGGAGGGAGGGAATCGACACCAAAATTAGGGCAAAAGCTCTGAAACGGAAAGAGCGGAAACGCTAACTTGCTCAGCAACAGTCTCTTTGAGTGACAGCCCTTGCTGGCGGCGAAGAATTCAGGAAATGAGTCGGACTTTGCCCGTGAAGTCCCGCCCTTGCAGATGCCCTGGTCTGTGCCGTCCACCGCCCCACCCCCGACCTCCACCCCTGCGCTGCTCGGTCTCAACCAGCTCCTTTGGGAGCAGAGCGCCAATCCACTAGCTCAGCTGCAAGCAGACACGTTCTTCTCTGATTCCGGGTGCATTCCAACCACCCAGGGCCTGTCCCCGCAGAGAGCACCTGACCAGGGCTGTGCCCACAGGCTGCCCATCAGTCAGGGCTGGGCCCGATGGGCAAGCAGGCCCCTGGGTACCCGTCAGGTGCCGTGGGTCAGACGTCCCAGAAGGAGACCTGGTGAAGTCGTAGCTCTCCACTACAGTTCCAACGACAGAACAGCGAATCTGGACCCGGCAGAAAAGCAAATGATCCCGACAGGACGAACACCAAGTTCCTAACATCTAGGCATAAAGCTGACTTCTAAACATACTTGGTACGAAAGGCAAAGCTAAATGTGTACAGTCACGGGGAAACGTCCCCTCTGTGTCACTGAATGAACACGGCGGCACACAGAGCAGTATGGAAACAATGTTTGGGGGGAAGTTATTATTGGTCAGTGATTGTATTATTCTCCACGCAACCAGCTGTAAACCCCCTTCCACCCACCTCGTCACTGAAGTGCGTAAACCGTGGACATTAGAAGGACTCGTCAAATTGTTGATCTTCTGGCAACAGGAGCAGTGGTATTTTTTCCTTCGTGATTTTCTGTGTTCTCAGGCAGTTTTGCTGTTACATTCAGGATTTCATATCAAAATGTTATACACAGAAATTATTCAATAGAGTTAAACAATCCAAGATTGGCTCACGTACAATAGACGCATGTCTATCTGCATTTGGGCAACCGTTATAGAAAGGAGTCCCTTTACACTTTCAGACTCTTGATTTCATTGGAAATTAAATGTTCTGCCATTAGGAAGTAAAATGGGTATCAGGAAACAACCTGTTTGCCTTTACTGAGGACAGTGTCCCTAAAATCTACTTTAGGCAAAATAAAGGTATATCCTGTTCAGTGGGGCGTCCCTGGCTGAGAGGCACCGTCATAGAACCAGAGCCAGGAATATGCATCATCCTCCGATTGTCCCACTGCCGAGCGTGCCATCGGCACTTTCTGCGGCCCTCCCCGGCTCTTCCCGTCTCAGAGCAGCAGATGGGTGTGGAGGCAGCGTGTGCTCTGAAGCGTTCGCTGCTCCCACTCGCACTTCGTGCCCACGCTCCTCTTCTCCCGCACCGCTCCCCTTCAGCGGACGGCCCACCCCGAGCCAAGGCCGGCCCGGGTGCAGCTGGCCCACTGCGGGCAGGTGCGATGGTGGGTCACTTTCACTCCAAGGGAGAGCAGGAGATAGAAACGGAGTCGGATTCCGAATGCTAATTCGGGCCCATTTGGAACCTTCTCGTATTTTCTGCTGTTAAGAACCCAGGGAAATAAATTGCCATTGCTCCCCAGAACATTGGTCTGCCTAGAAAAGAGGCCAGCGTTGACGGCCTTCTTGCCCAGGTCCGCTTACTGAATGCGACCGGTGCGTGCTGTCGGTAGAAGTGCCCACGCCACGCTGCAGACTTTACCCAGAGCGGTCTTGTTCTGCAGCTCTTTCGGATGTTGTGAAGATGCTATTCTGCGCGTATGGTACTTTCTCTTGTATTTTTAATGCAAAATCATGAATTAAAGAGTCCAAACGTACTTTTTATTTAATTCATTTGCGATAAAGGCACTGTTCTGTGAAACCAGGTCTGAAAGGAATCTGATGTACATCATCCGTCCCCGGAGAAGCATAGAATTTTAACCTCACTGTTAATTCTCAGCTGTGGCTGATGCAAAATACTTTAAGCGTCCTTGCCTTCAGTATGAACATAACAGCAACAAACATGGCAATGATTTAAAGAGTGGAGCCATTATTATGTTTCTACTGTAAACACTGCCTGAGCAATTGCTGATGCTTTTTATGGGGAAGTCAAGGGTGGTAGAGAGAAAAAATAAACTTTTTTTAAAACCTCATTCTAAATTTCTTTCCTATTCTAAGAACTGCTTTTTGGGGGTCTCCACGATGTATTTCATCTGCTCTCCAAAAAAGTTAGCGTACCATACAGGGTGGGGCAAAAGTAGGCTTACAGTTGTGAGTTCATAAACAAAACGTTGATTATTCCTGTATCATTATTTATTAACTACTGTCTGATTTTCCATACAAACAATTGTAAAGCTATGTTTGCCCCACCCTGCGTACTGGCTACTTTGAATAGAAGAAAGGATCGTGAAATGATATAAATTACCGGGAATCAAAGTGCATTAGAACACTGAAACCCTATCTCATTGCAGCCGAGTGTCGGAGTGCGTAGTACAGGCAACAGGAACCAGGCCCCTAGCTGATTTCAGCAGAAAAGGAATTTGGTATAAAGGTTGTTCGAAAATCTCATAGCATCATCACTAGGTAAGCTGAAACACAGGCTTGAGAAAGAAGAACGAAAGATTTTTACAGCCAGAATCCCAGGCAAAATCATGTCAACAGAAATAGCTTTTGCTGTGTAAGAAGTCACTCCAAACTGCAAGGGCAACCATTTGCTCAGCTTACACTTGTGTGGTCTGACAGGTGGACGGGGTCCCCCCACAGGCCAGCCACCTTCAGTGCCAAGGAGCCGGGTAGCTCCGCCTCTGGGGGCTGGCTGGCCCAGCAGGGCTGGGATTCTGGCCCACCAGCTGGCTCACCCGGGCCCATCTGCTGGGCTGCTCCACGGGCTTCCAAGAGAGTAAGAAATGTGCTACTGTTTCCATGTCACAAAAGACGGCTACAGCTTTGCACCCGCCTTGACTCTCGTTGTGGTGTGTCAGAACCCAAAGCGCAACCTAAGGTACAATGTGCTGAACTTAAACAGCTGGCTTTAATTAATTAGGAAGGAGTCACCAGCCCCCTTAGGTGGAGATACACTGTTCTATTTCATAACTGTAAATGTAATCAATATTAACCATAAAGAAATATTAAGCAACTTATGTGCAATAATTCTAGTGGCCAATTCTCTTTTCGCTTATTTCATATTTTAAAGGACTCTGATCTTTAAAATAGCACGAACATATAAGTTTTCATTTAATGAGCAACCTCCAAAACCAAATAATTCTAATTTTATAAAGTTCCTTTTACTTCATGTAAAATAAATTTTACTCAATAAACAAAGCATTTCTACATGAGTCGAATCAGGTATGGTTTATGTCTTCTAACCATCTGTTGATATAGCTGGAAGAAACTGGAAACAAATAATGTCTAATTAATGAATTATTTTTAAGACAGACAAAATTGTTTCCATATAAATTTTAGAGGCAGAGTGTCAAGTTCCTCAAAGAAATATTTTGTAATTTTTATTGGAGCTACTTTGAATTTACAGAGAGAACTGACAATTCTTGTATTATTGAGTGTCCCCCTCCATGAACATGGTATAACTCTCCATTTATTTAGGACTTCAATTTCTCCCATTAAAGTGTTTTATCTTTTACTGTAGAGGTCTTGTAAAGCTTTAGATTAATTTCTGTAGGAACTTACTACCTCTTTATTCCATTAAAAGTTAATAACAGCTACAACAGTTCCTTCTGGTTGAATCTTTGTATGGTGTACTGCTTTCTTTCCTCACAATTTAAAATTTTTTGAATCTTCTGCAAATAGGATGTAATTAATTTTTAATCTGATGTGTTAGTTCCTATAGTTTAACTAAATAATGTAGTCAATTTGAAGACAAAATCATAAGTATATAATGTATTATATACACAATGCATTATTTATTATGCTTATACCTTCCATTTTCCTATGTGCCTTTTTTTGCTCCACCCGAAGTTTTTTCCTTCATTTGACATGTTTTTCTTCCTTTTTGTTTCTTCCTTTGATACAATTCAAGCACCTTCGACTACTGCAGGTCTACGTGATGCTTTTCTGACTTATGTGGTGTTTTTATCATTTTTTTAAATCCATGTATTTTCCTTAGGGCCAAACCTGGCAGCTATTTAAATGTATCCATATAATTTTTCACTTATATAACTTTGAGATGGTTTTTCTTCAGATCTGCCAGCCCCGTTCCCTGAAACAGCCGAGGTTTGAGTCTGTGTCCAGGAAGAGAGTTTGTGCCACCCCAGCATCCGGAGTTCGTCTGGACTCTTCCCCTGCATCGCTTCCGCCGATGCTGGCTCCTGAAAACTTCTCTCATTACATGCCTTATCATTTTACATTATCGGCTAGCCAATTTTATCGTTAAAAATACCCTTAGACAGAGTCTCTCACTTAGCATACCATGGTCTTCTTCAGAAAGGATTTCGCTTCCTGCTTCCTGGGGAGGAAGGTCTGAGGGTTCTCCGAGATGCCTGGGTGAGCCCCAATGGACGCTACGTCCTCCATCCCCAGTTCAGCCCTCCGCGGTGTGCACCCCCGGCAACAGGGTGACGCTGCGTTTCTGCTGGGCAGTTATGGGATTCAGGCTCAGTCTCCCCTCTCCACGAGTCAGCCCCAAAGCTGGCTCCTGGGGCGTTCCACCCAGGTCCCCGTGGCCCCCTCGCTGGGGTATGAGAGGCTTCCGCTGCGTGAGCAAAGAGGCTCCCTGGGGTCAACAGCTCCGGTCACTTCTTTGCAGTGCTCATTCTTGCTGGTCTGAGATTGGTTGTTCCCCCACGAAATCGCTGGGTGCTTGATGCTACTCAGAGGGTATTTTCTGCATGATGCTGTCTTTCATGCTATTCAGAGGACACTTATTAGGACCAGCATTTTTTACTCGCGCTTTGCAAGAGGGTTAGTCCGAATCACTTACACGACCACCCCTGGGAGCATCTCTGTTTCGTTTACATTATTAATGAATGAAGGTGAGTATCCAATCACAGTGGTGTTCAGATTCCATCGGACACACGCTCTAAAGTGATCTAACAGATTTACCTAATATTAACAATATTTACAACATGCCAAAATCACACCATCTGCAATAATTCAAACAGATGGTAAAATTTAAGATACTAACGTAAAATGGACAAGGAAAAGCATTTCCGTGTTACTTTGTGGGATACGTGAGAAAAGCGTTGGAAGGCTGGTGTCCGTTCTCTAAGCAGGGGGTTTCCCGTAACGCCCCTCGGCCCAGCGTGGACTCGTTGAGGACAGAACTGAGCTCGTCGTTTCCGCAGCTGCAGTGCCGGGCACAGAGCAGCCCTCGGCGAACATTTGTTAAAGTATCGCATTGTCGTCCTGTCCTCAGCTGGACTCATTACATGGGGGCGGGTTTGTGCCAAACTGTAGCTACGATTCAGCTGCATCGAGGGGGATGTAGCTGCATCTCTATTACATGTGGAGGTATGTGTGTGTATTCATATAGTCACTGTGTTCGCCGTGCGTATATGCAACACGTATACTTTTTTAATTTTTATTTATTTATTTTTAGAGAGGGAGCGGGGAGGGAGAGAAACAGCAATGTGTAGTTGCTTCTCGCACGCCCCCTACTGGGGACCTGGCCCGCAACCCAGGCATGCGCCCTGACTGGGAATCGAACCTGCGACCCTTCGGTTCACAGGCCAGCACTCAATCCACTGAGCCACAGCAGCCAGGGCTCAATATATATACTTTTAAAAAGTGTGTTGTGCGTGGCAGCAATGAGCGACTGGTCAACAATGGAAACACCATTATTTTCATTAAATCAAGTCATTTTCCTTTGTAATCAATACAACAGCTGGTGACAGTGTTTAAATGACATCCAGACCAAGCTTCCATCTGTTTTTCCTGAAATATTAGTTAATTGACTCTAATTTTCATGTCATCCTAAATAACTTTGAAAGGACTTAGCACAGATTGAACACATGAAAGATATGCGGATAATGTGGCTTTTGCCATTTTGTGACATTTTCAAAGTTTAAAATTTTCTCTGAGTAACATTTGCAAAGGCAACTGGATGTCTGAAATTTAAATGTGGTATTAAAAATATTACTCTGCTGCATCCTACGGGATGCTGGGGGGCTATTTTTAATTTCTGTCAAATCGCGGGTAAAAATAAACTTCAGGCTCTAGTTTGCGTTCATGTTAGTCCGGCGCGTCCGCGGTCACGTCGGAAAATCAATGCGCGGCGAGCTCGTGCCCCTAGAATGCGACACTAACCAGTCAGGCCCCGGACGGCAGGGCGGGCGGAGCGTGTAGAGCGTGTCTCCGGGAGACACCGGTGAGGGGCAGCGCGGAGGACCGCACGAGCAGCCCCATCCGGGCCCACGCAGGGGCCGCACGCAGCCGGGGTTACTGAGCATCGGGGGGCGCGTAGTAGCCAAGGGCCAGCGTGGAAGCTGCTGGAGGGCAGGGACCAGCCGGGGCTTCCGTGAAGGGCCTGAGAGTGCGCCGTGCGCGTTCTGTGAGCCACACACTCTGCGTCACCGCTCCCCGGCTGCCACCCCCGGTGCCCCAGCTGCCCTGAGCCGCAGGAAGACAGGACTCGGTTGTGTACCCACCGCACTGGTTCTGACAGCAGCCTGAGCTGGGCCAACCCCTGCTCCCGACGGTCCCCGAGTCCCAGGCCTAGCCGCTGCCCAGAGTGTCCGGCCCACACCCCAGGCTGGACGGGAGAGACTCGGAAGCTTCACTTCTCCAGGGGCGTGGTGGCCCTGTGTGCCGCCACCCCTGGTCCTTCGGCCGGTGCCAGTCCTCCTGAGGCTGCTACGGAGCGTCCCTCGGTGACTGGGAACAACCCAGGTGGCAGCAGCTTCCCCACGGGGACCGCCGCCAGGCCAGGACCAAGGCCAGAGGGGCTCCCCCTCAGTGATACCTTCCTCCAGAACTGGCCCTTCCTGCGCACCTCGTGGGTCCTGTTGTTATGACTCTGGGTCACCAAACCTGAAAGCTTTTCCTCCCAGCAAGTTCCTCCTGTGAGTTCATCTGTCTCCTCCCACCGGGAGACCGCTTGTTTCGGGCCACCCTGGGGCACCTTGAGAGACACTCCCTTAACTTCCGTCCACCCAAACAGAGGTCAGAGTCACGGTCTCTTTCTTCCAGAAACACCCTAGCTTTTTTGAGAAAACGGATTCATCTCTCAGTATACCAGCGAAAGATGCCCAAAACTCTCACATTGGACTAATTGTTAGATAAATGCTACGCGATCGGTGGACCATCACAGAAGAATCGAGAGAACAGGAGTCACCCCGGACTCGTTAAAACAGGTTCTCATTCCCATGTGGCCGAGGCCCTTCACCCCGCTCGCTGGCGAAAGCTGTGGGTGTTCTCAGAGCTTTGGGGGGAAGACAGAGAGCCTTTATCCCAACAGACCCCCGAATCCCAGAGCCCTCACCTAGTGGGCGTTCCCTCAGAATCTCTGTTCCAGGGCTACCCCACCCCAACGTCAGAGAGAGCCGAAATTATAAAACGTATTTACTCAGCAAATCATCACCGAGCTCTCCAGGCACGCGCAACACCATGTGGAGGGTTGAAAAGATTCAAGAAAGATGAGTTACCCGTGGCTCCTACTCCCGAGAAGCAAAACTGCGACAATCAAGGCAGAATGCAACGCAACCTACAAATGGAGTCCAGAGAGAGTCCTAAAGAACCACGGAGGCGGGAAGGATGGAGGGAGCCCCATCAGGAAGTTGCTGTTTGTTGGAAACTTCCAGAACAGGAGAAGGAAGCACACACCAACGGCTCCAGCGCAGGAGAGAGAACACGGTTTGTGCGCTATCCCACGGGCTGGGGTATCTGGGGCGAGGTGTGCGTGGGGGGAGGGGAGCGAGGCGCACAGATCGGTGAGGGCTAAATCACGGGAGCCCTGCACGCCACGCCTGAGACCGAACGCAGACGAGCTTTCTAGGCAACGGAGAGACCCCAGGGGAGTTTCGGAGCAAACAAGTAGCATGATCAAAATTGTGCTTTAGGAGGAGTACCCTAATTTAGGGCAAATTAAAGCAGCGATCAGAAAGGGGAGATTGGGAGCCTGGAAAAATGTCCAGCAGGTCGTTACCCCATCACAGAGATAACGAAGAAATAAAGAAAATGGTGAGAGCAGAGATGGAAAGTGGAGGGGTGAGGGGGACAGGGCAGAAAAGAAATGACCTATGTCATGTCCCAAGTCACTCCGACGGTTGGGAGAACAAGGTCAGAACAGAGCCCATGAAACAGACAGCTCACACCCCAGTGTGAGGGGGTTCAGTGCAGCAGCAGGATTGTGGGGGCTCAGAGAGAGGTCCCCGACGGCTGAGGAGCGTGGCACGACTCAGGGACATGAGGTGAGGACACGTCCCCAGAGAGGCGACAGCACAGGAGGGCCCTGGGGCCGAATGAACACGGGGCGAGCACAGTAGATGAGGCCATCGGAGGCCAGGACCGTCCGCCACGAGCCGCTCCATCATCGGTGATGAGGCCGGAACTAGAACATCACCTTCCCTCTTCCGGGACTTCCCTCATTTCGGTACCTTTGCTACTTCCCACAGCTACATATCCAGGTTTTTAAGCCACTCTCTTTTTAGAAAAATGCAATAAAATCTTACACTGTCTCCTCAAAAGGCTGTGGGGCGGGCTGATGTCTGCAAAAAGATGTGACTAAATCAAATGCACATTTTTTTTAGAACCTTAATGATAAATGCCAAACAACATCCTGAGGATGACTAGTTGCCAGGAAGCTGGAAAAGAGTTTGCACTGGTGCAACAATATGCAGAATAAGCCCAAAGGCGTACGCGGGGAGATGACTTCTTTCTTACCTCAGGGCTCCGACAGCTCCAACGATGATGTCAAATGCATTATTTTCAGGCCAGCGTTGGTGCTGTGAAGCTCTCTGTCCTGGGAAATGTCAGCGTGCTCTTCCGTGGGCGCCGTTCTCATTTGCATGCGCAGGCGCATTTCCATGGAGAACGTTCAGGTTCCGTGAGGCGCACGAAGTTGCTCTTAATGCCGCCGTTCTCCCGGGGACCTGCCGGGGGCACGGGTGAAGCGACACTCAGCCCGCGCGTTCCGCGCCCTGGGCCTTGCTGTGGGTTCCACGGTGCGGGTGGGGTGGAGCAGGCTCTCTGCTGCAGGGACGCGTCCGCGAGCCCCGGGGGGTTGGGGCACAGCTGCCCCCAGGCCCCGCCTGGGCCACCGGCGCACCGGCGACAACGGCATCCTCGCCACGCCTTCCGCCCTGTGGACCCGAAGACGGTCGCAGAGGTACGTCGGCGAGGCGGAGTGCGCAGCCCTCACGCTCTCGAGCTCGGAGCAGCCTGCTGGCTTCACGTTCGCACTGACCCTGGCCGCTGCCCTTGCCCACAACACCCAACCGCCCTGAGCTCGGTTTTCCAACTGAGAAATGGGACCATCGCTGCTCGGTCCTTAAGGAGGTGATAAGGATTCGGTGAGGTTTATTTTTTTTTTAATTTATTTTTGAGACAGAGAGAGGGGAAGGGATGGAGAGAGAGGGAGAGAAACATTGATCCTTTGCCTCTTGCACGTGCCCCGACCAGGGACCCAGCCTGCAACCCAGGCCTCTGCCGTGACCAGGAATCGAACCCGTGACCTTTATGTCTATGAGATGATTCTCAACCAACTGAGCCGCACCAGCTGGGGCACGCCAACCATGTGTAACCGGGCCGTGTCCTCAGCGGTCCTCAAGGGAGTGTTTTCTGTCGGCAGGACTGACTCAGTTCGGGGTCCCTCCCCCGGCCACCTGCAAGGGCCAGGACCACACCTCCTGTAGTGGGGGATCACCCAGCGTTTGGAGGTTGAACGGATGGACAGGGAACAGAAGGACCAAACTGACCATTGACCAGGGCTGCCACGTACACTGTCACCTTCGGTCTACAGAGCGCTGCTGCCGGGTGGCACAAGGCCCCTCCCATTTTACCCGTCAGGGAACAGCAGCCGCCGGGTGACTCGCTGCAGGGCAGGGTTCCAGCAGAGCGGATCCCCCGTCTGGACTCGGGGCGTCAGGCTCTGGGCCTCACTCCCCCCGGACTCAAGCTTTTATTTCCCCTTTTCCACCTCTGAATCCTGTCCCCAGTGTTCTCTGTATCGCAGGGACGCCCCGGGGCCTGTTGGTCTCACCGTTTGCGGCATCAAAAGTTAAAGCAGGTAAAACACATCGAACAGTTGCCCCAGGGTAAGCTGTTGCTATCGTGCTCAGTGTTCCGTGGAGTGCATGAAGTAGCTTGATTGCTTTGTGAAATTATGTTAAATGGGGAAAAACTAGTTTAAAGGAAAAAGGAGAGAAGAAACATCTGGACTAGGGAGGGATAGAGGACTTACAGTCGGAACGGGTTCCGCATTCTGAAGCATTTCCGGGTCCCTCACCACCTCGGGAGGCAAGGCGACACCTCGGTGGTGGTCGACCATTTCCCCAGTTTCTGAGGTGCGGTCAGCATACATCTTGATAGTTTGTCATATATTTTCAGCTCCTGGCTAATAAAATTAGGGAGCTATAGTTTTAGCCTTATGTTTTACCTCCCCTTTCTATCGTCATCCTGAGTTCCCAAGCTAACAAACTCAGAAATTTTCTAGCTTATTTTCTTTTTTACCCCTACCAAGAATTGTCAATTCGGTTGAGCTAGTAAGAAAGATGAGGAAAAGAAAACAAACAAAAAGTAATTTTGGCAGCATGAAAAATACAGTTATTGATAAACAGCATAATTAACAAGCAGAATCAACTCACGTCTATTGAACATTTAGTATGTGGGCAAACCTATGCGACATGATTTTGTACGCAATATTTAACTTAATTGATTCATTTCTTTCTTCAGCGATGTTTACCGTCCCCCACTATTTGTGAGGCACGTCCCACTTACTAGACTTGTAAGGATGGAAAAGTCCTTGACCTTGCAAAGCTTTCATTCTAGTGAAGGAGGAGAGCAACGAAAAACTAACCACGAAATACCTGATAAACCATCTGATTGCAATCAGTTCTCTAAAGAAACATGACATGAAAGAATAAACAAAGAATAAATACTGATGAAGGCTGGGGCTAACTGGTGCTACTCAGATGAACAGACTGGTCCGGGAAACCTTCGCTGATGAATTAAACTTGAGCAAAGGTATGACTTAAGTGAGAGGTGGGTGGAACAGTGTCCCCAGACAAAGGAACAGTGAGTGCAAAGTCCCTGAGGCAGTCGAAAGCTAGACTGGGCTGCCAGACCGTGCGGGCACAGGGTGAATGCGGCCCGTGGACTGCGCGGGGTCCTCGGGCGGGGCTCTGAGGGAGTGGTGGGCATTTCGACTTTCTCCTGAAGGTGACAGGAAGCTCTTGGAGGGCGTGGGCTGAGAGATGACACAATGGGGCTTACTTTCAAAAGGTCCTTCTGGCCACTCTACAGGGAGTGCTTCGTCCTTACAGGGCCGGCAGGGTGGAGGCTGGTAGAACAGTTAGGAGCCTCCTGTGCCCATCCAGGCAAGGGATGATGGGAAGAGACCTCGTTCCCCTCTGATTCCTCCCATTGTCGGGGTGAAATAAGAGTCGAAGGCACTACCGGGAATGACGAGAGTGAAAGAGAGGGAGCGGGGTGAGCCGCCCTCAGAGAGTCACAGAGTGAGTGGACTGTGGACTAGTCCTGGGACTGTGCACCGGCGGGGCCGGTGTGAACCTAACGTGAGACAAGCCCACAGGGTTGAGGGTTTTCTGCCAACACTTCAGGCTGCTCTGGTAAGGGCGCAGAGCTGGGTTTGACCGTGGGCGCGCTGGGCAGTCGGGCAACGAGGAGGGAGGCTCCTGGACCCTGGACCGCAAGCCCAGTAGACGGAGAGAGCAGGAGGTGGACCGGCAGTGACATGTGGGCGTTGGCGGCTCTGCTGGGGTCTTCTGTGGACTGGGTGTCTGTGTCCCTGTCCCCAAATTGGTGAGTTGGAACCCTAGCCCCTGAGTGATAGCATTCGGAGTTGGGGCCTTCCTTTGAGACATACTCGGGTTCAGAGAAAGTCATGGGGGGCCCTTCATGGTGGGACTCGTGCCCTTCTAAGGAGACACCAGAAAAGTAGCTTGCTCTCTCTCCTTCTCCACCACGTGAGAACAGAAGGCCACCACCTGCCAGCCAGGAAGAGAGACCACGCCACAACCTGGCCAGGCCGGTCCGGCCCTGGTCTCGGACTTCAGCCCCCAGAACTATGAGAAACGCCGCCCATGGTCGAACGCGCCCGGGGCAGGGTTTTGTTAGAGCAGCGGGGGCTGACCAAGAGGGTCAGCGAGTGAAGAAGTGAGCTAGGAAGGGGCTGGGACCTGCCGGAACTGGCCGTCACAGGCTTGAAATGGAGGCTTGTGACAGCTTGAAATGGAGGCTTCGGAGACGCTGACAACGACCCGGGGCCCCCAGGCGTGTGACTACGGGAAGTGTATAATCTTTGTTAGGGTAGTAAACTGCTCCACCTGTGCTGGCTGAGTTCCTCACATCGCTTGAGGCTTGCCAGAACCATCACCAAGTTCAGATCAGCCACGCACCCTGCCCAAAAGGTGGGACCTCCTTGTCCTGTGCGCCTCACCTGCGGTTCTGGGACTGTGGGGGTGAGGCTGGACCAGTCCTGGCCTCTGAGCTCACTGAACACCACACGCACCCACCTTGCTTGTGGTGGGACCCTCCCCACTCCCTGACAGCAGTGGGTGGTGTCGTGGGGCGTCCTCCAGGCACAGAACCCTCGGAAGGGGCGGTCATTCCTGGGTAGCGGCCAGCTCTCCATGAGTCCCCTCCACGGCCTACTTCTCAGGCCGGGATCTGGGAAGAGGCTGGTTTTCAGGCCGCGC
Source organism: Glossophaga mutica (assembly GCA_039655065.1). Classification (NCBI taxonomy): domain Eukaryota; kingdom Metazoa; phylum Chordata; class Mammalia; order Chiroptera; family Phyllostomidae; genus Glossophaga; species Glossophaga mutica. The sequence goes on from CM077316.1 coordinate 3,445,470, forward strand.
GCGGGGCAGGGCGCCGAGGAGCCAGGCTGCCCAGCGATCCTGAAGTTCGAGTTCCTAGAAGGACCCGGGAGGCTTCCCGGGGACGCGGGCGCCCTAGGTCCCCCGGGCGCAGTGCTGCGGCAACCAGGGGTGCGTCCCCCTTTTCCGATTCCCGACCCCCAGGCCTCACAGGGGCGGTGGAGAGGGAGGAGGAGAAGGAGGGCGGCGGGGGGCGGAGACCATTGGTTGCGGCAACAGTTTGGAGGGGCAGCTGCAGGTCTCTCCGCGGAAAACCGGGGCTCCCGAGCAGAGCAGGGAGGGAGAGGACGGCGGGCGGCGCACCGAGGGGCGGGGACAGGCGCGGACGGCGGGGGCGCTGCACGCGGTGCCCGCGGGAATGTGACATCAGCGCGCGCGGGCGCAGGCGGCCGGAGGAGGCAGCTCGCTGGGCTGCGCTGTGCTCACCTCGCCCGGGCAGGACGCGGACCCTGGCCGGCGGCGGGATGTCGGCGAAGGAGCGGCCAAAGGGCAAAGTGATCAAGGACAGCGTCACCCTCCTGCCCTGCTTCTATTTTGTCGAGGTAGGTTGGCCCGGCGCCTTGGCGTAATGCAGATCCTGCGGGCAGCTCGGGGACTCGGGTCCGGACCGGGTGCCAGGGTGCGCGCCGCGGCCCCGTGTCCCCCACCCTCGCCCTCCCCAGCCTTCGGGGAGCTCCCCTGAGTGCGCCTGGGACCGCCTGCCAGCCCGGGGTGGCCCGGGGTGACCACCGCTCGCCCTGTCGCTGCCCTGCTGGTGGCCGCAGGGAAGAGATACCTGTGTGAGTGAGCGTGGGGCTAGTTCCCGGGCCCTCCTGTCGTGCCTGCCCTGAGCACCACGTCAGTGGCCCACGGGGGCCATGATGCCGATATTTCGGGATTTGTGTCTTCAGCTTGAGAGTGTGTCATCTAGAATTCTACCAGCATTTATAAAGAACTCAAATGCACCCAGCCATGCTTGGTTGGTGGGGAGGGGGTGTAAGGACGGGGGATGTGTATATAGTGTCAGGATTATTGATTGCTTTATTCTAAAAAAAAAATCCTCTCCTGTCATAATTACTATGGTGTTCACATCTGCTTCTAAATTTGGGTCTGCGCCTCTAGGCATCTTTAACATGGTTAGCAACAAATTATGTACATATCCACGCACAGGCAGAGACCCACGTACGGGTACATGCGTGGTTGTGTGTGTGTGTGTATGACATCAGTGACATCACCTGGTTTTACGTGATTTGTACATGTGCACTTATCCGGTGCTGAGCAGGATGGCGGATGAGCAGTGACCCTGCAGATGCGCCCATAATGAATCTCTAACTCACCGAAATGCAGCGTTGAAGGAGGGACCGGGTGTGGGAGGGCTCTGAAGATGGACAGGTACAGTGATTCTGTGCACTGTGGTCCGGTACAGCAGGAAGACATGTTTAAGCAAGAGGTTTACTACCTCACAGGTAGAAAAGAAATGGACTGACTCGGCTGAGTGAGATCAGGTGGTCTCAGGCTTGAAACTGTGTCCTGTGCAGCCCGAGCTGGGATTGCACAGGGAACGCTAAGACTGTTGCTGAATTATAAATATCCCTCCTTGGCCGTCTTGCCAGCCAAATATGGAGGCGGAGCCCTGGCGAGTGCAGAGAGTAGATTCTGTATTTTTCGGAGGCGAGGCTTCTCCGTGCGGAGGGGTGCCCGCTGCCTTGCAACCTGCGGAGGGTCGCTGGCGGATGGTCCTCACGGGCACCGGGGTATCTGCAAGTTCCTCTTCAGAGTCACCAACTGTCTTAAATGGGTTCAGTCTGAAGAAAGAGGAGTGTGCTTCGCACGAGTGTCAGAGAAGTGACGGCTGGCTCCCTCGCCCGTGACCCACAGAAAAGGAGCAAAGAAACCGTCCTATTTATGTAAAGTAATTAACAGAGTCATTTACTGTTGCCCGTCCCCTTTTCATTAGGGGCTTTGAGGTCATGGTTGAGGCAATTTTGCTGAGAGATAATAAAGAGTTTTCTGAGGAAAAACGTGGGCGGCAGCAGCAGAGTCCACGGTGAGAAGGGGAAAGGAACAGCAGACGGGGCACCTGCTTCCGAGTCCACTCCGCTCAGGCCGTCGGCCGCACTGCTGACCCACTGCTCCCTCTGTCTGGGAGAAACCAGTGAATGGCTTGGGTCCCCCTCCAGGGCACCTCCAGGGCAGCTGATCTCGGGCACATGGCTTCAAGGAAAACACTTTCCCGGGAGAGGGTGCAAACCAGAGAATAAGGCTATGCCTTCCAAGAATCCATGTCTGCCCTTCCGAGTTCCTTTAGCAGGAGTTCACATCCTGTGATGTAAAAATTTAAAAGCAAAAATGCCTCATAATGCATTTGAAATGCATTATGAGCAAAAATGCTTATAATGCACACTGCATTGTCTAGGGACAAACATGTCACCATGCGTGGGAGTAGCCCCAAATCACGACATTCCCTCTGACCCAGCCCGATGCCCTCTGAGAACTCCTCGGCAGGGCCGGCTCTCCGACCACCACTTGAGGACAAGTCACGGAGCTTGTCCCGGGGGTGGCAGCCACAAACGGCCTGCCTGAACCTAACGTGCGTGACCAAGGACCGCAGACCCTCCAGGGAGCAGGGGATGGGAGAAGACGTCAGCACGCCTACGAGCGAAGGGGTTGGCAGGAGGCATCCCCGTGCTCCCGGGGAATGGCTCACTGGGGGGGGGGGCGCTGAGAGGGAGTGCCGCCTCCCCTTCGGAGCATGAACAAGCGCGGCATGAATTAGCACGTCGGGAAGGCGCTGGGAAGCACAGACGCTGCTTTCCAACATGGCCTCCCAAGACCTTGGCACTTAAAACGGAAACGGAACCTCCCGTCACGTACCCGCCCGGGACGCACGTGGGAGGCCTTCTCTGTTGCTTCGGGGGCTTCATTTCAGCAGCAAAAGGAGGCCCAAAGGACCAGGTTTCGAGGAGAGCGTCTCTGAGCCTCAAGTCGGAGGCATCGGAGACAGTTTAAACTGCTGCTCATGCTAGGAATGCGGTAGGAGGAGACTTGAACCAGCAAACTGAGGGGCAGCTTCCTTCCAGTCAGCCGAGATCGGGCGGGACCAAATCACGGCAGAGAACCCAGCGGCGAGGCCCGTGGGGACAGCCGGGCCTTGCCGACGACGGGGCGCCCAGGCCGCATCCGACGCGGGGAAGCCTGGCCCAGCCTCTCCCCCACCAGCCCGTTCCTGCAGAAACAACAGAAACTACGCACTAGACTACGCGTATGCGTGGGTGAAAGAAACTGTGGTGCCCGTGTGTTAGAAAACGAGGCCTGGGAGGCACCCCGCGCCCCCCGCCCCGAGGCAGGGCAGGCCCTGCGGGGGGCGCCGCTTCCTCTCCTGTCTCCTAACTGCCCTCCAGTGGACGGCTTTGCTTCCAGGGGGTCAAGTCCGGGCAACCCCTCGCTCAGGGCTTCCCACTGTGGGAAGAAGCCACCTCCCCCACCCGCTGGGTCTAGAAATGGCTTGCGTTCCAGGACGCTCCCGACACTGACCTGTGTTCGTGGGGCCGAGTGGGGGAGTAAACACTGTTCGCACAGCAACAGGGGCACCCCTTCCGAAGCGCTGAGTATGTAGTGCGCGTTGCCTGCCCCGTCTCGCTCAGCCTGCGAAGGTTCTCGCGCAGAAGGAGCCCGTTATTAACGTCCCTGTCCCCAGGAAGAAGAAACCGCAACTCTTAGACGTGAAGCAACATGCCCAGGTCCCCAAGGCCAGGCCCGGGGCGCGGCCGGCCGTTGAGTGAGAGCGTGGGTTCTTACCCAAGGCTGCACCCGTGTCCCAGCCTGCGGAAAGGATGTCACCCGGGCAGTCACTTCCTGCGGCTTCCCACAGGGAGCACCAGGGAGATGCGGTCCAGATGGGGACGCACTGACCAGCTGGTGGGGTCGGCCTGACAGCAGCCCCCTTCCCGGGCGAGTTCCTCCGCCCCAGCGCACCTCTGAGCACAGAGTGGGCGGACAGACAGCTTCTACTCCCCAGCAGCGACGAGTTAGCAGCTGGTGTCCCCTCGTTACGGCCCCATGGCGGGTGCTGGGACAGAGCAGAGACGCTGAGGCCCAGGTGCAGAGTGTCGGGGTGTCTCTAATTAAATGTTTGTGGCCCGGAGGCTGACACATCCAGCCACTGAAATCGGGTGGTCTTGTCCTAATTCACCACCGTACTTGATGTTAAGCAGGCGTTAAGTTAACGCAGCCCTGGCCAGGTGGCTCAGTTGGCTGGAGCATCGTCCCACACGCCAACCTGCTGCAGGTTCCATCCCTGGTCGGGGCCATCCCTAGGTTGTGGGTTTGATCCCCGCTCGGGGCAACCGACTCATGTTTGTCTCTCACATGGGTGTTTCTCTCTCTCAATCCCTCCCCCTTCCTCTCTCTCTCAAAACAATAGAAACACATCCTCCAATGGGGATTAGAAAATAAAAATCATGACGTTAATGGACAGAATTCACTTTGCTTACATTCGGTTTTTGCCGACTGCTGACAAAGAGGTCTGCCGGTTGCCGGTCATTAAATACACCAGTGTCACAGGGTGATCTGAGGACCGCAGGGGGCTCCGAGCACGGCCCCTCACCCTGGGTGTGCGGCTGGCAACTCGCTTTGCGCTGCTCCACTCGGGCAAGGAAAGGTCGGGGCGTGAAAGGGACTCTCGAGACGAGCGCGGTCAAGGCCTTATCAGGTTGAACAGAGAGGCGGGTGGAAAGGAATGTTCCGCTGAAGGAAAAGTGTCTGTTGCCTTCAAGTTCCACAGCCCTCCCCACGTGACGGGCGTATCACTTACGGTGGCGGCGGCGGCTGGCTGCACAGCAGGCTCAGCGAAGGCCCTGCGTGCGGGCTGCCTAGCCCAGCGTTCTCTGCGGCAGCCCGGCGTCCGTGCGCCTGAGTGGGCGTCCGCCGGGCACAGTGTCCCCCGGCTCACACTCCCGTCCGTGCAATACGAACAGATGACGAGCTGCCGTTTCATACACAAGCGGGGCAGAGATTCCGTCCCTGTAAACACTGTGCTTCATTGACAGGCATTCCCTTGCTGATCCCACGATCACCTTATGGAGCTGGACCTCGGACCCGTATGCAAAGATACTTTTATACGGCTATCTGTCTTTTACACACACCCTCCAGTTACAGGCCTGCACACCCTCAGAGGGAATAGATGTATCATAGCCCTCCCCAGTAAACATAACACAACACTATCTGAGGCGTTGCAGATTCCGAATATTCTAGTCACAACACACTTGAAATCACACGGGAAGTTGTCACTAAGTCGAACGTGGTAGGTAGCAATGGGCGTGCTCCCAGCGCTGTTAAGGCAGGGCGGTCACGACGGGGTCAGTGGCGGGACAGTGCGTTTGGGAGTGGCTGCCGTTGCTTCACTGTTGCCCACCTGTCTGCAGAGACTTGGAGAACCTTTGTCAGAGCCAAGATGCCCTGGGTGGTTCAGCGTCTGGACGTTGGGGCGTCCTCACAAGACCTTCATAGAATTTTTGCTTTCTCCCCAGGGGAACACGTCCCCCAGATTCCTCCTTAGCAAACCTCAGTTCACAAAGTGGCTGTTCCAGCTCATGTTCTACGTGCAAATTACACAACTCATGTGATCTTCCTGCTGAGGACTATAACTAGCTTCTTTCCTCTTACATAAACTTCAGCATCAGGAGGAAGTACACAAGGCTAAGATTTCTGCATTGCACACCCCCGAACGGAGGCTGCAGATCTTCCCTTCTCTGGATGGCATAGAGAGATAGTCCACTGAGCACTCGAACCCCTGCCAACAGGGGTTAGCTGAGCTGCTGATCCTTGCTCCCCTTTTTACACTCACAATGCACAAAGTCTTTTGATGACAAAGAAAAAAATAGCATAACAGACTCCTACGTTTTAGAGAGACAAAGGAGAACATTTGCACAAACACCCTAACCAAATATTGAACATCGACCCTGCCACCAGGGAATGTGACATTATTCCTGGGCGCCACCACCAAGCCCCTCAAAATGTCCTCTGCCCTACTTTTCTCCAACGAGAAACAAATGCTGGCTTCCCCCAACCTCCAGTCGAGATTAGTGACAATGATGACGACAGTAATAAAACAGAAGCGTCTATTTCAAGCCTCCCTCGTGTGGCAGACCCTGCGGACACACTGCCTCTGACCCTGAGAACCAGCCTAGAGGGTACGGTTAGTACTGTGTTGATGTAGTACCAAGGAGGCGCTATTGCCCTTAGTTTTTTTAATCATCAAAGTGTAACTCAGAGAGCTAAGCAGCTTTCTGGGGACACACCGCAAGTATGTGAAGGGGCCAGGAGCTGAGTGCCTGTCCATCTGTCCTGCTCTTCACCAGCACAGCATGCCCTGGAGATGACATGGGACTCGGTGACCGAGCGGGCGGGACATCGTCTCCGCCACGGCTTGGCCAGCTCCGTGGAGCCTGAGGGGCGCACTTGGAAGATGGCTGCTTGGGCGCCATCTGAGCTGTGAAATGCAGCTTTTCTCCTCACTCAGCTGCTGGGCTTGGCTTTGCTACTGCCACCCGCTCTTTGGAGTGACTGCCGGAAGGCTGCCGTGGCCTTGTAGATGGTGTGACGACCGGCTCCCTGACAGGTGCTTCCTTTGGGACAGCACGGAGGGAGAGGGGCTGGGACGGAGAGCGGGGGCAGGACAGTGGCAGGGCCTGGAGGGCCAGTCCCAGAGGGACTCCAGAAGCCTGGAGGGGCCAGGCCTCGCAGGACTGGGAGGAGAAGCCAGAGATGGCAGGCGCCTGAGCGGGCACATGGAGGGGTCGGGGGGGGGAGGCCCGGTCTAGGGGCAAGCCAAGGAGATGGCTCTAGCACTGGGTGGCCTCGACTGGCTTGTTAAATGACAAGCATTTGAGGCACAGTTGTGACTGTTTATGCTGGGAATGGGTCACAACTCTCTCGAGAGGTTCCCTCTGAGTAAATGTATCCAGCACAAGCTATTTCTCAAGCAACCTCTCTTTAAAAAAAAAAAAAACTGAGGAACTGTCTCCTTCGTTAAAATGAAGTCTAATAAAATCGTGTGCTCCAAGAACATCTGGTTTGACTCTTCCTTCCATCACGAATGAGCAAATAATGGCGTGACAAGGCTAACATGTGACCTTAGGACCCGGGGTTAATAGCTCAGATGAGAGCCGTGCTTAATTACACCTGTTTCCAGAATTCCTTATATTAGAAGGCTTCCCTCTGGACGGCAGCACTGGAAATACAGGTCCTCCTCTTCCTGCCTGTGACAGGACTGTGCTGGCTGTGTGGAGCGATGTCTCAGTACCTGGCACACATATCTGGTGATGCCACAGGTTACATGAAACAACCCGTGACAGCTCGGGGGGGGGCTACTTTTCCCAATCGTTAGCCTCTTTGCAGAGCATGGGTGCCGCTAAAGGTCAGACTGGAAGCGACATGTTTCTCTCTCATGCCTAATGTCTCATCCCGATCACGTCACAGTTCCTTCCTTGGACGTGAGGTCCCGGCCAGACAGGGAGGGAAGGAGGAAACGTTGGAAAGAGTAGAATGCGATGCACAGCGTTGGTTAACGAAATCCCTTTGAACTTGCCATAACGGTTTCATGCAATTTGTTCACATACATGATCTCCCTTGATCCTTACATACAACTGAGGGGTAGATATGAAGTCTGCAACCTGAGACTCAGGGAGCCCCAAGAACCTGCCCCAAACCCAAGTGGTACCATCCTCCCCTGTTGGCCACAAGAAAAAAAACACATTTAAACTGTGAAATGCCCAATCACCAGCACCCCAGCTTTTTCCGTGGTTTCTTCTGGGATTACGAGCTGAGACAAAAAGGAGTAATTTCTTCACGGCCAAGTGCATTTTCGAAGGTGGAAGCCAATTGTGACGCAGTTAATGTTGAGGTGTTTTTTCCTTCCAGTAATTAGACGCTCATTTATGTTAATTGACATCAAAGAGGATAATTGCCTCCCTCCTTGCTGGAAGAAGATGGCTTCTATACGTTCTTCCAAAACTGATATTAGACCAGCGAGGTACAAAAGGAAAGGAAGAGAAAATACAGCTAACGAAGACTGATGTATTTTCAGGAAAGGATAAACGAGGTGCCTCTGGGGAGTGGGAGCATGGAAATGTGGTGTCCTCACCATGAGCCCCTGCCCTCCGACTGTCTTCCAGGAAAAGGGCCGCTTTGCAAAGCCTGGACTCCTTCAGACACTGCCTCCTGCTGGTCGGAGTCCAGAACAGAGCAATCCCCCCAACCCTGAGCGCTCTCCCAAAACACTACAGTCGGCGGCCACCCTCACGACAGCTCGTTTATCCAAGGAATAAACATTTGTTGGTTGCTCGTTGTGTGCCTCTCGGTAAATGAATGGAGATCGTTACTGGTGTGCTTCCTGGTCCATGGCGGGATGTCAATGAAGTTTCTGTGAATGGATGAGACAGAGCAGGACGAATAACGAAGATCATAAATTTCCCTTAACTTTCTTTTTCCAGCTAGTGGAGACACTTTTATTTGTAAAGTGAGTGATGATGAATGTCCCATCAAAGACGCCGCTCGGCCTCGGGGACAGTTGAACAATTGAACGGTAAATCCATCTCCAAGGTCGATGGGTCGCTGTGTCTTCGTTATATCACGCTCCTACGTGATCCAGGCCACCCCTGTGGGTTCTTTGAGATGTGAGGCTGCAAAGGGAAGCCTCGTTGAAACAAACGAGTCAGAGTTTCGATTCTCTTAGAGGACTACTTTCGTTACGCAAGGCACACTCGCCAACTGCGGCCGTATGTTATGCTACGGTAGGGCAAACTATTACATATCTACTTTTCACTCGTACCAGATAATATAAATTTTAACTTGGTCTATTCATTACCCTGGTAATCCTGGGCACATAACTCACTTCCTCCAAGCCTCAGTTTCCTCATTTATAAAATGGTGAGAATATTGTGAGCATGTTAGTTTTTGTGACCTTCCAATTATATAAATAGTACAGAACATGGCTAATGATTTCTAACATGAACCCGGCGCCTGGTAGATGAGTTGCATCTTTCCTTTTTCCCAACCTCCCCTTCTTGTCTAAAGTAAACTTTCTGTGTGGCCTTAAATATCACTGGGTTCCCTGGAAAGGAGTTTGCTTTCCTGATTTTGTTTTTGTATCATGCATTTAGGTATGCCGTACAATCTGCATACAGTGAAGTCATTCATTATACTATCATCTATAAACATATAAAAATAAATGCTCCTCGGAATGCGTGCTCATTTCTGGTAGCAGCACATGCACGCCCTCACAAGATGGGGACCACTCGCCTTGGGTCCACTCACTTGACCTTGTCAGTGGGAGAGAAATCCTGTTAGGCATCTTCTATAGATAGAAGATGAGATATCTACATTCTCCAAAAAATCGTGACTGATCTAATCTTTGGGAAGATTAAGCAGCCCCGTTTAGACTGCTGGGATGAGTTCATCAGAATCTCTCTAAGGCAGCTGGATGTGCCCTAAGGAATTCCAGGTGTTTGCCCACTGGGCGATGGTCAGAAGGCGCTTGTATTACAGCAACTGAGATTTGCATGATTAAAACAGGGAGGCCTTCCAGCTAAAGATTTTGGTATAGGTCATCTGTCTTTCTCATGGGAAAAGCTTATAAAAAACGGACAGGAATCTGTTATAAACTCTATTATAGAGAGAGATGAACTTTCGAAACTCTTCTACCCTACGTTCTCATTTGGTTTCTGGCTTCCACTTGCACTTCCCGTGTGTGAAGAAAAAGGAGGTGATGATGCTGGATTCTTCCGTAGTTAAGTCTCACGTATGATGAGTATCTCCGGTCATCTCCCTGGGCCTCAGCTCCCTCGCCTGTAGGATGGGATAGCACCATCAAAGACAAGGGGCTGTAAAGATTGCGTGAATTCAGGCAGGCAAGGTACTTTAAACGGTCCCTGGCAAATAGAGCAGCGTTCAGTTCCTGTTAGTGCCCACATTTTTAAAAGGCAGGTATCTGTTCTAAAGGAAAACGAATTATAGCTGGAAGAAAAGACGTACAAGCAATTACTTCTAGCAACTGAAATACAGGACCCTAGCCGCAGGTCTCTGCCTGTAATTTGGCTTAAAGAACAAAATGCTTTCTAGGACGAAGCCCGTACGTCCGTGTCTCACTCTGTAAAAGGAACGAATCCCGGGGGCCCGAGCGGGAAGCCGGCGGTGACTAAGCTGACTACGCCGCCGAGCCTGATGCGGGGGCAAATCCGGCGGGAAACCGGCCACGGACCGCTGTGTCGGACGGCACGGGTGGGTCCCCGAGGGTCTGGCGTCAGCCGGCTCGGAGCTGTCAAGATGCGGCGCCTATTCGGGTCGAAAGACGTAGAACGAATTGTTGCCGCCGAACCTCACACGTGCAGCTCACATAAGGTCCGGTTGCTCTTCCCTAGTAATTACCACTGTGATTTGAAAGAGTTTCTTGTGTCCTTTATGGTTTTCATAGAAATCATTACAATTTCAGAAATTCACAGTAGAAGCCCTTTCTGGTAGGAGTACACAAGGATTTTTAACTTGGGGGATTTACTTTTGGCCTATTGTTAAAAAACAAAATTCAACCGAGAAAATGTGAAGATCTAACTGGCTTCGTTAAGCCGTTCGTGAGTGGGAGCGCCGGTCCAGCACCCAGCAGGGGGCGCCGAGTGGAGCGTTTTCACGGGAAGAAGGGTGGGCCAAGACTGCGGCTGACAAAGAAAAGACAGGGTTACTGGGGGGCCGGGACACCTTTTCTTTGGGGGATGGACAGGGCCCATGTGGCAGATAACCCCACTGTTGCTTGACCGGAATATTGCAGACTGGTTGATAAAGATCGTGTTTCCGGGAGAGGGCGAACTGCCGTTAGCTCAGGGATTGAGTCTGAGTTGGGGATCGTGGGCGTTCAGCGCGAGTGAGGCCCTTCTGGGCCTGTACCGATGTTGACCTCTCTACAAAAGCTGTCTAAACATCCACCCCTCTGTTCGAGTAATTCACCCCCATCACTAACGTCCTGCGTGCGCATCGCAGACACCCAGTGCGCCGGGTCCTTCCCTGGACGAGGCCCTGGGAGTAGGGAGGTGACGAGACAGCCTGTACCCTCCAGGACCTCGTCCTTGGACAGCACAGGAGAGGAGCCCCGCCATCCCAGGCGACCGCTGGATGACAGAGGCCTGCGTCAGGCCACATCCGTGCCCTCAGAGAAAGGGGGCCAAAGGCGTCCACTAGCTGGAGCTCCCGATGCACCTCGCCCTGACCGTTTACATCAGCGGGCGTTCAGCAGAGAAGGCAGAAGCGAAGTAGAAACGGGCTACATCCCAGGGAAGGGTTCTTCAGATAGGGCTAATGATGACGATGACGACGATGATGATGATGACACAATAGCAGGGGAAGGCCCGCCCAGGGAGGAGGGGAGACCTTGGGAGATCAGGTCTCTGAGAGCAGGATCTGCAAGCGCCCGCCGCCCCCCAGCCCTGGCGCCACCCTAGACCCTTTGCGCAGATGGTCCCCCTCACGTCTGTCCTTCCAGCTGGCACGTCCACCGAAACCCAGGGCTACTCATTCCTGGAAAGCGCCAACTGGTGCCAGATGGCGCCATGTGCCCGGGGCGGCAGGCGGAGGGGGGGCCTGCTTCGGGATTTAACGGGTCAGTTACCGGCCTGGACGGAGCAACCGGGCGAGCGGTTCGCTCCTCTGGATCAGAGCCTGCATCTGCACGTTGATGTTAACAGGCCTAAGGAGGTGGTGACTAAGGAATCAGAAAAGTTGGGGGTGTGTCTAAATAACATCCGATGACGGCTCTTTCCTTTTTAGGTAGGAGCAGGGCTCAACGCTGAAAGTGAAACGAGCCCTGGAAGGGACAAACAGTTGAGCAAAAGGAGCAAGTCCCTGTTGAAGTGATGAGCACGAGGTCTGTAGAAAAACCGAGGGTATTTAAGAGTTAGCAGCACCCGAGCACCGACATGCTCTTCCCGTTTGGGAGGGGCAGCCATGGTAACGATGTTTCAGGGGAGAGCTGGCTGAGACCCCGAGTAAAGCCGTTCAGAGCGTGGTGCCTGGATTCAGGCACCTGGGTAGGAATGAGGGTGCTCCTCCACATCCTGCTTGGTGACCCTTGCACAATTGAGGTAGCAACCCATTTCTGTCTCAGCTTTCGCATCTGTAAACTGGGGACGCCCACCGGTCCCTGATAAGCTGTGGACCGACCGCACAGACGGTTACAGAGCTCAGCCCCCGCTCTGGCGCTTACGAAACCCTCAGCACGCGCTCACTTTGTGAAGGTATTGCCTGCGGTCTCTGCGTGTCCGTTTGTTAACGATAATGTCCTGATTTCTTTGGATTACATTTAGCAAATATTTACCGATCGCCTAAACCATGCAAAGCCCCGTGTGAGTTTCACAGCTCTCACTTTTGACTCCTCGATCTCACGGGGAGGGCTGGTAACATGCAAATAACCCCAATCCAAGGGCCCACCACAAAGCCGTGTGCGGAGAACACGAGGCGGGTCTTCAGTTCTGAACGGGGCACGAGGAGGCTTTCAGAGAAAAAACATTATGGACGGGACCTCAACCTTTGTGAGGACAATTTCCGTGGGAAACAAGGCTGACAGCGTAACACAAAGCAGAGACCAGGACCTGCCTTCGGGGACGTCAGTGTCATGGCACAGCTGGGCACGGGTTGGGAGAGGGAAGAGTAGGGTCCGAGCAAAGTTAAGCAAGGAAAGCAGATGGAGGCTCCGATATCAAAGATCCTGGGTGTCGTTCGAGAAGATGGGCCCTTTATTTTGTAACTGGCAGACACGGGGAGAAGCCGATCGGATGTGGATTCCAGGACATCAGCCTGGAGGCGTGGAGGAGGCTGGAACCAACGCTGGGAGAGGAGAGGGGCGAGCCTCACAGGGCGGGGGGGGGGGGGCAGTGAGGGTGAGAGCCGAAGGAGGCCCAGGAAGGCCCAGTGACCAGCTCCTGTCCCAGACGTGAGTGGAGTAAATGAGGGGAGACGATGGGTCCCCTCGTGTCACACTGCCCACCCCCCACCCCCGCTTAATTTGCGTCCATGGGCGTCACCTAAGCCCCAGCCCTGCAATCCGTGAAAACTTGACCTACACGAGCCATCCAGGCACCCGATGACCACAGCCCTGTTTTCCCTTCTTTAGGGCAGAGAGACGGGTATTATCATCTTGAGACTCGTAGCTTCCTCAGCAAGAACGAGGTCTCCGTGAGAATAAGGGCTTGGTTTTGTCGCAGCGCTGGTCCAGCACACACAGATCAATGCCGGGCTCGGGGGGGGGGGGGGCTCCACGTAGATGTTTGGTGAATGAATAGATAAGTGAGCCGGGAATACCCTGGATGCTGACTGGCCCCTTGTGGCAATGACCTGTCCAGTGGAGGAGAGTCTCAGAGACTCTGAATTCACCGTGGCCGTGAAAAAGGAAAAGAATGGAGTTGGCCTGTATTATTCTAGACCGAGAGCAGATCGCATTCTCTCCCAGGAGAAGCCACGTCTTCCTTATTCTCCACATGCTAAAATAAGCAGGCATCTGACCTAGGTAGAAAGTCATAGTAGATTCCATTACATGTTTCAGTATAGTTGATATGCACTATAGATCTGGCTTTTTAAACTTGGTGTAAAAAAATGAGTATTATCTAGCAAATGCAATCTCGTGGAACACACTTCTTTTATTTGCTCTGTTCTCTAAAACTGTTATCATTTTCTCTTTAAAAAATGCCCTATTATTATTACTCACAGGTTCCTTAGCAGATGGTAATTACAAGAATCAATCTTTTCTCTTTGAAACCATTTTTCTAATCTTCAGGTAATTTCCCTCCTCTGTATTAATGCATAAAAACAGTGTGGTTCATACTTTTTTCTTCACTACAACATAGCTAGAGAATAAAATCCCTAATTCATGATTATATAAACCTTTTTAAATCTTTTAAAATCTCATTTTAAGTGCATTCAAAAGATGTCTGTGTGATTTTACTATGTATGTATCTATGGCAAAATTAGCACATACCATCTGTTAAATTTCTTAAATTCAAAAGAAAAATTCTGTTTTTGAACATTTCAAACATGAAAGGTATTTTTGAAGATAAATACATTACAAGTAAATTAAAAAATGTAATTTAATCCATTACACTGTCCAGTATAGGAAAACAATGTATAAAATTATCTTTCCTATATAGCATAAATATTTTGTTCAAATAACTCTTAAAAACACAATTGATATAAAAGACAGAGTAAAAGATACTTTTTAAAAAGTCAGAGAAACCAACATCAAAAAGGAAAAAAAATCACATGATTCCTAGTTTGAAAACAAATAAAAAGATATTAATATATGAGTAAAAATGGTATAACTGGAATAGTTGCCAGTTTGAAGAAACTAATGTCTAAAAGGATGGAGATGTATAAAATTAGCGAAGGAAATCCTTTGCACTCGTATCTTCATTTATTATATGTATATACGCACATGTATTTGAAAGTCACTCTGATGCGTATTCATAGTGGAAATGTAGAACTGAGTAGGATTAGAGCCATACCTTCAGGAGATGTTTCAGTTGGGAATCGGAGCAAAGGCCATAACTAATCGATATCAGAGAATGCTAATAAAGAACAGTGCAATAATTTCCGTAAAGGAAGTGCTGGGGGATTAAGAGGAGGAAATAACTCTCAGAAAGCAGGGCCAGGTGAGGCACCACGAAACTGCAGGCATGGGACAAGTATGTTATTGTTAACAGTTACAAAAACAGCACCCACAGTTGTAACACTAACATTGATGAACTGGTCTTCCTTCCAGGTATTGTTGAGTGTTACTTGTAATACTTTATTTATTATTTTCAACCACCTGGGATGATGGTACCGGCCATGTACCTGTGCCACAGACAAGAAAACGGACCCCTGAGCAACACTTCTCCTCGGTCCCACTGGTGAGAGCGAGTAGAAAAGCTGACGTTCGAACCCCCAGGGCCGTGAAAACCATGTGACCCACTGGTTTTCTGCACTATCAGAATCTCATTGTCACCTCATTGTGCAAGATCCTCTTGGGACTAGAAGGCGTAATGCTGTCTCGTCGATCTATTTATTTTTAAACCGCACAACCAGAAATCATGGATGGTCAATAATGTCTTTACCTAAACAAACAAAGTGCTCTATTTTGTTCAATGTTGTGTCCTCCCCAAGGAACAAAGCCTTAAACTAAATAATGTTTTCAAGGTCACGCCAGTCTACGCTTTCAGATGCTGCCAGGCCTAGCAGCACCGGACAATGTATCGTGGTATTTTCTGTGTGGCTGGGAGCCTGTCTCTCTCTAAGCGTACGCGCCGTGGTGGCCAAGCCCTTGTCTTGCTTCCCACGTTATAAGTAGCACCCACATAGCATCCAGCATGTGGTAGGTTGATTGGATGAATGATTGAATCCATAACACAAAGCGTAGAAAGTAAGTCGTGTCTAGTTCAAGTTTACCAATAAACTGGAGAACATCCCGTGAAATTAGAATTTCGGATAAACAACAACAGGTAATTTTTAGTATTCAGTGTCTCCCAAATAGTGCGAGGGACACGCTTACACTAAAAAACTATTCACTGCTTATCTTAAATTCTAATCTCACTCAATGACCGGTATTTTCATTTGCTAAATCTGGTAACTCTAGTGTAGCTATCGTTATACATTAAGCTTACTCATTTATTCAATCGGCCACTTATCAGTAAGTATTTGTTGCTTCTATTACCTGATGTGCTGCGTGGCAATCATGTGTCAGGAAAAGCTCTGCGCCCTGGGGACTCAGCCACCGATCACGTGCGCAGACTGTTGCTTCATGGAGCCCGCACGTCAGTGGGACAAGGAAAGAAGGAGAAATAAATAAATGAGGCATTACATCAACGAGCTCGTTTTCATTAATGACAAGAGCCAAGAAGACAATCAAGTGAGACGGTGAGGGTGGAGAGGGAAGGGTGGACCGAGAACTGCCTTGGAGAGAGAGCGGGGAGGTTCCCGCTGAGCGATGGGAGGGGCCGCCCTGCACAGAGCCAGGAGACGTGCACCCAGGAAAGAAGGAACGGCAAACACCAAGGACCCCGGGGTGCGGTGACTTAGACTATTACAGGAACAGAGGGAAGACCGGGGGGCTACATCCAACATTCTAAAAAGCTCCGCTCCACAGGGGAAGCCACCAGCAAAGTGAGAAGGCGGCCTACCAAACGAGAGAGAATATTTGCAAATCTGTATCTGATAAGGGTTCATAGCCAGAAGGTACAATGAACTCATGTAACTCCAAGCAAAAAGCAATCCGATTAAAGAATGGGCAGAGAACCTGAGCATTTTCCGAAGAAGACACACAGGTGATCAAAAGGCACATGAAAAGGATGCCCAGCATCACTCATCATCGGGGAATGCAACCCAAATCCACGGTGAGGGACCACCTCACACCTGTCAGAATGGCAATTGTCAGAAAGAGAAGAAACGAGCGTCGGTGAGGAAGTGGAGCAAAGGGAACCCTTGTGCGCTGTTGGGGGAAATGTGAATTGCTGCAGCCGCCGTGGAAAAAGTATGGAGGAGTCTCAAAAAGTTAAAGATAGCACTACGATATGATCCAGCAACCCCGCTTGTAGGCATGTGTCAAGAAGAAATGAAAATACCGACCAGAAAAGATCCACCCCCCAGCATCTTCGTCGCAGCCTGTTTACAATAAACGAGACGTGGAAACAACCCCAGGGTCCGCCGATAGATAAAGTCGTAAAGGAAATGCGGTGCACACGTACAACAGAACAGCGTGAAGCCGTGGAAAAGAAGGAAACCCTGCCATTTGCAACAACACAGACGGAACCCGGGGCATTACTGGGAGTGAAATAAGTGAGGCTGAGCGAGGCAAGTGCTGTGCGATGCTGCTGAGACGTGGAACCTAAAACAACACCCCCAACTGCACGCCAAACGCACAGATACAGACAACAGACCGCTGGTTGCCTGCAGAGGGGGCGGGGCAGGTAAAGGGGGTCAAGGGGGTCGAAAGTTATGAACTTCCCCTTAAAAGATAAATAAATCCTGAGGATGTAATGCGCAGCATGGAGACGATAGTTAATAACACTATATTTTACATTTAAGGGAGTAGATCTGAAAAGCTCTCGCCGCACAGAAAAAGAAAGATTTATAATTTTGTGTGGTGATGGAAGCTAGCTAAACTTACGGTGGTAATCATTTTGCAGTTATGTACAAATGTCAACCATTAGGGTGCATAGCTGAAACTGATATAATGTTTGCGTCAATTATATCTTGATATAAAAAAGAGCAAAGACCACTCAGACTATCGTGGGCAGGGGGCCGGGGCCGCGTATAAACAGAGGGCATGAAAGTGGAAGAAAGTGAAGCTAGAACCAGATCTTGCAGAAACTGGCCTTCCTCGGAGGGACGTCTTGGCCAGAATGGGAACCACTGGAGGGGCTAGGACAGGAAGTGACTCTTCTACGATATTGTCAGAGGCCCCTTGGGATGGTGGGTAGGAATGGGTGGCGTGGGGGGGTCACAGTGGAAGTGGCAGACCAGGCAGGAGCGTTCCGAGATCGGAGGTGAGTGAAAGCAGAGCAGCCTGGCGACGGAGGTGGGCAAACCCGAGGTGTGTTTTGAAGGCAGAAGCGATAGTGCTTATCACTGACTCTGACTCTGAAACTGGCAAGAAGCGGTGAGAGCGGGGGGCGGGGGGGGGGAGCACACTCGTGTCCTGCTCCGCGATGTGCGGACTCCGTGGCCGGCGTGCGCGACTGAGTCGGTCTTCCCTGCGCCTCCTCCGCAGCTGCCTATTCTGGCGTCGTCCGTGGTCAGCCTGTATTTCCTTGAGCTCACGGATGTCTTCAAGCCGGTGCACTCGGGCTTCAGCTGCTATGACCGCAGCCTCAGCATGCCGTACATCGAGCCCACCCAGGAGGCCATCCCGTTCCTCATGCTGCTCAGCCTGGCTTTCGCCGGGCCTGCCATCACGGTAAGAACTGCGCCCGAGTTGTGTTTGTCTGTCGGGCCCAGGAAACTGGGGGGAGGACGCCATCGGCGTCCTGAATGGGCCGAGAACAAACAAAGCGGACTCGGAATCTTGGGCCAGAAAGATCCCGTCCTTGAGACACTCGGACAGCATCACCTGGGAATACTTAGCAGTTAAAATTGCTGCTGTGGATAGTTAAAGAAGATTATATGATCATGAAAATGATGGTTCTCTAATGTTTACTTTCACAAATCATTCTGGAAAAAAAGTGTGCAGCTGCATGACATTTGAGTGGCTCGTAGGACATCCGTGGTCTGCTTGCTCACGGACACAGTTTCCACGTGCTCGCAAGGTGTCTGAGTGTGGGAAACCACGAGGAAAACAAATGGTTATATAGCCAACAGCCTTTTTGATCAAAAGTGCGTGTTGCTATCCCTTAGTGTTTCATTTTTTACTAGATTAGCACTTTGTGTTGATTCTGAGCACTGTGTATCAACAACTCTAAGGAGAGCATAACTTACACACACACACAGAGAATACTTTCGATTCAGAAAAGGCACTTGCGTTTTAAAATACATAACATAAAGAAATGCCCTCCCCTACTAGAACTGAACTGAAACCATAGTTCTTTATAGTTTGCTACCAGGCACATCGTAAATAATACACTTTCGGATAAATTCATTAACACATTAGACTGGCCAACCCTTTCCACCATCTCTTGTGCCCCAGAATCCCACCTCAAGGACAATATACTTGTTTCAAGGTCAATGCTATTTATTTCTCACAGGAGGAACTCTGCTCTGCTTTTCTCATGCCCCTAACTGTCAGAAGAAGGGTTATTCACCAAAAAGCTGTATCTGAGCAGTGTTTTTACAAGATTCCTTGATAAACTGGCCCGTTTGGGGGCAGACATCGGTGGCTTTCGAAGAGTCTCCGCAGAAACCTTCTGAAATCCACACTCAGGCGAGCGGTGGATTTGTTCTTTAAATTCTCCCCTCTATTAAATACTCACAACATGCTATTTGTACTCCAGATACATCACACCGCATGCTCTCAGAAGATTAAAGTCGAGCTTCATTTTCCAAGGAACTTTATCGTACTTAAAAGATCTCAAAATACTTTGAGAATTCATGAGTGATTTGAGCTCCAGTTACTCTAGGGTGACCGGAAAAATTCCTGCTGTCCTTAGAAGTAGCTGAGGCTCAGACCAATAAGGCGTACTTGAAGTGTCATATTGCTCGGAATAACAGCCCTTTCCTGTCATTTCTTTAAAGACTTACGAAAAATCCATATCATCCAGCCCTTTTGCAAGAGTAAAATGAATATATGCTTGTCATCTATGACACTAGAAAGCCTTTCTCTAGTTGGCATGCAGTGGGCAAAATTATGGGTCTGTTGGAAACAAAAAAATATATAGGACACGTGTCCACAAGGCTGATGAAAAGACCAGTTGATATTAACCATTTAGGTAACGGGTTTTTATGTAGCCACAACCCTTTCATCCCTGGGGTATTGTATTAAGTAGCTAGGGAAGCAGGTTTGACCTCAGCGCTATTCATCTCACGTCCATCCCTTCGCTGACTCCTCCGTGTCCTGGGACAATGACCTTGGCCTCATCACTGTGTTCCTGCCTCACTGACCCCCTCATTCCCAGTAACAAAGTCTAAACAGGCAGCTTAGCGATGTTTCCTGGGGGATTCGGAGCGACAGTTTTCTTTCTGGAGCCCAAAGAAACAAAAGAAAGTCTGCCATGGTCCCCTTACACCAACCCGACCTGGGGGGCTGCTCCAGTCAGCTCCTGACACCGAGACCCCCCCCCCCCAGATGCATGCCTGGGTCCCTGCGGGGCCCCTTCCTGGAACAAGAGGAAGTCTCGGGAAATATTTGCCCTCAGGGCCCCTAACTTCCCCGGTGCCACCTGCAACATCACCGCGCCCCACGCTGGTTTCACAGGTTTGGGTGAATAACTCAACAGCAAAACAAATATTCTGACTTTGGCTGACCTCAAATCCTGTTTCTTGCTCCAGCCATGTGTCTCGCCCGTCCTCTAGATTTCTCTCCAACGGCACCTTTCCCCGGGTGAAGGCCTCCTTCCGACAGGCGCGTCCCCTCAGCACGGGCCCTGCGGCCTGCGGTCCTCCTGTTCCAGACCCGCATTCCGTCTCTCATCGCACCGCACGGGTTACTGCCCCAGCCCCTCCCCCGCACACACGCTCCTCCCGGATCCCGGATCCTCAGGGCGACGTCACCTGGTTCCCAGATGGGGAGGGAGGGAGGCGGTGAGAGGCCAGGCGGGCCCTTCATTTGGAAATGGCGCTCAGGGCCCAGGTGGGGGGGAGAGGCCCTTCCTGCGTCGGCTTGCCCACATGCAGACCGCTCCGGGAGGCAGCGATGTCTTTTTAAAGGACCTTTGTAGGGGCAACAGGAAGACCAGCTGCTTGTTTGGTGCAGGTATTTACATATCAATCACTTAGTGTTCGCTTCCCAGGTTTTTTCCTATGCTTTGCGGGATGTTTTAAAAATAACTTGTCTTCGTGATAGTGCAAGACAAACTGTACAGATTCTTTTCATGTCTGTAAAGTGCATGTTCCTATCTCTCTAAAATTGCCCTTAAAATTTCATGCTTAGTATTCAATTTTCCACTTACTTCAGAGCGATAAGGAAACCAGCACTTTGTTCAGTCATTTAGGGATTATTTCTCAGGGGAAATGCACACTCTCTGGGTTGAACAAGACTTTATGAAATCCACAGGAACAGAAAAAAAACGTGCATGTTCTTTGTCCTGGAAGTAAAATTTTATTGCATGTTATTAAAGGACAAGTATATCTAATTTTAGAAGAGAATTTGATCAGAATTTGATTACGGTTCCTAGCAGGCAAGCTTAGCTTTAGGAGTCTGTACAATCAAAATGCAGAATACTGACATGCATTGGACTCCCAAAAGGCATTCGTTGCAAGCTTTCACACTGAAGGTACTCTGATAAATATAACACTTTTTGTTGCCTTCTTCCCGTGTAGTCACAAGAAAGACTTTCTGCGTTGTGAGACCTCCCGCTGGTGGCCACTCCCAGGGGCGGGGCCTGTATAATAATGAACCGTCTAGTTCCTGGCTTCACCTGCCCCAAGGCGGAGTCACTTCAGACTCTCTCCCAGAAACCTGTCCATGACATTTGACATGCCAAAAAAATCGTATTGTTTCTTTGCGGCTGTGTACAGCGTAGATAGAATATTGTGGAAAGGTCCTTGTCATAAATGGTGTCTCCCGACCACTGACAACAGCGACAGATCAGTGGCTCGTCAAACGCGCTCCCTGAGCCCATCCTGCAGGTGGGCTGCGCCGCCATTCCGAGCGAGGAGACAGCAGGCACATCCGGAAATACACCAGGAGCATCTCCCTTCCCCCGAGGAGATGCTGTCTTCGAGCCAAACTGCATCCTTTTGAAAATCCATGCAGTGACCTAGTGATCGAGCTTGCAAGAGTAGCAGTGTGGGGAGAAAAGTGATGCACCCCTTAGAGACGGACACTCAGGTGCGGCCGAAATACTGACCCATAAAGCCCTCGGCCTAGAATCAAGCCAGACAGTGAGAGAGCACTCTGTGGACATAACTGTTTTCAGCGTATTGCGTAACTAAGAGAAAATTCCTGAAATCTCAAGGTCATTAGAGATAACCGCTGCTGTGTTGGATGATAAACACATTTTCCCAATGGTGCTGTACAAATAAATTTTTACATAACATAGCATTCACTGATGAGAAGGAAATTAAGTAACTAATTAAAAAGAAGGAAACAAGATCATTCACAGAACCGTTATTGAGGATGTGACGAGGAACTCGCTCCCTTGTAGCCACACAGCAATGCATTGCAGGAAGGAGCGGTCCAGTTTCCTAGAACAGTCAACTCAGGAGGAGCACATGACACTATTCCCTGTGTGTGGTGTGGCAGGCCGAATACACAGCCTACCGTGTCTCCCTGCCCCACTGAGAGTGATAAGGTAGAATAGTTTTCAAGGCCGATAATTAACTCAATGTTCCATGATTTGGGGAAATAAAAAACCTTTTGATTACTCTACAACTGATCTTAAAACTTCATCATGTATGCCACATGATTTTCAACATGTACGATTATTGGTAGAGTTTCGTTAAGAAAATCATTCTTTATACAAATTAAGATTCTTTATAACTGTGCATATTCCATACTACATACTGCGGATGGAACATGTAAAACAGAAGGTCGTAGGCTCCCTGCCACGAGCTTTTAAAAGTCTATCATTTCAAATGCTCCATAAGATCATTGTTAAAGTAGTACTGAGGACTGGAAGGTTTCCCCTGGAAAATCGGTTTTGGCCCTAAGAACTATAATCTTTAAAAGTGACGTGGCCGTGTCCACGGAAGGGACTGCCAGCATCTCTGTAACCCTCCCTTCCTCCTTTCCACGGGTCCACACCAATCAACCCTAATTTCACAACAACCTCTCAGCACAGTCATCCCAAATAGTTTAGATTTTTTGGCATAAATGAAACCCATGCTTTCGGATCTTGCTCCTTTTACCCAGAGTGACTCGCAGCCCGGACACCCAGGGTGCTCGGCCAACGAGAGCCCCACAGCAGCAGTGACAGCGGCAAGTCCCGCAGTGCCAGGCGCTGTTCCGCACGGTGAGGGTGACCGTGACCTCAGAGGGTCACGGTGAGTGAGAGAAAATGAGGCGGAGAGTTGACGTGCACTCTAACCAGCTATGCTAGCAGGAAGGACAGGTGCCCAGGGAGCCTCCGACAAGGGGACGTAGTTTAATTTCGGCCCGACTACATTGAGTTCCCTCCCTGGTGTCCTATGTCATGGAACCCTCCAGCAAGTGCACGGTCCCTCATCTTAGGAGAGTCTTTCTGACACCGCCGCCCGGATCTCTGTCCGCTGCAAACACACTTTCTCTGCAGCTGACACCAGGAAAACATTACCAGTCCAAACAGGTAACTCCCCGGAAATGACCTCGGCCACGTCGGTGATCCCATTTTAATTGCCCTGAAGTGTTTCACCCACAGGTGCCTGTGCACCTGGGCTCTCTCGTAAGACTCTCCCCAGTAAGAGAGTTACCAGCCACCTGTGGGGCTACTTCATTTTACACCTAGATTGCTTTAAGTTTTAAGTAATTGAATACCATGAAAGGAAATAAAAATTTAGCTTCTTAACTGCAGCAGCCGAATCTCAAGTACTCAGTGGGCACGTGTGGGTTGTGGCTCCCACACAGGATGGGAGCAGAGAGGCAGAGAAAATCTGCCACCGTGTGCAAATCCCCGGTGCCATCACGCCCTTGACCAAGGGGTCGGCGCTCCCAAGGGCCCGCCCACGCCCTTTCCCTGTCCGCTCGGGAGAAACGGATCGCCTCTCTGACGCCGTTAAGAAAATGCCTCTTTACCTTGTCGACTTGGCGGTGCGGTAAGAGATGACTTAGCACTCATCCGAAGCCCCTGAGCCCACTGCGAATGCTCTTGTCGTTGCAGATCATGGTAGGGGAAGGCGTCCTGTACTGCTGCCTCTCCAAACGGAGAAGCGGGGTCGGGCTGGAGCCCAACATCAACGCCGGAGGCTGCAACTTCAACTCCTTCCTGCGGAGAGCCGTCAGATTCGTGGGTGGGTGTGGGAGCCACACGGAGAGGAAATGTGTTTTTCAAACAGAAATGTTACGTTTAATTACAGAGATTAAGTCTTCAGAGCTATAATTTAGCTGTGTGATTTCAGGTACATGATGAGTTTTACATTGCACCAAAAAAAAAAAAAAAAAAAAGAAAGAAAGAAAGAAAGAAAAAGAAAAATCCGTTTCTACACCCAAATTGGGGCTTTGCCTCTGAACTGTGTTATTTGCGTGATAGCCCTCGTTTTGAGAGCTGCCACGCCATGCATTTCAGTCGCTCTGGTGGAAGCGTAAATCCACTTTAAAATGGTTTCATTGGATCGGTGCTCACTTTTTAAAGTGGAGAATAGATGTCAGCAGGCCGGTAGGAATGGATAACTCTTCAGAAATGATGTAGTCACACCCGCGGTTCCATTTCAATTGTCCCGGAACCTTCTCATCCAGAAATTACGGCACGTAAAATGTCACTGTACGGTACCGCATCCTGGCTATTTCTCCTGGGTTATCTCCTCTCGGTTTACCTCCCACACTATATGGAGCTGTAGGAAATCATAGGCCTGCTAACCAGCATCTGATCAACCAGCATCTAAACCTTCACCTCTTCTGGTTGGCATGGAAACATCTTAATGTTCTTGGAGTCACAGGCCTGTTTAGTTAAGTGAGTTGAGAAGCCCGGGCATCACACCGTGAGTGTTTGCCATTCGTTCCCAGTCAGTCGGTAAAAAGGTGTTCCACCTGTCATCTCCAAGAAGCGGGTAGTGTCACCCGGTACCTAGTAGGTAATTCAGTACAACCGTCCCTCCCACCAGAGGAAAAGTCTGGTCTAAATCACGGCCTAGACGCTGCTCTCTCAGCAGGGCGCAGCAGGATGGCAAGATGGGAATTGGCCCCTGGGCAGGGTCATGAACCAAGGCAAGGAAATCAATCTTCAGGACGTAGAGCTGACCTCAGAGACAGTTTTCCCTAATGGAGCAAAATGCCATGGACAGGGGCCTGCAAGCCCTCTGAACAGCCTCCGACCGTGAGGACGGTCCACCTCCCCCTAGAGAGCAGGTCCCGGAGCCAGCGAGCCCAGCCTCCGTGGGTCTGGAGAGCGTCACTCTCCAAAGGTAAACGTGGGAGCGTTTCCCCCTTTCCCACACTCGTCTCTAAGGCCTCGCATGCAACCAGGGACTGGGATGTAGAAACCAAGGTCCCGTGTGCAAAATGCCAGGTGAGCGTGTGGAGAAGGACTAGGTCCAGTGGTTGCTAGGCAACAGAAAGCGGAGAAAGAAAATTCAAAGCGGGGCCACGTGCAGGTGGGCGATGTTGGACCAGGCGAGTCCCCTGATGAACCACGCTGGTCCCTCTCCAATCCTGAGAGCCCGGGCTGGTGAGTCAGTGAGAGTCCAGGGTGCTGAGATGGGTTCAGATCACGCCGGTGTGAGCAGAGCCAGACTCTCTCGGGTGAGGCCGTGCAAGGGACGAGAAGCTGGGATGGCGTCCGAGGGTGTGAGCGTGCATCGGGGTTTGTGAGATGCGCTTTGAGTCTGGCCCTAGGAGGAGAAGAAAGAAACATAGAATCCGGACCCAGAGACACAAGAACATTATCCCTGAATTCCAAACGTGCGGCCAGGATGTCATTACTGCGTCCACGACAGGGACCCCCTGCCCTCCACTCTGCTTTGATCAGCATTCCTGGTGTGACTACAGCTTGCAGGGAGCTCGAACCGATTCTGTGGGGTTTGGCAACTGTGGCTAGAATTTGGGACTGCTGAGGAGACAGACAGAGCCCTCAAACAGGCTGAGCGATCTAAAATTATCACTAACTTTGCAGCCTGCCTCACATTTAATCCAACTAGTCACCTTAATGTGCCCCAGGTGTTTGACAAGTGACTTGTGGTTAATAATATTGCAAACTGGCCTTGTTTAACCGAACTGACCAAAATACCTGGAACCACCACTTTGAAGACACTCGTGGCCATTATATTGACCCTAGGTATCTGTTGAGAAGTTTGGGGATTCTCTCTATCATCTTCCAGAGGTAAACTCAGAGAAGAGGGTCGCAGCAGGCTGGGGGGGCCGTCCTGTCGCCGTGCGGCGAGCAGGGCTGGAGGTGGCCCCACGTCAGCCGTGGGCCCTCGTGCGGTAACAGCCCCTCCCCCTCGCTCACAGGTGTGCACGTGTTCGGACTCTGCTCCACGGCCCTCATCACGGACATCATCCAGCTGTGCACTGGGTACCAGGCGCCGTACTTCCTGACGGTGTGCAAGCCCAACTACACGTCTCTGAACGTGTCCTGCAAAGAAAACTCCTACATCGTGGAGGACATCTGCTCAGGGTCCGACCTCACGGTGATCAACAGTGGCAGGTTGGACGCCGAGATCTCGGGACGCTCCTTGTCAGTGTTTGTGTCGTTCATTGACAGCGGAGGTATCCCCTCAGGCAGACAGACGTCTTTCGGTCGTACTGATTTGAGTTTTCTTTTTCTTTTTCAATTCAGTGATCTCTCTAGTAATTATACCATTGGTGGCTCATTCCAAATCTTCCTCTCCATCTTCAAATTTCAGCCTTGCATTTTGCCTCTAATCTTCCTACCCCCAAACCTGACTCATGTTTTGCGATCCACCCTATACTCCTTATGGTTTTAGGTTACCACAGGTGGTTTGTTTTAGGATATTTACAGTCAGCCATGGCTTCCAGCCAGTAGGTACCCTGTATTGACTTAAGTGGAAGACTTAATATCTGTGATATTTACACCTTCGTGATATGTTTTTTTTTTTTTAAAAAAATCCCGTGAATGTTCCTTTTGGGAAATGTGTCTTCCATGAATAAACCCAGAAGATCTGTATAGCTTTTAACCTTGCAGTTCAAAGAATAGGAGACAGAAAAACTCAAGAAACTGCCAATGCATGAAATTTTTTGATCGATAAAGTAAATGATAAATTTGTATGGCAAGAGGTATCTTAGAAGTTCAAGATGAATTATAGAAGGATGACGGGCAGTAAAGGACTGTTAGAAGAATTTATTTGTCATTCAGTGATTTCCCAGAGATCAATTCGAGAGTCAAAAATAAGTTAGTAGGTACACTTAAAGAAGAGCAGAGCCTGCCATTATGTCATTATACACATTCGAGTTCTCGTGGTCCATTCGGTAACTGCTAACCTACCTTTAGGCCCTACATCCTCTATTCTTTCTCAGTCCTTTTACCTTATTTTGTCTTTATTGAATGGCAACGCTTTTTATGGGATACCAAATAATTAGGACATCATTATAACTGAATTTTATTTTTCCACTTTCTTATCCATTAAAAAAAATCTCTATTCTTCTTTTGTCTGTCTTTTTCAGGGTCTCTCTCCCTATCCTGAGTTCCTCTCTCCCTGCTTCTTAAATTATTTAACCGAACAATCAGCTCTGAGATTTTTGAGATAACATTTTACAGTGGCATACACAGAGAAACAGTTTGTTAAAATTAGATTTTTCTTATGCTTGCTAGAGTGTAAAAGACACATTTAGACCCGTTGCTGTGAGAAAATGATTTTGTCTTAAAATTTTATGTAGAGGAAGCCATATATTTAGGTGCATAGAAAAAATGAAAGCTTTAAAATCCTGGCATTTATGAACTTTTACTTTAAATGGATTGATTTACTTTACACGATTCTCACACCAAAGAACAATTAGAATGTCTGCCCGCCTGTTTCCGCTTTGAACCTGCACTCCAGGGCTGTAACGCAGGGATGCGTTCGTCACAAGGCCGGCGTTTTCTATCGGAAAGCGCGTCACTACCAGTCTGTAACACTAACGGCAGTTAGCGTGCTTATTTTATCACTCAGCTAATTCTCCAGAAAAGAAACCAGAAGTTAGTTATCACCTGTTGCCTTGTGGCATCTCTGCTGACGATTCCAACCACGCGGTTGCTCCTGCGGTGACTGTCAGCAGTGTGTCTGAAATGGGTCGTAACTTGACTGTCTCCCTTTGGCAGGAAATCGTTCCCTTCTCAGCACGCAACCCTCGCCGCCTTCGCCGCCGTGTACGTTTCGGTGAGTAACTAGGTCTTTCTCGTCAGTCCGTGTCCTGGAGGAAGTCGGGAACGAGTCTTGTCTCCTACTAGTTCCATCACGTAACCGGGTACTAGCCGAGCAGTGAGCTTGGGCATAGCGGCCCTTCGATACCAGGCATCCGAAGAAGGGAGATAAACACTGTAAGAGCAAAATAACTTTTCTGCACAGCTGTGCATGCATTTAGCCTGGCAACCCCTTCATGTAACAGTACACTTCATGAGAGGGTGTTCTGGACCACGCAAATGTTACACATTCTGCAACCGAAACAGTTGTGTCAGGTACACACACGCGCGGATGCACAGGCTTTACTTTCAGTGGTTCGGTAACTGAGAGTCCTAAGTCGCGTCGATTGGATGCATCCCACACGATGAAACTGTCGCACGCCTGACCCGTGCGACCATTCATGAGGTCTCACGTGAGAGACGCGAACTGGAATTGTGACAAACAGCACAGGGACCGAGCGGTTGTCTGGCCCGTCGTGCTGCCTCCATTTTTCAGACGTCCGTGTAATTAAATGAGGCTGTTTGTTTGATGCGATCTGTCTTGCATTTCCGCTTCCTCGGGCGGAGAACGTAGAAATAGCTGGGGGAATGGAACAGCAAAACTGTCGCAGGGTGGGTCGGCGCGACTGCTGAGTTCAACTCTGTAGTTGATGATGACTTTTAATAGCAAGATGGCCTTTCTAACGGACTCCACCTGTCTCTTCCGTCCGTAAGATGTACTTCAACTCCACCCTGACGGACTCCTCCAAGCTCCTGAAGCCCCTCCTGGTCTTCACGTTCATCATCTGCGGCATCATCTGCGGGCTCACCCGGATCACGCAGTACAAGAACCACCCGGTGGACGTCTACTGCGGCTTTTTGATCGGCGGCGGGATCGCCCTGTACTTGGTAACGGAGTTACTGTCGCTAGTCGGTGAACCGCGGTGTAGAGGGGAGAACACGCACAGACTATTCTGCACCGTAACCATTCACTTAAAATGTAATACGCATTCACGAGAAAAATCTCCGGCTGCCTCTCCGTTCTAAGCCAAAGTGCACACCCCGCTTTCAGTAAAATAACTTAGTAAACTCTTACCGTAGGCCAGAAACTGTGATGTTAGAAGGATCATCGCTTTGCATCCTCACGCACACAGCCCCAAAGCGCCAGGGCCGAGCACAATTTTCCAGATAAGGAAAGTGAATGCCAGTGCAAGCAAAGGCAGTGCAGGGGAAGGTTCGGGGGAAGATCATGTGACGTGCCCGGCAACACAGACTCGGCACCTGGTTACAGCAGACCCAGCCGACGTGGCGTCTTCCACGGTGGTCTGCGCGCATTCGTTTTACGTTCACGCAATACCCGATCCGTGCCAGGTACTATACTGCACATCAAAAGGGTGAGAAATCAGATACGCCCTCAGGGAGTTTACAGTGCAAAGACTAATAAAACTACGGGGGCAGGCAAAAGCAGGTTTCCAGCTGTGAGTACGTGAAACAGTGTTTATTTATTCTTTTATTATTATGTATTAGTTATGATAGTATTTCCCATACAGACAACTGAAAACTACTTTTGCCCCGCCCTCCGCAGTTGCTCGCAGTCTGGTGGACGATTTTCCTAAACTTACAAACTTAAATGCAATTAGGAATATGATGTGAGCTGGGGACTGCTTATCCTGGGAACTCGGGCAGCAGGAGTGTAGACAGATGTCATTTAGCAGATTTGAACCAGACATCAAAGTAGCTGGAGAGGCAGAGGCGTGGCTCTCCCCCATTCCTACCTGCACCCTGCGCCCCGAGATTGGAAATGTTTCTGTTCTGAGCCGATGCCGTTGTGAATTCTTTGGCAGCTCTACGAATGTTAAGCCCACGGGATTCTTTCAGGGGCTGCCGTCCACTGAAATCAGCCCACAAATGGGATGGCAGCTTTGCTCTTATCTCTAAGCGAAGCCCCTCCAACCCTGAGAGCCCAGCAGGGGTTGGATCCTCTGAGCGGAAAGGGTAGAGATTCCGAATCTGAATTTCAGCCTTTTTCAAACTTTTATCCCCCAAATCAAAAACAAGAAACCTGAATGCGAAGACACGATTAAATAAAATGTGGCCTGAAGGTCATGGGATAGCGCCAAGTTGATCGGATATTCTGTCCCTACCTCAGAGCGAGTGGAAATCGGGAAAGAATGCGGGCCCCCCAGTCGAGCACAGCTTCCGCCCTGTCTTCCGAGAACGCGCCGCCCGAAGCTGAGCGCGTGCGTGGAGCTGTGCTCGACCGGAGCGGCCACAGCAGGTCTCTGACCGTGCTGCAAACCCTGGTGTCAGGTTTCGTGAGTGCTCCGTTGGCCTGTGTTCTCCGCACTTCTTCTGCCATCCATCCTAAGGGATGATTGAGCACCCGAGGGGTCACTCAAGAAGGGAGTCCCAAACCCAGAAAGTGGGACTGCTCTGAAAAGCAGAAGGATAGTTCTATATCTCTCATTGTCCAACTTTGCTTCTCACAACATTCAGAGGATGAAATATACACAAAGCATCCGGTGGGATGGAGAAAGGAGAGGAAATCCAACTACTAATAAAAAATCATGGGCTCCGAAGTCCCCGACAGTCAGCACGGTGGCTTGTGACATAACTTACAAACCATCTCCCCACTCGTGGAGGTTCTCGCAGGGGTTTTGTTTTCTGGGTTAGTCAGCGGTGTTTAGCGAGCGCGAACCTTATTAATGGGGGGCACAGGGTCCTGGGGGTGAGGCCAGGGCAGCAAGCGCGGGTCCCGCGCGGTCAGTACTCACGGTCTGTCTTCCGCACCAGGGCCTGTACGCAGTGGGGAACTTCCTGCCCAGCGAGGAGAGCCTGTTCCAGCACAGAGAGGCCCTCCGGTCTCTGTCGGACCTCAATCAGGACCCCAGCCGGGTGCTGGCTGCCAAAAACAGCAGCAGCAGCGATGGAATCGCTCACACTGAGGGCATCCTCGCCCGAAACCCCCGGGACGCCAGCTCGCTGACCAACCTCAAGCGGGCGAACGCCGACGTGGAGATCATCACCCCGCGCAGCCCCATGGGCAAGGAGAACATGGTGACTTTCAGCAACACCCTGCCCCGGGCCAGCACGCCGTCCGTGGAGGACCCGGTCCGCAGGAACGCCAGCATCCACGCCTCCATGGACTCGGCCCGGTCCAAGCAGCTGCTCACCCAGTGGAAGAGCAAGAACGAAAGCCGCAAGCTGTCTCTGCAAGTCATCGAGACCGAGCCCGGGCAGTCGCCGCCCAGGTCCATAGAAATGAGGTCCAGCTCGGAGCCGTCCAGGGTGGGGGTCAACGGAGACCCCCATGGCCCCGGGGGCCAGTACCTCAAGCTGCAGCCGGGCGCCGTCCCCGGCTGCAACAACAGCATGCCCGGGGGCCCCAGGGTGTCCATCCAGCCCCGGCCTGGGTCCTCGCAGCTCGTGCACATCCCCGAGGAGACCCAGGAGACCGTGGGCGCCTCGCCCAAAAGCAGCTCGGCTCGCGCCAAGTGGCTGAAGGCGGCGGAGAAGACCGTGGCGTGCAACCGGAGCAACAGCCAGCCGCGGATCATGCAGGTCATAGCCATGTCCAAGCAGCAGGGCGTCCTGCAGAGCAGCCCCAAGAACACGGAGGGCAGCACCGTCTCCTGCACCGGCTCCATCCGCTACAAGACCCTCACCGACCACGAGCCCGGCGGCATCGTCCGCGTGGAGGCTCACCCGGAGAACAACCGGCCCATCATCCAGATCCCGTCCACCGAAGGCGAGGGCAGCGGCTCCTGGAAGTGGAAGGCCCCCGAGAAGGGCAGCCTCCGCCAGACCTACGAGCTCAACGATCTCAACAGGGACTCGGAGAGCTGCGAGTCCCTGAAAGACGGCTTTGGGTCCGGAGACCGCAAGAGAAGCAACATCGACGGCAGCGAGCACCACCACCACCACGGCATCGCCACCATCCGGGTCACCCCGGTGGAGGGCAGCGAGATGGGCTCCGAGACGCTGTCCGTCTCCTCCTCGCGCGACTCCACGCTGCGGAGGAAAGGCAACATCATCTTGATCCCCGAGAGAAGCAACAGCCCCGAAAACACTAGGAATATCTTCTATAAGGGGACCTCCCCAACCCGGGCTTATAAGGATTGAGCCATGTCTGTTCAATCATTTGGGTGCACCCCCCCAAAAAAAGACCATAGGTTGATTCTCCTTGTGTTCTGTTCCAACAAAATTGGGGAAACCTCTTGTCCAACCAGATCGCCCACCGTCAGCCAGCCCGGGACTCAGTGACTCTTGAGAACTGCGACCATCAGGCTTGTACGTTTCACATCGAGGGGAGGAAAAAGCACAACGCAAGACCCAACGAATGTGAGCCCTGGGCAGTCTCCTCTGAAGGCCTGTCTTCGAACTCCAAAGGCTGGCAGAGGGCAGTCTCGAAAGACGGTGGTTTCCTCCCACGTATACTCCTTTACTTCCCGAATGTGCCAACGTCAGGGGCTCTTCTTCCTAATTCGCCGTGGGGACCCGGAGCCGGTGCCCCCTCGGCAGAGGCCATGCGGTTTTATATATCCATTCTGCAGAATCGTGTGCGCCGGGCACGCCGCCTGGGCGGTGCTGGTCGGCATCGTTTCCCCCCCCCCCCGTGTAAACTCTCCAGTTCTAGCTAGCTGTGAACCCGTGGTGTGTGCGATCCCCTGCCCACGAAACGCTCCCGTGTCGGGACGACGCTGGCTGCTTCGTGGTGGAACAGGCCCCCGCAGCCTCCCCCCCCCGTAGCGGGGCTCTGTCACAGCCCAGACTCGAAGAGGTTTTGTGCGGGTGTTTTGGTTGGTTTTTTTTTTTTTTCTTCCAAAATGATGCTTTCTTCAACAACAGAAATTGTGTGGGAATATTTTCACTCCAAGGGAACAAACAGCTAGTGCTTTTCTGAAGTCATTGTTTTCTGCTTACTTTTTATTTACGCACAGGCACTGCTCATGAAGATTCCGGGTTTTAGTGGGTCAGTCTGCATAACTTAAAAACTAAGTTGTTTTAAGAGAATCTTTTGAAACGGTTGCGATCCTATTTTGTATTTTATGGCTTCTACTTTATTTATGGACTTCTAAATTTGTTTGATGTTATAGACATGTTCTTCTATTTTTAAGTGAAAATAGTAGTCAATATTCCTTGAGCAAAATATATTGCTGTGAGTTTATAAACAGGAAATGTGAACCAAAACGTGACATCATGAGTTACATCGCCTGCTCGCTTAGTTGCTACCTTAACAAGTAATCCAAACGTGTCATTCAGTTCCAGATCACTCGCTTCTTTTGACATGCTGATAACTGGTAAGTTAGAGCCACCATCAGTGGGTTTTACCTTCCTCCCTATTTTTGTTCACTGGGCACCAACAGATAGACTCTGAAAAATATGCCAACTGATCATAAAAATATCTCGCAGAATAAACAAAGAATGTATTTCTTCAAAATATCGAAACGGGCACGGTTTTAGTGCTTCGTGTGCATAACAACAGTTTTTCTATCTATCCCGAGTGAAGCTTTGAGCCTAGATCAAAGGAAACAATATTTTCCAAAAGAATGAAAAAGCAAACCAGCCTGAGGTGTTTCCAGCTTAAAAATTTAGTGTAAGAATAAAGAAGTATTTGGTTCTTGGAATTTAGCACGAGACCTTTCCTACGCCGTTTCTTAAGAATTCTCGTCTGTACTTGAGGACGGCCAGCGGGGTCAAAGGTCACAACGAGGCTGGTTGACCTGGGTCTCGGGGTGGTTTTCAGAGTGAACAGAAGGCGCTGTTGAGAGGTGAGGGCACCCCACCATTATCCCTCCTGCAGGAAAGGGGCAGAGCTTTCTAGAGCAACCGACCTCCTCGTTAGGGACTAGGGATTCCGCTGAAACCAGCAGAATTGAAAACTGGCAATAAAACACAGATTCACCCACATCTCTGGTGGCAACTCCCTTCTCGGAGAGGGGCTGGGGCCGAAACGCGGCCTTCACCGGTCCCCAGGCCGCCGCCGCTCTGCCGTGCCCGGCGCTGGCCCCTCCGGAGAGGAAGGCGGGCTGGCGTTGGCACTCCGCAGACAGCGACTCAGCTGCAGCGGTTCAGGTGTGGTGTGGTATTTCCTAACCTTTCCTATTTCTTAGCAGACGATTTTAAAGTACTTCTCTAGTCATTGACTTTCTTTTTCTTTACATAAATATTGATATATTCTTTTTCTACTCCAAGTGCCAAAGGCTACCGTTTTTAAAGACTTAAATTGTACCACATTGTTAAGGAAATAAAACGATAGTGGCTAGAACTCAGACCTCTGCATGTATATTTGATAACACATCTTTTGTAAAAACAAAAGTAATGATGAAAAATTTGTTTACATTCCACTGGTACCTTAATTTAAACTTCAATGAGACTAATAGGTGGTATCTCTTCTTAGGGTTCTATTGATCTTATTTGCTGACGAGGGCACTTTTCCCTGTGTTAGGCTGTGCTTTACTGATAAAACCAAGTGTTGAATAAAGAGAGTTAATTATCTTTTTAAAGTAAATAAAATTATGAAAGTATATATAATATATATAAAGTATCGTGTTTAATAAAATGTTACGCAACGTTTTCCAAACTGATAAAGTTTGTACAGTGCTATAATGTATTTTGTTATGTACAGATCACAGCTATTGTGTGAGTATATTGTGCTAACATCATAGAAATAAAGATTAGATTTCTTCATCAAAGTTGGAACGTTTGGGGGTTCTTTTTTGCTTCATAGTATGTATGAATGGATAACAATTTGGCTTAGAGGAAAACAGGTGAAGAAATAAGAATGAACCAGAACTGATTATATTTATAATAGTTTAGAAGAAAGATTGTTGCACTAGGGAAAAAAGTTTGTCAAACCAGGACATAATGTTTCCTTATCATTCAGAATTTTTATTGCATGAGGATTAGAGGAGTTCTTTTAGGCTTATTCAGACATAAATTATTCACATAGCAACACTGTAGAGTATAAAAAATGAAAATGTGGGCAAGTCGTGGTCAGTTTTCCTGAATCGATTTCACTAAGAGTAGTTGATGTACAAATCTTCCCAAACATCGTCACCCTCTGTGCTGGGTTTTCCCCAAAAGAATGCATCACGGTTAACCCCAGGACTGTGTCTCAAGCCAGGAACCCCTGTCGTTCGAGCACTGATGTTGATGCTGATGCTGATTCGGATGCTGATGCGGATGCGGTTGCGGATGCTGATGAGATGCTGATGAGATGCTGATGTTGGTGCTTCACGCAGCTCCCTCAAAGGTACCAACACACATCTTTAGATGGCAGCCAGGACTTAACTCTTTACTCAAAGGATCCTTAAGTGGCTTGCAGACTGGAACATGAAGTCACAGTTGCCCAGTAAAGCCACCAAGTTCATACGATCACCCCACAGCAACTAAGTTCATGATCCCAGGCAACTGCATCATGATGGCCACCTGGCCAAAACCACTATTATAAGGTGCCATGAACCGAGCAAAACATACTGGTTTCAGGGACCTTCACCAGTGAGAAAACCATGTGTATCTTATAATGGGTGAAACACAATGTTCGGCCTCCCTGGGTCTTGAATTTTTGTCTTTAAAATGGGGGCAGTCAGCTATATTATCCCATCTAAAGGATGTCCTGAAGTCTTTTCCAAACGTCTGTGGGTTACTATCACGTCTGCTGTGCAGAGAGCGAAATCTCTGGGAGTTGCACATTGTTGAGTCAGCTCGGACTCCCAGCGCCCCCGCGAATGAGTGGTGTCCACAAGGCCCTGTGCTCATCCCCGCTCAGCTCCCAGAGACTCACCCCTGTGGCTTCTTTTGGGTCAATACATCTCACAGCTGGTATTTTTCATTTCCAGCTGCTTTCTGTTTTTCCCAACAAAAAAATATCACTGGTCTAAAACAAGTATTGTCATCTTTGACCACAAAGTTAGTGTGAGCAAGGCGCTGGGGTTGCTCAAAGCATCAACCATTTCACTGCAAGTTCTATCGAAACGGGTGATTTGTACACAAGTACCCTGGTCCTAGTACCTGTGTCATGCTGTGCCAGGCGAGTGGATTCCGCGTTATAAACGTAAGAACTACCATTAGGGCCCGTGTTATTTCTGGTTTTTACAGGTCAAGTTCTTTACTCAATATATGTGGGTCATTTCATATTATAGTTCAAAAGGGGTATGCAAATCTTTGCACAGTTCAGAGAGTAATTTAATTAAAATAGTATAATTGAAGGACATCAAAAGAAAAGAAATGGCTTGATCTGAAGGGAATGCGTGGCCTGGAAATTGGATCGTGGTTTGTTTGTGATGGGATATTTCGTTTCCTCTGCTCATTCAATGTGTCTCTTGACTTGATTCCGTAGAGCTCTTCTAAAATGCGCTAGATCAAATGCTCCAGTTTGAAGAAAATACAGACTTCCGTCATCGTGTAAGTTATTACGGGTGAGACCCAAGTGGAGGAAATCCATAGTGATCACACTTGCTAATTATGAAAAATATCTAGATGAGCCCTCTGATATTGAAAGGACTTCTAGGCCCTGGCTGGGTAGCTATGTGGATTAGAGCATCATCTCAGTACACCAAGGTTGAGGGTTCAATCCCTGGGCGGGGCACGCGCAAGAATCAACCAATGATTGCATCGGTAAGTGGAACAACGCACCTCTCTCTCCCCCCTCCCTCCCTCTCCCTCTCTCCACACCCCCTCTTTTCCTTCCTTTCTAAAATCAATAAACCAAATTAAAATATTTTTTTAAAAGAAGTGAATTTGATTTCTGTCCATACAACTGTAAGCTGATGAAAGCCCCTAATTCTGTGCGTGTGTGCGATGCAAGGAGAGGGGAGAACCGAGCAAAATTATAGTTCTGCCACCAGGTCCACCTACCCAACCTGCTGAGCGCCCAGCCTGCTCCCCCCTGCCCTGCCTTCCTTCAGAACTTCAGTTGTTGCCTAGGAGAAAAATCCATCTAGATTCTGATGTTAGCTTTCAAAATAGTCCAGCCAACAAGCAGACTAATGAGTCTGAAGCAAAAATTATGACGACTGTACGTATATAAAATGTCCCTGTCTCTGAGCCACCTCAGAACACTTTGTCCCCTCGAGAAGGGACACTGGATATCCCCCAGCCCAGACACTCGTCCCCGCTGTGTTACAGTCCATGTCTTCTAGCCTGGGACCTCCTCTGAGAAAAAAATGTCATCTCTGAGTGCTGGGAAAACTGAACTCGCTCGTCCCCAGCTCAGCCTTTCCCAGTCTGCATCGAAATTATTTAGTGAAAGATCTTTTTACAGATATTTTCAAAGGTATAAAGAGCAGTATTTTCAAAAATAAGTCACAATGAGTCAAGGACTTAGATGTAGAAGGTACCAGTATACTCTTTAGTAAAAAACACAGGAGAAAATCTGTGGGGCCTAGAGCAAGGACTAGTTACGAGTCCTTGGTTGAATCCGTGGTCTTTAAATATTTTTTTCCTACTTGTAGTTTATCCTTTCATCCTAGTACCAGGGTCTTGCAAAGAGCAAAAGTTTTAAATTTTGATGAGGACCAATTTATCTTTTCCCTTGACAGGCCATGTTTTTAAAGTTAAATTTAAAATATATCTTAACATCCTCAAAACTCAACAGTAAAAAAACACACAGTAAACAGTAAAGATGGAACTAGTAGGATAAGAAATGGACAACGATGGGAACAGACATTTTTATCAAAGCAGGCAAACTGCAAAAAGGCCCACGAACAGCGACATCATTAGCTAGTTAGGAAATGCAAATTAAAGGCACAGTGAGATCTTACAGTACAGCTACCAGAATGACTAAAATTAACAAACAGTGACCCTACCAAACGCCAGCAAGAGTGTGAAGAAACTGGATCACTCACCCATTGCTGGTGAGAACAGAAAATGGTATAACCGCCCAAGGAAAACAGGTTGACAATTTCTTATTTAGAAAAAAAAAAGTAAACATACCCATATGTTTCACCTGGGAATTGCAGCCTTGGACATTTACCCGCAGAAATGGAAACTTACATCTCCACAAAGAATGGTATCTATGCAGTCATCTCAGTTTTATTAATAATGGGCAGAAACTGCAAACAATCTCGACGTCCCTCGTGGGGGAAGGGCCAAGCCTACTCTTCCACAACCGCTCAGCAATACTGCTCTGCCCCAGAAGGAAGCGAGCCGTCCGTACATACGCACAACCGCGGTGGCTCTCCAGGGGCTGGCGCTGAGTGGCAAGGCCAGTAGGGAAAGGTGACCGGCTCTGTGATTCCATTTCACGTCACGGCACAGCTGGAAGCAGCCCCTGGCTGGAGAAGGGGCGTGACCACGTTTAACTCACGGCTTCCAGCGTTTTTCTGGTTGTCACCCTTTCCCAGCAGGAGTGGGGGTGGCAGGGAGGAAGGCAAGGATGAAGCAGCTTTGTCTTTAAGGCACCCAGTTGGCCCAAGCTACAGGGTGCGGCAGAAGTAAGGCCTGCTTGCGCATGGCTGGTAGGATTGTAATACGGGTGTAATGATTCATAGTTTTAACTTGAACACGTCACCTGAAATGTCAGATGGTGTGCTTGAGGGTGATATTGTCATGTCATAAGATTGCATGCTTATGCTTTGGTAATAAAAGATTTTGTCATACCTAGGGGCACTATTTGTGCTGGACCCTGTAGATGGCCTGGCTGCGGAGAAGCTGGGATGTCATCTCGGCTGAGGGAGCCCGGCCCGGCTGACACGTGGCATCTTCTCCAACCGGGTGGAGGGACGGGAGTGGCTCCGGGGGCTGCCGACGAGTCTCTGTCACACCAGCCTCAAGGCCTTCACCATACGACCCCCGGACCCTGACATCCCACTACTGCCCCATCCAAACCGGCTGCGGCAGCTCTGCGAGCTTCTTCGCGTGTCCGTGCGTGCGGTTTATTTTTAACTTTCTTTCTGGAAACTCTTCCCAC
The DNA here is from genome assembly GCA_039655065.1 of Glossophaga mutica. Taxonomy (NCBI): domain Eukaryota; kingdom Metazoa; phylum Chordata; class Mammalia; order Chiroptera; family Phyllostomidae; genus Glossophaga; species Glossophaga mutica. The sequence continues at coordinate 3,483,987 of CM077316.1, forward strand.
CCCTGTCTCGCTCCCCTTTGTCCCCCAAAGCTAAATCTCCATGTACCATCACGCAGCTCGAGAGCTGGGAGGCTTTGAGATATCACGCGCCCATTCACGGATAATCACATAATTACTTACGTTTCACACACGAGGAAGTGAAAGCACACAAGAGGTGGCTCACTCAAAGTCACACAGTCGGCAGGTGTCAGGAGGGCACTGACGGCCGCAAAGAACTGCCTTTGGTTCATTTTTACATCCCTAACACTGAGCACATCGCCTACCGCAGCGGCTGGAAATTCAGGATACGTTTGGAATGAGCGAATGAATGAGCAATATTCTGACACGCAAACGGGCACGCTTTTCATAAAAGGCTAACCTGGCTCTCCCTTTTGAGAATAGTTATAGATCTTTTTTTTTTAATTTTTTTTCTTTTAGATTTTATTTATTTATCTTTAGAGGGGAAGGGAAGGAGAGAGGGAGAGAAACATCAATGTGCGGTTGCCTCTTGTAGGTCCCCTGCCGGGAACTGGCCTGGCAACCCAGGCATGTGCCCTGACTGGGAATCGAACCGCGATCCTTCGGTTCGCAGGCCCGCGCTCAATCCACTGAGCTACACCAGCCAGGGCTAGTTATAGATCTTTGTTCTGTAGGACCAATGTATTCACTTAATCATAAAGTCTGGACTATGGTATCCACTTGATTAACAAGGCGTTGAATATCTAACCCACACAAAATGGCAAGTTCTGTATAAACAGCTCCTCGCCTAGTAGGTGCTCAGTGAATATAAGAATTGAGTGAATGCAGAATGTTCTATCTCCTACGAGTGAAAAATCATGAAAACAAATAAATAGCAGGGTTTATTGCATAAAGGGAAGTATTTGGAAGAGAAGGAAATGGCTATTTGATTGTAGCCTGAAGCTCCTGGTTCTCAGACATCTCCTCCAAGACTCTGAAGCCAAATTTATGTTATTTGTATTTTTTCCCTTTTTCTTATTTGAAGTATCTTTTAAAAATGTTGACATGGTGCACGCCAGATTTTCTGGAACAAGCTGTCTCTTCACAACGGTGGTTTGTTCGAGCGCCCCCGCCCCCGCAGCAGTCTGTGGGGGCAGCTGCCAATAAAAAACACCGACTTAGTCTATCGTTTAAAAACAGGCCTCTTGACAGTCAGCATTCATGGCTGTTTCCAAATTCAAAGTCGGATATTGCCGTCCAGGGACCCCAGGGATTTCGTCGTATCTGGCAGAGCCGCTGGCCCCGTCCGTATTCCCGCACATTCTCCCGCTGGACTACCGCCACTGCTTTCAGAACTGGGCAAATTCTGCCGACTCCTCCGGGGGCCACCACCACGGACTGCAGGACACGGTGGCTGAGCAGGGCGCTGTCCCCTTCACGCAGGTTTAATGGGGAGGAAAATCAAGGCGAGGCGACATTCCTGCTGCCTCCGCCTTCCTTTGCTCTGCACGCTCCCGCGGACGCGAGTCTATACAGACGCAGCCGAGCCACCGCAGGCGACCGTGGACGCGGGAGGAAGGCACATGCAAACTCGGCGCTAAAATGAACTCCCTGTAGCCAGCGGAAAAAGAACTCAGGAAGGGAAGCTCTTCACACTGTTCCACATCACCGATTACCTCGGTTTCTCGCTTTGCTTCTATCTTTTCGATAATTCAAAGCACCTTTTCTCTCTGGTAGACTTGGCTGAGCAAACCTCCGACATCGGCCTTTCTTGGGTTCTTGTTAGAACCACGTCCTGGGGAGAGAGGTTCTCCGAAGTCTTTGGGGGACTGGGGCCGTTCAAGTTCCACCAAACTTTTGGATTTGGACTCTGATATTCCCCCATCAGAATGAGGTGTAACTCGAACCCTTGAGTCTTCCACTGCTTAGTTATGACCTAAATCTCGGTGCCCGCCCCCCGCCCCCCACCCCCGGATTTCTGCGGTCCTTCCTTTCCTTCCTAAGCACTTTCATTTCCATTTTCACCCTGACACTTTTTCTTGTGACTCTAAGTTTCTACGTCTCTTCTTTTCAGAGACGTTTCTGTTTCTTGGTATTCAAAAACAAGTGTTTATTCATTCATTTGCATTGTATTCACGACATTATTTTTCTTGGGTTAGTCCAAGGAAGACTAGTTTAGATGTAGTCTTTGGGGGGAAAAAAACAAAAACGAGCAAACAAGGGCCTCTTCCAAAACCCATGCCCAGCCAGGGCAGGGTCTCTTTCCATCGCTGCACGGAGCCGCTAGGCCGTTTCCAGCCCCCTTGGTCTTCGGTGGACGCCGGGAGCCCGGCAGGGGGCCTGCTCCCAGCCGCCCAGAGCTGAACCTCCCAGCGGCCCCGTGGGCCCCGGCTCTGCTCGCCTCACTCTGTGCCCTTGCCCACGTGCCTCGCGAGACCTCGGAAGGTCCCTGCTGCGTGGCTCCACGACCAGTCAGAGACATTCTTTCCGTTCTTGCGGTCTGGAGTGCCAGGCCTAACCAATACGAGGCGTGCGGGTCTGCGAATGTGGGTGCAGAACCTTTAAGAGAAAATGCACACCTGTCAAACCTTCTAAGTAGAGGCTGCACGAGTGTTTCAGGTCGCCCTCTGGGCCTCCTGTAGCCTGTTGCTAACGATCTGAAAAGACGGAGAGAGAGGGCCAGGGAGGTAAGTTTCCATAGGAACACGCGTAACAACGCAAAAGCTCGCGAGAGCTGGAGGACTGCCCGCAGGTAAGCTGAACTTGCACCAAGGGTGCGCTGTGAACAGCACGTTGACCTAAGTTAATTGCATTTTCAAAGTTCGTCTCCGAAAACCTTCCATTGCTCATAAATATTTAGTAGTTTTTAAGTGTACGAACATGAACTCTCTGGCCTCTGAAAATAAAAATATTTTAAATCAGAAATTAACTACGTTTTTATTTGGATTGGTACTATATTTGAATATGGGGGATGGCTAGCATAATTATTCTATGAGAAAATTAAGGCACTGCAAAACAATTAATTTTTCTTAAATATTAACTCTGTAGTATAATACATCTAATTGTAAAGCAGAAAGCCTGCAGAATCAACAAGTAATCACAGAGTAATTAGCAACTTGTAAAACTTTTCTAAATTTACAAGATGAATTGATAAGAAATAATTCAATTTAGAAGAAAACTTGTTAACTTGCAGATAACCTTTCGCAATCAACATGGGGAAGTGAGGTTAATCTGTACTATATTTTAAGGACCTGGAGGAAAGAATTCCATTTTAGAAAAATCTATAATTCTTACCTACATTCTAAAACTTCTACTTATAGCTCGTGAAAAGGAATTTAAGTTTTAAAATAGTGACAACATGTGAGTTCTGGAAACCTCAGAATTATCTTTAAATCCTTCTTTCTTCTCTCCATGTCCAACTCGCCACAAAGCCCTGTGCCTGTCACCGGTCACTTGTCACCTCTCCACCTTTCCCCACGCTCTCTCCCCCTGACCCCAGCTGCGCTAGGCCCCCCCCACCCCGCAAGCCTCCAATGCCCCACGGCAGACGCCACTTCCGGCCTGCATTCCCTTGCCCACTCTCCGGATACACTCCTGCGTTGCCCAGAAGGGCCTCGTTGAATTCTTCTGCCGCATAACGTGCCTGAATGATGGGGAGGTCAGTGTGCTGAACTTCCCAGGGCAATCCGCCTTTAAAAGGGAGATTTAGAACCCCAAGACGTTAATTCATTTGCTGACTCAAAGCTTTGGAAATGGGGAAACAATTTTTTGTTGAAGTAAGGAAACAAATGGATACACATCGGAAGGACAGATCTATGAGGTTGGAGTTTCAGCAGCAGCCCAGCTGGAAACCCCGACAGTCCCTTAATCTGCGTAGTTTCGGCAACTAGCTCCCTCACGCACAACCACCAGCTCGGCAACGACGTTTTGGAAACTCAGAAGCACCCCAGTGTGTCTTTCACCGCGGTGCCGAATTTGCAGCACCTGGCACCGTTGCCGTGGAGATTATGGCGCGGTTACAAACAAGAGTCCCTTTAAGAGTTGGCAAGAGGTACCAGATATTCGATCTCACGGCCCCTTCCCACCTGTGCAGGTGACCGAGGCTGCGTCCCTGACATGGTGGGACAGAGACTCCTCCAGGAGGGTGAGAGGTCTGACCCTCAGAAGCGCACACTGCACCCTGGGGCCAGAATCCATCTAAAGGGCTCAGAGTCAAGAGAAAGTTTACTGGCCATAAATGGATTTCGAAAACCCAGCTTCTTCCTGCAACGGGACCTCAGAATGATGTCAGGCAGGGTAACAATCTCCAGGTCAAGGAGCGAGAAATGCATTTGGAGGACTTTGTCCAGCACGAGAAGAAGAACTAAAGCTACTGTCATCAGTGTGTCCGGAGGAACCCTGCCCAAGTTCAACAAATCAAAGGACATCACAGGCCTTCACATATGTGTGTGCACTTCAGCACGGAACTCCAAAATACTCAAAGCAAAACTGGGCTGGACTCAAAAGGCGAAATGAACACATCACCAGTACTTACGTTAACACCCTTTTCTTTGTAGTTGATAGGACAGGCAGAAAAAAGGTTGCTAAGAACACCGAAGCTTTGAAAGACATTACCAAAAGTTGACCTAACTGAGATTTATGCATTGCACACAACCACAGAACACCACCCATCGCTTGTCTGGCGGAACAAGTCTGCACGGAGCCATAACCCTCCGTCCCCAGGCCTTGGAGACACCCGGCGTCACTTAATATTTACTTCTTCCGCTCCGAGCATTTTTCTTTTCCTTTAGTAGACATAGAGGAATGCAATCCCATGGTCCCTGGTTTGTCAAGTCAACTTTGGGGACGTTTTCAACTAGACAAGGGCCATGCTTTGAATTATGGAAACATGAATTACCCTGTGCTTGCTGGTGAATTATACACTTCCTTTGCCATTTAGAAAAAATGCAGCTCCTCGTATTGGTTTGTGTGGGGTTAAACTGCAAGTCGCCTTGGAGCTTAGGGTATAAACCAGTATCAATTTTCTAAACAAAGGATCTTGACATTGACATTCTTCCTTCCCACTGCACTGTTATACTGCTGAACACCCACAGGTGAGACAAATCCATTCATCAAGCCATTTATCAATAGAACATTTGCTTTCCTCGTTTTACGTTTCATGAATTAAAACGTGGCTTTAAAGGGGAACTAAGCCCATCCCTACCAGAATTAGCTGTAACGCTGACTGCGCCGTCATCCGTGAAGCTCGCGAGCGCATGCACGCATTCGGGAATGACACATCAGCGCACCAAGTGTGCCCACGGAAACGCCCACGCAAGTCATCGCCCTGGGCGATGACTTAGCACTTTCCTGGCCACGTGTTCTGATTGCTGGCCTCTTCTCCGGTTTCCCCCGGTGGTCTTAACACAAAGTAGTTAGAGGGTGTAGGTTTGAGTCAAGATACATATCCGCCAAATCAAAGAGATTCGGACATTGCATTGGACATAGGCTGAATAGTGGAAATTTAGAGAGAGGAATAATAGTTGTTTGCCTTAAGATGCAGACCTCTCAAAGTACATTAGAGCTTTATATGTATCCACTTTTCTTTAAAAAAAAAGATTTCTTGACAGCATCTTAAAATGAGAGCATGCCTAGCTTCATTATTGTTGCACGAATTTATTCTAGGAGATAAACCATAGTTGTAAACTGTTTTTCCATCTGTTATCCTTTGACAAAATCTATTTTGCATTTTTCCCAATAATTAGGAGAAATTTTGAGTTTTATTGCTTTCTATTCATAACACCCACATCCTTACTTACACTTCCATGGTCCCTGAACCAATTGCCATTTTAGTTTCTATGGCAACTCTGCCAGTTGCCTACTATAAATAGATATTTTATAATAATAGCGGGCTTATAAAAGTTCAATCTTTGACTACCCTTCTGCAACAAAAAGAATCACTAGGAAAAAATAATATATGAATCAAGGTTTGAGGAAACAGACATCTTTTTCCTGTCGGGGCGTACAAATAGAAGGCTACAACTGAAAGCCTACGTAGACGACTTCTGGCCAGTCCACATGAAAAAAAGAATACACAGGTATGTAAAAACAGAAGTGTGCAGGTGGGATATCCTTTTAACTTCACCCCCCCTTAGAAAAATTCATGGTATCTTTATACGGAACGGTTATTAACCACATATGAACTCTGCGTCTCTTTCACCAGCTCCTGCTCACACCCAGGCTGGGGCGCAAGCAGGCAAACATGGGCTTACAGTTGTTCGTATGGAAAATAACACAACAGTTAATAAATAGTGACTGTATATATACATATATATATATATATTTCACATGATATCATCTCCATGGAGCTGTGAGCTCCTTTACCTGTTTATTTATTCCTCTGGGTCCCCAGGCCCCCATCCCGGGGGCTCACTCCATGTTGCTGAGTCAATCAGTCCTTATTACGCTGGTCCCTTGTAACCAGAAAAGAAAGCCCACAACTCGATGGAAGTCGGTGGCGCTTTACTATACTTTGAAAGAATTATATTTTTATGCCACATTTGGCCTTGTTCCTAAATGCTTTTTCATACCAGATGATTGTGGGGTTTTTCTTCACTTTAATCGGAACAAGAGGGCCACCTGCAGCTGTCTTACAAATGAGGAAGGGAACAAAAAGATCAAAAACAACCATGTTCAAAAATCCCTATGTGTGTAGAAAAGGAATATTTGGAACAAAATACTCATATGCGAATACCGGTCAAATTTTTCTCTTCTTCTGGAATTTGACAGTAAGTATCATTAGCATTATACGTTCTGGGTGGATTCGTGACACAAATCGATATATTGTATTGCTTGTGCCCTTTTAATCTAGAAAATGCTTGTTAGCAGGGACAAACATATATTACTCCTGGCAGCTTGGAGTCACATTAATCACTCCTTTGGAGGTTCCTCCTGAGAGTTATTGTAAAAGCATGAAGAAGCTGCAAGAAAGTAACTTGATTCTACTGTATTCACTACAATGTTCCATTAATGGACTCAGTGTTCGCATTCATTTCAGGGTAGACTGCATAATGAAATCTGTGTTAGACACTTAGTGTCTGTTAGACTTTGAAGCTGCCTTGTATAAAAAAGCAGAAGTTGATCTGATCAGGTACCTAATAAGTGAAGTAGTTGTCCCTTGTATTAATCAAAATATCTTCCATTATAACAAAAATTAGATCCAAGTCCATAATGAAGCTATTATTTCTGATGCTTGGTGGCTTATGATTAAATACATATTTCTGATGCTAAAGAAACCCAGCTGTGTCTTCAGTTATATTTGGTATGCCTTCAATAAACAATGCCTTTAAAAATATATCATTGTTGTACGTATGAGAAAGAAAACGCAGCATCGAAAATCAAATATAGCAACGCCTTCCGTTTCTTGACCTACGCGGGTGAGCGGAACGTGGACCAGAACGTGTTCCCCCATCTCCACAACGGTGGTGTTTCGTTTGAATAAACTACCAGAAAATGATGATTTTTAAAAAAATGAGTTGTGATGTTGAAAAACAGACCTTACTATCTGGGAGGAATGGCTACTTCTAGAAACTGGATGTCATGAGACACGCCCAGACCGGGAATCGGATTATTTTCCTGGTGTTCTCTTTCCATAAATATAAGCGCCGCTGCCACGTGAGCAGTGTTTCAAGTTCAAGGCCTCCCTGCTGCTTTCTCTCCATCCGCTTTCCGAGTGGCCGGGCCTGGCCCTGGGTCTGGGCACACGCCTGTGTGAAGACTCTTTGGAAACTGAATTGCTTGCATTTCTTTTAAAGGTTGACAAACTCTCCTTGGTGTACGGTCCAATTCCTTTCCTCTCTGAGAGTTTTAGAGTATGGGAATGCTCAATTCTCAATGAAACAACAGCATTCTCACAGGCACAAACATTATTACTATTAATTATTATGTGCTCTAACAGGTCTTATCTAATGTTACGCCACTTGCCTCTGACAAGTCTTACAAGTCTTGGAAAGCTTATGACATCTTAGCCTGTTTGTGTCTGTCCTAAGGCCACACTTGAGTTCCAAGATATCTCCTGCAGCCCCAGCCCCTCAGCCCTAGTGAGCCATCGGTCCCCGATGGGATGGCTTTCCCATCACAGGCACCAGAATCCATCCTACAACACAGGTGCCTTTGACCTTTCAGATGTCCACGTGGGAAGTACGGAAAGGAGGCTACAGGGCCAGTGTCCACCATTCACTCTGACACCTGCAGTCACCATCGTGTCCCCTCCTGCCCTGCGCCGCTTCTTCCTATGACAATACTCACGCTGCCTGCCCCCGCCCCCAACTTTGCAGTCAGGGTCCCTGCCCGCCCAGTCGTCCCCAGCCTCCTCGAAAAAAGAGGCCTTCTGGCTCTGGGTGGATTCTGCCCCATCCACGTGTGGGCTCAGAAAAGCTTGCCAAGTGCCTTTCCGGTCCGCATTTCCTGTGGAACGCAGTACGCAGTCTGAACTTGGCTTCATGCTGAGCTCTGAGACCTCATCACGTTGCTCACAGACCTGCTCTCGGACCCCTGTGTGACTTCCATTTCTGGGGTGCTCTCCCACCCCCAACTACCAGTCTTTTCCTGTTCTTCCTATTCACAGAGAAGCAACAAGAATTCACTCAACAAACACCATATACCAAGAATGGACTTCATACAAGGAGTTGAAGGCATGACCCCTACCCCCAAGTAGCAGACTTTTCAAAACTGGTTTCCTTGGAGCGTTCTGAAGTCCATTTCACGTATGTGTGAAGGATCGGTGTAACAGAGAAGGAAATGGAGAAGGGTGAACCGACCGTTTTTTGTTAAATGCAACTATCATGTACTGGAAGACTAAAATTTGGAGATGATGAACCATTCATGGACTTAGAAGATTTGGGAAGTCAACTATTTATTTTTAGATCGCATGAAAGAAGCAGAACTTCAATACAAACTTGTCCATAAACTTATCATCTAAAACTGTAACTAATTTTACTTAATTTTGAGCTATTGTTTAATGAGTCTGCATAGGAGGTAAGCTTCTGGGTGCACTGAGAGGAATTATATAGGAGGGGAAATCAGAAGCTGCCCACCTCAGAAGCTCCAGTAATATTAATAACTTGTAAAAGCAACGGGACAGCCTAAAAACACTCCACGTTACAACCCAAGGAAATCATGCAAAGCCCCCCAGGGAAGAGATTCACGAACAGCCAAGCAAAACAAGGCCGACATGCTTCCAGCCCTCGTTAGGTACGAGACAGAGAACACTTCCAAATTTCTCAGTAGCTCTTACTGAGTGTGGGCATTCAAGAGATTTTCACCTACGCAAATAAGAGAATTTGCAATAATAATAATATCTCTCTCCACCCTGGAAGCACTTTTTAACAGAGTTTCGCATTTCTCATGACACTCCTACAAGAATGTTAACAGGAAGTCCTGTGTCCCAGCATCCGGCCTCTAAGATCTGACAGGGAAACATGGACAGAAAAATGCTTTGATGGAGAATGGAGGCAACTTCCCTAACTCCACACCTGTAATCAGGGGTTGCCTAATTGCAATATAATTGGGGGGCGCCTTTTGTAGGAGCCCACGAAGAAGCCAAGGAAAATACCAGTACAGACCAGAGGGTGCTTTGGATGAGGGGAACTTCTGCATGGGCCTTGTAGACATTTATACAAAATGAATGCCTAACGTTTGCTCAACTAGTTAACACACGCATCCCTAATGGGCAGGGTGCTTTACGCAGTTGACCCTGTGAGCAAGGTAATGCTTGCCACGTCTGAAGGAAAGGACAGCAGAGGCGGGGCGGCTTGTCCAGAGTCAACCCAGCACTGGTAGGCGGAAGAGCAGGTAAACCCAGGGACCTGGACTGGAAAGTCAAGCATTTTGCGGCTCTGCCAGGGACGGGTAGGAAAACACAGAGGTTGTGTTTAGGCTCAGAGCCCTGCGAACACATGATTCGTTGAACGGTTTCTGAAGACAAAGAGTCGTGAGATTAATTTCCTTAGTGTCCCAATAAGAAAAATTAGTGGAGTCTATAGTTTGAACTCTTTTCTCAGGGCTAAGCTGTTGTTTTATTATTTAAGCAATAACGCCAATAGCAAAGCTACACAATATCTTTAGGACTGACTAAAAATGTCCACTTAATTTGCTAATAATGGTCTCGCGTTGGCATCTCTGCACGATTCCGTTGTATTCTGTTTTCCCTTGGCTTCGGAACTAGTCTTCCGGTTCTATCATAGACAGTTCAGCAATTTTTTTTGCTCCAAAACAGAGTGTCGAAGGGGCTGTACAGATAACCCCTGTCCTGGTCTGTCGCCCGCTTGGGGAACCTTCCCTGCGCTACGTGACCCTCGTCCCTCTTTCCCTAAACTACTCGGCAGTCCGTGGAGACCCCAGTTGGGCTTTCCCTTGTCACCTTCCTCCTTTTCTGGAGAGCCAGTGACCGGTTCTCAAGCCCCAGCTGTGCTACTAACCGCCTGTCAGACCCAGGGCAGGGGATTTTACTTTTAAGTCCTCGTCTGATTATTGACCTGAAAGTAGAACAGGAAAAGAATCACCCGTCTCAGTCCCAGGGGCAAAGGCTTTTCTTTCTCTCTGGGACAGAACCCTGAGCCCCTCCCACCAGCTCCATTTCTCACCCTCGATCAGGAGCACTTTCTCGGTGGTCCAGCCCTTAGTCAAAGTGCCTGGGACGCGACACATGTCCCTAAATGGCCTGGGAGCGATGCGCGAACAACCTTCTATTGTTGGTTCGAACGGATAAAACAAGAGAAGGAGAGCATTTAGCTTTTTGACACTGAGCGGACACACCCCTTTTCTCCCCTTTCCTCCTGGTATCACTGCTTTGGCAAAGGGATGAAATGGCGGATCAGCAGTAATGACGGCAATTCGTCAGGTCCTACACAGACGCCGGGGGCTCAGGTCGTACGTAGGGTGACAAGCCCTGCATCTCGGGCCCGGCTGATTCCTGTCCCTTCAGCTTTGCCTGCGTCACCCTGTGCTTGTCACAGACGAAACCTGAGGGTGCAGACGGGCGTGACACTGGGCACAGTGGGCGGGGCCCCCGACGTTCACTAAAGGGTTTTAAAAATCACGGTACCGGCGAAGAGAGTTTCCAGAGGCTGATGTGTGGCCGGTGCTAACCGCGGAACACGTCCCGCCCCGGCTCGTTTTCCGAAACGCTGTCCAGCATCTCCGCCGCACCGTCAGATCTGTTTATCGGCATCGCTGCACAGGGAAACCGCCTCACACTCTCTGAGCTCAGGGTGCGTCCGGAGGGGCCGAGCGGTGGCCACTGCTGGGGTTAAAGCCCGGGGCCCCTCTTCACGGCTCCGGGGACCCTGAGCACCCTCGCGTACTCAGTGTGCCTCCGCTTTCTGCAGAGCCAGCCTCAGGTTTTAAGGTCAATAAATGCCTTTTTCCAGTGCCTTCGAAATCATCTAGAATATACACCAATGCGCTCTTAAGCATCTCTCTCTATATATATATACAATGGTATCCGAAGAAGTTTTCACTCTGATAATCTTGTATTCACGCCGCAGACTCTGGGTGCATTTATAACCTCTCTGCTAGAAACTGTCTGGGGGGAAGCCCAGATAAAATGAAGTGATCGCTCACATGTTGAAATGAATTCCAGTTTCAGCCTTGGAAGACATATGCTTGACAGAAGACCCCAATGTTCCCAGCATTTGCATCGTGAAAGAGCATTTTAAGCACCGCGTACCGGGCTGACAAGGTCCTCCGAATAAGACTCTCGTCTCAGACGTTGCATGTAGACTGCGGCTGAGGTTCGGAGGCCCGAGAACACTTACCCGCGTGGATCTCCCACGGGGAAGACGGAGAGAGCCGGGCAGGGCCGTGGCCGACTTCAAAGGCCCGCAGGCCGAGATCAGCAAAGCCGTTTGGACTCCCTGAAGGAAACAAAAGACAGTTCATCCGTTTTGTACTTGGAATCTCTAACACACTTCGGGGGAACAAACAAAACCGTCTTTTGATAGAGGGTGTGTTTCTTCTTCACTTAAAAGAAATTCTCATTTGCAGAACCTGAGCCGTGTGTAAACGCAACCCTCTGAATTTGGGGGTTCTTTCTCCTTGGCCCGCGGAGGTCTGAGACCGCAGAAGGGACGCTGCGTTCGAGTCCGCGGATAAATTATATGTTTCAGCCTGTTTTGGGGGCTATCTTCTTACTACCTTGCACTTAGCAAAGACAAATCCAATATTAATTTTTGTGACAAAATCGTAAGTTTTGTTTCCCTATATTTCTATCCGTGCTTCCTATTCTATGCGAGCAAGCGTGTGGCTTAACATACATCTCCACATCGTCCTTACCAATCCAGCCGACTATCCCCTTCCCCGTTGCTCTGGTCCCAGTCTCTCCTCCGTCTCAGCCGGACCGGGGGCCCCCAGCCCCTCCCAGGCTCACTAAGGACTGGGCCTGGGCTCTGGGAGCCGTCCTGCCCCGTATTTCACAGCACCCCTTGTTTCATCCTCTCTCTACTCATTTTTCAGCAACACGCGGCTTTCTCTCATCAGCCGTTGACTGCATCACGGTTCCTGGCACCACGCTGAAAGTGAATCTCTCTAAGCAAAGAACGAGAGGGGGGTTTCAGGAGACCCAGAGTTCTCCGAATGCCTCCTGACTGGCACGCACCGGCAGTCACCTTCTTGAGCAGGCACCTGCCATCCTTCCCGGTGACTCCAAGGGGAAAGGCGTTGAAACAAAGCAAGCCTTTGAAGTGTCGCCAGACGGGCGTCACGTTCAGCGGCACTGCCAGCTGGCGTCCCAAGCAACCCGTCCCGGGGCGCTTTGATGGAAGCACCTGCTGTTCCCACACAGACTCTGCCATCGCTCTGGGTGTCGAACCCGGCAGAGTCCAGCCTCCCGGCATCAGGTGAAGCCCCAAACAGGAAAGAGGGCTATTTTAGACGAACTTTTCCGCCCTTTCTGTGACGATGCTCTTCAGGATGCTGACCCCGGGGCCGTAAATCCTGACACCTCTCGTTTCGCAGCGGAAGGGCTTTGCTTCTCTCTCCTGGTCTTAAAATAGGTTTAATGAGAAGGAAGCCGCTTTCCATTGTCCTTTCCATTCATGCCGACGAGGTCCCAGGGAAATGCCGAGCGTGGCCTGTGTCGGTATGATCGGTTTGGATTGCACTGTGTTCCATAGGAGAGGACTTTCAGGCACAGAAACGGCTTCTTCCTAAATCTTCTCTGAGTGGTTAATGGAGATGGAGAAGAACAGGCAAGCAGCTCAATCCTGTCAACGGGCGGCATGGACCAAAAGCTGCTTATTCTTCTTGGGCTTCCCTCGTTTAATTCCAAACAGTTTACCAAGAGTGCAATGCAAGAAGAGAGTGCCTTTCCCCAGAGACCTGGCATTCAACTACACTAGGTTGGCAAAGCACATGAACCGCCTTGCAGCCTGGGAGCATAGTTCAGCTCCTGTTAATTAACTAGTCAATGGACTGGTTACAAGAAGATACAGGGAAAACATAGACTTCTGTTTTTCATATTTTGTCATCCGTGGGCTTTAGGAAAATGACAAACGACTGAACCGAATCCGAATGCTAAGCTAAAATATCTGCATTTCCGAATAACGAATGCCAAGGTCAGGATGCTGCTGCAGGTGGACGGGTGGAGGGTGTGGTGTGATTGGAGGGGCAGCACGAGTTCTCTTGCTGGCCACGCCCCGTGGCCACCAGCCCTCTGTGACCCTGCCTGTTACGGTCACATTCACGTTACAGCCTCAACACGCCTGGCACTTTCTCTAGGATAAATCCTGGAAGCTCAAGCCAAACACCCCATCCTCCTTGAGCACCCAGAGAACTTTCCATTGTTCCACTTATTGATGCATTCACCGGTTGATCCTTGCACGTGCCCTGACTGGGGATGGAACTGCAACATTGGTGAGTATCAGGACGACCCTCTAACCAACCGAGCTACCTGGCCAGGGCCTACGGAATGTATCTTACGGTTGCGGTTATTGACTTACAGACCTCACAATTCCTCTCTGGCCATGCTAACTAGACCATGAGCTTAGAAAGGGAGGAATTTATGCTGTTCATTTTTCTGTGTTATGTAAACCTTACTGTAGTTTTAAAATAGTACTTGGCATTGTAATAGTTCCCTAATGCATTGCTGGACGAACTAGTGACCGATCGACTTCAGTAGGCGGCTGCGTCAGTTTTTGGCATCCTGAGTTCTCTCAGTCTGGCTGTTCTCCTCAACACCACCCAACAAAGTGCTTCTAACGACCTCACAGGCTTGAGTCACCCCGGCAGCCCTCACCTGCAGAGAGGGCTGCCCCTAAAGGCTTTCAGGGAAAGCAGGGGTAAGGGCTCACTAAACCCACGTGGCTTACGGCAGTCAAATGCTCACAGAAACAAAGAAAAGAGCAGCGTCACCTAAAACAGTCGTATGCTGGACCCCAATCAGCTTCCCTCTGCAGATTTCTGACTCGTGGCCAAGATCAAAGGCTTCAGAACCAAGTAAACTTGAACTCAAAATACACCTCCATCACATACTAAGCTGCAGCAATCTTGGGAAAGTTACCTAACCTCTCCAAACCTCACTTTCCTCATCTAGGGGAACACAGCTTACGAATACCAACCTCCATACAATGTTAGGAGAATTCAGTCTGTGACATAACTATCATCTCATCTGAGACATAATAGGCACTAAGTAATTGTTAGCCATATACATTATTAGTGTTGTAACATATTCATCAGGGAGGAATTCGTAGAGATGAATGCTGTGAAGACACATTTTTACAGCCCATGGACACATATTTAAAGCATGTCCATATATCCCTTGGATATGAAAATTATACCTATTCCTTAATTGTGTATCAAAATTAAATAGTGCCATGGGTCACCTGAGGTCAGCGAGCAAAATGCCCTTATCATCTGCTGACGTCACTGTGACTCTCTCCCCTCGGAGGACACAGGGCCACCAACCACGTCATGGACTCTTCCTTCTCACGATTGGCTGGTGAAGTCTCATGCTCCCTCTCTACTAATAAATTCCAGCACAATAGTTCATAATTACTTGCTTAAAACATAGGTGTCCAAAGACCATGGTTACTCCTGAAAGAAAAGCATACTAAAAGGGCACAGCTCACTGTGATCTGACCGATGGAGGAGTCTTTGGCGTCCAGTGTTGTGGAAGTAATGAGCCAGACCATTCTTCGTCTGGGGCGGGGGGTCCGGGCACATCAACCCTGAAGGTGCAGGCAGCCAAACGAGTGATTGCGCTATTTTTAGCTGCATAATTGGTTGATATAATTAGGGACCTCAAGAATATCTCATACAGTCAGTCATTAGCCACATTTGCAGTTTTTAAATAAAGCATGACTTCATTTGAATACTGTGTTTGCAGTGTCGATTTTATTTTTTCCTTCTAAACGGAGGACAGTTTTTTTCAAAGGCACACTGAAAGGAATTATCGCCCAGAACATAAAGACATCCTTCTGTTGGCTCCCACACCGGAGAGCTTCCCACGGGAAATCTGCAACCGGGCCCCGTCCACGGAGGGCGGGGAGCAACCACAGAGGCAGTTTGAAAAAGCGAGGGGACCTCCCTGTTAGGCTGGTCTTGGGCGGCTGAAAGAAGCGTAGCTCTTCACGCCGGCCGGCCGGCTTCCGAGGAAGGTTCCGATGGAGAGGCCTTGACCGGGTTCAGCCGTGCACGCCTTCCAGGTGGGCTCAGCCGCACCAGGCCGGGCCCGTGAGAGAGGCTCCCACCGTAGGACCGGCGGGCAGAGCGCGCACGCACTCCACGGACAGGGAGGGGTGAGGGTCAACCAGCAGCCAGGTCCTCTTGATGAGCTCCTCGGTCACCTTCCCTCTGAGAAGCTGCCGAACACCACTGCCACCCAAGAGGAGACTTTCTGGATGACCTAAGTAGATGAAGAGCAAGCTGAAATCAAGCGACTTCCACGGGGAAGGCAAATGACACCCTTGCCTTTCTGCTCACGTTAAGGCGTTGGCCTGGGTGTCCCGCGGTGACAGACTGGCACACCTGCCTTCTTGCCCTCCTTTTCCTCCAGCCCCCGCTCAGGGAGACTTCAGCTGGAAAGCTCACTCCCCCTTTGGATGGAGCGTGCTGAGGGGGTGGGGGTCCAACCGGTGTGTCCTTCACACTGCGCTGACTACCTGCGGAGGTACCGGGAGTGCCAACAATGAAGACCTTTCATTTAGCACCTACTAAATAGAAAGAATTGTAATTATGTATGTTGAATTCATGGCCCATAAAAGAATCCCACGAGGTACGGAATGTAAGACCCATTTCACAAATGATAGAGCTAATGCTCAGAGAGATGCATTCGCTCGCCCGAAATCACGCCTGTGATAAACGCCCAGCAGAGCTCGGATTCAAAGCCCGACAGGTCTGATTCCGATCCCCCATTCACGTCGCGTGGGCTCCCTTTAATGAATCCATGGTGCCCAACGGTTCATACTTCTGAGAAATGTCTTTCAGTTCTGAGACGGTGAAACTGTACAATAATTTGACGTAGACAAAAACGTGTTTCAAGCCTTACATGTCTTCACAGGCACCAAACGATTCAAATGTGGAGGGCCTGCCGAGAGCTTTTCGGGAACCCTTCAAGCTCATTGACGCCCCCATTATGACCCATAGAAGCACTTACAGATAGATATATTCAGTGCACTTACGTTAAAAACTGCTTGCCTTCCTTGAATATTTATCATCACTCAAAAACAATGACTATCTCCAATGTCAGCACATGCGAAGACGCCCATTATGACTCCATAAATATTGACAACACAGTACCTGCGGAGAACAGGGCTGAGTTCTAGAGAGGCATTAGGGAGCAAACCTCCCTGCTTTTGAAGACCGGAGAGCCAGTGAAGGAGAGCGTGGAGGAATTAAACAAACGCCAAATTCAAATCAGGGTGGGTGCCCTAAAAGCGTTCCCCGGAGCTGGGCGAGTGGCGAGAGGCCGTGGCCCTGGGCGGCTAAGCTGACACTTGAAGGAAGAAGACGGAAGCTGATTGGATGACAAGGAGACGGAGGGTCGTCCAGACAGGAGGAAAGCAAGGGCACAGGGCCAGTGGGGGAGGCGGAGAGTGCGGTCGGTGGGAGGGGCTGAGGGGCGGCCAAGGCCGCTGCGGAGGCCAGAGTGGGAGGGGGGACCACTGGAGAGCGAGGGGGGCCTTGCAACTCGTGTTTAGTCACTGATTTTTGGACCTTAAAATAATGACAAAGCGCTGGAGGGTTTTAAGGAGAAGGGCATCACCCGACTTGCATTTCAGAAAGGTGGCTGTCAGGCGGGGGTGTGCCCAGGAGTTGGAGATGGTCCAACAATCAGGCAGGCAGCCGGTGGAAAGGCCACTTTCTGTAGATCGCTCTCCCAGGCAACAGGCCACAGCAGCTGGGACCAGGCGGGGGTGAGCGTGGAAGGAGCAAATACTTAGGAGATGTTCAGTAGGCCTTTCAGAGATGCAGGATGGGATGTGGAGACAAGGAAGCAGGAAGGATTGATTAGGGTTAACCGTAAGTTTTCGGCCCAAGAGCTGAGTGGGCGAGGTCCCGTCTCAGATAGAGAAACTGGAATGAGATTACTTGGGGACTTAAATCATTAGTTTCGGGTGTTGCCACTGAGACCCAGAAGAGAGAGGCCATGGGGACAAGCTGGGCATATGGGCTCTGATCTCAAAATGAAGAAATAAGTGAGCCACAGTGTTTGGAAAGACGATGGAAAGCTGGAAAGCTGACTTTCATCCATGTGTTTTGGAAACAAGGCCTTCACGTCAAGAAACGTTTGTGTATCTAACGTAAAACGAACTCGGGTCTTTTCCAGTCGGTTTCGTTGAAGAGCCTGGGGGTCTTCATTTAGTGCGGGGCGCGTGTCTCTCCTCACCCTCCGCCCCGCTTCCTGGCTTCCCCAAAACGTCTCCGCTCTCTTCTGTGGCGATCACCCTTACTTTTGCATACGTTAGGTTTCGCACGCAGCCATCTAATCCTGCAGGCCAGCCGTTCATCCTCTTTTGTACCCCAGCGTCGGGAGCGGACCTTTGGATGGCCCGTTTCTGTTCTTACTTAGTCCCGTCCTCTGCAGGCCCGAAGGCGGTTGATGTGCTCAGTACGCGATGCTTCTCGGCCCCCTGCGGTGTTGCGCCCGCAGTAAATCAGCTGCCGTGATTATAAAAACAAGAAGACAATAAAACTCACCCGGAACCTCACGAACACTTAACAAGCTCTAGCATTTTGGTACCAGCTGCAAGAAAAATGGCTGCAACATGGACTTGCACATTCTGGAGTAAAGTTGTCCCATATAACGCCCTTAAACTTCACGGACGTGGTGGCTTCTGTCTAGAATAATCAATCTCCCTCCTTTGTCAGAAAATGTTTCTGGCCTTCAGAACCCTGGGTGCTCAGAATAATTCAGAGCTCGGATTCCATTGGTATATCACACACATGAGGTGGTTTCCAGTGTAAGCAATTCAGTAAGTAATGCTGCACTGTTGATGAGCTAAATATTATTGATCACAGAATATTGTATCATTTCAACATAGGGGCATTTTCATGTAATGAATTACCTGCGTTCCACCAAGTTTTTCTTTTTCTCCGTCTCAATACATTATTAATTGATCTAATGTCACTTCCTAAAAAGAAAGCTGAATTGCAGAACAAAAAACATCACAAATTCTAAAGGGTTCAAATTACTGCAGATTCCAAAATAACACTTTTTCTGAAAGATAGTCTAAAATAGTAATGAAAAGGAACATCACATTACTGCCGAAGGTAACCGTTTATTTACACAATGCGTTTTTCTGCGGTCCAGTTCTCGGCTAGTTATCGGGACACCAGTACTAATAAATCATAGTCCCTGGTAACCAGAAGATTAGGGGTTTCTGGGGGTTCAGGTGTGTAAAGTAAACAAGCAGTTACAATGCAAAGGTCTCCTCATCAACTCAAAACCAAAATAGGAAAAAGAAAAAAGAAACAAAACGATTTTTGCTCTCAGAAATCAACACAATCTAGCAAAGCAAACCATCTTATTGAAGTACAATAAAATCGGGAAAATGTGCTGATTGGACAAGACGGGTCAGCCATTTCAACACAGAGAGAGAAAGAGAGTCGCACATAGACACAAAGAGGTCGTTCTCGTCCAGACAGTACCCCATGGAAGAGTCTCCCCGGCATAGGGGCCCGCCTGCCCCGCCCACAGCTGAGACTCTTGTTTCTAGTTAATCTAACCTGATGCAATAAAATACTCGCGTCGCACAATGCGCATACATCCCCATGCTCTGTCCCACGCAAGCATCTCCCTGATCATTTGGTTTTCTCGAGGCTTACCAACAGAGAGCAAACACGCACCTACACAGACACGGATGTCAAGCCGGCTGTGCGGCAGCATCTCAGTTTAAATGAGCAAAATGGCCTCGGGGAGGCCTGTTAGTGGGAGTTAGCATCTTTGCACCCCACCCTTCTTACTAACTGAGACCTGGCGGAGGCTCGTTTCTGAGCACAACAGGCTGAGTCGGAGCCTGGAGGTCACCGGGCAAATAGATGAAGACCACCTTGTGGCCGCCTGGCTCGGTGACTAATGGGCCTTCCACGGGAAGACACGTCTTCATTCTCATTGCGTGGGTCCCTCAATCCTCTAAAGCAACCAGGTCCGAGTCGGACGTGCACAGACGGCCCACCTGTCACTGCCTGGAGTGCACCACGGGGAGGAGAGAGTGTCCGCCACCCCTCAGCGGAGCCTTGGCTTTGCCAGGCAGCCACCAGAGGGGGGCGTGCTCCAGGAAAGCGCTGTTGCCGTTGCCAGGGGCTGCCCACGTTGGGAAACCTCGGGGCTCGCGGAGCTCAGAACGGCCGAAGTGCAGAGGATGCTCCAGGGAGGGGAGAGAGGGGACGATGGAAAATGCAGCCCCCAGGGATGTTGCCCCTCTCTCCTGTCAATCACACAACGTATTCGGGGCTCACCTGTGCCCCATTAGGGGCCTTTGGGACACATCTCGGAAAGGGAGGCTGGGCCTGAGAGGGAAGTTAATGCAAACAGACAAAACCACACAAGCCGCCTGGTGCGTGCAAACATTCTAGCAGACAGCAGCATCAGAAACCATGACTAACGGAGTCTGTCCGTCATCTCCCCAAAAACGTAACAGCGACGTTCACAAATCCAGGTGTGCTTCGCACAGATAACAAGCAGTTCTGGGTAGGAAACCCAGGGCGAATTTGATAACGCTTCGCGGTCCCGGGGAAGCCGGACTCGTTCTGTTTCCCGAGCCCATCCGCGCTTGCACCTCGGCTCGTGCCGCAGCCGGCGGGTCCCACCTTTCCCTTCCTGGTGCAGCAATATCTCCCTGCCACGACCCTCTTCCTGGAGCACCGTGACCACCGGCCAGCCCTGGGTCTCTCCGAGGGCGAGGGGCTGTCAGCGGTCTCCGGGGTCAGGCAGAAGTACGGCCTGCTCTCTGCGCCGTGACCCTCTCGAATCGGACCAAAAGCTTGTAGTAACGTGGAAGTCAAACCCAAGCTTTAGTGTGCGGACGCTGAAGCGCACAAGCGTGCGCAGACAGACCTGCCGGGACCGCAGCGGGTTCCCAGGGAGAGGAGGCAAAAAAGCAAATAGCCACAAAAGTAAGCGCCTTCAGGTTCTTTCAAACCTTCCACATCCTTGGGTTTCTTTTTTTTTCTGCTTTAACAATGGTTACATAAAAGAAAGTCACATTAACGCTCTTTGTAAAGGGCTTGCTTTATTTTTTTTTAACCTACAAGAAAGAAGGAATATGTCATTTGAAAGGGCACGACTTCTATGAAAACATACCTCTGATTAGTATGTACAGCATGCATTCCCGTGGGCAGAAAAAATCCATTATTTTCTAGAATTTAACGTAAGTTCTGTTTTGTGTCCTGACTTCTCCAGAGAGGTGAAATGTTAATCTCGGCCCATGCAGGGTCCCTGCGGTGTCCCTCTGAGCGGCATGCCAGTTCCAGGAGGCTTCCCCGGGGCCAAGGTGCCAGGGGCAGAGAGGAGGGACCTGGCCTGGTTGTCAGCGACCGGCCCTGGAATCCACGGAGATGCCCGCACCCCACCTGGGCCTCGGTCACTGTCCCCTGCCCTTTGCTGCGCATCTCCTGGCTCTTGTCCCCAAGGCCTTCTACAGTGACTTCGTGTTCCTGTTTGGTACAAGAAAACTGTTACTTTTCCTTCCACAAAGTGTGGAAATCCCAGCAAGTCTGTTTGAAGGTTTTATGTGCCAACCTGTGCTGCTGGGCCAGCTCCGCTCTCAGTCTTGCCATTTCCCAGCAGTTAACTAGGGGACGAGGCACGAGTCTCCCCCCTTTCGGTCCCCACAAGACTGACTGGGATGCGCTTCCCTGCCTCCCTGGGTCAGTCGTGGAAGCGAGACCGAGGACCTTCCCGCCACCCCCACCCCGGCCACTCCCAGGCACGGGGTCGCTCCCCTCCGGCCCTCTCCCCTGGGGTCCCCAGGGGGGCCTTTCCTGTGCGGTGTGTAGGGTGGGAAGGCTGTTCTCGCCCCCCTTCTCTCCTGCGCCTTTCAACAACAGGAGAACTTTTGGCCTCGGAGGAGGAGAGCGGATACGATGTCCTTCGCTTAGGGTTTCCTGGGGAAACCCGCCGACCACTTGCAAGTGAGACCTGGATTTCTTTCCAGGTTTAATTGTAATGTAAATACGTGTAATGCTATCTCACTGTCTGGTGAATAAAAATCAGTCCTCCGAGGAGCAAAAGTCGGGAAGAGACTCTCTCTTTTTCCATTTGTCGCTCTACATTTTCCCCGTGAAACGGCCTAACTGCTTGGCAGGAGGGAAGGTCAAAAGGAAAAGTATTCCTTCTGGGAATACTTCATTCCCAAGATGTAGGGGAAAATATTCACTGGGAATTCAGCAGCAGGGCGCTCCACCCGAGTGGTCACAGGTGTCCCGGTTCTCCTGACGTCAGCGGTGCCTCCCCCGAGCAGGCTGCGCAGGCTGGGAGCCCGGGGGAGAATTCCCACTCCCACTCAGGAGCTCGGGTGGGCGGATGGGATCAGTCTGACAAAAAGGGAGGGGCTCCGTGCGGCGCACGAAGTGAGGTCCGAGAGTGGTGACATGAAGGGGTCCCTGGAGCCGGGGGAGGGGTCCGCCCAGCGAGGAGGTGGCGCAACTGAGGGGGCAGCTGGAGGGACCCCGGGGACGGGCCGAAAGGACAGTCAGAAAAAGCTTCGAGCTGGAAGGAGCAAGTCGGGGAGGCTTGGGAAGGCCGGAAACACAGCTCAGGTCGCCGAGAAGAGGTCCCGGCGAAGGAGGAACCTGGGGGGCCTCCAGGGAAGAGACCGAACAGATGTAGGGAAGACCAGGAGGCTCAGGCAGCCCCCACTTTGGGAGGATTGTAATGGAGAAGAGCGGTCGCATCGCTCCGCTCTCACGGCCGCGACGGCGGGCTCCCAGCCCAGGTCCCGTGCGAGGCCGTCAGGGCCCCCGAGAACGGAGCTGTGAAGGCCAGGGGCCAGGGCGTGTCCCGGGGACCGAGAAATCAGAAGGGACCCAATGAAACCGGACACGCCCAAGCCCCAAGCACGCCTCGTCAACGAACACAGTCTTCCCCACGGCACTTGTTTCACGGCTCCCGCAGGCGTGGGTTTCAACGGGGACACCGTGTCCACGTGGACGGAGTGGCGTGGGGTGTGCGCAGAAGAGGCAGCATCCACCCGTGCCGACCAGAGGACCCTTGGAGGCCTGAGCTCACCACAATCACGTGAGTTTTGGCCCCTAACACTGTCTGAGCGCATCCCTGGAGCTGGGGGAGGGGACCCCGGAGGAAGACTCCTGGCACTGGCATCTCAGCTGCCACCCTGTGCATCGTGACCTTGGGCCTTGCCCCCCTGCCCCAAGCCTCAACGGCCTCATCTGTGAAGTTAGAACAAGGAGCGCCCCTCTCCGTGTGCCTGTTGCACAAATCAGATGAGCACCCGCAGGTAAGGTGCCAGGCACAAAGGAGACTGCTCGCCTCTCGGAGCTAGTGGGGTCTTTGCAGGGTGGGCGTCAGGGCGAGTCTCGGGGGGCTCCTGGGGAAGGCTCTGCCCAGGGACACGAGGCCTCCGGACCCGGCTGGAGGGAAGCGAGAGGCAAGGAGTCGCCAGGACTGTGCCTGGACCCCTGGGAGAGGGCTCAGACCCCACGGACGAGAACCGGGGCATGCCAGTCCGGGCTCACTTGGTGCTGGAATGCGCCGGGGCCACCGTGTCCATCACTACATTACAGAAAGCGATCGGCCTGCGGCGGAGGTGATGGGAGGGGCGGGCGGAGCTGTTCCTGCGTCTGCTGAGCCCAGCCCCCTCCGCTCCCTCGCTCCCACACCTGATTCCGATGGGAACGTCTGAGGGGTGACGGATCTCCTCGGAAGAACTGCCGTCAAACTCCCGCCCCAGCGTAGGCGGCACGCGGGCGGTTCCCGTGACAGGAGCAGCCTCTGCCTGTGTCATGGTTTGGTTGGCTCAGACAGACAGCAAGCTCAGAGGACGCCGACGTGAGCAACGAAGGAATTCGTCAGCCGTGTGCCAGCAAACTGCCTTCCTGCAGTCTGCCCCGCCACGCACACCGAGCACTGCGTGCGCGACCAGCACGCCGATGGTAAACGGGAAAGTCTTCATCGCACTTGACCTGTTTTACTTTATTTTAAACAAGGGTGTTAAGTTCTCCTCGACCAGGACCGACACTTTCTGGCTCGCCTGGGGCCTTCGTGGTTCGAGCACCCCCCCAGGACCCTGCAAACTGGGGCGGCTGATCACCTAAGAGACTTTTGAAACCTGACTGGAGCTTCCTGCACCCCAGATTACAGGTGGGGTTTGCTTGGAGCCCATCGGCTGATGTGCTCAATCCGCAGGTGTAATCCAAGGCGATCGAAACCCTACAGAAAGCATCCCGCTGGCCCTTTCGTTGCAGACACAGACGGTTCTTAACCAGGAAACAGGCATCAAGACCAAGGAAAGCAGACCCCCCCCCCCCGCCGGAGTGTCAGAACGCCCCACCTCCCTTCGGCCCTTTGTGCGGAACCAGAGAGAGAAACAGGAGCAGCCACAGCTGAGCAGCTTTAACTGTTTCGGGATTTATTAGGAAACCCACTCACTTTCCGTGTGAATTTAGTATGCACTCCAAGAACAATTATTTTCTCATTTACAAACATATTCTCCCAGGAGCAAGGCATCTTTCATCCTGCAGCCCCTCCCGACCGTCCCGTCTCACCTAAGGCAGGCGGAAAAGCTGAGAAAAGCTCGCTGAGGTCCCGGCCCAGGACTCCCACCCGCTGAAAGGCTGCGGTCCGGTCAGACAGCAGGGGACACCATCCTGCCCCCACGGCTCCTGTGATGGTTCGTTTGATGCGCGGACCAGACTGAGCTAAGGGCCCGGAGGGCTGGGAAAAATGCTTGCTCCGGGCATGCGTGTGTGCCGGCGGGTCTGGGAAAGGTCAGCCTCTGAATCCACGCACTGAGGAGAGAGGGTCTCCCCCGGCCTGGGTGGGCACCACCCAGTGCTCTCGGGGCCCAAACAGAGCAGAAAGGCGAGGAAGAGAGAGTTCTCTGCCACTGCCTGAGCTGGGACATCCGATTTCCCGGGCCCCGGGGACTCAGGCTGGGGCTGACTCCATCGCCCCCTCCCTGGCCAGTTGCATCCACAAGGACCCTTCCTCCAAATGAGACACCTTCACAGGCACGGGTGTTAGGCCTTGAACTTCTCTTTTAGAGGAACACACTGCGTGCACCCCACAACAGGTACTGGAAGAAAACAATCTAGTCATTACCGAGAACTGACATTTTCAACCGGAGTTTAACTTAAATCACACGAAGCCTCTCCTCTCTGCCATTCTCTCCCCTGTCTCATTCAGCCCTGGCAGTAAGAGCAGAGTTCCCTTTAATTTAAAAATACGCGTTCGGATAAACGGTGGTCGTTGAGTGACAAAGTTTCAGGGGCACACAGGCCTGAGAACTAGCTGAAAGGCCGACCATGGCCACTTTCCATGAAAACGTTTCTCAGGGTCTCTGCAATGCTGAGTTAGTACTTTTTTTCCTTACCATCCCATTGACATTAACATTTCAAAACATGGGTTCCAAAATATGGGGTTTTTTTAAAGATTTTATTTATTTGTTTTAGAGAGGGGAAGCGGGGAGAAAGAGAGGAAGAGAAACATCAACATGTGGTCGCCTCTCCTGCGCCCCCTACTGGGGACCTGGCCTGCAACCCAGGCACGTGCCCTGACTGGGAATTGAACCGGTGACCCTTTGGTTCACAGGCCGGTGCTCAATCCACTGAGCTGCACTAGCCAGGGTCCAAAATATGTTTTCTACTCCAAGGGCTGGCGAAAAGGCACCCCAGAGATGGCTTTGCTGCGGTTGCCCGTGTGGACACGACTCCCGTACAAAGACCAGAGAAAAGTGAAAGGCATCAAACCCTCAAGGGGAATACCGACATCAACCGTACAATACAACCGTAACTAGACGGGCTGTTACTAACAGAACAGAGACAAAGCGGGGAAGTAGAGGCCAGCTCCATCTGGGCACCAGACCTCAAGGGGTCTTCGTGGGCGTCCAGCTAACTGACGGGGAGGTGGCAAGCGTTAGCACGGCGGAGCATCGATGGCATTTTTACACCTCGTGTGGGGCTGCCGCTGTCCTGCTCCACAGATGGGAAGCTGAGGCGACTTGTCAACAGCCTGATGCACGCGGCCAGCCCTGCACCCGGCGCTGCAAGTGCCAAGGTCCCTGTTATTGTTCATCCGCAGGGGAGAGAGAGGCCTGGCTCCTGGTGAGGGGGACACCGATGGGCTCCTCACGGGAAAGGCCCAAGGGAGCGGCTGTCCTGTCCTCAGCGTCTGTCTCACCGTCAGCCATGCCTGCGCCCAGGGTGCTGGTCCCAAAAATAAAAACCCCCTCACACAGAATGAAAGGGAAGCCCCTTCTATCACCCAGGGAGTTTGCAGGAAATGCTGTTGCTAGGATATTCCCATATCCCATAATTGCCCATTGATGTCTGAGAAAAAACTATATTGCCCACATGAACCCATCACAGTGTGTAAAGGATGCAAAAGACGGTGACGAGTTCAGATGCAAAGGACAGCCGTGTGTCTCCTGTCCTTCCTGGGGGCCTTTCGAAGTCACACGGGCACGCAGGTGCACAGACAGGAAGCGCTCTATGAAAACACGCAGACCTGCAGAGGTGACCCAAAACCGTCTCCCTGGGCGCTCTGAACCCCCCTCGGCCTCAGATAATCTCCATGGGGTCCGGGGGGGCCAAAGAGAATGTTCTAGAGTTCACGGAGTATTATGCCACTTCCGCAAGATTTTTAATTTCCTTTGTTCTCTCTTCTGCCAGATAATAACTACCAACACACATTCCTTGATGATGCGGCTCCAGGCCAAGCCTGGAAGGAGACGCCTGTTTGAGCCCCTCCTTGACCCCCTGCGGGAGAAGAGCCTCCTGCTCTGCAAAGCCGAGGGGACGTCCACAGGGAGACGCTTTGCCGCAGCTCCGCGGAGGCAGAAAAGGAAGCCGGCCCATTCCGAAGGAGCTCAGCCCCTTTAGCCACGGAGGCAAACCCTGTGTCTAGGGGAGGAAACAGTCTAGAACATGTGTCTCAGCAATTTTGAGGCATCTGTTTTGATTCTTCCAGACGCCACCTCAGAGGCCCAGATGGCAGCATGATCTGATCAGGCTGGGGCGTCTCTGTTCTTCCCCCCAAAACCCTAAATTCGGTGGAGGCAGACATTCGCCCCTCGGCCTCCCCGCCCAGCCTCCCCGGCGTCTGCCTGCTCATCTTCCTCACCTCGATGCGCTATGACTGTTTGACCCCACTGGTATTTGCTGCCCGCACAGGGAACGCACCAAGGGTCCCCGAAACGCAACCCGTTCTTTCTAAGAACTCCAAATTTCAAACCGTCTCCTCGCTAACCCACCTTGTTCTAACCCAGGCATCCGGGTGCGCTAAAAAAAGGGAGACTTGGAAGAGACACAAAGCCAGACAGACTTCTGAAGCTGGCTCCGTGCGCCGCTGACAAGCTGTGTGTCCTTAGACAAAGTGTTTTCCTCCTCTGAGTCTGAATTCCTCCCTCCGTGTACTTCCGCCCACGTCTGACGTGAGAGGAAGGGGAGATCACGAATGTAAGGCGCCTACCAAGTGCCCGAGCGTAATCAACATGGGTGCTCGCCCCCCAAGGCCACTATACACGACTCGTGGCCACCGAGCATGTTTGGCCTTGTGTGAAGGTCATTGCTAACATCTGTGGAGTGTACGCGGTGAGCCAAGCCTTCGAGATGTGGTTTCGTCCCCACCACCCCCACTGGGGGTCTACAGCCCAGCCAAGCCTCCTGACCTCCCGGCCCCCACGAGACCACCACCCTGCCCCCCCCCACATCCCCATGTCCACCACGGGCCGTCCAGTCCCCGGTCCCTCCTGGATCACTCCGGCCATTGCACGTCTGTGGTCTGACAGGCGCACACTGCCTTCCCTGACTGTGCCGCACTCCCCACGACCCGACCCCAGCCTTTTGCCCTGAGATCACGTGGGAAGGATGAGTTCCGGGGCAGAGGCCACACACAGGACCACATGGCGGGACCCGCACGCTTCCTTCGCCCACCCTTCCCAGCTGTTGGACCCGACCGGGTGGTCAGACTCGGCCAAAATGCCGCTGGCTGCGAGGCGCGCCTACAAGCCCTTCAGCTCTCTCCGGTCCGCTATTTAAGGCTCATGCTTCTCATCCACGAAGAAGAAAAGTTGCCGTTGAACCAGACCACAAGGTCAGGGAAGGCGAATGTCAGTAAGGAAAGTACAAGGTGCTTGGAGACAGCAGACCTCAGAGAGTGGCAAGGTCCCCCACCTGGGGTCTCCCCATGTCGTCGTAACCACTGAACACGGAGTTTAAGCAGGAGACCCGAGAGCCTGCCAATCACCTCTTACGGGCAGTGCTCCTGCTGGCTTTCTGCAGCATCTCTTCCATTTCCACCCCCTTTCCTTAGAGGGGAAGCCATGGTTCTGTGCAAAGCGACCGTGAAGGAGAGAGAAGGCAGCTAGAAACGCCCCGACTCTTCAAAGTCGGCAAGTTTCCCGACTTCAAGCAAGCTTCAGCTTAGGCCAGAAGTCAAGGGCCGATGCAGCCCTGAGGAGGTGGGGGCAGAGGGGTGGCAAGCTCAGCAAGCAGTCTCCGTCACCCCGCTGGCAAGATGCGCAGACTCTCTGACCAGCGGCCACACGCTGATGCACTCGGTCCGTGGTTCCCGGAGGTGATCGCTGGGGGGGCGCTCAGGCCGAGGGCCACGTTCGCGGCAGCCGGACGGAATGTCCGCTGTTGATATTACTAACGCCCGAGCCCGACACGTCTGAAACCGAGAGAGGACTCACGGCCTTACCAGAGGCGTCCTTCCGCTTCAGGTCAGAATCTGTCTCTGCAGCTCCTTGCTGTCACCTGGAAACCTGAAGCAGTTTCTTTTGTGCCCCGTCTACCTTCGGCCAGCTTCTTGGTCAACGTTGTTAACTATGTCGGTAACAGCTCCTATTTATTGTAATCCCTCTTCTGAGTTTATTCTTTCTGTGCATAGTGAAACAGAATCAGGGACTACTGATCCATCGTTATCACAGCCCTCCCTCACCACGATCGCCTTTGGTCTAATCCTACATATTAGAACTGGAGAGCTGGACCGGCAGCAGCAACCGCGTGGCCTGGGGCCGGCTCTGGGGCGCGTCCCGAGTCTGGCCCTCTCCCAAGGGTGCTGCCAAGGATGGGGGCAGGGCCGCTGCAGGTGCAGCGCCCCAGCCTCTGCTCCGACCCCAGCCCGAGACCGCCCCTCTTTCCCAGGACCCTGACGGTGACCCTCCCCCACACGCTTCGCTGTCTGTGAGCACAGTCCTTCAGAAAAGCAGAAAGACGCGTGGCTTTCAAAGAGTTTCTACTCTCTGCTCGGGGGTGGGGGGAACCCTTGAAGCAAGAAACAAAGGTCATCTGCTTCAGATAAAAAAGAGATAGGAGGAAACACGGGAGGGGAAAGCCACACTCAGATGACTGCTCAGAGACGATGCCCGAGGGCAGCTCTTCCCGTAGCATGTGCTCGGCATGTCCGCTGAGGGACGACCGGGTCCGAACGGCCGGCCCCCACTCCCGCCGCGGGTGTCGGGCCGGTCCGCGTGCTGACGGCCACGCTCACACGGACAGCGGGAAGGGGACGGGGGCTGGTTTTCACGGGCAGCAGGCGGTAGGCCCTCTGCCCCCTGGACCACCCACCAAGGCACCGCATCCAGACCCGGCCCCACGGGGGCCGCGTGGGCACACAGACACCTCCAGCCGTGCTGGTAAAGTAAGAGGAAAAGGGGGGCTTTCCCTGCAGCCCCTGAACCCCCACAGAGCTGTCCCCAGGCTGCTCTCAGGCTGACGCCCCCACAGGAGGACAGGGAGTGAAGGACCGGGAGACAGGAGGGCCTGGGGCTCTAGGAGACCCGTCGCCCTCGGGAAGCAGAGCCGAGTGTTTGGGGTTTAGTCAGTTTAAACAAAGCCAGCTCTGGAGCCCTGGCTGGTGTAGCTCAGTGGATTGAGCGCGGGCCTGCGAACCAAGGGATCGCGGTTCGATTCCCAGTCAGGGCACATGCCTGGGTTGCAGGACAGCTCCCAGCAACAGTTCCCAGCCAGGGGACATACAAGAGGCAACCATACAGTGATGTTTCTCTCCACCTCTCCTTCCCTTCCCTTCTACAGATAAATAAATAAAGTCTTTTAAAAAAATGCATGCTAAAGAAAAAAAAAAAAAAGCCGGCTCTGACAAGTCACATGATAGAACACTTAGATAACAGTCTTCTCTCGAACGGAGAAAATGTTTCCACTTCCCTCTCCCGAAGCTGGGATACAGTCTGGAAAGAGGAGTTATTACCCTTCTCCTAAAGGTCAGAAGGAGAGATAGACAGACAGACAGACAGAGAGAATCTGATTCTCACATAATTCTTCAGCTGGACCTCTCCTTATTCTTCCAGAAGACTTCCAGCAGTTGGCTACACTCGCAGAAACCCTTTCAGCTCTCCAAGGCTACGTGTTGTCTACTAGAAGGTGGACGCTTAAGGATATCAAAGAAAGAACAGTCGTCTCCCGGGACCGGAGCGCTCCCTCGCACGCACATCGTGCGTGGGGTTACGCAAACGTGCTCCTTCCTGCAGCGCTGAAGCCCGCTGGACTTGGGCGAGGCCCCTGTCCCCCAAGACCGGGTCTCTCCAGAGCAGGCCCCCAGCCCCAGGGAGCAGACGCACTCAGACCTAACGGGGCCGCAGTTCAGTAACCGGCCCCCTATCGGCCTCATGACAGCCCTGGGTGCACCACCTACGTGTCTTGGCCCCAGGCACACCCCCCCACAGGAGCCCCAGCTCAGGCCGGCACAGACGAGCACGGGCCACCCCGTCTCCGAGCCTGATCTTTACCGCAGAATTCTAACTCTGGATTTCCAGTGCCAAAAGAATCCCAGGTTAGCCAGATACAGGACTGGTTAGCCTGACGCGGATGTCTGACTCATTCTCCTCCTCAGGAAGCCAGGTTCTCAAACGAGAGACTCGCTTTTTTTAAGCGGATGCTTTCATTTCTATTCAAGAATCGACTGCAGAATCATGCTTTCGTGACGCACACCCTGAATACCAGCCAGGAAAATGCCGCCATCCTTTGCTTCCAAAAATACAGCATCCCTTTTGCCCAGGGTGACTTAGGTGCACCCAGAGGCACTGGATCTAGTGACGGCCGTCCAGCGGAGACCCGTGCCCACCCTCCTGACCATCGAGAAGGGCGCTGTCTGGACACAGTCACACTGACCAGGGGAGTGCCTCCTCCCAGAAGCCACCTGGTGAATGAGGGAAGAATCAGGTCACCGAACATCGCCAAGGGGAAAGAACGTCACAGCACCCAACCATAAGCTGACAGTGGAGGACGCCTGTGAGCCCACAGGCCAGGACCCTATGAGGTGAAGGCCCCCCCACTCCGCCCCTGAAACCCTCTCTGTGCTGCCTGCCCAGGCCCCAGTGTCCCTGTCCTGCTACCCAACCCAGACCGTCAGCAGCAGCCACCAAGTCCAGCCTCTGCGATGTGGCTGCAGGAAACCCCAGACCTGTGTGTGGCCTTGACACATTCCGGCCAGACCGTCCCAGAGCACACGCCTTCAGGCCTGCGCCGGAACGGCCTTCTCCTGGTCCTCGTGTCGCACAGATGCACCCCCTGCACCCCGATGGCATCAGTTCAGGTCCTCTTCCCACCGGCGGAGTTCTAGTACTTGCCTTCCCGCCTGTGACAGGAAAATAAAGCATCTACCTGCAGACTCAGCGTGAGCACCCACTGGGTGATAAATGTGAAACCACCTAGCACACACTCCCGCGCATGGTGGGTGCTTCCCTGGTTGCTTTTAAAAAGCCCGTGCTACAATTCTCGAGTTTTCCACTGGCTTGTTCGAATTTCCAGTATCTCCTCTCAAGAGTGTTGGCTCTCTAATTAGGCATTGATGCTCCTGGGTCTGCACCGTCCAATGCAGCGCCACTAGTCCCATGCGGCTGCTTGAATATGAATTTTAACTGCTCACTTTAAATAAAGTGAAATACCCAGCCCCTCGGCCGCTCCAGCCTGAGGCAGCAGCCTGCTTTGCCAGTCCAGATGCCAGCGTGGAAGAGGCATCAGCCCAGGAGTCAACTGACCTTCAGAAATAGAAATCCCATTAAATACCCTTGAAAGATTTGGAAGTATTTCTCCTAAAAAATTTAAGAGTTGAACTAAACATTCTCAAAGACTGGGTCTCAGAGGAGTAAGATATTGGATGTTTTATGTCCACTTTAATAATTGGCGTAAAATACAGTATTTGCCATTATTCACTATTCACTCATTCAGTCAGCAAAGACTATTTGCTCCTATGGGTCAGACCCTTGGTTAAGTGTGAAGGCCCCATCGTGAACGAAATAAATATGTCCCTTCTTTTGAGGTGCTGGCAGATGAAGGTCTGATCAGCCTGATTTAGGTTAATAAGATTAGAAGGATTGTTAGCTGCTTTATTTTCTCACGTCAAACCAAATGGTTTACTCACCTGTCGCCGTGTGTATGGAAGAAGGAACATTCTATCCCACTGCCAACTTCCTATTCAAGTCAGAATTACCCTTTCCGAAGCCCTACACTCCTGGTCTGACTTAGCCAGCCACCAGTTTGGGCTCAGTCACCAAGACAGCCGATACGCATCACCCCAAAAGCCCACTGTGATTGACTGTATTGGTATCGGAGCCATTCTGAGGGGCTGTACTGAAAAGAGCAGTGAGGTGGGGTGGGAGGTGGGGACCATACGGGGATCTCTGTGCAATGAGGCAGCGGAGCGGGACAGGTGTGTCCAATGACTCGCAGTACCTGGGAAATGAGGAAGTGTTATTCCAACGACGGGCAGCAAGCAGGGCAGACGCAGAGGCCCGGGAAAGTGTCAAGTTCAAGGGACTCGTCTCCACACTTTCCATGCACTCTTGGGTGGTCCCAGTCTGAATCAAATCTCATTCTTTCTGCTATTAGCTTTGCTAAAAAAAAAAATACTCTTTCTCTTCTAAACTTCCTTCCCATCAAGGTTCCTGTCCGCACACACTTCATCTCACTATCATCACCGTTCAACTGAACGTTCCTACAACTCAACTCCACGTCTGACGGGCTCCCCATTTATAAGGAACTAAATCGCAGACCAGCCAAACAAACTTAGCTACGTAACCAGACCACTAGCTGCAAGCCCTACCCAAATTGTTCAGGTTACACCACGCTAGCCACACCAAGCTCAGGGTGTGCTTTTCCTTGTCAGACTGAAGAAGATAAGTGTGCATCTAGTGCACAGAAGATACAATAATAAAGCACGTCATACTGCGAGTTTCTATTTCAAAAAAATGTTCAATTTTTCATGATTATGCCATAAGTTCCTAAATATTCCCTAAATGGTTACTTTTTAAAGCATAAAATCTCCTTTTTCCTCTATCAGCGTGTGTGTACATGTGTGTGCGAGGCTAAAGATGAAACAGAAGAATGGAAACTAACCACCAGTGAATAATGTTACCACAACGCCTGGCTTGTCACCCTTACCACTTGGTAAAGTCACGTCATGTGCTGCAGGCGGGTTATGTCGTGCCTACGATTTGTGACGCTGTGACGTCTGTTCACCTTTTAAAAGACGCACACCAGATGAAAATGGTAATAATTCTTATAGATTTTAAACCAAATGGCAAATGAAAAAAGAAACTCACACAAAAAGTAATGGCCCCCATTTACTTTGTCAAAGAAAGATACACTCTGGAGTCGGAAAAAATCGAACATTTGTGTTTCCCTGCCCCCTGGTGGTGGCACGGGCCTCAGAGGGAACGTGAGCCCATTTTTACAGGACAACAAACACTTCGGGTTTAAAAAGAGGCAAGAAAAATGAAAGTAAAAGGGAATTATTATATTTAATACAGAAGAGAATACCTTTATCTGCATCAACATGCGTATCCTTAGTGCACCATCTGTGGTGAATTTTTAAAAGCTGCTTACTGTACAAGAACAGCTATAAACGCCAAATCTAAATTAGCCCGAGACAGAAACAAAGAGCAAAATTATGGTTAATTTTTATTGTAGGTTTTCAAAACCCCATTATGGTAATTATATGGAGCTGTGTTCAACCCAGAGACGACACAGGATTCTATGCTAACGTCCCTCAGACGCACTGAGGAAGCTTATTGAGACCTACTCTAGGCCAGGCACTCGATTAGATCTTGGGAAGCAAACGATAATGACAAACACAATGCCTGCCCTCATCGAGTTCATGCCTCACGAAGAAAGAAAAACAAGCACCAAACAATCCCACGAACACATTACGATCTCACAGGGATGCTTTTGAAGAGGAAATGGCTCTATGAAAGCCAATGTTAAAGAGATGAATCTGGGGGTGGGGGGAGAACAAGGGTCAGGGGGCTGGGGGGGTGGGAACTCTTCGTGCCTTTTCTGCTCAGTTTTACCATGAACCGAAAACTGCTCTAAGAAAATGAAGTCTATTTACGAAAGAGGGAAAAGCACGTCATGGCCAAGGGCCCTGAGGTAGGAAGGGGGAAGCGTTATCGGGAAAGGACAGGACAGAGGGGCTGGGCTGGGCGCAGAGTGGACACGCCAGGGTCCGGCAGCGTCCATCCCAGACAGCAGAGGGGCCTCCGAGGAGCAGGGAAAAGCACAGAGGGGCCCACACTTGCATCAACCCTGGGGACCACGTGGTGAATTTAGGGTTTTGCTCTAAGAGTAATAGGAAGCTATTGAAAGGTTTTAGACAGGAAGGTGGTGTAATCTAATTTGTATTTTAGAAACGTATTAAATATTTAAAAATCAATTTTAAGAAGAGAAAAGGGAGGGTGACAAATAATGCGCTACTTTCATTAAACTGTCACACATGTAGGGAGGGTTCACCAGCTGCCACCCTGTCCTAAGATTTGAGGGGTAAGAATGTGGTCCTTACCGCCCCACGAGGTCGGTAATGAGCTATTACAGTAGTTTGAGCGAGAGATGGCCGGCGCTTGACCTGGAATGGTGGCCGTGGAAAGGGAGGATGAGAGTACCTTTGACCAGCGCATAGAAGAACCAGCGGTGTCCTGAACTTGGACTCTGACGGGGAGCGAGGACCGGGATGCCCCTTGGTTTCCAGCTTGCGCCATCAGGCAGGAGGTGGCGCCACACCTACAGTGGAGAACTCTGCAGAACATCAGACGTGGGGGACTGGGGCAAGGGGGGAGGAGAAGAGTCTACCTCTTGGAAACGTCCAGTTGGAGGAGTTTCTGAGGCACCCAAGCGCACGTGTGGGGGAAGTCTGCCGGGGTCTGGGCTGGTCCGGGCCACAGACCAGGGCATTCTCCCCCCTAGGTGACCCTTGCCGTGGCAAAGAGGAGCTGCCCGGGGAAAGGACATAGGGAAGAGGTAAGGCGCAGAGCTCAGTCTGAGCAGGACAAGGCTACGCTGGCCAGGGGGAAGAGGGTGAGCCCGAAAAGGAGGGGAAGCCTGGGGCATCCGGGTTGGGAAAGAATCGGCAGACACCGCAGAAGAGGGCTGCCAGGAAATCTCAAGAGGAAGACGGCCTCCATCGCACAGGGTGGGGCGGGGGGAGGCCGGGGAAGGGGCTGGGAGCCAAGGCAGGTTCACCGCCGACAAACAAGTACGCAAAATCGCCAAAGATCAGTTCGCCAAACAGCCGATTCACTGACAGCCAGCCCACCAAATACGCTGATCTGACAAAACATAATCTCCCAAGTCGTCAGGAGCGTATTCAGTTCGGTGACTGAATAGGAAGTAGTTCGTATGCCGTAAGCAAAGCTTTAGTTTTTGTGTGGGGATTCTCAGTGTATACTGGTGTTTAATATTTTTGAATTTTATTTAGTGATTTAGAGAGTGAGAAGAAGGGAGAGAGAAAGATCGAAAAACAATTACTTGTTGTTCCACTTATCCACGCCTTCATCGGTTGCTTCTTGCCTGTGCCCTGACGGGGATCGAACTTACAACCCTGGTGTGTTCAGACGACTCTCTAACCAATGAGCTATGTGGACACGGCTCATTTTTTACTTATTTAAAAGTGTCATTTTTACTGAGTGAATTTTAGCAGTCATCTATATTCATTTTAGAATTTTCAATCAATTTACTTTTTTACCCTTCTTTAACTTTTATGTTGTATATGGTCCATTTGGGTCATTTGTTATCATTGTTTTTAGTATTTTCAGAAATAATTTTGCCAATTGCTGCCAACCAAGTTAAAATACCCTAACTGTTCCGTGGTAGAAGTCATATTTTTGTTTCATAGATATCAGATGTTCTTGACTAATTCTGACTCTTTTGGATGAATTTAAAACTAATTTCTAAATTTAATTTAATTTAAACATTTTATTTAGTTAAATTTTAATTTAATTTAAAATTCTGATTTATTTTAGTATCTGTGAGTTTAAATTCTAAACTTTACATGCTAGGTATATAAAAGGAAAGTTGGTATGTCATTTGAGGAAATAGCAAATAATTAAAGAAGTGCTTAAAATTTACCGAAATAGAAAATATCGTTCAAAGATAACTGAAAATATTTCAGAGATAGACAAGTGGCCTCATTGTTTATGAAATGAGGGGAGTGCAAACACTTTTTCCTTTGGGAATACCTTTAATTGAATTTATTGGAGTGACATTGGTAAATAATATTAGATAGGTTTCAGGTGCACAATTGTATAATGTACCACATGTATATTATGTTGCGTGTTCACCACCCCAAGTCGAGTCTCCTTCCATCACCATTTATCCCCCCTTCACCCTCTTTTACCTGCCCCACCCCCTTCCCTCTGGTAATCACCACACTCTTCTGTGTCCATGAGGTGGGTTTTTACTTCACCTTTACCTCCCCGCCTCCCAGCCCCACCCCCTTCTGACAGCTGTCAGTCTGTTCTCTAGGAGTCTCCTTCCGTTTTGTTAGTTTACTTTGTTCATTAGATTCCGCATATAAGTGAGGTCATACGGTGCTTGTCTGTCTGACTGGCTTATTTCACTTAGCACAATACTCTCCAGGTCCATATTAGTTTTTAATTAATTCTGGTTCTGTTTGGTCATCTGTAGCATTTACGGATTTTTTTTTTTTTGCCAGATTCTCAGGTGCTTTATCAACTTTAAAAAGTTAATATCCAAAAAAATCATGTTTCACCACTGGGAACCAAATTTAAACATCCTAGCAGGTTTAGCTATTACAGTATGTGGGATAAATTGATACATTTGGTGAATATGATCACTTGGCAAATGGCCGTTCAGGGAGCCTGCCCTTTCACAAACGCATTTCAAAGTAGGAAGACTCCAGCTCCCTGGAGCAAAAACGAACCCCCTTTCCCCGAGGCTCTCCCAGTCTAGAAGGAGAGATGGATGCTGAGAGACTCACGCCCTTCCTGATGAGTATTTGGAAAGGGGGTAAGTGCTAAGTTCCCCAGTAACTCGGGAGAGCAGGGAGGCCAGCGGCCAGCTGCCCCCAAGGAAAACGTCACAAGGTTCGCAGGAGTAACAACGGTGTGGCCGGTTATTGAAAGGTGTTTCCCAGCATGAAAGGGAAAGCAGGAAAGGGCAGCTGTTTTCTGAGACCGGCAATGACATGGCTTTGGCGTTGGATGCTCAGGGGGCAGGGGGGTCATTGCCAACAGTAAAAAATGAGGAATGAAAAGAGCCTATCACATTGAACGATATCTAGGAAATAGAAATTTGTGTTAATCAATCAGAACTTAGAACTTGATTGGGTATCAGAGATGATGAAGGGGCAGAACTGAAGGGATGAGCGCATTTATCAATTTCCAAATTAGATAATTGTGCTAATTGCTGAGACAGGGAAGTTTGGAGGGGGAGGTGTTAGAAGGAAAGACACTTGGAGGGAGAGAGATTATGAATTCGGTTTTAGAAATGTTGGGTTTGAGGGGCTGTGTGGCAGCTCAGTTGAGAATGTCACACAGAAATTGAAGAAATGGTTATAGGATTCAAGTGCAATTGCAGACATAGGAACGAGTGGGACATTTGTCATAATTGAAACCAGAGGAGAGAATACCACATAATCAGCAGAACGCCAACATTTAAGAGACAATCAGAGGAAAAAGAGTCCCCACAGGAAGTCCAAGAGAGAGTGGCCGAAACAGCAGTATGTCAGGAAAGAGAGACCAGTCTTCAGAACTAAATGTTTCAGAGAGGTGGAGTAATGGTAGAACCAGTTTTCATTGATGTGTTACTAGAAAAGAGGAGGCCCACCATTCGAGGGGCGAGGGCGCAGCCAGGAGCTTGACGAGTGCCAGGTGAGGAAGCCGAGACCGCAAACGAAGATGGATCATGAAGGAGGAGGCAGCAGCTTCAGTGAATGGTTTCTCCAAGGTTGTGGGGGTACGAGTGTGTCTAAATGCAGACAGAAAGCGAAGACAGAGTGACTCTAACGCTACACACCTGCGGTGGTTCTGCCACACCTGCTCTGTGAGCAAACCGCTTCATACTCCGATCCCAGTTCCTTCATCCGCGCTGTGGGGATGCGAGCTCCCACCTGCTCCGTGAGCTCTCCCAGTGTAATCCACGGAGTTTCCCATGGTGCCCGGCGCATGGTGATCACCGAGTAAACACGGGCTGACACGAACCAGCAGCAGGACCGGCATCAGGACAGGAAGGGACGTGAATGGGTTGGGGGCCCAGGACCACGTGCAGATCTCCGGCAACAGGAAATCCACAAAGTATGGGTCTCGTGATTACCATTCTCTCTGCCAAGTAAAGAGCAGGGAAAAAATGGTAGTAGATTCAGAGGCTTGAAAGGTGAGAAAAGGGTTGCATTCTTTGTACTGAAAGGAGGATGGAAGGGAGCCAAGAAACTACAATTTATTGGGTGGCTTCCACGGAGGCCGCATGAAAACAAGGACTTCGCTTATATGATCTCATTTAGTTTTCAAAATAAAGTCGTTGTTACTCCCATTTCCCAGATGAGCAAACCGAGGGCTGCATATTTAGAGTTACGCTGCGGTAACAATCCTCTCCACGAACGACGCAACATGGAAAAGTTGACCTCCTTCTCTCGCAACAGCCCGGAAGGTGATGGGACTCTTTCCGCACAGTCATTTAGGGGCTCGGGCTGATGACGGCATGGCCACCTGCAGCAGCATGGCTTCCGGGGTTGGCTCGGGCACCTTCAGCCGCGTGGACGCTAGGAGCGGGGCATGGAGTTTGTCCTCGCTGCTGCTGCTGCTTCCCATTCCGTTTGCTGGGATCCGGGAAACGGCGTGTGTCCACTTGGAAGAGGTGCCCATGGCCTGTGTCCACGATCCATCCTCTAGCAGGCAGCCACCGGTCACGGCCGGCAGCCTCGGCCACGGTTTCCTCCTTTGTTGGGGAAGCCTTGAGGGAAGGCAAGATCATGAGCTCGTTTTAGAAACGCCGCCTCTAAGATTAGTTGTCACGTTCGAATGGAATTGCACGTGTCGGAGTAGGCTTAAGAGCGAGTGGAGTTTGGAGGAGGGTCTTGAGAGGTGAAGTAAATGAAACCACCAAGCTTTGCAATAAATAAGACTGCCAAAAGCTGGTATTACAGTAGCCATGGAATGTGACTGTTTTCATAAGTGAAATAGCACTGAGAGATTCCCTACCTACTAATTAAAAAGTTAATAAAGATAAAAACGGGAACACAGGCCCCAAATTGCTAAGCAAATACATGGACTTTCTGTTCCAGAAGCTAAGTAAGGAACTAAACAATTAAGAGTGGCTGACAACTTACACTTTTCAACCTTATTTTTTTCCTAGCAAGAAAGACATTTGTTGTGTGAATTAAGTCCGTGCAAACCAGCTGATAATCTATACCTAGTTTTTCTATTGGAGTTGATTCATTTTCATGCCGTATCTCTGGTAGCTACGTAAGCCAAAATTTAGAGCAAGCAAAAAGACCAACAGTAGCAACAATGACAAACCTCACAAGCTTACTGGGAATAATTCTGAAACTAGCAAAACCATGCACTTCTTCCAGAACAAACCCCTGCAGAACAGCAACTGTAGTAAACAAGAGCGAGAGACTTGAATTGGTGTGCGAGTTCTGTAAACATCTACTTGAGTAATTTGTGCCCAGTCGCTTCCCTGTGGGGGCCCCCGTTTTTCTGCCTGTGAAACAACTCAAGTTGGAGCTAGATGAGATTCAGTTTATGAAACATTTATTGGAGGTTTATTGTTCAGTTCTGTGCCATGTGCTGGGAACCCGGAGAAGCCTAGGATGCGATCACTGAGCTAAGCTGCTCGCCAGCGCCCCCCCTTTCTTTCCTGGGCACATGGAAGATGACAGTTCTGGGTCCCACTGTCAGCAGACAAACCAAGCACAGACCTGGAGGAGGCAGTGCACCCCTCCTAAGTCCGGGGAGGCCATCGGGTTTGAAATGGCGGAAGCCTTAAGGACCAACCCAGGTTACGGTCATTTCAAGGATGAAAAGGAGGTCAACGTTTGCAGTAAACACAGAACAGCATTTACACCCAGTGTTTTGGGGAACACGGCACAAAACGCTCCCACAAAGAGGGGGTTCGTAGTCAGATGCGTTTGAGGCGCGCTGCACACGCTCTGCCCACCCGGAAATTTCTTGAAGGGTACTCCTGGTTTTCTCACATTTTAGAACCCAGGAAAAAGGGCATCATTTGCCAACCATCGGACCATACCAAAGCGAGAAAATGGAAGTTATTCTGGGGCGGTCCACAAGTGTTGGCCAGCAAAGTTTAGCTTCCCCTGTCACGGAGGCGCGTGTCCTGAAGCAAAAGAAAACACTCGGATAGGGGAGAATGAGGACACATTTTTAAGTGAGTGTGTTTTGAAAATGAAAGAACCCACAACATATGTTTCACTTCTGATAAAGCAAATTCGTAGAGAAGTCGGTTTGCCTGACCACAGTTTATGAGATGTGGAACTTTGGTCAATGTTCATATTTTCCTTTCCTCTAATCTGTTAAATGAAAACATCAGTTTCCTAAGTTGTTTGTTTGTCTTTTTTTAAGGAGTCACCGAGCCGAAACCGGGGAAACCCTTAGAACGCTGCTGCCTGGCTGACGGACCGCGCTCAGCAGATGGGGACCGCGGCCGTCACCGTCACCGTGGAGCTTCTCCTGCAGCTCCTTCAGCGTCCAGGGGGCGAGCTGCGATCTCAGCCCCTCCGGACGCCCCGAGGAAGGCATGGGATCCACCTGGGCACGTCAGCCCAGCACCAAAGCCCAGCTGCCCACTCATACATAGTGAAGAACAGACAGAGGGAACGTGTGGTTACCTCCGCCTCAGGTGCGGGGATCTCGGGTGCAAGGAGTCTCGGTGCACAGGTGCGGGGTTTGCCCCTTCCGCCGTCCAACTGCATGAAAACGGAATGCTGTCGTGCATCGCCCCACCCGGGGTTGGCGCCTGAACACGCACACTTGTCCCCAGCTCACGGCGTCTCTGTGCTTGCCTGTCCCCTTCCTCTAACCCCTGCATTAAGTCTCGAGGTACCTGTTTTCGCAAAGGCGACTACAGGAAAACGTGGCGTTTTCAAAATTAAAGAGCCATTTTTAACTCTTTAATGGACTGAAAACTTGACTATGCAGCTTCTGCTCGGAGGACAATACGGTTACACAGGCTGTGGCTGCCGAAGAATCCCCGCCTGGGCACTCGCAGCGCGTGGCCACGTGGGCTGGAAAGGGGGGACGAGGCTCTGCAGGCGCGGGGGGGGGGGGCTTCCTCTCGGTCTCCCGGACTCAGGGCTGCCTCCCACACAGTTTTCTTTTTAAAACATGGGATGTAAACTCGTCTTCACTTTTAATGTCAGAGTTAGTTTGAGGCAACTCACAGAACTCAGCACTGAGCACAGAAAGAGGGGCTGGAGCCCCCTCTCTGCCTGCGGGAAGAAAAACCAATGTCTGAAATTATCGGCATCGCCAGCTGCACAGGCTGAAAACCCTTGCTCTGAGCGCAGCCCTGAACTCCCCCCAGGACGTCCTTAGAGACGGGTTGTTCACGTCTGCCACCCTTAGAAGCATTTCGTTCATTTCCCCGTCTGTGCAGAGAGGGGTCCCCTTCACCCACGACAGCGGCGCTGCTGTGAGAAGCCCATCTCGCCGCCCCGGTCTCCGTCCCTGCCTCTGCTCGTCCGTGGACTCTTCCTTCCCTCTTCTGGTGCCTTCGAAGCCCAAACAGGCAACCCGTCCACCAGCACTGCCGTAATCTACCCTTCATCCCGGCCTCCCAGGGTGGAGGGAGAGGCTCTCGAAGGATCGGAGGCCACCCAGTGTGCTGCTGGGACTGCGTGGTGCTTCCCACTCCCCCGGCGTCCCCTCCAACCCACCCCACCGAAACAGCCCACCCAGGAAGCCTCCTTTCCACCCAGCCCCGAAGTTCCAGACCCTCTTCATCCGAGGGGCAGAGTGAGATCAACCAGCCGTGCGTACCCGCCTCTTCCCCCCACAAACTGCGCCTGGCCAGTCCTCGCCATTCTTCAAGTCCCCCCCACACACGGGTCACTTACGCAGGGACACCTTCCCTCAGCCCTCCCTCTCTCCCAGCACACACAGCACTGTAATTACAGGGTCAGGTGTGGCTGCGTGTCGGCGTCCGTCTCTCCCGACTGATGGCCTGCCAGCCCAAGGGTCGTGCTCCGTGGCCGTCTGCTGAACAGAGGGATCGCCGTGGGTACCACCTTTTACTGAAGAAGCACGACCAACGGGATTGGGGCCACTCGGATTCCAGCCATCGAACCGAGGCTGATGGAGACGCAGGGATGGGCCACCGCACCCTTTGGCATTCAGGAAAGACGCATTTGAATCGAAAGTCTTTAGTTCACGAGCCTGCCCTTTAAATTCTCAGGGCAACAGACAGACCCGATGAGAGCACTGCCTGCTTGGGAATCTTGCTGCCCCACTCTCGTTTCTTATAACCACCAGAGCCTTAAAGCCGGGGGTCTGCTTTTGCCCAGCCCCCACTCCACCCCGTCACTCCGTTTACGAAGTAGCGGAGGAGGCGGAGGAGAGTAAAACCCTCCGCGCTCTCCTGGGCTGCCTGGGAGCGGTCTGTGTGGGCCGCTGTGCACCGCCTCCCGGGTTCCCTGCCCCACGGCCCCCCTGCAGGGCATCCTGTCCCTACTGCGCGCACACTACCCTGGGGGGGACTGTCCTGGGAGCCCTCCCCTGTGGAGATGACTCGGAGCCCATCAGCACCCCCGGACTGGCCCCGGGGCCCTCA
Source organism: Glossophaga mutica (assembly GCA_039655065.1). Classification (NCBI taxonomy): domain Eukaryota; kingdom Metazoa; phylum Chordata; class Mammalia; order Chiroptera; family Phyllostomidae; genus Glossophaga; species Glossophaga mutica. Next base: position 3,526,614 of record CM077316.1, read on the forward strand.
CGGACGGCCCAGTGCTGCCCCGCCCCCTTACCCTTACCCCTGAGCTCGGAAGCAGGAGCAGCTGGAATACAGGCCTGGGTGAGCACCGCGGGGACACCAGGACCTGGGAGGAAGACTGTCCCCAGAGTGCCTTGCAAAGACGGAGAGAAACGACTTCCCCGTTAAAAATCGCCCATATTCTCTTGTCAGGTGGGTTTCCAGAATTTTAAATCTCACTGAACACGTCTGTCCTTACCTCTGATGGTTCTTAAAAGGTTATGGGAAATGTTCATAGTGTATTTTGCCCTGTATAATGCGCACTCTGTTGCCCAAATTTTTGAGGGAAAATAAGGGTGCGCATCATACATGGGCGTAATGAGAACATACCACGAGTATGACAATGGGTACAGCAATCCTGTGTGTGATGCGCACAGAACGTTGGGTGGGCTTTACACGCGGCAAAACGCAGTGATTACTGACTGTCGTGGTCTGGCAGCAACCCAAACACCACGGACAAACATACGCAGGGGAGCGCGGCCGCTGTAAATGTTTTTCCTCTAAAAAGATTCTCCAAAGTTCTTAGTGAACAAAAGCAGCCATGTCCGTGGACTCCACTAGAAAATATTAATAAACCTATGAGCCAATTGATCGATGCAATACGTGTCAGGCGCCTGGTAAGGACCTGGTACTGGTGAAATGAAAAGCCAATGAGTAAATCCTCAGCTTCTCTCTTCCTCAGCAACTTCCTGTGCGAAGGGTCCTAATAAAGCACCTCGCTCACATGCGTGGTGAGGGTCATGTTGGTTGGCACGTGTGAAGATGCCCCAAGGGCCTGGCATCTCAAGATGCTCCAGTGGATGCTCAAGAATGGCAGCCAATTATCTTCATTCGCGGTGATGCTGAGGATTCAGCCCTATAGGCAAGACCGACGGAGATACGGGCCTCTTTCTGGACCAGGGGATAGCTAGACGTTGGAATCAAAAGAACCGCACGACCTTGGGCTTGGGCCATTTTTGGCTTGAGCTCTGGGGAGGACGACGGTGACTACCACCAAGAACAGGCCAAGCCTGCGGTGGCTGGGAAACACCCAGACGATGAAGACGAACAAGCCATTGGATGGATGGATGGATGGATGGATGGAGAACAGCCGGGAGGAGTCCGAGCTTCAGACACACATGTGCCGTCTGCTGGTGTAGCCATCGTCATGGAAACCAGGTAGACTCCCTTCCCCAACAGGCCAGGGAGAGCGAACAGCCTGGAGGCCTGCTGATGACTGCCCATCAGGGGACAAGTCACTCAGCTTCTGTGAGCCGGGCCACCCACCTGTGGAGCGGTGACACACTAACCGACTTGCTGCGCCGTGGTGAAGAGCAATGCGCTTTATTTTGTTCCAGCCGTCTGATACACATGAAGGGCTGGACAAGTTAATTGCCTTCCCACCACTCACAACCAGATTACACAGAAGTATTTTCAAGTCCGCTTTCACTCCCCGTTTTTTAACCTTGAGTATTTGTGGACCAGTGACGAATGCTAAGCATGGGCAGTAAGAACGCTAGATTCTTTGCGGTCCTTTTGAAATTTTAGGCAGTCTTTGTTAAATTACGTGCATCAGTTACCAGCCATGATTATTTAAAAGGAAGATTCCTTAGCTCCACCCTCGACCTTCCCAACCAGTAAGTCGAGAAGATGCAGAGAAGAATCCGTATTTTCAGGGAGCTCCCAAGCTGACTCTACAGACACACACACTCCAGAGGGGCCCAGCGAACCCTTCCCTGTGGCTCGTTAACAATAACGCAGAAACAAGCACGAGTGTTGGGAGCAATTCGCCGCCCTGTGAAATTCACGGGCAAAGGCTCCTCCCTCATCCCCTGCCCCCAGCGCTTCCACTGCACCAACCATGCCCCCCAGCCCCCCACAAGCATCCCCAGGTAAAACTCAGCAGGTAGTCCTCCAGCCTACACGCTGGACTGGCCTTCCTGGACATGGAAATCCTGGGTTTCTTCCTGAACTGCCCTGAGGAGCATTTCATGGTCCATCCAGACCAGAGTCGGACCCAGCCCGAGACGCCCCAGCATCCCTCCCGGAGAGCACGGGCCCCTCCTGTCCCCGTCCGGCCTCGTCACGTGGGCAGCCGAGGTCTCCAGCACAGTCACACATGTTACACGGTGTTAGACTCGGGAAGTCAGTTGCTGATTAGGAATAAATATTGTCTCACAGCTGTTAGGAAGTTTCAAACACTGTCCACTGGTTGCAGCAAGAAAACGGGTCTGGTCCGATCTGCTCTGCAAAGTGTCAGCAGAGAGAGGCGGCTAAGCGGGCGTGTCCGATCCTTTTCTTTGCACAGATTCCAGGGTAGACCGGAAACGAGGATGGCGTGAACACGAATTCAGAATCCGGGAGAATAGACAGGGTCGGTCACTGCCCAGGGCGCCTGAGCCCCAGTCGTGGGCTTCTAGGGCCGCACGCATGAGAAGAGGGAGAGCAGACACGGGGGACACTGTTCTAGCACACGGCTCTGCACCCTCGCTTGTTCACAGACCAAAAATGCAGGGTCCACACGCACTCCTATGTGTCTTCCTGACAGCGACTGGCCTGTCTCTCAGCAGCTGGAGCAGACGGCCGAGCTAAGCAGGGGGCCGCATGCTGTTCTGAAACACCATTAAGAGCCTGGGACTAAAACACCTTTAAACCTGTTCGCTAATGCCACTCGCCGGCTCAACTCCCTTCATCTCGGCCCCTACTGAACGTTCGTCAAATCACGGCTGCTAGAAACAAAGATGATCCTTCTCTGAACAAAGTCGCTGGGACAGGGAAATAAAAGCCCCATCTCCAGCTCTGAGGATGAGCGTGGGTTTTGCGTGTCTGCTGGCGAGCTGTGAAATCCCCCTCGGGATGCTGCAGCTGCCACCCGCCACCTGCCGAGCTCAGGTGCACCGTGTCCTGAGCAGACTGCAGCCCGAGGAATGACCATGGACCAGCGGTTGTGCTCGCCCCAAGAACGCGGTGCACCCTCCGGCTTCAACCCTCGTGGGCAGGAAAATCTTTGGTCTCTTAAGAAATACGTATTTTTTTTTTCAAGCAGAAACCAGTATACATGCATTTCTTCCTTGGTCAGAAGAGGGGTCTGCTCGCCTGGGAAAGAGAGCCCACACCTCCACATGCCTGGGGCTTCCTGTGACTCTGACTGCCACAGTCATTGTCACAAACTCCAAGGCTCCTTGTGCACAGAGCTGGGATGAGCTGACCCTGGGCCGCACCAGGAGCCCATTGGGGGCCACAGTTTCCATCTCAGGAGAACTGTCAGGGGCCAGGAGAGGAAAGGGGGTGGCCTCCATCTCCCCTCCTTGTGATAATCCCCTTCTCCCCTGTGTCCAACCGAATCTAACTGCAGTGTAGTTTCCAGGAGTCTCTGATGGCTCAGGATCCTGAAACCTGAGGACTAAAGGGAAAAATTATTCTCTAATCACTGTGAATTAAATTAAACTCATCCCAGTGTAATTCAATTAACCTCTTCCCTGGTCAAGACACTCCTTGATGAATGATTCCGTTACAACATATTTTGCAAGCTTTCTTCGCCAAGGTTTACTATTGTTGCTTTCTAACAAAGTAAAAACTATTAACCTCGTTCTGAATACCATCGAAAATCAGAGGCTCAGAGAATGGCAGGAAGCTTGCCTAGGACCCGGGAGCTAATAACACAAAATGATTCTGAGCCCACTGTTCTCGTTACCGTAAATATGTCCCGGCACAGGAAAGACTAGTTCTAGGGCAAAGGCTTAATTCGTTCGGCAGCTGTAACGAAATGCCATTGACCGGGTGGCTTATAAATACCAGGACTTTATTTCTCACAGCTCTGGAGATTGAGAAGTCCAAGATCAAGTCGCTGATAGGTTCAGCGCCTGGTGAGAACCCAATTTCCGGTTCACTTCCGATCTGCAGTGCCTTCCAGCTATAACCTCACAAGGAAGAGGAGCCAGGGATGTCCCTGGGGTCTCGGGTGTAAGGGCACTTAATCCCAAGGATGAGGGCCCCATCCTCCTGCCCTAATCACCCCTGAAAGTCCCACCTCCTAATGCTACCCCCTGGGGGGGGGGCGAGGACTTGAACAAACTACAGGGCACATCATAAACGTTCAGTTCTTTGTAGGCAAGACCTATGGACTGAATGAGACACTTGCTACTCAGACTGAAGGTGAACATTACCTGGTCTCCTACAAAGCAGCTGGGCACACTTAGAAGTGACCTAAGTGGAAAAGTCACTAAGGGAGCCGCCTCGAGCTCTATTTTCAACCAGACGTTAAACCTGTACCATTTCTCGGCAATGTTTGATTTTAGTGTGCCATCGTCTGTCCTTCCTGTGCGTTACGGCTACGGCAGTGGGCAGAGCCATGCACTTGGACTGTGAACGTGAGCTGCACAGAGGACGTCTCTGAGCACCGGCTCCGCCCTCGGCCCCGCTGTGAGGAAAGCCACCGCAGACAATGTCATGACATTGTCACTCGGCCTTGCTGTGCCAGTGACAACAGGATGTGCAGAGTGAGAAGTCACAGACACTCATTTCCAAGAGGATGACTAAAGAGCCAGGTCCCAAGAGCTGCTGCCGGGCCCTGGGGCAGTTGCGGAACCTGAGGAAATGCTCCGGTTTCCCCCGGACGTGACCTACGGTGACGCTGGAAAGCGGTGCCCCCGGCTCCCTCATTTCTCCACGAAGACCCGCAGTCACCCTGCTTCTCGAAGGGCCGTTCATCAGCACCCAGCTAGCAATGAGTTCACCAGCGTCACCACAATCTTTTAACCACTGAAAGCAAGAACTTCTTTATTTGCATTTTATTTTATTTCATTTTTTTTGCATGGCAAAAAAAAAAGAAATCACTCCTTACTCCTAAAATAGCTTAGCAACTTCATATGGTCCGTGCATCCACCATAAACAGCCAATACAATAAAATTTTCCGAGATCCAGTCCTCCCAACAGGAGGCCTCCTCATCTCTCACCGTGTGGCCCGACACAGCCCAAGGGTGGTTCTGGCTCTGCTCTTACCAGACCTGGTACCTCGGATGAGTTACTCTGCCTGTCTGGTCCCAAAGGCCCTCCCCTTTGAGATGCATGCTCAGGTCCTCGGTGGGGGGCGGGGTGGGGGGAGACAGCCCTTGTAAAGCACTGAAAACAATTCGTAGGGCATCGTTAATATTTTTGCTCTCCTTTTGTGCCTGTTAGTCTCTGGTTGCTAAGACACTGGTTGTTCGTTAACAAGTAGGCTAGTGAACAGCTACAACCCCCGCCAGCGCACAAAGTCACCCTCTCCCGTTTCGCCTAGGGTTCTCATCCTGACGCCTTGGGATAGAGGCCCTCTTGCCCTGAGTTCCTCCACCTCCCCACCACCAGGCCTCCACGGGCCCGGCCTAGGGAAAGGCCCCCACGCCCGCCTCCATGCACCACCCCCCTCGGTCCACACAGGCTGGGCGCCATGTGCCCAAGAGAGAAGGCGGCGAGAAGCCCCTTCGGGGCCTGCCCGCTCCGTCGCAGGTCCCTGGGGCAGGCTCTGGAATTGGGGCGCCTGGTCTGACACGTACTCTATCCCCAGACCCATGACCACAGTCCCTCGCCGGTGCGCACAAAATGCCCTGACAACAGGTAAAACCAGCGAGCGGCTCCCGGCTGCCGGGTCCACCCGAAGGACACACGGTCCGACGCAGTCATAAAACTCTGGTTGATGGGCTATCAAAGGATCGTTTACTTTGATTCTCGGCACATAAAAGAAGGGGCTGAGGAAACTACGAAGCATGCCAATATGTGCATTGAAATAAAATCTTCTCCATCTAATAGTTTGACCTTCAAAGCAAGGCTGAGGCCGGGTGTCAAAACTACGCTGCTGAAACAATCTCAAGATGCCAAACAGTCCAAGCTAGAGACTCAAAGTGGTTCGATAAAATAAAATGTGCGTATTTTATTTATGAAGTGAAACTATTTCGGAGTCGCCACAGCCCATGGGTGACTGACAAGCCACCTGGTAAGTTAACTCTAACACGTTAAGAGGCAACTCAGTCCACCCTGAGTTACAAGCGACACAGACTGCAAACCCACAGTCCGTCCTGGGAAGCAGGTGGGGAGACCTCAGCCGCCGCCCAGTGCAGTCGAAACGGCTTCTTGGTGACGCGTCAGTGAAGAGAAGACGGTCAGCCCGCAGCTTACAATACTTGTGAGCGCAGGACAGAGAAAGGAAAACGGACGTTGCTTTTCACGTGTGGATTTGAGTCTGAGAGGCTCAAAAACATTGTGAGGGGGGAGTCAACAGGTCTGAGGACAGAATGGCAGAGTTGCAAAAGTTCCAACCGGAGAGAAGAAGGGGACTGAGCATCCGTGTATTCACGTCGCTCGCTGACACGTGCGCACGTTGAGTCCCTCGCATCACGGGGAGCTCAGCACCAGCACCGCCGTCTGTCTGTCTTTGGACAACTGGCTGCAGGAAGGTTCTGCTGTTCACCTTGAACCCCAGTCTATTACCACGGCGCCGAGCTTTACTCCCGGGGTTACAGAGAGAAAGTCACGGTCCTCTTCCACACGGCGATCTTTCCAACAGCTCGGCCTCCCCTCGCTCTCCTTCACCACACCTTCTTCCTCCCTCTGGCCATGACACACTGGGTCTGCTCCCAGAATTCAGTGGAACAAAACGTGAACCTCGGTGGTTGGTAAGCAATGAGACAGAGAGCAAGTTAAAAATGTCTACTTGGTTAAAAAGGAGAAGGAGGCACACCTTCCTCGACTTCTGTTCAGATATTTACATGTATCCTCGTTTGCATCCTAGTTCCCTGTCCCCTGAAACAACTAAGAGAATAATTCTCGTCGGCGATGAGACGAGTCGAAGTTCTACTCACCCGGCCCCACGACAGGCTGCCCGCCCAGGTCCGACATCTCAGAGACCCAGAGGAGCAGAGTCAAACCACCTGTCCGAGTTCTTCCCAAGAAGCAGCCGCCTCAGCCCAGACACGCTTCCTCTGAGCCCCAGGACCTGTGAGAGCTTTCTACGTCGGGAGACTAAGCCTCGGATTCCAGGGTCTGCCCGAGTTTTTCACGAACAGCCTAACAGCACACAGCCTACTTGTTGAATGGGAGGATAAGACAAAATACATTTCCTACTGACCTTCTAATAGCCTTCTCGGTTCATTTTATGGACTCAGCTACCTGATACAGTCCTGCTAAAATTTTATTTCTCCACTGGAATGCCAGGTACCCGTTGCCAGTATACTGTTCCAAGAAGCTGTTTATGACTCAGAGGCAAGGTGAAGGGTCAAGTTCAAAGACCCAGTATTTTCATGTAATTCACAAGGGAAGTGGCCGTCACATGCTTAACCTTGACTGAGATTTTGCACCAGCAAAGGAGCGATGAAAGGATTCTGGATCCCACAGAAAATGACCGAACAGTAACCCCAGGGGAGCTGGGCACTTAGACCTCATGCCCGGGTCCTCCCGGACCAAGTCTGCCTCTGCGGCAGGGGGCCCGGGCACTTGTCTCCAAGCCCACAGGGCCGTCCGAGTTCTTCTCTCTCGGATGCGTCGTAGTCACTGTTTTCGTTACACGCACCGCACTGTCCTGGGAAGCATCACAACTGGAAGTCTAGGCCCAGGTGCGAACACCGAGTGCACGGATGACGTCGAAAGCTGAAGCCGGTCCAGATTGTGGAAATGAGCGGCAGCCCCACGAACCAGCTTCTCCTGGGCGTCGGAAGGGAGGAGGGGCAGTCTTTCAGGACAAGGCAGCAGGTGCCACATGCACGCACAGGGAGAGGTCCTCCCGGGCTCCAGCAGAGGGGGGAGGCTTCCCAGAAAACGCAGCCCCTTCCTCAAGCCCATGAAGGGGAAGGAAGGCCCAGGGGACAACGAGACCACTCCACAGCGCGCGGGCCTCTGCACGCAGCGCCAGCCCCGCCGGACTGGGAAGGAGGACTCAGCAAGAGGTAAGGACAGAAGGCAGACAGGTGGGAGGCCACAGGGCAAGGTCTCTGCAGGCTTCCCTGACCATGAAAACCTCAGTGTGCCGGGGACAGAAGAGTGTCCCAGAGGAAGAGTATTTTTATCACTGGCGCGATTTGGAGCTGCCAGTACACAGTGGTTAAGATGAGCGGACTGGTTCCCGTTGGTCTTGCTGTTGTTTTAAACTCTCTACGGACAACGCGTGTCCTGTTCGCCGCACCCAGGAGCTCACAGCCCCGTGTCAGCCATGGTGCTCCAGCGGGTTAGACTGAGTCACAGAAACGTCCTTGTGAAACAGGATGATCACACCTGGCGTGATTCATATTCTCTCCCCCCCCCCCTTACAGCCTGCTAGCTCTCTCAATCCCGAAACAACACCATAACTAGTACATGACCATTATTACCCCGACTTTACAAATGAGGAAACCAGACCCGCCCAGGTGCACAGGCAAAGGAGCCAAACTCAGGCACCCTTGGTACTAAAGTGCACGTCCTTAACAGTTTCCTCACTTTCATTGGCTTCAATGATTAGTACGTCTGCAAGTATTTACAACACATTTGTGTGTTTAAAACTGTTCTTGCTCATGAGTTTTTCTCACCCGTTCTCTGCTGCCACCATGTGGCCTGTTGTAAAACTTTCAACCTTTTCTTGTCATTTTCTGATTTATCAGAGTTCTGCATTCCCTGGAAAAGAGAGCTGAAATTGTTTGTGACCTGGATTTATTTTACTTAAAAATTCCTAATCTTATCCATATACTCTTCCTTCCTTGTCTGCACTGAGTTAGGGTCACGAAGAGATCAAGGGGGAAATGAACTCATGAGACAATTCCCTGAGCAGGTCACAAATTGTCACTGTCAAAATGGAAAGATTAAAGGGTGATATGTGGAACTGTGTCGGTTAGCAATCTTTGAGCCACTCCGATGAAATGTTTACTCCTACTTGATCGAACCCTTGTATAATAGCTAATTAAGGTTTGAGAGTGATTATTTGTGGGTGCTCATTATTCATAATATCGCTAAGGTTAACATTGATCGTGCATCCTCCCTGATAAGGGAGTAGTGTGCGGGATGCAAAAACATTCTATCTTCATGCACAGCGATAGAGAGCACGATGTTTAAGAATCAGGTTCTTAAAGCCAACACACCTGAACTTGACCTCCAAGTACACCGTTGACTATGAGCACATATAATAACTTCCTGAGTTTGCTCTGAGCCTCAGTTTCCAAAATCTGTAAATGCAGGTCAAAATCATTGTGCTATTTGGGGGCAGGGGGTTGAGAGAATTCAATTAGCTCATGTTTGGAAAATATTTGTCAAATTTATAGCACATGAGTTTTTCAAGACATATTATTATCATGATTATTTCTAATTCCAGTGGCCTTTGACCAACAAAATTAGAAATGGATCGGCACCAGAGAACTTAACCAGAAAGTAAGGAAGTGGCCATTGGATTTGGATTTGCTGGCGTAGAATTAGCAAATTAGGGAGCCAGAAAAGACCACCACCGAGTCCTGGAGTCAGCAAGCGAGAGCCCACAGGACAGACAGATCCCCTTTGTTCTTGCAAATGATGCGTTCCGGGAACGAGGCTCTGCCCGCTCCGTTATGGGTCGTCTGCAGCTACTTTGGGCCCCGATGGCATCCCTGCATCACTGTGACGGAGGCTGCGGGACCCGCAACGACTAAAACATTTTACAGAAAGAGGTTGTTGACCCCTCATCTAATCTACCCCCCGTCATTCTCCTGAGGAGAAAATTAAATACAGTCGGATCATTCAAAAATCGCTCAGAAATTTCCCAAAGAAGCATCGTTCGCCGCTTACAGGACACGCGCGTGTAGGCAGACTGTTCCCTGATGGAAGCACAGCCTGCTCCGCTCACTGGTTTCGTCTCCGTGGCAGGGTCCCGGTCCCAGGCCCCCGCAGAACGCGGGGTCCCATCCCGCCTCGCCCCGTGAAAACGCAAGTAACTCCCACCGGCCCAGAAACGCCCGTGGTGACAAAGGCCCCGGAAAGCCCTAGCTGAAAGCTGCCTTTCACGTAATGTAGAGATGTCGGCTCCCCACTTGGGCACAAAGCAGGGGTGACAGGTTGCTGCGCCAACTGCGCCCCCCAGAGACTGAAGAGCAGACTGACCCCCGAAGCAACCGCCTGTTCAACGAGGGGGTACCTCAGAGTCGAGAGGGCCTGCCAGGGATTTGAACCCCAAACCCCCTTCCTTGCGATGACCGTCCACAGTGCCATTGCTGTGCCAGCCGCTCGGAAGAGCCATCTGCCCGGGTGACTCGTCCCTGCAGAGGTCACGGAGACACGACTGGCGCCTTACTCATTTTTGTCAAAGAGTGTGATGTCAGGGCGCCGTCCGCCGGAGCACCCTCACTTCTGACACCAACGGCAAGTTCGGGTCCCCTAGACCAAACCAAGGTGCAATCATGGACTAAACAGGCTCACAGCCCTCTCACTTGAAGCTCCGACATTCAGGACCCCAGGTTAGGGTACAGACGAAGGTTCAAACACACGTGACGATCAGCCAAGAGACGAGGCCTGTGGGGCAGAGGGCGGCAACATTTCCCACTCGGAGTGGCAGGCTGGTCCCACCCCGTGAGTCAGGGCCGGCGGCCCTTTCCCAGCAACAATGTGGGGTGACCACGCAGAGCGCTGCTCGCCCACCAGGAAGGCTCCCTCAAGCCGGGGTGTCCGGAGTCTTCCCTCGGGCTCCACAGAGGGCTGCCCACGGGGCTGACCTCCGTTTCCCGCAACCCTGGAAGTCAAGCTGATACCATGTGACCCAAAGCTCCTGCCATAAATAACACAGTTCCACGACCTGGCGTGGCCCAAACCGCGGTCACCGGGTGCCACTCCTATCGGGCCAGGGCTGAGAGATTACGTCCCAGGAGCTGAGGGCAGTGGGCACAGCTCTCTTTGGCAAGGTTAAGAGAACTCAGAGACAGCCCAAGGGGTTGTTCAAGAACACATTTTCTGGCGTTGGATACCTGGGAGCCCAGTTACAACTACGGGGCCAGAATGTGAACATCATTTTCCAGGCACGTTGTTACTTCAGAAAATAGGGTTTCGAAAGGAAATGGAGCTGGTTTAGAAGGCAGCCAAGAACTACAGCCTCAGCACAGAGAAGCATCCAACTACACAGAAACCAATGTGCAATTACAGCTATTTCGTGGGTCCAAATTAGAGAATCTAAATACGGAGATAGAGTTCAGAGTGTCCTCCGTCTGGGGCCCCGTCCCAAAACTAGCCTGTGGGGTCAGGCCTCGCCCCCAGGGTCGTCTCCAACCCAGTCTTCGTCTCGCTTCCGCCAGCTTTCCCTCCAGACTGTTCCGACTCCTTCTCTCCGCTCCTTTGACTGCCAAGGAAACGACATGTGGCTTGTCCATCTGACACGCCGAGTCGTGCTCCGTTCTGACCACTTACGAATGTGCTGAAATCTCGCAGGCTTACATCCTGTCCCCGTTGTTTCCACGAGTAGGTCTTTGGGGTGAAAGCAATCGCGAGTTAATTCCAATTAACCGGGGCAGAAGGTTTGCACACAGACAGGGAGGAGGAACGCTAGGTGACTTCCATTGCAGAGACCACCCAGTGGGAGTCACTTTGTTAGAGCAGCCGCAGCAAACTAACATGCACAGACCAAGTCGGGATTTCTTACCGTTTTAGGTGCATGTTTTGTAGGTGCCTCGTCTGACTGGTCGAAGTCCAGTACCTTTCACCAAAAGAAGTTTCTCTTTTGCATATGCCATTTCAGTCTTACATTTCATTGTCATTCATCAGCCTACACCTGCTGGGTTTCCGTTGGCATCACAGATGTTATTGTACGTGGCAGGTAAATAGAGCTCCCACGAAAATCTAGACTAATTAGCCATATATCGGGAAGAAAGATCTTAATTTCAAATACCGTTCTTTACAGACCCAAACCTCTATTAGATTCTTTAACAGATTCCAATTTTATGGAGAAATACTCTATCTTTTTATTCATTTTGGCCACTTTTCTTTGATTTTTAATCTACTGATCACGGTGGTTTGGACTTCTTACCTAGTACATTATATAGATACGCATATCACCTTTAGGTCCTTCTTTATTTTTTGTTTTATCGCTTGGTTGTTAGTCACTTTTCCTGCTTATTTGCATGTCCAATCCTTGTTTACTGCATGCTGGACATTATAAAGGATACATCGCAGATACTCTACAGTATCTTATCTTCCTCTAAAGAGCGGCGTCTCTACCTAGCAGGCAACGAAATCACTGGAGGGTCAGCCTGCGCCCACCACCGCTGGATTTTGGTCTTTGCTGGGGGTGGGGGGTCCGTTCACTTTCGCCCTTCCTCCTAGCATGAGACATTTCAACACCAACTAGCTCCAGGGGGTCACCAGCTGGACCCAAACGTTCACCTCTCCCCAGAGCTGTGAAACCTCTGAAATTTCTAATTGTGGATTTCAGCCTCCCGTCATTTTTCCTCTGCTCCCTCTCCTGCAGACTCGTTCTGTGACTGTGCCGTTTCATGAGTCGGCTGAAGGCCCAATTTAAATTTTCACGTAGAATATGGGGGCCCCTCCGCAGCTCCTTCCTCTCTAATACCCTACCCTTCACATCCTGGTCACCATGGCAACTCCAAAGACCAGTCCCTGTCTCTTCTGACAGCAAAAAAAGGCTGTTTTCTGCTTGGACTCGAGTCCCTCGGACAGCGGTTTGGGAACTGCACTGGGGAGAAGTCAGGGTGAATGTGGAGTGGAGTCCAGGGGCTCCCTTAGCTCGGAGATCTCAGCCTCGCGTTGGATACTGCCCATTTCCTGTAAGTAACCATTTTATATGTTTTTCCATAGTTATATACGTTTTGGTGGAAGGGGAATGAACTAACAATCTAGTTAACCATGGCCAAACTGTAAAGTCTCAAATACAATGCTCCATCCTCAGGATTTATTTCTTTGCTTTTCCCTATCTCCCTTTTTCTTCTCATGTCTTACAACCACTGATGTAACACAATCAAAGCACGTTTTCCGTAGATAATTTCACAAATAACCATAATCCTACTGGAGGAGGCATCGGCATCTCTCACCCTGGAGTAGGAAGTCTCTGAGACTGCCGGCCGGAATTCCGATCCGGGAGCACATCGGTACCTAGAACTCTCACCCTCCGGGGACGCCGTGGAAGAAGTGATATGGATTCTAAGCAGCTTCCACAATGGCCTAATTACTGAGAGGCAACCTCGTGGAAAAACAGCACTAGGCCAGGGGTGAAGACAAACTCCACAAACAGCTCTCGGTGGAGGCACGGAGCAGGCGTCTGAGGCTAAGTCCCAAGTGCAGGCCAGCGGAGTCCCTGCAGCCGCCCGGACCTCGCTGTCCCGGGAAGAGGCACGCTTTGGCCCGCACAGCCGCGCATGCGCTTTCCGTTGGTTCCAGGAAAGTGACTGCGCTTATTGACACCGTGCTGTTGTGGAAATTACGCATAACCGTTTCCATAATTACAGACCCACGCGGCCTAGCTGTACAGCAGACGGGTTTGCACGCCTCCGTGGTGGAAAGCTTTGAAGCTGCAGGCTCCAGTCCTGCCTGGGCTCAGCTCCCTGCCTCTCGCGTTCGCCCAGAGCAGATGTGCCGTGACAAACCCCGTGACGGGCCACCTGGGCTGCGGCAGGGAGGCTCGGAGAAGAAGGAAACCTGGAGCCAGGCCCGGCCCTCACCTGCTGGGAGCCATTCAGTCCCGTGTCAGGCATTTTATGCCCGCTCTGCTGACGTCACGGGTGTGTTATTTAAAGACTGTATAATGTGTTAGATGCCCCCAGGTGCTGTGCAGCAAGAAACTAAATACACATAGGATGTTTACTGGGCCAAACGGCAGGACGACGCCAAGCCACCTGCTAGGGTTGTCCTTGACCTGAAGCCAACTGTCTCAAGGCAAACAGTGCAACATCCTCGCTCCCACCCCACCCCCCCACCCCCCACCCCCGCCCGCCCTGCAGTCTTCAGCGCGGTCCGCTGAACACCCGCCCTAAGCGTACCTGCGTCTTCGGGTCTTCTCACCCTCGCTGGTGTCTGTGCTCCACCAGCAAGATCTCCGCCTTTTCCTCTCCACCTTCTCTTCTCTGCCCTGTCTCTCCTGCTCACTCCGTCCTTGCTTCCTCCAGGGAGACAAGAGCTAGTGTTCGGGCCCCTGTTTCATGCACAGAGCAGCTACTGCTGTTCCGCATTTACAAGGTACCAGGAACTCAGCTGAATGCTTCATGTGACTGACTTTACCTGATTCTTCTAGCACCAACCAAGGGGGTGCAGGAAGCCAGGTTAAAGGAACCCAAGCAAAGCGCAGAGAGATAAAACTTTCTCAGATCACAGAGCTGGAAATGAAGCCCGGGCCTGTCTCGGGGTCAGGCTGATGTGACTGACTACCCACGAAAATGCGTTGCCACTGTTTCGGACTGTCCACAGAGACTCCCAGCCCCCTGCTACAGCCATTCCTCCCAGTCCAAGCCCAGGCCCCTCTGGGGCGTAGTTGGACATCTTTAATATTGCCCTGGTTTCTGTTCGTTTATACTCCTGTTTCATTTTAGATGAGTATGTTTTTGTTTCTTTCCCTAAGAGTATGATAAGCCGATAAAAGTCACAGAACGTCTCCAAATGCCCCCGCAGGCTGCGAACACAAACTCTGGTCTGACTTTGCAGTTGCAAGTGTGTGTTTTTGCTTCCCCTTGTCACCTCGAGTCTGTTTCTGTCCCACGATCTGGCCCCACTGGCTACCTGTTCCTGTCTGTCAGGAGTGCGAACGCAGGGGCCAGTGACCGGGCACGAGGTGGAGCAGGTGGCCAAGGGGCAATTAGAGGCAACTGTACCTGTGCCCGGGGCAGCAGGTTGGGATTTTGAAGTTGGTAAGAGCTCTCCTTTGCTGTAATGTATAGAATGTTTGCCAAACACTCCTTTGCTGTAATGTATAGAATGTTTGCCAGAAATATTAGTATCAGACAGTATTCTCTATCAGAATGAGGCGTAATATTTCCAAATCAGCTACTAGGAGTTACTAATGCCTTCTTTGCACAGAATATTTTTCAATATGCCATAACACAAAGATAGAATTGAGCATAAAATAAATTAACATGGAATTCTACATTGAAAGAATAATGAACACCAGGTCTATTTATGCAGAATGATGTGGTGGGTTAAGAAAACTATTTAGAAAATTCAGGAGGAAAGGCACTCTAGCAAGACAAACTTAGAAAATAAAGGGGAGCCCTGGCTGGTGTGGTTCATTGGACCGAGTGCTAGCCTGCAAACCTAAAGGTCACTGGTTCGATTCCCAGTCAGGGCACAGGCCTGAGTTGCAGGCCAGGTCCCCAGTAGGGGGCCCAAGAGAGGCAACCACACATTAGTATTTCTTTCCCTCTCTTTCTCCCTCCCTTCCTCACTCTAAAAATAAATAAATATTTTTAAAAAAAGAAAGTAAAGGGGAAATCTTTAGAGCTTGAATGAAGTAGGTCACTCCTTGAGAGGCAAGAGCAAATTATATAAATAAGTACTTATTGGCAAAAGGAGGTAAAACCTGATACCAAGAGACAATAATGGGCCCCCAGGGGACCACGACCCCACAGGACTCCTGTCCCACCCGCAGTGCAGTTTATCTCAAACGCAAGAGGGGGAGAGGCCCCACGTGGTGGCTTCCCGGTGAGTATGCAATCACTCCAGGGCTCCTTTTTCTCACTCCAACCCACTTGGCTAAGAATGCACAAGCTCTTATTTGGCACCACGAGGACGGGCTAGGAAAGGAAATCAATCAGAGAGGCGGACATCTCACTGGGCGGTGCCTTTGCTGAGGAGCCCACGCCGCTCCGCGGTGACCACCGTCTGGAGGGGAGGACCCAGGCCGCTCGCTGATGCAGGTGTCAGCAGCGTGGGGTCACTGCACACTGTCCACTGTTTCGGGGTGCGGAGCATAAGGGGAATCCTTCCCTTGTTTACGAGTTTCTGCGCCTGTGAGCAGAACGAGACAGCGCCGTCCACTTTCCTTCACAAGTCTCCGGGATGACTCATGGAAAAGGCTCTTCCAGCAGCGGGCACGCTGAGATGTTCTGAACAGTAGATCATTTCTTTAACGCCTGCAGGCACACTCGTCAGCATACAACTACTACCTGGAATCTCAGTGGACCGCCCTGACGCCCTAGGGCGCCTGTGGAGCCTCTAGGCAGCGTGGCCGCAGGCCCCCACCGGCTGCGGGTCTCCCCAGAGTCGTAGGGTTTCCAGCCGCGTGATCGTACCCTCAACTGAGTTCCGCGGAAGCGGATCCAGACACAGCACCAAATGAGCTGTGCTCAGATTTCAGCTCCGCCTTTCGTTGGCCTTGTGACCTTGGATAAACCTGGCATCTCTCTGAACCTCAGCACCTTTCTCTATAAAGGGAAAATGATACCCGCCTGCGCTTATCCACGGGGCTGTGGTGAGGCTCAGGTGGAAAAGGAGGCCAGGATGCTGAGCGCACCGCGCCTGCGGCCGAGTTGCCCGAAGGCCCGCCCCCCGCTGCCAGCCAGCCGTGACTGCAGCTGAGGTCTTCCTTCACTGCCTTCCAGTCTTTTCCTAGACTACGCGTACATGTGTTTGTGAATATGTTCAAATTTACTCTTCAAAGTGTAGATATTTTTAAAGTGAAATATAATTCTTGCATATATTATGACATATGTGCCCCTAGGTTAATAAACATTCTTGCACAACATGGTCAATTATAGCTTAACATAAGCCCATCATGGATCATATGTACATACTGAAATATCATTCATATACGTTGAAGTATGATGCACACATGCATGCATTTTCATGCTATTAAAAATTATTTCCCAACATGGTTAATATGTTTGCATTAAAAATACGGAGGTTAACAATTCTACCCTAGGCGTGAACTGTTATTTATTTGATCATTTGCTATTTTTAACTCATTAAGATTATTCATTTCCAATTTTTTTATTTTTTTGTTTTGTTTTTTTGTTTCTGTTGTTGTAACTGGGTTTATTTGCTACCATAAACAAAACTGTCGTAAACATCTGTGCAAACATCTCCTTTTGAATTGCTAAGTCCATGGAGGAGATTTCTAGAACCGAACCACTGGGTCAAAGTGCAAACTCCCCCAAGGCCCTGGCCAACACCTTGTCAGATCCTGTCCCTGAAGACTGGGCTGTTTAGACAACGTCAGAGGCGTCACTATTCATGGTAGCCTTGTCACGAATGCCTACTTTAATCATTAGCAATTTCACAGGCAAAAAGATAAAAAAAGAACTTCTCTTGTTTGTTTCATGACTATGAGTAAAGTTGAAAATTTGGCATATTTATTGACTTCCGTTGCTTCTGCCCTGAATTATGTGTTCTTATCCCTGCTCCATTTTCAATATTTTCATTATTGATTCATAAGCATTAGTTGTGCTTTAAGAAATTGATTCCTTGGTTGTCATCACTCATAAAATTGTCCATTTGCTCTTGCTAGCACTTCATGGTAAAGGCAGGCCTCGGCTGCCAAAGAGCTCATGCTGTCACTCACATGAACACACACGGATGCACACATACACACGTGTGACATGGCGGGGGTGGGGAAATGGGGCCTTCCTTCACCCTCCCCCTTCTGCACAGCAGAGTGGGGTTCCTCCTTGGAAAGCTCCCTGACCCATCAACACCACCACTATGCTTCATATTTTCATGCTTCCTAGTTTAGTGCTTGTATCCAAATTCAATACCCTGGCTTTTATCCTGAAAGCCACATTAAGTCTACAGCCATACCACCCTGAACGCACCCAATCTCGTCTGAAAGCAATATTAAAAAGGAGAGATTTGATCACCGGTGTTCATGCACTTAACAAATATTACTGTTCACCTATTTCACCTATCAGAAGCCAAGCCCTAAACTGCGTGCTGTTGAAACACTCGTCACAACAAACAGTTTCCGCCTTCCCAGAACCTGGAGGTGTGTTGCCCCCCCACTCTCCCCACTACCTGAAGGAAAGCTCCCCCCCACCCCCCGCCGGCTGAATGTCTCTTTACTCAAATACGGAGGAGACATTGAAGAGAGAGCTGTTCCCTGCGCTTTACCAAGAAGATCCCAGGAGCCCATGGACCTGCTGGGGAGCCCCGCCCGAGGCTGAGAAGGTGTCTCAGGGTTTCCTCTCCCCCGGGGACCTTTCAACACGACCAGACGGGCAGAACAGTGGGGAGCTAAGACACTGAGCTTCGTCCTGCGTCTCGGAGGACAATTTTTCCTCTTGCTAAAGTGAAAACCTGTGCCCTGCCGAAGATATTCACTTAGATATTTGTTTTGTTTTTCTGAATAGGTCAGGGCACTACGTTGATTTAATTATATTGATAATGCAGCAGATCCGAGCTGGTTCAGCAGATGTCCTATTTCTGTTTCTCACTATTCATTATATTTCTATTTTTAAGTGGTATTGTATTGAGAGTTTAAGGTAACGCTCACAGCAGCAGCCATGGACGGAACTGCAGTCCTCCTTGAATTTTTCACAGATTTAGGCGTTGCATAAAGAAACTTGTCACCCTTCCCAGATGAGTTTCTTTTACCCCGCTCCCATTGTCAACGCCTTAGTTCAGCCTCCACCTCTTCTGGCCTGGATTATTCTAAACGGGTTTTAACTGGTGATGATGGAGAGGGATCTGATCAGACCATCAAGGTGAAGTAGGGAGGGACCCGGGGGGTTGCCAAGGCAACAGTAAACAATCGAGGACAGGATTGGCCGAGAAGCTGAACGCCCCCAGAGCCCATGGAATTATGGGCCAGAAGATCGGAAATAAAAGACGAGCTCTCAGGCTGGCAGGCGCGGGCTCTGTCTGCCTCTCTTCTTCCGAGGATGCTCGCGTGATTCTGCGCAGCTGCCTGTGTCTCCCGACGGGTGCTATTTTGGATTGAGAAACTAGCTTTAAATTCAAATCTATGGCATTTCTTTGTGGAGTTAAGCTCAGCCCAGACGTGTAACCGGGCGTTGCTTCCTTCTGTGAGAATGCTTTTGCACGTGTCACGCGTCCCCCGATGTCACCAGATGGCATTCTATTCAAGCCGATGACGTAACCTTCTTCTTCGCCGATTCCCACCCAAAGACTCAATGCTGAGCTGTGTGAGCGCTGCGGACAGCCCAGCACAATGCCAGGTGGGCCCTCGGTCCCAGAAACGGGCCGTTCTTTCGTTCATCGCTAACGCAGGGCACGTCGTCCACTCGCTCACGGTCCTTCAGCAGCTGAGGACCCACGCGTGGGAGCCCCCCTCGCACCGATGCACGTCCTGCCCATCTTCGTAGCGGTCACCACCCTCGTCACCCAGCCGTAGGTCCCCCGCGTGGGAGAGGCTTCGCTACACGGCAGCCCCGTCATTTTAAAATCGCAGATCCAGCAGAAAGCACGTGAATGTCCCAGGCCTCCTGGTGCTGCGGGATGGAGGGTGGAGAAAGGCACACTTCGAGGGTCCCTTCCCCCCGAGCTCCGCACCCCAGCCAGCGGGGGAAGAACGGAGACGGGAGATCCTTTCTCTCGAGACCAGCCTCCTAGGCCGCTTCCGCGAGGCTTTGGCAGTTGGGGCATCATTTTTCTTCTCTACAATAGAACGAATGAAACTTTCTCATTCCTAGATGTTCTGTTCGGAGCAAAGTCTTGGAATTTTCAAAGGAAGATCAAGCCATTTGGATATTTTCAATACATTGTCCCTTAAAATATACGAGTATGTTTATTGCAACAAAATAATAGCTATAAATTATTGAATGCTTGCTGAGTGTCATATCCTTTATTAAATTCTGTCTCTTCCTCAATACAACCCTAGGAGTGGCTATTATTATTATTATTATTATTATTATGATTCATGTTGTACAGGTTAGAAAATTAAAGCATAAAGAGGACACACAGCTATAAATACCGGAGTCATGATTTTCACCAACGGTCCTTATCACCACGCAGTCCTGCCTGTCCTTGATGTTCCTTAGGAGCTTCTCCCCACCACCAGCCCCACAGCCAGCCCCACCTCTGGCCTGTTAGCACTACTCAAGAAGCAGACAGAGTTACTCTCTACGTCACGCAGAAGCAACTCGATGAAGCCATGTGGCACCCTGGTTAGGAATTAGACCACGAGCCTCCTGTCACTCCTAAGGGCGCCTGGACAATTTACTGAGCCTTCTGGCATTTTGTGTCCTCATCTGTAAAGCAGATGTGATAATAACAACGTTGTTTGCAGGGTTATTGTGAGCAGTAAATGAGATAAGCCCCATTAAGCTCTCAGTGTCTGTCATTTATATCGGTCACTTGTGCTCACACGCAAAGACTGTACCTTTTTAGACTTCGTATTCTCTGACCTTACTCAACGCCTGGCTGACGGCAGGTCCTCGGTAATTGTTTGATAAATCGGTGAATAGAGAAGGCAGGCCGTGGTTCACCCTCAAAGGAGTAGAAGCCCACACCAGAACCAGGTTTTACAATGAACGTGAAGTTAGAGAGATGACCAAGGTCAGCTACTCAGTTACCCAAAGGAGAGATGGCAGATGCAGGCAGGGAGAATGTGACCCCTGGGGCTAAGAGCAACATCAAGGGCAAGCTGGCAGATGCTTAAGGAGGCTTGCAGGGTGTGGGGAGGCCCCGCACCATCAAAGCTGACTGGCCTGCCCTTCCTCTGCCCTCCCTTCTGTAAATGAACACCTGCTGGGTGCTTTCTGTGTGTCCGGACCTGTGCCAGGCTCTGCGGCCGCAACAAATAAGACCATTACAAATACTTGTTTTTCGTATCTTCTTGTCAAGCTCGTTGTCTCATCACGTTCATTTGGACTGCAACGAAGGCTGCTACTGAAGTAGTTAGAGGGGATTTCTCCTGCCTTAATGTGTGTGTTTATATATTCGTGAGACAAGTCGCCTTTTGCAGAATTTGATCCCCGCTGAAAAGACAGAAAAGCGTCTTCCTAAGTCAGGGACTCGCCTCGCTCCCTCTGAAAATACAGAACGAGGACAGGGACAGCCAGGAAGGGCAGGGAACCGGATCTGAGAAGAGGCGTCTTTGGGGAGAGGTAGGCTGTGAGCTTCCTGCCACTCGGCCAGGGCAGGGGTGGGGGTTCTGGGGTCACCTCTTTTCTTTCCCACACAGGGACTTCAACAACAGCACTTGAAAACCTCAGTTTTCCTCTTCCCTTTTCAGTGTTCTGGGCCCATCAGAAGACCGAAGGGACACGCACCGCTCCAGCCATTGGGACCCATAGCAGGCTCCTCAGTGGGTGGCCCCACCAGGATCAAGCTATCTTCCCGAAGTTCAGCTGGGACAAGGGTTATGTGAACATCTCCGGTGGATGGGGTGTGAGTCCCTCCTTAGAGTGAGTGGACGTGGCATCAGAGTGGGCCCTGCAAGGCAGAGACCCCCTGGGCAGCAATGGAATCCCAGGAAAAGCAGCGAGAAGATACTTGACTCTTGGGGACAGCCGAAGGGAACTACCGGGGGCCCTGCAAGAACACAGAAACGGATCTCACAGGGTCAACAAACCTGAAGGTGAGGGGTCCCCCAGGGGTGAGAGTCCCAGAAGAACCCGCAAAGCTGCCCGACCAGACAGAAAACCGTCTTAGAAACCGTCTTAGAACCGTCTCCCGCCAGGAGAGCCGACTGATGACCTCCTCTGTCCGGCTTACCCTTGCGCTTTCACACCTCAGCAGGGTCAGAGACAAGCACAAAGACCAGCACGAGAGGTTCGCCCAAAAGGAGGAAGCGTGGAGCGGAAAGAGACAAAAGCCATCCCCGCCACATCTGTTGCATGGATCCACGAGAGGCCGGCGCTGAAAAAGGGAGAAACGGCTGATTCGGAGTCAAGTTCAGTGTGCAGAAACACCTTCGACGCGGCAACTCGGAGTCGTTCATGGGGGCCGGGGGGTAGGGCTGTGTCTGAAAAGACTTGGTAGGACGTGCTGATGCCTGAGCGTGAGCAGGAACGCCAGGGAAGCTGCCCAAGTCCCGATTGGGGCCCAGGAGGTAATTACTCTCATCGAAGGTCTGGCGTAGGGCTGAGGGGAACGATAATACGGCTACGTTTTTATTATACGCCCTGAGGCACGTTTTTCCACAAAAGCCTGAACCTCGGGATTGATCTGTGTCAATCTCTCTCTCCCCCCGTCTCTCTCTTCCCTCTTCTTCCTCCCTCCTTCCCCTCTCCGGTCTGCATGTCTGTCTCTTTATCATTTAAAGAAATGGAAAAGAATCTATCAGAACGCACCAGGACAGGGAAACAACATTCTCAGCACGATCCAGGGGCCCCTCTGTTCCTCGGCGCTCTGTTGCCGAGGGCAGAACTCTCACCCGAAGCAACTGAGTCTAAAGGGCCTGGCGCGGAAGTGTGTGCCCAGTGAATAAAAGCTGTCATTGCTTTAAACGTCGCCTCTTGGGCGCTGCCGAGGGACATGTCGCCCTGAGCATCACCCCCTTTCTCCTTCGACTCGTTGATCTGCCTGCACTGCCTACAAAGAAACGCATTGTATCGTGCATTCGCTTGCGATTCACACGCCTTGTTTGCCGATGCCAACCCCCTTCCTAATCATTAAAACTAATAAATCACACTTGTACATTCCAAACTCTGAAGGAAGTTAAATATTGACAAACTTCCACACGGCAGATAAAGAACAGTTCATTGAGATGGGCCCTAGAAGAAGGATTCTTTATACATCTTTTTGCAAACCCTACCAGCAACTTGGCCTGAACAGTAGAGCAATAATTCATCAGGCCGCTAATGTTATCACTGCTTTTGACTTACTTCCTCGGATCCATGCAAGAGTGAAGAATAGCGAGACCAACAAGAGCTGCTAGTTAAACGAGGCTTCTTCTGGAGGCGAAACTCTCGGTGCTGCCCATTTCAGTCCCTTAGGAGACATAGTCGGGCGGAGCAGAAAGCGTTTCCCTTCTCCCTCCGCCCTTCCCTGCTCCAAAGTCAAAAGGTGAAATGTGCTCAACTTTCTAGCCATCGAATGTCACCGCAAAATCCTAAATTTTCTGGATTCTGATGAAAACACAGACCCACAGAATCAAACACCCAAATATGAATGAACAATTGCATGAATCTTTGCGGCCTCCCAAGCACTTCCTCGGTGCATCACCCCGGCCACGTGGCCCGGTCCCCCCGAGTGAGGCTCTCTTATCCCTCGTTGATAGGTCCAAAACTGAGACGCCAGGTCAGCTGACTAATGAGGACTGGGTCGTAACTCCACTCTCAGACTTCTGAGCCCAAGCTCCTTGTGCATTTCAGTATTTCATGCTTCCTTGGCCTCCTTAAAGAAAATACTTCCTGAGCCCTGGTTGGTGTGCCTCAGTTGGATCGAGTGCAGGCCTGCGAACCAAAGGGTCACTGGTTCAATTCCCAGTCAGGGCGCATGCCTGGGTTGCGGGCCAGGTCCCCAGTAGGGGGCGTGCCAGAGGCAACCACACATTGACATTTCTTTCCCTTTCTATCTCCCTCCCTTCCCCTCTGTGTAAAAATAAACAAAATCTTTTTTTTAAAAAAAGATAATACTTCCTGCTCTTTCCTGAAAGTGGGTCACCTGTAAGCAAGCAGAGTGGTTCAACAGCCAGGACACCTGAGGAGGACAGAGGCCCTGGTCCCTCATTCACAGTTCCTGGATGGCCAGGAGAGGCAGCCAATGCTCTCTCGAACTTTCGGGTTTTCTCACGTGAAACAGGCACTCTCCCCGATTCCAGGGCAGGCAGCGGTCGTGGGAAGGGAGCCAGTGAAGGTGGAGAGGAGCAGCACGCGGGGACTAAACTTGAAAGGCAGGAGAGCCGACTGCAGCCTTTCCCAGAGCGGGGTTTAGCACGGACCTCGGCAGACGGCAAGAGCAAATTCAGAAAGGCGATGAAGACACGATTAGGAGGCTACAGCAGAACACCCACAAGCCTCTCCTGCTACCTGCAAATCTAGCATTGGGCGGGGTGGGGCAGCTTCACACACTGAGCCTGTCAGTCAGCAACTCTGAGTGAACTCCCACCTGCGCTGAGAAGGTACGGATGCAGGTGGGCTTCTCTGGAAGGATGAGGGGTGGGAAGACAGAGAGAAGGTGTCCCTGAGGTGCTTTGAGCTCTCTCAGGACAAACACTGGTGCTCCGAGGGGCCACCGGCAATGTCTGTTTATGGTTCCAGAGGAGCGAGGTTAACTGTGTGTTATAAGTGGGCGTGTTTCGCGTACTCCTGTGAGAACGGGGACCAATGAACCAAACTCACCAGACAGACACAGATAGCGCTCTCACTGGTACAGGGGAGGTTTTCTCTCAGACGGCTCTGTTTGCTGCCCTTCTGTGCCAAACCTTAAAGGTCGCTCACCTTGAGCAGGTACGTATGAGCTGTGTTCTTCCTTGCCCCCAGAGACCCCCAGTGGAGACCCCCAACGAAGAGCATCAGCCACAGCCTACCTTCTTGCCCTGCTAGCGACTTTCATTTCAACGGTCTCGCCCTTCCTGTCTACGTCCACAACATTAAACAGATACGTCCACATTCAGAGAAGCTGAAGAAATGTTCAAAAATTGAACTCACAAATATCGTGATCATGGGCGATGTTTCCCAAATAGTTCTTTAATTTGCGGAAGATTACCAGAGTCTTGCAAACAAATATTTTTCCGAAGGGCATTTATATTTTTAAAGTACACTACCAAGTGCTTTTCCAATTACATAAAATGAGGCTCACGGATATTATCTTCCTGGAAAGAACAATTATGTAGGAAAAAAACAACAGAATCCAAATCAATTCTCGATATTGTGTTCATATGTTTTTTGCACCACGTTGGCCTCAGCAACACTTTAAAACGGGTCCCACTAGGGCAGCCGATGTTTTTCATGGAAGTCGGAGCCATATGATAATTTGGACTTCACTACAAAGATCATTTCGGGCTCTAATTACTTTTTGGCATGGGGTAGTTTTGCATTTGCTCAGCGTACTAATGAGCGTGGTGATATATAAAGTTGGAGGGGGGACTATTGTAACACTCCACACTCCAGAAGAAGGCCCTTCAACTCTGGCCCTCTTTCAAAATCACAAGTAAATCTTTACGAAACACACACCGGAGGACACCTTTGAACAGTTATTTCCTCTCCTCATGGAATAATGTCTTGCTCCTAGAATTCCTTGCACATACAGACTAAAGCCACTTTTCACTCCACCACAATCCACAGAGCACGCCTCATCTTCCAGGCCGCCTCCGAGCCACGAGAGGGATGCCCGTTCTCACGCCGCCAGGCCCTCTGTCCCTGCCTGGGGAAGCCACAGGCGAAGGTCCGCTGCAGAGAGGGAATCCAGCTTGGCCAGGGCACGCCAGCTCTTTCTCTGCGTCGGCAAAAGAAAAAGGTATTCTCTGCACAAATATTTTAAAATCTGTGCCCTCACCTCTCTTTCCCTAAAAGACTTTACGTGTAACACTCAGGGCGCTTTGAACGAGCTGAGAGCCAGGCCAAGATGTGGTCCCCGTCCGCAGGTCTGGGGTCCCCGCAGGAGGGCCTCAGAAGCCCCCACAGGCAGGGGCGGTAGCAGCACACCTGCTCGGGCCCGTCACGCACACCTGCACACACCTACAGCCAACGGAGCACACTTTTATTCATTTCCGGATTTTGAAATTTTGTATAAGATTTGCTTTGGAGGAAGGACTGCACCGTCAAGGAAAAGAAATTGACTCCAGTTCAATCCCCTTATCTTCACCGACGAGAAAACCAAAGTCTAAAGAGAGTGAGTGGCGTTGCCACGGCTGCAGGAACAGTAAGTGAGCCAGCAGGGACTGAACCCAGGCCTGGAGACTCGACCCGGCCTCTGTTTGACACTCTGTTCTTCGTCTTCACATCTGCCAGCCCAAAGTTTCCCAAATGTGCCCACTTCTGTGACCCATGTTGCCTAACCAAAGCGAGGAAAGGGCACAATCAACACTCTTAACTGCACCAATTATGCAGGCTGAATCACTAAACATCAACAGAACCGAAGTTTCTTGTCTCGCACATTTTTTGAAATCCTCCCAAACCCCTGGGCAGAGTCTTCCTTTCCCCCTTCATTCTAATCAGCATTCCGAAGGTCAAGGAGGGGGCCTCGCCCAGGTGAGCAGCCCCTGTACCTCTGCCCAGGCGATGAGATTAAGAGGTCAAAGAATGACCCAGACCCAGACCCAGACCAGATTCTTAAAGCTTCGGGAATAAGTTTCTGGAAAGTAGGCTTTTGAGGAGGTGGCATGGGAAGATGGCATGACTGAGGTTTAGAAAAACAAAGTTATATTTCTAGTTCATCAGTATTGTCTGCAGATACATCTTCTGCTCTTGGAGAGGAAAGGAACACGCGGAAATAAGCCCTGCCTTCGGGGTTACTTTTTTTCTGGTGACTTTTGCCTCCGTGAACCAAGAGCAGAAATTCCGAAAGCCTTGCAGGGCAGAGGAGCAGACCTTCCGCAGTGAAACACCCCACATTGGGAGTGGTGACCCCAAAGTCCTGAGCCCTGAGAGTAAAGGCAAGCCAGAAATAGTTCAGCCTTTGCAGGGACCGAAACACAGCTTCCTATCATCTACTGTCTATAATTAGAACGGGCTGGTCTGGGATGGCTGGTGTTCCTAGGCTCTTGCCAAATGTAAAAACAAAAACAAAAAAAAAAAAAAACAACAACAAACCCTATAATTAATAAGACCTGGGATAACTATCATAGGCTTCAAATTAACCTCCTAGTGTTTCGCCACACACGGTTTAGCAAAGTCAAAAGTCACCAGACAAAGTGATTAAAAACCAAGGGAATTAAGAGGACAGATTAGAGCTGGAGATTAGATAGTGAAGGTTTTATGCACAGACGTAAGCCTTCATTAGTACACCCAAGAAGACAAAAACAACCTGAAGAGTTCTGACCAAGAAACGGAAACTTTAAAGCAAACAGAAACTCAACACATAAAAAAAATACAACAGCTGATAATCAAAATTCAATGGATGAGTCTAAAATTGATTGTACAGAAACGAGGACAGAACTCATGAACTAGAAGCAAAACTGGAATAACACCTTCCACATGAAGCCCAGAGAGAGAGAGAGAAGCTGGGAAAACACAGAAGGAGTGGGGGCGGGCGGGAAGCTAAGGTAGCTCCGACTACTCGGAACTGAAGTCCCAGGAGAACAAAAAGTGAACGGGGCACGAAGGAGGAACAAAGCTGCCGAGAAGGTGTCGGCTTTAGCGGTATCTTCTACAACAATCACACCAGAAGAAACTAAAACGACAGGATTCTCACTCATACCCCAAGAACTGCGTAACTAGCCTAACGTTCGCCAAAATGCAGACGTTACTCTCCTTAGGAAACAACTAACTAACATAAATGAGTACTGAAGCACATGACAGTTAGTTATATTGCTCTACTGTTTAGTGTTCTGGTGTGTTTTATATTTTTTATGTTAGTGCTTTTAAAGAAGATGCTTATTAGCCCACCAAAATCCAAAGCAAACAGTATCCTACAATTGCGTTAGGTCAGCTTCTAAATACAACTTAAGTTCCAAGAAACAAGACTCGGAAAATATTTGGTAGACTCCTCAAATACTCTCATCGGACTCGCTGTGACCCAGAGGTGGTTGAACTCCTGGGAGTTTTTGCCCAGTGACGTGGCACTGAGTAATCAATTAGGAGTAAAGCAAATCTCGGCGGGGGGAATTTAAGGGGTAAAATATATTCAAATTTCACAAAGAGTCTCTCCCAAAAGCTTTTGAGAAAACTTTTGCAATTCCCAAGCATTAACGAAAGATGTCTCCTACAGAAGCCAGTTACCCAGAGGCTCGCTTGGACTCTGCTTGGCACCACCTCAAATTAAACAGACTGGACTGGGAACTAGCAGCTCAGGCTCTGGAGGTTCAAGGACACCTCATCATAAATTGCTGAACTCACCTAACAATGAACGTCTCTGGAATCCTGCTTCGTGCCAAAGTTACCTGCAAGGACTCATTTACTTCGAAAAGGTGAGTCATTTACTTACTGCCCACCCACTAGTCGAATGAGGTCAATATTGGTGAAACTTTTCCAGTATGGCCCTGGTGCTGTTCGATCCCCGACCGAACGGGAGGAAGGCAAATCGATCGATACACAGTGCCCCTAGATCATTGTGTTTCATCAGGCTCGGCGAATCGTGCTCACGGAAACAACACGCGAGTGGGATGCCTTCCCAACGCCAGCACGTTGCAGAAAGTCCCAGGATTCCACACCGCGGCTGGGTTTGCCTGGCAATAGTAACAAGGCGGGGGGCCTTTGAGGTCACATGGCACAGCCACGGCTGGGAAGAGGGTGAAATGTAATGCTGAAATAATTATAGAGGCAACTCTGTGATAACCATGATTTAGCAAATCGTGCTCTTTCAGAAGCCGAAGTATTTCTGGAAGGCCCCGTCAGAGATCAAAGGGAAAAGGAAGCAGAATTGGGAACAAAGGGAAAGCAAAGAGCCACGGAGGGTGGTTCACGTCCCGGCCAGCAGAGAGGAGGCCCGCGCAGCTCTGGGACGTGACTTCCGACCAAGGCCCAGAAGTCGGAACAGCGGGCAAGCCAAGGAAGCTGAGCAGCCCAGCTCGGATTCCTCCGCGCATGGGCCTGAGACTGCCAGGTGAGTGGGGATGCGGGGCAATCTGCCTCCTTTCCGAAAGGAGCGCTGACGGACAGCCTTGGCCTTTGGATGATGCCCGTGCGGGTCACTAGGTCGCTCTGTTGCCGCCCATCAAGGGGCCGTGTCTAGCCCTTAGACGTGGGCGGGGCGACGTTTTCAGCATCCATTCTGTGGTTTTAGGTGGAGCAGAGTCTCTCCTCGGGTGCAGAGCTTTCTCAGTTGGCAAAAGGCAATCCGGCCAAAATGGAAGTGGACAAAGCAGGTGATGAGAGGCAGTATTTGCTGGACTTCACTGAACGGACTCACTATGCCAAGTACTTGGTGCATGTGTCCTGAACGAAGGTGGGGAGGACGGAGAAATTACTCCCACGTCAGGTAATCACATGCAAGCCATCAGTGGAGGGCGTCGAGGTCTACCTGCCCCCCCCAAGGGGCATCTCTCGGCGGCTTCGTCCCTCAGTGGGCCTATACCTGCTACTCAAGCACTTTCGGGAAAGACAACTGGCAAATTCTCAAATTGCCAATTCTTTTTCCGCCTCTTTTTTTAATTTGGATAAGGAATACAGTCATGGGGATACATGTTTATAATTGTAAAGATCCTAGTAAAAAGTTCCCCTCCCACCCCTCTGTCCGGCTCCGCAAGCGCTCCCCCAGCCCCTCTGCCCCGGCCCTGCGTCAAAGCATCGTCGTTCTAAACTTCCAGTGTATTCTTCCAGAGATCTTATGCATGTAGAAGTGAGTGCAAATATATTTTTTCCAGTTCCACTTTTAAAGAGTTCCACTTATTAGAAAACCCTTATTTGCTCTGATTCTAAGTGGCTTCCTCTTGCGAACAGAGAAGTTAGAGCATCGCCTGTAAAGACTTGAAGTGGTGTCGCATCTGAACACATACGAGTTTGTGCGCTACGCTACATGCATTGCAGAGACTGTGGCACATTCTCCTTACGAAAATCCTGCAGCGTTGGGGTTATTGTCATTTTATAAAGGCCAATTTCAGTACAGGTTAGCGAAACCATCCTCTGATTTCCGCCTTCCTCTCCGCCTCCCCTGATGCTCAAATCCGCACTCAAGTCTTCTCCTCCTGCTCCTCCTCCTCCTCCGTCTTCTGTTCTGCCGGGACGCCTGGAAGGGGCCCGCCTGCCCAACCCTGGACCTCACAGTGCCTTACCCCCCCAGTGGAAAGAGCACAGAGGTGGAGCCAGACTGACCTGGACTGGAATCGAGTTTCACTGCTCACTCGCTCTGTGAGCCTGGACCCTCCCCTTGCCTCCTTGAAGGTGAGAAAGTGGGAGTGAGGTGAGGGGGGGAGCATAAAACGGAAGAAAGTTTACAGATTTTTTTGCGACCAAAAACTTGTGATTCTCAACCATAAGTGAGCTCTGAACTTTTTTTAAATTGGACCCTTTTTAAACAGTCTACGGTGATTGAGCCAAGCCATCGCCATTTGCATTTGTTCTTACTTCGTGTCTTCCCCCTCGTTATCCTCTGTGAGCTCCAGATGAAGCCACACAGGCAAATGTGATGTAAGAGGCAACACATATTCGGTCTCTACCCTCGGTTCCCGACTCAGAGCTCCGAAAACCCCTGGGACTTCCTGGGAGGTGAAAGAACGCTGTCAGCCATTCTTTCGGAGCAGGCCCCTTAATGACAGACTCCCTGAGCTTTCCCTCATCCGAGAGTGTCCTGATCTCCCCTTCATTTCGGCTACTGTGGCATCGGTCAGCGGCTGCACTCACCGCAGGGCGTGAATCCCGAGAAGCGAGGACTTCTGGTCCCAGAAACACCTGGGCGTGAACGCGGACAGCAGTTTCCGTCCGTCCCAGCAGCCGCAAGCTGGAAGCGCCGCGTCGCGGCCCGCGTGTACCCGGTGACACACCGGAGCCTTTCAGTTCACGGCTTCCACGTTCTCCCCACCTAAAAATGACACATTCGAGGGCAACCGTCTTCAAGAGCTGTGACATGGAGTCCAGGAAGAGAAAGGATGACAACTCTGAAGCCAGACCACGTGCAGGAGGTCCCGCGTGGCAGCTGAAGGCCTGCGACACGGGTCTGACTTCCCCACGTGGCCATTTCCTCACCTGCAAAACGGAGACGACGAGGCGCCTGCCTGCAAAGCCCTCGGCTGGGCTGCTGGCGCTCCGTTAGCCCACAGCCTGAACACCTGGCTTCTGCCCCCGCCCCGCCCCCGCCCCAGCCTGGTAAGTGGCCTCAGACATGCCTGCTGCATGGATGGGTGTGGGAATGAATGAATTACTAAGATTCTGAAATATGTCCCCTGCAGCTGTGTGAGGCCTTGCCTTTCTGCTCTCCCTATCACTAGGAACCCAATTAGGGCGGAACGGGACCGTTACAAAGCAGTGCCCTGCGCACGGCTTGATCCAAGGCTTGTGTTTCTAACAAGCGGGGCGCTGACTTTAAACACGTTATAAAACGTCACCACAGGGCCCTCCTAGTAAACCCTGAGAGGGCCCCTAGGGATCGCACCTGAGCTGGGGGGTCAGAGGGGGCGCCACCCGTCTGACCCCTCCTCTCCAACATGGTCCGCCCCCCACTCCCCCAGCCACCCCCTGCCCCCAAAGCCCCGAACACACACATCCGAGTGTGCATGGCGGCCTTTCCCCGCTCTTCCAGCCAACTGCGTGCCCCTTCCCACCCAAAATCCCGCTGCCAGGGTCCCCTCTGCAGCTGACGTGAATGGCACTAACACCATCCCTGCGCGGCTGACACAGCTGGCCGTTTTTCTTCTGCCTGTACCTCGTCACGTCCTGTGAGCACGAGTATTTGGAGGTAATTCCCGGGTTGATTTCACAAAATCGACCAACCAAGAACTTCCGGCCAAGAAGTGCGCCTCATCCTTCAAATGACCGCCACCAGATGGGGCGCACGTAAGCTTTCCAGAAGTGCGCCCAACGTTGCATAAACTTGACTTCACTGTCAACAATTAAAAGCATCTACTTAAAAAAGGAATATATGTATATTCATTATGCAATGGAATCAGATCATTCTTAGAGCAAAGATAGCACTATCCAGGTACGTGAATCTACTAAACAATTGTACTTACTTAATTTTCTGTGTGGTGAAGTTTTCTGACAAGATTTTGGCAGGCCTTTCTAAATAGGTATTTCCATCAGAATATTTCCACCCCTTTACGAGGCCAGTTCCTTTTTCATCAGTAACTCATCTCTGCCCAATACAGCCCTGTATGGAATTAGGGTCCTTTCCCCTGGGGGCCCGAACCCTTAATCCCTGGGCCACATCGACCCCCTCTCTTACCGATTCCTCATCTCTCCACCACTCAAGCTACAGAAATACAATCAAAGCCTTTGTTTTCTCTTTCCTTACATATTTTATATCAAGTCTGATCCTATAAACACATTTTTTAATTGCTACCTCAGCAGATTCCACAGAACCCCTGGCTGCAGGCCGATCCCACATTCCCAAACTGCCACGCAGCGGAGACTGCTGACCCGCCGCTGGCCGGGGCCTCCGGGTGGGGCCCTCAGAGCAGGGAGGTCAAAGCCTCTTGGGTTAATCTCGAAGGGGGGGAATCCTCGGGGGTGTTTCTCAGTGTTTCACGCTTAGTATCCTTAGTGAAATGGATTCTTCCGTTTTCACTGATTCTCTTCCCACATCAAAAGGCCACCATGACGGTTTGCATGTTCGGACTCATCTTTCCTCTGAGGTCCCAGGCTTTACGGCTCAGCCAGGCATGGCGTCTGGCTGCTTCTGCTCTCCAGATGAAGTCCCCCCGCCCCAGACCTGTATGAACAGCTCTGAATGCCCTGCGTCCCGTCAGACACGTCCACCCCGAGCCCCAGAAGGAGTCAAGCCCAAGTTCAAGCTGACTGCACACTGCCTCATAGGGCTGCGTAAAGAAATGGGGCGAAAATGGGTCGTATTGAGCCCTTCTGTGGATTCTGACATTTCTAACGAGAACAGCTCAGAAGGACGATACCTTAGCCCGAGGGAACAGATGCCTCGGAGCAAAACACGGGACCTGGGTGCAGCAGGCGAGGAAAGGCTTTCGGAGCTTTTCCTTAGAAGCACACTCCGTGACCAGGGTCACTCACAGAGGCCGCCTCCTCCGAAAGCCCAGGCCGTTCTCACCTGCACCTCGGTGGCTCTGAGCAGCACAGGGGCCCAGCACACAGCCTCCGGGGCCCTCAGCGGCCCAGGGACACCCAGCCCTCTGCACTGGGGAGCTGGCCCGCCGCCACCCCCACACGGAACCTTCGCACACGTTTCCTGTGGGAACGCTAGGATCCAAAACCAGCCTGACAGTTCCGTTTCACTGCTAATCCCTCTAACAATCAGCCCACTGTTGCTCGGTCCGCCCCGGAGTTTCTTTCCTTTCCATCCAGGCTTCCTTTCCGAAATAAAAGTCACCGCCTCCCTGACTGCTTCTGCCTTCTACCTGCGCAGATCTGTGAGAACGTTGCCTCCAGGTTTATTTTCTTTTCAAAGCCGTCCCCGGCTGCTCTGGAGTCTGCTCTTGGAAGCTCCTTTTCCTAGCACGCAGGTGATCGTGTGCGCGACATGGATCGTGTGTTCGGTGTGGGGGAGGGAGAGTGGGGGCAGCCTCCCGGGCTCCCTGCACAGGTGTGAAAGCCACACTTGCCTTCATTCGAAAATGGAGAAACCGAGGCACGGGGTGGGGTGGGGGAGTGATGTGCTCAAGGGGGTGCTTTTAAGCACAGGGGCCGCGTTTGAGCACACATGTGTCAGACCCCCTACCTAAAGCCCTCCGTGGGTCAGCTGGAGAGTTCCACGACGGCTCTCTCCACACCAGGCAGGCCCTGCTTCGAAGGATCGCAATCCATCCCCAACACGCCTCTAGTGGGTGTCCTGGAGTCACGGCGTTGGACGAGTGTTTCTGCCTTATAGTTGTCTACAAATAGACGTCTCCTGTTTCGTCTCTTTGGTGTACTTTTTGTGCCTCAGGTGCACAGTTGTAGCATTAATGCAAACTTTCTTGGAAAGTCCTGGTCTGCAAGTGCGCTCCGTCTCTCCTGGAAACTACCCATTCGGGTGAAATCACTCGGGAATATTTAGCCAAATTCCAGCTATTATTGAGGTCTGAAATCAGGCTGAAAGATTCAAATCTGCAATCTCGAAGTCCTCGCTTCTGGGTGGGAGGGGTAATTGTTGCCTTCTGTGGGGAGTTGGGGAAGTGCCCTGATGTGAGCTGATCGGGGTACAGCTGACAGGGAGGACAGTGAACCTTGAAACCTGCCGCAGCGTGACAGGCTGTAATGAAGCGGGGAACTAATGTTGCTATGAAGTGGCAAACACCGGTGGGACTTCCCGGATGAAGATCACATAGAGTCAGATACGTGTGCGGGGCAGGCCCGGAATTCTGAGTATTTACCTTTCCCCGTGTACCCTCCCGAATTGCGATTTGTATGCCTGGCTTCACTAGAGAATTCTACAAAGAAATAGTCAACCAGTGAGGTCAGCTTATTAACTAACTACCTGTTAAAAAAACTGAAATGTGTATCTAAGAATATAAATCACCGAGTCAACACCACCTAGAGAAAACAGCAGCTACGTACAAATGCAACTAGACGGTTTTGAAGTCTTACAGTCATTTGCAATGTGTTACCCGGCTACAAGAACCTACAGGAGCACTTCACATATGAAGGACAAAGTGGCCAAGGTCTTCCTTCATGTCACCTGCTTAGGGCCGGTCACTTCAGCAGTTGAGTTCTGTAAGCCAATAAAATGGTTCTCATTTAATTTTTAAAATAGTTTCCTCTTTTCCTCATGGTGGGAGCAGACCTCTCGCAGAGCAGCACGCCTTCTCAGTAAACACGCCCCCCAACTTTCTCGACACCCCCCACCCGATGATGCTCTACCATTCTCCCAACACAAAATGCCAGGTCCTGCTTCTAGTACCGGGCTCATTGTCCCTGGGCCCTTCCCATCTATTAGCACTATTATTTCTCTTTCACAGCTGAGCGCTTGTTTTCTGACACGCGTGTAATCTATGCACCAATAACAGGCGCGGTTCTAGAACCAGAGGCTGACACTCCACCTTCAGGGTCTCCCAGTGGGTGAGCGCTCCGGGTGGAGCTTCTGACTTACCTAGCACTGTTTTTTTATTTTTAACAAGGGTTATCTTCTTCAATAAACATGAAATATTCTCTTTAACATATTCTGCTAATGTGGAAAGTCGAATTAGACTTTTTTTCATTCATGTGAACATCCGTATTGAAATCAATAGGCATATCCACCTGGTACTGAGACACAAAGGAGAATTCGTGCAAAATCTAAACATAATCGGCAAGAACTACAGAAATAAAATGTAAGCGCAGGCCTTGAGAGATGCTCCAATCATCATTCTGCCTCATCAAGTGGTCTGTAACCCTGCTTCAAACGGTAGCGTACAGGCTATGTCTGGCATTACTTTTTATCAGATTAACGCAAACATTACATTAATAATTTATTAACAACTCTATTATTTTTTCAACTGCAGTGTTCTGGAACACACTGCCTGCCCTGGAGTTGCCAGAGAACACTGCGGCGTGCGTTTCTTTCACGCTCGGAATCTTCTAGGCGTTGGTTCCTCTGCTGCTTTGGCAGAGCTAAGGGACACTCTCTAATTTTATTATTCCGTTTCCCTTTCAAGGATCCAATGCCTTTTACATTTTTTTTTTTCACTTTGAGATTTTGATGTAGAAATTCCGCTGACATGCAGCATGTACTCAATTCTAACGTTGAATAATTCATAAAGCAAATACATGATGAGATTAACAAGACTCGCCGGACCTTAGCCAGAGTTCTGACTTTCTTCTGAGAGCAGAGGAGAACATACATCACAACGGCACCCCAAAAATGACAAATTAACTGACAAAAATGACAGTTTTCTAGTTTTTTAAACGCACCAACCTTTAACAACATAGGATTGTTAAGCTTTGAATAGCCTCCAAAAGCTTCCCCCTATCGGCATCCATCATGAACTCAAACTCTATCTGTTCTACGAACTTGACCCTGACGTTCACTCAAAACCCAACCTTCACATGCCAGTCCCCAAACTAGCATGGCGAACCCGTAATAATGCGCAACAAACCTAGCATTCGACCTGCTGCCCAAACTCTGAAAGTCGTTACCCCGAGTCCGGGCCCCCTTGCTGAGACAGGCGTAGGGACCTTCATCCCCAGGACACCGTGAGGTCAGCCAGAGCCAGAAAGACTTCCACTGTCTGTGAGCGACCCCAAGGGCCCAGGTAATGGAGAAACCCGATCTGACTGTTGCACTACCAAACCCTCGGCAGACTAAGACCAGGGGGTCTTAGCAGCGGAGAAAGCTCGAGGGACAATCCCCGTGAGGAGAGGAGGGGCGCATGGAGAGGGAAGAGGGAAGAAATGGGAAAAGGAGTGAGGAAGGAGGAGAAGGGGAAAGGGAGCAGACCACGGCCAGTCTGAGAACTTGGTAGGAGGGCCGGTAACTCCGCCTCCCAGCTTCCTGAAAGCCTCCTCGCAGCCCAACTCGCTCCCGCCCGTGCACGCAGACGAGCCCCACGCACTCCGAGGGGGTTAGGTTACCACGGAGCGCCCACGGTGACAGTACCCACCCACGCCGACGCCGGGCTGACCAGCCCAGGGGGCGGAGCGCCGTTTGGTGCGGATGGACAGGGCAAAGGAGGCGGGGTCTGGCGGGTTGCCTGGACCGCAGTAGGACACCTGCCAGTGTCCTCCTGTCCAGCACCTGCCCCCCGCCGCCGACGCGAGAGAAGGGGAACCTGCCAGGTGCAGAGCGCAGTGGCTTGTACCCGCGGGTTCACCGTGACCACGAAGGGCAGGCTGTCCCATCACGAAAGGGTGGCGCACCCCCACCCTCCTCGGGCTTAGATAGAGAGAGAGACCAGCAACGCTTGTCTTTCTCACGTTTTACTCGGACGCCTCTTTAGGCAAATCTGCCAAAGACTTACTGACATCGCTACTTTTTTGTAACATAAAAGCTAGCACGGAGAGATTCCCAACATCATTTAAATGATTAAATTTTGGTGTTCCGGTACCCTCCACTCTGAGGGAAAGATAATAGCTGAACTAGAGTGGTCCTAACTCCCTCCGCCTCCAAAAGGCAGATTTTAATGAAAATCAGGGGAGAATTTCCTTACAGAGCGTGCTCACGAACAGAGGCCTTCCCTGCTTCTCTGAGCAGAGAAGGTTCTGGAATCAGGCGGTTCCATGAACGCCACGTATGTGCGGCCGGGTGGGGAGGGGGGGCGTGCTGAGTGTGCCTGCGTGCAGAGAAACAGAGAAACAAATGTGGCCAAATGTTAGCAGTTACTGAATCTAGGTGGGTGGGTGTTTGTCATTCTCTCACCTTTTCTGCACGTTTAAACGTTGAAGGAGCCGCCTCTTCAAACGGCACGATAACCTGAGCATGCCCGGCCAAGTGGTCCCACCGTCCCGTAAGCTGTCTTGTGGCCTCTTTACACTGAATGTGGACGCTTTTCCGGGTGAATAAATTCACGTTTACTTTATCATTTTTAAATGTGGTCCGTCGTACGGCTTTGCTTTAACTTTTCCAAACTAATGCTCACCGGGACCTGAGTGAGACATTTAAGCAGCTCCCATCGGTTTTTAGGGTGAAGGAGCATCTTACCCTCATGGCTTCGCTCACATGCGGCCATTCCCTTTGGTGACCCCGCCAAGGGAGATTCGGGGCCAAAGGTGCATGTTTCCCACTTAGGGGCAATGATTGTAAGACTGCTCTTCATGCGCTTGGCGCTGTGGGCCTTTCCCTTCCATTTTCTCACCGTCTTGCTGATCGTTAGTTATTACCAGCCTTAGAAATAGTTCCCATTGATAAGACAATAAAGCATCTTTCCATTCTGCGTTTATTTCCTCACTGGTGAGTTGGAACTTTACTTCATATATTTATTAGCCATTTGTATTTTTTTATTTTGATTTTCACCTGGAGCACATCCACTATGTCCTTATTAATTTTATAAGCCCTTTTGCAGCACTTCTTATATAATAAAGCCAGAGACTTTCCATCTTTCAACTTCGCTTGTAGTGTTTTCTATCATGAAGATATTTTCATGTAACTAACCTATGATTTTTTTTCCTTTGGATTCTGGTGTTAGATGTCATTTTTAGAAAGTCCTTTCTTATCCCTAGATTATGGAAATCGTGCTTGAATTTCCTTCCACTCTCACTATGCTTTTTTTTACCGTTAAGTTATAATCTATTTGGAATTTCGTTTGACATGAAATAATCAGACTTTTTGTTCACTCTGGTTCTCCCCAAATTGAGTAGAACACACATTTTTCTGTCCTTGTTCCTGTCTGTTCCCAAGTGTCACTCACCAGCACTTCAGGATCATTCATTCCTCACCCTCATTCAATTTGCTTTCTGCTCCTGAACCCCTTGCTGATTACAGTCAACTGAATTCAAAAGTCCTGCTGACACAAATGTATATTCCCGCAGGGATATTTTAGGACACGCATGCCAATTTCTGAAGTTCTGAAAACTCATTTCGAAACCACCCCAGTCCCTCTGAAGCATCGGTCTTCCTGCCACCCCATCGACAGGAAAGGGGCGAAGAGTCTCAGCTGGTGGAGGAAGTGAGCTAAGCACAGGCAACATCTGTGGCAGTCGGAGAGTTTACCGAGTCCCCTGCTGGCAGGCAGGAAGGAATGGTCTCCCGGCCGCACGGGAACCAGTCAGCGAGCGGCATTCCCTTCGCCAGGACTTTCCAGGCACCCTCCGGTCACAGGCCTGACATCAGGAAGACCGGGCAACCTGAAGCCAGAGCCAAAGAGAGAGACGGCCCCACGGTGCTAGCAGCCATCTGCCTCCCAGTTTTGTTCCGGTTTGGCTGTAAAGGCTCCCCCCTCACTTGGTGATGGCCCTGAGTCCAGGGTCCCTGTGTTTGGTGAAACTGGGTAAGACGAGGCACATTTCTGTCCCTTCGTAATGAAGTAGAAGGCCCTTTCCTTTTTTTAGTATAAAGTTGGTTGATGAGGTACAATGAAAAACAGATTTCCATGCATCAGGAAGCAGAAACTTAAAGTATCCACAGTTTCCAGATCACCATGGCTCCGCTCTCCCTCTCTCCTGAAACCCAAGCACCTCGGCATCTCAAACCAACGAGTTTGTCTTCTTTTGAACCAGCTCCTTCGGGCCCAGGGTTGGAAACGGCTCTGTGGTACTGATTACAACGTTACTTCGTTGCTTCCACGCAGGTCATAACCTGCCCCTGCACCAACCCCGCCCTCCCTCCCCCCCACCCGCAGCGGCCCCTCGGGGGAGGCAGACGTCATCCTCCGATGGTTCGTCTTCTGCGGTATTTTTCCCAGCCCCTGGAATGAAGATGAGGTCACCTGGTTAGACAGGTTTATCTCTTCCCGGTCCAGAAAAACCAGGCCGGCCCCTTCCAGAGGACACCGGCCAAGCTGCGGGCACTGGGAGATGACTCATTGAGTTCCAGGACCTGGGAAACGGAGCCGGCAGGCACGGTGGGGGGGGGCGGGGGGGGCGGGGGGGGGTGCTGCATTCTGCGCACCTGCTCCATGATGTAAGCAAGTTCAAAGTCTGTGAACTTTAAGTGCTCGACTTCGACACTCTAGCACTTATAGTCGGGGAGTCCGCCATCCAAGCTAGGGCCCACTGAGGATAGGAACACGAGCGTCAGACAGGGGGCGTATCTCGCAACTCTCTGGAAATTGAAGCTGGTGGGCGGTCCTCCATCCCCTGCGTACCTGAGCCGTCTCTCTCTTTGGTCTCTCACCTGTGGGGGTCAGATCACGCCGAAAGACCGGCGGCGATGCAGAGAGACCTGGGAGGCACGTACCTGCTGAGGGGCCACGATGCGGCCACGTGGAACCCGCCCCGTCTCGGACGGGTGGCGTGCAAGCTGTGGCACGGCCCCACGGGCAGGTCCGCCAGCCCCCATACACTCCGTTTGGAAAGCACCTCCTCCGACGGCCGCTGAGCTGGCAGGGCGGGCCCCGTCGTCACTTTTTCCATTCTCTCAGTCCTGCCGCGGCACGCCGCTCTGCCGTCCGTCAGCCTGCCCTGCTAGCCCAGGGCCTGCCCTTGGCCTCTGAGAAACCTGGGAGCTGGTGGGGGAGAGACGGCCCTGCTACCGGTGCGTATGACACAGCCAGGCACCCGAACGCTCCCCACCCGGCCGGCCCACGCCCCTGGCCCTTGGACCAGCAGCAGGAAGGGGCAGAGAGCAGAGGGTGTGTGTCTGAACAGGATTCTTTTACCCAACATGCTCTGGTCTCCTCGCATGCCCCATGCACAGGTCTCCTCGCATGCCCCATGCACAGGTGGTGTGTGGCCAGGTCCCCTTTGGTTCTCGGGACACCCAGGGATCATCTCTCGAGCCCCAGCCCGGAGCTACCAGTGACACCCTGTGAGCTGACCTTCTGATCCATTCCAAGGGAGGAACGTTATTTTAACCACCTTCCAGATCAGAAGTGAAATCCACAGTTGTTTACTGAGCACCCGCTCTCGGCCAGCCCCCTCTGGGACGCTCGATACAGCGCAGATGGGGTTAAAGCACCATCCCTGCCTTCGAGGGACTCAACTCTCCACTGGGGAGACGAGACCGCGCCCAGCACCACGTGAGAAATGCAAGGGGTAGTAAATGAAACGGTACTGCATTAAACAGTGTGCTGTTGATGTAAGTAGGAACTTCAGGGAAGATGTGAGTGCGACGGACGTGTTGGGCACTATTTCATGAAGGAGGGTGAACTCAAAGGACGGACTGACAGTACTTTGCTTTGTCGAGAAAGTCAGGAAGTGAGGGGACTGAGTGTATCATAATGGAAGGCTTTGATTCGAGGGACAATTGAATAGGAAGTGTCTCTTGCCAAAGAATACATTTACAATGATAATAGAAAAAGCTTTCACTTAATGGGTGCTTCCTATGTGTCAAGTACATAATTATGTCATAGATGACATAATGTACAATGGCATTTAATGTACACAATAGGCCCAGGGACTATTATTAGCCTCAGTTAAAGATAGTGAACCTGAAGTTCAAATGGATAGCAGCTTGCTCCGCAACGCAGTAAGCAGCTAAACTCCCATTCTGCTGGAATCCAGAACCGAGACACTGACCAGCTCTGCCCAGACCACGTGCTAGAGCATCACCGCCCAGAAAAGCCCCGAGCACTGCAGAGGAACGGTACTCACTTAAGACGTTACCAAGACCTCAGGGCACATGCCTGGGTTGCGGGCCAGTTCCCGGCAGGGGACACACGGGAGGCAACCACACATTGATATTTCTCTCCCTCTCTCTCCTTCTCTCCTACCCTTCCCCTCTAAAAAGATAAATAAATAATAAATTTAAAAAAAAAAAAAAAGACGTTACCAAGACCTCCCAGCTTTCCCAGCCTGTCTTAGAACAGATGCAGTACTCCAGGCCTGCTGACGTGTGACCCAGCCCAAGCTAAACTTCTCAAACTGCTCTGCTGGGTGACGACAGAGTCCTGGACCACTCACCAGTGAGGCCACCCCTGACATGAACCCCAACAATGCGGACCCCACCACGGACTCGCGTGAGTCTGCCCTTCTGCCCATCACAGTCATTTGTTCATGTAGTCAATAACTATTTATCGGGTGTCCATTATGCGTTTGTCCCTGTTCTGCCACACAAGTGAGATCAGGAAATGATACTTTCTCCTTTTTCCCCTGCATTTCCTTCCCCCTTCATCCACAGTGGGAAGCGGGGAGGTCGCCTAACCCGGTAATAGTGCAGTGACCTATGACAGGTGGTCAGTGTTAGTAAGAGGGCATTGTTGGCCTGTGGGAGCTGCAACTTAACAACTACAACGTTACTCGACAGTTTTTCTCGGACAGGACCCAAAACGAATCGTGCCAGCCTTGAAGGTGTCCTGGTAGCAGCAGGGCGGAGCCAGGAACCGCGGCGGAGGGATGTAGAAGGAAGGTGGAGGTAAGAAGAACAGACGGAGACTTCCGGGGCCCACCTGTTTCAGTTCTCTATTGCCACGGTAAAAGTTACCCCGAAAACATTATGATGTAAAACAACAGTGATCGATTCCATGCCCCCGAGGTCCTGGGGCGATGGTGCGCCCGGCGTACCGCAGGCTCGCAGCTTGTCCCAGCTCGCAGTGTCTGAGCCTCCGCTGAAAGACTCAGTGGGTAGGGGCTGGACCGCCACCCCGTGGCTTCTCCAAGTGGCCCAGGCTTCCTCACTACATCGCGGCTGGCTCTGGCTTCTGCAGGGAAGCATCGTGTGAAAGAGAGAGACGGAGACGGCAGGCCGGAGCGGTATCCCTTCAGGACCTCGCCTCCGAAGCCACGAAGCATCACTTCCGCCGCCACACCCGGCCAGGACCTGCATCCGCAGGATGGGGACCTAAGGCCCACCTCTCGGCAGACCCACCCCTGGGCCCTGCAAGTCACACTGTAACACGAGCGCACAGCACTGGGTAAATGTGCCTGCAGGGCCGTCTTGCTCAATTGCAGACCACCTGCCGTGGACCTGAACGGGCTGCTGGGTGATTCCGTGTGGACGGTAGCTAGGTGTTCTCTGCTCTGCACTGAACTCCGCGGACGCGGGGTGCTGTTCGGTAGCAGACTGCACGTGCGTGCCTTCCCGGTGCTGTAAGGCAGTGTCATCGTGCTGGCCCATCCTGTCGTGAACGTCACTGAGCTGGAGACCAGGGTCCCCGGAACCCTCTTCCTGGAACGGTCCCGAGCGTGGGAGATCCAGGAGGCGGAAGGGAAGGCGTGGGCATGACTCCCGGGAGGTCGCTGGAGTGTGATGGAGCGAGGGACAGGGTGGCCCAGCGGGCCCCGGCTCGTCTCTGCTGCCCACCCCCACGCCCCCAGCTCTTCTCCCCTCAGGACTTTCCAGAGAGGGTGCCCCGTGCCGGCCCTCACTCCCGCGTCAGAGGCTGGACGAGCGGACGGCTCGGATTTTCCTGCAACCCCGGCGTCTCCACCTGCACAGGCGCTTTGAGAGGAGAGGCGAGTCACTTCTCTCCTCCTCCAGCTTCCCCTCTTTGACGGGCGCTGCCCCCGCAGCCCCGGGGTTGGAGGTCCGGTGCCCGCAGCGCAGCCCGGAGCTGAGAGCCCTCCCGTGGCTTTGCCTCTCCAGCCGGAGGGACCCACGCACAGGGCTCCGCATGGAACATCCTGGAAGCATCCGGATCAGGGAGGGCAACAGGTTCACTTCCTGCCTGTCGGGACGCCTGGACAGTGGGGCACAGAAGGGGCTCCTCGTACCGTGAGGGCACAAGCCAGGTCGTAGGGGTGACCCTCGGCCTAAAGGCGGCCCTCTGGAGAAGGCCAGGAGGGCGCCACGCT
Organism: Glossophaga mutica; assembly: GCA_039655065.1. NCBI lineage: Eukaryota > Metazoa > Chordata > Mammalia > Chiroptera > Phyllostomidae > Glossophaga > Glossophaga mutica. The sequence goes on from CM077316.1 coordinate 3,569,420, forward strand.
CCCAGCCTGCTCCCGCATAGGCAGAGAGAGGCAGTTCTCTTCTGGTTCTGTTGCAACGCCCGGGCCCTGGGACCGGGTGGCCTGCAGAGCAGAGAAACACAGGCTCCTGAGGAGCGGAAGTATTTCTTGGCAACAGGCTCACCTGGAACAATACTGCTACTCATCAGCCCTGAGTCCTCAAGGTCGCAAAGCCACACCTTCGTCCACACAGCCATCTAAAGACCGGGAGGAAGGACACGCTCCAGCCCTTGAGGGGAAGGTGCGCCTCACACGACAAGGACCACAGGGAGCGTCTGTGAGAAAGAGCCTCCTGTGCGACACCGAGAGGACAGAAACAGAGTGGCTCTGTCCCCGGGCAGGTGTCCCCTGGGAGCACCCCCGCCCGCTCCTGCGCCTGCCCCGCCCACCTGGCTCCGAGGCTTCAGGCTGCACCCCTTGGGTCCCTGTCAGCAGGCATCAGCTCGAGCTGTGGCCTTCTGGATGTCCCCCTGGCATCCTGTATCATTGTCCCCTCCTCACAGTCACATGGCCAGTGTCCATCACTGTCCCCTCCTCACAGTCACAAGGCAAGTGTCCATCACTGTCCCCTCCTCACAGTCACAAGGCAAGTGTCCAGCATGCTCTCAGACCCCAGTCTGGGACCCACGGAGCTGCGCCTTTGCCCTTCTCCTCTAGAGGTAGAAATGATCTTCGTTGCAAAATAAAATCCCCCGCCTGTCAAGGCCAAGCCTCAGTCTTGCATTTCCTGGGAGCATCGGTGAGCCCCAGGACCAGACCCTCAGGCGGCTGCTGGCCCAACTGGAGCTGTCAGGGGAGGTGAGGACCTTCCACACACCCGCCTCCGCCTCCTGCTCCTCTTCCCAAAGCCACAACTTGGCAGAATCACCCTGTGACGAAGGGCCGGGTGCGGGTGGCATTTGGTAAATGAAACCATTCGTGAGAGGGACATACCTTAGACGCGGTCCTGTCCGAGGGATTAGAACATGAGAAGGTCAAGGGTAAGTCACAAGGGCTCACGCCCACTACTGTTTATCTGCCTCTGGCGTCCTTCCTGGGCACACATGCTCTGCAGCAGCCGACCTCAAGCCCACACAAGGCCGCCGCGACACCCGTGGTAACTGAGCGCCCTGGACGTCCAGGGCTGGAGCAACATATGCTCCAAAACAGAGACGAAAAATCAGTTAACTCTTCCTTACGTGTGCCCAGAAGCAAATACTGATTTCCCCCACCCAGGAATTGGACACAAGAGGGAACAATAGTTCTCACCAAGGGGTCATTTGCTCCGCAGGGGGTGGCTGGCAAGATCTGAAGACGTTTTGGTCACCACAACTGGGAGAGAAGGGGGCTGCCTCTGGCATCTGGTGGGGTGCTGCTAAACACCCCGCAGCACCCGGCAGCCGCCCCCCCGCCCCCACTAACAAATCGTCACCTGGGGTAGTTCGGAGAGGAGGAAATCCGAGACTACAGCCACCAGAACTGAACTCACGTTCTTCCCAGCGATCAGGAATCTTAGAACACAGGGCATCACTTCCCTGCAGTCTAAGTTCAGACTCTGGGCCCCCCTCGCCCTCCCTAAGCCCCGTTCCAGCCATGGCATTTCACAGATAACACCTGGAGAAGAACGCAGACACACACATTAGGCTGACAAACAAGACAAGCCTCTCCGGGAAAGAGACAGCCTTCCAGGCCCCAGGACCGCTGTGGGCGTGGCAGCCAGGGGCGTGGTTCCCGCCCACAAGGGACTGGGGGGATGGAAGCAGGTTCACCACCTGAAGGCAGGGGTGAGACTAAGTTGAGGGAGGCGGCGGCTTGCAGGAAGCAGGCTGTCCATGGAGGCAGGAAACGCACACAGACCCTGGAGCAGCCGCCCGGTCACTAAATTAGTGACAGCTCTAATGTCACCGCGGGCCCGGAACCGGAGCCACCGACAGTTTGGAACCTAGTGACAGTGCCTGCAAAAGGACTGGGCTGCAGAGTGAGGAGAAATTCATCTGAGAGACCCGAAACACATGAAGAAAATCCGCATGAAAACATTACTTATCGTACATTCCCTCTAGATCGGAGGTTCTCAGCTGCAGATGCCTTTGTCATTGGGGGCGGGGGCGGGGGGTTGGCAATGGCCAGAGACACTTGAGGTTGTCAGATGGCGCGGGTACGGGCGCCGCGGCAGCAGCCAGGGATGCTGCGGAAAGTCTTACCTCGCACAAGCCAGTCCGCCAGAATGAGACGGATTTGGCCCACGAGGCCGATGGTGCTGAGAAGCCCCGCCCTGCATTCGTCTCATAATTGAAACAAATATCGCGGAAATCCCAAAGTCCTCCAACAAGTCATGGAGGCAATGACACTCGTTTGAAAAAGAGACAGATTCTGGAACAAGTTCAGGGAAATAAAACAAGGGAGCGTAAAATGAATGCATTAAAATCTTAGACGTGAAAAATATCGCCACTGATATGTAATAACTCAAACATGATAAAATCTAGGTAGCACAGGAAATTAGTAAGTTAGTAGATAGTATGAATAATTCCCAAAAATCCAGAACAGCATGATGAAAATATATTTTTTAAATGTGGAAGAGTAATTAAAGGATGTAAGCGATGAAGGGAGAGGCTCCAGCCCCTAACAGGAGTCAGTCCGGGAAGGGTGTGGGCCGGATGGTGTGGGCGTCACCCTCCAAGGGAGCGGGGAAGCTAATGCTGTAAAACATCAGACTCGTTAACAGAGCACTCGGCGTACAGGCAGGATCAGCTGAGATAAACGTGTGTCTAGACACTCAGAGTAAATCGGCAGACTGTGAACACGTAGAGAGAAAACTTGTCGGAACCCCAAAGGAAAAAAGAATCTCTAAAAAGTAATGACTGTCAGCATTTGTTTAAATACCTCCATTGCCAGTAGATTTCGCATCAATCGAAAATAACGGAATGGTATCTTCTCACACCTTAGGGAGAACGATGCTCAACCTAAAACTGTAGACTGGCCAAACCACCTTTCAAGAGGATGAGCAAAATAAAAACACTCCCAGACTTCAGGAGAACACCCACTGGCTCTACGTAAACACGCCGTGGTGAGGGGTCGGAGTCTCACAGGAGGAGCCCCGGGGAAGAGGCGAACAGGCCCAGCGTGACAAGGTGCACCCAGCCCTGCAGCTCCCGAGAGGACAGCAGACCGAGGGGACCGAGACCCTTCACAGACGTGACTGAACTGGAACCTGGCAAGGAGAGGAGAGGCAGAGAAGCCACATCAGAAGACACGGAGCTTTTCTCCCCAGAGACAGCACACAACTTTCTGGAGCCTGCCTTCGGGCCCAAACTCCATGAGAAAAATGTTATTATTATTGTTTGCTCTTCCCTACCACAGCAGCCTGGCGGGAAAGAGACCGAGTCAGCTGGAAAAACACAATGCAGCCTTCTGTTCCAGGGGAAGTCGGGGGAAAAAAAAAAGAAGGGCCAAGGTTGCCTCCTCGCTGCCCACTCGGGAGGCGCATTGGAGACCATTGTTGCGCTGAGCGGCCTCCTCTGGTTGCCATGGCATCAAGAGGGCTGAATCCTCTGACAAACAAAATTGTTTCCATTTGAGGATGTTCTCACACCCCATCAGCGCTGCTTTCAAGAGGATGCGTCTTTTAAAAATAGAAATGAAATGCGTCGCCTTCTGATTGTGGGACACGTTTTGCTTTTTTAAAAATTAGAAAACGCTGAAAAATATTTTTAAAACGCCATGAAATTGCCCTCTGAGCCCTTTGCCTAAGGGCGACCGTGAGGGCGACCGTGGCTCACACTTCGGCACCCCCCTTCCAGGCCCTGCCCTGTGCGTAGTTCCGCATCTCACGTGGCCAGAAGTGGCCAGACGGCAGTCCTGTTCCAGAGACCCGCTCTTCCACAGCAGGGCTACGGACCCCGGAGACCGCACAAACGGAGCACTGGCATTTTTTTCTCATTTGCATCTGACACATTCCTATCCGAAGAAAAACTGAATGGGACAGCAGTCTGGCCTTCACGCCCCCCGGAATCTAAAAGCTTGAGGGAAGTTAGCAGCTGGGGAGGGCGAGTCACCCTGCGGCCGGAAATGCTCGTGGGGCCTGGCAGGTCCCTCTAATTCGTGGCATTAAAAAGGGACGTGGGCAGCTTCCTCTGTTGCCCTGAGTCTGCGTGAGCACGATAAAGTAACGGCATGTTCCCCGCCAGTACACGGTTCTTCACGCTGAGAAACCCATCAGCCCATTCATTCCCGCAGAACAAACAGGTCAAGGTCATCAGGCTCGACCCACAAACCAGGAAGCCAGACTCTGAAGGGCGCTGAAATGGGCATGAGGACAGTGTGCGCCGGTGGACATTGCACCAGTGTGGCACCACACCCGGCGATCTCAAATAAAGCCCTGCGGTGCGGCAGAAAAACTCCTTACGTGTCACTTTCCTTGTCTCCAGTAATTTGGATTGGAATCCTACCCAGCCGCAGGATTGCACTAAGAATTAAATGAGACGCTATAAGGAAAAAAGTGCCTGACTAGGTGCTTGACACATAGTAGGCTCTCAGCAAATACTGACGGTCTTCTTTTTCTATGGCAGCCTGAGCTCACCCTGAAAGTCTGCCTTAGCATCTGTAAGCCGTGAGCTCAACGTGGTTCAGACGTGAGCAATCAATCCGTGGTCTGCGTTGGGTGTCAGTTCTATTGTACACGAACAAACATTTCCTGGTAGCCCCGCCTCCAGCCCCCTCCTAATGAAAGTCCTGTGATGCCAAAAGTCGTCTAACGAAACTTAAGGGTCAGGAAGAACAAGAATGTTCTTTTTCCCATCTGGTTCCTTCTTCTGAATTCCCAGCTCAGTAGAGGAAACGAGTTAATTTGTGTACCATCAAAACCAAACGAGATAAAAAGGCTTCCCTGGCCGCCGTTAAGAAATCTCCTTAAGTGCTCTACCAGGGCTTCCAGAATCAAGACTAACAAGAAAGAAAAAAAAAATGTTTCCACAGGTTCCATATCAATGGAAGGATGTTGAACTTGTGCTGGTAAACGGAGTGAGGAAGCAAAGGCCTCATCAGACCCTAATTGTTGATAATTAACGTCCTGGAAGCAGACGCCAGCAGGGGTCCGTTCCAAAGATTTCTTGAGGACTGAATGAATCCAATTATTTGCCAAACTTCCTTAAAAAATATAGAGCAGGCACCAAAAAAAATATTTATTTTTCAATATTGCCAGGACCTGTCTAATGTCTAATAAATAGTAACAGTATGATTTTTTAAATCATGGATATTTTTAATTCATTTATTTATGTGTTTATTTAGCACGTTTCCATTAAGGTAACCTAAATCCAAACCACTTGTGTAGATCAATCAATGTAACAATGGGAAGGGGAACAATTACCCACATTCGTATCTACCCTAAGTACTGCCTACTACTACTACTTTTGGGGGGGGGAGAGAGGGGGGCAACAGCATACTATTTTGAACCATTTAAAAATTATTTTAATCCTATCCTCACTCCTGGTCGGTCTATTTAGATTTTCCAGTTTTTCGTGATTCAGTCTAGGAAGGTTATATATTTCTAGGAACTTACCCATTTCTTCTAGGTTATTGAATGTGGTCACATATAGTCTTTCACAGTCTTCTCGTACGATCCTTTGTATTTCTGTGATGTCTGGGGCAACATCTCTTCCATGTCTGATTCTGTTGGAGTCTTTTCTCTATGTTCCTTAGTGAGTGGAGCCAGGGGGTTGTCAATGTTACTAATCTTTTCAAGCAACCGGCTCTTCGTTGCATTAATTTGTGGTATAGTCTTTTCATTCTCTGTTTCATTGAATTTTGCTCTAATTCTTATTGTTTTCTTCTGTTCACTTTGGGCCGCTTTTGTTCTTCTTTTTCTAGGTCTGTAAGATGTAATGTTATCTTGCTTACTTGGGAATTTTCTTGTTTCTTGAGATAAGGCCTGTCATGGCATAAACTCCCCTCTCATTACTGCCTTTGCGACATCCCAGAAGTCTGGCTATGTTGTATTCTCATTTGTCTCTCTAAATCTTTTGATCTCATCTTTCATTTCTTCTTCGACCCAGTCATTCTTTAGTAGTATGTTTTGTGGGTTTTTACTTCCTTTTCGCAGCTGCTTTCTAGTTTCAAAGCACTGTGGTCAGATAATATGCTCGGTATGATTTCAAGCGTCTTAAATCTGTTGAGGCTCGTTCTGTTTCCCAACAAGTGGCCTAACCTTGAGGCTGTTCCCTGCGTGCTAGAAGGGTGTATAATCTGGTGTTCTGGGATGAAAGGCTCTGTGAATGTCAGTTTCAGATACATATCTCTCCTAGGCTGCTGAGGTCACCTGTAAACCCCCATTTGCCCATGGCATTTTACAAAGGAGGAAAACAATATCTAGAACGGTTTTGTAATTTGGCCAATGATGTAAAGACTTGAGAACCGAAATGGAAGTGTTGAGATTTTCTTCCCGGGACAATGACGAGTCATTGAAAGTTCTTGATCGTGAAGCTTATACCATCATTACGATGTCGCAGGAAGATGTTTTAGAAAGTAGTTTGCAGAAGAAACCGAAGGGGGAAGACACTGTCGGCAGGGAGAGGAAATCACTATGGGTGTATATGTGTTCACTTTATATTTCACATTATACTCCTATGTTTCGCTATTCATTTTGCTGTTCAAATGATTCTAACTCTAGACAATGGCATTCCTTCATTTTGACTCCTGTCCCTTTGGCGTGATCCACTCCATTTTTTGAGCACATCCCTCCTTCCTGGCACTATCAGACGGTCCAGGCTCAGGCTGTGTTTGCCCTTCCCAGCCCTAGAATCAGCCATTTCTTCAGGGACCCCTCGTTGCGTTTATAGAGAAATGGTATTTAGAAACCAAGACCCGTGCACTGAGGGTTCCTGTCTCTCCTGAGACGTCACTGCTTCTGGACTCTCCGTGGCCAGAGCTAGCTGACGTATGTATGTAAACCTACTGTGCACACACATCTAGACGGTTTCTGTGTTCATGCATATTAAGCCACACACGGTTCACACTGATGTCTCTGACCCTAATGCAGCCGCACAGGGAGATCGCCCTGGTCTGCAATCGCTCACTCCAACGGCGAGACCCATGGCACGCACCATCTGCCGTACACGCACCTACTTGTCCAACCCCCGTGTAAACATAATGCAGCTTCAGAACTGTCCACCCTCCGTGAGAAACACATTCACCGACTAGCATACGGCATGTCTGTGCAGGTTTTGTTGTCTCCATCCTTACAGTTTCTGGTCAAAACACGGTTTTCAACCTAGATCAGCTCCTTTCCCTCCACGCCCTGAATGCAGTGACGCTATGCGTTTGCACCACAGTACACTCGTTTGCCAGAGTCTGCGGTCCATCCTGGCATCTCCAAGACCCTGGTTCACTTCTTAGAGTCTGCATACCCTGAAGTTCACCATGTGTGCTGTGCACTTCTACAGATTTTGACAAACACGCAGAGCGATGAGTTCACCATCCCAGTGCCATACAGAACAGGTGTATCCCCCTGAATTTTTCCTGGGCATCCTCTCTGTAGTCAACCAGCCCCTACACACCAACTCTCCAGAACGTCTTATGAATGAAATGATACAGTACAAAGCCTTTGGGATCTGGTTCTTTTACTTAGTGCATTTAAGATTCATCATGCTCTCGTATGAACCAATGTCTTGTTCCTTTTTTGTTGCTGAAAACTGTCCCATTAATGGATATACCAAAGTTTGCTAGTCCATTTTCCTGCTGAAAGACATCTTGGTTGCTTCCAGTTTCTAGTAATTATGAATAAAAATGCCATAATCACTCACATGCAAGGTTTTGTTGGAATATCAGTTTCCGTTCACTTGGGAAATACCCAGGAGTGTGACGGACAGGACACACTTACACCCATTTAACTTTACGGGAAACTTCCAAACGGTCTTCCAGGGCCCTTTAAAATACCCTAACGCAGGCTGCAGATTGAAAACCAGTCAGTCTGACACCACTTCAGCTATAAAACTAGATTGCGTTATTAAGAGTTTATCAGCATAATTTTAGAAACCATTCTAGTTAAAAAGCGCTCTAAAAATGTCAACAACCGTTGGCGACTAGGAGGCCTCGGGGGACGAGGGGTTGCCAACAGCACCTGTGAAGAGTGACACGTTACTTACGCGCACACTCACCAGGGCACAGCAGGCTCCGCCTTGAAGACTTGTGTGCCAAACTTAGCTAAAGCGTAAAGACGAACTAGTTTCAGACGAAGCAGGTGGTGACGCTCTGCAAAGCACATTACAACTCTGTCGATGTTAATGAGCAACCTGTTTGTCCCACTTTAAAGCATCAAGCTGCTCAAACATACGAGTGCTAGACAATTAGTTTTAACAACAATTAAATGAAGCTTTCTCACAACCAGTAGTGGGTCCCTTCTTTTGTATATCGCTTACCTCACATGGCGCTTTTTCCGTTGGCCTTCTGGTTAGGTAAATTATTCCTAAAACGTTTCAAAGTTGATTCACCTTTGATCTTTTTCGTTAAATTCAACCGTACACTTGCTGAAGTCTTTTTCTGTTTGCGGAGGTGGAAGCTCAGTAAGTGGTCAGTTCTTCCAAATGCAGGACTATTTTTATTTTTTAATTCCTCCACTTTTCCCTACAGCGCCGGAGAGTCAGAGGATACTTCGGTGGGCATTTTCAAATATTCAGATGTGCAGCCTGCCTTTTCTCCTCTCCCTCAAAGGGAGAAGTTTTTCTAAAGCAGGTTCCTGACATAAGTAAAACGCGTTTTCCTGTTCCCATGACCTCCTCTGCCCTCTGTCCAGCATGTCACATGCAGTCTCTGAACAGCTGAGCTGACCATGGGCTCCAACCCTCCTTCATTCATCAAAGTACATTTCTTCTCACGACCGTGTTTGCCTTCCTCCAAAAAGACAAAATAATAACTTAACCATTCTAAAACGTGTCTGTTCCTGTAACTATCAAGCAGATTAAAATTGTTTTCAATTTAACGAGAACTGAACTCTTCGCTCCACAACCTTATGAGCGGAGACAACCTACCAATGTTCATGGCAAGCTCTCTCTAATGTGGATCAATAAAAGAACTGGGAGAGGTCATCTGTCCGCTCGCTTCAGGCCCAGGACCAACTTCACAGGCGTGCAGCCTGCGCGCCACCACGCAGGGCTTCCCACGCAGGAAGGCCCCACCCTGGGTGAACGCTGGACCATCTCTGCCTTGGAAATCTCAACGAACAGGGAACCCCCCGTGTTCATTTTGCGCTGGACCCTGAAAATTACATAGCCAGTCCTGTCAAGATCATACTGAAACCACCAACCAAGACTCAGTCAGGGCACCCTGGAACTGTACATACTTGTTCCCTCTAACGGGATCTATTTTCAGGGTCACGGCCTCCTGAATCGGCCAGCTGGGTTCTGCAGAGACCACAGCCCTGTAAACTCCTCTCTCCCTATTTATCAGGAATGACAGCAGGGAAGAGGAACCTGGGGAGGGGGGCAAGAGTCACAGAGCTTCTTTGCAGTTTTTATAGTTAGCAGACCCTCTCTGGTGGTCCAGATTAAAGCAGCGGCTTCTGATTTCAGGGGCTGCCTCCAGCATCGTGCCCTGTCCCCAAACCTGGCACCAGGGGGAGAAAGATGTGGTCAGTGAGATCCAGCATCAATAGATGAGGGTGTGAACACTATTTTCACCGCTACCTGGTTTTTGGACCTGGACAAATCTCTTACACACTGAGGCTCAGTTATTTTTTTAACTTAAATAAAAGAGATAATGATAACACTCCGCCACAAACTTTTATAAAGATTAGAAAACTGTTATCAAAATATCTATGAACTACCATCAAAACATACAAAATGTATATCTGATACAGAGTTAATATCCAAAATATATAAGGGACTCCTACAGCTCAGTAGGGAAAAAAATAAGTAATACAATTAAAAATGGGTGAACGACTTGAACAGACATTTCTCCAAAGAAGACATACAATGACCAACTGGTATGAGAAAAGATGCCCATGAAAATGGCAATGAGCTATCGCCTCACATCTGCTAGGATGGCTGATATTAAAAAAGGTAGATGTCCACGAGCGTGGGGAGAAATCGGAGCCCTTACACGGGTGGGAAGAAATATCAAAATAAATGGAAGTGCACACGCACACAGACACGATTCACAGATTTTGGTGGACTTTCCCACTGAAAAATAGGCCTTTTAGGTAATGAGCCCTATTTTCAGCAAACATATATAGTCTGTCCTTACAAAATAGCAAAACATTAACTAATTGATTCAATTTTTCAGGAACTGGTACCTTCATTGTTCATTTCTTTCAACAGAAGGGGGATTAATATGCTGGTGTGTTACTCAGTTCAACCAGAGAAACAGAGCAAGAGGCGTCTGAGCTGGGACTACGGCACCGGGCTCCCAGGGTTTTACAGACCGCTCACTAAGGCATTTCAATTAGCGTGGTGTTCCTTAGTCCCTAGTGTCGCGAGCAAATCCGAGATGATTGAGTTAAGGAGATTATGTTCACAAGAACTCCCAGATACATTCTGGGAGGCAGACTCACCTGCAGAATAAAAAAGGATTTCATAAGAAGACAGTCTCGCAGTTCGGTGTACCTGGGGTCAGAACGTCCGCACTTCGCCCCTCTTCCCTGTGGGTATTTGCCAGCGGTCCAGAGGTCCAGACGCATAGCCCACAGCATGAAAAAACCAACCAGCCTCAAATGGGCTGGAAATGTGTCTCAGACAGAGAATACTTTTTTCTCTTCCTCCACCCTTCTTTCTAGTGCGGGCTAGGTGAAGCCTGCCACAGCCACAGAATTGAAGTCAGTGCGATGTACATAGAGTCAGGTGACTCTTAAATACTTGTACCAAATTGACTTTTTTTACTGATTTCTGCTTACAAGTTTCTATTTTTAAAGCTTCATATCCTCAACATCTGTTGGTGTACTCACTGAAAAACAGTTATAAAAAATAATTCAAGACAAATAAGATACTAAGCACTTAAATCAATGGAAATGTGTGTTAAATACTTGATCAGCATGATAAATGCCTGGAGAACTATTAGTATGGCCTTATTAGAATATTTTAGCTATTGATTTAAACAAGTAAAAAGCAGGAACACCTGGTAGGAAAGATTTTCTAATGCACCCATGAGTAATGGACCTGTAGATGATATACTTTGTGAAAAAAAGGTTAGAAAACAAACTAGAACGTAGTTTGTGTTCAATGTCATTGCAGAATGAATCCTTCCATAAAAGGACACATCCTTGGGTGATTCAGACTTTCAAGGTTTCTTCCCCTGGGATGTCACCGCTTCAGGGCCCTTACTCTGTTCGGTCATGTTGCCACCAAAAGTTTGGCACATGCATTGCATTCTAGAAAAATACCAAGGGACTGAGAAGAGATTCCAGCCCCTGTGTTCCTTAGACTTGCAAGACCCGTATTAAAGTGCTTGAAAATGAATGGAAAGAGATGGGGGAAGTGCATCAGAAACAGCCTTCATTCACAGTTTTTCAAGAGCTCTCCCCAGCGCCCTCAGCAAGCCCTACAAACCTACACCTCTCCCTCCTGGCTGATGGCTCTGGGTAGCTCCCTCAGCTCACTGTTTAAGATAACGAAAGTAAGAAGGGAGTGTTTTCATCTAAATGTTGCTTATAAATCTTATAAATCTTTACTTCTCTTTGGGAAAAAATATCTATTTTTTTTTAATTTATCAACATTCCTAGAAACACAAAATAATGTGGTTTACTCCACTGAAAAAAATCTAAATCTTCGTGTCTCGATATTAAAGAAATCAGGTTAAGAATTGTGCCATGCTATTACCATCACCAAATGATGTCACTGAATTCCAGAAGGGTGCCTTCACAGATGCCATTCAACGGCACATTTGTTCAGAGCACTTTATCATTGAGTTTCAGTTGATGAAGATCTTAGGTAAACGGTCCAGATCCTTAATCAAATCGCACCATCAAAGCTGGCCCTGCCACAACCACAAATGCTCGGAAACTCTGACTCAATGGCTCTCTTTGTGTGCATCTGATTGTTGGCATTGGCCCTGGGGAGAAAATTACATTAAACAAGAGACCGATGTGCCAAGGTGTGGTATAGCCTTCGAGCCAGCCCTCTCAACCTTCCTCAAAAAATCCAGTTCTCCAAAGGCAGTTAGAACATTAGTCCTGCAAGATTCTGATCTGACCCCCCCCAGGTGATTGTACTCATGAACCCATTTTCCCACTAAAATTGTCACTGAACTTTAGATTTAGTATCTCCAGAACTACCTCATCCAGCCATTTCATTTTTATTTAGTCCCAAACACTGAGACCGGATAATTTAAGTGGCTTGCTCAAATCTGGCAGCATGTTGGTTATTGACCCGGGGTAGGACCTGGGCCCTGCCTCCTGGGTCTAGTGTTCCCTTCATCAGGAAGCGAGGTCCCTCTGAAGCTTCTCACACTCACCTGTGTCCTTTACTAAAAACTGCCGCTCGCTCACTTGCGGCAGAATCTACGCAACAGGTCAGAGAAGTAAGAGACTGAAATGTGGACGAGGATCTTGGCTACAATTAAGACACTTACTCTTATTGTCTCTACAGATTCTTGCCCACGTCTCGGCAAAGGCCACAAAAACGACATGTTGGGGAGCATGAAGGCTTCCTCGCGGATCTGCAGCACTTACAGAAACACCACCAACGGACAGCAAGGGGGGCGGCCACCAGCCGCGGCGGACAGGAAGCAGCTCATGGCGAAGTAATTCCCAGAGGGCGACGCCGAGCTGGCAAGGTCTGAACTTCCCCTCCCACCCCCACCCCCACCCCCCACCCCCGTCTTCACCATCTTGTTAAGGGCTCACATGTGCATCCATCCAAGTTTGGGCATTTTTGTTTGCATGTTTTGGCCCATTCCACAATACGCGTGGAATGGTCTTGAGAGCTCCCTGGAAATCAGTAAGCTAGCCCTAGCTGTCGCAGGCCGTGTGAGTCCCTAGCTGGGAGGCTCGAGGGACCCATCAAATGTCGAAAACACAGTGTCTCTTCCCAACACCCATCATTACTGCAGTGCCACGCTCCACCCACCCTCGTTCAAGTCCAGCCCCCACCCCAGCTCAGCACTAAAGCCCTTTGCAGCCCAGCATCACAGGGGAACTTATTAGAAGTGCGTTCTCGGGCTCTCCCTGGACCTCCCGAATCAGAAACACGGAGCTTGGGGCCCGCAGTCTCCGCCTTAATGAGGCCTCCAGCTGAGCAGCAGCCACACCGAGGTCTGAGAACCGCCAGGCCGGCCCGTAGCCCTTCGCTTCGCACAGGTAGGAGGAGAAGCAGGAGGCAGGAAGGGTCTGGTGAGACTAGAAAGTCCGAAACAGCTGCTGTGAGGAATTCAGATGATGCTTAGAAGCTGATCGTTCTGACAGAGAAGTTTACAATGAAGTCTATGTATTCTGGGATGTTCTGTTATCCCTCATAAAGGCACAGAAATGGCAGGAAAGTCTGATTGTGATAACAGATAGTCATTCATTTGGGAAAGATGCGATGAGCAACTGTTCTTACTAATTCACAAGTGTCTGGCGCTTCCACGCTTACTTTTACACACCCTACCATGCTGATGTTTCAGAGTGACCCTGCGAGGCAGCTCTCATTAATTCCATTTTATGGATGAAGAAAGCGAGGCTCGAGCAGCTGCCTGAGGTCACAACCGGAAAACGCCAGAGCCAGGATTGCAGCGCAGGTTTCGGATTCAATGCCGGCTCTCCCCGTCGCGATCCAAGGTTCCCTGAGGAGGCCACAGAAGGAAACGCGCCCTGTGGTTCTCCCCTCTCCGAGTGGAGAACTGTGCGAGGAGAAAAGCTATAAATGTGCAGCACAGGTAATTAGTGACGACTAGCACTTTATTCTCACGGAGACAAAGGGAGCATTTGCTCCCCGCAACAGGGATGGAGAAGAGACGGTTTGTGCTGAAGACAGGCTTCGGGAAAGGCAGGGGGGTTTGAGTGGGGGAGGGTGCAGTTTGCACAGCAGGCGGCGGGGGGGGGCCGGGGGGGGGCGGTACTCCTCTCCGAGGCTACAAGCTTCAAGCCAGGAAGCGCAGCCTATTTAGGAAACAGAAATTAGACTACTCCCGTCCAACAGAAGGCCCAGGCGGGGTCCCGAAAGAACAACTAGAGGTGAGGTGCCCGGGAGGCCAGTGGGAGGAATTTGAGTTTGATACTTGGTCTGCTGCTAAGGTGACCCCCGTCCCCATATGGACCAGGCCACGGTCACAGCCACATTTACACGTCAAGCTTGCCTCTCACGTACTTAACCATTGTCTCCAGAACACGGCCTCCCGCCGGGGCAGCTGGATCCGATCTCCCTCCTTTAACTCTGGGCACAAGCCCCAAACCTGGATCTCCAGCCGTCAGCCCGCCCCTGCACCGATGCTGACAGGACCTCCCCACCCCAGGTTGTTCTGAAAACTAAGTGAGTCCATCCATGTAAAGAACTTACACTACCTGGTGCAGAGCAAGTTCTCACTATAAATTATTGTCACTATTATTTTACACTCGAGAATGCAAATCAAGGGGTGGGAAACTTCTTGGAGACAGAGCCTCAGCATGTCATCATTTTCAAAATGAGTTCTAGCTCTTAGAACCAAAGCTTGGTCCCTGTCCCTTTCCGTAGCCAGCTGAGCCCTGTCAAGAGGCAAACGCTCAGGCGAGGTAGTTATTAAAAGTGAGAGCGGATGAGTCAGGATTTCCAGTCCACACTAAGCCATATGTGTTATAAATAGGCCTTTAGAATAAAGCGAGCAAGTCAGGGCAAGGCAAGTTTCGTGGAGGAGAAGAGAAAGATAAATGCTTGTAAAAAAGTGTCTGGTGTCCTAGAACGAGGGGTGCACTCAGGTGCTGAAGGATAAAGGACAGTGAAAACAGTAGCTGTGCCTTCTGTGCTGGCTTTGGCAGAGAAACGCCTTTTCCTAACCCACCTCCCCAACTTTACTCAGGTTCTGCACAGCCGTGCACACCGGTGAAACTCCGAGCGTCACAACAGGCCGGGTCTCTGGGACACTGAGAACCAGGAGAGGGCGCCCCCCCACCCCCACAGGTCCACCAGCGTGGTGACACTTAGCTACGCTAGGGTCAACGGACATCCTCTTTGTTACTAACTTAAGAGGATCGCTTATACAATCTTCGCGGGACTTTGAGTCTAATGTCCGGGAAATCAACCGTATACAGAAATAACTACAAAGAAGGATCACCGAATGTAGATTATTCTGCATCGAGCGTTCTCCGTGCATCAGAGTGGGCAGGGCTTTGCATATGTAAATCTACCCCAGGAGAAGCTCCGGGCACAGAGCTCCGTTTCGGAGCTGCGGCACACGCCACTGCCTGGCCACTCGGCCGTGTATTTCGCCAGCGCTCTGCCGAAGGACATTCAGGACGTTTCCAGGACTTTACTAATGCACCAACGTCGCAGTCTAACCTGCGTGTCGCGGCTTTGTGAGGTTTGTGTGTGCGTGACACATCCGTGCGGTGGATTCACAAGTTCAAGTGGCGCACGCCTTGGAAATGTTGACAGAAGAAGCCAGGCTGCCCTTTAACAGAATGGCACCATTTAACCAAAAAACTGAAGAAGAAGAAAGGGGCTGGGATAGGTCGAGTGTCCTCAAAGACTCCTGGTGGGTACACGCGCAGCGTTGCCAGGCGGAACTGTACGCTCGGCCTTCGAAAGCACTGGCCCGCTTTTGTTTTAAAACTTTCCGTCTCAGAGCACCAGCCGTGATCTCGGCAGGCGCGCTTCCTGAGACTTTACCAGGTGAAGGTGGGGAGGATTTTAGGAAGTTTCATCTCCTCCTCTTCCTCCTCCTCAGGAAACGCCAGACCCTTGGACAGCTGTTACTTAAATAGATGCCGCCAATGGCACTTCATTTCCGATCACCCTCAACTCCGCCCTTTATCCACCTGCGGAAAGAAAGCGCAGGTGAACCCAAAGGCTGCATTCCAGAATCGTCGCCCCCCCCTCTCCAGAATGTGTTTTGCATCACAAGAAGAGCAGCATTTAGAGTGGAGAAACCTTGATCTCAATCATCACTTCTCTTTCATTTAGAATTTATTTCCCTTCATGGAGGATCTTCAGCGACACATCAGGACTGTGTGCTGGATAACATCTCACCAAGTTTCAGTAATAAAGTTGCCTTGGTAACGAAGAAAGCAACACTATCATCAGTTCCGACTGTGGGTGTCTGCCCCTCACCCAGAAACCACAAGGAAAGCTCTGGAAAAAACCCAAACCTCGTGGAGTTCCCCCTGCAGGTCGCTGGCCCGTGTTCCCTGAGAGATCACAGTCCTGCCTGCGTTCTGGACCGCAGCACCTGTCCCTCCCTCCGCCCCGGGGCCCCTCCCTCCGCCCCGGGGCCCCTCCCGGCTCACTGCGGATTCACGCGTCTGACATTTTCTGCCTCCCCACATTCTGGCTGCAGCGACCGACCAGCAGCGAAGCGGGGCTGACTGGCATGGAATGGAAGGCCCCGTGTTCCAGAAGGCGTTTGACAGGCCAGGGAAATACCTGTGCGATGGAAAGGAAATCCTGGGGCGGGGGGCGGGGGGGGGGCGGTCAGCGCCTGAGGAGCAGCTGGCCTCTGGATGTCGTCACGGTGATGTGTCATCCAAGGGACGGCGGGGCTGGAATGGCTAGACTCCCTGGAACCACGGGGTCAGAGCCAGGCAAAATTAGCCCGGCTTTTCATGGGGGTAACGGCTGTGGTCCTTTGCATTCCCCAGGGAGCTTTACAGTCAAGGATCTTCGGGAGAATTTGCCAACAATTCATCTCAGCAGGGGCGTGTGCGCTGCGGGATGGACAGGAACATCCATTTACTTTTTTCGAACCTGAAGCATGCGGTCACGTAGAGCTGCCTGCAAGGCCTGAGCCGATGGAAGCATGCGCAGTAGCACCGCCCTCTTCGATGAATGACCCCACCAAGGACTCGGGGCTCCAGGGGCATCCCCCAGAAGCGGGATGCACGCGGCCGCGCACTGAGATGCGGCACCTTCACCAAGACTAGGAGGGACGCCGGGGTGGGGGCCTGCGCTGCCCATCAGTCCCAGCTGGGGACTTGAAATCCGAACACCCAGAAACTGGGCTTGAGACAGGCCTGTCCCCTAGGAAAGGTGCTATAAGCAGAATACTATTTTAGGTCCATATTATATTTCTGTGAATGCCACAGAGGAAGGGGGAGGAGGAGGGGTGGGGAGACCAACAAAACCAAAAGGATACATCCACAAGCAGGGTGAAAATGGCATCCTTTTCTTAGGGAAGTTTATAATCAGTGGTTTTCGTTTTTGCCCAGAAAAGAGGCAGAATCCCAAGGTTTTAGAGCAGGAGGGGATCTGAGATAATTTCCTTATTTTACAAGAATAAAAGGTAGACAAGCCTTTCGCCCCTAGCAATCAGCCAGTTGGAGACAGGTTTCCGTTGGAGGGGAGAAGCTGGGTGGGGCCAGGACGGGAGGCCCTTCCTGGGGAGGGCGGGGCTCTTGTTGTCCTGGGCCAAGGCAGCCAAGCAGGGAACAGGGGCTCGGGGAGGGCAGAGAGCAGGAGCCCAGGCCACTGCCTGCCCCAAAGAGCGCCAGACTGAACTTGAACCTCCCCCAGAAGGCCGAAAACAACAAAGAGAAATGAGGATGCTGGTCTAAAACAAATTCAAAATGTACAATCTGATGCCGAAGAAAATTGCCACATGTCTTTGCAGGGAGCCTCAGAAGGTCTCCCACAAAATGCGGCAATAAGCGTGCCTTCTGCCGAACTTTTGCCCTGCGTTCTCTCCCATTAACATTAAGTAAGACATGAACGGAGAGAACGGACGAAGTCAACAGATAGGGTCCTGCAAGCTTTTCCCCTTGAATTTAGAGCATTAAATGTACAATTGAAAAGATGTACTGTTCGACGATGAAGGAACGCCTCTTCCCGAGCTCTCTGATACTGCTACAGTCTCACACGCCTTCTAAAAATTCCCGTCACAGTTGCCTCCATTGAAGTTCAAGGTCTGTGCTATTCTTAGCTCTCAGCGAGGGCTCCAGCAGTTGGAGAATTCCAGGGAGTCCTCAACACCAAATTCCAGGACGTGAAGCCAATAACGCTGCTTCGAATGTCTCTTTTTAAAATAAATGCATGATTTTAGGTTTTAGTTATCAAAAAAATGCTGCTTTTTAATACAGTGTGGGCTGAAACAAAGATTTTTCTATTGCAAACCCTTAATATATATAACCATTTCAGTGGAAGTTTGTAGTAAGGGTGGAAATGGGGGTGATACATATAAATATATATACTTATAGATCTTTTTAAAACATGCATCAGATTAAATATACGATTCCAGTAGCAAACTTCCAAAAAACTTGATATTTCACATAGTAAAGCAGTTCAATCGATAAATGTAATAGGCAACACTGAATGCATTTTTCCATTTCAGATTAGTGAACGGATCCAATCGTTATTAAGCACCCTCTCTGGGCCAGCGCTAAGTGCTTGGGAACAACAGGACAAAAACCCCAGACGTCATGGAGCTTACATTCTAGTGGGGAGGGACAGGAAACAAAAAGTGAAAAGCAGACATGAAAAAAAAACAGAGAGAAGGTGAGAAGCACCCCCAAAACCGGAACAGGGTACACAGGAGCAGGAGGAGACACTAGACAGTTTTAAGCGAGGTGGCCTGGGTGTACCTCCTGGAGAAGAGGACCCTCGAGACTGTTTCAGCAGGTGAAGGGGCCGGTCACGTGGGGAGCGAGGGGACGGGACTTGGAGGCAGAGGCCCGTGCCAGGCCCTGGGCCCCGGGGGAGGGCACTGGCTCACCGATCAGGAGGGGGACAGTTGGAGAAGGTGGGTGGGGTCGCTCTGTGCAGGGCGTTGTGGCCACGGTGACTGTCTCCGCTTTCGCGCCGAGGGTTCCGAGCAGAGGAGCAGCAGGGTATGACTTGGGCTTCACAGTCAAGCCCATCACTTGTTGAAACGAATGCAAGGAGCGAAGAAGGGAGCGGGGAGACCTGTTGGGGGGTGAGAGACAGTAAACGGTGCACCGAGAGTGGACCTGATGCCCACTGGCCAGATCACGTGCGCAGGTCACGGGTCGGACGGGTGAGGTTTTCTGACTGCCTGGAAGTGGCGTGGGAGAGAGAGGAGATTGGCGCACCTCTAGGAAGTTTGCTCTGCGGAACTGAAAGAGCGGTGTGGCCATCAGCTCTGTGGGAGACAGATGGAGAGGAAGTACTTTCGGGGCCAAGGTCAGACGTCCCATTTGGGATCTAGTGCGTTGGAGCTATGGATTGGCTCTTCCGGTGGGGATCGCAAGAAGGCCTGTGGAATCTGCAGAATTCTCTTCCACCTGTGAGCGAGGAGACTGGCGAAGGCACTTGAGGTTTGAGGAGAGATGTGAAAGAAACGAACTAGAAAGGGGGAGAGCCAATAAAAGAGGGCAACAACTGCCAGGCAGCATCAAGGACGAAGCATTCTAGAAGCCCGGGAGGCCCGCTGGAAGTGGGCGGTCCCTCCTTCACAACGGGGCAAATCCGTACGAATTATCCAGGGAGCAGAGGCTTTCGTTTCTCTCCACCCCTGTTCCGACTTGAGAGGGTGGCCGTGCAGCAGACACAGAGATGGATGTGGTGGCTTCGTCAGGGACAAGCCCTGAAGCCAAAACGGAAAGGGAACCGAGAGCGAATGCAAGGAAGCGGCCGTGCCGATTGCACGTGGGGTTTCAGCTGGGTCCAGAGGAAAGCGAGGACGTCAAGAGGCTGACAGACAGGGAGGGGTGGGAGGGTCCTCGGGCTGGAGAGCAGGTGGGATCAAACCCTGGAGTCACCGTCTGGAAGGGGTGAGCGAGACAGTGGGAAGAGTCGGTCACGGGGTGGGAACAGGTCACAGGATGTTACCATTATGACTGCACTCGGGATTATGCCCTTTTCATTTGCCCAAGGATAACGAACGCCTACAGAGAAGAAAAGAAGAACGGGTTGGACCCAGAACCGGGAAAGAGATCCGCACCTGTTCAGAAGTGGCTGCTCAACTGCTTCCTTGGGACTTTTGCGGGCGTGGAGAAAACGGTGCCAGGCGGCAACCGGGGGGAGAAAAGAGCCTTGGGAATACGTCTTCATTTCTCAGAAAGTCCTGTCTGCGCCTGTCTCAGCGAGGCAAAGTTGAGTTCCAACCTTCTTTTATTTTTTTTAAATATATTTTATTGATTACGCTATTACAGTTGTCCCATTTCTCCCCCATCATTCCCCTCCACCCTGCACACCCCCTCCCACCCACATTCCCCCCTTTAGTTCATGTCCATGTGTCATAAGTTCTTTAGCTTCTACATTTCCCACACTATTCTTGCCCTCCCCCTGTCTATTTTCTACTCACCGTCTATGCTATTTATTCTCTGTACCTTTTCCCCCTCTCTCCTCCTCCCACGCCCCTGTTGCTAACCCTCCATATGATCTCCATTTCTGTGGTTCTGCTCCTGTTCTAGCTGTTTGCTTAGTTTGCTTTTGTTTTAGGTATGGTTCTTAATAGCTGTGAGTTTGCAACCTTCTTTTAAAAGGCACTTAGCGATCAGTCATCCGCACCTCCGTAGGAATCGGACCGTTCCACTCCTCCGGTCCCCTCCTATCCCTGAACTTGGGTCCGTGCAGTGCGGGAGTGGACGCTCTGCCTAGGAAAATGAGAAGATGGAATGAGAAACTTTGAGTGATGTTCAAAGCAGCCGAAACGTGGACACGGCCCAATGTCCACCGGCCGATGACTAGGTAAACAAAATGTGGTCTCTCCATACAATGGAACATTATGAGGCAATAAAAACAGAGGAAGTTACACTATGTGCTGCAACACGGCTGAACTTTGAAAACATGACGTCGGGTGAAAGGACTCAGAAACAAGAGGCCGAATGTTGTACGAACCCTTCCCTCTCTCTGCAAAGCCCGGAACAGGCAAATCCACAGGGACGGGAAATAGACCGAGGCTCGCCTGGGGCTGGGGCCGCAGGAGGTCTGGAGTGGGGCTAAGGGGTGGGTTTCTTTCTGGGGTAAGAAAAATGTTCTGCAACGGAGGGCTGGCGGGAGATGCACAAGTCTACACAGACTAAAAAGTTGCTTTAGCGGGTGAATTGTGTAGTGTGTGAATTGTATCTCAATAAAGCTGCTTTGAAAAACAGCGGCTTTGAGTGAATCTGGGTGGGCTGTGGACACTGGACGGAACAGGGTTTCTGAGGAGGCTTCCAGCCCTACCACGGCTGGTTACCGGAATTACTCTTCTTTCCACATCGCTAAATTCCAAAAAGACCGGGACAACTTCTTGGGTCAGGCGTCAAAGAGACACACCTCCCCAGGCCACCAATGCCACCGTAGGTTTCAATATATAGAATTACTAAAGGCAGAGTCACTTTCCATTAGAGGAAAAAAAAACCTACCCTCTCTCAAATAACCATGCTCATAACTCAAGCCTGGCTATCAAAGTGCCGAGGCTGTTTTATTTTTAACAGCCTCGCCCATTACCCGGGGGTAGTTCTCCCCAGTTGTGAAATATTCATTGTGATTCCTAAAAGGCAGCAAGCAAACTCACTTGTGCTCAAGGTGCCTGCTTAGTAACTATTTCTGTGGCAGTAGAAAAAAGGTTTGGTTCACTTAGAAAGAGCAAATAAAAACCACTACAGCATTAGGCAAATTTCACAGGCCCCGAACTACGGAAGGAGAACTTCAATCCAGAAAGATCCCTGCGTTCTCGGCTTGGAACAATTCAAACGCTATCTCCCGAGAGAGGCCTTCCTTGCCGGCTCCGGTCAATTAGCTGAGCGCCCACAGGCGCTGCCCCCGCAGCCAGCACCTCCGCTGAAAGCCCTGCTTTGTCCCTCTGCAGCCCTCACCACCACCGCCAACCGGGCTGATGTGTTTGCTTTTCTTGTGTTTGTTTTTCACCGCTGAAAGCTAAGACCCAACGGAGTGGGGAGAGGGTTCGGCTGCTCAGAGCTCTATTGCCACCCCAGCGTACAGAGGGGCGGGTTCGTGGTCCAAACGCAACAAATACCCTCCGCATGCCTGACCTCTAGGGGCACAACCACCGTGTCTTCACGGTGTACGGCACAGAGAAGGTTCCCACTGGGAACAGAGGTGTGGGTCTCAAGAGACATTCGGTTATCACTGGACTCCCAGCGACATGTTTGAAACCAAGATTTGGTCACTCAAGGGAGTCGTCCTTTCCAACAAACCACAGGGGCACCCACGCCGCACCAGCCGACGCACCGGTGAAACGCAGAGTGCCGTTCCCACGGTGGGCCCGCCGGTTCCAAGCCGGGGCCTTCGAGAAAGGAGCCCCCCTTCTCTCACATGACTCGGCCTCTCAGTGAAGCGTGAATGCTGAAGTGAGTAAGCTCCCCTTCCAGTCGGCCGTGGGAAGTGGTTTTGCCACGAAATAGACCGTGCAGACCGACCTATAAACACTTCGAGGGGTGGAAGATTACCTAGGCTCGTTTAGGTAGGTTCGACCTGAGAATAACAACTCTGCGGTTACAGGGAGGAAGGGAAAACGGGGAGGGACAAGGTGGGCTTCCTTTAGGTCGTGGGGATGCCGGTAACATCCAAGGGCTGCGTGCACATTCGGATGCGGGAGCGGAAACGAGAGTGGCGGTGACTCGGGGGTCATGCTGCGCCTGCTCGAGCGGGAATGTTGGCTGCAGGCTCCGAAAGTGTCGGCACAGCTCGGTTTGGCGGAAAGAACCGAGAGCTATCAACGGAGAACTGCAATAATACTGCTGTTTGCGACGAGGATCCTCAACCAGTATTCCAACCCCTTATCAAAGTGACTTGAGAAAGATCTTTTCTCTGTAGTGTTGAAGTTACACTCTGTCATTGGACTCGCCGTTGCACGTTGAAAGGCCTTCCCCAGCCCACCCCAGGCCTCGAGATCCAGGAACCCCATCGAGGAGATGGCAGCAATTGCAATTAGCTGTGAGCCTTGAGCCCCCAGCACCAAGGGCCACCCACTCCTCAGAGTCAAGTCTGTTCCCGCTCCCTTCAATCCGAGGGGCGCCCCCCAGCCTCCTATTCCTGTATTGGAATTCCCGGCTCTTCCTCTGGGGAACGCTGCTGTAGCGGCTGCTGATTCAGGCCCCCGGCCCCCCTGCGGGACTCCGCTCTTCTGGGTGCCTATTCCTGCTCCTCACTCCCCAGTCTTCAGAGACTCTCCCCAGGCCCCGAGGGCGAGGGTGGTGCATTCTGTTGGGATTTATAGCTCTCACTCGGGATCTGAGGTCAGGCTCCTGCAGGTTGGAGTCAGAGACTCAGGCCATACACACGGAAGCGCCCCTCCCCAGCAATGATCCATTGGTCTCCCAAGCTAAGGTGCATGGCTCGTCAACAGTCTCCTGTATCCGGATGAGTTTCTTAGCTACTCGGGGTGTTTCTGGCAGTTTCTGAGCCGCAGCTGTTCTGAGTCTGAGCCGCAGGCACACGCCTGATCTCGCAGCGTTCCCGAAGGTGCTCCCAGCGGGATCCCCGCCCCCGCCGCCCGGCTCCTGTAAGGCGAAACCCGCATGTTGTGTGAACTCGGCACCTTTGGAACAAATGGACTGAGAAATTTAAAAGCTCAGCTTAGCAGCTAAAAGCTCTTCTTTGTTTATTGCAGACTCTTAGTCAAAGTAGAGAAATACCATATTGGAAAGAAAGAAGGGAGGGAGGGAAGGAGGGGGGCAGGGGCTCAAGTCCGTGGTTTGGGCTACAGTGAATACTGGAAAATGAACAAAAACTGACCATGCATCAGCCAACGTTTAGGACCTCTCTGTAGGAGTCGAATATTTCTCCCAAACGGAGGGGGGTCAGCGGGCTGCCACGCAGTATCTGTTCAATCGGCTAGAACATTTTGCTCTTTAGCATAATGGAGCTTGCCCACGAAGCGAAGCTCCACGTTGGATCCCGCGGGGAAGGTCGCGCAGCTTTGCTTCGGTGGAATGTCAAGGCGTAAGGGGAAAAAATGATCACCAATAAACAAATGCATGGAACTGAATCACTGCATTCTTATCTGCGGACAAGCCCTTCTTTATCTTGAGCCCTGGCTTAAGGAGTCACTGCTTCTCCTCTTTGTCCACAACGTGGCGTTTGGGGGCCAGCGTTCGTAGCGGCCTGTAAGGCCCCCTCCACTTCGCCCATGGTGAGATTTGCGCCCTGTGCATGGGCCTTTGCACTGGGTAGACATGTGGGAAACGGGAGAAGGGTCCCCAGCTGCTCAGAGCCCCACGCAGACTGTAGGGCTTCCGAGGCTCTGCTGGAACAGAGCTGACCGCCCCCCGCCCCTCCGCCGCTCGGGGAGCCATGATACCGACCCGCCTTGGCCATTCTCAAACGCCTTCTCTTGCTTTCTTACGCACACGCATTTGGTAAATTCAAAGCAAGGAAAATGGATCTGCCCCACACCCAAAAAGGACCTGAGTTTTATTTCATTCATATCCATTTCCACAAGAAGCATGTAAATAAAGGAGGGAATAAGAATATAGCTTGATAAAAATCAAATGTCAAGTGGGCCAACCTTAGTCCGTTAATAAAGCCTGGGACAGAATTAGCCGGAGATAGTCATCTGGCTTGACCTTCCCTTCCCAGCTGAATTACCATTGTTCCGTTATTTAGGGGGCTGCCTTCACAGGGCCGGCTGCTATTGTGGGACCGTGAAGGGTTAGGGTTTCCTCTTTAAGAATCCCAGGGTCCGTGAGCCACAGAGTAGATCGCCCTGTGGCATTTCCCTTAGGGAGGCACTTCCATTGAAATTGGGTTGTTTTTTTTTTCCTTTACTTCTCTCCTGAAAACATTTTCCTATTACAAGATTAAAATTGGACATGCACAAAAGGAATATTTCGTCACGGAGACTTTGGGGGAACAAGGAGTGATGGACGACGGACGTGGGTCTGAAGTGGCAGCTGTCTCTGTCCCTATTTGGACCAGAATCCAGGCCTTCCAATCGCACAGGAAATAAGGGCTCTAATTAACCTCCAGCTCGGAGGGAGCTCCTACAGAGCTGTTTGTGGCAACTGCACCTCTTGGAACTTGCTGTTCCCTTAAATTCTCACCCCACCCACACCACTGCATGACTGCGGAATGCAATTCTTTCGGTCTTTGCCCTGGGCACACATTAAGCAATCCAACCCTGCAGTTAGGATCTCACCGAAAAAGAAGAGGGAAGGCAAGAGGGGAGGAGGGAGAGGGAAAAAGAGGAGCTAATAATAAAATAACAAAGGTTGTTCATACTGTGCTAAAGTAAAGTAAAACCTCTACATAAAATGTTTGGGGTGTTTTTGTCTTCTTTTCCACTTTTTTTTTTTAAGTTCCTTTATAAAGCCCTCTGTGAGGCCGGTAGTCATTGCTGCCCTCACTCACCAAGCAAACGTTTCTCCACAGAGAGACCCACTAAATATTTTAAGAGTAAACTTTCAGCGGGCATCTTCCAAAACGCATACTTCCAAAAATCTTCGGGCTAGAATTACAATGGCCTGAAATCCGATCTGTCAGTAAGCAGAACGTCAGGGCCTGGGCTCTTCACAGAGGAACGGGCTGAAGGGCAGACACGCTTACGGGCGGCCCGTTCCCAGCTGCACCACGGAAATCCACGTAAAGGTAACCAGCTCGCACCCTTCGCCGGCAGGGTGAGGGCTGGCCAGAAGCCAGTCTGCTTGATAAGCTGATCGTCTATTTCCGTCGTGATGGAGCGGCAGACCAAGCCTCCCAAGATTTCCGTAGTCAGCCTGGTGGAAGGACAGCTGGACAGAGGACGCTCCCATGGAAGGAAATGGCTCTCTGTGTTCGCGTCGGTCTGCCCGTGCCTCAGTTTCCCCATGCTGGAAATGAACACCTCTGACAGCTTCTTGGTCCACAGAGAAGGGTGGCACTCTGAACGAGTCAAGTTCGGTGCTGGGTTACACGTGTAGGAAGACACTCAGCAAGCGCAAACGTACGGAGAGAGCCAGCCACGTGCCCGTGAGACCCCATGGCCCTTTCTAAGAGCTGGACTTCCACAGTAAGGTGGCCGATGGTAGTAACAGGGGCTGTGTATTGAGGAACTATGACGCTCCGTGACTGCCCTTGTCTAAACAGTCGCTTAACCTTGATCAAAACATGTTGTGGCAACTGGTGTTACTCTAAGCTTCTCTGAGCTATTAAGTGATTTGTCAAAGTTTATCCATCCGCTACATGGAAACGTTGGAATAGAAGCTCATGTCTCTCTGATTCTATAACCACCTGTATTGATCAACTTTCTAACAGTGGAGAATTAAGATTTCCATGGATGTCAATTGGATATTAATTGGTCATTAATAAGTGTTATAGACAATTACACTTATAACACGTGTGCGGATATGTATGCATATGTGTCTGAACACAGAATACACTGGGAATTTATGAGCCTGCACCAGGGCAGTTTGGTGAGGATGTCCCCCCATCATCTGCTAAGCGATCTGTTCCTGGGAAGACTAGTCAGTTTATCGATAACGATTTAGACAACCAGGGGCTGTGACTATGCAGTTTTTCTTCACTTTCCTACCTCTCACCTTGATCCACTCTCTTGGTGAATGGCTCCCTAGTCCCCCAGATCCACGACACTCAGACACTCAGACACTCAGACACTCAGCTCCAGCCAGCTGCCCCGTCTGCCAGGATGACTCCGGGGACCGAGGCCCTCCCCCACCCTGAACCTGGCTTTGGTGACTTGGCACTTTCACCCAGTGTGTGCTCGTCTTCTGCCTACTGACAGGAGTTCATTGTCGAGTTCACCTCTGTCTTCAGCCCAGAGCACCTTGCTGGTGACACAGATGTTTACACAACATGCGATGCGGGGACAGACGTGAACACGTGAGCCGGACTGCCCTTCCGTAGTGACGCCCTTTCACAGTTCCATATCCCGTCCCCAAACGGTGTTCCCGTGGTGGCCAAACCGTTCCTGGAAGCTTTGGAGGGGATACAGGTCTTTGAGATCTCAACATTAGAAACGGCGATCCCCGTGTTGAAATCCGGGAATCCGGGAGGACATGGAAGCGGTTCCTTCCTCACGGGGAGCACAGCTCCTCCGGGACCGGTGTCCACTTCTCCACGTGCACTTAGGATCCCGGTACTGGTAGAAAAGGGCATGTAGTTTGCTGGGCCAACACGAAAGTGAGGCTCAAACTGAAGGAGGAAGTCAAAGGGGATGCAAACATTTCAGCAACAAAAAGAGGCTCGCTCGATGTTGCCGCCTGCAAATCCAGGGCTAAAACTTCCAACCACTCAAATGTTAAGACTCGCAATCAGTTACTCTTTCAACTAAAATCACTGACTTGGGGAGGAAAAGGAGAAATAATTTTTCAAAGCACAAAGCAAAGCAAGCTCAACAGTTTCAAGCTCAAAAAGCAGCTGAGTGCACCCAGAAGCGAGCGGAACGACTCCGACACCCAGCTTGCCTGGGCTGCCGGGGGTGCGTGGACACCATTCAGGAGACTTTCCAGTCCAGGCACACACACTGTTCGGCCCGAATAGTTTAAATATTCCTCTGAATCAACTGGCTGAAAACGAAAGCGTCCGGGGAAGGCGTCACAGTGGAACGGTGTCTCTGAAAACACCCCACGCCGAACACAATGCCGGGAAGCTTCCTTCCACAGCTAACAAAGGAAAGGAAGTGAGTAAGGCGGCCGGCCCTCACAGCCGCTCTCAAAACAAGTCCATGGGACGTGCAGCCTACGTGGTGCTTTCGGTCCCCTCTGCAGCGCGCGCTGGGCTAGGGTGCGAACGCCACAGCGTGTACGCGAGAGTCACAAGTTGGTGAGGGAGAGTTCGCTGTGCTGAGGCACCTGTTGTCCTTGATCTTGATGGGATGATAAGTATAGACTGGTTAGCCTCTCGCTTTTCCCTGATTTACAGCAATGCTAATACTTTCTATGATGCTCGTTATTTTCACATCCATTTGTCCATTGAGGTGGAGGAAGTTCAAATAGAAGACCCCAAATATGGTCAATATTCATTTCTTGCCACGTGCACCTGAGAAGAGAGGTCAATTACGGAACACTTTCATTTTGTGGGCAGTGTTTGACTATGCATGTTTAGTTTGTTCGTAGGTTATTTTTTTTTAAATCTGTGGCTGTTTCTATAGGCTACTGGATAACTGAGGCTGTGTTCAGAAAACAGCTGTCTCCTTTATCTCTGAAAGGTCCCAATGGTTTAGTTAAATACTCTTTTGCACTAAATGCAGCAGTTGTTGGAATTCTAAGAAACTCAGCCTGAAAATACTCTGTGATGTTCCAAGAGAAGGCAGCGTGATTAACTGCATGTTTGCTTCTGGCTGCTGGAAGAATTCTCTTCTCAGGGGTGGGGATGCAGACTAATGGTGTACCTCTGGGGTACTTCGTTTACAGAAAAGTTGCAGCCTAATCTTCAAACAAACTCCCAAGGGGAAACATGGCTATCGGCTCTGTCCTGTCCTTAAAAATCTGTGCCACAAACCGTCAAAATGATCAAATTTGTTTGCTGTGCATAAGGTATTATTCTAGGCATGGAATGATACCTGTAGTTAAACCTCATGCTACGGTGTCTCATTCCAAGTGGGGAAAAATAGAGGTCGGATGACACAGCAGACGGAGGTGGAGGCTTTGGGACCAAAAAGTCCTAGATTTAAGTTCTGGCCAATTTCACAGCTTCCTGGATATGAAGCTGCTTGACAGATTATTTCATCTTTTTGAGCGTTGATTTCCAAACCCATGAAGTAAGTCTACAAAGCACCTGACACATACCGGAAGGGCCAATAGAAGGTGATAACGATCATCATTCAACATATTTACTGAGCATCCACTAGGTACCAGTGCTGTTCCAAGCACTGAGAGTATTCACAAAACCTTTTACTAAGTGCGCGTGCACTCCAGGGGAAGAAGGACAAAAAAAGAGAGAGCAAGAGAGGAAGAAGAGGCAGAAAGGGAGTTAGCACTCACTTTTTTTTTTAACAGGATCTGCTTTCAAAAAGAAAAGTCTTTTCACATATACATCCTAGAACCATTCACTTCCTGCTTTTGCTTTCCTTCCATTTTCTGCCACTGTCTTATTTGGGTCTTATTTCTCCGTGGTTTTCAATCCCAAATCTCTAATCGAAGCTTCTGTCTTGTACTTAATTTGGAACGTATCACATTCTCATCCTTCTCTCTGTTAGGACCTCTGACTGAACGTTTTTTTGGACTCCTCCCTTATCGATCATTCCCATTGCCATTTCCCTTGTGTTCCGAAATATTGGTAGCAGCACCGTAAGTGCAACTCCAATCACTTGTTCTACTTCTTCGTCTACTCTTGACTTCAGGGTCCAGCCCTTGTAGAGGTGAGGAAGAAGCCTGGGGACCTTTCCTTTCACAGAACATGGTCAATTTTTTAGACTCTTTCCAAGGGCACCCCCATTTCATGCTCCCTACCTTCCCACAAGACCATCCGACCCCATCCTTCCTGTTCAGGAAGAGTTGACCGTTTCATTCTCCTGAAATATGAATTAGATCTTTCATCTCCTCCTGCCCTACTCCACTTCCCCGAACATCAAATTCTATGTACGGATGGAAATCTCCATCAGTCTTTCTATTTAATTTCTCCTCTCTGCTCAAGCAGGACACTCCCCTTCCTGGTCCTCTGACTCCATTGGCTCTTAAGAATGACTTTTCTGCTTTTCAAGTTCTGCTTTCTGGCCCTGACCTCTCTGTCCTTCGACTCCCTTTGCACTTGCTACCTGGGCCCCACTCTCCTGGTCCCAAACAAAGCAGAAGTTAGCGCTTTGTTTTATCAGCTGCAGTGACAGCTGGCTTACTATTCTTTCGTCCCCTAATTGTTTCGAGCATGTGTCTTACCTCTCCAACCAGACAGCATGCACGTTCTAAGAAAAGGCGCTCTCAGAAGCTCAGATACCTCTTAACTCCCAATAGAAGGTCAGATCATTGATTGTAACTTTGAACTCTGGCCACACTCATTTACATTGGCTGGAAAACAACAGAACATTCCATGAACTTGGTTTGACAGGGTCTTTGAGAGTGGACAGAGCTCTACCGTATACCTATTTTACAAAGGCTGAATTTGCTCATGAGGATTTCAAGGGCATCAGTTCCCTTGATTAACCTGCTCCGTGGGTGATGACACCCGACGTTTTGTCACCCTGCTTACCACCGGAGAGGTCACAAATTTTACAAATCCAGATAAGACTTCTGTCCTCAACTCCAAACCCATATATCCAGCTGTCTACTCAACATCTCCGTGTGATAACCGATAGACTTGCCCGAAACTGAGTTCTTGGTATGTAACCTCGCCCTCAAAAGGGAAAAAAAAAAAAAAACCTACTTCACCTGTTTCCCTGTCACAACGGGTGGCAATTCCAGTGGCTCAGTCCAAGAGTCTTGGAGATGTCATGAGCCCTCTTTCTCTCAAACCCCATGTCCAATCTCAGGAAGTCCTGTTGATCCTACTTTAAAATGTATCCGCGGGTCAGCCAATCCCCACCACCCTTGTCGTTACCACCTTGGCTCATGCTGCCGTCGTTTGTCAACTGGGTCACTGCAGCAGCATCCTGCCCGGTCACCCTGCCACCATCCTTGCAAAACACGCTGGGTCACGTCACATCTCCACCTAAAAGGACTCCGGGGCCTCTATCCTCCCACAGAGCGAAAGCCGAAGTCCTCCAATGTCCTACAGGACCCGGCATGAACTGAGACCTGTTACGTTTCCAACCCCACCACCGGTTACCACACTCTGCATTCCTCCCTGCCCTTGTTCCTAAGATACGCCGGAGAGAGACCCCTCAGGGCTCGTGCACAAGCTTTTCTGGACGTGCTCCTGCAGTCCTCACGGCCAGCTCCCACCTGCCTCGGGGCCTGTTCCCGTGCTCCCTTCCCACGGAGGCTGCCCGATGGCCCAACTCTAGATTGCACCTTGCCGCCCATTTGCCATCTTTATTCTCCTCCCTTGCTCTGTTTTCTTTCCCAAGCAGTCATCACTACGACGACAGTCGTGAGAATGCACCTCTCCGACATCCAACCACCGGAGCGCGACTGGCCACCTGTCCCAGCTGTTGACGGAAATTCACCCCTGTACTTGCATCGGGAGCCAGCCCCTCGGGGTCTGCTCCCAGCCAGTGGCCGGAACGCCCAGGCAGGCTCCTTGCTGGGAGCCCCGGAGCCTCGCTGGTGACTGACTGGGACTCTAGGACTCCCTATAACGCGGGCAGTCTTCCTGAGGCGGCATTGCTGATGACGCTCTTTTTACCCCGCGGTGCCGCCCTCGCTCCTTCGCGCCCTCCGGTCAGATGGGCACCGGGGTCTGATCGCGCTCCCCGAATTCCCAGCTCCGGCCTTTTCTCCTGGCTCCTCGGAGGGTCATTCTGCTAATAAAATCCAACACAGTCAACCCCCCTGGGCATTTGTTTCTTGGAGGACTCAGACTAACATAACATCTTCTCACTTCCTATAGTTTGCTTGCGTGTGCTATGTATCTTTCCTCGTCTATGAAAACAGAAGTTCCGGCGGAGCAGCAATGTTATTTGCCCATGAACCCCAAACACCTAGCGCAGTGCCTGACGCATCACATGTGCTCAGTAAATATATGCAGAATACATGAATAACAAATGCTTTAACATAATAGCAATTATCAATAAATCAACAAATAAACACCTGATGATATCAATCAGTCGTCTCAACTCCACTCCCTCTGAAATTCCCTGATGCTCTTATTTTGTTTAATCCTCTCCTTCCACAACTAGAAAATGCTTGGGTTTTCCCATAGCAGAAGTGAGATTTGAGAGGTAAATTGTTTTTAGGAAAAGATCCAGACTAATAACTGGAAGAAGGCCCAACTGTTCTGGGCAGCAGCTGTACAATTCTGATGGGGCTATTTATCATTACTGCTCTCCTGGCTTATTTGCAGCCAGAATCGGCAGATAAACAAAATCAAAAAGTTTTGAAGGTTTGATTTTTTTTTTTCAGGCGGAAATATCCATGCAACAGTAATCGCACTTGGCCCACACTAAACCAATTCTCCTATTCTCTGGTCCCCCTGAATTCTCCCGAGGATGCTGGAGCAAGGGTGTGACTTCAGACTTGAAACTGGCGGGTTCCCCTTAGGACCTATGGCTGGCCAACTCCAAATGACAATATGCAGAAATCTTTTCTTACAAGAGCCACCAAGTGGATCCAGAGGAGACTCCCACGGGGTTCTGCCCGAGGGTTTTGACTGCGGCTACCAGTGTTCTGGGAACTACACGGAGGAGGAGGCCGGGGGTCCCCCATCTCTCAGAAACACCTATCCAAACCCTTCAGTCCATTCTCCTTGCCCCGTTTCCTCCCGCAGGCCTGCGCCCGGAATGGCTATTGTGACATCGGACAGTCCGGATCCAACCCTGGCCTTGCTACTAATCAGCCATGTGAAATCACCTCTCTGAGCCTCCGGTTCCTCGTTTTTAAAGTAGGGCCCACGGCCTCTATTTCCCGGCACCTTGTACGACAGACAGGATGTAAAGCCTTCACCTGTAGAGAGAACTCAGCAAACAGTAGCTATTGGTACCACTGGTGTCAGCAGTGCAAGGAAATGAAACTGCGTGTCCAATGTTAAGTCGGTCCCTTTAACCTCTCCAGCTGACTGTTGCTGTGAAGGCACCCAAATACCCGACAGCGACGTGGATGGTGATGAGGATGTACCGCTTCAAGACTGAATCAGACCGACGCAGGGGAAAGAAATCAGACGGAGTCCGTTGTAAAGCTTCCCGCCTCTGCTTTGCTCTGAGAGTTTCACTGGGCTTGACTTTTTCTTTAAGATTTTATTCATTTTTAGAGAGAGGGGAAAGGAAGGAGAAAGAGAAGGAGAGAAACATCCATGTGTGGTTGCCTCCCGCACACCCCTAACCAGGGATGGACGCAACCCAGGCAGGTGCCCTGACTGGGAGTGGATTAGGCGACCCTTGGGTTCCCAGGCCCACACTCAATCCACACTGCCACACCAGCCAGGGCGACTTCTTTTTTCTAAAGGGCAGGGGAGTGGCCACAGTGTGGGGCGGCCTGGGCTACAGAACGTTCAACAAACGGCCAAAGGCTCACCCTTTCCCTTGCGTAACCTGTGAGGTCAAAATGGGCACCTTCCTGAAAGCCAAGTGTCATTTCTGAACACCGTCCAAGAAAGCACTGCATTCCGCAGAGACCCAAGAAGGTCTTGGCGGTTGGTTCTTGTTCTTGACGTAGGCGCCGCAAGAACACTGCCAAGGGGCCAAGACCCTCCCCATCCTCCTTAGCGCCTTTGGTCTCTCCTAGACACAAAGATGCCCAAGTCTGAGACAAGCTCCTGCAGCGGGAGGCGGGACGCGGGGGGGGTGGGGCAGCTTGTGGGCACTGCCCGCTGCAGTAAGTTCTAAAGAAACTCTGGGGTGTGCTACTATTAACACCAGCCCATCAGAGGAAGGGGGACAAGCAAGGGCCTGGCCGAGGCCCGCTGAGGCTGAGTCCCTGCAGAGCCTGGAGGAGGAGAGGCAAGCGAAGTGTGCGCAAATACACACAGACCCCACGACAGAGGCTGCGGAAGCCCCCGGCGCTGGGCTCCCTGAGCCGCCGCCCCCCCCCCCCCCGGGCAAGGAACAGTTAATGAGCAATGCGCCGCGCTCACTGTGCACGTTACAACAAAGAGCTGGCGGCTCCCGGGGGAAAGGGCTGGTGCGCTGCCGTTCAAACTTGTCAGTCAGCTGGTGCCAGCAGCCCGGCGTGGCCGCCCCGCGCGCGCTCGGTGCCTGTGTCAGGCCGCCCGGCTCTGCGCATCTGCTCGCAGCGGCACGGCCGGCGGCGGCGGCGGCGGCGGCTTCTCCCGGCCGGCGGGGCTCCCCGAGCGCGCTGCTCCTGCCTCGGCGTCGCCCCCGCGCCTCTCCCCACCGAGGCCCCTGATTTATGGTCGCTCGCTCGGGACTTTCCTCCCCGGCTGCCTGTCCCCGCCTGCCAGAATGGAAGAGGCTGATCTGCTCAAGGAGAGACTCCAGGCCATCACGGTAAGTGCGCGCTCAGCTGGGACTCGCGGACTCGCTGCTGCCGGGCGGGCGGGCGGCCGCGCTGCCCGAGGGTGGGCGCACGGGACTGTCACCCTTCGCGGACGGGTCCCTGCCGCTCCCCTCGCCCTGGCGACCCTCTCTCGCCCCCGGGGCTCCCGAAGAAGCTCAGAGCAAATGATCTTGATTTCTGCACAAGCTGTTGCCTACGTTTTCAACAGCCATCAGAAGCTTTTAAGGCAGTTTTGTTGACCTTCTGTGTGCCTTAGAAACGCACTTTTTCCTTACATTTATGTTTCATAGACCTCAGCTCAAAAGACAGATCCCTGGTAACTTAGGAACTTTTTTAAGATAATGCACCCAAAAGTTAACATCTTTTACAAAGGGGAGAGAAAAGAAAGAAAGAAAGAAAGAAAGAAACAACTTGAAACTTTTTATTTGCAGCGTGGTGGTAGATTCCAGAAAGCCTAGCAAAATGAAAAGGCGTGTTGTGCCGCAGCTAAGCGTTAAAGGAGAGAAAAGTGAGCAAGAGCACGTATCAGATGAGTTCCCGGGTGTCGTTTTCCAGCAGGCTCGCCGACCGAGCGAGACCCTGGTGGAAGAAGGCAAGGGGGTGCTGTCCGCTGGATTTGGAAACTATTCCGCTAATACCGGGAAGGAAAATAATGCATTTTTTATATTTGTTCTGGGAAAGAGTCAAGGCAAGAAATGAATTACTTTCCTTAAATGACCCAGCTTTTTAAACGTAATTTTATTAAATCCTCTGCTTGGCAGGAACCGAGAAATCCATGGCACAATCGTTTATCATGAGCTACAACTTCTGAGGTCATTTTTCTAAGAGGAGAGACTTTGGAAGTCAACATCCCAATTTCTCAGCATTTTCTGCCCCTGAAATTAGCTGCCAGAAAGCAAATGAGTACTTTTTTAAAAAAAACCGGTGCAAAATCAGAGTAGATAGGGAGATATTTTTTTTCTTTGCTCTTCAAACTCTCATGGCGTAAGTAATGGTGCTCATCCCAATTCAGGATTTTTATTAAATGGATACAGTTGCACCCAGATAGGACTCAGGGAGTTGAAATATTTTCTCAGCCAGTGGTCAGGAACCAGAAGACCAAGGCTGGCACTCTTCTGGAAGACAGTGCTTGTGAAATGTCTAACGTCTCATTGGTACCCTTTCCTCGTTCGGAGACTGTTGGTTTGGAGCGCCGCTTGTTTTGGTTTGTTCTGTTTGGTCGTTAAACTTGGCCACGGGTTCAGCTGTCCTGCTTTGAGGGACAGGAACTCGGCCCTGCTCTGTTGGTTTTGGCCTTGGCCTCTAGCTTGACAGCTGCTGTGTAAAGGTTACTGTGTTGGGCTGTGTGAGTTGTGTGGGCACAGGTCCTGCTTCTTCTGAGCTTCTGTCTCCTAATTAACTAATGGTGTATCCCATGAAATGCGCGATTAGCTCCTTGTTCCCCACTTTTTTAAACTGGAGCCTCCCCCCCTCCTGAAGCCCTCGCTCCCTCCAGCACGCCTTGCAGTTCTCGCCCAAGCCGCGCGCAGGGTTCTGAAGGCGGGACTACTTGCCGGCCTGGCGGGGCATCATCACGGAGGGTGCCCAGCGCGGAGGAAGCCAGGACAAGCCTCCCCGTGCCTTCCAAGCAGAGAACTCTGGCGTGTGCTTTTGGGGACGATGTTTTAAAACATGACTTTGGGGGCTATTCCACTAGCCTCAGCCTCTCCCATGAGGAAGAATTAAGCAGATCTCCGAAGTAAGACCATAAAGCAATTCTGCCTTGGAAGTCTGATGTGTGTATAAAGGTCATAGGGAAAAAAACGGGGAAAGTGGGAACAAAGTTCCACCAGCTTAGGCCAGTCACCAGGCTAAGCCCAGTCACATTGGTCACCACCTAGAGGAAAACTGGAGCGGGGCTGTGTCCATGGAAACAACGCAGGCACCCGCCTCCCTCCTGGGCGCCCTGAGAACGCCAGCTCTGCGTCCCCCGGCGGTACCCAGGAAGCGCCTCCGCTGCCCCCCCGCCCCAGGACGGACATACACACAGTGTCCAGTCCGCAGGGGCCGTTTCACTCTTGGAAGGACTTAAAATCTTCAGAACCTTGGACCCAGGGACAATCTCCTCATTTTAACTCTTTGCTTCCTATTTCCCTACACGAAAACCATTTTCTGTGTATATACTTAAGAGCAAAATCGTAAGATGATTGCTCCGTGTTTCCAAACACAGCAACTCCCAGACGTCAGTTTGCTATGGGGAGGGGGGGATCTTTTTGCTCTCTAGCATCTATTTGATTTTCATATTAAAATGTATTCTTCCAATCCCTGGCTGTGAAACCAAATACTCTCCACCACTGAACTCACTCCACCTGGTTTGGAGTCTCCAAAAAGTTGTTATTTCCGCCGCAAGGGGTTGGAAACAGGAAGGTGTGTGCCTGGAACTTGACAGAACCAAGGAGCTGTCTTCTTAAAAAAAAAAAAAAAAAAAGGATTAAGCACAGTCAGTAGACAGAATGTGCCGCTTAGACTCTCGAACCAAACACCAAATTACTGGGATGGTAAAGGGAATCGTAGATGAGTCCGAAGTCTTCTCAAGGGGCCGAGGGCCGAGTCGGGATGGCCGGGAAGCAAGGGTTTCAGCTGGGGTGTGCGAACACGGCTCCTTTTCTGCACGCGCGTGCGCCTGACCGGTGCTCTCCTGCTAAATTAGGGGCCGAAGGATCACTTCGCCTAAGAGTTCAGTTTCCAACTACAACTGTTTCAAGCTGCTGAAATAGTACTTTGATTAGACAATCTCCTGATGCTCTTCCCAAGTCAGTAACAGCTGATTTTTATACAAAAGGGGAGCTGGCGAGGGAGAGTGGTCATTTGAAACTGGCCTTTATAGTACTGGAACCGACGATGCCGGCGCCCCCGGTATTCTCAGGGGCAGCGCGTCGAGGGGCCAGCTGAGCTAGCTCAGGGTTCCTGTCTGCAAACACACGCGGCTCCCACCGAGGAACGGGGAAAAGGCCCAGGTGAATTCCCCTGAGATACATATAAAAGGTGCCACAAGGGTTAGTCACATCCCACACGCTCTGGACACCGTCCCGCGCCAGGAACTCGC
Source organism: Glossophaga mutica (assembly GCA_039655065.1). Lineage (NCBI taxonomy): Eukaryota > Metazoa > Chordata > Mammalia > Chiroptera > Phyllostomidae > Glossophaga > Glossophaga mutica. The sequence goes on from CM077316.1 coordinate 3,606,469, forward strand.
TGCCTTATCTGCATTCCTACTGTGTTGGAAAACAGTTACTCAACGAGGTGGGAAGCCTCGAACCGGAAAACCCCTGGACCTTAAGCTGGCTCGCCTCTCAAAACTGGTGCATTTGGGCATCCGAGGTCTGAAGAATTCTGATCACTTGAATCAATTTTCAGAGAACAAACCAGCTGGGGAGGGAAGGGGTAAGAAGCCAGCTGGCATCGTCATCCTCATCGAGGCCTCCCTTCAACTGGTAGGGTGTGGGTTAGTGAGTCCTTCTCTCATTCCTGTATTCGATTAATGGGTATTGAGCGGCTGCTCTGTCCAAGGCCTGTGCATTTAAATGAGAAGAATGGAATAAGGGGAATCCTGAGCGTCAGGGTGGGGTGGGAGGGGGGTGTTATCTGCAGTAGAGTGTCCAGGACTCACCTCGGAGAAAGGGTGACATCCGAGCGTGGATGTGAAGGAGGAGAGCCCTGTCCCCAAACTCGGAGAACTGGAATAATCACAGTCATCGCAAGAGCGAGCACCTGCCTAGGACGGCGCCCTTGGAAAGCAGCCACAGAAAGTCCCGAGGCTGGAATTTGAGCAACGGAGCCAGATTTGCCGGCCAGAGCCGCATGTGACGCCAAGTCAGAAGGAGTTCACATTTCCCAGATCCGCTCCCTACTGCTCTCCTCTCCCAAAGAATAAAGAATTTGTTCTAGACCGATAAACACAGGCGCTTAGGAGGCAGCAAGGTTTTACGTAGAACAGAAACCTACCCAGTGCAAGGCCAACGTTAACATGCTAACATCAACACAGGCAGGTTCGAGGTGTTTCTTCAGCACGCGGTGCCTGATCAATAGCCACTCAGCCCTCACCTTGTTTCCAGTGTGTCCGTATCTGGGGTCTTCCAGCAGGTCCTAAGACAGCGGGTGACCTCAAAGCAGGACCTTCGACTTCACTCAGGGGGCCCAGGACACAGAAAACGTGGGGAGCCTCGTCAAGACGCTTTCAGAATTTCCAGATGGGAGCGGCGGAGCTTTCAACTAAATGCTGGGCCCTTCTGAGCATGGAAGGGCCATCTCGGGGGCCAGACCCGGGCAGCCGGCCCTCCCTGCATTCCCCAGGCCAGCCGCCTACGTCTCCCCCTATTTGTTCTGCCTGTACAAGCACGAGAGCAAAAACGGGAGCGAGCCCACCTGGCTCTTGAGTAGAGGTAGATGGCAGCGTGTGCTAGGATCATGGCATCGTCGAGTGTTACAAGGACTTCTTAAAGCAATAGCATTGTGCCCCTCGGGTCCAGCACAGCGGGTGGTTAAGACAGAGGTACAGGAGGGACTCCCAGTCCGTCACAAACATCCGATGACGCCCACACACAGATGGCACCAGGAGCTGGAGGAGTCTCCTGAGCAGACAGGTCCTGGGCCAGAATCTGTGGACAACGCAGCCTCCGCGCAGTTTTCCACGGCGCTGCCCAGGGATGGCGCGGCTCCTCCAGAGGGGGAAAGGTTCCTTCCAACCAAAGGGCCGCCGCACCGTTGCCAAGCATAATAGCCCACCCACGAAGCCGACCACGTGAGGAGGCAGAATAATGGTGCTAGCTTATTAAGGAAACTGCTTTCGGAAAACAAGCCAAGGTTGTTCCAGTGTGCTGCAGAATGATAGCACGGCTCCGCAAAACCCTGGGCTGACCAGGGTCCCCGTGAACTTTCTGACCTCGACTGAGGGTCAGAGGAAGAGCCGTCTCTGTAGAAAACTCGGGTGGACACACGTCAGTCTGAGCGCCGGAGTCTAGTGAGCATCCAACTGCGTGGAGCCTTGTTCGTTGCTCATACGCCCTGTCTCCAGCCTCAAAGGACATAGCCGGTCTTACAATAAACTAAACATAGCTTATTTCTACTAAGAATAATGTCATAAAATAAAATATTTAGGCCTTGCTGGTGTCGCTCAGTGGATTGAGCACAGGCCTACAAACCGAAGGGTTGCCGGTTCGATTCCCAGTCAGGGCACTTGCCTGGGTTGCAGGCCAGGTCCCCAGTAGGGGGCATATGAAAGGCAACCACACATTGATGTTTCTCTCCCTCTCTTTCTCCTTCCTTTCCCATCTCTCTAAAAATAAATAAATAGAATCTTTTAAAATATTTAAAAATAAAATATTTAAATATTAATAGGAGTATCTTCATTTAGCTAAGTGGCCAAGGGGTCGCCCCGGGGAGATGCGCTGCCTGCACGCCGGGTGCTCACCGGGCGCCGCGGGAGGACACTTCCCTCAGACACCGGGGGGGGGGGGGGCAGCTCGGCCGAGCTCCGCACGTAAGGTCTGTACGTGAACCCCCAGTGACTGAGCGCATTCCGTGGAGCCAGGTAAGATAGAACCAGGTCAGCCTCTGGAGCTCTGAATGCAGATCGGAACCGGGTCCTGGGCTGAGCACTGAGGTCTCAATATGTGACCATGCGACCGAGTGACAGAAGGTGACGGGACACGTTAAAAATCAGTCTATTCAAAATCAGTGTGTGCTAACCAATCTAGACTCTTCAGGACACCCGTGAGCAAAAGAATCCTGAGATTAAAAATAACAGTAACAGCAGCTATTCTTACGTAGCATTTAGGCTTTTAAAAATAAAAACTTTCATGTCATCTCATTTGGCTATCCGGTCCTCTGGGTATTTCCCAGAGTAGGTGCTACCATTCCCATTTTATAGGCGGAAAACCTAAGGCCAGGCAAAGTTAAGGACTCGAATCCATTCGTCTGAATGTCAGATCCTCAGCCACAGCACCTCAATAAATTCCAACGAGCAGACTACCCACGAGCCTCGCCCCCGTCCGGAGCTCGTCCTCAGACCTCCGGTGTCCACTCTTACGAGCAGAGCCCACAGTGGAGCAAGGAGAAGAGCCTAAGAGATGCTGGGTCACTTAATCTAACCCAGACCAGTCCTCCCCGCTGGCAGCCTCCCCGCCCCAGCCCCCCATCAGCCAGGGGAAGCGGTGGGAAAGGAGAGAATGGGCCGCCACTTCAGGGGCTTTCTTACGGCTGTAGCAGGTGGGGACAGAATGAGAGCCCCGTCCCAGAGCACCCCGTATCTCGGCCTTCCCTCCATCCCACCTCCGTCGCACAGCCTCTTCCCTCCGGCCAGGATTTCTTAGACGAAGAGCTAACGGTTGTCTGGCCTGCCAACAGATTTTCCCCTCACTGAAGATGCAGCCAAGTCACCACCCCCGCCCCCGCCGCCTCGATTATTCGGGGTCTTGTTTTGTGTTTGTTGTTTAGCCTTGTTTGGTTTGGTTTTGTCGCTACCCATTAGAACAAACGAGAAAGGACAAAGGAATGAAAGTAGGATGCAAACTCTGCTTGGAGGCCTGTTCAAATCTCTTGTAAGGTTGGGAAAGACTAAAACTACCGAGTAAAACCAGGTGTGGAAATGCCCGCCTTTTTAACTGACTCCGTAAGTAGTCGCGATAACCGCATTCAGAATCTCCTTGGCTAACTTAAGAACGAGGGTCTTTCACAGCTACGCGCAGAAATAAGGGAGCAGGAGGAAGTTACGCCTTGCTCAAGAGAGGCTCGCCGAGCTTCCCCTTCGCGCATCCAGTATCGGATGGGTCGGCACGCCCCAGACACCTGATTCCACCTGAGAACACCTCTCCGCGTTGGGTTTGGACATGATGTGCCGGAACCCGGTCTCCTTTAACTGCCACCCAATCGTCACGACTTAGTCACGGAGGCCACATGGCTTCATTTTCTGATTTTTATCATTTCTCAGGTCACAGGCTCCTTCTAGACACTTGCCCAAATGTCAGTGTCGCCCTGAAAATTTGGTGCTGGGAGTTGAGCAAAACACTCCGGCCAGTGCAGAGCCCCTGGGGCTGTAACATCCTGCGTTTGGGGAGCTGCATTTCGACCGATACTTTGGGAAGCACTGAGGTGGGGTAGGAAAAGCACCGCCGGGGTTCTGGACAGTCAGGTTCAGCACCGATCAACCTTAAGACTCAGGAAAGCTAATGCATTCTTAGGTGTCTCTACAGATAAGAGTTAACAGGAAAGTGTAGCAACCTAGTCAGATACGTGACGTGTGTACAAAAATCAATAGCTTCCTGAAAATCAATAATGAGTCATGAAATGTAATGGGAAACCATCCCACTCCTAATAGCTACAAAATAAAAAATGGGCAAAGCCTAAAAGGGACCCAACCCTACTAGTCACATATGCAGGATTTATATAATGAAGCTTAACTAAGCAATACATGTTTGGAGAAGCACATTATTCCTTGAGTTAAAAGTCTGAATATTTTAAAAAACCATTATGTTTCCAAATTTATCTTCAGTTTAATGCAGTTCCAACCAAAATATTTAAGGAAGCTTTCTCATTCACTGCTGGTGGCAGCATGAAATTGCTAAAACAGAACAATTTGGCAACTGGTATAAAAAAAAAAAAAAAAACTCGAAAACTGTTTTATCCTTTGACCTGGAATTTCATTGGCAAGAAACTTATACTAAAGAAAAATGAGAGGCACACAACAATGGATTCCAAAGTGGAAGCAAACTCAATGTCTGAAAACAGGAAGAAGCTGAATAAATGTGGTGCGTGGGTGTGTGCGCGTGGAGAAATAGGCAGCCGATAAAAGTAAGCTAGAAGACCAGTTAATGACATGGCACACGTTATGTTTGTGATGTAGTAAAAGAAAGGTCAGACTACTAAACATGTAAAAAACTCCAATTTTATATGCACTACTATGTCACACAAATATAAGTCATATGCAGTATAACACTGTTGATCTCTGATTATCTCTGGATAATGATCATTACTATTAGGAGTAACTTTTAAAGTTCCATCAAAGTATATGATTTTTTGTCTGTATGGTTGGTTGGTTAGTTGGTTGTTGGTTTGTTGGGGAATGAGAAGGGATAAGAAACTGGTTGAGTTCTTAATTTAGCTTCTATTGGAACTCAACAAAATTATTCCAAAGTTCAAATAGAAAAATAAACTACTGCTACAAATCAAGACATTTTAGATAAGAACAATAAAGGGAAACTCACCCAATAAAATGTTAATTTACCTCATTGGTGCATAATCTAACCTAGGTGGTATTGCTACCAAAATCAATAATTAAACTATACAGAGAACCTGGAACCAGACCATCATGTACGTAAAAATCAGGAAATTATAAAAGTTACTCAATGATAAAATTAGTAAATGAATAAAAAGTAAATCAATAGGAAAGAATTCTTCAGTAAAAGTTCAGATTAGTTAAAGATTTGGGAAAAAATTAGATCTGATCCTTAGCATTACCCATAAATCAAAGTAAATACAGCTGGATTAAAGAGTTATTTTAATACTTAGAAAAATGGTGGAGTAATTACTGTACCTCAGATGAGAAAAGGCATTAAAAATGGTTTCTTCACTCAAACAGTGAGGGTGAACCTGGTCCCTGCTTCACAGAGATTTGGGAGGGTTGAGTAAGTCGACACATCTCAGTCGTCCCTAACACACCCAAAGGCCTCGATGTGTGTGAGCTGTTGCCACCCGCCACCCGCCTAAATCTTCATCTGCAGACCTTGAGAAATTAAGTGAAAGAACGTCAGTTTAAAATACTTTGTTTTTAGTGCTATCTCTTAGCCATTCCTTGTCTAACTACAACACTACTTAATAACTCCTTCCACAACTTGGCCGGGGATTATCCTATAATTCTTTAAATGTTCATAATGCACCTTTTTTCTTCCTCAAAGAATCGGCTGCCTCTTTGCGGCACCCAAGGTGCCAAGGCGGGTGGACAATATTTTTCTGTCCTGTCCATCAACTGTCTGAGTCCCACCCGAGTCTGAATGGCTCTCTTTCCGTTTCCTCTTGGGCCTCGAGTTCCCTGTTGGCGTATTTGCCCCGCCCTCTCCACCATCAACATTATTCTCCTTAATCAAAAATCAGGAAGAACGTCGGAGTGCAATGACTGAAAGTGTCTGTTATATCAGCATTGCACGATGTAGCTCGTCAGTGGTCTGATGAATGCCTCTATCTTTCTGTCCTCAACACAACCTAATCATGCACGTTTCGGTACACACACGGGCTGCTGGGGCCTCACTGTGTGCCGCTCGCTTTGCATCTTCCCGGGTCTCTGGACCTCTGCCGTGTTTACCTTGTCACAAACAGGTGCCGCCTGCTTATCCGCATTCCTGGTGCGGTGAGCTCACTGCGGCCCTCCCAGCGATGGCAGGCCCTGCGGTTTGCTCTCGTTCACAGCTGTTCTCCCTCCTTCTTCTCTGGGCCTATTTGTGATCCTGCGTCCACGTGTCCATTTGTAAATTGCCTGTGCTGCGTGATCGGTACAGATCCCCCCTTGAAATGCTTCCCCCCTTGAAATGCTTGTTCCTTTTTCAAGAAGTTCTTTTAAAGGCTTTTTTCCATCATTTAAAAAATCTACCTTCACTGAAACTTAGTAACCCTCCAAGGAGGCCCGGGCCTCTCCCAGGAATATTGTATTAGTGCAGCCCTATCGTTCAAGGTTGCCGTTCCTTGCACAACAACAGGAAGCTGCATTGTGGGTGGTATTTAAATTCAAATAAGCAGTGTCTAGTATGGTGCTTTTGAGACCTTGAACAATAAAAATGTCAGGAAGGCTCGTTCTAAAGTTATAGGGTATCAGCTTCTAGCAGAATGAGTCTGAACCCATCTAATTGGATTGGCCCCGTTCACCAAGTGCTGTTATAAATAACATCTTACTGACCCCCATACAAGCTTCCATGTACCCTCAAATGTAGGTGCTTCATGGAGGGTCTGGCTTTCGCTCTCCTCTTTCCCTAAAAATGTCTCCTGTCATGCTCTGATCGCCTCCTGCCTCAGCTAGCCCTTCCCAAACTCCCGCGTCTCAGGTCCGTCCACCCAGCACCCCAGCTGCCTACCGCATCGCCCCACCTGCGCACTCCCCAGACACCTCCGACTTGGCGGGAACTTCCTGTTCCCACCAGAGATTCCGCTCTCAGGCGCCCATCAGACTTCTTCCTCTCCTGTGTCCTTACGTCATCGGTTGCAGGTCCTGTCAGTTTACCTATCTGGTGTCTCCGCCATCCACACCCTCTGCTGCCTCTCGTTTGAGCGGCCCTGGCCGCATGTGTGAGCTGCAGCCTAACTGATTACCCCCTCGAGTCCTCCTCCTTCGATATCTCCTGCACAGGGAGGGACCTTAAACTTCTTAGACTGCGGTCTTCACGCGATCATTCCCCTCCCTCCGAACCCTTCCCTCCCTCTCTGTGTTGGTGCATCAGTACACTCCAGCCCCTTGTCCGGTATTCATCCCTCTCTCTCAAGGGTCTGGCCTGATCCTGTTATCTGGTTTCACTTCCCCGCGCTCCCTGGACGGCGATTTGGGTTCCAGACTCGCTGGTCCACAGCAGGTCCCACTTTTCTGCTCCCAGGCCTTTGCTCACGTTGAGCCCGGGGCTTGAATGCCCGTTCTTCCCTGTCCCCAGCTCTGCAGCGACCGCCCAACACCCCGCCCCCAGGGGCTGCCTCAAAGGCTCCCCCAACCCCAGCAGCTGGAAGCAGCCCCTCGGCTCTCCCAGCACCCTGCTTGTGCCTTCTTAACGACAGTGGCCCCTTGACTTCTTAGGGTGTCATCACTTGTACAGATGACTTTCTTTCTTCGCGAGAATGTAAGCTTCTTGGCGAAAGTATCTGCTTCTAAATCGTTTGTAACGTTGCAGAACTCCTAACGGTCGCTTTGAACACAGAGTGTGTATATAAGGACCTAAATCTTAGATAAGCTAATAAATACCTCAGGATCAATTCTGCCTTCTTGACAGATTCAGGCAGTTTATAATATCAGCTATCCCGGTATCGATAGCATCTCTGGAACGCTCACATTTCTAGCTACTGCGCTTACTTTGATCGAGTGTGTGACGGAGTCGGTATCACTGGATCATTGATGGTCACGGCGACCTCATCGTTGTAAACAAACTAATTTTCAGAATAGGGAAGCGGTGGGCTTTCACGGGTCGGGACTTTGAGGGCGCCCACTGCTGCCATAGCCTGAGTCGGACGGCGAACGGTCCGGGCAGCCGCTCTCCGAACGGAAAGCCTCCGCAGGCGAACACGCTAGAAGTAAACAGAAATGTAAGGACTTTAGAAGGTTAAGGTCACCACACATCTGATGTGTCGGGTCACCACAGGCGGCTAAGAGATGCGCAGGCTCCTGAGGAACCTCGGGGAAGCCGATGGCATATTCCGCATCCGTTCGTTTGGTGAGGATTTGGGAGGGCACCAGCTGGCGAGGACAACCTAGACACACAGCTGAAGGCTGACGTATATAGTTCATTGTGCCACATTGTTTTTCAATAACGCTGGCATTCCTGTGAAGTTTGGCAGAAGGATAACGTGCTGTTGATGAATATCTTATGAGGAAAAGGGCTCCTTCCTTAAAGTCGAATCGCACCTGCAACATTATAAAATCGCCGCCTTCGCCCCCTGGACGATCGCAGCGAGGCATCGCACCGCCACCACGGAAGGACAAACACGGGGTTCCTTAGCAACCCTTCCGTGAGGCGGGTGTTGCCCAAACACGGGAGACGCCCTGCCTCCAGCCGCAGCGCTCCCCACCTCGTTTCGAAGCCAAGATGACTCCAGCCCAGGCAGGCTCTGGACAGGGCGGGGAGGCGCTGCGGGGCCCAGCCGGCACTGTCACACAGGCCAGCATGTCCTTCTCTGGGGGCTGTCTGCCACTCCACGCCGGCGAGCAGGGAGCTGAAACATGCTCCCTGCTACCTGGAGCCCCCCCGCCCCGCCCCCCGCTGCTGGCTGCTGGAGAAGACCGGGGAGGTCAGGGGGAGCCGGACTAACATCCCACTCTAGAAAATGGTGTGGCCAATCCGCTCAGAGGGGAGAAGCTGCATTCACATTGCCTGGGTTCAAATCCTGGGTCTGCAGACACTCACCTCCTCCCAGGACCAGTGGAATTGCGACTAAAATAGACAACGGTCGACTCAAGGAACAACCTGAAGGCTAGCTGAGCGGAAGTCTTACAACCAAGGATTGGCAGAAGCAGCCACATCGGAGAAGCCTTTCCTGGTGGAAAGGGCGGAGACGTGAGAAGGGCTGGCCCCGCTGCCACGGGCGGTGGCTGAGAGGTTCCGGAGGGAGATCTCAGCTAGGGGGTCCCCCTGAGAAGCGTGGGGTCTCAACCTCGTGCTGGGATCCCCAGCCAGGAGTACCAGAGCCAGGAAGAGGCACCCACATAACATCTGTCATCTGTATGTCCTCTTTGGAGAAGGGCCTGTTCAGGCCCTTTGTCCATTTTTTAATTGGACGGTTTGGAGTGTTTTGTGATATTGACCTATATAAGCTCTTTATAAATTTTGGATATTAACCCTTTATCAGATGTATCATTGGCAATGATGTTCTCCTAACCAGTGGGCTGTCTTCTCATTTTGTTGATGGTTTCCTTTGCTGTGCCAAAACTTTCGAGTTTGATATAGTTCCACTTGTTTATTTTTTTTCTTTTGTTTCCCTTGCCCAAATGATCTGTCAGAAAAAAATATTGCTATCAGAAATGTTCGAGATTTTACTGCCTATGTTTTCTTCCAGGATTTTTATAGTTCTGGGACTTACATTGAAGTCTTCTATCCATTTGGAGTTGACTCTTGTGTAGAAGGTGGTCTCCTTTCATTTTTTCGCACGTATCCGTCCAGTTTGCCTAACACCATTTCTCGAAGAGACTGTCTTTCCCCACGGTATGTTCTCGCCTCCTTTGCCACGCACTAGTTGACCATAAAGGCGTGGGTTTTTTCCTGGGCTCTCTGTTCTGTTCCATTGATCTAGGTGCCTGTTCTTATGCCGGTACCAGGCTATTTTGATCACTGTGACCTTGGAGTATAGTCTGATATCACTAATTATCAGAGACGCAAATTAAAACCACAATGAGATATCACCTCGCACCTGTCAGAATGGCTGTCATCAATAAATCCCCAAACAACAAGTGCTGGCCAGGGTGCAGAGAAAGGGGACTACGGTGCACTCTGGGGGTGGGGGGGCAATGCAGACTGGGGCAGCCCCTGTGGGAAGCAGTACAGAGTTGCCTCAAAAAATGAAAAATGGAACTGCCTTATGACCCAGAGATCCCACTTCTGGGAGGTGTATCTGAAGGAACCCCAAACCCACTAATTCGAAAGAACATGAGCACCCGCTACATTCACTGCAGCGTTATTTACAGTCACCAAGATTTGGAAGCAGCCCAGTGCCCATCAGTAGGTGATGGATAAAAAATCTGTGGCCCATTTACACGATGGAGTACTACTTGGCCATAAAAAAGAAGGAAATCTCACCCTTTGTGACAGCGTGGATGGCCCTGGAGAGCATTACGCCGAGTGAAACAAACCAGGCGGTGAAAGACAAATACCACAGGATTTCATTCACATGTGGAATCTAATGAATGAAATAGACAAACAAAACAGAAACACAGACGTAGGCAGAAAAACTGACAGTTGTCAGTGGGCAGGGGGCTGCGGGACTAGATGAAAAAGGCGAAGAGATTCAGAGAAAAGCCACACGCAGACAACAGTGCGGTGACGACCGGAGGGAAAGGGGGTGGGGAGGCGGCAGAGGGTAAGGGCGGGGTTAAGGGTGATGGGGGGACTTGATTGGGGTGAGGAGCCCACGGTACAGATCACATGTTATATGATGGTACGCCTGAAACCTACATGTAATAACAATCACTTGTATGACAATAACCAATGTCATCCCGATAAATTCAACTGTGATTATAACTAATTAATGTAATTTCATTGCACATTTTGGGAGACCAAGCTTGACTGTTTCTGCCAGCAGAGGTCACTGTCCTTCACTGGTTCTCCACCAGTGTGATTTTTTTTACACACACACACACACACACACACCCCTGCCCCCAACCGGCCACCCCCACCTCCTGCAGTATTTGGCAATGACATTATTTTCGCAATGTGGGTATGCTGCTGTTATCAAGAGGTTAGAAACTAGGGCTTCTGCTAAAATCCTACCACACAGAGGACAGCACCCGACCAGCAACAAAGAATGACCTGGCCCCAAATGTTACCAGTGCAAGGTGGAGCAACTGAGCTGTGGAAGAAATCCTATTACATGTACCTTTAAGGAAAGACTATGACCATCTCCATGGTGATAATGATGCCTATAATTAGTAAATACGGACAAACGTCTAAGTACACAAACTGGGCCAACGGGAGAAACACGCCTCCCTGGTTAGTGTGTTTCTGGGAAAAGATGGAGCGGGGGTGGGGGGGCGGCAGGCAGATGTTTGATCGTAGCCATGGTTCTGCATGCTGGGTGCTGCCCACTAAGGACAGGGGCCTCCGGGGGCGGAGGGTGGTGGCCTGGCCGTGTGTGTGACTCACGCTGGCGAAGAGCAGGGCCGGCCAGGGCAAAAGAGCTGCAGGTTTGAGTCTCGGGAGGTGGTGGGGCAGGGCCTTGACTAACAGGGCACAGGGGTGACCTCAGGCTCCCGGTTCTCCAGCAGAGACTGAGGCTGTGTGGCCTGGGCCGGGGGTGTCCTCGCATCAGGGTGGGAGAGAGTGGCAGCCGTGTCCTCCCCGGGACAACGCGGCCCCAGGGGCAGAGGCGCAGGCCTGGGCACAAGAGGGAAGATCGCCCCCTTTCTCCCCAAAGGCACCTGTGCTCTGGGCCCGCCCTGCGTCTCCGGCTGAGCGGGGTCCCAAACCGGAGTGGTGCGGCGAACGAACGTCGTTTTTCCTTCCTTGCATTGGCTGAGAGCCTTCAGCACGGCCTCCTTGGCATGGGGGTCAGGGCGCTCGTGGGTGGGCGGGCGGACATGTGCAGAAGCTCCCTCCGCGCTCGGGAGAAGGAATGTGGATGGTCACCGGGCTCCGGATGTGCCAGGGGTGGTGGACATTCCAAAGCCCCCGCTTGACGATACTCCTCCGATAGCCCGGGAAATCCAGCCTGTGGGGGTCGGACTGGGGGTTGGGGGTCCCGGGGGTGCTGGCTGGGAAAGTGCCTCCAAGCTTCAGGAATCACCTCCCTCCAGACTCAGGCACAGTCCGGGCGGCCGTACGCTGGGCGGGGTTGAGTCCGGACACAGTGCTTGGGTGGGCGCGGAGGACTCGGCCCTGTTCCCTGCCCCGCGGACGAAGGGCCGGCCTGGACAGTGGGAGCCGGCACACCCGGGCGGAGGGCCGCAGCGTGCGTGGGCTGTGCTTCGGGGCCTGCGCAGATATCCGTCATGGTCGCGGTGCGCCAGGATTGGGTCGTCCAAGGGCGACTTGGTTCCCAGAAGTTTGAAGATTCGCGGCGGGTAGTGAGCGCTAGGCTGATGGTTAACAGAGCGCAAGGACAGGGCGTGCGGTGCTGGCATACGGGGACCCTCTGTGCGCGGGACCCCGCACCGGCCAGGCCAGCCTCGCGTGCACAGGGGAGCTCTCTGAGACTGGGGGGCCCCAGCCTCCCACTGCGGGCTCCAGGCCCTCGGCTCTGGCATCAGGGCCTAAGGGGCCTGGACTTCCATACTTGACATTTAAAGGGAGCAAATATAATCATTTCTACCAGGTTCCGAGAAGTAGAAAATGGACAGAATGGCACTTTCCTTCGTTATAAATATGAACATAATACACTTGAATGCTCTCTTAAGGAAAAACAATGGATTTACTTTTACTAGTAAAGGGGATTCGTGTCTCATTCTTCTAGAATCGTCACTGTTTGCAATTTTGCTCTTAAGGACGTGGTGAGATTCGTTCAGGATTTTATGGTCAAGCATTGATTTAACGTGGCCTCTCACGGAATTTTCAGCCTTCGTCCGTTCATGGATAGACCGTGTTCTCTCTGAACACTGATGTCATTCCTCTCCTTTCATTTCTGCTGGTGATGTTGGTGTGGGGGGCGGGGGGGACATTTTCCGCCGTAGCTGGAAACATCCAAGTTCAAAAACCAAGCGTCCGCAGGTTCCGGAGACCTGATTCTGGTGCTGAGGTTTGAAGGTTGCTTCGAGGTAGTGAGAACCGATCTCTTCCCATGAAAACTTCCCTCCAGAGCTCACGCAGAAGGCAGCTGTCCGGCCGCCCGAGTGCTGGGAGGGGAGGTAGACGGGGTACAAGCCCGCAGTCCATCCAACCCAAGGGCGGGCGGGCACCAGAGCCCTTCCAGACCTGAGAGGGGGCAGCTGGATGGTGAGGGCCCTGCAGGGACCTGCAGGCGGGAAAAGCAGGTTTCCGAGGTCGGGGACGGGCTCGCCGTCTTGGGACGCAGGGGCTCGGCCAGCCGGTGGGCGTGGGGCTCCAGATCCCCAACACTCCACTCACTGAGGATTTTTTCTTTCTTCCTTCCTTTCTTTTTTTTTTTTTTTTGCTAATTCCTTATTTAAGGAATGACTCCCCAAGCAGTATATGACTTTGAAAACAGAAAAATCCCTCTGGTCTAATTTTCTTCTTAGACATTTTTCAGGACAGAATGCCTTCATAGATCTCCAACATATTTCCTAAGGTGGCACTAGCATCAGGTCGGATGGTCTAAGGGCCCTGGGTATGGATTTCTTACACGTCCTTTACTCCAACATCTACAGAATTCCCCACATCCTATCTGTAACAGCACCCAGCGGGTGTCATTCTGGTTTGAGGCTAATGACCCTCTGTACCTTACCAGTCTTCTGCTGGTAGCCCACAGGCCTGAGGGAGTGAATCACCCGTGCGCTCTTACCGGTCAGTCAGCATGTTGATTAGTTAAACCCACTTTCACAGCCATGGAAGACGCCTAGTTCTTCTTCGCAGGCACCAGGACGGGATGGATTTCTGTAGTTAGTGGGTACTGGAGATTGGCCTGTATCGGTGGCGCTCAACCAAGACTGAGTTTGCGGTGGACCTGAAGAATGGCACCCAGCCGGGGGGCGGCCAGGGATGCCGCTACACCTCCTCCCCCAGGGCAGCCCGCCACAACAGAACCGTGGGTGTGTTTATCGGGACCACAGGAAACTCACGGAGAACAGGCAATTCATGGAGGAGAGCAGGGGAACTGACGTGGAAGATGTCCTCAGGACATCGTCCTAGTCAATAATATGGTGTGAATTGTAGTGATTCGGTTTTATTGTGTCCCTTAGGGGTCTTTTATAGTTTTCTTCTTGATATTTTATGTCAAGTTCACTCCGAGGTATTTTAGTTCTTTTAGTTTCCACAATAAATGGGGCTCTTTCTTCCCTTTTGTCTTCTAATTGTGATTTTTATATTCAGCTCTATAAATTAATATGAAACTCCACTAATTGTTTCTCTAATTTTCTTTCTCGTTTTGATCCAACTTTATTGGCTACGACTGGAATTTAATTCAGTTTAATATTTAAAATGCTAATAATAGTGGAGTCAGCAGACACCTTTTCCAAACTAGGCATACTATTTACTTTCGAGCTGAGATTAATATACTTTATCAAGTTAGGGACTTCTCCTTTCATTTGTTTTATTAAAAATTTTTTTCAACAAATGGTGAATTTTGGCAAATGTATATGCGTTTTCCCTTTAGATTTGCCAAGAAGATGAAGTATGTTCCTCCTAACTGTATCTTCCTAGTACTGAACCATCCTTGCAATACTGAGAAACCCCTACACTTGGACAAAGTATATATTCTTCTGATGTACTCTGGATTCTGTTTCTAATATTTTATTTAGCCTTTTTTCCTAAATATTCTGGGGAGATAATGGCCTATTATTTACTTCTTTGGGGGGAGAATCCCAATTTTTGGTGGGTTTTGATTTCTTTACTATTTTGCCTTCAGAAAAAGAATTTGGAAGCTTCTGTTCTTGGGGAAAAAGTTAATCAATAAAAACCCAAATAAGCAAGTAAAACCAATTAGTATAGTTAACTTAGTTTATAAAACAGGATTTCGTGTGTTGATGTAGTAGTTACCACGTACACTTAGTTTCTAAAGGAGAAATGAACACTAAGTCTGAACTCCTAATTTAGAATAAAATTTCTATATAGGTGAAAAAAAAATCCCGGTTCTGCCATTTATTTGTTGTAAGAGCTTGGATGAGTTATTTCACTCCCTAAACTTGCTTTTCCTCTTCTGTGAAACAAAAATTATTACAACGTCTCTTTGTAATTACAACTATTAACTGAAAGAGTACCTATAAAAACTCACCAAAATGTTTGTCATGGTCCATTTAAAATATTACTAATATTTGCTCAACAACAGCCTCTAGTTCGAGTGGAAAACTGACTCAGGAGTTTACAGAGTTTTATTCCTAATGAGCAGATTTTATCCAAGGAAAAGAACTGGCCCATGCTTGCTGCCTAGCTATTTTTTTTTTTTCCAAAAGAGCTGCTTAGGGAATGTAAAAAAAAAAAAAAAAAAAATACTGTTGGTTGAAGTCCCATATCCTTGTTCCGCACAAAGACAGACATGACATGAAGCCGGAGAACAATACGTTGTTCTTCAACAAATGTACCTGAACTCGCACATCAAAAAAAAAAGGTTTTATCTTCAAAGGAGTCACATCAGGAAGCCATGTGCTTATGTCAACAAGGCTGCCAAATATTTTTGGAACTCTTCCTTCTACATTACCCTCTGAGCCTGCCTCAAATTCTTTTAGATGTCTTCATTGGCAACAAACTTCTACACTTTGGGAGCTCTTAATTTTGAAAACCAACTCTTATAAATAAGAGGGACGATAATGTCCTGATTTTTTTTTTTAAAGGAAGCAAGGGTCTTTTTGCATAGCTTGTAAACTGTCTCAAATAATTCCAGGGAGGGAATCTCTAAAACATTTCAGACCAGTGGAAGCATTACGAGAATCAGCGCGTTGCTTTCTGTGTGATTAACAGGTTATGTGTTTACTTAGTTAATATCATTAAACAAATACTTCTAGAACACTATGCATAAGCACCGTTCCAGGAGCTTTTGTGTATGTTAGCTCACTTAGTGCTCGTCTCTCACGAGGCAGTTTTACTACCCACATTTTGTGGATGAGGTGATGAAGGCACGGAGAACCGAAGAACTTTGCCCAAGGACACAAAACTGTAAATGCTGAAGGCAGAAACTGAACCCAGGCTGGGCAGCATCCCTGCTATTTTTTTCTAAACAGTACAACCCATGTGCATTAACAGCTGTGCTTTCCGGGTTTGAGGAGGTAATGCAACCTAAACCTGGGGAAGGATACTGTACGTCTCCATGATATTTTTTAACCGCAGGGAAAAGCCACCTCAGTGTTGACAAGCATCACCCGAGCCCCTCTTTCTCCACTGTCCTACAGCGAGGTCCCCAAGGAGGTGAGAGTCCCCGTTCCAGCTGCCGCAGCCTGCCCTGTCTTCCCACGTAAACAGACCTTTGACAGTACTTTGCCCACATGCCAGGAGGAGTCTCTGCTCACGAGGCTTCCTCGCGCCTCCTTCGAAACTCCCTCCTTCCGTTCACTCTTCCCACGGCACTGCTCCGTGGCTCAATTTTTTTCCTTTCACAAATATCTATTTAAAAAATTTTTTTCAATAGCAGTTCACACTGAATACCGTTCTGCATTAGCTTCAGGCGTACAGCACAGGGGCCAATCACACGCCTCCCGAAGTGCCCCCCCTCCCGAAGTGCCCCCCCTCCCGGCTGCCTCAGGCACTGCCTGGGCCCACTCATTGTGAGCCTGTCACCCCAAACCCATCAGCCAGGTTCCCCCCAGCTGTGGCCTGCGTCCCTGTGACTGTTCTCTAGCCACCAATCTCTACTCTGTAGCTCGATCTTAGTAGGCTAATGGGGGAGACAAACAAGTGGAGAAAGAAAGGAAAGGCATTAAAGTATTTTTAAGTTCTCTTCGCAAAAGCACTGTATCGTTCTCCATCAGCAAAATGCTTTGAATGGCTCACTCTGCTCTCCTTTGGTTTGAATTAGGAGTTTCCAAAGCAGCTTCGTACCGATGCCAACAGCCTATCGCTGGCCAGCCTTTCGCTAATGACGACAATGTCAAGAAAACATTTTTAAGCGAATTGGGGGAAAAATGATTATGCTGCAACTTTTTCATTTCAGGATAAAAGAAAAATACAGGAAGAAATCTCACAGAAGCGGCTGAAAATAGAGGAAGAAAAACTAAAGCACCAGCATTTGAAGGTAACTTATGTCTTTCATTTCACGTCAACAATTTTCTACTCGGATATCCTGATGGCACTCAGATTCCAGCAGGAAATTTAAACATAGTTCTACCAACACCCCAATAACCATGGGGGAGGCCGACAAGGCAGTGATACTCACATAGGACATGAATACCTTCAGGCGAACATGCAGAGAACTGAAAATATGGTATTATAAGTTGTTACCCTTCATTCTGGATTTCCTCCATGAACTTGAGAATTCAGCCTTGACAATTTGGCCCAGAACAGTCTTGCTTAATACGCCAGGGGGCGGATCCAGCTAGGAAGTCCCTTTTAAAATCAATAAAAGGCCATCCTTTCCCCAGGGGACGCAGGACAGACACTGTCTGGCCTGGCCCAGGGAGCTGGTATTTAAAAGCTCCGCACTATGGATCCAATGTTTGGGGGTGTTGTTTTATTTTGTTTTGACAGGCATGAGATCGTAACCAAAAATAAAGCTCCATTTTGTCATCAGGCTTCATATCCCCCACGGGCGTGGTCATCTTCTAACGAAAGCACGAGGAGCTTCCTCGGTGTCTGACCCATGGCTCAGTCAACGGGAGCAACCACGTGATTAGCAGGCTCCGTGTGAATGGGCCACGGCAGGAAGTCACTCATATGCCAGGGCCGCCGTCCACGGATGCAGGGAACCCTCAGTGAGACCACGCCGTGCGCTCCTAGGGCCCGCCAGCTGGGGTGGAACTGGCTGAACTCAGCTCAGCCCCTCCTTCTGAGGGACCCAGGAGCCACCTCTGAACAGAGCGCTGAGATTCCAGTGGGCCGCTGTTGTCTGGCTCCGTCTGTGCCTTTGCTCCTATGCAAACCGGCCTGTCCAGCGTTGGGTGTATCATTTCAAAGCACGGGGGGCCCACTGTCCTCACGGTGTCCCACTGAGTGTGCACAGGTCGTAGACGTGCCCGAGAAATGCAGTGTGCACTCCCGGGACAGCAACAAGCCACAGACAGATTTCACCAAGTTATTTCCGGCCAACTCAGCCGAAGTCAAAACTCCCCATCCAGGCGGTGTGTAGGTGCTGCCGCTCCCTTGGAGAGGCACCGCCTGTCCGCCTTACTGTGCATTAGCTACCACCCTGGTCCGTCAGAAATGAATTAAAATCCAGGTGAATTCTTGAAATGCTGCCATACTAAGATTTCCTTGGCACTGTGACCTCAGGAGATAACTCCTGACCTTTGGTGACACCACTTACTGAGTGACCAGGGCACCGGGATAAAGACCCCTGGCTGCAAAGCAGTTATCCAGGTGCACCCGTCTGGTCCACGAGCACCCACTTGAACCCGGAAAGCCCGACACCGACAGGACCCCCGGGGCCGGGCTGCTCCTCCGTCCCGCTGTGCCCGAGCTGTGTGCTGGGCATCCGTCGGATTCCAGGCCCCTCCCCGCCCCCACCGCCGCCGACCGGGCTTCCCCTGTTCTGCAGATTGCAGTGTCACAGAACATTTACTTGTAGTCCGCGCCACACATTTAAATAATTTGGAAACCACTGCCTTAAAAGAACCATCCTTTGCTGATTATCTAGCACAATCGACCTTACTCACTTTCTTTAAATTCAAAGACATTTATATGCCAGTAGTATCAATTCTAGCATCTTTTGAAAGGAAACAAAAATTCCTCTTACTTGACCCCCTTTATGGTATAAGAGAAAGAAGTCCCAGAAAATAAAGAAAAGTTTCCAGTCTTCTCATGTTGGAGACACGGTGAACCCTCAATGGATGATTACTGAGCAGATGATTTACCACAGTGCGTTAGGCAGCCAGGGCACTTTCCTTCAGGAGCAAAGGAGAAAAGCACGCTCTTTGAACCCGATTTCCAACTGTTTCTACTTGAGACATGCACAGGATGCTAGCTAAGCACCGCCCCCACGCCCACTCCCCCAAAACCCACAAGCCTCTTTCATTCGCTCTCAGTCTTCTCAGGCTCAGGTCCAGGAATGCAATTCTTTCAAGCAAATCCAAGGGGTTTTTCTTTCCATGTGATGGAACATAAATCTTCTCTTTTGTTTAAGTTGACAAAAACTCAACTCACCAATATCTACAGATCAGTGAATTGTGTGCCTTGTATTATTGGGAGAAGTAGAGAGCTGGACGTAGGGGTCAAGAACCAGGGAAGTTCTCAGAAGAAAGCAGGAGCATCCTGAGAAGGTGGCTCAATTGGTTGGAGCATCGTCCTGGGCAACAAAAGTCTACAGGTTCGATTCCCAGTCAGGGGACATATCTGGGCTGCAGGTTGCAGTCCCCAGTTGGGGCACGTACAGGAGGCAACTGATGGCTGTTTCTCTCTCTCATCAATTTCTCCCTCCCTCCCTGTCTCCCTAAAATCAGTAAAAACATACCCTTGGGTAAGGAATGAAAAGAGAAGAAGAAAGCAGTGATACCGAGTAGGCAAAACAATAAATGTTGACCACACAGCCTGACACTAACGTTGAATTTGTTTGAGATATGACAGCAATCTCTTGCTCTGCCCACCATTCCAAATATCCCCTCAAAAGGCTTTTTGGGGAGCAGCAGCTGTGCACTGTCACCGGGGTGGATATGGAGATGGCCTCAGAGAGTTTTTACCTTAAGGTCACAAGACATAACCCGTCAACCAAACAAATAACCGTAAAGCCCCGGAGAGAGAGTCCTGCGTGACTCCGTGAATGTGCAGCGAGCACCCAGCGTGTGCCGGTGAGCGAAGGGTGCTGCGTGACTCTGAAGGGAGCCCTCTGGGGGTGAGGCCCGGGCTGGAGGCAGGGTGCAGGGAGAAGGCCCAGGTCTGTGTGGAGAAGGAGGGGCCTGAACTGGAACTTGAAGGAGAAACAGGATGTAAAGCCATTGAAAGTGGCTTCCGAAAAGAGTCGAGAAGGGCACAAAGAAGGCAAGTGCCGGTGGCATTCAGGCAAGGCAGTGAGAGAAAAGAAGTTCTCTTCGCCGTGTCCACCGAGGTACACGGGCGCGAAAGCCGCCAGAGGTGCTGGCACCGCTGACCAGTTCCCTTCTGTTTCCTGACCCCAGAAAAAGGCCTTGCGGGAGAAATGGCTTCTGGACGGAGTCAGCAGCGGGAAAGAGCAGGAGGAGATGAAGAGGCAAAACCAGCAGGACCAGCACCAGATCCGGCTTCTGGAGCAGAGCATCCTCAGGTACGGGCTGGCCGCGACGCGCCCCGGGCACCTGGATCTCAATTGGTCCCCCCGTCGGGTGCGCAGGGGCCGCTCTCATTTCTAGGGACGCAACCAGATCCCCCATTTGGAGTTCTAGTAAAAACTAGGGACGCACGCCAGAAGGACGAGGTAGAAATTCTACTGTCGATGTCACCGATGTGCAGCAACACGAGAGTTCTTTTGAAAGTCCATGCTGGGGACTTGGCCACAGCTCTCTGAGCCCGTTCGCTTGTCTACAGAACGGCAGCAGCCACACCCGCCTCTCGTTGTTATTGAGCGGACTGAGAACACAGGTGCGCGGCCAGAAGCACCTTCCTGGCCCGCGGCAGGTCAGCACAAAGCAGCGCTGCCCTGCCCCATCCCCGACGCTCCCCGTAGGACAGGTGACAGCTGACAGGCGCGGGCACAGGGCACCTCTCCCGGGCCCAGTCGCCCCCGTGGCGTTCTGGGAGAGAAGACAGGCAAGGCTGCTTCGCTTGCCGCATTGTCTCTCGCCCGCCTCCCCGATGATTGTTCGGTCCCAGGCGTCAACCTCACTTCCCCAGGTGCATCCCCGCCCAGCGGACACCGTCCGTGCAGAGTCAGCAACTCCCGCTCTCAGGGAGTTTTTAAACTGCCCGGGTGTCAGACGAGGTGACGGACAGGAACCCCACTGGCCAGCGCAGCCGTCAGACGGGTCGTTAGTACCGTCACGCGACAGGCACGGGAGAGGGGGACAGGGCAAGGTCCGAACCGTTCTCCGGCCGGAAGACGGACAGGGCTTCTCGCGGTACAGTAACAACTGAAAGCCTCCCCGTGTCTTTGAAACGTGGGTCACGCTCAACGCTTGGCTCACTGCGCTCGCGTGTTCCCTTTAGTGAGGGTGGCGGGAAACACCTGCAGGGTCAAAGGCCCCGGTCGCCGCGCTGCGGCCACACTTGGTCCAGACTGGCCACGCGGCACGCACAGACCCCCTGGGGCTAAAACTGACCGCACGGCAAAGAGCGCCCTCCTTCCCAGCTGAAACTCATTTCATGTACTTGTGCATCTAATAGCTAAAGTCCCCGGCCATTCCTTCTTGCTGAGATGTTTTATAAATTAGCCATTCTTAAGAAGTTACGTTTTGCCATTGAAATTTTCATGCCTACAACCCTCTCAGCTGTTGGCTCGAACGTAGGAAGTACGTCTGCATGGTAGATGACAAATATTTTAAAAATTAGTGCCGTAAGTCACCTTGACAATGTAGAAAACTTGCCTCTCAGTCAGACGACTCCCAGCGAGAGCTCCTCACCCGAGCCTGGCTCAGCTGGTGACGGCATTGCCCGCTGCCCGCGAGGCACTGTACCTCTGGAGCGGCCCTGAGCGTCACCCCTGCAAACGCTCTGCTCGGCGCAGATGCCTCCTCGCCGTGCCCAGAGCCCCTCCTGGGACTCTTCCCGCGGACGGAACCCTTTCTCTGCAGCTGATGTTAATTGCACTCAGACCCCCCACTAAGCTCGAGCTGCATTCCAAGTAATCCCAGGGAATGGGTGAGACCCCCCGGGTTGCTTTCAGACCTGGACGGAATGCTCGGAGGAGCATGGAAGCTTCTAGTAGTAATGATAGTGGCTTGTCTAGTTAGAGCCTCTATACAACAGGAAAAAAGGAGAAGGAGGAGGAGGAGGAAGAAGAGGAAGAGAAAATGTGTTTTCTAGCCACAGTGCCCTCCCGGCGATTTTTCTATCTGTCCCCTCATTTAATCTCCCTGACCCCGGGAGGTAGGCGTCCTCACCTCCACCTTTTGCAGAGAGATTAAAGCACTCGCCCGTTAGGACGCGGCAGGTCAGAGGAGAGCTCTGGGGACCCCGCTACTCGGCCTACGTACGCCCCAACTGCGCACACAGCCCCGTGCCCTGAACCGGAGAGGCCGTGTCTCCCAGGAAGTCCCTTCCCCAGGAGCTCGGGATGCCCCGTGCCCTTCTTTGCCGAATTACCAGTGACATGTCCGTTCCTCACCCAAGTCCTGGCACCTCGCTACGACTTTACTCCAGATGTTCAGGTGCCCTTAACTCATCACGGCTCCTCTCGAACACCAAAGGATGGTGATTCCCAGCGTAAGGAACAGGAAGAGCCATGAGTCTTTTCAGATGGCCTCCTGCGGTGCATGAAGCCCTCGCCCTTAGGTTAAGCCACTTCACGCTCGCTAGAAGGACAGCATGCACATCTCCATTCCACAGATGAGGAAAGGGGCTCAGAGAGGTTGAGGGAAGTTATTAAGGTCACAGAGCCAGTGAAGGGGAACCTGGGCCCCCAAGCACGTCAAGTTCCATACCCTCCTGCTGCTCAGTTGAAAGTGAGCTGTAGGAGTGAGCCCTCTGGGTAAAGTAAGGCACCTCGGACCTCCTAGGAAACGGCTTTAAGGAACGGTCCTTATGAAGTGCGCTTGCAAAGAGTTTGTAAAGGACTTGCATCCTTGCGCCCATAAAGGCATGCTTATCTCGATAAAACAGTGCAAGAGACAGAATGTCCCAAAGCAACCGGCGAAGACAGAAAATATCTGTGCCTGGTCCCTAGGAAGCAGGCTCCATCACTGCCCAGCATTACAGAAGTCCCATTGCCTAAGCAGCTTTACATGACGACCAAACCTTCTCTTCTCGGATATTTCTAAAGCTGCCCAATCATCAGGCGCACATTTTCAAATGCAGTCTTTCTCCCAAGCAACCGCCCACAGTGCTGACGAAGCGTCGGTTGCTGGCCAAACACAGCACCGGGTTCCCTTGTTAGCTCCCAATGGCCCAGCCAGCCCCTTCCCTGAGCAGAGGAAGGATCCAGAACGCTCAGAGTCCTTTATCTATCACCTGACTTAGGTGCCCACCCAGGGGTGACATTTGCCCTGTGCCAGGCCTCTCAGCTGGAGGATAAGATTTTAATAGGAGCATCAAAATAGCAACATGGCTGTTAACTCAGATTGTAGCACGGCCGGACTTGGCCCGGGGAGTTTCCCCTCCTCTGACGTTCACGGTTCTGGGAGGTGGGCTCAGAGTCCAGCCTTGGACTCGGGGATCCCGGCTCCGCCACCAGGGAGCGTAAGCCCGGCCGTGTTCTTTCCTCCCCTCGGGCCTCGGTTTCCTTGTCCGTGACAGTGGGACGATGACGGCTATGTCACAGGACTGCTGTGAATGACGCAGCTCCCAGAGGGCCTGACACAGGGCAAGTGTCCAAAAAAAAAAAAAAAAAAAAAAAAAAAACCACGTTAGATGCCATTCCTAAGGCTTCAAAAAGGCTCCCTGCAGTTCTGTGGACACAGTTCCATCTTGTGGCCAAGAATTCTCGTTTCTTTAGGCTAGTGCAGAAAATCTCTTTCTTTGAATAAACTGAGATCACCACCCAGCGAGAATTGGGACAGAACTAGTAGGTTTCCTTATGGCTCGAAGACGCGCATGCTAATAACAGGAGTTAATTTGGACCACGCGCCTGCTACAGGCCAGGCGCTGTGTTAAGGGCTCCATCGCTGTCAGTTCACGGAACGCTCACAACCACCTCGGGAGGCAGATAACACACGAGCGTGAAAAACTGACAGTGAGAGAGGCTAATTTGCCCAAGTCATACAACTGAAGAAATGAGGGGCCAGGATTTAAAATCTAATCGAAAGGCTTCATCGTAACAATAAATTGTGGCTCGGCTGCTGCAGAAAACTTTTCCAGAAGTTGAATCCTGCAGGTGCGACCCTTCTTTCCCAGCCCGGGTGATGTCCAACCCATGCTCTGATGTCACTCTTGCACGTGGCGCTTTGCACAGACACTCACACGGCCCTCTCGCAGCTCCCCTGACTCACACGCCACCCTTAGGTAAAGCCTGTCTGCTTATTTATCCTCTTGCCTTTTCTCCCAAAGAGAGGCAGCATTTCTGAACATCAGTGGGTTTGTGTGCTTTTTGTCTCTGAATCGTGTTCTTAGCTTTGGAACAATATTAGTGGGTTGCCTGGCCCCCTGATGGATACCTTGGGAGGAAATGTCCCCAGGAGGAAGGCAGTGTCACGTGGACACAGTTTCAGTTTGTCCCCCCAATGAGCCCTGCGCTCCTGTGACCCTGAACGCAGACCCAGGTGCACATTCGGCCCCGATCTCGGTCCAGACACCCACGTGCACAGATTGCCGCGTCCAGAGGAGCTGTGCCGGCCACACCTGGGCCCCTCTCTCCTCCCCGGCTTCCCTGCAGTCTCCAAACCGTCCTGCCTCGCAGGCTCCTCTCCAGACGCTTGCTCCTTCCCCCTCTGTGTCCAAAGACCTCTGGCTTCGATGGAGCGCGCAGAGCGCTTGACGGAAATGTCAGAAGCAGAAAATGCAAAGAGGTTCATTTGCCAAGGAGAACGAGGCAGCAAAGCCACTGCATTCTCTTTGAGAAGGGTTCTCGACTTGGGATGAAATGTTCTCGAGTGAGCAGTTTTAACATATTCCGGAGTACCCCTCCAACCCTCCGCCCCGGGTGGATGAACTTTCATTTCAATCCAAACAGCAACCGCCTTCCGCATACAGTGCTAGTGGGAAGGTGCTCGTGATGCACTGATTTCCACGCGGGTGTGCGTCATGAGAAGGAGGGGGGCAGGCGTGAGGGCGGTTCCTGCACGAGCGGGGGTGGGGAACGGGCCCTGGAAAATGCGGTCCGCTCCCCGGCGTACACACCGCTCGTCGGCTCAGCGGCTCAGAAGGCGGCAGGCAGACTTCCAGTTCACCCAGGAACCCAAAGCCCTGGCGTCAGAATAGAAAGACGAGAGCACCGTGTTGCTGGCTGTGGCTTATCGCCCTTTTTACCTCACTCTCGTTCCTGCCCTCGCTGAACCCCTACCTGATGCTCCCATCCACCTGTGCAGGACAGCCGTACCTCAAGGAGACGTCTCCTCAGACAGACAGAGGCATGCTGTGTGGAAAATACCCCTCCTCGCTGTCCCCGCCTTCCTGCTGACCTCACGGCCACGTCCCACGTCACGCTGTAGGGACACAGGCAGGCTGCTGTTCTGGGACCGTACGAAGGGGATGCACAAAGCGGGGGCGGGGGGGGAACAGCAAAAAGGGAGAAAAATAACTCCATTTGTTTCTTCCTCTTAAAGTTGCTGTTGCCTAGAAACACTGAAGAAATTAATCCGAGGCAATTATATGAGTCAAAACCGTTCCAAGCATGTTTTTCACTCTCCATATTTAACTCATTGGTTTACCAGCGTTGCAATAATTCATCTGTTGTTGTTTTTAATTTCCCAGATATTCCAATTATTTTTAATGTAGGAGCTTTTTTATGTTAACAAAAGGAGCTAAGTAAACCAAATTTCCAGAAAAAAAAGGGAAGAACTCTATCCACCACCACCACCCAGAAAATGCCTAATACTATACCTGGCACATAGTAGGAATGCAGCTACACAGCTTAAGAAATGAATGAATGAAAAAATAGATGATGAATGGACAGACAGATGAATGCATGGATGACAGACTTGAAAACACCACCCATTTAAAGGGCCCGGAGGAAGACTAGACAATGACTCGAACATTAATGAGCTAAAGAGAAAAGTCTTGAAATTCTTTTTAAAATAAAAGAAATAAACCGTCAACCATCCTGAGCCCAGGGCACAGCCGTGCGGCCGCGGTGCCCTGGTCGAGGGGCAGTTGGCGGCGGCACATTCAGAGTCTCCTCACCACCCGAGCTCTCGCCCGTCCCCCTTTCCCACCTCACCTGTTATTTCCTTACCCCCACCTCCCAGCAGTCTCTCTCCCCTACCTGCCCACCTCGTTTACATGTTAGTCCAAATAGGTTTAAATCGATCGATACCCAGAGTAAGCACCCCCCCACACAGCGATAGGCTGAAAGGTAGATTAGAATAACCTCCGAGAGCCCTCCACCCACCCCGCCTCCATTCAGTACCAACTACCCTTCATGGAGCACCTGTTACGCGCTAAGCGTTATTCTGAGAATAATAGTTCTCTGAGGAAGTCTGATTAGCCCCATTTTACACCTGAAGACACGAACCTCGAGCCACGAGTCACGCATCCGCCGCCCTGGCTGCGGACCCTCCCCCGATGCCTGGCTGTGACTATTCCCGATTCCTTTCCATGAACGTCTGTTGAGGACCCGCCCCGTGTTAAGTCTTTGGTCTTCCCGAGGAGATTTGAACATCGTAAGCTTCTCGAAACAAGTTTTATTTGTTTTTACCTCTCTTTAGATCCTTTAAGTTTTCAAAGTGTTTTACACTAATTACCCCATTCCACACAGTGGTAGCAACTCGAGACACAAATGTAGGACCCCTGGCAGGGCTGATGTGGATCTGCGGCATCTTGACGTGAATAAGGAACGAAGGAGGAACTGAAGGATGCAGGAAGCTGGGGGACGGGTGTGGGTTTCGGTGACCCGGCCTCCAGGTCCCATCACAGAGAAAGGAAAGCCAAGGGCAGAGACCCATTGCACGAGAGCAGGGTCTGCGCTGCTGCAGGACACAGGCTTCCTCACCCCCCAGGAGGGTTCACAGCTGACGTCGCCAGCTCAGAGCCGTCCCCAGCTCCCTCGCAAGGCGTCTGGTCTACCGCGAGGCAAAAGTCACTCAGTTCATTGAGACCACCCAAGGTGGGCAGGTCCTTGCTGGTTCCACCCCTGTTCCTTGGTCTTCAAACAACAGAGGCCTGTGCTCGGTATCAAATGCGAACAGTTAACACCAGGAGCAAAGCCAAAATGAAGTGGCTAGAAAGTCGAAAGCCCAGCGGCTGCCCTGTAATCCTGTCCGGGGAAAATAGGAAGGGTTTCGAGGCACAAAGGCGGTAATTATGTCTGATAGAGTCGATGGCTGTGTACGTTTCATTGTATGATTGTAAGTAGGCTATTCACTGAACGTAGTTCCCTCTGCAACTTATTTTTAAAAATAATAGAGCTCCCCAAATGCAAGCATAAGAACATCCGTAGTTAGCTTGACATGTCCCGGCCAGGACAGTGTTTGAAGGTCACGTGGGGAAACTCAGGTCACCCGCATAGAGGACAATTGGAACTGCTAGTACAATCATTTACCTCTTATTCAGTGGTGGGCGCACACTGCGTGGTTCTCCACGGGCCGTAATTAAAACCTGCACACCCAGCCTCCATCCTGCCAAAGCACCCGAGGAGCCCGGAACGAACCAGTTCGCCACACCAGCCTCCAGGGTGCTCGTAGTTGCACGCGTTTGAAAATTACCTCCGGGACTTGCACAGGAAAGGCCCGGTGCCCTGCAAACTGGTTTGGTTCCTTTGTATTCGTGGCCCATGAAACCCTGCATTTGCCAAATATTATTCTGATTAAGGAGGTTTACTTTTCTCCTAAATCACTCTCTTCTGACATCACCTGCCTACCCGACAGTTAATCAGGACAGCACCATCGCCCCCAAGGTAATTATTAATGTTTTCCGAGTCTGAGCTGGTGACGAGAACCACCTGTGCAAAAGCTCCGCCCACGTGACCATGAACTCTTCCACTTTCCCAAAGATCTGCTCTGCTCGCGATGGCCAGAGCAGACACACGCCCATCTCCACGCTGTCCCTGGGTTAGCGGGCTGCTTCTCGGTGCCTGGAAGCCACCGTGTTGTACGGCGGTTCTGCTCGGACACGGTCAGGATGAGACGCACTGGGCTGACCCTCTGCGCTGGTGGGTTCGAGATTCCTCATTATTACGCACTGGCCTTGTGGCGAGGGCTGGTGGTGAGGCAGTTCTTGTCCTTCATGGGTGCAGAGAAGCATCCTTTGTTCTTTTTGATGGACTTTTATTTCTTTTTTTTTTTTTTTTAAATCATTGACATGTATTCTTTTTTTTTTTTTAATTTAAAGATTTTATTTATTTATTTTTAGAGAGGGGAAGAGAGGGAGAAAGAGAGGGAGAGAAACATCAATGTGTGGTTGCCTCTCACATGGCCCCCACTAGGGGCCTGGCCTGCAACCCAGGCATGTGCCCTGACTGGGAATCGAACCTGCGACCCTTTGGTTCGCAGCCCGCGCTCAATCCACTGAGCTACGCCAGCCAGGGCTGATGGACTTTTATTTCAGTCAGGGAATCAAATGTGCCCGACATGTACTAAGTGCCTCATAAACATCATGTTAAATGCTGGATGAAATTTAGGGGACCCTTGTTGCAAAAAAGGCAAACAAAACAGGCTACATTCTACTAAAGGGCATACTCTCAATTTTATTGAGAAAACATAGTGTGCTATTATTGCCTGTAACCAAATTACCTACAAAGATAAAACATGTTTGCCTCGGACTCATTCGTAATAACCTACCTGTCCATGACATGGGACCAACACACTTCTGTCGGGACAACCGGAGTAACGACACCAGCTACGTGTGGGATTCCCACCGGGATTCCGGAGCAGCCGTTTAAAGGAACAGCTCCGTGATCTCTGAACCACAGCTTCCTTTCACCGCAGACTTCAGCCATTCAGTATTAACGAGCTGATGTCAACAGCACCACGTTGGATTTGACAGATCATTTAGAAACATGTAAATTCTTTAACCACCGGGAGCAAAGACTGATTTATGTTTCTATTTTTCCTGGCTAACTACCCAACATGCAAGAAACCGGTGAGTCATTAATTCTGCCAACCAGCGGGGAAAAAATGATGAGAAAGTTCCTGAAATCAGTTACACTCAGACTCATCCCCGGAAGGCTGTGCGATCGTTAGCATGCTGGTTGTGAGTCCAGAATCGCTGCGCTTTAAATGAGGTGACAAGGGAAGACGCTTGTCACACGGCTCTGCGTGTGACAAGCCTCTGTCACACGCAGAACCTGGCTGGCAGGGGCTCATTCGAGGGGCTCGTTCAAGGGCACTCGAGAGGCAGCGTCACAGGAGACGGTTGAGAGGCGTGGTTTTGCTGTCTGTCCATTCGTCTTCTGTTCTGTCTTTGCTCGCCCTGGAGCGATGCCCTTGGCTGTGGCTCACGGGCGGCTCCCGGCCACCACCTCCGCATTCCAGCGCAGGAAGGGCAGATAAACGGAGGACGGACAGCTCCATTTTAGGGATACGACCTGAAAATTGCAGCGGTCACTTCTGCTAATGTCCTATCGGCCAGGATTTACTGCATGGCACCATTTAAATGCAAGGGGGGGCGGGGGGGAGGGCTGGGAAATGCAGCCTGTGGATGGGAGACTCATAAAACCCAGGGAGTTCTTCACTGAAAAGGGCAGGAGAAATGGGGTGAGGGGGTGAGAATGAGCAGGCCGTCCTTTATTACGTGGATAACATTTATCAGATAAACACCATCCCCATAAATGTTATAAAAACCCTGACAAGGCTGGAGCGCAGTTCTGGTTCTCTGTCTAGAATAGGATTTTCCAGGACAGAATGTCCCTGAGGGTCTATTGGCAACCTCCTGGGTCTGAATTCATTGATACTAAAATCCAAGAGCAGATCCCCAAATGCCCTGGTCGGTTTTCTCCTCCTCCCCAGCAGACTAGGAAGGGCGGGGGCAGCTAGGCATTACGGAGGAGAGGTTTATAGACATGACCTCATGTACCTCTTCAAGAAAACCCTCTGTGAATCCTATTACTAGTCCCCAAATGAGAAAACTAAAGCTTGGAGGGGTTCCATCATTAAGCCATGTGTGTTACTGTATGTTCGGACCGTAAGACACACCTAGGTTTTAGAGGAGGAAAATGGGAAAAATTTTTGAAGCAAAAAATGTGGTAAAATTTTTAATAACATAAATAATAGTTCACCAATGTAAATGTAAACAGAACTCAACAGCAGCATTAGCAACCATTATTCCTCCCAAATTTGGCGGTGGGGCGGGGGTGGGGGGGTGCATCTTATAGTCCAAAAAATACAGTACTTTGATATGGGCTTCCTTTCTGTTTCTGTGAGTAGAGCTGGAGGAAAAAAGTAGCCCTTCGCACAGAAAAAATCACAAAATAAAGGTAAACCACCAGCCACTTCCTGATCTCCCAAGATTCCGTGGGGGAGAAAGGAAAGGAAGTCTCCAGCCCGAAGGAAGGGTCGAGGGTCACCACTGCCCACCACTCCAAGCAGAGTTCAGCACCTGCTGGAGGCAAACACATTCTGGGGGCCTGTGAGTCCCAGAGACCCTGGGTCCCCCTTTGTCAAGCTCGGGGTGTGTGTGAGGACTGGGGGTGTCCTCTTTGTGTTCTATCAGCTGGTCTCAGAGCAGAGCCTGGGTCTCACCCCTGCTGACTCAGGCCGCCCCAGAGAAGCAGCACCAGGCCCTCTCTGGGTGGAGCCCTGGGTCTTAAGAAGAGAGCTGGGGCTCCCGAGACGCAATAATTCCTCAGTCCTTTCAAAGTGCATCGTGAAGCCAGTCATAAACGGCATGGCAAACACAGCACTGGCAATTACATCCAATGTGCACTATTGCATCAGCCAGCTTTATACTAATTCCTCAAGCTTCTTACTCTGAACACCAGTGCTGCGTCCAAGCAAAGAAGTTCTCCCCACAAAGCGGCTCTCGCTTAGGAAACCCCCGTCTCTTGGAAGAAGGCTGTTCTGACATGCTGACCAGAAACCCAACTCAAGCTGCCGGAGAAGAGAAGGGCGAAGCCGGGACTTCGGTCCTGGTCAGACTGAACAAGCCACCCGAGCAAAGACATTCCTAGTCCCGAGAAATCCCCCAACGAAGGGCAGGACGGAAATGCCCCTTTTCTCGTACTGAGTCCGCACCCTTCCACGTGGGCCGAGCCCGGCGAGCACTTCAATCCTCACTTTCTTCGTTATCATAACAATTAAGAAATCCTTTCCTACTGCTGAGTGAAAAGAAGGCCGTGTCTGTGTTCGTAAGGCTCCATCTCCAGAAGTTTGGTTCCCGCAGAGGCTAATTAGGAAGGAGTTAGGAGCTCGGGCTCGAAGGCAGAGACTGGATTTCCGCCTCCGTCCAGAGGCAGGTGCAGTGCGCGGCCCCAGGCCGGGTGCCTCTCTGTCCAGCCCGCTCATCTGTCAATCAGAACTGTCCGCAGGACTCGCGGGGCTTGTTGTGAAGGCTCATTAGGCCAGCGCCTGGTAGGGTGTGAATGCTCCATACATGTTGTGTGTTGTTATAATTGCTAACAAGGGATGCTATGCAATAGGACGTAAACTGCTGATTTTTTTTCCTCCTGAGTTCCAGCCACTCTGTTTGGCCCCTAGCGGCAAATTCCATCCGGTGGTTTTACCCTTTGGTTAACTCCACCAAAAACTGGAAGAGATAAATGGACCCTTAGCAGTAAAAAAAATGGCTGACTGAAATCACCCCTTCTTGGCACATCCAGCATTTATGTTCTGTCCTTTTTCTAAGGCAAAGAAATTGCGTGTCGGAATTGGAGAGGGGACATTATCTCGTGGTGACGAAGGGAGGTCGTTACCAGACCAGCGCTCCAAACGAAAGCTGCCTGCCTTCACCTGGGGAACTCTGGAAAATAACCCTCTATTTCCCCAGCAAATAGGCAAGGAGAAAGACTTCAGTAATGGAGAGCATTACGAACCCTTTCTCGTGTGCTCTGCTGATCTAAATTGGCACCCGGCGCCTGCCCTGCGTCTCAGACGGCGTGAGAGGGACGCACTCACCCCTCGGACCCCACAGAGCAGCCCGCAGGCGGCGGGGAGGATATTTCTCTTTACCTCCTGGTTCTCGCCAAGCTGAATCAGCATTTCCAGGAACTCAATGCTCACTTGGAAAGGTAACACCTTCGAAAGATGGGGCGGCAGCAACTATGAAATTCTAACCCGTCGGCAGAGAGGTGAAAAGGTGAAGGTTGGAGAATTATCCTCCAGCGACCTCCCCCAAAAGTTCCCATGTCCATAGATCTAAAACTGAATGTTTAAATATACCCACATATATGAGTAGGTACCTGGGCATAGCCGTGACATCCCATTACTCAAGACCAACAAATCCCGGCGCATCTGCCCAGTTCCCTGAGAGGCAGACCGTGGGCCAGGCCGAAGGAGAGCCCCGTCTTGGGCCCCGGGACCAGAAGGGGCAGAGACCGCACACGGGTATCGGCTGAGGGCCCACTGTTGCTTCGACTCCTTCCTCAACCTGGAAAGTAGGGAGCAATGCCCAGACTTCTGAATGTTGAACTGGCCAGGATTCAGTCCTTGGAGTCCCTGGCTTTCTAGGGGATCTTACCGGCGTCTGTGGAGAAAAACACCAAGCCCCAGATTCGTATCTTGCAGCCCAGACCTCTCCGAGCTCCGACTTCTAGAGCGAGATCTCTTCCCCACGTCGCTACTTGACTGAGTCAAATCTGACGCACCCGCCACCGACCTCCTCCCCTCTCTTCCAGATTTCTGTTCAGCCGACTGCGGTTACAGTGGTCCAGTTACTCAGGTCACGGTCATTGCAGTCGCCTTTGACATCTCTTTGTCCCGCCCCTCACATGTAAAATCTACCAACCAATCCTAGCCACTCTTCCTTTGACATGTTTCCGGAATCCAATCCCTTCTCCCCCTGCCACTGGCAAGCGCCCCGGATTAAACCGTCTTCTTCTGGGTGAGCGCCGCCCCCCTCCAGGCTTATGCCCCCCGTCCGCTTTCGAGACGTCGCATGTCCCAGCGCGCCCCTCCTCTCCCCCCGACGGCCTCACGGAGCCCGAGGCCCGTGATCATCCATCACTTTGCTCCACCAGCCTTTGTATGCATTTTCCCTCTCTCTGAAGCAACATCCCCCCAAACCCAGTGAGGCCCCCCTCATTCCCTTCAGGTCTCTGCTGCAGTGACACTTTATCGGAGAGGCTCTGGTGACCACACTATGCAAGTCAGCGCCCCCTCCCCAGACACTCTCTTCCCCCCTCATGCTTCTTTTGCAGCCCTTATTCTACTTTTCTCATGGAGATATTTTTCTTCGTAATTAAATGCATGTGTACGTACATATACACATTTGTTTATCGAAAATGTATTTTTATATGTACATACACCCACATTTGCAGGAGCTAGCAAACTCTAGCCTGGAATCAAACCAAGCCCTGACCTCTTTTTGTACAGCCGTAAGCTAAAACTGGTGTTTATGTTAGTAAAGGATTTTTATAAAAGGAAAAGTAAAAAAAAAGAACATGCAACAGAAACTGAACGCAGCCTGCAAAGCCGACGACACTGAGCACCTGGCCCTTCCTAGGGAAGGTTGCATGATCTTGTCCCCCTGCCAGGAGAGAAACGCCTTGTTCTCTGTCGTATCCCCCCCACGTGGACTGTGCCTGGTACAGAGGTGATGCTGAATATTTGCGAATGAACGAATGAATGAGCGAATGAAGACAGTGAGGCTTAGCAAGCTCTGGGGACATGTCTGGGGTCCCCTAGGAAAGTGGCAGATGAACTAGGATTCAAACCCAGGTTCACCTGGTTCTACAGCTGGAGCCTGAGGTGCAGGAGCTGCCTGCAGCAACGACTCGCACTTCCTTGCATTCCACCCGAAGGTTCTGCAGGACAAGGTCTCCAACACGAGTGGAGAGAGACACAGGGTATGGCAGAAAACCTCGAACGCTGATACCGTAATAACACTTGCATCTGACGTCAACCATATATATTCCCTGTGCTTTCTTCGATTGCATCATCTCTTCTTGGCTTCACCAACTTTTGAACCCAGTGAGGCAGGTGCTGTATTCTCACGGTACACACCGCAAAACTGAGAGGCACGGAGGTTCCGGGAATCGGCTCTCACGAACAGTCGGAGGCAGAAACAGAGTAATTCGGATTTATCACTTAGGGCATAGAACTTTCCACTCTACCAGCCAACACATGTTCCCGCAGCTCTGTTGATGCGTTGCCATGGATACAAGGAATTTTAATAGAATGGCAGTCACACCTCGGCAACTCCTCAGAAACCAGCTTGTCATTTGCGGGAGGAAAACGTCCTCCCCAGCACACAGGCACCTGCCAGTGCCCAGAAGTGGCCACAGTCAGAACTCGGAGACCAGAGCACTGGGTGCGAAAATCGTGTGACAGATCGCACGGGCTCTTCGAGCTGCCAGGTCCACGATCGCCTTGAAGGAGGAAGCCAAGAAAACCAACAAACGCCTCCGCCAACCCTCACAACCACAGCTGTCGTCTCCGGGCCCAGCTGCCGCTTCCCGTCGGCCGTCCCCGCAGGCAGCTGACTGGAGGGATTAAGAGCCTCGGGCCGAGAAACCGGCGTGGCACAGCTGCCAGGGGCCGGCCTGGCTGCGCGCGCGGCTGCCGGGGTCTGTGGGTTTGTACCCAGATGCCTGTCATGACGCCATGAACTCGAGTCCGACCTGCAGCTGTAAACTGGTCAGCAGACCCACTCGGGATGTTTGCAACGGCCCCGTTTCAGATGCCTCTGTCTCTGTGTCCCTGCGACGCTTCCCTCACACTTTGTCAGGTCACAGGTGCCCATTTTCCTCCCCAGCATCCATTTTTTATCAGCAGCAGCAGCTGAGGCCACCGTCCGAGAGTCTGTCCACTGCTCATCTCTTCGCCCCACTCACCGTCAGGTGGCACAACCAACAATCGGGAAACTGTGAATGTAAAACCAAGTGTCATTCTCGGGGTGATGACCTGCAGGGGCTTTAAGTGTGAAATGGCTATGATTATTTCTTAAATCGGGTTTAATAACTATGATGTGTTAAGGTGTCAATTGGCTAGAAAAAATTATCATGATTTTCCCCAATGATTTGCATGGAGACTCGGGTAAGGAACACTGGTGAACCACGGATGGGCCATTTCTGTGGGTTCAACTTTGAATGTAAGTGTTTATAAAAGAAATTTCTCTATTGCATTCGGAAGGCACAGTCGTAATCGCAATGAAGAAAATGGAGCAAGGGTCAAATACTTTACCCAAGCATTCCTTTTACCCCAAAAAAATTTTTTTTAGCTTGAACTGAACATTGTTACATCCAAGTCAGGTGCTAGGCGCCTTCTGGGTGCTCAGCATGACGCGTGATGTGATGTCACAGCCCCCAGAAGGCTCAGAAACACGTACATGCTCGCCTTCCAAGGCAGGCTCCGACAGAGGGAAGATAGGGTTGAGAACTCCGCGTTGGCGCGGTCCGGAGCAATGAAACGTGTGTCTTTCTGCTGGCAGACTTGAGAGAGAGATCCAAGATCTTGAAAAGGCCGAACTGCAAATCTCAACTAATGAAGAGGCAATTTTAAAGAAACTGAAATCGATTGAGAGGACAACGGAAGACATAATTCGGGTGAGCATTAACCAGTCTCGAACTCCTGATTCCCTCTCGAAGGGAGTCCACCCACAGCATATAATTCTTCAAAGGAGAACACATTTAGAATTTACTCTTTCAACTGTATTAACACGGAGAATTCTTTTTTCTTATAGTCTGTGAAGGTGGAAAAGGAAGAAACAACCAGAGGTATGTTTTTGAGCATTCTGCTCTATGTCTAATGAAGATATTTTTTGACAAGCCCACTGAAATTTTCCCATTGTTATAAATGTATCCTAGATGTATCCTGAATTAATATTAAGTTTATATTAATTTATTAATATTAATTAATTTCACAGAGTCGATTGAAGACATCTACGCTAACATCCCCGACCTTCCAAAATCCTACGTACCTTCCAGGTTGAGAAAAGAAAGAAACGATGGCGTAGAAGACGATGAACAAGACAGAAAAGGTACGTGAGTAATCCATCTCCACAGGCATGTTCTCAAGTTCAGACTTTACCATGACCAATATCAGCAACTTGCTAGGACATCCTGAGCTTCCAGGGTAAGCAGGGGTCGTCTGCAAACTTCCCGGAGGTGTGCGAGCCAGCGGCAGAGGTAGGGATAACCTCTGTGCGGTGAAAACCTAGAGGAACTCCCCTCTGTGGTCTCACCAGGCTGCTGGTCCACCCGAGCAGCAAGGGGGCGACTTAATAACACGTGTGCCCGGTGCTAGATGTTAACCGGCAGTCAGGCAGACACCTCCCTAACCAAAGGGAAGAGCTGATTCCCCCGCCGAGTCATGTAAAAGAGGGGAGATATGTCTCGTTGAACTTATTCATGGCAAAGAACATATCTTTGTGTCTACAGTGAAACCATCCGCATCTCTTCTGCAATCCTCCCCATTTCTCACTGAGCTCATACATACTGAGACCTAAAAACCCACGTCGTTACAGTATTGGTCAGACGTAGTTAACGAATAGAATCAG
This sequence comes from Glossophaga mutica, assembly GCA_039655065.1. Lineage (NCBI taxonomy): Eukaryota > Metazoa > Chordata > Mammalia > Chiroptera > Phyllostomidae > Glossophaga > Glossophaga mutica. The sequence goes on from CM077316.1 coordinate 3,642,719, forward strand.
AAATTAAAAACTAGACCTCTCCCATGAAAACCATCAAAGGGGAACTTAATATAAAAACAATAGCCCTGGCTGGTGTGGCTCAGTGGATGAGCACCAGCCTGGGAACCAAAGGGTTGCCGGTTTGATTCCCAGTCAGGGCACACGCCTGGGTTGCTGGCCAGGTCCCCAGTAGGGGGCGCTCAAGAGGCAACCACACATTGATGTTTCTCTCCCTCTTTCTCCCTCCCTTCCCCTCTCTCTAACAATAAATAAATAACATCTTTTTAAAATATTTTAAAAAATAAACCCCGTGAAAACAGGCTAGTTTACAAGAGTAAACGTTAACCGAAATCAAAGACCAGATTTGTCTCTCGACAGCTCTGTACGCCATGGAAATCAAAGTTGAAAAGGACCTGAGGACGGGAGAAAGCACGGTCCTGTCGTCCATACCCCTCCCGTCCGACGACTTTCGAGGCGCAGGAGTCAAAGTCTATGATGACGGGCAGAAGTCGGTGTACGCTGTGAGCGCCAATGCCCAGGCCGCCGTCAACGGCACCGACGGCCTGGCACCCGTGGAGGTGGAGGAGCTCCTGAGACAGGCCTCGGAGAGGAACTCCAGGTCCCCGACGGAGTACCACGAGCCCGTCTACGCCAACCCGTTCTGCAGGCCTACGACTCCGCAGCGAGAGCAAGCCAGCCCTGGACCGAACCTCCAAGACAGGCTCCAGACCAAAGCGAACGGGCTGGGCAAGGAGAGGGGCACGTTCCTGCACCACGTGGACAACGGCCTGTCCGAGGACGGAGGCCACGGCTGGAATCAGGCCAGTCCCGCTCGGCCAGTCCCTCACCCCCGATCGACGTCTCAGCGAGGCCAGCAGGTGCCCCACACTGTCCAGAAGAGGCTGCCGACCCCCTGGGAAGAGTCGGACGGGATGCAGGACCAGGGCACACCCTCTCCGAAGGCGAGACCGAGTCCCAGAGAAGCGCTGGTCGGGGAGTCAGAACGCCGGGGCCCCTCGCCAGCTGGCCAGGGGTATGAGGAAGACGTCAGATACAATATCGTCCATTCCCTGCCTCCAGACATGGACGGGGCGGAGCCCGTGACGATGATTTTCATGGGGTACCAGCAGGCAGAAGACGACGAAGAAGAAAAGAGGCTTCTGACGGGGTACGACGGGGTCATCCACGCGGAGCTGGTTGTGATTGATGAGGAGGAGGAGGGGGAGGGAGAGGAGGAGAAACCACCCCCCCACCGCACGGCCCCCCACGGCCAGGGCACCCAGCCCGCCAAACCAACGCCGCTTCCTAGAAAGAGAGCAGAAGTCAACCCCCGTGAGAACACGTACCATCCACCTCCCCACAAAAACTCCATTTCCCTGCAAGAGCAAGAAGAAAGCTTGGGCAGCCCTGCCCACCGGCCTGCGCAGGCCGTCCAGGGTGCTGGGGACGGAACAGAGGACCCGTCCCTGACAGGTAAGGAGAATGGCAAGGCTTGCCGCTGCTGTCTAGTCATGTGACCGTCTTGCCTTTGGGTTGTCAGCCAGCCCTGCTGCTTTCAGTGTTTCTGACCGCCCTGTACAGAAATGCACACTGAGATGTGTTGTTTAGTCACGCCGGTCTCATTGCCATCGTGAGTGATTCAGTCAATCCAAACGATAAGGAAAGATTATTTTTTTAATTGTTGCCTTATTTGGATATTGCATTGACTGACATTAGCAGCATGACATTGGTCTTCTAACATGGTGACACGCTGTGTCTGAAAGCATGTGGCTCCCTAATAAGTTGCATCCTAAGTATCACATCTTTTCCCTCCAGAACTGGATGCCGGCCTGTCTGTGACTCCAACTTCCTACATACGCTAACAAATTGCCTTACTTTTGCAAGAAAGGACAAGACACAAATCTTATTTTTGGTGTAATATTTTATTACTTGGCTATATCTTGTTTTTCTCTACTTGCATAGTTTTACTATTTCTTTTATTTTTCTATATTTTAAAATAGAATGTCAATTTACCTATTGAACGCTATCTAGAACATTTTATTTTGCACAGTCTTCCCGAACTCAGCAAATTTATATTCTCTATTTTCTATATATTGGCATTTCTCATTCTCTATAGAGTTTTATAGCTATCTATCTTTCTTAGCATTGGGTGGAAAATAACACTTTTTTCTACAAAAGTGATCGTTCTTCCATTTTGGATTCCTTGTTAGTTATTCCGGTATACTATTTAGTCTTATTTAGATAAGACTCTGACCTATCAGCTGTAGTAGGTGTACTTTTAAGGCACGGTCAAATTACCCAGACATCCAGGCAATATGAAAGGGACAGTCATTTTAAACGTCTCTAACAGAGGAATTCTCGCTGAAAAGCAGTAACTTGCGCCCCAGCTAGTCGAGCAGGCGGAACTTGACAATTCTGCAGAAGTGGGCTGCTCCCGCCCAGCTCAGGGAGCTGTCCCCCTCTGCACCCAAGAAACCGGTCTCTGTTGGCCGCAACTACAGTAAAGTGGGTCCATTCCCATCTTTTACGTAGCGAACTGAGGCTTACCGATTGTGACCTTAATTATCGAGCCTCCGGGTGAGCGGACACTCACATCATCTTCCAGCAGCAAGCTGAATGGCGTGTCCCCTACGAGGCACCTGCTAAGACTAAACGCCCCCTTCTGCTTTGAGAATGAGCTTTGTTTGCTGAGCAAACTTCACGCCTTAAATTCAGAAAACTTAGGGGAGCGCACTGTGAGGCCGAGAGCAGTGACGGCACCCCACCCTGAAACCTCCCGATTGTGAACTCGGGCGGCAGCTCCTCCTGAACGTCCTGGCTCCGCTCACCCCCACCAGGTCGACACGCTGACCTCACAGAAAAAGACAGGAAGTGAGTAACGTTTCCGGAAAGCACTAATTATGCCACCAAATGGAAATAATGAAAACAGGAAGATGTCTTCCAGACAAAGCAACAATACAAGGCTCTGCACTATCACGCAAAGCATCTCATAAACAGAAAGCTCCAAATCCCTTCCCTGTCCGAGGGATGTTGTTTTGTATTGCTGTTCTCCAGCTCGGCGCCCGGATTACAGGGCTGATACGTTTGCAGTGGGTCATGGAGAAAGTAGATCCTATTGGCACATGCCCTCGGGGGGACACCCGTAGACGGGAACATACAGCCACCTGTGCACCTCGATTTCACAAGCACCAAGTAGAGTAAGCTGCTCCCCTCACGCCCCCCAAATGCTATTGTCAGTACTTAAAAAGCCACCACGGCGGTCAATGCCTTTATTTATGGAATAGGTCCCCTGCTAAATATAAATAGTTCTGGAAGGCGTACTAGTTCAGAACGGGTTTTCTCTGAGTGTAAGCGCTGTTATGAAAGCTTTAGCTAGCAGCAGCTCTTAACTTGGCAAAGATCGTGAAAGAGGAAGAAAGATGGAAAAGGTGGAGGCTCGAGAACCTACAGGTAATACTTTTCAGTGGAAACTTTGAATAGGGCACAACACAAGAACCTTGAGGCAAAGCCGTGTCTGCCTGCTAATGGAAACATAAAGAGTCGTGATCCAGGGTACACAGTTCAACGCCAGGCACTCCCCACCGGGAGCGGGCCGGGCAAGCTTTTACTGGGACTTCTCGACTACCCACCCGCCCCCGACGAGACAGCTGGCCCCCTCGCCCACTTATTCCGGTACTTCTTCAGCTCTGCTCTCCCCTCTTTGAGGCGCCAGTGGCATGTCAGGAGGAAGAGGCGGGGACCCTCAGCTCCAGGGGATTCTCAGGCTGTCGGTGCCAATACTGCCAACCCCGGCAGCCCTAGGAGCCAGGAGATTCCGAGGGGGAGGGGGCACGCTTTCCTCCTCCGAGTTGCAGCAGCCGGACCAGGAGTCTGACTGCTGTGGGGAGGGCGGCGGGTAGAGAGCGGAGAAGAGCAGGAAGGAGGAGAGGTGACACGGAGCGGCCACAGCCCAGGTTTGCAGCTACAGCTCCTCGGAGCCTCCTCGCTGTTCCGGCCCCAAGCCCGTCCTTGACGCTCACGCCACCGATGTCCGCGGCCACAGGGAAAGGAAATGGCTCTGAGCAGCCAGAGTGCACTTCCCCCCTGAAGAAAGGGCACAGTGGGAGTGGGGGCTGGGCTGCCCCACTCCCGAGAACGCGCTTGTCCGAGATGCCCGAGAAGAATGTCATCGACTGTCATGCTGTGTTCGCGCTGCTCATTTTTCGAGTCTTTAGAGAAGTAGGTTCCTCCTAGTTCTCCACCTGCCTCTGCCCCCAGTTCACTGGAGCTTATTATTTCTAGTGTCTTCCTGTGCTACTACTAAAGCAACGCTCGCACTGGGACGTGGAAGGCTTTGAGAAGGCCCTTTAAAGTGAAACTCGCCCCGCTCTGCTTTGGGCTACGGGCAGGACAGAGGTGCCTGCAGTCCAGGAGTCCGCCTCAGCTCCCCTCCCACCGTGCAAGGACGGGGTTCTCAGCCGGCTGCCTCCAGCACCTCCCGACAACAGAGACCATGCTCCCGGTCTGATCCCAAATTCAAGGGGTACTCTGGACCCTGTCCACCAGAAGCGACCGTGCCCCTTCAAGTCCCAAGGGGAATGTGACTTTCTTTTTTCACTGAGATGAAGACATCACATGTCAGTAGAGCAACAAGAAAAGTGATCATCGCCCCCCTTCCACTACTGGACCCCCACTCCTTGTCCTGTTCCTGAACAAGAGCTGCTGGGACATACGGCCATTTCACTTGTCAATAGACAATGGATATAGCCTGTGGCTGAGAAATGACAGAACACGCCTTCGCTTTTGCACTCTCATGAGGCAGAGCTTTGCGGTCGGTTAAACGGGAAGGTAGTGGTCGGTGCCTTGCAAGCTTCTCAGCCTCTGGGACCATGACGGAGGCAGCTGCACTCGGAAGCCCTGACTGTCGACGACGCCAGAACAGGAGGAGAGTGTCATGAATTCCAAATCGACGTGTTTTTTTTTTTTAAATTGGTTTCTACAAGCCAGTATATCCTTAGTGGTAGAATAGGCTCAAAAATATATATTTGCTATTTGAAAACACTTCTATCTCGACAAAGACATGGGATAAGTACTCCAACTTTAATTAGTGGTTCACATTTGTCTCATTATATAAACTTTTGTTTCTGTCTTTCTCTATCCAAGGAGGGAGCCCCCAGTTTGAGGAGTTAAAAGACAACCTAGCCATGACCCCGAATCTGTCGGTGCCGGTTCGTAGCGGTGCATAGCTCAGACACAGGCACCAGACACAGTCGTGGGCCGGAACAGAATTTCCCCAGGGCTCACGGGAAATTGTGCACTAACACTAAATCGACTCAGTGTATGCCATGTTTGCGCTACTGATTCTTCTCATCTTTATAGACATAGGTTCCTTCTAGTTCTGAACCTGCCTCTGCCCTAAGTTAATCATAGCTCATTATTTCTACTATCTCTTTGTGCTACTAAAACAATGCTTGCATTGCTGGAGAAACTCGTCCGAGGTACGTTCCACATTTTCCTGCCTTCTATGAAATGGCCGTTTCAAGTGAACGTTAAGGCTTTTTTATCACTATTTTTTTTCTTTCATTTGCAGCTTTAAGAATGAGAATGGCAAAGCTGGGGAAAAAAGTGATCTGAGAGGTGTACCATCTACGTAAACATCCTCTGGAGAAGAAGCTAAGAAACGTTTGCAACTTTCTCTGCTGGATATTTTTGTTTCTTTCTTTTTTTTTTTTTTTTGGAGATCCCCCAAAATTATACCATATTAAGCCATGCGAATAAGCAGTAGTTATTATTTGTGGGGAAAAATTGCAAAAGAAGGTGGGGAGCACAAACACTTAACTTTTCCAATTACTTGACATCATTCGGGGCGGGGGGGAACCAGTGTATTTTTATTGTATTGATACCAAAGCATTTCTAATAAGAGCTTGTTAAATTTAAGAATAAAGTTATTTAAAATAGCCTGACTGGGGTGTATTTATTCACTGGTACTGCAGTTCCGCTGACCCAAGTGAAAGGCCCCAGGAAGCCGCTGCCCCTCGTCACAGAAATACCCATCTTCAACGCTGACACGGAAGCACGCCCTCCCCAGCCAACGAGGCTTCGAGACAGGCACATCCTCCCGCCAAGAGCCAACTCCATGGATCTGGTGGCGACTTCAATTCTGCACACACCGGAATGGTGTGTGCAATAATTAGCCTCGAGCCCTGGCTGGTGTGGCTCAGTGGATTGAGTGCGGGCCTGCGAATCAAAGGATCGCGGTTCGATTCCCAGTCAGGGCACATGCCTGGGCTGCAGGCCAGATCCCAGTAGGGGACACATGAGAGGCAACTATACATTGATATTTCTCTCCCTCTCAGTCTCTCCTACCCTTCCCCTCTAAAGATAAATAAACAAAAATCTTTAAAAAAATAAAAAAAATAATTAGCCTCGTATTTTGGGCCTGGATTTGGAGTATCTCGATAGCTCCACGACTTTACAGATGATAACTGGCATGTTTATTCTTCTTGCGACATCACCCTTTCTTCCATTCATTTCCGAGTGACCCCTGGCTCCCCGACTGATTATGAGCTAAGGCTGTTGGACGGAGCACGTCCCATCCAAGGGAAGTGTGGAGGGGGGACTCCACATGGTTCCTCCTGAGTGTGGCCTGTACACCAGGGCCACCCCACTCCAGTCATTTGCAGGGGGGGGGGGCGCTGGGCAGCTGCATTTGAGGTGGGCATTAGTTTTCTGGAGGACAGCCCACTGGACAAGACCTTAGCCATTATCTGATTCAGGAAATTCTTACCGTGGGAGTTTGATGACCACATAGTTGTGTCTGGTGGGGAATCAAAAAATGTATTTAGATCCTTGCAGGAAACACAGAATACAATACACTGCACTACAATTTCTGTTACGTGTGAATGGGATAGCACACGAAGAAGATACACTTCTGAAGACATGCTCTACGGACCCGGAGAACTCTTTCTCCCCTACACTGGAGGGAGGTACAGGACCAGGCGGAGCCCAATGAAACTGATGCCAAGTTTAGGGCCAGCCAACGCCGCGCTCCGGCCCCTCCGGATCTTTCCACCCGAACGTATAGTCCAAGGCAGTCATGGGACCAGTATTTGTTTACTGAGGTGAACTTCATGTAACGAAAAAATAACAACTTGAAGTGAGCGATTCAGTGGCATCTTTTGCATCCGCAATATTGTGCCACCACCACCTCTGTCTCCAAACATAACAGGGTGCCCCCATCGCGCAGGGAGCGCTGCCCTGTTCCCTCCTCCCCACACCCCGAGCCCGGCAGCCAGCGCTCTGCTGTCTCCGTGCACTCACTTCTTCTGAGATTTCATGTCAACGGAATCCCATCGCTGCCCCTGCGTGTCTGACTCCGTTCGCGTGCCGTGACGTTTCGAGGGTTCGTGCGCATCACGGCCGCCCCACGGCTTCGCCCCTCGCTGTGGCCGAGGGACGCGCCCCGGCGCATGCGCGCGCCGCGGTCAGCCTGTCCACCCGTCCGCTGACGGACGCGGCTCTGGCTCTGTCGCTCGGTTATCGCGAATGGTAAAGCGTGGCTGCAAACGTCGAATTTGCCCTGTATTTTTCAGTGGTGGTAAAACAGACCCAACGCAACATCCGCCGTGTTAACCGCTTTGCCGTGTCCAGTTCGGCGCACGAAGCGCACTCCGCAAGGTGCGAGCATCGCCACTGTCCTCCCTGGAGCCGGCCCCGCTCTCCCCATCCCCCCTCCGCCCCTGGGAACCCCCACACCCCTTTCCATCCCTATGGGCGGGACGAGTCCAGGTGACCCCAGTAAATAAAACCATCCAACAGGTGTCCTTTTGCGCCTGGCTTTTTCACTTAACATCATGTTTTCAAAGTGAACGTCAAATTTCTTACAAAGTAAAAAATACACCTCCTATTTGCAAAATCTGCTGAAGGTCAGTGTTCTGGTCAAACAGCGACATCGTGGACCCCGGCCACACAGCACCTGGCACTGGCTCCCGTCCCTCGGCCCGCCATGCGAGACAGGCCGCACAGGTGAGTGACGTGACGGTCAGAACTGGGAAGGAGCACGTGGGACACAGAGCCCGCCAAGGCTCCAAAGACAAGGCTCACCTTGAGCCGGGCAAGCCGGCCCTGGCCAGGCAGAGAGGAGCCCACAGGGCACTGCGGGCGGGAGACCACCAGGGACCTGGCCCAGAGATGCCCCGGCAGGGCCGGGCAAGGAGGCGGAGGCAGGACTCGGAGGGGACAGCCTGGGTCTGGACCAGATGGGAGCAGAGCTCAGAAGAAGCCTCTCTTTCAGTCCTGTCCACAGGGGGTCACCTTAACCAAGGGCCTCTGTGCTTACTTCTGCTCGACGGGGCTGGACAGATAAACAGACGCCCAGCCAAGAGCCACACAGCCCCGAGAGGTGCCGAGGGGGCATTGGCTGCGTCTGTCTTTCCCCACTGCGCCCTGGCTGGGGCAGAGTGTGCAACGAAGCAGCGTATCACTGAACACACGTCACGGCCAAAATCCTGACGAACACCACGGAGAGTCTGAGAGGGAACGGGTTCCTTCCTCGGTGACTTATACTACAAGCTACCTGTGCCCTCGAATGGTGCCACAGACCAGAAAAACAAAAGCAAAAACGCCACCACTATGGATGCCCCCCCCCGCCACAATTTTCTAGAATGTGTTTCGTTCTTTTCCCAAAACACATATTTTTATTCTATAGGGGAACCCATCTTTAACATGTACATGATTTTAAATGCCTGACGTAAAGGCATTTAATTTAACAATCACTCCTATCAAAAGAAATTTGTTTTTTTAAAAATACTACCCAGATTGTTGATTATAAAAACAAAAAGAAAAATTGAGACAAGTGGAGAATAGGCATTTTTAGCTTGGGGATATCGACCACCCACAGGCAGAAGAATCTTAATTTGGTATTATTGAAAAGGTTTGGTCCATCAAGATGCAATAACAAAGATTTCTTTGGACAACTCTCTATCAATTGATGGTACATCAAAATACTGCCAAGAGATGAATCCGTGAAAAAGAACAATGTGGACTATCTCGGGCTGAGCACTGGAAATCCAGCCAGTTCACCCATTTAAAAACAGACGCACCCAGACCCGTCTTCTCCTCCGAAGAGTTCTCCTTGTCGTATACAGAATATAATTTATTCAGAGAAATAGATTAGCCACTAAGCCCCTTGTCACTGAAAACTGGAGGAAAATATTTTAACATGCATTTAGTTTTCTATGCTAAAAGAGTTTTTTTAACACACATTCAGAAGTTTAGACTGTAAGTAGCCTGCACTTAAATCAACAGAACATGAACACAGAAAATTCACATCTTAGCCCAAAGCTGCTTGGGAAACACCAAGATAAGGAAAAAAAACAAACTTCTGTATCATTTTACCCAGTAAAAGATACGGCGTATGTGGCTGAAGCTGTTATCTATACCCAACAGAAATTAGGTCCTTGGGCCAGCCAGAAACTATAACAGAATCAGAACACCCAAAGAAATAAAATTTTAAAAATAAAGTAAGACTACCTACACTTTTTTTATTCTAAGAATGTCCACGTCTGCTTGTTTCCTTTGTCTAAGGTAGTTGTATTCATTTGTTAGGAATGCAGAGGGAAGTATCAAACTATTGTTACAAATAGTCAAAAAACAAAACAAAACAAATAATCACTGTTAGAAAACAAACAAACCAAATGAGAAAATAGCAGTGGTCCTTAAGTTCAGTGTCTAACCCATAACCCCGACTCCTCCAGAAAAGGCGCGTTTTGTTTGTTTCAAATAAAGAATGAGTAGGTGTATTTTAAGGAACACACTATCCCCATGACGTCATCTGGGTACTAACAATGAACCTCAGGAAAGGAGAACAAAGCTGAACTTTGGTATTATGGCGCCACCCACTGGCCAGAAGCCCTTATAGCAGGTGTAAGACGCAGCCACAAAATAGATCAATTCTTGCAGCAGAAAGGAATGAAACGGATTATTCTCGTTCGTTGGCATACTGGGAACTTCTAGCAGAACAGAACCACCCACATCTTATTACCACAAGGAAACAGCGTGATGTAGATGTGGTCACAAGGGCAAGTTTTATTAACTTCGAAATGCAAGCCTACAATCTCCAAAGGCATCGGACTCGATTCTTGCTGTCAAACAAAGGACACGGGAAATGGCCCTTCGGCTCTGCAGCAGGAGACGCACACTTACATTTCGTAACCCCCGTGTCCGCCTTTACCCGAGAAGGGAGAAAACACAGAGCGCAAGGGCAGTGTCCCAAAAACTGGACGGAAAAAACATAGTTTCTCAAGAAGTCCTAAAAAACAGACCCTTGAGACAAACCGGTAGAAGCAGATGTTGTGTTTAAAGCACCACGGCATCGCATGGCCCGAAGCCCGTTCACTGTCCTCTCCTCACCCCCTGGTGCCGGCCTTTGTTTGCGGACGGGTCCTGTTCGCCTGCTTAGATGCTCACACTCTTCGACCCTTGTCACGGAAACATCTAAGGACCTTCCCTTCAAGACCCAGAATGACACATAAAGGCCGGACTGGCCTCCCTTTACAGTCCAGAGGGGCCTGATGAGTATCGACGTCGAAAAATCAGACTTCAGCACGCCTCGCAAGACGTGCGCTGCTCGTCCAATCAGAGTTCACGAGTTCGCCCCGGGCGGTGGGCACGGCCAGAGTGCCTTTGGCTCGATGACAGTGATTACCCGGACGGCGGCGGCGGCAGCAGTGAGGCCTCGGCTCACTCAGAGGCGGTAGATGGCGGCTAAGAATATGAGGAGGAAAGTGACGTTCCCGCAGATGTAAACCGCTAACACCGCCTTTTTAAAAGCATGGCCCTGAAAAGAAAAGTGGGCGTATGACAGAAAGAAACCACCATTCCGAGGGGTTTGTCAATAAATGAAGCAAAAAGGACTTACTTCTGCGTCAGCTATGGTAAATGGCTCGATAATCTGAATTCTGGTGTCATCCAGTATTTCAACTGTCGAGGACAAAAGCGTAAGTTTGTAAGGCCAGTGGGTGGGCAGGCCAACGTACCAAAGCAGCAGCCTGACCTGCCGTGTTTGCTGATTGCTTTCCCCCATTTCAAGCCACCAAACATTGCAAACTTCTGAATATTTCAGGCTCTCACAAACGGGGACAAGCACCTAAAACACGCCCTCTCTTTCTAACCCCTAAGCACCATGTCAAACAGCACAAGTTGTAAGTACAACTCAGGGATTATCAAAAGTCCTTGTGTTCCTACCAAAAACCAAAACCGGCAGGACTAATCGGTCCCTAAAAGCCACCCAGGCTCCTAAACCCACAGCATATACACTAGACAACAGAGAGGCTTTTGGCTTTAGAAGGCCACCTTTACTTACTACTTGGGGCAGAGGCAGGGGAGGGGCGTGGCTGAAAGGACACTTAGCCCCGGATGCGCGCTGGTGAGAAAGATCACGCATTCTCTGTGACTTCTCCACCCCGTGCTGCTCCAGGTGTAGTGCCCAGCCTGGGACTCAGGCCGCCCGGGCAGCTCGGGCAAAGCCAGGACGTCCAGGCTGGCTCACTGATGAGCTAGCTGTGCCCGACATATTTATTGAAGCCGAGGCACCCTCAGGGCCAGCACACAGGACCCGCCCGCGGCTCTGCCCCGTGCCGCCTTGGCCCATCCCTCCCCTCCCCACCTCAGGGTCCTCTCCCTCCAGCGTTCGGGGTCCTCGGCACACCGGCTCCAGGCCGGACCGGCACACACAGCAAAGCACTTGCAGAGAAGGCTTCTCCCCCAAAGCCCAAAGTCGCTCCCTTGTATTTTTTACTCATAATCTCTAACACTTTCGTAAAAGAGAAGGGCAGAAAATGTCCACAATTTTGACCACTGACTGAGCAATCAATCACCACGGAAACGTTTAACGAGCCACCAGGGAAGAGCCGTCCGTTCGTACGAAGAGATGAATCGTATTCCACCAGTTTACGTGACAGCGTCTCTGCGTCACGTGGCTTTTTGAGCAGGTTACCTTTTCGAGAGAGTCGGTAAGCGTGTATCTCCAGGACGATCTCGGCCCCAACGTGCCAGGCCACGAACCCCAACATGGTATAGGTTTTCCAGGGGCCGGGGAGGCTCAGCCCTGGTAGGTCCATCCCCAGAAACATCGCTGCCACTGTGTGTGTAAGGAATTACGTACATTTAAGTGTCGTCGCCACTGCGAGACATGACTGGGTGTCTACCTGTGTGTATTACAGCAAGTAAAACATAATTCAAAGAGTTTACCAGATGAATGAAATCAATACTTAAGATCAAATATTTCACTTATTCTTTGTTTTCCAGTCTTATTGTCAGACTGGCAAGGGTAAGCTAGGAAATGATCATTACGCTGTGCTGATTCTTCCAAAAGCAGCATCCGCACTTGGCAGGAAGTCGGCCCCGGAGGTGGGCCGATGAGTGTGGCACCCACAGAGGGCTGTGCCCCCCTCGCCACAAAGAGCCCCCCGGTGATGGGTGTGTGGGGGGAGGTGCCAGCTCCGGCGTGTGTTGCTGAAGGCATCGGACTGTACTGGAAAGTCACCCCTGACCCGTGCGACCACCCTTCCCCGGAAGGCCCCGCCCGCCCCATGGAAAGGGCCTGGAGACAGAGGCCCGGGACGCCCCCTCAGCCCAGCTCACAAATGACCCTGAACGTGAGTTGCTTAAATATTTCGCCACCAACATAGTTTATTCTGCTAAAAAAAAAAAAAGAAGTCTTAAAAGCAGAGTTTTGAAGTCAATTTGAAAATGTTACGCTTAAAACTGAAATAATGACTTAAACAGTTACCTCTAGAAAGGACTTTCTGGATTTCAACGTTTAAGGCTGATTTCTCCTCGACAACCGACTACTCCAGTCACTAAGGCATCCAAACATCGTGAATGCCAAAGGGCGGCGGCCGGCACTACGGGCGACCAGCAATTACACGCACAAATGAGCCGCGGCGCGACGACTTACCTGCTGTTATTCTAGCAGCTGTTCCCACGCCCCAGTGAGTCCAGTTAAACAGGTGCCTTCTACCGAGACAAAGAAGCAGTCAGGTTTCTTAAAGGTGACGGAACTACAATTACTTCCCAGGAGAACGGAAAGCGTGCAACGTCTCTGACTGCCTAGGAACCAGCTATCTGAAACGCATTTTACAGCCTTTCAAGTTGCCCCGGCTGGGGTGGCTCAGGGGACTGAGCGCAGGCCTGCGAACCGAAAGGTCGCTTGCTGGTTTGATGCCCGGTCGGGGCACAGGCCTGGGTTGCAGGCCAGGTCCCCAGTAGGGGGCGCGTGAGAGGCAACCACACACGGATGTTTCTCTCCCTCTCTTTCTCCCTCCCTTCCCCTCTCTCTAAAAATAAATACATAAAATCTTTTTTAAAAAATATATGCCTTTCAAGTAAAGAGAACTCATCACTGAACTTCATAAAATGCAACATGCGTCCCCGGGAGAGGAGGGAGGAGTCTGCCGACTCGTGACCCCGCGGGAAGGGCGGCCCCGCAGACAGGCGTGCCTACCTGGGGTCCTGCAGAGGGGGCCGGAAGCCTGCCAGCAGGGGCTGCAGGGCCGCCATGGTCATCACGGCGCAGCCCAGGTAGGGGTGGAAACCTGCGCGCTGCACAGGGGACGTGGCGTCACGTGGATGCTCTCACGTGAAACCCCCAAGTTCCAAGTAGTGCACGCGCGCGTGTACTCCTAATGTTGTCTTAGACATGTGACGACGATGACAGTGACGATGGCCACCAGGACGACCGGCACCAGTCCCCGAGCGTCCGCTCCGCACCAGGCACGCGCACTGCACACACGCGGCACCACTCGGGCTCCCTCGGACGCGTCCCCCTCGCTGGTGGACGCCCCGATTTTCCACCCACGGGGGGAGCTGAGGTTCAGAGACACCCAGTGACGCGCCCAAGGCCACACGCCGTGTACACCGTGGCGGGGCCCACGCACCGGACGCCGCCTCCCTCCCAGCGGGTGACGGATGACCGCCAACGCCACTCTCGCGCAGCGAAAGCCGGAACCGAAATGCCGAATTTTGAGGGCACCAGCAGCACAGGCTCTGACTTCAGCACAGCGCTCCCTCTGGATAAGGCCTATTCATATTTTCAGTGAACAGGTGCCGAGTCCCTGCTAAGCCCCAGAACCTGGCCCTGGTGCTTAAGCTGCACAGTGAACAAGCGCAGGACTCACATCCTCGTGTGGGAGGCGGACAAAGGAAAATCCTAACACATAAACCGTACGGCCTGACACGCGGCAAAAGAGCAGGCAGGGCGCTCTGGGAAGCTGTCTCCAGCAAAGACTCGAAGCGGCTGAGGGTGGAGGAGGGGGACCAAGACCGAGCTTCTCTGCAAAGACCCCAGCAGGGGCCTGCCTGGCAGTTGGCCAGCACGGGTGAAAGGGACGATGAGTTGCGGCAGGAGGGTTGGGTTAGGGAGTCACTGGGGGCCCAGTCATGGAGGTTGTTGGACGGACATGACCTGTAACTTGGAATAAAACTGAGACATTAGAGAACCAGTCGGGGGCAGAGGCGTGACATGACCTAATTGACGTTTTCTAAAAATCACACTGCCGTCTTGGCTGCGTGGGCAAGGGCTGGCGGGGAGATACCAGTGAGAAGCACCCACTGCAACAGCCCAGGCAGCAGGGGGCGGTGCTGAGGCCCGCAGAGCCCTGTTGGTGACGGGGAGAAACACAGGGTTGTAAATGTGGGGAGAGTTGATTTCCAGGCGACTCTGACACGGGGCGAAGGGCAGGAGGCGCTCAGAGAGCAGAGTTCAGGATGATTCCAAAGCTGCAGCCCAAGCAGGGCGCGGCCACAGCTATCGGGAGGCAGAGGCAGGTGAGGCAGGACAGGGAGGAAAGGTCAGGAGCCCCACCCCGGACGTGCGGAGTTTGAGATGCCTCCGGCAGGTTCACGTCCCCGGGACACGACGCAACGCGTGAGTCTCCGGCCGGCCGTGAGCTCTAAGCTGGAGACTCAGCCTCAGCTTCTTCATTGGTGACGTGGGATCATGGCCGCGGCCCCTCCCTTTGAGGTTTTAAATTGAACGATGGCACTGCGCACCGCTGGTGCCCGATGGAAACGCGCCGAGGTGAGCTGGGGGAAGTCCCCGCGTCCGCCAGAGGAGACGGCAGCCCGCGCGGAATTCCCACCACTCCGCGGCCAGAAAACCCCCTGCAGCCACGCAGAGCGCACGGAACACGTGGTGCGGCCTCCAATCGCACTCCGTTCCTGCGCAGTCTGCCCGGACGCACTCACTCCGTCCCGGACCCCCGCCCGGTGAGAGAGTCTGCAGACGATTGGCGCAGAAAGAGCAGCACGTGCAGAAACAAACGCCCTTCCGCCCATCCTCGGAGAGTGGAACAGCCCCTCCTTTGACTTCTAAGCGAACTTCTGCGAAAAGCTCTACCCGGTTTAAGCGGTGCTTACCCGACTCCAGCCTTCCCGGTACACGAAGGGCAGGACAAACGCAACGCCGGTGAGGACGCAAGCAGTGAGCATGAGCGCGCGGTGCACCTGCAAGGGGGGAGTGGCGGGGCGAGAGGACGGTTACGTGTGTGTTGCCATGGGGACGAGATCGCAGGAGACACTCCCTGCAGGCATGCCTGATTGACCTCTGACCCGTGCATGGTCAGTTAAAAATCAGAGTAGCCCACTGAACCTCAAAGACAGCCCTGAGCTCCGCCCCCAGCATTCACAGGGGTTCGCCCGGCTCCCCGACCCCCAGGGCGGGACGGGGCGGGGCCTCTCCCGCGCCGCGCACGCTTTCTTGCCGGCCAGCCCGTCGAACGCTGTCTCAATAACCAGCATTTTTTCTACAGACAGACATGCATTCTAGGTCAGCACATCCTCACTGACCTTCCTCTGTGTGTCAAGTATCTGCTCTGTGACCCTCGAAAGGTCAGGTTTGTTTCGCTCTGTCTTAAGAGTGCTGATTGGCTCTTGATCGGGTTACTATTGAGAATCGGGCCCTCGTCCCAAGCAAAGGGGCAGCGTGAAAAGAAACGCTTCTCGTTCCCACGCCCCCCCCCCCGCAGGAGGGACAGACAGCCTTGACTGGTGGGTCAGGGTGGCTGGAGGTGGACTGGCCGCAGGCAGAGGACACAGCCCTGCTGGGGGCGGGGGGAGCAGGGAGCGCCCACCATCTCTCCCCATGGCTCTCCTGCCTTCGTTCACCCTCTGCGCTCAGCACCGCTGGACACGGAGGTCAGGACCGCTCGGGTCCCGAAGTCCACGTGACAAGGGACACAGAGGCCCCCGCACCTTCCCAAAGCCGTCTCTGTTCTCATCTCTACCAAGCGCCCTGCGTCCGTGCTCCACCGGTTAGGATGCCAAAGGGCCAACGGGAAGACACTGTGAGGATTCCAAAGCTACAACAACGGTACCACACACGACAAACAGGAAAGGAGCCCACGGAACTCATCTGTCTTCGCATTGCGACGTGCAATGCGGAACCTGCATGAAGGGGTTCCCCCACCTACCTGAAACCAAGCTGCTTCGCCAAAGATAGGGTGTGACAACACAGGCTTGAAGAACCGGGCGACGATCACCCCTATGCTAACGGCAGCCACCCAGGCCACTAACATCAGGGCGCCTGCAGGAAGGAAAAACCACGGATGACATCCCAGAGCAACCGAGCTGCCCTGAACGGCCAAGCCCAACGCGCGGAAAAGATGCGTGAGCCGCAAAGGACGTTCACTCAACACAAGCAGAACGCCGCACACCCTGCGCAGCCCGGCATGGCCGTCCCCGCGGCACGGCAAACCGCTCACACGCCCGTGCGCCCACTGCGCGCCAGGCGCCGTCTCTAGGTGATCTCCAGGCAGTAACCGAATCCGCCTTTACGACGGTCCTGTGAGGTGGATGCAATCGTCACGGCGCCAGTGCTGTGGGTGGGGAGCGAAGGCACAGAGGGGCTCTGGGGGGGCTGGACCCCGCCTGGCTGGAGCAGCCGTGCTCCTGCCACGACGCTGCTGCAGCCCGCAGGCACCTGGGAAGCGTCCCGCATCACACCCCAGAAAGCAAACACACACGCAAACAACGAAAACAAAACCCAACACAAGGACACTATTTCTGAATCCAGTTACCTAAAAACAGGAGCAAATTAACGATAATAAAGGTTAAAGTTACTTCCGAGCTTACCCATGATAACATTCACTGAAAATCTACAAGAAGCGATGACACTGGAGAATACAGATGAAATATACCAAATAAGACGCGCTCCCCCAAATGCTAGTATTTTACACTAGTATAGTACACATTACATCAGTCCCCTGCTTTTAAGCCCCATCTTTTCAACGGTAGGTGGGGGCTACTTTTAAAATAGAATCGGCGTCACCTGTAGAAGCAGACCGAGCAGGTCAGGGCCTTGTTCTCAGGCGACTACTCTCCCAGTTTGGTCCCTGTCACCAGTTAAGTGCCAGACACCAAAGTGCAGACTGAGCGTGTTGAAGACCCTCAGTCACCGGTAAGGGGCTCATTCTTCGGTAACAAACCGTGTCTTCGAAACCAAGCTACCGTCATAAAATCAAAATCACAAACAACTCTTTTATTAGCATTTACTATAATAAGTGGCAGAATTAAGGTCTCGTAAAAGTTAAACCCAATAACCCAGTGACATTCAGCTGGAAACAACGAGGGCACGTTTTTGAAATGACAGATGCTTTAAAGGCTCCAGTGGTGATTTTACTGTGCAGCCAGGGTTAAAACCACTGAATTATCCCCGGTCTCCACCTTTAGTGAAAATGAGCAAGCGTTCAGGGAAGCACCGGTACCTGCAAGGGTCAGTGGCTACACAGAGAAGACTCTCGAACGTTTGCTGGATTACACTTGCCACCCTTCCTAATCCAGCCGCGCTGACTCATCCGGTAAATTTATCCCCAAAATCCGAACTCAACCACTCAGGTGGCTTACTCACCGTGAGCCTTCAGAAGGAGCGGAGCCCGGGACCCTCCTACGTCCTCCGGGTGATCCGTCACGTCGTACTTTTCATACGTAATCAGGGGTTGCTGGGAATGCCTGTGAATTCGACCTGAAATTATAAAAAGAAGGGAAAAAAAGATGAAGAAGAACTCCCTCCTCAGTAGAGGGAGAATGGAAAGACAGTGTCACAAAATGGAAACAAAATTGCTTAAAATAATAAAAAGGAAATAGCAACAGAGATGCCATTCATGTACAAAAACAACATAAATATAAATGTAAGGTCACACGATCTTACTGAAAACAAAACTAAAGAAATACCAATAATTTAGCCAACCAAGACATGAACCAAAATGAGGACTAGGAATATAGAAATGATGGCGAAACACCCATAGATGATGTTTAGTCAAAATAATTACTGTTACTAGGATCACAAATCATTAAAAATGTCAAGTATAATTCTGGAAAGAGAGTACATTAAAAAAGTAATCTAGACTCCTAGAGGAAACTAACAGAAATTGGGCCTTGGAGAAAAACAAAAACATTTGATGCCAACTTATTTGGCATATGGTGAATTTGGACTGGGTTTGATGAATAAACCAAAATCCCAAAGAAAAGTGATATAAACAATTTGAGAATAGATTACTATATTATTATTTGCTATGTATACATTTAAATCCGTGAATGTGTAGAGTTATTCCAGTTAGTTTGTACATGTGAGTATGTATGCGTGTGAGTTCATTCATTCTGAGAACCTAACCCACAGAAATACTTACCTTTTACCCAAAGACATATGTACAAGAATGTTCACAGAAATTTTTTTATGCTAGCCCCCAAAAATTTAAACAAGCTAAATGGATATTATTAGGTGCATAAGTAAATAAATTATGAAACATACATTATTTTTAGAATATAAGGCAAGTGATGAAAAGAATAAAAATAATTAAGAGATTTGATATAACATATATAAATGAGTCTTTGTCCCAAACAAAAATACATATTAGACCACAGATTACATGGCAATAATTTCTAAAAAGAAATAATTTTACAGAAAACAATTATATTATCTATCCAAAATGCAACAAAACTAAAAATTAACAACAAAAAGCTAGAAAAAATGGTCCACCTAGATATTTATAAAACTACTTTTCTAAATAACCCTTGGATTAAGTAGGAAATCAAAACTAAATCACAAGTCTTCTTAAAAATGAGTGACAATGAAGACAATTCATATCAAAACCCACATGATGCAATCAGGGTCCTTTATCATCTAAAAGCATTTCCTTAAAAAAAAAAAGAAGAAGAAGAAAAAAGCTTAAAGCACTGACCGAAGTGGTCATTTAATTCAAGACGCATTTAAACCAACAAAATGTAACCTAGGAATCAGAAAGACTGATTAAAACTAACGGTAGAAATTAACCAACTAATAACTCCAAGTCTAAAAATCAGAAAAATCAAGTCTATAAAAAGCCAATAAAATCAACTGAGTTTTTGGCAACTCTGGCCACAAGCTAAAAAGGAGTATCGTCAACAATGTTAGAAGTGACGTCACCAGGCCACACCACATTTTTCTGGGAGGAGTCAACCACTCAGTGAAATGAGGAAGGATACGAGAGCTGTTACCCCTGGTACCCTCTGCACAAGGTATGATGTTTACCAAGAAAATCCAAGATAATCGACTAGGAAACTAGGTGGCTAAATTCAAGGTAAACATTCAACCATCAATAACTCTCCTACACGCCAACTAGTTTAGAAAACCTGGGCAAAATAATCCCATTCACAACAGTGTTAGAAATCTATAAAATACCCAGGAACAAAGCAACAAAAAAAATACACAAACCCTCCATGAAGACAGGAAGAAAAAAAAACAGAGGATCTGAGTGTGTGGGAGACCCCAACGTATTTGTTCCGGGACAGGAAGACCCCTGTTTACTGCGAAGCTTTGATGATCCCCCGAAGTAACCTAAAATTTCACTGGAATTCCAGTCACACCCCAGGCAGGATTTTTAGTGGAATTCGACAAATCATTTCTAAAGTTCATCTAACGAACAGTTATATAACAAAAGCAAGAATTCCTGAATAAGGCAGCCAGGAGGCTATCAACATTCCCAACCCATGATAGAGCTATGGCAATTCAACCAGTGCAGTAAGAGAAAAACAGATCAACGAAAAAATAAGCTAGAAATAGTTGGGTGTACTGATAGATATATAGGTATAACATGTACTATATACGGCAGATATGTCTAGTACATGAATAGTACATGAATTCATGTACCATTGTTTTACTGCCTTACGGACGTGGTAAAATACATTAAAATAGAATTTTTAAAACGAGATGAAGTATATCTAAACAGAAAGTGCTGGCGTTGTTCCCTCCCTGTACCCCTGGACTGCCTGACCATATGGGCACCTTCAGGGGAGAACCCTGTCCTGTAGCAGTGAGTTATCAAACCACAGCCCCCGGAACCGCCACCTGAGAACGCAAACTCCAAGCACTGCCCACAGAAATTCGGTGGGTCCGGGGTGGAGCTTAGGGACCTGAATGGTTACTAAGCTCTGGGGGAAACGGTTACTCTGGACAGGTACTCCAGGGGGTTCTGCTGCAGCAGGTCACGGGAGCCCCACACTTGGAGAAACACCATAAAAGACAAGTCTGGGAGGAGTGTTACCCTCAGAGAGGTACGTCACTAAACGCCACCTTGGCATTTCCTGCAGTTCTTCCAAACATCCTTAGCCAAGACCTTGAACAAAATCCAATTTTTCCCATTAACATGGGTTGCAACGCCCACCCGGGTGGCCTTCCGAAGGGAAAAGCAAGCACTCACACATGAGGCTGCAGCAGGCGTCAGGCCCACTGGGGAGGATGTGGGGCCGGGACAGCACGCCCACAGGGTCCCGGGAGGCCTCCTCCTTCGACAGGACACCCTGCAGCAGGGAGCCCAGCGGTCCTGGAGGACCCCCGCCGGCCCCTCACTGTCTCCGTCTCCCTGGAGACAGCTCAGATCCAAGGAGAGGAAACCCCCGGGGAACAGGTTACACAAGAGCCAGCATGGCCTGCAACGACCCCCGAGTCACCGCCCCAGCGCCCCCGCAAAGGATCTGCCCACGTCACTGCCCTGGAGGCGGCCGGCCAGGGACCCGGCCTCTCGCTCACTCTCAGCCTCAGCGCTGTCTACCCGCCAGAAACCTCTCCTGTCCTAAGCGCGTTGCCTTATCACACAGCTGGCACTTCTTTTATCTGGTTTCTAAGGAAACAAAGCTTGAAGGTCAACCAAGGTCAAAATGGAAGGCAACAATGGAAAAAGGTTTTGATAAATCTTTACCCACAAGTATATATATATATCTTTGAAATAAGCAATTGCGGCAGTCTCTCCAAAACCGGGGGGAAGGGGGGAAAAAGAGAAAAATGTCTTGGAAAGGCCGTTTTTATCAATGTGCAGTACTTACCGTCCTCAACGGCCCCAGAAGCTAGAAATATGTAGTAGCTTGCGTTTAGATCAAACCTATGCTTAGCCCCAGGAAGGGTGATGTTTCTTCGGAAAGAGCACTGCATAACACCATCCTCCAACCTCCAAGCCACTTCCTCCAGGGTGTCCTGCAGGCACACAGAAAGGCTCTGCTCAGCACTCCGACGCTTGCTGAAAATACGACCCGGTCGAAATCCTGCCCTGTCCGATTCCCCTTCTCTCGGGTCCTCTTTCCTCTGCACTGTCGTTGTTTGCCCGCTTCCTGTTCGAAGGGTCTGAGAAACAATGTCTCCTGGTTTGTCTGTCTTTATCCCGCTTGGCAAAAGTATGATTTTTACTTTGAGTCAAAACCCCACAATCCCCCTACCCAGGTGAGAAGCGTAAAACTCCATCTGGCCACTGACGATCACGAACACTGAAGACACAGTGAGCAAACAAAACCTGAGTGGCCAAAACGCACGCACGCACGGTGCCGCCAGGGAGAGGTCCCGCCCACCCGCGGGAGTCAGCCCCAGGGGACAGTGGCGTGGGGAACGTGCCCTCCCATGAGGCGACGGCTACCGCTCACTCGGAGCTCATTTGCTGGCCAACTGCCCTTGCGAAAAAGACACGTCTCTACCAGAAACTGGCCGCCTTCGGCACAGAGGCCAGCGAGGGCCACGTATGACAACTGCCCAGGCACTGGACCCGGCTCCCCCATATGGGCTCCACTGTGTCACGGGGCAAGAAACTCTTGTGTCACTAACACAAACCTCTTCTTAAACACCTGCCTGTGAGCTGCTGAAAAGGTGGATGCTTGGACTGTCTCAACAAGCCGTAAATTACTTTCTGCACGATGCAATAAGAGATTTAAGTGGCCCAAGCAAGAAGTCATCTCTTCCTACAAGAGAAACTCGTTTTGTGCTCCCCTGAAGCACAGAAAAGGGGACAACCTTGCAGCTGGGTAGGATGACTACACCCAGAGATCTCACGTGCAGCGTGGTGACTATGGTTATGCACCGAGTGCTGGAAATTCGGTCAGAGAGTAGATTCCGGGTGCTCTCGCTACAAAAAAATGTTCACCACATGAGCAGATGGGTATGTTCTTTAGCTGAAGTGCAGTAATTGTTTTGCTATGTACATGTATATTGAAACATCATGTTGCACACCTTAAATATACATAAATTTTATGGATATAAATTATATGTAAATATATATTTTTATATATACATATATAAAATAAAACAAAGTGCAGAGAAATTTTCCCCCAGAGTATTATAAGGGAGGGCCCTGCAGCCAGGGGCTGCGCAGGCTCTGCCAGTAACGTGGTTTCCGGGCTACCTTGCCCCCACCACAGACACGGGCCCCTGTTAGCCACGTGGCCAGCAGGGGGCGGGCCAGGTGGAGGCTCCTAGGAGCGGCGCACCTACCCAGGAGTCCAGCACAGGGTGGCTTCGCCCGGTCAGGTGGGAGGGTTGGATGCGCACAGTCTGATCTTCCCAAACACACAGGTAAGCGTCATCGTCCCCCTGGAAAACAATTGCAGATGGGAAAAGTTTACAGGAATTTCAACATTTTATTCTTTTTAAGTCCTTGATAAAATGAAATTGTATTCGATATTTCTAAAACATCATTTACTGACAGTCTTACATGATACTATCAATTCTAGAGAATTGGCTGTCCAATTTATGAATCAAAATGATTTTATTATCCTGGCTGGTGTAGTTCAGTGGATCAAGCATGGACCTCTGAATCAAAGGGTTGCCAGTTCGAATCCCAGTCAGGGCACATGCCTGGGTTGCAGGCCAGGTCCCCAGTAGGGGGCGCATGAGAAGCATCCACATATTGATGTTTCCCTCTCTACTTTCCTTCCCCTCTCTCTAAAAATAAATAAATAAACAAAATCTTAAAAAAATAAATGATTTTGTTATCATATGAGAACAATGTAAATTCAGTATTAATATCAGGCTAAAATAGACATACGACACATTTATGCCCCCATAAACCTATCACCAATTGAATACGCTGTTAATGCTTTCATATACATTTGTCCAAATCTATTTATATTTATGCCTATTTTTTCTCTCCAAATAAGAAAATACATAATTTTGCTACCTTTTTAAATTTATCAGGAACATTGTCCTGGATATTTGTAAATAAATGTCCATGCTTTACAAATTTCATGACTGTAAGTGCACAGCATTATACTGGGTTTGGGGGATAACCTTTAAGACGGAAGACAAATGTTGCTTAGAAGGTGCACAGTCCAGCGTTTCGGCATGACGGACTGAGGCCCAAAGGTTAGCGTTCAAGGGTAAGGTCTTTGCGAGATCGATTCCCATGCATCCTTCCATCTCGAATGTTCCCTAGCTCTAACAGCTACATCTTCTTTAAACTGACTCCCCAAGGGTGGACTGCATCTTCAAAGGGCATGGTATCCCTTTAAGGCACAAAGGAATAACCTAGATTTTAAATCATCGCGCATAGTTTCAGTTCTATCACCTCTTCTAAATCATTCTCCGTAAACTATCTAACAAGGTATTTATTTTATGTGCTTTAGTCACCGAGCTCCTTAAACAAGATCCAAGAACAGCCAGTTAAAATCAATGTCGCGATTCTAGCACGTTTTAATTGGATTTCTAAAAGTTCCACTTTCGAGAACTCTTAAGTATATATAACCTTAGCAAAGCAATTCTTCACTGTCACGCACGTTACCTTCAACTCAGAATCAGCCCAACTCAAGCTGAGAAATCTGGCATCGTCATGAATTAAACCAGGATTTCAGAAACGAGGGCACACAGACCAAACTCCACCCTCAGTCTGCCTTTGCACAGGCCGCGGGCTGAGAACAGTGTTTACCTACCCAAATGTCCTCCTTTTGGTTACAGCAAGAATGATATTGCCTCATGAAAGACAAAAATAGATAAAACCCCAATGTCAGTGCCCGTAAATAAAGTTTTATTGGAACACAACACGCCTATTAGTTTATGGGCTGCCTGGCGGCCTTGGTACTACACCAGCAGAGTTGCATTGTTGCAACCGCGACCGTGTGGCTCACAGATTCTAACGTTAGTATCTGGACCAGTGCAGAAGAAGCTCGCTGAGCTCTAGTTTAAACAAACAGCGTGTGTTTTCTGGGATGTCTATCATCAATGAACCAGAAGAATTCTCTTATACATGCACCATAAATCAATCTATACACACACACGCGCGCAAAAGACATGGAGAAAGAGAGAATGAGAGAGGGGGAAGGATAAAGAGGCAACTGTAGATGAAGGGCTTCCTGGTGTTTGCTGAAGTATTCTTTCAACCTTCACGCAATCTAAAACTTCTCAAAACAAAAAGTTGGGGAAGGTCAGAGGAACAAGGACCCGAGAGGCGCACAGACGGGAGAAACCTGTCGCCGCCCAAACTTCCCTGGACGCCAGACAAGGTGCTGGCGGTGGCGGATGAGATAGTCTACAAGTTGCCCAGGACAGTATCTGAACGGAAGCCATCGGTGAGAGTAGCTGCTCTTTGATGACGGCCGATCACCGAGAACGAGGGACGCAGAGGACATCAGAGAGGGCGAGAGCACGTTCAGTGCCAGGGAAGGCGGTGTGTGGTGCCCAGGAACACACCCATCTACACAAAGCAGCCGGACACCCCAGTCTGGAATGCAGAGAGGTCGGGCCTGGGAACATTCTAGAATTTGAATGCTGAGAAACTGTTTATGGAACAAGGTGATACTGGGCATGGAAGGGACGAGAACCGAAGTTATGATGGCATGTATACTTGATATATTTATTATGATTTTTAAAAATATCTGAGATGAGGAAGATGTATATTCTTTGAGAGTCAGTTAAAATTCAGATGTTAGCAAGTCATTGCTAGCAAAAATATGAGAAATTATACTTGTCATCAATTTTGATGATGAGGTCTGCTATCAAAACAATTGCTATCGTTAATTTACAAGCCAATTAGAAAAAAGGTATAATTTAGGTTATTTAATCAGTATTCATGACATATCTTCAGCATTTAAATTTACATCACATCCTGAGAAGACATAGCAGGTCACAAAAATATCCTAAAAGCTTAAAAATAACCAAAAATAGAAATAACCACTGTAAAAATATTTTCGAGGATGATTTATTTAGGCCGACAGGTGTACGGATGATTTGAATCATTAACTAGGACTGCTCTGTAAATCAACCGCACCTGTATAATTAAGTCTTTTTCCTAAACACTTTTGATGAGTACTACACCAGAAACATAAGTAAGATAAATACACCCTGAATTAGAGACAAATGCTTTTATGCCTGCAACTTAGAACACAGCTAACTGGTCTACCCGCGGGCCCCTCTGCACACGGGCAACACCAGGGTCTCCTCCTCATGCCGGCGGACTTAGCGCCCTGCGGGCGTGAGCTGGGCGAGGAAGTGGCTGCAGACTTTTTATCTGAGTGATGGGGGCGCGCACCTCGGCAAGGATGATGCCGCAGAGACGACCCCCGATGAAACCGCACAGGTGTTCACCAGGTACCACTGTTAAACCCGTCGGACTCAGCAGCTCACCTTCCCCACGGCCAGCTCCACCCCTTTCACCGTCTGTCCTTCTTGTGCCACAGCCCGCCCCCCATTTTATTCTGAACCCAGCCTCTGCGTCCACCTGGTGCACCAGACGTGGCCGTTTTGCCAGGCCACAGTTCTGCTGGCAGGTGCCACCGGGAAACGTGGGACATGTTTGAACATCAGCATCGCTACCTGAGCAAGAGTGGTATTTCCCATAGAAGCGACTTTGAAAGGGAAAGAGTCGTAGTCTCTCAGATATTTTTAAAGGCATAGGACGAGTACCTGGTGGGTTTAGGTACATCCCATCATGTTTCATGAGGGACGTTGAGTGCCTCCTGGAACCATGTAATGAAATATAGAAGTCAGGCGCAGAGGCGGCACTGTGCCCCCAAGAAGAAGTCTCACCTGGCTTCCTGGAATACCCGTCGGCAGCGCACCAAGAGCAATGCGATCAGCCCGCACTTCGAGGCAGCATGTTAGTTCTCCGGCCCCACCATCGGGGAGCCCCGTTTTCTCTCCCGAAATGTCGCGGTGAGTGTAAAACCTGACGGGACGACCACCCTCGAGAACAGAGCCCGCACCGCCGCGGACGCGCAGGCGAGAGGCTTTCTCCACCTGAGCGCATCCCCACCCCTTGGTGCCAACTCTGAACTGGTCCTGGCCCCCACGCTCTTGGTGGCTGTCCCACGGAGCACCCGCAGCACAAGGCTGCCGCCGGCAGGACACCGGGGGAGCCTGCAGCACCCACTGACCAGGGAGAGGGCATCAGCCGCACGTGGTGCCGCCTCCGGTGGCTCAGACAAAGGTGCCGACGGGGACGAGAGCAGGCGGTTCTGCCTGACACCCCGGCCGAAGCCCCTGCTGGGGAAACGCGCCCGAGACCGCCGGGACAGAGACCAGAGCTCGGCCCGTGGCTGCGGGGCGCCACGTGAGAAAACCACGAGGGGCTGGAAAGTGTCCCGGACGACTGCAGACTTCACGCAGAGAACTTTTTTTTGAAACTACACTGCCGGCTTCACGACAGAGAGACAGACAGGCAGAGAGACAGACATGGACGGAAGGACAACGTGGCAAGTCCACTGGAAATAAAATGACTGACTTCCCCGAGGACAGCCTGCCTCCTGTCGCAGGCAGGGAACACCCGAGCCGTGGGGCTTAGAACCTGTCCTCGGTGACCCTGCCCCGCCCTTCCCACGCCCCCAGGCGTGCCATCGTTTGACTCTGGAACAAACGGCTGCACCGCCACCCGCTGCAGGGACTCCGACCGGGTTCATCGCCACGTGTGCAGGGGAGAGGTACAAACCATCCATGTGTCGTGAGAAAACGCAAAGGACAAGTAGCCTTTGCTGGGACCGCTCAGTTCAACCACCACCGACTGGCCGTCTCGTGTGAAGGACAGGAAGACGCAGGCGCTCTCCTTCTCCGGGTCACAGGCCGAAGGGCTCCGAACACAGAACTTCTTGTTCCCACAGCCGGAGGCACTGAACTAGAAAAACGACAGGGGGAGGGGAGTCTTCGTTATCACACAGGCAGCTCGTCTGCAAGGACAGGTTTTAACGAGGCACCGTCTCATAATAGGATTCAAGTAAGGGAACAACGGATGCACCCCGGATTAGAATTAGAATGGACCGGGGTCACCGTGAGGTCGTGAACTTTCAAACTTAATTAATTTTAATTAAAATTTGGAAGGCACAGTAGTGGGGACTGTAATTACGCACAAGCATTAAGGTTCCTTTAATGTACAAAGTATTTCACTTTAATTACGTTCCCAAGCAAAGCTTCTGGTGAATTCTGAGAAACTTGTTCTTCGGGAATATGTCCACGCTGGCATTCTTGCCGAGAGGGTACCCTGTAGTTTTCAGAGCTGGAATTTTAAAAAAGCAAACAAGCCAAACCTTTGCAAAATTTTATATTTAGATCTTGGACTCTGCTTCCAGAATTCCACTCAAATTCGATATTAAAATAATGCAAGAGAAAAGGGACCCTCCTCTACCACTCCTGCATGCATCTATGACCACTCCCAACAGGAGTGACAGCTTAGCGCGAAGAGACAAGGACCATCCACAAGGACTCAGCCCAGGGCCTCTTGGGCCGGCAGGTAGGAGGAGAACCAAAACCGCCGGCTCTGCAATCCCACGGAGCCAACGAGCAGGCGTCTTGCTGGGACGTGCCTCGGCAGCACATTGCGGCAGACGGCTGAACGTCACTTCACGTAACCAGGTTTTACAGGAGCCGCATAGAACACACTCGTTTCTTCTTCTATTCTACCGACCCTTCTGGCCACCAGACATCGGGGGCGGGGGGCTTTCCCCACAGGAAGCGATTCTGCAGGTCTCCGTGGGTGTCCTGCAATTCGGTTCCACTCGGACTGTATTGACCTGAAGTTAGGGTCGGCCCCACAGGTGACGGGCTCGTCCCACAAGTCGGCCCCGCTTCAGAGGCCAGTCCCAAGTCCCGGGCTGCCCCTGCGCTTCGGACTGGTCAGCCACAAACCGGAGGTTCCTGCCGCCCCGGCCCCCCGGGTTGACAATGTACTGAGATGGCTCACAGATGTCAAGCAAAGGGCTGACTCACTGGATTACGGTTTGCTACAAAAGGACACAAGCCCAGGACCAGCCGGGAGGCACCTCCTGGGGTCGTTCAGTGCCCGAGGAGCGCCCTGAAACCCGTACCGCTTGGACTTCTGCAGAGGTTTATCACACTGGCATGACGGATTGTAATTCAGTGTTCAGCCCCTCTCTCCTGTCTGGGGAACGGGGGTTGGGGCCGAAAGTTCCAAGCTTCTATTCCTCGCTTGGTCTTTCCGGTGGCCAGCCCCATCCAGGAGCTGCCCGGAGTCCCCTCGTTAGCACAAAGCATGTTCCATCACCCTGGAAATTCCAGGGGACGTAGGCGCTCCGTGTCCGACACGCCCGTCACTCTGCAGTTTAAGGGGCTAGGAGCTCCGAGCGGGACCCAGGGTCACAGATGAGCCGGACCGAGGGCAGAGACCGATACCTGTGCGCACTGCTTATTGCTTCCCAGGAACCAGAGCAGGGCGGGGAACCGGCCGCTAGGGGCCGGGGAGCTGGGGCTCGGGGCCCTGCCCCCTCCTGGGCTCCACGGCACGCGCACCTTCGGCCCTGCGGGCTCCTCCTGCCCCGCCGGGGGCGCCCTCGCCTCACCCTGCGGCTCCAAGTGACCCCTCCCCTCCGCCCTGAGGGACTGGACACTCGGCGCAGAGACGCAACAAAAGCTCCCAGAGCGGAGGCCTCGTGTGTGTGTGTGTGTGTGTGTGTGTACCTGGAAAAATCACACTCTTGTCACCAGAGTCCCACTCGGGAGCTCAGGTCCAAACTGACCATTTCTTCCCCTAACGCAGCTTTTAAATGACTCAACATTAAGAGTAGAT
The DNA here is from genome assembly GCA_039655065.1 of Glossophaga mutica. Lineage (NCBI taxonomy): Eukaryota > Metazoa > Chordata > Mammalia > Chiroptera > Phyllostomidae > Glossophaga > Glossophaga mutica. The sequence goes on from CM077316.1 coordinate 3,671,971, forward strand.
CAACTATGAAGTAGTGCCAATGATGGAACTAAGTGTATGGCCAACAAAAGCACAGCATCCATAACAACATAATCAAATCTAATTCTGTCTACGGTAAAACGTGGAAGAAGAGGAAAATGACAAGGTATTGCACAGAAGTACAAGTGTTCTACTTGGTCTTCCCTGAAAGAACAAAGAGTTATAAAAAGATAAGGCAAGGAAAAGAAAACAGGAACTAATAATTTATTGAATATTCATTTAGTGCAGTGGTTAGAAACCTTCTATTTCACTATACTGTTCAATTCTCACAGTAATACTAGCTAAGGGTTAGACATTATTCTCATTTTACAGGTAAAGAAACTGAGACTTTGAGAATTAAGTAATTTGCCCGAAGTCACACACAAAGTAGGCAAGTCAGGCTTCAGGCTCAAGTTCGCTCTTTTCAGCCGTGAAAACCTGCCTTAAGGCATTTTTCATGATATCAGCTTCAGAAGTCAGAGGTCCAATTTATCAGAACTGCCTTCGATAAACCTGTCTGTTTCTAATATTCATCCCCATTTGCGGGATCTGTCTCCTTGGCCGTAACTCTTCTGACCCAGGGGCCCACGTGGAGTGCCCCCTGACCAGCCCGTGGGGGTCCCTGCACGCCAGCCCGGAGAATTCCCCGGGACTCGAGGGCCTTCCTGAGCCGAGACTGTGCTCCAAACCCTGCCTAGAAGGAGCTTAAGCTTCGAGCTCCCTCTCCACGTTTGATATTTGGTGGTAGAAAGAGAGAGTGAGCGAGAGCGAGAGAGAGTGAGCGAGCGAGAGAGAGCAGGAGGGAGGGAGGGAGGGAGTTCTTGCTGCTGCTTCATCGGAGGAAAACTCGCCCGCCGCTCGTAGAGACTGGGTGTCAATGCCACGACCACGGCCTGAACGTGCAGGGTCCTGCAGCCCCTTCACTCTGACCTGCGGGTCGCCATGTGGCATGAAGGCCCCCTTCAGAGTTCCCCCAGAGAACCCGAAATGCTGCCAGCCCGCGCCGTGCAGCTGGGTCTGCTGCAGCTAGAGCACACCCCACCAAGCCCAGAACACGGTGTCCAGGGCGGCCACTGTTCCGGGCTGCTCCCAGGAAAACCGTCAAGGTCACTTACCGGTTTGGTTAAGTGGGAGACTGGAGGCAAGGTGGACAAAGGTGCGGCGGTAGCTTCCGGTGTTGAAAAGGGAGGTGCGTTTGGCTGGGAAATCACAGGACTAGGGATCTTCACCCAGTAGGTTTTATACTTCTCAACGACCGTGGCTCTGAAATGCAGTACCAGGGAGGTTAGACAGAGCCCTGACCGTGGCCCATCACAGGCGAAGCAAAACTTTAAAGGGAAGAAAGGGAATGAAATAGGGATGCACAACTTCGAAGTCCTCAACAAATCCCTGGCGACTCCCTTCCCTCCCCCTCCCCCCCTTCTCTGTCTTGTTTGCAGGGCAGCTCCCGAAGCCAGACCCAAAGACCGAACCTCACAGACTCCCCCCGACGTGGAAAGTCTACCACTGCTCACTCATCTCGCCGTGCTCTGCTCCGAGGGCACGGAGAGCAGACCACCAGAGCAAGAGGCTACGCAGAGGCTGCAGAAGCCACCGTCCACTGCAGGTGGGTGACACCCCTTTCTTCGCAGGTCACGTGACCCACAGGGGCACAGCCGTGTTATTTACCGAGCGCTGGGACCTTGTACGCAAGGCGGAGCAGGAAAGGGAGACAGTCCGAGAGGGCAACCGCACGGCAGCCCTGAGGAGCCGCCCGTCCTATCGGATGCCTGCATTCTGCTCGGGTCAGGGCACCAGTGCCCTGACAATCTAATCTGCAACTGATAACGCTGCACAAAAGTCACCCGCATTTCAGGACCGTTTCCTTTGGCTTCATAGTCTCACGCCGATAAGGGAGCAAATCAATAAAAGTTGTAGCCCAGCTCCCTACGGACTCAAGGATTATGGACAATGGCTCCTATGATGTGACAGGAAGGTGACGCCTCCTTCACTCAACAAATGAAGAGTCTATGAAGAGCCTCCCAGGAGGGGGCCTGTGCCAGGTGCTGGGGGTACACGGGTGGAGAAACAGAACGAGCAGGACCCCTCTTACATCGTGGAGGGGCTGTCAGAGCTACCCCGAACGTCCCCTATCCAGGTGAACGTCCAACGGGCATAAAAACACAACGCGGACCATTATCACGTCAGCTGTCCCAGTTCCAAAGTTGCTAACTCTGCTTTCCACTCACAGAAACTGTACGTGATTCGGGGCGCTCTGCGGAGCATTCCAGTGGACTTTAATCTCTGTCTTCTTGTGTGGGTTGGTGTGGCTCACCGCTGACCCCTGAAACGAGATGGCAAAGCGCTATCAATCGGTTTCGTGATAGCTCAGCAGGGCCGGAACTACTGCGGTTTGGTGCAGAAATTTATTTCTGCACGACCTTGACATTCCGGCAAAGACCATTTGATTTAGAACTGGGACTCATGTACTCATGTAGACTGGTTACGACCAGATTAGCAGCTGGCTCTGGGACTAGATTAGAGTCAGCAGAAATTTAAGAACTACAGAGACTTACGAATCCTGGGTGCGTTCATGCTCTGTATACTTGCTTATTATTTCATTTATGCTATAAATTTGTATTCCCTCCATTCATACACACAGATAGTACACAGGAGATTCATCAAAAGAAAAAGTTCCTGCCTCCGAAGACGCAGTAACTATAGTTCAGTGATCGCTTTCTCTCGAACAACCTTATCTCCCGCGTTCCTTCACCTGGCCGCTTCCTACTCCTTCCGTGAGGCCCAGCTTTGGGGTCCTCTCCTCCAAGAAGCTCGCTCGCCTTTCATTCCCTCGGGCGTGTGTGTGGCACCCCAGCCACGCTTCCCCGTCCTGCACGTGCTTCTAACGAAGGCATCACAGTGTCCTACTCAGGTGTCGGCCTTCTCTCCACGCTCTACCCGCGTGCCACATGTCACGTGCTCACCTGCTTACTTATGTGAAAGGCCATGAGCTCGTCAAGAAGCAAGAGGAAGCCTGGTTCTTCGCCCTATCCCTTGCAGCCAGGACAGTTTCTGGCACAATAAATGTTTGTGAAACGAATGAATAAACGACAAAAATTAGATTCCTGTCCCTCTCTAGAACTCTATCATCGACACTTACACACCCTTCAAAAACCAGTATAACAAGGGTCAATGTTACGTAAAGTATCCAGAGCTACACACTCTTCAAGCTACAGCCCTAAGATGCTGATGTGCACGAATATTTTGCCAGCAGTAACAGGAGAGCGCGAGCTGGACCACTGCGAATCGACTTCGATGGCTGCGGTCCCTGGGCGATGTCGCCGTTTGCCTGGCAAACGCCACCCTCCTGCGAAGAGACCCGCGGAAGCCGACAGAAACCAGTCTCAAACTGAGTGCAGACCTGTCTGTCTTCACAAGTCAGGAGCTGGGACACTTCACTGTCGATCAGCGTGAAGGAGCCGACAGGAGGGCCGTTCAAATCCTCCGCGTTCCGCGCCTCCAGGAGAAAGCCTTTGAACTCCGGCCCGGACAGCGTGACTGCGGCACCGACGACAAGGCAGGGTGAGCGGTTAGGGGCTCCCCGAAGGAAGCTGTTCGGAGGCCGCGCGCCAGTTAGAACCCGGCGGGCACTCAAACCCGAAGCTGCGGCCCGACAGAGGACAGCGGGAAGCGTGCTCTACACGGTGTTCCGAGCCCGGTCCCACCCGGGACCCGGCTCCGTGAGACGTTACGGCCGGTCTGCAGGGGGCAGGGGGCAGGGGGCAGGGGGCGGTCGGGGGCTGGGCCCTGAGGCCGGATTAGTTGGGAACGTGCAGGACGGAAGTATTTGTTTCTTCACTGCCGATCCTTAGGCCTTTACCAGCCTGACCGTCCGTGCAGGGCGAAACTCTAACAGGTATAGTGCAGGAAACACAAGGTGCGTCTTGCATGTGCTCCTCTGTTAGAGAGAGCCTGTTAATAGTCTGCATTTCTAGCGTTGCAGAAAATGCTGTTTTCAAAAGATTATTATAGATACACCTTTAACAGCCAGCCTACATTCTGCCAGAAGAATTGGGATGACAGAAGAGATCGCACTACGTGAAGAAAGATAGAAGTTCAATAAAAGGGAGGAAGACAAGGGCTTATTATGTCTTGAACCAGATACAGTGAACTTTCTTTGCTTTCCCATTGAGGCAAAAGTACTGTTAACGAAAACATATTACGTATGATAAGCACGTATTTTAGAGCCTGTCCTGAGTGGGGGGTGAGTGAACGGCTCCACGCAGAAACGTCCGTGTGAGACTGACGAGGGGCATCTTACCAAACGGGTGACGGGCTGTGACTGGGACCGTGTGACGGCAACACGGGGAAAGAATGAAAGGGAACCCAGCAACAGCGAGCCCGGCCAGTACCTTCGAGGCGATCCCCCGGCGCGAACCTGGCCTGACTCACAGCGACGCTGTGCACAGGGTTGGGGTGCGGGGTGTGGCTGTGCCGAGGAACCATGTCGTGGCAGGACTCGGTGACTTGTCCCTCGGGGTAGGGAGCCACCACGGCGACTTGCAGCAGGAGGACGGCGGCACCAACGGCAAGTCCCAGCACCACCATCTCAGAACGGACAGGAAAAGTGCGTTACTGTCGGTGTCACTGAAATAGAACGGGTAACCTTCGTGCCACCGGGCGGCAGCTCCAGAGAACCACCCGCTTCCGCAACCAGCTAACCGAATGCTCCCGCACGTGTGACCAAAGGCACACGCCGGGGAACGTCTGACCCGGGGTCGGGCCTCTGCTCGCTGCCCGTTGCCCACTGTGAGCCTTCACGCCCATCCGCTTAAAGCCTCCGCTGCCTTTCCAGGGACAATGAGAAGACGCAGGCCATCTTTTCAATGTTATTTTCGTAATCCTCACTTGAGGATTTTATTATTATTATTATTATTCATTTTAGAGAGAGAGGAAGGGAACGAGAGACAAATATCGGTGGGAGAGGGAAGCACCCATCAGTTGCCCCCTCCACGTGCCCCCAGCTTGGACCGAACCTGACACCCTTTGGTGTGTGGGGGCGTCGCTGCAACCAGCTGCACCACCCGGCCAGGGCGTGTCCCAGCTTCTTGCACAAGGGGTGACCGGCCTTTTGGCAAATTCCTGGAGGCAGCGAATGTGCCCCACTTTGCTGCCGTTTCGCAACAGCGAGCAGACCACACTGAAAACAGCGCCCGTGCAACTTGTCAGGGCTCATCCCTTTCAACAAAACCTTCCTTTAAAAGTCTGGCTCGTGTTGTGGCTAAACCACGGGGCCCGATTTCAGTCTCCTGTCCCTGCACGGTCGGGTCCGTCGGAGTGCAGGTCGCCACCTCCTCCTCTTTTTTTTTTTTTTTTTTTTAAATTCAGAGGAAAAAGAAAATTTCTGAACTGAATCATTTACCTTTGCGAGGACATGCTCCCGACAAACTCATTTAGGAATTGAAAAATCCCCACTGCCCCTAGGGCAGCATGCAAAAACCTGAGGGCGAGGCTCTGGGAAAATCCGAAGGCACACCAGGGGTGGGGGTTGGTGGCAGCTAAAAGTTCTACCTTGAAAGACCCTTGAAAAACCAAGTAAGCCTCCAAGTAACCTTCATACAGGTAATTGTGTCTTTCTGTGTAAATATAAAAGCGAGTTCCCATAGTTTCAAATTAAAAAAAAAAAAACCCACACAGTTATGCCTCAATTAAGTCACTGTTCTTCAGGACCTTCAGGATCCCCAACGCGGCTCTACTCCGAATCACCCCCTCGCTAGGACTAACGCTCCTCGGTCAAAGTCACAGGGACAAGTTCTGACCGCACTCCTTAGTGTGGGTGAGCCCCACACAACCTGCGGAGCGCCGTGTGCTAATCAAACGTCCACCCTGTGTCGCCCACTGCCCTCCCTCCCCCCCCCAACTAGCCCCCTGCTGTCCCTGAGCTAGATTCCATTTTTAAACGCTTTGCTTTGCAAAGATCTCTGACAGGAGAACACAGAGAAACACGTACCTTTGGAAGCAAGACAGCCGGCCAGCTTCCGGTTCTGTTACAACTTGTATCACATTTCAGCAGCTGGGTGGAGCCAGCTTATCCCGCCACCAGAAGGAACTTCTCCCAAAGGAAGCAGCCAAACTAGATTCGCAAGGCCAGTACCCCGTGCTGTTCTAGGGCTCCAGTTCTGGGAACTGCGAGTTCTGTTTTACGCGGAGGAACGGTTTTTACCAACTGGTAATTTGTTTTTCCGAGAAATTTGTGTTTTTGTCTTTAACTACAGAAGCATTTGAAAATATGCAATAGAATGCTAAGACAAACTAAAGAACCTACTCAATATTAGGTAGGGTGGCCAGACTTAGCCAATTAAAATACAAGGGACCTGAGGAAATTTGAATTCGTGCAGACTTATACCAAAAAGTGATTTCAATTTACTGGGCGTCCTGCATTTTATCTGGCAACTCTCTGTAGGAAGTCGGAGTAAACACAACAGCAAACTGTTTCAATGAACCACAAAAGACGTAACGGGAGCAGATTGCATAGAACTGAAACTTTGGAGAGTGCGAATATCGCAGAGCTAAAGGATTATTTTCTTTTGGAAACCTTATGCTGAAATGTAGGAGTTTCGTTTGTTTTTTAAGCCTTTAATCTTGATTTTCACAAGATTCTTTTGCAAAAATAAAAATAAAAATAGCATTAGGAAAGGGCAATGTACCTGAAAATGTTAAACACCCGGCTTCAGACGATGACTAACACGTGCAGCCTGCAGAGTGGACCCCCACCCCCACCCCACACGCCTGGGTCCCAGGCCGACAACCAGCAGCAGTCGACTCTCTCAACCACTCTTCCCTCTCTCTCTCTCTCTCTTTTTTTCCAGTATATTTTACTGAGGAGATGAGCGAGGGGGAAAACGCCATCACTCTAATCTTTCTGCTTAAGAACTAGTCCCAGTGAACAAAGGCCCCTCTGCAGGAGTTTCGAGGGACTTCAGAGAACAGCTAGGCACAGCCAGAGCCGTTTCCCCTGCAGCCGCGTGGACCCCGACAGATTAAAGGAACTCGGCTGACCCTCAGTTCCAATGCAGAGCCTTGCAGAGCCTGGGGTGGTGACAGGGTTTCTGCAGCTATAATTAGACCCTTTCCAGGAAGAGTCCCCAAGGAGTGGACACTGTGAGCTAAAAGCACAATTAAAAAAAAAAAAAGTCCATGAAACAAGTAACTCTCAGAATAGGTGATCATAACCTTTCATCCTTAAGGGCCCTCTGGATGCAGCAGGGCCTACGGAGGGACTGAACTGTGGCTGTTAGCAGGTGCCCCCGCCTCCCGTCCCCCCTCTGCTCCGCCCCGCCCCCAGCCAGGCTCAGCCTCTCCCTGAAGGTCCCCTCCCCCCGCCCTCCCAAAGCTCACCTCTGCCGGCTCCAGCCGCATGGGCTACTGTGTGTCAGCTGTCAGAAAGGAAACCAGACTCATTAGCATGGGCAATGCCGTCTGGACTCCCAGAAGCTGGGAACTCAGTCGTATTTACACAGTGACATAATTACCTGTTTGAAGGTTACGTGGAGCCTTCCCTGGTTTTTAAAGTGTCTTCCAAGGTAGAAATTTCAGCCTCCACCAACCCCCACCCCTGGTGTGCCTTCAGATTTTCCCAGAGCCTCCGCCCTCAAGTTTTCCAGCCTTGTCATGCTGCCCTAGGGGTAATGGGCGGTTTCCAATTCCTAAAGGAGTTATGGGGAGCATTTGCTTGCAAAGTGAAATGTTTCCCTTCAGAAATTTTATTTTTCCTCTGAATTAAAAAAACAGGGGGGGGGGGTGCGAGCCCTGCCCTTGGACAGCGGGGAGACTGGCTCTCCCCAAACACTTTGATCTCGGGACCACTTTACAACTCTCAAAAACTGCTGTAAACCCCCGAGACTTTCGTTTACGTGGGTAACATATGGCAGTATCTATTATATTAAAAATCAAAACAGAAATATTTACACTCTCATTCACAAATTCATTTTTTAAGTGAAAAACACACTCATTGCATGTTATCATAATACTTCTCACTCTGGCTTTGGTGATTGTTTTAGAGAATAAGAACTCAAGAGAGTGGCGCTGTTTTCATTTTTGTGTATCTCTTCCTTGCCTGGCTTACTGTAAGGCAGCTGAATTCCCATATCTGCTTCCTTACTCAATCTGCTCTTAGGTCAGAGAACCCAGGCGGCCCTCGGAAAAACGCCACCGTACGTACGCTCACAAAGAGACTGAAAGCAAGGAAGGCAAATAAAGTGTAGCAAGAACAATAATTCCCGTCCATTGAGCCCCTTGACCCAGGAACATGTATTACGCTGAGTCGCACAATGAGTCCAAGTGAAAGGCATTTATTTCTGTGGACGTCCGACGGCTGAGGATGCTGAGGGGACGAGAGGCTGGGTGCGCTGCCCGAAGGCAGGCAGGGGAGCGTGGCAGACAGGGTTCTGAGCCCGATCTCCCAGCCCCGCTACCGAACCTCACTGCCAAGTGTGAATGTGGCCCAGCGGGCCACCCGACAAAAGTTCCCTTCCTACCACGCTCAGCACTTCATCAAAGATTGCACCAAAGGAGAAGAGCGTCTCAAACTGAGTAGCCCCTGCTCCGGCTCAGGAAGTCCAAACCCAACACCTACAGTGGCCTTGTCCTCCCTGGGCCTGTAATGGTGTCCCTGTCACCCGAACAGCCAAATGCACCCCCCACACACACCCCCGGCTCCACTGCGGTCCTCTGGCTTATGTCCCTACCACGTCTCCCCTGGGCCACAGTCGCCGGCCACTCAGGGCCTCCAGCTGCCCATCAACCTAACCAGCGCTCATGTTCATTCATCTTCCTCCGGTAGAAGCCACAGCGTGTAATTCTCCTGCTCAGAGAATCTTCACTTACTGCCTGTTACGGAATGAATGAATGTCCGGATTCCAGAGGGTCAAGTAAAAAAAAATAGCTATAAAACACAATACGTGGCACAAAGACAAGTATTTAATAAACAGTAGTTAAAAGGGAAAAAAAGTTCTAAGGGTTGCTTTGTCAACGAAAGGCCGCATCTCCCCAGGGCGATGAACAATCAGTCGTTCCAAAGTCACCCGCAGACTTCTCGCCAAACTCTGTTCCCGAAGTCCGTGTCCTACTCGTCCTCTGACAGCGCCATCCCCGGCCTCCGATCAGTGGCGGTGACTCAATTCGTGTTTCTCTCCCCCACCAGTTCCAGGGCGTTTGAAGGAACACGGCCTGTTCCTTAAATTACTCAACGCCATGTGACTGCCCCGTGATGCCGGGTCCTGGGGACGTCCGCACGTTTACTCACACCCCCCGGGGGAGGGCAGCGGCCCGTGACTTCAGAAAGGCAAACGGCACCATGACTGAGACCCAGTTTCGACTCATGGAGATCAAGTTAATCCCTTCCAAAGTGTTCCGTAGTATTTCGCCATCACTTCCGTGTGCCGTAAAAGCACGTGGGGCTGCTCTGAAGTCGTTCACTCCCGTGTATATGCCCAGCGGGTGGCTCTTTGTGGGAACAGGACGCGGCCTCCTGTTACTTTCCAAGTGAGCTGCGGCTTCGCTCGCCGTGACGCACCGCCCCGCTCACTGCCGAGTGCGTACCCACTCACTCCTGACGGCAGCGTTAAACACCAGGGCCCCCTCCCCATTCGCAGTGATAGTCAAACCACGCCACCACACAGTCCCAAAGTGGCGGCGGGAAGCGGGAATACTGCCTCGATCTGCTGTGTGTGGCTGTGATTAGAGAAACGCTTCTGGGTTCGGATGGAATGAAGTGATTCGCTTTCTAGAAAATTCCAAGAGGGCAACGAGCTGGCGCGCTGCCCCTCCCTGGTAGAGACTAGCACTGCACCTTTGAGCCGGCAGAGGGACTCGGCGGGCGCTTGGCCGAAAGGGACTGCGACCAGGCAGCGGCGCACAGTGAGAACACTGCGTCAGCCTGGACAAGTCGCTGTCCTCCCCGCCTCTGCCGCCTCGAGGGGGACAGTGAGAGGCTACAGCCAGAACGGCAGATTCTCCGAGGTCTCGGGCCAAATTGTGAGTGCGGGTTTCTGACGGGCAAGAAGGAACACAAAACAGGCCCGTAAACCCCTAGGTTTTTTAGAATAAGAGGTCACTTTCTTAAAAAAAGGAATTATCACAGTTAATCTATGAATTCCTGTCAAGCACCTACTATATGACAAAGACTGTGCCAGGCACTAACTTACATCTGTGAGAAGGGGCACTTCGGCTACTCTCTATGTTGCGGTACCTAAGGTGGAAGATAGATGGATAGATGGATAGACAGACAGACAGACAGCGGACAGACAGGACAGGAGCTTCATTCAACGCAGGCCTGCAGACACACGGCCCTCCTCGCTCTCCAGACGCTGTGCCCCAGCTGGCTCTCTGCCCGATACCCGGCACCGTGTGTTTTACAAAGACAAGTGTGCTCTGTGCTGGAGGGAGCACACCCACTCCCCCGGCTTCCACTGTCTCCTTGATGTTAATAAGCACCTATACACAATTACCACCCTCACCTAGTAAACTCAAGCCCTGCGTTCCTAGCTGCTTCCAAGGTGACTGAAGGTCTCACCGTTCAAAAACAGAATTCACTGTGTTTTCTCCTGTGTCACACTTGCAGTAGGCTGAGTGATGCCCCTCCCCCGCCAAAGATATCCCCATCCAAATTCCTGGCACCTATGAAGGTTACCTCACAGGCCAAGGGTTGGGGGGAGGGCATCTTGCATCTTTAAGTGAAGGATCTCGAGATGGAGAAATGTCCCAGGGTTATCTGGGTGGGCGCCAACTGCAACCACAAGTTTCTTAAAAACAGAGAGGCAGTGGGAGTCTTCCCAAAAGAGAAGGCAGCGTGACCCTGCCCCCCCAGGTCCCCCACCGGGTAAAGTCGGAGTGATGCGAATGCGTCACAACGGAGGAAGGTTCCCGCCCAGCGTGGCATGCCGCGGTAGGGACTGGGCCGACACCCTCGATCCTCCTCCCGGGAACTCGAAAGGCAGAGGTTACACGTGAGGTCTCCCCTTCCCGTAAGTGGTAGGGGATGGGCACCCAGAAAGGTCTTGTTTCGCCTTCCCCCCTCCAACTGCATTTGCATTTCCGTCTACGTTAAGGCCCATTACTCACGACAAGGAAAACACGGCTGACGTTCGTATCCTCTTTAATGACACCGAGAAGGGATCACAGACCAAAGTGAACGGTTGTCTCCGCCCTGCCTGGTGCTTAACAACATCTCCATGGGTCACGAGAAAGGGCGGAACGTCGGTGCTCGGGGGCCGCAACCAGTGGCTTCTGCCGTCGCCTGCCCATTAGGTTCCAGTACATTTAAATTTCTACCGTGCCTGTTCTTAAGTCAATTAAAGAAAACAAAAAGAAGAAACTAAAAAAGATCGGGGAAAGGAAGAAAATAGCATCTATTCAGTAATAACCTGGTTTTTATTTACTAAATGTTAACAATGAAAGAATAATATAATTTCCTGTAGAATTTTGCTTCAGTAGCTCTTGGGCTATGTGACTTTTTAAAGCATCATTTATTTACAAGTTGACGTGGGTCCCCTCCTGTTAAGGAAAAGCCTTTAATATATAGAAATGTAAAGTAGTCTTAATACTTAAAAAAAAAAAAAACCAACCCTACATTCTCCACAGTGAGAATGACAAGGAACAGATTTGCCAGCTGAATAAAATATCGTTGGTAACAGTTGCAGTAAACGCTGGCAGTTCACCTAAGCTTTTCTGCAGGAATCCTTTGTCTCCGTCGGGTAAACCTTTGAAGTTGTGGGATGTGGACTTTGAGAATACAGATAGAGCCGGGACTACGATGAGGTCCCCCCCTCCGGAGCTCCTGCTGCGGGAGCTGCCTGCCTGAGTGTGCACAGAGGAGCAACCACGGAGGGGTGTCTCCCGGCGGACAAAGCGGGGAGCACACATCCTGGACGGAGAAAACGGCAGGTGGGGCGCAAACGCCGCTGGTTTCAGGCGTGTGTGAAGCAGCCCCGAGTGCTCGAGGAATGGAAAATACTCCCAGTGCCCTGAGAACGGGTAGACCCAGGGGAACGGGGTGCCCGCCCTTCGCCCCCACCTGCGGACGCAGTGTTCACCACGTTGAAGACAGGAGCAAAAGCCTGCAGGTGCGTGGCCCCCGAAGGCAAATGCCGAAGGGGAGACCCCGCCCAGGCAACCACAGGCAAGCCCCAACGGGGTCTTCCTGAGATGAGTGGGAAAAGTCGAGCTGCGCCCCGAGCAGCGGAATGGGAGTGCGGATCAGATGGACCAGAATCTCCCTGGGCAGGACGGGCTGGCTAGGCCAGTCAGGGCTCCTAATGCGTAAAATGCAGCCAACCCATCCCCTCCCTAAGGCTCCCCAGGGTCCGAGGAGGACGCCCGTCTGGTCTCGTCACTTCTGCCACCCTCCGCTGGTCACAAGCTAGTCACAGGTCCCCCCACACTCAAAGTGCAGGGGTGACCCAGGCATGACTGCTAGGAAACAGATCCCTGGGGACCGTGCTGGAGCCTCGCTGACTCACCCTGACTCATCAAAAACTGTGCCCTGCTTCAACACAGAGCAACGCCGCAGAGAAAAGCAGCTCCTGGCGGAACCGCGCCTCCGTGAGCCTGAAAGCGCAGGGAACCACGGGGGACTCGGGAGACAACCAGGGGCTGAAGAACTCTTTGCATTTCGGCTTAGAACCAGCCCCAACGGCTCTCAGGTGTGCATGCAGTCATCGCTGACATCCACACGGTGGCAGTAGCTGCCAGGACACCAAGTGTTAGGGACGGGCTCCGGAAGAGCTCATTGGAGTTCCTACAGGGCCACCCACTGTGTCCCCTCCCTAAATTCCTAAGACGGTAGGAAGGGCTTCAGGGAGGGAGGAAGGAGGAGGCCTCCAGAAACACTTAGGAAGATGTCTCCTACCTTGTACCAGCAGCCAAACAATGCCACACTGGGTCTGGCTTGAAGCCAGCCTGGTTCAGAGTCGACACGCCTGGGGAACCCCCCCCCCCCCGGAGCGGGGGAGCAGGGTAGGAAGTATGGAATGCAATGGGGAATATTGTCTCTACAAACGGGAGATATGAAGAAGAAAGGCTCAGTGTCCTGTGCACCGTCAACACACACACACACACACACACACACACACACACACACCCTGCTGTATAGAGATTCACAGCTAGCGGGACCCAGTCGGAGTGGGTGGGTCTGACACCAACGAAACAGCAGGAAACTCCGTAGATGGGAAGCTCCAGGGGAAGTGTTATCATCCGAGAAGCTTTCTTACTTGTGTTCAGGCATCAACTCAGAAACAGTACTAAGGCCCCTCCGACTACATCGTCTTCATCGCCCACACCCAGGGAGGGGGCGCTGGCAGGGATGGAGGGTCCGGCGGGGGTAGTTTGGGTGGTCGAAGTGGACAGGCCTCACAGCTCTGCTCTCCCTCTGGGTCACAGAATGCTCCCTTTTGTCGACAAGTGTGAGACGTGCTTGGTTTTACAGGAATGGCGAGGGTTAAAGCTAGCGAGTCATTTTCTCCCTTCCAGACGTGTGCGCACACTTTCCTCTGGGCTACAAACACGTGTCGCTAGAACACCAGCAACTTGAACGGAGTGGCCGGCCTGGCTCCCCCGTGGTGGCCGCGGGCTCCGAGGGGGGCTCTCACCCAGTCCCGGGGGTTTTCGTGCCACTTATGACATCAGGGTCCTGGGCCTCCGCACTGAACCCAGACTCCTCCATCCGACTACACCACGGCACCCCCACGTGGATTTCCAACGTATGTTTCACGTCTAACACGTCCAGAAACGAACTCCGGAGCAGCCCAGACCCGCCCCATCGCCGATTTTCCGGACCCCGTTTAATGGCGACGCCACACTTCCCATTCTTGGTCTAAAAATCCGAAGTCCTGCCGCTCCCTCTCTCTCTCATCCCACCCACCAGGGAGCCCCCCACTGACTCTGCCTTCGAACTCTAACCCGAGCCGGACCCTGCCGACCGCCAGCACTGTGGCCACCTCCCCTGGAGCGGCCCCCAGGGAGGCCCCTCACGTGTGCCTTTGCCCTCCCCCAAGCCGCTGCCGCCCAAGCAGCCACGGTGACATGGTCTAAGCAAATCAGATCGGGTCCCTTTGTGTGTCTGGAAGCCCTGGGTGGTGGCTTGCGGCACTGAGAGGAACAGCCGAGTCCTTCCAAGCAACCGTCTACACAGCAACCTGCTCTCACTCCCTCTCTGCCTTTCTCTCCGGCTCTGGCCACCCCGGCCGCTCACACACAGCTGTCGTGCCCCTCCCTGAGGACTTCGTCCCGACCAGGGGACACGCAAAAGGAGGCTTGGGGGAAGCGGGCCAGGACAGCTGCCAGCAGAGGCCTGTCCATGTCTGTCCCACGGCGCTCCAGGGCGCTATGTCCTCCCCAAACCACAAATGCCGGCCTCCACTGAGTCTTTTAAACACTGGGGTTTGAAAAGAAGCTCCCACCTGTGTGGGTAAGTGGGCGGACACAGGGCTCCTCCCCACCCTCGGGCAGCCCCCACCCCCGGACCCGGCCGTCTGCTGGGACCTGCCAACAGGACGGTGGCACCGGTGAGGACACCCCGAGAGGAGCTTCGCGGTTTACCCAGCCTCCCGTGTGTCTTTGTGCAGAGCCCTTGTCTCCACACACCTTCGCCTGTGAGCCCTGAAAAGAAATCTAAAAACTATGCATCCTTCACGAATTTTTTAAGTTGACAACCTAACATTTTTAAATATGGTTAAAAGTTTATGTATCCATGGGTTAATATTACTTTAGTGCTAGAATGAGTCAGGATTAGCTATTCCTGTTTTTCATTTACATTTATAACACCAAAATACTTTGTTATTGTCTTTAAGTAATGACGATGAAGTTTTTTTAGCAAAACTTAAATATATTAAGTATATATTATGCACCTGATCATTAAAATAAACTTACGAACATCTTAGGGGGGGTTAACCTTAATAGAGCTGGTGTTCTGAAATTTAGAGCACTATGCGATGGGAGATTTTTAGAACATCTTTTCTACATCCCCTACATATTGGTAGAGGTCCTGCTTTTCAATCAGTAATGAGGTGATAAAGATTAAATGAGGTCATACGGGCGGGGCCCTAACCCAACAGGGTCAGCGCCCTTGTAAGAAGAGGCAGAGACCACAGAACTCGCTTGATCTCTCTCTCTCCTTCTCTCTCTCCCCGCCTCCTCTTTCCCCCTCCCCCTCCACTTTTCCAGGACACAGCAAGAGGATGTCCGTCTGCAAACCAGGACAGCGCTCTCGCCAAGAGCAAAATCATTCGGCGCCTTGACCTCAGACCCCCAGCCCCCAGAACTGCGAGGAGCACATTCTGGCGTTGCAGCCGGCCTGGCCGAGCTGCTGTGCCGTGGCGGCCTGAGCCTGAGCTGACTAACGCAAGTGGTGATGTACTCCTGTATCAGTATCTCTTCGAGGCCTTGGATTTGCTGCATCATCACTGCCGCCGTGACAGGGCACAAATTCCTAATGTCTAATAATCCGTAACGATCAACGAGCCCGGAGACCTGGGCGTCGGGTGAGTACTCGCATGTGACGCCTGCAGAGCTGAGCCTGCTTGTCAGATTTCTATTGGTTTCTTACCCTGCCATCAAAAAGTCAGTCCTTGCAAGTCTGTTTACAAGATCTGGGATAGTTTACAGCTAAAATGGTTTATTGTTACGTGATGCTTACTCTCTAAGAGTAAGATGTTTGTTTTCATTATCTGTTATGAAAAATTATTTCTACTTCTCATGTATTTAATACAGGAATTTGAATACACTCTTCAAATTTTTAGTATTTTGAGTCAAAAGCTCTGATTTCGCTACTTCCGTTACAATTAATTCAACCAGCATAAGATACTGTTTGAATGTCCCTAGAATTAGAAAATCACCATTCTTCTCCTAGCATAGGCTGTGCAAGTGAAAATTGTGAATGAGTAGAATCAGTTTAATACCACAATGTAAAATCTCTATTTTTTCTTTTTTTTTTTAAGTCACTCTTTTTTTTAAGATTTTATTTATTTTTAGAGAGAAGGGAAGGGAGGGAGAAAGAGAGGGAGAGAAACATCAGTGTTTGGTTGCCTCTCACATGGCCCCCACTACTGGGGACCTGCCCTGCAACCCAGGCATGTGCCCTGACTGGGAATCGAACCGGCAAAACTTCGGTTTGCAGGCCCGCGCTTAATCCACTGAGCTGCACCAGCCAGGGCAAATGTCTATTTTTTCATCTACATAAATGGTATGTCGATCTTTTGAATATGTGTTACATTTACAAAGCATTTCCCAAGCACTTTCATTTACACGTACTTTGTATAAATGTGCACACTTACACGTTTACACACCCTGACAGTTATCACATGCCCAGTATATGTACTGGGGGGAAAGGGTGAGCAAAAGTCGTGGGAGCCGCGGATGAAAAACCTCGAAAATCACAGCCGAGATTTGTATACATAGTGCCCACTGCCTCCAGCCACCACTGCAAGCGCTGTCGATACAGTAAATCGCTTAAGACTCAACAACCCTTAAAGGTAGGTCCTATTACGACCCCCATTGGAGACGTGAGAAAACTGAGGCACCGGGAATTTAAGAGGCAGGATTCTAAGTTTTGGCTCCCGTACCCTCCATGGGTGCTGGGTGCTCTCCACCCTCAGCTACCCTCCGCGGCCTCACTGATCGCCCAAGGAGCCGTAAAACCGCGCTGCGCGGGGGGCCACATGCAGGAGCCGCACACCGCAGGGGCCTGGAAAGGCCGCCCGGAGAGGGCTGGTAGCCTGTCTGGAGGCAGGAAGGCCCGGGGCCGGCAGTGTGCTCGGGCTAAGTCCTGAAGGAGGCTCGGAGGAGGCCGAGGCCGGGGAGAGGCGCACTCTAGGCGAAGAGCCCGAGGGAAAGGGCCCTGCGCTGGAGCAGAGTGAGGACAGGGGAACGCACCTGCCGTGGCTAGTTGCCTCGCCCAGGGCTACCTACACGAGGGCTGAGGATGCAGGTGAGGTGCGGGGACCAGAGGGGTGAACGGTGGATCGTTCAGGCCCTTGCAGGCCAATTTAAGGAACACCCTCTTCATCTTTCTCTGCACTGTCCTGATTAAAAACTGGCTTCCCCTTCGGAAGGCAGAGCCAGAAGCAGGCTGCCCCTGTAAACCGGAAGGCCCTCCGCAGAGATAGGTACTCAGCAACTGCGGGAGAGGCGTGGCCCTGTGTCCAGCGTTTTGGTCCCGAGACGCACGGATTGGCCGGTGCAGCGGACTGGAGCCTGCTCCAGGTTGTCGCGGGGAGCAGAAGCATAGAGATGGAAACGACACCTCTGGATGTGGGTGAGGTTCCCCAGAGAGAGCCGAGCAAGACGGGAATACCAGCACTTAGCTGTCCGTTGGGCCTGCAAAGGCGATTTTAGGAAGGGAGAGAAAGGAAGAAGGGAGTTAGGGAACGATCTGAGAGCTAAACAGAAAATCATGGGAAGCCTAAGTCATTGGAAGCGAAAGGAAAAGGTTTCCAGAAGGGAGAGGTGGACGGGGTCAGATGCCACTGAGGGGTCCAGTGAGATAAATGAGACTCAGCGTCCCCGAAGTCGTCGGTAACCTTAACAGGCGCCGTGGGGACAGAGCCACGATTCCCGACTGGAGTCAGCTCCGCCGCACAGCGGCCATTTGGCAACGCCTGCAGACCTGGCTGGTAGTCACGGCGGGCTGCAGCGCTTAGCGGACGCCGCAGACAAGACAGGAGGGGAAGGGCGTGGGGGCCGCCACAACACACGGTGGGATCTTAGCTGGGCAGGACCGATGGGTGGGAAGGAAAGGCGCGCGCTAACTCACATACAGGGGACAATCTTACCCAAGGCAAAAAATATGAGTACGGCCAGTGACTTCAGTCTGTGTCACCAGTATGCAAAGCAGGGTATGCAGAACAGAGCTTCGTCATCAACACATGCGTGGGGTGGCATGGGTCCCTTGGTGGTGGCCATCCGAGGCTCACCAGAGCTCAGGGTGATTTCCACAACATCATATTGTAAGGGTTTTTTTTTTTTTTTTTTAAAGGCTTTATTGAAGAAACTCAGCGGGTGAGCAGCCAGAACAATCGCTATCCTTTGGCTCGCCCTTTTCCCCACGGAGGAGAGCGTAGGAGCCTGGACCAGCCCCTGGCGGCTCCCCTTTCGCACGGGGCAAGCCCGAGAGCAGCCTGGTTAGACGGGACAAGCAGACACCTGGAACGTTAGGCAGTCTGGTTGCACGCTGCTCTTTTAGGGGAAGCACCTGTGAAAGCCAGCGGACCAGCACCGGGGGACGGCAGAGGCCACCGAGAGTCGCAGCTCCTGCAAGAGGGTAGACCAGTGCCATCTGTCTCGGGAAGCTGAGCCTCGCTTCTCGGGGTCGCGTTCAGACAACCTTGCTCCTTGTATCATGAAAGTCTGTATATTGTTCAATTAATAAGATGTGGAACAGCTTGTCGTAAGTGTATTTCAACGGCCTTCCCTCACTTTATTTCTCCATTATCCTGTGTGGCTTTAAGAGAAGAGGAAGAATTAGAGGATGTGGTTTCAAAGTGAAGAGGAGTCTTATGAAACAAACCGTAACGGTGTTGGCGCCGATCAGCGGCAAAGGTTTCAGGGCGACTTACAGCGACTTTCTACATGTGACTTCTGATCCATCGGCCAAAGTGGCATATACAGGAATACCTGGACTTCGAAATGGCAACGTGTTCCATGAGGGTTTGTCCCTTTATAACAAAGATGGGGGAAAAAAAACAAACAGAAAACAAAGAGAACAGAGAGG
This sequence comes from Glossophaga mutica, assembly GCA_039655065.1. NCBI lineage: Eukaryota > Metazoa > Chordata > Mammalia > Chiroptera > Phyllostomidae > Glossophaga > Glossophaga mutica. Next base: position 3,690,710 of record CM077316.1, read on the forward strand.
AGCAAATATCCAACGCAGACCTTTCCCTTCGCTGCTTTGCAGTCCTGGAGTGAGAAAACAGAAGTCACATGGCCAAGACCCAGAAAACACCACTGCTGGGAGAGGGGGCCCGGGTTCCTGCAATGACGGGAAAAGCCGAACGAAACAAGGCATCGAACGCGGCAGAGCAAGCCACCAAGTACTCCTTTCAGCGGTTTTATTTTTAGGTGTGCTCCAAAGCTACCTACAACCCGCAACGCCAACATTTATGGCGACTCGCCTTTCTGACAGATTCAACAATAGATGCTGTCTGGGTACCTGCTCCCTGCGGTCCAGCTCTGACCCCGGGAATCAGGATGCTGACATTTGACCCAAAGTATTGTAGTTTAGGCTCCTGTTACCATCTTCCATCCAATCCAATCAAACTTATCTATTCATGCTGACTGAATGGGACCCCATGCCATCTCTGAAACTGTTCTGTTCTGGTCTACAAAAAATTAGCTGCTCGGCCCAGTCTATTCCCTTTGTCTCTGAGCAACCCATAGTGCCTGCCGGCCACACCTGGAGATGGAATCAACCTAACCATGTTACCTGACCAGCTGGACCATGTCAACCGCACCAGGCTACGCTTCAGGACCTCTCTCTTCTTGTCGATAACCTGGAGTCAGTAACCACCTCGTCTTCACAAAATTATGATGGTTAAATGGAATCATGAATACTGCAATACTTTGAATATCTGTAAAGTGCTAGGTAAGCATCAAATATTACCACTGGTATTGCAAGTTTGATTTAGCAGACGAATAAACCACTTTTATAAGCAACACTCGAAGCCTGGAGTAATGACCTGACAGATGGCATCACGTTCGGCCTCTTGAACACCAAGGACTAGGGGACAACTGGATCCCTGCCTGGGCTGCCGAGGAAGATGCGGCCACCTGCGCAGCTGGGGACACCCCTCCGGGGACCGGCCGGGGAGGCACGGCCGCTGAGCTCGTGGGTGTCACCACATCCTGTGGTTCGCTCCTGCTTTGCAGGAAAGTTAGTCCTGCACTTTCAGAATTCCGATGATTTTTACTTTTCATATAATTAGCCAATGAGATGATTACAAACTGCCGTTAAGACAATTAGGTTGCCTTGCACGGCGTAGGTTTCCAGCCAATACAGGGCGGGGCGGACGTAGGGTTACAGTGTGAGCACGTGAAACACAGTTTATTCCTGCGTTATTAATTACCGTGTTGTCTTCCATACGAACAACCGTGACCCTGTGTCTGCCCCACCCGGCATCGCACTAAGTGATTTAAGCGTCGAAGAACTTTGTCGATTAACACCGAGCTGTGGCCACCTGGGGCATGTCTGACTGCATGAACTATCCATATAGCCTATATTCATTCTCCAGTAAGAAAATTGGAGAAATACATAGAAAAAGTATAACTTGGTTCCGTGATATTCATGCACAAAAAACATCACATTATTCACTAAACATTTCTTAGTGTGGCCGAGCGATTCAATTCTGGTCAAGCTCATAGCATCTTGTACCCGTTTAGAACAACATGGGGCACGGTTCACCTGGGAGCCAGGGCGCTAAGTGGCCCAGCTTGCAGGTGGGGGCGGGGGGGGGGGCGATGGCGTCAGGGCTGCGCCTCCAGGTAGGGGGAGCAGAGCCTTGAAGCGCCTGCCGAGGCTCCCCGGGAACGCTGCCGGACCGGCCCCTAATGGAGGCGCTACGTGGCAGACAGCGCAATGAGCGCGCCCGGAGGACCGGACCTCACTCCGGGGCTCGCACAGGTGCCCTGTAAGTTCTGTGGGGGAAGGAGGGACGCACTGCGAGCCCCAACATCCCGAGTCTCTCCTCCCTGCACTGCCCCCGCCTCCACCCTCCCCGAGTGAGAGCATGTCAGGGCGGCCAGGATGGGCCTTCCTGCATTCACCCCCCAGAAGGCAGCTATCTCGTGGGTTCGGTTGCTCGGGAGACCCCACCGCCACCTCCGCCCCAGTGGTCCTGGAATGCAGCCTCATCACGGGTGCTCAGCACGGACCCCTCTGGCCTCTGCACTGCGGACAGCTCCTCCCTGTGGGTTCTATTCCTCACGCGGGGTTTCCCTCAGAAAGCACGCCAAGCGAGCATCACCTTTTAAAATGTATTTTAAAATAGCAAAGAAACAACGAGCCTTGGGAAGGAGAGAGAAGTCAAGATAGGCCCTCGGGAAAACATTAAAGGAATCCAGCGCTGTTTACGAAATTAGTTCAGCAGCTAAATATTACATCTGCTCTGTGTCTAGCATGTATTTTCACATATTTTACTTGAAAAAGGTCACGGCTATCAAATTCAAGCCATGTGTTTTTTAATGGGATGCCTCGTGAATTTGCGTGTCACCCTTGCATTGGGGCCACGCCGATCTCCTCTGTGTCGGCCCACTTTTAGTACGTGTGCCATCAGAGCGGCCCGGGCCTCCTATATTCTTAAAAATGTAACTTCAGTGTTCGAATCTCTGCATAACTTCTTTCCGGTCAAACTGTTTTTTAATGAAAGCTTATCGGTGTTTTTCTGTGTGACCCAAGAAGCAGCCGTTTGCCCTGACAGGACAGGTAACCTCCGTTCACGGGATAAACTTCCCGAAGTGCAGATTAAATTAGTTTAACCTTCCGGTCTTGCGCATCGTCCACTGCGCCGCGTTCGTAACACACAAACCCTGTGTCACTGTGTAGGCAGGAAAATGATTCCCGCAGCCACTGTAAACTGAGAGGAGGGCTTTTTTTAAACCGTAGGCAATGAAAATAGATTGGCCTTTGTAGTTATACGCTTGACCTTTCCTCGGCGTTTACACGATCGGCCGTGAAATACGTCAGTCGGGCGTTCCGGTAAATTAGGTCGTGTTGGTCATGGCACCGAGAATTGATGCAGCAGGTGCCGCTCACCGATGATGCGCGGCCTAATTTTATTTTCGCAGTGCCCTACCGATGCTCTGTAAAATCGCGACCTGCTCGGAGGGATCAGTCAAAGTTATCTGCGTTTTCGATCCCCGCTCTGTATTGCTGTTGGGCCCTCTACCCTCGGACGGGCTATCCACTTAACTTGTGAGAACTGAATAACGCATGCGTCCACGTAGCTTCGAACCAAGGGAGCGACCGCAGGCACGGTGAGTGAGAGAGTGAGCGTGCAGCCCTCTCTAAACACCAACATGTAAATAAATAAATCAAGTGGCACGACTGCTCGCTTTTGCTCTCTTTTCAGAATATTCCCCGGCTTACACTTCACGGTGGATGAACTGCATGAACGTCACCGAGTTTGATGCGTTCTCTTCTGGGGAAAGGAGCTGGAGGAAGGGCCAGGGGTACACCGCGGGCCTTGGATCATCTCCCGGGACGGTTGATGAAGAGGCTGCTGCACAACAGGCTGAGGTCTCCAGTCCCAGGCACTGGGGAGTGAGGGGAGAAGACCCATGGCCCCCGACGGAGCTCGCCGCCCAGTAGGAGAGACAGATGGTGACCGTTATTGTTGGCCCACCTGACACGGTCTTCCGCTTTGGGAGACTTGTTTGTTTTCTACCACTTCGAGCTGGGGACATGCCCACAAAATCAGCTATCAAACTGACTCCTATTCACAACGGAGAAAATTAAACACCTAACCATGATTAATAATAAGAGTTCTACTTTTGAAAAGACAGTAAATGCAGCATTGTTAGCACCATGCTTAGTCTTGCCTGTGAAACTTGAAAGGGGGAAAAGACATGCACATTCCCCAAGAGAAATAAAGGATCATTTCGATTGGTGTAGGAAAAAAGCAGTCGACAAAATTCAACACTCATGAAAAACAATCCCTCAGCAAACTAGGAATGGAAAGAAACTGCTTCGACAAATAAAAGTCATATGTGAAAAACCCACAGCAAACATCCCACTAAAAATCGGTGAAAGACTGAAAGCTTTTCCTCTAAAAGAACAAGGGCCACTTCCACTGCTTTTATTCTACTCAACACTAGATCCTAGCAAGATGAGAGAGAGAGAGAGAGAGAGAGAGAGAGAGAGAGGCAAAACTGAAAAGGGGAAAGTGAACTCTCCCTGTTCACACAGGATATGATCAGATAGTAGAAAACCCCAAAGATTCACATACACACAAAAGCTATTAAAACTAATAAATTCAACAGGGCACCAAGTCAACACACAAAGTTGCATTTCTATACACTAACAATAAACAATCTTAAAAGGAAATTACAAAAGATTCCATTTACAATACCACCACAAAGAATAAATACTTAGGAATTAACTAAAAAGATAAAAGATTTGGACAATAAAAACTATAAAACATCGCTAAAAGAAATGAAAGAAAACATAAATAAATGGAAAGACATTCCATATTCATGGATTGGAAGGCTGAGGATGGTTAAATGTCCATACTACCCAAAGTGATCTACAGATTTAATGCAATCCCTATCAAAATCCCAATGACTATTTTTACAAAAATAGAAAAATCCATTCTAAAATTTATATGGAACATCAAGGGACCCCAAATAGCCAAAACAATCTTGAAAAAGGAGAACAAAATTAGAGAACTCAAGATTCCCGACTTCAAAACTTACTACAACGTTCGCGATATTGAATTTGGCAATGATTTCTTGGAGATGATACAAAAGGCACAGAAAATAAAAGAAAAAAATAGACAAACTGGACTTCACGACTATTTAAAGCTCCGTGCACCAAAGGGCACAATTACCAGCGTGAAAAGGCCACCCACAGAATAGAAGAAAATATTTGAGTATTCGTGTATCTAATAGGGGATTGATAGCCAGCATGCACAGACAACTGACCAACAGAAAAACAAACAACCTGATTCAAAAACTGGAACAGGACTCGAATACACAGCTCTCCAAAGAAAACACATGTATGGTCAATGAGCACGCGAAAAGACATTCAAAATAACTAACTGCTGGGGAAATGCAGCTCAAAACCACAATGAGGCTGGATAATTTTTTACGAGGATGGATAATTTTTTAAAAAGCAAAGAAAAGAACCCAGAACACAAGCGCTGGCAAGGACGTGGGGAGATCTGAACCCTGCGCACTGCCGATGGGAATGAGCAGCGGCACAGCTGGTTCGGAGAGCAGCGTGGCGGTGCTCCCCAAGTTACACGCAGGACTGCCGCACGCCCCGGCGAGCCTGCTTCTTGCATGTACCTGCAGGAACTGAAAGCAGGGCCCGGAAGAGGCCCCTGCACACCCACAGTCGCAGCAGCGTTATTCGCAGTCACTGAAACACAGAAGCCACCCAGGCGCCCACAGATGCATGGACGACCAAAACGCAGATGCGACGCAGCATCAGTCAGCCACGAGACGGAAGGAGATCCTGCCATTCCCCACGACGTGGATGGGTCTCCAGGGCGTTACGCTAAGTGGCATAAGTCAGGCCAAGAAAGTCAAACGCTGTAGGACATCATTTATACGTAGAATCTTAAGAAGCTGAACTTATCAAAACGGAGAGTGGAAGGGGGGTTATTAGGGAGTTTGGGGAGGAGGAACTGGAGAGATGTTGCTTAAAGGTACGGACATCCAACTGCGAGACAGGTAAGTGATGCGCAGCACGGCGCTCACAGCCGCCAGCCTTATGGCGCACGCTCCCACGGTGCCCGGAGACTAGATCGCAACTGTCTGCACCACGAAAAAGAAACGATCGTTATGTGACGTGATGGAGGGGTTGGCCAGCTCTACGGTGGCGATCATACTGCAACATTTAAATATGCCAAGTCAACACTCACCCCTGAAACTTAGCAATGCTCTATGTCAATTGTATCCCCACAAAAACAAATTTGAAAAACCACAAGGAAAGTCTGAGAAGCTGTCACAGCCTTGCAGAGACTCAGGAGCCGTGACAACTAAATAGGCTGGGGTAGCCCCCCAGGGCCCGGGATCACAAAAAGGACGTTCGGTGAAATCCGAGGGCGTCTGAGTGAACCACGGGCCGTGGTCAGTAACTCTCTGTGACAACACGTCACACGGTGGTCACATTCGCAGCCGGGGAACCGGGTGCGAGGGTGTGGGGACTCTGTTCTCTCTCTCTGACTACTTTCTTTACTCTAATGCTACTCTAAGGGTAAAGGTTTACTTAAATTTTCAAAAATGAATAAAACAGGGGTTTTTTTGTATGTCTAAAAAGACTGTAATTTTACAGCTCTGTCATTCAGAGACAGACAACATGGTCCTTGCCTTAAGGACCCAAATGGGAAAAGGAGAAAAGCAAATAGGAGTTATCACATCACGTGGTACTACACAGCAGACATGGGACCATGCATCATGCATGACAGCACACATCAGACATGATGCCACACATCATACATGACACCATGCATCATGCATCACCCCGTACATCATAAATGGTGCCACATGTCACACATGGCACCACACATCATGCATGGCACCATGTATCATGCATGATAGCACACACCAGACATGCCACACATTGTACATGGTACCACATATCACACACAGCACCACATATCGTACATGGTACCATGCATCATGGATGATAGCACACATCAGACCACAAAGGAGCGTGAAGGAGGAGCCCCCAGCCCAGACCGTGGGAGGAGGGCCAGGCAGGGACAGAGTTCCTAAATGAGGAGCCGTCCTGAGGTGACTGCGCCTAGAACATCCGCAGAAATGACAACGCCAAGTCTCTGTTGGCACGGCCACGTGCAAAGTGAGCACCGTCAAAAGTCCACCTACAGAACCTTTACTGATTGCCAGGCCGGGGGCGGGGGGTAACATCCGTGCCCTGGACTTGGAGCTGACTGAACAACACCACCGAGAATGGACGTGAACCCACACTCCCGCATGTGGTTGCCACGTGACCTTAAACAAGCTACTTGCCCCTGAGGACTCGGTTTCCTCATCATTTCATTGGGCCTGACAATAGTGTTGTTTTGGGAAGTGGGTTCGTACATGTAATGGGCTTTGAACTGTGCCTGGCACCTGCTAGATGTTCGCCGAATACTGTTATTAACTATTTAAGGGCAGATGAATTTTCAAAGCATTTTGCACACTTTAGTTGTATATGCCCTTAGAAGAAAAATTCCAAGAGGCTTAGGAGTTAGGGCACAGAAGGTGTTCGATGACTTGCAGGATGCCCGAAGAAGACCGTGTTCCCCCAGGTCCGCTCCGTTTTCTTAAGAGAGCTTCCCCAGACAGACCGGCTGCTCTGCTCCGTGCCTCCCTCCATTCCTAGGAAGGTGGAGCAGCTCATGGATGGCTAAATGTGGGCAGAATAGCCGCAGGGCCGGGCTCACCCCATCCTTCTTCCCTGTGGGAGTGCACACACGGTGAACACGAATTCCAGCCCTTGTGTGACTGCAGGGTCGGCTGCCGGACCGGGGGTTCAGTTTCAGCAAGCTCGTCTGGCTAGCACATCTCGGGCTGTTGTCTCCAGCTGGACTTTTGGGGGGGATGGGGGCGAGTGTGTTTGCTTCATTTTCTATGTGCCACCCATTGATTCACCGCTCCGAGTTCCGACAGAAAACTGGGAGGTGTCTGGGAACCATCTCTCAGTGCAGTGGAGCATGTTAAATAAGCAGATCCGTTTCCCCTGCGGATGTTCCTCCTAGAGCCTTCCATCTCCTGCTCCGAAATGTTTTGCTTTGAGAATGATTAAAATAAAAAATAAAGTACCGTGCAAACAGTGGCAGAGACTGCTAGTTACCTGCTAAAAATCCATTCTCTCTTCGCTGGATAACAAAGCCTGAGTTCGGGTTGGTTTCATTGCTGCCTAGATAAAGGTAATTTGTGCGTACCTTGTGACTAAGTTCTGGCTAATGAGATACAAGCGGAAGCGTTGGGTGGTATTTCCAGGAATTCTGAAAGGGAGGAGGTTCGCCCTTCTTTTCTTCTTCCTCCGTCCGATTGCCCAAACTTGGATATGGCAGCTGGAGCTCTGGCAGTATCTCGCACTGGATGAAATCCAGACTATGAGAGGGAGAGAGCTGTGAGCTAGGGAGAGCCAGCTTCCTGATGACCTCACGGTGCTGTCGTGCCGGCTTCGGATTGCTCGCCGGTAGGCTTACAGGTGAGAGAGAAATAAGCGTACCTCCCGACTGAGCCTCTGTTATTGTGTTGTCTGTTATAGCAGCTCTGATCATCATCACCCTTGACAAATACAGAGTCGGCTCCAAGCCCCGCTTGCCTGGCCCTTTCTATCCAACCAGACTGCCAGCTCTAAACCCTTCCATATGAAATGCTGGAACTGAGATTTTAACAGGAAGTAAAATTTATTTGTGAGGGTAAAATGATTTAGCTTTAAATGAGGAGGCCAAAGAACTTTTAAAAGATCTATCCTAAGAACAAAGAAAAGACCTCTTACCACTCTCTCCGTCACTCGGCTACAGCTGAATCTGCCATCAACTCACCAGGTACGCTCCTACCTCCCAGCCTTCACACTTTCGGTACCCGTGTGTGTAAGCCTCTACCCCGGATATCCTCTCTCCTCTTTCTCTGTTTGGAATAAAATGTCAGCTCACCAGCAAGTCCTTTCCTGACTGTGGTATTTGTATTTGGAATGCAAACCCTCCTCTTCCATACTTTCCTTCTCTGCTTTTTCACAACCCCTTATTATCCCACACAATTTACTTACTAATTTGTTTATCTGCCTACCACCGATTAAATGTAGGAGATCCACGAGGGCCCCAACTTTGTTTCCCTGCTGTGTCCCCAGCACCCACGTGTCTGGCAAAGCCTAGGTTCTCAGTATAGCTGGATGAGTAAATGAGCTGAGGATTCCCAAACTTGGTTTTGGGCCATTGGCAACCAGTCATTCTCAGAAACCCACCGAAACAAACATTTCAGGACCTTTAGTTTTTAGCCTACAGTAGTTTCACAATGAACAAAGCAGGATTCTGCTCCATACTCCAAACCTTTGGTCAATTCTCTCATGAGCCTAGGGTGCCCTCAGCCTCTAAAAGATGGATTTCCTTTTCCCCTTTGAATTCCCTAAAATCTCCATCGACATCTGGACCACATCCTGAGCTCCTGGCCTAAAATACGTGCAGCTACTGGCAGCAGAGATCCTTGACCTCACAGGATTTTCGACCTTCGGGTCACACTGGGATTTCCGGTGGTGTGCACGCTGGTGGGTCGTTACCTGGCCGCCCCTCACCTACCCACTCCTTCCGCGGCTGCATCAAGGAGATGGCCCTATGTTAGGACCAGAGGTAGTGGAAACGTGATCGAGGATGGCTGGAGCCAGGACCCTCATTTGGGGCACGGAGAAATCAAGGCTCAGACAACTTAGGCCATGCAAAAAACTAAAAGTAAAAGTAAGGAAGACACAAAACACGTGGCGGAAGCGGCCCAGGAAGCTAGGTCGCTTGCCCCCACGGTGCCCTTGGGTCACAAAACGACCGTGCAGTGCAGCTCAGGCTAGCTCGCGGCCTTCTAGTGCAGCATTTAGGGTTCAACTGCGCCCAGGCTATGAAAAGAGGGGGACACGGCAGCCGCCGCACCAGCCCTGCGGCCACAGAACAGCGAGTGGACAGCTGCCTGGACAGCAGCAGCCTGCGTGCACCAGCCCGCTGCTCCCTCGCTCTCGCGAGAGTATCGGGCGCGGCGCCTCCGGAAGCGGGCGAGAAAAGCTGTCCGCCGCCACCCGGTGAACAGCGCTAGAGGCCGGGGCACGCCAAGGGTCTCGGCAGAGACCAGAGCGAGGCGGACTCCCAGACTAGCTCTCGGCCACGCCCACCGCGCTGGGCCACGCCCACAACGCCTGGGCCACGCCCACAGCGGTCTGGGCCCGGGCCTGCTGCAGCCGCCCCTCCCTTTGCCCTTCACGGCGCCCGGGGCCTCCGTGAGCTGGTCTCCTCGCTGCGCCTGGACAGCCTGCTTTTAATTTCGCCTTCCTTCCTCCCCTCCCCGACGCCAACACCGGGGTGGCGGGTCCCGCAGTTGTCCGGGAGCCGCACGTATAACTTGCTCGGTGTAAGTGCGAGGAATGCCGCTGGCCTCCGGGGGACATGCCTTCTTTCTATCTATAGCTCGGTCTGCACAGCCTATATCCACCGCTGCTATTCCAGGGACAGCAACTGCTTCCCTCGGTCCCATCTCCCCATTGGTGGCTTCCGACCCGAATTCGGGAACCGGGCGATCTCCCACCTGTTCTCTTGGAACGGGCCAGCCTCCCGAAGCAGAGGTGCTATTTGGAGCTGACCAAGCCGGTTGGCCGGGGGGCTGGGACTTTCACCCCCCACCCACCCGCCTGCTATTCAAGACGCATTGCTTTTCTCGGAACTTACTTTAGCATTTGGGTTTTTATTTTTAATTGTAACAATCTATAGTACAGTATTTGTACTTCGGTCATAGTGTGCTTCAAGTGTGGAAACTATCAATTTGTCCTCTCTGGTCTTATTTATAAGACTTCTTTCTCTTTGCTCTGCTAGGGTTAAAAACACATTGAGAACATGTAAGTGTGGCTGTCAGCCTTCGAGAATTAAGGTAATGGTTATTTTCTTCATCTTGATTTTCTGTCGTGTGTTTGTTTCAGGGGTCACTCATTCCATTGTGGAATTCTTTTAATTCTGCCGAAAGAGTTCAAATCCTCCAGAAGCCAAAATGGGACACAGTAAACAGGTTAGAATTTTACTTCTGAACGAAATGGAAAAGCTGGAAAGGACCCTCTTCAGACTTGAACAAGGTCGGTAGTAAGTTGTTTGATTAGCTTTGTGCCTTTAAAATTTTTACTTCATTGTTGTATTACATTTTCTAAAACTTTAAGGTGGGTATAATTTCCAAGGACCTTTGAAACTTCATATGTGCAGGGACTGTTCTGTGTTCTAAAAATCTTAGTAGTGAAAGTTGATTTTAGTTGAAAAGTTTTGTATCACTCATGTTGGAACCAAGATAAAATAGTCCATTGTTCTTTGCGTGCTAATTCTCACTTAAGACAGAAGTTGGTAAATTAATTCATATGTAATTTTACTTTGGCTATAGCTATAGTTTTGCTTATTTATAGCTTCCACTCTTTTCCTTTACTGGAATTTTGAATTAATAAAACAGATCACAGCAAAAAGTAAATTGTTATTTAGTTTATCAAAAGCCTCTCAAATGTAGAGCAGGTAAAAGCTGAGAATATTTTTTTTTGCCAAATAAAAAGTGAAATAACTGATCAGATTATGTTGACATATATTTGAGCTGTGATTTAAAAGATCAAATTATATTTCCATAAGACTAATTCAGTAGATGCTTTATATTCTTACAGTTTTTAGTTTTCCAGCATCAAAAATCATTTCACACACATTTCTGTTAATTTGTGAAGTAGGAGTTTCATGTATGGAAAATAAAATGTGATTCCTTTTTATTCATGCACCAAATGGATATTGTTACTGGTAAAAGTTTTGAAGGAATCCCCACCCCTCCCACCCCCAATATCTGGAGATGAATTTTTGAAAAAATTTCGACCATCAAATTGCTGCTTCCATTCCAAATCCTCATCTTCCAACTTAGGCAGTTAAGATCACTGAGCACTTACTCCATTTTTGTCCTTCCTGACTCTGCACTTTTCTGGTTTTATTTTTTTCTGCCCTCTCAAGTACTCCTGTCAGTTTGGTGGTGTGTCTTGCTGTGCTTTCTCCCACATTTCCATTAATCATAGGTATCTGCAACGAACCCGTTTTTATTTTTCTGTCCTCCCGCCCTCAAAGACGTGTATGATCTCACAGCTTCAGCTGCAGCCCCTGTGCTGGGGGGTCCCTTTGGAAGAAGGGCTTTGAGCTCTGCGTGCCTCTTGGAAGGAGAAGGGAACTAGAATTTTCCTGGTTCTTCTGCTCACAGATTGTTTGACTTTGGGCACGTCACATGGACTCTAAACATTGATTTCTTTATTTGTGAAACGAAGGTGTAGATTTCTGTTCTTCTGCCAGATTGGGTTTTGAGACTCAAAATTAATAATACATGACTTTTGATTCCTAAGTAGATACAAGGCATTGATGGATCACTCTACCTATCCATTCTTGCCCTAGATTCTTGGCTCTATGCCATCATTATGCTATAGAAGAGCCTTGGGATCGCTCCACCTGGATCTGCTTAAATCACGTGTCCACACCCATCCCTTGCCATACTCAAACCTTCTTGACTTTCCAGGTTCCCTGCTGATTTTTGTGATGTCTCCATTTTCATAGTTTCTGAAGCTAGAAACTTCGTACTCTTCTTTGATGATTTTTTTCTCTTTAACTGCAGTTTCTCTTTAGGCCCCATAATTTCATTCCAAATATCCCAGCTTGCCGGCTATGTCCCTTCCCTATGCCTGAATATGCATGCTAGAATAATTTTCTCCGGCCACCCCTTCCCTTTTTGTTGACTGATGTCTATCAAGTCAAATTCAAACACCTCCGCCTGGCCTCCAAGACATTCTGAAATGGAATCCACCTCCCCTAGCCAAGATTGCGTCTCGGTGTTCCCCGAGATGCGTGTCCTGCATCCTCACACTTCTCTTGTTAATCTCCTCCCCACGGGCTTCTCTCAGGCCTGTCCTTAGCCTCCACTCCTGCACATTCCTCCGTATCTGTCCCTCTGCTCTCATCCTGTGCGCTGCCTGCCTCTCAGCTTTCAGCTAGAATTCCGCCTCCTCCATGAAGCCTTTTTTTTTTTTCAATCCTCACCTGAGGATATGTGTATTGATTTTAGAGAGGAAGTGGGGGTGGGGCGGGGAGAGAGAGAGAGAGAGAGACATTGATGTAAGAGAAACATCAACTGGTTGCCTCCCCTCCACGCCCGACCAGGGATAGAACCTGCAGCGTAGGTCTGTGCCCTGAGCAGGGATCAAACACACAGCCTTCTGGTGTGTGGGACTGCGCTCCAACTAACCGAGCCACCCGGCCACAGCCTCCATAGTCTTAGTTTGTTACTGCTTTCTTCGATTGCTGATGACACAATGGGCACAGGACAGTTAAGTGCTGAACAAGGTCACAGTGTCTAAAAGCTGGTTGGCCTTAGAGTGTCCAACCAGAGTTTATGGTCTCAGGATGGGGACAGTATTAGAAGCCCAGCACACTGCATGTTAAAACCACGATAAGAGGCCCTGGCTGGTATAGCTCAGTGGATTGAGCGCAGGCCTGCGAACCAAAGGATCGCGGTTCGATTCCCACTCAGGGTACATGCCTGGGTTGCAGGACAGTTCCCAGCAACAGTTCCCAGCAGGGGACACACGAAAGGCAACCATACATTGATATTTCTCTCCATCTCTCCTTCCCTTCCCCTCTAAAGATAAATAAATAAAATCTCAAAAAAATAAAAATAAAAACCACGGTAAGATACAACTTCACACCAGTGAGAATGGCCATCATAGAAACCCAGCACAATAGATAAGCCCCTGCTGGTTGATTAGTAAGTCCCTGCTGATCGATGGCTGAACCACCAGTTCAAGCTAGCCCAATGGTAAATCCAGCCTAGTGGTCTGGAGAGGGGACTGTGATGGGCGTATACGTGAGAACGATGTGGTTGACGCCAACTGTACTTCGTTAAGATCAGTAAACTCATCCAGATGGCGTCCGTGAGAACATAGCCAGCGTTCTGTGCGGTAACGGTGCGCTCGTGTTATTTCAGAAGATAATCGCAGTGCAGAAAACGACGCGAAGGGGCGCTGGGCGCGAGAAACCATTGAGAAGGCCGTTGAAACACATGCCCACTGAAAGAGAAGGGCTTACCTCCCTCAGGGCCGAAAGAAGGGGGGCGGGGGGTGAGACGTTTTAACATTTCTAGGACTCGGCGACCAATTAAATATGAGGGCAAATGGCAACTTTTGGTTCTTCATATTTTATTAGTCACCAGGCTGTTCTTCATTTTTCTTTCCTTGTCACTTTTTCCTAAACAAGGGTTCCTCCTCATTTTTAAGGCTAGCATCTCTGTAGATTTCTCTAATTCAACAAGCGCAAGGCCGACCAATTATCTTTTCTAGCGAATGATAGCCTTTGCCTGTATTTCCTCCCTCATGTAGTGGCAGGCTAATGAACAAAATCGGAATTCTTCCATCCTTTATGTAGTCTGGTCAACTTTCAGTTTTTACTTTTTGTAACGAAAATGCTTATAGAGGTTCCTTGATTTGGAGCTCGAGGCTTTATAAACGGACTGGAGGGGACAGAACACTTCGTTGCCAGTAACAGCTCACTCGGTCATCTCGCTGGTCGCTACAGGAGAGGCGTTGGTCTGCGGAATGAGAGAGCCACACCACGCGCTGCTCCGCCCCAGGCTAATTTTAGCGGGCCGTGCCATTCGCTGTGGACTCTGACATACTCTGTGTACTCTGACGCCCCATGTACAGTTTGGGGAACCTGGACTGGGGTCTGCGTGGTGGCAACATGCCCCCGGGGTGAGCACCGATGTATCTGCTGGGACACAGAAAGAAACTGTGGGATTCATCTTTTCTTCTGTTTCTCTCCTTCCTCTCCCTCCCTCCCTCCCTTGCTCCCTCCTTATCTATATTAGTTTTTAAAAAGTAATTCAACTTTGCCGCTGCATGAATGGACATAGGTGATTTCAGGCTGCACGCCAGGTGAGTTATAAACTAAACAACGCCACGTGCTGAGGAAACTGGAGGCTGCAGGTCTAGACGGAATGAACAGTCACACCGTCACTGGTTTCCTTGCAGTGCGTTGCCACGAACTAGTTATGCTTTATCTAGACCAGGTTAAGTAGAGACACAAGTTATGTTAAGTGGTGGAATCTCTCCGTAAAGACCCAAAGCGCTGTATCGCGAAGGCCACGTATTGTACGATTCATGGTGGAGGAACCACAGATGCCTGGTAACCTCGAGAGGGTGTCCACCTCACAGAGCAGTGAGCAGGTGTTTGACACTTGCCGTCCGAGGTTTGTGCTTTCCAGGACTGACAGGAAGCTTCCAATAGTATGATCCTTAGAAAACAGTGTTAGTAAAAGTGAACACAATTTCACTGCAAGGTAAACGTGAGCAACTTAACTGCTTTTTGATGGAAACTGATGCTCTAGAGAAAAATTCAGCACATTTTTTTTTTCCTGGGAAAGGTCACAGAGCAAATGCGTCCAGCTTTGCCGGCCGTATACGTTCTGTCACAGGTCCTCGGCTCTGCCATTGTGCCCGGAAAGCATCACCGACATGCTGTGCGTGAGCGGGTGTGCTCCGCTCCGGTCAGACTAGAGAAGCAGGAGGGAGGTTGGGCATAGTTTGCCGACCCTTGCCGTACGGAGGATTTTGAATGTGTGTTTTAGTAATACATCTATCATAACATCTTACCCATACAAATGGTTATGTTCCCACTGTTAAAAGGTAACACAGTTTTCTAATCTGTTCAAAATCTTCCAAATAAAGCGTTTCTCTTGCTTTTCAAATCATCTGTTTCATATATAAATACGGAGTATCTTCCGACTAGCTTGTAAAAACAATTGATGTGTGTCAGGGAAAACATTATTGACTAGCACATTTCCATAAAAACCTTTTCATAATTGGTGAACGGGATTGAAGAGTCAGTGTCATGGATTAGTAAGCGTAGCCACCAACAACTTCTTCAGTTTGGACTTGGGTATCTTTGTGTGGCAGTTTTTCAGATCTGAGGCCAGTAAGCCAAGTATCAAAATGAACAGAACCTGGAGTCTTTCAATTACTTTATCACAAGACGTTTAAAATTAATGAAATTTGTTTAATCACATTCCTCTCATAGATATTATCAATATAAATTTTTAGTGAGAGCTGATTTTTCCAACCATTAATAAATAAAATCAGTTTTTTAAAATATTGTGTATTTTATTTACATCTCACCCTTATTGTTGTGTTTTTATAATTTACGTAGTTTATTAAATCCTCATTCGTGTTTGTTACGTTACAAACAAATATTCATATCTGGAGAATACTTGTCATTTCTTTTCCGAAGCTAGACCCCCGATCCAAACACTGTTGCAGAGAATTTGGATGTTTTAACCTTTGCACCCCGAGTCCTTATGCAATTAAAAAACAATATTTGCATAAGCTGAACAGGGCCGGGCTGTTTAAATATGCTCGGGCAGCTACTGTCTGATGTTTGTGTTTGTTCAAAGTTGACACCATCTCTCGCAGTGAATTCAGTCAGTCTTGCACAGACCTAGATATGTGTGAGTCTCACAGTCTCTAAATATTAAAACTTCAGAATTTAATTCTTCAGTTATCTCTCAAACTATGTTTCCATAACTGTAGTTCTCATTTTAAAATGATGTCTTCCCTAAGTAGACAACGATAGAAGTGTAGAAAAGGTCATCTTTCTGCTTTCTGTTTCTAAACAAAATTGGGTTTACGCTATCTAAACAGTTTTGAAACATTCTTATAGAATTATAGTGTGAGAATTCCACCTCCTGTTGACAGTCACACTTCTGCCATACTTTTTTCCAGAAGGATTTTAAAGATCTATGCAGATGCATAAAATGTAACAAACTAGAATATAAAAGTGGCTATGTTATTAAATATCTTTGATAATATGATTTATAATGGCTTGATAATATTCCCGCTTGCAAGCTACCATAATTTACATCTTAATTTATTTACTCATTCCCAATCATTAGATATTTAGCTTATTGTCAGTTTATTTAATTCTAATAAATGAGGCTGTGATGAGCATCCTTATATATAATGTATGTTTACACGCTGATTAATTCCCCAGAAAATACAGGGCAGGGCAAAGGTCAGTTTACAGTGGTGAGTATGTAAACCACAGTTTATTTTTATATGACTATTTATTAATTATTGGACCATTTTTATACAAATAACTGTAAACCTACTTTTGTCATAGCCTGTATATGTATATATAAAATTATTGGGTTAAAATATAAACTTTATTGACATTCCTAGTATATTTTTGCCAAATTGCTTTATAGGAAAAGTTGCATAACTACTTGGAAAAGAAATGACTAGCTTCACTGTACAGCGTGAGAAGTAAAAGTGAGTCCTTGGATTTTTGCAGAGTGACTTAATAACTCCATGTGGATTATTTGTTTCTGGCTTGCTAAAGCCATTTACTATGAATAAATTTGTAGCCACATTCTAATCCAGTCTAGAAACACGACTCCCGGAACTCGTAACTAGATGATCATTTCCCCCAGGAATTTCTAGAACTTCCCCCGCCTCCTGTGACCCGCTCTGCCGCAGGCAGAACGCAGCGTCCCGTTTCTTTCCCTGAGCAGTTGCGGAACCGCCCGATGGGAGTAAATCGGAAGAGTGCCACGTTCTCTGCATCGCCTACGCTCCGCTCTACACACACACACACTGTCTTCTGTTCCCTCCACCTACTTGTGAGGTGGTCTCTTTGTCACCGGTTTCGAGCAGTCCCTTTGGATGTCCCTTGGGGTAATTTTCTTCGTGTTTCCTGTTTGGGGGGATTGGGGAAGTTCTTGGATCTGTACGTTTACTGTTTTCATCAAATATGGGAAATTTGAACTCATTATCTCTGCAGGTAGCCTCTGTCCCCCCTCTCTTTCCTCTCCTCGGAGGACCCTAGTCACCTACACCCTAGGCCACCTGAGTTGTCCTGTGGGTCGCTCTTTCAGTGTTTTTAGATTCTTGTTTCTCTTTGTTTCCTTTTGCGTAATTTCTAGCCTTGTGTCTTAAAATCATTAATCTTTTCTTCTGGCATGTCTCACCATCTGTCAGTTTCCCCTTCGGTAGTTCTCATCTCCAGAGATTTGATGTGGATCCTTTTTGGTGTTGTTTTTTCTATTCCTCGTGTCTCACATTTTGAACGTATGGGTTAGCAGACCTCTTCCTTAGCTGCTAGTCCCGCATCTGTGTCACGGATGGGCCGGTCTCCAGCGATGGACTCTTCTCCTTGCGTGGGCTGTGTCTTCCTCCTTCTCTGTATGTCTCGTAATCTTTGTTCGGGTGCCAGGCATTGTGAGTTTTACCTTGCTGGGTGGTGGGTAATTTGGGATTCTTACACGTGTTCTTGGTCTTTGTTCTGGAATGAAGTTCAGTTAGTTGGAACTGGGTTAATTCTTTTGAATTCTGTTTTATAACTTGTGAAGCCAGGGTAGAACTATGCCTCATCTGGGGCTCCTTGTTCCCCACTGTTGGAGCACGGTCCTTGCGAATTTTCTGCCCCGTGCCTCGGGAAGTAGGAGTGTTTTCAGTCTACCTGGTGAAAACAAACGCTGTGTCTCCCTGTGTTCCTCGCGGACATGAGCCGATCGGTATCTACGGGATGCTCAGGGGAGGCCCTCCCTCCGGTCCGTGGAGTTCTCTCTCTGTGCAGCTTCCTCCCCTCGCTGACTACTCTCGTTTGCAATCTCTGGCTTCCTTGGTCTCCGCAGATCCTTAGTTCTGTCCCCTCGGCGCGGGAAGGGGGCTGCGCTGTGCCTGGATGTCCCTCCTGGGGCCTCAGCTTGGAAACTCTTTCAAGCTAGCAGGCCGGGGAAGTTACAGAACTAACCTTGTTTATTCTCCATTTCTCAAGAATCACTCTCTGTGTTCTTGGATGCCCCGGATCATTTCATGTATTCTGTCTGCTTGGACGTGTACTCTGTGTTAAAATAAGAAATTCCGCTGAATTGGGAGATGGAGTCATTCCAAGACCAGCATTATGCATTTGGAGTTGTTTTAAACATGGTTGAGAAATCATAGTTTTTGTAACTGTGTTTTTATAACAGAGTTTTTGTAACTAAAACATCTTTATTTGCATGTGGTAATTTAAGTCCTACAATAAGTTTATCAAAATGTGCTTTTTTTGTTTAGGGTTTGAACTGCAGTTCCGATTAGGCCCCACTTTACAGGGAAAAGCAGTTACTGTACATACGAATTACCCATTTCCCGGAGAAACATTTAATCGAGAAAAATTCCGTTCGTTGGAGTGGGAGAATCCATTAGAAAGAGAAGATGATTCTGATAAATACTGTAAACTTCACCTTCAACAAGCTGGATCATTTCAGTATTACTTCCTTCAAGGGTGAGTGAGGTGTTCTGAATAAGAACAAAGAACTTTATTCTATAATTTAAATTTATCTAACTTGTAAAAAGTGACCATGTTAACCATGACGTTGCAGTTTTTACAGGAATTTCTTGAGGTGCAGACAGACCATTGTCTTCTAGGAAGTGATTGGAAGGCTCATTGCAGATCCAAAGTATTTTTATTTTTTAATTACGGCTTAAATACTAGTCTTTTCACACAACCTAATTAGAGGACGGTATTCCCTTGAGTCCTGTTGTTATTGCTGACAGAGTTTAGTACACTCAGTTTCCCTTAAAGCAACATCACTGGACATTATATATATATATATATATATATATATATATATAGAGAGAGAGAGAGAGAGAGAGAGAGAGAGAGAGAACTGTTGTTATATAAAGATGGGAAAAGGATAAAACTGAGCTTTTCGTTGAGTTATTACAACTTTTTAAATGATGGTACGTGCTTATAAATATACTTTTAAATGGAACAGATCACTTCCAGCTGGAGAGTCAGACTGTTAGATGAGGGTTCTTTTTCCCCCACCACGACATGCGAAGCTTTTATTTTGTTCTCCTTCCTAGGACTGAGAAGAGTGGCGGGGGCTACATAGTTGTGGACCCTGTGCTACGCGTTGGAGCTGATAACCAGGTGCTGCCCTTGGACTGCGTGACCCTGCAGACCTTTTTGGCGAAGTGTCTGGGGCCCTTCGATGAGTGGGAAGGCCGCCTGAGGGTCGCGAAGGAATCGGGTAATGCCAGTGCTCTTCCTTCTCTTCTTTTAAAGAATCAACGGGATTGTTGCCCATGGCACAGATTTTAAAGGCTTTGATTCTCCTTTTAATTGTGTTTCTGAGTCTAGTTAGTTACATACACAGATGCAACGATATGAAATTGTTGATTCTTGACCATTTTTAACTATAAAAATGGCACATTATACGGCTCACCTTAAATTAAGGAACTCCGTGATGAAATAAGGTCATTATTGTTTCTAAGACTCGACTTGACTTTGACATAAAAATGAGTGACACGCTATTAAAATGTATTGGAAAATGTATCATCATTACGTATCACTAAGTCAGCAAATAGTGATCGGCTGTTTTTCTGTGTGGAAGGGGTGCATGGAAGGGCGCCGGACACACCAAGAGTAACAGGCAGCAGGTCGTATTTTCCTCTTCAGCAAAGGATCATATTAGTTTCCCACTTTCAAGCCGAATGTAGTGTGAAGAAAGAAGCGAGCAGTTCCCTGTCACTACTGAAACAGAACACAAGTGCTGTGTACTTTAAAGGTGGGAGGAAGAGAGGACCTCCCGTCAAGACGGAGGCACAGGCAGACATGCTCTGCCTCCCCGCACAAGCACTGAGAGAACTACAGCCAGATCTCGAAACTCATACCACCCAGAGCTGTCAGAAAATCGACCTGTATGGAAGTCTGACAACCACGGACTTGAAGAAGCCATACTCATGCAGACTGGTAGGAGGGGCGGAGTCACAAAGATGGGCGGAGTCACAGAGATGGGCGGAGAGGCGGTGGGACTTGCAGAGGCAGCTGCAGCAGTAGCAGGGAACCAGGGGAGGGAGACCGTGGAAGCCAGCGATCCCAGCCCCAGGCCGGACCACACAGCCCAGGATTCCAGCGCCAGGAAGATAGATCTCCGGTTACCTCTGGCTGTAAAAACAAGCAGGGTTGGGCCGGCAGAAAAAACGGCTGGATTTTCACCACTCAAAAGGCCAGCATGGTCTTAGAACACACGCAAACCCACCCACTCCAGGATTCACCACCGGGGCAGCAGCTGGAAGGGGCACCAACACACACGGGATGGGGTGAAGTGGCTAGAAGTGGAATGAGTACCCGGCAAACCTCCAGAAGCCAGGTGGCAGAATTGTCCCCTCTCAGGCATTCCCCGCACAGCCACAAAGGGGTGAAGTGGGTAGCCCACCCTGGCAATTACCTAAGGCTCTGCCCACACAATTTATGGGTGCCTTTTCTACACAGACCATGCTACTAAGACCGGGAGTAAAAGCAGCTCCACTGAATAGACAGAAACAAACACAGGGAGGCCGCCAAATTGAGGAGACAGTCTAATGGCCCAAATAAAAGAACAGAACAAAACCACAGAAAAAAACTAAATGAAATGGAAACAGCCAACCCATTAGATGCAGAGTACAAAATACTGGTTATCAGGATGCTTGGAGAACTCCTTGAGTATGGCAACAACATAAAGGAAGAAATGAAGGTTACACTAAGTGAAATAAAGAATAGTCCACAGGAAATTAACAGAGAAGGGAAGGAAGCTGAGACTCAAACCAACGATTTGGAACATAAGGAAGAGATAATCAACCAGAACAAAAAGAAAAAATAAAAATAAAAAAAATGAGGATAGGATGAGGAAACTCTGGGACATCTCCAAGAGTGCCAACATCTGAATCGGGTACCAGAAGCAGAAGAGGAAGAGCAAGAAATTGAAAACTTATTTGAAAAAAGATAATGAAAGAAAAGTTCCCTAATTGGGTGAAGGAAATAGACATACAAGTCTAGGACACACAGAGAACCAAACAAGTTGGACCCAAAGAGGGCCATGCCAAGACACATCATAATTGAAATGCTAAAGGTTAAAGATAAAGAGAGAATCTTAAAAGCAGCAAGAGAAAAGCAGAGAGTTACCTACAAAGGAGTTCCCTTAAAACTGTCAGTGGATTTCTTAAAAGAACATTTGCAGGCTAGAAGGGACTGGCAAGAAGTATTCAAAGTGATGAAAAGCAAGGACCTATATTCTAGATGACTCTATCCAGCAAAGCTATCATTTAGAATGGAAGGACAGGTAAAGTGCTTCCCAGATAAGTATAACCAAAGGAGTTCATCATCACCAAGCCATTATTACAGGAAATGTTAAAGGGACTTATTTAAGAAAAAAAAGATCAAAACAATGAACGTTAAAATGGCAACAAATTCACAACTATCAACAACTGAATCTTAAAAAAAAAAAAAAAAAAAAAAACACCTAAGCAAACAACCAGAACAGGAAGAGAACCATAGATATGGAGATGATTTGCAGGACTACCAGCTGGGAGGGGGAGGGGGAGAATGGGGAAATGATGCAGAGATTAAGAAGCTTAACTGATGGGAACAAAATAGATAGGGGGAAGTGTAGAATAGCATAGGAAACAGAGAAGCCAAAGAACTTATGCACATGACCCAGTGACATGAACTGAGGGTGGAGGATCGCTAGAGGGAAGGGAGGTCCCAGAGGAGGGTAAAGGAGCAAAAAATTGGGATAATTGTAATAGTGTAATCAAGAAAATATACTTAGAAAATAAAAGTAGGAGAAAGACATGCTGACATACTTGTATAGAGTGTATTTTCTACATGAAAATATTTTCAGTCAACAAACGTACATTGAGCCCCTAATAGTAATAACAGGCACTGTGTGTGATTTCTTTCGAATGCATTATCTCATGATCTCTGTCTTTATGGGACCAGGCCCACATCCTGAGAGACTTCAGTGGACTTGCTGGAAGTCACTTGTGGTGCGGTCCACATTTGAACCCAAGTCTTTGAGTCTTTTCCTCCTACCGTGGCAGCCTCCCGGTTTAGAATTACTTAAGGAAGTTGTATTTGGCTTAGTTTTAGGTTGTTGCTGTTGTTTTACAATGCTCTCTGTTTTCTTGCATTGCAGGTTACAACATGATTCATTTTACCCCGCTGCAGACCCTTGGGGAATCTAGGTCCTGCTACTCCCTTGCGGATCAGTTGGAATTAAACCCCGACTTTTCAAGACCTAATAAAAAGTGTACCTGGAATGACGTGGGGCAGCTAGTGGAAAAATTGAAAAAGGAATGGAATATTCTTTGTATTACTGATGTGGTCTACAATCACACAGGTATGAGCTTTATTAACTACTATTAGTTTTGATGAAAATATTATAATTATTTCATTCCTTGCAGTTTTATATAACATTGAAAACGCAAGTGACACTTCGATGTCCTTCAACTGAAAGATCACTTTATAAAATAGCCCTTTTTTTCTTTCAAAGAACTCTGAAGTGTTAGTTCAATAAATAACCAATGTGTAAGGATCTGCATGTACATGAAGGAAAGACTGAGCAGGAATGGCAAAGGCTGCAGGGGCTGAACTGGGTGAAGATGAGAACGTGGCACCGAGTTGCATGGTTAGGAGGCTTGGGGTAACCTCAGCCACGTGCCTGCTGCAGCCGTTGCAGAGAATGTAGGGAGGAAGTGGAAGCAGATGCAGGTTGGATTTTCAGGACATTCGTTTTTGATACCAAGAGACTGCACAGAAGTTGGAGAGATAACTTTTTAGACAGGATGCATGCTTGCCTTCTCAGCTTTGGAGAGAGACAGTATGTCTCCACCCCCTTCTCCAAAAAAAAAAAAAATACACAGAAAGAAATGAGTATGCAGGAAAGAAAGGTGTGCGTGGCCTTGGAGTGCTAATGTTAGGGTGTGACACAGAACCGAAGAAGGGTCGCCTCACTCAGGAGACCAAAGGCAGGAGACAGGAAATGGAAAAGGGGACTCTCCTGCCCTGGCGCCTGACGGCCAACACTGAGCCACGTAAGCCGGCGCTGGAGACTCGGGTGGCTTTCTGCTGTGACAGAGGGCCAGGGAACTTGAGGTTGGGACAGGGAAAGATGTCCCTCAGGCTTCGAAGGAGCATTCGGAAATGTCATTGACTCAAGGACCATCAGCACAGGCTGGGGACACAACCCTTCTCAACCCCTGCCGCAACAGGAACATGTTATTGCAATGGCATTGGGAAATCCATGTTGCGTCCTATCTACTATCAATAAAAAATTCCCACAGCAGAAGACGAAAATGGGCGGTGAAGTGGACGGTGGGGTACCACAACCGAAACTTCTTTTTCATGTTACAGTGTCATTATAAAATACTGATGTCTAACCCTTTAAACTTAACATACCAACTTCAGTTTGTTACAAGATCTTCCTTTGCATTTCCTTTTTTCTCTAAGCTGTTAATAGTAAGTGGATCCAGGAGCATCCGGAGAGCGCGTACAACCTTGTGAATTCTCCGCACCTGAAGCCTGCCTGGGTCTTAGACAGAGCGCTGTGGCACCTGTCCTGCGACGTGGCGGGAGGGAGATACAGGGAAAAGGGCGTGCCCGCCTTGATCGAGAATGACCACCAAATGAATGTGAGTATGCACAGAGGCGTGCCACGCTAACACCCAAGGCACCAGGTTCTGCCTGTGGATATGCTAAGTAATACTTCGTGGTGAGATTTTAAATATGTATCTATTTTTAATTATTGAAATTTTTCAGTGCATCCGAAAAATAATGTGGGAAGATGTTTTTCCCAAGATCCAACTCTGGGAGTTTTTCCAAGTGGACGTGGACAAAGCAGTTGAGCAATTCAGAGGACTCCTCACACAAGGTAACAGGATAGACATGACAACGCTCCTATCGATTTTAAGAAATTTAATATTACTCTTTTCTCTCGATTTACCCATGATTGCATTTGCTGTTATATGATATTTGCGTTGTTTTGATACTGCAAAACTGTGCTTTGGAAGCTCTCTGATAGTTAGAAGGGCATGCCGTAAGAATATGTAACGTAATTATTTCCTTTGAGGACTGTCTTACTCTTGGCTCCTTCGTACAATGCTCAGAATACAGCAGAGCTCACTATGTACTTGTTCAGTGCATGACTGGCAGGGAAGCAGAGCAGAGTATTTCAGCTGCAAAAAGCCCAAAAGAGGCTTGGAAACAAACTGTGACAGTCTTCGGTCGGTTCAAGTGGGGCCCCTGGCTGGGGCGGAGCCTCCACCGCTAAGGCCGCCCATCACTGGTGGGACTGACCCAGAATTAGCCAGGAACGCAAGGGAAACGAGTCCTCAGTGAAGGACAGAACAGACCCTGAGAAGCTGATCGCTGTGTTCCCGTCAAAGCAGGATAGGGGACTTCCGGCCAAGATGGAGGTGTAGGTGGACACACTGTGCTTCCTCTCACAACCAAAATTAAGGACAACAAATATTTAGAAACAAGAAAATAAGCAGAACTGATAGAAAATTGAACTGTATGGAAGTCCAACAACCATTCATCCAGACCGGTAAGGGGGCAGAGTCGCGGCAGGAAAAAGTGGAGGTGTGGACCGGGAACGCAGGCAGCAGCGGCTGGCAGTTCCCAGGTGCACAGGTGGCGGCTGGCAGCCCCTGGGCACAGGGGGCAACTGTGCAGACCCAGTGAGGCCGCACAAGGTGGCTGGCTGACCAGGTGGTCCCACATTCGCATGCACGCAGACAGTCCAGACGAAGGGGAAGTGGCGGAAGGGACTAGAATCCAGGAGAGAGTGGAACAGGCGCCATTGTTCCCTCTCAGACCCCGCCCCCACGTACAGCGTCACAACCCAGCGACTGGGCTGCCCCGCACAGGGGAACACCTAAGGCTCCACCCCTAACTACGTAACAGCCGAGACCAGACCAAAAACAAAACAAAACAAGAAAAACACACCAAAAATGGCTCAAACCGGAGAACAAATGAAAGCCCCAGAGCCAATTCCTCTATGCCGTGAAGAGATAGCCAACCTATCAGATGCACAGTTCAAAGCACTGGTCATCAGGATGCTCACAGAATTGGTTGATTTTGCTCACAAATTAGATGAAAAAATGCAGGCTACAATATGTGAAATGAAGGAAGACACATGGGGGACCAAAGAGATGGGAGGAAAACTGGGACTCAAATCAATGGAGTGGACCAGATGGAAGAAACAAACAACCAAACAGAAAACAAGGAAGAAACAAGAATTCAAAAAAATGAGGAGAGGCTTAGGAACCTCCGGGACATCGTTACACATCCCAACATCCGAATTATAGGGGTCCCGGAGGGGGAAGAAGAAGAGCAACAAGTGGAAAACTTATTTGAACAAATAATAAAGGAGAACTTCCCCAGTCTGGCAAAGGAAATAGACTACCAGGAAGTCCAGAAAGCTCAGAGAGTCCCAAAGAAGTTGGACCCAAGGAGGAACACACCAAGGCACCTCATCATTACATTAGTCAAGATTAAAATGAAGGAGAGAATTCTAGAAGCAGCAAGGGATAAGGGGATAGTCACCTACAAAGGAGTTCCCATCAGACTGTCAGCTGATTTCTCAAAAGAGACCTTCCAGGCAAGAAGGGGCTGGAAAGAAATATTTGAAGTCTTGAAAGGCAGGGACCTACATCCAAAATTGCTCTATCCAGCCAAGCTGTCATTTAGAATGGAAGGGCAGATAAAGTGCTTCTCAGATAAGGTCAAGTTAAAGGAGTTCATCATCACCAAGCCCTTATTATATGAAATGTTAAAGGGACTTATCTAAGAAAAAGAAGATAAGAATTATGACAGTGAAAAGACAGCAAACTCACAGTTATTAACAACCACACCTAAAACAAAAGCAAACTAAGCAAACAGCTAGAACAGGAACAGAACCACAGAAATGGAGATCATATGGAGGGTTAGCAACAGGGGCATGGGAGGAGGAGAGGGGGAAAAGGTACAGAGAATGAGTAGCATAGACGGTGGGTAGAAAATAGACAGGGGGAGGGCAAGAATAGTGTGGGAAATGTAGAAGCTAAAGAACTTATGACACATGGACATGAACTAAAGGGGGGAATGTGGGTGGGAGAGGGTGTGCAGGGTGGAGGGGAGTGATGGGGGAGAAATGGGACAACTGTAATAGCATAATCAATAAAATATATTAAAAAAATAAATAAAAGGAAAAAAAGCAGGATAGGGAAAGCCATGCTAAAAGGGAAGTCGGTTGTAGGAGGCAAACTGGGAAGACTACAGAATGCACCTGCAGTTAGTCTGGCCCTCTTCGTCATCCAGGTACTAGCGGTGCGCTCGGACCCAGCCGTAAACGGAGCCGAGGTCAGCAAAGTTCAGGGTCAGAGTTGTGTAGTGTCTGAAAGCATCAGTGTTCGGTGACAACTTTCCCTCGTGTTGCATTTCACTAAAGGGCCTCTATCTTTCATTTTCTCTCATATTCATAAGCTCTATTACTTATATGCAATAACATGCGCTCACAGTAAAGAAAAGAAGCTGAACAGTGCAAAAATATAATAAATAAAGAGACTGACTTCCTCCTCTCCCCCAAACCCACTTCTTACAGGGAACTTGTTCCAATTAATTGTTTCTTTTCAGAGTCTTCTGGACAGAAATTCAAGTTTCATATACACTTTAATATTGTGTGTATATAAGTTATAATACCTAAGTTTTATATTTAAATCTGTTTGGCGCAAATAAGACTGCAGCATCCAGACTGTTTAACCACTTGTTCTTTTAGTTGAAAATATGATTTTATTACAGCTAATTCTTTCTTTTAACCTCTAGAGAGCAATACCGTTTTAACAGGCTTGAATTCCTTTAGTCTTTTAGATGGGCTGTTTTCCATTGTTCATTCGTGCTTCCATTCAGTGCATATTTACCGAACCCCCCGCTTTCCAGATGCCGGACGCTCCTCCGGGCTGGGGGTTCGGTGGGGAACACTGTGGACCCGATCCTCTTCCAAGCAGCACTACGGAAAATGTGTCCTTGTGCATGTTATTTTTTCATGGTGATGTGAGTAAGTCTGTAGGCTGAATGGTCGGACCCAGATTTACTGGGTCAGAGGGCACATCATCTAATGGTAGATTTACAGCAGGTGCTGTCAAATTGCTTTTCTACGCAAGCTGTGGCAGTTTCCATCACCACTGGCTGTGCCCTCACCAGCTTTAGATACCATGGGTCTCCATAATCTTTGTCAATCAGGCGAAATGGCCCTCCCTTTAATTTACATTTCTGTGCTTATTAGTGAAGTATCTATTCATGTTGGCCATTTGTAGTTTTTCCCCCTAATTATCTATTTGTGTTGTTTCTCCATTTTTCCATCGGGTTGTCATGTTGATATATTCACTTATTATCATTGGCAGTCCCTCATTATACTGGCCTCAGATGCGCCCTCCCGGTGCGCTGTGGGTCTTGTGGGTGGTGCTGTTTTCTTTCTGTGTGGTCGGATTCGTCAGTCTGTGCTTATGGCTTCTGACTTCACATCACGCTTAGAAAAGGCCTCCATCAACATTCTGTATTTTCTTCTAATCCTCTTATATTTTACACTTGAACATGTAATACACCTGAGATTCGTTTTCTGTGTGCTACATAAAGAAGATACTTATTTTCATTCGGTAACGATGAATTGATGGCACTCCATCCTTTTACACAGATTTGGAGCGCCGCTGTACTCATCACGGTGTCAGGCACACACCAAGTGCACGCAGGTCTGTTACCGGGGCTCTCCCAGGGATCTGTGTTTCACTCTCACGACGCCCGAGACTGTTTTATAATTCACACTGATAGGCAGCTTTTTCTCTTTTTCACACCTTTCTGGGCAGTTTTCATGTATTTGCTCTTCCAGGTGAACTTCAGAAACTGGATGTTAAGAATCTATATTTTATCTTACTTTGTTTGTGCTTTTATAAGCCATTTCTAAGTCTCTTTAGAAATATTGGTTGGCTCATGTAAAATCAAGCCCGGGAGAAGCAGGCGTGCACCAATGCCTGATGGATCAGGAACACGTTCCAGAAAAGGAATAAAAATCCCCCCCACACATGTTTATTTACTTCTTAAATTTTTATTACCACGTAAGGACTATGCTTGTTGGTAAAAAAGAACAAACAAACCTGTGTGCTCTCAGGGACTTCAAAGAAAGCCAGCTTGTTAGTGAGACTCACTGTAGAACAGAAGGCAGTCCGGCAGGGGTGGGGAGGCACTTGGGAGGTTAGTGTATTTGGTGTGGAACCTGGGGAGAAAATTTGTACAAACGTCCCTATTGCCCTAAAAAACTGTATGTACACTCACTGTGGCAGAAAAATGGGACTGGGGTTGAACTGCTAGGAATCCCTGTGTTGTTCTTTTTTAACATTATTTTATCTCTCTCTCTCTCTTTGTATTGCTTGAGCGCTCGCTCGCTCGCTCTCTCTCTCTCTCTCTCTCTCTTGCTGTCTCTCTTTCCCTCTGAGAGTACCTGTGTGTTAGGTGGGATGCAGGAGGCTGGACGGGAAGGTAGGAAGGATGCTTGTGAAATAAACATTTGTTTTATTTTCTGTGAAGAACTGAAAAACTACTCATTGGAATCAGTCACAGTGGCAATTTCCTTGTAGATATTTGCATTCATGATGTCATCTCTTCCCCCCCCCCCCCAGGAAACAGAACACCAGCAACCAAGCCTGACCCCCAGCAGCACCTGAAGATCCTTCAGGACCCCGAGTACAGGCGGCGCGGCTGCACCGTGGACATGAGCACTGCCCTGGCCACGTTCGTCCCCCACGAGTACGTCCGCAGCCTGGGGAGTCATGCTACTTCCAGAGCGTTAGGGCTGGTAGTGTCTCCATACTGTTTACCCAAAGTTGGGATAGAACATGAAATAAATTTGCCATCATTCTACTACTGCGAGTACACGATGTTCCCTCCTTTCCCCGTACGCTGGTCCATGTTCCCGTGGGCTTAAGGACACACGTTTACCATGAGAAAACTTCTTCAGCGATAATTAAAACTCCGATGAACATATTTAAAGACTCTGTGGCCCTTGTTCGAATTTTTTTTCATTTCTAACATTTTAAAAAAATGTTCTACTTTAAATGAAGTTTTACTTTTCAGTGACACCGGGCATACAATGTGCTATTAGCTCCCGGTACACAGCCCCGCGATCAGACATTCACGTGACTTGGGAAGCCCCCCGCCTGGCACCACACGCAAGCCACCGCAATCCCATTGACGGGGTCCCCTGCCCCGTGCGTCACACCCCACGACTGTCCCGTGACGTCCAGCTTGTGCTGCCCAGCCCCCTCCCCCTTTCCACCCAGCTCCCGGGGAGGGTCTGAACGTAGAACGGGTCAAAGCAGTGCGTGATGGGTTTGTGCTGTTCTGTCCGCTCCAGCAACGGGCCGGCCGCGATTGAGGAGTGCTGCTACTGGTTCCGAAAGAGAATCGAGGACTTGAATTCAGAGAAATACCACCTCGTGAACTGTCATCAGGAACAGGTCTTGGCTATGTTTCAACTGCCCTTTTTTTTTTCTGGGTCTTAATACTGCTTGTTGTTGCTATTGATGTAACATCATTTAATGTTTTCTAGGCGGTTAATTGCGTTTTGGGAAACGTGTTTTATGAACGACTGGCTGGCCATGGTCCCAAACTAGGACCTGTCACTAGAAAATACCCTTTGGTTACCAGGTATTTCATTTCCGTTTTCTTCTCATTAAAGGTTAAAAACTGTATTTCACTTTTCAAATCAGCCTCAAAGTTTCCTTTAATGTGTGTGACTTGCACTACATTTCTTAAATGAGGATAGAGTTCTGACTTGGTTACTAGGCTTACTGTTAATTAATTTTGTTAGGAAAATCTTTATGAACCAATTTATAATTACTAACATTAACATCCCTAGAGGACTGTGTCCTTACTAATAATTTCAGTGACAGTCAAACTGAGCAAACATTTAGCTCCTTTCAAGGAGCATCATGTAGCATAGTCCCGGCAACCCAAGTATAGCAAAAGTAACATTAGTGCCTCAGTGATTTTATTAGTAAAATATGGGATTTTGCAAATTATTATTTAAAACGTTGACCAGATATATTACAGTGCTACCTCTTCGTTCCTCGAATTCTGCTAGACTTACTCCAAAAGTTGACTTCAGATTTCTGACCTATACTGAAATTTATTTCCCCTGAATGGTGTCAAACTAATCTTATTTATTCCGTTCATTAGAGAAGAAATTTAATTTGAACGGTGCTAACGCAGATTCTCTCTGAGTTTCTCGGTAAAGACTTGACACTTAACCCCGCCCCCACAGATACTTCACTTTCCCGTTTGAAGACATGAGCCTCGCCGCAGAAGAACCCCTGCTCCAGCAGCCGCACAAAGCCCGCTTTCTGATGGCGCATAACGGGTGGGTGATGGGAGACGACCCCCTTCGCAACTTCGCCGAGCCAGGTCCGTGCGCCCCTGTGTTCGTTCCCTACGGACAGGGAAAGGAAGTTCCCGCGAGCTCGAAATGGAAACTGTTCTGTTCTGTCCTTCCCCACGAGGCCAGGGGTTTGTACACAGCTGCATCACCAAGGTAGAGGTGGATCCAGCTTGAGAGAGAGGATGGGGTTCCTCCCCCTCCCCCCTCCCTTCCCACCCGTCTCCTCGAACAGAACGCCTTTCGTAGATCTGGTTTTCTTCTGCACAAGTTCACCCTACTGCACGTGTAAAGACCGTAGGAGCCTCTGGTAGTGTAACTGTATTGCCGGAAGAGATGTTTTCACTCGTTAGCCAGAGGAGCATTAAACTATTTGAATAGCAATTACTGGTAACGAATTGTTTCTAGGCTCCCTCTCACTTATTCCTAACTCTTATTGTTCTATAGCTATTCTGTTGCTCAGAAGAATTTACAAGAAACCCATCGATATATTTATTTTAACATTTCAGAACTGGAAGTCTATTTTAATGGCAATCATTTGAACTTTTAAATCTCATTAAAATCAAACCACTGCAACTGTGGGCTTAAGTATGTCTGCCTTCTGCTTTGGGGCCATTCTAAATGAGGAGAGCACCCTGCTCTACGTCACGGATTCAGTGTCACCTAATTGCCAAAAGTGGGTGGCAAGGTGGGGACGGAGCTTTAAATGCTTTTGCCCCACCTGTAGCTTCAAAGGACCGATGATACTGCTATTACTGTTTTCCCTTAAGAAGCCACTTGATTTTTTTGCCATTAAGCACACATTTTTAGAAGAGACTACAGCTAGAGTTTTTGCCAAATAGATGGGCTATAAGTTAATATTAATTTTTAAAAGCTTTAGCCCAAACCATTTGAGATACAGTTTTAACCAATATGTATGTGGTTTGTGGTAGAACGAGTCCATGTGATTTAAAAACAACGTTTTCTTGAAGCGATTGTTTTTTTCGTTTTACTTCTTAAACCATTGGAAGCACGCTCCTTCCTCGACAGGTTCCGACGTGTACCTCAGGCGAGAACTGATCTGCTGGGGAGACAGCGTCAAGCTGCGCTACGGGAACGGGCCGGGGGACTGCCCCTACCTGTGGGCCCACATGAAAAAGTACACAGAAGTGACAGCGACCTACTTCCAGGGCGTCCGGCTGGACAACTGCCACTCCACACCGCTTCACGTCGCGGAGGTACGGCGGGCGGGCCGGCCACGTTGGGCGGAGAGGCCCAGGGCTGCCCCGCCACCCCCCACCCTCCCGTCACTAGAGTGCGCGGCCCACCGCCCGCTGCTGCCCGGGCCCCAGCGTGGGTCTGCTGGCCGCGTCCCAGCTGCGGCCTGGCTCGCAGACCTCTCACAGGTTCCGCCAGTGTGGTTAGTGCGGAACGCTGGGCCGTAAAGAGGTCCGAGTCAAGATTTTTATTCTAGTTTAGGCAAGTACATCAGATGGGCCCTTTTAGCAGACGTACAACCACATTGCCGTGTGTTGTTAAAGTGCTGTTAATATTTAATACTAATAATTTAAAGGGATTCATATTATTAATTGGAACCTTAAAACAACAATGAAAATGAATGTTCACGTAGCGTTGAAATATGCGATCATCATCATTCAATCATGTTTTAATATATTTAATTTTCCATTCTTTTTTTTTTTTAGATTTTATTTATTTATTTTTAGAGAGGGGAAGGGAGGGAGAAAGAGAGAGAAACATCAATGTGTGGTTGCTTCTTGCATGGCCCCCACTAGGGACCTGGCCCACAACCCAGGCATGTGCCCTGACTGGGAATCGAACCCGCGATACTTTGGTTCGCAGCCCGCGCTCAATCCACTGAGCTACGCCAGCCAGGGCTTTAATTTTCCATTCTTATATTGATTTTAATTTAATGATGTTAATTGTATTAATCAAAGTCATAGTAATATAATTATAATATATAACACTTATAAATTATAAATATTAATAGTCTTGTCCTTTTTAGGTTGCCTTCAATATATTGGTAGCCACTGTGAAGGTGACTAGCTTACTAACTTATAGTGATTATTTAAACACTAACACTGTAGCATACTGAAGTCTTAGCGCCCTCGATTCAGCTTTTTAGTAATTACTTATAAAAACGTGAGTGCGAACGTAAAGCTGGTCTGGTCCCCTCGGCCTTTGCGCCGTGACGCAGCGAGGCCCACGTTGGCGGCTTCTCTTCCGCCTGCCGCAGCTGCGTGTGAACACTGACGCCGCTCCTCTTGTTTACGATCTCCACCGCCTCCCAGGGACAGCTCAGTGTTCCTTGGAAGTGTGTGCGTATCTGAAAAGGACCCATTTCTATCATCTTAAAACAGTAATAAGCCCTGGCTGGTGTAGCTCAGTGGATTGAGCGCGGGCCTGTGAACCAAAGGATCGCGGTTCGATTCCCAGTCAGGGCACATGCCTGGGTTGCCAGGCCGGTTCCCAGCATGGGACACATAGGAAGCAACCATACATTGATATTTCTCTCCCTCTCCCTCTCTCCTAACCCTTCCCCTCTAAAGATAAATAAATAAATAAATAAATGTTTTTAAAAAAAAAACAGTAATAATATATATGTTTCCAATCCTGTGATGAAAAGTTGATTTGATGTGGAGGTATTTCGTGACCATTAAGGTGGTAGAACATTGTTTAGCTCCAAAAAAACAACAGTTTTATTTTTTCTTATACCTTCAGCAACAGCAAAAAAAACAAAAACAAAAACAAAAAAAAACATGCTTATAAGACGGTGGTAACATTATGGCCAAACAGATTCTTAAAACTTAATTTGCTTAATTTTAAATGACAAAACTCTCTAGGAGCCTACTTGTTAGCCAATAGGATTTCAGCGATTTCATTAACCTCCGTGCAAACGGTAGTGAAACATTTTGGAACCGATCAGATTTCCGATTAAGTGTTCATCACCACCTGGAGGAACAGCTGTCCCGGCCTAGGCAGTCTGGTCTTTGCGACGTCGCCTGACTCACTGGCGGGACCTTACCAGTAGCAGTGCGCTGTTCCTGCCTGCGAGTCAGAGATACGAGGATGAACACATGGGAAACCGGGGGTGGGGGGTGGGGGCGGGGCCTGGCAGAGCTGCGCCGCGGTGGGTCACGCTTCTCACACGGCACTGACGCTGCTCTTTTTCTCTTTCTTCCCCCTCGTGTCCTTATGGCCTTTGCAAAATCCAATCTCCCTTTTAACTTTTTCATTCTCTCTGTAAATTCCGTTGTTTCGTGTGTGTATTGGTGTGTGTGTGTGTTTTACTTACGCACAATTAAACTCATTTGGAAATTCTTCTCGGATTTCCGTTCGTCTCGCTACTCGGCGTTTTCCCGTCGAACCCTCGCCTCTCCCATCTCCTTGTCCCGTTGCTGTTCCGTGGCCGCCCGTGGTTTGTGCAGTACATGTTGGACGCTGCGCGGAAACTGCAGCCCAATCTCTACGTGGTGGCAGAGCTGTTCACGGGAAGCGAAGACCTGGACAACGTCTTCGTGACTCGGCTGGGCATCAGCTCCTTAATAAGAGGTGGGCGCGTTGAAGTGTCTCTCCCAGCTGAGACGCTAGCTTTTGTTCAAGCGGACTTACAGGCATTTATTTTATAGCTCTGTGGAAAATGTTTAGGAATTTTCAACACAGTTCAAGTTCTGTTAAATATTCCACACAAAATTTCCTAATGTAACTCAGCCTCTTTTTTCTAGCAAAAATTTCTACTGTGGGGTAAAATACCTCACTTCAAATAAAAAGACCAATGGGATGAGTTGATGACTCATGCACAAAACCATTTGTTTGTTGTTCTTAACAACATAAATCTATTTTTATCTCAACTATCTGGGTATATGATATAATCTCTAGATTATTTTCCCATAGATTTTTATCTAACGCCATCCTATTAAACAACGCAAGTTTCCATTTACCTACATGAGCCATTTTCCCAGTTAAATTATAGAGCAGGCTATTTTGTCCCTTAAGCCAGCGGACATCTGTTTGAGTCTAAAGCAGCTTTACTTTTGGTGATCTTCCCGTGGTCCTCTTTGGAAAGTCAGTCATGTAGGAAATCTGACCTCTCCTTGGACATTAACGATGAAGATACAATTGTCCCATAATGCTTTGCAGAGGCAATGAGCGCGTATAACAGCCACGAGGAGGGCAGACTGGTTTACCGATACGGAGGCGAGCCCGTGGGGTCCTTCGTTCAGCCCTGCCTGAGGCCCCTGGTGCCAGCCATCGCCCACGCCCTGTTCATGGACATCACCCACGACAACGAGTGTCCTATTGTGGTGAGCGGCCAGTCTGTTCCCTGCGTTTCCTTATTTTGCTGAACATTTTGATACTTAGTTCTCTGATATTTAGTGGCAACGATATCCACGTACTTCCAAGTAGTGTGTTAGACTGATGAGTGACTGTGGTACGTGGTGTTCGGAACGCTTTGTTACTTGATTTTGTCATTAAATTTGTTGGGGTGACACTGGTTGAGGGGATCACAGGTTTCAAGGGTGCAGCTCTGTGGTACATGATGTGTGCCCACCACCCAAAGGCGATGTCTTCCATCACCATGTATGTGGCCCCCTTTCCCCGTCTCTCTCCCCCACCCCCTTCCCTCTGGTGACCCCCGCACTGCTGTCTGTGTCTGCCTGTGTCCGTTGTAAAGCCCATTGTGAGCGATGGTTCTCAGCTTTGGCTGACCAACTTCTTTCGCTCAGCATAACATTCCCGAGGGCCATCCCCGCTGTCGCAAATGGCGGCCCTTCATCTTTTCTCATGGCTGAGTGGTGTTCCATTGTGTGTGTGTGTGAAGCAGAGTCATGCATCTTGTGCGATGTGTTTCTGTAATTATCCTGTCACCTTGAGATGCTCTAGGATGGCACTTTGCGTTGGGACGGAAATGAACTTGGGGCTCATTCGTTCATTTGTTCTCCAGCACCGATCGGCCTACGACGCCCTCCCGAGCTCCACCATCGTCTCCATGGCATGCTGCGCTAGCGGGAGCACCAGAGGCTACGACGAACTAGTGCCTCACCAGGTGCGTCCCCGTGCTGGGCCATGAGGTCCGCGTGGCCCCCAGCTTGGAGCACTTTGACCGAGAGTCCCCACTGCAGCGAAAGCGTGCGCATTTTCCAAGTTTCCACTTTGCTCAGATTTCAGTGGTGTCCGAAGAGCGGTTTTACACCAAGTGGAGCCCCGGGGCCTCCCCATCAGACACCGGGGGTGTCAGTCTCCAGAGCGGGATCATCGAGGCCAGGCGTGCTGTCAACAGGCTCCACCAGGAGCTGGGGGCCGGTGCCTTCACTCAGGCAAGAAACCACACTTTCTACGCCCCTCGCCAAAGGCTCAGTTTCAGAGCAAGTCTCGGCAGCAGGAGCACTGACCCCCGGCCTTTCTGCCCCTCAGGTGTACGTGGACCAGGTGGATGAGGACATAGTGGCCGTGACGAGGCACTCTCCTAGCAGCCATCAGTCGGTGGTGGCTGTGTCTAGGACTGCTTTCAGGAACCCCAAGACCTCCTTCTACAGCAAGGAAGTGCCACAAATGTGCATCCCCGGTAATAATGCACCCTAAAAACACTACTGTGATTATCTTACGTTGTTACAGTAAGTCATGCTGTGTTATGTTAAATTGCTGTTTTATAGCATATGTCTTATAGCAGTGTGCGAATGTGGATGTGGTTGAGGAAAAGAACTAGAAATTTTGGCAACTTTTATTGCATGGAACAAAACCTATTCTCAAATATTAAGTTTTTTTGAGTTTTGAAATAGTTTAGTCTTCTTCTTAATGCATTTCCTTATTTCCTGATTTGTTTAAAATGCACATATATTTCTTTTCTACCCAAGAAAACATACATGTGTATTCATGTTTGAGTGTATTTGTATGTATGTGTATGCACTACATGCATATATACACCAATATGCAAGTAGTTTCATCATAACCCATAAGGTTCATCATAACCCATCCTTATCTTCCTCCCTGGCCTACATCAGTCCACTATTTCAGCCAAATAGCTATTTTCACTGCTCCCCCCGTGTCTCGCTTTCACCTGTATTTGAATTCTTCACATCTTGCAAGGGCTAAGTTGCACCTGCTTTGAGAAGCCTTCTGTAAGTACTCAGTAACCCCTCTCTGCTCTGAACGTATAGCAATTGTAGTCTCTCCATAGCATTCCTTTTATACTTAATTGTAAAATACATCCGTGAGGTATGTCCTTCCTGTTGCTTGATTTTTTCCTAGATGTATTTTATTTCCTTCCTTACATGTAGTATAGCATAACACGTTTCTGTGCATAAAGCAACTGCCCAAGTCTGCTGACTGAGTAAAGAGGCCCATAAAAACCTTCATGTTACACACAGGTCACTAGCTGCTAAATATGTGTAGCTCCAGTTCTTAAAAATCATCAGCTTGAACCATCGTAGGTTAAACGTTAATTAGTTCTTTTAGCTGTTCACAAATGTATATTCAGTAATCATCTGACCGCTGCTCATGCGTAAAGATGTAGTTACAATAGAGACAAATTAATATTAGTGACTGTTAATAGAATGAATGCCTTTTGGTATATTCATACAGTGCAATACTATTTGGCATTTAAAATAAATAAGCTAGAACTAATGTAGCGAGGTGAACAAATCTAAAAAATACACTGTTTTCCAATAGAAAGCAAGTTGCGGAAATATATAACTTAAATCCACTTTAAAAAACTTGGAAATACGGACAATAATATATGTTGTTTAGGGAAACACACATTTAGTAAAAATGCCCAGGATCAATGAACATCAAACTGCGTGCCGTGGTAACCTCTGAAGGGGAAGAAAGGGCACCCAGGGGAGTCGGTCATTATTACCGAATCGTACTTGATAAGGTCCCCTTTTTAAATGCAGCTTTGTTCATTAATTTGGGATTTTAAAAACAACCGTATTGTGCGAAAATGCATCTTGGGTAGAATCGTCAACGTTTAGACTACCTGTCATTTTTTTTAATTAACTGCCTTTTCATCTTTAATTTTCAATTATATAATTTAAAACCCCTTTAGCAATTCCTGATTTCAGATGCTTTAAAGTGAGATTTTGTTATATCTTTTATATCTTCCTAGGCAAAATTGAAGAAGTAGTTCTTGAAGCTAGAACTATTGAAAGAAATACAAAACCTTACAAGAAGGATGAGAATTCAATCAATGGTATGCCTGATATCACAGTGGAAATTAGAGAGCATATTCAGGTATGTGGTATTCTTATCTTCCTACTGTGTTTAACATTTTACAGGCATTAGAATTATTCATTGAACAGTTTCCTATAACTTTTTTTCAAGCTTCACGAGAGTAAAATTGTTAAACAAGCTGGAATCACCACAAAGGGACCCAATGAATATATTCAAGAAATAGAATTTGAAAACTTATCTCCAGGAAGTGTTATTGTGTTCAGGTATTGGTGGAGTTCAAGCCATTGACTTTGCCCCTGTTTAAAATAGTTGGCTTGTCCTCCTGATTTTAAACCCCTCTCTAAAACTAACCCGTGTCCAAATCTGCCCTCAGGGTCAGTCTCGACCCACACGCGCAAGTCGCCATTGGAATCCTCCGAAACCACCTGACGCAGTTCAGCCCTCACTTCAAGTCGGGGAGCCTTGTGGTGGACAACGCAGACCCCGTGTTAAAAGTCCCCTTCGCGTCGTAAGTGCCCCGTCCTGTGGCCGCGGCCGCAGCCTGGTACCACGGTGGTGAGGGTCCCCGCATCCTTGCCCCTCCGAGGGTGGTCCGAGGCTCAGTGTCTCCGCACCGCCGAGTTACCTGTTTCCCAAGTGCCTTCTCATTTGTGTGTGTTTGCACCCACGCTCTCCCTGTTTACATACAGATACACGCATGCAAAGGGGCGCACACCTTTCTGTCCACACACACACACACACGCACACATTTTCTGAACTATTTGAGGCTAAGCTGTCTGTATACATCATACTCCTTACCAGATCTTTTTTACAAGTGCCCATGTAACGTTTTATGATACAGCCACACCATGACTCATTTCCTCAGTCCCCGGTTTCGGACGTCTAGATCGCTTCCAGGGGTCTCCTGTTACGCACATGCGTGCATGTTCGCCTCTGTGCAAACCCCTGGTAGTGCCTTACTGGGCGGCACCACACACGGAAGGGGCGCGGGCTTCGAAACTCAGAGTTGGGTACAACTGCGGCTTCACCACCGTTAGTGTGATTTTAGATAAGATACTTAGATGTATTTGACCTCGGTTCCTCCATCTGGGAAATGGGCTTACAGTAGTTCCCACCTCTTACATTTTGGAAGGAGTAAGTAGGAGGGTGCATAGGAAGAGCTTAGAAAGGGGGGGCAGATGGGGATGGAAGGGGACCTGACTTGGGGTGGTGAGCACACAGAACAGCACACAGACGATGTGTTCTAGAACTGTGCACCTGAAACCTATGTAATTTTATTAACCAATGTCACTCCAATTAACTCCATTTAAAAATAAGCTTATTCTTTATTTTTTACGATGTCTATTGTTCATAACATGTATGATGATGATGAGTTCCTAAAACCCACATCGCTAAGACATTTGATGGTTACGATTCAGATTTTCCTCTTAATTTTTATCGAAGCAAGTAGAACGTCGGCATGTCAGTACATTTACCCAGGTCTCTTCACTTCTCAGCATCGCCTCCAAATTAACGCTGACTGAGCTGAACCAGGTGCTTTACCGCTGTGAGTCCGAGGAGCGAGAAGACGGTGGAGGGTGTTACAACATACCGAACTGGTCAGCTCTCCAATACGCCGGTCTTCAAGGTCAGCAAGTATAAGCATAGTTACGCTTTGGGGTTTTTCAGTGTTATATGGGGCCTTTCAAATAAAAACAAAAGGAGGGACTGCTTGGGTTCGAATCCCGGCTCTGCTGCCTACGCGTCTTCCAACCCCTGGTGCCGAACTTCTTCCTGCCCCCCTTGCTGCTGCCTCCACACGAAGTGAGTAACGCTGTCTAGTATATGGGCCTTTTTGAGGATTAAATGAAGTAATTCGTTGAAATAACAGAAGGCGCTGTGTCTGCCTAGGAATTCTGATGCTTCTCTTTGAGTATTATTTACAGAGATGCCGAAATACCTCCCTGGGCTACTTAATTCAGTTCCGGTCCCTCTTGTCCTGCTTCCCCAGTGTTTCCAGGGTAGGCTTTCTGCTTACTGTTCCCACAGATGCTCTTGCTCGCTCTGGAATCCCTTCTGCGACGCCCCTCGATCTTGCCTGAGTATCAGTGAACCCGCCCCTTTCCAACCCAGAGGGACGCAGGCGTCAGTTTCCTTCCCCGGGCGCCAGGGGGCAGACACCCGGCCCACTCCCTTCGAATATCACAGCCAGAAATCCAAGAAGGACAAGGCTGGTCTGAGCAGACAGGACCCTTGGAACGCTCCGCCTAGCCCTGTGATGGGGGCCCCCTTCCTCCCGAGTGTCCCCTAGCCTGGCTCAGGCCTGTGTCACCACGGGAAGAGCCAACGTGGACCACGCAGCCGCGTTCACCCCAAATTTCCAGATGCCAACGGCACCGCGGGCTGGGGCACATGTCGCCCCTGCCAGCCGCACAACGTGGTGTTTCTGTGCACTCTCAGGGCTGATGTCCGTGCTGGCAGAGATAAGGCCCAAGAATGACCTGGGGCACCCCTTTTGTGACAACCTGAGATCCGGAGACTGGATGATCGACTACGTCAGCAGCCGGCTCATCGCTCGCTCGGGGGCCGTCGCCGAGGTGGGTGGAGCTGGGGGTGGTCCACCGGAACCGGGGCACAGCCAGAACTCGGTCACCGCGGCCCCCCCGACACTTGCTCTGTGTGCTGACCGGAGACGTGTCCTTCCCCTTCCACCGCCGCCCAGCTCTAGTGAGTGGGTCCCGGGTCGATGGGCGACCAGTTCGTCGTAGAGTTGCATCTTCGGATTCACCCTTTAAAACACACACCGCCTGGGAACCCACCAAATTAACTTCTTAAGTTATTTCCCCACAGGTCGGCAGGTGGCTGCAGGCCATGTTCTTCTACCTGAAGCAGATCCCGCGGTATCTCATCCCCTGTTACTTCGACGCCATCCTGATCGGCGCCTACACCACCCTTCTGGATGCCGCCTGGAAGCAGATGTCCAGGTACCGCCGCGCCTGCGCGGGCGAGCGCGCTCGCGTCCAGACCGAGCGGGGTCAGCTCGGTCTTCCGTGCTGGGAAGCGCAGAGCGTCCGGGGCTCTCGGAGCCGAAGCACTCGTGAGAGTGTGGCGGGTTAATCAGCCTTCTCCCGTGTGGGACATGCGAAAAAGTAGACATTAAAACCTGCTCCAGAAAGCTAAAGGAGCACGTTGATGGAACCTGTAATGGTTTTACATGATTCGTGCTTTTACATGACTCACTGAGTCGACGAATATGCTATTTTAGAACATGTGTACGAAGTTGTTTGCCTAATTTTGTACTAAGAGGAAAACAGTCTGCTGTTATTGTGAATGCAACTTGCCTTCAACGATGAATGGCCCTCCAATGACGCCGCCGAGCGAGCGCGCCCAGAAGGGCGGCGCTGTTGATCGGGGCCCTGTTTCGGGAAGGGCAGAACCTCAGCCCCACCGTTGTCTCACCTGAAGTGGGAGCGGTTTTAACACCTAAGCACACTGACAATGTCTGTCGGCTGATGTTACCATGGCCACACGTTCGCACAGAGAGATCATGCGGAGGAAAGAAACCAAGTAAAATAACCCCGCTAAAATCTCTGGCTCAGTGGGTGGAGCCTTGTGGCCGCCATACCAGGCCCGTGCCTCCAGCACCAGTGCTGTGTCCCACACGGAAAAAGCTGCTGGGGGTGGGAGGGACCTCAGGTGTCCTTAGCACAGTACAGCTGTTTCAATAAAAACGTAACGAAGTGTCTGTCCACAAATAACACTTTGAACTCCGCCACCGTGTCGCCGCAGCTTCGTTCAGGACGGCTCCACCTTCGTGAAACACCTGGCCCTGGGCTCGGTGCAGATGTGCGGCGTGGGGAAGTTCGCCTCGCTGCCGCTCCTCTCGCCGGCCCTGAGGGACGTGCCCTCCCGGTTCAACGAGGTCACGAAGGAGAAGGAGCAGTGCTGCGCGTCCCTGGCGGCCGGTAAGGGGCGGCGTGCGTGGGGCCGGTGTGCGGGGCGGTGCTGTGCCAGAGGAGAGCTACGGGGAAAGGGCGATCGTTCCTACAACCTCACGATCACTTGGGCTGGTGAACGCACAGTGCAATATACAGGTGATGGGTTACAGCCCTGCACACCTGAAACCGATGCCACCCCAATAAATTCAATTACAAAGTGGGAAAAAACCCTCATGATGTTACCCAAGATTTTATGTCACTGCTCAGCAAGATGTCATAGATGATCACTTGTAAAAATTAAACCATGCTTACTGTTTACTTATTATTGTGAAACAGGCATTTGCATGTATGTGCATTTTGTGATTCTGGCTAGTTAATCCTGTTCTTCCGCAAGTTTCTGGGTTTTTTTTTAACTCTTCCCGTTTTGTATTTTTTAGTCAGATTTGTTTCACTACCTTATCGCATTGCATTACACATCCTTCCCAGTTTTTAAACAGTAACCCAACCTTGTCATGACCAGGAGATCATGTAAAAGTCCAGCGCAGGTCACAGAACACAAAACCTGTGTTACATAAGCTTCTCTCATGTGTCCAGTCGCAATCGGATGCCTTAGCTGTGCCTGCTGGCATTTGTTCCTGCGAGCAGCGTTCAGACCTGAACCAAGGAGTAGCCCTGAGCGAGCAGAGTAGGCTGAGGGACGGGCTTTTGTTTCCTCCTTAACGTACTGCGAACTGTTTCCAGAAAGTACTTAACACTTGAGGCCACGGAAGTTCAGAACTTTCCACGCTGCGCTGAAAAAATACCAAACAGCGTGGTCTGTGGGATTTTCTCCATTTACCCTTAAATCTGCATCTGCCCAGACCAGGAAAAAAGACTTGTGGGGCGCAGTGACTCAAACCAACTTCTCGCTTACAGGGGTCACATGAACTGTCTGAAAGTTTTCATTACAGAATTGTGTCTGCGGTTTTCACTTGACTGTCCAATCTCCTCCAGGAATGTCCCCGTCCCCTCTGAGTCCAGCAGGTGCTCGTAAAACTAAACTGGCCGTTGT
The DNA here is from genome assembly GCA_039655065.1 of Glossophaga mutica. Taxonomy (NCBI): domain Eukaryota; kingdom Metazoa; phylum Chordata; class Mammalia; order Chiroptera; family Phyllostomidae; genus Glossophaga; species Glossophaga mutica. The sequence goes on from CM077316.1 coordinate 3,733,666, forward strand.
GAAAAAAAAATTCGTGTGCAGAGTTTGGTTTTAAAGCCTACTGGTTAGAAGCCTGTCACGTGAAACAGTGGTGATCTCAGCATTTTATTGTGATTACACACCGCTGTTTTTAGGTGCTCCCAAAATAGACGTACTAACATCATAAATGGTATACTGCTACGTCAGACCCAATAGACTTCCATAGCAGACACAGTATGAAACCAAAACAGAAACGTCAGAGATACAAGTTGGTAAAGATAAATAAAGTTGTAATATCTGCTTCTCTCATCCCGAGGGAGTCTCTTGCATAATCCATACTAACCAAACACAGGACCTCACTCAGGTTTGCAGGTGGGTTTGGGGGGTTCGTTTGAAAGTGGACCCCAGGCCAGGAACATCTTTCTTCAATGACAGTAGTGAAGAAAATCGTCACCCTAACTTTTGTCATAACTGACAAGGTAGAAACCCCTCAGAAGGCATGTGATCTATAATTCCAATACTCTTTTTTTTTCCAATCTATTTTTTAAAGATTCTATTTATTTATTTTAGACAGAGGGGAAGGGAGGGAGAAAGTGAGGGAGAGAAACATCAATGCGTGGTTGCCTCTTGCACACCCCCTACTGGGGACCTGGTCCTCAACCCAGGCGTGTGCCCTGCCTGGGAACTGAAACAGCGACCCTTTGGTTCACAGGCTGGCGCTCAATCCACTGAGCCACACCAGCCGGGCCTGTAATTCTGGCCTCTTAAAGGCCAAAAAGTTCATGCACCCATTTCCACAGGTCAGTGCTAGAGGTTCCACAGCGTTGACTTTTTGACGAAGACGGCCGGCCTGTGTTTTGGGTCACACCCACTCAAACTCACCCTTGCCTCTGTCTACACTCACACTCAGGCAAGGGGCTAAGTGGCCGAAGCAGCGGGGAGTGTGTGTGGCGGAGACTGTTACATGCGTGTCACCATCGAAGTCGGCAGCCGTGGTGGAGCCACGTGTGCCAGACAGGCCTGCTGTCACCCTGCGTTCCGGTCTCTGGAGACCGAGGACCGAGCCCCCTCTCCCGGGCGGGGGGGGGGGGTGACGCAGGGGCAGAGGCTCCGAGTGTGAATGTGCTCAGGGTTTGCCGGCATTTCCTTCGATCTTAGCCGCGTCTTCACCTCTCCGTTTCCCTCGAGTCGTCAGTCTTCTGTTTCGTCCAGAAGATGAACTTGGATCAGGAGACAGGAGGTGCCAGGCACGGTCTTCGGTGCCACGGTCTTCGGTGCCACGCTCTCCGCGAGACGGACGCGGCTCGGCTGCCTCGGACCTCGTGTTCCTGCCGGGCTAACCTGGGCCTCTGCTGTGTCTCCTCCCAGGCTTGCCCCATTTCTCCTCGGGCATTTTCCGCTGCTGGGGAAGGGACACGTTCATCGCGCTCAGGGGGCTGCTGCTCATTCCCGGTCGCTACGTGGAGGCCAGGTAGGCAAGCGCCGGCGGAAGCGGGCAGGTTGTGTCTGCGTTTCTCACGCCCCTCAGACCCTCCCTCTTCTCCTTCTGCTCGACACTCGGGGGCACGTTTCCTTGAGGTGTTCTTGGGATTCCAAAGGAGTGAAAGTCTTTGAGGTTACTAAGCGCTGGTCCCTTACATGACAGGTCCGGTTATCTTCAGAGGTGCTGATTTGTGTCCGTCAAACCACAAAAGGCAGAACCACGTCCGTGCACTTAACAGGCCTCAGTCCCGTGTACGTCCTTCTGCCTTCGAAGGCAGCTACGCGGCCGCAGCCCACTGGGAGGCGGGTCAGCACACGCAGGACGGCTCCTTTGGCGGCCACACACGGCTGTGTCTGCCACACGTGTCCACGGACGGAGGCCTTTGTAGTCAGCTCTCAGGGTGGGACATCGCTCCGGGCGGGGAACTGCTGGCACTCTGAGCTCTTGCTAATTAAGGGGGCACGCCACTGCCCGCGCTGGGGAAATAAGCCGCGCCCTGTTGCACTGTCATCGAAGGGATGGGCGTTAACCTGAGACACGGACTTCAGTACATTCCTAAATGGTCTCACCAGAAAGCACTGGGACCCAGACGTTTTAGGTGACTTTCCAAGGCACGCCGATGGTGACCGGAGAACTTAAAGCTGTCCTCTGATTTCTTAGTTTCAGGCTTTTTTTAGAATGCCATGCCATCTGACACCTTAAAAGGTGAAGCATCTCTGACCGATGGTTGAAAATTGATCGTGTTTTTCAAGCTCAGCTTTCACCATTTATTTTTCTCACATGCTGGCGTTCTTCTTGGTGTCCGCTGTTTAAAATAACGGAGGGCGTGTGTTAGTTACTTCGATTTTGAAATACCGAGGATTTCGAAAGTAGAATCGGTAGATGTTGAGGGACCTTGAAAGTCCCGTCCCTGACCCTGGAGATGACCAGCTGTCCCTGAGAGGTGAGCCCCGCAGAGTGTTGGGGAAGAAGCCAGGGCTGCTGACTCTGCACTCGGTGCTTGCTCTGCGGAGCGGCCCCTTTCTACGCGGAAACACACGGAAGGAAGGCCAGCGAGGAAAACGCGTCCGAATCGGTGGTCGCCCAGAGCGACCTTTTTGCCTTCAATTTCCTAGGTGAGTATTTCCATGCGAGACGACCCTCCCGACTCTGTCGTTTCAGGAACATCATCCTCGCGTTCGCGGGCACCCTGCGACACGGGCTCATCCCCAACCTCCTGGGGGAGGGGACGCACGCCAGGTACAACTGCAGGGACGCCGTGTGGTGGTGGCTGCAGTGCGTTCAGGATTACTGCCGCCTGGTCCCCAGCGGCCTGGACATCCTCCAGTGCCCCGTGTCCAGGATGTACCCCACGGACGACTCCGCCCCTGTGCCCGCCGGCACCGTGGTAATGGTCGTTTCTCACAGTAATTTCTTTCCCTGAAAACTGGCTTGGCTTCTGACATAAAAACACACGTCACGGAGAACTGTTCAGATGTCGCACCTGCTGGGACTATTCGAGAGCAGGGATGGGACTTGCTCCTTCCCAAGGAGCCTGCCTTGTGGTGGAGGACGACCGTGTATGTCACTCGGTCGCCACCCAAAGGGGGGCATGTGGCCTCGCAGGAGAGAGAGAGGTGATCCGCTAGGTGGGTGGCAGGGAGGGTGCTAGAAAGGAACTAAAATGTCACCTAAACGGAACCTGACAAGCTGAGCAGGACCTCATCGGGGATGAGGAAGTTGAGGGGGGGGACGCCAGAGAGCCTGGGGTCCTGCAGCTCAGGGCGCAGCCAGGCTGAGCCTCGGTCCAGCGTGGCCTTTTGTGCAGAGCCCCTGCAAGGGCAGCGGGGGGCCGTGGACGGGCCAGCCGGGCGGGGCAGAGCCTTGACGACCGGTCCAGCGAGGTCAGGAAGCTTCCCAAAGAGGGAGCTGGATTCATCGACCATCGTGGAAAGGATACAAGCTCCCGAGATTCGTTAGCATGCGTCAGCAAAACCATAAAGTATTTCAGGCACAGACCTGAGTCGTCAGATGGCAACATGTTAAACGTCCACGTGCCGGAGGTCGAGGGCACCGGCTGGGGCGCAGGAGCCCTGCCTTCCCCAGCCCCCCCTCCCCCGGTCCCCCCTGCTCCCTCCAAAGGAAAATAGATGTTTTCAGCAGACGGGAGTTGCGGGCCCCGGGGAGGAGAAGAGAAGAGGGTGCAGCTGCTGACGGAGGGCGCTCTGTCCCGCCCCCCCCCCCCCCCCCCGCAGGACCAGCCGCTGTTCGAGGTGATCCAGGAGGCCATGCAGAGGCACGCGCAGGGCATCCAGTTCCGGGAGAGGAACGCCGGCCCGCAGATCGACCGCCACATGAAGGACGAAGGTGCGGCCCTTCCCCGGGCTCGCCGAGGAGGGGGTGGTAGACCTCCACGCTGGCCGTTGTCATTTTCCTACAACGCATGTATACTGTATATAATTATTTTATGTTTTCAAATTTTGCCTTACATAATCCCATAACACGCAGCCACATACACATGCCTGACTATGCATTCACATTTTCCGTATTTTGAACTTTTAGAGAAAAGGTATCCTTTTGCAACTTGCTCGCTCAATCGTTTTGTTTCGGGGACCTGTCAACTTCGATTCCTGGGAATCGGTTTGTTCGTGTTCGGTGCTGTGCAGGGCTTTCCGCTGTCCGGAAAGGCGCGGTGCAGCCACTCCCCGGCTCGGGGCTCGGGCGTGTCTGGCTCCCACAGCCGTGGGGCGGCGACACCCCTGTGTGTCTGCACGTGTTTGTGGGGGCCGGGGCGGGGGGCTTCCCTTCAGCATGAGTCTGGAAATGAGAACACCAGGTGGTGGGGCGGGCACGCTTCAGCTTGGAAGGTCTCGCCAACTCGCTCTCCAGCGTCGTGGTCCTAGCTCATCGCTGCCCCGGTAAAGTTCGCACATGTCCGTTTGGCTTTTTCAGGTTTCAACATAACCGCAGGAGTGGATGAAGAAACAGGATTCGTTTACGGAGGAAACCGCTTCAACTGCGGCACCTGGATGGATAAAATGGGGGAGAGCGACAGAGCGAGAAACAGAGGCATCCCCGCCACCCCGAGGCACGGTCCCCCCCGCGGCGCTTGCATAATACGGCGCCCTTCTAACCCCAGACTCGGGGGTCTTTTACTCGGTCAACATTGAACCAGTGGGGCTCTCCCTCTCCCTCCCCCTCCGACCCCTCTTGCAGGCCCCTCCCACTTCTCCCAGGTAACAGTCCGGTCCTCTGGGTCTAGGGCATCAGGCCCAGCGTCCATTCTCTCTGGAAGTTCTCGGCGGCGGGTGGATTCCCCGCAGGCCCCTCCATTTGGGACCCGCTGGGGGACTGTCCATTTGGTTCGGATAGTTCTAACCCGCAGCGCTGCCCTTGTAACAAGGCGCTGCGCCCCTCTTTTGTGATGAACACAGAAAGCAACCGGTTGCACCCTCCTTCCTGGGGTCCTTTCACTCTCTGAACCTTTAGTCCCCCTAATTTTTTTATCTCTTATCCCATCATTTCTTTTCATGACTTCAAATACTGAATACGGTATCAGGCCTGAGAAACTATTTTCTTATTCTAAATTTTATCTTTGGGCAGAATTATTAACAACAGTTACTTAATAGTAGCTGTTACTGCCTGCTTTGCGAATTCTTTTAAAAACCTGATTACGTTGGTACATCATGATCTCTTGTCCGTCTCTTTTGTTTTCCTTAAAGCGAGCTCTCAGATTCCTTTGTCCACCTTCCCCGGCTTCTCCAGTCCCCCTGTCTGTGTGTGCCGTCTTTTCCCCAGGCCTCCGCATCAACCTTCTCTGATTCCTTACCCCTCCCTGTTTCCAGAGTGTTCTCGCACACCTTCCTGTGGGGTGGGAGTTTTTTACAGCTAGTTGTTTTTGTAAGGCATTGGTTATACAGTTCATCAAAAGTGTTTATGGAATGCTCTTCAGTGCTTAACTGACTCCAAAGAATAAAATTTATTTTTGATTTTAGAGATGGGTCTGCTGTGGAAATCGTGGGCCTGAGTAAATCTGCCGTTCGTTGGTTGCTGGAATTGTCCAGAAAAAACATCTTCCCTTATCATGAAGTCACAGTAAAAAGACAAGGTAAGTTATAGTCACTCTACTTACGAAGAAACTCCAGATGTGCTGTCTATATTCCTAACTGATGCAGCCACCATTTCACCCAGTGGACTTATCCTAGGAAACCCTTAGGATTGAGAGGAAAGAAAAACTACTAATCGGCTAGTATGAGAATTGTAACAAGCCTGGTTATTCACTGTCTACTTAAGACGACTTTGAACTGAGATGTGAAAGGCATCCTTTTACTGCCTTATCATACTTACCACAGTGTGACTGTGAGCAAGTTGTTTTTTCTGAACAATTGTGAAATATTTATATCTTTTTCTAGAACTGTTCTGTCCCATAGAAACCTAACTTAAGCCACATACATAATTTCAAATCACCCACACTAAAAAAGGTAAAAGGAAATAGGTAAAATTAACTATGACAAGTTTATTAACTCAGTCTGTCCTAAGTGTCGTTGTGACAGAGAGTCAGCGTGCAGTTATTCGTGATCTATTCTGCGTTCTTGGGCGGGTTACTAAGTCTTCGAAGTCCGTGTGTGTTTTGCAGTCTGACTCGTCTCGGTTCGGCCTCACTGCGAGTGCTCAGTAAAGGTCACCGTGAAACATCTAAGAGTGGCCCAAACAAAAACCGATCAGGGACCATTTGCGACCATCTAATCCTTTCGTGGTAAAATTGTGAAAGAGGATTTTTAACCTCTGGCTAGCCCCCCTCCGAAAGGCCCCGACGCTTCGAGGCCGTGGGCGACCTGCTGCCAGGGCGCCGTCTGCCCGTAACTGCGTGGGTGGATGTCCGTGCGTGCTTCGGGCTGCCCAGTCTTTCCCCCTGTTCCAGGAAGGGTGGTGACGGTCTCCTACGACGAGTGGAACAGAAAAATACAAGACAACTTCGAAAGGCTGTTCTACGTGTCCGAAGACCCGTCCGATGCGAACGAGAAGAACCCCCGCCTGGTGCACAAGCGCGGCATATACAAAGACAGCCACGGAGCGTCGAGCCCCTGGTGCGACTACCAGCTGCGGCCCAACTTCCCCATCGCGATGGTGGTCGTGAGTGACTTCCTGTTTTCAGACTTCAGACACGTTGTGGTAGGGCTGATGTCCTCCTTTCCTCCCGTGTTTGCAAAGTCGCTGAATTGCGGAAAAGTGTACTGCCCCCTAGCTAGTTTGGTACACGCATTTCTAATGAACGAAGCCTTGTGCGCATCACCCTTCACCTGTCACCTTCAGTATGAAAAAATGACAAACGGTGACCAATGAAGCCCGCCCGACACACGTCCCATCATAGCGCAGAAAAAATGCTGAGGTTCGTGCGAGGTTCTGTCAAGCCAAGAACTCCAGACCCTCCTGATTTTCCCTCCTTAGACTGAAAAGAAACTCCCAGGGCAGTAAAACGGGGGTGGCGTGTGTTCTTCTGGGCCCGCCGAGCTGTCTCCACTCCGCCAACAAGAGTGCCGAGCACAGCGCTCTCAGTGGCGGCAGGAGGATGCGGAGGCGCGGAAGGGCGGCTTCCACTTGGCGGTGCGCCTTCGACTCCACATAACCCTTGGACTGAGTGCAGACCCTCAGTCGCCCGCGCGCTCCCCTTCTCCACATCACGTGCTGCCCGAGGGCAAGTCCCCTGTACATCCTTCTGACCCCAGAAGCACGAATGCTCAGCAGAGAGACTCACAGGACCTGCCTGTGAGCCTCCCGCAGAATGGCTTTCCACGTGTTCGGCCTTCCTTGCGGCTGTGCCGACCTCCTTTTGGAGCCGGCACACTTTCTTGAAACGACACGAGGGGTCCTAGCCTCGAACAGCGTCCCGCGTGTCTGTCTAAGGCCCAGAATGCCGCTTCCAAGTCAGCCTCCTTGGATCAGCTGTGCTTGGTGCCTGCACTCCAATTCTGGCCCACCCTGCAGTTGAAAACAGCTCTCTTTCTTTTCCAAGTGTGTCCCTAGTTTGTGTCCCGCTGAGAGTGGAAACCAGCTGCTCAGCGATCTTACAGGATCTGTGCGTTGTTTTCTGACACTCGACAGGCCCCTGAGCTCTTCACGGCAGAAAAGGCGTGGAAGGCTTTGGAGATGGCGGAGAAGAAACTGCTGGGTCCCCTTGGCATGAAAACTCTGGATCCCGAGTAAGTGGCGATAGAAGCACTGAGAACGAAGTTCGCATTACACTTAATATGTAATTGCACTTAGCCCTGGCGTAAAAACTTGGGTCCAGATTCAGTTGGGCTGGAAGTGTTAAGAACGTTGCTGCTATCGTGTTGCATTAGCTACAGATGTTTCGCTTGTCAGTAAAACCTCTAGAACTGCATTCAAACTGAGGTTCCCAAAATGCCTTTTCTGTCTTCGAGCAGTGTCAGCGTTCAGAGTGCCTTTGTCTGTCCTGTATTCAGTAATCAGCAGGGGAGTTTTCCAGCTTATAAAACTAGCATGTCCTGCCCGAGTATTTTCTAACGTCTGTATTCCCAGACTGTACAAGTGGTTACTGGGGACACTGGAAGAATAGACCCGTTGCCTCCTCAGAGACAGTCTTTATTTTCTACGTTGCAGCTACCAGTTCCTTCAATGTTATAAAATATGTGTATGCAGCTGCTTCTTAATTCTTAAAAATATTTAGACGGGATTTCTTTACTCCTCGTGAGGACAGATGAGGATCGAACCCCCGCCCCCGCCCGGCCCTTTCCTCCCTTCCTGGGCCGCAGTCACACCAGTGTTCCAATTGACACCAATAAGAATTTTGGTTTTATATTATGATGATATGTCTGTGCTGTTTTATATTTTCCTTTTCCAACTTTTGTTCATTTTTGAGTTTTTAACGCCCTATTTTTCTTCAGCTGCTTTTTAAGTTTGATACCCATCGTCAATTTGCTTTCTCCGTCAGTATGTGAGAGAGCCCCCATTCTGCCTAGCCCCCTCTTTGTAGGTTTTTCCCACTTCACTGCGTGCTCATTGCAGTCTCAAGATGTAAAGGTTTCTGTCTGGAGACTTATCTGCCTGCAGAGGCATTAAGAACCTCTGGTCAAAACTAAAACCCACAGTTATAGTAGCTCATGTGGCCAGTGCTGTCTCTCCCACTAAAAGAAAAAAAGCAATAATTTCATTAAGCTGAACAAAGATAACTATCTTATGTATCTGTTGCAATAAATTTGTGATAGTTTGGTTTATAAGTGTGCATAAATTCTCTATGTGTATTTAGTTGCTATTTGTCATCTGATCATGTCCCATTTTAAAGAATTTCATGGAGAACTTTCAAAGTAACTCTTCAATACTTGCTAGTTAAGAAACTTAGCTTTAATAACCACTAATTCAAATTAGTCAGTATCTGTTTTCACCGTTATAAATGTGTTAGAGGCCTAATTTACTTTTGCCAACACTCAGTGTCAGGGGAACTCCTTGAAGGCAAGATACCTGAGTCCCTGGCGGTTTCGGGAGCAGCAGCACTTGTTAGTCACTCCCAACCTGTTACTAAAGAGCTCTGAACTCAGTCCTTGCCGGATCAAGGTTAAATGGGGGACGATCCTATTCTGTGGATTGGAAGACAAAACAATTCGCTTGTATCTCCTGCCTTTGCTACTGAAAACGTTTCTGCTGCTTCCTCTCCAACGTCTGCTCTCTGTAACCCGAGTGTCCTTGGTCCCCCAGCGACATGGTTTACTGCGGGGTCTACGACAACGCCTTGGACAACGACAACTATAACCTCGCGAAGGGCTTCAACTATCACCAAGGACCGGTAAGGCCGTCACTGCTGCTTTCTGAGTTTTCCGGTGTTGTTTGGTTTTTGTTTGTTCAAACAATTTTAGATATTCATAGCTCTTTTTTTTTCTTTACTAATTAAATCACCCCCCCTTTTTTCTTAGGAGTGGCTGTGGCCCGTTGGGTATTTTCTTCGTGCAAAATTGTATTTTTCTAAATTGATGGGTCCGGAGGCTCATGCAAAGACTGTGTTTTTGGTTAAAAATGTTCTTTCTCGGCATTACGCTCATCTTGAGAGGTAAGTGGCGAGAGGAGCGTGGGCTCCGTAACTAGCATTTCGTCGCTCAGGCCGACAGCGTTTCCTTGGAATTCGCTTGTGTGGGTGCACTGTCACCCCAAGGCACTGGGAAGCTTTACTCTTCGACAGGACGGTGTCTGTGGTGTCATTTTACCTTCCTGTGCGTGGGTGGGGTTATCTGTTTCAATTCAGAGCCTTTGCTGCATGATTTATACGTGTGAAATAGTCTTTCATTTCAAAATTTAGCGGATACCGTAGTATTGGATTGGGTTAGCACAGAATAAACACAAAACGGAAAGTATGCAGGCTGGGCCTTTTGAGTTAATTGATTTAAAAATATATCAATAATTTTCAGAAATGCTTCCATTATAATTAAAATATTGGAGGTGGTCTTTTGACTATTATTTTAAACCTACTTGTCACGTCCTTTGTCCTGTTAGCAGGAAAGTTAAGTGTCAGTTATGTTTCTTTATACAGTGGTAAAATTCAGCCAAAAGCTCTTAAAGCCCCAAACTCTAGACTGAACCCAAGTAGCTGTACATCTTATTGCTCAGAATAATTATGCGTGAACAGCGTGAGTGGTATCCCCTTTATTACGAGAACACGAGGGACTTGCATCCCCACCACGAACGGGCGTGGGTTGGTTTGCGTTGGCTCACTTGCAGTCTTGCGTTCACTCACATGCACCTGCCGCGGCTTCTGCGTGGCTAGAGAGTGCGACCGAGTCTGTGTGACGCGAACGTTCTGGGAGCCCATCCTTTACTGGCCCCAGAATTCCCCATCATCTGCGTTTATTTTCTCGCTCGTGCCTGCGTCCATGGGGAGCAAGAACATCCTGCGCCGCACCTGCACGGACCACCCTTCCACGTAGCCCTGGGGCCCCGCCCCTCCCCTCCCCCACTCCCGTGACCTTGCTGGATGATCGGGATCCTCCTCCGCGGGCCTCCCTTCCCGCGCCGCAGAGACCTGTGTCCGCGCATCCTCATGCGAAGTCGCGTCTCGCTGCCCGGAGTCCAGCCCTGCCCCGTGGTTCTGTGTACCCCCGCACGCTTCCTGCGGGCCTCCCCTCCCCCTTCCTGACCGCCCGCTGGGGCAGTGCCCAGCTGCAGTCCGCAGCGCTGGGGAAGCCACCCGTTCGCTGGGCCGCTGTCGGAGAGCTCCCCAAACTTGGCCGTTCAAACCGTTCAAACCGCAGAAAGACGTTGTTGTCTCAGGCGTCCGAGGGGGGAACCTGAAGGCAAGGGGGCTGGGTCCGCGGCCGTGGCAGCCAATCCAGCCGGCCCGTGGCATTCTCCCTGCAGGCCTGCCTGCGTCCAGATGTCCCCGTTTAGGAGGACATGGGTCATATTGGAGCAAGGGCGACTGTACGCCGCCTTAGCCAACATCATCGTCATCAGCCCTTTATCCAAATAAGTCACACCGTGGTCCTGAGGGCTGGGACCGCAACGCAGGACTCTGGAAGGGGGCTCCGTTCCCCAGCGCAGGTGCCGGGGGCCCAACCCCCGCCCTCCGCCGCTTTCCTCTGCTGCAGCTCCAGTACTCGGAAACAAGCATTTCCTATCCTGTCCATTCCTCCGTGCCAGTCTTTAAAAATACGGTACTAGCCGATGGCGTTGTTAGTTATTGTTCAAACTGTCTCTGCGTTTACCTGATGGAATTATTTTTCTATTTTTATTACGAAACATTTGATAGCTACAGAAAAGTATATGTAACGTAGCCATAGGTTACAATGCATAGTAATGAAACAAACATGTTCCCAATTTAAAAAAATCAAATGTTATAGAATTCTGTATTTTTAAATTTATGTTTTATACTTAAGAGCTTACATTGAAATTAGGAATGAATTTGATATGATAATAATACTCCATTCTGATAGCAAGATCTAACCTCTATGAATGCCTGTAAACAGGAATGATTATAGCACCTACCTACCTGAGTTTCCATGAGCATTGAAATGAGGAAATGTATGTAAAGCACTTAGTGTAAGAACATAATAAATGCACAGTAAATACTAACTGTACTATTCGATAGAATAAGAAATCGGTATAGAAATTCGTAACGTTTTTAATTGCCACTTTCTCCTAATCATAATTGTGCTTCTTCACTGTCTCCTGTTAGTTTTACAGTTACGTCCATATCAAACCTACTACCTCTGAAAAATTATAATTTGAGTCTCATAAACTTACTCCAAAAGGAATAAAATTGGACCAGAGAGGTGTTTGTCTCTATAGTTATATACTGCTTTATAGTTATATAGTTATATACTGCTTTAGGTATGTTTTTAATACCTAAAAGGAGCCCTTTGTATGTGGAAGTCTTAAACCCCCCAGATCGAATACCCAAGGATAATTCCAATCGAAATTCTTTACACACACATCGTCAGGAGAGCCTGCTTTATGGCGAGTGATCATGCGCGATTGTCTTCTGTACAAAAGGGCGAAGTCGCCGGTCCCTGGCCTGTTCCTAACCGGGCCAGACGGGTGTCAGACTGCATCTCCTAACATGGCTTTTCCTTCTCCCAGGTCCCCCTGGAAAGGCCTTCCGGAGCTGACCAACGAGAACGGCCAGTACTGCCCTTTCAGCTGTGAGACCCAGGCCTGGTCGATCGCTACCGTTCTTGAAACGCTCTACGACTTATAGTTGGTTCGTTGCTATTTATTAAGGATGCAGGCCCTTGTATTACAGGATGCAAGGACATAATAGCACGGAAACGCTCGATATGCACAGGCTCAGGTCAGATAAAAACCGCATCCGCGTACTACTTACTGATGCACACTTGGGTAAAGCCCGTAAAAGCATCGGTTTTTCTTTATTTAATGTACAGAGCTGTTGACTTAAGTCAGAGAGAAAGTCGTAGCGACTAATGGGATGGTTTTCTTTTGAAATCAGGAAGTATTCTTCAAATGCCTACAAACAACGAGTTTGAAAAAGAGAGATCATGTAATCTTCTATGTGTACATAAAGTGAAAATGAAATTATGAGGATGTACTAATGAAAAAACTGGAAAAAATAAAGATGACTGAGCTATAAAGAAAAACACTAAAATAATATTTTTAAATTGTGCTACATGCATTGCGTTGTCTTCCGTAACAACACAGACCGACTCAGCTGTGCGTAACCAATGGCCTCACCTTCCACTGCAGTGTTTCTCGCACCTTCCACACGGCATCCAGTAACTCTTGAGTGAGTGTCGAGTGGTGGGAGTGTCCGCCTCCAATATACGTTCATAAAAGGGGCACAGGTGTTCACATTGCTTTTATTTTTTCACTGCTGCATTAATGTGTTTTCATATAATGAATACCATCAGTATATTTAGCATAATTGTGCTGATAATGCGTAGGATGTATGAGAAACACCACAAAGCATTAGGAATTTATTCCTAAAAACCATTTTATAAAGTTAGTATTGTTTCCGTGTCCTACTATGAAATCGTTTACATTTTTAAAATGCAAAATGTTTGGCATAGTTATGAGAACTTTAAAGTAAAAAATGCTATAGTAATTTTCTAAAACGTAACTACTTTTAGTTTGTGTGTGAAAGGTATTGATAGATCATAGTAGATTCTGGTTCCTATGAGCCACAACCTACCATTGACAAGTGTAGCATTGAGAATAATCTTCATATAATGAAAAGACAGACATGAATTCAGTAGTTATCTTTGATTCAATAAAAGCATTTGAAAAGTTTTTCGTGTTATTTTAAGATACCTTAAACCTGAAAAAGTCATAAAACAAAAAAGGTTTTTAACATTTATGTGATTTGACATTTTTGAGTAGTACTTGTTTTCTAGGTGGAATTTTTTTTTAACTCTTTCACTGTTTTTGTCTCAAAACATTTCAAACAGATTGTTAAACTTTCAGATTGTTGAAAGAAAGTAGTTGCAGAAGTTCTTCCACTACAATACAATATTATTCAATGGTGTGGAGTTAAAATAACAGCATAGCAACGCTTTCTCAGCGATCATACACCCTGTCACCCTGAGTGTGACTACGTCGTAAAAGTAAAGGAGAAAAGCACGCAAACTGAAAGTCCAGGGCACTAAATATACAAATGCCTTTAATGCCGACGTTAAATGCCCCTGCCTGAGAGTGAGTGCATGCAGTTTACTGTAGGGTTTTACCTGCACACCCTTCTTCAAAGCTGAGCCTCTTTCGAAATAGTGTGCACAGGCTTAGCTTTCTGGTTTCCCAGCCTCAAGTGCATTCAGCCCCACAAACTTAAGGTCTGTTGAAACAGTAATCCGCCGCTACCTCTAAGCACACCGGTTTCCAAACTTCCCTCCCTTCTTCACTGCTCAGTGCACAGCACAAGCTTCTCTACCCCTCCCTGGGAGAGGGGCAGGTGAGTCATCAGGGTTCACGCAGCTTAGCTCTCCTACTTCAACGTTGACATGAAAGGCGGAAGAAAAGGAACTGAAAACCGACATACTTAACAAAAGCAAGAAGTACTGGCTGACTGCTAAATGTGACGAATGCATTAATTAATCAATAATACATAATGAGTTGATGATTTTTTTAAAACATAGCCATATTGGGTTATCCATAGCAGGGCAAATAACCCACCTCAGTGAATTTTGAAGACATCGTGTTGCTGCATTAGCACAGTAACGGTTATAGTCCTAATAAGGAACAGGAATGGAAAAACACTGTTGTAATCTGCAAGGTCCACTGTAAAGTCTCAGAAGGCATGCCATCCAAGGTGTTTAAAATAACAGCTTCAGACTCGAGAGGGATAGATGTCACTAGACTAGAAGTCGTGCACGCAGAACACCACGTTCCGCAGTGATGTGGGATGAGGCGCCTTTATGTCACACTTGCAGAAGGGCTCCGTGCCTGGGTTCTAACGGATGCAAACCAGCGTTCCCTGTAACCCGCGCGAGAGGTGCGTTTGCCGCTTAACCAGCATGCTGTGATCGTGTATTAAGATGCAAAGGTGCTGGAGGAGCCACGAGACCTGCCCTGTCTGGGGACCTTATAACCTCTGTGCTCTGTCTGACGTGTCCTTTCCGACGTGTCCTCGACTGTTCTCTCGAGGAGGCCGGTGTCATTTTTGTGTCTGTGTGCCGAGAAAATAAAATCTTTTCTAAAAGTCGATACTTTGCTTTTCTTCCACTATTTACCACTGAACTAATTTGTTGACACGGACTTGTACTATTGATTTAAGGCTTGTTATTTGGGATCCTTCTCTTTTTGGAGGAGGTGTGGGGCAGAAAAAGAAGGAAGAAATTTAGGCTGTTTGGTAATTTATTTTTTAGCCATGTTGACATTCAGAGCAAAATAAACTTTTGACGTATAAATAGATCTGTTGGCAACTCTACACTCTCCTGGTATTTTTTGAAACCTAGTCCAGGGCTGATACACTGGTCTGTGGTCATCAGGAACCAAGGCCAGCACCTAATGACAAAAAATATTCTGTAATTTTCCAGATAATGTCAATTCATTATCTCCTAGAGTTAGAACTTATTTTAATCAGGAGTTTCTCCAAATTATTTTTCCTTTTGATTTCCCAAAGTCTGATCTTGAGGAAGCAAGAACTCAAAGAGAGTTCATCCCAATGAGTTTACATCATCCCAGTGGACTGCAAATTTTAACCTGCGGCTAAGCAAACAAGTAATCCAAGATTTCATCATTTTTAACACAGATGAAAACAAATTCTAGTTTTGCATCAGGATATTTGTTATCAAAACCTTTGACAATCTTATAAATAAATCCATCACACTTCAGCCCGCTTGCACCGCCGCAATTACAATTCCCTGTCTGAGAACCTGTATGGCTGCCATGTGTACTTCCTCCTCCTCCTCCAGCCAAGCGTCACTTGACGTTAGCACAGGCCCGCCCTGCGCACCCTGCAGCCAAAGCTGTTCCTCTGCCACCGTGGCTCCAAGTACAGTCTCATTCACAAATGTTGACTTAGCTTCTAGCCAGTCACTTCTGTTTTATAGAGGAAACTAGGAGTTCAGACAGCTGTGACCGTTTGTAACACTTCAGCAGTTTGGCAGACTAGCAGAGCTTATGAATATACATCTCCAAACTGTCTGTAACCATTCGCATCCTGAAGCTGCAAAAATGAACACATTCATGAATGGATCCAAATCTATAGCTTCTCTGTATCATGTCAAATGAGAGGCAAGAAGTGCATAAAATGATACAAACTTTAAATTATGCTCTGCATTTAATGTTTCAGGATCTTATTTAGAAATGATATGAGTAGTTAAATAAAATCCATTAATTAACTCAATTTAGCACTGACTCACAATTTGAAGTTACCCAAAGATCGTGGTAACTATTCCCCAGCTTACATACTACAAACCAGAATTACTATGGAAATAAAGTTTGCCAAAAAGATGACTGGCTTTGGTTAAATGCAAATTTGCATTCTTCATCATCTTAAAATCATCTTAAACATCTAGTAGACCTAATGCTAGCTTACTTGATAAGTCTATATAAAGTTAGGAAAAACATGTCCAAGTGGAATAAAAATGTATGCTGAAGGGACTTCCGGCGAAGATGGAGGTGTAGGTGGACACACTGTGCCTCCTCTCACAACCAAAATTAAGGACAACAAATATTTAGAAACAAGAAAACAACCAGAGCTCATGGAAAATTGAACTGTAAGGAAGTCCAACAACCATTCATCCAGACTGGTTAGAGGGGCGGAGTCGCGGCAGGAGAAAGTGGAGGTGCGGACTTGGGAGCGCAGGCGCCAGTGGCTGGCGTTTCCAAGTGTGCAGGTGGCTGGCAGGCCCACAGGCAGTGGCTGTCGCACGGGGTGACAACTGTGCAGACCCAGTGAGGCCGCGCAAGGCGGCTGGCTGACCAGGTGGTCCCACATTCACACACACAGACGGTCCAGGCGAAGGGAAAGCGGTGGAAGGGACGGGAACTCAGGAGAGAGCGGAGCAGGCGCCATTGTTCCCTCTCAGACCCCGCCCCCACATACAGCGTCACAACTCAGCGACTGGGCTGCCCCGCCCTGAGGAACACCTAAGGCTCCACCCCCTCACTACGTAATAGCCGCGACCAGACTAAAACCAAAACAAAAAAAAAAAAAACCAAAACCAAAACAAACAAACAAACAAAAAAAAAAAAACACCAAAAAATGGCTCAAACCAGAAAACAAATCAGATCCCCAGAGACAATTCCTCTAAGCGACGAAGAGATAGCCAACCTATCAGATGCACAGTTCAAAGCCCTGGTGATCAGGATGCTCACAGAATTGGTTGATTTTGCTCACAAATTAGATGAAAAAATGCAGGCTACAATACATGAAATGAAGGAAGATGCATGGGGAACCAATAGAGATGGGAGGAAAACTGGGACTCAAATCAATGGAGTGGACCAGAAGGAAGAAACAAACAACCAAACAGAAAACAAGGAAGAAACAATTCAAAAAAATGAGGAGAGGCTTAGGAACCTCCGGGACATCTTTAAACGTCCCAACATCCGAATTATAGGGGTACCAGAAGGGGAAGAGGAAGAGCAACAAGTGGAAAACTTATTTGAACAAATAATAAAGGAGAACTTCCCCAATCTGGCAAAGGAAATAGACTTCCAGGAAGTCCAGCAAGCTCAGAGAGTCCCAAAGAAGTTGAACCCAAGGAGGAACACACCAAGGCACATCATCATTACATTAGTCAAGATTAAAATGAAGGAGAGCATTCTAGAAGCAGCAAGGGATAAGGGGACAGTCACCTACAAAGGCGTTCCCATCAGACTGTCAGCTGATTTCTCAAAAGAGACCTTCCAGGCAAGAAGGGGCTGGAAAGAAATATTTGAAGTCTTGAAAGGCAGGGACCTACATCCAAGATTGCTCTATCCAGCAAAGCTGTCATGTAGAAAGGAAGGGCAGATAAAGTGCTTCTCAGAAAAGGTCAAGTTGAAGGAGTTCATCATCACCAAGCCCTTATTATATGAAATGTTAAAGGGACTTATCTAAGAAAAAGAAGATAAAAATATGACAGTGAAAAGACAGCAAACTCACAGCTATTAAGAACCACACCTAAAACAAAAGCAAACAACTAGAACAGGAACAGAGCCACAGAAATGGAGATCACGTGGAGGGTTAGCAACAGGGGCGTGGGAGGAGGAGAGAGGGGGAAAAGGTACAGAGAATGAGTAGCATAGATGGTGGGTAGGAAATAGACAGGGGAAGGGCAAGGTTAGTGTGGGTAATGTAGAAGCTAAAGAACTTATGACACATGGACATGAACTAAAGCGGGAAATGTGGGTGGGAGAGGGTGTGCAGGGTGGAGGGGAATGATGGGGGAGAAATGGGACAACTGTAATAGCATAATCAATAAAATATATTTTAAAATGTATGCTGAAATCACACTTCAGGCTAATACCTCAGAAGACAGCTGTGCAGCAACATTAAACTAGTCTCATTTGCCAAGGATTTACCTGAGTAATCTGAGCTCAAATTCTTAAATCATTTGAGTTAGTTTCTATAATAATACAACTTTTAGCACACTGAGATTATTAGAAGATCAATTTTTTTTTTTAAATTTCTGGGAATTTTAGGAATTACTTAAGGCTTACTCATCTCTAAACCAATCCGAACAGATCTCTTTGAAGAAATCGTATAATCTAATCTGGAGGAAAGGAAACACTACCCACTCACGGACACGTCAATGTATATTCTGACCCAGACAGAGAGCTTAGAGCCTCAGCTAAAATATTGCAGTGCATTCTGCACTTCAGCCAAGCACGAATCCAGAACCCACTGGCTCCAGTAAAAGAGTGTGCTCTTCGAAATGGGTACAAACTCCTCACTGAGTAGACCAGATTCTCTGCTAGCTTCCACTCAGAGGCCAGATCTCTACGAACCACTGAAGTCATTTACAAACGTCACTGAAGAGTCCAACTGTCCAACCAAAAGGAGCTGGCACCAGAGATCAAGCCGGTACTCAGAAAGATTAAAAATCAGATCCTTGCTGTGCCCCTGATGGACAGGAGCCTGGGACACAGAACCAGAAGTCAGGCTCGCTGTTACCCTGGGTCACCAGGTAAGAAGGGAGTGCAAAGCGCTGTGGAGTCCTCGCCGGGGTGCAGTGCTCTGGGTGATTGATTAGTAGGTGGATATCTGATTCTCAGCACTAATGGTGCCCAGCTATTGACATTGAGCAGTTCACTACACCTCCCTCCTAGTGGAATGAATGACACTGTAAAAACCAGTCTAGCTTAAAAACCAAGGGTTATCATCATGACCTTGGATTTGGCAATAAGGGTTTAATATCCAGGGTATATAAAAGCCCCCACAATTCAAAAAACCCCAAACAACCCAAATCAAGAATGAGCAAAGAACTCGAATAGACGTTTCTTCGAGAATATATGCCAATGTTCAATAACTCCATAAAAAAGATGCTTAGAATCATGAGTCAGCAGGGAAATGCAAATCAAAACCACAGTGAGATACCAATTCACACCCAGTAAAGTGGTTCTAATTGCTATCGGAAATCTTGCTGGGTAAGATGACACCCAGCATCTTACCGCTGATTGGCCAGAGCTCATCATGTGGTCCCACTCAACCACAACACAGCCAGGAAGTATGACCCACCATGTGAACTAAAGGCAGATAACCAGGAAGTATTTGGTAAGCAGTGTAGTCCAATTACGTTTGAACGGTACAGTCAAATGTACTGTAGCACTGGTGACTAGAGACCCGACGTCACCGGAATCGTATGCAACCTGCCACCCGTTCCCAGACTTAAGAGGCCCCTGCCCAGCCTGTAACAGCACAAGTACATGCTATGCACCTTCCCCCTTGTCTCCCAAAAAGGAACCTGCCGTGACTTAGTCAGGTGACCACAGCAGGTAAAGGGGAACCCCCCAAATTCCCATTTACAACTTGCCGTGACTCCGACATGAAACCGATTCCTTGATGCCCGAACCACTGAGTTTGTCCGCCAAGCAGGGACTCGGAGCATCGGGGGACCACTGAAGCCCTGAGCAGCCTCAGTGAGCTCCAGTCATGTGCGGTAATTCCCGCCTCCAGGTCTGAATGTACAGACCAATCGGATGGCCTCATTCCATGAAACCACCCCCTGACCCCTGACTCGAAGCCTAAGTCAGTCCACATAATAGCAAAAGCCTCACAGAAGCCCAGCCTGGCTAGCGGAGGAAACGAAAAGCAAGTTCATTCAAACCCATCAGGTGGATGTTCCACAGATTGTTCAACAATACCGCTCCATCTCAAAACAAGAGGATCACATGGAGGCTGTTGATGACATTGAAGCGACCTCCAGGAACTCCTCTTAAAGCTAAATGATGGACAAGTGGATAATCTTTCCTTGTCCTGAATACCTAAGAACAATAGGCCAGACTCAACTGCTTGGGCAGCTTGAAGGAACCAACTGGTTTTTCTCGCTCACGAGCTGCGATTTCAAGTCAATAGTTTGAAGAACTGTAATTGTGTCCCAACAAAGCATACGTAGCACCTGGAAACCTGAGGTTTAATTTCCTAAACACTGGCCTTTTTTGGTATTTTCACCGTTTTGAACAGGCATCTTTTAAAAACATCACCACAGTCCCCACTCTCCTTCCAATTTGTTCTTTTTTTCCCCCGAGACTTTTTAAATTGAATTTATTGGGGTGACATTGGTTAATAAAATTGTACAGGTTTCAGGGGCACAGCTCTATAACACCTCATCTGTATATTGTATTGTGTGTGCCTGCCCCACGTCAGGTCTCCTTCCATCACCGTTTATCCCCCCTTTTACCCTCTTCTACCTCCCCCACTGCCTTTTTCCTCTGGCTCTTACTGAATCTTAAGCCACTGAAGTCCCCAAGTCACCAGCCACGACTCTGCCTGAAGACAGTGACTGGGGACTGTTACTTTGTGCAGATAAAGCTAACAACATCGACAGTTCCAATATAATTTGATTGGGTCTTAATCTCTCTGGGGTCCCTTGGGAAACCTGTGATTGTGCAATGTTATAATGCATTCACCCTTCTAACAGGGTTGCCAGAGTTTGCAAATAAAAACACAGGCTACCAGTTAAATCTGAGTTTCTGATAAACAAGGAGTATTTTTTAGTATATGCCAAGTATTGCATAGACTGAACAATTATTCTCGTTTATTTGAAATTTCAATTTAACCAGGGGTCCTAAATGTTATGTGGCATCCCTAATCAGCTGCCACTGAGCTGCGTGGTCCTGTTTGGCTGCTGTCCTTAGGTTGATAGGTCGTCCTCATCTGTCTGTCCTTTGGGTGCCAAGGTTTGGACTTTGAGATCTGCTTCGATAGGGAGGCCAAAGCTGGTCTTTGGCCTCATGTCCCCAGGCTGCTGTTTTTCTCCCTTCCTTCGTGGGCAGACACCTCTGTTTTTACTAACACCTCTTATCTTTATAGCTACTTTTGCTGTCCACCACCTTTTTCCTGAACTGTGCTCATTTCCTTTCTATACCATTTTTCGTCCTATGACAGCCAACTATGGTGTTTTAAAGCATGGACTTTATCAGCAAATCAGGGGTTGAATCCAGGCTTACCTTTCAGTAGACACGGGACCTTCAGTAAGCTACTTAGTGTCTGAAAGCCTCAGTTCCTCCTTCTGAAAAATAGAGGTACCAAAGCCTATTTTATGGGGCTGTTGTGAAGGTTAAATGGGATGATTTGGGCAAACTACACAAAGGTACAATTCTTACTAGATTCTTCTTATCCTTAAGCTTCAGGCCTTGGATGCGGACTTGGCTTCTCGGAAAGTGCTGCAGGCCTGGAGTTGCAATTCAGGCTCTGCTGACACGCCTCCCTGGTGAGCCCTCGTACTGTGTACTCGGCTTGGACATTGTCACCCAGCAGTTCAGCTCAGTTAAGGAAACGCGTATTAAGTTTCTATCGCAGGCTGAGCACTGAGGCTGGTGCTGGAGACGCAGAGATAAACAGGCTAGTTCCGACCTCAAGGAAAGTGTTGCGCGGGGGATAGATACGAAGCCGTTCAGAATACAATGAAGTAAGTCATTTCGCAGGCAGAGCGCAGAGGAGCTCAGAGCCCTGGGAGGAAGGCAGCAGGAAAGGCTGCAGGTTTGGGACAGTCCCTGGGCACACCTTCTTGCAAAGGCCAAGAGCAAACGCCTGCGGTCGGTGCCAGTGACTGCCACCTTTACACCCGCCGGCTGTTTGCTTCCTGGACCCGCCTCCCCGCAACAAATAAAGGCCTTTGCCGGGAAAGACTCCGCCTTTACTTAAGCAAAGCAACACCCTGGCACCTCCGCCACCGGACACAGGTGGCAGGCGGCGGTGACACGACGCTGACGCCAGCACCGGGGGCCGCCTCGCCTTCGGGACGGAGCCGACAAGTGTCGAGCCGCAGCCGCCACAACGGAGTCGGGAACGCCGTCGCGCGGGCCACGGCGGAAGCCGGAGCGTTTGGGCGACGGGACCGCGGGAACCCGGAAACGCCCGGGCCGCACCGGGCTGGCGGCGGCGGAGGGAGCGGACGGCGCCGCACGGCAGGGGACGCGGGGAGCCCGGGGGGCCCGGGGGGCACAGCAGCCCCGGGCGCCCGGCGCAGCGGAGCCGCCGCCGCCCGAGCGCGCAGCCGGCCGAGCGGTCCCGCAGGTGAGCGGCCGGGGAGGCGGAGGCACGCGCGGCGGCTGCGCGCTCCGCCCGCGGCAGCCGGACAGCTCCGGGACCTGGAGCCCGAGCGGGGCTGGGGCGGGAGCGGAGGGAGTGACACGCTGAGGGCCCCGCGACGACGTGTGGAATGTGCTGGGTGGAGGAGGAAAGGGGCCGGAGGAAAGGGGTGTGTCGGGCGGAGGGGAACTGCGGTGCGCGCCTGGAGTCCGAGGCGAGCGCGGCCGCGCGGCGGGTGGGCGGCCCTCGGCGACCCGCCGTGACCCCCCGGGTGGCTCCATCCACCCTTCGGGCTCCGCGCTGCAGGCGCCGCGGGACTGCCGGACGTGGTAAGGCTGGTGCGGAGGCTGGGTGGGATCCCTGGCCAGGTAGGAGCTCCGTCGGAATCGCTCAGCCCGTCTGTGTCGGGGGGAGGGAGGATTTTAATGAACATATTTCCTTAAGCAACTGAACAGCGCTCCAGAACGTCGGATTAAATGAATGAAAGAACACTGTTAAATGTTAAGGGGCCTTGCTTGGTAAGTCGCTTCCAATTCATTACTTTATAGGAGAAAACTATTTTATTATGTTCTATTACGTGCAGTATTTAAAAGTGGAACCGGAGTTTTTGAGGGGAGGGGGAATCAAATTTGGTAGTCTCTCCCTTGGGGCCCTAACTCACCTTCACGGAGAAGCTCGGGTGGTTTCCTTTTAAGGGAATGACTTCTAAATTTCCATCCCTAGTTTTCCTCCGAATCTTGGTCCTACTTCTTTGGCATCTCAAGTTTAGTCTTCCCTTCCTCATTCCCTCCACCTCCAGGCTACGTTGGCTCTTCTCTGTTCTACTTGCCAATGGCTTCCAAACCAGGCTTGCTGTCCCAGGCCCGTGCTCCTGCAGACTCCCCACCGCGGCTTCGCTTCTTCAGGCTGGAGGTCTTAGGCTTTCTTTGGTCCCTCTTTCCTCAGAAATGCCCAGTGCCTGTTGGCTTCATAATGAATTCGCATCATTGAGGGTGGTATGCAGAGCCCTTCAAAATTGGGAGCTGTCCATAGCTCCAATCAGATCAGTAGGTCCCTTTCTTTTTTTTAACATTATTTTATCTTACATAGCCTAATTTTTAGGCCAACTGGAGAAATTACTTTGAAATGTAATTTCTGATGTGCACTATGCCTACCTGCCTTGGTCTTCGCTTCCACCCTGTCTTCCTACAAGAAAGGCCTTCCTTACAGTCCTTGTAGAAATTCTACTTCTTTAAGGCCTTAAATGCCACCTTCTCGTGAAGCTTTCTGCAGTCTACCATTAGTCCAGAACATTCTTCTTCTCTTGTGTGTTGGGCTTTATAAATATTACAATACTTGCTAAATTTGCACTGCACTACGGTAATTGGAGAAATTTATCCCTACTAGAATGGAAGCTTTTTAAAAGAAGTAATTGTGATCTTTTAACTTGGTTTAGCGTTTCAGTACTTGACCACAGCGTTAAGATGTATGAGACTCTTAGTAAGTAATTGCTAAATTAAACTCGTACAGTGCTCCTGGAGGCGGAGATAGCACCCGTGTTGCGTGCGCCCTGAGTGCAGACTTTTATTCATGGTCTCACATTTGAAAGTGCTTTTCTTTGTCATGCTTTAGGACTTCACAGGGGCCTAGTAGTACATTTTCAAGGCAGTGTAGTTATTCTCCCCCCTGTAGGAGAAGGAAAATAATTTTCTCTCTGCTCTTCTGAGTTCCTAGTTGAGACCCCTATAATAAAAGGCAGGTTCACAAGAGAAAACCAGAAGTTTATAAACATGTGTACTTAAGATCAATATGAGTGGGCAGCTTGACATTAGATTTCAACTCTCCGAAAAGCAAGTGTAATCTCAGTATTCTCTCACTGTTTTGGAGTCCGGAAACTCAAACTAATACCACTAGGCTGATCTCATAGTGTCGGGGGGCCACGCGTCCTCTGCAGGCTCTGGGGGAGCCCATTTCTGTCCTCTTCCAGCCTCGGTGCCACAGTGTGGAGTGGGTGGCCGCATCGCTGTGGCCCTCAGGTCCAGCATCTTCGATAGGTCTCTGCCCCATCTTCACAGTGCCTTCCCTGCTCGCGTGTCTGTGTTCTCCTCATGTCTCTTATAAGGACGCTTGTGTTGGCACAAGTCCTTACTTAGCTAATCCACGATACTCTTCCCATCTCAAGATCCTTAATTTCATGTGCCAAATCCCCTTTTCCAAATAAGGTAACAGTGCAGGTTTCAGGATTACCTGATACTTGAGGCTAGGGGCATCATTCAGCCTCCAGCAATCCTCCAGCAAGCCTCCAGCATACGCGGTTTCCATCTGGTCCTGGGCTAGGATAGAGAGGCAGCAAAAATACAGAGAATACAGGATCCCGAGACCCTGTAAAGTTGTAAATTTGCCTTTTGTTACAGGCTAACACAGGATCAGACTTTGGACTTGGCTTTCAGAAACGCTGACTTTGCAGCTAAAGGAGATATGAAGATGTTTTAGGGCAGTCATAGAAGCTTTCTAGTTCTTTTCTTAGACCTTGGGCTGTTAATTTGGGCCTCAAGTTCATTGTTGTTTTTTTTCCTCCAAGTTTTCTAGCTGACCTAGAAGCAACCAGTGAACACCCTCATGTGCTCATTTTCATTGAAACGTTTGTGACAGCATCGACCTGGTCAGTCTCAGTGACAGGCAACAGTGTAAGCAGCGTTCCCTTGGCACGGTAAACTGCCGGTGTCTCCTGGATCTGGGGCAAGGTGTTTGAGTGTGAGCAGGGTGACATAATTGAATACGAGGTACCCGTATTTCTCTCTTGCACCCTATGTCATAGCCAGACTCCTTTTTTTTCTTTTAAGCATCTCCCCGGGACATATTTGACTTTAGAGAGAGAAACATCGATCAGTTGGTTGCCTCCTGTATGTAGCCCAAGCAGGGATCAAACCCACAATCTAGGTACATGCCCTGACCAGGGATTGAACCTGTAACGAAGGTATGTGCCCTGATGAGGGATTGGACCAGTGACCTTTCGGTGTGTGGGACAGCGTTCCACCCGAGCCACCCAGCCCGGGCCAGACTACTTCCTGAATTACCGGAATAACGCATGTCCTCCGTGCTGGAGGGTGAGCTCCAGGAAGAGACAGTCTGTCTCGTCCGTCGTCGTGTGCCCAGTGCTCAGCACGGTGCCTGACCCCGGCAAGTGCTTGTCACATGTTGATGGCGACGTGTGGAGGGGGAGGCCTTTCTTTTTTTTCACTGCTGCCCCCAGCCTCCTCAGCCTTCGACCTTCACCGAAGGTCAGTGCTGGCGGACCCCGCCCGGCTTCTACACTGGTATCCCTTCTTCACGGGACACGTGGAACCGCTCTCTACCTTGGATGGCACGTGGCAGGAAGTGGCCGTAGTGGGAAGGAGTCAGGCAGGAGGGTGCAGGTGGGGGCGGGAGGCCGACTTTCTCGTGGCACCACCGGCCTGCAGGGATGCCTCCCACCTCACGGGTTTTATGGGAACGTCGACACCGAGCGGTTTTTAATCGAAAAACTGAAATGTAGGTAACTTTTATACTGATACAGTTGAAGAAATGCTTGTTTTACCTGAATGCAGCAGTGGAGATTCCACAGGCCGTGAAAGCCCAAGGTAAAAATTAACTTACAGAACGTCGGGGTTATCGTGTATCAACAGTCACCTGACCCCTGGGGGAAGAAAGGGAAGGAGCAGCCACGAGGAGCTGCCTGACTTAGACCGCAGCAGGGACCGGACACGGGGCGTTCGCGAGCAGGGCGGTGCCTCTCTCGGGGCACCGAGGGGCGCAGGGAGTCCAGTGGGAGCCATCGTTTCTGTCACGGGAGGAAAACGGGATATGCCGAGAGTGTGAATTACCTTTGACCCTGTTTATGTCACGTTTATAAAAAACAGGGTTTCTTTATTTTCCACGAGACAATTAGGGATTTCAGCTGCAACGTTCGCTCACTGCTTTTCGAGAACGCCACAGCCACTCCCGAGGCAGTTTGAGCAGGAGCGAAGCCAGTGTGAGGGACTTGGCCGCCGCCCCCCAGCACGCGGTCACAGAGACTCGGCACCGCGGGGACAAGGGGCAGCAGCTTGCAGCAGGGGCCCCGGCCATGCTGGGTGTGCTGTCCTCTCCCGAGTGTTCACACCAGCACCTGCTGCTGGCCGCCCCGGCCATGCTGGGTGTGCTGTCCTCTCCCGAGTGTTCACACCAGCACCTGCTGCTGGCCGGCGTGCAGCGTGAGCGCGTGTTTGCACGCACTTCCGAACCTGTGTGTGCCGTGTGCACGCTCGCAGATTATCGTACTGTCCTTAGGGAGTGTATTTCAGGGCCGGTGTTCGGAAAATGTGAATATAGCTCCCTGCGAAAGTGATAAGGTGGAAATCCAGTGTCTTATAACAGAAGGGAAATTGATTTGCAGAATTTCTTGGGTACTTGGCCATCTTTAAAAATCTGTAGAAATTTTATCATTCTAAAACATAGACTGAACATTTAGCTTTTTAGGACTTTTAGCGGCTGGAGACCTGTGTCAGCAAAATACCGATGTGATTGTCCCCGTAGACCGACGGGCGTGGTGCACAGACCCGAGGGTGAGACGCGCGCAGGGCGGGTCCAGGAAGCGAGTCTGGGGCCAGACCGCTTTTCAGTTCAGCTGCAAGGACCTGTCCTTGTTGCGAAGATGAATAGAATGCGCATTGGTGCGCAGTGTTCGGAGCTTTCAGAACTCAGCGAATGCCTCCCTATCGCGGTTAATGAGCACGTAAACCGCGAGTCTCCCTCTTCCACCGACCCTGATCGGTTTGGGGGCAGGCAGTCGCCGTCAGCCTTCACCACTGACACGCTGTTCGAGGTGCGGAGTGGGGGGCAGGGGACGCCTATGTGGGGCCGGAACCGGCTGATAGGCTCGTACAGCAGGTGGTGGCTCCACCCATGAGAAGGGGGGACTGGGGGTTCAGTACACATCAAGTGCACCTAAACTACGCCTCCTGATATGTTGGACAAACATTCCGTCTTAAGGCTATGGATAGTCACCAAGAACGTGGAATTCTAAAGAAGCTTACTAATGTTTCTTGTACCAAATGCTAAAGAAAATTCTAATCAAGCTGTTATCCAAGCTCACCAAACCCAAATGAATGACCTTAGATGGAGTTTTGTGGTACATTTTTCCCTATAGAGGTGAGAGAGGTTTAAAATTAATAAAGCTGACTTTATGGGCATCAGACTCATCTAACAATCCAGAGGGAAAACAGTGACTAGGAAGCACCAACAGGAGCTGTTAGAGGGACTGCGAAACCTGGCGGGACTTTCGGAAGTCCTGGCGGTGTGACTGCTTGTAAGATCAGTGGGGTTGTAGGACACACCCATACCCCCCCCCCGAAGGTCACAGTTAGATGTTACTAGTGTAATAGAGTAATCGTATACTGATAATTATATACTAGTTCATTATTACATATTACACACACACACACGCTTACACACTCAAAGTTTACAATCTAAAACTCCAGACAGAACCTTTAGATGAAGAAATTGGAGTTAGATGAATAGAATTGTGTGTGCGTGTTAGTGTTAGAACTGGGAGAGACTTAAGAAATCATAAAACATTAAATTTTACAGAAATAGCTTAAAAATACTCCTGGCTTATATAATATTTAGAAGCTACTTATTGAAAAAAATTAAGGTCATTTCAACATTTGAAAATCTTTAATTTTTAAAAGGAAAAGGATCCCGAATGTTGGTGAGTAGTGTAAGGATGGGTAAGGAACTCCCGCACTGGTTTTCACTTCTCCGTGAGTGCGAAGTCACTTCTCCGTGAGTGTGAAACCCGTCCCAGAGGGGCTGCCCTCCCTGGCCTGGGTGCCTGCTTACGGCCGCTCCTGTCAGGTACTTGCGGCGACCACGTCCTCTCCGCCACTGTCTGTTGACTGCCCTTACTTGTCCTCGTGGAGATGTTTTCCTGCTCCTTGGTGTGGTGAACACACTCATTTTGGGATTGCATCCTGGACCTCTGACTCGGAGTATGCGACCGTGGTTCTTACCTAAACCTTCTGTATTAGCAGGCAGCCCCCGGGGAGGGGGCGGGTACTGCCTCGTGGCTGACATTCCCCCTACCCGCAGTCTCTGTGGCGTAGTTCCTGGGGGGCAGGGGCGGCTGCCCCCCCCCACCGTCATGAGTGCAGGGTGGGAGTGGTCCCACAGGTTCCACACCCCCAGTTGGGAGGGGTCCGTCCTGCAGGGCTGCGGTCTCTGGCCCACTCCCTTGGCCAGGGACGCGGGCTGCTGCTTCGGGGGCTTTTCTGTCATTGGTCTGCCCCCCCTGGGGTGGTTCCCCACTGCAAACTGCTGTAGCACCCAGGGTGAGATTCACAGGTGGCAAGAAGGTCTCCCGGGAGTTCATTGCTGGGTCATCCTGCACGATCGTGGGCGCCAGTCAGTGTGTCCTATTTCCTCCGCCTTTCAGAGTCCCTGAGTGTCCCCGCTTGTGTTGGGGCCAGAGCAGGAGGGGCGGGCTGGCGTGGCCACCCCCGGCCTGTCGGGCCTGGCGGCTCCTGCTGGCTCTCCCTGCACGCTGGCCTCCGGGTTCCTAATTCGGGTTGTTTGCGCTGCTTGTTTGTTTTTCAGGCAGATGCCGATAAGACCATGTCCGCCAACCTCAAATACCTGTCCCTGGGGATCCTGGTCTTTCAGACGACCAGCCTGGTTCTCACGATGCGCTACTCCAGGACTTTGAAGGAGGACGGACCTCGCTACCTCTCTTCCACGGCCGTGGTCGTGGCCGAGCTTTTGAAGATAGTGGCCTGCGTTTTGTTGGTCTACAAAGACAACAGTAGGTGTCCGGCTTCTTGTTCTCGAGTCCCTGAAGCTCGCTTAGCTGTCTGGTGGTGCTCGTCTAGGGCACGGCCGTGACTCTGAGTTGTTAGCTGCGCGTGCGAGCACGCTGCGTTCTCTGGTGCCCTGGATCCAGAGCACATCAGCGCTTCTCATTTTATTAAGGCAGTCTCAGTGCAGTCATAAAGGCATTTTGCCCTAACCTACAGCACACTCGTGTCTTCTAGTTTCTTGTATTTATAGTAATTTGAGAATAAGAGCAAATTCTATAATTCTGTAGAAATTGTCAGAAATTTAGGAGTCAAAATTTTTTACGAATGTTAAAGCCTTTGATCTGTTGTATTAAAGAGTTCAGTTTTTTTTTTTTTAAACAGCTCTGTTGAGATACAATTCGGGTACCATATAATTCACTGATTTTTTTTCCCTAAGATATTACTTAATTTATTTTTAGAAAGGAAAAGGGAGGGAGAAAGAGAAAAACATCCATGTGAGAGAGAAACATCAGTCAGTCGCCTCCTGTGTATGCCCCGACCTGGGACCAAACCCACAGCCCAGGTGTGCGCCCCGACTGGGACTCAAATGGGCGACATTTCGCTTTGCAGGATGGTGCTGGACCCAGCGAGCCACGCTGGTCAGGTCTCATTCACTGATTTTTTTTTTTTTTTAAAGAATTTATTTATTTATCTTTAGAGGGGAAGGGTAGGGGAGAGGGAGAGGGAGAGAAACATCAATGTACGGTTGCCTCTCATGTGTCCCCTGCCGGGAACTGGCCTGCAACCCAGGCATGTGCCCTGACTGGGAATCGAACCGCGATCCTCTGGTTCGCAGGCCCGCACTCAATCCACTGAGCTACACCAGCCAGGGCTCATTCACTGATTTTTAAAGCCTGTGACTCAGTCATTGTTTTAGCATGTTGCTTTATTTTTGAAGTTATGTGCATGTGTGTCCCTAGATGTACGCATGTATACAATTTGCAGCTTTAGCCATTTGACATGTACCGACCAGTAGCATCAGTTGCACTCACAAAGTCACACAACCATCAGCAATACTTCCGAAACCTGCATCACCCCAAGCAGTTACTCTGGGACAGGTAAGCAGAACCTCCTGTGCTCCTTCACCCCCAAGTCTTGGAAACCGGAGCTACTTTCCGCCTCCACGAATTGGCCTGTCGTAGGTATTTCCATCTCTCCTTTGATGTCTGACTTACGTCATGCAGCATGTTTCAGGGTTTGTCCGTGTCGTGACATGTATCAGAACTTTGCTCCTCTTTAGGACCAGGCACTGTTCCGTGTGTGTACGTATGTGTCTGTGTCTAAGGTTCCGTCCCTTCGTGTGCGGATGGGCACGCGGGCTGCTCCGGGCTTTGGCTCTTGTGAACAGTGCTGTGATGGACAATGAATGAGGCTGCGGTTGGCGCGCGGTACAAGGCCCGGCTCCAGTCCCTCCCTCCGTTTCTTCTGCGCGCGCTGTGGGGTGGACCCGCCAGGCAGCAGGCCAGGCCACGCCTGAGAGTCTGAAGTCTGAAGCAGCGTGGACTGGACACGTATTAGACCACCAGCGTCCAGGCTGGACCACGGATTAGCCCACAAAACAAGTCTCGGTACATTTAAGAAAGCTGAAATCTCATTAAGTAGGGAGAAAATATTCACCAAAGATACATTTGATAAGGGGTTAATAGCCAAAATTTATAAAGAACTGATTCTACTCAAAGAAAACGACTATACAATTTAAAATTATGCAGAGGATCTGAACAAACGCTTCCCCAGAGAGGACACGCAGATGGCCAGCAGACATTTGAAAAGATGCTCAACCTTCGCTGATCAACAGAGAGAGGCAGACGAAAACCACCACGAGATAGCTCCTCACGCCTGTCAGGACGGCCATCCCAAATCAGCCGACGAGTGTTGGGGAGGACGCGGAGCAAAGGGAACCCTCGTGCGCCGTGGGTGGGGACGCAGACCGGGGCAGCCGCTGGGGACAGCAGCGTGGAGTTGCCTCAGAAAACCAAAACTGGGACCGCGTCCAGAGAAACCGGAAACGCCGTCTGGGAAGAACGCCGCCCCCCTCCCCCCCCCCCCCCCCCCGCGCTCACCGCAGCGCCCCTGACAACCAGCAGCCACGCCAGGAGACCGCCGCAGGGGTGCGCACGGGAGCGCTGCTCAGCCGCAGACAAGGACCGGCTCTTACCCGCGCACGGCACGGCTGGGCCGGGAGGGTGCCGTGCTCGGTGCGATGGTCCGAGAAAGACGAATTCCACGTGCTCTCACTTACACGTGGGCTCCGAACAAAGTAAGTGAGCGGACGACACTGAGACAGCCTCGCAGGCGCAGGAAGCAAGCTGCGGATCGCCAGGGGCAAGTGAGCTGGGGCCTGGGCGAGACGGGGGGATGCGGAGGTACAGGTCGGCGGTCACAGAACCGTCCCGGGGACGGGAGGTCCCGCGCAGGGAGCATCGTCGGCGACCTTGCGACAGCAGGTGCGGTGCCAGGTGGGGACTGGGAAGACCGGGGCACACTTGGTAAAGCGTGTGATTGTCCCCCTGTGCAACCAGTGCAGAGTCATGCAGGGTGGAATGAAAGAGCCGCCCTGGCCGGGTGCCGGGCTGGCCTGCGCACTGAGCGGTCGCGGTCCCACCCCGGGTCGGGGCACGCAGCACCGGAGGCCACCGACCGGGGTGCTTCTCTCCCACGTCGAGGTGTCTCCCTCTCTCACTCTCTTTCCCTTCCTCTCTCTCTGGAATTAATGAGCACGTCCTCCAGTGAGGATTTTAAAAATAAAAAGAGTTACCATACAAGTGTGTGTTGCAAAAAAAAATTTTTTTTTGATATTTAAAAAATAAAACTTTATGACCCTGGTACTGAGAATGATTTCAAACAAGATACAAAACAAATAAACCAGGGAGGAAAAATAGGTGATTTTGCACACATTAAAAAGGAAAGCGTGTGTATAAGAGACCCAGTGAGAAGGCGAACCACAGACTGAGAGGCGGGTCCCTGCGGGCGGGCTGCTGTTGGCCGGGTCGCCTGTCATCGGAGGCCGGACGCACCCCCTGGCGGGCTGACCTCGACTACAGTCTTTGCAGTTACAGGTGGGCGTGGGCAGCTGGTGACGCCATGGGATGCGCAAAGCAGGTGTTTTTGTGATGTCGCTGTGATGAAGTGAGAGCACTGGGTGGCAAATCAGGGCTTCGAGCTTGGTTATCGCACGTACGTACTGCACGTCTGCGTGTAAGGACGAGTACACAACTAACTCCTATTTCCCCGCGAAAGACTGTAAGGGTAATGCCCCTGATGTGCTACCTTACAACATTCAACCTTTGACACATTAGCATCATTAAAGGTGTAAGTCAGACCTAAAGCATCTTACATGCCGTCCAAGTTCCCTTTTTACAGGTGAGGAAACTGAGGCCTTGAGAGAGAGGGTGTAACTTACCCCGAGTAACGTAATGACTGACTTGGCCTGTTTCTGGTTTTTCTAGAATGCAGTCTAAGAGCGCTGAATCGAATACTGCACGATGAAATTCTCAACAAACCCATGGAAACACTGAAGCTCGCCATCCCGTCAGGGATATACACTCTGCAGAACAACCTGCTCTACGTGGCGCTGTCCAACCTAGATGCAGCTACCTACCAGGTCCTGCAAACGCATTCCTCACAGACCTTTTAAGAAGCAGGTCAGGAGTCCTTAATAACACCAGCTGTTTCCTTTTTCAGGTCACCTACCAGCTGAAAATCCTCACGACGGCACTGTTTTCTGTGTCCATGCTTAGTAAGAAGCTAGGTGTGTACCAGTGGCTGTCCCTGGTCATCCTGATGACCGGAGTCGCTTTTGTGCAGGTAACTGTTCGAGACGAGTGCACCCTCCATTGTGGGTGGTTTCAGCTGCTCCCCTACTGTGCGTGGGCATGCGGGTCTCTCGTCTGCGGGAGCACACAGATGCTCGTTCTCACAGCCGAGATGTTTTTGGAGGGCGTCCTTTGAGCACGATGCCACACTGGGACTGTACCTGCTGCAGAGTCTGACGCAAAGAAATGAGCCACGTGGGGAGGGAAGTGGGGCCCTGCGGGGGAAGCAGAGCTGGTGTTCCCTGGCTGTCTGGGGCCTGGAGGTCGTCGACGCGCCCTGGCCCCTTCCTCCCTAGCTCCGCCTGCATCCCTGTAGTGGTGCCTTACGGTCTCCGTCCCGGGGTCCTCCGCCTCGACGCTGCCTGTAGATGCTGGGGCCCTGGTGGGCTTGTTCCTTCTCTAAGGCATGCCTAGATTCGCGGAGATGCCATCCGTCTGGGGGCCTTTCCTAGCACCCGCAGGCCGGGGGCTCCTTGGCCTGGGTCTGCAGCTCTGCTTGTCCCCGGGAGCCTCAGATCTGGGATTCGTTCACCCTGCTGCCCGGCTTTGCCAGGTTGCTCCCTCGGCCTCACACACGGAACTCCGCTGGGCTCGGCTGGGGTTTGCCGGTCGTTTCCCGCAGCCGGGGTGCGGTCCCTGGCGCTGCTCCCCAGACTTCCGGGCCCCATCCTGCCTGTCCCCACACCCGTCCCCACCCAGCGCGTGCCTGCTGGGCTCGCTTGTGATCTTTCGGCTCCTCACCAATTTCTTTTTACTGATGTCCGACCCGTCCCCCAACTCAGCTCCCAGGAGTCCCCCTGCGGTGCCGTCTCAAAGCAAAGCCAGCCCTGCCAACTTCCTGCCCTTCGGAGCCGCCCCGCCCCGCCCCGCCCCACCCACATTCCCGAGAGCACGTCTTGAATACCTGTTTTTCATAAACACTTCAGATGGGGATCAGAAGAGTGTAAATGACATGTCAAACATTTTCATGGATGTTACTTAGGATAGGCTAAAGCAGGCATTACATTTTTTAAATGAGGTATTTTAAATTGAACTATCAAGTAATGAATGGTGCGGGTGGAACGTGGATTGGACAAAGACCCCGACGGTGGCCGGCAGGTGCCTGGCTCCAGGAACGCGGAGCGGCAGGCGCAGCCCTGAGCCCTGTGGCCAGCAGGGCCTGCGTGGCCCCCCTCCCAGCCCTCTGCCGTGCGCGGTGCAGCTGCGTGCTGGCTCGCTCCCTCCTGTTTGGGGCAGGGTCTGAAATTACAGCCTGTAGCAGGGATGCGACTTCGGGGTGCAGGAGATTCCAAGGTCGTCTCCGAAGCTGCCCCCCGCGGTCCGCGAGAGCGGCCGCGGCCCTCCGGGTGTGAGGGCCCCTGGGTGCGCGCTGCGTGCATCGCGGCAGGAGCTGGGTGTCAGCTCCGTTGTTCGTTCTGTCCAGTGGCCCTCAGATTCCCAGGACCCGGACGCCAAGGAGCTTTCGGCGGGCTCTCAGTTCGTAGGCCTCGTGGCGGTCCTCACAGCGTGCTTCTCCAGCGGCTTTGCCGGGGTTTACTTTGAGAAAATCTTAAAGGAAACCAAACAGTCGGTGTGGATACGAAACATTCAACTGGGTGAGTTTTAAATGCTTTCTGGTATTTTTCAAAGTGATTATATGTGTCGTCGTAAAGTGTTCTGTATCTCTTTAAGTAAATAAGCCTTGCCTGAAATGTCCTGTCCATCCAAGTATCTGGCAAGGTTTGGGCTTTTTAAAAATTTGGTGTTTTAACTGAATACCTTTTATTCAAGAACGTGGAATTTTAAGTCAATGACACAAAGTCTGTTCTGCCCGCACCCTTCGGAGCCTTAACAGGCTTGTCCTTGGTGGTTACGTTTATCCCAGAGGGTGCTGCGAATAACTTACACGTTTCCCCACCTATAAAATGTACTCAGTTGTCGCACTCTATATGCTGCTGTGAGGGTTGCATGAGAAATCACATGTAAGTTACTGCGGAGAAAACGCCCTGCGTGTAGTAAGCGCTGGTGTGCCAACTGTTCACGCAAACACGCAAGTGTTGGAGAAGAGAAAGTGTTCGAGGTGTGCGTGTGCTGCCCAGGGTTTCCCTGAAGTAGAGCGTACACACAGAAGCCCGTTCAGGCTCGATGGCTCTCTGGGATTTCACGGACCTCCTGTTCACGGGTTCGACCTCGTCGCACAGTCCGATGGTGAGCTGGCCCGGAGTTCTGGAAGGACTCGTAACCCAGTCGCAGTGACCTGAAGTTGCGGGGACAGGCGTGTGTGTGAGCAGATGAGAACCTCCGTGCAGGAGGAGACGAGATGCTCTTCACGGACATTTGGATGGGCCGGCCCAGTGTCCGGCGATGTGCGTGCTGTACTTCCTGCGCTCGAAGAGTGGTGGCCCCTGTTCTGCGTATACGCTCAGGTTTTTGTCTCACAGTTCTAGGTGTACTTTGTTAAATGTATATGAGGATCCAGGTAGAACATTTTGTAAGTAGCTAAATTTCGTCAAAGCAGAGCAGTGTAGAATTCCGGGGAGTGCCCTGGACACACACGCACACACACACATGCACACCCGCACTGACATGAGCCCTCCGCCCTGCAGGTTTCTTCGGGAGCCTGTTTGGCTTGATGGGCGTGTACGTCTACGATGGGGAGCTGGTGTCCAAGGACGGGTTCTTCCAGGGCTACAGCCGCCTGACCTGGACCGTCGTTGCTCTGCAGGTAAAGCATCTGAAGTGTGCGATTTGAGGCTAGGGAACTCTGTCTTACTTCGGGGAATCGGAGGGGCTCCTGAGGTGCCGTCGTGCGGAGGAAGGCCCCCGGCCGCCCCCGTCGCCTCCGGTCTGTTCGGGCGGCCTGGTCTCGGTGCTGTAAGGGGCTCCCTTTGGAGATGGGGCCCGCGTGTTTCGGGCCAGCGTAATGCAAGTGCAGGTTTACGGGTGACAGTGCTGGGGCTGAGGGCCAGCGTAACTTCTCGCTTTGCTGCCCCGGCCCTCCTGGTGCCGGGGTCTGTGTCAGCCCACTCGGACTCGAGCAGCAGGTCAGCCGTGTGACCGGAGCAGGACCCTCTTCTCGTCCTGGTTGCACGTTGGCGTGGTCCTACGAGATTACCGCCCTCTGTCGGTCGAAGTCGTTCCAGGGGTGGGTGATTGCGCCTGCAGTGAGGACGCTGGAGG
Organism: Glossophaga mutica; assembly: GCA_039655065.1. Taxonomy (NCBI): domain Eukaryota; kingdom Metazoa; phylum Chordata; class Mammalia; order Chiroptera; family Phyllostomidae; genus Glossophaga; species Glossophaga mutica. The sequence goes on from CM077316.1 coordinate 3,769,519, forward strand.
GCGTGGCGGTGCAGGCACAGACTGCGCTTCCCCTAGCGGTAGGGGGCGCCGCGGGGGCCAGGTTCCGGTGGAGGGTAGCTGGTTTCAGAAGCAGGAGGGACAGACACCTCTGTCTTTAGGGGAGAAGGAGCAAGGATAAGTGAATTTGTGAAGTAGATACAGGATAAGCCAGGAGAGTTTACGTACACCGGCTTTTACCTTCGCAAAGAGGGAGGCCCCTTCTTTTAAGCAGCGGCTGAGGACTGGGGTCAGGTGAACACGGTTTGGCGCTGCGGGCAGCGGTCGTCCATGGGGAGAGATCAGACAGGTCGGGGAGAGCGTGGGAAGGCACCCTGGGACTCGGACACCACCCGGAGCAAGCCCCGTCGGGATAAGTTGTGACTCTGCGAAAGCTCCCGTTGCGGGGTGGCTCCCCCCGACACGGGGGCTGGCAGGAAGCAGAAGGAGGACGTTTGGTTAGACCTCATTATTGAGCAGCCACAGGTGGGAAGGGATTCGGTAGAAAGTTCTTTCTGTACTCAAAGAGAGCAAATGCAACTGTGCTTTAGAGAAAGGAGCTGGTAATGATCAAGGGTGGATTAGAATCGGGAGAAACTGGAGGAAGAAAGTGAATTTGGAAGCTGTTGAAAGGCTAGTGAAATAACTTCCAGGTTATACTTTATTCTTAATCAAAAGTAGAAACATTCTGCTAATTGGGAAACTGTCTCTCCACTTCGTGTGACCAGGGATGTTTATACTACATTGGATGAGGCTAGATATTTCACTCGTAAAGAGATCATGCCTCCGTCACGGCAAACCGCAGGTTGCGCAGGCTGTCGCTCTGCCGGACAGCTTTGGACACATGGGGGGGGCTCCTCCCAGCTGTGAGAGCTGCTCGCGAGACCGCTCGCTGTGATGGGGTCTGACGCGCAGGACAAGCATGGAGCCTCACTGAACACTGGCGTAAAGGCGGCTTTGTGTGTGTTTGTTTCTAAAAATAATCTCTTACAACTTCTGCAGGCACTCGGAGGTCTTGTAATCGCTGCTGTGATAAAGTACGCAGATAATATTTTAAAAGGGTTTGCAACCTCTTTATCCATAATATTATCAACGCTGATATCCTATTTCTGGCTACAAGATTTTGTGCCAACCAGGTAATGTCTTCTTTTCTATTTCTTTAAATTTCCAAAAGGATATAGGAAAATAAGTATTTTTCTTAAGATTTTGTCTGAGAAAATGTTACTACAACTTGTGAAAAATCATGGACATGTAATTAGTAAAAGATATCCACTTATCTTTTTAAAAGGTTTCAAATTAAGTACATGAAAAAATCTTCCACTGCAAAATTTCTTACACAAATTCGGCTGGCCGGAATTTTCCCAGTAGATATGAATGGGCCTTTTTCTCCCAAAGTAAAAAGTTATGTAGGAGTCAGATTAAAAAGTTAATAAGTCCTACAAAGTCATTAAAAAAAGCTATATAGTAACATTTAAAATTTTTTGAAGATTTAATCATTTTTGAATATACACGTCAAAAGTTAAGATCGGTATCTAGTTTATGTCATTTAAGTTCATTTCCAGTTTATTGTAAAGTATTATATTTATGGGTAAAATAAAGATGAAACCTAGTCTCTTTGCATTTAATCATTTCTTTTTAAAGTATTCTAAAAAATTAGTCCTGAGTTTTGCTTATTACTACCTTGGATTTTAAACTGAAATTTACTTTGGCTTGAAAAGAATGCAAATTTCCCTTTATATTTCCGAATGCCTGTAACAACGTGAGATCTTATTCAGTGTATCCCAGGGGACAGGCACCTTGAGATGAAACGCGGTGAAACGCCTTTGCGTTGGGAGACAGGAGGGTGGAGCGGGGGAGGGTGGAGCTGGAGCCCCGCCCCCCCAGCCTGGGTGTGACGCCCTCTGCCCTGAGGGGGAGGGGCGGGCTGGGGACTGGGAGCGAGGGCGCACACTACCCTCCAGAGCTGCGCGCGCGTTCCCCGGGGCGCGGCTGCCTTCTCCTGGGGTGGCTGGAGAACCGCCCAGGCAACGCCCGCGAACGGCGGCTGAGGCGTGCCCAGCGTGTTGTGAGCCCAGCACGTCGTGAGCCCAGCGTTGGGGGTCCCATTCCCGGACCATTTCCCCCGGGAAAAAGTTACTAGTTTTTATAGTGAAGACACAGAAGGAGCTTGTTTGGCTTTCAGTCTGATTCCGTCCTTTTCGTGTTTTCTTCATCCCTTCAGCGTCTTTTTCCTTGGAGCCGTCCTGGTCATAGCAGCTACCTTCCTGTACGGTTACGACCCCAAGCCTGCAGGAAACCCCACGAAGGCGTAGTCCGCGCTGTCCATCACTGGCTGCGCCCACGGGCGCGGGGGTCTCCGCACAGAACGGACGCAGAGGACTCCTGCAGACCCTCGGGTGTCACGCTGGGGCTGGTCACAGTGTCCAGACGGTTTGAAAACATAAGCGTTTGAGGGTAAAATACGTGTGTCTGTCACAGAATGCCTATTGCCTCTAGAAATCAAAACTTGAAAGTGTTCCCAGGGACTAGAATTAGCGGAGGGAACTTGAAATCCGAGGTCGGAAAGGCTGTACCGCGCCGACCGCCGCAGGCGCGCCCTGTGCCGTCTTGCGAGAGCGCCGGTGGCCCGTGTCCGCCTGGCTTCTGCAGGCCGGTCTGTGGCACTGCCTTCGGCGGCTTCGTCTCCCTCTTCCTGTACTGCTGTATCAGGTCACCTGGAGCACCCGGAGTTTTAAATTATAATTACCTGTAAGGCTGTGAAGAGCCAGAAGTGTGACCCGAAACACATTCACACATGCCCGAGATCGCCATACTTTCAGCAAAACCGGTCAACAACAGATGGCGAGATGGCATTTGTTCCGCTGCATCCGAATTGATGAGGCGACATTCTGGGTCTGATTTGTCAGGGAGTAACGTTCATGAGTCACGTTTGCATTTCACGCAGAGAGAGGCACACCGCCCCCCCCCCCCATCTCCCCCTAAGAGCTCGCAGTGCCTCGCCGCCGCGCACAGCGGTCTGGGGGCCCCGGGGCTGCTGGGAGCCCGGCCTTTACGCTGACGGAGCTGTGTGCTGCACGCAGTCGCATTCCTTTCTGTAAGTCAGATGAGTCTTTCATAGTGCTTTAAACTAAATTCCAGTGTCTGTTCCATTAAAGTTTTAATATGTAATTTAAAGGGATTAAGGACTCGTTTAGTAATTTAAATAAAATAATTATTATCTAATACCTCCATTTGGAGAGTTTTGAACTATCAAGGCATGTACTGTACAGAACGAGACTGTTTTTAATGAGCATTTTACCCACTGACCTGCAAAATCTACAACTGTTGACAAAAACAACCACCGCAGAACAGTAGGGCTGACGTCGCACACTGAGACCAAAATGGCTTTTCTGGGAGACATTCTGGGTTTGCCGCGATGTCATGTTTTAAACGGCCCTCTGACCACACGCTCGAGGCCGCTCAGCAGAGCCTTGCGGGACTCCCGGGAAGCCACCGGGCTTGGGACACTCTGGTCCCAGGTTCGAGGTCCCTTTCCCTGCTGCCGGGAGGAGCCGCCCCACGGCTCTAAAGTGGTGGCTTATTTTCCATTCTCATTGGCACTGCGGCTAGAGTCGCAAATTCCGTGCACTATTTAACACGTTGGCACAGGGAGAGGGAGCGCAGCGGAAGGGAGAGGATGAACCGGCGGGCACAAACACTCTCGAAAACTGGAACGTGCGTTTCATTGTTGACGAGGCAGAATCACCTATTGAGTAGAAGAGTTGTACTTTTTCATTCATACTTCATGTATCTTTTTTACAAGTTTCCTGTTCTAAGAGCGTACAGATAGTAAGAAATAGGGATTTCTATATCTCCCTAGTGGATTCAGTCGGACAGAATCTGGCCCCAAAATACTGTTCACACACTCGGGCACCCTTCACTCCTCAGGGTCAGTGGTCACTTCCCTGATGCGCACCTGGCCCCTGTACGTAGGCCAGGGCCTAACCCAGCTCACCCCGAGCTGAACTGTGTTCACAGTGAGAAAGCATGTGAGGTCATTTTGCTGGTGATTCCAGTTTGGCGCCAAGTAGACTGCTGGAAGCCTGACCTAACTGACTTCCGGGGACCAAGTAAAAGTATCGTTTGGAGCGTTCGTTTAGTAGCTCCCGCACGTTGAGTGCGGTGCCTTCAGTCTGGAAGGACGTTCAGGTCCAGCCTTCCCTCGGGCGGTGCGGGGTCTACGTCCTGCACGTGCGTGGAATGGACTCGAGACTAAAGAGAAGATTTATGTTCAGCCCACGAGAAGGGCTGTGTGCGTAGTCACCTGCCGATGCAGTATGCACTCATAGCTGATTGTTCATTCAAGTGTAGTCTGTCCCTCTAGTAATACTTCCAGAACTAACACAAGAGCGTGACTGGATAGCCGATGGGTTAGTTACAGTGCTCATGTATTTTCAGCTGTCCAAAATAACACACTGTTCAAGATTCCCAACAAAATTTATAAAATTGTAATCAAGAGTTGTTGAGAAAAGAGAAAATAGTCTAAAGTGTACAAGTATTTCAAAGCAATTTTTTATCACATGTTGCTTTTCTAGTCAGTTTGAAAACATCATTCAAGGCCGGGCTGTGCGGTTCATACTTTCTAATTCTTACAAAACAGTCAGACTCAAGGGGAACCTGCATTCCAGACCATGTCACCTGTGTGCCCAGATGGCACAGTTTCCTTGTGTGGGGGGCGGGGGCGGGGGGGTTGGTGACCTCCAAAGCCTTAGTGTGTTAATATTTTGTAAGGACGACTCCTTGATTATTTAAATTCTCGCACTTTTTAAAGTTCACTTACTATCTCTCAACTACTTTGTTCACTATAAAAATGTGCTGATTCATAGGAGGAAAGTGCCCGCTGACAGCTCCATCCACAGTTAATTTAAGAACAGGGTGTGCGGGAAGGACAGTGGGCGACGCGGCCTGCAGGTGGCGCCGCACAGGAACAGCATGGGTTCTGTGACCAGGGACTTGCTCCGGAGAGCCTGTAGGCTGCTTTCACGGTGGAGAGTGGAGTTTGGAGATGCAAAATGTAAATGTTTACATCAGTGTTTACTAAATGTCACAATTCCATAGAGGAAAGGTGGTTTGATATGTAAACGAGGTTCTAAGGGGACAGAATCTGGAAGGAAACGATGTGCTCGGCAGACGTGGTATAATGCTGACTGTTCTCAGAGAGAATCGCTGCACCTTTCCTCCCTATCCCATTATTGGTCTTTCAAAATGTCATTGCATAGTCATTCCACTGAGTCTTTTTTTAAAGACACAGGGTGCAGCGTTACTCATTTTATTTACAATTGTATTGTTGTAATATTTAATGACACGTGGAAGCACGCTTTGCCTGAGAAGTTTATAAAAGTTATTTATGCTATATTGAAAGACATTTTAAGAACCTCTATGATATGTAGCACATTTAATGTAATTATAGGACCAAAGAAAAAGCACCTTTATCAAAATCTGGTCCTATGTGCCTTGCTTTACCAATATACCTGACTTTTTTTCTGGAGAGTATTACTGTAATTCACAACTTTGGACACATGGGCAAAACTGGGACGTTTTAAGAATAACTGTAATTCAGTGTTTTGGTTGTTTGAACATTGGCCCTTGAAGTCCACTGTCTAACAGGAGATGTACAGGCCTCCTCAGCACCGGCTCCGGGCCACCGCCCCGAGCTCTTCCAACTGTGTCGCCTGTATGGAGCGGTCATGTCTTTGTTCTGTTGCTTATTCTGAGATAGAATTTACTGAGATTTAAACAAGAATTTTTAATAATTTGGGTTCTGAATTTGTCTGTATTTTATTCTTTAGGAAGATTCTTTTGGGCCTGGGAATGTAATTTGTATATTTAAATTTTTTATGACATAATTCAAAGAAATATATAAACTGATCTTCTGTTAAATGGATCTTTTAAATTGATAAATTTCATTGTCATTATTTTGGTCTACAGGTGTCTACTTAGTAGGTGTAAGAAGATAGATTATTTTCATAATTAACTGTGTAAGTTTCTCCCTGTATTTCCTGGTCTCCTGACTCACCCGTGCTGTCCTGAACCCTGAGTTAGCTCCTCTCTGTGTGTCAAAAACGACTCACTGGCCTTTTCCTCCTTCCCCAGTTACGTTTATCACATGTGATCTTTTTTTTAAAAAACTTCATTTCACTTATTTTTAGAGAGACGGGAAGGGAGGAAGAAAGAGAGGGAGAGAAACATCAATGTGTGGTTGCCTCTCGAGCGCCCCCTACTGGGGACCTGGCCAGCAACCCAGGTGTGTGCCCTGACTGGGAATCGAACCAGCAACGCTTTGGTTCTTAGGCCAGCGCTCAATCCACTGAGCCACACCAGGCAGGGCACATGTGATCGTCTTCTAGCTTATGCTCAAGTTTGAAGAACCAGGTTTGATTTAAACTAGTTAGAATTTCTCTCCCTGTGTGATGATGATCACCTAAATTTTTTTGTTTTAAATTATCTCTTTGCTACCCTCAAGGTTAGATCATTAGTAATTGGTGTGTATTTTCTTTGTAATTTGAATATATTTGCTTCTTTTGTGACTATCAAGTCAATGCATAGAGATCGAATGATAAGCCATATAAAAGGTTATATTTGCACCGATATTACTGGAGTAACCTTGTACAAAATGCTTTGTTTTAAAAGATCACTAAAAGAAGAATATCAGCACTTTTAAGATGTATACCTTTCTTTGGTATCTTCTTATGAAAAGCACTTCTTTAGTTTTCCTTTTTTGGTAAGGGAATATTTCTTTTGTTCTAAGTACTGTCTATCATAGTCCTTGAACCCCAGAGCTATGCACATACACCTCATTGCTCAGTCTTACAGCGGCTGCTGCCCTGTGACAGTCAGTAGTGAACAGCAGCAGTAATCACAGCCCCAACTAGTGTGGCTCAGCAGACTGAGTGCTGGACTGCGAACCCAAGGTCACCGGTTCAATTCCCAGTCAGGGCACATGCCTGGGTTACAGGCCAGGTCCCCAGTAGGGGGCGTGCCAGAGGCAACTGATCAGTGTTCCCTTTCTCATCTGTGTCTCTCACCCTTCCTCACTCCTTCCCTTCCCCTCTCTGAAAATAAATACCATCTAAAAAAAAGAAAAGGAATCACAGAGCAGCCCTTCAAAGCAGGAACGTTCCCACACACTCGACTCTGGAAAAGAAAACTGCAAAGCGGAAATAATTACCTTCAGTCCCAAAGATCTGAAATCCTACTCTAGTAGAGTGTGTCTCAGTGACAGCATTTCAGGGGTGTCATTGCGTGCGTCATCCCTACGGGTTTGCCAAAGCAGCTTTATCAGGACGCTCCTAAATACCTCAGCGTGCATATTCCAAAAATAAGTACATTTTCCTAATTAAATTCAATGCCATTACACATTTAAGAACACAAAATAATCCCGTTGTATCATCTAAGCTCCCATTCGGATCTTTCCAGTTATCTCACAAAATGCAAGGTCGGTTTCCCCCTTGGTAACTAACAACCGCTAGAGCAATGTTTTGGCACCACAGGAATGCTCTGCTTCCTAACAGCCTTTCGTTTCGTGGCTGCGGTATCACTTCATGGTTCTTCACTGCGTCATTCATTACACTGAGAGGTGCAGAACGGCGATTTGAAGAATTTTAATTCTTGAATTTTCTTCTACATTTATTAGTTTATATTCCTATATTTTTAAACAACGATCACCTTCACCCTGGCTGGGTAGCTCAGTTAGTTAGAGCATTGTCCCAGTATGCCAAGGTTGCAGGTTCAATCCCCGGGTCAGGACACACAAGAAGCACCCAGTAAATACGTAAATAGGTGGACCAACAAAATTCTCTCTGTCTTGTCAATAAAATAATAAGTTTTGTCAAAGACCATTTCCCCCTTTTCTTCCCACTGCCCCTTTTTTCAACTATCATCTTCTCTTCCAATTACTTCGTGTGTCGGAGCCAGCTTCAGCCCCATGTTCGTGATGTCGCTGGCCGGTGGGAATGGCTGCCGGCCGCCCGCCCCCTGTCCACCTCCTGTGTGCTCTGGACACGGCTGCGTCAGTCTGAGTTCCCCTTCGCTTCAGGCGCAAGACGTCCCAGGCTCGCCTCCGACCTGTCTCAGACCTGCGCTACCAGCTACTTCTCCAAGGATCCCGACTCTTTTCACCAGGGACAGAGTTTGGACTCCGTTTGCTTCTATGTCGGATCAGTGCACGGGGCTTGGGAATAAGTTTTTTAAAAGGTCCTGACATGAATTCAAGTAGATACTTACAATTAAACTTTAGCATTGCAAGAGTTTAAAAAAAATATTTGCCCCTATTTTCTCTTACAGTGAAAAAAATTGGTCCCTAACGACATTCATCCATTTGCCCACAGGGGTACTGTGTGAGTTGCAGCACCGGAATGCCGACATGGCTCGTGGTGAACGTGCTGAATCAGATTTAAGATTTCTTTGCGGTTCTCTTGGTCCTCAGAACAACAGCCCACTGCGGACGCTGTCTGCAGCGTTCAGGAGTGGACGCCCCTCTTCTCTACCTGGTTACGCTCTCGCTGCGATCCGATCCGTTTGTTCTGTGTTCAATTTTAGAAGTAAACCTTTTGTTCTCTTTCTGAATGCGTGAAGCCTTTGCCTGGTTCAAAGTGAAGAGCACACGGAAAGTGTACATGGAGGAGCCCAGCCGGGGCGCCTGTCTCTCCATCCCCAACTCCCTCCTCTGGGGACTTTGGTTAGCTCCTAGGCAGTCTTTCCTTTGCTTCCTTTTGAAAAACACACCAGTGTGGACACAGCTGTATTTACCGTGTCTCTGTCGCTGTGTGGCGTGTGTGCTTTGCATCTGCATTCTGTGCGTTCGGGAAGATTCGTCTGTTCTAGTGGTGACACGGATACAACATGTGAGGCAATGCACTCGGCCCTGTCTGCTTGTCGAGGCTTCTGCTGTTTGGCGTGACATCTTTGCCTGACGTTCTCCGACTCCCACCTACTCACCGTCGTGACAGCCCTCGGATTTACTCCCTGCCTTTCACGTGTCTGCTCGTGTTTTTAGTTGCCGTATCTCCAATTGATTAGAACATATAACATACACGGACTATTTCCTCACCCTAGTCTTGTCTTTGTTATACAATAAAAATACATTAAATGTACTTAAATTTTTCAAACAGAACTTGAGCTGAAGTTTCCCCAATTAACTTTTGGCTGGATGAAACTTGTCTAGTAAAGTACTCAAGGGGGCATTGTAGGTACACTCTTCCCCAAGGTCTGGCATGGCTAAAAGATTTCTAGAGCCCCAGCCCAGGAGCTCAGTCAGTCAGAGCGTCATCCACACATGGAGGCTGCAGGTTCGATTCCCAGTCAGGGCACATAGAAGAAACAACCAGGGAATGCATGTGTAACTGGAACAATAAACTGAGGTCTCTCTTGCCCGCCTTACCCTCTCTCTCTAAAAATCGATGAAAATGAATAATAAAGTAGAGCTTGACTGGATATAAAATCCCTGGCTCACACCCTCCTGGAGTTTTCTGGAAAGACTGCCCCACTGGTGTGGGGATTGGAGTTACTGTCAGGAAGTCTGTACCAGTGACTTCGCCCCCTTTGGAAATGTTAATTCCCTGCACTTGGTTTTTGCCTGGAGGTCCAGATCTTTTTTTTCCATTTCCTTTTCTGTCTGATCCTTTTTTTCTCTTCTGTCTCTGCCGCTGATTTATTCCTTGCCTCCCTGTCTTACTTTACTTTCATTTGTAATTATTCCCTCTTAGAAGCCCCATCATTTGTTTTTTTTTTCCTTTAATGAACTTACTTAGTCTTCAGGCCAAGATGGAGGCATAGGTGGACACACTGTGCCTCCTCTCACGACCAAAATTAAGGACAACAAATATTTAGAAACAAGAAAACAAGCAGAACTGATAGAAAATTGAACTGTACGGAAGTCCAACAACCATTCATCCAGACTGGTTAGAGGGGCGGAGTCGCGGCAGGAGAAAGTGAAGGTGCGGACCCGGGAATGCAGACAGCAGCAGCTGGCAGTTCCCAGGTGCACAGGCAGTGGCTGGCGGACCCCGGGCACACAGGTGGTGGCTGGTGGACCCCGGGCACGGGGTGACAACTGTGCAGACCCAGTGAGGCCGCACAAGGTGGCTGGCTGACCAGGTGGTCCCACATTCGCACGTGGAGATGGTCCAGGCAAAGGGGAAGCGGCGGAAGGGACTGGAATCCAGGAGAGAGCGGAACAGGCGCCATTGTTCCCTCTCAGACCCCGCCCCCACGTACAGCGTCACAACCCAGCGACTGGGCTGCCCCGCACTGGGGAGCGCCTGAGGCTCCACCCCTCACTACGTAACAGCCGCGACCAGACTAAAACCAAAACAAAACAAAACAAACAAAACCACCAAAAATGGCTCAAACCAGAGAACAAATGAAATCCCCGGAGCCAATTCCTCTAAGCCGTGAAGAGTTAGCCAGCCTATCAGATGCACAGTTCAAATCCATGGTGATCAGGATGCTCACAGAATTGGTTGATTTTGCTCACAAATTAGATGAAAAAATGCAGGCTACAATACGTGAAATGAAGGAAGACACATGGGGAACCAATAGAGATGGGAGGAAAACTGGGACTCAAATCAATGGAGTGGACCAGAAGGAAGAAACTAACAACCAAACAGAAAACAAGGAAGAAACAAGAATTCAAAAAAGTGAGGAGAGGCTTAGGAACCTCCGGGACATTGTTAAACATCCCAACATCCAAATTATAGGGGTCCCAGAAGGGGAAGAAGAAGAGCAACAAGTGGAAAACTTATTTGAACAAATAATAAAGGAGAACCTCCCCAATCTGGCCAAGGAAATAGACTACCAGGAAGTCCAGGAAACTCAGAGAGTCCCAAAGAAGTTGGACCCAAGGAGGAACATGCCAAGGCACATAGTAACTATATTAGCCAAGATAATGAAGGGGAGAATTCTAGAAGCAGCAAGGGATAAGAGGACAGTCATCCTCTTATGAGGATGAAGACAAGGACCTACATCCAAGATTGCTCTATCCAGCAAAGCTTTCATTCAGAATAGAAGGGCAGATAAAGTGCTTCTCAGATAAGGTCAAGTTCAAGGAGTTCATCATCACCAAACCCTGATTATATGAAATATTAAAGGGACTTACCTAAGAAAAAGAAGATAAAAAATAGGACAGTAAAAAGGCAGCAAACTCACAGCTATTAAGAACCACACCTAAAACAGAAGCAAACTAAGCAAACAGCTAGAACAGGAACAGAACCACAGAAATGGAGATCACGTGGAGGGTTAGCAACAGGGGAGTGGGAGGAGGAGAGAGGGGAAAAGGTACAGAGAATAAGTAGCATAGACGGTTGGTAGAAAATAGACAGGGGGAGGGCAAGAATAGTGTGGGAAATGCAGAAGCTAAAGAACTTATGACACATGGACATGAACTAAAGGGAGGAATGTGGGTGGGAGGGGGTGTGCAGGGTGGAGGGGAATGATGGGGGAGAAATGGGACAACTGCAATAGCATAATAAAATATATTAAAAAATAAAAAAATGAACTTACTTATTTTTTATTGGATTTCTTGGTGTAACACTAGTTGATAACATTCTATAGGTTTCAGGGGTGCAATTCTGCAGCACACCATCTGAATGTTGTACTGTGTGCTCACCACCCCGAGTCAAGTCTACGTCCACCTGTCCCCCTCTACCCTCGTCCGCCTCCCCCACCCCTTTGGTGGGGTGGAGAAACATTTTTTAGATGTCTTTTTGTTTCAGTATGTTGCCTGAGTTTGATCAACTCTTGTTTCAGATATCCCTGTGGAATTTTAAATTTTTTATATGTTGCATCCTTTTCTGCCTGCCATTGCTTATTGAGTAATGTTTGTTTCCTTCATATTGGGGTGTTGGATATAGCTTTCCTCTGCTTCCTGCTTTCTAGAGCAGCTATTTTCTTTCCCCCAGACACTGATGTGCCACAAGAACTTGTAAAACATGCGGTACCTGGCATGCAGCGGTGCCCTGCAGTACCTCCGGGGCACTGACCTCGTTTCCCTCAGAGCGACAAAAAAATGGCAGCAGCCCACACAATAGCCATCGGGTGGGAATGAACCAAAAGTATCCCTGTTGTTGTTGTTGAATTGGCAAGCAATATCTTTTTTTAGCGTGCCACAGAACTTTTACTAATTAGTGTGTGTGCCATGAGATGAAAAGGTTAAAAATCGCCATTTTAGAGGGTAGCATTTTCTGTGAACTGAAAAGGCTTCATTTCTGTTTTGTTTCTGTGATAACCTTGTACGGGTTTCTGGCGGCCTTTCTCTTCCTGATAAAATGTGTTAGGATTGCCTTGGAGCTACAAGAACTGCGGTTTCTTTCTTTCTTTCTTTTTGAAGTTATACTCAATGGGTTTTGGGTTTTTTTTTTTTTTTTTAAGATTTTATTTATTTATTTTTAGAGAGAGGGGAAGGGAGGGAGAAAGAGAGGGAGAGAAACATCAATGTGTGGTTGCCTCTCGCATGCACTGAGGACCTTGCCCGCAACCCAGGCATGTGCCCTGACTGGGAATCAAACTGGTGACCCTTTGGTTTGCAGCCTGCACTCAATCCACTGAGCCACACCAGCCAGGATAACTTTTATAAATGGTACAGTTGGGGGGGCTGAATCTGTGTTTCTTAGGGCGTATTTAGTTTCTGCCACTTGCCCTTCCCTCCGAGGGATCCCCCTCCCTTCCAAGGAACCTCACCAAGTGGTCTCAAGAACTGTCGAGACCTCATTCTTGTGTGTTTTCAAGCCTAACTCTTGGCCTTCTCACTAATTTTGGAAACCCCCAGTATCCTTCCAGTCGATTCCCTTTGGCTTACGTTAACCAGCACTGGTTTCTCTTGACTGTTACCAACAAACCTGACACAACACCTCTTAATACAAAGTTCATGAATCTGCGAAACCCCCAATCGCAGGCAAACCCACAAGTGTATAAACAACAAGTCTGTTAGAACAAGACTCATCCCTCGTCCTTTCCACTGCAACTCTTCTAGCACAGCGCCTGGAACATTCTGGATATTCAGTGTGTGTTAAACTTCCCTTATTATGTCATCTCCAACATCTCTTATTACATAATCTGCAATTATCTTCCTTTTGCATTTGCTTTGCAACTGTGTTCTCCAGTATAACACATGCTGCATGCAGAGAACGTAACTTCATTACTGACATCCCCCCAGTGTCTAGTCAAACAGTGTCTTTTTCGTGACTGGACAGTAGCCAGCTGTTGGGGATGATAAAATGGGTGCAGCTGGGTGAAGGGTGATTCTGAGCCCCGTGATGAGGAGGGGGGACCACACCACAGGCGCCCTCACCAGCCTTCTACATCCACCCAGTACGAGACTCTGGGGACGCTGTTCCATCCCCTGTCTCAAAGCACTTTCTCTGCAGACCTTCAGGTTGGGCCTCAACTAAAATGTTTCAGCATGAAAATATTTTTTAGCAACTGACGAGTTTACCTCTTGATGGGAATATGTAACTTGAAGTCAGTATATCAGGCTAAAATGCCTTCCTTCTTTCCATGGAAATTGATTCGTTTTCTGTTTCTACTCAGTTATAGAAGTAGAACAGAAAACTCAACCAAATGTGTTTCTTAACACTTTGTTTTGAAATACTTTCAAACTTACAGAAAAGTTGCAAAAACAATACAAAAAACACACATGCCCTTTAACCTGTGTGTTATCTGCAGCTGTGTAACAAATTACCCCAAAGTTCAATGGCTTAAAACAAGGGCTTTTTATCTTAGTTTCTGAGTGTCCGGGACCCGAGAGTGGCTAAATGGCGGGGGCGGGGGTGGGGGCTCCTAGCGCAGGGTCTCCCGAAGTTGCAGACGGGATGTTGGCAGGAGTCGCAGTTAGAGAGCTAAGGGCCTGACCAGGCTCCCAGGGTGACTCGCACACCCGCTGGTAGGCGGCCTCAGTCCCGGGACACCTGGGCCTCCAAAGGCTGGCGGAGTGTGGCCCTGCCACGGCAGCAGGCTTGCCCCGGACTAGAGCCCACGGTGAATGAGAAAGCGCTGGCCAGAAGTCCGTGCCTTTTGTGACCTAGCCTCTCAAGTCCCTGCTGTCACGTCCGCTTCATTCTATTAGAACAGAGCCACTAGGCAGGGGCCACATTCACGAGGGGAAAGTAGGCCCCACCTCCGTCGGAGAGGACTATCCCCAAAAGTGCGAAAATGTCTTAAGACCGCCATACCGCAATCCACTACCTTTTTGGCATCTTGCCATTCTGCTTGATATTCACTCTGTCGCCCCTCCTCACATATACACACGCGTTACTGCCAAGACATATGAAGGGGAGCTGGCAGCTTCACCTCCCTTCGCTCCTTAAGACTCGAGACTTTCCCTTTTCCATGAAAAGGAAACTCTTGCGTAACACAGCACAGTTATCAGAATCAAAACCGAAACACCGTCAAACCTTAATCTGCACGTGTCTTTCTAGCACCCGCCCCGCTCAGACGGATTTTTGAACAAGACGGCCGAACAGGAAGTGGGCTACGAAGAGTGCGGCGTAGTGCACATTTTCGTGGCCGGGGACGGGAAAAGCGGTCGGGGCCGCGGGAAACGCGCGCTCCGGCTGCGCAAGGGAGGCCCCGCGCCCGGAGGACCAGAGGCTGTTTCTGAAAAGCGGGTTTATCTTCACGATCTCGGCGGCTCCCTTCGGTTCCCTTAGCTTAGAACACAGCTGGAGAGCCCGCCGCCATCCCAGCGCCACCATTTGTCAGCAGGTGATTTCCGGAAACTCACGGTTCTCCCCCTGCGAAGGGGACTCTAACGCCCCCTACCGCCCACGGCCGACCAAGGACCGAGGGAGCGGGTGATCGGAGGGCGCAGGGCACGGACCCCCGAGACCGGTATTCTGCACAGCGGCCGAGGGGCGTGGCCGTGGCGTCTAGGGGCGGGGCCGGGCGGCATCACGTGGGGGCGGGGCGGTGTCGCGGGGCGTGGCCCGGCGGCTCGTCGCCGATCGCACGATGTGACGCGCCGCCCGAGGCAGGCCGGGCCCTGAAGATGGCGGCGGGCATCCCGAGCGGCTCGGCCCGGCAGTAGTGGCGGGACGGCACTCGCCGCTGGGGCCGGCCGCCCCGGGAGTGGCTGCAGCAGCGCCAGGACTCGAGGATGGTAAAATGACCCAGGGGAAGAAGAAGAAACGGGCCGCGAACCGCAGTATCATGCTGGCCAAGAAGATCATCATTAAGGACGGAGGCACGGTGAGCGGGGATCCGCGCCGGGAGCATCCCTCGGGCCCCACCCGACCCCCTTCTGTCCCCGCGCCGCGGCCGTGAGAGTGCCCGCCGCCCCACCAGTCCGCGGGGCCGCCGTCTTGGGTCCCCGGGCCCAGGCTCGGTGGGCTCTCCTCCCCGGCCTGGCCTGCGGCCTCCGGGGCCGAGCTCCTGCTGGAGCCGCCAGCCTCGCCCGCACCTGCTGCCCGGGTCCTCGGGGCCTGGGTCTGGGCCCACGCGCGCCACCGGCGAGCAGTCGTGGGCCCTGGGGGAGCATCTGCTGGTCTGTCCATACGCTGCTCCCCGGGGCACCGGGCGCCGCCACAGCGCTGGGCCCGTAGGGCGCCCGCTCCTGGCTTCCGGCGGCTCGGGGGCAGCGCCCGCACCTGGCTGCCCCAGACCCGCGAACTCCGGCGGAGATGGGCTCTCCCTTCCCGTCAACACGTCGGAACCGTGGCGGAGGACACCGGGCCTAGACTGAAACAGCCGTCACCCAGTTTGAAAATCATCTCGCGTGTTTTAACGTAAAAAAAAAAAAAAAAGCTAACTGGGATTGATCCTGCCCCGAGGAGCGGAAGAAGGCGCTTGGAAAGGAAGACAGATGGAGGGCAAGAAAAAGTTTTGCTTTTTAGAAACAGTTGTTATCTCAGTAAACTTGAAACTGCGCTGTAGTTAACCAGCAGGGGACGTAGGATTTTTAATTGAAAATAGTTCGCCTAGACATTTTGATGCTGTAATTGCTCCATTGCTACACTTTCCGGTCTTGCTTGCATTCTTTGCTGTCCTGTTCCGAAACAGAACGGAAAGGTGAAATAAGAGGCCCCCTCCTGGGAAGTGGGCAGAAATGGACCTTTTTACCCCCTACTTGTTTGTATTTTGTTGGCGCCCTGGCCAGCTGCTAGCACAGTGCTAAATGTGTGAGTCGGCCACCACAGAGGAATCGCTGAGTTCATTTGAAATAAGTCACTTTCTTTGACATTTCAGAATATGGCCCAGTCAAAACGCTAAAATTTAGAAAGCTGGGGACATCCAAAACAATTTCAGAATATACTTTTAGTTAACCGTCACATTACTTGGATGTCATAGATTCGACATTTGGTGAGAAAAGAAACTTAGCGATCCAAGTCCTAAGATCTTTTGGTTGTATTTGATTGATGAAGCATCACTCTGATTAAATCAGGTGTGGATATTCCCGGCTCTTTTTGAGCCAGGTGGTGAAGCTGCCATGTGGAGAGAGAAATAGCACTGGAAGCCTTGGTCAGCCACGGGGACTCCCTATTTTAAATTAATAAAACCTACCAATAGAAGCAACGCAGGACTGTGTTTTATAAAAGCAAGTGATACTTAAGATCAGTATTCTCTGCAGAAGGTCAGAATGAAGCTGTGATCAAGGAACGCACCTGCCTTCTCCTTGCCAAGTTCAGTTCTGTGTCCTGTCTTTGGAGTTTCGACTCACTTAACAGGTGCTTTCATTGCAAATCCGGTGAGGTTTGAGATTATTTTTTTATCTTGTCATTTATCAAAGTTACAGTGAATTCACAGCTTGCTTTTGGACACAAAATACATGTTTATACCAGCTGTGTTTTTAGGAGGGAACGGACAGTAAAGGAGAACTTTCCGGCGGCTGCGGGCGTCAGGATGTCACCACCCATCCTCTCGGTCCACACGGGTTGCACTTCCCACTCCGAGAGCGCTGGAGGCCCCTTTAGAACAGGGGCTTGAATCCCGCAGGGCCTACAGTGTGAGTTTAAAGTGGTGAAAACGGTGATCGAAAAATGTGTGCGCCGTCACAGTCCTAGATGATTTTTATTGCAGTTTTGTTTATTCCTGCATATAAGCGGGATATTTGTATTCCGTGTGTCAGGGTAATCTTTTGCAGGGTTTATACTTTAATCCACTCTAGCTTTAAGTAAGAAAAAACATAACTTCAAAAGTAACACTTTCATAAAGTCATAGACATGATTTTAAAACAGCACTTGCCTTAGGCTTCTACTTAAAAAGGGGTCAGACCACCACCATTAGGAACATTTTTTGGAAAGGGGGGAAGGTTGCCATCTGATCCTGCTCTGTGCTTCCCGTGTGTGGGCTTTGCCAGTGGGCGGGTTCATCCCGAGTCACAAGTCGCGGGTTTGAGGCACAGGGTCACGCCGGGCAGGCTCTGGCCAGCGGTGCTGCCCGGCCCCCGGCCGTTCGTTGGCTAGTGTCCAGCAATGTCACTCGAATTGTTTTGCTCTGTCTTCTGCTCATGACGTCTTTGTAAGCCTGATCAGCCAGTTTTAATGTTTATCAGTAGCACTTGTAGTGATTCGTCAAAAAGAACAGACTCACTACAGTCTTGAACGGTGGAGAGAAGTGAACCCTTCCAGCTGCGCCAGGGCGGGACTAACCGGCAGGTTCCGAAGGTGGATCACACGGAGGCGTGTGGTTCTGCGGGCGTCAGGGGTTCTGCGCTCGGGTGTGCTCGCCCTGGACTTGTCTGTACAACTTTCTGTGACTTCCATTGTTCTAGGGAGATTCCCAAAGGGTCCACGCTTCCAGAAGTTGAAGAAAAGTTGTTCAGTTTGAAAACAAGATAATCCACTACAGAATAATTCCACAGTTGAATTTAGTAAATATTGAATCCTCTCTTGTGTACCATTTCACTGCTGAAAGGACATTGTCTCGAATTTGTTTTTTGAAGGATCCATATGTAGAAATAACAGATTGTAGTTAACTTCTGGATGTATGGAACGTTTGATGTATCTTATTCAGTGTGGACCATTTGGGACAGGTAGAGCAAAGGTGCCTGCTGACACTGGGAATACTTCCAGGGTTGGGGAGGGGGCGGCTAATCTATTTAAATATTATACTAGTTTTGGGTGTGCAACATCGTGATTAGACATGCACATCCCTTGTGACGTGCTCGCTGTAACAAGCCTAGTGCCCATCTGACACCGTACTTTGTTATGACAGCGTTACTGACTGCGTTCTTTATGCTGCGCTTTGCCTCTGACCATTTTCGTTACTGGCAGTTTGCACTTCTTTTCCCCTTCGCCTTGTTTACCCGCCCCCCAGCCCTCCTCCCATCTGGCAACCATCTGTTTGTTCTCTGTATCAGTGAGTTTGCTTAGGTTTTCTTTGTTTTGTTTTGTTTTTTTAATTTCACAAATAAGCAAAATCACATGGCATTTGTCTCTCCCTGTTTGACTTAACTTCATTTAGCATGATACCCTCTATATCGGGTCTGTCCATATTGTCACAAGTAATCGGATTTCACCCCTCTCTATGGCTGCGTAACATTCCTCTGTGTGTGTGTGTGTGTATGAGAGAGAGAGAGCGAGCGAGCGAGAGAGAGAGATCTTCCTCATACGTTTGTCTATTCATGGGCACTTAGGTTGCTTCCATATCTTGGCTATTGTAACAATGATGCAATGAACACGGGGGCACAGGTATCTTTTTCAAATGAGTGCTTTGGATAAATGCCCACGAGTGGAATCGGTCGTATGGTAGTTCTGGTTTTAATGTTTTGGGGACCCTCCGTCCGTTTTTCATAGTGGCACCAGCCTGCGTTCCCCGCAGCGGGAGGGTCCCCTTTCTCCGCGTCCTCACCAGCAGTGGTGGTTGGCTGGTTTGTGGACGACGGCGTTCTGACCTGTTGCCTAGTCGTGGTTTTAATTTGCGTCCCTCGGATCCTGTCATGTGCCCGTGGCCTCCTGCGTGTCCTCTTTGGGGAAGCGTCTGCTCAGGTCCCCCGCCCACCTTTTAATCAGTCTTACTGCCTTTTGCGTGTGCTCCCTCGTGTCAGTTCCTTATGGGTTTTGGGGATTGGCCCCTTACTGGACACATGTCACTGGTGACCATCTCGTCCCATTCGGCGCGTTGTGTGGATGGGTGGCTTCTCGTGTTGTGCACACGCGTTGTCGTCTGATGTCATCCCAGTTTCTCGTTAGATAGTTGTTGTATATTACCAGGTCGTTTACAGAGGCCAGGAGCCAAAGAGTTGCATTTGTATTATCGAAAACAGAATTTTCCTGACGACTTTCTGAAGCGCGCCTTTTTATACGATTCTTATTCTTCCGTGAATGCGATTGCGGAGCTGTGTCTAGACAAACTGAACGCGGCACAGGCTTCAGGTGTGAACTGGTAAAGCGACTGTAAGGATGAGACAGAGAGCACGGCACGAGGTGCTCCGGGGAAAGGCCCCGACCCGGTAAAACCAGGCCCGCCGGGCTCGGCCCAGAGAGCCGCGGCGTCCCCGAGCCCGCGCGCCGCTGACCACCGCGCCCTCTGTTTTCCAGCCCCAGGGAACAGGCTCTCCGAGTGTGTACCACGCGGTCATCGTCATCTTCCTGGAGTTCTTTGCGTGGGGTTTACTGACGGCGCCCACGTTGGTGGTAAGTAGCCCTTGACCTTACGGGTCACTGCTGTATCTCCGTCCGCCGTTTCCAGGGGGAAGATGCGCGGCGAATACGCCAGGGAGTAAGGAACAGAACGTTCTCGTCTCTGTGGGCGACTGTCCCACCGAGAGACGGTCAGGCCCCCCCCCCCCACCACCCCACCGGTGTCCCGTGTGTCACTGCCGCGGTCGTCTCCTTCGGCCTCTCCTTCGCTCTTACTCCCCGGGAGGGCCTGGGCGCTGGCGCTGTGCGGGTGGCCCTGTCTCAGGTGACCCCCTAGGGGAGACGGGGTCTGCAGCCCGAGCCACTCAGCAGGAGCCTTCTGAGATTCATCCACATAGCTGCATTTTCCAAATAGAAATCTCCTTACTTGAAGCCAAGGATCTAGAGGTAACCTGGTCTCTTCCGAGGCCTAGGCCGCCTTCCCCCAAACACGGCCAGGCGCGGGGCCCTGGGAAGGCCACCCGGCCGGACCGTACACACCAGGTGCCGCAGGCTCGCGTCCTCCTGTCGGCGGGTGTAGACCGGGGGGGGGCCGGGGGGGGAGCAGTGTTGGTAGAAATCTTGACCTCGAAAGGTGCGATGAGGGTGCATGGACAGTTGACCGGATCCCCAAAAACAGACCTGCAAAGAAACATACTCCCTTACATTTTCCTGAGCTCGTTCATTGTTACGCAAAGAAGCTTTTTCAAAAAGGTTTTTAAGCAAATTGAGTGGTTGTGTAAGTAGACTGAAGCAGTCCAAGAAAGTTACGTTCCTTGTTCCTTGGCCTGGGCACCGCAAGGCTGCACCCTCCTCGCCGTGTCCACACGTGTGCGGGTGTCTCGCAGGTGCCCGGCATGCGTGGGCGTAGGCGGCGCCAGAACGAGGTGGAGAGGAAGCCAGCGTCGCAGAGCGTGAAGCTCATGCTGGCCGCCGGACCTCTCGGTGCGGCTTTCGTCCTGAGCAGGCAGGCGCCCTGCCCTCCGGTCCCCACGGCGCCACCCTGCTGTCCCTCCGTGGGAGACGCCTCGGAGGCTCGGGCGGGGGCGGAGCTGCCTTGTCTGTGAAGCGGCACCGCCATCGCGGGCGGGGGGCTGTCACGTCGCAGCCGCCCCTCTTCGTGGCGCCAGTTCCCTTCTCTCCGGTGGCCTTTGAAACCGGCGGCTTCGCAGTGGCCCGCCTGCTCCCCAGTGACCGGACTGACGCCTGGTGCTCCGTCAGCAGGCCGTGGGGAGGGGGAGATACCTCGTGAGACATTTTCACGGGTGGGGTTTTTCCCCCTTACTTAATGGGACCTTCCCGGGCCTACTTTATGGCGGCAGTCAGTACAATAGTTCCCTATTATTGCCCCAGTCTGCTGTCTGGGAGCGCAACATGCGCCTGCCCGTAAAGGGGTCCCCCCGGTCGGCCACCCGTGGGACGCAGAGAGCGTAGGGTAAACGAGTGGACTGCAGACCTGACTTCCTGTGCTGCTCTCGGTTCTGCCGCTTCCTGAGGAGCCCCGGGCACCCGACAGTCGTGTGTGTCAGCTTTCCCACCGGGCGTTGTGGGGAGGCAGAGGGCACAGTGCGCGGGAAGTGCCCGAGTCGGCGCCTGGGGACCCGGGGCACGCCCGCGCGTGGTGCTGGTGTGGGTGTTTGCCACGTGCACGGCGACAGCCCGGCGGGAAGTGCGTGTGAACTGAATTAGATTGTGTTGTGTCGTGAGGGCGGGCTTTAAAATGTAAGCGTAGAAGTTGTACTGAGACTAAAACGCAGCCTACTTTTATTTTGTTTCTATCCTTTAGGTCTTACACGAAACCTTCCCTAAACACACATTTCTGATGAACGGCCTCATTCAAGGAGTAAAGGTAGGAGCAGTTGCACGTACACAACCACACACACGTGTACACACACTCCCAAACACATCATCATATCCTGGCGTCACACAGATTTAGTTAATTCTTGGGGGATTGCTTAAGTTTTTTAACTGACTGGGTTTTAAACATGATTTGACTCCGTATCGCCAACTACGTGCAACGTTAAATCGCAGCATGTCAGATTTCCCTTGTGTTTGATGCGTTAGCGTTTTCATTGCAGAGATCCAAACGCTTTGTCAGCTGCCAGGAAGACTATAAGGTCAAGGTGGAGGCGCAGGTACACCCGCCTCTCGTCCACACACAACTACAGCAAAAGATGCAGCTAGACTACAAAGTAGACCTTACCCGAACCGTCGGAAATGCGGAAGTCCGACAACCAAGGGTCTAAAGAAGCTGCACTCATCCAGACGGGGTGGGGGGCTGCGACGTGGAGAGGGCGGTCCCGAATCCAGATGTGGATAAAAAGTCAGGAGGGAAACCTCAGGGCCCCCAGTTCAGACCACCTGGCCCAGGGTTTCAGCACCAGGAAGATAAGCCCCCTTAACTTCTGGCTGTAAAAACCAGTGCATTTGGGGCAGCGGAAGAAACTGCAGGATTCTCAAGAGACTCCTCTTAAAGGGCCCACGATGGACTTAGGATATGCAGACTCACCCCTCTGGGGTTCAGCACCATGGCAACGTCTGGAAAGGCACCAGTGGCAACGGAGAAAGTGAAGTGTGAGTGCTGGGGGACAGCTTCCTCTGGGGCGGCACCCCAGAGGCCAGGCAGCGGCACTGTCCCTCTGAGAGCCCTCCCCCAGCAGAGCAACAGAGCGTGCCAGGGCTGCCCCGCCCTGAGGACGGCCTGAGGCTCCGCCCCGCACCGCTGCACAGGCGCGCTTTTCTATAGCACACCACGAACGAAGACGCGGAGTGAAAGCAGCTCTGCCTGATACACAGAAACAAACACACGGAGGCTGCCAAAACAAGGAGACAAAGAAGGACAGCCCAAAGGAAAGGACAGAACAAAACCCTGGAAAAAGAACGAAATGAAATGGAGACAAGCGATCTATCAAATGCACAGATAAAACACTGGTTATCAGGATGCTCCAGGAACTCACTGGGTACCAACAGCATAAAAAAGACCCAGGCAGAAATGAAGGTTGCATTAAGTGAAACAAAGAAAAATCCACAGGGAACCAACAGTGGAGAGTATGAGTTCAATAATCAAATCAATAATTTGGAACATGAGGAAAAAGCATTCAATCAGAACAGCAGGAAGAAAAAAGAGTTCAAAAAATCAAGGACGGGCTTAGGAACACCTGGGACTTCTTTAAAAGTAACCACATCCAAATCATAGGGGTGCCAGAAGGAGAAAAGAAAGAGCAAGAAATTGAAAACTTGAAAAAATAATGAAAGAAAACTTCCCTAATTTGGTGAAGGTAATAGATATGCAAGTCCAAGAAGCACAGAGAATCCCAAACAAGGTTGCTTCAAAGAGGACCATGCCAAGACTCATCATAATTAAAATACCAAAGGTTAAAGATAAAGAGAGAATCTTAAAAGCAGCAAGAGAAACAGTTACCTGCAGGGGAGTTCTCATAAGACTGTCAGCTGATTTCTCAAAAGAAGCTTTGCAGGCTAGAAGGGACTGGCAAGAAGTGTGTTCAAAATGATGAAAAGCAAGGACCTGCAGTGTAGATTACTCTGTGCAGCAGAGCTGTCATTTAGAATCAAAGGGCAGATAGAATGCTTCCCAGACAAGGAAGTTCATCATCGCCAAACCATTATTACATGAAATGCTGAAGAGAGCTGTAGAAGAAAAAGAAGATCAAAACGATGAGCGTTAAAATGGCAATAAATTCACAGCTATCAGTAACTGAATCCAAATAACAAACTAAGCAAACGAGAACAGGAACAGAGTGACAGAAATGGAGATCACGTGGACGGTTATCAGCAGGGAGGAGGAGGGAGATTGGGGGGAAGGTACAGGGAATAAGCACAAATTGGTAGGAACAAAATAGACGGGAGGTTAAGAATAGTATAGGAAATGGCGAAGCCAAAGAACTTACATGTGTGGCCCATGGATGTGAACTAAAGCGGGGGATTGCTCAAGGGAATGGGGGCACCAGGTGGAGGCGGGGAAAGGGGAAATAATTGGGAGAACTCTAATAGCATAATCAATTAAAAAAAAATTTTTTTTTTAAAACACCAAAATGGTTTCTCTGGAAACAAGTAATGTATAATTTTTGCTTACTTATTTATTCTGATCTAGCTTACAAATTTTCTACTGTGTGTTGGTTTTATTAGCGTAACATTTTTGTAATCACTACTTGAACTTCATTCATCCTTCTGGAAAAGTACAAATTGAAAAGAACTATTTTAAAAACACAGAAGTCTAAAACTTGGTCAGTGCGGAAAGTCCTGGTTATTCTGCATGCTCTTTACTCTTAACTTCAGTTGACTAACAACTGTTATTAACAGATTAATAGGCGGCGAATCCGAGAACAGACAGCGGACACGACACTCTCTGTCGAGTTGCTCATGGGGAAGCCGTCCTGCGGCTGCGGGGTCGGGGCAGCCCTCTTAGTTCAACGCGCACCCGGACCCTGCGCGCGGACGGTTCTAGGCAGCGCTCCGTGTGGGCGGTGGCGTCCCTGCTGTAGGAGCGAACTTGTTCGCAGCTCTTCTCCTGGCCAAGTGACTGACTTTCGGCCCATCAGTGGCCGTAGTCTACATTGTTTTCGTTTACCTTTTTCCAGGGTTTGTTGTCATTCCTCAGTGCCCCGCTTATTGGTGCTCTCTCTGACGTTTGGGGCCGAAAGTCCTTCTTGCTGCTAACCGTGTTCTTCACGTGCGCCCCCATCCCTCTGATGAAGATCAGCCCGTGGTGAGTGCGCGTCCGTCCGCTGTTCTCTGAGCGCTCCCTTGCTCCGTGCGCTTGGGGCCGCCCTGCGTGCGCGGGTTTTAGCTGTACCCTTTTCATTTGTCCTTGCTGCGGGCAGGAGGGCCCTCCGAGGTGGAGGGGCTGAGGGGTAGCGCCCCAGGACTCTCGACCTCGCTGCTGCGGGGGGGGGGGTGGGGGGGGCGCAGCTGGCCAGCCCGCCTGAGGGCCTCGGAGCCCAGATTTCAGAACGCTGCAGGGACTGCGTAGGGTTGCCAGCTTCTTTCCATTGTTACGTAGCCTGTGAAACACAGTTTATCATCAGCATCGGTGTTAACTAGGAATAGATTCCACTGTAGATCAGCAAAGCCCCAGACAACAGCGGCTTCAAGTCAAGGAACCCGCCTCTTCCCGTCCACATGAGAGAAGCCTGGACTCGATGGGCCCAGAGCCGGCGTGGCACTTCCGGGACCCAGACCTCCTCTCCGCCTGGCTGTCGTCTGCTGTCCCCTTGCTGTCCAGGGGGCTGCCCGGGCTCCAGCCCCTGGGTCACGCTGCAGGCGGGGCTGGCCGAGAGGGCGTGCCACCTTTCCTGTCCCGCCCCGACCTCCTCCGGTCTCAGGCCTGTGCTGTGCGCAGTTCCCTGCGGCTGGGCGAGACGGGCTCCGGGCCTCCCTGCCCGTGGTGAGGTCAGGATGTCCGCTGAGGGGGGAAGGGAGTGCCCCCCAGGAGTGATTTCTCCCTGGTGTCAGAGCCCAGTTTGGTCGTGAGCGTGTTAATTCTGTGACCAGTGTTGGATTCTCCCGAGTATCACCATCGGTTAAGTCCACATCCTAGGAGGGCTTTGCCTCCAGGGTGTGTCCAGAAAAGCCCAGGCCTGCGTGGGGCAGGGGCCGCCTCAGCCTGCAGACCAGCCCCCACTCAGTGCTGATGGCCGGTGAACCCCCCCCGGGCCTCCCCAGTGGGTCTGCGTGGGGCAGTGGCCGCCTCAGCCCTGCAGACCAAGCTCCAGCTCAGAGCTGATGGCCGGTGGAGCGCCCCCCGCCCGGCAGTGGGTCTGGGGGATGGGTGAGGGTTTGCTGTGGAAAGCAGTGTGTTGGGAAAATCAGTAAGCAACGAAGTCCTGGTGGAATGGTATTTTGAAAGCTCAATGATCACGTGTTATTTTAAAATCTAAACATCAGCATTACACTGGAAACTTCTATCTGCAGCCACGTATTTTGGAATCATAGAGCTTTCTAAAATATCTTTTGTCCGCTCTTCATTCCTGAGCTTATTTGCAAACTGTGCTATACAGGTTTTTTCTCTGCAAACACTGAGTTACTTGTTTTGCCGCCAACGTATAAAAAGCTCAAGATAATTTATGGAAATAACATCTAGTTTCTATAAATAGGCTCAAGGTAACCAGAGAGTAACTTGTTGCTCAGCGTGACTTCCTGAATCTGCCGTCCTGCGATTGTGCTGTGGGAGAGTCAGGGTGGGGTCGCAACACGCTTTGTCGCTGTGTCAAGTCGACACCACAAAGCCACTTAAAAATTCAGCAGTTTGGTACAGAGTGACCTGAGCACGTAAGCGAATTGTCAGTGTTCCTGCGCAGTGGCCGAGTGGCTGTTGGGGCCCTCGGGCCCTGCGTGCTCAGGGCAGCCGTAGCTGACAGTTCCTAGAACAGCGGGGGCGCCCTGGGGAGCGGCCGTTCTGACCCGTCCGTCCCTCTTCTTCCCACCCAGGTGGTACTTCGCCGTCATCTCCGTCTCCGGCGTGTTTGCCGTGACCTTCTCCGTGGTGTTCGCCTACGTAGCAGACATAACGCAGGAGCACGAGCGGAGCATGGCCTACGGACAGGTCAGTGCGCCGGCCCCGGCAGTGGGGGGGGGGCGGGGGGGGGCGGACTCGGCTCGCACCTGCAGCGCCAGGGCCTGCTCCCCCACCGCAGACAGCTCACGGCGAAGCCAGCCCTCCAGCCCGCATGAAACCTGGGCCTTAGTTCAGGGCCACGTCAGTGAGTGTTGGCCAGTCACACATGTCAGGTTTGAAATCACAGCAGAATATTTTCACGTTACTGAAGTCCTCTGGAACAGAATACCGAAACTAAGAAATGACTTCATGTTGTCGTGAGTTAAGAAGTACTACTATGTCATGGCTGGCTGCTTTACAATGAGGGGCTGACATCCGGCGCAGAGCTCGGCAGGCCTTTCCGGGGTGCGGGATGCTGCGCACCCAGCCTCTGTCTCCCGGCCCGTGCGTGTTCGCGCACCCTCCCGTGCAGGAGGCTTGGGGCCAGATTAGGCCCACGGGTGGCGGTCGGCCAAGCTCTGGACGCTGCGCGGGCGGGCTCGCTCGTCTGTGCGGTCTGGCAGTGGAGGGGCCAAGGGCACGCAGAGCCGGAGCAGGGCCCTGGGCGGCTTCTGCGGACACACAGGGCTGAGTCGCCGCTCGAGGCGGAGGCTTGGTCCTCCGAGGGACTGTCATCGATGCCAAGGGCACCCTGATGAAGAGTCATGGGGTTGGGGGATGGGGAGGCAGGGATATGGAGACCAAGAACCGATACGGTTCCAATTGTGAATTCAGAACATTTCTGAGAGCTTGAGTTTCTCTGAGAGGCTCTGAGGACCTGCTGGGAGGCGAGGGCTCCCGGGCTCCCCGGAACGTCCAGTGACAGGAAACTGCCTTTCACCCGCGTTCCTGACGCAGAGTTTACGTGCCGTAACGTTATTCGTTGTACGTGCCTAGTTCGGTGCATCTCAGTAAGTTCAAGTAGTTGTGTGGCCAGGACCATGATCCGGAAATAAAACCCAGTGTGTACGTTGCCGAAGTGGTTTGTCACAGCCGTATCTTGGGAGTTAACGTAATAGAGGCAAATCCCAGCAAATCCACTGTGACCTTCCAGAATGACATGGAGGTGGAGCGAAGCCAGGGTGTGGAATCTCTGTGGTCTGCCTGCCTGACGAGCAGACTCCCTTGCCTGGGGCAGCGGGTGGGGGCGGGAGCACGGGAGGAGAAGGGACACTCAGGAACCCCGCACGCCGACACCTGCTCACTGCCTCGCACGGTGGGGAGCAGCAGCTCCCGCCCGGCCTGCCGCCCGCTGAGGGGTGTGGTCTCCACCCGGCGCCCTGAGCGGCCCCATCTGCTCACCTGCAGGCCCATCGGGCCAGTGGGCCAGCGTGTCTGGCACCAGGTTTTCTGCCTGTTTCCTCTGAACTTTGACCTGTGTCTGCCCCTGGCTTGTAAGGACGTCCTCCAAGTTTAGCGGGGTGGGTGAGGGGTGCTCAGTGCCTGTCATTCTGCTAACCTGCCGCCTAGCAGGCTGAGCACTGTGACTGCTGAGACACAGACCTCACAGCCCTCACGCTTCATGTCGGCCAGCCTTGACTCTGCCTCGAGGCGCACATTCATTTCACTGCGACTCGCCTGCCGGGGGAAGTCGCCGGACCCTGGGCGGCCGCAGACCCTTCCAGACCCTTCCTCCACCCGGCCAGCTTTCCGTTTGGCTTGTCGACCTGCTTCACCGACGACTTTGCCAGTAGGACTCATTGGAACAACCAGATCCAGGAAGGTTTAGAGCCTCCATCTCGGAGGCTGCGACATAGTTTTTAGTTAAGAGTCGGATCAGTTTCCCTCCCTGCCGAAGAGGAGCGTTTAAAGCACAGCACAGGCAGGAGCACGGGGTCCCCGCGTCCTGAGCCGTCTTGTCTGTGACCTTGGCCTGTTCCAGGTTTCGGCCACGTTCGCTGCCAGCTTGGTGATCAGCCCCGCCATCGGCGCGTACCTGGGCCGGGTGTACGGGGACAGCTTGGTGGTGGTCCTGGCCACGGCCATCGCCCTGCTGGACATCTGCTTCATCCTCGT
Source organism: Glossophaga mutica (assembly GCA_039655065.1). Classification (NCBI taxonomy): domain Eukaryota; kingdom Metazoa; phylum Chordata; class Mammalia; order Chiroptera; family Phyllostomidae; genus Glossophaga; species Glossophaga mutica. The sequence goes on from CM077316.1 coordinate 3,797,674, forward strand.
TGCTGTGCCTGAGTCGCTGCCCGAGAAGATGCGGCCAGCGTCCTGGGGGGCACCCATCTCCTGGGAGCAGGCCGACCCCTTCGCGGTACGTCCGCGGGTCTCCCCCTTGGCAGGAGGAGGGGCTGCGGGGTCCCGTGCGGCGGCGGGGGTGCTTCCTTGGGCGTGTTTCTCGGTGCGGGGAGACAAGTGGGTGATTTCGAACTGGTTTTGAGAGCTGTTTGGGGAGGACGAGTCAGTGCAGGAGGGGCGTCTAGGGTCCCCGAACGCGGCCGAGGGGTCCGCGCAGCCCCGCAGCCGCCCGCGTGCCGACGGAAGCCTGACGCCGGCCCTTCTCCCGTCCAGTCCCTGAAAAAGGTGGGCCAGGACTCCGTCGTGCTGCTCATCTGCATCACGGTGTTCCTCTCCTACCTCCCGGAGGCGGGCCAGTACTCCAGCTTCTTCCTGTACCTCAGACAGGTGAGCCCCGCCCTGCCCTGCCCTGCCCTGCCCTGCTGGGTCGGCCTGCGGGCCGACCGAGACGCCCACGTGAGGGCGCTATGGGAGCTCCTTCCTTCGGAAGGAGACGCAGGCCGGTCTGCACCCAGCAGCTCGCTGGCACCGGCTGCCGTTCCCTGTGGCCGCGGATCCTTGGGGGGAGCCGTCCGATGCCCCGTCAGCGAGTCGGACTTTGTCTGCTGCTCGTGCAGGTGACAGGCCCTCTGACCCCTCAGAGAAGGGCTCCGTGGCTCAGAGCGAGCGCCCGGGAGGACAGCCGCCGCCGAACGGGGGCGCTCGTTTGTCTCTTCCTCCTTGGCACTCAGTTCACGGCCAAGGTCACACGCTGAAGAATTCTTTGGTTATAAATGAGGAGCTGGGGTTTTTCTATGGTATTTGCTGTGCTTCTTTATTATTAATGTAAGTTTTTCTGAAAATCTTCTAGATAATGAAATTTTCACCAGAGAGTGTGGCTGCGTTTATAGCAGTTCTCGGCATTCTGTCCATCATTGCACAGGTGAGTCCCTTCAGTGGGCGGGAGGGACGTGTCACCGAGGGCTGGCCCTAGCCAGCCGTCCAGACGGGGCCTCAGTGGCCCTCACGGGAGGGAGTCTTGGTGGAGTCACCACTGTCGGGATCCGCGGGTTACAGGTTCCGAAACTTAACTTAGGTAGCTGACATCATCGGATTTGCGTGACAGACCCGTGTCAATCACCATATGATGCATAAATCAGAAAGACAGTTTGTTGATTTACACCAGGGTATAACCTGTATAAAGTGAGACATTTTATATCGGTTCTTCTTTTGACTCACTCATTCAACAAATACTGACTGCCTACCACGTGGCAGCTGCTGGGGGATAGTGGTGAACTTAACCGAGTCCCTGCTGTGCTAGAGTTTACATTTTTGTTGAATAAGGTAATTATTAAGTACATCAATTTAAACATATCCAGTATAGTGAGAACTATAAAGAAAAGGTCCAGGGACATTAAAAGCAACAGGGTGTCGTGTCCCTGGGAGGGCTGGGAAGGCACTGCTGATAGGAGGTAACCATGGTGACCGTGGAGCCGAGGACCGTGGAGGAGGGATCCAGGGAATCTGAAGGCTGAGCCCCCGCAGCAGCCCTGGGAATGGAAGTGAAGCTCCCCGGGGAGAGTGCGCCTGGCTGGCCCTGGGCCAGGGGCGGGCGGTGCTAGGACGCTGGAGCCCAGGAGTGTGATGCTCCGGAAATCTGGGAGGTGAAGGGGCGGGGTGGGGTTTTGCAGGGCAGCTTCGACTCCCGGGCAGAACGGGAAGCCTGGGGAGGGCTTGCAGCAGAGGAGCGTGTGGCCGTGTTTGCTGGGAGAGCCCTGAGGGTGGCCAGTGGCTGTTCGAGACAGAACGTGGGTTTTCTTAGGAGACACCGCTTCCCAGCCTGCCGGTGACCTCTGTGCGGCAGTGAGTCCTGACCCAAGGACTGGAACTTCTCTCTGTGAAGAAGCCCCACCCACTCCCGGCCACGTGGCTCTGCCTCTGCCTACCCTCTCACTTTTCCCCAGGGGGGTCCAGTCTGCAGCTCCTGCTTTCTCTGTTCGGAAGTGGTGGGGGGGGTCTTTTAATGGGAGTTCAATGGGACATGAGCAGGTTTCTGCAGCTCTCCGTGGGGCTCCCTCTGCAGATCCCGTCGTGAGTGAATTTTCGGTGGGTTTAGCGATAAACTTTAAATTCTGCAGCGTGCCTCCTCCACGGTCGCGCCCGTGTGCGCCCAGGGCGCTGAGCACTAGTGCCGTGTCCGACTGCGGACTGACCTTGGCCGTCCTGGGTCGGAAAGCCCTGCATCTCAGTACTCCTTCCTGGCGACCCAAACGCGCGCTGCCTTGTTGCCTGCGTCGCACAAGGGAAATACGCGCGCAGTGAGAACAGCCGCTTGCGTTGGGCTGACCTTGAACCCTGTGACAGAGCTGGTCCAGATGAATTATCTTTGCAGGCATTGCTGAGATTGGATTTGCTGCCATGTACAGTTCCGGAGGAAAGAACAGGCTGGCAGGCCCTGTGACGTCAGGGGCTGCAAGCTCAGAGGTCCCGTTTCAGTCTGAAGGGACTGTGTTCAGGCAGTAACACCAGACTGCGGGGGGCGGGCTCAAGCTTCTCAGCAGGTGGCACCTGGCGCACGGGACACGGGGGGACCGCAGCCCTCCAGAGCTCAGAACCTGGAGGGTGGTGGAGTCCTTCAGGGGGCAGCCCAGCAGCAGGGCCCTGAGTGTGGGGAGGGAGCGGCCACGTCCAGCCCCCGGGGGTGTTTAGGGCAGAAGCACAGCCCAGGGACTACGGGGCCAGGTGGGAAATAGTATTCGAGATGTGAAAGTGCATTTAAAAAAAGAAAATTAGTTGGTGTTCAAAAACAGGTGAGCAGGAGTATGTAGAGTGCATGTAATGGTCATGGCATCTTCATGTCATTGTATGAACTGAAATGTTGAGAACAGTTAATAGAGTCCTGAAGCAGGTCATCTAGTATTCTTGTTTGTACGAAGGACGCAGTTGAGAATGACTGTGCCGTTGACCTTGACCTGCGAAAGGCCATGTCCTTCCGTCCTGTCCAGCAGCTGGAGCAGCCACTCGGCCTGTCACTGTGGTGCGGGCCTCGTGCCTCTCTCCCTCTGTCCCGAGTGTCCCCTCCGAGTCCCCGTGTTGACCTGGGTACAGAACACACCGGCGCAGGTGTTGGGAGGGCCTCGGTAGACTGAGCTCAGCGCTGGGTCCGCCTCTCCGGTCCCTCAGCCCTGCTCACTGTGTCAGCAGCCAGCGGGGGCAAACTGACGGCTCACGGGGACTTTTGTGTGACGTTTTAAAACCTTGGAAAATCAGTGGTAAGGACGTCCGGATTTGGGAGGTGTGTATGGAAACGTGGCCGTGTAGCTCCTTCCCCAGACTCACTGGATGTGGCCACACTGGGCAGGCGCACCTTCCCGTGGGAGCCAAGTGGGAGCCAAGTGCGGGCCGTCCCCTTTGGGGCCTGTATGCTCCGCTTCCCCGTGGGCCCCGTCGCTGCCTGGCACCGCGGGTGTGAAGTCGCAGTAAATGTGCGCGGGGGTGCGGGGGCCTGGCCAGTCCTCCACAACGTCTCCCGCTGTGCCTGCCTCTGGTCCTCCACGCCGCACGGTCCCCGCGCGCCCACCAGGCCCTGCCCCTTTCCAGCACGCCTGGGACTCTTGTGCAGGGCCCTGAACTTGTAGGCCGCCTCCCTCGGGGGCTTTGACAGTCACTGGGCTGTCAGTGTGGTTCTGGATGCGCCGCTCCCCCCATCAGCCCCTCAGCTGGTGGCTCCTGTCCCCGCACTGCGGCCCCTGCCCACTCGCAGCCACACCTGCTCACTGAAACTCAGGCCGCACTCAATGGAGTTGTTGTTGTAAAGTAGAATTTTAAACAAACTCACTGCTTTGCAACGGGAACGAAACCTACACGTGGCTGCCCTCCCGCCACCTCCAGGTGGAGGCGCTGGGCGCTGGCCCTCCCTCCTCTGGCTCTCCCCGCTCCGGGGGTGGGGGGGGGTCTCTTCTTCGCCCCCGCCCACCCCCCACTCCAGCTGCCACCTCAGTGTTGCCTCCTAGCCTCCGAAGGGCCTTCCTTCCCTGCCCCCACCCCCCTTGCCCCGGGGCTGAGCAGCCTCTCCCACGCTGCCCTGTGTTACTCTCCTCGGAGCAGCCGCAGCCCGGAATTATCTGCTTAAGCGCGCTGATCTCCGTCTTGCCTCCGCCAGGAGGGGTTCCTTTTGCTGACAGTACTTGGACTAGTCATTGACCACAGAGGTCACGGCCCTCTGACCCAGAACAGTGAGGGACGTGGTACGGCTGTGGCAGGTGTTTGAGTGACTGACCAGAGATGATGGCAGTTAACAGTTAATTAGCTGGGTCATCTTGGTTGTTACACATCATTTAACGTCCTCGAAATGAGTTCTACTGGATTAAGGGACAGTTTTTCTTCTATATGGTACTGTGTTAAAATCCATCCCATCGTTGTTGAGAATGTTGTGACGTTCAAAACCGCATAAGCTTCTCATAAACATTTATTAAGAACTGGCGGGAAGTGCTGGGGAGACAGATCACAGAGCAGGCCCGTCCCCAGGGCAAGGCCGGTGTCCCCAGTCGTGGGGCCGCCAGGCACGCGGGTTTTCTCTGCTAGCTGCTGCCCTTTGAGGCTGTGGTTGAGGGACCTGCCACGGCAGAGGCCCACGCCTTTGGAACTCAGTCTCAGACAAGAAAGATAGGAGTCCTAATTGCTCAAAACCCTTTGCTTTGTACACTGGCTTGTCTGGTTAAATCTGATTAAGCTCTTAAATGACTGCCTCAGTTGAAAGAATTTCAGACCTGATCATTGTGCGTTTTCAGTGTCAGCGTCATCGAACGATGACTTCCTAAACGATTTCCATTTCTCCCTCGAGGGACTTACTAGAGGCGTATGTGGAACGTGTCATACCTTCAGCAGACTCACCAGAGCTGCTTCCCAGGGTCCCCAGGTCACTGCAGAGGGTGTCAGCTTTGAAAGAGAATGGGAAGCAGGAAGACCCACCAGCTCGCAACGCCTTTACAGAGCGCCCTCTCTCTGTGCTGGTGCCAGGCCCAGCACGTGGTGTGAACAGGAGGAGGGGGTGTCTGGGCTGCTTTTCCCAAAGGCCGCCCCTCCCACATCCTGCTTGTCAACGCGAGTGACTGTTTGCAGAGCCTCACGGGCAGCAGCAGATGAACTTGGGTGAAGGACACGTAGCCTTGGGACTGGGCAGGTTTTCTGCCTGCGGGGCGGAACGGGGTCCTGCAGCCGGTTACTCGAGAGGGCCCTCCGAGGCACGCGTGAGAACCCTCGGGCGTCCTGTCGCAACCGCCAGTCTGGGCCATGTCGCCCCTGCTTCCCTGACCTGGGACCACGGTCTCAGACACACTCGTTTCGGCTGAAAAGCCACAATGTAGGAAAACATAATGGTCGTTTTATTACAGGTTGAAAGAAACCACCAGCTTTTCTTTTGTTTTAAAAAGTTACTGTATTCTAACAAACCATTTTGGTCTTTTTTCCCCAGACCATAGTCTTGAGTTTACTTATGAGATCAATTGGAAACAAGAACACCATCTTGTTGGGTCTGGGGTTTCAGATACTGCAGCTGGCGTGGTACGGCTTCGGTTCAGAGCCTTGGTAGGTGTGATTGCTTTAATTTCCTCAAACATTTTGGTGTTTGCCTTTTGTCATTTTTTTTTCACTTTGAGGTATAATCGACAGAGTTTCTGTAGTTATTCGCTCATCAACTAAGGCTTAGACTTCAGTCCTTACTATGCTTCTCTCTCTCACGCTATGTAATACGAACCTCTGCCCTGCGTGTGCAAACATCCTAGAATGGCCCGACAGGTGACATTTTAGCTAAGTCCCAGGCTGGGTTTCTGAATGAGACCGTCAAGCCTTGAACCCCGAGGGAGTCTTCAGCGCCTCCATCAATCTGTCGTCAGAAGCAAGCGCCCAGTCCCGCGGCAGCAGGGCCCTGAAAGCCGGCGCGCTTGTGCCTTTTCTGTTTTCCTGGTGGGAAGGATCGCTGCCCGCGGCAGCCTCGCAGCCCGCGAGCACGTGCAGGGGGTGGGGGGGCCTCCTGCCGAGGCCGGGCTGCCCTCGGTGCCCGCAGGACTGAACCCACTTTGTACGACGTCCCACACACGTCCTCCGTCCGGACGTGCCGTGTGCTGGCAGACACTCTGTTTTCCAGTCTAGCTTTTAGGGGGAATGGCTCACGGTTTACCTAAAACATTGTTTTAAACATCAGACCAGGAGCATCCAAAGTTTTGATCAATCGGTGGTACCTCCACCGCATCGGAAGACAGTGGGCACGTCGCGGAAGTTACTGACTCCACATACTTAGAAATGTCTCATGGTGTTTATTCATACTACGCATTGTTCTCCACATGTGGGGGGCTACCCTTCCTGGACCCACTGCCGTGGTTCCCCAGCCCCCGGAGCTCACATGGGGCCGCTGGGGGCTGACGTCTGGGCTCCGCTGCTCTGCCCGCAGGATGATGTGGGCCGCAGGGGCCGTGGCCGCCATGTCCAGCATCACCTTCCCGGCCGTCAGCGCCCTCGTCTCGCGGACCGCTGATGCCGACCAACAAGGTGAGTCCGTGGGCTCGTGACGGCCGTGCAGGCACAGAACCCTGCAGTCCTGGTCCTCTCCTCGGGTGCCGAACAGCTGGTGCCTCTGACGTGGGGCCACACCACACCCGCTGATCACTTAGGGGTTCTCCGATGCACCGGGGGCCACGCTGAGCCCTCGTGAAAACCTCACAGGCTCAGCGATCTGAACACGATTGGCAAACGCATTTCTGTCGTCTTAGGCTTTGTGGTGGGAACATTCAGTTCTTGAAACGGTAACAATTCTTTGAAAATGATGTCTAGTCCTAAAAGAGCAGTGCTCCGAAAGACTGCCAGCGGCCACTGGGGTGATGAGAGGAAGGGGGGCGCGCTGCCGCCTTGACTTGAGCGCGGGCCCAAGGCGAGCGGGTGACACTCTGCGTCTGACTGGGGGGGCCCAGCTGCACCCCATCGGGGGAGCTCCCAGCTCCCTTTCAGCCAGGGAACTTGCACGGGGGCGCCCAGCGCTCCTGCCCACCCGTTCCTGCGGCGCGCAGGGCCGAGCTCCGTCTGCTGCACCTGCGTTGCTACACTTCACGGAGCTGGTGGCCTCCACGGTATCGGTTGTTACGGTCCGTTGCCACGTGCTCGCGTGCGACAGGAGCGTTGGTTTTCGACGGTCGGCGCGGCTTCCAGGGCAGGACAGAAGCGGCGGGGTGCTGAGCGGTCCTTTCTCCCAACACTCAGGTGTCGTCCAGGGAATGATAACAGGGATCCGAGGGCTGTGCAACGGTCTGGGCCCAGCTCTGTACGGCTTCATCTTCTACATCTTCCACGTGGAGCTGAAGGAGCTGCCGATGACGGGCACGGACGTGGGGACGAACACCAGCCCGCAGCACCACTTCGAGCAGGTGGGTTGTCATCACGAGGCGCAGAGCGCGTGCACCGAGCTGCTCACGAAAGCCACAGCGTGACATTCTCGTTGTTTTAGATGGACTGGTGCCCTTAAAAACCAAAGCCGAAGGGGCTGCTTTCCCCCTTGGGAATGAAGGGTAGTCTCAGCGTTCGGGCCGTGTGGCGCTGGGGCACAGGCAGCAGCCAGCTGTCCGAGGCCTTCCGCTTGGGGGAGGCAGGCGGGTGTTGCACGACTTCCCTCGTCACAACGGGAAAACATCGACAGCAGATGGTGTCCCTGTTACTTGGACAGAACTGCACGCCAGTCTCCGAGCAGCTGTAGGACTGGTTTTCAGTGAATGCAGGGCGTGTCTGTGGGCAGGCCGCAGGGGAACTGGCCCGGCGAGTTCTGGCTGAAACAGTCTGCTGGATTCTTCTCCGGGTCGCAGCATGACCTGTGGGCGCTGACTCCGCGAGGCAGTTAATACACTCATGTGCTACTCAGTTTTACTCTTCTCTGTCCCGCTCTGCTCTTGAACAAATTAAGTGAAGGCTCCTGGAACGTGTTCCGATTTTGTGTGGCAGGTGACAGTACTTTTGCCTAGGCTATCTGGCTGTTTCCTTGGGTCAGCTGTTACCCACAGAATTTTCTATCGAGACTACAATAGTACCCCTGTACTCCTGAAAAGGGGATGCTTTTCTAGCTCCGGCTTTACTGCCGTAATTAAGTAATTACGGTTTATAATTCATAGCAATGAGATATCACCAAAAGCAAAGCATTCTCTTACGAGCCAAGATGTTTTCACAAAAATGCCCATTATGCGTTTCTGCCTTCCCCAGAACTCCATCATCCCTGGCCCGCCCTTCCTCTTCGGAGCCTGTTCAGTGCTGCTGGCTCTGCTGGTGGCCTTGTTCATCCCGGAACACACCAACCTGAGCCTGCGCCCCGGGGGCTGGAGGAAGCACTGTGGCGGGCACAGCCACCCTCACAGCACGCAGGCGCCAGGAGAGGCCAAAGAACCCTTACTCCAGGACACAAACGTGTGACGCCACAGCCAGGGAGGCGCTCCCACCCGCACCAGGGCTGAGTTTGCACCTGTGGCCCCGGCGGACACCCGCCTTCCATCCACAACGGACGTGTCAGGGTGTCTTAACCAACGTGTCTGCATGGGCTCCGTGGGGACTCGAGAGAGAGCCGGACAGTTTTCCAAAGATGTTACAATTTTTTTTGAAAAGGAACCTTTTGTTTATTAGAACCAATTCTTGCCACTAAGCTGTTTGTTTTATTACATACACCCTTTAATTAAAGACTCTATGTGTAACTTCTTATACACTAGCAATGTCTCTGCTACCGTTTCCTGCAGGTGTTGAGCTTTAACTACGTGCTGACTCGCAGCAGACCGAGTGGGAAGTGCAGCCGTGGACCTGCGGTTTTTAACCTTGTAGAACCTGGAGTCAGACTTCATTATTGTAAAATCTTGGGTCAAATAATTCAAAGCCTTAATGCAGATGCACTAAAGAAATGGTAAACTGTTTGCATTAAAAAAGACCTCAAGAAAACTGTACTAAATCTGAATCATGTTTCGAACTTGTTTGCAGTAATTTTATTTTAATCAGTACTCACTACTGGTTTTTAAGTAGGAAGATAGGAGTCACGTGGAATTTCATTAAGTTGGGGTGTTCAGAGCCCATCCATCTAAATGTCAGCGCCAAGTTGCCCCCCGGCCACCCGCACCACTATTCGTTGTGTTCGCATAATCTTAGGGACCTCAGCACTTGAAACCGAATCTAAAAATTACACAGTGAAGCCAGTGCCCTTGAGAAAGTCGTCGTGTGCTGCCTACATGCAGATAGACAAACAGTGGCCTTTCGGGACCGTCACAGTAACACTTCACTCGCAGAGCTGATGTTTGTCCTAAATTTTCAGGACCCTAGAAGAGAGCTTTATACAATTACTGATGTGAATTTCTCTAAAGTGTATATTTTTGTGTCCAGTTATATTATTTAAAAAAGTGTTACTTTGTAAAAATTGTACATAAAGTATTGTATAGTCTACACAGTTTTCATCTTGTGTGTAGTTATTGCTTAATGCTTTTTAAAATGGGAACATTCACTTATGGTTAAATAGGTCTCAAAGAAATGTAAATATTCTGTTAATAAAATTAAATATTTTAATGATTTTTTTTTTAAAAAACAAAGTCTTGATCTGTGATTCCCTAGAGGGCCTGTTGTGACTTGGTCACCATCATTTTCACGCAGGAAACCAAAGCTTCACACCTCCTCTCTGAAACCCTTTCCCTTCACTGTGGAATGCTCTTGTAGGAAGACAACAAACTCAAAACTTAGCCCGTAAGTTACAGCGATTTTCTAAGCAGTGTTGTTGTAGATCGATCCTTTTTCTGTTTTTGTATACTTTCAACATGTCCTAATCCCAAAATATTCCTATTTACTAACCAAGCTCACAGTTCACAGAAATACATTAAATGCAACATTTTGATTAATACATGTACGAAGTACATTGCAAAACAATTTCAAATGAAAGTTTGAGAGAGAGCAAAGGATTAGCACACTGAAAAGTCTGTACATGTGCCTCATAACAAAGGGAAATCTTTGGTGCCTCAAAGTGGTCTGCATCCTACCTTCTGGAAATGATCAACTTTCTGTGTGTGGACATGAAAAAGGGTATCTATGCTTAAAGAAAAAAAGCTACCGGTATGTCATCTCATCCAACCGCGGTCCACAAACTTGTATCTGTATGTGACACAGTACTCACAAGACAGCCAGTTCTATCATCACCAGGAGGCTCCTTCCCGGTTACCTGTAAGTACTTTCAAGTTACTGTGACCAGGGATTCTTACGCAGCAGATCTAAACGAGGAAAGCGCGACAGGGAAAGTCCGTGCCCAGCAGCGGTCACCGAGGCGGTCACTGAAGTGCTCGGTGAGTCCCCGTCAGGACACCCCGTGGTGGCCAGGTGCGTTTCGGGGCGGACTCACTATGGCTTTGCTAGAAAATGGGCAAGGCTGTAACCGGGGGGCTGTCGGGACGTCACTAACGTCCTGACACACCCTTGCTCACCTGCATAGCACGGCCCTTGGAAATGATTTTTAAAAGACCAGATGAACAGGAGCGGTTCTTGCCAGTAAAAGTGGTTTAGGTGTTTCTTAAGGGAACGCTGCTCTACTGGATGGCTGTCAGGAGAAAATGGCCCTTTGATTCCAGGTGAACTTCTTTAAATCACCTCATTTCCTCCAGCTATTCGTACTTGAAACTTAAACAATGAGAAAGTTTCAACATCTAAGAGTTATTTGTTTTGTCTACTTTATTAAACATTAAAATAAACCCATTTTGAGATAAAAAGCAAATACAAGTATATTCATGATGCTCTTTTGTATAGTGCTAATTTTTAAAACAAAATTCCACTAATACAAATCTAATCTCATAAGAAAATGTAGAAAAATCCAAATGAAAGAAAAAGTAGGTGAGTACAGATGCTTAGGAAGCCATGAAATCCTATGAACTCTGCAGCTCGAATGACTAAAACACTGTATACTTTACCTGGTCATGTAAATATACTGTCCAAGTTATTTTTATGATAAATTTATCAAAATCACTCAAGAAACTTAATAGCTAATTGAAAGGAAAAGACTTGCTAGGAAGGAATAATTCATTCAAATGTAGGACTTTCCCCGTTACTATAAATTATCGATAACAGGTATGTTAGGAGATAATCATCTTCCCTCATAATTCTTAGGTGGCAAATTTCAGACTTACGCTACTACTGAAAATAAGAAATGAAGTATTAGCGTTCTTTGGTCCCCTGCTGCGTCTGAAAAGTCTTACCCAGAGTCGTCATGGTTACAATGTCCCTTACAAAGATCACTCTCGCCTTAGAACTTGGAAGAACCTCCGAGGACGCATTTAATAAAACTCCCGCAACGACACTCCGACCGCCGTTCGGTGACACACGCACACACGCACAGACTGAAGAGGTCGCAGACTGCCCCGGGGTCTCCGCCCGGGGCCAACCTGCTCCTCCACGCAGCCCAGCACCGGCGACAGCACCCGGAGGCCCCGCTGCACCCGCCCACCACCCCGCGCCAGCCAACCCTGGACGGCCGCCCCCGGGGGTCCCCTCTGGGCTGCTCACGCCGCCTGAGTGTCTAGCCCGTGCTCAGAAGGGCGGGAGGCGCAGGGCTAAGCACTGGGTGGCTGCCCCGGGAAGTACGCCGACGGGGAGGGGGCGCCCACGGCCGGTTTGGGGCGGGGCTGCGGCGCTCCTAGCGTGCCATCTTTCGGATGGTCTGCAAACGAGGACAGAAAGATCGCTTACTGTCACTGCGGCCTTCACCCACATTCGTTCAAACCACAGGGGACTACTTCGGAAACGTCTTCTCACCTGGGTTACTGAAGAGGTTCTGGCTGAGTCCACGCAAAGGAATGCTATCTTCCCTTTTCTTCAGGTATTTGGATTCTAGCCCTAAATTTTCACCACTTAGAAAGGAAAATAGTAATTATTTACTTTAACAAACTCTTATTTTCTCTTTAGCAGCTAATTTTGAATATTTACCTAATCTACATACCTACAGTTTTGTTCAAAACAAATCACATTCCTCGCTGATTTATCTATACACGAGCTGAAGTAGCCTTCTTCCCAGTACAGAATGAGTTATAACAAGTAAAGCTACAAATTCTACGAGCTGAGACAAGGAACGTGGGGGATGAACATTCCACGAGTACTATGAAGGCACACGTGCGCGTCTGGGGAAAAGTCCGGGCTACTCGGGATTTCCTGGCTCGTCCCGTATCTCAAAAACGACACTTTCCTTGTCCTATAACCAAACTCTTCAACATGCGCGCTCCCCGTTGCCATCACAGATATTAACATGCACTGTTAACAACAGGGAACCCTGGTGAGACGCACACGAGCCCGGCATTTCAACACACAAGCACGCCTGCACTTGCACCCCCTTGTCCCCCACTCTGTGTGGTGCTGTGTCTCTGGCAGACTGCGTGACGTCAGAATGTGAGGCTCGACCTGGCCTGACGCGCACGGGGAGGCGCAGTGCAGGCTCACACGCGGGGAAGCACGGTGAGAAAACTCCACCGCAGGGTCAGACAGAGCAGCAGGCGCCGGAGCTTTGGGGGCGCTGACAGTGCCCTTTCAGGTGACTTTCGAAACCGCACGCGTTGGGTGCTGGGTCAGCTGGCACTTACTTCTCCTTATCAGCCGAGCAGGGCGCGCTCACAGTCGCTCCTGACTGCGCATCCCCGGGGGGCCCACTTGGTTTGGGGAAGTGCAGGTTAAACTGGACCTGTGAGGCGAGAGCACATCTCGGTAACCAAGTCAGTGGGAGCAGAGGCGGCCCGCACGGGGACGACGGCACAGGGACCACGCTTCCCTTCCTCGCCCGAAGGCAGACCGCGGAGCCCCAGGCCTGACCTCCGGTTCCTAACAGGCGCCTCCTACGGAGCAGGCTCTGCGAGGAGGAGCGTCCTGCCACCCCGGCCAGACAGCCCATCCCCCGAGCCGCACGTGAGCACGGGCGCCTGCGTCCTGCAGGGAGCACGGACCAAGTGACCCACTGACGCGTTCATCTCAAGCTTTCTGCGAATGCTCCCCTTTTCAAGAACTTCCAGAGCCCATGTCACGTGTATTTAGGGATTCTAAATGAGGGCTAGGAATGCGAATTTTGGAACAGCGAGGAGTGACCCGAGAGTCCGTGCCCAAGTCCAAACCAGAACGCTGGCGTGGACGAGGGCGGAGGGCCCGCGGAGCGGCGGTGACGGCGGCTGAGCAGGTGGCCCGGCAGGAGCGTGTCCCTGGGTCGCACCAGGGAGCCCGCAGGCATACCCGGCCACGCTCCCAGGTCCCAGGAGGAAAATCCTCACCACGCGCACAGACAGACAGGGCACACGAAAACGGTGTCCATCTTTGGTCAAAACTGCTGCTGAAAGAGGCACAGTCAGACACCAGCAGACCAGGACGAAGGGACAACTGAGAAAGGTAACAACAGTGCTGCACTTGCCTCTCGAGTTCAACATCCCAAAGAGCTCGGCCTGCCTCCACCGAGCTGCAACTGAACGTGGGCGGAGTCGATACAAACAGGACTTTTTTAAAGCAAGACGATGATTTTACTACTCCTTACATGCCTAGACTGAGAAAAACCGAGAGAGTACCAGATAGTAAAACATAACACAGTTTCTGGCCACCAGTCACAAACAATTAGAAAACGGGACAAAACGAACAAAAGAACAGTCTCCAACGCGGGACTACAGGTCGTACAGGGCCGTACATGGTGCCGCCCCTTCCGAAGGCCGGCGGCCCCTAAAGATCACGCCCGCGCCACCAGGCGTCCTGCGCGGGTGCTCGCCGCAGAGAAGCACGAGGGCTGCGCACGCGGCGGCTTCACGTGTCACAGCCCAGAGCTGAGAACGACGCGAACGTCCCCCACACAGCCTCTCCGCACCAGGGGACAGCAGCGGACGACCAGAAACGAGCTCCGGCCCAGCGCGCGGACGGAAGTGGCAGCGCACGTGGTGTGAGCCCTGCGCAGCCAGCGCAGCGTGGGGGCCGCAGGACGCAGGCCCCGGGTGCTGCGGGCGGAGAGCGGGCGGAGAGCGGGCGGACTGCCCGGTGCGCCACGGAGCTGATTCGGAGACGCAAACGCTCTCCAACTGGGCTGTCGCGGCGGCTTTACAACCCGTAAAACCGACTCACGCTACCAAACGGGAACCTCAGCACGGGGAGAATCTCACGGAAGGGGCTACGTGAGCAAAGGAGCATGGAGATGAGGGACACGGGACGCAGGGCGTGGTGGCTGTCCCGGCCCCTGACGGGCTAGAGGAGGGGGAACCTCTTCCTGCCCACGTCACAGCCAGCGCTCCCACCCCGTCCTGGCTCCCTGCGGACACTATACGATTCCTGTTTAACGTGAAAAGCAATGCTGCATTCAATCATACTTTTCAAGAAAAGATTGATCCTATGAGGCAACCACACTGAGCATACAGATATTTCTTAAAAACAACAGTATTCCTTGGAATATGCCTGTCTATTCTCCTTAATCAGCAATGCAAGAAAAGTCAGTGAAATGCATCTAAACGCTCTTCACGGAACATTCTCAACACGAACATGGGGCTTCCTTCTCGGTCACTGGAAGGCCCCACACCCGGCAGCGCTGAGCGGCAGCCCTGCCCACTGCTCCTCAGGGCGGCCACAGCAGCCACCAAGCTCACGACAGCGTTTCAAAGTCCCTGTTCCCATCTTTTGTGCAATCGTCTCTCCAAGACCGTTGGTCTGCATGGTGCAGGGCGAAGTCCATCGGGCCCTGAGGCTGGAGTGGAGTAACGCCCGCGGTCGGTCTGGGTGGATAGGACCCTCCGTTCGTTGTGGAAACAAAGCGGCGCGCGTGAGCACGACAGACAAGGGGCGCGCGCCCTCCCAGCTACCCGCCCGGGGCTGCACTCCGAGTCTGCGCTGGGCCTGCCCCCGGACCCCACGTGGGCAGTGGACTGGAGGACGCCCCACTCCCCCGCTGTGGGAAGAAGGCAGGAGCCCCAGCTAGGTTTGAGAGTTGCAGGGGATACAGGCAGAAGACCGAGTAGAGAGAGAGGCGGAGCAGGAACAAACGGTTCCGCGGGCTGGCTGACGTCCAGACCGTTCTAAAGCCGTTCTAAAGCCCGGTGACGGAGACCTGTCGCGGAGCGCGCACCGCACTGCTGTAAGCACAGGGCCCAGCCATTCGGTGATCAGCGCCACCTCACGCATCCCCTGATCCTAGCAACTGACCGAAGGGTGGATTTTATAAAGGCAAAAATATCTGTGCATTAACAACTTGCTACATTTGTCAAGAGGAAAGTGTTAACATGCTTGCCTTCGGCCCGGAAGCAGGGTGGACGGTGTTTCTGGCAGCCACAGGGTGCGAGAAGGTGTTCTGGAAGGGAAACGTGGAGGCGCCGGGATAGCCAATCCCACAGGCTGGGTACGTCATTCTGCCGTCGACCTAAAGACAAAACGCAGGGGGTGACCCGTGAGAAATCGGCTCTGAGGGTGCCTGCTGCCCCAAGAGGTGGGAGCAGTCGGCTCTGCGGAGGTCAAAAGCGCCGTCTCAGAGCCCCGCTTTCTCTGTCAAGACACCACCAGGCGCGGCCTCACCACACAGCACAAGCTGGGGCCGCCTGGCCCTCCAAGCGGCCGGGTGAGTGCAGCCGAGATGAACCCTGGACCTGCCCCGAGCTGTTCCCACGCAGACCTCCGAAGCATCATGGTTCACTCTGGCACCCCCGATGCTACAAAGGGGGACTAGGGGGTGGGGCCACAGATCCACAGACCAATCAGGGGGAAAATAAAAATCGTTCTCGCCCTTGTGATGGAGCATCGTTCGCCAGTTTGATGCCTAGGCTGTGGGTTCGATGTTCCCTCCCTCCCTCCCTCTCCATCTCTCCCCGCACCCACCCCACCTTCCTCTCTCTCTGAAAATCAGTGGAAACACGTCCTCGGGTGAGGATCCAAAAAACAATGTTTCTTCTGCCAGATTGGGCGGAAGCAGGATCAGTGCCCTTAAACCGACTGACGGAGACGAGCCTGCGCTTCGCCAGCAGCAACGCCACCGCTGACCAACGCCAGGAAAGCAGCGCTCCGGCGAGAGCCAACTGAGACACAGCCTCACGTGGCTGCGCACACCAGTGGCGGCAGGACAGAACCTCCCTGCGCACAGCTGTTCACCATCAGTCTCTTCCACTTTTCACTCCAGCATCAGGCACCTCCTTCCCCACCTTTCAGCCAGCAGAAACCCTTTCCCTTCTTTACACACCAAGTACCACCTGATTCACTACGCACGTGAACTTCAAACCCCTGCCAGCGCACCCCAGCCCGTGGCTGCAGAAGCGCAGCTACAGATGCACAAGGCCTGTCCAGGGGCTACCCAGCCACGCAACGTGAAAAACAGAACCATTTACTGAAAAAGATACAAGACGCGTTGCACACAGGACAAGGACGCTTCAGTCCCCTTCAGAGCAGGCACCCTGGGACCTCACACAGTTCTCCCAGTCCCCATCAGCTGCCCCGTTGTAGTTGCCTGAATCTCACTGACAGTCTGAAATCTCTTCCCCTTCAAAGGTGATTTTGGTTTTGGGAAAAGCCACAAGTCACCGGGCACCAAATATGGGCTGTAGGGGACGGAGTCACCTGGGTGACTTGATGTTTTGCCAAATAAACTCTGCACAAGACGTGATGCGTGAGCAGGCGCGTTGCTGTGATGAGGCCGCCAATCACCAGCTGCCCACAGCTGTGGCCTTCCGAACCATCCAAACAGTTTCCGCAGGGAATGTTCAAGCTCGACGCAGAACCTGACGCAGATTCGTTACTCTACTCTCTCATTTTGAATCCAACGGCCACGCAGTACACATGCTCATTCAATGGTGTCTACCGCCCCCATGACTAGTGCAGTGAAGTCGTCATTGTTCGTGCATGCGCATTCCAGTCCATGCTCCTTGGCTGCCAGGTCACAGCGATGACATGCAAACTGTTCCAGTGACATTAACAAAGGCTGGACTTTTTCCAGACACACCTCGCCACACACCTCGGTTGATTACTGCTCCCTACATCGAGGGAGGCCACACACGATGAGGAACCACGCAGTGTCCCAGGCAGAGCCTATTGAAGGGGCTTATTTACTGGACTTACAGCCACATGCTGGGTAACTTGAGGGACATTCGAAGGAAGCGGGGCCTTGCTACAGACTGGACGTCATCAGGAAAGGGCGGTAACTGTCTGAGTAAACCTCTTGGGACGCGGCAGGAGAACTACGTCCAGGCCGAAGCTGCAGCTGGGAAGGAGGCGCCCGCGCTTGCATTTTGGTCTGTGCTCGGACGTGACTGTGGAGTGGCCCCCCGTCTTGACCCGGCACAGTCGGGGAGCGGGCTTGTCTGACGCCGACACTGGGCAACCTCCTGTCGGTCCCACAGGAAGGCCCCGGGGCCCGCTTGCACGCGCCGGTCCAGCTCCGGCGACGCCCAGGGCTCCTTTCTTGCGAGGAGAACGCACGGATCCGGTCCTGGAAGCTAGAACGCTTCCACCTCATCGCCAGTTTCTTCTAGAACCTAGAGCTGACAAGCCTAGTCGTAGGCCTCTCCTCTGGTTGACAGAATTCCATTTAGGTCCCTGCCATCAAAACGCCACACCTGAGCCTAAACCCTGTTCTTCCTTCTTGAGGCCTCCGAGACTGTGCGGGTGTCTGGAAGATTTCAGCATCGTTGGCACTGCTGTAGTTCACACTGGGTGCTTTCTATGTGGACTGAAAATCTTACAGAAGCGTGCCCCTGAAACACAGCCTCTCTGGTACCGGAAGTGCCCCCATGTGCCCCACTTCTGGGCAACTTCAACTCGACTCGGCGCCAGCAACCGGAGGACCCCACCGGCAGCGAGCGTCCCGGGGCCCTCCTGACCAGCGGGATGTTTTCCGCTCTAGGAGCCTGACCAAGGCCTCGCCCGTCGTCACCCCGGCCTTACCACGTTAGGGTTAGGGGAGAGTCCGCTGCTGACCGAGCCGCCCCTGGAGCGCACGGGCGGGGTGGCGGAGGGCCCCGGCACGTCCTGTCTTCTCACCAGCTGGTTCTCATTTAGTTCCTTATTTAACCATGTTATTACTTACAGAAAAAAGGGAAAGAAACAAGGCAAAGAATTTTATTACACTATTTTTACTTTCCTAATAATGTTAAACATTTGAAAATTATCTTGAGTTTTCTAAAACTTTAAGGTTTTGAAACTACCTCATGTCACAGGAGAACAATATAGGCTAACTTAAATTTGTCATCATAAAGATCCTTAGGGTGGCAACTGCCGCACAGAAGCCCTCACTGCCCTGGCGTCCGCGGCGCCGAGGACCACTCCTCAGGCTCTCCTTTCTGGGGGCCTCCCAGTCTACGCAAGGTTCCCACCCGCATCCGACGGCCGGGAGCGCGAGGTTCGCACCCGCGTCCGACGGCCAGGAACTTGTAAAAATGTTAGTTAAAGACATACAACAATGAAAGAGGAGTGAAGAATTTTTAAAGTATAGTATAGTTAATATTTTCAACACTTTCAACTTGGGGTTACTGACACAGGTGACTTTTTTTTTTTTTATAATGATGGACTTTCCTAGACCTGTATGATTTCAAATTAAAATATTTAGGTTAGGAATAAAACTACAAATTTAATAAAAAGAACATACTCACACTTTTCATTATTTTTTAGAAGTTGTTTGCTTTCTTCAAGTTTTTGAACTGTAGCTTCTAATTGTTCTTGCAATTTGCATACCTGAAATATGTCAACCTTCATAATAAGTAAAGACTAAAATAAAAACTGAAGAAATGTATTGCTATGAGTTGCATACCTGACCGCTCTGAATTATTACTAAGTGAAGGAACTGGCTCACCTATGTAGCAAAACACAGTGCGCACACACACAGACACACGTGCACACTCAAGGTATTGGAGTCATGATACCTTTTTCAAACAAAAATAAGTTACTAACTGCTGTTGATTCTTGCCATGCTCTTTGAAAAAAACAAAACCAAAAAAGTCAAAGCCATTCTCTAATATAACGAAGCAGAACTTTAAAAAATACATCTGAGGAAATCTGTTGTACTTTACAAATAATCATGCATGCCAAAGCATAAAGTATTGACCACCTCTTGCTCTTTATTTCGGAGAGACTGTCCAACATCTTGTAGTTCCTTTTGTTCCTTTTGTAATTTTTCTTCCTTTTCAGCCAAGAGCCTCTCCTGCTGAATGGTAACTGTGTTCTTCAGCTTCAATTTGCCCATCAGAGTTTTCAGATCCCCTTGCAACTTCTTGATAATTTCATTTGCCTATAAAAGAGCCTCATGTGTGTACTTCCACACCATCCAATAAAACATCAACGCGCTTAAATTTTGAAAAACAAACCTTAAGAAGTTCCGCGGACAATGATTTCACGGCAGCTCCAAGTTTTCCTAGTTGTGCCTGATTTTTCTCACCATTTTCTTCTAAAACCACCTGGTAGTATTTTTAAAAACATGAATTATTGGGGTACTGGTTTAGGAAAAGCATTCCTCTATAAATATGATCATCAGTTTGCTTACAAAATATTAAAATAGACCTTTTGTTCCTGGATTGTATCAAATGCTTCTTTTGTTCTTAAAACAAGCTGGTCCTTATCTTTGATTTCCTGTTCTAAAACAGCCACTTTTGTTTGAAGCTGATTGATGAGCTTTTCTTTCTCGTGGCATTCGGCATCCAGGGTGGAGTTCTCCCTTCGCAGCGACAGGACTTCTTGCTTAGCCCGCTGGAGCTCCTAGAGGAGGTGAAAAATGAGGTGCCACGAAAAAGCTAAGTCTGCTGATCTGGTTATCTATAATTAAGATGTTTAGAACATAAAAGGTCTTTAGCAGTGATTTTTTTAAAGAACACGGAAGTCTAAGGGTGTATATAACTTGTAGATTTAGAATACAGTTGTAAAATAGGCTAAAAACTAACTCGATCACAACAGAGGAAAATAAAACAACCCCGATTTACGAATAAACTACAACTTGAAAAACTACCTAACAAGAATTTTCTGAAGTCTTGAAATTTACAGTTTACAAAAATTACTTAGGTAATAAGTACTAATTGTGACAAACCTTAGAAACACATAAAATCAGTAAGTTGAAAACCCTACCATTCGGCCGTCTAAGCAGGGGCTCTCCAACTGCCCTGCACATGGAACCCCCTGGAAGTTTCAAAAGCCCCTGTGCGTGCTTCCCTGCGGGGCTCCGGGACCCGGCCAAGCAACCCCGCAGAGGCGGGCCTGCCCTGCTGCCTGGTGCCCTCCCCAGGAGGCTCGGACTCACTGGGCGGTGCGGCCTGGGCACCAGGACAACTGAGACCCCTCCACCGAGTCTACAGACAGCCGCGAGGCACGAGAACCACAATCCAGAGGCAGTATTGATCCCTGTGGCTTATACATACGGACTTATTTTAAGGGCTCACTGTGCAGCTTTATAATCTACCTGCTTCACACACACACGTATGTATGTGCACACATACATATATGTGCATACACACACATAACACATGCCTTTCCATGTTAACCTATTTTATATAGATAGATCAAATATCTTTCCATGAAAACAAATGTTAATATTTCTTTGGTTCACTCTTAAAAGCAAAAACAAGCAAACAATAATTGCTAATTAAAAATAGACTTTAAAAATCCTGGAACAGATCACTTCCCCGTTAGCTAATACCACCCCAAATGGTAGTGGTATAAAAAAGACCAGCACACAGTACTCTTAGCTAGAATTCGTGAACAAAAATTTTACAAGATAGTTTTACAGCATTATAACATGGTGGTTTTAGAAGCACTGACTCTGGTATCAGACAGACTTGAATTCAAATTCTGGTTCTCCAGGAATTCCTTACTTAACCTCCCTAAAGCTCAGTTCCCTCGTTTGCAAAATAGAAATAATAAACACTTCATAAATTATTTAATCTTCCCAAAACCCTTATGTAAACTGCTTAGCATTTTGTCTGGCACATAGTAAATACTCAATAAATGGCAGCAATTTTTATGTTACTTGGTAACAGTACTTGGAGGTTAAGAAGAACAGTTTCCGGAACTCACTCCATCTCCAGGCCTATGCAAACCCTGGAAGGAATGTCTTCACTAGACTGTCGAAGGTCGACAGGACGCGGCACCCGCCCCATGCCCACACTGGCCCGCCTCAGGGCCGGGACAGACTCTGAGACGCAGCACACAACGCAGCAGGCGGGCCCGCCGCTGCACCGGGCAGACGGGACCGTCTCGCCGCCGCCGGTGCGGAAGGTGGAGGGTGGACTGCAGACCGCTACACGGACGACAGCAGCCCTGCAGAAACAGCCTGGTGACCGGGGGTTGGAAGTCTTGTGAGCTCGAGTGGCATGGTGATCTTTTCATCTGGATATAACAGACTTAAAATCCGCATGTTTCCTGCTAATCTCCCATGACACTAACCCACAACATGCTAGGAAGAAGTCCACCCACTGCCAACGCATCAACAAACAGGCCGCCAGAGCAAGAGCTGTTACGGCTTCGCTGCTGTCTGTAAAACAGGTGCCAGTGAGTACAGCAAGTGACGGAGGGTTCCAGTCCTCGCTCTTCCACTCACTGGCTATGCAACCTTGGGCTAGTTACTTAACCTCTCTGTGCCTCAGTTCTATCGCCTGTAAAGTGGGCATAGTAAGGGCACCTACTTTAAAAGACCTGATACAAGAATTAAACGAGGTAATATACGTGAAGCCCTCAAAGCAGCACCTGGCTACCCGCCACTGTCACGGCTGTGATTCTGGTTGTCATCACCAGACACTAAACTGCAGAGCGATGCGGGGTGTGGAACACGCGGACAGAGAGAACAGCCCTGTCACCACGGGGCACCCTGAGCCTCAGACACTGTGCTGAGAGTGCAAGTGTCCGCCATCGCTGAGGGCTACGCGGAGACGGCTCTCCGAGCCCCGAATTCCAAACATCCAAGTTCACCCCAACCCAGACTGCAGACCCTCACCATTTTTGCATCGTCGGAACCGATCGCCGCCTTGCTGACCCAGAGGACCACCACCCACACAGTAATAAGGCGACCAAACCAGAGTGTTCCCTGGGGTGGGGGGTGGGGGGCGCCGAAGGCCCGTGCAATACCTCTTCGACTCCAGAGAGCTTTGCTTTCAGCTCTCGGACGGCGGCGTCCCCTCTGTACCGCCTCTCGGTGAGGTCCTTGTTCGCAGCCTCCAGCTCCGACAGCCTGCTCTGCAGCTGCTGGACGCCGCGCTGGTGGAGGGCTTCCAGGTCTTTCTTCTGCTGCTCGTGCTGCTGCTGGTGCAGGACCTGTGCCTGTGCCACAGTGACATCCAGCACCCAGTTCAAAGAAGAACCCAGAAATACAAGCACAGGAAAATACGAACGAAGTCTTCATTATTCTTCCAGGTAATTATAAGATGTCCCTGTTTTGAAGAGCATCTATTTTCTTTTATTTACTTTATTTTTTTAATCCTCACCCAAGGAGGGAGATCTATATTTATTTATGAGAGAAAGGAAAGCAGGGAGATGGAGAGAGAAAAAGACAGAAACATCGATCAGCTGGCTGGCCAGGGATCCAAGGGCAACCTAGGTGTGTGCCCTGACTGGGGAGTGAGCCCGCAACCCCCGGGGCGCAGGACAACCCTCCAACCAACCGAGCGCCCCCGCCAGGGCGAAGAGGACCTCCTTTCAATTATGGACTTCGTGAAGGAGAAGAAAGCAAGGCCAAGCGAGGCACAGGGACCACTACGGTCTCGTTCGTAATCTCTGCTCACCCCACCCCCACGTGTGTTCAGGTGCGATGGTCTTCAAAAGTTGAGGGAAGAGGAGTAATACGTGATTAACCAAGCAAACGGAAACTAGTAAATACAGTACGAACCTTTCTGTGTAAAACGAACGAGGGGGTGCTGCGGAACTCGCAGTATTTGTTGTTTGCACCGTTCACAAGTGTGTCTTTACCGTGAAAACAGAGCCGCACCTAAACCTGTGACGTCTACAGGACCGCACGCGTCCGTGCAGTCTCACGGACCGGCGTCCCGGTCTGCCAGGAACAAAGCTTGAACCAGACGGTAACCACATGAGCTCTGGGGCCTGTTCGCATCACACCACAAGCACAGCTCGGTAATTTCTACTGATGAACACTGTAAAATCCTAAACGCTTTTTAAAAATACACTCTTCTGATTATGCAAAGTTACACGTGCTCTCAAAAGCACAAAGAAGGAAATCACAAATGACCGATACTCCCATTCAGGGAGCCGATCTGCAGATTTAGGAACACTCCTTTCCAGCCATCGGCTTATTAAAATGAACATCACCCATACACACACAACTACACGTTCAACAAGTCAGGACCCAGCCAGTTACACAGTTCAGTCACGTGTTCTATCCCCTTGCCATTCGCACCTTCTCACGGCATAAAAAGCTCTGTGGGCACGTTAGGAGCTGCACAACATTCCGCCCGCAGCTGTGCCTTCGCTCATTCAACTCCTGCCCTTCTGTGGACACTGAGCTTCCAACTTGTCACAACTACAAAAAAACTATTCACGTTGCTGTACACAGACATGCATCCAAAACTGAGATTCTTTCCTTACGATCAACGAGAGGTCAGCGAACGTAAACAAACACAAAGCTCCATGCGAGTTCTAAAACTACACCCCAGCGCACCGCCCCCCGCCCCCTGCCTCCCCAGGGCACCCCCTCTCCTGCCCCAGGCACCCTCTCGCTGCCTGTCTCTCTCCTGAGCTCCAAGCGCCCTTCTTTTGGTTCTGTAACTTGTTTCCTGAGCCCCCACAGCCCAGCTAGTTCACTTCCTCTACCTCTGTGGCTTTCTAAGTAAACTTGTACTTATAAAAAAATAATAAAAAGCAAAACTTCATTGTACCCATTCAAAAAATTCCCACCGCAAGTGCTAGAGTATCTCTTTCATGAAAGTATCTCTTTGGGAATTTTACATGATCGCTTTAACAGTTCCCTCATTTCTGGACTACTGAGGAGGAGAGGGGAAAGGAGCAGAGAGAGAAAACAGGAAGGCGTCCCTGGGGAACGGAAGTGCGGCCCTGGAAGAACAGCTGAAGGAGCGACCAGAAAAGACCAAACGGGGGTGTCCCGCCCAGGTGCACGCTGGGCCGGCCTCGCCTGGGAGGGCTGGCACGCACCCCCGAGGCCGTGGGGCCCAAGGCAGTCTCAGTGGAAACATGATTCATCCCCCCCGGATCATTGGAGTTTCGGAGTCTTTGTTTAAAAAACACCAAGTGAGGGACAGAATTACAACGTCTACATTTCCCACTTCGTTTCAGAGGATTTGGCTCCGCGGTCCCAAAGGGCCGAGTCACCGTCCGATCAGAAACGCGGTCAGGGGCGCGGCCAGACCCTGCAGTCGCTCGGAAGGCGTGACGTGCAACACCCCGAGTCTGTTATACGGGTACATCACAACCTCACGTGTAAAAACAGAGAATGTTCGCTGCAGTACGATGTGCAATAACTGAAATTGTGAAGCGTTTAAATGTCCACCAGCTGGGTAAGCAGTTACGTCAGCTGTCACATCCAAATACCATGCACCCACTGAAAAGGACGTCGGAAGGGACAGAGAGCGGGGCGCGCTCATCAGTATAAGACAAAGCCAAACGCAGTGTGCGCGCACGTGCATCGGTAACTACATGTAATGTACATATTTCAAATTTCACGAATGCAAACAAGTGTTTGTAAAGTATGGATTATTTGCAAATAAGGAGAAATGTCTGAAAAACCCCCACAGCAGATATTTAGAGAGTATCTCCGGATGGAAAGACTTTGAAGGAGACACTTAATTTTATAGACATCTGTAATGCCTGAACATTTTAAAGCAAGCTCGTATTATTTTTACAATGAACGAAATGACTAAGAGTGATAACAACAGAGTTTTCCAGTTTCTTTTACGGTTCATACCTGCAAGGCCTTTTCCTTCTCATTGGTCAGCTCCTGAGAATGCTTATTTGACAACGCTGCCGTGTGGGCTGCCCATTCGTTCCGCAACTTATCTAATTCCTGGACCTTTTCTGATAATGTCTGCATTAGAGTTCAACACAAAGTATTAGAAGTCTCCTGAATAGGTCATCATCAGGTTAGAACAGGGCGATATTTACAAGGATATTCAAGACAATGGAATCACAGCTTTTTAAGACATAGTCGAAGTATTTTTGAACTTGAGGAAACTAGGATTAGAACAAAAGCAATTTCAGATCCACAATGGCCGGCCGGTCAAGCCCGTCTACCCTGGGCCTTTTGGCTAAGCCCGGCTCGTCACCAGCCCATCCTCTCCTCCGGCCTGAAGAAGCAAAGCAAGCGCCCCGGGTGGGGCCAGGCGGGCAGAGGGCGCGGCTCGCCTGACATGGAGGCCCGCGCCAGGGGTCCCCAAGCTGGGCCATGCGTGCCATGCAGGATAGTGGGCTGTCACTACTCCGGTCCTGAATTTCAAGGACCAGGAGCAAAAAGGAAGTAGCGATGGCGGAAATAAGAAATCTGTCGGAGGGATTAATGCCACATATTGCAGAAGGAAGAAAAGGGTTTATAAGACAGGCCATTTTAGACACGAGGGAGGGGGCAGGTAAGAGGAGCAGACACCACGCACGACCTCACTGAATGAAGGCCTGCGTTGGGGAAAACACAGATGTCTGGACGGAACAAAACGTCACAGAGGAAAGCAGCAGATGAAGACATTAACTGGTCGGAGAAAGGCAGCAAACAGGAGAGGAATTCTGGGGTGGCACGCTTTGGGAAAAAAGTACACAAAAGCCTGGATGGGATTCAAGAAGCAGGTCAGAGCCAATGTTTGGACGGCTTACAAGGAAAACTGATGCCTGAATTACCTTTTGTGTGATATTCAGTTGCCTAGTAACATCCTCTAGTGATTGCGTCAATGACAATTTTTCTTCCTGTTTACAAAAATAAAGTCATGTCGCTCATCATTTAATTTAACCGCCATCACTGTCCTGTTCCAACTGCAGCAAAGTGTAGCATCAGCCCTGGGCGAGTTTGCCAGAAATGCGGCACCCCAGGCTCCACCCCGGACCTTCCGAGGGAGGGCCTGCATGAACCGCCCCCCCCACCCCCAAGACTCGCGGGCTGCGGAGACTCTGAGGACTCCCGTGAGGCAGCCCGCTGCTTCTGCGTGCCCCCCCCCCCTCCGACAGCGGCAGAGTGCTCGCTGTGCGACTGTCAAGACACTTCCATGGACTTTGTTTCCTTTAAGACAGACTACACATGTCTACGCCTTCCCGTAAGCTGCTGAAACCCGACACTGCGAGTTTGGGCGGCCTGCCCAAGATTGCAGAGAATCAGTAAAAGACCTGGACCTGAGGTCCAGCTCCTGGTCCAGGGCTGCCCTTGTACCTTGAGTAAATGAGAAGTAAACTCGTTACGTGCTATCAAAATTCACTGGACGTCTTTATTCAGAAAACCAAAACTAAAACGACACAGCTCTTCAGTGACTGATCTGAGTCCTTTGGGAGTTATATTAAAAGAATAACTTAAATTGAAATCTTACCTTGCTACATTTCAAACAGCCTGCTAAAAACTTCTTTATTTCCACATCATTTCCAGGTAAAAGTTTTAGTGAGAGGTGTGTAAGATGCTTAAAAGGGTTTGTCTCTACCACATTTAACAGAGCAGGAGAGTTATCCAAAACAGCAGCTGGAGAGACCAACTGCAGCAAAAACCTTCGGAAAGAAAGTGTCACATTATAACACATTTATGACGTAGGAAAACTCCCCCAGTGAGTCCTGAGCCCCATGATATCAGGAGCTGAGTCAACGGATCGCCAATAATCGAAGACCAGGAAAAGCGGCATATTGAAATCAGTGGGGCCAATACTAAAGACCTCCCAATAAAAAAAACTGGGTAAACTGGTATAAACAGCAAAACGTAAACTAGACAAGAAAAAAGACTGACTGAAGCATAATAAATGTCCATCAGTTCACAATGACAGATGAGGAGAGACAGCAAAAAACTAAAATTGAAAACAAACCAGATACCTACTGAAACCACAAAAATAACTGTAACAACTGCTTACTCTGAAAATTGACAATTTAAAAGAATGGAGCTTTTATCTTTTCCTATATAAATTTTCAGAGTAATCACTCACCCTAATTGATGAGGGTGATTTCTTTTTATTATACTAATAACCTGGAAAGCACAGAGTTAGAAAAGCGTAGTTTTATAGTCCCTCACAACCTAACTGATCCGGCCAACAAGCCCCGGGGGCGGGGGGCAGAGCCACAGACCAAAGGCCGGCGTGCTCTGCCACGCGGGCCAGGCGGCAGCACCTTCCGAACATCAGCGCGCACACACGCACAAGCTTATTCTGCCTTTTCCCAAGTTCTAATGAACACATGCTTGATGCTATTAAATAGTTCAGACAACTTAATGGCTTTGTCAACACGTGAAAATTAAGGGTCAATATTTCCGATTTTAATGGTGAGATTAATTAAAGGTTTAGGAGAGCCCTAACCCGAGTTTTTCAGACAGACAGGGGCGAGGCGCTGCAGAGAGGCGTCTGTCCCCAGCACCGGTGACGGCGCGCCGCTCTCGGGGGCTTACCTCGGGGTCTCTCTGGCCTGTTCCTGCGTGCACTGCCGAAGGAGGTCTATAAATTTCTGCGGAAAAGCTAGGAAGTCTACCAAAAGACCTTGCTGGAATTTTAAACTACACAGAAAACAGGAAAAATCATTTTTAAAGAAATGTTAATTACTGTCTTCAATTACAATTAACACCATGAAATATCATTTTTTACTTACTGAACATCCCCAGTCAAGAAATACACTAGAAAACTTTGATTTTTATGAAATTTATTCAATGGAGGGAAAAAAGTCAGTAAGTTTAGCTAAAGATCTAAATTTCTGAGTTGTTTTAGCAGAACTCTCAATCTATGAGATACTTTCAGAAAAGTGTTTTCATTCAGAAAAACATTCTGAATGATTATAAATAGCCCAGTGTCCCCAAAATACCAAAATGGTCCTAGATGTGTGTTTCAAAGAGAAGAGTACCAAAGACATTCATAAAATGAAAAAACTTACTTTTTCCTAGATTAAATATAAGACCAGAAAAATAAATTTAGTTACCTCTGAAAATCTTCCTCAGATATAACAAGGTTATACAGGAAAAATGGATCAGTATCATCAGTCAGACGAATAACTAAATCCTAAAAGAAAGATTATTTTTTAATGTTTTTTAAGATGTTTTTGGTAGACACAGCGTTTAGAGTAGTAAGTGACGCCACCCCACGGCACCCACGTGTCGACATCACAACTCCGACGGCCCCGTTTCCTGGTGCTGCCGGCTCTTCCTGAGTCTCACAGACCGAAAATCGTGAACTGAGGCACTAACTCTGCTTCCTGAGGGCCACGTGGGGCCCCCAAAGTTAGCGAATGCTAGGGGTTTTGAGCTGAGGAACAGCATCCTCGCAGAGGTGCAGGAAAAAGGCCCTTGGGACACTGTGATTCCACAACGAAATCATCACATTCAATTATCTTTCCAGTCTCCTTCGAGTTAACTGTCCGGCATCTCACAAGTGGCAAATGCATCCGCAGAAATGACAGTCACCCACCCAAGGAGCAAAGGAGCATCTGTCTCCCCAGCAAGGGACGGGGGGGGCGGGCAGGGGACCGCTGCCAGGGCTTCTTCCTCGGAGCCTCCCCGCTCCCACCTGCTCCAGACGGCCTGGGAGCGGGGAGCCCATCCGTTCTCAAAAGGACCCCGACACCCCTCACAAAGACCTCTGCAGAGAAAGCTCACGTTGTGGCAGTTCCTTGCAGCGGCAGAAGTGACGCACCCCACAGAACACCGGTGTGAGGAAAACAGGCAGAGCAACAGGGTGATGAAAGGTAGTAAGGAAGTGAGCACTCGGGTTAGGATAAGGCTCCGCTTGAAATAAAATGTACCCGTGGCTACCGAGGAACTATCAGGGGTCCCACAAAAATCTAAACCACTCGTGAGCAGAGCTGGAAAATGAAGAGGTACACAGCAGACAGGACTAACATGTAAGAACTACAATATAGCTCATCCCCAGATTAGCAATCCGGGTATTGGCTTGGCCTCAGAATGCCCTGATCTTAAAGCAGCTGCTATCGACGTACTTCTTGAGCTCCGTCCCAAAGGGCTGACTCAAACTGAAGCTGCTGCTGCTGCGGCTACTGCCACCAGGTCCCTGAACACCAGGGCAAGCCGTGGCAGAGAAGACACACGCTCTGCTGCTCGGCCTCTGTCCTGTATCCGTGTCTCTGTTCGCGATGCATACGTGTGAAGAGCAAGTGAGATCGTATGCTCTCATGCCTCTCTTCAAAAGGCAGAGTGGAAGGTTCAAGAACAGCTCCCGGCAGGGAATCAGTTCGTTCTGTGCTCACAGGTCCGCCCCGGAGTGCCAGCTCGGCAGGGCGGCGACAGCCAGCCTAGCATGGCGAGCGTACTCGTCCCCACCCCCATTCCCGTGCACTCGAGGAACACATGGGATCATCATCTCTCAGTTGTTATTTCGGCAGATTTAACCCCCGCCCCCAGATCAGCAAGTTACAAAACGGCCCCAAATTAGAAGCAAACTGGGTGTAACAAAAGATCTCATGTGGTTAAAGGACAGATAATTCTCTACAACGTACCAGACAGTATCAAATTTCAGAGAAGAAGTGCATACCAACCTTTCTGTGCACTGGGTTAGACACGGCCTGCAGCTCGATGCTCACTCTAACACTCACTCTCCTGCATGGAAGACAAGCCCAGCCGTCAGACAGTCGCATGAGACAGTCGCATGAAACGCGTTGTCGCTACCGCTTGTGTTAGCTCCACGGGCTCCCACAGCTGTCCCAACGAGGAGCGGCTGGGAGAGCACCCTGGATCTGAAGGTCAACTTCTGGTCCTCCTGCCACTAATGGCAGTCAGGTGTTGAGTCCGAGGCTGGACTTTTCTCCCGGGGAAATGGGGCTGCTGGGAAGCCTGAGGGAGAGACGAGGCGGCTGCGCAGCCCTGGCCGGTACGTAACCGTCCTGCCCTGATCCTGGAAGGGCGCCTGCTGAAAGGTACGCCGTCAATTCCGTAACTTTCCACGGTGAAGAAGTCACCAACTCAAACCGTCAAGTGCCGCATGAGAGACTCCATTTGAAATACTTAAAACGTAAAGCACCGCTGAAATGCTGCAATGCTGAGTCAAGGAATAAGGTAACACGTTCCCTCCCATCACACACACCAAATGTTTTCTTCAGACCCACGAAGTACATCCGCTCAGTATACTCCGTGCAGTACATCCGCAGAAGACCGTCAACAAGTGACTGTCACCCACCTTGTCCTCGCGTAACTCCAAGCCCTACAAGGAAGAAATCGTGGCTTCCCACATTTTATCCTGCACCCTGGAGAACCCAGCATCAAACACAGGCACGTAAATACAGGTGCTCATGAACAGTAATCGAAGTGAACAAAGATGTTTAAATAACTCGGAAATAAAGTTTAAAGATGGTGGAAAAAAATCTCTGCATAAGTGGTTCCCAGACAATTCTGCCAAAATCAAAGAACTAATAACAAAGGAAAGGCAAAGAAAACAAACAGAAGTTGTCCAGGCCTACGTCACTCTTCTCAAGGTGTGTTTCCAACCTCTCCCACATTCCACCACCACCCACCTGCTACAGCAGTAGACGGTACAGACCCAGAGCTGAGTGCGGACGGGCAACCTGGTGACAGCTGACCGAGGCTGGATTCCAGAGAGACTTTTCAGGCCTCCCTGGCGAGTTTACATCGGTTTGCAACGCGCCATCTCGGTTAGGGTTCTCCCTGCACGCAGAACTCGGTGCTGACCCTCAGCTCCACTTGGAGTGGTGAGTGACGCCACCCCACAGCACCCACGTGTCGACATCACAACTCCGACGGCCCCGTTTCCTGGTGCTGCCGGCTCTTTCTCAGTCTCACAGACCAAGAGTCGTGAACGGAAGCACTAACTCTGCTTCTTGAGGGCCACGTGGGGCCTCCGAAGTTAGCGAATGGTGGGCGTTTTGAGCTGAGGAACAGCATCCTCGCAGAGGAGCGGGAAAGTGCAGGCCTGGCCCCTGCTGCACTGGGCTTCCAGGACAGAAGGTCACCGTGACTTGTGTCTGTCACCTGGAAAGGAGCAGGCAGCGCTGGTGACCACCACAAAAATGGGAACAATTCTCCCATTTCTACTCTTCTAGTACCTAAAGCAATACACGTGAAACAGACTGGATTCCTACTCCAAGTCCACTTAAATTAAGCATTCTTGGGGGAAACCACCTTTCGACCTCTGCCTCTGTAAGCACGTGGATTGAGTCCGGTCTGCGAGGGCCTTCTCAGCCCGCGACGTCCCCGCGACGTCGGCACGGTCGGCTTTCACACCTGCGGGAGTTTTCCTCCGGTACGCGTGCCAGAGGCAGGACATGGGGTCGACGACTTGTGTCCTCAAAGTCCTCTTGTACTTGATAAACGGGTAAAAACCACTCAAGCAGCACCCACCTCCTACAGTAACCCTTACGTACTACTGGAAGAAGTAGATAACTACGACGGCCTTCCAGTTATGTTGACGATTCTGTTGCAGCTGTTCCAAATGCTTGTATGCATGAGATGCTGGGAGACAGGAGGAGGAAAGGCCTGCAGACCAAAGTAGTCCCCATGTTTACCTCAACTGCCCCCACCCCCTGCCACACCTTGTAAAAAACCCGAGCTTTCGGACATACTATCTGAAATCAGAAATCTTTGTGTGTGTATTGATTTTTAGAGAGAGGAGAGAAGAGGAAGAGAGAGAAGGAAATATCAACTTGTTGTTTCACTTATCCATGCATTCCTTGGTTGATTCTTGTAGGTGCCCCGACCAGGGATCGAACCTGCAACCTTGGTTCGATCAGGAGCCAAGAACTCAGGGAACTCCCTGAGCTCCCTGGCCAGGGCCTGAAATCAGAAAGCTTGTTTTCTCCATTGTAATGGTTACTGTCATAGGAACATTATAAAACAAATCAATAAAAACACTATTTCTCAAAAGAAGTGTCACATTGTGACCAATGCATAATCCACGCAAACACCTTCCCTGTCAGTTAAATGTGGCATCAGCAGACCTGGGTGCCAGCCCCCTCTGCCACCCAGAAGCTGTGACCTCCAACTCTCAAGACAAACGAGCCAAAGCTACCGTGCGCAGGTGCTGCGCCGGGTGCCAGGGAGACAAACAGAAGTAAACACGATCCGATTCATGTCCTCAAACTGAGATCAGATGAAATGACTTCACCCGAGATTTGCTTCAATCGGGGGAGGGGAGGGGAGGGTCACTAACATTTACTGAGTCCCCACACGACTGAGTCCCTGCCAGGCCCTTTAAATCCATCTTCTTACTTAACAATAACAATCTTGTTAGGTAAATATTTGCTTCTGCCCCACAAGAGGAGAACTGACGCGCAGTTTCCAGCCCGGTCAAGGCCACACTGCAGCGCCCAGACCACAGCTCCTTCGCTGATGACGGGACTGAGGAGAAAGCCCTGGGGGCGGAGGGAGAGCAGGGCTGGAGGCAAGGGCGGCAGGGTGGGCGGGGAGAGGCGCTCAGGGGACCGGCGGGACCGAGCAGGCGGGGGTCCAGGCCGGGCCTCAGCCTTCCCCACAGTTCCGCCCCAGCGTCCTCACCTGAGCTGCCTCCTTCCCTGGGATGTCAGCACTGTCACCAGCCTCACCCCTCCGTCACACCGCCACACGCTACAGCTGAGTGAGCGCTCACTAAGCTCCGGGCCCTCCCTGCCCTACGCACCCCCCTACGCTAACTCACTTCATGCCCCATGCCCCAGGAATCCCGCAAGGCAGGTGCTCTTACCATTGATATGAGGATGGGCACAGGGACACTGATTTGTTTAAAAGCACAAAATCAGTCAGTCAGTGAGTGGCAGGCCTGCGCTTCAACCCCATCTGACCAAGAGCCTGCAATCCGCGTGCTGCGCCCCCTCCCCAGGGGGACTCTGTTTCCCTTCTGTGCTAAGGACTGACCCCGTTTCTGTTGTCATTGTTGGGGGTGGGGCCAGAAGGCAGGAAGCTTTACAACCTTGCACCTGGGACAGTCCCTGGTGCGTAGTAGGCCTCCATCATGGTATGTGCAGAGCGGAACTGGCCTTGAACACCTAACTAGAGTCTGCAGTTTTTTCCCACAGGCCAGGGGTCAGCAAATGTTTTCTGTAAAGGGCCAAAGAGTAAAGCTTTTGGGCTTTGCAGCCACAGGTCTTTGTCAGAAACACCCATCTCTGCCCTCGGAGCATAAAAGCAGCCGCTCTCCTTCCCTAACAAAGGAGAATGGCTGCGCCGCAACAAAACGTCGTCGCAACCACAGGCCGTGGGCTTCTGGCCCGTGGGCTCCTGTACGGGGACCGACTGCAGGTGGCGGGAAAGGTTTCTAAGCAGGAGTGAAATGAGTGAAAATGTGCCTGAAAAGACAAATGCAATGGTAAACGCTGACAAAAAAGAAAGCAAAAACGACACACTCAGATGTTCCACAGGAAATGACAGCAGCCAGAGAGAAACAGGCGGGAGCGAGGAGCCAGCTGACCCGAGGGCCACTCGCACCGGCAGTCCGCCGGCAGTCCGCCGGAACTCCGGACCCACTCCCAGGCCGGCGGCTGGACTGCCCGTCCAACCCCAGGAGTTCCGGCTCGCCTGCGAACTCCGCAGTCTGCTGCCCCAGCCAACCCACGGGAGACACTTGCTCAAGACGCTGCCCCAGCCCAGAACCAACCGCCTCACCTCCCACCCGCACTGTCCAGAGCCACTATAGATCCTTCCAGCACAACTCACGACCTGCGCCGCCCCCCCCCCCACCCCAAATATAAAACCACACCAGCGCCAGGACG
Source organism: Glossophaga mutica (assembly GCA_039655065.1). Classification (NCBI taxonomy): domain Eukaryota; kingdom Metazoa; phylum Chordata; class Mammalia; order Chiroptera; family Phyllostomidae; genus Glossophaga; species Glossophaga mutica. Next base: position 3,831,505 of record CM077316.1, read on the forward strand.
GCGTTTCCAGCAGGTGCTCGCCGCTGCAGGAGAATTAGGATTCAGGTCCCAGAACCACCTGATTGTCATCCCCCGCCCACGGCAATGGCCCGACAAACACTTTATTCTAAAAGGCCTTTCAGCTGTGAAGGGTGAACTTTAACAACGCAACGAGATGGAGAGGGGCTAGGAGTTTCGACGCTGGCCTCAGAAATTGCGCCCCCAACCCTTGTCTCTCTCTGCTCCTTCCAGAACAGCGCTGTGTCCAACAGAGACGGGGCCCACAAGCATGAGCCACGTCTGTAACTTTAAGTTTTCTAGAAGCCACATTAAATAAATAGAAAGAAACAGGTAAATTACTCCAGCAATATTTTATTTAACCCAATGTACCCCAATATTGTCTTACTATACAAAATCAGTATAAAAGTGGAGGCATTTTACACTTTTTTTTCATGTTAAGTCTTCAATGTCCAACGTGCATTTTGCTCCACAGCACGTCCGCCAACTCCAATACCCTGTTACCGTGCGCGGCCGATAGGACACAAGGACCACGGGAAACGGCCCACAGACCCCGGCGCGCCGCTGGGTTCCGGTGCCGGCTCCCTGCCTGGCTTGCCGATTGATTTCGGGCTAAACTACACCCCCGTTTCACATCACTCGGTACTTCGACGTCCGCATTCCCCATGCCACCCTTTCACACCCGACCCTCCTAACAACCCCGCGGGCAGGCACGTTGTATCAGTTTTACAAACGCGAAGCTACGAGACAGCCAGTGAGGGCGCGGAACCGAGACAAAACTGCAAGTCCCTAACGTCTGGTCCCACCGCCCTCCTTCAGCGCCGCCTCCTCGGTGAAAGTTGTCACTGCTTTTATCTGTGCGGCGGACCTTTCGTTCCTTCCCCACGGGACACTCAGCCCCACGGAGACGACGTCCGATTTCCTGACACGGTGGCCCCCGTGCCCTGCCAGGCGTTTTACACGCCAGCGATATTTGCTGGATGGATGACAAATCAGCGAACTTTCTAGTTGTCCCCTATTGTTTTTAGCCAGTTAAACCTCGTTTAGTTTCTAGGAAATGGGAAGGGGCAATACACCATAAGACTGACTTTGCTGAAGGTGAAACTTACATGTACTTCCAACAGAATCCAAGGCCGGGGACCAAGGCCCGAGTGCCAGCGCCGGCCCTCGCTTCTATCTGTCAAAGCTGCGAGTGGGTCTCCACCCTCCACGGTGGCCACGTTAACTCGGGGCGCGTCAGCTCCCCAATTCCTCCACCCCTTCCCTTCGCGTCCTCGGCAACGGCCACTCGGTGAGACCGGGCACCCTGCGGCCCAGCCGAGTCTCCCTCTGCGTCCCGGGGACGCGGGCCCGTCACCCCGCCGAAGGCCAGAGCCCACCGGCCGGAGCCGCCATCTTCCCCCTCAGCCCGACCCCAACCGCCACCCGCCGGCACCGGGGAACGCGGGCCTTACCTCTCCTCGCAATCTCTGCACTTGACCTGCAACGGGACGAGCTGTTGGAACAGAACCTGGCTCATGCTGGACCGCTGCCCCGCCGCTGTGCACAACGCCCCACAGGCACTTGGCGACAGCGACGTCCTGGCCCAGCTCAGTTTGAGTTTGGCGCTCAACTTCCGCTGAGGGGGCGGGGAAAAGAAATAGCCGGGAGGCCAAGGCGGATTGGACCTCGCCAGCCACCATCGGCTTCTTCCGGTTTTGCGGGGGGCGGGGCGAGGAGAGCGGTAGTTCCGGGCTCCCGCCTGCGTGGCGGGACCCGAAGTAGCCATCTTTGACAAGGGAAGCTGCCCCGCGGGATGCTAACAACTTTCCCTCCCTTCGCCTGACGCGTGCCCTGTATTATGGCGGCTTCCGCGCCGACGCCGCGCGCGACCGGCTCCAAGGCCGAGGGCCGGTGCGGTTACTATGTGGCAAAGAAGAAGAGGTTCTGCAGGATGGTGGTGGCCGCCGGGAAAAGGTTCTGCGGCGAACACGCTGGTGCCGCGGAGGTCTGGTATCGCCCTGCCCTCTCAAGAGTCGGAAATAAGTTTCCTGCCCCCCGCACTTCCCCTCTCGGACCGATTCCTGCTCCTGTCCCCTGGGTTTTGCAGCCTTTGTGTTCCTCAGCGCGGCTCTGTGGCCCCAGGGAGCGCGGCTGAGCCGGCAGGGACCGGCGGTGTGGACAATGACTCCCGATTTCAGTTCTATTCCAAACTCCCGCTTCTTACCGTCGCCGCTCTCCCGGTGGGGAGCTGTCGGTCACAGCGCACGGGGATCCCGGATCCCATTTGTGTTCTCACGGTTTCGTGAGTCATCGCTCTTCTTGTCAGTGCGGTGGAGAGAAACTTTTTAAAAAGTATAACTTTGAGAGCAAGTTCTACCTAGTGTGCTGGAAAAGGGAAAGAAAGATTTAATTTTTTTTTTCTATTACGTTTGATATTCAGCATTATTCTGCGTTGGTTTCAGGCGTACAGCGTTGTGGTTAGACCCCACCCCCGAATTTCCAGTACCTGAAAGTAACAATCTGTGCTGACACTTGGCCTCGTCCCAAGGATGGGATCTCCCCACCAGAGATCCTTAAGGGATAACTTAATTTCTTTATTATTTTTTTATTTTTCAATTACAGTTGCCATACAATGTTATGTTAGTTTCCAATATACAGCATAGTGATTACACACTTATATGACTTAGGAGGTGATTCCCCCAATACCTCTAGCACCCATTGGCCTCATACGTATGGTGCCAATATTACTGACTGTATTCCCTGTTCTGTACTCGACATCCTGGACACTATTCTGTAGCTGCCAATCTGTACCTCTTAACTGGGGGGAGAGATTTTAAAACATGTAAAAATTGACTCTCCCTTTAAAAATGAAAACAGACAACATACAATTTTGTTTGCTAGTACAGTCACACCTATTTATTGTACCGTCTCTATTTTTACGTGTGTGTATTTCTTTAGGATATAGAGGACAGAAAAATAGAACTGAGCAAGAGGAGGGGAAAGCTTGTGGAAAAAGACCCGGTTGACTAGGTTTTAGAAGGCTTAAACCGAATGGACAGGTGTCTGTTTCATGCCTTCTCCATGCCCAGGACCGTGGGCGTTGTTTTTGTTTGTTAGTCCTGAGGTTCACCCTTCTACGCAGTACCCAGTACAGCTCCACCCTGGGGCCCCTCCACTTGCCACCCTTGGAAGCGCCTGCAGAGTTGCATGCGCTGGTTTTGAGGGAACCAGCAAACACCCCCCCCCCATTGGAGAATGAGACGTGCGATAAGAGAAGCATTTGTCCTCAGTCCGTGATGAGACCTTAGACTTAACCACACAGCTGGCAGGTGACAGCCAACAGTGGTAGCAGTAGACTAGGAACAGATCCCTACCGGCCGATCGGTACCTGGGGAGGAACATGGCCAGCCCTGTGCTGAGTGGGTTTTTTGAAACCATGAGCTCGCTTAATCTTTCTGAACCTTTGGAACCAAGGCATGCAGTCATGTTTTGGTTGCGGCAGTAAGTCCGCCTAAGTCGTGGAGTTGGGGGCCGATGGAGCTGAGAATCAGACATCTGAAATCCAGTGACCTGTCCCGTCCAGATCCGTGTGAATGCTGCGTGGAATTGCCATCCCTATTAACTCCCATTCATTTCCCCCTAGTGCCTGAAGTTAAATGCATGTCACTTAGGAATGCACAGGATGTAACTGCCCTCCTGGCAGGTGGCAAAGCCAGTAGAATTTGGCCACCGGTCAAATGGTTCAAATGCCGTATTTCATTGTTTCTAATGCATCTTGAAATCAATGGCATGTCCTAATTTAACTTGGTGGGGTTTTTTCTTTCTTAGTGGTACCTAAATTAAATGTGCATATTTTAGTCAGTGGTTTCATCGATTTAGCATTTCAGGTGTAGGTCTTCTTTATAACCTGCTTGAAGTACAGACCCTTGTCCAAAGTAGTCTTTGCTCATATGCGTGTGAACCAGCCAGACCGGACACTTTCGTGTTGTTAAACCCTATGACCTAATTGTGCCAATGTTTCATTAATGGGCTTTTTAAGGTATCCTTGCCTTGTTTTGGGAATGCATAAATTTACGGTTACACTGAAGTCAGATCTAGTACCTGTAAATAATGAATCTGATATTTTATTCAGACACATCCTTTTTCTTTACTAGGAAGAAAATGCTCGGAAGAGAATCCTGTGTCCTTTAGATCCAAAACAGTAAGTATGGGATCAGATGAGGGTTTTTCTTTGCTGGAAACAGTCATTGTCACAAGTCCGATTTTAAATAATTTTCTCTTTAAACGTAGCACAGTGTATGAAGATCAACTAGCAAAGCATTTGAAAAAATGTAATTCGAGAGAGAAGCCAAAACCAGTAAGTATTTGATCAGTGAAACTGAACAGTGAAACGGTGTGTAATGTTTGTATAGATAAAGTAGCTTATAGGTGGGAATATTTAACAAGACTTGTCTCTGGAACCTTGAGTGTGGTCACTGCGTCTGAGTGTGTGGAGGCCAGCACTGTATCAGACTGAGAATCCACTTACAGTCCTTGTTCAGATCATAGAGTTTTATGCAACCAGAGTGTTGTTCAGAGAATAATTTCACAATTTATTTACTCAAAAGTATTTACTTAGTGCCTCCTAATTTATTTCAGTAAAGTATGATCCCAGCCTCCAAAGAGCTTATTTGAAACTGTTAAGTAAACTTGTAAATAATAGGGATTGTTTAATAAGTTCCACGGAAGGAGTACCCATGTGAAAGAGCACATACTTACAGAAAAATTAAAATCCAAGGAGTCAAAAAGGGCTTCCCAGAGAGAATAGTTAAAATACTATTTTAATTAGCATTTGTAAGTAGGAGAAATCAGACCTAAACTGTCCTAACATCTGTATCTCATCCTTGGTTTTGGTTACTCTCCCTGTCTGAGAAGCAGCCCAGAGCATAGATGAGCATAGTTGATACTTTGTTTTTGCTTCACTGGCATAGTCCTCAGCCCCTGCTGTAGAGAGATGGAAACTTTAATAAAAATTACTAATGAGTTTCTTCAGCCTACAGATGTTCACATCACCACCTCACTAGGGTGTAAGACCCAGGGACACCGATTTTTGTCTGTTCTGCTCTCTGCGGTGGGGGGTCCTCAGGTCATTAACTGATCCTGAGTTAAGGGCCACAGGAGGTGCTCAGTGATTAATGAATCCTGGGAGGGCGGGAAGGATCAGTTTTTCAGCTTAATTTTTGTGATCACTTCACATTAATGACAATATTTTTATGGTTTGGTTTGCTTTTGTTAAGGACTTCTTTGTTCAAGATATTAATGCAGGCTTGAAGGACGAAACAGAAATACCTGAACAATTAGTAAGTGCTCAACTAAACATTCCCTTTTCAGCAGTATTAGTAAGCTCCCTCCACATTGTGAATAAGCTGTGTTCCGATTCTTGTTTGGAATAAGTTAATTTTTTTGAATTTAGAATGCGTTTTCCTGTAGAATCAGTATTCCTAGTGATCAGCTCATTTTTGTATGTAGGTTCCAATTTCTTCTCTCCCTGAAGAGCAGTTGGAAAACTTAATTATGAAATTGAAAAAAGCAAGTGCAGGTAAGTCTGCCTAAAACTGCAAGTTGGAGATGGTCCAGGCCAGCCGGGCGGCCCGTGCCTCGGTGCCAGCGCGGGCCAGGAGACGCTGGCCGCCGTCGTTCGGAGCCCTGGGGCTTCGCGTTTGGTTGCCTCAGCTCTGTGCTTGTGTCCGGCACAGGTTTGAACTCCACACTCAGAGATCAAATTATGTCCCATCCAGCATTGCATGATGCCCTTAGTGACCCTAAAAATGGCGATTCTGCAGCCAAACACCTGAAACAGCAGGTATGTGGGGTCGCAGCAACGCAACGCAAAGTGGCCTTTTGTTCGTTTCCCAAAAGCTAACATCCTCTTCTTCCTCAGTAGAGCTGTTCACGAGGTTTCGCTTAGATTTTCTTTCGGGGTACAGAACCTTTCCATTTCCAAAATATGTATTAACATACATTTAAAAATTTCGGCATAGATATGGTTCTAAATACTGCGTGTTAAATACTTAAGAGCAAAGAGAAAAACTGTAAAGCCAAACGAAGCCCTTCGGTGTGAACATGCTGTCTCACGTAGAATTGCCTTGCTGTTTTTCCTATTTGAGCCAATGTGTTTGCTCTAGTTTATAAAATAATCTCGTCAAGTTTGCAGGCTTCTATTTTAGGTAACATTGAAAAATTAAAGTTACTTGGTCCAAGAAGATGCTTTGTTGAGTTTGGAGCAGGAAAGGGAAAATTGTCTCACTGGGTTGATATTGCCTTAAAAGATGCTGAGGAAGTTCACTTCATCCTGGTGGAAAAGGTGACCACGAGATTCAAGGTAAATGAAACGGCTGCCTAGATCGGTAATCAAGCTGTTGGTTTGCACTTTCTGACCCAAAAAGAAGCATGTCTCAAAGGAAATGAATTTTTTGTGTTTTTATTTGACTATAGTAGTTCTTTATTCTCATTCTGTCGGTGACTGAAGCTGAAGATAGATGTTTTAATCCAGATTTTGGTAGTCCATTGCTCTGAGTTCTTAAGCAAAGAAAATATGTGGAAAGGGCCAAGCTCATGCCTGGGGTTAAAGGTCTGGGTCCTCCGCCACTTCCCAGCTCTCCCTCCGGTGAACATTGGCGAGCACACTGCCAGGCCCCTGGTAGACATCGGGTGGGCTCAGTCAGACAAGACAAGGTCCGCACCTCTGTCACTTATGTGTAGAAAGGACAGACAGACAGACCAGTACGTGGCGATAGGAAAGCATTAGAGTACGAAACAGAGTCTGCACGGAGGTCCGTGTGGGTCCGAAGGAGGGAGCGATCGTGTCTCCGAAGGGCAGGGCGGCGATGGGTTACAGAAGGGCTGATGCTCCAGGCGCGTCTCGAAGGGAGACGCAGCATTTGCTAGACCTTGGGTCTGAGCAGCAGTCCAGGCAGCAGGACCGGTGTCGCCGGGTGCCTGAAGCAGCAGAGAAGTGCGGAGACGTGTGTGTGTGTGTGTGTGTGTGTGTGTGTGTGTGTGGTGGGAGGGCGCGGCCCAGCGGGTTCCGCAGAGCGGAGCGGGCAGGGCGGCCAGGCTGCGGGGGTCTCACTGACCTGGGGAGGCGTCCCACTGTGCTCTGCCCCGTGCTGGGGGTGCGCCTCGTCTCCACGGTGCTGACATCTAGTGGGGCGGCCTCCCGAGCACCTTGGTACCAGGTGCTAAATGCCTCGTAACGGTGTGAGTACCCGGTGCCCTTGGAGTGGGAAGGCAGAGCACGTCCAGTCCGAGGTGGGCCACAAAATGCCCCCGGAGGAAGTGACAGCTGGGCGGAGACTGAAGACTACCTGAGCGTTGGCGAAGTGAATACAAAAGGGTTTTTAAGACAGTGCTGTTAAAGCTGATCAAGGGTCTGAAACTTGAAACGGGGAGATTAGTTATAAGACCGTTATTCTCCAATAGTCCGAGTGAGCAAGGGACCAGAGCCAAGGCTGTGCCCCGGGACGGAGAGGAGGGAGGAGGAGAGGGATGTCCAGCTGCCGGAAGCCGTAGACTCGGCAATGTGTGTGTGTCTGGCGCCTGTGGGGGCGGGGGGGGGCCGGGGCCGTGGAGTAGACGTACGTGTCAGTCGCAGGCACGCGGGTGTAGCGGGACCGGCTGCGACCTCTCGGGGAGACCAAGCGGAAGAGTGGGCCGGAAGCCGTGTCACTCGGGGCTGGCAGAGGCGAAGGGGCGGGCAGGTGATCCGAGAGAACTTCGGTCTCCCATCAGGGAACTGGGGATTCTCAGAGTTCAAGGAAATGAGGTTCATGCGATCATTAATAAAATGTTCGAGCCTTATAAAGATGTACAATATTATTTGGAGTTTTCATCAAAGAACACACAGTCTTAAAATTTGTGCGTTAATATTAATGATCCTCTTTTAAAAACTAAAATACAAAATGGAAACTTATGTGCTCTGAATTGTGAAACAGAATTTTTTTATTTTCGTGAAGCTGCTTTGTTTTAAACAGGAAAGGCCATTGTTATAATAATGTTCTGCTTGTGCAGGTTGATGGCAAACACAGAAAGAAAAACGCAGTGTTTGAAAGGCTTCAGATTGATATTCAGCACTTGTGTTTGAGTAAGTTGCACACCCCTCCGTTGTCGGCCACAGACCCTAGAAGGCTCGCGCCCTGAGGGTGGTTAGCAGTTCAGCGATGCAGATCGGTGCCCGGGTCACGCAGGGGGGTCCCAGGTCAGCTCGGGAGAAACTGTCTGGCGTTCAAGTCAAGGACTTGAACTCTCGCTCGCTCAGTGGTGTCCGTGTCACTGATCAAGTCATTGCATCCTTGAGCCTCCTATTCCCAAACAGCAAAGGGAGGACGTTTTTGTTTGTCTCTTTCAGCCCTGAGATTCAGAGATTCTAACTAGTTCTCGGTTTTGGGGGGCACACTGAGGCCTTATCCCGTTCCCTGTTCTTTCAGACAAGATTCCCGTGCTCAGCAGGGAGAAGCTGCCGGTGGTGGGCATCGGAAAGCACCTGTGTGGTGTGGCCACAGGTGAGTCCAGGACTCCCGAAGGCTGGTGAGCACGTGAGCCGTGTCCCAGCCGTTTCCGGGTCTCTTTTGCATAGTTTGTGTCACTTGTGTTCACAGTTCATGGAACTTGGGGCCCTGGGTTATATCAGTACGGGTCTCTCCTGCTTACTGCTCGGCTGGCCGCTTTGCCGGATGAATTAAGGGTTCTGCAGGGGTGTCCAACCCGCAGGCCACGTGCAGCCCCACACCAAATCGTAAATTTACTTAAAACATTGTGAGATTGTTTTTGTGATGACCCGTCACAGCGTATTTCATGTGCGGCCCAGGGAGGCCAAGGTTGGACACCCCAAAACTCTGTCATGTGGGACCCTAAAGTTCTTCAGGTTGCATTTCAACCAAAAAGTAAATGAATCATTCATGGAAACTGTATGATTTCACCCCAAAAGCAACTGATTTTTTGAGCAGCGTTGCCTGGGAAGGACTCGGAAACCTGTCCCAGGAGAAGGTGATTGTGTGTCGGGACTCGGGGGAAGAAAACAGATGTCAGACGAGGGGAGGCCTGCAGTGTCCTGCCCGAGCACTGGGGCGCGCCAGAGGGAAGAGCACGGGCTTCGGAGTCAGAGGGTCCGGGTCCAGCTCTGCTGCGTGACCCTGACAGAGGCCCTGCCCTCCGGGCTCGGGGCGGCCGTGTTCCTGTTCGGCAAGGGTGCCGACTGCCGTCACATCCTCCTCCTGCTCCTGCTGGTTTCGTCATCCGCCCTCAGGGGAGCCTGGAGCCTCCCAGTGTAGATGGGCTGGAAGTGGCCGTGAGCGCCACAGTTTTTCCGTGGCTGTCCTGGACTCTCCCGGTGGACCCTCAGAAAGACTTGCGTCCTGGGAAGGAAGAAAGCCCCTTTGCCTCTGGCCCACCTAACCCAGGCCTCTCAGAAGGACAGCCCCTGCTGGCCAGTTCTCGAGTTGCCCACCCCTCCCGTCTCGAGTCGCTGTGCCCCATCGTCCCCGCCCTGGGCAGTCTCTGCTGTGGGGGTTACCCTGCTCGGGGTTGTTCCCTCCCCCTCCAGGGCTCGCTCCACCCCACCGTTCTCTCCGGGTCTCCCAGCTCCTCCACGACCCGTGCTTTCTGTGCTGAGACTCGGATCCGTCCGCTCCACACCCGATCTGCCTTCCTCCTCCGGAAAGGCTGTGGTGGCTCCCAGTCACCGCCAGCATTGAGTCCAAGCCCTTGAACACGATGTCCTCGTCCCTCTGTGGCCTCTGCCAGCACCTGTCGGCCACCCGCTGCCTCCAGCTTCCCGGGCAGGCGAGCCTGTCTTTACCTGCGGCCCAGTGGTCCCCGCTGTCAGGGCGCTGCTGCTTCCTCTTTGCCGTCACACTCTGCACACATCTGACTCCGCCTGCTGTGTGTTAACCCGCCGTCTCTGTGCGAGGTCCTTGAGCAGGGGCGCTGGGCTCATGGGACGGCTGGCGCGGAACAGGCGCCCCGCAAGGGAGCGAGGGAGTGCGCGCGCGAGCCGGTGCTCTCGTCCCTGGAGTTCTCTGTAAAGGAGGTGCTGAGATGGATCGCTAAAGCTCCCGATTCTAAAAGAACTTAGTTCTTTTAATTTTCTGGGTATTTATGTATCTGAAAATCATCTCCTTAAGCCCAGTGCAAATAAAAGTGACTGAGTAGACTTGTCAGAAAATAGTTTATTAGACAACAGACTAGCTGTCCTGTTCTCCAAATAATAGGCTCCCATCACATTTGTCGACTTAAACTCGTGCATCGAATTAAATGTACTAGTGCAGTATTAGGTCGTGTGATCGTGACTTGTGACATTTAGGCTCGTCATACGATTTTAAAATATCTGTGTGTTTTTATGGAACAGGCACAGAAAAATAGGGGTTTTGCAGCATGTACTGGGGTGACTCCGGCACTGTCAGGTCTAAACACAGCAGTCCTCCGTGGGGACTGGCGACAGTCCCCAAACACGCGTTGGCTTCGTTCACGGCGCACTTCCACTTTCATGTGGGGGCGCACCCCCCGAGCTCATGTGCGTTCATTGCCATGACCTCCGAGGTGACTTGCATGGGGACGGGATTCGGTGTCCGGTTGCCACGTGAACGCATGACCCAGGGAGGCCGACCTCCCTGTCTGACCCCCTTCTCAGCACTCAGCCGGCCCGGCTTGCCAACGCCAAGCGTCAGCCTACGCACACGCCTTTCCTTCCCCCTTATTCCTTTCTTTGGGTTCCCTGAGATCAAAACTTCCCTGGACTGTGAGTGTCGGGGGATAGAGGTCTTCTGTCCAAGTCATTTCCTTTGCCGGGGTGGAGAAAGGAGAGTCCACCCAAGTATTTGGGCTGAGAGTTCTGACAGACTATAGGCCTTGAGTGGCAGAGGGTTCTGTTGGGAAGGAACTCTGTGCAGAATAAATCCTTAGAGAAAGTGAGGCCACAATGAGAAAAGGGCAGATGTGAACGCAGCTGATGATTCCAGAAAGAGTCGTTACAGGTGGAAGGCTCAGCAGGCTGTTGTTCTGGTTCAGGGTTTTTGAAACCGTGGTGCGTAATCGACGTGAGAAGTACTCATCTTAAAATCGGGGTCGTGGGGGCGCGTGGTTGTGTTTGCAGATCTGGCGTTACGATGTTTGGTCGGAGCCTGTGGTGCCCACGGTGAGGAAAGGAGTGAAGAGCCCTTGGCCAAACGCAGGAGGAACGATGAAGCGGACCGAGACACTCACGCCGTGGCCGAGGAGGGAAGCGACAGAACAGTCCCGGAGCAGTGGAGCCCTGTGGCCGGCATTGTCATTGCGCTCTGCTGTCACCACCGGTGTGACTGGAGACACTACGTGGGCAGAGAGCACTTCCAGGCGCTAGGCCTCGGGGCCCTCGAGTTCCACTATTTCCAGCGGATGAGCAGCTGGGCGACTTGTGGCCTGCGGGACACGTCCGTGGAGGCCTTGGGTGGCACCGCGAGGAGAGGCGACCCGAGTGCGGACAGCGAGGAGCATGATGGCGGGGGACACCCAGTCACTGATGGCCTCGCTGAGAGCCCCCCTGGGTAGGTGGCTGGGGAACGGGCAGCCCAGGGCGGAGACGGTTCCTTGTCACTGCCCTTGCTCTTTGGAGGGGCTCCACCCGAATTTATATCCATGGGAACGCATTTTACCGTCTGATTCTAGAGGAAGTTCAAGTGCATTTTTACTGTGGTCACAAATAAAATGTACCGTGGAAGCACGGGACACAGCACGCGGTATCTTGGGGGTTATCTAGCGGCCCGTCAGTAAGCGGAAGGGACCGGAACCACTTTGGAGAAGCGCTGACCGCGTTTACTCTTGTCTGGTGTGTGTGTGTGTGTCCGGTTTAGGTGTCTCAGCGTTGAGGAAAAGAAGGAACTAGGGCGCCTCTGCAAACTGCTGATCGACCACGGCCGGGCCGAGTACCTGCGGCGGCACGGGTTCCGGCCCGCGCTGCAGCGCTACACGGAGCCCGGGGTGTCTCCGGAGAACGTGCTGCTGACCGCCGTGCCGCAAGCCTCCGCCTAACGAGAAGGGGTTCGCAGCCACAGCTGTCTTCCACCAAAAGAAGGGCTCTTTTGAATCGTATTTTTATATTCATGAAAACGTACTCTGAATAGGAGAGAATAGGAACTTCAAAAAACATTGTGGCCTCATTGAACTTTGGTAATAGCTTTGTTTTTTACTTGAGAAGTCCAGACTTTACGGAATTCGCCAAGTTCCCGAAGCAGTCCTCAGCAGGGCATCTCGATTTGGGTTATCCGTCAGGATTTACGGAGCCCGGCGAAGGGCTCAGACAGCCGGCTGGGTTACCTGAAACACACGTAACAGGTCACCACGGGGCTAGCACATTCACTTTCCGTTGCAGAAATTAATTCAGAGATGCATTTTTCTTTGGTTTTACTTAATACTTTTTATTTCTCAAGTTCAAGATGTAATGGTCAATTGTCAGTTTCCAACAAGCCAATCTGATAATTTGGCTTCTGGATGGATTTTTTCTTTCCATGCAGATCTGGACAGGATAATCAGTTGTGATTTTTCTTAGGCAAACAAACTCAGAGATGTTTACAGTCAGTAAGTTTACCTTCAGATTTCCAGAGTCACACCTGTGTGTGTATCACCGGAATTTGTCTGTGCAAACACCAAAACTGAAGAGATGTTTTCAAGCGGGAAAGAAACCTATTTCATTTTATTGGGTAATTATCTAGTTAGAACTTCCAAAAAAGACACTCAAAATTCCATTTTGCAAGTTGAAATTTGCAAATATCTTCTGAAATTAATTACCTCATATCTTTTAACAGGCCATTTTTACATGTATGAATATAAATATAAGTATATTCTCTCTTGTTTGGAAAAATAATGTGGAGTAAAGTAGAAATTAGATAGTGAAACCAAAAACCTCACATTTAGACCTCATTTAACTCATATAAACAGTTTCTATGCATAAGCAAGTATTAATCCAAATAAGACGGGATTGTTGCTGTTTTCCACATTTTATCCTTGAGTTATTCTGCCTTTATTTGTTTAAAAAAAACAAAACAGTGTTAATCACTGGTGTAGATTTGCCAAGACAGATTTAGAATCACTAATTTTACATACGATTATATTCTTAGGTCACTTTTTGCCTCGTGGTCTGTGATTACATGAATTGTAAACCAAATCCCTGCCTGCTTTTAATTCCTGATCTTTCTGTTTAGTTTAATCACGTTTTATGAAACTGCTCAGTTCAAATCCCAATCCTGTGGCCTCTCAGCTGTGTGACCTTGGGCAAGCTACTTAATCTTTGTGCCTCGATTTCCTCCTTGTAAAATGGGGAGGGGGACAGTGATGGGACCTACCTCACAAGGCTGCCATGAACATCAGATTATAAATGTAAAACACAAGAGTTGGAGTGCGGAGTGAGCGCTCCACAAATACTGTAATGAATGGCACTATCTCATGAATCTATTTTTCATAAATAATAAGCAGACTTGGTTTCATAAGTCGTAACCTTTTTCTCGTTAGAAGTTTTATGTCAAATATTACTGAAGTAAGGTAGTCCGATTACATTTTAAGTCCGGTACTCATGCCCCCCAAACTAGGACGCGCGGATGGAGATAAGACGTCATTCAGCAATTAACTCGCTTCGGTGGGTCAGACAGGGCCAGTTTGCATCCCACAACCTGTTCTGCATCACTCAGCAAGTTATGCCCGGAAATAAATGGCATTCTACAACAGGCGTGTTCAGCTGTGTTTTGTGCAACACACACACACGAGGATCAGACTCACAAGCTTGTGGCCTCTTTAGCTTAATACGTTTCTGACGACGGTGCCAGTACTTTATGGGAAGTAAACCTTGGCCATTAGCATAGCAGCCGCAGGACAGTTACAGTTCGCCCCAGCCCTGTGCATCTCCCTTAGCGTTACCGTGACAGCAGTCCACGGAAAGTGCACGGAGCTGTTCCTGCACCCGCAGAACCTGCAGGTTCCTCAGACCCCTTCTTGGACTTCAGGTTCATCTCCACAGCTGCGTCTTCCTGCGGGTCCCACGGGGCTGTCGGCCTTCCTGTGCTAAACCCGAAGCCCACCTTCCACCTCACCTGGTTCTGCCCACCCGGCCAGCTCTGATGCTCCACTTCCCCTTCTTAGAGTCACCACCTGTCCAGCTGCTCTCCCCTAAAGCAGATTCACCCCGCTTTTCCCATCTTCAGTCATCAACTCCATCACCTGCTTCTCTCTTATGTATTTGTCTTGGCTTTCCGAAACTAGGCCCCAAACTATCTCGACTCTCACCTGTCCTCCAAACAGTCCTCCACATCATCACTCACGTGACCTCGCTGCCCCAGGTCTAATCGTGTCCTAAACACCCTCCTTTGGGTTGGTCACACCTGTGTCCTCTAACTGAAAAGCTCTATCATTGTTCGCTCAGGCCATACTCATTCTTCAAAGGAACTACTTGAAGATGCACTAAAACCTGCCTTTTAACCAAAAAACTCTTGACGGAAAACAACATTTTAGTGAATTACAAAACCATGATATCTATTCCTATGCTATTTCACTGTTGTTATTAACAGAATTGTGTTCCTTGTCCTTCCCCTAATCTTGGTCTAAGTTAAAGGCCTTCCTTTGTTAGTTTAAAAAAAATGGTTTAATTCTAAATTATCAGACTGGTTGAATTCTGTATATCAAAACCTCCTATTTTAACTATCAGTTAAAAATCTGTATTATCTCGATATTTTTCATCCTCAGGCAAAAGCTGTTTTGCTCTTTATGGGTTGTAGAAAAGAAGGAAGTGGCAGCGAAGGTGGGGTTCATGAGAGTAAATTGGCACATTGTTGTGGACCGTTCAGCCTGGTTTCAGGAGTTGTAACTGCACCCCATGGTGGGCTGCATAAGAGCCCAGGAGACCCTTTTCATCTGGGTTTCTTCTGTCAAGAGGACATGAGCTACTAAGGAGACAAAGCTTATCTCCCTGGCAGGAGCACTGCTTCTGCCTCATCCGTCTCTGGCCCCATAGCTTGGTTGGCAGTCAATGACGGGTAAGACTCCTCATGGGAGGGGCAACCTAAGCCAGACACAACCACTTGGGAGGCCCTCATGGAAGGACTCGGGGGGCTGCAGCAAAGAGGATGTGATGGACCCTCGCCCCCCACCCCCCGCCCCCCGGCTATTCTGACATAGCCCATCCAAGTCCCCATTTCCGTCTGGGAGATGTCTTCCTGATCTCTTGCTTCCTGGCTTTAATCGGCTTAAGCCTGAAACTGTGATGGAGGGCGGTGCAGCCCTGTGCTGGCCAGAGCGGTTCCCTGGGTGATCGGGCATAAGAAAGAATTCGTAAAGTCCTGTGAAACCTGCTTTGCTAAGAGGGCTCTCATTTAAATGATAAGGGTCCAAGGAGGAAATGAGTATGTCTCCCAAAGTTTGGCAACCCCCTTTCCTGACAGACACTGACTCAGATTAAGCCCTCAGATTTCTTTGAAATGTTATCCATTGTTTGATCCTTGCCACCTGACATACCGGTACTCCTGTGTATTTGAACCCAATAAAAGCCCAGCGAGGAAGGAGAGATTGGTCGGGATTGGAGGAGAGATTGGAGAGATTGGAGAGGGAAAAGGACCTCTCAAGCTCTAGGTCCTTTTCCCTTGAGAGATTGGCCACCTCTCCTCCCCAAGCAGATCATGTCTTGGTAGTTCTATTTTCATCCATGGTGGACGGGGGCTCTGCGCGCAAAGTTCCCCCACATCTGGTGCCCGAACAGGGACCTGAAACCTGCTTCGACCAGAGGCTACAAGCCATCCTCACGGACAGCACGCCCAAGTGGAGGGAGGGGTGGGGCTCTGCGGGCAGAGACCCTCCCAGAGCACATGACAAACTGATAGGCCGGGACAGGGAAGCTCTGGAAGGGCATCTGCGCCTGGCTGTGCTCCAGGTGCTTAGCCAAAGAAACTTCCTCCCTCCCTCCGCTTGAAAGACTGCAAGTCTTTGTCAAAACAGCGAACCGAGCTGCAGTGCACTTTTCATCCTCTCACTGTGCTGACCAAGAGACCAGAATGTGACAGAGCAGCCGAGACCGAAGGAGAGACTTATACATAAAGGAGTTCACATGCATCAACATCCCTCACCCGGAAGGAGGCCCCCACCTGCCGCTCTCCGGGCCTCCTGGATGTAGGTGTGCATGAACTGAAGGCCGAACAGCTCCCGCTCCTCCTCCTCCTCCTCCTCCGTGCCCTCGCTGGGGGGGAGTGTCAGTTCCAGCCTCAGTGGGTTGTCTCGGAAGTTGACAAACCTAGCAGTTTACAAAAAAAAAAAACAACAACAGGATTTTTATAGGTGCCGTAGAAGTGTATGTTTGCTTCCCTGGAGACAAAGCAAACGATGATAGAATTCTAAGTTACTCTTTTTTCACTGGTTTCAATAACTGAACGTATTGGTGAGATGTGATATATCCCCAGAATTTTTAAGGATTTTCCCCTAGAAGAAAAAAATACTAGCTTTAGACAACTTATCTGCAAAATTTGTAAAAGCAGCCATAGCACCTACTGAGCGTGGTGCACTTGAACTTCCAAGGGCAATTCTAATGCGTCTGAAATGCACAGAGGCTCCGTGATTTAACAACAGGGTGACGCCCCAATAAACCTGCTGTAGCTTGAAAATAAGTCAAAAATGCATGTAATACACCTAACGAATATGATAGCTCAGCCTAGCCTACCTCAGACATGCCCAGAACACTTACATTCGCTGACAGTTGAGCAAAGTCACCGAACACAAAGCCTACTTTATAATAAAGTGTCAAATATCTCATGTAATTCATTACGCGTATCACTTTTGTACCATTGTGAAGTCAAGGACTCTCTGATCAATGTAATGAACTTAAAGTTTGCATATTTTATAGACCTAATTGTGTCTTTATCATCGAATCTTCACCACCTGGTATGGAGCTTAATAGTTGCTGAATAAGTGTGTGAATGAATGAATGAATGAATGATTTTTTTATGGACGTTGTGGGATTTGGTGTGAATTGTCACTCCTTATGTTTGCTGTCAGGAAGTTGAATTTTGGAAGGAAGACACCCAAGGATTTTTAATGGTAATTAACTCAGCACAAAGTTATAAGTGCTCTGTCTTTAGGATAATTGCCTGTGTCCCTTCGTAGTTATTTAGAAGGGGAATTATCACTATTTTTATGTTTTTCATTTTTACATCACAGGTGGGATTTGCGGGCAGTTATGAAGATGATTTCCATGAAAATGTCACCCACAGAAGGCATTCCTTGAAGCTGATAAATCCCACCCAGCCCTGCTTCCGTTTTATGGATTCAGTCTTGAGTAACTTAGACTAGGAGTACATGAATCCTGTTCATAAGTTAGGGTTTCAAAACTGGACAAGATTTCGAAGTGCTTGTGTTCTCGTGAACGAGAGCTCGAGTCTGGTCAGAGCAATTTCTCTGCGTCGCTTTGCTCCGCAGCTGAAGGGAACGGGCCAGTTTGGCGTGGAGACCGTTTACCTCAGGCCGGCCATCCCCTCCATGAACGCCGGGATGTCTGGCAGCCGGTTGTTGCAGAGGACGAGGGTGCCCAGGTTTCTCATGTTGCCCATGGTCTCTGGCAGGCCCGTGATTTCGTTCCGCTGCAGCCACAGCGTATGGAGCTTTTGCATCCTGAAGAAGCAACAGGGGTTCCTGAGCTCAGTCAGTCTCACAGCACATGAGAGCCGCGTGGATCTCATGAGCTTGATAACCCAAGAAACGCCCCCCTTCCCAAGACCTCCACGCACCAGTGCGCCTGTTCGGCCGGCTGACTCGCACCCCCGGGTTATCAGGGCAATGGCGTTGCGGGGTTGACCTCTGCCGTTCAGCTCCCATGCGCGGTGGTGGAGCTGAAATCGGTGTGTTCTAGAACTCTTTGCTATTCTCACAGATTTCTCGAAGAACTGCTGTAAATGTGGTTCGACTCAAACTCATCTTACAGGAGGGATCGGCAATGACCAGTAGGCCCGCTCAGGACAAAGTAAGCGCGGGTGGGCTCTGGGGCCGGCTGCCTAGGTTCACACCCGCACTTGCACGCTGGCTATGATCTTGAGCAACTTAATAGCTAACATCTCTGTGCTTCCTTGTCCATTTGCAAAGTGCACAGAAGTGTCTGGCATGCCCTGAGTGATGTTTTCACTGTTGTGGCACATTCTTGTCACTGTGTGTGCATCCGATAGCCAGTTTCTCTCTCTCTCTCTTTTTTTTTTTCTGAGCACATGCAAACCTTCTACTGAATGGGAGCGCCGTTAGCTCTGGATGCACCTGCTGTGATCGGTTAGGCCCGGGGGCCCTGGGTGGCGTTTCCTTCTCTTCACCACGTCTGCTGGGAGCATGAAAGGCAGCTGGTGTTACCTGTCTATCGTCTCGGGAAGCTGTCGGAGCTGGTTGCTGCCCAGGTCCAGCCACTCCAGGGCAGGCATGTTCAGCACAGCGGGAGGGAAGGCCGAGAAGCTGTTCATGCTCAGGTCAAGGTGAGTGAGATTGGACAGGCGGCTGAGCTGAGGAGGCAAGCGAGGCGTGTCAGAGCGAGGGGCGCGGTGCGAGCTAGAGCGCTCACAGCCCGCTTTGCACACCAGGGTGTGCTTGGGCTCTGCTGTGTCACAAGGATCTCCAACACGGTTAAACTCAGAATAAACCTGAGTAGCCTGCAGATAACTGGAGAACTCTCTCCGAGAAAGTCCATCTACTCAAAGACAATTACCTTCCAAAATAGCCAGGTTCCAGGGATTACAGAACCTGCCTGGCAAAGGCTCCCCACGTCCCTCTTCTCAGGGTAAACATATATTATATTTCCCTTTCACCCTAGAGACGAGATTTGTGTGGGAAAACTCACATTCAAAATAATCCTTTTATTGAACCCCCTTACGGGATCTCAGTCACAGAATTTAGTTTAGGAATTCTATTTTTAAATGAAAACATCAATAAAAATTCATTAAGAATAACAGAGCACCTATGTGCTCAGCTTAAGAAAGAAGATACACCAACTAGTGCGATGCAAAGGAGTTTTTTCCTAGCGCCACACTGTCTGCGCTTCATGGTGATTATTTATTCATTCAACAAGCATTTATTAAGAAACCACTGCCACCCAGGCTGTGCCTTCAGCTCTGGGAACAGAAATGAGTCAGACTCACGCTGGCCTCCTGGGTCAGCAGTACAAGGACAGTAGCAGAAGTGTCGTTTATGCTAAAGAGAGGCCGCTCCTCCTGAAACAATGCATTCTACTTAAAATAACCGGAAGTAGCTTCCACTAAGTATTTCCCGAAATGCAACCTACAGCACTTCTTGCCTGGTGTCATTTTTAAGGGTCGCGCAGTCGAGAGCAGTAAGCCACTCGCAGACGGAAAATGGAGTCCCAGGCCTGTGTCTCGCTCTCACCTCCGGCGGAAGGTCGCATATGTCCCTGTTGACAGCGAGTTCTAGTTTCTCCAGACTGGCACAGTTACTCAGTTCCTTGGGGACTGTCTTGATTTTGTTGTAACTAAGAATCAGTTCCTGAAGTTGAGTAAGTAGTCCTACAAAAAAAACAATGCACAATTGAGAGCAGGTGGATAGAAAATAGTATCTCCAGTTACGAAGTCTTACTGCATCAAGAACTAGCCCATTTTGCATAGGTAAATTCACACTGGCCAGGTTGTCAACTCCTGCCAGAGAAAGGGCAGGTTTTTCAGTGCTTTAGAAAAAAGTATGTCTTTTTCATCCTGTTTTATCTGTACTGTGTTCTGGCCGATTTTCCACTTGGGGATTTTTTCCCCCCTTAAGAAACCTTCCTAATTTTCTTTTTTGTCTTCAACCTGTCCCCTTCGAGAAATAACTGAACCAGCAATACTGGTTTTAGAATCTCTACAATTATACTTGCAAAGAGACTTTTCCTGGCATTGAAACCTCACCCCGAATCACCCCAGTGAGCCCTGAAGCTTGGCTCCTCCCAGAACATCCACGTAGAGCAGACGTCCACAGTTTTCCCAGGACTCAGGGCCGCCAAAGGACGAGACCTTGGTTCCGAGTACCGGGCAACCGTCCGGATGAAGAGCCCGCCCCCAGGAGGATGGGGCGCAAGGGAGCGGAAGCGGCAGCCCTCCTTACCTATCCCGCGAGGTATCTCCGAAATAGTGTTTCGAGATAAATCCAGCACGAGGAGGCTCTGGAATCTTCCGATGAATTCAGGGATTTTCGACAACCCAGTTCTGTGCAGCTGCCACTCCTGCAGCTGAGTCAGTTTCAGCAGAGAAGCAGGAAGGGTCTGAACTCAAGAGAAGGGAATGACAGGCACCGCATCACTTACACGACCTCGGTGCCGCGCCGCATGGAAGCGTGATCGTCGAGCTGTTATGACTTGATTTGGAAAAGAACCCAGAATCTTTTTCTCTCGGTAGGTGATATTTCTAAATGCTTTGTGCTATTTACTTTTTGTTTTGCTCAACCTGAACCCCGATAATAAGAGAATGAACAAAGTAACATATTTTGGTCAATAGCACATTCACATAGCAAACTACACCCTAAAGATTCTGTTGTATGAGGCTTTTCTAGAGTACGTATGCTGCTGAAAATGAGGATATGGTAGGTAATTGGAGTTCCAGAGACCACTAAAACATGTTTTTAAATTTAATCTTTTTTTAAAGATCTTATTTATTTAATTTTAGAGAGGGAAGGGAGGGAGATAGAGAGGGAGAGAAACATCCATGTGTGGTTGCCTCTCATGCATCCCCCACTGGGAGCTGGGCCTGGC
The DNA here is from genome assembly GCA_039655065.1 of Glossophaga mutica. Classification (NCBI taxonomy): domain Eukaryota; kingdom Metazoa; phylum Chordata; class Mammalia; order Chiroptera; family Phyllostomidae; genus Glossophaga; species Glossophaga mutica. The sequence continues at coordinate 3,852,230 of CM077316.1, forward strand.
CTGCATCCCAGGCATGTGCCCTGACTGGGAATCGAACCAGTGACCCTTTGGTTCGCAGGCCAGCACCCAATCCACTGAGCCATGTGAGCCAGGGCTAAATTGTATTTTTTCCATTGCCATTCCGATCCCTTATACCTCCCTCCTTCCAGCAATCACCACACTTTTCCATATCCACGAGTCCTTTTTCCTTTTTGCTCATTCCCAAAACATTTTAATAATTATGTGAATAAATAATTTTTTGTCATGTACATCAACTGTAACCGAAATTTTAAAAATTATTTAAAAAAAAGAATAATTCTTTAAAAAATATTCAAACTTCTCTTTCCTTTCTATTTTGAAATATTTTATAGTGTTAAAGAGGATTTTTAAAAAATTTAAGGATCTTAAGAGTTTCAGCTATTCTAAAGTCTCTGCCTTTTCCCTTTAAGCCTCAAATAGCCAAGAGAGAAAATAAAGGCCCTAACCCTCTAGCTAAATATATCTATATGCATATAAACACTGACCCGAGGGAGAGAGGCCCTTGTGAAAACTAGAGTTCAGCCAATGTAATCAAGCACTTGTGTCTGCGTGCGCGCGCGCGTGTGTGTGTGTGGTGGGGGAGGGAGGCTACAAAGCAGGTGGTGGACCTAATAAAAACATTAATATCACCCTGGCTGGTGTGACTCAGTGGATTGAATTCCAGCCTGGGAATGGAAAGGTTGCCGGTTCGATTCCCAGTCAGGGCACATGTCTGGGTTGCAGGCAAGGCCCCCAGCTGGGGGCGTGTGAGAGGCAATGGATTGATGTTCCTCACATCTACATTTCTCTCCCTCTCTTTCTCTCTCCCTTCCCCTCCCTCTAAAAATTAAAAAAAAAAATTTTAATTAATATCCATTTTTATTTTGTGAAGTTTTAACTGAGTATTTGCTTTGGAAAAACTATCTGATTTTCACTAGGCAGATGGTCATCTTTTCATGGAAAATTAGAAATTATTAAAAGGATTAGTAGAATAAATATTGCAACTGACAAGTTTAGGCAGAGTAGAAGCAAATTGAATTTTTGCAAAAAAAAAAAAAAAAGTGACATTATGTTTCTTTTCCGTTGCTCATGTTGCCCAAATTCATTTGGGTATATTGTCAACTTCGACTTTCTAACTTTCAGTCTCGATTACGCAGTCTCAGAATCATCTATCACCTCCCCTGAGAAAGCGAAGGGTAGAAAAGCAAATGCCATTAAAATGCTTGCCAAGCTTACCTTCCATTCCTCTTTCTCTATCTTCAGAATAAGTCTCCCATTTTCCCTGGTGACCTTCTCCTTCAGTCGGGTCAAGGTCACACGTTCTTCCCAGATCCGCACAAGCCTGGGAACCAGGAAGCAGTGTTACCTTGCGGGTGGTGACAGAGGCAGCGGGCACTTTTATATCCAACAATTAAGACCAGACACTGCACTTGACCTTAGCCAAAAGGCTGAGCATCCATACTGCTCACTTTTGTATTAAGAAAGGCCCATTCGAAACCACCACTTGATCAATAGCATCTAGAAATCAAACAAGATTTTATTTTATACGAATTTTAAGTGTGATTAAGCATCACAAATGCCCTGTTTTTATGTCTTCCTAAAGTATCATAACTTTCCATAAATTTTTTTATAGCAACAGCTTTGTCGAGATACAATTTTCATGCTGTAAAACTAATCATTCCACAGTATGCAATTCAGTATGTGGTTCAGGTTTTCTCTTTTCCCCCGACAATTACCTCACTGTGAACGGTGTGTCACAGTCTCACCATTTGCTGTGGTTGTTTGTTTATCATTTCTTTAACATTACTACAAGTTTCAAGTCTATATAATTTACTTCGGAAACAGCCTAGACTTAAATTCACCGTAAATCAAGTTTTATAACACTGTAAAATGATCTTACAATGAAATTGTTTTAAGATTAAGGGAAGGGTGCCTTGAAGGACAGCATTTTGCAAATGCCAAGTAAAGATTCCAGAGCTCAAAACTGCTTTTGGTCTAGGTGTGAAAAAAAAAATTCCCCCCCTAAATTTCTTAAACAATCTCTGATTATTTTCCCCCCTAAAGATTGTCAGAAATCTCTGATGTGGCATGTGGTAACTACAGCTGTTTGCATTGGTATTCTCTACCAACCCCCACAAGGAGGCAGAATTTGGGCAGGGTTTACCCTCAGTGTCCCAAGGAGCTCCCAGCAGGGATGTGGCAGTTTGGTGCATGAATGAATGAATGAGTGAGCGAGTGAATGAGTGCCCCTAGGGGCTGGCGGAAGGCCCAGAGCTAAGTGGGCAGAGTCTGGACCTAATCTTAATGATCATAGAGGTGTGTGTAACTTAGCTTTTGGAATTTACATTTTACTAACAGATAGTCCTCCCTCCCAAACACAATCTAGTCATGAAGCCAAAAAAGAAGATGGGCCCTGGCAGGGTAGCTCAGTGAGTTAGAGCATCGTCCTGACACACCAAGGTTGTAGATTTGATCCCCGGTCAGGGCACAGACAAGAAACAACCAATGAATGCATCAACAAGTGGAATCAACAAATCAATCTCTCTCTTTCCCTCTCTCTAAAATAAGTAAAAATAAATAAAACAAGAAAGATGCAATAGGGAAAATAATGCCCACTCCTTACTCTTGTACAGAGAGAACTCAGAGCAGCTGAAATGAAATGATTCTTAGCCAGACACACATGATACATGAAATTCGAGTGTTTAGAACCCAGTTGTGATTCCTGACCGCCGTTTTTAAAATGAATAGGATTTACTGGGAGAACCGTCCAGTCGAATCGACCCTGCCTGAGCACTGCAAACATGACCGGTGTCATAAGGGTGGCTGTCCGCGGGCAGGGCCCATCCAGGAAATGGGAGCGCCACCGAGGCCCGTGTGACGCTCAGGGAGGCGGGCGGCTGCATGGGAACACCGCCCCACGTTTGTTAGCAATCTGGTCTTTGACTGAGCCTGTCTCCTGGGTTCCCCATGTTGAAAATGGAGAACAGAAGAGCACCTGCGTGTGGCAGAGACCACGCAGCATCCCCGGTTACCTGTTACTCCTCTTCTTCCTCAATAATACACCCTCTAAACGCAACTGGGCGCACGATGGCACTCAGCCACCCCCACCCCTTGCAGCCAGGTAGGGGTCCCGGGAAGCTCGGCCGCGGGATGCCGGCCGAAGAAGCAGCGTGCACGTTTTCCCGCGAGCCGGCATCAGCCAGGTTGGCTGCGGTTGGTTGGTGTGTCTGTTTGGGGCTGGGCGGTGACTCCGGGAATGGAAGCCACACACAGCTGAGCGACGAGGCAGAAGCCCAGGTCTCTGACTCCGTGGCATGCTGTTCCAGCCCGGGGCCACTTTACCCAGATAAGCTAACGTTCTTGTCTGAGGCGCTCTTATTTTAACTTTCTTCCTCTCATGATGCAGCCTCAGCCACGTCATGAAACCACGTTGCAGCACGGTGAGAGGATTCAGTGAGACAGTGCAATGAAAACACTTAGCAGATGCCTAGGGAACACGAAATGCACGACAAACAGCTACGACCCTTCTCTCGGTCAGCATCCCTATTGTCTTTGGTTGGGGAGAACGGCCCCTCCCCATCCAGGTCAGATGCATACAGTTGCTTAGCAATAACCTTTCCCCGCTCTTTGCTGGGGGAACACTGGTTGTTTTCAAGTGTTTACATTGCCCCCCAAGTAACCCAGGTGTCAGTCTTAATTTGTCTAAATCCATCATATAATCTCATTCCCTAGAAGGTCACTGCGTGAAGGGGCGTACAAACTACCCAAGTCCGGCCAATAAAGAATAGAACGAAACCGTTTCCACCCCACTGCTAAGGCAGGAGGCCTGGAAGGGCCCTGGTCGTCCTGTGCCGCTGAGGGAAGCTCCCTGAGAGCAGCAGGAGAAGGGGACAGAAGAAGCGGGGTCCTCTAAGCTGTGGAAGGTTCAGGAGTGCCTCACCTGGAGACTTCCTTCTCCCCTAAGCCATCGTTGGTGGACAGTTGTAACTTGCTGACTCATGCAAGCCCATCTAACGCTTCAACGGACCTGACACATGGAGCGATGGGGAATCTGCGAGGGAAGGGGCTGTCCCTGCAAGATGAGTAGAACTGCGGACACATTCAGGGAGGGAAGTAAGGACACGCCAAGCAGGCGGAGGAAAGGCGAGCCAAGCCATTGAAATAGGGCCCAAATCCAGGAATCAGGTTTACGGGGGCCCTGGCTGGAGCCCACCGCTATTCCCGTAGATGAGAAGCTGCAGAACCTTCTGCCAGATGTTGTCCAGGATCCTAGCGGCTATGACGTTGCACGAACAACCACCAGGAAGTCGACGAGATGGTGCTAATCAAACTTTGGTGACTGATGAATAGAGTCCTAACAGAGCCCACGTAACTACAATTTCACGTACAGACACTTGAACTTTCTGGTTCCCCATCACAGGGCCACACCCCACCGAGTCGAGTGTTTCCTTTGGGTACATACTGAGTTTTCAATGAATAAAAAAAATTCCCACCAGGTTCAATAACAAGGCATTGCATAATCACTCTTTTCTATAACGAGGTTACGAATGTTTACGAATTCAAAATAATAAACGTTATGACATACTTCTGTTGAAATTGCTTCTCTCGCTTCAGGTCTTCATTGAGTATCTTTATTCTTTTTTCCCAAATTTCCTTGACTGCAGTGACAGCCCCGGGACAAGCCACATTTTCTGACATGATCTCTCCACATTGTCACAGAGTCACTGACATCATGAAGTTCTGAACAGCCAGACCCCAGATGTCCTCTCAGAAAGCACCTAAGGACACCGGAGGGAAAGAACAGCGTGTTCGTCACAGTCAGAATAGGGCATGTTTATTGAACCCGTTCCAGGTTCCCCAAACTATTCGCACGCATTACCTGCCACAAAAATACTGTGACCTGCATATTTTCATTGTCTTAAAATATGGATGGGAAGACTGCACCTTAAAGAAGATGAGCAGTTTGTTCAAGGTATTGATGCCAAGTATACTCCCTCTGGCACTATGTAATTCACCACAATGAAAACCTGCAACTCAGCTCTGGCTGGCGTGGCTCAGTGGATTGAGCACTGGACTGAGTGCGAAGCAAAGGGTCACCTGTTCGATTCCCAGTCAGGGCCCATGCCTGGGTTGTAGGCCAGGTCCCCAGTGGGGGCCATGTGAGAGGCAACCACACATGGATGTTTCTCTCCCTCTCTTTCTCTCTCCCTTCCCCTCTCTCTCTAAAAAAAGAAATTAATTTAAAAAAAAAGAAAACCTGCAACTTGTTCACATGTCCGATGATAAGAAAATGGCTAAAAAAGGATATACAAAATAAGACAGGCGTCTGGGGGTAGCTACGTAACCTGGCTGGAATTCAGCAGAGTGGTAATGCGTGTATTGGGATCATTCGCTCTTGCGTAAAATAAGTTGCAAATGGACAGAAGTAAAAGTGAGGATTGTGACGCGAATCTCAGAAATGAAAAGAAAACAATAATCAGGAAACGGTTATGTGAATTATGGTAGATCCCTTCGATGGAATATTCTTCGCCTTACAAAGAATGGTATTGGTTTTTCACCAAATTACATGAACAACAATGAAAGAATCTGATTTACAGTTCATTGATCCCCCACCCCGCACTGGGGAAGCCGGTGGCGCTCGCGTCACCCCATCCATGCCGCATGGCCCTGGAATGCTGTAGAGTGGGGAAGGGAGGAGGGAGGGTTCCGGAAGGGTGAGGGGACACTCGTGGCTGCACAGGTGAGCGCTGCCATCCGGGAAAGGGGACAGTGCTCATTGTCCTCATCTCCGGGGAGGGAAATCGGGCGACAGCTACCAAACTTCCAAATGCACGTTCACACTTGTAGGAATTTATACCACAAGTGTTTTCCGCTGTCCAATGACATATTACCAAATGATCCACCACGGTGTTTTTCATAACAGCAAAAGACTGGAAACACCCTGATGCCCATCTGTACATGGTAGTGCGGCCACCTCCTGGGAAATGACACAGCTGCGTGAGGAAGGGACAGCATCTTATAAACTGACATGCCGCGACCTCTCGAACGGCGCCAGTTGATTTACCACGCTACGGAATGCGGATATTTGGGTTTCAGAGTTGTGCTACTACTAGCCGCACTGTTTCTAAAATCCTGGTTTTTATCGTAGTACCCAAGTGGGGAGTTGATAGATTTTGTGGGGACTTTATGGAATAAGATGTAAAGAAATCAGTGTTTGTTTCAAGTTATAAAGGTGATCGAGAGAGACTCTGAAAACTGGGAGAGAACTCCAGGGGGTGCTGGAGAACATGGGCATCATCTCTCAGGGGGAACTTCCGTGGACAACGTCTCACGTGGATAAGAAGCAGCATGTAACTGCCTTTGGAAAAAAGAGAAAGAAATATAGAGATAACCACTGGAATACTTAAAATGTTATTTCTAGGGTGATAGGGAGAAACTGGGTAAAGAACATGGCTTTTCATCATTAATCGCCTCTGAAGTACTGATTTCTTTAAAGTGAAAGTACGCAGTGTGTGGGGTGAGAGACCAAGACAGAGACAGACAGAGAGGGAGAAAACACATACCACAGAGGGGAAAAGTGTAAAGTTTCAGGATTGATATATAATCGGCAACATGCAGAAAACCGTGAGGGGAGCGGTCCCTCTGTCCAAGCGAGGCGTGCAGAATCTGCTCCGAAACAGATGGCGAGATCTTTTGCCCTTTAGAAACCTTGGGATACAGACAGCGATAATCCAACTGTCTGGATAGATCACAGTCAAGCTGCAGTTTGTTTGAAGGATTTGTTTATCAAACAAAAAGTACTTTCTAAAACTCCAGCTACCTCTATGTTACTAGACATGTATGTCCTCATTCATTTCCTCATTTGCCATTGCCTGCTGGGCAGCCAACGCTTTTCCTGTCACGGCGATCCCAGTTCCCTTAGAGGAAAGCAGGAATAATGGTGTTAGGCATTTTTTGCCTCTGGCCCAGGACTGTGGTCTCTACCTTCATTACTGCCGTGACAGACCAGGACGTGGCTTGGCAGTGAAGCGGGCGCAACAGTGGCGTGACCGGCAGGCCAGCTCCCCAAAGTCAAAAGGAAGACATACCATCTCAAAACAGACGCTCCTTAACTCTTAGGGACATCTGTCTTCCTGACAACGACAATTGCGTGAGTGACCAGAAACCCCCCCAGAGACTTTTAAATCCAGTTCTGAGTCTAGCTGTACATGGGAGCAAATACAGACACAGGACCATCAGCAGTCTATTTATATGTGAAGAATGGGAGCCAAAAAGGGTTTTTTGGAAAAATACTTACCATCGTTGGCAGATGCAGAAACTGACATGCCCCAAGTTCCTGGTTATCGGCTCAGAAGAGAGTGTGTCGGCAGCACTGTTCCCAGTGTGGCTCCGAATGAGTGAAACCCTCTGCCTGTCGGTAACCAAGTGAAAGGTAACGCCAGCCTCCTTCTAAATTTAGTTCGTGGGCAAAGCCGAGAATAGCAAGGGTCACGTGGCGCTTCTGTGCGAAGGATCAGCTGAGAATGTATGTATGTGAGTGCATGCTGCTCACGCCACAGGCAATGACAGGCGTCCCAAAGCCAGAACACACCTCCTCCCCCAAGCCCTTCCACTTCTCCTGACTCCCGCATTTTTAGTATTGCACAGAAGTTAATGACCCTGTTCCGAGAGAGAGAGACTTGGAAATGAGAGTATGTATGGAGTAACAAAACCCTACCGAGAAGGCCATAGATCTTTAAATATTTAAACCGAAGGCACAGATGCTCCAGCAAAAAAAAGAAAAATGCAGGTGTGGGTAAGGGGGGGTTACAGGAGCCCCAAGCTCTTCCTGCTTTCCCACTTCAGACTGGATGCTCTCTCAACCTTTACCTCTTCAGCCTTGCGTAGGTGGGAGTTAATTTCTGGTTCGTTAAATAAAATTATGTATTTTTTTTTAATTGCTACTATACGCACATGGAACAAAATTCAAGAGGCAGGGAACCTCCAGCCACTTAATTTTCCACCTGGATGGCAGCCGCTGCTGCCAGTTCCTCGGGCGCCCTTCCACAGAGGGTCTGGGGATTTACGCGGTTCAAACGATACCGAATCGTCATTTATACACACACGCACACACCATTCCCCTAAACCAATCAACAGTGGAGATGCAGGTAAATATATGAAAACCAGTCATTCTATATTACTGGGAATTGGCCAGAAATCAAGAGTTCACTGAAAGTGATTTTAAAATCTGCATTGGACAAAAACATGCCATGAATCTATGGAAGCGACACGTCGCTCAGCAAGCAAAATGCCAGTGAAACGCGTCACTTCTCTTGTGAACGGAGGGGTGGCCCTGGCGTTGCCCATTGTGTGAAGATGGCTCTTACCTGAACTATGTAGGACCCTAGTGGGAGCCGCCAGACCGTCATGCAAGTTCCTGGAGCTACTTACACCTAGGGATGGATGGGCTGAGAGTTAAAGCCAGTATAATCTTGCTTCAGAAGAGAACGGAGGGGAGGGGAGGGGAAAGGAAAGCAACCCTGCAGCCCACACACCCCATAATGACGCAAAATTTCACCGGCTTGCTATAGGCTGGGTGAGGTATTTTTGGCCACATATCAACTTAAAAAGTTACGTTCCCTCTGCTTTCATTTTTATGCACCCCTTTTTACTTCTACAGAAATAAAGGCCACATTGAAGTTTAAACTCTGCCCCTGGGCAATACTTGGCTTCTAGGGCACTGACCCGACCTTCGACAGCATGTATATCAGAAGGCACCCACAGAATTTGCTTTTTTCACATTTCCACAAACCGCTCTGCGGGACCTTCCTATCTATAAAGGTGGAACTGTGAGAATTCTGATTGTGTTTAGAAAGGCCTACAGGCAGTGCCCTGGGCGGTACCCGCCCCCAGCCCGCCCAGCCATCTCCTGCTTCAACCTGTTTGGATGGAACAGACCCAGGGGCGCCCCTTCTTCCAGCCCCGAACCCCTCCCACCTCTTTCCCGGTGGCCACCTTCAGAACCGCCTCAGCCGCCCTCAGCCTCCCAGACCAGCTGGCTCTGTTTTTGACCTTATCTCCTAACCTCGGAGCAGCCGTGAGCTCCCAAGTCCGTCAGAATCATGGCACCCAGGCACCCACGGCCTGGTCACCCCACTCTATGGGCCTGCCACACCCACCTCTCTCCCGGCTTCGGCTTCTGGGGCCACCGCGATGCTGTGGTCTGGACAGGGGACACTTCTGAGGGTTGGCCCTGGGGAGCCTCAGGGCGCTAAGCATCTCTTGAAGATGCAAAACCAGCGAGGGGGCCTCGCCCTCTTCCAGAGGCTGCCCCACAGTGAGCAGGGTGACAGTCCGGACACAGGGAAGCCGCCACCGTCCTAGAGAAGAACCTGACCGGCCCTTTGGGACCTCCGTGCCCTGGGTTCTGCCCACACGGCCCCTCAGCTCCTTGACTTCCTGGGGAGCCACTTCCTGGGCCAGCAGGTGAAATGCATCAGGAAGATGGGAGACCACTGGACTCATCTCAGCCCTCGGTGGGCTGGCCGGGCTGGGTGGAGTCTTTTTGAGAGGCTCCCCCTCGAGCATGACTAGGAGCCTGTGGAGGGTCCCCTCTGTGTTCCCCTGGGGTCTGGCTTCTGTCTGAGCCTCTCCCTGCTGCCATAAGGCAGCCTTTTCACCACGCAGGAGCCTCCCCCTGCATTGGCCCAAATGGAAACAATACAGCTTTTTGCAGAAAAAAAAAAAAAAGAGGCAGGGGAGGTGAAGTAGGAGAATTACAATCAAAGAGAGACATCGGATGGAAATAATACCATTCTATTAAAATTGAAATGCCGGACTTCCAGCCAAGATGGAGGCATAGGTGGACACACTGTGCCTCCTCTCACAACCAAAATTAAGGACAACAAATATTTAGAAACAACAAAACAACCAGAACTGATAGAAAATTGAACTGTATGGAAGTCCAACAACCATTCATCCAGACCGGTAAGAGGCGGAGTCGCAGCAGGAAAAAGTGGAGGTGCGGACCCGGAAACGCAGGCAGCAGCGGCTGGCAGTTCCCAGGTGCACAGGTGGCGGCTGGCGGACCCCGGGCACGGGGTGACAACTGTGCAGACCCAGTGAGGCCGCACAAGGCGGCTGGCTGACCAGGTGGTCCCACATTCTCGCACGCAGACGGTCCAGGCAAAGGGGAAGCAGTGGAAGGGACTGGAATTCAGGAGAGAGCGGAGCAGACGCCATTGTTCCCTCTCGGACCCTGCCCCCACGTACAGCGTCACAACCCAGCGACTGGGCTGCCCCGCCCTGGGGAGCGCCTGAGGCTCCGCCCCTCATACGTAACAGTCGCGACCAGACCAAAACCAAACCAAACCAAACCAAACCAAAACAAAACAAAAACACCAAAAATGGCTCAAACTGGAGAACCAATCAAAGCCCCAGAGCCAATTCCTCTAAGCCTCAAAGAGTTAGCCAACCTATCAGATACACAGTTTAAAGCCCTGGTGATCAGGATGCTCAAAGAATTGGTTGATTTTGCTCACAAATTAGATGAAAAAATGCAGGCTACAATACGTGAAATGAAGGAAGACGCATGGGGAACCGATAGAGATGGAAGGAAAACTGGGACTCAAATCAATGGAGTGGACCAGAAGGAAGAAACAAACAACCAAACAGAAAACAAGGAAGAAACAAGAATTCAAAGAAATGAGGAGAGGCTTAGGAACCTCCAGGACATCGTTAAACGTCCCAACATCCGAATTATAGGGGTACCAGAAGGGGAAGAAGAAGAGCAACAAGTGGAAAACTTATTGGAACAAATAATCAAGGAGAACTTCCCCAATCTGGCCCAAGGAGGAACACACCAAGGCACATCGTAATTACATTAGCCAAGATTAAAATGAAGCAGAGAATTCTAGAAACAGCAAGGGATAAGGGGACAGTCACCTACAAAGGCGTTCCCATCAGACTGTCAGCTGATTTCTCAAAAGAGACCTTCCAGGCAAGAAGGGGCTGGAAAGAAATATTTGAAGTCTTGAAAGGCAGGGACCTACATCCAAAATTGCTCTATCCAGCAAAGCTGTCATTTAGAATGGAAGGGAAGATAAAGTGCTTCTCAGATAAGGTCAAGTTGAAGGAGTTCATCATCACCAAGCCCTTATTCTATGAAATGTTAAAGGGACTTATCTAAGAAAAAGAAGATAAAAATATGACAGTGAAAAGACAGCAAACTCACAGCTATTAACAACTACAATTAAAACAAAAGTAAACTAAGCAAACAAGTAGAATAGGAACAGAAATGGAGATCATATGGAGGGTCAGCAACAGGGGAGTGGGAGGAGGAGAGAGGGGGAAAAGGTACAGAGAGTAAGTAGCATAGACGGTGGGTAGAAAATAGACAGGGGGAGGGCAAGAATAGTGTGGGAAATGTAGAAGCTAAAGAACTTATGACACATGGACATGAACTAAAGCGGGGAATGTGGGTGGGAGGGGGTGTGCAGGATGGAGGGGAGTAATGGGGGAGAAATGGGACAAATCAATAAAATATATTTAAAAAATTGAAATGCCTTGCATTTACATATCAATATTTCTAACATTCACAAACCTAGGAGGGAACCAAGTGCTGTAAATAACAGTGGTTTTTTTTTTTAAAAATTATGCCACCTCCGTGACAGTTTGTCCTGCTCTGTCCAAGGGACGCTGGAGCCAGTGCGGGCGGCCCTTCTAATCTTGCGCCAGCAACATGCTGGGGCCAAGGCCAGGTTCATGTGCAATCTGTGTTGCCCTTGGTTTGCAGCCTCGTCAGTGTGCTGGCCCAGCCACGGCCTCCTCCCTGTCCCACGTGACCATCTAACACGCCCACGCATTAGTCCAGGGCCGGTTTATGTTTGTCCTGCACGTCGTATGAACTCCGTCACACCTGCCGCCCTTGGCCTTGCCTTTGTTCCCCCAGCTGGCACTCTGACTGCATTTTTCCAGGAAATTAAGTTGGTAGTTTTTCCAGATGGTTGCACGCTTGCAACTTCTGTGCAGACTTCATAACCTTGACTGTTGCTTGCTTTCCTTTCTTACTGCGTTTTTTAGAAGTTCCCTCTCTCACCACGTTTTGCAGTGCTACTGGCTACAAACGAAGAACACGTGGACGAGCTGCAAACTTCAACCGAAGCAGGGCCAGCAGGCCTCCCGCTGCGCTCCGGCTCCTCGGGGAGCGCGGGTGGCTGGGGACAGGGTGCCGCGTCCTCCTGGCCTGGGCTCAGCGCGAGCCCTGCTTGGGCTGTCCCGACTCTGCCCCAGTATCAACCCTAAATTCTGGCCCGTTCACATTGCTTCCACCCTGGTTGTCAGCACCCGTCACCGCTGTTCCCCACGCTCTGCCTGGTCACGAGCTCTGTGGAGGAGGCCCGGTGTAGGAAGAAGGTCTCTTTGTGACTGCAGTTATTCTCGTCACGCTCCCACTGTGCTTGTGGTTGTTCTCTGGACTGTCTCCAAAGGCTGCTGCTTGGCTGCAGCCAGCTGGCCTGGACCGCTCCAGCCGGGGTCTGACCAGCGGGTGCGTCAGCCTGTGCTCGGAGCCCTGTGCTCGGTCCTGGGACTGCCTCCTGATGAGTTCGTATCATTTGCCTCTGAGCTCGCCAAAATCAAGGAGCCACCCTGCCTTTGGCGTGAGCTAAAATGGAGAGGCATGCTGGAAGATACAGGAGCCAGGGTTATTTCGATGGGCGAACGATGAGCCATCTCGGGTTTGGCATCAATAATTCAGAGCTGACCTGGTCTGTCTGATGTCACGGAAATGCGTGGTCACCTGGAGATGCTAGGAGTGAAAACGAGTGTCTACAGCGCAGGAGAGAAGTGGGTCCAGAGGGAACTGTCCAGGTGACCCCTGCAAGGGAGATGCGGCCAGACCCTGGCCATGCACGCACGCTGTGACTGCAAGTGAGCAGAGGGGAAGGAAGCCCTATACAAGGAGAGGCCGGAGCAGCCTCCGGGAATCTCCCGTCAGAGAGAACCTCCCTCTCTTCCCTCCACCCTGCCGTGTGGAATGTGGGCCTGAACAAGGAGGACAGAGTGATGCCGAAGGGATGGCAGGACGCAAGGTGGGAAGGCCCCACCCACTGAGGACAGTCAGTGACACGAGAGTCTGTTGTCTAAGATGCCATTGGGTTGGGTCTCTCAGGGGTGGCCAAACCCGGCCCTAACCGATGTCGTTTCTGAGAAGCGTCGTTATGAGGACCGAGATGCAGATACACGCTGGATACGGTGCCTGGTTCACAGGAGACACTCGGTAATGTGGTTTCTGCCCTCCCTTCCGGTGCCCACACAAGGCACAGCGGCCCACGCTTCCATTTCCCCCGCTCTTTGCCCAGAAAAGAACCGACTTCTCGGAACAACTCATCTTCGGCACAAATCTGGGGAACACGGAACGACTCATCTTCGGCACAAATCTGGGGAACGTTGGAGGGTGGAAACTTCGGGAGAGGCGTGTTCCGGGACGTTGATGATGCTAGGCTGGGCAGGGATGGTTGAGAAAGTGACCGTGAAGACAGGTTGGCCATTTACTGTGGGACCTGGGGCTGGCTGACATCCTCTCTGAGACTTTGCTTCTTCTTTGAGAAACAAGGGCTTATTTTATTCGTGTATTTTTATCCTCACCCAGGGACATTTTTTCACTGCTGTTTTTGACAGAGAGAGAGGTTAATGTGAAGAGAAACATCAATCCGTTGCCCCCTGTGCGTGCCCCACCCGGGGATCGAACCTGCAACCCAGGTAGGTGCCCTGACCAGGGACTGAACCCACGACCCTTCAGTCCATGTGACGATGCTCCAACCAACTGAGCCACACCAGCCAGGGCTGCTCTCTCATCATTGAAGTAAATGAATAACGGTATGTAAGGTCGTCGTGAGTAGTAAATAAAATCGTGAGTGAAGGTGCTTCATTTAAAACATCACGTAAAGTTAGCTAGAAATGAGAACACGAGAACCGTAATAATTATAGTGTTCAAGTGTGGTGATTAAACACACAGATGCAGCTGCTTTCTTGAATGCTCTCGGACAGCGGCTGCGGGCGGATGAGTGATGCAGTCGGCTGGCCAAGGAGGCGGGCTCTGTGCCGGGCAGAGTGGGCGCACCTGGGCCGCGGGCACGCAGGAGTGACGCGGTTGCGTTTGGCCGTGTTCTTTCCCGCCTGGCATCAGAAGGATGGTTGCTTTGTTTGGTTGTATGTTCGGGGGCCATACGTGAATCATCTACAACGAACATTTTAAAAGGAAGGATGATGACCCACGTTCTGCTAAATCTCAAACGAGCTGGAAAACTCCCAACAGGCTGATTGACCGCGGCACTCTACTGCGTTCTGAAACAGACGCACTGCACGTCGAAAGAACTCTTCTTCGCCAACCGTGTGTGTCGAGCGAATGTCTTCCCGATTACGAGGAGGTTTGTAGCGTCCTTTTCCTCCCGTGGATGCTTGTCCCGGTGGCCAGCGAAGCTCCCTGAGCTTCCCCCGGGCAGGAGGGCCACCTCCGGGCCAGCCTGGCTCCGGGTCACCCTTGGCTGGGTTGTTGGCTGAACTTCATGCTCTCTCCGCGTGTCATAGAAATACCCAGGGCACGGATCCTGAGTCAGCGGGCGCGTCCCGAGCACCAGGCCGCTGAGCTGCGGCTCCCATGAGGGTCACTGCCGGCAGCGCAGACAGACCTTCCTGTCCACATCGCTGACGGAGGCCTGGGAAGAGCAGCGGGGCGGGGGGCGGCGGGGAAGAGATGCCCGTCCCGATGCGGGGAGCCACGGAGGCCGGGAGGAGGAAGGGACCGTCTCGGGGGCTTTTCCCCAGCAAAGGCGCGGAGGTACGAAATACGTCCTGGGGACGTCGAGAACGCCTTGAACCAGTGATGCCGGACAGTCAGGGGGACGTGGAACGGATTCATGTCCCCCAGTGGCACCTTCTGTCGGTGAGGAGGACATTCTGACAGCCTGGCATTCCTCATGACGACCCGGTAAATGCTGTCCACGGGGAGTCAGCTCGACTGCGGTGCAGCCCTCTGCTGAGCCCAGACAGGCTCGGCAACCTCCCCGAGGGGCTCCCGTAGGGGCCTGCTTTCCCACTCGGGTGTAATTCCGTTTCCTTTTTATGATAATTTACTATCGGTCCCTCCACTAGAATGGAACCCCAACGCAGGCAGGGACCATGAGGGGAGGGTGGGCACTGTGCACCCAGCGTTTGGCAACCTGCCCGGTATACAGTGGGTGTTTAATATTTAAATGTGTAATACATGCACACAATAGAATACTTTGCAGCCATTTACACGTACGATCATGTAGAATTGTTTATTGACATCTAAAGTTACCCATAATATAATGTTAAATTAAAAAAAATTATAAAATAGTAGATACAGTACGATCTCATTTTTATAAAAAGAATAGCTATGTATACAGGTACATTGATTGACATGTTAATAGTGACAGGATTACGGATGATTTATGTTCTTCATAATATCTGAATTTTAAAAATAACATTGTTGATCCATTGTCTTCTTTTCTTTTTAAAAATTATTTATTGGCTTTTACAGAGAGAGGGCAGGAGAGACACAGAGAAGCCTCGGTTTGTTGCTCCATGTACTGATGCATCGTCGGGGCTGCCCCTCGGGTGTGCCCTGACCGGGGATCGAACCTGCAGCCTTGGTTTGTCAGGATGATACCCCAACCGACTGAGCTGCCCGGCCAGGGCCAATCGGTATTTTAACATTATTTCCATTATTAAAGCGATTAAGTACATGTTAAACCAACTATTTGTCTATCATAAAACTTCACTTGAAGATTTTTAGACAATATTTGAAACAATTGGATTTGCAGTTGGTTCCCTGAACGCAAGTCAAAATGTTGGCTGGTGTTCGTCTCAACGCTATTTCTGATTCCAGAGGGTCTCTACCCGGATGATCAGGATGCCTTGATTTCTGTACAAAATTGGTCATTCTGTTGTAATGGCCACAACTACCCATTCTACTGCTCTCTCTGTTTCTCATTGGCTGTAGAACCGTAACTGGGCACTGAGATCCACTCAGAGCTTCCCCTTCTACACAGCACCACCTCACGTAAATAAGGCGTTTGCAGATGAGGACGTCTGCAGAGTGACGACCCCTCTTGGGCAGTAAGTGTGACTGCACTTAGTTTATGCAGCAATTGGCCTTCTTGTGGGAAATGGAAAGTGTTTTCATATGTACATTCCTTTTCCCACCTAAGTGCAGTCAGAAAGATTCATTGCGTCAGTTTAAGATAAGAAACGGGGCAAATACTGTCAATGGCTGCTACGCCTTCAGTGGCATTCTGTTGTCCGTGTCAGTCCCGGCCCACTGACACGGAGACCGCAGCACCACATCCGGCAGTCGCCACCGTGACCTACGGGATGGGACAGCCCAGGAGGACTGGGACGCCCCTGTTCGTTTTCAGTAGAAAGTGTATCGGAATAGTGGTAAGCGTTGTGCCTTAGGACGTTCATCGCCCAGTTCAAACCGGCTCGCTGCCGCCGGCTGTCGCGGGGGACGCGCGCGGGCGCAGCTAGGCTCTACAGGTCTTTGGAAGCCCCGGAAGTTCACGGGCACCACCGGGGGTCACTTCAGATCTAGCAGCATCACAGCCGGGTTTTCCAAGTAGGACTTCCACAGGTTGGAGAAGCGTGCCATGGTAGCTCCGTCGATAATTCTGTGATCGGCTGACCAGCTCACATTCATGATCTGGGCCTGGTACACTTCCCCGCTCTGGTTAAATCGAGGAAGGGCCTAGAGGTGCAGAGAAGCGTGGGAAGTCATCCTTCACCGCGGGAAGTACGCACGCACAGGTGCGGCACGTCCCGTGCAGTGCAGAGGAGATGGCTGTGCCGAACGGCTTCCGAAAACGCCAGCCCTCCCCGGCTTCCTCCCTGAGGGTGTGTCTCCAGCCCGGCAGGTGCGGTCCCCGGTGTCATTTCCATACGCACAGTAAATCTCGTCTCAGATTTCAATCATTTAACCAATGCTTATCGAACACCTGCTATGCACCAGGCACTGTCCTCGACCCTGGGGGGAAAGCAAGTCAACGGAACAAATAGTCCTTCCCTCTTGGAGCTAACATTTTAATGGGGAGAGACAGAATTAAGATACGTAGGAAAAATACACGGTCTGGCAGAGGTAACGCCTGCTTGAGTGTGGTCGGTCAGGTAGTAACGGGGGTGTAATAACCTATAGTTTTAATGTGAACATTTCGCCTATAATGCCCTATGGTGTGCTTGAGTGTGATATTGTTCTGTTACAGAATTACACGCTTACAACTTTGTCATAAAGGAGTTTGTAATAAAAGGGGGTGTTGCTTGTGCCGGGCCCTCTATAGAGTGTATCAGATCGTGACACTTGAGAAGGAAAAAGCACAGCCGCCGGAAAGGGGACGGTGTGCGGGGAAGTGGAGGGTGGGCAGGAGAGCCCGCCTCAGCAAGGCCCCTCAGCACAGGCAGCGAGGGGGCAGGCATGTGGACTCCAGGGACGTCGACAGAGGGGAGCGGGGACAGCAGGGGTGGAGGGGGCAGAGGCGGCAGGGCGGCGGCAGGGTGGCTGCAGGGCGAGCGCGGCCAGAGGCCACCCATGCGCTGGTGACGCTGGGCACGCCGTTCGGAACCGTCGCTCAGTCTGTCTTCGGTGCAGGACCTATTCCCCCCACCCCGATTTCTAGCCCACTGCAGACTAAGTGTGAATATAAAAGGAATTACTGAAATAAACGAAATAAGAGGAGGAAGGTTCTTTTGAAATCATGGAGGCCAACGTCAAGTTAGCGTGGTGACGCTGACATCTGGGAACGGCGCCCTGGGCCTCGCCGTTGTAACTCGGAGGGGTCTGCACCCTGAGTTAGCAGGGTGCCCGTGCCCCGCCCCAAAACTCTGATTCGGTCGATATGGTGTGAGCCCGGATTCCGGTGTGGAGGCAGATAAACCACCCTGGCAACCTCGTTCTAAGTCAGCTGCTCCTAAAACAGGGCGACAGGTCACCCCTGTGTTGAAACTACTGGGCTTTTGTTTAAAAATCCAACTTCTGGGGGCTCTGTGCCCAAGGCCAAGAAATGTCCACTTTAAACTAGCATTCCTAATCATTCTAGAACGCAAAAAAGTGTGAGAAAAAATGTCCCCAACAGCGCCTCACTTGGTTATAAATAATAACTTGCTCTGGCTAGGAGCCTCCATAAGACGCCCAGCGCCAGGCAGAAGCCGCTGCGGGGCATCCTTAGACAAACACTGAGATCGCTACCCACCGCCCGCCCTCCCCCCGAGGCCCCTGGAGTCACAGGCCCAGAAACACTGGCTCACCCTCACACCTACCGAGTGAGTGGAAACCTCAGAAACGGTCACACTTCTTTGTGTTTACTTCCCCGATTCGCTTAAACTCATTTGTTATTTCACAAACGTACCTTAATTGATCCAAGAGCACCGATCGCAACTTCGGGTGGCAATATCACAGCTTTGGCGTACGTACCACCAATCTGAAACACAAACGAAAAAAGAAAAAGTAGAACATTAAGCCTGTGAGGGAAGGAGGGCAATCAGTTTTATAATTTTTAATAGAGCATCTGCTTGTAGGTCGCAGGTCACGGTCTGAAAGTCTGAGCGGGCTGTCACTCACCGAGCCGATGTTGGACAGGGTGAAGGTGCCCCCTGTGAGGTCGGAGGTGCTGAGCTGACCCGCCGAGCCCAGTTTCTGGAGGCGGTTCAGTTCCGTGGCGACCTCAAACACAGAACAGATCTGAACGTTCTTCACGTTGGGGACGATCAGGCCCTGCTCAGTATCCATGGCTATCCCAATGTTGTGAGAGGCCTGAAAAAAAAAATTACACAACAGGCCTTTGCGTGAGCTGGCATGCCTCCAGGAAAGGAATGACCTTCGCTGTTGTGTAAAAGCAACCCCTCAAAATTATTTCACCAGAGTGCTGTGACTTAATGATTTTTAAAGACGTCAAAAGGTTCTTTTTGAAAAAGATAATGTTTTGGGTGTAGGTGAGAACATACGTTGTTAGTGGAAATGTAAGCTGGCGTAGGCTTTCTGGAGAACATTTAATGATACGTAGCAACATTTATAAAAATCCGTGCTACAGAGGCAAGGACAGAAGTATGGGGAGCTACACAGGGATGCTGAGTTCAGACGGTCTGTACCTCTGAGAAACTGAGGACCACCGAACGGTTTACCAGAGGTCAGTGGCTAACGAAACGGTACCAGGGCCGGACTCATTGACGTGTAATAGTGTCCGGAAGATATTGAATGAAAAAGAAAAAAGTTTAAATCTGTATAAAGTTCAAAGTTAAACAAGCAGGACGTGCAATCCCACAGACACAAATTTAAAGTGTGTAACAATATAACCCGGGAAGGATGCACATCGCAGCATCAACAGTCGGTCA
Source organism: Glossophaga mutica (assembly GCA_039655065.1). Lineage (NCBI taxonomy): Eukaryota > Metazoa > Chordata > Mammalia > Chiroptera > Phyllostomidae > Glossophaga > Glossophaga mutica. The sequence continues at coordinate 3,871,607 of CM077316.1, forward strand.
CTGTAGGGTCATGGGATCGAAGGTAAACATCACTATTTTCTTGTCTGAAGTGTTGCAGCCAGTATCTGCTTAACCAGGAAATTGTGTTAATCCTACGGGAGGATTTGTGATCCATCCCCTCCGCGTACGCACGCTCACTTCCTGCACGTACGTTTCTAGGGAGAATGTAAATAAGAATGAGCGCCCCCAAGAGTTCTATCTTAAACTTCCACTCCAAACAGAAGAGTTCAGTCCAACAGAATTCGAACTTTCCTTCCTTTCCTCACTGACATTATTCTTATTTTAGAAGCCGCAGGAAATCCATTTTGAGAGGCTATTCTTTTCGAGAGAAGGGTGTAGGGATGGGTAACGTAACCCACTGCCTCGGCATCGTCAATTTCCATTATTGACGTCCCCCAAACCAAAAGGGCCCGAAGATGGCCATCTGCACATCCGAACGCCACCGTTATCAACGGTGAGCCCAGCCTCAGTAACGACAAAGGATGCTCCGGGTTTCTGGCCCCTCCCCTCCCCTAAATTCTGGTCTAAGAGGGACGGCGATCCGAGGTGCAACAGCGCTCATCTAACCGACGAGTGCGAGTGTGCTGCACCGTCCCGTGGTTAGAGCAAGGACATTTCACAACACACAGCCGACCTTGTATGTGACCTTCCGGCACTGTTCGTCCACAGAAGCATTGAGGATGGGAAACTGCAGTAACCCCAGGGAGGCAGCCTGTTCGACAGGAAGAGAGCACAGCGTTAGCCCTCCTCACTCAGCGAGGGGGGTGGGGGGGTTCTGAGCACTCAGCAGAGTGCGGGGGGGGGGGGGGGCGGTTCTGAGCACTCAGCAGAGTGCAGGGGAGAGAGGAGGGAACGCTTGCGTACACCAAGTTCGATTTCCAGCCTGCGTGCACCTAGAGGCCAGCCTGACCGTTTAAGAGTGAAAGACACAGCAGCCCCGCAGCCAAGAGTGGAACCTCACCTTTATGAAGAAGGGCATGAAGGACAGTCTGATGCCGCGAGCAGACGCCACGGGCTTCAGCTCCTCGCGCAGCCGCACCAGCTCGGTCAGGTCGACCTCGTCGCAGTACCCGAAGTGCGGTATCTGCAGGGCTGCCATCATGGTCTTCACCATGGCCTTCTGGAAGCCTGGAAGACAGTGCGCGTGAAGGCCCCAGCCCTCCCACCCTTTGGGTTTGCGACCTGACACAGAAGGTCCTCTAACGCTGTTTGCTCTCACTTAGGCTTCCTCTCGGAGCTGCCTGTGTCGCCACAGAACTTGAAAGCCGCCAGTTTGAATGCTGAAGCCCAATGCCCAGGGCCAAGGTCAGTAAAGGACAGGCGCCTGCTTCCAAGGCTGTGTAGGTAAAGATTCTAGAGGATGCAAGGCACACCTCCACCCAATGGCTTCCCCATAGCATCGCCCTTCTGGAAGTTAGCATCCAACGCGCTCATGCATAACAAGTCAGAAGCAGTTCTTTTGAGAGCTAACTACAAAGCACCGTGTTGCCATGTGTACATGAATCTGGGGAGGGCGCTCCCCCGCAAACAAATTACACCGTTTCCTCGCAGGTTCCTAGTACCTGTTATGGGTTCGGTTCTGTCTTTGCCTACGAACACCGGAGGTTTTGACAGGGGTGCAGGAACAGTGCTGTCTTTTGGTTCGGGCGCAGGTGGCATGATGTCAGCTTTTGGTGAAGGAGGCAGTATCGCTCCTGTCTGCTTTTCCAGATAGTTGAGAATGTCTTCTTTAAGTATTCTGCCATCTTTTCCCGTGCCAACAACTTCACTCAGCTTAATCTAAAAAATGACACATTTTAACGCTAAAAAATAAAACTGCCTGAAAACAAATCCATCGTTAAGGCCTCTACATGGAGTTGAATGAACCATAGGTTAAAAAAAGGAACCCCCGCCGGTGAGCTGGTACGTCAGGGAAGGACGGTTCCATCACCCACACAGAGCGCCCTGAGCGGCGGCTGCCTTCGCGCATCCTGTGCACCAGCCCCGGCGGCGGCAGTGCCGGGTCTACGGGGCAGCTAATCCCTGCCCGTTTGCGAAACCTCCCTCTTTTTAAACAGTCAACTGTTCTTCAATTTTTTGCATAATTCTTATTTGATCTTTTCCTATTTTTGGAAACTATGTAAGAAGAACAAAGAATTTTAAAGAGTTAAATACTACGACAAAAGTAGACCAGTAAATGTGTAGTAGTTAAAATAATCCTCGCAAAAGCTCTCCCAAGTTGGTATTTCTCTGATGGTTATTTCAGAAAGATTACTATGAAACAAGGAAATTATTTTCACTGAGGTCCATTTGGCATGTGAGCTCCTCAGCCCAAGTGAAGGGTCACGTACATGCGTTTTACTATTGCTTTCTGCAGACTAAACAATAGATGACGCATTCCACTTGCCACTGGACACTCTCCGTACTTTCTGGAAACACACACAGCCTCGCTCTGTCTAACCACGTCCCATGTGTGGTCCAGGAGATGAGATATTCTCCCTGCACTGGATTCTGTCTGGAGCCGGGGCGGCGCCCTCGCGCGGCCATTAACTCTCTGGGGTAAGCGCTGCTGCTTCCCGCGCGTCCGAGCTTCTGTCGGGACGACTTCACACCCATAAAGGACTTTACACGCGAAACATTTCGCTTCTAACAAATGAACTCTGAGAATTTAAACAAATCATTTTTAAGTATTTACCAACAACCATAAATGGCATCGGTTTTTTTTTTATTTTAATCAAACTCAATATGCAAACTGCAAATTAAAAACAGATGATGTATGATAATAAATCTACTATTGGATTTCTAGTGATAATACAAATACTCCAGCTGCGACACGCTTCCTTAGGAACTGGTACAGGAAGGGCAAGTCGCGTGTTCCCACAGGTGGTCTTTCTATACAGTTAAGAAGAAACATTGGTAAAATGCTTTCTAGCTTTCAAAGCAATATGAAGGTCATCTGATGCTCCAGCAATCTAGCGTTCTACGCTGTTATTTCTATTTTCTGTTACGCTAAATGGTCTTCCTATTTGAACATATTTAATGGCTAACAAAATGTCGCTTAGGGTTTACAACATAATTTACCGAAGCATTCCCCTGGTGTCCAACACCCGTGCTTTCTAATTTTGAGCTACAAAGCACATGGAAACTGTCCCCTCCATCATCTGCTTGGGACAGTTTCCGAACACGGTCCGATAACTAGCTGAGGGGGCACAAACAGCTTACTGACCCTCACGTTCCCAAAATGTAAACACCTGTTTTTCTCACTGTAACTTAACTACTTCTCGCAAAAACAAACAAGCAAGCAAACAAACAAAAACCCCGTGTTGTGGGACATGCTGGGAAGGACTCGGGCTTTGGCACCGGACAGATCTGTGTTCAAATCCCCAGTCAGCTACTTATTTGATTGCGGGCAACTGAATCAACTTCTCTGCCCCTCCACCTCTGCAAAATGGGCACAGACCAACCCCCCTCGCCGGGTGCTGTGAGGGTGTGCGGGCGCGTGCCCCGTGGCTGGCTCCGGAGCGACAGCAGTGGCTGCCGAGGCTCGAAGAGACGAGCAGCGCGGGTTCGGGAGTCCCCAGGCTGCCTTCGCAGGCCCGGCTCCACCGCGGCCGTGTGACCTTGGCCAGTCACTTGCCCTCCTCCTATCTTAGACCAGCCCCCTTACCTCCCAGGGCTGTGACCATTAAATGACATACCAGGGAAGTATTTATCACCTGCCAGGGAGTCACCTTCGCCTGGGGGTGAGCACCGAGGACTGGCTGCGAGAGGGAGAGGCCAGCCCCCTGGACAAGCCAGTGCGGGTCTGGGGTTCTCCCCGCACCCTGGGCCCAGAGCCCAGCCTGGAGACCACGCGCATGCCCCCTCCGCTCCTTTTTAGGAAAGGGCTTCTCTCTCTCAGCGGACCGACCGCCCGTGCGGCCGTCCCAGGAACCCGGTCCCGTCTCGGGCAGCAGCGCGCACCAGCGCCGGCCGCCGCGCTGGCCTCCTCACTGGTCTCCGGGGAGGAACAGTGAAACCCCACTCTGCCATTAGCTGAAGGAGTACGTTCCCGTTTTCCTCATTGCTCCGGGGGCCTTCGGGTAACCATCGCCCTCCGGTACCCGGCGTTTCCCTGTTCCCTTTGTCCCCACCGGGGGCCGTCTCCCCGCGGGACGGCGGGCCAACCGACCCGTGACCTTGCGCTCACCGCGGAGCCCACGTACGTTGTTCTCCAGGGCCAGGCGGCGCACGGCGGGCGTGGCCAGCGTCTTGCGGCCCTTGATCTCCTGGTGCGTGTGCTCCTCGTGGTGCACGGCGGGCGTCTCCACCACGTCCTCCTCGGAGTCTGGGGGCAGGGAAAGCTTTGCTCTTCAGTTGAGGTTCAGAAAAATAAAACACGCGCACAAAACAAGCTCAGTGGCGTATAAGCTATAAGTAAAGTCAGCTTAAGCTTTGTAGTCAAAAAGCATAATAGTAGGGCTACTTCAGAATAAAAACAAATGGGCGGAGTTAGTGTGTTGGGTGTGTTCTGGTATCTGGTGGTCTTCGATGTCTGTTACCTGGTGGTGTTCGATGTCTGTTACTACCTGGTGCTTGCTTACTTCATTTCTGTTAAGATCGTGTAGCCAGCTACCAGTTACGAAATGAGAGCTTCTTCCATAAAGACTAAAACATGTTGTTTTTTAAATACTTTCCTGCCCTGGCTGGTGTGGCTCCGTGGATTGAGCGCCAGCCTGCAAACCAAAGGAACACCGGTTGGATTCCTAGTCAGGGCACATGCCTGGGTTGCAGGCCGGGTCCCCAGTAGGGGGCGAGTGAGAGGCAACCACACATTGATGTTTCTCTCCCTGTCTTTCTTCCTCCCTCCCCCTCTCTAAAAATAAATAAAAATCTGTTTAAAAATTAAATAAACACATACATACATACGTACATACCTTCCTAATAGCTTTCTCATGTATATGTCTCATGTAGCAGGAAATAAGAATGAAATGTGAGGTAAATCACATTAACAAATTGTGCAAAGCCTGTGACAACTCTAAATGCTTTCCGAAGAGGATATGGCATTTACATTTTTTTCTGCTTTGAATACGGCTTAAGGAGGGCCACGGAAGACTCTATTTCCATGGCCATGCTACTCTGGTTGTTCTCTAACTCTAGAGTACGGATACAAGAACACGATCTAGGGCTATCAGCATGTATTTTTACAAGCAAACAAAGTTTCTGAGAGGTTTGATTGTCAAAGCCTGATGCTAGGAAATCAATGCTATGTGGCAGAACCTCTGTGGGGATTTGGGGACTGGAAGCCCAACCTCTGAACATCAGCAGGTAACTGAGTTTGCTTTGACATCCAGTTCTAAGCAAATAATGGCCCGTTGTCTTTCCTGGCCATCATTTACTCTCCCCAAGGGGTGTGCATGTCCCCCACACCCTCTTCCCTGTTAAGATGATATTAAGCCTGAATTCTACCACCTCCTGGAGAGTTGTTTTTGCTGCCTGTTTCCCCTTTACATAAGGTATATGAGTCAATAAACTCCTTTCTCTCTTGCTAATCTCTCGTTCATTACAGGAGGTCTCAGTTCAGAACTCAAGAGGACAAAAGGAAAACCATTTCACGGCCTAAGTACTGTCTCTTTCTGGTCAAACAAGCAGGGGTACCGGTCCTGTAGTTCACGGCATAATTTCACTAGATAAGTGTCTGGAATGGCATACACTCGCGTGTTAATTATGGTGATTTCTGAGTAGAAGGAACAGGCTTTCTTATTTTTGGTTTTCGGTACTTGATAAATTTCTATAATGCAACACCTCGCTTTTATAACAGAAATGAAATAACTAATAGAAAGGCTTCCATAAGCCACCATCCAGCTTTTGGAGGCAGCTGGTCACTGTGGGTACAAGACTGAGGACATCGAGTTCTAAACCGGGCTCCGTCACCGCCATTGGGCACGTCTCCTGGCCTTTCTGAGTTGGGTTTCATTTCTTCATCTGTCAAACTGAGACACTCGTGTGTAAGGATAAAAATCAGTCACACGTGTGAAACGCTTGCTAAGCTGTGACGCGTGATCACGGCGTTGGCTGTTGTGTTCCTGCGCAGACTGCAGAGCCTCTGTGTGATCCAGGCCCCCCAGGACTCTGAGTCACACAGCGGACTTGTCCTGCCCCTAGCTCTTCCTGGAGGTTGCGGGCCGAGACCATGTCACAGCTTCCTGCAGTCTCCGGGGTCGAAGCTGTTGCCTAGAGGAGCTAACCTTGGACCTCCGGGGGCGGACAGCCAGCTGTCTGTACCCCGGGAGCAGGCCGGTGTTAGCTTTCCTCTGTAACTGTCTTATAGCGAATTTCTGCTGTCAGGACACGCACTGCTCCCAAGTTCCAAGGTTGCCGCCCCCTCTGAAAACTCATCTCTTCGCTTTTCCGTCTCACGTCCCTTCTTTCCTCTCCTACGCACTTCACGAAGTCTGGCTTTCTCAACCACCACCGAGAGTGCTTGCTGGTGTCTGGACGGGCAGTAAACAGAGCCATTCCGTTCTGTTAGGTTCAGCCTTTGCATGCTACAACTTCGGTTATTAGTGACCAGTGCCCCGAATCTCTCATCCCGGAGAGCTTGCTGCTCCTTTGAACGCTGTGGTCCCAGAACCTGGCCACCAGATAATTGTTCCTGGACATGGTGATGGGCCCAAAGATAAGCACGCACCACAAAGGACCCTTCCTATTTTCTTGATGTCCTGTAAGTTATTAAAAGTAAACATCACTTTTGATGGGTCCCCATGAAGAAAGGACAGCAGCGATCAATTTGGCAAAGAGATAAATACATGTACAGTACCTTTTAAAGCTTCCGTTTCTATGTCTACCAGGGGCTTCCCCACGTAGGCGGTGTCGTCTGGGTTATAATACAGCTTTTTAATGACTCCATCGTAACGACTGCTGATAGTGACAGAAGCCTTATCACTCTGAACTTCACAGATGCTATCAAACTGAGACACTGTGTCTCCAACTTTCACATACCTGAAAGAAAAAGAAGTCAGACCCTGCTGCGTGGCCAGCTGTGAACACAGACGACTGTACGCGATGTAAGCGCTGTGCTGAGTTAGATCGGAACCCATCCAGTCCAGTATTCGGTCCAAGACGGTGCACCAAAGAAGGTTTCAGAAACTACAATGATGGCTTCCAGAATCTCTTCGGTGTATCTCCAAGAAATACCCAAATTATAAAAACCATTCATAGCCCTGGCTGGCGTAGCTCAGTGGATTGAGCGCGGGCTGCGAACCAAAGGGTCGCAGGTTCGATTCCCAGTCAGGGCACATGCCTGGGTTGCAGGCCAGGCCCCTAGTGGGGGCCACGTGAGAAGCAACCACACATTGATGTTTCTCTCCCTCTCTTTCTCCTTCCCTTCCCCTCTCTAAAAATAAATAAATAAATAGAATCTTAAAAAAAAAAAAAAACCATTCATAGATCTGTAATCTAAAAATGTAATTAAGCTTTCAGGTTTTCTGCTTCAGCCCCTCCTAGGAAGAAGTTCTAAATAAGTGTTTCAAATGTGTTATTTTTTTCCTTTCATTGTCTTATATTAATCTGACTCAAACTCTGAGGGAGGCCTTTTATTTCTAGAATTCGGTTTTGAATTGATATCCCCAACACACATCTTTTGTAATTCCGTGAAGTGTGGTTTGGGTCCTCTGTCTGTCTTTCTCCAATTCTTTCAGCCTGCCCTTGCATATCGATCCCTTCATCCTGTGGTCATCTGAAGTATGCTTTACCAGGCAGAGCAGGTGAGACCGCACCTGAAACACTACATACAATGTCCACTCTAATACCATTCTTGATGTACCCAGCATATTTCTGACTTACTACCATCAACTCTTCATTAACATAATTGCTGTCCGGCCATTCTTATTTCTCGTCTTCCTGTCTTAACCAGATCTTGGTCCCTCATAAAACCTCACCCGTGACAATGCAAATGAGGTCTGAAAGGACTTTGGGGGACTTCCTTTCCAGAACAGAAGGAGGACCTCTGGAATCCTGCTCCTCCAGAAAAGCTACAAGTACACTGACAAACCTCACCTCCTAGAGGTCAGTCTCTCTCTTTTTAGTTGAAATGAGGGGTGGGCGGTGAAAGGGGCTTTTGAAAAGAGGAAAAAAGCGATCCTTAATAACTGACACCGAGTAAACTTCTGTGGCGTACGCTGAGCTCTGTCACCGGCATACAGATGGGACAGTTTTACCACCTGCTCTGCTGCAAGCGCTGCATGTCGTAGGAAGAAGTTCCTCAATTTAAATAGAGTCCTGTTTACATGACTAATAACTCACCATTCTTTAACAGTTACTTCTCTGATGCCTTCCCCAATGTCTGAGAGTTTGAATTGAACAATCTGCCCCTGTTGAGCTTCAAAGAAAAAAGAGAAACTGTCTCATTAAACATGTCACATGTTGCTACGAGATGCTTTTACATCTAAAATTAGAAAATATTCCCAAGCGGATGCGGAAATTAATCCATTTGACACCTAAAAAAAGCATTTCATAATTTTTTTGTTTCTTTTTTTTCAGAGCGAGAGACAAACACTGATTTGTTGCGACCCTTACTGATGCATTCATTGCTTGATTCTGGTCTGTGCCCTGACCGGGGGGTGAACCTGCAATCTCGGCTTATCGGGATGACACTCCGACCCATCCAGCAACCTGACCAGGGCCAGGTCATAATCATCATTCATAACTGTCAGAGATTTTAATAAATTAGTCGGGGACACAGACCCACTGTCGCTGCCACAGAACTGGCTTTTTCCAACTTTCAAAAGAACGCTCTTTTACAAGGGTATGGAAGACCTCCGACAAATGAGATTTTGGAACAGTTACAACGAACAGACTATGAAACATGACATTGTCCTAAGGGAGACCGCACTGGGTCCCTTTGCTTCATGTTGTAAAACTGAAATAGCCATTAACGGCCTGCTTTTAGAGCTCTTCTGACTTTGTATTTTGACTTCATACTCTCATTCTTAGTGGTTCAAGGTCAGGCAGATGCCTTAGTAGAAAACTCAAAGAAAAATTCTGAGTTGCCCAAACTGTTCTGCCAATTTATCATTAAATTTGAATCTTTTCTGCTTCCACTTTTTAACCCTTTTGAAATTGCTACCCCCTTTTTATAACACTTGGATGCCAATGATACTTTATGGTAATTATTCCCCAGAAAGTAAGTATTTTTGTTAACAAATGGCTCTGAACTGATTCAAGAGTATGCTTCTATTTTTAGACTGTTCATAATGATAACTGCTTATAAAATACACAAGTGGACTAAGGTGGCAAATTTTTCTTTACTAAATATAAGGAGGTAAGTTAGCAGTAAAGAAATACAGAATGGATCGTCCATATGGGGGCCTTGGGGGCCTCTTCTTTCCTTTGTAGTAAGTTGGGCCCTCTCTCGGCTTGCTGCTATAGTATAAATTGGAGCCTTTCCAAAAAATAGTTGGTATTAAGTATCAAGAGCCTTTTAAAACGTCCTTACCTTTGAGTCAGCAAGTAATTCTACTTTTAAGACTTTTTTTGCCCAAAGGCAGAGAGAGGCACATAAAATCTGCGCTCGGGAATGGTTACGTGGAGTTACGGCGAAGAACCGGAAACCGACCCAAGTAACTGGAAACTCACAAGGAGAAGCATTAGGGCATCTCCGTGCCAAGCCGTGTTATGCAAGGCACAGCATGTGCAACAGCACGAAAGGTGACAGCGTGCAGTGCAGCAGCGTTGGGGAGTGACAGACAGTTCTGCATGGCAAGGAACCGGCCGAGGCTTAAAGGACTTTCTGTGCCCAGCCAAGGCCAGGTGTTTGGAACTTACCCTAAAGGTACTCAGGAGCCAGGAGTAAACAAACATGCTTAGAAAAATCTTTGTAGCTGCCCCCATGAGGGCTAAATCGATGCTGGCCTAGGACTGGCTCTGAGCAAGAGAATACAGCAGAAGTGCCAGTATGTAAATGTTGCAGCCCGGGGCCTCAAAAGACCTCCCACTTTCTGTCCCATGTGTCCTGGAACGCTCGCTGCCTTGCAACAGGTTGTTCAGTGTTCCCTGTAAGGGAACTACCTGGGGGAGGATGAGAGAGGCCACGTGGTGCGGAGATGAGATGCCGCAGCCACAGACCAGCACCCACGGTTAGATGCGTGAGCGAGGCACCGTGGACCCTGCAGCCCAGGGGATCCTCTGGCCGAATGCGGTCTCAGTGGTGAGCCAGGCCAATGTCCAGAATCCTGGCCAATGATACATCACAGCAGCTTTAAGCCGCTCAGTCATGGGAAGGGTTGTTATTCAGCACTAATTTACTGAGAGAAAGTCCTGTCTGCGATTTTCTATAATTTTAGGAGAAAATTCTCTGTGGCAAATAAAGTCAGAAATGGGGTGGCGGAGAGAACAGTGAGGGGGCCACTGCGGGGGCAGAAACTGAAGTAGGAAGCAATATATTTTTGAAGCTGTCTGAAAAGGAGAAGACAGATTTAAGAAACATGTAAGATGCAAAATCCATAGACCCCCGATGATTCAATTTGAGGGGAGACAGGAACTGGGACGGCTCCAGGTTTCCAACCTAACTGATCGCTAGGTTAGGGACCATCGGAAGAGAGCGCACCCCAGCACCGAGGGCGGTGCTGGGCACACAGCAGGTGGTCAGTAACCGTCTGTGTTCAGTGAATTGATTCTGCCAACAATACAAAGGGCCAGACACTACAACTGCTCCCATCTTCCAGATGATGGCACGGAAGGACGTGAAGTGACTTGCTTCAGGTTGCGCAGACAGCGACTGCTAGGTCAGGAACCCAACGCTCAGGGCAGCTGCTTCGACTCGAGCTCGAGCAGCCTCTCTTCTCTAAGAGAAGATCAGCTTTTGAAAATAAAAATCTTGACTCCCCTTTCATTGTTAGCACAGACTAAGGCAGCTCACATGTGGAGGTTGTTGATGTAACGGAAGTCCTGGGCTTTTTATCAGGGCTCTAAAAGAACACCAGGAAGAAGACAGTGTTCGAGTTCTTACACGTGTTCTTGTTTGAGGGCTTGCAGCCTCCAGCTCTTCGCGGAGTGAAGAAAGCGTTGGGGAAGGGCAGCTCAATGGTGACAGCCGGGGGACGTTCTCCGTAGGAGCGCGCCAGGCTGGTTTCGTCACACCACCCAGCGGAACGAGGCCGTGCCTCCTCCAACAAACAGCACTGCAGGGAGTGCGAGGGCGCAGACCATGATGGCAGCCACCTCCCCGGACGAGAAAGTCCTCTCCATGCTGACTGCCGCTCTCAGATGAGTCAGATGATAACGGACGGGTGGCCCAAGACGACCATGCCCGACAGGGTGACGGCGCAAGTATCCCGAGCAAGCGTGTGAGAGGGGAGTGGGGCGCAGGTGAGGCGCGGAGAAAATAAGAAATGGATAGATGTGGAGAGAGCAAGGAGGGCCAGGCTAGAGATAAAAGGTCCACTTTTACCCTGGCTGGTATGCCTCGGTGGATTGAGTGCTGGCCTGTGAACCCGAAGGTAGCCAGTTCGATTCCCGGTTGGAGCACATGCCTGGGTTGTAGGCCAGGTCCCCAGCCGGGCCCATGTGCGAGGCAACCAATCAGTGTATCTGTCACACATGGGTGTTTCTCTCCTCTCTTTCTCCCTCCCTTCCTCTTTCTAAAAATAATCTTCAAAAAAAAGGCAGCATTTTTTTACTTTTCTTCGTGTATAATCATTTAACATAAACTACTGAGTAAAATACAAAACATTATTTTATATCAACTATTTTGATCATACTCACCAGCAGTTGTTTTCAGCAATCGATGAGGATGACTATACTTGAATGAAGGATAACCAATGAAACACACATATTTTGGCGGCGAAGCATGAACATTATTACATGTTTGAAAGTAGCGAACACAAACCTAGAGGTGAAGAAAACAAAAGTAAAAGCTTTGATAAATGATCTTAATGGCTTCTCTCTGGAAGTACATGTTGCATTCCAAGTCTTCTAAAAGCAGGACATTCGTTATCACAATACACACAATATGAAATGATCGAGGTCCAAACCACAGTGGCCTCAGTGACGGGAAGACAAATATCAGGAAGCTGGTGGCAGAGAAGCCAAGGGTGGCAGCTGTCACAGGAGGGAGGCCAGTACCTAGCAAGGTGCTGCTGAGGACAGCTACTTCCGCCTCTTTCACAAATACCAAGTTACGTGGCATTCTCTGGTCTGACCACCGAGGCCCCTCCTGTGTGGTCCTGGAGCTGTATGCCCTTGTCCCATCAGAGCACTTTCCCCCTCATTGCTTTTAGACAGGAAGGGAGAGACATCGATGCGGGAGAGAGAAATATTGGTGCAAGAGGAAAGCATCGATCAGTTGCTTCCCATATGTGCCTAGGCCAGGATGGTGTGCGCCCCAACTGGGGATCGAACCCGCAACCTAGATATGCGCCCTGATGGGGAACTGAACCTGCAGCCTTTCGGTTACAGGACGATGCTCGCTCCAACCAACAGAGCCACATCGGCCAGGGGACATCATAGCACTTTTATGCTGGGCTGTACTTGCTTGTCTAATGTCTGTCTCTCTCTCTCTCTGTCCTTCACCACAAGGCTGTAATAAACCTCTGAGCGGGCAGGGATGGTGGCTGTGTTGTTCATATTTGCATCCTCAATGCCTAGCACAATAGCTGGTGTGTGTTAGGCTCTGGAAAGGCTTTGTAAGATTAGGAGTCAACCACTGTAGAAAGATCTGGGGGAGAGGGGACCCAGAGTGACCACTGTAGAAAGATCTAGGGGAGAGGGGACCCAGAGCGTAAAAAACGCCATGCAAATCGGATGGAACACTGCAGTTACGGGTTGTGAATTGTTTAGTGCTAAACAACTGTGAAAGTGGGAGATCTCAAGGGAGATGGTGGTGGGTCAGAGCTCCGGTGAGAAAAGTTTGGAAAGACTGGTGCAGACGTGGGAGACAAGTACACGTCCAAGAAGTGAAGCTTGAGCAAGCGTCCCTGCTGCTGGGGGCAAGCGCCCATGGAGTTACGCTTTGCTCGAAGGGTCTCTTCTACACGGCGGTAAATTCCGTATGGGCAGGCGTCGTAGTATCGCGTCTGGCACCCACTGGGCGCCCCGTAAATGCTGAGTGACTGTACACCTCCGTATCCCTAGTGCCTGTCACACTGCCCGGCACCCAGATGCTGCTCCATGAAAGGCCAGCTGGGCTTCGGGCCGTAGATGGAGCGGGAGGGCGACCGAATCACGACAGGTGCGCGCCCAGGTAAGGGGAGGAGTGGGTGTCCGGAGGGGTCGGTTCACCACCTTCTCTGCCCTTCGTTTTGCGTACGTCCCTACACCTCTCCATCACGCGTGCCCGGTACGCGCGGCGCTCGGGGGACAAACGAACACACCTCTCCCGGATGACTGCGGACAACTCACTCCTTCCCGAGCTCAGCTCGGCCCCAGTCTGCTTACCCGCCGACCAACACTCTGGCTCCAGATCCTCAGCACGCGCACTGCGGCCATCTTACTCCGGAAATGACAGCCGCTCCGTGGTGGGAGGTGTGGGCTCTGCCCAGACACCTATTGGTAGCTGGGAAACGCGCCCCCCTGAGCGACCAATGAGAGCGAAAGAGCCGCCCACCAGACAGCCAATCAGGGAGTGGGGCGGGGCAGGAGTGCTGTTGGGTGGAGGTCTGGGAGCCCACCCAGAGGTAAGAGCTCGAAGAGGGGGGGCGAGTGGGAAGGAGGGCCGCCCAAACTTAATTTAGGGGACAATGTGGAACGTGTGCACCAACGGTGATCTTTGCAGTCCCTGCAGTGGGGGGAAATAGTGTTAAGAGAACACAAAGGGCCCTGGCTGGTGTGGCTCAGTGGATTGAGTCGCCGGACCCAAGGGTCTTGGGATCTATTCCCAGTCAGGACGCATGCCTGGGTTGCTGGCCAGTCCCGGTTGGGGGCGTGCGAGAGGCAACCACACACTCGTGTTTCTCTCCCTCTCTTTCTCCCTCCCTTCCCCCTCTCTAAAAATAAATAAATAAAATCTTTCCGGGGGGGGGGTGGAGAACACAAAGGAAAGGCACTTACCTGGAGAAAGTTAGGTGACACAAGACCTGAGGATGAGTAGGAAGCTACCTGGTGTCTACAGCTTGTACCTGTTGTAACCGCCTTGATTACTTGTAATATTTTCCAATCATTGGCATTCGTTACACCCATCAAGAGTTCTTGACTATTGGAATGGACTTTTCCATTCGTTTCCATAGAAGGTGAACAAGGTTACCCTAATGTCTAAAATAAACATGTTACTTACATGAGCTTTCCTTCTTAGTGTTGTCTGGTGCAACCACCCAGCACATGCAATATAAGTCGGAGACATATAAACTTGATTTATTTGCCTCTTAAATGTCAAGTTTGGAACCAGTAAAGAAAAGAGCAGAGACTGCCTATCACTCTTCCAGGATGACATTGATCTCTTCTTGCCTCTGTCAGGGGCATGAAAATCTGCACAGATTGTCTGAAGAATTACGGGGAGTGGGGAGGGGACTGGAGCAAAGAGAACATTATAATCCTCAATATTGAAGATTACTGGCTGTGAAACAAAATCTCAGTTTTTTCACAAATACACTCTCTGGTATTATCCAAACTCACTCTTCTTTTTTGCCTTATTTGCCTCTCAGTGCATTTCATACACACACACCCTAATGTAAGCAATACATCTAAATCATTACCTTTATAAGAAAAGCTGAGATAGTTAAAACTTTAATTTTTTAACTTCCCCGCCAACAAAGCATTTTATAGGCACTGTTAACATACTTGATAATACTGCACTCATGTGTTTATATAAAAAGATAAAGTAGCTGTGCCTTGAAAGTGAATTTTTTTCTTCCTAGGGTCGCTATACCACCTTCTTCCTCTTAAAGTTCCTTTTAACTCTATCTTCTCCCAAGAAAATATCTAGTTTATTTCCTTGTATTACCCTCTTTTTACCTCAATGGATTACTGCTTCCAAATTTAGTACTGTTTCCTTTTTTTTTCTTCCAAAATCTGGGGACATGCCACCTATTCACTAGTTGTTCCTTTCACTCAAAAGAGATGACTCATTTCATCTCTTTGGTAATGAATAAAAATGATTATGACCCAGCAATTCCACTCCTAGGTGTCTTCCCAAGAGAAGTGGAAACATACGTTTACACAAAGGCTAGCACAAGAATAATTGTAACAGCATTGTTCATAAGAGCCAAAAACTAGAAACAGCCCAAATGTCCTTCAACAGGAGAATGGATAAGCAAAATGTGGTATATCCATATAATGGAACATTATTCATCCTTAACAATGACCTGAAGTACTGATACACGCCTTTAACATGGATGAACCCGAGTTTAATGCTAAGTCAAAGAAGCCAGATCCGAAAGTGCACATATTGCATTCTCGATTTTTTTCTCCTAGTGCCTGTGCACGAGTTTCTTTAGGGCAGTGCTTTTTAGACTGTAATGAACATTCATATCAGCTGGGGGTCTCATTAACATGTAGATTCCAATTCCACCCAACTGGGTAGGTCCTGAGCTTCTGCATTTGTAACAGGTTCTAGGTGATACCGATGCTATTGGTCGGTTACATTTTGATTAGTAAGGTAAGAATATATACCTAAATATGGAATTGTTGAGACAAGGGTTATGTGTGTCTTTAACCAAGATAATAAGGAACTGCCAGACTATTTTCAAAAGTGGCTGTATCATTTTACATGTGTCTCACGAGAGAAAAAGAAATAATAGTAGTCTACACCAGGGCACACGCATTCCGAGGGACAGGCCGCAGGGAAGACGCACCGGACCAGCCCAGGAGGTCGGTGCATTGCGGGGTTCGGCCCCTCCTTGCATCTCAGTTCTAAGGGTCTCCAGCTCTGGGTCCCGGGGCTGGTCCAGAAAACAGAGATAAGCACGGATGTTTGCATAAGCCTGCCAGACAACCGGAGGAGCCGGCGACAGAGGAGACGAAGGCTTCTGCATCCCGCGGGCACTGCAGTTTGTGTGCAGCGCACGGGTCTTGGGGACACACCCCCTGCCGCGTTCCGGGACGCAGCCCTGACGCTGCCGCAACGTCTGCGGAGCCAGGGATTTGCTGCGATTTTGTCCACCCTGCCCGGCCGAGCTGCGCGCATGCGCACTGGCCGCCGCGGGCGTGCGGACCCAGTTTCTCCAGCCGAGTGTCCCGCGTGGTTTCCGTGGAATCGGGTTCTCGGGGATCCAACGTTTCTCCGCTGGATCCGCCCGGCCCCCGCGGGCCCGAGCGAGGACCGCTTTCGGAGCTGCGAGGCGGGAGCCCGCGCGCCCTTGTCGCCGCACTCGGGCGGAGGCTGTGTGTCCACGGGCCGGGCCCCAGGGCGCCCCCGATGGCGGGGCCGCAGGTGGAGGTGGACGGAGGGGTCCTGGAAGGGGTGAGTGCGGGGCGGAGGCCGTGGGGTGGGAGTGTGGTGGGGGACGCTCTGTGGTCTCACGTTCCCTTTTCCCTCCGCCCCGCACCCTGGGCAGGGCGGCCAGATCCTGAGGGTGTCCACGGCTCTGAGCTGTCTCCTGGGCGTGCCCTTGCGTGTGCACAAGATCCGAGCCGGCCGCAGCACGCCGGGCCTGCGGTAATTGGGCGCTGGGGGCGGGGCCTGGGGACTGGGCGGGGGTCTACCCGGATGGGCCGTGGAAAACGGGCCCTGGGGCCTTGGAGAGGGCGTGGGGCTGGGGACTCAGGAGCCCCCGCAGTGATGCTGAGAAAATAGGGCTGCAGGATCCCCAGGGTGCAGCGCTCCAGCCTGGGCTGTTGGCTGTGGCCTGGATTGGGCGGTCTTGAAACCCTCCAGGGGCAAGTTTGGGCCCCTGTTTGCCCTGGCTAGAATTGTCTCATTTCCTAAAGACCCAGCTTTTAAAATGTTTGCCCACCTCATCGGGCATTCCAACCACCTGGAGAGCTCGGAGCAGCGGGCAAGACCGATCAGGGCAGATGGGCTTCTGGAGCCTGAGGCAACCCCACTTCTTAACCAGCCGTTCTCTGCTGCCGCTTGTTCGTTTTGGAATCGTAGACCAGGAAAGGACCAGAGCTGTGCCAGTCCGCTTTCATTCAGCCCTGTAGGAAGCTGTGACTAGGCCCCGAACAATGGGCTGTGGACAAGGGGAAAACGTTGGCGCTTAACCTTGTTTCTTCCGTCTGGGAAGCTAGGCGTGCCCCAGATGAGGTTCAGGTATACGCACCTGTTAGAAGAGGACCCAGGTTGAAGCCAAACTGGTTCCTTTGTAGGTATTTTGTATACAGCCTGTTTGTGTACAGTCCATGGTAGCTCAGCCATCTCTTAGCCTTTTATTTCACCCACAATCCGTTTTGAAATTACTGGCTGACAAGCAGTTAGTGATGTGGTGAACATTCGCTACCTTTGCCCCAGTTGTTCGCAGCAGCCCCTTTGGCCTGGAGGGAAGTCCAGTTCCTGAAGGCTGTGTTAGGGACTTCAGCACTTTGCTGGGGCTGCCACAGCAACATACCGCAGACTGGGTGGCCTAGACAACAGAACTTCATTTCCTCGCAGTTCTGGAGGCTGGAGGTCTACGATCCAGGCGCTGGCAGGGTTGGTTTCCTCCGAGGCCCGTAAGGGAGGCTGCTGTCTCAGGATTCTCTCCCTGGCCACCCCCTGGCTGCTGTTCACGAGGCCATCCTTCTGGGCCTACACATCCCGGTGTCTCCCTGGGGGTACCAGTCTCCTCTTTCTAATATAAGGACACCAGTGAGAACGGATTATCACCCTAACTGCCTCTTTAACCTTAATCTCCTCCTTGAAGGTCTGGCTCCAAATTCAGTCACATTCTGAGATGCTGGCTGTCAGGGCTTCAGCGTATGAATCTTGGGGGAACATGCGCCTTAGATTATTCAGGAAAGTGCAAGCGAGAGGGCTGGCACTTAGGTAGCTTTGTTACTTTTCCTCTTTGCACACTTTACACCGGCGATGCATTTATAGCTGAAGGTCTGGAAGGATCCCTTAACACGGTCCCTACTAGCAGCTTGTCCAGGTGCATAAAACCCCAGGGAAGCTCAGACGCTGAAGGTTTCACGGCAGTTCCGGTGGTCAGAGCTTGCCTTTCTCGTGCCCCTGCACCTTTGTAACTGAGTCACAGATGGGGGGGACATGCAGTCTGGGTGACACGTTTTGACGCAGTTTTATGACCTGAAGGCCTCAGCATTTATCTGGACTGGAAATGGTTCGAGATCTGTGTGATGGGCAACTGGACGGGGCAGAAATCGGCTCCACGGAGATCACGTTCACGCCAGGGAAGATCAGAGGCGGGACCCACACGGCAGATACGAAGACCGCAGGGTACGAGGCGCTTCCTGCCCCTTTGGGCCGGGCTTCGGAGTTAGACCGGGGCTCAAGGGCGGGTCCTGCCCTTGACACGTGGCTTAACCTCTCTGAGCTCTAGTTTCCTACCTTTCCAAATGCAGATAAAACACTTACCTTTTAGAGTTTGAGACATTTGGGGTACTTCATTGTTGATTAATTGTAGCTATTAGTATATTGAGAATTTTCTCATATGTATAGTCTGGCATATTTGTTTCCTTTTCATTATGATAAATGATATATCTGAAAATGACTGTTTTCATGCTTTGTAGTCACAGTAGTCTTTGCATTGTAGTATATTTCGTTCTCGGCTTATAGCTGATTATGAATCGTACTGCTTTTAGTTGGGGTATGATCTTGGTTGTCTTTGTTCCCATTGGGAAACTGGATGTATAACCATTACATGGAGGGCCGCTTTCATTTACGATGAAATACGGTCTTTCAGACGGAGGCTGTCATTGGTCGCTGACGTGGTTTTTACCGTTAAACGTGGGGGCATGTACCTGCCTTCGCAGTTGTCTGGGCTTCTGCCCACCGTGATGTGTAAACGCCACTGTCCCGTGGCTCCGAGAGGCATGCCCAGCTAAGCCTGCTCTGCCTCCCCCCAGGAGCGTCTGCCTCTTGCTGCAGGTGTCCATGCCCTGCGTGCTTTTCGCTGCGTCCCCATCGGAGCTGCGTCTGAGAGGCGGGACCAACGCGGAGATGGCCCCGCAGATCGATTACACGACCACGGTGAGAGCCGCGGAGGTTGTTGACAAACCAGGAGGAGCGGGCACGTTCTCCGTTTCCATGGGCCCCAAGCGGTTTTGTGGGCGCGCCTGCGGGGTTCTTCGTGGCGGGATCCTGTGTTCTCTAGATTCCGGGCTGTAGCGTAGATGTGTTCATGGTGAATTCTTTAAAAACACCAAGTGTAATTATTATATGAGGTCCGTTACTTTTTATAGAAACCAGTTCTTTTATAAATACAGGAATTACGATTGGGAAGAAAAACCTCCCAACAAGAGTTCAATTCCACGTCTCACCAGGGTTGGCGAGGATGCGGGGAAATCGGTGCCCTCGTCCACTGTCACTGGGAACCCAGCAGGGTGTGGCCCCTATGGAGACTAGTACGCAGGTTCCTCAAAAACATCAAACATAAATTCTCCATAGGATCTAGTAATCCTGCTTCTGGGTATCAATCCAAAAGGAATGATGAGTTAAGATCTCAAAGAGATATCAGCATTCCTGTGTTCATTGGGGTACTATACTTCATGGCCAATGCGAGGGTGGGATAGAGTCCTGTTCACCGGAACCCCCTAATTTCTGATGGTATGTTACTTTGGGGAGGGTGGGGGTATACCGGCCTCTGGGGTAAAGTGACCGTTGGGATCCGTTGAGCTGTGAGTTTTATTTTCACTGGACAGACCTGCACAGTCCCGAAAAAGTGAACCTTTAATTATAGCCACGTGCCACTTACTTTATTCGAAAACTGGAACTAGCCTCCACATTTTTATTTCTTTTTCTAGTCTCTCATAAGTAGCTCAGTGCAGAGCACTTGGGGTTATAGATATACTAGTCGAATCAGTGATTGTTGGTTGTTGAGGTAACAGTGATTTGATCTTTCAGGTTTTCAAGCCCATTGTTGAAAAATTTGGTTTCAAGTTTAATTGTGACATTAAAATGCGGTAAGTTACTTATTTCTTGGCCGTTTGCGGGGAAGACCGTGGGAAAGGGACCTTAGAGAGCTCTCGTCCGGGAGCCCCCTTACCTTACGTTTCCTGTAGGAAATAATTCTGCTTTGTGGTTTGGAGAGAGAAAACAGCTGCCGGGGACAGTCCCCTTCTTTGGAGGAGAAAGACCTGCAAGGGAATTCGCGTCTAGTGCTCCCGACGCTCGGCTCTGGTTGAACAACCTACTGTGTGCCGGCCTCGGGACGAGGACTGCAGGGCCGTACCAGGCGCTCTGCCCCCCGTGCAGGCAGAGTGGTGGTCCTAAGGCAAAGGCCACGTTTCCGGCTGTGGCATCTGCGTGCTGTGCAGTCTCGTGGTCCCCTTTCACCACCCCACGTATTCCGGTGGCCTGATTGCCGGCTACTCCGTAGACATCCTGGTGCCTTTGGACTTCCACGTCTTTGTAGAGGCGTTTCCTCCCCGGCTCTACGAAAAATTGGAAATCCCGTGTTTTGTCTGAATGAAACGTAATTTCTCGCGTGGCTCGTCCGTGAGCCCGTCCCTGCACCTCCGACGTAGTTTTCCATACGGCCGACTTGTGTGCTGGCGGGCAGTGTGGGGCGCCATCTGCCTCCTGGGTGGGGAGCCCCTCCCGGACTCCCCTGCGTGTTCGCAGCATCTGCTGTGGAATCGACGGCGCTGAGAATTGGAGTTTGATTTTATTGGCGTTCAGCCACTTTAATGTGTTGACTGAGCATCTTCCACGTGCCAGGCATTGTTCCGAGCACAGGAGTGTGGCGGGAACAAGACAACGTCCTGCATCGAGGAACTTTTGTTCTGGAAAAAGCCCTGTCAAGCAGAGCTTCCTGCATTGCGGGGAGTGTCCCCGTTCTGTCCCCCTATCTGTCTAGCACAGCAGTCCCTTGCCACCTGTGGCTGTTGAGCCCTTGAAATGTGGCTAGTGCAACTCGGGAGCTGAGTCTCAAATTTTATTTCATGTAAATGGTCACTTGGAGATTGGGGCTATCATGCTGGGCGGTACAGATGCAAAAGGTTATTCGGAAATTTCAAAGGTCAATTACATGCGTGCATGTCATTCACGTGCTCTCTTATGGCACAGATTGAGCTTTGTTTTTGTCATGCAATCAGCTTATGTGAGTGTTTGTTATACTTTTTATAGGGGCTACTACCCAAAGGGGGGTGGTGAAGTGATGGTCCAGATGTCACCAGTTAAACAACTGAACCCCATAAATTTAACTGACCGTGGCTCCGTGACTAAGATACACGGAAGAGCGTTTGTGGCTGGCGTCTTGCCATTTAAAGTGAGTTGTCTAGATGTTCTTAGAAGCATAGGTGTGTCTCAATAAGTGCTACATCCTCTACAGTTTGAAATTACTGAAAGAACTTAATCTTTAAATAAATCTTTTTATTCAAAGTTTTTTTCCTTAAAATCCTGTGCTCTTGAGCCATGAAAATCAAATTTTCATACAATGCGTGTAAAAGTTATTTTGCCTTGGAAGGCATGAAAACCATTGTCAAAATAACCATTGACTTCTTTCCCTCCGTTTTTCCGTTTTGCCAAAACAGATGGCGAAGGACATGGCGGCGGCGGCGGTGAGGTGCCTCCGGAAGGAGTTCCGGGACCTGTACGTGAACATCCAGCCCGTCCAGGAGTCGGGGGACCAGGCCTTTGGCAACGGCAGTGGCATCGTGTACGACTCTGTGCTTTCTCCTGCGTGCTGGTTGAGAGCCCTGACATAACAACGGTCATCTTTAAACGCAAGATTTGTAGTTTCTCTTTGTTTAAAAAGAAGATCTACAGGGTCCAGCAGAAGGAAGGCCTGCTGGAGTGTGTTTGGTGGGGTAATAATAGGGGTGTAAGAATTTATAGTTTTAATCTGAACATTGCCCCTAAAATGTCGTGTGGTGTGCTCGAGTGTGATACTGTTAGGTTACAGAATCACATGCTTATGATTTTGTAATAAAAGAGTTTGTAATAAAGCAGGGGCGTTATTTGTGCTGGACCCTGTATTTTGAAGGGCATTTATACCTAAAACAATTGTACAGTAAGTTCAGATGATTATTTTATTCTGAGTTTTTTCCCAAGGATGGTTTGCCTTTATTACGTTGTAAGAGCCCTCTTGTCTACATATTCAACTTCAACTTGATTCGAAGCAGAAGTTAGCCTTTGAAGCTGATCCTCAGAGGAATGTTTCCTGTTTACAAGCAAATGTTTCCAGCTTATAAGCAAATAGTAGATATGGCAACAATCTTTTGGAAAAGAAATACAACTATTAGATCAATCCAATTAGGAGTTACTGATTTAAGTGCTAGAGAAATACTTTAATTGATGCTTTTGAAGTATGAAAGTACCCTTTGTGGGTATCTAAATTTTAAAGTCTCTGTTTTAGAGTGTCTGTTAAAGGGTTTAAAGTAAATGCGTGCCGTACGTATAATAATACTATCTAAAAACTACCAAACAAAACCGCACATCTCTATAGAAAGACCTTTCACTTTGAGGTAATCATAGGATAGTTTATAGTACAGCCTGGTTGTGAAACGGTACCCCTTAGTGCTGGACAGCACTTCGGGGAGCGCTGCCCCTTAACCTGTGAGTGGAGTAGAATCTGGGGCGACTTTCTGCCTGAAGGGCTGAGGGACACTGAGGCCTCGATGAAGCTCTTTGCGTGAACAATTTCGCTTTTGCGACATTCTAGCCAGATCTAATTCTTCGTGTTCAACAGTCAGTATTCTGCATCGTATTTGCACGTGACTTTAGAGTGTTACGGCAAAGGTGGTGATACTTCCTTCTTCCTGCGCAGCATCACTGCGGAGACGTCCACGGGCTGTCTGCTGGCTGGCTCGTCGCTCGGTAAACGAGGTACAGACAAACGAAGGGGGTCCACTCGTCCCAGCAATGGGCGACAGGTTAAGGAGGATATGGTTAACTGATCCTGTTTTAGGGTCAATGGAATTTTCAGTCTTTCCCCTAACTTCATACTTTGAAAGGTGTCAAGCCCACAGAAAGGCTGAATGACCAGTGAACGTCCACCCACTGCCCTCCCTGATCCACGAACAGTGGACACTGAGCAGCAGGGTACGTGGGTTTCTGAAGCACCTCAGTGGAAGGTGCTGGAATACTGAAGACTGCGGTGCGTGCATCCAAAGGCAGCACCTGCGTGGTCACGGCGCCGTTTTTACGCCCAAAGAATGTGACCGTCGTCTTCGGATACAGCCAGTTGCCTCCAAAATACTCTTGAGATAAAGCAATGTGGGATGTTTCTTTTTGAGCACACAGAGCATTTGGTGGTCGTGTCTGTTAAAGCTTCTTTTTTTTTACTACAGAATAGTCTCGCCACCGTTTTTTCCTTTAATGATACTGGCATTTTGAAAAGTCCAAGCCATTGTCTCATAAGATTTCCCACAGTTTGGGTTTGCTTGATTGTTTCATGATCAGATATAATATTTGCATATGCTAGGCGCTCAGAAGATTATATAAAACTCTTATCCTAAACGTTGCACTGGGCGAGTTGAGAGCCCTAACAATGGTTGAATCAGTGCCAACGGGGACACATTAATTCAAGTTTTGGCCTCTCAGTTAGCTCTTTCGCATTGTGCCTGTCGTAGGTGTAAACGCAGACAAGGTTGGAATTGAAGCCGCTGAAATGCTCTTAGCAAACCTTCGACACGGTGGCGCCGTGGACGAGTATCTGCAAGACCAGGTAAAACCTCAGCCTGTTAGATCTGAATATGTGGTAGTTGGACTGAATGTGCATTTTCCTCACTGACTTTCTCACGCTGGCTGGCGTGTTGCACTTCGGTTGGTTATTAAAGAATGGTTCTAGGATTTGTATTTCCTCGGGTTCCAGACCACACCTTCCGGGATGCAGCCACAGCGTTTGGCACAGTGGGCCGCCCCTCCTCCCTGAGTGCTCCCTTCCCGGGGTGTCTGCCACGCCGTCAGCTTCCTGTCTCACCGGTCCCCTGTTCCAGGCTCTTTGCTAGTTTGTCATTGTTGCCGCTTTCATCTTGCCCACTTCCAACCGTCGGAGCGCCCCTGGCGCAGGCACACCGCTCTTCCCTGTGTCCGCGGGCCGCCCCTCCGCCGTCCGCCCCGGCTCGCGGGCTCTGTCCGCAGGCCGACAGCTCCCGGATCCGCCTCGCCAGCCCAGACCTTTCCCCTCCTCGCCTCCTACGCCTGGCAGCCTCTCCCCTCAACCCTAACGCGTCTGCTCACACCGAGAGATGCTGAGCCTGTTCCCAGATAACCTCTCTGTCTGGTCCACCGCCTCGGTACATTTTTCTTTCTGCTGCTGCACTTTTCTCTCCTTGACCTCAAGTCCGTGGTCTATGTGTACAAATGTGTTCTTTAAGGTTTCTTAGCCAGTTTCTTAAGGCAGTTTCCCTTATTTCTAGTCTCTTCCTTCTTGCCCAGGTCTACTCCACACTCAACGTATTTCTGTATTAGCATATTGTTTAACCCATTAAATGCTTGTAATTTTAGAGAGTGGAAGAAGCTTGTCATATTATATATGCCAGCTTGTACAAGTAGTCTATCTGATGGAATATGTTAACTTTAACTCCCTATTTTATTCTTAAACATTAATTTTAAAAACTCTCTGTCGAGGACTGTTCAGTGTTTCTGTGCAACACTACGGCCTTTGGGTGACACGGATTTTCTGAAATCTTCTTAGGACTTCTGGAAACCGAAAGAAATAGAAATTCTTTTAGCTACTTTGATTCCTAGTTGTTTTTGTATGGAAAGTGATAGAATTTTAACTCCATCTCAGTGACTCTGTGAGATGTCTCTTCTTCCTTCTGTTTTCCAATAGCTGATCATTTTCATGGCGTTAGCCAGTGGCGTTTCCAGAATAAAAACAGGACCAGTCACGCTGCACACAAAAACGGCTATTCATTTTGCTGAACAGCTGGCAAAGGTGAGTATGCCATCCAGAAGGAGTAATTGATTTTCCTTGTAGCCAGGGTTGGGTCCAGTCTGAATAAACAGAAACCTGGTAGCAGTCATAGTTGCTGTCCCTCATGGACACTCCTGTGTGGCAGACACCGAGCTAGCTACCTTGGCTGTGTCACCGGGTCTCGGCCACGGTAGGCATCTGTCTGCTCTCATTCCCATTCCCCACGTAAGTAAGGTGAGGCAGAGGGAGGGAAGCAACTGCTAAGAGGTCAAGGTTTCTCGGGGGCAGAGCTGGGCTTTGAGCAAACCCAGGAAAGCTCAGCTCAAAGCCCGCCTGTGGCGTTGCCCCGCCCAGGAAGCAAAGATGTTTCCATGGGAACCAGGAAATCAAATTGCAGGCACTTGTCCTTGGCTGTAAACTTAAGTATTTGTATAACATTCTAGACGCTGCATTTTGCCGCGCAGAACGCACTCCTGTGTGTAATGCGCACCCGCGCTTTGGGCCCAAACTTCCAGGAAAAAAAATCTTTCGTTTTAGTTATTTAATTCAACTTTTTATTTATTTATGTTTAGATACTTGTTTTTTTTTTTTTTGTATTATAAAGGAATTTTAACATTTATTTTTAACGTATCATGGTACAAGAAATTTTATATAACAAATAATTACAAAACACAAGAACAGAGACAAGGTATTTCAGGCCCTGCCCATGTATAATGCGTATCCTTATTTTTCCCTCAAAAATTTCGGGGGAAAAATATGCATTATACATGGCAAAATATGGTATTTTACTTTCTTGTGCTTTTATTGGTAGAATAGAACACTTGCTGATATTTTAACATTTACTAGTCCTCTTAACTTCATCTGAAATCAATGATTTCTATATAGGAAATTTGGAAAATAGAGAAAAAATACTTGCCCATAATTCTCCTTGCTAGTAAAACCACTGTTGACGTTTAAGTATTTTTCTGTTCTCTTAAAACTGTCTGTATTTTTTACAATTGATGCATGCAGCTTCATTTCTTGCCTTTTTCAGTAACAGGTAGCATATTTCCATTTTACGATAGTCTTTATAATGTAATTTTGTAAGATAAAATGTATAACTCAATTGTATGAAGAAAGGTGCTGACCTTAAACATTTTTAAAAATTATAAAAGTCATGCGTACTAGTTAACTTGATACTTGACAAGATAAAAAGATGCATAAATGCTTCGGTGCCACCATGTTTTAGAAAAATTTAGGAAGTGGGTAGTGGGGGGCATTGTCGTTAACAACTGAGAGGTAAAAATTGATTATTTGCTTACGACGCACTCCCGGGGGGGCTCTGATTCGGGGGGGTTATGGAGTGGGCCCAGGCTGCTTGTTTTCACCCCACTCCACAGGCTGGCATGCCGCTCTCGGAGAACCCTGGTTCTGGAGCAAACTATGCTATGTCTAGGCTGCTGAACTTGTCATGACACATTCGCTCTTTCTGCTCTAGCTTCCTCAGTAAAAGGAGTTTGATATTAACCACCTGCTTATGTAAGCCGGAATTACGGGCTTATTCCTACTATATTCTATGCTAACTGCTCTTCCGGTTTCAGGCTAAATTTACTGTGAAGAAATCAGAAGATGAAGAAGATGCTTCTAAAGATGCCTATATTATCGAGTGCCAAGGAATCGGGATGACAAATCCAAATCTCTAGGGGATGTGCCTTTTAAATGACACCTCGGTGAACGATGGCCCTCACTCGTTTCAGTAAGTACTGCAAAACGGCGAGCGAGAGGTGACTCATTCAAGCACCCGACTGCAACTGGGAGGCGGAGCACCGAGTGTTCTCGATAGGCTGAGGATGCCCCATCGGATTCGTCTCCCGTGGATCGTCTCCCAGGACGTGGTGGGCAGGACAGCTGCTGTCAGCGTCAGAGTGTTGGTGTAGAATGTTCTTTCCCCCCGAAGCGTGCTTTTCTTTTTCATGCAATAAAGCCCGGAATGGCCCGCGCCGACCGGTTGGTGCGCCGTCCGCACCACTGCGCTGAAGTCGCAGGCGAGGGCTCAGGAGGCGGCTTCCTGCACCGCGCCCTCGCCGTGTCCGTGATTTCGCGAGCGTTTTCTCGTTCTGACTCCACGCTCCTTCCTTCTCACTGGGCCCTGGGTAATACCGATTTTAAATCCGGGGACTGTTTCGGAAAAGCCACACCAGGAGAATTGCCAAATGTCAGCCCCAGCTGTGTTTCTCCTGTTCGGCTTGTGCTGTGAAATCATCCAGCGCCTTGAGAGCAGAAGGGGCCTTCCGTGGCCTGTGCTACCTCACCCCTGGCCCTTCCACCCTGAGGTTACTTCCCGCCCTGGGGCAGTGAGGCTGTGACCCCCCACGAAACTGGTTTGGTGTGTGAGCGGAAAGTGCTGAGCTGTGGCATCGTGAGGGCTCGCTAACACTTGGTTCTGTCTGGCACGCTGCCCCGTGATGACCGAAGCAGCCCAGGACTCAGATCCAGAGGGTGGGGCCCTTGCATGCTCAGAAAGTGCCCGGTGAGCGCGTGCAGGGCAGCAGAACGAAAAAGATTACTCCACGCACATGCCCGTGACTCTGGTCCGCGATGTCTGTGGCCCTGGACGACCGTTGGGCTCCATTTGCTTTGAAGATGAGGGCGATGGTATGAGTTGCTATTTATATCTTCACGCTGTCGATAATGTTTTATATGTTCTGTTTCTAACATATGAGACACGAAACGTATTTCTATGTTAGAGCAAAACTACACTTTTAGGAGGGTTTCCTGGAGGGGCTGTGATACATTTGAGGTCTTTAGGCTCACGTGATCCAGGCAGCTTCCAACAAGGGGCCCGCATGCGGAAGAGGTCACTCGGAACGCGGAGGCTGGGGACTTGGCAGCGAGGGAGTCAAGGTCAGCAGTGTGCAGGAGGAGTCCACGGTTAATCTGGGCCGGGGCGCGTCCCTCTTACTCAGTCTTGGTTCAGATAAAAGTGACGGTGGGACTACAGTGAAGAACTTCTTGTGAAGTCCCAGAAATGATTCGCACTTCTATTTTCTCTAAGCAAAATTCTGTTTCTGCTTCTATACCTAAAATTTTATTTCAGCAGGTTTCTTCCCTTATTTAAGACCATCTAACTCTGTTGATTCAGCACCGTCTGTCTTTAAGAGTCTCCCCTGACCCGTGGCCTCCAAACCGGGGTCTTCATCTCCCTGGTCTCCCAAAGCCTCCCCATGAATTTCCAGTTTGCAGATGCCGGCGGCAGCGCTGAGAGAATGTGTCCCCGGCATTCCCTCCCCAGAGAGGTGCTTCCTCCTGACAGTGAGCTGCCCTCGGTCCAGGCAGGGCTTTGTGGGTTGCCCTTTGAACTTCTCTGTTACCATCACCATGCCTCCTCTTTACTGAAGAGAAGTTCATTTTTCACCGGTTTTATTTTCACAAGGGTCCGTTCCCCTGAGGAGGAATAAAACCTCCAAGGCCCCCGATAAAGGGGCAATTTGGAACATCAGGCTCCCTCCCGACCAGGGCATAAGCCTGCGTCTTACACAGGGGCGTGATCGAAGCAGGAGGCGGAAGCTCTCATGTCTCCTCTCCACAGGTCAACGTCACATCTTCGAATAGAGCTTATTTTTCTGGCTATTCGGAGGAACATTTTCATCTGTTGGCCAAAAGCTTGCTGGAGAGTTTAAATCCATTTCTTAAAACCTTTGGGAGCTGAGCGCTTAGTAAGGGTTGTGAATTACTTCTTTGCTCTTACGCATCCCTCCCACACAGAGTGCTGTAACTTCTAGAATCTATATTATTAATACTCTGTGAACCGTGCGCATGGCCATTATTTTAAAGGCCCGCATTTG
Source organism: Glossophaga mutica (assembly GCA_039655065.1). Taxonomy (NCBI): domain Eukaryota; kingdom Metazoa; phylum Chordata; class Mammalia; order Chiroptera; family Phyllostomidae; genus Glossophaga; species Glossophaga mutica. The sequence continues at coordinate 3,900,282 of CM077316.1, forward strand.
CGGGATGACCTTCTTGCCCCTGAGTCCCACTGTGCTCCGCCTCATCCCAGGAGCCAACAGTGATTGTGCCCACAGATGTGCAATCTAGTCTCGTAAAGGGCGTCAGTCTCATTGACCTGCATGTCCATAAAACTTTACTCTTGTGTTTAATGATACGTTTAAAAGTAGATTTGTTATTCTCGATTGTGGAGTAAAGCTAATTATAATTAACCAAGCCAGGAGAAAGTTTCAACATTTTTTAGGCGTCTTCACGAAAACTTTTAACTTAACGCAAATTAACATGCATGTTTTTCCTGCAGAGAAAAATGACAAGGTGAACTCGGAAGCATGGAGGTATGAAACCGAGGTAGCTGGTACGCGCTTGTCCCGTGGGCCTCTGAGAGCCGTGGCATTTAGACCCCGGTGAGGGCGCCGTTTTCCTCTGCACCGCTCTAGTGCCGGCACACCTTGTGTTCTTTGCGCTTGCTTCGCTTTGCAGACACTGCTTTTTCACAAATAGAAGGCGAGACCCTCCACCAGCAAAAACAGTAGGGCTGGCTGAAGGCTCAGGTGAACGTTAGCACTTTTTGGCAAGGGAGTGTTTTCAGATGAAGGCCTGCGCACTGTTATTGCGCACTGAGCAGACTGCAGCAGGGTCTGAACACCACTTGTATGTGCACCGGGAAACCCGAAACTCTGTGAGACGCGCTGTATCGCGGGGGCGGAGCCGACCCGCGATGCCCGTGCGGTCTGCCTGCATTCACAACGTTGAAACGGGGTGCTTTGCTGTAACTGTTGACACGTGCGGCGAAACGTGTTGCGGCCCAGACATCTCAGAGTGGCCCCTTCTCCGTGGCCTCTGGGGGTGTTTGGGAAGAGGGGAGCCTTCGAGCTGGCAGACCCAGTCCAGCAGCCGGTCTCCCCAGGGGCATGGGCCTCCCTCGGTCCACGGAGGGTCTGGGCAGAGCCAACGGGAGGAAGGCTGGGTGCCCCTTCTGCCCAACTGCTGGCCCGGGGCCCCCCGTCTTCCCCTGGCCCTCCGTGCCGCTGGCTGCCAAGCCCTGGGACCCTGACTCTCAGGCTCAGGCCTGCGAACGACGCCGCTGGCCTCCCCGGGGCCCAGCCTGCGGAGGGCAGGTCGTGGGACTTCTCAGCCCTGCAGTCGCAGGGGGTGACAAGTGCAGTTGATTGGTCTCTCGGGGTGGACGGGGGGCTCCTCAACGTGCATGCACCTGTCCCGTCCGTCCTGTTTCCCTGGAGAGCCCTGACGGATGCAAGTGACGTCACCGGAGTCGGAGTGTGAAGGAGGGCTCCTTGGGGACAGATGCTCCGGCCCCTCCACAAGGGTCTTTACCTGCTGAGCAGACCACAGGGCCAGTGCCGCCGGTTCCCTGGCTCCTAAGGGTGGGGGTGCAGCCTGGCAGGTACTTGGCTGTTTCAAGCAGCATAGCCCAACAGATGAGCACAGTGGGGCTCACACTCCTGCTGTTGGGGGGGGGAACGGGCGGGGGGAAGCAGAGCAGGATGTGTGGCGGGGCCAAGTGACAGGGGCTGCGACCCCTGGAGCATCCCCCACGGGAACTGGAAGCAGGAAGAGCCCTCCCTCCCTCTTTCCAGGCTCACCAGGGTTTCCCCTGGCAGAGCCCCACCCGAAGCCACGGGAGTCTGGAAGTCGCAGTTTCCACCCCCGGCCTTCCCGCACCAGGGTTTGGAAAGGGGTGCTCGAAGCTGAGAGCCAGCAAGCACCCCGTGCAGTGGACGCCGCCCCGTGGAGTGGACGCCGTCGGCCCTCCAGCCTCCAGCACACGTTTCTAACCACGACGGCAGCTTCCGTCTGTGCGCGCTCGCCTGATGACACACAGCCGTCCTTTTCACAGACAAAAGACATTTTCACCCTCTTCCTCACAAGAGAGGCCCGAAGTCCCAGCGGCCACCATTACCACCTCTGGGCAATGTCCCTGTCTCTTGCTCAGTCCCCCCTGAGAACTCTGTAGCGTATGGACTAAACTGTAAAGGGATTCACAGGGAACGATCCTCTTTTATACAATGAGGAGGGATGATGGGGCGGGGGGGGGTAACTACGTAAACAAACACCACTGCGCACGTCACACAAGGAAGCAGTTTGCCCAGCTGCCCCCCGTCCTGTGTGCTCGGGCCCCTCCCCGCTCTGTCCCCTTTACCCTGCCAGTGCTCACTCCCACGGGACCCCCATCTTCGGGGGCTGGCTTCACTTTTATCCCTGGGTTTGAGAGTACTCGGCCCCTCGGAACGCCTAGGGCTCTGCACACAGCCCTCCCCGTGCCACTGATGCGGCACCACTCGGCTACCCCTCATCACCGGGAGCAGTTGTCCTGGCAGAAGCAGAAACAATGACCCCTGCTTGTCATTTCAAGGGCATGAGGACTCAGCGAGGCCAGTGCCAGCCTGGTCCTCCATCATGGGAGCCTTTGTTGCGACCCCCGGTGGACGCCTTCTCCCTTAGGGAATCAGCTCAGAGCTGCAGGGATGGGAAACAGAATGGGGGGTGGGGGGGGCGTGACGAACTGCAGTGGTGGAGGAGCTGCCCCCACCTCTGCCCTGGCCGGTGTATTCTGGCTGCGGAAGGGGAGGACCCCGGGGGCCGCTGGTCGCGAGAATCGAGAATCGCCCACGTTCCGCAAAACCACAGCGCCCTAACCTTTCAGCGTGTTGTTCCCCAAAGGCGCTGCCACCGAATCTTCAGGAGGCTGCTGGTCAGCTCGGGGCTCCCGAGGGGTGGCATACCTGGCGAGACTAGGAAACCGTGGGCGTGAACTCCCTGGGTCACTTCAGTGGGGAAATGGTGTCTTGGGCGGAAGCAGCCTTGCGTGGAAAGCTGTGAGTCCACCCGGAGTCGTCGTGTCATCCGCTGCTGCGTAACAGGTGGCTTGAAACGGCAGCAGCTTAAGACAGCAAACATGTATCACTGAACACCTTCTGTTGGTCAGGAGCATGGGACCGGCTTAGCTGGGTGGTTCTGGCTCAGGGTCCCAGGAGGCTGCAGTCCTGCCAAGCGACTGGGCGGGGCCCCAATCATCTCCCATGTGAAAGGGTTTAAGGCCCTGCCTCCAATCTCACTTTTGGTTGTAGGCAGGCCTCGCCTCCTCCCGGGCTGGTAAACTGGGGGCTTTCCCATTACAGCAGGGGTGTGAAACTCATGTTCCCTGGGGGCCACATCAGCCTCACGGTTGCCTTCAAAGGGCCGAGTGTCATGTTAGGACCATATACATGTAACTACTCCTTCAAGAGGAGCAAGGAGCTCGGCGCTGCTGCCGGGGAGAAACGAGGTAGAGGGCCAGATTCTGCCCGTGGGCCTTGCTTGCGCTCACCACCTGTGTTAGGGCTTCTCACAGCGCACAACTAGCTTTGATTTCCTCCGTGTGAGTAAGCAGACAGAGAGCACCCCCGAATGGAAGCTGTTAGCCCATCATTTTTGCCATATTCTGTTAATCAGAAGCAAGGCCGTGGTCCAGCTCCTACCCAAGGGAAGGGGATTATTCAAGGGCATGGGCAGCCGGGGGTGGGGATCCCTAGGGGCCGGTATCGGGTCTCCCTACAACAATCACACGAGCAGAAATAGACACCAGCGTTTCGCAGTAGGTACCTGTTCTTTGCAGCCACAGCTCTTGTTTGGCTGCTGGGCCCTGGTGGAGACCGACCTGGTTGGTACCCGGGGTGACCAGCTGAGTGTTCTCTGACCCACCAGGACGCAGGCTGCGGGAAGGCACCAGCAAGCCAGCATCAGGTGGAAGTGGCATCAGTGAGATTAGGCACAGGGAGTCCCCAAAGACACGAGATGTTGAAGGGTGTGGCACGGTCTCCTACAGCACCGACTCCTGCTAATTGCTGCCGCCCCCACTTTGTGGCTCTGTGAGGGAGTCCCCGTCACGGTTACTTGGGCAGGAAGAGCTCAGGCACCGTCTGCAGGTGGCTCTGCACCATGCATCGGCCTCACCTGGAGGCAGACGCTGCGGCAGTCCAACCCCACTCCCTCGGTGAGGGGCCCGGGGGGGGGGGCGGGCAGTGGGGACTGGGAAAAGCCTCCCAGCAGGCGGAACTGGAGCAGTGCATTTGGTCGTCCACTCTGTCTGGACCAAGAGATGGCCAGAGTGCGAATACTCTGATTCAGTTCGTCTGGAATGACGTGGACTCAGAACAAAAAGGCTTGGCAGATGGGTGAAGACTGGTGACCAAGGATGGCGGAAGAGGGAAGCAGATGAAACTTTCCGGATAAGCTCAGGGTGTGAAAAAAAATTGGTGCCCCATGTGGCTATTTACAAAGGGCACCCACGTGGAGGAGACAGAATGACCCGCGGGCACCACATCAGTCAGCCCATTCCGGCAGACAGCTGGGTGGGGCCTGGTGGCCGCAGTGGGGAGGTAAAGGTTACTAGGACAGGCCCCGGGTTTCGACACTACAGGACCGCCCTCCCGAGGCTGGTCTGCGCGCCTCTTCGCTGTCGCCCACACAGCCCCTTTCCTCAAGAAAGACCAGAAAACAAACTCCCTTGTGGTGGGTGGGTGGTGGGGGGAGGCAAAATTTATCTTCCCTGGAAAGGACTTACTCAGGGTTTGCCGTCTCTGCCCACAGAGCTCTGCAGTGTGATTGCCTGTCCTCACGCCAGTGCCGATTTGGTTGACCGCTCCAGCCCCAGGGGCTCATTTCTGAGTCATCCTAGAGGGAGGGAAGGAAGGAAGAGGGGGAGGAATGAAGGAAGGAAGGAGGGAAGGAAGGAAGGAAAGAAGGAAGGAAGAAAGGAAAGAAGGAAAGGTAGGAAAGTAATATATCAAAAATGTTAAAAGTAGCTGCTAATGGGAATTAGGGTAATATGTACACAGGGGTGGGCAAAAGCAGGTTAAATTACCAGCCTTCATTACCTAAAAGATAAATTATAAATAAAAATACAAAATAACAACCATAAGAAGACAATACAAATACACAATACAATAATTAATAAATAATACTACAAGAATAAACTATTTTACGTACTTTCAGCTGTAACCCTACTTTTGCCCACCCCTATACATGTTGCTGTTGTTGTTTTGTTTTGTTTTGTTTTCATTTTTCCCAATTCCCCAAATTATGCAGTTAGACATATTTGGTAAAATAAGTTCTGAAGGGGACTGCAGACAGCGTCAAAGCAGCACTCCTGGAAGACCTGTGTCCTGACTGGGAAAGGGCTGCTGGGAGGCCACTGGACTCGAATCACAATTTCAGTTCTGTTACTTTTGGGGTGCTGCAGACTCTCTCTCAGCAGGTCCATTTCTCTGTGATCTCAGCGAGCCCAGTGCACAGAAGCCTCTGCAGGGAGCCTTAAAGATGCAGACTCTCACACCCCTGCCCCTCGGAATTCTGACCCAGGAATTTGCATGTTTTTGAAAGGACCCCCGCCCCCCGCCAAACAAGTGACTGGTTTAGATTGTCCATATGACACCTTTTAAGGAACCCCAGCTTACAGGAGGCCCTGAGGTTGGGAGAAAGCTGGGCAAATTCACGTACAACTTGGGAAGAAGCAGGTGCAGGTCGGGCTGTTGTTCTGCTGTCAATAGGATCAGATTCCAGAAACTCAAGTAGAAAGACAAGCCCAAATCCTTTTTGCCTCTGCTCAGCATTGATTCAAAGTGGAGCGCGTCACTGACTCACGTTACCAACCTAGGTGCACGGAAGGGTCCTATCAGCATGAGAAAGGCCGTGACAATGCCGCCGCTATCTGATGGCCCTTTCCGAGCACATCACAGCTGCCTCCGAAGTCAGCAGAGACAAATAGATGTGAGCTTGAATGCCGGCTTCACTGCCGTCTGGTTGTCGGCTCTGGGTGACTTAACTAAGCCGTCGGAGCCCGGGATTTTTCAGGGGAATAATATTTTTGATTTCTTACGGAAGTATGACCTGAGTTGAGATACTGAATCATTCCTAAACCTCAGTTCTTGTATACAATGAAGAGGACCGGAATCTCTGATAGTCTTCCCGGCTCCAAAATTCTTTGTCTGTTCCGCCAGGATCCTATCTCTATGATAACCTAAGTGGAAATATTCAAGTCCTTGCTGAAAACATAAAATCGCAATTTTGAGAGAAAGAAGACGCCATGAAAATAATTCTGCTGGCTTGGGTGGAAAATTTTCCAGTAACCAGCATATTTCTAAGTTGAGTGCTGCAGTGACAGGTGCAGGAGAATGAGCCACGCAGGGAAGCCGAAGGGCCGCTTGACCTCTCGGAGGCCACCTTTGCACCGGCGCCCCCGCCTCGCCATGCCGCCTTATCAGAAACACGCTGCGAGTGTCCTCAGTGGACTGTCTGTCTTGGGAAAAGGCTCCATTGACGAGAAGCCCAAGTTGCATCACCCTGACGCCGGTGCCAGCGGCTCCGAAGGGCTTTGTGTGAAGAAGGGGTGACGTTGAATTCCCAAGGAGCCTTGGAGCTGAAATAGGGCATGGCTTCACTCCTGCGCCGGCTCAGGTTCCCGGCGCTCTCCCTGGCGGGGAGCACAAAGGGGAGAGGCGTTCCTCCCAGACGGAGGGCCTGGCACCCTGCCCTTCCCCACTTTCTCTCACCTTGCTGGCCCCCCACCTTGTCCCCTCCAACACACAGAGTCGGGGTTTAGGGAGACAGCGGACCCCGGTTGCCCAGCGGGGATTCTGAGGCACAAACACTTGCAGCTGAGGCTTTTTTCTCAAGGGCATGTCACATCTGTCATTTGGCTTTGCACAGTGACTGAATGTCCCAGTTATGCGTTCTTGCCAAACGGACTTGCAGGTTTAAAGTTCTACGCAGGTACACGCCAAGGTGGGACGTTCTATTCGCTGGAGGGCTCCCCCAGGCATTGAGAGGGGGTTGAGAACCAACCTCAAGGATGTTTAGAAGAATACAGCACTATCCGGCCCCCAATAAGGTAAAAACCATAGTGTCTGGCATCCAATCAAAACTCAGCTGCTCAGAACGGAAGCAGAGCTCCCTGGACAGGACCCGAGTGGCATTCAGGCTGCAGGGACTCCGATCGCCGTGGGGTAAGCGGGACCCGGAAAGACAGTGGAGCAGCAGAGAGCAAGCCTGGCTTGTCCTTCAGTGACACCGAGTCCCCCCAGCTCCAGCCCAGGAGGCTGTCAGAGGCCAGAGCTGCTCCTTGGAAGGAGACTGCAGGTCAGGCTGGGCCCTGGGTGTACTCATTGTGGAAAGTCCCTGAGCGGAGGCGAGCAAAGGTCTGGTGCTCAGATAAGCGAAGAGGGAACAAGGAACATGATAAAAAGAAAAGAGCAGGGTGAAGTTGAGGGAGAAGAGAAGGAAGACCCGAAGAGACAGTGAGGTGTGCCCTGTACCGTCTTCGCTTATTTTCTTTTTTTAAAAATATTTTTAAAATTTAATATATTTTATTGATTATGCTATTACAGTTGTCCCATTTCTCCCCCATCATTCCCCTCCACCCTGCACACCCCCTTCCACCCACATTCCCCCCTTTAGTTCATGTCCATGTGTCATAAGTTCTTTAGCTTCCACATTTCCCACACTATTCTTGCCCTCCCCCTGTCTATTTTCTACCCACCGTCTATGCTACTTATTCTCTGTACCTTTTCTCCCCTCTCCTCCTCCTCCCACTCCCCTGTTGCTGACCCTCCATATGATCTCCATTTCTGTGGTTCTGTTCCTGTTCTAGTTGTTTGCTTTTGTTTTAGATGTGGTTGTTAATAGCTGTGAGTTTGCTGTCTTTTCACTGTCCTATTTTTTATCTTCTTTTTCTTAGATAAGTCCCTTTAACATTTCATAAAGGCTTGGTGATGATGAACTCCTTGAACTTGACCTTATCTGAGAAGCACTTTCTGATGTGTTCGTTGTACGAGAAGCAAATGGCCTGAGAATCTTCCTAACACCCAATCGGGAGCCTGAAGACTGGGGTTCCAGTGGCCCTGACCTTGTCCTGGAGTATCCCATAGGACCTTGATCGTCGCAATCATCTTTCCTGCATGGAAACAGGGGGCCGCATAAGGTCCCTGACAATGACGTCAGTGAGCGACTCATGTCCCTGTCCAACTCTGCCTTCTTTCCGAAGGAACAAGCCTCAGCTTCTCAGCCCTCAGCTCCGTGTTCTCATCTGACTATTTCACTTCAAATTCAATTGGAATAAAACTAATTGCCCTGTTCCTACAGCCCACCCATCCTCCCTGTTTCTTTTTTAAAATTTTAACTACAAACATGCATTAACTACCCACAACGTGGCTAGATGCTGTGCTAGGGACAGGCCATGGCTCAGCCTCTCTGGGCTTGGGGGCTTCACAGCGCTGGGGCCGGGAGGGGCAGTCAGTTCACTGATGCATGAGTGGGCTATGGGACCAGAAACTATCGTAGAAGTCCAACCAATCAGCCCCTTCCTCTGCATGTCCGGGCCCAGCCTGCGCCCTGGTCACTGCGCCTGGTCACTGTCTCTGGGCTCCTCTCCAGGCTCCCCGGGCCCCGCTGCCGACGAACCCTGCACACGGCTTCCACACCCTGGTGACTGCCCGGTCCAGCTGGCATTCCAGCAGCTCTCCGCCATCTCCCGAATTCTGAGCCGTGCCCAGGGTGTATCACCTACTCAAAAAATGACAGAGTAGAGACTTCTGCTGAGCTCAGATATGCCTGTTCTCCTCTAACGAGGGGGAAATCTTGTAGTGATAGGATGTGGGAAATGACTCCACCTGTGTTTTGTGATCTGCTGCATAATTAGGCTAAATGGCAAATCGTTCATATCTATCTGAGGCTCGTATGGACGTGGTGGGGGTTGGCTGTCTTCCGTGGGGCGGGGTGGGGGGGTCGTTGCTTGCGGAGGTGGGGCTGTGGGCAGGGCAGTCTCCATGGCTGACGTCCTAGCAGCACAAGGAAACCAGAACACCCCCTGGCTGACCCCCGTGTCTGCTAGAATGTGGGGCGAGGCTGATCCTTGACGCTGTCTCACCTGTTCTTTCTGTATCTTTTCTCGTCAGGATCCTCTCCTGGGTGTGATCCCACATACCTGTCATCCAGTCCTCAGGAAGCTGCCAACTCTAAAGCCTTAGGGAGTTACCCGCCCCCCCCCCCACAAGGAGGTTCTGTGTTTTTATCAGAAGTACTAAAAATGTCATTAAAAAAAAATGCCTCCAAACTAAAACCAAACCAAATCAAACCAAAGCCCAGCTAATGTTAGTGTGAGCTTTCTCTGTTTATATCTCTAGCATTAACCTGTATGACTAATTACTAAGGCCGATCCTGCCTCTCATAAGGTCATTGACATACTATAAAGATTTAAATCATTTATTTTATTTTATTGTTTTCATACCTTACTTCTTCTCACAAAACATTTGAAGGACTTGTGATAAACACGCGCCATAAAATGAGGAGGTACCAGGAAGAAATGAAGAAAATCAGGCCCCGAGACAGGAAAGCTTGATAGAAGGTCATGTCCCGGCGCAACAGTGGGACACAAAGGAACCGCCCCAGCGGAGTTTCAGGTTTGGTCTAGGATTCCTGGCGCAAGTGGGAAGGGCCACGTGGCATGTTATCAGTGATCCCCTCCCCCTTTCCTCCTTGCTGCCCAAAGCCCCCCTGTTTCCTTGAGGGAAGTACAGAGCTTTTCCTAACACAAGACCCTAGCAGACGTTTCTTACATGGGCTATAAGCTTTATATAGTCATGCCACAGTCTACACACCTGTGCGAAATAAAAGGCACAGAGCCAAAAAGAATATAAATTTTAGCTGGATCAAAACTGAGCGAATGGTTAACTTGGGCGGTGAAGGAAATGGTACGTGTAGGCACTGACTTCGAGAGGGTTGTGTGTTTGTTTACTGGCTTAGATCTCAGCGGCAAACAGCTGGGGATTTAGGAACCCTCATCTGTGCACTTCAGAAACATCACCCAATCACCTGCTCGAGTTGCATCAGTTTTTTTGACTCATATGGAGATAGTCGAAAGGATGTTCCCTTGAAAATTCTGTTTGCTGAACTGTGTGATTCCCGAATTATTTTTTAGCACATGTAAGTTGTTCTCTACATCATTCCATTGCTTCATTTGATGGGCCAATGGGGAAATAATCACAGTGTCTAAGCAAAATGTTTGTGCCGTGTGATTATCATTGACCCGGATGAAGAGCGAGTATAGTGATTAGAACTGTAACGAACACGAAGCTGGCAGGCTTAACACAAATGAAGACCATGTGCCCAATTGTCTGAACCACGTCCAAGTCCAGCCCAAGGTGCTCCTGCCTGCTCGTGGGATTTTCCAGACTGCTGAGTGTTCTCAGCCTGTTACTTGCCACGCTGGGGCCCCGCCGGCTCAGTCCCTCCCCCAGGATTCCCTCCCGGTCTCCTTGCTCACTCACCTATTTGGACCCACTCCTCCAGCTGAGCCCACGGCGCTGGCTGCTCCCTGGGGGTGATCTGAGGTTCAGTCCTCGGCTCTGTGCCCTGAAGTCTGTGGAGAGGTTGCTCCTTCTTTCCCCAGCACCCAGGAGCCGAATGCAGCCAGTTCCAGTGTCCCTGTGTCCCCGTCACTCGTGAGTGTGGTCAGTGTTCATCTCCTTTGTGCGCTGGGCGGAGTCAAAGATTGACATAATGAAACTGCTCCTCAGAGGCGCTCAACCAAATGAAAAGCTCGAGAGTGTATACATTCACTCATCATTCATTCATTCATTCATTCATTCACTCACCCATTGTCCATTGTGTGCCAGGCACTGAAAACACTTAGGTAAAAGTCACAGACATTGTCCATCTGCACAGAGCTGAATGAATGGCCAGGGAGGCAGTACTTTTAAGGCTGCTTCTTGCTCGTGTATCATTCGGTTACACAGCAGACGCCGTTGATGGGGCATTGAGGCGAGAGTGATATGACGGAAATGGTGTGTCCTTAACGGCAGCTACTGACTAACCGATCCAGCACAGCGGTTCCCAGACAGGGCGCTTGGGCCCCTGCCCTTGCCCCAGAGGCATTCGGCAATCCATTTCTGGATGTCGCCGCTGGGACGGTGCCTGCAGTGGTTCCATGTCAGGGGAACACGACAGAACCCATCGAGTCTAAAATGCCCACAGGACTGAGGCTGAGAGTCCCTCCCCGTGTTTCTGAGAGCGCGACCAGCGGGAAAGCTTCCTTTAGCCTCGTATTGACTATTACAACTCAGGGCTGGCATTTAGTAGCATTAGCACTATTCTACACGTGGAGAAATGGGCCCACGCAGTGTGCCACGGCGAACAAGTGGCAGAGCAGGGAGGCGAACCCAGCAAGTCTGGCCCTTCCCTCTTCCCTGCCACAAACAGGGGCCTCCCTAACTCAGAGGCCAGGCTGGCCCTTCGCTCACTGGCGAACGCTTTAGCGACACGGTCTGCTCTCTGCTGGCCGTAGGCTTCTGTCCGAAGCTCGAGGTTGACGTGACAGTGTGTAATTTATCCCCAGTTTGGGAAAAGAGAGTTTAACATAACATTATACGTCAAGCTTTCTCAGGAGTGTCCAACCTTTGGGCGTCTCTGGGCCACACGGGAAGAAGAAGAGTTGTCTTGGGCCACACGGTAAATACACAAACACTAATGAAAACAAACAAACAAAATCTCATGATGTCTTAAGTAAATTTGCGGTTTTATGTTGGGCCACATTCATTGCCATCCCGGGCCGCATGCGGCTGGTGGGCTGCGGGTTGGACAGCCCTGAGGTTAGGTCACGGTTAATGGCTCTCCCACGTGGGTGTGCCGTGGCTCATACGTCTGACCCACTTCACCAGAGCCAACGAAAACCATCGGCCACGTCTGCTTCGGCTCTGGTTGTGCTGACGTGGAGGAAGCCGTGACACTACACGCGGTGGGGGGGGGGTGTTCGCAGCCCCGACGCCCTCCGCTCTCCTGGTCTTCCGCTTCGGCTGTGCTTGGCGGGAGTTCAGTCTTCCGCGGCACGGAGGGCGCCCGAGAAGGCCGGGGTGAAGGGTTAGGGTCCGGCTGCGCTCCCGCCATCCATTCCTTGACTTGCGTTGCGGTGCCCGGACACCCCTGGCTTGTCATTGGATACCGCTCCTCCGCCCCGCCATCTAACCGAGGGGAGGAAACCGAACACCGTGGCTGCCCACGTGACAGGGCAGCGTTCTCCTGTCTTCTCACCCGAGTGCCACGGGCCCGCGCCACCCACAAGAATGAGAAGGTAACTCAGAATATGTGGGGTCCTTGCAGCCCAAGCGGATATCCTTATGAAGAAGAGGAAGTATGGGCCCCTCAAATCGCAGGTCAGTGAGAGTGAAGCGGGCGTGCTCTCGGTCCCGGTCCGTTTCTGAAATGACATGTGTGTCCCTGTAGACTTGGCTGCTTCCTTCTGAGGTCCTCGGGGCAGGCGTGGGTGCGGGCATCTTTCTCGGGCCCCGTGAAAGTTATTACGAAGAGTAACTTCCCTGGAATTCACACCTGCTTGGCTGACAGCGAAAATGTCCTTGTACTGAGAGCCAGTGACACCTTCTAGTGGGTCAAATGTCCAGGCTGTTGCTATTCTTTTTTATCCCCTCTGTCGTCCGAACTGTTGTCGTGGAGAGGTGAGGTTGGCCGGTGACCTGGGGTGGGCGAGCACCTTGTCCCCTCCCTGCCTGATACCTGCTCCGGCGGACCACCTCTCTCCCATACGATTCGGCAGGTCTCGGAGACACTTTCCATGCATCACGTGTCTGAGTCCCTGGGGCACGGCTGCCTGGTGGGTTTTGTTTTCTTGTCCTTTAACAGTCGCAGAGAGGCGAAGTATCTTAAAGTGAACAATGATATGGTGAGAAAAGCATCTACCACTTACTGACTGCCGTGTGCCAGGCTCGGTCCGGCTGCAGGACAACACTTCTATTCATTTATTCCCGCTTTGCAGAGAAGAAAAGCGGAGTCTGCCTTAAGTTTGCACAGGTTGGGGCAAGGCACGTAGCTGACAAGAACGCAGCGAGGCTGGGATTTGAACTCGGGTCGGCTGACATCAAGGCCCTTATGATTAGCTAGTTTCCTGCCCTGGGGTCTCTTCTTGGGCTCAGGGCTGAAGGATCGCAGGGCATAGAGACAGTGGAGTAAGAAGTGGAAGAACAGAACGGGGGAAAAGGAGTGGAACCTTAGTCCGGGAGGTGGATGGGGCATTTGTTTCTGATTTTTCTCAGCCAGGTCCCGCTTCCTGGTTTCACAGCAGCGCCGCGCTAGGAGGGACACGCCGCGCCGTGTAAACCGAGGCCGCTCTCCAGACAGATAATACGGCGTGTCGTGGATTTCACTCTTAAGGGCACACGCTTAAACCGTTTTCCTAGTGTTACAGTTCTCAGCCTTAACTCAGCTACAGTTCCCTGTGCTGCTCTTTCCCCGTTAAGAGGCAAATAGAAGCGAGTGTGATCATCTGGTCAGAGAGGTAGCATGTTTGTTGAGTTATAATTTCTATCCAAAATTCTGTTTTTAGAGGGACATTTTTCAATAGTTAAGCTGTGCAGGGACTATAAAACCTTGAGAGTAAAACAGGAAATGTAGGCTCTTCTCAAATACTTTCCAATGCTTCTTGACTTCCACCTGCTTTTGATTCAGCCGTTATACCTGCAAATATTTCACCTGATTCACCGGCAAAAGAAGGTTGTCGAGTTGGTCACTAGGTAAGCGGTCACGTGTAACCCACGCTAAGGCACTTGATGTCAAATTCTGTCATTTCATCCTCACAGCCCAAAATGCAGGTGCTAGCGCCACCCCCATTTTATGGATGATATAACTGAGGTGGGGAGCGGTGTGGAAACTGGGCCAGATCTCACGGGCAGTGTCAGAGCTTAAACTCAACCACAGGTCTCAACAGGAAGTCAGTCATTTCACTTTTGCTTCAACCGAGTCTGTCTGGGCTTCAGAGGAATGATGGTGAAATCTGCAAGCACCGCCTCCTTTTCTCTGCTAACCATCCGAGTGCTCTATTTTTCAACCCCAGCCTAGACTTGCAGCTATAAAAAATTCACGATAAGCCTTCCTAATGGAAGATCAAGGAATCCAGGTGCCCACTTGTGTTGCGACCCTCCAAATGCCGCAGCGGGGGTTAGAAATGCTCCATGATTTTCCGGTTGTATATCCCAAACTTCCTTTCACGTACCCTTTGCTCCAGCCGCACGAGGTTACTCATCGTACCTTACGCAGGCCTTTTTATGTAAGAAATTCGTTGAGGATTTCATATGTGCAAGGCAGCCTGTCGATTTGGGGAGATCTAAATAGGCATTCCGCAGGCTGGTGGGGGTGGCAGTCAGACACGGAGATGCCTTTGCTGCAGATTTTAGTCTGATAAACGTCCCCCGCCCTCAAAGAGAGATGCAGAAAAATGTCTGTGGGAACTCAGGAGAGGGAATGGCTGATTTGGACAAAAGTATCGTTTGAGCTGTTTCTGGGCCCAGAGGATTTTGGCAGGTAGACATGGTGGAAAGGGCGTTTTAGACCTCCCCAAAGCCGAGGCATCAACAAAGACAGCTGGGAAGCTCTGAGCCCCTTCCCTACACCTTGCCTTCTGTGTCTCTTCCATTTGGCTGTTCCTGGTGTGTAGCCTTTATTTAGAAAAAACAAACAAACAAACAAACAAACAAACAAACAGGTAAGACTACATGAAATGTTTTCCTCAGTCCTGGAGCTATTCTAGCCAATGACTGGACCTGAGGAGAGGGGTGTGGGAAACCCTCATTTGGAACTAGTTGGGCAGAAGTACAGGCAGCCAGGTAGAGTCAGGGTCCAGCTGGAATGCAGAGCACCCAGTTGATATTGGCAAAGAAACGGAGAATTGCATGGTGTGAAAACCCCACACGCATTTAGTATCGGAGGTGCTGTGAGTAGAATATAGTGAAGAACTCTGAAAAACTAAATTCATTTAAGTCCTGTCCTGGCAGCTCAGTTAGTTAGCGTGTTGTCCGGATATGCCAAGGTTATGGGTTCGATCCCTGGTCAGGGCACATACGAGAATCAACCACTGACTGCATCAGTAAGTGGAACAACACATTGATGTTCCCCCCTCCCCCACCACCTTCTCTCTCCCTTCCTCTTTCTCTCTAAAAATCAGCCAATTAAAAAAAACCAAATTCCTTTAAAAGGCACATTTCCTGCCGTTTGAAGGCATTAGCATACTAGGAGCATTCCTGGGTCTGGGGATGAGAGGAAAAGTCTAATTTCACGCCATGTGTCTTCCTTCATTTAGTGTCTGTGGCTCCTAATTATGTAAAGTCTAGGAAATTGTTAATTAGACAGTATGCTCAGGGCTCTTAAGTGGTTTTCATTTTGGAATGCTTTATGAATGTTAATGATTCAACCTAGACTCTGTGAAGCAGACAGATTATTTTATAGTCTGAGTAGCTATACCCTTGAGAGCCTGTGATTTTTTTCTTAATGCAGCAAACTCAATAGCTTTTAAAGTGTGAGACTGCTTCATAACCAGAAAGGATACCAGATACCTCTCTTCGATGCACCTGGACACACTTTCCTGCTCTCTTACTGAACCTGCAAGAGTAACACTTCTAACAGCGTTCGAGAGCCTGCCCATTAAGGTTGGGGAGAATCTGGCACCAGGAGCTGAGCCAATTCTCTTATCTGCTCTGTGTCTCAGTGTCTGGGTTTGCGTGTCTTTTGAGAAAAGGAACCCTAGCCGAAGCTGCTTCTTGTTCCCTTTCACGAGTACCCGCTTCTCCCCACATCTGAAAACGTTGGCATTTGTGCCCCATGGCCGATTCTGGTTTTCCTCAACTTCATGCCACGCATTCCTCCTTGGACATACTTTTTATGTGAACCGATTGGATAAATAGGCAATGATTAAATAATAAAATCAATCGATTGATTTTTAAAATATTGAAAACTTTCACTCATGTGGAATTCACTCTAGTGTGGACGAGGCACTTGAATTATTTCTTTCCCCTGTATATCTAACCCACTGAGCCACACCAATCAGGACCAGAATGTAAATTTCTTTCTTTCTTTCTTCCTTTCTTTCCTTTTTTTTTTTTTTTTAAAATTTTTTTTTAGAATTTTGTTAGGTAGGACTCAATTTATTCACATTTAGAGAGAGGGGAAGGGAGGGAGAAAGAGAGGGAGAGAAACATCAGCGTGTGAAAGATACATTAATCAGTTGCCTCTCACGCACCCCTAACTGGGGACCTGGCCCACAACCCAGACACATGCCCTGACTGGGAATCGAACCAACAACCTTTTGGTTCACATTCTGGTACTCAATCCACTGACCCACACCAGCCAGAGCTGGAATGAAAATTTCTTAAGAACAAAAACTCTGTCTTGTTTTTTGTCATAATCTTGGCACCTAGCACGGTGCCAGGCAAATTCTAGACAGTAGCTGTTTGCTGAGTGAATGATGCACAGCTATTCGATGTTATGGAAAACGAAACATGGTTACGAAGACAAATATTTTGCCTAACATATATCTAATGTGTTTTAGAATAAGCAGAACTTACTTTTGCGTGTGCGCATGTTAAAGTATCCCTATCATCATTATCATCCGTTATTTAACAGATTCATTTTATTTTGGATATAATCTGAAGAAGGTAGACTCCCTGGGGCGGGAAGGCGCGGCGGGTGTGTGTGTGTGTGTGTGTGTGTGTGTGTGTGTGTGTGAAGTGTGCTTTTCCCAGGAAGTCCACACACCTGCAGGTGCTAGTAACGACAGGAAGAACAACCTTCCGGAATCTGCTCAACGATTGCACGGGCGCTCTGTGATTGCAAAGGTGGAATCCAAAGGTCCCCCGTTAGTTTATTGACTATATTGTTTGCTCCTCAAGTTTTTGTATAGGAGGAGGCGCCAGGAAGCCTAGAGTTCCAAAGGGGCAACCAGGGTTACCAGGGGAACCGCAGGGAACAGCGTTGGTGTCCCAGGCTTCTGGAGGAGAATGGTTAAAAGGACGAGAGCCAGAGCAGGGGGACTCGGGAATCCACTGGGGACTCTTGAACATGGTCCTTGGCCCCCATCACTCTAGGGACACTGCCATGGCCACAGGCGATCGGAAATGAGGGGCAACGCCCTCTGTACTTGCCTTCTGTGTGAGTGTGTACGGCGCTCCTGTTGGGTAAGAGTCAACTACGTAACGATGCCTGGATCCAAATAGATACAATAATTTGAAGCTTGTGAAAATCAGGTATTTAATAGGGGCTTTACCATGACTAACAGATATTTGTGTACAAGGGTATGACGTCATGACAGTCTTATTTAATTCAACCATTATTCCTGGGAGTTAGAAGTTATTATAACTTCTATTTAACACCAAAAGAACGGTCTGAGATAATGTATGTTAGCTGGTGATGGAGGGATGCCTAAAAGCTGGGATTCTGATGAAAAATTTAGAATTTTTTTCCAGGACTCCAGGCTACAAAGAAACTGATTTACATATCTAAATCTCCCGATATTTTTATCACTCATTTATTTATTCTTTCTCCAAACACTTGTTGAGCATCTGTTTTGTGGTGGTTTCCTCATCTGTTAAATAGGAAAAATAATAGTACTTACCTTATAGGCAACGGATGCGAAAGCGGAGATATAAATTGTTGTGCTTAGTTCTCAACAAAACTGAGTTCTTAGCTATTACCTCCCGGATGGAACTAGGTCAGAAGCGAGGCTGGGACACGTACAAAATGTGCACGTGGGAGTGAACACAGAGCTCCGAGGCTACACCGCGCAGCTCACCGGTGACATTTCTCAGCAGGGTGCGGGCGCTGGGGTGGCGGGTGGCGGCAGCTGAGAACCTGGTGATGGGCGTGAGGAGTGGTGGGAGGAATATTATTCTTAAAATGTTCACTTCTTCAGTCTCCAGAAAGAGTAGGAATGACAAATAAATGTAGATGAACACAATCTGTAAATTTTAAAAAATGCATGGGATTATTTGTTAGCCTGTTTGAAGAATGTAACCAATTGGCCTACACTTGAGCATTATTAAGTATATTGACCTGGCTGTGGAACTTTCTTGTACGTGCTAAAAATACGTCATTTTTTAGTGGCTGCATTAGTCAAGAATGAGATGATTATTATTGAGGTTTTTAAAAAAAATATATATATATATTTATTTATTTTTAGAAAGAGGGAAAGGAGGGAGAGAAACATCCATTTGTGGCTGCCTCTTGCATACAACTGGGGACCTGGGACCTGGTGGGCAAACCCAGGCCTGTGCCCTGACTGGGAATTGAACCTGTGACCCCTTGGTTCACAGGCCAGAGCTCAAGCCACAGAGCCACACCAGCCAGGGATGAATTGTTTTGTTTAATGTTCACTAAGCCAGTGTTTCTTAAACTATGTAGAATGCTGGTATGCTATTAACAAATCACAGTGGTGGAAAATAGTTCAAATTTTTTATAGAAGCCACCTGACAACAATAGCGATGGCAGATAACGCGATGTCTTCTTTTTCACATTCTGAATTTAAATTAGTTCAATATTTTCTTTAAAGTTTGAAGAAAATAGTTAGCATGTCGTGCGTATATATGTTACTTGATACTCGATCATCTCAAACCTTTAAGAACCTGTGAGCTAAACAATGTAAACGAAGCTAAATCAGGAGAATATTGGGAAAAGATTGTTGGTATGAGAGCACATAATGAATGCTGGTCTTGTTTCCATGCCGATCAGCTACGTGACCTTGGAAAGCCAATTCCCCACCACGGTCCTCAGTTGCTTCTTTTTCCTTTCCTCTGTTTTGCCACATAAACTTTTACAGATGATTTATATTTAGCAGGCCAGACGTAGTCAGGGAGACCTCTGCTGCCTCGGGCTCCAGGGAGTCTGGAGCCTGGTCTCCGAGTCCCTTCTGCTTCCTCCCGTCTTAGCTTCTGGTTTGGAATTCCTGGACGTATCGGCGATTAGTGTGAAGCAGGATGTAGCTGGTTCCAGCAAGGTCTCAGCCAGCGTCCGCGGCAGCTCAATGGCGAGCCGAATTGTCTAGATATTTTTGGTATTCTTCTTGTCACTCTAGTAATTTTTTTTGTGTATATATTTTACTAAAAACTGCTTGAAATTATTTGAGGCATCATACAAAGAATTAATCATTGAACATGAACACATTTCCAATGACTTTGAATTTCAAATTACTCGGTGGTGCAGGCTTCGACTATTCTTGTTTCCTAGTGAAACTGAAAATTAATTTTAAAAAGAATTCTAAGTGCACATTCTATATTTTCTTTTACTTGTTTGGATAACATCATCATGACAGGAACTAAAAGTGCACTGTCTAATGATACATCCTGAGAAATGATGGTAATGAAAAAAATACGATATGGGAATAACCCAGCTCGAAGGCCTTGGACTACCCAGGGCAACTTTTTTCCTTGCCCTCTTCGAACATGAGGACATTTTCTTTTTTTCTTGCAGCTAAATAATAAAAACTTAGATCTTTTATTTTTTTTATTGCTTTTGTTCCTATCTGAAACTTCCATCAGCCCTTTCTTCTCAGAGCGGAGCCCATCACACCAGGCCACCACTGGCCTACATTCAGTTCTGGGACACACTCTGAGGGACATAGGGACAAATTCAAGAAGAGAATGACTGGACAGCATGGGGCTTGCAGCCACGTCGTTGACGAAAAGGTTGGGACAAAACAATTAGGGACTTAATCGGGAGAAGGCTGAAGGGGAGAAGTGGTCCAAGGCAGCGGCCCGTGGGGTTTTGAAGGGCTGCTGTGTTCAACAAGGACTAAGGGTGTCCAGGGTAGCCATTAGGAGCAGGATTAGACCCGGGCGGTGGCGACCTGTTTTGGAGCTGCCTTTAGCCGGGAATTTTCTAGCTCAGCTGCAGGACACCGGCGTAGGCTGCAGACTGCCTCTCAGGGCGGAAGAGGCAGGGTTCAAGTGAGGTTTGCAGAGTGAGAGTAACTGTTGTCGTTTTAAACTCGAGTCCCTTCTCCACTTAACGGTTATAGTTCCGTGTACAACCTCGCCTCCCTTTTCTGCGGTGGAGTGACATCTGAATTCTCTCGGTATTTCCTTTCTGGGTGAAACAGCTTTTCTGTGTGTTGTTTAAAAGTAAATTCCTAACATTTGTATCAAGCTGGGTGATTGGAAGGAAGCTTCTTCTATTATCTTCCTCTACGGACCGTGGAATCATGACTTTATTATGAAACTGCAAGCGGTAGGAACATTGGCCTCATGATAACTGAGAGGATAAAGGGTTTTATGATCTCATCGGAATCTTGACGTGTGTGCGCGCACTCTCTGTCTTGTTCACCGTGTTTCCTGCAGAATTTTCTCCGCCACTTAAATTCTGCAGATTTTGCGTAAAAGCTTGGATCATACTGACAATCACTTATTTTCCTTTCATGCAAAATTTTAAAAACTACTTAGAGGCTTTGAAATGAATAGTTTAACTCCAAAAATTCCATTATAATATGGATATTATAAATACGCTAAGGCAAAAGTAAATCCTTGCATTTTTAGTTCTTAATTTTAAGGCCTTCTGTTTGTTTCAGTTCATAATTCACTCCTCATGACCAAAATTTTTAAGCAGAATTAGAGGAAAGAAAATGTTTCTGTAAATTCAGTTCAAACAAATAACAAATGGGCGTTCAATGAAATCTGCCTTTTCTGAAAGTGCAGCCTTTAGAGTTGTCGTTAGGTCATTTACTTTGAGAAATTGAAAGTTTATGCATCTGATGAGAATTCCGACTTCTTTTTCTAATACAAAGCTGGGATGAAAAATTGTCAGGAAGCTTGGTAAGCAAATTTAGATGCTACACGAATTTTCCATCAGCAAATACGGAAAAAGGTCTCCATCAATGAATTAATTTAGCCTTTCAAACAAAGTGGGTAAGTTAACTGAGGCTTTCGAATATTTGGCTTTTCCATATGAAAATCTCAATAGGAATTTTTCAGTAACCAACTTTGAATTGGCGGACGTGGCTGTTGACGCCAAGATGTGGGGGTTAAAAATATCAGGCAAAACTCAAGGAACTGTGCGAGTATGGCCCAGTTGCTGGAGAGATATTTCTGCCTTGAGAATGCATAGCCAGGGGCCGTAAAACACGGAATGCACGCATCTCAGCAGAGTGGGCTCGTAGTTACAACTCCTCTTTTCCGAACTTTTACAGTTTTAAAACCTCTTTGAAAGAGTTTTTCCTCCTGTGAAGATTGGGGGATGGTAGGAGGAGCTCTTCAGTGATTCTTCCAGCTTTAGATTTATATGATTCTTGCCTTGGAGCTTAAAGATTTGGATGTTAGGGTAGCTTTTCCTCCTATCTTACCAGGGCATGTTCGATTAGAATTAGATATTCCCAATATTTTTTCTGAATATCGAAGCAATATTCGTCTATCATTTTCTGTGCCTTTTTAGCTTTTTGCATAGCCAGCCAAGCTGCCTAAGGGGCTAAAACCAGCGAGTCGAGCTCTACTCGCTGGCCTCGGGGCGCTCTCTCCAAGTCCAGGAGTCGATTCTTGCCACGCGCGCCCCCTTTCTCCCAAGGGGTACATGAGCCACCGCGAATCCCAACGCGGGTGCTCATCACTTTCCGTTTCTGGAGAAACCACTCAGAGCGCATGCTCTTCTGACGAAGGGTCCGGAGCGCCATTTTCATATGCAAGAGTGTGTCCCCTAATTAGGCACGTCCTTGGGACACCCGGCATTAAAGTTGTTCACAAACAGGCCCAGGGCCTCTGTGAAAGGACCTCACACCTCCCACGCTTCTGCGGAGACGACGGAAATTCTTTTGTTAATTTTCCCCCGAGGACCAGTGGCTCTCTCCCGCCCCTCTCTCCGGTCCCCGCCCCCCCGGGGGGGCTCGCCCGCGCCGTGGCACCCCGCCCCCTAATATAAAGGTGGGCATTTGTGATGGTTTTGCGCCCACAGTGGCCGCCCAAATCAGAGTACGTGGGGGGGCCGGATGGAAACGTCTTCCCCGGTGCCAACAAAGCACACGTTCTATCAGAGCCCAGTATGTGTAGAGGAAACCAGTACGAGATCTGAGCTAGGAGGTAGCGCTTCTGTTTTCATTTTTATTTTTCATGCAGACGGAGATCCGTCGGAGGTGGGGATGGGGGTTGGTTGGAAGATGAGCCAGAAGTGAGGCAGGGCACGGGGAGCTGAGGTCTGTGTGTGTGCGTGTGTGTGGAAGAGTTTAGAAGAACCTGGGTGTGTGGGTGCAGAGAGAGGGGAACGCCCCGCATCCCAGCCGCCCGCTCCCCGCGCCACCCTCTCATTCATAAGTTTCAGGTCTGGAGGCCGTGCGGGGCTCCAGTGAAGCCGGGGCCCCGCTTCGCTCACAGCAATTGGCGGAAGGTAACAAAGCCTTAGCAACCGGCGCTTGATGACCCGCGGGGCGCTGGGTGACGGGCGCCAGCCGCGCGGAGCCAGGAGCCGACTGGCCCTTTAAGGGATGGCCGCGGAGCCTTGAAAGTGGAGGGGCAGAGGGAGGGCGGGGAGGAAGGTCTGGGGGCGGGCCCGGGGGGGAGGAGGAGGAGGAAGAGTTGCTGCTGAAAGGAGGCGAAGGAGGAGCCGGGGCGGCCGCTGCCAGCCCCGGGCACCGGAGTCTTGCCCGCTGCCGCGCGAGTAGCCACGGGCGCGATCGGGGCCAGAAGTCGGCTGCTCCATGATCACTCTGGGAGCCGGGAGAAGACTTTGCCCGGCCGTGCGAGCGGCTCTGCGTTTCCCAGGCGAGGCAGCGGCGGAGCAGCGGCGGCAGCCCGGTCGCGGTCGGAGCGACCAGAGCCCGGGGCGTGTGCGCCCCGCGTGGAGAAGGCTCGGGTTCCCCACGGAATGTCCCCGGGGCGCCCGGCGCGCTGACCCCCCAGCCGCCTCCGCCTTCAGCGCTCGCCGCCTCTCGCGGTCTGGCTCACTGTTCGCGACTGCAGGCTCCCGGGCTTCTGGGCAGGGGGGAAGCCCCCGGGGGCGGGTGTCCTCAGCGGGCCACGACCCAGCCCTCCCCCGTGCGTATCTCGCTTAAGATGGCAGCGGAGTCAGGGGAACTAATCGGGGCTTGCGAGTTCATGAAAGGTGAGGAGCAGCCGCCCCGCCTTCTCCGATCCCCCGGCCCCCACTCCTCACTTGTCTCCCCTAAGTCCCAACCGCTGCCCCCGGCTTCTCCGGGGCCCCAGGGTCCTGCAGCCGGCGCGCGCGCGCTCAGCCTCCCTCACTACTGTCCTCTCCCCCAGGACCCCCTGCTTCCGGCTTCTCTGTGTTTCTTGCGTCCCTCGTTCCCTCCGCAGCTCCCTCGGATGGCCTCCCCGCGGGTCACGGGACAGCGCCGGCTTCTGCCGGGTTCCCGCACGCAGCCGTGCGGAGGCGGGGATGGGGTCCGGGGAATGCTTTAGGTCGTCTTTATCTTAATCTTGCTGGCCTCGGTGTTCGGGACACCCCCGCCCTCCATCACACCCCGCTGTCTCTCCTGCCTTCCTCTTCTCAAGTCCGCGGGCTGTAGGGGAAACCTCGCCTCTCTTCCCCTTCCGCAGCGGCTGGAGATTTCTGAACCCAAGTTGCATCTCCAGTTCCACTGGTACCCCGGCTCCCAGGCGCGCCCCCTCGACTTGCAGGCGCTCCCCGGGCTGCTTTGCGCTCTTGTGGCTGGAACCGAGGGCCCCGGGGCGCTCTGCCCCCTGCCGAGTCCCTCCTCACTCAGGTCCTCTGCATGCCTCTCTGACTGCTGTGCTCTCCTAGCGTCTCTGTCCCTTTCTGGGAGAGATCAGGTTTCAGCAAGAATCCCACGTGTTAATGGTCTTTAAATAATGGGTAGCCCTGGTTATTTTGATCTTCCGTGTATCGTCACCACCCCCACCTCCAGCTTCCCCACTTCTCACATGTTGTCTCCCATCTTTTAAACTTGTCTTTCAGATCGGTTATATTTTGCTACTTTAAGGAATAGACCAAAAAGCACAGTAAATACCCACTATTTCTCCATCGATGAGGAGCTGGTCTATGAAAAGTAAGTTTCTGGGTTTTTTTTTCTCTCTCTCAACTCTTTAGCTTGTTGACTCTTTGATGAAGAAACACTACGCACCGTTACGGCCGTTTTCCTCACTTTGCCCAGTGGTGCAAGTGGAAGCACCAATTTTGCAAGGCTCAGGTGCTTGGGGAGAGGTGCCAGGAAAGGGAACAGGACGGGAGCCTGCCCACGCCTCGTGTGTGTTACTCCTTCGCATCACCAGGACATCCTGCGGTTGAGGGCCGCTAGCCCTCCTGGAGCAGGACCAGGGAGGGAGCCTTCTGCCCTTGCTGGACTCTGAAGTGACCTGGGGAGTGAGTCCCCTGGGGTTTGTGGATCAGCCTCAGCGCCCAGGCAGCAGGGGCCTCGGCCTCTCGGTTACAGGCTGCCGTTGTCTCCCGGCCTGTTTTTGTCTGTGCTGTGTGCTGCTGTGCGTTGTTTTGGAAAGCGGACACGTGAAGCTGGATTCAAGGTGGTGTGCTTTTTTTCTGTAAGAAGATTTTACCTGTGTGACAAATGAGGGAACTCCAAGGCTCATGGTCTCGTTTCTCTCGCCTGGGAGGAGTGGTGCTGGAGTGTGGTGTGCTTTCTTTGGTTACTTTGATTCTCTGGAATTTGGATTTGAGAGAGAGAGATAAGAGCGTGGAACGATTTTTGGCAGAGGACCCTTGGTCTGCAGGAAAAAGGTATCTTAATACTTAATAGTAAGTGTAGTACAAGTTGGATTGGAGGCAAATCTCTATTCAGTAAAAACAACAGATAATAGGGAGTAAGACTGAGCTGACTTGATTATGTCCTTTTACTGAAAGAGCTGGCCCTTCAGAGTAGTGTAAGGGAGTCTAACAAACATTTAATTTTACTTTCCCGTTTTGTCTAGATGTGCGATTAGATGAACATATTTAAAGGAACCACGGTCACTCTGGTTAGCTTCCTAGGACCTGTCCTGTCCCAAGGGATTTGGGCAGCCCTGCCTAAGCATTTGTGGGGACCACCAGGCATCCCAGGAGTGCATATCCTTGACCTTCAAGAGCATAGCTTTTATTTGGTGGAAAACAAACTTTGATTGTCACTTCACCATAGGGATCCTTGAAGCTGATGTCTCCGGGACATTCCCTCCCAGGTGTGGGGAGCAGGGCGCCCCTGGAGTGGCTGAAGTGGAAGCGGGGATGAAAGGGCCCTTTGCTGAGGCTCTGATGCCCAGCACTGCCGCAGGGAAGGGCTGAAGCCCAGGTGTCACATTACAGCTCTGCCCCAGACGGAGACAGAGGGAGTAATCTCTGGCCTGTCGCCTGACCTGGTGTACCTGGATGATGTCACTGCCTGCTGTGTTTACTGCCTGCCCGCTCTGTCTGGGGCTGGGAGTGGGCCTTGCTGTGGCTTGCTTTCTTTAGGTGAGTTCAGGGCTTGGCGAGCTCTCGTGAGTCTGAGGGTAGAGACAGTGGATGTGCCATCATGTCCAGTTCTGCGGTGACTGATGCGACAGAGGGTGTTCGCAGGAACAAGGTCCAACCATTGAGGTCTGCCTCTCTGCCTTTGGGATGGCTGGATGGTGGACCCAGTGGAAAATTGCCGTTGGCCTGCTAAACGTGGTGCTCGCAGGGTTTTGGTTGCCTCTCGTACATGCTCTGACCGAGGAACTGAACCCACAACCCAGGCACATGCCCCAACTGGGAATCGAACCGGCGACCTTTCTCTTTGCACAATGACAAGTGAGCCGCACAGGTCAGGACGATGAGGACCATTCTTGGTGTGATTTTTGTGTTGGCATTCAAGGATCGGGCTACAAATCACATTCCTCGAATATTTGTTTCTGGTGTCTTATAAAGAAAGACCAGCCAGGAGATTGTCAGTTTCTGCTGTGAGTTTGGATGGTGCTGGAATCAAGGATGCAGCCTCCGGCCTGGCCGAGCCTTTCCCTTGGCCTTAACTTGCCCAGCAGCCATGGCACAGAGGTGGCTCTGGCCCCTGTCTTACCCAGCACGTTATGCCAGGCTGGGTGGAGTCAATGAGCGATGGCGAATGCGCATGTCCCTCCAGGAGCTCGGAGCCTGGAGATAGCACCGTGGGACCGTGGCGAGCCCTGGGCTCTGAGGGGCTCCCAGGTGGGTGGGTGCACGTCTGGGTGAGGGGTTCACGGGGCAGTGAAGGTTGGCTTGCAGGTGGATGGAGTCTCACCAGGCCGAGACGTGAGAGGAGAGATCCCGGACGGGAGGAGAGCTAGCCAGGGTGCAGAGGGTGCCCTGCAGGGTGCTCAGGGACCGTGAAGTCCTGTAGTTTGCCTGGCGTGGGTACAGGTCAAGTGGGGATGTGCAATCTGAAGCCGGAAGGTCAGCTGGAGACAGATTAGGTGTCAGGCGAGGAGACGCCGCGTCCTAGAACACCGTGGGACTCTCCTGAGGGCTCTGGGGACACGGGAGGCCCGGGTCTGTGGTCTAAATAGCAGCAGACATGCATGGAACATTTAGGTGCATGCCAGAGACTGTCTGCCCCAGGTTCCTCACGGCTGTTAGTTCATTTTGGTTCCACGAGGCAGGTACGATGATCATCCTTCATGCGCACGGGAGGAGAGCAAGGTACAGAGAGGTTAGGGGACTTGGCCAGAGCCACAGAGGTAAGAGGTAGCAGAGCTGGAATGTGAAACCAAGCCCTCTGGTGCTGGAGGACATATACCCTCTCTCAAAACGTTACCACCATAGCATCACTTAAGATGGATTGGACGGGAGGAGGTAGAAGTCCACTTAGAAGAATTTCAGGATGTTTGGGGTGAAGAGTTCCAGGCCCAGGTTAGGACTGTGGTGGCAAGGAGGGGTCTGAATCCATGGCCTGGTGGCAGATCAGCCCGGGAGGGTGAGGCGCTGAGGAAGAGGAGGGTGGAAGAAGTCCTCAAGGCGGCGCAGGTCCCGGGGCGCCCGCTGGAGCGGCTTCCTGAGACGGCGCGTCGGGCGCAAGCGTCGGCCTCTGTGCGAGGATCAGGCGTTCCGTTGCGGCGACGTTGAGCGTCAGGCATTTCAGGGCCGTCGCGGAAATGCGAAGTTCTCCCGTCTGGGAGTTTTCCGCAAACTAAGGACCATGCCGTGAGAGAGGCGTGAAGCCTGGGGAGAAAGAAAGAGAAGCCACTGAGGTCTGAGCGGCGCCAGCGCGGCCGGGTGGGAGGGGAGGGGGTGGGGCTGAGCACAGAATCACTGGGGTCCCCGTGGTCGGCTCCACTTCTTGGAAACGGAGAATGAGTGAGATTGAAAAGTCCCTAGAAGGACCGGTGTTGTGGTGACCTGGGTTCTGCCGGTGGAGGGTGGTGGGTGGTGGGTGGCGAGAAAAATCTCCACCGTCCTATCGTAACGGACCCGTCTCCGAGGAGAGGGGACACATGGTCCCACAGCCCCCCCACGGCCCTGGGCCCGTGACCTTTTCTGCTCAATGTTAAATGCAGGGCCACCTGTCCAGCTCGATTGTCACCGAGGAAACACAGTTGTTACTTTTGAATTTGGAAGTAGACGACTTAAATATTAGGCTGCGAGGATTCCGGACACAGCTGTGTGTTGTGCAGGTGGTCATTTAGGGGGATAGCGCTTGTGATTGAAGTGGCGACCTCCTGAGAAGCTGGTGGAGAAAGTTTTGCCAAGTGGCCTCGAGAGGGAGGGACGGCTGTTTTATTAGACGTGAAAGTCTGAATTTTCTGCCCCTTTATAAATAGAACTTATCATGTCAATATAAAGGCCTGAGCAGTTTGAGTGAAATGTGGCTGGTAAGAAAGCATGCATTATATCCTTGGGTTATGATTTCACAGATCAGAATGAAAATCGGAGTATAATCTAAGCCACTTGTGGGACAAAAAGCCCCATGAAAAGGGAGCCTGTCAAAGATTTATCTGTGTCTGGGTCAGCTGCCACTAAGGCCCGACTCTCCAGAAAGGCTTGTCCTGGGGTTTGGGGCAGTGGGCCCTGCAATCCTCACGAAGGGTTACTCTTTGTAACTTGGCTCCCATGTTTTTGGCTGCAAAGTTAGCAAAATCAAGTATGTGAATTGCCATAACCTTTGCGTGCCCTTCTATGGCGATGCCGGTGCCGGGTTGTTAATGCCCAGAATGCGGGTTTGCCGCGGAGCGTGGAGGAGGGTTGATCACATCCAGCCTTGTCCCTATTTGTTCCCTAGTTGGGTGTGAGGAGGGTAGGGCTGCCAAGGCAGGAGGGAGCACCCGGGGTCACGCTCTGGGGACCGATGGGACACAGGTGCTGAAGAGGCTCAGAGAATTTCACCGATGTTGCGGCACCTGAAGAAGGAGCCACCTCTGTGAGGACTCGGTAACTCACGTGCAGATTTAAATAATTTAAAGCGTTCAGTTTTCATTTGCACTTTATTAAAGCATCCTGATATGAATGCCACCAGGGACTTTGGATAAATAATTTATAGAAGAATGATTTGTTTTATGCAGTCGGTCGCATAGGTTCAAGTCGACATGTGAACCTGGGCCATCTTGGAAATACAGAGGAACTTTTCTTGCCTGGAAATATATGTGGGAACGGAGTATTTGGGTGAGGTAAAAGTGAGAAGAGACCTTTTTTGCTTTTTAATTTTTTCATTTTTATTTATATATACTCTGTAATTTAAAAAAAATTTAAAGTTGATTTTAGGGAGGGAGAGTGAGAGAGAAAGAGACAGAAACATCGATTTGTTGCTCCACTTACTGATGTGCTCATTGGCTGCTGCTTCTATGTGCCCTGGCTGGGATCGAACCCGCAACTTTGGTGCATCAGGACCACGCTCTAAGCAACTGAGCTGGCCTGGCCAGCGCTTAATTGGTATTTAAAATTGAATATGTAGCGAGTAGGTTAATTTAATGGGAAGGAGACACGTACACCTGTGCACGATCTCAGGGTCCTCACTGGCCAGCTCACCTGCAGATCGCTGTGATGTGGACAGAAGGGGAGATTTGGTTGAGTTCAGAGACACATCGCACCTGTAAAGCCCTGTGCCAGACGGTGTTCTCTGTGCTTTGCGCCCATTAAGTCAGTTCATCTTCAGAACAACCCTTGGAGTTAGGTGCTGTTATTGTGACCGCTTTACAGATGAGGAAACTGAGGCCCAGGGAGAGTAGGTAGAGCCTACGGTCATCCGTCAAGCTGGTGAGTGGCTGAGCTGGGACTGGGCCCAAACCGCAGGCAGCGGGTCCGGGAGTCCACACTCTTAGGCTTCTGGCAAGTTCCCAGTTGTCCTGAGCGGGAGGCTTTGCCCCTCCCTGTGCACCTGGACCTTCCCACTCGGGCAGCGATGGCTTTGGCGTGGCACTGACTGTGTGTGTAGGCTTTATGTCCAGGCGTATCTGGGAATGCGTGGTGGTAACTCAAGTGTCTTTTTAATAGTTACACTTTTGTGGGTGTAATTTTACTTTTTCTCCTTGCAGTGGACTGCCGAGAGAGAGAGAGAGAGAGAGAGAGAGAGAGAGAGAGAGAGAGAATTGAGTTAATTATCATTATACATTAATAGGACAAATGAAGACAAAAGAAGCCAGTTTTCATAAGCCTCCGGAAACTGCTTTTGCAGGCTGTCTGGAGAAATGTTCATGCTGCTTAGCTGGTATAAGATGTAATGGTTTCTGCCTAGAATTCTCCTAAAAAACTCAGAACATTTTTTAGATTTTTAAAGGATGGTAAGTTTCTACTCTCTTCCCCCTTTCTCCTTCCTTCCACTCTAACCTTGCAAAAACAGCCCAGTATTATTCAGGGCCACTTTTCCATGCTGTTTCGAATACCTGAGGTTCAGACATGTGCTTGTGTGTGCATGTGTGTGTACCTGTGTACCTGACTGACAGCTCTGCGTGCTAGTCTAGGTGATGAGGAAGTCGCCATATCTGTACACATTCACCAGTCCCGGCTGAATTTGGTGACCCCCCCCCCCCGGAGTCAAATGCCACTGTCTGGATCTTGACTTATTTAAATACTTGCAGCTTCAACCTCTTTGGCATTCGAGTTGGGTCACTCATCTTTGTTATCAGTTCTTAAACTTTGCTTGAGATAAACCCGGTGTAAATGCAAATTTTATCCGAGGTGCTAAGGTCTCAGTTCAAGAGGGTGAGTCTTTCTCAGGCAGCTTGACAGAAGAAGTCCAATTGGGCCACCGAGAGTCCGAGAGTCCAGCGGGAGCTGTCCCCGCCCATCCCCGCAGGGCGAGTCACCACCGCAGGGCAGGGCGGTTTATTTTGTTTGAAGTAGGCTCCCAGGACGGGAGATGTTCTCATTCCTCAGTTCATAAACACATTCCATAGCCAGCAGTCAATGACTTTTTCTCAGCCACAGCTTAATACACCTTTGTGGCTACAAAAAAGAAAACAAACGCATTAACGCTTTTATGGGAAATGAGGAAAGCATCACTGAAACCTCCTGCGTGGTTGCAGGCTGCTGGAGAAACGAACATTCCGTTGGGGTAGATGTCGGTACAGAGCACTAGGCCAGCGCTTCGGGGACACACAGAGACAGGAGGAGGAAGCGGACGCAAGTACAGGGCGGTAAATGATGACAGAAGCTGCAAATGTATCGTTAGGGGTCCGGGAGAGGAAGCGGTTATTACTGCCAGGGTGATGAAGGCTTCCTGGTGACGTCTGACCGACCAGCTTTGCGAGGGTGGGAAAGAGCAGAGAGAGTTGTATTTTATGATCTCGGCCAGGGCGGGGGCTACCTGATTTTTGGGGGCCCTCCATCCAGCTCGGTGCCGGGCAGACAGATTTTAGCTGAATGAATGTGCGAACAAGGAAGGACTGAAGGAAAGACAGACGCGGCAGTGTTTGGGACCAGCGAGATTCCGTTGGGTCAGGCGAGATGTTCGAACGCGGGAGGGCTCCAGTGAGGACGGACACAGAGCTGGGGGCCGGGTTATGGGGGGGCATTTGGGTCTCTGTTCTGCTGGTTCGTGAGCGGCAGAGCAGCCCACCAGAGCTGTGCTTGGACAAAATAAAAAATAAATAGGACGAAATAAAAAGGGGGGTCTATTATGGAACTAAAAGAGGACCTTCGTCTTTTGTGCTCTTTGCGCAGAAAATAGACAACGCCCGTCCTGATCCTTAGGTGTCTCCTTGTTGAAGGCCGGGAGGTGGGTTGGACGCCTGGTGTCCCTCTGGCCGTGCCCGCACTGTTGTCACTGTCCACGCATCTACATTCGTCGGCGAATCCCTTCATCTTCTTCTATACATTTCTCTCCTACACACTTCTTACTCTATACATTTCCTTTTAAGAGAGTATGGAATTAAGAGAGCATTTTCATTAATCCTAGTGGTCAAAGCATTGATTGTCTACAGCTGAATCGATCTGAAATGTTAGAAACATTATTTTTCTGCGTGTGAGACAAAAAAAAAAAAAATGAGCGAAGTCTCATCTAGAAGCTGTGAATGGCGGGTTGGTAAAGCAGCGCCTTTCACTCGAGCCAGAAGTGGTGCTGTTCTGCGTGCCTCCAGCTCTACAAAAACGCTCCCACACAGAGCGAAGGGGCCCCTCGGACCAACGGGGTTGGGGGATGCGTGTAGCTGGGGGCAGGCTCTTTAATTGGGGGCTGCTTCCGGAATCCGGCCTCATTTGGAGCCAGTAATCAAGGCGCAGGCGGCGGGGGCACCGGGGGTGGGTGCTCCTACCTTTCCCTGCAGGAGAGGTGGCCGACCTCGCCGGGCTCCACAGCGCAGGGTCCAGTGCGTGGTGGAAGGCCCTTAATCCAGTGTTCAGATGGTGGATTATTATCGTAAGTGCTTGGAAGGGAAGACCTCACGGTTCTTTGTAAAACCTGACAAATGGAGCCTGGCCCGCGAGCTGGGGTGGGTTGGGCGGGGGGTGGGAGGGGGGCAGCGGACGCAGCAGTGGGATCTGGGAGGCACTCCTATGTGATTGGAGCTGGGACCTAAGCCTAAGTGGGTGTTTCCTAGGCCAGGGAGGGTGAGGTGCTGCAGGTCGGAAGCAGAACGAAAAGAAATCACTTGGCTGAAGTGAACTAGTACAAATGGTGGAAACGGTGCAAAATGAGGCTCCCGAGAGGGAGGGAGAGGCTGTTCCCCCCTGGGCCTTATGGGCACCTGTTAGGGTCTTGGCTTTAATTCCAGGAGCTTCGAGAGGTGGCAGGATCATCTCTGCGGTTTAGTTCCCTCGCTTTGCGGTGGGATCATCTCTGTGCTTAGAGCCCTCGTTTTCCTTCCCAGAGCTGCGGTGGCCCTACAAGGTGTGAGGCGGGTGCGTCTGTCTCGTACTGGGGACCTCACCCTGTTTTCCGTCAGCCCACATGGAGGCAGCGCTCTCGCCTTCCGCACCTGCCATCCACAGAGGGGTTAGTTTACTCAGCTGGAGGATGCTTCTGTGGGAGTGGATTTAATCTCGCCTGTGCATTCCTGAAGCCCTCTTTTGTTTTCTTTAATCGGAGCCTCCAAGGGGGTTGTCATGAATTGGCGTCCTCCAAAGAGGCAAGTCACTGAGTTCCAGACCCGATGCGGGGGAGGCTTCCCGATACCATCTAGTTGCTCGTTGGGCTTTTTTAAGGCCAAACCCATTTCACAGGAGCAGCAGCTGAAGCGGTCTGTGGCCCTGCCACTTGCCCCGGGTGACGAAACGCCCAGACCTGTAGGGATTTTTTTATAAGAATTTATTTGGGCCAAACTGAGGACAGTGACTGGGAAGCACGATCTTCAGTGCTGCAGAGACAGACAGTTCTGCGTTGGGAATTAAGGCGGGAAAAGAATCCGAGAGGGCGGGAGAACGCAAGGCGGGGATTGGGCTACAGGGTAGGTCTTAAGATCATGTGCTCGCTGGAGGGTGGTCTTGCTTATTTCAAAGGTGGGGGCCCCTAGATGCACGAGAACAACGGACAGGACTGGCCTCAAACCTTTCACGAAAGTAGTGATGGGCCCGAGGTGTGACTACGCACCTTGACCTGCTCAGCCAGGAATTCGTGATCAGGGGGCCACCCTGCGGTGTTACGGTCCGTAGGCAGGGGCGTCCAACCATTCGGCGTCTCTGGGCCACACTGGAAGAGGAAGTGTTTTCTTGGACCACCCAGTAAACACAAACACTAACAAAAACTGATGGGCCCAAAAAAAAAAAAAAAGATTTTAAGTAAATTTATGATTCTGCGTTGGGCAGCATTCATAGCCATCCTGGGCGGCATGCGCCCTGGGGGCCGCAGGTTGGACACCCCTGCTAGAATCTCATCCACATGAAGACGCGTACATTGTATATGATAAGATACGATTGTCTGTGACAGAAACTGGCCAGGAATGCGATGTGCTGTGACGCCATATGACAGAAGTGGCAGAGACAGTGGAGTATAGTATCGGAAGAGAACTTCAGACGCTGTCTAACTCAGCAGCCTTGTCGGTGGATAAGGGCGTGGCTTCCCGGGGAGGCTGAGACACCGGTGCAGCGACGCTGAGCCGTTCCCTGCGCTCTTTACTTTTCCATCAGATTCTCTGTGGCAGATGCGAAGCTGGGAGCTTCCGAGCTTCCTAGACGGCCAGTGCTCACCCTCTGTCCCCAGGAAGCCAGCGTCAATGTGACTGGCCTCCTGTCCTGCAAGGGTTTGAGCAAAACTCGGACTGTACTTTGATCTTGGATTAGTGCTTGCTGAACAAGTGCGGACTCTTCGGAACTTACCTATTACGCGTTTCAATCCTGGGTAGGAGCTTTTACCATCTGCCCGGCGGGTTAGTGATAGGGAAAAAGTATTCGATGGCGTGTGTAGCCCAGAGGGCTGTGCTGACGAGTTTCACCCCAATTTCACACGTGCGCACCCCCCCCCCATCATCTCACTGGGCATTGGAGGCTACAGCTACTTAGCATTTATCACGCCGGGCAGATGGTCGTCTCACTGGGTGGGTGTGTTGCTGGTGGGCGAGAGGGTGGCGCTCAGCAGGCTTTCGGGAAAGAACGAGTGCATGAATGAGTGGGCAGAAATGTCAGCAGTGCTGGTAAGACACGAAGAGGCGGCCTGCCTTGGTCGTCATCCTGTTTATCACGCGGTTAAACATTCCTGTTTGTGCTGTTGGAAACCTATGTGCTTTTATGGAACGTACTTTTATGTACTTCAATGGCATGGACCCCCAGTGCATTCCATTGAAAAAGGCGTTAACCGGTGCTGCCTTGCTCAGAGTCGATGGTCATCCTGTTGTTGAATGAGCGAGTACTGCCTGGAATGTAGCTTCTCTTTTGGCTGAGGAGGTGGAAATTCTCCGATGCACCTTCTGATGCGTAAAGTAAGGTACCCCAGGGCTTTCAGCAATGCTTCCATTCCCGGGAATGGACCCTCTCAAGTTAGAGTGGGTTCAAGAAAACCAGCACAAACTCAGCTAGGTAAGGGATACTTGCTCACTGACTCACTCATGCGGAGGGGCAGTGGAGGGGACCCCGAAATAATGAAATACTGACAGAGCCATGGTTTTCTTGCTCAGATGAGATCGAATTGCCCCTCTCCCCTTGTGTGGCCGTGGCCCCGGAGGCCTCTCCCGGGAAGTGCCGGGGTGGAGAAGGCAATGTCCAGTGTGGTTGCGGTCACTCTGCGTCCCTCCCTCCGGGCCTCACCTCGGCTGTTTCTCCCCCCCCGGTCCCACTGTCCCATCATCCCCAGCGGGACGATGACCTTCTGTTCCTCCTCCTCTTCCCTGACCGGGCACAGTCCTTTCCCTCTGCCTTGGACCCCAGTCCAAATCCCGTGCCTTGGACCCAGGACACGTTTTGGACTTCCTAGCTCATGTGGCCAGCTTCAGTTGAGGGCGGTTGATTTCTGTATTTTAATATTTCTCTCGAGCTTCTAGATGTTACCATTCCCCGCCCCCACCTCTGAGGAGAAAAGTTCTCACAAAGGAGTATGTTGGTGGGCAGGTGTCTTTTATATGATATTCGGGGCATTTTATTATGCTAGTTAGTGAGGGCCCAGCGTGGTGTGAGCAGCTGGGGCCGTTTTTTCCCCAGCGGTCTCGGCACGTCCAGAAATGTGTGTAGCTAGTTAGGAAACAGTGTAAATTCGTAGCTTTCCCTCTTTTCTTCCCTCAAGGTGGGTCCCTTTGCTTGCTCTCTCTCTCTCCTGAGCTCCAAGGGCCTGTCTCCTGCCTCTGCAACTTGTTTCCTGAGCCCACGCAGCCCGGCGGGCTCACTGCTTTTACAGACTCTGTGACTTTCTACATTGTCACTTGTATTTAGAAAAATAAATAAATGAAACACTTTGGAAACTATGTTTTATAAGCACATACATATTCTTAGAACCATGAACGTTGTAGGAAAGGATATATAAAGTGACCTTAAGGTAGAATTTGTTGCTTTATATATGTGGCCGTTCTGACTTTTCAAGGCCTGCTCTACGTAGCTCTTGGCTGCGCAGAGGTCTGGACTGAATTTCTTAGTGCGCCTCCAGGCCGGCCCCTCCTTCTGTGAGCTTCGAGGCCTCTCGAGGTGCGGAGCTCTCTGGGTTAGGGTTGCTTGTGAGTCCTCTGCCCTGGACCTGGCGCCGTGGCCGGGGCGCAGTGCACCTTCTTCGCTGTGGGACTGTCCCGTGCTCTTGGAGCAACCTGTTGCTTTGAGGGACACTAAAGGAGACTCGGGGCTAGACCCTCTTCCCCTGCCCGTGCCCCCAAACTGGCTTACTGGAAACGTGGGCCCCCGGAACAGAAGGGGGTTAGAATGGGCCGGGCCTGATGTCGCTGTTGGGAAATGTGTGAGCCCCCGAGGGGCAAGGGCATGGTCCTCAAACATTTTGTCTCTTCTCCCCTCAGGCTGCCTGGCAACGTCCCCAGTGTTTTTTATTTATTTTTGTTCCCATCTCATCTTTTCGTCTTGATCTCTGCTGTCTATCAGGGTAGACATTTTCTGCCAGATGGACATGGTCTGTATTTGTGTTGTCCAGTTTGGTGGCCATTAGCCACAGGTAGCTCTTGAGGACTTGAAATGGGCTTAGTAGGATGGGAGAAGTGAATTTTAAATTCACTTAACTTTAATTAATTTACATTTCAACAGCCACATGTGGCCAGTGGCTACCCTGTTGGAGACCGCCGATCCGTGTGAGGACGAGGTATTTGGTCTACATTTCCCCGTGTTGTCGGAGAACCGATTTATTTCCCGGTGTGTGGCAAAGTGGCCTTGTTTGTTCCCCATGTTGCTTCCGAAAGTGCACGTGGCTAAGCTGACGAGATGGTCAGAAACTGTACAGCTTTGAGCTTGACGTTGAATTTGGCTTGTCATGGTTATAGGAAACTGGAATTGGATGACCTCGATTCTATCTGCTTTCCTGAAATTTGTTCAGAGCGAGTTTAGAAAGCTGAGATAACCAGAACTAAAAATGCCAGATTCACCTTAAAATTCTGCATGCCAGTATTCGTATTCGAGTAGAAAAAAACAAGCCGTATCAGTGCAAGCACGTTGCTTCTGACCACCCGAAGACCAGGAGATCTCTGCGGTCGACCGGGGTGGCCTTCATCAGTGCCGGTGGGTGCTTACGGGTGCACTTGTTTTCATTTCGCTTCTTTCGAGTGGATTCTCGTTGACAGGTCTTGGACCAGTTAGTGGTTAGGTATCATTGGCATAGGCCAT
Source organism: Glossophaga mutica (assembly GCA_039655065.1). NCBI lineage: Eukaryota > Metazoa > Chordata > Mammalia > Chiroptera > Phyllostomidae > Glossophaga > Glossophaga mutica. The sequence continues at coordinate 3,936,646 of CM077316.1, forward strand.
TTGGGATTCATGAGTGTTTTGTTCATAGTTAAAGCACAGCACCACACTGGGAACTTAAGAAGGAAATAGAAAATTTTTGTTCCAAATCATTGAAGGTTTTCTTTCCTTTCCCTTCCCTTTCCTTCCTTCCTTCCTTCCTTCCTCCCTCCCTCCTTCCTTCCTTCCTTCCTCCTTTCCTTTCTTTCCTTTCTTTCTTTCTTTCTTCTCTCTCTCTCTCCCTCCTCTCTTTCTCTTTCCCTTTCCCTTTCCCTTTCCCTTTCCCTTGTTTTCTTTTTGCCTCTCTGTTCTTACTCTCACGAAGCCTGTGGGCAGGGACAGCTAATTTTGGTGTTACCTGGAACATAAGTTCTGGAATATTACCAGCCTGACTACCATGAGTTACCATCCCCATGTAAGTTGGGTGTTCCTTACTTGTGTAAGGCAGGTGTGTATCGGCGGATTTGATGTAGTGCAACGACTTATCCATGGCAGTGTAACTTGGGTAGCAGGAAAAAATGAAATCAAGTGATTCCCTCAAAATAAGGGTTTTTGAGAAGGGTTTTGTTGTTTAACCTGGATAGTTAGTAAATATATAGTGTAGGCCAAATTGAAATGGAGCATTGAAACATTCTTCGATGTAAAAGTATCGTATTGAAGTTTTCTAAGCAGACAAGGCGTGACAGACAACGCAGCCCCCGAGTGAGGGGCTTGCTCTGCAGTTGGGCAGGTGAGAGCTCACTTTAGAAGGTAGTTCACCGTGTGGGATCACGCGCAGAGTGGGTCGGCTGAGCGGCTTGGAAGGTGAATTCTGGGAACCCGTAGAGGAGGTCCATGCCTTCTAAGGTTGGACTATGGGATAGCTGGGCAGCTGGGAGAGCAAATGCAAATAATAAGGGCGCGAGAGGAGGAGGGTCGGGACTTCTGCTGTAAAAGTAGGAATGGCCGAGGGAGGGGTAACTTGGAGCTTGTTTGATGCATGAAAGTGAGATCAGCCCTGACTTGTTGCCCTCCTGTGACGGATGGTTTCATGTCCGAGGGACGAGGAGAAGCACAGTGCCTTCAGTCTGGAGGGTGATGGGACGGGAAGCTGGGTGGGTTGTAGACATGCTGAGTTCCTGGTGGTGGGAAGCCTGGACACTGTGACGCCGAGCAGGTGGATGAAGGTGGTGGAAAAGACGGAGGCGGGGTCTCAGGCCAGGAGCTGTCTGCTTTCCTCCAGGCTGAGGGCTAAAGTCATGGCTGGTGTCGACGTGTCCTGGAGGTGCCAGGGCGCTGAGAGAGGGAGACCCGCCCGTGTGCCGTGCGTGACAGAGGGTTCGAGGAGAATGACACAGAGGCCACTGGGTTTAGGACACTTGAGAACTGGGGACAAAGTTCGAGGGGAATAGTTGGAATGGGAACCCAGAGTCCACGAGCTTTATGATTAAGTAGGTGATAAAGGAATGAAACCAGGGAGGGGGAGGGGGGCAGAGGGTACAGGGAGGGGAGATGGGGCAGGCCCAGGACTTGAGCTGGGTGGGAGCACACAGCACAGGGCGTGGATGATGTGTTGTGGGACTGTGCCCTGAGACCTGTGTGGTTTTGGTAACCAGTGTCACCCCCATCAGTTCGATAAAAAGGAAAAGAAGAAAAGAGAACCAGGAAGTGCGGGCCACACACATGTTCTGTTCATGCGGTTCTTCCGGTGCCTGCTTTGCAGCCTTTTTACTTAAGTGAGGTCCTGGCAGGGAGGTAAAAGGAGGCGGAACTCAAAACTGTTCGGTTAGTTCCCGGTTGAGAGACTAGTTATAGTAACGGGAGGGCATCGGTAGGGCGAAACCATTCGTTATTTGGATTCCTAGGAATCCGTTTTAAACTGGCCCTTATTCCTGAAGATAATTGAAATTTGATTGCAACTGTAATGAAAAGAAAATGAGCCCAGATGTTACTGAAAATTCCATCTTTACTAACTACTATTTGTTCAAATCTCAGTTTCTATGCAGATTTCGGACCTCTGAACTTGGCAATGCTGTACCGATACTGCTGTAAACTAAACAAGAAACTAAAAGTGAGTACCCTGCTGATGTCTGCGTTCTGGTGTTCAAAACCCGACTGTGAGGCTGACCAGCGGGACTGCCGTGTGCACCCCATTTAGTTGGATAATTCCGGTCGTGGGAAATTCATGTCAGTGGTTCACGCAGACGTTGATACTGATCCTCCTGGGTCGCCCCCAAAGGACATGTGAACCTCTTTCATTTTTCAGGATGAACTGACATTCGAGCTGAATGAAGTCATTGAGTAGGGAGCTAAGAAAGAAAGGACAAAACCTTCCTGGTGGTCGTTAATGAGTCTATCGAATTCCCTCCCAGGCTGGCTTTCCTGGAACCTGCAGCCTGCCTCTGGGCAGGGTTACTGGGTGAGGGAGGGCTCACGGCCGCGTGGCGGGCGGGAGCCCCAGCTCAGACGGTTTTCTGCCCGATCGAGATGGAAGTTTTTGCGTGTTCCTTGAATGACGTCTCTACAGAGTTAACAGCCGAGTGAGAGGGAGGAACTGGCGGAGACAGAGAGTGGCTTTTACCGGTTACGGCAGCATTTGGATCCTGCATTCAGTGTTCGTCTAGATTTTTTATTTTACATGTGTTTTTTTGTTTTTTGCTCTTAATTTCTAAGCATACACGGGGAAAAGTGATGTCTGTGTTCCTAATATGGTAAACTTCTTTCATTGCATAGAGAGAAATATTTTTTTTCTTCCAATTTTCTAAGTGAGGATCTTAAGTAGAATGTTTCAGTTTGGAAGGTGAAAGGCTACACTGCACCCCCTCAAGGATGATGGCTAAGTTATACTGCTTGTGGAGTTGATAGTGTATCCTTGCTGCTGGGGAAGACGTTCCGGTGAGGCTGTGCCTCGTCCCTGTAGCTGCTCATCACCTTTCGCTCCGACTTTTACTGAACTTGACTATAAAAGACAGTCTACGGTGGAGAATTTCCTGTCAGATACGTTGTATATTTATGAATTCACACATTTTTGCCATTGAGCTCAAAATGCCAAATGGCCATGAAACGCCACCAAAGAGGAGATGTTCAAAGTCAGTAGTTATATAACGCAAGATCTCTTGCAATGAACTGTTTAAGGAGTTAATTCTCAAAATCTTGAAAAATGTGTAAATTCCTTTCCCTACACCGATCTTCATTTTTTAGAAAAGAAGCGACTGCCTACAGTTTAGAAAGTTGAAATGTTTGGAATCACCAAGGAAGCACATGATACCCTAACACGGGTTTCCTGTAAAAATATAAAATGGACTTTTAGTGGATGAGTTAACAAGGAAAGGATGGCTCAGAAATAATTGTTCATTATAATACCCAGTTCACTTCTTCCTCGGGGGACCCAGGGATTCCGTTGCTTTCTTGGTTAGTCCCGTTCGGACGCATGTAGGTGTATGAACTGGGTATTAGAGTGAATGGTTTTGGACGCTACAGCTATCTGGAATGACCTCAGAGAAAGGAATCATTGTTAGGAGAATAACATCGCTGTCTGACTCGGTGGGCTGCTTATAGCAACTACACAGGCAGACGGACTGGATAAGACCTTTTCTACCGTATTCTGTCCTGAACGGTGTGGGTAAGTGGATACAGGGGCTCGTTCGGATGTGCTTTCATTTACAAAGCTTTCTTTCAACATTATGAAAGTTTAATAAAGCCTGGACAGTCCCCTTGGTTCATTTCGGCGATCAGGTGATCTACTGGACGCCTGGCAGGACAGTTCTAGTTTTAGTACAACCAGGGGCCACCCTGTTACTGGGGGAAGGGATGCATTTTTCAAAACCCAAATGTTAACAAGTCAGTCCTAGGTGATGTTAAAGCACACCTATCTCTATATTAGGAGAAAAAGACTGATTTTACCAGCTTCAAGCTGTGACTGCCTCCAGCCTGGGGAATGTGTTTCCTCCTCTAGAGAGGGATTGTAGCGCTGTCATGGAGAGAATTACAGCAGAAACTATATGCAAAAGAGCTTCATAAATGTTAAAGCCCTGCACACAGGGAACTGACTCATGGAGCCTTCGTGACTGCCGATGGGAAGTCCGGTAAAGGCAGTTCTTCAGCGAAGCGCAGGGATGCCGCCGCAGCCTCGAGGCTGCTGTGTGCAGGCGAGAAAGCCGTCCCATGTGACTTCGGGAATTGAAGCGACCACCTGGTCCGGGCTCCTGCGTTCACAGGTGCACAGGGTGGCCCAAGAGGCACATGACGCGTGCCCAGGGCTGCCGGGAAGAGTCGGGGCTGGAACGCAAGGCTCTTGACTGCATTTCTTACGCGTGCCCCTTCTCTCTGCCGCTGGTGTTCTGTTGCCTTCCACGCTCACCCATGGCACTGCCGGGCTGACTTTACCTTGGCCCATCGTGACCTTAAGGTTCCTCTGCCTCTGTGCGCACCAGCGACTGTCACCCCAGGCTCTGGGCTTTCCTCTTCGGGATGTGTCTTCTTGTGGCACCTCCACATTCTGCTTCTCAGCCCGAGGACACCGCCAGACGTCAGTCTCCCTCTCGGTCCGTCAGCTCCCTGCTGGTGTCCTTGCCTGCAGCCCGTGGTCACCCGCTGTGGTTACCTTCTGTCTTGCTCACCTTGACCGCTCCCAGCCTTGGCGTCTTTCCCAGTGGGTGAGGTTGTGCCGCATTTCCCTGATTCACCGATGGCGGCGGTCCCTCTGCCCCGCCCTGCCCCGCCCTGCCCCGCCCTGCCCCGCCCTGCCTGCCCTTTATCCCGGAGGACACCGCTCCATACGACGGCTGGTGACGCCCGTCGGACTGGAAGGCCCTGCCCGCTCTGGCGTCATAACTCTTGTTCCTTCAGACCTTGGTCGGGCACCACCAGTTCTAGGAAGCGTCTTGTCCCTCTGGACGCGGGGGAGGCGCCTCCCTTGTTCGTGCCGGTGCCCGTCGCTGGGCAGTCATCACTACTGCCTGTGCATGTCTGTCTTCCTCGCTCGATGTGGGCGCCTCGACTGGGGCATGGAGACGTGCCTCAGAATTTTGCGTCCCCAGTGCCTGCACAGGGTCACCAAAGCCACGGAGACGTCTGTGCACCTGGACTCACCGCACCCCTCTTATCCTTCCCCCCAGGCTGCCCCGGCCTGGGGGTACCCTGGCTCCGCAGCGATTTCTTCATGCTTTGCTGTCTCACCTCCGTCCTCCTTACCTACGGGAACCGCTCCAGTGCCACCCCAAACCCCCGAGCTGATGGCAGCCGCCTGGCCCTCAAACCCCTGCCCTCCTCGGAGTAACTTGGCACTGTTCGGACGACGCCCCTGAACTCTGCCTTGTGCTTCCCCAGCCCCTCAGGCGCATCTGATTTTCGGCTTGGGAAGTGTTTACTTCTCTGGGAAGCCTGTTATGACTTGCCCTCCCCGACTTGCTCCCCCTTTAAAGGATGCCTGGTGTAGACGGGTGATACTTGACAGTGAATTCTCCTCCAAACCCGAATTTCCTATTTTTCACCTGCGCAAAGGTCCTTTTCAGCTGACGACTCGAGGTGGGGGCTCACCGCTGTGTGCGCGCGTGCGCCGGTCAGTAGGCGTTTTCTCGCCACTAGCCTTCATGTTAACGATGTTGATTAGAATGAGAAACTCTCCATCAAACATCCGCTTAGATTAAAAGAAAGCCAAAAAAATGGAAACCACCGTCACCCACCAAAAACCTGTTTCTTATTTTAAGCTATCCCTTAAAAAGCGTAAGTGCAAGAGTTAAGGAGTAAGGGGTTGTCGTTGGCTATTTTGGGTCCATAGTTGCCGTAACGAGGGACGAAGAAGAAGGGCAGACGAGAACAATCTGTAAGACGGTCATTACCTAATGTAAAGTGTCATCGGTGATGGACAGGCTAGACCAGCAGTGACCGATCGGCCATTTCGGGGGAGTCAGAAACTTCTGAAATTGTAGGTCGAATTTTGTGTGCGTTTACATTTTCCTTCAGAGAGGGTTTTTAACTTCTCAGCAGGCTCTGAAAGGGACTCTTCGGCACAACGTCGAGAATACTACGGGCTAGACTCTCGGGGCCCCTGGAAGAGAAGCCTGCATGCATTCACCAGAGACAGAGAAGTGGCCCTTTAAAAACAGAACGGCTTCTTCAGACTCAGTCATTTCAGAAAACCTTTGCCACCGATTCAGTGACCTGCAAGTTTTATAAACATATATGATTCAACCAGCTTTTTCTAAGATAGTCAGTACAGTTTTACCTGTTGATTTCGCTTCCCCTCAGAGAAAACTAAAACCCCAGCCCGGGGCTGGCGGTGGGGGGTGGGGAATCTAAGAGTATTACTGAAAAAAGGGGACGTTTTCTAGGGCAGTGATTTTTTTTCTTTTAATGCCTTCTCTGATGAATCAACAGGCCAATTACAGTCCTCCTGAGGACTGTTTTGAAAGGTCTGAAAGCGTACTGACAGAAACGTAATTTTCAATGTACAAAGGAGCCCATGTGGGCCCGTTCAGGGCAGAACGGGAAGGGGTGGGCACGTTGAAACGGACGATTGTATGTGAGCGCGAAGGGCGGGCAGGTGGTGGAGGCTCGGGGGCGGCCCTGCCCCCGCGTGAATCCGCGCAGTAACCCTACCCGGTAACCAGGCACCGGCCCCGGCGGCATAGGGTCGTGGTGCACAAGCACTCTTTTGATACGGTGATCAGACCCCCCTCTCGTTAGGACCACAAAAACATGTCGAGATTCCTTCCTGAGGTTATCTTCTGTTTCAGGGTCAGGGGCTTGGGGGGGAGCGAGGCCAGCCACCTTCTGGAGGCGGTTGCTGTCGCTTAAAGGGGTGTCATGGGTCCCAGGCAGCAATAAGTTGCGTGGGAGGGAGCGTCCACGGAGTGTGCCGGGCCTGGGGCCCTGGTGGCCCCTCAGAAATCCCCAGGCGGGAAGAAACCCCTTGGTAGAGAATCCTCCAGTGCCTCGGGCGGTAGTACCTCTGTGACCCAGCGATGTTCACGAGCCACTTTTCGGTGCCGTGGACTTCCACACTAATCAAACATGTCGTTTCATGAACGCGACACGCTGTGTTTGAAACGGAATGGGCTGCACAGAGGTCCCCCCCTTTTTTTAATGAAGCCATGCCACCTGTTTCATGGGCGCTCTGAATGAAAACGTAAACTGTATTTTGTTTTGTGTGCAGCCAAAGACAATTTTCAAGAATGTCCCTTTCCTGGGAAAGTTGGAGGTAAAGCACGTGGAGGTCATGGCCGCTCCTGGGAAGACCTGCTCGTTTTATCGCTTTTGCAGTGAGAGGGACCACTGTTGCTATGGAGATGGCCATTGCTGGGCTAGCCTGGTCACCTGTTAGAGAATGATGCTTTGGTCCCCGTGGACCACCAGCTGTCAGCCGCTTCGGGTGACCCCGTCCCGGGCAGAGCCTGCTGCGCAGTAGGGCGGGGCCCAGGCTGTGTCCGTCATTAACAAGCACGTGACCCAGGCTGACCCACTCCGCCTAACGAGACCAGGGGTTCTCGCCGAGCCGCGGGAGAGGGCGCCGTTCAGCATGGCAAACTGGACAAGCGCTGCCTTTGCGTTGGCCGTTAACTCGTTTCTGGCTCTGCGCTTCCCGGCTGCCCCTGTGGGTTCGGAGCAGATCCGCGGTCATGGTCTCCTGTCCTGAGCATGATCCGTGCATGTCGCCATGGTCCAAGGGCAGCCTGGCCTCTTTCTCTCCCCCCCCACCGTCACCCTGGCTTGTGCCTCGCAAGGAGTGACCCCCCTGGAATGCACCCCGTCACCCGGCTCTCCTTCCCCAGACGGAACACGGGGCCGGTTCCTGCCTCTGAACGGAGGCTGCTCGGTCGTAGCGGTCGTGGTGCTTTAGTTTGCAGGGACCAGCCACTGTTTCTGCGCTCCCTGCCACACCTGTCGCGGTTTACACGAGCGTGCTAACACTGTGGCTCTCCCTCAGGTAAGCGGGGTAGGTCTGGGCGTTTCTCTGGGTTTGCTCATGCTCCTTGATAGGTATTCAGTGTTGAGTCTCGCCTTTTATCTGCTATTTTTTTTTTACCTTGTTTAACAATTATTGTGCCTGCAATTAAGATCGTCCCATCGGTCCTTGCTCTGCTGTGAATAGGAATCTGGGGCGTGAGTGGCTTCCATTCGTAAGGAGCCTTGGCCAGTGTTCGCCCTGGTTGAGTATCAAATACTCATGAGACTCTGAGCAGTTGGAGACCAGAGACCGGGGGTCCACGCCCCCGTCACCATATTGCTCAGCCCTGTGCGTGACACACAGCGGCTGCTCAGTTTGTGCTCATGGAACCAACAGATAGAACTGTCTTCAGCCACGGTATCCCGGCCCCCAGCTTCAGCAAACCGGTTGTCTGTGGGCCGCAGCCGGTCCGCAGGCCTGCTTTGGAAGGCGTGAATGCTGTTCAAAGTCTTTGAATGCACGGTCAGCGTAGGCAATTCGTAAAACTTTCCATTGAATTCTGGGCATCTTACAGATATTGCAGTTATCTAGTTCCGAGTCCAGATCCCCGCACGGGGTCAGCAGGCTGGAGCTCGGTCTGCTGCTGAATCTGGAACCTGCGGAATGATGTGAATTCAGGCAGCTTGGTTACTGGGTTGTCAAAGGAATGTGTTCCAGAGGAGCCATCACACAAGGATTTGCAAATTGTAATAACGTTTTCTGAGGAATCTGGGGACTTTTTTTTTAAATAGCATAAAAGGCATGTGGCATGATTTGGAGTTCCTCAGAGAACTTAAATGTCTTTTGAGGCTACTCGACCAGAGGGACAGAGGTTTTGGTCCACGTAGAACATTTTCAGGGGTGGGACCGGTCACATTTTCATGCCCTTTTCTCCAAAATTTAGCACTGTCTTAGCGTAGTGGATTTCAACGTATGGTCCTTGGACCAGTGGCTGGCCGGCATTACTGGGAAATTTGTTAGAGGCGCTAATTCCCAGGCCGTGCCCCACTGAGTCAGAAACTCTGGGGGTGGGGCTCAGCCCCCCAGGTATCTCTGAACCAGCCTGTTAGGAGGATGAACTAGAATACAAAATGTAACGATAAACTATAATTTAGATGGCTATTTAGTATGTTTTTTATTTCCGAAACGTTTCAGAAGTATCGACCAATTGAACCCGAGGATGATGTAAATTTTGAATGCTAAAATTAGGCACAGCCTGAAAATTGGGATTTACCTGATTGTCCAGCTCAGCGAGGGAGTTTGGGGTTTCTCCCATCTGCCTCCCTTGCTGAGAGAGCTCGACCCCGCGGTGTGCTGCGGGAGGCCTTGGCCGAGGCGGCGAGCCGGGCCGGGTCCGGCTCCAGGCTTCTGTTCTCTTGACACAGAGAGAAACAGCACGCACACTGGATTTCAGCGGCGCGCTGGCCCCCGGTTTGCGAGTCGCTCCGCGTCTGGTCGCACGGGACACACCTGGCCCTGGACCTACTGCCTCGGGCGATGGCGGGCGGGCTGCCGCAAGTGACGGAGAAGTGTGTGTTAGCTGGTGGTGTTGCTGCTGCTGGCCGCGTTGACACCAGGAGCTTCAGAAGGCTGCATCGTCTGGGCGCCCAGGGAAATCCGACAGGCAGGGAGGTTGGTGGCCGCAGGTTCTACCTCGTTGTCGTGAGTCACGTGCTGCCTTGTGGCAGAGCAGGTGTGAGGGATGGTCCAGAGATCTTGCTGTTCCTTCTGTTACATCCTCGCCTTCACATGTGCTTTACCGGTTTCTGAATCTACCTGGCCGTAGTGCGCAGGGTGGTTGTGATCGCTGAGCTTCTCGTGGAAAGCAGAGCTATTCTCTAAGAGAGCAGGTGGTTCCCTGCAAGCCGGGTGATGGTGTAAGTTTGCAGGTGGCCTCCTCGGAGGCCTGGTTGGTGCACAGACCGCAGAGGAGACAGGGAAGAGGCCGTGGTCCGATTGGGAGGCGCGATGTCCCCTGGGATGGGGGCAGGATCCGAGAGAATAGTTGCTGGACTCGTTCGTAAACGCGAGAACTCTTGCCTGCAGCCCGTGCCTTTCTTTGCCCGCCCGGTCAAGTTCTTCCGCGAGGGGGCTCAAAGGACGCGGGGGATGTTCCTCCGAAGGTGCTTGAGTCATTGGTGGACGGTTTTGTTTCTCTTACGGTGCTTTGTTTTGTAATAAGGTGTGTTTTTTTAATCTTCACCTGAGGATAGGTTTATTGATTTTAGGGAGGTGGGGAGAGGGGGTGGGGCAGAGAGAGAGAGAGAAGAGAAACATTGATCTGTTGCCTCTCACACTCATCCTTACCAGGGATTGAACCTGCAACCCAGGTGTGTGCCCTGACCAGGAATCAAACCTGTAACCCTTTGGCGTGTGGGATGATGTTCCAACCAACTGAGCCACCCAGCCGGGGCAGGTCTGTTGTTGTTGTTGTTGTTGTTTTTTAAGAGAGGGACATGTGTCATTAATATTTGAAAGGGGAAAACGGGAACGAGTTTGTGTATGTCAACCCAATCATCGACAGCATCAGCTACACAATAGGCAAAAGGGCTTGCCCCGCCCCTGACATTTTTCTGTCCAGTACCAGAACGTCTTCTGTTGCCCGGCATGGCTGGTGTAAGCCTGGGGCAGGCCTGTCCACGGGGGGGAGGCTGGCTGAGGCAAGGAGGGAAATTAAAACAACCCCTAGGATTTTTCTGCCTCCTCGTTCACCTTGAACTAGTTTACGTTCCTCGGGCAGGGGCTGAGCTCCACGATCTGCCCTAGGAGACGGTGGCTAACCTTCACAGAGCAGGTTGTTTTGCGACTGTAGTGCTTTGGACACTCAGCTGAAACACTTGAATTCCAAAAGCAGCTGAGCAAGGTAAATGCCGGGAGTTTTAACACGACTCCTGAAAGTCAGATGGGAGATCTCTCATTAAAAAAATCTGTTACTGTGATGTCGGCCTGGTGACTGGGCGAAAGTTGCTAAGAGAAGACGTCTGCAAAGTGCTCATGGCAGGGAAAACAATTTTGTAAACAGATGTGGTGACTGATGGTTGTTAAGGAAAGTCACTTACGTTTCCACCCCGAGGCAGCTTCCAACAGGAGGTATTTTAAAGGAGTCAAAATTTCTAGGTAGATTGTTGTGAGGATTTTTTTATCTGATGTAATTTCTGAAAGCTTCTGAAGCTTAAAAAATTCTTCTGTCAAGTTCTTACCATTTTAATTTGCATTGTATTTACTTGAAACAATTTTATAGGTATACAGTGAAAAGAACGTTTTCCCAGAATTCTGTCTTCCACCTTCCCAGTTTTCGTCTGAGAAGGTCTCTGTGGTCCGTATACTTTAGAATAAGAGAAACATTAGAAACAAGCCAATGCAAAAAGTTCAAAAGCAAACAAAAAAAGACCGTGGATGATGGAAGCCCAGTGGTATGAGCTTGTCCCCTTTGGGGAGTGGATTTGTGAGATAAAGTGAATTCCACATCGTTAAATGATGGCCATGGTTTGTTGTGACACCTGAGCTCTCAGCGGAAAAGAGCATCCAAACACATCAGCCGAACTTCCAGGTGCCTGCCTCCCCGCCGGTGCTGGGGGGAACAGGAAGGGCCCGCAGCGGGCCCCTGGGAGCCAGACCGCTGCGGCCTTGGATTCGGGCTGACTCACGTCTCGGGGACCCGACCCGTGGAAGGCAGTCTCTAGGGGCTGGGATTCAGAGACCCGGGGAGATGCTTCGGTTTTGAGAACCTTGAGTCCCTGTCTATAAATCAAACATAATATACTGATGGAGAACAGTAAGTGGCAAAGGCGCATGAACAAATAATAAAATAAGATAAAAAAAGAACGGTCCAGCAGACAGTATTTCAGATCGAGAAAGCCGGGAGAGCAGCATCCGCCGGGTAACAGAGTGACTCTGAAGTCGTTAGGTAAGTTCAGGGTACTCACTCGACTCAACTGGATCGAATACAATGCACTTGTAACATTTTTTATTTCATAGGGGTAATTTAATCAGCCTGTCGGGAAATAAGGGTAAGAAGAAGCCCGCTTTGAGGCAAATACTCATTTTGCAAAGGTCAGCAGCAGCGAGCAGGGTTGTTTTCACGAAGTACCTGCCCTGGGTGGCCAGGGTTGGTCCGGAGGCTGCGTGTCCCGCGGTGACACGGGAGAGCCAGTGTGTTCCGGCCGGGCCCATCTTGGAGTCCTCGTCTGAGCCGGGGAGTTTGTTCTGCTCGTAGGAAGGAGCAGGGCGAAGAGAGGCACAGGGTGGGTGGGGCTCTGCTGCGCTTTTCCAGGCTCTCTGGACGCGGGCGCTCTGCACGTTGTGGTGGACGTGTCGGGGTGGCGAGCAGTTCTTACCGTCAGGGCGAACTCACAGACGCAGAGGAACATGCGCGTCTGTGCTGAGTTGTGACAACCACTTGCCGAAATACCCTAACTTTGGGGATATGAGGAAATCGGGGCTCTTTTGTTGAGTTGCATCAGTGTCCTCCTTGTTCTGTGTGTATTTGAGTTTCGACTAATCATTTGATTTCATCTCAACGGATCCTTTTATCGGTGCCGTTCTTTCCCTGTTTAGCATGCTTACAACACACCATGCTGCTCATTTTGGATCTAGCTGACTGCTTGAGCATGTATGCATTGCCTGGCATACAGCAGGTGCTTAATAACTCTTTGAATCCATGAACTTAGTCTATGGCTGTTGCATTGGGATGTTTGCTGATGTAATAATCCTTTGGCTGGTCCATTTCTTTCCAGTAACCATTTATTTCCAGATATTTAAGAGGGGCTTTTATAGGACATTTTAGGAAGAAACTATTAATGTGCTCTAGTGACTGTGGGCATTTAAACCTTGTAAAGAGGAAGACGGATGGTGGACACATAAAACCAAAGTGTATAAAGGAAATAGACAACTTTTCTGGGTGTGTGCGTGGCGTGAAAATGAAAAGGACTCGATCTACCAGATCAAGAGCACGTCTTCAAAAGTGGTTTAAGCTAATCCAGATGCTAATGAATAACTTAATTAATTCCAATGGATCGGCCTCCTTTCTTGGAGAGAAGGCACGTGGGTTTAAAGTCACTTCTTACATCATGACTGAGCTGCAGAAGGCCGAGCTAGCAACCCCCCACACCCTCGGACGCTTACGTGCCAATGCGAAAGGCGTTGTGGGGGTTCGCTTCCTGCTTGTGACCCCGCCTTTGAGGGCTAAGAGGGGACGGGACGTGTGTCTTCTGTGCCGCGTCAGCATGGTCTCCGAGGCCGCGCTAACGCTCTCCCTTCTCTCTTTCCAGTCATACAGTCTATCGAGGAAGAGAATAGTACACTACACCTGCTTCGATCAGCGGAAAAGAGCGAACGCAGCGTTTCTGATAGGTGCTTACGCCGTAAGTACTGCCGCCGGGGCCGTGTTCTGCGAGGGGCGCGCACCCGGCCACGTGCAAGCCAGGCCGCGTTCTCCGTGGCCTCGGGCGCTGGTGAAGAGTCTCGGCAGCTTCGGGACAGATCGGGAATGAAAAGTGCAGACCCGGCACTCAGGGCCTGTCTCCTCTTGGATTTTATTTTCTGTGGCTAATGACAGAGTCTTGGCACCGCAGTGCGTAGCTTGGAGCCCGCGGTTGTACAAGTGTTGTAATAAAAAGAATGCCCAGAAGGGATATTCCAGGGGAAAATATATTTATAATAAATATATATATATGAATGAAGATTGGGGGGGATGAAAGGAAATCCTAGATTGAATGGGAAGGATGATTATTGTTATTTTTACCAACCCATTTATTCACGTATGAAGTGTTTGTTGTAGGCGAACCAAATGGAAATCCAGCATATGTTACCACTTTCCTAATAACTAGACAAGACTTTCCAAAACTATTTTCCATTAGAAATTTTGTTCTCTGTAAGCACTAAAAGGTAGATGGGAGTTCCATGAGAACGTGCTACCAAGTTTGGATGTGACCAGTTCTAGAACTTTCTGTGTCTGCTGGGATGGGGCAGAATCTTGGAAGACAGAAACCGTCAAGGCTACAATTCACGTGCAATCTGTGATGGCTTTTTAGGAAGAGGCTGGGTGAAAGGCAGGGGACGGATGGGTCGGGTCCTCTTGGCCTTGGGGAGGTCCCGGCTGCTGGAAGCGCACTTGCTGAGTGACCTGTGAGGGGCCTCCATCTGAGACCTCGGCGTAGGGGGGGTCTGGCTCCTGGACAGCCCCCGGCCACTTCGAACCACGCTGTGTGGGGAAGCCCGGCAGCAATGTTGGAAAGACTGTCAGCCACTGCAGGTGTAGGCACAGTGGCCAGCGGACAGCCAGACTGCAGCCCTCGTTTCCGGGACCGAGGTGCCCGACTCTGCCCCTGACACGGCTACCCCGAATCGTTGGGCCGTCCCTGTGGTGGCCTGTCCCTCACTCTCTCTGCACGGCACAGTTGTAGGGCACAGCAGTCGTGCCTGTGAACTGGAGAGACACTTTTTCCCTGAAGTGGCTCTGGGGTCGAGGGTCAGCCACGCGCTCTGCCCCAGCTTCATTTGGGTCCTGTATCTGTGAATTGAGAGGGTTGGATGTGATGACTTCTGTGTGGCCCCCACCCCGCCTCACCCCGCCCCAATTCGGCTTTAAGGGCAGACCCGCCCAGCAGGCTGTGGGCGGAGGGTCCAGGGAGACAGCATCCTTCCATTTCGCTTCCCCGTGCTAATCACCACTCCTCTGAAACCGGTGGTGGCTCTGCGTTGGCAATCCGAGAGCCTGGAGTAGCCTGTGGATTCAGGCGTCCCCTGTGTCTTCCCGATGCCGCGTGGGCATGTCCTCTGTTCCGAGGGGTGGCCATTGGGAAGAGGCCGTCTTCGGCTCCCCCCCAGCTTCCCTCCCCTCCCCCTCCTCTTCTGTCTTTCTTCTCTTCGTCCTTCCTGTTTTTAGCGGAAGGATGTTTTTTATCATCCTTCCCATCCACAAGGCACCTCTAGCATTTGAGAGCAAGTTTAGTTATAACAGATGCGTTGAGCTCGGGATAAACTCCGTCTTCTAATGCAGAAGCTTCCCCTGCTTGAAAGCAGCCAAAGCCTGGAGAGCAGCCTGGGTGTAGTCGCGCCGCCGAGGGCATCGGTCACAGGCTCGTCACAGCCCCGACGCACTCCGTCCAGTCTGCATTCGTGTGTGGGTCCCTTCCTGATTGGTTTTCTTTTCTGATCTGGAACTGTGTTCCCCAGAAGGGTTTTTGATACAACGGTTAATAAACATGAAAACCAAGAATTGTGATCTTTCCTTAAGGAGGAGGTTGTGCCTCCCTTCCTAGTGTGCGCGCGCACTTAATCGCTGACACATTTTCTCAGAAGACGTCCATGCTGTGCACTATTTGGTCTTGCATATGCGCATATTAAATGCTGCTGTTTTGATGAGTCTTGACTTCCTGGGACATCTTCTTGGATAGAAGGACCTTGATCTCTGGAGCAGCTCCCAGCCTCACTGGGGTACGCTGTGAGGTGTGTGTTTTCAGAGCCGAGTCCTTCCCAGTGACGGTGTTCTTCTTTTTGCAAATGTGGAACCAGCCCTCTACTGAAGGGCGTCGACTGACAAATGTTTTGTGCCTTTTGCCCAGAGTGTTAGTTTCCTCATTTGTAAAATTAGGGTAATCCCAGGGTTTTCGGGTCTGCCTTATTATCAAGGTCACGCGTACAACTGCCTGCTGGATAAGAGTGGATTTCTCAGAGGCATCTCACACGGATTGCGGCACAACAGAACTTATTCCGTGGCTCCGCAAACCTGTCATGTTCCCTCAGTCCTTGCCGTTTTAGTAAATCACTGAGCAGCCCTCAGTGACTTGCCGAACGCTTGTTCGGATTCCTCCGGTTTCCTCTTCCCACGTCATACACGTCAGTGCGTTTGGGCGGCTGTCCCTCTGAAACAGGCACGCGGCCAGAGTACCTCTGTCCGTGTCTCTCGCTACCAGCCAGCCCACGCTGCTGGGAGACACCACAGCTTCATACAGTGTCTTCTTTTCACACTCTGCTCCTTAATCCAGGGGTCAACCGTTGTCAGCGCAGCCCTTTAAAAATATAAATGACGTCACATCATTGCCCTGTTTCACATCTGTCTAACGATGCCCACTGCTCTCAGCATAGAGTTCCACCCCCGACCCTGGGCCCCAAGGGTCCTCCCTGACGGGCCGGTCAGCCTCCGGGGCCTCTCTGCTCAGATGGCCCGTCACACTGGCCTGGTGACCACAGGACTTCCGAGATGGTTCCCAGCAGAGGCCTCGATGCTGCCGCTCACTCTTCCGTCTACCTGGAACGTTCTTACTCAGACCTCTGCACTCCTGCCTGGTTGCTTCTCGCGTTACCTCCTCGGAGAGACGCCCGTTTTCCCTGCACCTGCACGTCCAGCCACCCTCGAGCCCTCTGCTGTTTTGTTTTCTCTGCCGCGCTGTGTTTGAAGTTATCCGACTCATTTACGTAGTTACTTGGTTATTATCTCTTCCCCGGACTGGAGGGTAGGGACCTTGCATGTTTCACTCATTGCTGTGTGTAGCCGGTGATAAAAATATCTAACAAGGGGTTGGCCCTGGCATTCACGACTGGCAGCCGTGCTGAATCCCAGGGAAGGCCAGGGCAGGCAGGGGTGTCCCAGGAAAGAGATGAGGTGACTCCGGGGTGTGGAGCTATGGCGTGATTTCAGCCTCTGAACACTGAGCATCGGCCGAGAACTGTGCCCGGCACCTAGCAGGCGCTGCTTAAATACCTGCTGGGTGAATGAATAATGGAGTGATGAAATAGGAAAGGAAGAAGGAAGGTGATAACTTCAGAGGAAAACTCTGAACATGATCAACTTGGACAGAAAGTCTAGTTAACACCTGTCACCGCACATAGTTCCATGGCGTTTTTTCTTGTGATGAGTCCTGCCATTTCCAAGTGCCCAGTTCAGTGGCACTAGGTACATCCCTAACGTTGTACAACTACCAGACCTGGCCTTTGAGAGTGACGCCTTGTGGCAGACACCTGCCTGCAGAGTCAGGGCTTCGCATGCGGTCCCCCTGTTGGGGCGTACGCTTACGTGTCCCTGAAGCTCTTGCGTGTCCGTTTCCTTGTCTCCGAGCTGTCCTGAGGGTAAAAAGGAGGTAAAATAGAGGACAGCCTGCGCAGCAGGAAACCCACCATCCCTTCTCTGCGGGGCTGCTGCAGAGACTGACCATCCGTCAGCGATCAGCGATCAGCGATCAGCGATAGGAGCAGCTGGCGGGCACATTTTGGGGAAGCCCCTACCCAGCAGCGTCTCTTATCCCTGAGCCGGGGCCCGTGCCCCTTGAGAGGGAGGGCTCAGAGGTTCGGGAGAGAGCAACTCTGCAGGCAGGTGTCTCTCCCGCTGGGCAGTGCTTCGTGCCAATTCACGTTAGGATCCCGGATCCCCACGGCCTCCCGGATACTCTCAGAGCGGTTTGAGCTGGATGGTTTCGAAAACTCGTAAGCGTAACTTAATTAGGTCCTTGCCGAGTGCTTGAAGACGAAGCCCTCCCTTGTGGCAGCGAGTGTTCAGTTCACAGACCTGTGATGAAGAGGGCGAGGAGAGTGTGGGCCAGGCCACGGGGACCAAAGGGTGGAAAATACTGTGTGTGAGGAGCAGCTACCTGAAGGGCGTTGGTTTGGCTTGAAAAATGAAGCTCAGAGTTCCAGAACGAGGATTTTTTTCAGATGGGCGGAGTCCGCTTAAACGGAGGTGGTAGCCCCGTAGGACTTTCCTCGACGCACTTGTCCAGCCTGGAGTCCACGTTGCTGAATCAGAGGTCTGATTCTGGAGGAGCTGGGTCTGGCCTGAGCCAGGTGTCGTGTCTGCGTCCGGGGGACCAGGTGAAGGTCTGCAGACTTTCTGAGCACGGACGTCTGCTGTAGACACCGTAGGCTCCATTCTCCCGCTGAGTCTACTGCCAACCTTGAGGACGCTGCTCCCCACCTGGTGTCGGAGGTGGTGGGGGTGGGATTTGAGCAGAACTGTAGGCTCAGCCGTGAACCCTCTGCTTAGTTGTGTTTTGAGCAAGTTGTTCAACTCATCGGAACTCCTGTTTTGTTTTGTTTGGTTTTACCCTAAAACAGAGATAATGACACCCCGCACCACAGCTGGTGAGGCTGAGGGAGAGGTCGTGTTCTGCAGTGTCTGGGTGGCCGCTCTGGGCGGGGAGCTTGGGTGGCCTTTGGCCTCCAAAACATTTCTTCAGCTGGTGTCTTCCCCTCGAGAACAGAAGGCTGTTCCCCCCTGTTTGTCCGCTTGTCTTTCCTGCTTCCCACCCCTTTTCACACTTAAATCCTGCCCTGGCTGCGTAGCCCGCGGATGCGATGATCGCTCAGGACAGTTCCCTGGACGGTGTTGAGTGTGAGTTCCCCCTCCCCCACCCCTCCTTGTACGTTATTTGCATTTTAAGGGATGATACCTAATCCAAATGAACTCATTTTTGAGATGCATATTCAGGCATTCATTAATCCAGTAAATAGTTAATTCGCTCAGGTGAGCTCTACCCAGCACTGTGGAAAATTCAAGAACAACATTTAATTGAAGATATCTCATTGTTTTACTGATCATCTTTTATTAGTAATGATTATCCCTGTAGCTTTACTTACAGGTTTTTTAAATTTTCCAATAGTTTGTGTCGTTCACATTTGTTTCCTGTGTTTGGAGCATTAAACGTTCAAAACTGGCCATCAGTCTCTTTCTTTAAAAGAGAGTTTTCTGTGTCTAATTTGCACCAGCAGATGTAGAGCCCTAGAAACCATACCCATCCGTCCAAGTTCCCGTCAGAAATTAGGAAGTTCGTGCACCTTAAACTCTGTTCCTGATTAAAATGCCATGTTAGCCCTGGCTGGTGTAGCTCAGTGGATTGAGCGCGGGCTTGCGAACCGAAGGATCGCGGTTCGATTCCCAGACAGGGCACATGCCTGGGTTGCCAGGCCAGTTCCCGGCAGGGGACATACAAGAGGCAACCGCACATTGATGTTTCTCTCCCTCTCCCTCTCTCCTTCCCTTCCCCTCTAAAGATAGAAAAATAAATAAATAAAATAAAACAAAAATAAAATGCCATGTTAAAGGCAAGTACTTCCGTTTACCCGAATACAAAGAGAGTCACTCGGAACCGCTGGTGCGGACCAGGCGATTCTTCATCCGGCGTGGTCTACCGACCGTGTGGAAAATTGGAGTCGGAACGGCATTTCCTAAAAGTGGTTTGTGTGTACGCGTGTAAATCGTTGGAAAGTGGCAAACCAGGGCAGCTCGCCGTGGGTTGGTTTGTTTGTTTTCATTGTTCGGACCCAGCACGTTAGCTTCCTGAGCCTCCCACTCATGATTCGCCTGCCCGTTGTCAGTGTCAGACGGCAGGAAAATGCCATCGCCAAACTATAGGTCGCACAGCGGTTACTTAGAACCGCGGGAAAATTATCGCGTCGAGTGCTGGTTCAAAATAACAGAGGCATTTATTTACCGCGAGTATTTGTGAAGACGGCGACAAAGCGGGTGTCGGCTGCCCGTGCGCCCAGGACCCCTGGCGGCTTGGGCGGGTCTCAGGGCAGCTTCTGCCCGTGTCTGGGGAGGGGCACCTGGCCGGGCAGGCCACCTCCGGTTTCCAGTTCCTTCCTTTTATGGCTTCGTGGGCAAGAAGGCTTTTGTGGCACATGGGCCAGACAGGCCCTTACCCTTGTCTGCTTGTACTTTCGGTGTCTTTGCAACAAGTCAGGCTCCCTAAAATCACACAGCAGTTTTAATTCCAGACTCCGTGGATTAGGAAATTCTCTTGGTCTTCTGCAGATGGGTAGAGTGATACTGTCTTTTATTCAGTGTAGCCGTGGGCTAGGAAAACTAGCTGTTTGCTTTTCATTTGTGGAAGCGTTGTTTCTCAAGTTTAACTGAATGTATCTTTTCAGGATTTTTTTTTTTAATTTTCCTTTTGGCATCCGGATGATAAGCTTCCTCTGTGCTGTAAATAGACCCTCAGATTTGCGCGTGCACACACACACACACTGTATTCAGTACTATACCTATAGTTAAGTGTGACACACTATTTATAGCCACTTGTTCACACATTTCTTGAATCTTATTAGACATTTACTTTCTGTGTGAAAAAGCTTGTGTCCACTTGTTTCATCGGTAGGAGGAATTGAGAGGAATGTGCGTTTTGCGCATGCTCTGGAATTCCCAGCGGCCGCAGGGCAGGCGGATGGACTTCCCGCGACTCCCACGCGGTGGGTCTGCGTGCAGGACCTCTGTGGGTTGCATTTAAATCGCTTGTACTTAAGTTGAAGTCGCCTTCACTTGTTTCAGTTCTACTGTGTGTGACATCAGTGAACTACTTAGGGAGTATGGTTGGTGCTTGAAAAATGAGTAGACACCGAAGAACGATGAACTCTCCTGCGTTCTGGAAGGGCCGTTCAGGCCCGTGGCCACGCGTGAGCAGGAGGGGCTGACGCACGGCGCAGCGGCTGCGGAGTCCTTTCCGCGGACACCGGAGCGGGGCGTGCAGCTCCTGTTTCTCCTGCTTTCTCTAAGCGACGACTCTGTAAACACTCGAAGAGAACAGCCAGTTCCTTGTTTCGTGTTCATTGTTGGCATTCTATTCTTCGGTCGGCTCAATGGCTGGTAGCCTGCAAGCCACTATGAGATTCAGGATCGGAGATTTTAGTTCCCAAGCTTTGTCTTAGACGTTTGGATAACATCTCACCTACAAACTTCTTCAGTTTGAAAAGAATAAGATGGCCCCTTTTCTTTGGGTCCCTTAGGTACATGCTCTAGTTAGTAAGAAGAATACAAAGGATTGTCTGGCCCACCACCTCCCCCTCCGGGAGATGTTCATAGGCCGTGAGTTGTCCTAAGTCCACGGCACACGAACCATGCTTTGGTCCCCCCGTGGTCCATGTGCTTGGGGTCCTCCCTGGGCCACTGCAGACTGTTTTTGATTTTTCTCCTTCACTGTTCCTTCCAATTATTTCCCTCTGGTTACGTCAGGAGAGTCTTGCTCCTCTCACATTTGTCCCGGTCCTCCCCCCATCCCCCCCACACCCCCCCACACCCTCCCCATGCCTCAGACGTGGAATCAGTCCTAAACATAACGCCAGATATCGAGGAAAGCAATGCATTTTGGGGTGGATGGAGATATCAAAGTATCAATCCAAACATTTGAAGTCAGTCAGGGTTCACTTTAGAGGCAATATCAACATGTTCAATGATATCTTTAAAAAATTAAATTCATTGGGGCGACTGGTTGGTAAAATTATGTAGGCTTCAGGTGTACAGTTCTGTGATTAATCATCTGTATATTGCGTCATGTGTTCACTACCCAAAGTCAAATCTTCCTTCACCCAACTCATGTTTTTTTAAAGATTTTATTTATTTTTAGAGAGGGGAAGGGAAGGAGAAAGAGAGGAAGAGAAACATCAGTGTGTGGTTGCCTCTCAACGTGTCCCCTACAGGGGACCCGGCCCACAACCCAGGCGTGTGTCTCAACTGGGAATTGAACTGGTGACCCTTTGATTCTCAGGCCTGTGCTCAGTCCTCTGAGCTGCACCAGCCAGGTCCCAACCCATGTTTTTTCAGTGCAGCCTTTCCTCGAGCGTTAAGATTAAGGGAAGATGGTTTTGTTTGGAAGGTGGGGCTGGGGTTGCGCTTCTCTTTCCTTTTCTCAGTTAAACTAACCGGGGCGACATAGGTAGCATTCTGTACGTTTCAGGTGTAGAATTCTGTGACACATCATCTGTGTATGGCACCGTGTGCCCGCCGCCCCAAGTCTAGTCCCCTTCTGTGATCGTGTATTTGACTCCCTGTATGTCTTCATCCTCCCCAGCCCTCCTGAGGTGCGATCATTTAAGGTGCCAACCCTTATTTAATTACTTTATTTTAATTTTTTGAAATGCTTTCTACTACATTTTATATTAAATATATGATAATGTGGAGTGTAGGGTCATTTTTGGACTACTCTAGGAAACTAACGACTATAGACTGTTACCTTTGGGAAATTATTTCGAGAGATCTAAATGTTAGCCTTTACAAATAAGCTTTTGGAATGTGATTAATTTGCACGTTAAGGGCTGTCTATAATTGGTTGCAGGTGTTAAGCGGATTTAAACACTGATTCTTGGTCTGTTATGGCGGCTGTATCATCTGCATCTTTATCATAAGTGACGCTTATCATAAATGAAGGTTCTTTGCTTTCTAAGCTCGATCAAATGCAGTCCTTGGTTTAAAGAACACACTCTTTTCTTTTTTCCCCACTTTTCTTTCTTAATTTGAAAGGTTTTCTACAATAAAACTCCTACTGTAACTGGAAGTAAGCAGTGAAACTCAGCACAGGGGGTTTGTAGCTGAAGCCATGCCGTTCCAGAGTACGTGTTATTCCAGCGATGTTCCGGAGCGAGTCCGGTTTTGTGTTCTGTCCGGAGTCTGCTTTCTGACGGTGACTCGCAGGTCCGTGTCTACCAGTACGCAGGGCTGCGCATTGCAGTGCGGCAGCCCTGGACTCAGTGTCTGTGAGACCAGGGACTCAGGTTTTCTTGGGATCGAGTATTTCTCCTTTTCCCCATTCACGGGGCCCTTTCAGACTCGTGTGGGGGGAACACGGGCTCAGCCCTGGGCAAGGGGCTGGGCCGGTTCAGTGAGACGTGCCCAGCTCAGTGGTGCCTGCGTTGGAACCTGGGGTCCGTTCAGCCAGGACAAGCCTGTGTTGCGGAGACCCTGCTAGCAAGCGATGTGTGTCCGTCCCGCTGGTAGCTGTCAGCTCTGGAGGAACATCTTTTCAGGCTGATGAGGGGAATGCTGGTCCCCACCAAATTAGATGGGGTCACACCCATGGCTGAGTCTGCCTGCCGGTCTCCTACGTGGGCGTCTGAGGGCCCCCATGGGCTTGGTCGGAATTCCGCCCACGGGAGTGGTGGAGAGAGCACTTCTATTCTAAACCAACTCTCCAGCGCAGAGAACCCTGTCCACTGTGTGTATATCTAGTCCCAAATTCAAGTTAATATGGAGAGAGATGTCACCTGAGGGTATTTTGGAGGAAATGCCATATCAAACAAAACAGCCATTTCCAGACCTTGCTTTTGTAGGGACGCCAGGTGACCGTTAAGCAGGGCAGAAATAAGCCAGGGAGCAGACCTGGCATTGGGTCCGCCTTGCTCTGTAGCTAGTGTGGCCTCCGTATTTATTAAGCAGAGGCACTGTTGTGGACTTTGCAGGCCTGGTAATCTGTGGTTTATAATAGACTCCAAACCTGAAGAACAGGAAGAATGACGTGCCTTCTTTTACAATGAGTTGAAGGCTGTCGGAGACAGGATGCATTCATTCTCGTTCTGTTTTAATTAATTAGGCTGTTTAGTACAAGCGATTTAAAATAGACCGAATAAAAGACAGGCTGTTTTCAACATTCAGTTGCGTTTCTGGTTTGTAATCTGACTTAGCTCTCCCAGTTGTAAGCGATTGTTTAACACTGTGCATTTATTTTATTTCCACGAGCAGCTGGAACAAAAGTAGAGTCATTTGAAAAAATGTGGACTTGGAAATTGTTTCCCTTTTCCTATTTTTTTTTGAAGCTTTTAAGTTGAATACAGACATTGTTTTCGCAGTCACTGGTTATAATGGGAGGGAATGATTAAGAGGAAAAACGTTGCTAAAAATAATAAAATGAAACATTTTGCTGGTGCTTGTGTATGAGACAATGGAGACCTAATACTGTCCTCAGGAAAAAGCGGCTTGTAAATTAAGTGCCCTGACATTTAAGAAGTCTGAGAACCACAGTCTTGGGAGCCTCGGAAGAGACTTGCAAGTTTTTTGTTTTAATTCTTGGCGGAGTTTCTTACCTCATAGTGTTTTTTTTTTTTTTTTTTTTTTTTTTAATAGACAGTCATTCCATGGGCTTCTGTGGCTCATTGTCTGCGGCCACTGGCCGCTGCTGTCTGTCCCCTCCCGGAGGCAGACCCGGTCAGGTCAGCTTTCTCTTCTGTTCATGGGACGTTCCCGTAAGGAAACACGGGCGCGGCGGCATCCACTGTCTCCTGATCACATGTGCGTTGTTGGAGAGGGACATGGGCCTCCTCCCCGACCTCCCGGGGCCCGCGCAGTTGATGGGACAAATGGGCCGGGGCCTGGATTTGACGGTTGTTGAGGCTCAGGCACCAGGCAGCTCAGGGGGCTGTTGGAAGAGGCAGAGCTGAGAGTAAGGTCGGTGTCCGTACTTTAAAACGAGAAGGGGCGGGAGGAAGACAGTACGAGGGGGACGAAGGGAAATGGAAAAAACACAATAGAAACGAAGGTAAAAAGACAAAGTGAAAAGAAGGTTGCCGGAGAACGCAGGGAGAGATCGAACAACAGGCCGATATTTTCCTCTCTCCCCCTCTGTCTCCCCCTGCTTCCTCTCTCCCCAAAAATCAATCAGGAAAAAGAAAACGACAAGGCCGAGCTACGTGACGGGCCATGCGCTGGGAGGTGGCGCGCGCAGGGATGTTTCCCACGTCGTGTTCTGATCTTTGTACGCACAGCCAGTCTTGAGGGCTAAGGCGTCCGTGGGTCCCGACTCGCGATGACACGGGCGACGAGGAGGCAGAAATATTTGGGGACCCAAGTTTGTCTCCTGTCTGTGGTCCCTGGCTGTAGAGGAGTAATGTGCTAGATACAAGTCTGAGCACTTTACGTGTGTGGTTAACTATTTTAATCTCCCCAACAATCAGCCTTAGGAGCCAGTTAGAGTTGTCATCCCCTCTTCATCACGGTAAGGAGGTGGAAACGGAGTTAATGTCATTCAGCCCACAAGTAAGAGGAGGAGGCTGGGCTTGAACCCGGGCAGCTGGCTGTGGGCTCCGGTGTCCCCTGCAGATAGGTGGTCCCTGTCACGCTCGTCACACATGATGCTCTCCTTCTCTCCACTCCCTGTTCACGCAACCGTCCGTTTTGCGGGTATGTGCTGTGCCCCGGACACCGTGCGGAGTTCGGTGACACGGAAGACCGTGGTCCTGTGCGCTGACTGCAGTAGCCACAGACACGCATGACGGCAGACCGGGGGAGAGTGACAAGAAAGGCAGGCAGCTTTGAGAACATGAGGAGAAGCCAGGTCTCGCCAGGTCGCCGGAGAAGGCTGGCCTGCCAGAGTGACGGGGGGCGGGGGGTGTGTGTGGGGGGAGGTGGCCCTCCGGTGCTCCCAGGGTGCCAGGAAGGCTCGGGTCCCGTCTGGTCCTTCCTGGCCTGTCCGTTCTCCAGCCCCCGTAGGAGACCTTGCTGGCACTGAGTGTAAGCTTCCTGTCGAGGTTGCAGGCCTTCCCCTGTGCCCTCGTTAAGTACATGCACGTTGATCTTCGGGGACTTTTGCTCCACCGCCAGCTTCCTGCCTCCTAGCAGGGCCTGGGAGTGGCCGAGTGCAGCCGCAGGACAGGCGCGGGGAGGTGGGACAGTGAGAGTGTGGGCCAGCGCGCACCTGCGCTGGCAATACTTGCTATCGGAGGATGCAGATCTCTTCCTTAGTCCCTTGCAGTGCATCATGGGAGAACTGACGAGGCGCAGTGATGCTCTCAGACCACGGGCTCAGGAAGTTGATTTCACGAGCTCCCCCGGGCATTTCCACCACGGTTGGGACAGGATTTAAAAATAATGAAGCGGAATTCACCCTCTAGGGTGGCGCACACTCAGTCCCTTGCAAGTGTCCGCACTCACTCACGACGCCTCCATGTCCTGAGCATCTGTCTCTCTGGCCGGAGGCGTTGGGAGATGTACAAGGGTTTACAGATCCCCCTCGCCGCCCTCCAGGGGCTGTCTGCTTGAGGGCGAAGGGAAACAACCCCGGCAGGTCAGGAAGTGGCGAGGGGTGTGTCTGGGAGCCGGGCTGCCTGCCTCTGCGTGACCTTGAGCAACTGACTCGAAAGAGCATTTCGTGTGTCTCTTGGAGACGGAAACTGGGGGAATAACGGAAACTCAGGGTGGCCCTGAGGATGTAGGAGCCAGATTGCGTGAAGCGCTTAGAATAGTCCCTGGCACCCGGTGCATGCTGTGTCCCTTTTTGTTTTTTATTGTCATTTTCCTGGTCATGGTCACTCCTAAAATTGAGGCTGTGGAGGGAGGAGAGGGATTTCTAAGCTGGAGAAGAAAGGCATTGTGGGAGCGATGCTTGGGTTAGGGCGAATGAAGTAGGAAGGGTTTTCACAGGCGGCGATAACAGTGTGGTCCAGAACAACCCTCAGATGCCAGAAGGCGTTGAGCACGTGTGGAAAATGGGGAGGAGTCGGGCTAGTGGCTGCGGTTTACTTAAGGCACAAGGACAAACTTACTGGGAAGGTAGGCTGGCGCCTTGTCATAGTGAAGGGTTGGCCGCCTGGCTAGGCTTTCTGGGGACGATTTGCTTTAAAAGAACTTGCCCGTTAATTCTAAGAGGAGTGTATTTAGTTGACCAGGTGGGTCTGCTGTCTCTGTGAAACCAGCCCACACTTGGTATCTGTTACATCGCTTCACCGTGTGTGGTGAGCACAAACAGTTCTACATTTTTAAGAGCTGTGTAATTTAACACACTTATGTGTGGACACTGTGATACTGGCAGGTGATACTGGTTTCCCAGTGATTGCAATGATATAAAACACTTTAGAATGCATGAAATTAAGAGAGATTGTCTATTTTTTTATTTTTTAAATTATTATTTTTTTAATTTTAATTGTTGATCTTGTACAGTTTTCTTTTACTCCCACCCCAGCCCTCCCCACCTCCCTCCCATTTCTACCCCCCCATAGTTTTTGTCCATGAGTCCTTTATACTTGTTCCTGTACATCCTTCCCCTTTTCCACTGAAATTCCCTCTCCTCTTCCCACTGGTGACTGTCAGCCTGTTCTCAATTTCAGTGTCTTTGGTTATATTATGCTTGTTTGTTTTGTTGATTGGGTTCCTGTTAAAGGTGCCTGTTCTAGTTGTTTCCTTTTGTTTTAGGTGTGGTTGTTAATAGCTGTGAGATTGTCTATTTAAAGAGAAATGTCTGTAGATGGGGCTCCATGGGGCTGAAGTGGGAGCTGATAGATGGTGAATTCAGTGGGGGAAACCTTGACTAATGGTAAACGATACATTCTGCTAGCTGGTTAGCTTGCAGTACAGTAATTTTATTATGCCATTAAATAAAACATTCCTAGCATTCATATATATATGTGTGTGTGTGTATGTGTGTGTGTATATATATATATATATATATATATATATACATATATATGCTATATATATGTGTATTAGGATGCTGGCTCTTTAAGAGTTATTTGGGTCCTTGGTGCCTGGCATTAAAGTTAGTTAAGTGAAAAGGAATCACTTTAATTGGTTGACTGCCAGTCAGTTAAACATATGAAAGTATATGTCAAATGCTGTTCTTTTGAGAAGGTTTCCAGGACTCCCTGCGGACGAGAAGTTAATGAAAGGGATGCGTGTGCTCGCTGCGGCGGGGATCAGTCGGCGTGGCACCACCAAGCCCTGTGTGAAGGGCGTGGTTGCGTCGATCACTTCTGAGTCTGGGAAGAGTCTCCCCGTTGGGGTTTGTTGATGCTAATCTCGGGACAAGGGAAGACGGCATATGACTGCTTTTCTTCCCCCTGAGAAGCAGAAAAAGAAAATCACGATATTTAAGAGATGCTTTGAAACGAATGTTCTTGAGAAAATATTCTTCGAAATATTAGAATATCTGGTAACGAGTTTTCAAGGGTTAAATAAATATTTTACATTCAGAAAGAGTGTACATTTAACATTTCATAACGGATTCAGCTCCTCCACATGTAAAAAGCAAATTAATATAAGGAATGTAGGGATGGAGGAAATGGGAAGAGGAGACCCTTCCTTCCTCCCCCGCCCCCACCCCCCCAGCCCTATTTCTCAGACATGACTGCGGTCAGCAGTTGGAAGTCACCTAACTTTAAAAGTCAGGTGGCCTACAGGGGTTTGGAAGAGTGGGGTTCTTTTTATCCAGGTTTTGTGATTCTTTATCCCCGAATCTTCGAGCCGACGTGGCACGGGGGATTTCCGTGGCTTCGGAGTCACATGTGCGTTGGGGTTCTGACGCCCTCCCAGTGCAGCAGGGCGGCCCGGAAGGTCCCCCTCGCCTTCCTGAGCTGCAGCTCCCGCCGCAGCGGGGCTTCGGCGGGGCTGTCCTGCCGCGCTCTCACCAGGCCTTGTGGGCCTCGTCTCGTCCTCTTTTCAATAGCAGACAGATCCAAGAAGGTCTGGCCTCAGACTCCACGATGCATTTTCTCCTGGACCCGTGGGGTCCGGTGCTTTGATGACCCCGGTGTGCATGCACTCGGCCGTGTCCTCCTTTACGGGGACACCTCCCCCACCTTCGCCCACGCGCCCGTCCTCAGGTTGTGAAAGGTCGTTGCACTCAGCCGCCCCTGGAGTCTTCCTGGAATCGGCGTGGCTTCTGTGGGGTTCACTTTGCACCTTATGAATCATTTAGCGCCGGGATAAAAATAAAAACGAAGGCTCTCCTCTTACAGTGTGAGAACACGGGTCATGCGTGCTCAGTCATGCAGGTAAGCGCAGGAGCGGGACCCAGCGCGGAGCCGCCGGGAAGCAGCATTTCACGTGGGCGGCCGCCCGCCTTCCCACGGGAGGGCCTCCTCCCAACCCCCGGCTGTCCGTTGTTCCCGAGGTGGGAAGTGTCCTTCCGCTTTGCAGACCTCGCGGTGTAAGCTCTAACGATCCAACCCAAGCACAGAGGCTTTCTCCAGACAGCTGTCCCCATAGCAGGCGCCGCCAGCTGCCCAGCCCCACACATCTGGAGGCTCGAAATACGACTGCGTGACCACCAGCTGCACTTAACGTTACATAACCTGCCCATCGGGGCACAACCAAACCCCGTTTTAATGTTGGGCACTAGAAATGATGTTCACAGCCGGGGTTGGTGTAAACCGATCTTGGGGGATTATTTGAGCCGCAGCCCGAGATCAGAGGCTGCCTCCGCTGAGTCTGGGCCTCACGTTGCGATCCTTCTTTTACGGCGGTTTCATTTTCTGCACTGTTTCTGCTTCCTGGGACAGTCACCTGGGCGGGCGTTTCCTTGATCAGACCTTCATGGTTACGTGTCAGGCAGAGGTGGGGCGGTCGTAGGCAAGGCAGACGTATTTTCCCCATGTTTCGTTCAGTTTTCTTTCTTTAGAGAATTCAGAATTGAGGTGTTTTCTAGTCCTGAAGTTATTAAGCATTAAATACGTGTAATACGTTGCTTGTGGAATAACTTGAAGCCCCGAGGAACTGGATGCAGAGAGGAGAGCCCTGCCTTGTAAGGACTGGTCTCTGCCGTTTTCGCCGCTGAAACACGCGTGGGTCTGTGGTTGGGGCCCGAGAGAGGGAAGGAATGCTGAGAAGTCCCGGGGGAGGCGGTTTGAGGAGTCGCATTTGTTTCAGACTTGAGAGGAAAAGGACCGATGGCCTGGGCCAGAATTAAGCCTGAAATTGCACTTGCAGTGACAGCAGAGTCTCCCACTGTCACTGTTGCTCGTCACTGTGGGCAGCTAACTGGCTCCCCCGCCCCTGCCCTAGCGACAGGGACCTGCCAGCGGTCTAAGTCGCCAAGCTCTTTCCCGCCTGGACCATGGCTCTGGCCTTGCACATCTTACCCCCAGGTCTCAAGGAGACCCTCCCCGACTCCTCACCTCAAGCGGCCCCTTCCGACTCTCACTTCAGGACGCTGTTTACTTCCTTCTCAGCACCTAACACGGACTATGTATCTTCGTGCATTGCTGTCTTCGCCCTGCAGGAATGTAAATTCTGTTGGGGGGTGCCAGGCCCTGCAACCGCCCGCGAGATCTGTTGCTAATCACATGGAAGCCGCAGGCCAGCGTGGCGGGCCCCCTTCTGTTACGGCATCAGGGTTGGCGTGTCCTGCTGGACCCGGGGATTCGCGTCTCCTTGCTGTCAAGAGCCAAGCGTGTCTGTTTGGTGGGGCTCTCGGCTGCGTGCGTTTGCCGCCGTTTCCCTGGGATTTTATCGGGCGTTCAGAGAGCAGCCGGGCGGTCCTCGGTGCAGATGGAGAACGTGGAGGCCTCCCAAGTCTTCCAGCGCCCGGCGGGCCCTGCCTGGCCTCACGGCGGGCTGCCTGCCTGTGAAGGACAGAGCGGCCCACGTTGGTCTTCGGTGAGCACGCAGGGCCCCCGTGGGGGTGCAGCTGTGCCGCCCCCGGATGGGAAGGCCCTGCCGGGGCACCTGTGCCGCGCCTGGAACACAGCCCTGGGCGGCCTGTGCGTGTCTGCTTTCTGTCTCGGAGCTCTCACCCGTCCTTAGGCCAGAGGCTGATTGGGAAGTTTGGGCAGCGTGGTTGCTGTCTTAAAGATCCGCATGTATCAGTTGCCCCTCAGAGAGGAAGGGGTGACATGCAAATTCGGTGAGTCATTTAGCCTTCTGTGGTTCGTTGGTGGTGTTCTAAGTGTTGCTGTTTATCTGTCGCAGGTCATCTACTTGAAGAAGACACCAGAAGAAGCCTACCGAGCTCTCCTGTCTGGCTCCAACCCCCCCTACCTTCCGTTCAGGTACAGCTGGCTGCTCGCGAGCCGTGGGCCGCAGCTCCTGGCCAGATGGCGCGCTCCTTTAGAGTGGGTTACTGTGTTTCTTCATTGTTTTATGTTCTATGGACTGAAATGAGATGGCAGTTTTCATTATTTCCTTTTTTTTTTTGCAGAGTTTTTTTTTTTTCCTTTTTTTCCTCCCTATCCAGTAAGAGTAAAACAGCTTTCTCTTTTTAGGAATTAATTTCTCCCTTGAATCCTCTCTGTATCTCAACAGTTGAAGCACAGAGGGTGCCCGGCTTAGGAGCTCACAACCATGTCAGGATTTGTTAGCTTTTGGTAATCCGCATCATTGATGTGTCCATCCATTCCCTCCTCTCGGAGCCGTGGGCGGGCTCTGACCAAATGTCAGGGGCTGGGGATGTAGAGTAAGACCCTCTGAGTGTCTTCCCAGAAGCAGGCGCTCGGCAGAAGCCCCGAGTCCCCTCTTTAGCCCGCAGATCTAGCTTTCGTCTTGAGGAAGGAAGGCTGTGTTTTCATTACACTCTTGGGAAAGAAGGTGTTGTAAGTATCGCCTGAAGAGGATCTCTTAAAACTCTGGGTAAACTTGAGGTGGTTTAAAAAGTAGAAGGGAACATACTACATCGAAGCCTGCACAACAGTCCCCTCCAATAGAGCTGCGAACGATCACAGTGTTTTTGCCTTTTTGGCCTGTTTGCGTGTCCAGCTCGACCAGCACAGGGACGGCTCATTGTTGTTTCCGATGCCGTAGTTACCAACAACCGTGGGAGAAGGGAGCGGAGAGATGCGGGGGGCTCTTTGCTGGTCCGTCCCCCTTACTCTCCTGCCAACTCAGAGGGTGCACCCCAGTGCCTGCCACTTAGAAGTGTTTCTAGTAAATATTCCCATGAATAAATTAAGATGGAATCCCTGAAGGTTCCCAGGATTCTTACCTCTGTTTCTCAGAGCACAGGAGGGGGCATTATGAGGCATGGGGGCGGGGTACCAGGGTGGGGGGGATGGATGTGACGGGGCCCACTCTGCTTGATCTTCTCAGCCAAATCAAGGGGTAAAGCAGCGAGAGGACGTATCCCCTGAAAATCTAGAGTATGAGCTAATTAACTATTGAAGGGCAGGCAGAAAGTGACAGGTTATTAAGTGTGATTATATTTTTGGCTTATATGTACTAAGTAATTTGTTTCCTGGGTTCCTGGATAATTAAGAAAATCAGAATGGAAAGAAGATAGTACAGAAATCATCACTACTTAATGTAGAATTAAATCATAATTATTACAGTTGTTGTCTATTTTTCTAAATTGTTTTTATGTAAATATTTGAAGATGTAAACACATTAACAGAGTTTAAAAATTTTTTTAAGTATAAGAAGGTTTACCGTGAGAATGCTCCCTCTCGCCCTCGATTCTCACCTGTCCAGTCCTTCCTCGGTAACTTCTGTGTTAGTTCATTCCGTCTGTCCCTCTAGAGTTTCTCTATGGGCATGTAAGCAGATAAGGACATGCGTTCGTAGTCTCCCCATTTTGACCACCGGATGCAGCACATTGCGTATGCTGTTCTGCACCTTGATTGTTTTCACGTAACTCCTCTGGGCCGTCTTTTCGTGTGAGTGTGTAGACAGCTTCCTTCCTCATTCTGTCTCATCCCTGTGTCATGTTCAAGAATACATGTAACCCGTCTCCGACAGGTGGACCTTCAGGTCGTTTGCTGTCATTTTAATTGTCGTTTTTTAATTCCCATGGTCTCAAATGTATTTTAGAAGAAAGAAACTCAGACGATGCTCTAAGGAAAATCACAGGATTGTTGTTAGACATAAAGAAAGTTTTGCAGTCTGTTTGGTAGAGTTACTCATATGAGAAAAGCATGGTGAGTGCCAATGTGAGGCCATTGTGCTTGGTGTAAGCACCTATTTCCTGTGCGTAGGGTGACCGTGAACATGGCTCTGTGTCTTTCAAGACCCCAGGAGTTGTGTCTATATTTAGCTGCATTTCTACATCTAGACGCTTCATGAGCCATATGTGGGAGGCAGAAGATACGGCAAAGTAGTGCATTTATGATTCAGTGGGAAAGTAATACTGTGCGTTTGCCGGGATTTGATGCAAGAAACTCAATTTTCGCTAGTACTAAGATAAGATGTGAGTTGGTGTTAGTCTATGGCCCAGGCCAACGCAGTGGCCTCAGGAATCATCTTCAGAAGAAGGTGAGGGGATGGAGCAAAAACACAAACACAGCAGCCTCACAGACACGGACAACAGCGTGGTGATAACCAGAGGGGGAGGGGGTGGGGGAGGTAGGAGAGGGAAGGGGGGGAACGACACCCTATCACACGTGCTCCTTACGCCATCAAAGCAAACGTCTGTGTGGTGACGATTTGTTTGCGTGGCTGACTCTTCTCTTGAGGGCTGGACTGGGCTCTTCTCACTGTGTGCCAGAGAATAATGTGTGCGTTAATTTATTTATCGCTTCCTCTGTGCCAGTCACTGTGATAGTCTCCTGGGTCCCAAGATGAGCAGGATGACGAGGTGGCCGCTCCAGGGAACTCAATGCGTGGTTTGTAAGTGTGTAGGTTGGTGAGCGATCACGGTGCTTTATTAGAGTGGGGAGGTAAATGTTACGGGAACACGGAAGGTGGAGGTTCCCCCTGGACCTGGGGATTGGAGGATATGTTAGGGGTGAGCCCCCAAATCCTTTTCCTGTGAGGGTGAAACGGGAGAAGCCGTGCAGGGGCTGATTTTGGGTGCTGCAGTTTTTCATTTGCACAGCACAGGTTGTCTTCCTGAAGGCGGCAGGCCAGGTAGGATGCACATGAGGGTACAATGATGTTTGTGGTGTAGGTGCATCGTTAGAACCGCAAGGTTGAGTTTTTCTATTTGGATTTATCCTTAAAAAATTTAAATTGGAGAAAGCGAATTGGACTTCTGGCCAAGATGGAGGTGTAGGTAGATACACTGTGCCTCCTTGCACAACCAAAAGAAGAACAACAATAAATTGAAAAACAAAAAACAACCAGAACTCACAGAAAACCGAACTGTATGGAAGTCCAACAAGCAGGAAATTAAAGAAGAAACGCTCACCCAGACCGGTAGGAGGGGTGGAGACGGGCAGCCGGGTGGAGAGGATGTGCCGCGGCTGGAGGAGTGGGGTGGGGTGGGCGAGGCAGCGGCTGGCTGACTAGGTGGTCCCACATTTGCGTGCAGATAAAACGGGAGGAGCAACTGGAGAGCGGGACAGACCCGCAACCGGGGGCTCCAGTGGGGAAATAAAGCCTCGAACCTCTGGTTGAAAACACCTGTAGGGGTTGCGGCTGCAGGAGAAACTCCCAGGCTCACGGGAGAGTTCGTTGGAGAGACCCACAGGATCCTAGAACGTACACAAGCCCACCCAGCTGGGAATCATCACTAGAAGGGCCCGATTTGATTGTGGGTAGCAGGGGAAGTGACTGAAAGTCCACGGAGAGCTGAGCAAGCGGCACTGTTCCCCCTTGGACCTCTCCCCCACATGTAGTGTTACAACGCAGTGACGTTGGTTGCCCTGCCCTGGTGAACACCTTAGGCTCTGCCCCTTACTATGTAGCAGGTACATCAAGACAAAAAAAAAAAAAAAAAGGCCTAAATGAAAGAACAGATCAAAGCTCCAGAAGAAATACAACTAAGCAATGAAGAGAGAGCCAACCTATCAGATGCACAGTTCAAAACACTGGTGATCAGGATGCTCACAGAAATGGTTGAATTTGGTCTCAAATTAGAGGAAAAAATGAAGGCTATGCTAAGTGAAATAAAGGAAAATGTACAGGGAACCAACAGTGACGGGAAAGAAACCAGGACTCAAATCAACAGTATGGACCAGAAAGAAGAAAGAAACATTCGACCAGAACAGAATGAAGAAACAAGAATTCAAAAAAATGAGGAGAGGCTTAGGAACCTCTGGGACATCTTTAAGTGTTCCAACATCTGAATCATAGGGATACCAGAAGGAGAAGAGGAAGAGCAACAAGTGGAAAAGTTATTTGAACAAATAATGAAGGAGAACTCCCTCAATCTGGCAAAGGAAATAGACTTCTAGGAAGCTCAGAGAGTCCCAAAGAAGTTGGACCCAAGGAAGCATACACCAAGGCACATCGTAATTACATTAGCCAAGATTAAAGATAAGGAGAGAATCTTAAAAGCAACAAGAGAAAAGGAGAGAGTTACCTACACAGGAGTTCCCGTAATACTATCAGTTGATTTCTCAAAAGAAACCTTACAGGCAAGAAGGGGCTGGAAAGAAATATTCCTAGCCATGAAAGGGAAGGACCTATATCCAAGATGACTCTATCCAGCAAAGCTATCATTTGGAATGGAAGGGCAGATAAAGTGCTTCCCAGATAAGGTCAAGTTAAAGGAGTTCATCATCACTAAACCCTTATTATATGAAATGTTAAAGGGACTTAGAAAAAGAAGATAAAAAATATGAACAGTAAAATGACAACAAACTCAGTTATTAACTACCGAACCTAAAACAAAAACAAAAACAAACTAAGCAAACGACTAGAACAAGAACAGAATCACAGAAATGGAGATCACCTGGAGGGTTATCAGCGGGGCAGTGTGAGGGGGAGAGAGGGGGAGAAGGTACAGAGAATAAGTAGCATAAATGGTAGGTAGAAAACAGACGGGGGGGCGTTAATAATAGTATAGGAAATGTAGAAGCCAAAGGACTTGCATGCACAACCCATGGACATTAACTAAAGGGGGGGAATGTGGATGGGAGGGGGTGTGCAGGGTGGAGGGGAATAAAGGGCGGGGAGAAATGGGACAACTGTAATAGCATAGTCAATAACATATATTAAGAAATCAAATTATAGTTTTCTATTAACTTAGTTAAAAAGCGCTTCAAAATGAGGCAAATTAAAGGAAAGATGTGGGTAACTTGACTGCCTGTTCTTTCCCAGTTTTGCTGAGATATACTCAACATAGAATGCTGTGTAAGTTCCAGGTGTCCGCGCAGGGGTGTCCGACCTTTTGGCGTCTCTGGGCCACACTGGGAGAAGAGTGGTCTTGGCCACACATTAAATTAAATACACAAACACTGATGAAACCCGACGAGCAAAAGAAAAAGGTTTTAAGTACATTCACGATTTTGTGTTGGGCCGCATGCATAGCCATCCTGGGCCGCGGGCTGGACACCCCGGGCAGAGCGCAGCTAGTTGGCATGCCTACACAGGTCACCACCACAAGGTCAACGGACACCTGCCGCCTCGTAGAGCTGCAAACGTCGGGTTCCCCTACGCCGAGAGCGGTGGGGGTCTAGTCT
Source organism: Glossophaga mutica (assembly GCA_039655065.1). NCBI lineage: Eukaryota > Metazoa > Chordata > Mammalia > Chiroptera > Phyllostomidae > Glossophaga > Glossophaga mutica. Next base: position 3,972,266 of record CM077316.1, read on the forward strand.
CTGGGCAGCTGCCAGGCGTCCCGGGGGCAGCGTCCGCTGTGGTCACCACGCTGTGTTTTGTGTCTCTAGCCCTTGTCTATCTGGTATCTGGAAGTTTGTGTCTTTTCACCCCTTTTGCCCCGTCCCTCCCACCCCCTTTACTGTCTACTTGTGATTCCATTACGTACCGTAGGCTTCAGAGAAGGTTTAATGTCTGGCTTGGTGTGACACCCAGGAGTGTGTGGTTTGATGTCAGTATTAGGGTGTTTAATTATCAAGGAGTTGTGTCAACAACTGTACTTTTGACCCGTGCTAAGCTAGACAGTGTGTTCATCAAGAGTCACTTCAGCTGCAAATGAGAGGAACCGGGCGCTGTTCTTGTCTTTGACTCCGTCTGTGTCTAGCGTGGACTTGGCAGTTGACCTTCGAGGGATCCTGGGCCTCTCAGTCCTGGGGTCCGAGCCGGCAGAGTCTGGACGGGCGGGCCTGGTAGGAATGATCTCTTCAGGTCCTCTGCCTCCGAGTGCATGCCCAGTCTCTAGCCTTCCACAAAGTCACAGGAACCCCCGATGGTCTGCCGTCCTGCACGACCACCGGCTCCGTGTTATTCCCGGGTGGGCGTCCTGGCCGTCACTGGCAGCTGTTGTCACATCTGCATTCTCGGGTGTTTACAAAACAGTGTTTGTGGAAACGCTTCGGTCGCACAAGAACACGGGCAAGGGAACGGGTCCAAACCACGCACCTCTTCTTTTAGGTCTTGTGGTGCTTTTGAATTCATTTACACTCTCCGTTTATTGGTCCCAGTGTGGCAGCTCGGTGCATTGTTTTGGTATCGATGGGGATTCATCCATGTGCCCAAACCCAATATTCCTGCCATGTATAAAATTAAATAAAGCTCTGCAGACAAGAGGTAACCCAGGCTCCTAGGTTTGCAGACAGACAGGGAGTGTGGTAGGAAGCGCAGTGGCTGGCGGCCGAGGCGCTGGGGACGTAGGAGCAGCTCCGGCGTCAAGCGGAAGAAAGCTGGTTGAAGGTTGGCTGTTTTATCACCAATTGTTAGTTTAGTGGTGGGTTTTTTTTCAGGTGGCTGGAGCGGCGTGGGGTGGGGGGGTGGACCTCTTCCTTGGTGGGCCCAGGAATGCATTTTCATTGTGGCTATTTGATTTTGGCTTGCAGAAGATGGCAGAATTTATAGGGCCATGTTTCCCAAAGATCTGTTAGTTCCCATCCTTGGTTTTTAAAAGTCAGGGAAGCTTTAAAAAAAAATGTCGATGCCTGGGTTCTATTTCCAGAAATTCTGATAGAATTGGCCTGGAGGTGGGGCTTTCTGGACACCACTTACGTGAATGCAGTAGGTCGCTGGGGCTGAGAATGACAGCTATGATCTGCCCCCAAAATTCAGGGATCAAATAAGTTTAGAGCTCTCTGTCTTGGAGATTTACAAAGCACATCCCTATTTTTAAGATTCTGAATGTTTTTGACTAATAAAGTAACCAGTCTAATTTTGCTTCACTCGGAATTTTCCAAAGTGCTTCATCCTGAGTCCCTCCCCCTTCCTCCCCCGAGTTTCTGTTAACATCTGGCAGAACTCAGGCTCCAGAACGCCCCAGGACACCTGTCCAGATCTCTCGGGATTCGAATGAACATGCTGCCGTTTGTGGAGCTGTTTTTGTGCTTTTTCCTGAGAGCCTTGGAGAGAGAGATGGCTGATCAAGTGGTGGTATTTTATTTGCCATGAACAGCCATCTTCAAGTTCAAGTTTTCTCATAGGCCAGGCGACCTCTAACAGGCCCTCCACCACCGGCAGCCCCTTCCTGGCGTTTGCCATTGCAATGGACCCAGACCTTTGTGTGAAGGGAGGGTTTGTTGTGTGCGCGGAGGACCCTTGGTGATCTCTGTTGCCGAGCTCCGTCTCACACTGTGGCCGACTCTCAGCCGGGAAATCTCCTCCTCCTCGGTGACCTTGGTCCTCTGGGCAAGCCTGAGCTCGTCGGTCCCTGACAAAGGCGCAGAGAGGTCCCCCACTCGCAGCTGGGCTTTGGGCTTGCTTCCTTGATTCTTCCAAAGGAGAGTAAACATGTGCTGGTAGATGTCACGATAAGACAGATGATCTCTTTACCGAAAGTGCTGAACAAGATGTTTGTTCGCTGACATAGGATACTGTGAATTTTGCCAGTTTATTTAGCAGGTAACTTTGCCCTTCAAAGGGAAGGTTCTCCTGGCCACGTTTTTCTCTTGAGTATCAAAAATGCAGAAGCGAAATTATTTTATGCTGTCTGAAGGCTTTCCTTTCCTTCCCAACTTCTCTCCGTGATGGCCGGCTGCCTCTCGGCTTCTTGGTGTTCACCTTTGGGGTCCTGCACCTGTGACTCTTTGCTTTGGATGCTTGTTACGTTGGGGAGAAAACGGCATGAGGCTTGAAGAGCGGGGAGTGCCCGTGTCCCGAGGGGTGGCAGTAGGTGGAAATAGGCGGCTTCTCTAGTCCAAACCGTGGAGCCCATCCCCAGCGGCGGGGCGCATTGGCTAACTTGGATCACCAGGAAAAGCAGACTCCTCATCTGGTAACAGAAACAGCGGTTCGGGTCCCGATGACCCGGTAAATCCGCGTGAGGCGGTGGGTTACCTCGGCGCCACGCTCTGCTTCCGTGGCTTGAGTTGTGAAAACTGGCTCAGGTTGTTCTCTTCAGTCCCGTTTTCACGGTCCCAGTGTCACCGGGCCGTCTGGGGGGCCCGGCGCCAGACCGTTTGTTTGTGCTCGTTGGGGAGCACGTGCGGAAGCCAGCCCCGGTGGAAAAGGCGGTCCGGAGCAAGACTGTAATCATTTACAGTAACGAACGTAGGCGTTTTGGTGAATGCCTATTTATGATGCTCTTGGCCATGGTTTTTATCTTTATAGCAACGTGAGTGTGATCACCTGGGAGGCACTTCGGTGTGTTGCTGGTGCCTGTGACGGCTGGTTGTAGATGGATTTATTTTGCTGATTTCTCGGGACCTTCGAAGCCATGACTTGGCCATGAATTTCATGTAGCTCTGAATTCCCTTAGAGGAGCAACGTGATAAGAGGAGGGCCTCGTGCTCCATCTGCACCGAGGGAGATTTCGAGTTCCTGTTTTCCTGAGGGGCTGGCCCTGCCCAGCTGTGGGCTCGGACCCTCCCAGTCACCGGTTCTGCTCCCCTGTGAGGGGCAGGTAGCTTTGTCTGCCCGCTGATTCTTATCAAGCACATTCTTATTTGCAGGCCTCGTTGAAACAGGCCGTCTGCTTTTTCTTTTCCCTGGAAAAGAACAGTACATGTGTGTGCTGCGGGTTTGACCAGCGCCTGGGAGCCAGGCGTAGTTTGGACAATTGTGGAGAGTACTTCCGGGCAGGGCCTGGCTCCCACGCGTCCTACCATATGCATAGTCTCGGGCTGAACTGTCCAGTGCTAGCGAAATGTGCTGTTGAGCCCTTGGAGCTGGTTTAGTCGAAACTGAAATAGACTGTCACTTTAAAATACACATTGGATTGTGAAGGTTTGATATACAAAATCTTATTTATAATTATGCTGACTACATGCTGAAATGGTACTATTACAGATCTATTGGATCGTATGACATACATTAAAATGAATATAATTGGTTTCTTTTTATTTTAACATGGTTATGGAAATATTTAAAATTACACGTGCAGCTCTCTTCTGTGGCTGGCATTATAGTTCCTGTGGTCAGCAGTGATTGAGGTTATGTTTTTGTTGTTATTCATTGTTTACGATTAAAGATTGTTTATTGTGATTTTGGCTTTGGAAGGTCGATATTTCCCAGCCACTGGAGTTGTTCAGGCACAAGTTGAATGACCTCCCGGTAATGGCCATTCATTCATTCATTCATGCATTCGTTCACTCATTCAACGTCTATAGCCTTGATATGTGCCCAGCCCTGTGCTGGCCTCCGGGCACCCAGAGTTAAAGGCCTCATTCCTTGTCCTTCAGAAGCTCACGGTGCTGTGGTGGTCGGGTGGATGGGACTTAGCTCAGGGCTTGGAAGGATGCTTAAGATGACTGCTGAGACGCTTCCCCACCCATGGCTGTGCAGGTGTTTGCAAATATCCTAACGTTGCCGTCCCGCGAATTTGCAGAGAATCACAGACTCAGGACCACCGTGGACCACGCAGTCGCCCGACTCTCTCTCTCTGTCATCAGCTCTTTTGGATTCTTCAGTGGAGTCTCCACGTCGTAAACACCTTGCCTCTGCTCTTCTTTTCAAACAGGCTCATGACCAGAAAGGCTTTCTTGCTGTTTTGTGTAAACACGTCCTTTCCTCTCTGGTTTCATCTCCTCATTATTACCATGGACAAGGTTGCCAGGTGCTGAGTGACCTCTTAGGCTCTTAGCGGCGGCGCCCGTGGTGTGAGCGCGGTCCTGCCGGTGCCGATGTGGGCTCGGGGTTTCCGAAGATTCCGCAGTCGACTCTCGCTCAGCTCTGGGGCAAGAGGGATCGCACCCTCTCTCTTTGTTCCTTAAATTTAATTTCTCTTCTCTCTCTTTGCAGCAAAATAAATGCACAACATAAAAATAAGCTTAAAATTCCAGCGACTTCATCTACCCGAGTGTTCACTCATTCAGTTGCTCACTCAGCAACGTCATCGACAGCCCCGCCCATCGCCACACTCACGAGGACTTTTAGAATCGCTTCCTAACGGCTTTGTGGCTCAGGCGGCTGTCGTGCTGGAAATCGCGCTGAGAAAGAATCGTCAGGATGGATGGAGTGGAGAGAGTCAGGCATGAGGCCGAGCTGCCTTAGCATTTGTGTGTCTCGAGGTGGTCAGTCGTTGGTCTTCTGTGCTGGGGGTTAGAGACCCAAGGCTGCTTTGGAAGCAGAGGCGAACGGTTAGAAACCCTGGGAGTTCGGCGTGTTACCTTGTCCCCTGAACGAAGAGCACATCTTGTTTACCTGGTTAAGGAGGTAACACAATACGCGGTGAAACTATCACGACAGATAAGGGCAAGAGCTGGAGTCTTCCCAGGCGGGAAGGGGGTGCACACTCTCCCCCTCGGGGGAAGTCTGCGGGGGTTCCGTGGTCCTTTGAGGGACATGGGAAAATACACTTCCCCTTATTCAACTCAGTAAACGCTTGGCTCTGTACGTACGAATGGATGAGCAGATGGGGGAGTGAAGGACGGAGCAAACCAGGAGCTAAGCAGACGACCGGGGGCTGTACGGTGGCGCAGAGACAGAGAAGTTACAGCTCACTGGCGCGCATTGGCACGGTGGTTTACGTGTAAGAGCTCTGTCGCCTCTCTGCAGTGTCTGGGTTGAACAGCACTTGGCAATAACAGGGATGCTTAGAGCATCCCGGCTGTTAGCTCTGTTCAGTTGATAGTCTTTGGCGAAGAGAACAGAAGGAAATGGTCTTGAACGGACAGGAGGGATTTGGGGTTAATGCAAAGAAAGTTTTTCTTGCTAGTGAGGACTGAGGTATCCGGCTATGGAGGGAACACAAGTGACCGCAGAATAGTATCGAAAGTTTTCTTGGGATGAGCTCCCAAGCTTCTTCACTTAGTTTAAATGTCTCAGTACCTGTTTTGCGCCAGGCACTGTTAGGTACTAAGGAGACAATGGTGTGGGAAACACGAACAGATCTGGCCTTCTTGGGGGCTGTTATGTAGGGAGACAGAATCACATAAGCACACCGGGATATGATGTCCAACCGCAGTTAACGAACCAAGAAAAGGCGGGCAGCTGAGCCAGCCAGGTGGGGTTGGGGCCATTTCCCCCGAGACGGGGGACCGTAGAGCTCAGCTCTGAAGGGTGAGTTGGGCGATGTCAGCAGCGGTGAGCAGGAGGACATGCGACCAGCAGGAGCGGAGTGCCCTGGGGGGCGAGGATGGGGAGGGGCGGGAAGCGAGGAGGAGGCTGGAGAGGCGGGGAGGCCGGGTACCTCACGGCCTTGCCTCCCAGGGGGGATTCGAACTCTCTCGGGCACAGTGGGAGGTTGGGAAGGGGTACTGTTGGGGAGCATCGCCTCTTACCATCGCCAGTCTGGCGGCCGCGAAGACGAGTAGAAAGGCTGAGTGGATGCGGGAAGGCCGAGGCAGGAGTTAGTCTGCTCGAGGGGTGGCAGGCAGCTGAACTTCTCAGGAGACACTTCCGAGGCGGGGGGAGAACAAAGGGGCCCCGTGACCGGCAGGGTAAGGATGATGGAGGAACTTGCAGGTTCTAGCTGGAGATCGGGGGCCGCGGGAGGACCATGCTGCTGCTGTTTGGTGGTGGGGGCAGATTCCAGAGTCCCCTCACACCGCGAGTTTGAGCTGCCCCAGGACCCCCAGGTGGAAATGTGCCCTGCGTGGCTGGCTGTCCTGATTTGGAGCTTTAGGGAGTCTGAGCTAGAGAGCGAAATTTGAGGTGGTTGGCAGAGAGATGGCAAGTTATGTAGATGAGATTGTGTAGGGCATGGTTCTCAAAATGTGGTCCCTCCCACCAGCCGCGTCAGTCCCACTGGGCAACGTGTTAGGAATGCAGATTCCCAGGCCCTGCCCCAGACCTAGGGAATCGGAAACTCAGGCGGGCCCAGCATTCTGTGCTCTAGGGAAGCTCCCGGGGTCCTGGCAGCCCCAATCCTGGGGGAGAGGGAGAAGAATGCGAGCCGGGACTCGACTCTCGAGGAGCCCTAACTTTCCGTTAAGATGGGGAGGTGAAGGCTGGCTTTGCAAGGGAGATGGGGAAGGAGTCGTGTTTAGAGAAGTCGACGAAAAATCCAGAAATTAAGTGAAGAGACTCTCCCACGGATGGAGCCGCTGGTTGCCAGCATATTAAATATAACGATGCTGGGGAAACATAAACATTGCTTGGGGAGACCGAGGAGACTAGTAATTGCCAGGGGTGGGCGGGGGGAATGGGGCGCTGTTGCAAGTGGTACAGCGTCGCCTTAGGGGGTGAGAGAGATGCTTTGGAATTAGTGGTGATGTGAATTGTGAATTTACTAAAAATGACTGAATTGCATGCTTTAAAAGGTTAAAAGAGCGATTTTTTTCTCTATTAAGCAAAAGCCCCCTGGGCTCAGTGATACGGAGATCGATCGTCGGAGATCGATCGTGGGTGAGCGCAGGGGCAAGTGTTCCCGGAGGGGCCGTAGGGTGGGAGGGCGGGGAGCTGGAGGCCACGGGGGTGCGGGAGGGGAGCAGACGAGGCGGGAAGGCGAGCCGTTCTCCGGAGAAGTCTGGTTTTCCAGGGAGGATGTCGAGTCAGCAGGTTTGGGATGGTGCTTTTTTTCCTCTCTCTGTCGAGATCTGAACCTGTTTTAATTCTGGTGGGAAGGATGCAAAGAGAGGTGTGTAGGGAGGGGAAGCAGAGCCGGTTGTGCTGACTAAGGATCCACGCCAGAGGAGGAGGGGGTTTTCGAGGGCGCCAGAGCCTGGTGTTTTCTGACTCGGCCTCCACAGCGCCGGGGAGGGGAACACGCGCTTTGCCGGCCGTCTTCCGATTCCGACCGGGACCGGCGCCGCGTGGGGCAGGCACCCCGCTGCCTGCCAGGGCCAACCGTTCTGTTTGCCGCGGTTCTCGCCGTGCTGGGTGGTGGAGGAAACCCAGCCGGGGAGGTGGGAGGCAGGGTGCTTTTGCAGACTAAACTCTCTCCACTTCTTCCGTGGGCTTCCCATCTGGTCTCCGTCATGGTCTCCATCCTGACTCCCGGAAGAACCCAGTGCTGCCCGTTCCTGAGCCTTTGGAGAGTTGTCTGGTGTTAATTGGGTCGATTCTGTGGTTTTCAGTGTTCACCTTGGTTTTCGGTTTCTTGGCCTTCTTAGCACCACTCACCTGATTTCCGGGCTTCAGAATTTTCTTGCTGTTGTGTACGCTCTTACTCTCTCTGATCTTGTTGGATTCCATTTTTTAAAAAAGCTTTTTAAAATTATTTTTTGAAGTGAGGTTCTGGTGGATACTTGGGTTCATCTGCCACCTGTACACTCTTTCTGTTTCCCCCCAAAGTGTATCTCAGGTGTTTGCAGCCCTTTGCTTTCTCGGTTCCACTCCTTTGATGATGTCGAGCCGGGGGCGGGGGGTACCAGCAAGCCACTTCTCTCTCCCCTGCCCCACCTGGGGCAGGTTTTGGGACCTGCTGCCTTCACGACTGTCCTGAGGATTAAATGTGCTGACGCCTCTGAGTGACCCAGCAGGGCAGGTGTTGGAAAAAGGGGTTCCACCTCCTTTCCCATTCCCGAGAGTGTGACATTGTTACTGCTCGCCTTACTACGTATCCCAGTTTGTGAACGAGGGCCCGTCTGTCCAGCCGGCCTGACCGCTTTGGGGCCCCAGGTCAGCCAGGTGACATACTAACTCTCAGGTCTGCTCCCTCGGGCCACCAGCACTCTTTGTAGTCACTGGTGAACGCGTAGCTTTGCTTGGACGAGAGCGAGAGCGTAGTTTGTGCGCCGTACTCTGCAGACACCCCGGAGGCTGGGCCTGGCGTTTGCTGACGACTGCCGGCTGTGAGTTTGTTTAGCCGAGTCTGGGCGTGGGACGCGAGGCTGGAGGAGAGAGATCAAGAACACCTGCTAATCTTAGAGTATTTGCTTTCTTTTTAACTGCAAAAGTTTTATTCCCCTTTCTTTACCAAAGGAGTGGTTTTTAATCTAGTGTCTGTGGAGCTCATTTAGAGAGTCAGGAACTTGGAATGACAACATAGGATGATCTTTATTTCCACTAACCTTGGAGGATGACACTCAGGTATACACGTTGGACATGAACGATAGCAGTATCAGCAACACACATGACTTCGTCCCAGCAGAACACAGTATGACTTGGTCGTAGCCATTTGTAATTCCATCACAGTTGTTGCTTGTGTCTTAAGATAGATGCTATTTACGTTTCTTTCTTCTTTATGGTCCTTATCAGACTTACTCCTACGCCTTGCTATGTAGCACAGTAATACAAAAGTACATATTACTGCATTATAAACTTAATACTTTCATACCTTTAAATTTAATGGAGTGACTCTTCTGCTCTTCCTTTGTGTTTTATTTTGTGCATTTGAAACTTATGCTGACAAAAGGTTCCCTCAGATGGCTGAAGAGTCCCTGGCACCGACAAGACCCTGACCCTGAACCGCTGCCCCACCGAAACAAGTGCCCACAAGGGACTGGTGGTTACTCACACACACACACTAGTGTCTTGTCTTAGGTCCCCAGATACTTCTCTCTCTGCTGTGGTCCATTCATATTGGCTTCTTGATAGATGTTTAATGTCTTTACAAGATGTAGGAAAAGGGGTTATTTTGTTTTTCACTGACCCGTGAGTCCAATGGCTTTAAACAGAAGGACTCTGGAGATCAGACAAATATCTAGAGCAATGCTCCCTATTTACACGGGTCAACGTTGAAGTTGCAGGGCGTAAGAAACGCCTCTGTGAAGCCGCTTTTCGGACTCAACGTTTGCCTACGCGGTGATCGAGACGCTGAAACTCGATGATGTTGAAGTTGCGTTTTAATCCATGGCTTAGCGGCCATGGGTTCAAATTACCTGGGCTGGTGGTGATGTAAAACTCAGTTTTGTATTTTGTGGTAAAGCCCTTAGAGGTCATCTCCTCCGCCTGGGACACTGCCAGCCCCACCCCCCTGCTGCCCTTGGGCCGACTTGTCATCGCTGGTCCCTGCCAGGGCCGTCCCTTCGGGTCAGCAGTGGGGGCTGGGCGGGAAGACTGAGAGCGCCGAGGTCAAGTTTCTTGCCTTGGACACCTTGGAACGGTGCTAGTGTTAAAGCTCCGGTGCCAGTTCTTGCTTAACTGACCCGAACTTGATACTTCAGTGTTACGTTGCCCGAAGCAGGTCTGCTAAGTTGCTCTAAAAACTTAAATAAAGGATGAAGCCCTGGGCTCCGGGCAGCAGGTCCCCACCCCTTTGGAGAGAACCCCTCACGGTGCGCTGGGAGCTCTCAGGGTGGGAGGGGGGTGGCCAGGGGAGGCTGGCTGGAAGTGCAGCCACCTTATCCTTGATTTTGTTGGGGGGAGGGCTGGGGAAATGGCGTTTAATCCAGGAAATAGCCTCGAGGTTCTGTTGGCCCGCACCCACCCTCCCCCTCACATTTTTACAGCTGTACGTGGCACCTCTGTCTTACTTAATGAAACAGCCCAGTGATACTAATTACGATGAACAATAATAATAGTGGTCCTAGTGCTTCTTAAGTGCTTCCTCTGCGGGGCACTGCGTGAAGGACTTCCTGCTTCTTAAATGCGAGCGGCACCAGCCCCGTGAACGGCCGCTGCTCTCAGCGCCTTCGTGTCACGGAGGAGGACACTGGGACTCAGAGGTCACGCAACTTGCCCGAGGCCCCAGCAGGTCGGACTCGGAACAGAGACAGCCTGGCCCCAGAGCCTGGGCTCCCCCATGTGCTTCCTGGTGCATTCCGCCCGCCGGGTTACAGCCGTTGCAGGAGAGCTTCGGTGCATTTAACTAGCCGGTGTCCCACGGTCCACCACGCCGGCAGCTGGGAGACCGCACGAGCACGCGTGCAGCCGACTGTGGTGTTTGCGCGTCTGAATGGGGACACGCCCGTGTTTAACGGTAACCTTCTTTATGTGTGTGTGTGTTTGCAGGGATGCTTCCTTCGGAAACTGCACTTACAACCTCACCATCCTCGACTGCCTGCAGGGAGTCAGAAAGGTAATGAACGACAAGTGCCCCTGCTGTGGGTGACTCGGGAGGTCACAAATAGGGAAGGGAATGACGCCAGCGTCCTTTCGCGATGCTGGTGGGACTTCAGCACCACTGTTTCGGCTTTTAAAAAGTGAATTTAAACTCCGTAAAACTCTAAAATCCTTTTCAAACATTTTTCTTCCAATTTAAAAACTATTAAGGCCCTCTAGTCCATCCCTTGCAAATAATAATACCACCTACACACCCTTCCTGCAACATCGGTTGAGAGGCTTTATGGGGACGGTGCCCAACACGTAATCCACAATCACAGCATTTAACAACGCGCCTGCGGGGAAGGTAACTCCGTTTTATCACCATCATGCCATCGTCTTTGTTTCGGCTGTCCTGCCGTCGGCACGGTCCGTTTCCCGTACAACACGTGAGGAATTCCGAAAGGGCTCCCACGGGGGTCACGGTGACTGCCGACCTGCCGTGGGAATGGGTGGCGTCCGTCCTGCTGCAGAGCGGGGGAGGAGGCACCTGGTCTTCGGTAAACTCCTCGTTTCATCAGCCGTGGGGGTTTGTTTTGCCCCAGCGCCCATGAGGTTTCAGAGGACCTGCGGGTCGCCCTGCCCGTCTCTGAGCAGCCGACGCACATTGCCCTCAAGCGCCTCTTCCGCGGGGCCCGCGCCCCGGTGATCTTTGTCGCGGGGAGCGCCGAACCGCCCAAGGACAGGGCCAGGGTGTGGCCGCAGCGCTGCCTCTCCAGGAAGCGCATCTTCCTGGTCACGCTGTACCGGCGGCGTCAGCAGCGTGGCCACGTGTGTGCGTGAGCTGCCCACGGAGAGGTGCGCGGACGCACACTCTGGAAAGGAGGGGCAGCGGGCGCTCGGGGTGTGTTTTCTCACCGCCGCCTGTGGAACGGGGCGGACGGGGGGGCGGGGTTGTTGCGCTTGTTCTGTGGGAGTCGTCCGCACCCGTTTGCCAGCAGTTAGCGCTCAGGAGAGTCCCCTAAGGAGGCCGGCTGGGAAATGCCGTGGGTCTGCCACCCCCGCCCTCCCCGCCTGCTGCCCCCGAGGGAGCGGTTCGGGGGTGGGGCCTAGACACCTGCTCCCCACACGGAACTCACGGGAAGCGCTCCTGTTGCGGCTGGCCCGTGATGGGCATTTCGGGAAATGCTGGTCCCGAGAGTGTTTTCGGAGGCAGCCATCTCGGAGCCTGGCTCATCGGTTCCTTCCATTTTTCAGGGCTTTCTCATGTCGCTTTTCAAGGTGGCTGTGCTTTTGCGTTCTTTGTGGTCTCTGTGACTCACAAAGGACCCTGCTTTTTGGGGAAATACTACATCTGAGCAGGCCAGGCAGTTTTTAAAAGTTCTAAGTCATTCGTTACAAAAAGGAGTGTCAACGTTTTCTTCCCGTTGTTGAGCGTGTCGGTTCTTCCCTCTAAACTGCGAGACCAGCAAGCGCGGTTTTACTGTCGGAAACTCTCACCCAGGTCTCTCCACGTGGAGTTTTAGGGATAAATAAGGGCCTAGTAAGTAAAAAAAAAAAAAAAAAAAAAAAAAGCTTTTTCCCCTTAAATATCTCATTAATGAGAAAAGGAAGATGAGCTGTCCTAAGAATTTGATTTCCTTCTATTTGAAAAGTGAATCACTATCATATATTCTGGGACAGGTATGGATTAATTGTATAACCTCAATAGGTTTTAACTATAAGTTTGCTAGTATGCTGCATTTTGTAGACGTAAATCAACTTTACACAAAATAGTGTAAATTAATTCAAGAGACATATTTTTGTGGGGCGTATTCTCGTATTTTTCCAAGTGTTTAGTCCCACCTGTAAGACAGGCGCAAAGCAACATGACTGATGTTGGAAGCCGATTGCTAGAAATGCTTCACGGACCAAAGGTCCCCCGCGTTCTCCGTCCAGTCAGTGAGCACCATTTACGGGTGGGCATTTGAGGACTGGCAGAAGCCTTTACCAGCTGAGTGTGCAAAAACTAACGCAAATTCTGCTTTTAGGGATTACAGCATGGATTTTTCGACTTTGAGACATTCGATGTGGATGAATACGAACACTATGAGGTTTGTACATTTTAACTTTTTTGTAAGATGTATTACATGTTGATTGGACTGTTTCCACCCCCTCACTCCCCACTAACACTCAGGTATTGCATATGGAGCAGCTGGTACAAGAAGTCATTCTGGAGTTTTCTGTATTTGTCAGTTTTTCAGCTGTGACCAGGAGTCTTCATCCGAGTTTCAGAAAATGCCATATCGGTATATATTCTTTCATCAAATCTTTATTGACAATTACCCTCCACTTTTATGAGAAAAATAATTCTAAAGTACAGTTTGGCAGTGAAATTGCAAGTTACCCTTATTTTCAAATTCGGGTTCTGTCGAAAACACAACCGGACGTGCGCCTTGGACTCTTTGGGCGGCACACATTTTATTTGAAACACGGCTGCGTTTGCTGAGCTGTCAGAGTCGGCTGAGCTTTTGCCCACGACACTCACACAGCTTCTGCGCGACCTCTCGTCTGTGCAGCTGTGCCGCCGGGTTTAGGCAAAGGCTGTCCGAGCGAGGCCGTCCGGTGAGCGGATGTCGAGGACCTTCGAGGCCCTGCCCCGCGTGTAGGAGGAGGGTTGGGCTAAGGTCTCTCAGGCCCGTGCGCTGTGTGCAGGTGACTCGCAAAGGGCCCTTTGTGTTACGAATCGATAAACCGGAGCATCTTCCCGAGTATGGTCCATTCTTCATGTTTACGCCGAGCCATCATCTCATTCTGGCCACCAGGCTGTGGAGGTCCAGGAAAGTGTTTCCTAGGGGATGGTCCAGAAGATTCTGCAGAGAATCCGTATCTAAACAGTTACACATTGCCAACAGGTTTTTTTTTTTTTAAGGGATTCTCAAAGACCTGGAGAACTAAGAGCAGCCATTCCCTTGAAATCTAACCGTTGATGAGTTCACGTAAAAAATAAAAACGGGCCTTTCACTCCAGGGAAAACCAGGGAAGATGTGGGTTGTCCACAGAACAAAGAGAACGATGCAGAGCGACACAGACCGGGCTTCCCGCTGTTCCCCAGAAGGCTGCCTTGTCGCGGCTGCCCCGGGGTTGGCCGTGCACAGGTGGACGCACAGGTGGAGGACGCACAGGTGGACGCACAGCGGAACCTGGAGGCGAGCCGTCCTGTCTGGGACAGCGCTCTGCTCCCGGTGGGGGGTGGGGGGGAGAGGAAGGCAAAGAACTGGCTCCAGGGGCCGCAGGTGGGGGTCGCCGCCTCACGGTGGCTCACAGGTGTGAGCCCTCATCAAGGAGAGGACGACGAATACCAGAGGCAATGACTCATGGAGGACGATAGCCCGTTTCGAGAGATTTATGTAATCTGTTCAAAGTAACTACTTTTCAACAAAGAGGCCAAGGCATGTTAATTAAGAACCCGTTCTGATTTTGCGCTGACACTCCAGGGAAAAACCGGCTGTGGTAGACAACTTTTGGAAATGACGTTTCTTTCGTTACCACCCAGTCATCGCCGTGAGGGTGAGGCGTTATTTTTCTTTCCTAAGCCAGTTGTTCGCAACACGGTTTGCTAGATAACTGTCACCGTCCACCAGGGCTTGCCTGCGACGTCGGTCTAGTTTAACGTGTGGACGAAGTCTGCCTCCAGGTGGACGGCGCCCCCTCCTTGCCTGCGGCGTGCAGTTCATCAGCGCATTGTCAGCCTGACCAGGTGGGGTGCACTCCACAGCCTGCCCCGTGGCAGGGACCTTGAGAAGGACAGGTCTGTGGGGTCTCCTGTCTCTCCGTGTGCCGCCTGAGGTCAGCATCCGGGGTCATTGCCCTTGAGCCCCAGGGCAGGATGCTTCAAGGCTTTGCTTTGGATTAGGGTTCGTACAGCAAACGGGAATGCGATCTGGATCCCGCCGCTGGGGCGGCCCTCCTGTTCCTGGATTATGCAATTAGAAAAACGCGCATTTCCGCCCCAGGACTGGGGTCAGGCGCCTTCCAGGAGGCAGGTATTCGGCCTTGCCCGAGCACCTGGAGGGACTGTGGAGGCATGTCTACCGCTAGAGGCGCCTTGAGTCCTCAGGGACCTGTTGGAAGCACGTGCCTGGAGCGATCCTGCGGTGCCGGGTGGGGGTGGGGGGCCCACTCCAAGGTCACACGCGGTGGAGCAAGCAGGGCTCCTTCCGGCCGCAGCTGCCCTGCCGTGCGGACAGACGGACCTCGCTCCCACAGCCGTTGGTGGGGCACGCCCCACCCGTGGCTGGGGCAGCGGTCACGTCGGTTAAACCCACGGAGTGTTTCCCGAGAAGTGTCCCACGGGGCCCGCTTCCTCCTGAAGCACGCACGGTTGGGTCTCTGGCCCTCCGGACTCTTAAGGACAGCAGCCTTGCCTCCGCCCACGGATGGGGGCGGGGCGTTCCTCGCGGCGACTCCCCGAAACCCTGCTTGCGGACCCAAGGGTTCACAGGCAGGCGGGCGCGTCTGGTCTTCTCCCTGATCGACACCACGGGCGCTTGTTAATTCCAGAAACTGCGCCGCCCGCCAGCTCTTACGGTTCTGTCGTGGTCTTTCTCCTCCGCCTGTCCTCTCGCTTCCTCCGCCGGCCTGCACAGCGGCTGCTCGCTGGGGCCCCGGGACCCTGGGACCCCGGGACCCCGGGATGTCGGGTCAAACGCACGGGGGCCCTGCTTCCAGGTTTCAGCCACCGTGCGCGCGCTGATGGCCACAGGTCTGCACGTCCGGAACCCTGGAGCGGCCCCCCCCTGCAAATGTGCACGGGGCTCCCGCCCTGGAGGCTGCCCGCAGCCAGGGCAGCCGGGCCAAGCTCCCCGTCCCCGCTGGCGCCAGCAGAGGCATGGCCACCACCCCCTCCGCCTCACCTCCGCCACACTGTCTTTCTGCAAATCAAGCTGAATTTAATAATCTAGAGGACACTGTTTAAAGCCAAATGCGCGGTGACTTCATTTAAACCAGGTAACTCAAATGTTTACTTTGCTTTAAACCCATCGAGTGCCAGTCCTTGGGCATATTTGCATTTGTGTGACCCAGCTGTGCCACGAACACTGTTTTAGTGTTCCAGAAGTCAGGGGGCTATGGAGAAGGCGCTGCCCCCAGGTTATTTGATTTAAAGTGTTCTTCTCCAGTGACACTTGCCATTCAGTATTGCTTTGTCAGTCATAGGGTGAGGTGCACAGCGTGGTGGTTAGGCCATCGTTCAGGTGTCAGAGAGTGCCCCTGTAGAAAAAGGCACTTTTTAGTGGATAAAAAAGGGCTTCGTGGTTCTTCCTGTCTTTCCGAGTCTCAAGCACAGTCTCGGTGCTGGAACACTGCTTCTCCACGACGTTGCCTGAGAGAAGCCACCTGTTCATAGGGGAGCCCGTCCTGGGGTCGGCAAGGTCAAGGCCTCCCTTCTCTGTCTCCCCATCTGTTACAACCGAGCGGGGGTGAGTGCTTCTCAGGGTTCGGGCTGGACAATGTATCTGTGGCCGTTGCGGCAGAGGCACGCCGCCCAGGCACGGGATTGTTTTTAGAGGTCGTAACAGTTCAGGTTTTCAAACCCAGCGATACGGCAAATGAAGCCAGAAGAGTTAGCTGTTCCAAAGAAGCCTGGGGAACCTTTTGTAGTCTGAGAATTCTGCAGTAAAGTGAATTAGTAACACCTGAATCCATCAGTTTTAGGAATTCTAATTATTTTATTTTATTTAATAGTAAGAACGTCTGTGATTTTTCTGCATAGTACCGGTGGGTGGTAGGCGTTGGATGGGAAGCAATAACATCACCCTCTTGCCTCATCCTGCTGAGCCATTTGTTTGCAGAATGCGGTCGGCTTGGACAGAATGGCACCTCCAGTTCCTGCCTGAGCTGGGTCTTTTTGAAGTGTGTGCGTCTGTTTAATTCGAAAAACCAGTTTGTGTTATTTGACATTGGTATAATTCACTATGAAGAAGGCACAGATATTAACTTTGGAAGCTTATCAAAGCAAGCTTAAGTCACAGTAGTCAGTTAAAAGCTGTAACTTTCTTATTACTGGTATTTTTTTTTTTCCAGACTTGGCTCTAAGACCTCAGTCCCTTTGTGTACTCCAGGGCCTTTTCAGGCTACTGAACACACTCCCTGTTATCTCCTCGGGTGGGCGGGTTTGCAAACACTCTGGCTCTGGGAGTGAGTGCGTCTTACTGAGTCCATTGTCCCTGTCCCTGTGATTGATTATGAAAGGTTACTATTTAACCAACCGGAGTTTATAATCCAGACAAACAAGAGGTAGCACAGCACGTTTATCTAGACCGCTTTGTGCCCACGGAGACGGGAAGAGAAAACACAGAAAGCTCTTTTCTTCCACACTTTGCCCAGGAATTGGTTTCTGTCGATGGAGGATCAGAACATATCTTTATTTTTGAATTTTTAAATAACATTTTAAGCTTAACACTTACTTGAGAAGGGTAGCAGACCATTAATTGGAGACTGTTTTATTTAAGAAGGAAAATACAAGTTTCTCCCGAAGAGCTGCATGTTAGAGTCTCTGTTTGAGTGGCTATAAGTAGGTGGCTGTGCTCGAGAATTAATTTGGTGTGTGCCTCTTGTCTACTCAGGGCATTGGAGAGGTACTCTGTTACAATTGGATTAACGCAGTGCAGACATTTATAAGGCGGCGTGGAGCCTTTCTTTTCTAGCTGGAGAGACACCTCTGCGTTTAAAACAGGAGAACCGTACAGCCCGGGCCAGATTTTCATGGGAATGGCCAGGGGCAGTGCAAGGAAGTTACCGCCGAGGTTTTCCTGGACGCCCACATCCAATGTAATGTTTAACAAGCACAAGCTCCTACAAGCAGGGTGCCGGCGGTGTTTGACTCGGCGCCCGGGTCTGCTCCATCTGCGTGGGAAGGAGAGCGCCTCTTCTATGGGGACTCGGGGGCTCCAGGCTGGGACTGGCAGTGGGGCTGGGGCTGGGGCTGGGGCTGGGGGGGTTGGGGCGCTGAGGATGCTCCCACGAAGAGGCAGTGACACACCTTTGGATGCCTTGCACACACCTGTGCGATCACCTGCCTGATCTCGAGTGCCAGCCCCGCCCCAGTCAGTGCCCCCTGGCTCACAGGCCCATGGGGAAAGGCACAGAAGTGGAGGGAGTGGGGGGCAGTGGGGGCGTGCTCGGCCCCTTCCCTGCTCTCCCAGCCTCTGCTCAGGCTCCCTGTGCGTGCACGGGCCGGAGGCTGACACCTGCTGAGCCGAGCCGGCCCACAGGTGTGTTTTATTTGGCTGCGTGGTATCAGCCAAAAGATGGCTATCGAAGGATGTCATTCGAAATGGCAGATTCCAAATACAGAGAGATTTCCCATGAAAATCCAGTCGAAAGCTGGGCCATGTTCCTGAGGAGCGTCTGCCTTTATTTCTCTCCTGTGGACCCTTGAACTGTGTGGTTTGCGGCCACGGCAGACGACCTTGGCCGACTCTAGATCGTGGTATAATCTTGGATGGGGGTCCGTTTCCCAGTCTATAATCAGTACCGACAACAGACTTTTCTACCTGTAAAAACTGGAAAAAAAAAAAAAAACCCAAGAAAGTACGTTCATCATAGTCCTGATGTGTAGAGAGGTTTTTATTGTTTAATGTATGTATCCTGTGTTCATGGAAAGTGCTTATATTTTGTTTCCTCTTATTTTCCTTCATTGCTGGGACAAGCAATGTTCCTTTGCATCTGTTTCCAGTGGAGAGTGGCCAGGAGACAAACTTGTTTCCGGCAGAGGACCTGCACTTCAATAAAGTTTTGAAGAATGTTTACAGTCTAGATAAAAACTTTTCTGAAGGGGGTCGAATTCATAAAGACCATTTTGAGAATCGACGTGGGTTTTAACTTACGCTGGGTTATGCGTCTCCCCGCGTGCCCTGTGGTCTCGGGCCCTCAGGAGGACAGCAGCGTTACCTGGAAGGGGGCCCTAAGTTGCGTAAGAATCATGAAATCTTTTTCTTCTCTTTCCGCATGTCGCTCCGCCAGCGAGTTGAGAACGGCGACTTCAACTGGATCGTCCCCGGGAAATTCTTAGCGTTCAGCGGGCCACATCCCAAAAGCAAGATTGAAAACGGTAGGCTTTCCTTTCTTTTACTGCTCCCCCCCAAAAATTATTGCAGTTCATTTTTAATTTCTTACTGTCCTCAGAAAATCCAAAGAATATTCCTAATTTGAAAATCGGGGTGGTAGTAATGGTGTGTGTTCAAAATGATACTTGGGTAGGCGGAGGTGAGAGCACCGTGTTAAAACCAGCCGATTTTTCGGCTGTCTAGAACAGGGCTCTCTCTTCACCTGGCGCAGGTGTCAGAGAAGAATCTGAGACTAGTGAGACCTGTAAGAAGGTGACCGAGTTCCCTCGGGGGTTCTGATGCGTCAGGGGCGGGGGGGTGGGGTGCTGAGCATCCGAGCGTCCTTTGGGGAACACCCTGTTGAGTAACAGCGAGGGCAGCAAGAGGGGCCTTTTATTGAGCACATACCATGTGCTAGGTGCTGGCTCACGAAAGCACTACCTCATTCGGCACACACACACACAGCTCCCGGAGGGGTGGGTGCTGTCCTCTTCATTTTGTGCAGGAGGAAATTGCGGCTCATGGGTGGGGATTTGCCCGAGGTCCAGAAGGAATCGAACCTCCACCCCGAGCTGAGCTGCTGCATGCTGGTCGGTGTGGTTCCGTCCTGACGAGGGACCGCTTGGTCCTGGCAGTCACCGAGGGGCGCGTTGGCCGTCCGTGCGCAGCGGGGCATCCCTCTTCAGGGAAAAAGGCCGAACACAAAAAATAAGCCTCTTGGAGGGAGCATGGTCAGCTAGTTGAGTTTTCCCATTAATGTGTACTTTCTACTTTCTTTTCATCTGCTCACATTCCCTAGAAGACGAGTAATGAGAGTCCCCAGAGGCTGAAGAACGATGTAGGGGGCAAGTACATAAAATTAACAAAGTCACCCGTGAACATAATACCCCCTCCTTCGCTCTCCGTCTGCCCGTAGACCTTCGCTCTCCTGGGCCACCCGTCCTGTGAGGGAACACGATTTAAAACCTCGTCCAGATTTATTCTTATGTTATCATTCTTATCACAAGTATCTATTCTCAAATCTAGCTTCGTCATACGCTGTTATTCACGTGTTTAGATTTGACCATTTCTTGGCGTTTCCACACGCGTGCCCGTCATTTCATACCTGTGACATCATGCCCCGGGGAAACTCTGCCCGGACCCTGGACCAGTTTCCCTCTGGGGATGGGGCCCCGGAGGGTTCAGCCCGCAGACCTCCAGGAGGCCAGGACCACACCCTCCGCAGGGGTCCGCTCAGGAGTCTTCTCTGCCCCGGATGCGGAGGAGCGAACCCCTGCCCTGCGGGGTGGTGAGGAGTCACGGGCTGAACGCCTGAGCGCCCTGCTCTCTGACAGGTGGCCTCTTGGGGCCGGGCTGACGAAGCCTGCCTTTGGCCTGGCCTGCGGAAGGGTCCGCGACTCAGCCCCGAACTCCTGCGCAGGCCTGTGGGTTCGGTGGGGCCCCTGTTGTTTTGCGTTCACCGGCGAAGTAGAAGGAAATTTGCCACTGAGGGTTCACGTGTTTTATGAAATTAGGAAATGAAGTATAATTTAAAAAAATCATTTAAAACATTTTTATAGAGGCACTCATTTTTTTTTTAAAGAAGCAAGTGCAGGAGAACCAATAAAACGAGCACAGAAATGACTTCTAATTCTACCCAGGCTTTTCTAGGGTTACTAGTTAGTGGTGGGGTTATTTGGGGATTTTAATTTTCCTTCCATGTGCTTTTCTTTATTTTTCACCTGTACACATTTTCTCTCTCTCAATGAATGCACACACACAGGCACTTATAAAAATACTCCTTTTGCCCTGGATGGTGTAGCTCAGTGGATTGAGCGCGGGCCTGCGAACCAAAGGATCGAGGTTCGATTCCCAGTCAGGGCACATGCCTATGTTGCAGGCCAGTTCCCAGCATGGGACACACAAGAGGCAACCATACATTGATATTTCTCTCCCTCTCTCCTACCCTTCCCCTCTTAAAAATAAATAAATAAAAATCTAAAAAAACAAAATAAAAATATTCCTTTTTTTTTTTTTTTACAATCTCGGAATCATGATGTCTTTAGACAATTACTGTCTTTTAGCATCTTTTTCACGTAACATACGAGACTTCTTCCCGTGGGCAGTAAATCTGCACCTCCCTTGTAAGTTCCCATGGCTGCCTTCTATATTATTCAGTGACTGTCAGTCAATCAATCAATCAGTCATTTTTGGATGAGGACTAACTTTTTAAAAGCTTGTGGTGGGCAGACATGTTCATGCATCTTTTTTGAAGCTCTAGTTTCTTCTCTAAAAGCTTGGAAGTAGACTCACTAGATAAAAGCATACAAACATTTTGTGCGATAATTCTTAACTGTCAAAAATCTTGCAAAAATTCTTCTTGGCCCCGAATTGCAATACAGGGGTATAGTTGCAGCCACCGTTGGCTCACAGGCCAGGGATGGTGCCCGGCCTTTCGTGCACCGCGTACTTAACTGTCGGAACCTCCTCCCGGAGCAGGTGGGGCCTACTTTAGGGGGAGCAGCCAGAGGCTCAGAGGGCCGGCCTGACTTGGGGTTCCCACAGTCGGAGAGCAGCCGCATGTGGGTTCAAACACAGGTCTCTCTGAGCCCAAACTCCATGTTCTTTTAAACTCTATTACAGAGGAAGACCATGTCCACGATAGAAAATGTAAGCAATGCAGTTAAAAAGTCACCTGTGATTATGTAAAATACTGCTCTCCATACACCCTCTCTCCCCTGAGCATTTGCTGCGCCCTCTCACAGTGAGAGGAAGAGGAAGGCCTGACGGTGCTGCTGACCCAGCGTTCGTCGTTTTTACGTCTGGGACACGCGCATTAAGGCCACCATTGGTCAAATGCCGCCCTGTTACCAGAAGGCCCGTTTGAACACCTGATATTCACCAGACGCTTCATCATGCCTTTGGTAAAGGGCTTTAACTTTATACATCCTCTTTGAACTTAAAATTAATGTTGTGATGGAATTAATAAACTTGACCCAATTACAGTGAAATCTTGCCACCTTTTTTTTTTTTTTTTTTTTTTGCATTGAGAAACCCTGGTTTCCCGAGGAGGCTGGAAGCCCTGTTGGGGGTTTGGTGGTGGAAAAGGTAGATCGTCCAGGGGTTCACACGTGGAGAGCTGTTGCCAGGGCGCAGCCCGGGCGGGTCCACAGCCCTGGCAGGCAGGCAGGCAGGACACACTGTGAGAGGCTTGCCCGTGTGTTGTATCGACAGACAGCCGCTTTCGACCGAGGGCAAGAGGGAAGCCCTGCCGGGTTTTGGTTAAACATATTTTGGATTTCAAATTTTCTAAAACAAACAAACAAACAAACTCCTCAGAACTCCCAGGTGGCACTGTCCTTCCTATCTTTGTTTAGAAAGACAAGAGAGAAAGAAAGAGACAGGGAAGGAAGGAAGGAGGACACAGAGTAGAGAAAGACAGCTGGAGACAGGGAGTTCCGACCACTTGAGGTCAGCCAGCTCTTCCCGTGGGAGACACCCTGGGTGGGCGGAGCCCGGGCAGGTGGCAGCCGGGCTCCGCCCACCCCCGGCCCGTGAACTGGCGTGAGCTGCGCACCCTCTGAGCCCCGGTTTCCTCCCATATCGAAGGGCGGAGCAGAGTGCACCGGGCGGGCATCTAGGGAGGGTTGGCGGTGTTGTGTAAAGTGCTTTGCACGCTGTCCAGCGCATCGGAGGTGCTCACGTGGTAGCAGGTGTCCTGATGACTTTTTTTTTTTACCACGAATGAGCCTGACAGTTGATTTGCTCCATTTGCAGGGGGATGGGTCCTCTGAGTCTGCTGTTCTTAAGATTGCTGACTTCAAAGGAGGGGCTGGGAAGGGATGGGGTTTTAAATGGCCCTCAGCTGTGGGCTTCGGGTTCAGGGCCTGGTTAGCGCGGGGCCCCGCCTGTGCTTTTTACTGAGGTCAGGGCACCACCTAGTGGCCGGACGGAGAAGGGCTGGGCGAGCGCCCTGTGGGCCGAGCTAAGAGCAGCCAGCGCCCGCAGCGCCCAGTGCACAGACAACCCCCGCACACTACTGTTCCAAAGCCACAGGCTATTGCCATGGGTTTTGGCTGTAACTCACTTGAAGCACTTTTGGGGATCCTGAAGAAACGCGCTCACCAACTCTCTTCATGTGATGTCCCCCGTTTTTTTGGAGACCTAGAAGTTAGCCTCCGGGTGGCAGCTCCCTGAAGTCAGCCCCAGCACAGGCCCTGGTCTCTGACTCCAGGGTCCGAAGGTGTCCTCCCTCTTTCACCAGCAGTGTGCGGGCCTGGGCCAGCTCCCTCCCCAGGCATCCGCACCCCGGTGAGTGCAAGGTTGAGAGTCTGGCACATAGTAAATGCTCAGTAAATGCTAAGTGCGATCATTATCGTTATTGCTATTATCTCAATGTCCTGTTGCCATATTTGCTAACTGTCCAGTGTTCAGTTATTGTTAAAAGAACAATAATTTGGGCAACAAACCACCTAGGGGTGCAGACGGGATTTTCCCAAGTTGAACAGCATTTGTTCGCCCTGACTGTGTGTGCGTGAGTCACTGTTTCCGACGTGGAAGATTGTCAGCACGCTCTGTTCTTCCCTGTGCGCCTGAGGCGGAAATCGTGTGTCTGGGCTGCGGATGAGCCAGCCCTGCCTTCCAGTTCCCCCTTGTTCATGGCGCGACCTTGGCCAAGTGCACCCTCCTCGGGCTCTCGGTTGCTGGCAGAACCAGCGCTGGCAAGTGAAGCCCAAGAGACACCGATTGGAGTTAGGCTGGGGAGCCGCAGCCTCCGGGGACAGCTGGAGAGCGAGGCTTCGACAACGAGCAGCCTCCAAGGGAGACAAGGGGCCAGTGGGGTCTGGGCAGGGATGAAACCGCCCCCTGCGGGGGCAGCTGTTCCCGAGAAGGCCAACGAGCCAAAGGGCAGCACTGAAGAAACCAGAATGTTCTGGAGGAAACAGCTGGGGCCTTTCAGGCCAGGGGGCAGAAGAGGGCGCGGGGTCACCAGGACTCGGGAGCTCGGGGGAGGAGCCAGGCTGGTGCCAGGAGCCCTGGAGGGCCTGCTGCAGGCTGGGGCCTGCATGTGGGGGCCGAGGAGTGGAGGCCGAGAGGCTGGGCTGCAGGCCGGCGCCGGGGGAGGCCGAGCTGCCCTCAGCTGCAGAAGCCATGCAGGCCGGGCCGCTGTGCTTGTCCCCTGGCCTCCAGTCACCCCCTTCGGTGCCTCCCAGTTGCAGAACCGACAGGAAGTCGGCTCAGAGCGGGTTGTGAGAGGGTGGGCTCGCTTGTGCAGGGCCGGAGGCGGCAGGAGATGTCCCCACGGTCAGCGTGTGGAAACTGCGGGTCCCCTTGGCCAGCCATGCGTGGAGCCCAGCACTGTGGACGGGCTCCGAGTGAGGGCGTCTCACCTGGTGTGCCTGCCGAAAGCCCGTGGGCCGTGATGGGTTGCAGCAGCTCTGGGCGGTGTGCCGGGAGCTCAGGCCCCTCACCCCCTGGGGCTGCTGGGCGAGGCCCGCGAAGCCCCCAGGGGTCCCCTTGGCTGACTGTAGCTCCCAGGGACACTCACATGAGGCCAGATACACTCAAAATAGAAGGGGGTTTAGAGGCTGAACGCCTGATCTCCCCCAAAAGAAAATGTCTGCAAAAGAATCACTCCACCTCTTTGAGTTTCTGAACCTGCTAAGTGGACTGAACTGCTCTTGACCGGTCGGTGTGAGAACTAAAAGGGAATCCGGAGTGTAATCGTGGCTGGTGCAGGGCAGGCGCTGAGTTCTCAGTCTCTTTGGTGGGGGCCGCACTGCCGACCGAGGCTGTCCGCCCGGCAGAGAGGCTGTAACGGCCCTGGAGAAAGCGTTTGTCACTGGAGCGCACTAACGAAGGGACGGCGGGCCCTGCAGGCCACACGCACACTCAGGGCGGGGCGGGCCGTGCTCCGGGGACTGGGACCGACTGTTGGGAGGGAGCTGTCGCAGTGCCCAGGGAAGGGTCCCTCTGCCGTGGGGGTCTCTCCACTTCCTCGGACTGCTGCTTGGAGGGAGGGGCTGGGGCCTCTTGCCCCGGCGGTGTCCTGAGCTGTGCTGTCTCCCCGGGCGGAGCGGGGGGGGGCTGCTGTGCGTCATAAGCGTTACTGCAGGCACGGGTGTCCCACGGTTCCCTGCTGTGCTGACCGCAGGTCCTTTGCCCCCCAGGTTACCCTCTCCACGCCCCCGAAGCCTATTTCCCTTACTTCAAAAAGCACAACGTGACCGCCATCGTGCGGCTGAACAAAAAGATTTACGAGGCCAAGCGCTTCACGGACGCCGGCTTCGAGCACTACGACCTCTTCTTCATCGACGGCAGCACGCCCAGCGACCACATCGTGCGGCGCTTCCTGAACATCTGCGAGAACACGGAGGGGGCGATCGCCGTTCACTGCAAAGGTGCGCGCCCGGCCCCAGGTCCCCGGGGGGGTGGGGTGGGGTGAGGGGATGGGCCCAGGCCCAGCAAATCACGTCCAACAAAACAAGCTGGTGTCTTAGAAAAAAAGAGAGAGATCATTTTTGGTTTCCGAAAAGTGGGACACAAACCTGTTGAAATAATCCCTTGCTAGAAAAGGTTCGCTTGGATGTGGCCTTTCTGGGTGGGGTCAGGGTCACTGACGCTGGGCCCTGCAGGAGAAGGGGACGGTGTCTGCAGGCCGCCTGCGGGCGCCTTTAAATAGGCACTCTGGTCGGGTCCTCCTCCACCCACCTGACAGTCAGTGCTCCCGTTTCCTGACCGGCAGCTCTCTGGGCCCACCCCCCTCCGCCCCCCAGTTTCCCTGCTGGTCTTTTGCATCGTGGAGCATCTTCCTGGCCTATTCCCAGGGGACAGCAGCATCTTGGAGCCACCGGCCGGTTTCTTGTGTCTTTGAATGAACCGCAAGGCTTGGTTCTGTGTAACGGAATCTCTGCTCTCAAGGGGTGGGCACTACAGAAGGCACACGGTTGTCAGAGTTGCGAGTGGCAATGCAGTTCTAAACAAGGAGTACTTTGTCGGTGTGACTCCGATAGGGCACGGGACACACATGGGCTGTGTTTTCTCTGGCCGCCTCGTGCGAGCGGACATTGCTCTAAGCCTTAGCCGCGGAGGAGGCTCAGACACTGCCGTGAGACTCCCCGGTGCGGTGGGAGGTGTTCTACAGGGGACTTTGATTTCAGCCGGAAGAGGAAGGAATCCCTTTGGCCTCCCTGGCTGAGCTCCCCACATGCAGCTTTCCCGAGTGCCTCTGGGTGGCGCTGTTTGCCTGTCTGTGGAGTTTTATGCTACCTGCTGCGGCAGCAGGTGTTGGGGATCGGCCTGTTCTGTTCACGTGCCAGGTGCCGCTGTAACTGGCTTATGCAGACAAGCTCGGCTCGGGTGCTGACAGTAATTAAAGTACCATTTTGTAGGCCCCTGTTTCTATGTTTAAAATTCGAGTAGGTGGAAGAGGTACTTTGCTGAACATGTGAGAGTGCAGGGAAGCTGCATTTGCCTGAGACCCAGGGAAAGGGGAACGAGCTGTACGTGGCCTGGATTTTGAGGGGCTCCTGGGGTGGGGCTCACCACCCTGATGCAGCCCCCCCTTTCCCTGTGTCTGAGCAGGGTGGGGCCCTGGCTCGGGACTCCCTCCCTCCTAGGAAGGTGTCTTCTGTTCACTCGTTGTAGATCGCTGCTCCCCGTCCGCATAGGTCACAGCAGGGTGCCGCTGCGCAGGCTTGCCCCAGGGAGGGTCCGTGTGCACCCCAACTTTGCCTTTCTGTCTCACTTCCTGAAGGATGGCCCAGGCCCAGGAAAAAGCCTGCCTTTCCCGTGTTTCGAGTATCAGTGGGATTTGAGAGCTGGTGGGATCACAGCCGCTGCAAACATATGAGGCGATGCTCACACACTCTTTCGAAGTTTATTTTTGTGTCATGAGAATCAGTATTTTTCCTGGGATCAGGTTGGCCTGATTTCTGAGTCAGTTCGTTTTGCGATGACCACGTCATATGTTCTATCTGTGTGGCATGTCTTGGGTTGACAAGTTCAAGGGAGAGAAATGAGAAGCTTTTAGTAAAGCTCGGCACCTCTCTCGATAGCCTTCTTCACTAATGAACAGTGTGAAAATGAAGTTTCTGGTGCTAAACATCCTCGTTACAGGTCTTCCTCTCCATTATACTCTTGATTGGTGAATGTTGACACTTATTTTATAGTGTAGAGGTTTTTTTTTATATCTTTATTTAAAGCCAGAGACTTTTTGTTTGTTCTTTATAGCATTAAAACAATTTATTGTAATGTTGATACGTTGTAGTCTTGACGTGGCTGCTTCTTAGGTATGGGACTTCCGTGCAGGTAGTCTGCGCGTGGTTCTCAGTGCGGTCCTTCCATAATTTAGTTGTGATTTTGATGTGGTCGGAGGCGGTGCAGAGCACAGCATAGACTCACTCCGCCATCTTAACCGGAAGTCTCAAACTCAGACCCTTCAGCACTGAGGCCAGTTCTTGCTTGGGAAGGTCACATTTACCTGTGGGGACAGCTTTTTGAGAGCACTCCATTTGCTTCCACTTGTGCACACACTTAGGATTCTTTTTTTAGAAGGAGCATATCTTTGGTTTAATCACAGCTGTATTACTTTTAATAGCGTAGTTGTCTGCTATAGGCCCATTAATTATTTTGACACTTGCCCTAATTAAGTCAGCTTAATTTTCCAGGAATTCAAACAGCCTTGAGTATTTTAACCATCCTACAAGGAGGAGGCAGAGAGAGTCTTATTCCATGTCAAATGCATTTTGGTGGCTGCTGGAAAGAGAGTGGATATGTTGTGTCTTGACATGAAGTATGATGTGATGTAGAGAGTGAAACAAGAAGTGGACTTGCAGGGAATGGGTGAAAGTTTATGACAATTCAGTGTCTCCAGCCCACCTTCTGGGTAATAAAACAGATGGCTACGAATTCTCAATTTTCTAGCACAAATAATCATTTAAAAAGTGGCAATGCCGTGCTGTTCTGGTGTGCGATTCTTGACATTCGACAGGGATTTCAGAGCGCACCTGGAACGGTAAGGCTGCGGCATTGACCTTCCCATGAACAGAAAACTCTCGTCTTGCTGTGCAGGGAGACCTTGGATGATGAATGTTCTAACAAACTTGTTCAGGTTTTTATGACAACTTCGTGGAATGTTCCTGTTCTGCTCGATTGTGTTAAGAGTGCAAAGCACGTTCTTTTTATAGATTAAATTATAGACTCTTTTTGAAAGGGGGAAGCAACTTGAGTTTCAGAGACATTTGAACATTGCTGCACCGCCCTCTCTTTTAATTGGCAGTTTGCATGACGAGGAGCCTGAGAGGGACCCCAGCGGCCCCCCGCATGGGGAGGGGGGCATGGGAGCCACAGCCGCCCCCACAAAGGCCACCTGAGGGGCCCTGGACACCAACCGAGCCCTGGGCCCTGCTCCAGGATGCCCGGCTGTGTCTGGCCACCACGGTCACCTGCGGTCTCGGCAGATGCGCGGGCAGTGGGCCCCTCCGCAGGAACAAAGGCAGACTTCTCGTAACTCTTGTATTAAAAGGGGAGCCCAACTGAGGCTGAACTCACACCTGACTCTTCTCTAAGCACGTTGGTGTTGGATTGGAGGCCAAAGGTGCTTCACAGGGACACAGGCCACCTGCTCCCTAAGCCCCTCACCTAACGAAACGGGGGGAGCAGAGTGTGCGACCGGGAAGGGCTCACGGGAGGGGCGAGTTGGCGGTGGTCTGCATCTCCGGCCCGTCCCCCTCTCTTACAGCCGGCCTCGGGAGGACGGGCACCTTGATAGCCTGCTACGTCATGAAGCACTACCGGTTCACGCACGCCGAGATAATCTCCTGGATCCGAATCTGCCGCCCGGGCTCCATCATAGGGCCCCAGCAGCACTTCTTGGAAGAGTAAGTCTGTCTCCACCCCCTGTCCCGCTCCCCGCATCGGGTTACATCCAGGTTCCCGGCCACCTCGGCCTCAGTTTCCCCGGGCCGTGTCAGCCTGTGGCGCTGTGAGCACAGTCAGCACCTCCCGAGGCGTCTTCTCGACAGGACGGCTCAGGCGTTCTCACCCTGCCCTGTCTCTCCCTTCACTCGGGGACAGCCACCTCTGCCGACTTGGTCCCTGCTGTTTCCCCTGTGTGACCTGGCCCCGCTGCAGTTTTCTGACGTCCTCCCACCTGGCCCTTTTCAGTCTTCGGTTTGCATGTCTAAGAGCAGAATGGAAAACAAAAGGAGGCCCAGCTGAGGTCCATCGGTGACTTCGGGGAGGTGGCCGCCCTCCTGACGGCCCGCTCGGCCGCTCTGTGGCTGCCGCTGAGCAGGTACCCAGGAAGGAAGGGGGGCTGGGTCAGCCCGGCCCTGCCGGTGCTGAGGAGAACGCTTAGAAACCACACCTCCCTTCGTCTCCTGCGGCGCCAGCTTTTTGTCAAACCCTGGTGCACAGCGGGGCGGGGGAAGCCTGCACGGGCGCAACCCTTCCTGATTTCCCCTCCGCAAACCTTGGAAGTCGCCGCCAACTTATGCATTAAACGAGGAGGTAAGACCAGCACCAGCTGATGCAGTCCAGCTCTGAGACGCTGTCCGTGAGGGAGCGCCTCTGGTACTGAAATTCCACCTTTTTCTCTCAGTGCTGGAGTGGCTTTATTTTGGGGAGCCCCCTTTTCCGTCTCATTCACTCCTTTCCCTTTAAATCACTTTGTGTCCGTGAGAAACACACACTCAGGAATTTCACGGAAAGATGCTGTGAGGGAGTGAGTTGCACCAGAAATGCTGCCAGGGCTCCGAGCCTGCTGAGGAGTCACTGTCGGTACCAATCCCCGAGGGAGAGCCGATCGGCGCATCAGCGCGGAAACGGGTTCAGCTACATCTTAGCCTGAAAGAGTGAGGCAGACTGGACTGAACACGCAAGAAGGAAATACCCAAGAACAGGGGCCTTAGGAAGCCCGCAGCTCCTAGGTGTCCGGCCTCCGAGATACACATAAAGCGACTGCACTGTTTAAGGGTTTGACCCTCGATTAGATTCTCCACCCCCAGTCTCCACTCTTGTGCGCGTGTCCCGACCCACGAGCCCTGGGCTGCGTGTCTGCTGGGGGCTCGTCGTCCGTTCTCCTGCTGAAGTTGAAGAGAGGGCCGTGGGATGAGGAAACGAAGCTGTTCGTAAGCTTGGCTCTCTAGGCACCTGTTAAAATGGTTGTTTGCAAGAGTTTTCATTTGTTAGGTCCCCGCCGAGGACTCGCCGGGCATGTGGTGCTCTGCTGAGAACACAGCCGGTCAGGTTCACCCAGCTTTTCTCGGGGCATCCGGTACCGCAGCCCTCCCACCTCCCACCTGCACAGTCCTCCCCCTCTCCCCGCGGCCCCTCCTCCCTCTGCTATAGCGCCAAACGAGAACCGAGAAAGTAGGTTAGGAGGCAAAGGCACCCTAAGTTGTAAAGGAAGGTTTTTTTTGTGTAAGGACACGTAAGCAGCAACATGTGGGATATTTCCTCAGGTGTGAATCAGAACTGTAGCTCCAGGTGTTTGTCTGTGAAAGCTGAGGTGCAGGAACGTCTTCTCGTGCAAGTGAAGTGTTGGAGTCGGCGGGGCCCGGCCTGCAGGCAGGCTGCGCGTCTGAGGCATGGCCCCGCGGGTGGGGGTCGTGCCTTGGAGCCCGAGGGACCGTGTCGGCACTGCGGCCCGGCCCTCCCGGGCTTTTGCCTCCGTCCTTTGCGGGCAATGAAGAGTCAGCCGCAGGATTTGGGCAGAGGAGTGTTGTGATCCGACTATAAGATACACGCACGCACACACTTTTCTCGAAATAAAGATTTTGAGCTAATGGTAGATTTACAGGTGGTCGTAAGAAACCATGGAAAAGGTTCCTGTATACCTTTTACCTCCTTTCCCCTAAGGCAAACATCTATCGAAACCGCAGTGTAATATCCAAGTCAGGGCCCGGGCACAAGATACGGATGTTTCCGTCCCCCCAGGAAGCCCTCCCGTTGCCTTTCGCCTTTCTGTGGCCACACTCCCTTCCTGCCTTTACGCCCCCTCCCACTCCCGAGGACGGCTGATCTGTGTTCCCTTCATGGATTCTGTCATTTCGAGAGTGCTATGTGTTTAGGTAAATGGAGTCAGAGAGCCTAGAACCTCGAGGGCCGGGTCCTGGCGTTGGTCCGCCTACGTGTTGGCGCTGCACCTGTGCGTGGAGCCGTCAGCTGTGGCAGGGGCTACTAACGAGTGTTCTAGGACGGGCACGCCAGCCTACGTTCCCGTCGGCATCGTGGGCGAGTTCCAGCTCTTCACAGACTCACGAACGCCTGCTAGCGTCAGTCTGTGAACGTCCAGCCTGTTTTGTTTGGAGTGGAGATCTGCTTTGGGGCCAGTGTTGGACTTCTGACCCCAGAGCTGTGCAGCAGTAACGTGTCCCGCCAAGCTGCTCAGTGTGTGGGACCTTGTCATGGCAGCTTCGGGTGGGTAGGGCACCAGTCCATCTGGTTGACATCGTCCCTCTGGGTCTCGAGTCAGCAAATATGCCCAGTGGGAGCCACAGATCCTCTCGGGGACGTGGGGGTTCTGCACTTCTCTCACTCGTTGGACCTCTACCTTGGAGTGGTGGAAGTGGGGGCCCCTATGGTCCCCGTGGTATTTAAGGCAGACCTGGCCGCAGCAACCAGTCAGGTGAATTCGGGGGCAGAAGACTGGAGCTGGAGAGGCTAAAAGAGAGAGCACTGGGCTGTCCCCAAGGGGGTGGGGACTTGTCCAAGGGCTGGAAGTCAGACGGAGCAGTTCGAGGTGGGTATCAGGGGCTCTGCAGCGCGGTCTCAGGCTGTGCAGACTGGCTAACGATGGATGAAGAGCTGCGTCAGCAGAGACACGGATAGGTACCACGTTCCTCGGCTTGATGCATTCTGTGATGGATTTCCATCCGTCAGCCACGACCGCGCAGTGAGAGGGATTGTTCGAGGTGAACAGTCAGCGCTCGTTAGGGACTGTCAGTTCCAAACCTGTGACTTCGGGAAGGCGGCGTGTCACATCCCGCTGGTCCTCGAACACCAGCACACGTCCAAGTGTCTGGTGGCCACGTCTTGAAGAAACCTTCCCAGCAGTCTCATTAACCTCTCCAGCAGTCAGAGATGCTCATTCACATCCCAGTGAGTTGATGAATTTGTGCCATCGACAGAATACAACCTCTCCCCATGTGACGGTCTGAAATTCCATATTGAAGTTTTTTCTGGGCCATAAAGAAAGCTGTTTGCAAAACAAACATCAAGCGTTTTTTTAAATTGTACCTAAAGCTGATGATGCTCTTAAGCTAAAAAGTAACAGCCCTGATACAGCTACCAAACACCCTCCATGTTCTCACAGCGATGCCCAGACCACTCTTTGCGTTCGGAGCCGGGTTGGTGCCTCTACGTCCCCTCCCCCGGAGGCAGCCCGCACCTGGGCCCAGGCCCCGGCGGTCTGTTTGGTTCTGTTTACTGGGCGTTTACCACGTGGTGCTCTGCCGCCTTCCCTCCGGAGCACAGCCCGTAAAACTTTCGTTCCTTAGAAAGGGAGCCTTAGGGGTCTGGCGGTGGGTGCCCAAGGGACCTTCACTCCCCAGGGATGTTTTACTTATGGGGCCCATATCAAGCTCTTGTCTTTATTTTTAAATTTCCTCCTGAGAAACCTCGGTAAGCCTCCGTCCGGGCCCTGCACGGAGCCGTGTCTTTGCAGAGCAGAGCTTCTGTGTTGGACGAAGGCACCTCTAAGGAAGTGACAATGTTGCGGTTAAACTCTTTTTGATTTCTAAATCCGGGAATCGGAAATTTTCCTGTTCTGCTGACTTTTGTCGGCGTCCAGTCAGTTGCATTCTCATTTTGTCGTCAGTCTGCAGCGCTTCTCAGGACTGGGGAGCCTAAGCGCACGCAGTTTCTGACTCCGGAGGTTGGGTGGAGGGCAAACCAGAGACTCTGCACTTCTCACGAGCACCCGGGCGACGCTGTCACCCACCACCCACCTCGTCTTACACGGGCCCGCGGCTCAGCTCACCCTGCGCGTGTCAGCGTAACGCCACATTTGGTTTGGTGCCTAGAGCAGTTGGTAAATTTCGCCATTGAATTGAGCGACATCAGAAATTAATCGTTCTGCCAGTGTTTTTTATTTCAGGAAGTGACCAAAAATAAGATGAAGAAAACCTGTCCAAGAAGTGGAAAAGGGCTTGAAAATGTCTCACAGTAACAGCTTGAGTTTTTCATTGTAATTGATCCCTACTATTTCCTTACCGTTTTTTTAGATACATGCATTAGGTCAAAGAAAGTGCATTAAATTTTTAAAAATCATCTATTTGAAAGCTTTAAGAAATTGCTATTCCTAAAATAGAAAGAAACTGAAGTCTAAAATATTAGAAACGGAAGAATTTAAAATAATACCAGACAATCTTGTGGTTTATTTGTTAGAATAACAAGCACACTGTGTAGGCTTGAGTTTGAGCAATATTGGGCAGTTACACTTTGGCAGTGACACTCAGTTATTAAAAAATTAGGAATTGCTTTTCAATAACTGCTGCATCCTTTGATTTGATGATCAGTTGGCATTGAATCTCTTGGCTAAGCAAGAATAAAACAAGGTGTGTAGAAGAATTTTTGGCAACGGTGGCCTCAGAAATTCATCTTGGAATACTCACGCCAGTTACTGTGGCAGACGGAGTGACACCTGCTTGGTTGCCGGCGTGAGAAGGGCTGGAGGTGTAACAATAATGCATTGGGTTTAGTTGTAAAGTGTATTTTGTCAGGATTCCAGGGACCTCCGGGGTTCCGATTGAGGGGTTCGCTACCTAAATTAGATTCAGCTAGTCGTTGCTTCTGGGAATTTCCCAAATCCTTTCTTTCCCTTCTTAGCTGCATTTTCCTGTGTGCTTCAGAGTCAGGAGCTTTCCCCACACCCTCCTAAATCTTTTCTAAACCTCTTCCTATTAAATCTTCCATTCGCGCAAAGAATGAGTGGTTCTCCTTGAACACCTGTCTCCCTCCAGCCCCTGGGACTTGCGTCCTGCTTTCTGGTCTGTCTTCCTTGGAAATCGAGTCACATTATATCGTTGGCCCAAGTCCCCAGCCCAGTGGCTGCCTCTTCGAGCAGCAGGCTCGGGCTGCTGGGCTAGGAGATGCCCAGGCAGACTGGTTCTCAAGTCACAGAAGAGGGGGTCCAGGTCAGGCTAAAAGTAGGTGGGGTTTCTCCCCAGGAATGACCAAATGGTGGCTTTGGATGGACCCCTGGGACAGGAGTGGGTCATGCAGGAAAAATGTGTGACCCGGAAGGAAGGAGGTGAGGAAGGCAGAGAGCTGGGATGCTGCGGAGATAGGATTGGGTGGGGCTTGGGCAGCGAGGGAGTGGAGGTCGCCTGTGAACAGAAGGAGGTGCACAGTGACCGCCCCTGCTCTGCATTCAAAACCAGGAATGTCTGTAACAAGGCAACTGACTTGACTTTCCCTAGGGGAATTCCAAAAAGCAGATTTTGAAAAACACTCACGAAGGTTCAGCATTAGATGTAACTGTGACTTGGCTCTCAGGGGGGCCAAATTCGTTATTTATGTCCTGGGCCTGGCCAGCCTGGGCTGGGCCTTGGCCAGAAACAGTGACCCCAGCACCAGCGCTGAGCTCTGCAAGGCTCGCTTTGCGCTGAGCTCTGCAAGGCTCGCTTTGCACTGAGGCGGGTGTCTCCCTGTCATTTCCAAGGATGGAGGGGTGCACCCTTGGAAAACGCACTATATCCTCGGAGGATTTACTTTGAGCTGGTGTGTTCTCGTCAGGGCATCTGATTTCCAAAGGCTAAGCACTTAAAAATATGCAGGTCACTTGGGTGAGAGGAGGCTCTGAAGGAGCAACAGACACCCCAATAAGAGCCAGTGTGGTTTCCCTGGTCAGCGGAAAGGGTTTTCGTGAGGAGCCGCTGTTTCTTAAGCACGGGTATGCCGCATCTCTGAGCAGCGGGGAAACCAGCTTTGACCCGTGCTCGTCGTTAATGTTCAGGTTCAGACCAAGTCTCTCCAGCGATGGGGCGGGAGGAGTCTTTAAACTGAGCGCGTGGAAGGTGTCCCTGTGTCATTTCCATCGTTAGGTCGGCTGCACTGTCCGAGTCCTCAGTTTGCAACAGTGACAAAATTGGATTTTTGTTTTCACTTTAAGCCTCAAACTTCTCTGTCCCTGTTTCCACATCATGGTCCCCCCCACCCCCCAAATACCCTTAGATGGTCTTCCCTTCAATTTTTTTCAATTTCTTTTAATTTTTCTATTTTTTCTGTTACCATTTATCCCCCTGTACCCTCTTCCATCTCCACCCCCCTGACCCCCGTCACCGCACTGTTGTCTGTGCCCAGGAGTTCTTCCTCGTTTTTCTTTTTGGCCCAATCCCTCCACCCCCAGCCCCCCACCCCCCACCTGTCTGCCTGCTCTCCATCTAGGAATCTGTTTCTGTTTGTTAGTTCATTTTGTTCGTTCGATTCCACGTGTGAGTGAGAGCATCTGGTACTTGTCCTTCTCTGACTGGCTTATTTCACTTAGCATAATGCTCTCCAGGTGCGTCCATGCTGTTGCAAAGGGTAAAATTTTCTTTTCTTTTTTTTGTTACGGCCATCCAGTAAAGCAGTATGCAGTTACCTCACACAAAATTGTGACCCAGCGACTTCACTTCTGGGACTTCATCCTAAGAAACCCAAACACTAATTCGAAAGAACACACCCGTATGGTCACTGCTGCGCAGTTTACCGTGGCCAAGGCTGGGAAGCAGCCCATCGGTGGGGGAGTGGACGAACCAGCTATGGTGCATTTCCCTTCGATTTTGAGATCGGATCCGAACTCCCAGGCGTGGCGTGCGGGCCAAAGCCAACAGCCTTCTGTCCCAAACATGCTGAGGGAGGGCTTTCATCTCACTTTTTCCTCAGCCCACCTCAGTTCCCAAAACACGCGGCGTTCCTGGATCTCACTATCGCCGCAAGCTTGCGCCGTTCCCTTCGCTTTGCGCACGCCCCGTGCCGGCTCAGCCCTGCTCGCCACTGCGGGTGCGGCTGGACCCCAGATGTGTTCGTTTTCTCTGATTCCTCACGTGGAGTTCGCAGCCCCCTCCCCCCTCGGGTCCTCAGCAGGTCTCGGTCCTGGGTCTTCAGGGTTGGATTTCAGATTTTTCCCCCTCGTACTAAACTGGGAACTTCTTGAGGGACGGGAATTCCGTCTTACCTAAATAGCCCTGCCTTTTCTGTGTTTCATTTATCCTTTTCCCTGTCTCTGATACAACTGAGTTTTCTCTCCCTATGAAATTGTAGTTCTCGATTCCTGGGAGTTTTGACCAGAGGCCCAAGACATTCATTTATAAATTTAACATGAATATAAGAGTCAAGTATCAGAGAAA
Organism: Glossophaga mutica; assembly: GCA_039655065.1. Taxonomy (NCBI): domain Eukaryota; kingdom Metazoa; phylum Chordata; class Mammalia; order Chiroptera; family Phyllostomidae; genus Glossophaga; species Glossophaga mutica. The sequence goes on from CM077316.1 coordinate 4,008,238, forward strand.
GGGTTACGCCAGATACAGCATTAAATGGAAATAATCTAGAGGAAGAAAAAATTTTTTGAGAGTACAAAGTATCAGGGTGGCTATTCCATGGTTTTGTGAAGAGTTCCGGAAAGGAAGAAACAGTTGAGAAGAGTTTGTTTTGAACACATTTTCACAGCTGCAATAGACAAGTTAAATGCGGTGGAGTCGTTCGGCTGACCTCATCAGGTTGCATACCCTAAGCTCAGAAGTCTTCCTCGGTGGCTCGCTTCCAAAAAGCAAAGTAACCTGCCACTAGGGAAAAGGGATGCCGCCACACTCCCATTCTGCGCGGACACCCAGAATATCTTACAGATTGTAAATTCACCTTTAAAAGACAAAGGGCTCACAGTCTTTATTGCTGTGCAGTTTGTTCTAAGCATCTGAGAACCTTTAGTAGTCAGAGCCCATGTGGGGCTGTCTAGACCCGTATTGGAAGATGGTGGTTTGTGGTTGTTACAGAACTTATTGTGGCACCAGAAAGGGACTTTTCTTTTTCTTCTAAGACTTCAAAATCTTTCTGTTCTGATTTGTAAATGTCTCTCCGCCAAGTCTTGTTTATAAGACCTTATACTTCTGAGATGACAGTGACTCGTGTTACAGGTTATTTTGTTTTCTCTTCTTTACAGAAAACAGGCATCGTTGTGGGTTCAAGGAGACATTTTCCGATCCAAACTGAAAAACAGACCGTCCAGTGAAGGAAGCATTAATAAAATTCTTTCTAGCTTGGATGACATGTCTATTGGTGGAAACTTTTCCAAAATACAGACTGCGGAGAGATACGGAGAGGTGAGTTTGCCCTTGGGAGACGTGTGTGCCCCTCTAATAGTCTCAGGCTATTCAATAGCTCAGGCTCCGCGTGCGAACGCATGTAATGTCGCCGTGTCCCTCCCCTGAGTTGCGGGGAGCACCAGAATTTGGGGCACGGAGTCTTCCACCTCTGGAGCAAGCGTCAGAGCCAGGGGAAAGCAATTATCCTTGAAAAGCTGAAAGCTGTAATTTAAGGAGCACAATTATACAGGAGGCCATCTGGCTTGGAGAATATTTACAAAACAAAGGAAATTAAAGAAACAGACTTTTTGAAAATGGAAATAGCTGTCAAGAGGAAATATTTTGGTGTGACAGTGGAAGAAATAATTCATGCCACAGGTGGTTCCAGAAAGCCTCAGCTTCGTGTTGACTTCTAAAGCCAGCCCCCGAGTTGAGAACAGCTGGGGGCAATGCTTAAAAACAAGGAGACTCTGATAAGCAAACCACTTTCAGCTGTTGGCAAGGTCTGATTTAATCTTCATCACGAGCCGGTGATTCAGGCAATGTTGTCCGTTTTCTGGGAAAGAAATTGAAGAACAGAGTTCCCACCTCAGTTATTGAGACGTGATTTACTCCACGTGAATCTTTTTTCCAAATCCACGTTTTTTCTAGTACTGCCTGCTACCTCCGAATGAGAAGGAAAATGGCTTACTCAGAATTAGGGACAGGGACCTTTTTGGAGCTAGAAGCCACCTAGAAATCGTTTGTTCCAGTCCCCTCGTGTGTGGCTCGGAAAGCGGGGTCCCACAAGATCTGCGACTTGCCCAAGGTCCCAGAGGTGGCCAGCAGTTGGGCCACCTGGACCACTGGGAGTGTGACTCCTAGTTTGGGTTTTGCTGTCAGAATATGCCTGATGCTAGGCTAAGCACCTGGTTCACGTAGGTATTTTTATATCTAACACAGCCTTGTCCTCCACGGTCCCTACTGTCCTTCCCTGTGGAGAGGCGGACTCCAGGAGTCTGTTCCAAGCCCGCTGGGCCTGCATTGGCCTTGCTCCAATGAGTGGGGAAGGCTCCCAGTTTTGTAGGAAGCGGACAAGCAGACGTGACCTTGGCTAACGATCCAAATAGCACCAGCGAGAAGTGCGCATTTTGACATCCAGGGGCTGAAGGGTTCGTTGTGTCTCGTGGTTATAAAAAAGTGGAAGACAGAATTAAAACACTTCACTTAAGGTACGGATATTTAAGGAGTTAAACGGAGAGCTTGGAGTGCAACAGAAACCACCTAAAGAGCATCTGCGCTGTGCCTGCCAGGCACTTGGCGCAGATTACTCGGTCGGTCGGTCCTTCCAACAGCTGTGTGGACCGGGCACGCCACGGGGGCCGTCCTTCAGAGCACGGAGCTGAGCGCGGGACGGGAAAGCTGCCTGCCCAGGGTCACGGGGCCGCCAGCACCCAGGGGCTCCGGCTCCAGAGCCTCGCTCAGCCACCACCGGGGAGCCTCCTGCCATCGCCTGCTGTCCCTCTCCCCGCAAGGTCCCCGCGTGGCTTTGCACGCGCCCTCAGGCAGCCTGTCTTAATACATTCCTCCTGGAACTGCGGTGGTTCTGCCTTTTCTTTTCCCACTCCAGGGCAGCCGTCCACTCTTAGCCCACCGACCCGTAGATGCCCTTGACTTAGAGATGTTAATGCGATACAGGGGCTGCCCACGGGCCACCGAGGGCCCGTAAACCCACGTCGGGTAAATAAGGATGTAGCACTGCGGTCTCCGAAACCCCACGGCTGAGTTTGATTTGTCCCGCAAGTGCTCACGAGCAGGGTGGCTCCTGGAAGGAACGTCTGCGAGGCTGAAATGAAACGGCCGAGGCCCTGCTTCCCGGCACGTTCCTTCTCGCTCTCAGGACCACGCCGAGTGCCGCCGGGCCCCGGCAGAGGCTGTTGGGCGGCAGTGGCAGCGCACAGAGGCCCGGCTGTTAGCACGCAGGAGCAGCTCACCGCGGGAAGGACACCTTTGCCTTCCCACAGCGTTGGCACCTGACCGACCCCCATCCCGGAGCTGGAGAGGGCTCGAGAGATGACTCGTGCACCCTTCCGAGCCGAATCACTGAAACCCGCTGGAAGTTCCATCTTCATCTTGTTCCTCCAACCCTTTCCCTTCTACTTTTGCGCCTCTCTACTCCAGACCCCCCTCTCCCGTGCTGCTCCTCTGGTAGCCCTTCCCTCTTCAGCGCCCAGCCTGCTGGGTTTTATCTCCTCTTCAGGGCGCAGGGCCCCTCCCTCCCCGGGTGCCGCTCGCCGTCACCACGGTAACGAGCTCATCAGCTCGCACTACAGCCACCTGGGTTCTCCGGGCCCCGTGGAAGGGTTGCCCGTGGGTTTTCCTGTTGCGTGTAGACACAGAGCCACTGGAGGAGTAAAACACGTCTGCACACGCTATGTCCTTGTCCTTTACGAGACCGTCACCCGGACCTGAGTCACACGGTCCTGGGACGCTGAGCTGGGGGCCGTGGCCGGCAGGATGCCTGCTGTGGCCTTGGCCTGCGTTGCTCAGGTTCCTTCTCGAAGACCCAGCTGAAGCGCTGCCGGTGTCCTAGGTCTTCTCTCCCTGCACCTCAGGGAGAGGGGTGGCCCCCTTACCCAGGCGTGCCCGAGGAGCCCCGGGCATACCCACGGACCCCAACGTAGGGGCAGGAAACGAAGGGCTGTTTTGATCCAGGAACGGCTGTTGGAGAGACCAGTGGCTGACGGAGGGAAGTCTATCCCTGTGCGTCCTTCGTTGAGCAGGAGTTGGATCTCCAGAGACAGGATGAGGTTTTTCAGGAGGAAATACACCCCCCCGCTCCAGCAAGCTTGGGCTCCTTTTGGAAAGCCCTCGGGGGCTTCAGCTGGCCTTCGGCGGGGGTGACAAGCGACTGGTAGGCGTTCTGCACGGCTTCGGCTTCCGCTCTCGTGAGCAAGTTGCGGGACTTGCCCCGGTGGGCCCTGGCAGGTTCTGGAAATGCACTTGTGCCGAACCTGCTGAGCCAGCCTGCGCCTACGCCGTCTTCCGAAGCCCGGTTTTGTCTGCGCAGGCGTCTCTCTGGGTGCGGTTCTTCGTACCTGCAGCTCCCCGTGAATTCTACCACATCCACACCCGCGCTTCCCCGACTGGGAATTTGACCAGGATAGCTCATCGCCGAATAGTTGGGCGTTGGTCTTTACAAAATTTCGTTAGAGTCGACCTCCCATGTTACATTAATTCCAGGCATGCCACGTGGCGATTCGACATTCGTGTAATTGCGAGGCGATCACCCACCTGTGCCATAGTCGTCGTCGTTGCAGTGCCGTTGACTGCCCACGGACTGCTTTACACGTCCTTGTTAGCCGCGCGTTCCTTAGTGTACGTGTGAGTGATGCTGCATGCATCGTGTGCTACGGCGATGTACCGTGATGTGTATAAAACACGCACCGAGAGGATCTGTAACCGAGTAAGAAATCTGTGTGAAACCAAACCCCCCGTAACGCCCTTTCTGTGGAACGTGCTCTTTCCCCCAGAATTCTTTAGAAGAAGATGAGGACGTGGAGATGAAAAACAGCATCACCCAGGGAGACAAACTGCGTGCCTTAAAGAGCCAGAGGCAGCCCCGCTCCTTGCCGTCCTGCGCGTTCAGGTGGGTCCGCTTCGCACCTGTGCGTTCTCGGTGCGACTCCGTCTGTGCACAGAGCATGTAGTCCTCTGCTTTGGGGACCGTTGGTCAAGTACCGCTCCACCTCTCGTGTTTTGGCTTATTACTATTTTGTGTTATGTGTTTCTTATTTTACCACTGTGGGGAGGAGCTACATTCTAGAAGCTTCTGAACGCTAACTTGTGCACGGCAGGCTTGAAAGCTCCGCCTTGAACTGCTAAGTGGTCCGTGTCTGGGGGGCTCCGCTCCAGACTCCTTTGGGAATCCCACGCCCCCTCCCGTGAGGGGGTCCCCGTGGCAAGTCCTCTCAGGCTTCGGTCTGAACCTCAAACGTGCAGAAAGGCACCGCTCGCCAAGCCTGGGCGGGCCTCACCCCTTGCTTAGCCTGCCCTTCCGTGTCCGAGGGTCGAGTAAGCCCTTCCCACCTGGGCCTGGAAAGTCACAAAGCGTCTGGATGTTGCCGAGACTGCTCCTCAGGGTCAGTGGAGGGGACTTCCCTTCTGACTCCAACATTTGAAAGCTCCCGATAGCTGAGATTCGGTTCAAACACAGGCGTCAGGGTCCGTGCAGGGGTAAAAATCCGGATAGCATCAATGCTCGTTATCGGAATGTGTGGGGCGGCACGTTCGCAAAGGGGCGTGACAGGGAATGATGGCCTTTCTCTGACTCTGAACACGGGACACGCACAGCAGGAGGGATGTTTTGTCAGTGTGACAGATGCCCCGCAGACTCCCGGGCCTTTCCGGTCTCATGTGCTCCCCGGGGGGCCTCCCACTCCTGTCAGACTGGGGCTGATCACACACCACCGCCTCGCCTCTGCGTGCTGGTGCCCGGGGCCCAGCTGCAAAGGCTCGTGCAGCTCCGAGCTGAGTGGTCGGTCTCCACCGGGAGGTGAGGAGGGGTCTGCGCAAGCCGGGTGCTTGGCAGCCACCGGCAGCCACCACGACAAGGCTGGGGAGGCGGGCCTTGCACGGAGCCGCTGCTCTGAGCCCAGGGCCGCGGCGGGTGCTCAGCTCGGACGTGAGGCCTCGCTGAGCTAACCCGAGAGGCGGGCCCCATCGCCCACACCTGGCTTCGATGCTGGAGGTAAGGGAGGTTCGATCGCTGCTCAGCGTGGATGGACCGGGGCGGGGGGAGCTGGGCTCACACCCGGCACTGGTCCAAGTCGGCGCTCCCTCCATTAGGTAGGGCTCAGGATCACCAGTCTCTTTCAGTCACCGTTTCTTCCCCTTCAAACGCTAAGAAAGGGCTTTCTGTTGGTTGACATCCATTTCCAACCCCTGTGTTTCATTCTTAAGAAATCGTAAGGACGAGGAAGGGAGAAGTTGGAGTATAACTTGGCAAGTGAATCGGGAAAACAAAGAGAGAGTCCCCACTACACAGGTTTTAGAAGGCTCACTCCGGTATGATGTTTTCTTTTTATTACCAGAAATGTCTCATAGTTTTGGACTTTAGTTTTTTTTTTTTTTTTTTTTAACAACATCGTGGTACCGTCATCGAACGGTTCTACCCCGAGTGGATGCAGTGCCACCTGCCAGTTTAAAAAGCAGGCTGCAAGACGTGGAAGTGCAGACGAGACTAACAACCCCCGTAGATTCCCCGCGGGCGCGAGGGCCTGTTTCGCGGGGGCCTCCCTCTGCCAGCCGAGTGTCTTTACTGCTCCGACTGCGCACGTGTGCCTTCTGGTCTTGGCCCGGCTGCGTGAGCCCGGTGACACCTGAGCATCTGTCTCTGCTTTTTGTAGGTTGGACGACGTCAAAGGGCACCCGAGGGCCATGTCCCAGCCATTCAGGTACTGTGACCAAGGTTCCATAGCTAGTAGGACCTTGTACACGATGCCACCTTTGAGATACGCGCCCCAGCCCTCGAAGCCAACGCGGGCGCCCTGCACACGGCGTGTCCCTTCTGGATCGCCGGCCTTTCCATCCAGGAGGAGTTCCTTGCTACGTACGCTCCCCAGGAAAAGGAGTTGCGTTTTCCCGAGCTGCACGCAGGGCTGTGTGGCTGTGGCGGGGACCCCCAGCTCCCACACGTGTGGGGCCCTGACAAATGGCATCTGCTGGCCCAGCCCTTCCAGTCTCGTGGTGGCGTTTGCCTTGAGTGTGTCACACTCTGGTTTCCCTCCTTCCTATTTTTGCGTGTGTGTGCTGCCCCCCTTCATTTTCTAGTGGGGTTTCCCCTTCTCTACCCTCCATTTGGAGAGGGGACGTTACTGTTTGTCTCTGGAAAATGTCCCCTGAACACGGACGGCCTGGCCGTACGAGGCCCTCAGGGCACAGGATCCTGTGGAGGGCTCGGTGCGGGCAGGAGGCAGGTGTGACCGGAACCGCGGGCGGGCGAGAGAAGCTGGTTGGCGCCCCACCGCTCACTGAGCCCCAGGTTTAGGGGCGTTTAGGGGGAGTCCTGGGAGGGCCCTGACTTCTGCAGAAGGTGGGGCTTCCTCTTCGTACACCATTCCCAGGGGTCTCGTCTCAGAGGTTGACCGACTTGTAGCTGCTGTTGGGAGGGCGGCGGGGAAGGAGGGTCCACGGGAAAATAAGCTTTTCTACCGCGCCTGGGCCCCGGCTGTCGGCTCTGAGTCAATTTCCCGCTTCTTGTTCCCTCCGCAAACGTTTACCAAACACCTGACCTGGGTCTGGCCGCTGGGAGTTGAAATGAGCGTTCTCTGCTCCCAGCAAACCTTATGTCGAGGGAAGTAGGCAAATAGCAGACAGTGAAATGAGCTGTAAAAGCTGCGACTTACTGTGGAAAGACAGGATGCTCCCCCACCGGGAAGGCAGTGAAAACTTGCTCTAAGAGGTAGTAGCAGGCTGCACCGTTAGAGGAGGAGCGGCTGGCGTGCGTCAGGTGGAGGAGGAAGGGACGAGACAGAGGCGGGGGCGGGGCACCTGGCAGGACAGGCTGGACGAAGGCGAGAGTGCAGGCGGGCAGGGTGCCCGGGCGTTTTGTCCAGAGGACGGGCGTGGGAGCGTGGACCTGCGCGACCCGGTGACGCCAGATGTGGGAGGGCATCGTAGGCCGGGGCAGGGACGTTAGGGCGGCCTGGTCCTCGCTCCGGGGGTTTAAACAGCCGAGTGCCTCGGCCAGGTGTTGTAGGTTTCGCTGGAGGCTATTCGGAATCGGCGCTTTGGGGGTAAGAGGACGGGTGCGACCAGCAGTTGAGGATACGTCACAGCAATGCCCTCGCCTAGGGCAGTTGCTGGGTGGGAAGGAGAGGGCAGGTGACGAATACCAGGACAGGAGGGGCAGGAACGCCAGCGGCAAGGGAGGGGAGTGGCCAAGGATGGCAGGATGGTCGTGAAGGGCAGGGCCTGGGGGCCTGGGCTCCATCCCAGCTCTGCCACTTGCTCCGAGTGACTTTGAACAGGGAGCTCTTCCGCTGTGCCTCTGTTTCCTCACACGTACAGCAGGGCCGAGGTCTTCGCTGCCTCACGGCTGAGCCCGGTCGGCATCCACGTCCTCGGACGCCCGTGTGGCAGAGCCGCTGTCTCAGGGTGGCTGCTGTGGTCTCCGTGACTGGGGCCTGCTGGGACCTCTTCAGTGCTCCCCAGTTTATCTCGTCCTGGGCGCTTGCTGAAGGTCAAGATGACACAGCATCCGCGTGACACTTTGCCCGTGTTTCTCTCCCAAGGTTGCCTTCTTCCCTACAAGGGTCTGCAGCCACGCTGAAGCCCTCTAAAGTGTCTTCGTCTCCTTCAGCGACAGCCAAGCGGATAAACAGAGGCTCCCTGTCCTCGGGCGCCCATATAAGAAGGTAACTCTTCTCCCCTCTTCGAGGTCCTGGCGGGAGGTAGGAGAAGCCAGCTGCAATGAGTTTGGCTGGAGAGGGTCAGAGGAGGGGCCGGGGGAAGGGGAGAGACCACAGAAGGCTCCGTGACCTCCGGGCTTCTGTCCCTGTCTTGAATTTCGGGGACAAGGCCCTGGATGGCATCCGACAGGGGTGTCCAGTCCACAGCCCGCTGGCCGCCTGCAGCCCACGATGGCTATGCATGCGGCCCCACGAAAAATTGTAAATGCACTTCGAACCTTTTATTTGCTCATCAGTTTTCGTTACTGTTTGTGTATTTAACGTGTGGCCGAGACAGCCCTTCTGCCAGTGTGGCCCAGAGATGCCAAAACGTTGGACACCCCGCAGCGTCCCCTTGTACAGGCTGCCTAACTGGAAAGCGGGGTTGAGTTGCACGTCGTAATGAGGGCACTTCTGACTGTCCTGTCTCCCCTGGGCGCTGGGCAGCGCCACGGTGGGCAGGGACGATCTGTGCGGTCATGTGATCAGACGCGTACGAGTCAGATCTCATGCTCTTCACTCCCCGAGCAGCGTGTCCTTACGTCCTGCCTCAGGACCAGGGGCCCCCCCGTGGTCGGGTTCCAGATCTCTGGTCTCGGGGTTTCAGGCAGCTGCTTGGGTCTCAAGGAACTGCTCTGGGCAGAGGAAGTGAACATGTCTAGCTCAAGGCCACGTGCTATTGCGTCACCCAGAGCGATGCTGGAGCCCCTCGGTCCCCGTTCGCCCTGGCCAGAACTGTGCTCGTCACCCCCAGGGGCGTGTGGGGGTGTGTGTGTGGGGGTGTGTGCGTGTGGGGGTGTGTCGGACACGTTCCCTGGCGCCCGTCACTGTCTGGGTCCGCCCCCCGTGTTTCCCTTCCAGCTTCTCCATAAACTCCCGACTGGCCAGCTCCCTCGGGAACTTGAACGCTGCCGCCGATGACCCGGACAACAGAAAGGTTTCGCCTTCCAAGGCGGCCCTCCTGGCCACCCCCTTCACCAACCTCCTCAACGGCAGCTCCCAGGGGCCCGACCCGAATTACCCCGAGCTCAACAACAACCAGTACAGCCGGAGCACCCCGAGCAGCCAGCTGGGCCCCCAGGGCGCCAAGACCGAGGAGCAGGGCGCTGTCACCGCCGCGGCCGCCGCCGCCCTCCTCCGGCCCTCCTACCCCGGCCTGTCCTCCTCCTCGGCCCGGTTCCTGAGCCGCTCCATCCCTGTAAGTTCGCAGACACCACCTCAGGGCCCTCAGAGCCCTGATCGCAACTTCTGTGCCTCTCGGTCCTCGCCCAGGCTGCCGCCCAAGAAGTTCAGCAGCACCAGGGAGGCCTTCTGACCCCTCCGTGCTGTGACGCCGTCTGGGCGCGTCCCTTCTGCCGGCCCCTGGCCAAGTAAACGCCCAGGCTCCACCGGGGCTCTTCCTTCCTCCTGTCTCTCCTCCTCCCTCCACTGCTTGTCCGGTGGCTGCTCCGAGAAGGAAGTCGCTTCTGCTCCCTGTCTGGGGTGCGGGGGGACCCAGGTGGGTTCTCTCGGGGTCCATCTGCCCACCTGCCACAGTGATGGCGAGGGCGGAGGGTGGAACAACCGTTTCCTAGAACCAGCTGTCAGGCCCGGGAGCCTGTCGCCTCCGCAGGGAGCTGCCCCAGAATTCATTCGGGGCCAGGAAGGCTCGTGGCGGGTGTGGGGCAGGGAAGGCGCCGTGTCGGGACGAGTGAGCCCCCCTTTTCCTGGAGACGGGATGCAGGCTCTCCCAACACCGCCGGCCCGTGGGCTCCCCACCGCGCAGGCCGCCAGCCCCCGCGTCACGACCAGGGAGCCCTTTCGGGGCGGGTCTGTCCGTCCACCCTCCGCTGTCAGTCACTCTCAGCGAAGGGAGTCGAGGCCTCTGGGAATGTGAGTTCTGACCCGCGTGGACAAGGACAGGAAAGGAAGGAGCCAGAGCTCGCGCAGACTGGGGGGCTGTGGCCCCATGGGAGGGGCCCCCGGTTCCCCACAGGGCTTGGCACAGCTCTGGGGTCACCCTTCCTTGTGCCCACCGCCCTTCTCCAGATCATCCAGGGGGAGGCTGGTTTCTGCTCGCTGGGGGCAGCGTGCCTGTCTGTCCCCCCACCTGCTGAACGGAGCGGTAACCCCAGGGGTGACCGTGAGCGGGACCCACTTTCCTCAGACGGCAGATTAGAAGCTGCTTTTTCCTAACAGGACGATGCCGTGTGAATGTGTGAGAGCGTGTGCGTACGCACGTTGGTTGGTAGAACTCAAGAACACAGCCATCTGCCTCGGGCCTCTTCCGAGCCCCTCCCCCACCCGGGTCCACACAGGCCTTTTCTGGCTCCTGTAATTTCCCCCTCTGATGTTGTGCCTAAGGATGGTTCCAAACATCGTTTTGGATTCCTGCACAGCTCAGGGACCCAGGCAGTTGCCAGCTCGCCCCACCCCTCCGTCCGACTCGAATTCCACGCCGTTACGGCTGTGCGCGTGGCAGTAAAACCCAACTCCTGGTAACTGTGGCTTAGACGGGAAGCGATGATGTACTTACGTTTTCATGACTGGTCCGAAGGCCTTAGGCCTTGCAGCAGAAATTGTGTCCCGTCAATACCTCACGCACCGAGTGAGGGCCACTCTCTTGTTTTAGACCCGAGCGAGGGTCCTCCCCCTTCTAGAGGGGGTGTTAGGCGTGCAGAGGCTCAGCTGCGTGAACACCTGGCCGATTTCGCGAGGGAGTTAGGGCAGCCGGCACGCAGAGCCGGACACCAGGGCCCGGCGGCTGGACGAGGGCGACGGCCTGCGTTTTCGGGACCTCCGTTTCCCCCCCTGCTGGCGGAGTTCTTTAGATAATTGTCGATTCCCTTGCCTCTCCGTGTTTCTATGACGTAATTTTGGTCTCCGTCTGTGTTTTCTCATTTTTCTCCTCCTCCTCCCCCTTTCTGGCCTGAGTAATTTTCCAATAATTAAATTTAAAGTAATCGTCTGTGTGGGCGGCTGCTGCTGGTTCTCCGCCCCCCCATCTCAAATTTGTTGTTTGTGAAGGACCAGCATTTCTAAGTGGGGGGGCCAGCGCTGGCGGTGTTTTTCTTCCTCTGACCTTCCCAGGAAACAGAGCTGACTCTCCCTCCTTTATCTTTGCCTAAAAACAAACAAACAAAGGAAAAACAAACAACCAAAAAAACCCCTCTGTCTTCTTGGAGAGGGAGGCCTCCAAGCCCTACCCCTGCTGGCTTCCTGGCAGAAAGTCCAAGTGCAACTGGGAATCCCCATGTGCTGTGCCGTAAAAGGACAACCTAAACGTCAACGTCGCCCTTCCCTCTAACGCTTTGGCCCTCGGAGGAGGAGGAGGAGGAGGAAATTGGCAGCGTGTTAAGACCTTAGGGAGGACAGGGAGGCTGCGGGGCAGTACCTTCTCAGCACCTTTGAGAAAGACCCAGAAACTCCTAGCGGTGGGGGTGACAGGTGTTCCGAGGGAGCCTAATAGTTTAAAAGCTGTAATTAGCGTCTCTTTTGAAAGCTGCACTTTCTCTCTCGTTCTTTGCAGCAGCTCAGCCCCCGGAAAAAATGTAGAAATGATTTCCTTGTTCTGTCATGAGATGCTTTCATGCAGAAAACAAGAGCGAATGTTAAGAATCCTTCTGGCTGGGACGGGGTGCTGAGACACAGCCGGATCCTGTTTTTATTTCCCTGGCCCCGTCGGCTGGTCTTGAGGTTGGCCCTTGCAGAGCAAGGGGCAGGGTGCAATCTGCACCCACCGACCCCGTGAGAACTCAAGTGCCCCCTCTCTGACATCCGGGGGAGGCTGCGGATGCTTCGGAACTAGGGCCATGTGACGATGGAGTGGGTGGGGGGAAGTATCTTATTAAGTTGAGATCACTTGAGGTATCTGTCTTGAGTGCTGGATCGGTTTTCTTTTGAGGAGACGTCCCACCGAGTTGGACGCTCATCTGCACCGTCCTTTCCTGACCCCGTGAGCCTAGGTCGGGTCCCGGGGCTTCCCTGTAGCCTTGGTCTTAGTCTCCTCCTTCTCACTTGGCATCGCGGGCATCTGTTCGCTGGGCTGCAGCCTCCACCAGGCTGTCGGCTGCGGGCGGGCGGGCAGGGCCGGGCCGGGGCCTCCGGCTGGTACAGTTGTGAGCTCTGAGTCCAGCACATAGTGGGCTCTCACCAAGTATTTCCTGAATGGCTGTAGGGGTGGTTGGGTGTTGACCCGAGTGAGGATGGTAGGAACCGTGCTCCCATTTCAGAGACTGATCACTTGGGGGTTCGCGGGGTTAAATGTGGTGCCTCAGGCGGAGCCCCAAATACGCCTTCACGGAGCCGTAATCTGAACGTTGGTCCGCTTGACTCCAGAAAGCACGCCTTGTTGATTGCGCTGGCATGTCCGTGCTGCGCTCGGTGTTTGCACAGGAGGGAGCGCTACGGGAGGCCTCGTTTTGCCAGGAAGGGTCAGGGACAGCTGTGGGGAAGGGTGACGGTGTAGTCAGGCTTTGGAGGGTAAGTAGGAGCCTGCCAGGAACCCAGGGACCCGAAGAGGAGGAGCAGAGGCAGCCCCGGTACCGGAGTGACGGGCTTGGGTTCTGGGGGCAGGTGGACCTCGGTTCGAAGCCTGCCTCTGCCGCTTCCTGGGGCGAGTCGGCCAGGGGACCCGTAATCATGGGAGCAGTGACAACAAAGGGCGGCTCCAGGTTTCGTGCGCCCCGCAGCCTCTGCAGTTCCGCGGGGCCCGTTTACGATAAAGAGCGCAACCCATTTATCTCGTGAATGCCCCGCAGACATCCGTGGGTGGACTTCGAGGGGGGGGGTCCGCGCGACTGTGGTGACGACGTCTTGGTGACGGTGATGACTGTGCGGTGCTCAGGACAGCGCTCACGCTGTTCGCTGTTACCGCAGCCAGAGCAGCGGGCTCTCAGGGCCCCCACGGCGGGGGGCGGGGCTGCCCCAGACGCAGCGGGAAGGGGGAGCCGAAGACCACCCTGGGAGGCGCAGCGTGAGCTGGGGGCCCCGGGTGGGCCGGAGCGACTCGATCAGACCCGGCTGGGTGGAGACGGTTCAGTCCTTGGGAGAAGCCCCGAAGGCGGGGGCGCTGGTCTGAGCCCCGCCCGCCGCCCGCCGCCCCGACCTCGGCAGGGACCCTTGGGCAGCCGCCATGCTTTTCAACGGGTATTCTGTGCGCATGCACACCAGAGGACTGGTACCGCGAGGTAATCACGGGTGACCAGGAGTGCCACCCGGTTTGTGTTATGAGACTCTAAGTGATCTGTTTACTTCTGTGAGTGCACGTTTAACGCTGCAAACTTGGAGCGGGACAGGTGCCCCCCGCCCTGTTCCGTTGAAAGTCTCTAAGCCTCAGCCCCGCGGCCGCTGACTTCCTTACGGCCAGGCCTGGTGGCTTCTCGTTCGTGCTCATTCTTCTCCGTCTTGGCTTAGCATATGCCACTACTGACTCCCCCCGCGTTCCTGTTACTTTTGTCCCTTTTGACTTTTGGAATATTATTTGCCTGGTTTTTGTTTTTCTTTTCTACCCTTAAATCATTACCTGCTGGTCTTCCTCCACCGGCCCCTTCCCCGTTTTCCCCAAGGCTTGGAATGATCTCTGAAACTTTGTCGGCCTTTCCCTCACCCCATCCAGCCTCCGAGGGCTATCTGTTCCCGCTCCGAGCTGCCCACCTTGGTCCCCCAGTCTCACCACCGCCGCCCCGATGGAGGTCTTCTGAGACTGTTGGAATGGCCCTGAGAATCTTTTGTCCCCGGCCTTGAGTCTCTCCCACTGCCCGAGTTAGAGATCTCAGGCACTGAGATGGACTCGTTCCCGGCCCCGCATCATTCGGCGGGTCCCCTTGGCCAACCTACAGCGCCCAGTCGGGGCCTTCCCCGCCCGGCCACACGTGCCCCTCCTACGCTCTGCCCGACACCCTGCCCTCTGCCCAACTCTCCCCAGCTCCCCCCCGACCCCGCTGGGGTTGGATTTCCTGGCCGGGCTCACAGTCAGTTTCCGGTGAAGCGTCTGTGACCCATGGGGCGGAACGCCTTTTCCTCGGGACTCACCCCGGGACTGTGTTCACACCCCCATGGCGCTCTGGGTCACCGGTCCCTGACCCTTTCTCTCCCTCCTGGTTGCTGTTCTCAGGTTCCACAGTACTGTAGGTGCCTAATAAACATTTACTGAGCTAAAACGTGGATAATATAACGCGGTTCATGAATGTTAAGTGCAGGGCAGAGGTGCTCAGGGGAGCGTTATCCTCGTTCGCCTCTGATTTCGCGCGCCAAGATTTCCACTTTAGCTTCACTCTCCAGTCATCTGAGCATTTGTTTATCCCCCCCCGCCCCACCACCAATGTGGCTTTCCAGAAAGAAACTGTGTTTGGGAAATGTAAATGTAATCTTGGTGTTCAGCTGAACTGCAAACACCCACGTGATGCTGGCTGAGCCAAGCAGGGTGTCAACAGTCTGTCATCGAACAGTCATGCTCTTTGTGACTGTTGAGAAGCACAGATTCAATTCCCCCAGGGGGAGAAAAGGAATCTGTTAAAATTACGTAGGAAGGTGAGAGGATATTTTATGTAGCGTTTTTGTGAGCGAAAACTGGCTTGTTCTTGGGGCCCTTGAAATGCTTAGGGGGCACGATAGAAAAACGCTATGCATCTCTTTCAAGCTCATTTTATTATCCGGTGATGTTCCTCCCAGCTTTACCAGAGAAATGTTGCCATATTAGCAACGGCAGAGCCTGTCCGTATTGCCAAAACACATGCGTGGAAATACTGGCAACCCACCCATTTTGCGTGTCGTTAACTTAGAAGCAATGAGGCAGACTGGAAACCCACCACAGAGCCCGAGAGAGTCGGGGACTGCAGAGGCAGTTACAGGTGAACTGTTTCCCCAGCATTCACTTCCCCCGTCTGCTCATTAGAACGTGAGACACCGGAGTGAAGTATGAAATAAGGTACCCTAGTGCCAAACGTGTGCTTGCCATTACCCGTGCCACTAAAACAAACCAATTTCTAAGGTGTTTTTGCCTCTGTAGATAGAACTCAAATCAAGAGTAAAAGTGAACTATTTTTTTTTTCCCTTAAGGGACTTGGAAAAAGGGGGAAATGCAGAAAAAAAAAGGCATGGCTGAAGCACCCTGGTGATTCCGGGTCAGGATGTTGACCTGGTAGGAAACTAACATTCCAGGTCGCAGGGCCCTTTGGTTCAAGGTCATTGCACGTGCAGATAGCATTTCACTGATTTGCTGGCAAAGACCTGTCTTTCATCATCCCTCACAGTGTTCTGTTTCTGATAGCCATCTTGCAGTTTTGCTGATTAGCGGCCCGTCAGTATTTATATCTATCAGTGTGAGATGTTTTTCTGCCGTGATTAGGTAACCGGGCTGTTTAAAGAAGAAACACCCCCAGAAGAGCGGCGTTTTTAAAGTCCCTGCCCACATCTGCCAAAACAGATCAGCAGCTCGCTTTCCGAACAGAACAGATTGTCTTGATCTCCTCGCCCAAGGCTTTGTTTTACGTCAAATTGAACCGCTCTTCGGGAACAAGACTTCTTGCTGGAAGGCGGTGTTTTGACATAACAATTTGGGGGGCTGCAAGTTGAGCCGATTTCACTCTTACTTTCCGGGTTGCATATTGCTGTATGGTGGCATGCATGCCGGAACAGTGCCGTATATTTATGATAAAATGGATCTGTTGTTCCCTCGCTAGAACCCTGTGGAACTTACGGTTCACCTGAAATTAGATATTCTATTTGAGTGAGTACAATCTCCGGATCGTATAAGTAAGTGCTGCCTTGTAAAATATTTACACCCCAAATCTCATTTTCATTGTCATCGCTGGTTTCGCCCCCCTTTTTTAGTATTTAAGATGTATTAGGTATTCTTATAGCAATGATAAAAAAATTGGCAAAGCATAACAAAAACTTCAATCAGAATACTTAATAATGTGTGTTTTTATAAAGAGAGTTTCTTTTCAGAATACTCCTGAAAATTATGTTGGATTCAGTCCTATTGGACATAATTTTAATTGTATATTATCCCCTCTACAGCAGTAAATATATTACTCTTGGTAATGTAACCTTTCCTCGCTCACTCAGGCTCATGCCTCAGGCTGTTATTCTGCTGCCGGGGTGACAGAGAAGGTGCGGTACCTGCGTGCGTGAGGGAGCCCGGGACAGGTGCTGTCCGAGTCCTGGGGCTTCATGCTGGGGTGGCTAAGAGTGGGGGCGCAGACTGCGGAGTTCACACCCCAGCTCTGCCACAGCCTGGTTGCAAGATCTTGGGCAAGTTGTATACTTTAAGCGATCTGTGCCTCAGTTTACTCATCTGTAAAACGAGTTGTCTGGGGCACTGGGTGAGTTAATATGTATAAAATGTTCCGAACTACGCCTGGCGTATTGATGGTACTCGGTAAGTATCTATACCAGAATAATTGACCTGTTAAGTGATATATCTAGTTGATTATGAATTCCAGAGTTTTACTTTAGTGAGTTTTTGAATAATAAAATCAACAGCAGTAATGATATAGCTTATAGAGTGCCGAATACCTGTGCATTTTTACCATAGAAGTTCAGAGTGCTAAGAACTGGCTCCCGTGTTTCCTGGGATGTTGGTGACTTGAGGATACAGCTGGATATGTATATAAAGCAGGGACCCTCAATCCAGCCCCTCACGTAAGCTCGTGGTGCCTGAAATCTAAATATCACCGTCAAAATACTGCTATTGCTTCTTCAGCGACAAGACCCCACCCACGCTGTTAGGTTTTTTTTTTTTTAAGTGAATAGGCCTGGTAGGCCTTAATGATTCTTTCTACCGTTAGGATTTTTGTTTTTGATTGAAAATGAAAGAAAGCTCATTTGTTTCAAAAATACTGATGTCAGAAAGGTGGGCTGACCTTTTTACTGACCTCTCCCATCCTTTAACATTCTCCGTGCCACGCAGAGACACCTTGGGGTGTGCTTTTGGTTCCCAGAACTTCGGGGGTCACCCCTTCATCCACCAGTGCCCGACGCGCACTGTCGGTGTTCAGTAACTGTTGGTGGCGTGGATTAACTCGCACGCCGGGAGAAGGTCCCTCCTTTGGCCAAGTCGTGTCTCCCTTTGTTCGCGGAGGTTGGCCTGCACGCGGAGCGTGAGGCGACTCGGTGCGCGCGCAGGTCGGGTGGGGGGCGGGGGACGCAGCAGGGATTGTGGGAAGCTGGATTAAACACCAGCCAGAGGCGAGGGCCTGCGCCCACCCTGTGGGAGGAGAGCCTTCTACCCTGCGTTCGCACGAGTGACACAGATCCTTCGGGCTGTTTATTGGAGGCCGTTTGGGCTTTCCAGGCGAGTGGGTATCAGGAGACCCTAAAATAAGAGAATACCCGCACACACACACACACACACACACACACACAGACTGACCCTCTGTCTACTGACGCGTGGGTAGAGCACTTTGCACAACCTGGAAGAAAGTTCACTTAACAACGGTCACGTGCCCTGGTGTCTGGTCATTTCCTGTGTCTCTCTCTATTGAGGGGCAATGGAACTTGGGATGGCTTGCCGAGCCACGCTGTGCTAATCTGACGAGCCGCCCGAGGACCTTTATAACTAGTGGGAACGTGAATAACTTTTCCAATTAGAACAAAAGCCCAAGCCAGCCCGTCCCGTGAAAGCACCAGGCGGCGTAGCTAGAGCGTGCCTGTGCGACATTCTGGCAGCGGCGCGTGGGGGGCGCTGCCTGGCTCTGCCTGCTCTGCCCGCTCCAGAGAAGCTGGGGCAGACCAGCTAGAAAGGCGCGAGTCCGTTTGTAAGCTCTCCCTGCCGGGGTGACAGCGTAGGTGTGGGTGGGCTGCGGGGCCCTGGACCGGTTTCCTGGGCTTCCTTGGAGTCTTCCCGCCTTCACTCTCTCTGCGCGGTCAGGGGTGTTTACACTGTAACGCCCGCATCCTGGTCGTCTCTCCTGTTCTGAAGCCTTGGCATAAACCACATCCTGTGGGGAGGCTTGCCAACCCTTTCCCATTCTTTTTTGGAGCTCTTAACACCTTCTTTCTTGAAACTGGCAGCCTCGAGAACCACTCCCCCCAAAACTGTCCCCGACAACTGCTTGCCTAATCGTTTGCTTGCTCGCAGTGTCGCTCTCACCGGTGCCTGTTACCGTCTCCCGTGGACACCCTTGTTCATCTTACGTCTGTCTGAGAGACAGGTGTTTTGTCCGGGGCGGGCGCCAGGACCACACCCCTTTCGGCTCACGGGGTCGAGACTTACTGAGTCAGTGGCTGATGATAGGATACGAAGTTCTGGGATTCTGAAGCCGAACACAGGTAGTTTGAATCCTTTTGCAAACTACTTGCCACGTGGACAGATTCCTTTGTACGGACCCCTGTGCCATCAACAAAACGGACCAGTCTCAGAGACGGTAAGACCGAGTCATAAAATGCTGCCGACCGGCGTGGAAAGGAAGTACTGGGCGAGGAGCCAGGGGCCCGTGGGGGCGAGTCCGGTTCTCGGGAATCCGATGAGGAGGATTGCGCAAGTCCTTCTGCCGCCGTCGGGCGGGTCTGCGTTTCTTCTTTCTAGTTGCCCTTTCTGCCCAGCAGGGACCGTTAAGCAGGTCGTCTCTCCTCTGGGTCCTTCGGTTTGTGTCCCCTGTCGGTGCACTCTGATGCCTCGCCCCGCCCGGGCCTCTCAGACGTTGCCGTCTAAGGTGGTAAGGGTGCGCCTTGCATTGCTGGCTCCTCCGGGAACTTGCCCGCTGTTTTACGGGACCGCCAGACTCGGCCGCACAAGTGCTTTGGGGTCTGAAGGTCGGATTTCAAAGCAAAGGTTTTGGAAGCTATTTATTAAATGCACCCAATTCTGAAGGAATTTCTTTAAACGACTCCCACTTCTACTGCATTGGAAGCAGTAACATTCTGATGATATGTATTCGGTTACACTCGAAAGTATAACAACTTCTTAGAGTCCAGTCTAATCTTCGTCAGTTTAGTTACAGGTGCATTCGGTACTTCGGAGCAGAATTCCACAGCCGGGCACAAAAGCAGGCAGGCACCTGTAGGGTTACCCGTTTTCACATACTGCTTAGTTCTCATCACTGCCGACAAGCGAGGAAGCCCTTTCAAAGAGAAACTTCTCGCAATGACTTCTGTCGTTGGATATCTCATTCGTAGCCAGCGCTTTGTTCCCCTCGCTTTTTTTTTTTTTCTTAGTTTGCTTTACGTATCTTTCACCAACTCGACCCAGACTGCCTGGGGTGGAAGGAGGACGCTGTGTGGTGTGCTGGGAGTGTGACGCGGGCTGGAATGTAACCTCACTTTGTGTCTCTCCCCGCACAGTCCCTTCAGTCTGAATACGTTCATTACTAAGACCTCACCCCTCCGGTGAGAGCCGCTTAGACGCGCCTGGACGAGCCCTGCAGAGAGAGCGCCCCCTGCCGGCCGGAGGACTCACTCCGCCTTCTTCTCTAAACTCCCAGCCAGCTCTAAAAACCTGCGAGAGACTGGAGGCCGGGCGGCTCCGGCCCCCGGCTACTGTCCGCGCACTGAGCCTCTGTTCATCCACACTTTCTAAGACAGTTTTCATGGTGACTTTGGTATTTTGAAAGGTTATTTTTAATGTACTGCAGTAATACACCTGTTATCACATTTACGTGTACAGTGTTACCTTATGTATGTATCCTGAACTTCAAAAGCCTATTTTGATAAATTTATAAATATATAAAATGACATCAAAGCTAGACTATATTTTGACTTAGATTTTCTTGCTGTTTGCTACCAAAAATTTGTATTTTGGATTTGGTGAGGATGGTTTTGTCTACCACGAATACCTAATTCCTCCCTATTGAGAAAAAGCAAGGGAGGAAGTTTTTGGAATGTGGTTTTGATGTTCCCGCTACGAAGGTGGCAGGGCAGTTCGCTCTTCCGGGAAGTCAGCCTCACACACGGAGTTTGTCCCCGTTTACCTCGAGCAAGAGTAGAATCGCTGGATCCGGCTTACGGAGACCGTTTCCCCCCCTTTGTTTTCGTTGCTGAGCCATTTGGCTCTGCGTCTTTGGGGGCTTTCGCACAATTTAACATCCCTTGGAAGATGAGGATTCGCTGCATGTTCCTCCCGAAAGCATCCTCCATGAAATGACTCGACATTCCAGATGCTTCTGTTCCTTCCCTGCTCTCGAAAGGGCTCTTCAGCCCCTGGGAGATTTCTGCTCGTGGTACACGAGCCTGTGGCTGCCGGTGATCGCATGTGGTCAGGCGCCGGTTTTAACTCCACAAGGGGGAAAAACGCAAAAGGATGCTGCTAAGTGGCCCTGTGTATTAAAGGAGGTATGTTTCCAAGAGATTAGAAACCTGGGCGCCGAGCTAGCCTACCAGAAACCCAGCGTGAAAACGAAGGGACTCCTTCAAGAAACTTGCACGTAAGCGTGGTGTCACGTTCAGGCCTCCGGAAGCCTGGAGGCTTCCTTTCCGTGGGGAGTTGGGGAGTCCTAGACCCTGATTCTCCCTGTCGCTTAACGGATTCACATGAAGTGCTCCCCTCTCCCCCACTGGGTTATTTATAATGTATTTATTAGGAGAGAGTACCTCGAGACTATTCCACGCGCTTCTGGATGTTTTACATTTTTAAACAGGCCTTTGAATGAATGTTTGACTCAGGTTGGTTGACCGAACCTTCAAGCACGACAGTACCAAATAATTGCACTAAGTTCATTAAAAAATGTATGTTTTAGGGATCAAAAATTGTGGAATTAAATTGTATACCTTTTTAGAAGCTGAAATAGTGAAATATTTTATTATGAGTTATTGTAAAAAAAAAGTTGGTGAATATAGGCCGATGATAGTATTTTTTTAAAAAATGATCATGGAAAGTAATTCAGATGACATTGGAGAAGTAGAAAGGAATCCATGGAGACATTTGAGTTCTGTGAACACTAATTTGTGGGCAGCTATGGAAATGATTGTAAAATTGACTACTGTAAATTTGGCATACTGATGCGTGTATTAGTCATATGTATCTACATGTGTATGTCTTAAAATTTTATACACATGTGCATACATAGACTAATCAAGAAGTGCATGTATGTAATATAGAAAGTATAGAGCAAAGTAATTCTACTGCAATAATAAAAATGGTTTGACATGTATTTTGTTATGAATAGTTTAACTTTCCAAAAGATATTTTGTTCTATTTTAAAGTGTAGAAGAATACACTGCTAATAAATAATAAAAGTTTTATGCAATTCACATTTCCCTGGCTTTGATAATTTGGGCTTTGAAGCAAGTACTAAGGGACTGAAGTCTCTCTATAATTTTATATTTGACCCAGTCTGGTCAGTGCCTTCCATTGAGTTTCTCAAGGTCACCGTTCCAGATTTTCAGCTCATCTTCCATTGGTTTTCCAGGGTGTGGTCATTTCCTGAAATCCACGACAGTGAGCCCTAAGAAATCGTATACTTTGAATTTCAGATGATGTCAGTTTCTCGATCTTTCTCTCTCTCTGTCCTTTTCCTTTCTGTTAATAAAGCAATGGTCACGGTCGGCATTAGAGGTTCTGCTTGGTCATTTATTCTGTGACACACCGGAAAGAAACCAGCTTGGGAGGAAGAAACGTGGGAGATATTGTACGTATTGAACTGGGTCTCTTCGGGTTGTAATAGCTCGGAGGTTCATCCTTTCTCTTTTGTCTCTCAAACTTTTTTGGAACATATGAGAAAGGTCATGGGTGGTAAGATAGCTTCGCCTCCTGAGTTGGGAATCTGCCAATTAGCTGTCATTGCCCACTGCATGGGACAGCTGGGTCCTGAGGTTGTGATCGGACCACATCCTAAGGGGATTTCTTGTGAATTCACGAACCTATCTAAAAGGGCGGAAAGTCTTTTCAACAGATTTAGTTCTTACCCACCCCCCCAAAAAAAAGTAAAAAAAATCAATTAACTAGTACCAATGAATTTCTCACCTACTGGCCATTGAGTTTACAAGGCTTTCTTACCCATAGATGTCAAAACACTTGGAGAGGCAAAGCAATGTATGGATTCAGCTGTGATTCAGACAGCGGCAGGAACGTGAATTCACCGACACTAAGCTCTACAAATGTAGTTTCAAAATCGATCTCGTATGCTTTCCTCGGTGACCTGCTAAGTCACATATATGTTCAAGTTCCTTTGCAGACCGACTGTTGGCCCACAAGCTGAGCAGGACTCAGGTGTTTTGGGTCCTATGAGGGCGTGTTCTTCCCCGAGGCACCCTCGTGGGTGGAGCTCACGCTGCTGCAGCATCCTGCAGTCTCCCTGGCCTTGCTCAGCAAAGGGAGGGTCTGGTCACTGCGTGTCAACTCCGAAGACGAATTAGGGAGATTTCCAATTGCAGCAAGATGTAATTTGCACCGTGAGGTGAAGGTTCTTTATTTACACACAGGTTGCAAGGAAAGTGGGAAATCATTGTGTGAAGTTATTTTGAGCTGAATTGAAATGATAATATATTCCCACCTAGTTGCTTCTCTATGGATCGAATTATGATAATCATATCGAGGAGAAAAATAGCTTTGCTGGAGAAGTTTAAAACTTTTTTTGGTGAGTGCAGGTAGGAACTTATATTGAAAGCCTACTTTTAATGCAGATCACGTGGTTTAGAGCTGGTACACGTAAGTGCACCGACCGTTTTGCTTGCCACGTCTTTAACCACCCGCCCCCGAAGTAGAGATGAGGTACACCCCCACTTGGCTCCTCCTCTGGTCTGATGCAAGTTGACCGGAGGCTTCTTAAAAAGCCCACGGCAAACGGGACACGGGAGTGGCCGTAGAAAGTAGAGCAGCTGCAACGTTTCGCTTACATTCAGCTTTAGATCGAGGGTAAACGTCCAGCAAATATATATATATTTTTTCCTTTTAGTTTATTTTTTAATTGTATTTTTGGTTGCAGTTTGCATTCAACACTTTAAAAAGTTTCAGGTGCACAGCAGATACACACTCGTATAGGCAACCAAGTGATCCCTCCCTTAATGCCAGGCCCCACCTGGCACCATGCATCCTTACGGCAATATCATTCATTACGTTCTTTATGCTGTGCTTACGGCCCCGTGACTCTTCGGTAACTACCAATTTGTACTTTTCATCTCCCTTCACCCCCCACCTCCTTTTTCTTTTCCTTCTTTCCCTTTCCCTCTTTCTTTTCTTTCTTTTCTTCCTTCTTTCCTTCCTTTCCTCTTTTTTACAAATGTATCTTTATTTACATGATGGCTCTCTTTCCAAAGGACTTAAGACAGCTTCAAAGAATGCAGCACAAGGGGCTTTGGGCACAAATTTTGAGGCAACTGATTCTGGGACTTAAAGCCGGGGTAAAAAGGCCTCTCGGAGGAGGCTGGTTGTGCCTTCCATCCGGGCAAACGCACGCTGGGTGCACACCTGTCAGCTCCGGGACTCTTCGCTGGGGCTGACGCTGCTCCGAAGCTGAAGACTAGCGCGGTGCGTTGCCCTGGACTCCAGGCTCCACGTGTGCCGTAGGGCAGGCTGTGCGTGCCCGACACTCTGTGCCCCTTCGACTAATTTGCTAAGGGGGTGGGCCTTAAGGGTTCTTACCACAAAATAATAGCAACACTAACAGTAATAATAGTGACTAAAAAGCCCGGTGCCCTCCCAGCTGAAACTGCTCACGGCGAAGGGGCGCACAACAAAGTGAGTCCCGGGAAGGAAGCGGGTGTGGGGTGAGGTTTGCAGGGAGCCAGGCTCGGGCTGCCCAGCGTCCTCTCCCGAGAGGTCATGGAGGGGTCCCTCCTTTTAGCAACTGGTGCTGACAGCCCATGTGACTTGCTGTCTACCGGTGAAGCTCATTAGACACGAAACACTCAAACTTTTTTTTTTTTTTTAAGTTGGGGGTGGTCCTAGCAGCGCCCTCTACCGAGCGTACACCGCAACCCCAGACTCCGGGAGGGAAAGCGGATGTTTCCCTAAACCTTCACGTGTGCTCGGTCGCGGCGCCGCTGAACCGAATTGTCATCAGGGGCAGTTTGGTATCAGCGCTGGGAGCTTTTACCCGCCAAGCTCCCAGGCGTGAGCCAAGGGCAACCTCGAATGCAGGCCTTCCTAAGGATACCCGTCTTTTTGGCACACTTTGTATCTCAGCCCGCTGATTCTGCAGGAACGAAAGCCCACCTAAATTAACATGCAGCTTTACCTTACGAAGTGGACCCCAGTCCCTGCCGTCAGGAGACTTCTGCGTGGAGAGGAGGAGCCGTGAGCCGGACACCGGGGCTCCGGCGTCTGTGTTGTGCTTCGCGGGTAAACTCGGAAGTGGTACAGCTGCCCGTCCCAAACGCGCCGCCCGTCCCAGGAGTCGCGCCGCCACCGGGAGCCTCCAATCTGCCAGTCGCTTTCAGGGCCAACTGGAGGAGGAGAAGATCCCTGAATCTTCTTTGCTTTAACAGATGACCTTGTCCTAACATTTCGTTAGTATAGGTTCATATAGTTTTTAGAAATTGCAATTTCAAAAATATACAAGGCAAGAAGTATGGAGAAATTAAAGCTAAAACATAATGAATGCAATAAAAATAAAGGCATTGTGGAGGCTTTGAAAAGGATGTAGTTAAAAATTATACGAATTAAAATAATAAAAAATATATACTGTAAATTGATGAACTGCTTAAAATAAAGTAGAAGGCAAATCAAAAGAAGAAAAGCTCTGGCCGGATAGCTCAGTTGGTTAGAGCATTGTCCTGATACCCCAAGGTCACGGGTTCAGTCCCTGGTCACAGCCCATACAAGACTCAACCGGTGAATGCATAAATAAGTGGAACAACAAATCAATGTGTCTCTCTTCTTCTCCCTCTTTCTAAAATCGATTTATAAAAAGAACAAAATACAATGAAGTAATACCATTTATGCATGGAAGTTTTCAAACAATGAGTTAGAATAATCTAAAATAAACTGAGAGCAAATAATAAAAAATTCAAGAAGTTTCAAACACTCTTAAGAAAGCAACAGGGCTGCCTGTGCCGTGAGGGTCACAGAGGTCACGGCCCCTGCAGCTGGACCCCAAGGTCGAGCTGCCCTGGACGGGCTCCCAGACAGAATGTTCTCAGGAAAAGACCCGTGAGCCAGACAGTTCAGCAGCTCACATTACCTCAGATTTGCAGCCTGATATCTGCAGACCTTGGGGGAATGTGAGGAATATATTTTTTTCCTTTTGAGTGATTACTATACGCCAGACAAGGCGAAGTACCGTGAATCCACAAGGAAAACCTATTCACTACCTTACTTACGACCTAGCCCTGCGAAGTTTTGGGGGGAAGAAGCAGAGGTGGGGAAGTGCAGGGTGCGCCCAAGGTCACGCAGCTAGCAAGTGGGACGGCCCGGGTGTAAACACACGGACGGCCACGGCCACAGCGCATTTCTGACTTTCCCTGCTGTGCTTCACGTAGCCTGACGGCGTCCGTCACATACGGCCTGGCCGCCGTGAGGGACCCCCAGCAGAACAAAGTACTGGGAGCGCCTCAGGCCGGACATGCTCAGCATTTTATTTTGTTTTAAATTTTTTGGGTTTTTCTGTGACCCATGAGTCCCCGTACACCGCATTCCCCCCGTAATCACCACCGGAGTACGGGTTTATTGATTTTCTTAGAGAGAGAGGAAGGGGCAGACAGACAACACCACTGTGAGGGAGAAGCAGTTGCCTGTTCTGTGTATACCGTGACCAGGGATCTAACCTGCAACCTGGACGTGTCCCCTGACTGGGAATCGAACCCGCAAACTTTGGTCGTATGGGACGACACTCCAACCGACCGAGCCACCTGGCCAGGGTGGTTCTCAGCATTTTAAAGCTTGGGGTTGAAGCACACGTTGGTAGGCCTAGGAAAAAATGTGATTAAAGCATTTTATGGCTTTGAAAATGGAGCATGGTTCAAGGCAGGGAATCTTAGAGACATGTCTCTACATTAATCATCTCTTGCTATTCTCGGCTAGCATGCAAAGTCTTTAAAAAGCCAAGAATGCACACATTAAGACCTGATGGGGAAAAAATGAAATTCTTGAAATTAAAAAAGAATTGTTATAGCGCGACGTTGAAAAGACACGTCGGGCAGACGGCAGGGAGGTCAGGTTTGACGTTTCCGTAGCAAGTGCCTGCACCCCTTCCCCCGGACAGGCTTCTCTTCTGTGCTCACACAACACGGCGCAAAGTCTAACAAGCATGCGATTTAAAGAAGTTTTAATGTGCATTTCAGCAACATCCTAGTAATGAACTCTGAGCAATTCTTTTCCAAATGTTACCGTCCTCTTGGTTTGATGGGGCTCAGACTCTGGGCAGGAAGACACCTGATTCAGCGTTAGAATCTGATTTAGTCAAACATTTGACTTAAAGCATATCCTGTTACGAGTCCATATTTTGTTTTTCCTTTTAAAGGACTATAACTCTTACAGAAACCAGAGCTGTCTAGAGCAAAAGGCCCAAATCCGCCTCCCCCTCAAATCTGCTCACCTGAAGTGGCTGTGACACCGGGTTAGACCTGCTGATTCTTTTCGTCTGAAGCGTGTTCTGTACTTGAATAAAGACTCTGTCTGAACATCTTAGATGCCGGTGTCTTCTTGTTCTTGTACAAGTGTTCTCGGTGCTCCGAGAGCTGGGCCGGCCGGGTCAAAACATCTCGTGAGGTAGCCGTTAAGGCTTTTTTTTACACCTTTCACGGGCCACCCACAGTCAGTGCTTTCAGCGCTCAGCTTGCTTCCCACCTTTTTGGGAAGCCTCTTGCGGCTTTTGGGTTTGCTGAAGCATCACCCTCCCTCCTTCGCTGAGCTTCGACTTCCTTCCGGGAGGTGCATGCCTTCTGGGCCGTGTCCTGAGTCCCCGACTCGGGCCCCTTGATTTCACTCCGCTGTTATTATTTTTTCTTTCCTCGGAGTATTTCAGAAATGCAGTGCTACACGGATTTCATTTTCGTGGGAAGAGCCTCAGCCATCAGGTCTGGAATCTGGCAGAAGTCCGTTTGGGGCCCGCACAGGGCTGGAAGCAGGACTTTGAAGAAGCTTTATCAGACAGGGTCGAGGTACGCTGGTGGGCTGCTCTCGGGGGTCTCTTCCTGTCTGGAAAGAACGGGCATGACGAGGAAGGAATCGAAATAACTCCTACTGACCCGCAGAGCTCGCAACGCTGCTGCTGGACCAACAGCCATTCATTCGACAGTTTGAGGAGCTGCCGACAGGAAGTTAGACCGTCAAGGTCACAGTCTTCTGAGGGCCACAGACACGGAAACGACGACCATCCAGCCCGGGGCCACGCTGTTCCTGGACAATGCGGAGGGTCGCAGGAGAGAGCCCGGACGAGCCGGAGGAGGGAGTGCGGCCAGAGCAGCAGCAGGTGTTCATGGGAGAGACCGCTTCGGAGGCGGCAGGGGCTGCGGGAGGTGTGGAGTCCTGTGCTCATTAGAGACCTGACCGCGTTCACCTGGCCAGGAGCCGGGAGAAACAACCTTCAGCCCCGTGGGCCGTCGTGATTCCCGCCCCGGCAGGATCCAAACTTGCTAACCTTTGAGGAGGAGGAGGAGAGCAGGATGGTTTTCTAAGCACGCGCGACTTCGCCTTGGGCAGGGTCATACGAGAGAGTGGCTCCGGGTTGTCTTGTTTCCGAATCAGTCTAATTTCGTCTTGAAAATGACACGGTTTCTTAGATGTTTTCTCCTCTTATTTTGTTTGGGACCCCATCAGCTCTGCCTAACTCTAATTAAAGACAGGTGCGCAAAGGTGGAGGCTTGTTGTTTCTCCATCAGTGACGTGTGGACACGCAGGCACACACTCGCAGAGCTCTCCAAGCTAATTTGATCTCATCATTGAGACGACTAAAAATAATTCCTGACTGCTTAAAACCATGAAACGATCTCTATCAAGTTCCTATCCCTATCAGACAGAAAAATTTTAAAGCAGATTGAAAAAAAAAAACCCCGATATTAAACCTCTTACTGGAAAAATAGGTCCCTTCTGGGCAGAGGCCAAGCCAAAGCAATTTTAGCTCAAATTGCTTTTCCTGGAAAAGTTGAAAATGCAGTTCAGAAAAGACATGCCTTGGCAACAGCACAAATTGACGCTCAGAAGCCAGCAAGGCCAGTTCGCACATCCCACGCTTGTGAATCTCAAGTACTGGTGTAGAAAGGCCCTCCTTGGGGGGGGGGGAGGTTGGTTAAATGCAGATTCCCGGGCCCCGGCAGCAGCCCCAGTCCGGACCCAGGTGGTTGTCTTGCAGGAGATGGAAGATCACAGTTCAATAAATGCTGGAAAGACAAAGTAGAAGCTTATAATTTAATAGGGCCAGAATGAAGGAGGGTGCTTATTATGTTATTTTGTTATGAAGTTAGGGGCCACCGGTGTCAGTGTTAGGGTACACCCTAGCCCAAGGCACAGGTCCGTCACTATGTGTGTGATTTTGGGTACGTCGTTGACTGTCTTTGGGTTTTGATTTTCTTTTCTGCAAAATGAGAAGCTTGGATGACACCCCCAGCCCCCAGGTGAGAGCCACAACCAGGGGACCCTCCCCAACAGGCATTACCTAGTGGGCCACTGTCACTGGGGTGGCGGGGTGGGGGGAGCCCGGGGACTCTCCAGTCCCAGTCCTGCGATGGGGCAGGAGCAAAGCTGGGGCCATCACCCGCGCAGCTCTCGAACCCAGGTAAAGGGCCTTGGGACGAAACAGACGGCAGGTCATTTCCAGCTTCCTGCTGCTCTCAAGTCATCATTTCTGGAAGCTCTGTGGAAGGTAGGTGCTCTCACAGCCTGGAATTGCTCCTAAACTGGTGCTAACACAAGACAGAGCCGGTGGTGTTCCTCCGAAAACCTCTCCCACCATCTACGCAGGCGCAGGCCAGCGTGGAGCTCGGCTGTGTTACCCCGAGGGACCGAGAGCTGAGGCGCTAGCGCTGCACCTGAAGGAGGGGTGCCAACACCCCCGGGCTGTGCTCAGGCCGCCTGCTCAGCGGCTGGGCTGCAGGAGGCGGGGCGGGGGGGGGGCGAGTGATTGACCAGACCCTGCCGCCAACACCCTTCGGCTTCCCCCAGCGTGGGAGGCGGTGGCTACCCCGTATCTGGGTGGATTATGAAATCGTGTACTAGGAAAGTCCGCACTGGATCTTGTGAGGGGGGGGCGAGGGGCGGGGGGGGGTTGTTAACAAAAGCTCTGTTTAACAGTAATTTGGTGTCATGCAGCATGAGGCTGTGGTTACATGATGCTTTCAGAGCATTTTATCAATTCATTTTTTTAAAGTTTTTTAAAAGATTATTTATTTATTTTTAGAGAGAGGGGAAGGAGGGAGGAAGAGAGGGAGAGAAACATCAATGTGTGGTTGCCTCTGACATGCCCTCTACTGGGGGCCAGACCTGCAACCCAGGCACATGCCCTGACTGGGAATCGAACCAGTGATGCTTTGCTTCGCAGTCTGGCGCTCAATCCACTGAGCCACACCCACCAGGGCTATTAATTTATTTTTAATCCACACCCAAAGGTATGGTTGTTGATTTTTTGTTTGTGAGAGAGAGAGAGAGTTCGTTCATTGGTTGCCTCCTCTATGTGCCCTAAGGGGGGATCAAACCTACGACCTAGGGATGTGTCCTGACCAGGAAGAGAACCCACAGCCTTTTGTGTACGGGATGATGCTCCAACCAGCTGAGCCACTGGGCCAGGGCTTGGAGCATATTCGAAAAATCAGTACTAGGGCTTTGCGGGATGACTCCGTCAATGGCTGTTCCTCTCGAGAATTCACCATGCATCAGGCACCCCGATGCAAAGGGGAGTCTTGCCCTGGACCCGCTTACCACGTGGGGAGGGAAACCCTCACAGGGAAGGGTGGCGGCAGGGGGGGACACCCTCAGGTGTTCTGGGGATATGCGGGCTGGACCACCCATCCTGGGGATGGAGAGAGCCTCCACGTGGGAGGTGGTGTCTGAGCCCAGACCTGGAAGATGAGTAGCGCTTGGCTGGGCGAAGGCGGGGGCAGGTCACAGGGGACCGGCATGCACTGACCCACCCCCACGGAGGTGCCTGGCTGGGAGGGAGAGGGAAGACCGCACACTGGCAAGTCCCTGGAGCACCTGGCGCGGACGTGGAGGAGCGAGGTGGGGGGACAGGTGAGGATGGGGTAAGACGCGGCAATGGAGAAACAGCGCCAGCTCTGACGCCAAGGATGGCAGCCTGCAGCGGTGGACGCAACCCTCAGCACGCAGGGGAGCCGCCTGCAGGGCTCGTGAACACGCGGGGCTCCGGGCCCATCGCCAGAAACTCTGACTCAGTGGGTCCCCGTCGTCTCTATCGAGTTTCCTAGCGGGGCACTGAGTGGGAACTCCGCATCGGACAAGATGGAAGTGACCCATTACAGCTCAGGACCCAGGTGTCCTGACACGGGACCCAGCAGTGTCTCCATAACGCCTCCTTCCCTGAGTGCATATTGAGTTAAATCGTCACATGAATGATTTCCCCGGTGAAAAATGACTTCCTGGGGGGGTGACTTTCCTGCAGCATTTCCCACTTGGAATGGTTCTCCGCGCGCTTGTGCCGGAGCCGGCGCCAGACCGCGGACCCGGACGCGAACCACCGGGGGAGCGGCGCTGAGGGGGCGTGGCTGAGCGCGCACCGCGGGCTCCTCGCTTCCCCCGCTCCTCCCCTCCCCCGCTCCTCCCCTTCCTCACCCTCCAACCATTTCCTGGCGGAAACGCCGGCCAAACTCTGAAAGGAGCTGGGTGATGAGAAAAATAAAAAATAAAAATGGATTTGAACGGAGACTTGAAGATTTTCTGTGGACAATGACCCATGTCCCACCACACCGAAGGAAAACATAAATTTCAATTAGGATATAAAGTAATTCTCTCGGAAAATGTGGGATGGAGGGGCCGGCCCTGGTCCGGGGAGTATATTATGCCCAAGAAAAATCTTGAGCCCAGAGCGCATCACCCTGGGCTGAAACACTGGGGCACACTGAATTTTATTCTAGCGCCCACCGGATGGGGGCGGGGTGGGAGGAACAAAGACAGATGAAGCAGGGTGAAAAATAAGGTGGTTGAGAGAGAGAGAGAGAGAGAGAGAGAGAGAGAGAGAGAGAGAGAGAGAGAGAGAGAGAAGGCAGAGAAACTTGTTAATTGCAGGACTGGGGGAGCAAGATATTTTTCTTCCTTTCACAAGTTAGAAGCTGTTGAATAATTCATGCCGTGTGGAAAGGCTGCCTTTCCCCCGGTGATGGATAACTAAGCAGGAGAGAGCTTTCGAGTGGGCTCACCCTGTCAGCCACCCCTCTCGCTCCTGAGCACAGGGTGGGTGCTCCTCGCTGGAGCTCAGCCTCTGCTTTGCAGACAAGCATCCTGGCAGCGGGCTGGCTCCTGCCCACCAGCAGGGCTCTCGCAGCCCGCGGGCTCTCCCGGCCTGCAGCAGGCTGAGGGGGCTCCGCGCGGCGGGCTGCTGGGTTCTGCCTGGGGCCGGGTGCCTGGATGCTGCTTGGGAGACGCGGGCACTCGTTCTTGGCACCGCTCCCCGCTGAGTTGGTCCTGCTGATTTCGGGACCACAGATGCTGCTGATGAGGAGGTATTCCCTGGTATCCCTCCCTCTGCCGCCGTCAGCTGAGGACCAGCCCAGAAGTAAGGTACCCCCAGCTCCTTTCCGCTGGCCTTTCCCCCAGCTGAGCTACCTCTACTTTCTCCTGGAAACTAGGGGCTCCACCTGGCAGTGTTCCCCAGCATGCATGTGAATGTGAGTGCAAATGTGAGTGAGTGTGGACTTGTGGGGCAGAGGGAGGCTGTTTGTTTTTGGCATCGCTCCGTCCCAGGGCTCCGCTGGCGCCTGCGAGCGCAGGGGCCTTTCCCTGGGGCGGGAGACACTCCCCGGGCACATACCTGTCATCTGCCACCCCCGTCTCCTCTGGCTGCCTCTCCCCCTCCCCCAGCCCATGTTCCCGCTTCAGCCTTTTGTGTCGCTGGCAGCAGGCTGAAGGGTGTCTTTGCCCTCCCTGCAGGCAGGCGTCGGCATGGGCCGTGCCGCCAGGAGCCCGCGCTAGCCCTCGAGGTGTGAAACGCTGGCCACGATGACCAACTCCTCCTCCGAGTCCGCGTCCTCCACGGCCGGGGGGTCGCTGCTGCTGCTCTGCGAGGAAGAGGGGTCGTGGGCTGGCCGGCGCATCCCGGTGTCCCTCCTGTACTCGGGCCTGGCCATTGGGGGCACGCTAGCCAACGGCATGGTCATCTACCTCGTGTCGTCCTTCCGCAAGCTGCAGACCACCAGCAACGCCTTCATCGTCAACGGGTGCGCCGCCGACCTCAGCGTCTGCGCCCTCTGGATGCCGCAGGAGGCGGTGCTGGGGCTGCTGCCAGCCAGCGCGGCCGGGCCTCCCGGGGGCTGGGACGGCGCGGGGGGCAGCTACCGCCTGCTGCGGGGCGCGCTGCTGGGCCTGGGCCTCACTGTGTCCCTGCTGTCTCACTGCCTCGTGGCGCTGAACCGCTACCTGCTCATCACCCGGGCGCCCGCCACCTACCAGGCGCTGTACCAGCGGCGCCACACGGCGGGCATGCTGGCGCTGTCCTGGGCGCTGGCGCTGGGCCTCGTGCTGGCGCTGCCGCCCTGGGCGCCGCGCCCCGGCCCCGCGGCCCCGGGCGTGCACTACCCCGCGCTGCTGGCGGCCGCGGCGCTGCTGGCGCAGACGGCGCTGCTGCTGCACTGCTACCTGGGCATCGTGCGCCGCGTGCGCGTCAGCGTCAAGCGGGTCAGCGTGCTCAACTTCCACCTGCTGCACCAGCTGCCCGGCTGCGCGGCCGCCGCCGCGGCGCTCCCGGCCGCCCCGCGCGCGCCCGGCCCCGGCGCCCCGGCGCTCCCCGCGCTCTCCGCGCCCGCGCCGCCCCTGCCGGCCCCGCTGCAGCCCCGCCGCGCGCAACGACGGCTCAGCGGCCTGTCGGTGCTGCTGCTGTGCTGCGTCTTCCTGCTGGCCACGCAGCCGCTCGTGTGGGTCAGCCTGGCCAGCGGCCTTGCGCTGCCCGTGCCCTGGGGCGTGCAGGCGGCCAGCTGGCTCCTGTGCTGCGCGCTGTCTGCGCTCAACCCGCTGCTCTACACCTGGAGGAACGAGGAGTTCCGCCGCTCTGTGCGCTCCGTCCTGCCCGGCGTGGGCGAGGCGCCCGCCGTGCCCGCCGTGTCCCAGGCGCCGCTGGGCTCCCGCGCCGCGGGCCAGCAGTGGTGACCCGGGGAGGCGGAGAGTCCCGGCTCCCAGCGTCCTGGCTCCCCCTTCGCCTCCCACCCTCGGAAAGCGTCCCCTGACCCGAGGCTCCTGCACGAAGCCCAGAAAACTGGTGCGAAGATCTCTCCTTCCACCCTCGGGGGGACGCGCGAACCAAGGTCTCTCCCGGAGTGGGGTCCCGAGGTCATTTGGGGCGGCCACCTGATTTTTACCCCTTGTCGCTGTGGCTTAGAGACTTCCCAACGTCAAGTCACCAGAGAGAGAGAGAGAGAGACTTCGAGAACTTCCAAACTGACACTTAAAAAGAACCAGTTCATGTATTTCAACAGTTTTGGAAAAAGAGCTGGGATAACGCGTTACCCTTTCACCTTTGTCGTCTTAAGAAATGTGTGAAGCGCCCTGAAGCAGCATGAGCCGCAGGGAATGCTGTGGATAAAAGAATGCATAGTTTACACGTATCTCAGAAAGCACCCCATCCTCCGGGGTTCACCTGGAGAATGAAGCGGCAGGTGTGCACCCCAGTGTGACTGGCCATGAAGACTTCAAGCCCTTTATTCTTAAAAGGGTTTTTTTTTTATAAAGCAAAATCATCCCCGAGTGAGATAGAATCTTAGCCAGTGAGAGAAAAAATAAAAACCAGATATGTTGTTTTACAGTCCTTTCTGCACCTCTAAGTGGCGCTGAACGTTCCAGTGACACGTGTCCGCTGTGCCGATGGATGCTCTGCGCCGGCGAAGGGGTTTTGAGGGCACCCGAGGCCTCCCTATTTCGGGTGCCAGGCCCGCGTTTTCCGTGGCATGCGCCCTTGTTGCCGCCCCCTCGTCCTGCCATCCACTGACTTGCCTTAGGGCTGTGATTGCAGCTTTGGACTCTGCGCCCTAACGGCTGCAAGGGAGAACAAGTTCTTGTGTTTCCTCTTCCCCATTAGGAACATCTCCACGCACACAGCCTAATGACACCGAAGAACTCCGTGACTGCATAGCTGATACCAGCTGCCGTTGCATGCTCCTAGATGCTAGAACTTATCGGGCATGTGGTCTACTACAGCAATACTCACGAGGCAAGGACACTTCCCTCCTTCCAGACGCCAGGAGAAGCAGCCTTCTTCGATTATTTGAAACGAGGCGCAGAGGCGCCTCTGGCTCCCCAGGGTCCTTCCCCTCCTGACTCAGCTGATGAGAAAATTCGCAGCTGGGACTTTAGCTGGCCGATGGAACCGGTCCAGAGGGAGCCATTGTATGGTCTGCAAAGCCACCTGTGTTCTTGTAGGGTTTCGGTAAGCCACCCATTAGAAGGAGCACTGTTTCTCATGCAGTTCGTATGCATTCCCATGACATCTGCATTAATATCATGCCTGTTAAAAGACGTGTGACGAACTCGGGTGTAAGCAATGGACAGTTCAAATGGGAGTCCATTTTGCAATGTCCGCTTTGAGGCTTGTCGTTCTCATGTCTGGTTTACGAAGTTTATTTAGAAATTTTGCAAGTGCACCATGGTGTAAAATCACTTTATCACATGAAAATGGGAGGGAATTTACAACAAACTCGGGTCAGCGACCTGACCAGGGCAAACAGGCTCAGTTACCTGGGTGATTGCGTTGTCTCTCTCCGGGACACTGCGAGCCGGGAGGCGTTCGGACGACCGAGGGAGCCGCAGGACCCTTGGACGGGCGTGCGGGACCGCAGAGCCAACAAGTACGTCCGCCAGCACCCACAGGTCGGCAGCCGTTTGGTCCGTCCAACCCCTCAGTGCATGCCCCTTTCTCTCGCACTAAGGTGTCGTCTGTGGCCGTTTTCCTTGATTCAGATCATTAAAGTGGAGACATCCGTTCCTCCGAGTTTTCTTCCGTCCCTGCTCTCGCATCCCTCCGTGTCCCCGTGACAGGTGACACCGTGTCCCGAAGCACCAGTGGGAAAGGCACATTGTTTTTGTTCTGGCTTTCTCTAATTTTAGTTTTGGTTTCTCAGATTATTCCCACTTGTGTAATAAAAGAGGGTACATATACCAGCATTGCCAAGAAATAGGTGTGATTTCCTTGCTGTCGGTGCCACTCACTGGGGGCAACGACTCAGAGTGGAGGATCTTCCTCTTGGGGAGGCTGGGGACCCTTCGCCCCGGTGGAGACAGACTCGTGGGTACAGAGAATAGACCGACAGCTGGCAGGGTGGGGCGGGGCCGGGTGAGATGGGTGAAGGGGGGATTAGACAAAGAGTAAGAAGAAAACAGACACGCAGAACAGTATGGCGTTGCCGGGGAAGTCGGGGGGAGGGGTGGAGGAGGGTAATGAAGGGATAAACGGTGACCGAAGGAGACGGCCTCCGGCGGGAACACACAGTGTACTGATGACGTATCCTAGAACTGTTCCCCTGGAACCCATATACTGTTATTCACCAATGTCACCCCAATAAATTCAATTTTTTTAAAAAGCTCTTCTTCGAATTAGGCCTTTCTCCTCGTTTCTCACCGTGGAAGCTGCAAACAAGTTCTCCCGATGTTTCCATCAGTACTTCCCACACATGGGAACTTCGCTTTTCATGTACGTGACGTCTGCAAAGTTTCTCGCCAACACTGAGAACCATCCCCGGCTGGCTCAGGGCCACGTGGAAGACCCACTTTAGGTTCTGTTTCCTGGTAATTAGCGCCGCAGGACTGACTCACTTTGAACTTCCAAGCTGCGGGGATGTGTCTGAAAGCGCCTTTCTGGGGCGCTGGCCGGGAGAGTCGGAGTTGCTGCATTTACGGATTACGTCAATGGGGACTGGGTTCCGATTCCAACGAAACCCCATCGTTACCTGCTCAGGGATCCAAAAGCCTAGTTGCTGCGGTGGGCTGCCCTGGGCTGCCCTGCTCTGCCTTTTCCACTGTTGAGGGGCCCTCGCACTTCGGTGGCTGAGTTCTAGGTTGTAGGGGTCCCACTCTGGGCACTCCCTCCCTTCCAAAGCGGAGTGTGCACCGAAGCAAGAATTTTGTTCCATACAGGGTGTCCCCACCTGCTTTCTGCTTTGAACACGGAGGGGAGGTTTCCAAGGGCAGACACCCCCCTTCCCAACAGAAGGAGGGGGAAGCTTCCTACGGTGGAGGTGTTGTTTTCTCAGGCATATCCCAGGGCGGGTGGGGAGCTGAAGGGGGGGGGGAACTCTCTTTGACTCTGGGGCAGCGAAAGCCCTTGGAAAGCTCTGCTTCGTCCCCCTTTGGGGGGGAGTGTTTGGGGCGACCCTGTTCCTCTGCGGACAGTCCCAGGCATCCTCATTGTTCCAGTGTGGCCAGCGTGCCTTCTCCCAGGGACTCCGGGGCTCCCGGGCCCTTCCCCTGTCCTGGGAGCCGAGTGGACAAGGCATCAGTGACCTAGTCCGCATTCAAGAACACGGAGCAACACTGGAGATGTCCCTTACTTTCAGACATTTAAAAATATTTGCGGGCTGTGAGGCCAGAGCAGGGCCCAGATGGAGGTCTTGGTCGGCGGGAACGAGGGGGACCCTTTCCACCTCTACTCTCCCATTCAGTACTTCCAGGGGCTCCACACCTGTGTGTGTGTGTGTGTGTGTGTGTGTGTGGCCTCGCCCGGGGTCCAAGCTCTGCCCACAGCCCTCTCTCTCCAGCAGTCACTCCGCTCACCGCGACCACCCAGCAGGGTGCACGCAGGGCTCAGAGCGCACCCAGAGGGGCCTGGAGCCACCGGGCAAGGATTTCTGGGCTCTAGGTCCGAGTTCCTGTTGAGGGGGCACAGGCTCCTGATGGGCACCTCTCCTTGGCACTCCTCTCCCCATCCCCGGGGGCGGGGGAGGGCGTGGCCAGAGGAGGGCAGGTGCAGGCCTTTTAAAGATGAGACCCAGGTTGGGACGGCAGTTTCTGGAATCTAAGGGCGATACTGCTTGATTGACGCAGGCCCTTCTCGGCACCCTCTCCGAGCCCCTCCCACCTGCAGGTCCGCCTTCCTTAGTCCAGCTGGGCCTAATGCGCAGCAGGTGAGGACGAAGAGCAGGCGTGGGCGGGTGGGGGAAGGGTACAGGCGAGACCAGCTGGGTCGGTGGTAGAAGGGGATCATGGGAACATGGGGCACGCTGCGGTTTTCTTCACCTGTGGGTATTTTTGAGATTTTTTCTCATAATGAAACGTTTAAAAGAGTGCAGCCAAAACTCGGCGGGGGCGGGGGCCAGGAAGAAAAGAAGAAAAGGAGGAAGACAAAAAGCAAAGAAAGAAAAGGAGCTGACCCGCCTGAGGCCAGGCAGCAGTGCAGTGGAGGAAATGGAATTCGAACCTTTTGTCTGCCTCGGAAGCAGAGGGTGGCAACGACTGTGCGGGAGGAGAAAACCCAGACTTTCCCAGCCACGTGTGCACGCCCTTCCGTGCTGGGCCTGTCCGGGACTCCCCAGTCCGCGTCCCCTCCGCATCCTTCCGAACCCCCGGCGGGTCTGCTGCGGGCGCTGCCGCCTACACGTCGCCCCTGCCGGCGCCTGGGCCCTGGCCCGTGCAGGCACCTCCTGGGAACGTCCCTGGTCTCCCCGCTTTCCGAGCCCCCCAGCCCCCACCCCCAAGGCTGGCTGAGCTTCTACCCGTTCGTTAGAGACCCCGCCCACGGCCGGCTGGTTCTGAGCACGCATTCCCTTCTTCTCCCTGCCTTACTGTGTGCGTCATCTCCGAAACTAGAGGGGAAAGGTGACTGGTTTGTTTTTTACGCCTTTGATTATTTTTTAAAGGAGGCTGTCCTCATCTTTCCGAAGCCAGTTACCTGAAATATCCTAGAGAAGTAACGTCCGTGGACAGTTGAAGACAGTCATTTCGAAAGAAGAAAGACGTGGGCCTTTCCCTGGCGGGTTTAGTCTCCTCTTAATGAAGTAGACCCCCAAGTAAATCCCATCTCACACCCCAGAAAAATAAGGCGTGGGATTCTGAGCCAGGCGTCTAAGTCACGGGCTGTGGGGGACATTAATATTCCTGTCGTCCAAGCTCCGGTCACACTAACAAAGGCAACGATGGAGATTTCGGTCCTAATCACTATTTTGCCCTCCAGGTCACATGACGGGACGTGTGTGCGTGCTTCTCGGCCTCGCACGGAGAAGCTGTGTCTCCAGTTTGTAGAAGCCCCCATGTTACTGCCGACGGACAGCCTGCGGTTTCGTCCAGGGCCTTGTCCGTTCCCCCGGGGACAGGCCTGGGGACCATGCAGTCCAGCTCCCTGCTATTTTTGTCAGACAGAGGCACTTAATTTTTAATTTTTCTCGGTGTAAACGAGGCCCATGCCCACCTTTCTGTTCCTAGTCAGCAGAGAAGTGCGCAGCGGCCTGCGTGCGGCGAGTCCTGACGTGCGCTCCGCCTTCTGCCCCGGGGACCTTCGGTGAAGGTCGGCCTGGCTGAGTTCCTCCATTGCTGCCAGAACGCGCCCTATGAAAGTTGTATTTCTTACAAAGGAAGTTCATTTTTTCCATCTGGAGATTAATGTCTGCTTTCATAGCGAACGTGTCACATACAGAAACACAGAAGAAACTGTACCACCCATGGTTTTCTCCCTAAGATTTCCATTCTTACCCTTTTTCTGCCCTAACCCACTTTGATCTCTTTTTCGATGTATCCTTTCCACATTTTCCTATGTGTACTGAATTGCTCACAATTATAGCCAGGAAGCATAGCGACATATTTTGTGTATGTGTGTAGATGCACTCAGCTCTCACCCGGATTTAGAACGTGTAAGCAGGAGGAAGGTGGCACAAGGGGAGACCTGGCGACAGGTAGCGTCTGCCCTCTGCTTTCAGGCCGTGCCCACCGACAAGGAGCAGACCACTTAACTGAAAACGGCTGGCTTCGACAGTGAGGACGTTTGACCGTCCCGCCAATGAGAAGTCTGCAGGCGGGTGCCCCCAGAACTTGCCCAGCAGCACCACAGGGTCATCAAGGGCCCCTTCATCGCCCCCCTTGATGCCACCAACCTCAGTGTTGTCACTTCAGGGACCCGAGATGACTGCTGTGACTCTGAGTGACACAGTCACGTGGCAGCACCCAAAAGAGAGGGGAGGGAAGAGCCGCTCTGTGCTTGTCTCGGTTTTTTATGAGAGGAAGCTCTGGAAAGCATCTCCTTGTCCATGAGGCGCACCGTCATGCACCTGATACATGACACCTCACCTGACGGTCGCAGCGACTCTACAAGGCAGGTGTTAGATTCCTATTGAAAATGCTGATTCTGTGACAGGTGCACTTGCCAGAGCTCACACAGCTGACAAGGGAATGAGCTGACCTGTGAGGTCAAGGGCGGCTGACCCCAAATCCCAGGCTTGTAAACATAGCACCCAACCGCAGGGGAGGTGGGTGGACCTGTGGTGTGAGCTTCTTACAGCAAACTTTGGCTCAGTGGGTGGGAGATAGATTTCAGCTTAATGTGAGAAAGAACTTTGTCTCAATTATAGGTGCTCCAAATAGGAAATTGTTATGACGTTCCGGGTGCTGGAGGAATTCAAGCGGGGTGTGGAGGACAGACTCTGGAGAGGCTGTCTGAATTACGTGGGAAGGTTTATCCGATCAGCTTGGAGATGCCTTTCAGATAGAATTGCTAGCGTTATATAATATATCTTCTGCTTAGAGGTGACAAAGTCTTCCTTGCCCCGGGTTTAGAACATTGCAATTGATTCGTCGGAAGGAACATGTTTGGCAAACACCTGACTCACACCGGCCAAGGAAGAAGCAAGCCTAGGTGACTCGGGCTGTCCCTCTGTGGGCACAGGGACAAGAACATGCCACATTCTTGTGACTTTGCCCCATTTCTGCTTCTCTCTGCCTCCTTTTTGTTCCCATTCCATTCCCAAACATTTTAATGTAATATACGCTTAAAGAAGGAATACACAGTACTTAAAATTTCTCAGGCTCACTATTAGGACCTTACACACTACCTCGTTTACTTAAGAACTTTTATAAGCACAGCCCTTTTGAAAAATGTGTTGGGAGTCAAACAGATTTCAGAGAGCACTGTTCGGATGTGAAACGAGCAGTTGGTGGCTCCCACGTCAAAGCCACCTTTGGTGGCAATTCCTAGATGAGTTGTTCTCAAGTGACAATGTCCCGAGCAGACCTTATACAAAGTCCACCTGCAGACTCGGAATGGCCCAGCACAGCGACAATCGGGCTCTCCTCAACGTTCTGACACAGTGCGAGATAAACTGAAATGCCGAGTTGCCAATATAAAAGCTTAGCATAGAGCTAGTTGGGTTTTGTTACGGATCAACAATAGACTCAAGTACATGAACACCTAAAATCTTCAGTCGCTGTACTTTCCAATTCGCTTGAGCGAAAACCTGAAACTCCTCAGCTCACAAGCACTGAGATTTCCTGGTGTTGGGACATGGAAATGGTGTCGCCTGCCTCCCGGATGACCAAGGAGTGAATACAGCTTGCCTTATTATCTTTATCCTCCTCCTCATCGCCATCATCATCCCGAGCACCCAAAATACGGTTCGCCCTGCACACCTGGCACCAATACAAAATAACACGAAAGCAAACTGTCATTGAAAAGTAAATGAAAAAGTATGTCAACGGAGTTTGTGACATACACAAAGAATATTCACCAACGGCTTAACGCAGAGCATCGGCTTCGGTGTGTATTAGCTTTGGCTGTTGGCAAACTGCCCCGATTAAGGGAGCAGGCACCTGTGAGCTCCTGTCCCCGTGGGCTGGCAGCCAGGATGGGCTCAGCCAGCGGCTCTTCTGCTGGTCTCCGCCAGACCCGCTTTCCAGTCTGCCGTCAGCCGGTGTCCGCGGCCCGCGCACCCGTCCGGCCCGACAGGCTGTTGGCTGGCTTAGCAGCTGGATGATGGGGCTCAGGCTTCTTCCCGTGGGGGCGGTCTCACGGTCACGCTTCTCCTTCTGCTCCATTTGCTGGAGCTCGCCGACCAAAGTGAGTTACAGACCCGATCTGGACTCAGGGGGTGCAGGGAGGGAGTCCCCCCTTTGATGGGAAGATCCCCCGAGTCGAGTGGCAAGAGAGTGGGTATCAGGAAGGACGGAATTTGAGGCCATTTCCTGCGATGGACCATAGTTATTAACACATCCTCCCTGTTCTTAAGGGTCTGACAACTTCATTACGGAGACAGAATGTAAGTTTTACTTAATGACCAGCTGCCCTAGGCATATGCGCTAGTAAGCAGGACAGAGTAAGGAGATACCAGCGAAATCCACCGAGGCTGTGGGATTTAGAAGAAAGTAGAAGGGCGCAGGATGTCGCAAACACAGAGCCAGGGAGGAGCGAGGACATCGCATTCTATTATTGTTTCTATCATCGCCATAATAAATCACCAGAAAACCTGTGGTTTAAAATAGCACAGATTTATGAAAGTTCTGCAGGTCTGAAGTCGGGTACAGTCTCCCCAGGCCAATCAAAGGCTGGGGGCTGTGTTCCTGTTCGGAGGCTATAAGGGAGAATCCCGCCCCCCACCCCCCGCCGCCCCCCCGCCCCCCGCCCCCGCCTTGGGGCTGATTGGCAGAATTCAGTTCTGTGCCACTGCAGACCGAGGCTGTGCCCTGAGGCTGGGTCCCAGCTTCAGAGGCGGCTGCCCTCCCGCTCACAGTCTGTCCCCGCCCTCCACCTTCAGAGCCGTCGGGATGGTCGCATTCCTCTCACATCACGTCTCTCTGACCTGGCTTTCTGCCCTCTTGCACCTTTGCAGGGTTCGTGAGATTAGATTGGGCCCAATCCATTGCCCTTCCCAGGTCCTTGAGCTTAATGTAAAGTCCCTTTAAGCACTTAAGGTAACATATTCACAGGTGTCTGGGATTAGGAGGGGGCATATTTGGGGGAGGCATCATTCTGCCTATCACAGACAAGGGAGCTGAAATGTGCACGGTGAGTTTGACAGTGAAGAAGACTGACAGCTGTCAGAGGGGCGGGGAGCGGGTGGGGGGCTGGATGAAAGAAGGCAAAGGGATTAACCAAAAAACATGTACTCGTAACACATGGACACAGACAACAGTGTGGCGATGGCCAGAGCGGAAGGGGGCTGGGGTTCGGTGGAGCTGGGCAAAGGGGGAGGAAGACTTTGCTTGAGGTGAGACACGTACAATGCGGTGTGCGGATGACGTTTGTTAGTTGTGTGCTTGAAACCGGCACGGCTTTGCTGACCAATGTCACTTTAATAAACTCAATTAAAAAAGAAATATACATAAATAGGAGCATGTTCAAACAAGAAAGTCTAAAATAGGAATATGCTGTGTTTTCAAAAGCATCACTACCTAGTATTTAATCACTAATTTTGATGGTATTTTCTTCCAGAATAAAAAGCAAAATGAAATATACAGTGACGTGAAAAGTGAAACATAAGGAAAAGGAGGTAGAAAGCAAGGTTGTCCTGTTCCAATTATATTTCTGATACTTGGCCTACTTTTGGGCCAATTTTATGACTTCTCCTATCAAACCTTCCTTGATTAAACACAAAGATCTTAGGCCTCCACGATTCTGAAATGTTTTCTTCATGTCCACATTAACCAAGAAATGTATACCACGTTTTTGCTTTTTGGTATTTGTATTATAAAACAGTATTTTGAAAATACGAAATTATACTTCAGATATACTTCAAGAGCTACCCGTCCTCCCCCACCCCAGCCTGCCTGATCGCCTGGCCCCCGCCACCTCTCCGCCCCCCTCCACCGGGACCCGGGGCTGTTCTGCGAGACGCCTCATCCTGGCAGTCACCACGTCACGTGTCAGCTCTGGAAGCAACCTGACTTGGCTTTGAAGCCCTCAGATAGCTTCAGAACGTTATATAAACTGCCTTGGTTTGGGAGAGACTTCAGCTCATTTTTGCATGACACAATCATACGTACAAATATAGTAAAAAACAGTCTGTAATTATATGATGTCTGTTTCTTATTGACAAGTTGTGTGGGACATCCCGTCCCTGCCTAGACTCACAGTCAAATCTCCGTTTTGTTCTCTTTGGACCGAGTTTCCCCCACCCAGGTGTGAGTGAGTCTTCTGTGTCGGGATGGAAATAGCAACCGGCAGCGCCCCCTACCCCAGACTCTCTGGACTGGGGGTTAAAGGAGGGGTGCTTTGTCTCAAAGGCTACCTTCGTTCTTCGCAAAAAGAGATGTCTTTCTTCACTCAGAAAGCTGTAAGAACAAGAGCCCTCATTTGCAGACATGAAAATGTGAACACATAAAGGAACGGTAATTTGCTGTAGCTAAAAATAGACCCCACCCCGATGCACTTACACCCTGGGGGTGTCCGTGGCTTGTCTTGGCTTCATCAGCCAAGAGGCGACGTCAGAGCCTCCAGTCGAGAACCAGATTCAGTTCGTGTGAGAGGTGCTTTGCTTCTAAGTGGGACATGTTTTAATGATTTCTCCTTCAGACCCTCCCGTGGGGATGAGTGGGGGCATGATTATGACATTTTGGGTTCCATCCATTTTCAGCAAAGCTGCTATCTCCCTCCGCAAACGAGATGTTTGAAGTTCTGGCCTTTGGGGCTATGGGCCCCGTAGGGGAGAGGGACATAAAAGAAATAATGACACGCACAATCCTTTTGTTACCGTTGGGGTAAGTGACAAGAAGCAAAGGTGGGAAGGGCTGCGAACGTTTATAAAAGGAGTGACTAGATTCGCGTGGGGCGTCAGGGAAGGTCTTTCTACAAAAGCGGCATGGAAGGGACCTGAGCAACGGCTTGGAGGTTGTCGG
This sequence comes from Glossophaga mutica, assembly GCA_039655065.1. Lineage (NCBI taxonomy): Eukaryota > Metazoa > Chordata > Mammalia > Chiroptera > Phyllostomidae > Glossophaga > Glossophaga mutica. Next base: position 4,052,212 of record CM077316.1, read on the forward strand.
GGTGCTGCGTTGGGACCTGGAGGGGAACCCAGGCCCAGACAACAGAGTCTGTGGACCCCGGGGGAGAGGGCAGTCTCCCCACGTCGCACGTTCCTTCCACCCTCAACCTGGAGGCCTGGCCCAGGGGACCCCTCTGTGTCTTCCCAGGGCAGACGGACTTTTCTCTGTGAACCCCTTCCTGGGAGAAGTGACATCGCTTTAAAAGGATCGGTACGCAGCTAATGTTCCAAATCGAGTTTTTAATTCCGATAAGCATTTCACATTTCCAGATTTCTTTTGTTCTTGTCTTCAAGTCCATGTCTGGCAGGATGGCTTCCCGAGCCCATGCTGTGCCTCAGTTTCCATGGCCGTATCCGGAACCTCGTCATCGCCTAGACCGCAGTCTGAGAATTCAAGTCATCTCCTCTTTGGCCACAGTCGTGTGTCCTTCCAGACCCCTCCTCGGACTCCGTCTGTACGGGTGCTTTGATTTGGTTAAGACATCTCCCCGCTCCTTTATTTCTCCTGTGCTCGCTGTATTTTCTCACTGTCCCTCTCTCTGTCTTTGATTTCTTTTGGCTCTGACTTGGACCGTGTGGCCCAGCACTTCGACCCCCCTTGGCCACACCCCCGTCTCAGCTTCCTGCGCTCTCAGTCAGCACAAACCCAACCGTGTTGTCCAAACGTTGGCCTGCCCCCTGCCCGTGCCAAGGCTGGCGAAAGCTCATGGAGGGCCTTTGCACTGCGCTCGCTCAGGTTCTCAGGAAGCTAGTTTGAGTTCATGTTTGCCGACTCCACGCTCAGTGCTCTTCACCTGCCGTGAAGCGGCAAGCCCAGGTCCGTCACGTTTCCTTCCCTTCTGTCTTTGTTTCGTGATGTCGGAACTTGCTAGTCTGTTTGCACAGATGATCTTCTCACTAAAGCAACCGAAGGCTTCACAGTGGTGTTGCTAGATCTAAGCCGGGAAATAAAAATAACTCAGAGATTTGAACTCTCGATGAACTTCATGTATTCTAAGCAGGCTTTTGTGGGTATTTGGCGGAGCCTGCTATTGTTTTTAATTAAGACTAGAATTTCAATTGCATTTTGGATTTCCAAAATGATTTGCATGTAATTTTCTTCTCCTCCCTCCCCTCCTCCTTTACTGCCCCCCTCGCCTCCCCCCGCCCCCGCCACCCGCCGCACCGTAAGTCTTCCGGGCAGAGGCTGGGGGCTACCTGGCCAGAGTCACGTCCCTTCCAGAGGCGGTAGCCTCGGCGGCTCTGACAGCAGCGTGCCAACTGGCTGGCCCTCCGCCCGCAGCCTTCCCACGCAGCTTAGCCTCAGATGCAGCTGTGGAAGGGCAGGCTCCGGTGCAGGGAAGCCGCAAACTCGCGTGACAGCCTGCGTGGCCGTGGGCCTTGTGTTCTGCAGTGTGCCCGAGGGCCATTCGAGATGGAGGCAGGGCTCTCCAGATCCGTCCCTTGGAAGAGCAAACGCAGCTCACTTCCCCTTTCCTGGCTTTCAGAGCAGGTACGCTCTCCTTAAATCCTGCATGTGGTGCTTTGCAAATGTGCTGCTCACCACAGGTCCTGTCCTGCAGATCGCCTCTGCAGTAAAGGGCTTCTACTAACTTCACGCTTCGGGAAGAGAGAATCTGTGCACTTTACTGATGTGTAAGAATAGACACCAGCCTGTGGCTTGAGGGAAGCAGGTGAGTCCGATTCTCTGGGCCGAGAAGAACCTCCCAGGGCTCCGACTTTCTGTGCTCAGCGCTGCACGCTGATGCCGGTTTTACGTTTTACGGAGAGATACTCTGTCCTCGTGGGCAGGAAGACTCAATGATGCCAAGAGGTCAGTTCTTCCCAACTCGATCCAGAGATTCGGTGCAACCCCAGTCAAAATCCCAGCAAGGCGTTCTGTGAATATTGACAGACTGATTGTAGAGTTTACAAGAAAAGGCCAAAGACCCAGGGCAGCCTGCACAGAGTTGGAGCAGAAGCACACGATGCAGGACTAACGCTCGGCAACTTCCAGACTTTGTATGAGCTACGGCAACTGGACAAAGTCAAGACACAACTGGAACTGGTAGAAGGAGCAAATAAATCAACAGGACAGAACGGGGCGTCTAGGAGTGGACCCCGGAAACATACGCAGTGGGTCTTTGACCTGGGAGCCACGGCAGTTCAGTGGGGGAAGGACAGCCTTCTCAACAGACGGTGCTAACATAATGACACCCACGTGCAAAGAAAAGTGCACAGCGAGACGAAAGATGTAAGCCTTTCACAAAAATGAATTCGAAGTGAATCATAGACGTAAATGTGAAACGCACAACCGTACGCCTTCCAGAAGATAACATGGGAGCAAGTCCAGGCGACCCTGGGTTTGGGGAGGAGTTTTTAGCTGCAACACCAAGAAAGCATAATCCATGAAAAACATGAATAAACTGGGCTTCGTTAAAATGAACAGCTTCTACTCTTTGAAAGACACTGTGAAGAGAATGAGAAGAGAAGCCACAAACAGAGAAAATACATTGGCAGAAGACACAGCTGAAAAAGAACCGTTATCAAAAATGTACAAAGAACTCTTAAAACTCAAAAGTAAGAAACCGAACAGCCCAAGTAAAAAGAAAATGGGCCGAGACCTTAACAGACCCCTCACCAAAAAAGACATCCAGATGGCAAACAAGCACATGAAAGGATTCTCAGCATCATCATATGGCGTTAGGAAATTAGAGCTTAAACGGCAACGAGACACCAGTGCGCACTCGTTAAAATGGCCCCCAACCAAGACGCGGCATCACCAAATGCCGAGGCGGAGGATGCGGAGCAACGGAACTCCGATTCCCTGCTGGTGGGATGCAAAGCATCCTAGCCACGTGGACGACAGTTTGTGGATTTCTTACCGAACCAAGCGCACGCTTACTTTGCGATCCAGCAATCACGCGCCTCTGTATTTACCCAAAGGCGTCAGAAATTTGTGTCCGCTCAGAAACCTGCACACACACAAATGTTCACAGCCGCTAGATTCACAATGGTCTGATACGAGAAGGTCACGGTGACTCTAGCCACGGCCCCGCTGAGATTCAAGCACCAGCCTCCTCCAGGAAACTCTGGGGCCCGGGTCCCCCCATGGCCATCCTTCAGAATCTCCCGTTTGCGCCCCCCTCCCACTCTCTGTCGAGTCTGGGCCACAGTTTTAATTCCTGGCACCAGCCATCAGTCAAAAACAGCATTTCTCTTTTACAAGGAGAAAAAGGATTTAAAAATGGGTCCTCTTCACTGTTTATTCTTTGCAAGAAGCTCTTAACGTTTCCTGGCGACTCTGGTCACTCTGTGGGGACAAGCTGACTTGTCTCTTCCTTGGGCCCTCTCATCTCCTAGGAAATGGGAAATGCCACATGCATCCCTTTGTTCCTGTGCCCTTTTACACGAAGACGCCTTCTCTAGTTGGATCAGGGGATATTTTGACTGACTTCACAGAAATGGCCCTTGGCCATTGAACTTCATGGACGCCCCCAAGTCTCTTGATACCGTTATGGATTTATTGCCCACGAATTAACTCGCACTCTTTCTGAACCACGAAACTCTTCTCAACAATAGCAGTGGAAGTGTGGGGGCCGGCCCTGGCCTCAGCGGGCTCGGCTGTCCCCTCTGCACCATGCCGGGCCGCCTTTCTACTTGGGACTGTCTCCTGGGAGAATTTCTGGCCCCTACAACCTGCCCGTTGGCCCAGGGGTTAAATTCAGAGGTGACCTTTGGAAATATGTTTTATCTCCATAAACACGTGGTTAATATTTTGGGCAGATTTTCCCTAGACCGGGAACCACAGTGCGACATACTGCATCTGTGACATCACTTATTTGTTTGAGATTCAATATGCATATCGAACCATGAAGTATAAGGATGTAGGTGATCTCCTGGCTGAAAGGTAGGACCAAACGGTGAAATGAAGCAGGACCCTCAAAAAATAAAGAAGGGCCATGAGATGGAGGCGTAGGATGGTGTTGAATGCCGTCGCCAAAAGGAAGAGGGGAGGAGAGGAGGTGGAGAGAGGTCTGGTGGTCCCAAAAGGCAGGTCAGGATCACGGTGGCCAGGCCACAAGGTCCCTCGAGGGTCTGGACGCGGTGCTGAAGGCTCTACACCTGGGCCGGCTCCTACATCAGCCCTGGGCTTGCAACTCTGTGAAGCCACCCGGCTGTCACAACAGTGTGACCCAGAGGGCTTCAGTTCGGAGGCTGGGAGATTCTAGATTTGTGTTTCAGAAGCACCTCGGACACCCGCTCCCGGACAGCGTCTCTCCGCGCCCTGCACTCTCGCGCCAGAGCCCCCCCACCCCCGCCCCCCCCAGACCCCCGCTATTGGCTGCCTGCACCACATCGGCCCTGTGTTTGCCTCTGTTCAGCAGGAGAAAAAATATGCTCAAGACAAGTGGGACCTGAGTCAGGTTGCCCCTCATGGGTCCGTCAGGGATTTGACACGCGGACACTTTGGAGAGAAGGTCCTGTGAAGACAGATGGGGTGGGGGCTGCTGCCTTTCTGGGGTTCTCTGGACCCGGGCCTCGGGGACGGGGGAGGGGAGGCCGAGCCCTGTGTTTGTTTGGACGGCGAAGCCCCAGGGACTGCTGTGGAAAACAGGCTGTTCCCGATTCTGGGGCAAGACTGCTGAGAGTGCAAAGTTCAGCCTTTAGAATAACAGCCCTCTGGACCCGCTTCTCCGCTCTGGGCGAAGGGCCTCGCGGGTTGGAATGGGACGAAAGGTGACCGCCGGGTGTTGGACTTTGGCCAACAGAGGGGGCTTGCGGCTTCCAGGGAGGCGCTTTGATAGCTGTTTGATTTTTGGGGTGGGGAGAAACATGAGCAGTTTTTATAAGCTGACCAAATCGTTAGCCAGTTCTCAGTTGTTACTGTCACGTGAGGGCAGTGTCTGGCAAAACAGCTGATGAAAAAAAACTCACGACGTCTTGGCAGTAACCCATAGTCTCTCTCTCGGCACTTATAATTCTGCAGAGAAATCTATCAGTTAGGGTGATCGAAGTGTTATTATAGTCTGTGGAGTCCTGGGCCCGTCACGTACATTCCTGGATCAGTTTCCTCTCTGAGAATCGGGAATGCACAGGAGGTTTGACCTGAGAAATGAACGGCGGACTTCCTCAAGACTTTCCTTTCCTACAGTCTGCTAAGTAAGAACGTGGGGAGGAAGTTTACCTGCTGGTCCGCTCTGATAAAGGAGAAGACTCGTTTATCGACCCGAAGTTCCCTGTGCTTTCCACGTGGCGGGGCCCCGCGGGGCCGGGGGAGGGGGGTGACATTGTACACCACACCGTCCACGTGCTCAGGGAGCTTCCAGAGGGGTCTAGACGATGAAGCAGCACACGCTCGGGCTCCTGGAAGCCGGTGAGCAACACACACTCTGGGGCGCGCAGGAGAAGCGGGCCGTCTGTGGTTGGAGCGGACCCGGTGTAGGGGCAGGGTGGGGCCGACAGACACTGAGAGCTCACCAAGTGCTCACAGGGCACTGGGAGCTTCTTACGCCTCTGCAGTGTGCTACCCTCCGCAGTCCTCACGGCAGCCTGGGCGGGGGGTGGGGGTGCGCATTTCCAGACCCATTTGACAGCTTGGGAAACAGAGGCCCCGAGAAGTTGGGGACCTTGCCTGAGACGGAGCAGTGAGTCCTGGTGGGGTGGGGATGCTGTCCCTGCTCTTTTCCCTTCCCCATGCCGATGCAGGGCCTCAGGGACGAATGACGACCCTGGACAGCACGCCCATTTTTCAGGGTCGTTATCTCTCTTGCAGGGGAGACGAGAACTTGAAGAAAGTCACGGGATGGGACACCACCTTCCCACTTCCGATCGTGGAACAGCTGGCCGTACGACACCATTAGGATAACCTAGGAGCAATCCAGGGCTTACTCAGAAAACGCCACTGACTGATTAAAAAAAAGAAAAAAGGAAAAAGGAGGGCACCCTGCCTGACAGTCACCTGAGACCCGGTCTCAGTGCTGGCTCCAGCTCTGACTTCCCGCAGCCCCAGGAACCCCATTGTCCCGGGTCTCTGCCACCCCCTCTTCTGCAATCCTTTAGGCTCTAAGTGAAAAGTTTTTTTGGGGGGGTTGTTTTTGTTTGGCTGGTTTTGAAGCAATCTTGTTGCCTTTTCTCCTATCGTTGCTCTTTGGCCTGCAGCGCAGGAGGCCGTCTGGACAGCGCGGAGCCTCCCAGGGCTGCTAACCTTCTCTGGAGGGGTGGTTCCGGGAGGGAAATGCTTGCTTTTCAAAAATGCCTCCTTTGGGAGACCGTCAGCTGCCCGCTTTTTGCACGGTCAGGAAAATTTCATCCTCAGATAAGGAATTTGAGAATAGCCGGCTGTGATTTCCTAAAAGAGCCCACAAGGACACACGGGGAGGACAGAGTGGCCCCATGCCCCCGGGGGTCAGGGTCTCTTTGTTTGTACCCCTTGCAGCGTTTCCTGCCTTCCTCACCCTCGGCCCCAGGCCCAGGCCCCGTGGAGCCAGTTGGGGGTTGGAGGTGCACCTGGGACCACCTACAGGGAACTGATGGGCGGCTGCACGCCTTTCCCCCTCCTTCATTAACTCGTGAGTCCATGGATAGTGCGCTCATCTGAGCAGAGTTTTCTATTGTGAAGGAACGCTTGTTACATAACTTCGCTGTTTTTCTAACCACAGTCACGGAGAGGATGCTGACTTCCTTTGTTTTGCTCCGCTGAACATGCCTCTGTGGAAGCGGGGTTCCTGAAGAATCCAGGACTCGGGCGAGTGGTATTTTTGCCCCTCTCAGCTACAACTGGAACCCATTTGCTGTGGGAATGTTTGGCACTGAGAGTGAAGGATTTATCAGTGTTACTTTCCCTTGGGGATCTGTGGAAGCTGAATGAGGGAGAATTCAAGAGGCCATGAAGAAGTGGGTGACCCACCCAGGCTGCCAGCTGGGATCCAAGTTCGCCGACACCCAGCTGGGAGAGGGGCCCGCGCTCTGACAAACGGACCCTTCTGGGGGTCGCGGGTTGGTCTCGGTGGGTGTGGGGTGCCCTGGTTTGGGGAGGGCTGGGCTGAGATGCCAGTCGCTCTGTATTTTTCTCACTCTCCCGTCTCCGTTTGGCACATGGTAGCATCACGTGGCAGCATCACGTGGCAGCATCACGTGGCAGCGATCTTCCACCTTTTTCACCGCAGGGCACACGTAAACTAATCACTAAAATTCGGTGGCACACCAAAAAAAATGTATTTGTTGCCAATCTGCCAAAAAAAAAAAGAGTCCAATTTTGATTTACTCACGCCAGCTGGCTATTGTTGTGTTGGCTGTTGTCATTTTTTAAATTTGACAACCTAAGGGAAAACAGGTCCGTTCTCCTGACTAAATAGTCAGGTAGTGCATGTTTTAAAAATTCACGCAGCGCACCAGTTGAAAGTGGCTGTCATGTGGTGTTTATATGTTCCTAAGACTTTTGTCCCTAATTATGTCCCCAATACAGCCTCAGGGAGAACGGTGATACAAAAACCGTGCAGAGAGGGTGTCAAAAATCTCTTTGCCGTGGTGGATCGTGTATATAAAGAGAAAATCTGCTTATCCCCCGAGGCAGCGGGAGGGAGGTTTGTCCTCGTTTATGAAACCAGATGTCAGCCAGAGTAGCGTTTCGCAACAGAAGCGACTCAGCGCAGTGAGCTGGCCGCGGGCAAACGGGCGAAGCAAGTTGCCATTTGGTGCCTCCCAGCATTTCTGCTTGGACGCGCCCCCTCTTCCCTCACTGCCCTGTGCTCTCCTTCCCTCCAGGGGTAGAAACGCTCAGTTGGCCGTCCCACTCGTGCGTGGGACGGCGGGAGTCCTAAGGGAAGGGAGGCAGACTTAGCGGCAGACTTCTGTTCACCCGGGAACTGGGTGGGAGGGACCCGAAGGGCCCAGGGCTCCCTGGAGGCCGAGGATTCAGGTGGCTCGGTGGACAAGGCGGCCAGCCCCTTGTTGTCCGGTGTCCCCGCAGCATCGGACACGGCGACCGATTTCTTTACAAAGCCCTCCCCTGTCCCGAATTTCCTGCCATCGCGCCGCATGATACCCCCCATCTCCTGGTCTACAGCATCTCCGATTCCTGGGATGGGGCCGCCTCTCCTCAGCCTCCCTCCGAGATCAGCCTCCCCGTACGTCTTCTTTCCTTGTCTGCGCTCCCCCCCAGGGCAGGCCGCTCTTGAGTGGCTTCTTTGTAAAGGCGACTTGTCAATGCTGAGACCCAGACCTGTGGTCCCCAGGCTCGTTCGGTGGCCTCATCGTCTTCGTCTAATGGCTTTCAGCTATCTGGACTGGACGTCTGAGCCTTCTCAGGAAGAATGATCTTGGCTGTGAACCCTTTCCCAGATACGTGGTTTGCAGATGTTTTCTCCTGTTCCGTGGGTTGCCTTTCATTGTGCTGATGGCTTTCTTTGCTGTGCAGAAGCATTTTAGTCTGATGTACTCCCGCTTGTTTAAGATTCTTTTTGCTGCCTGAGCTTTTGGTTTCAAGCCCAGAAGATCATTGCCAAGGTCAATGTCCAGGAGCTTTCCCCTTATGTTTTCTTCTAGGACTTCGATGGTTCTGGGTCTTATTTTTAAAGCTTTAATCCATTTTGAGTTCATTTCCTTGTGTGTGGATGGTGTAAGGTAAGGGTACAATTACATTCTTTGGCACAGGGATACCCAGTTTTCCCGACATAAGTTACTGGAGAGACTGCCCTCTCCCCATTGCGTGTTCTTGGTGCCCTTGCCACAGACCAGTGAACGGTACACGTGTGGGTGTATTTCTGGGCTCTCCGTTCCCTTCCTTTGGTCTGTGAGTCTGGTTTTATGCCAGCAGCACCTTCCTTTGATTACTGCGGCTTTACACTAGAGTTTGAGACCAGAAAATGTGATGCTTCATTCTTCTTTCTCAAGATTGCTTTGGCTATTTGAGATATTTTGTGATTCCATACGAATTTCAGGATTTTGGGGGGATATTTTTGCAAAAAATGCCATTGGAATTTTGATGGGAACCACGTTGAATCTATGGATCACTCTGGGCAGTATAAGCATTTTAACAATATTAGTTCTTTGCATTCATGAACATGAGATACCATGAATACGAGATGTCTGTCCATTTCCTTGTGTTCGCTTCAATTTCTTTCATCAAGGCCTTTCAGTTTTCTCAGTAGCAAAAATCAAAGAACCCAGTTAAAAAATAGGGCAAAGGATATTTATAGACACCCCCCGCATCTTCCAAACATATATACGGAACGCCACTAACCATCAGAGAAATGCAAATCGAAACCACAACGACATACCATCTTGCACCTGTCAGAATGGCCATCATCAAAAAGACAAGAGACAGCAAGTGCTGGCCAGGATGTGGAGAAAAGGGGACCCTTGTCGCTGTCGGTGGGAGTGTCAATTGGAGCAGCCACCGTGGAAACCAGTGTGGACCAGTGTTCCTCCGAACCGTTAAAAATAGAACTCCCGTGAGACCCAGCAACTCCGCTTCGGGGCGTTCATCCAAGGAAACTGAAATCAGGACCTCAAAGAGCTGCCTGCACTCCGTGCTCAAGTCAGCATTATCGCCAGGGCCAAGATGTGACAATGATCTACAGTCAGAGTGTCCCTTACCAGGCGAGTACGGCAAAGTAACATGCGCGCACACACGCATGCACACATGCACACAATGGAATATTATTCAGCCAGGCAAGTCAGAAAATCCTGGCATTTGAGACAACACGGGTGGACCTTGAGGGTATTGTGCAAAGAGAGGCAAGTCAGACAGAGAAAGACAGACACCGTATGACCTCACCTACGAGTGCAATTCGAGGCAGTCAAGCTCGTGGAACCAGACGGTAGGATGGTGGTTACAGCCACTGGGGGTGGGGGTGGGGGTGGGGGGAGAATGAGGAGGTGCTGGTCAAAGGTTACGGACTCTCAGTTATAAGAGGAATGAGTTCTTGGATCTGATGTGCAGCATGGCGGCTGTAGTTGACAGTAACGTTTTGCGCACTTGCAGTTTGCCAAGACAGTAGTAGGTCTGAAGTATTCTCACTGCTGTCCCAGGCTCCCTCAAAGTCGGGTACAGCCTCGTGGCTGAGTTTCAGTGAGAGGAATGTGGTTGGAGTGACTTCAGACCTGCCGTCTAGACCCTCCTGGATGATACTCAGAGTCTCTGCAGTTCGATGGGAAGGACGCAGGGAGGACTCCGAGGTCCTAGGGGGTGGAGAGCCACCCCACTGAGGGGCCCTCTCACCCCGTGGACACCGCGAGGACCACGGCCTGAGCCCGGAGCGAACCCTCACTGCGGCAGGTGCCTGACATCGGGGGCTGGTGGGTAGAGCAGTTGCCCCAGAACGACCAACGCACCTCCCTGGCGGCCCCATCCCTCCAAAACCCTAACCCCTCGGACACAGTTGTGGGGATAAACATCCCTCTCTTCTGGCCTGTCCAAGGCTGGTGGTTTATGGATCTAAATGAGAAACAGAAAGTCTCTTCGGTCGTAAAGTTCCCATCTGGGTGGCAAAGACAAACAACAGATACTTAAAGAAATGTCAAGCGCAATTTCAGGCGGGGTCAGGGGTGGGGGACCAGGGTGAGGGGCTGCTGTGCGAGGTCAGGGAAGGCCTTCCCGAAGGAGGTGCGTGCCCTGGATGGAATGAGCGAGGCGCTAGCCACACGGCATTTTGGGAACCAGAACGGGAACTGGACAGAGCTGAGGACGGGACGTGGGAGGTGGGTGACTGCCTGTCAGGACACCAGGGGCAGAGGCAGGCGTGAGTGATGGCGGGGGGCAGGCAAGACGGAGTCAAGGAGGCGGGGGAGCCTCAGGCCCCGAGAGCCTACAAGGGCCTGCACCTCTACTCCCACGGCATGGTGACCAGCCAAGTGCCATTGCAAACCAGCGTCCCGGCCGCTGTGGCTGCATCAAGAATGGTCTATAATCAGGGGTGTCCGAACTTTGGCATCTCGGGCACACTGGAAGAAGAAGAGTTGTCTTGGGCCATGCAGTAAATACATTGCAACATGCAACCCGAAGAATCTCATAAAGTTTTAAGTAAATTTACGATTTTGTGTTGGGCCGCAGGTTGGACGCCCTGGTAGGCTCCCTGCGGGCCAAGCTGCCCCCGCTCCTGCGCCTCGCCCGCCATAGGTGTGCGCGGTAATGATGACACCGTGAGGGCACAACGGGATTCCGAGGTGAGGCTGCTGCTGGAGTTTGGTGTAGCCTGGGGAGGCCGCGCAAGGAAGGGGGGCTCGAAGAGCTGGGAGGGCTTGAGGAGGGGGAGAGATGGGGAGGCGACCTGAGCCCCGCCAGGAATTCTACGCAGCGGCTCGAAGGCGGATGGCGATGCCTCGCGGATGGCGGAAGCCTGGGACTCGGGTACCCGTCCCCACAGCATCGTCCGGGTGACAACATTACTCCCCTCCTGCGGAGCGGCCAGACGGGTGCTGGGCATGGACCGGGACGGACCCGCCTGACCCCCGACCACCTCGGATTCCCAGCGATCTTTGAATGAAGATGCGGGAGGTCTTCGCCTCTGTCCTCTGCTCCTTCTGCCTCACAGAAGTCAGCTCTCTGTTGAACCCCGTCTAGTTTCCGCAGGCATGTGAGAGCCCCCGGGCAGGACACTCTTCTCTCAGGAGGGAAGCTAGGTGGCACTCCGGTCCTGCTCAGCCACCCCTGGTGTGAGGTCAGTGCGGGCGGTCACCAAACTGTCCCGTGCGTCTTTGTGACAGATGGCCGGGAAGCCTTCTAGAGAGAGTAAATTCGCTGCTTTTGTGGCTCTCTGTGTCTTGAGTCTCGGCTCTCTGACCTGGAATTAGCTCTCTGAACTGCCGGATTCTGCTCTGAAGGGCGCAGTCCTGTTTTCAGATGAAGATCCTGTAGTTTGTTTGTGGAGACATTCTTCATTGTGAACTCTTCACTTCAGTAAAGCTCTGAAGTGATCAAAGACATACCGCTAGCTCCTTCCAAGCTTTCAGAAAGAAAAATACACCCTTTTTGTTCTTAGTTAGAATTCACGATATGGAGACGAGACAGGAAGCTGCCTTCTTCCCCCCTCGCTGGTAGAAGAATCAGGACCCCTCCCGCCCCACCTGGGGCTGATGACAGAGTGTATTTGCCTGGCCACCTGCTGTCCTGTGGATTTCCTTGGGGTTCTTCCTGGGGAACGCAGCAGCGAGAGCTAGGCTAATTCAATCGCACTTTGTACTGAACGCGAGCCATCGGCAGGCTTCAGAAAATAAGGTGCGTGCCGTTACAGCAGAGCGAATCCAGAAAGGTGTCTGGATCTCCTCCGAGAACACAACCCATCCGTCCAAGACGGAAATCCGCTCTGGAAGAAGGTCAGTATGGGGGGGGGTGGGCATGAAGCAGGTTTGTCTAACGGTGACCCTCGTTTACAGAGGCTTCGCCATTTACGTTAAAAGTTTGCCCTCCCCCACTTTCCTCCCGACTCCCACTTCCTATTGTATGAAGTGACATTGCCCACGTTACTAAGACAGAGCCAAACATGTCAACACGATGTTCCCTAATGCGTCGGTCTCAGAACCACCGCTTGTAGGAGATCAGAGGGCTGAGTGGACATGGACGAGAGCTGGTTTTGGGTCTGTGGGAGCCCGTGGAGGTGGGAAGGACGCCCCCCAAGGCCACACAAGGTGGAGAGAGCTGGGAACTCCCCTCTGAGCTAATCTCTGAAACGCAGCAGAAAATGCAGGACCTTGAGAGGCCCGATCCGATCCTGGCCCACAGGACAGGACAGGATTGTAACGGACAACAGAGCCAAGGGCCGGACGGTGCCAACGGACCGCGGACCGGAGAGGACAGCCCGCAGGGTGCAGGCGGTCTGGAAGTCACAGGCTGGATCGGCGGACACACCGCAGTCTGTTTGCTCCGCTCCTTCCTGATCTCATGCTGACATATTTTTTACACAGCTGGAATTGTCACTACGGTTTAATGAGCCTTCATTCTCTTCCACAGGGAGGTGAGAGAATGATGGGGACATCCGCAGTAGCAAACACAATAAAACATTTTTAAAAAGAACGATTGCCGTACTTTTGACTTGCCATGAGTGATATTTCTACTGCCCTTGTAAATAGGTGCATAGGTTTATATTTCCAACATTGTATTAAAACTTGCAAAACAAACAAACAAACAAAAAACAAAAAAAACCCACGTGCATGTGGGCCCTGGTAATACGGATAGGAGGAAATGTCTTGTTCAGAGAGAACTGTTCAAAATGGCCATTCGGAACTCAGTAAGATGTCAGAACACATTTAAAAATGATGGTTAGTGAGACAAACATGCTGGACAAATATCCTATGAAATAACCAAGTTTTGAAGAACCTGATTTTGATGAACTAGAAAATCAGAAACAATACATAGACCGTTCCCTTTGTTATGATTACGTGTGGTGTCAGGGGGCGCTAGACCTACCGGGGATCAGCTTGTATGTTATATAAACGTCCAACCATCACTCTGTACAGCTGAAAAGAACATAATATTGAATGCCAATTGTAATAAAAAAATCCTAGAATTTTTCCTACTGTGTGTTTGTGTCCACATTCTGGTCTCTGAGGTTAAAAATCAATTGTTTGTGGTTTTGAGAAGCGTCAGGCATTTCTTTACACAATACGTAAAGTAACTAAAAAACAACGAAGTAAGTGAAAAACAAATCCAGCTCTTTGTACAAAAGGCTCGTTTCCATGTTGAGTACAGTTTTATTGTCAAAACAGTTCTCTTTCCCTCAATCCTTCTCTTTTTATCTCTATTTTACCCCATTGGGGGAGCAGATTTCCTTAGCCAGCAGCATCACGGCAGCCACCGGGCTACGCACCGCCTGTAAAGGCCGTGGCTTCGCCTTAGCACCACGTCAGCCCCGAGACTCACGATCCCGGCAGCCGGCACGCGCAGAGCCCTTCCCAGGTGCTGGGGTCCGTGTCGGGTCTTTCTGCACGTCATCCGAGTGAATCGTCATAACCCTATGAAGTAAATCGTCAGTTCAGTAAAGCTCAGAGTGGTTCTGTGCCGTTCTGGGAGAGGCTCGTGGAGTTACCTGCCTCCTGTAAAGTCGTGTTTAAAGCAGAGTATTCCTTTGAGACCTGCCTTGAAGAACATGTCCTAAGGATGTCTGTTTCTCCCTAAAGTCCCAGTTTCTTAGAGCAGAGAGCTGATTGGAGACTCGAGGAAAATGTCTTACTCCTTGACTGCCAGGCTAGACATATTAATACAGCAAAGTGAGCATTTACTGCCGTCCTCAGCAGCTTTCCTGAAAAGCACATCGCCTTCGGCTGGCTGGGGAAAGAGAAAAGGTTTGCTCTGTTATTCCAAAAACTGCACCGCTGTGCATTTTATTACAGCCAGAGTGAAGGGGCTCTCTCTTCCTCCGCAGGCCAAAGGTAGGCCACTCGGGGCCCAGCTTTCTGGCACCCAAGAGTCCTATCGGTGGCTTTTGGATTGTGACCAAACTGCCCTCGTGACAGGTTCCGGTGGGTCGAGGGAGGTGTTGAATGCCAACCAGACCCCCGTGTCCTCTGGACACAGACGGTGCCCACGCCTCCGCTGTGAGGTCGGGCTGTTTCCTCCTGCAGCGTGGCTTCCCGTTCTGATCGCTCAGGCAACCTGTTCCCTTTCGCCCGGCAGAGGGGCGCAGGCTGAGGTCACTCAGCTCCGTGAGACGCCTGTGCCCTCCGAGGCTGGGTTTCGTGTTTGCTTCCTGCCGAGAGCTCGTGGGTCGGAGACCCGCAGGACGCATTCGGCCTCTGCAGTGTGTCCCCGGGCACTTGGCCTGGTGGCGGGGGGGAGCCTGGAAGGCCAGGGTCCTCGTCCCAGCCGCAGGCACCGTTAGCTCTGGGGCCATGCGGCAGTCCCCACTCTTTTGGGGCTTCAGTTTCCTCCTCTTTACATCAGGAAGATTAGAAACAACCTGAAAACAAAATTAACATTAAACCTAATGGCTGACATGGATTGACGTTTATTGTTTTACCAAGAGCCTCGGATGGCTTCTGTCGCTTGGTACTCACGACAGCGTGGCGAGGCAGGAGCTCTGGTCGCCCCGTGGCAAAGAGGAGCTGACCGAGCTGGGGAAGGACTCGCTCCCTGCAGCCAGTCCGTGCGGGGGACAGTGCCCGAGGCCTGGGCGCTCGGCTCCGTTTATTCTCCAACGTGCGATCCAAGTCCAGCAGCATCGACACCACCAGGGGCTGGGTGGAAAATGCACATTCTTGGGCCCTGAAGCCCATTCTTCAGGGGCGGCGCCCGGGAACCTGTGTTCTGACAAGTCTACGGGGGTCTCCTCTGCACGAGGAACGCTCAGGCGCTGCTCTAGAACCCACGTTCTCCACCCTGCTCTGTGGCCTTCTTCGGTTGACGGGTTTCCCAGCGTCTGGGACACTGCCCGGGGGGCTGGCTGGTTATGTGCTTGTGTCTCCTTCCTTCCTGAGGTGCCCTGAGGGCCGGTCCCTCCTGCAGCTGGGTGTCCGACCCCCAGAGGGCCTGCACCGGCGGAGAAGCAGTTGAGGGCACACCTCTGTCGTCGCTGCCCCCCACTTTGTGGCTCACAAGCTATCAAGGGCAAAGCACAGCAAAGTTCTGCCACCAGAAACCCTTCTACTGTAGACTTCAAAAAATGAGTAAGCCGTTGGAGATTCGCTGGAACGGAACCTATGCCTCTTCGATGCCTAAGCGTCCCCTCATGCCTGACCAAGAGTGCTTGGACGGGCTGTGTCCGTTCCAAGGGGTTTCGTCTTGTGAATGAACCCCAGAAGACCGCACGCAGCTCTTTTTCTTGGAAAAAAGTCAGGTTACGTTGTGACCGCTAATGATAGCATGCTGTAAATACGTCAGTTCCACGTGCATCCAGCATGTTCCAGAAACCTATTGATGGGCCTCTGAAAATGCTTCTGGGGGGAAAAAACAAATGAAATTTTTGCTTTCTTCCTACGTGGCCTCCGACTGACCCTCGTCACCATCACATACCCTGTCGTCCCCGCATTTTTGCAGAGCCCACATTCCTCCCACTTGCGGGTGGCGAAGAGTGTGGTGTCGAGTGGCACACTCGAAGAGCATTAAGAGAAATGTGACTGAGAGAAAAAAAATTCCAGCAGGAAAATGTTTATGCATATATATATATTTTAAAAAAGCTTTAAAAAAAGCACTATTAGGAAAATGCAGCAAGTCTGTGATCAAGAACAAGAGGAACGTAAAAATCACCCCCATGCTCACTGTTCGGAACTGTCAGCGTGTGAATGTGGGCCACTGACTCGTGTTAGCCACTGTTCGAGTTTTAATGTATATATCTTTCTGGTTTTTTTTTTTTTTTTTTGCACATAGACATCTATATGATAGACTTATATTCTACCAAACAGTTAGACCTTCTGCGGCACACTGTTTTGCAAAGGCAGTAGGCTGCGGGTCTCACTTCATGTCCGTGTATAGATGCGGATGCGACTAGGGCATCTCTTGCTGCCGGGGAGAATCATTACCAGTCACTCCCATAGTTCAGGTGTTGTGGGCTCCCATGTCCTGTCTGCCTCAGTCATATCTAGGGTCACCTGTCCAGGATAAGGGGAAGTGTCAGGTGGACATCATACGCCTTTTAGAGTTGGTCACTTCAAAATGAAGTAAAAATGACCCACGCGGAGCTGTAGGGTCCCTCGTTCCATGGCCCCCGACTTGCTCGCTTTCTGTGCTTTACATTTATAAGTACCATGCGGTTGGGCTTTAGGAAGTTCAATTCTGAGACTCGTTTTCTGGGATGAATAGCTCTCTTCCCTTACCAATCCAGATATTCCAAAAATAAAATTTGACTTCATGTCTTTTGTTGTTTTTCTCAGGGAAATTCTGCCCTAGGGAAATCACTTTTAGGGAGATTCCAGGGATCAAATTGGGGCCAGTCAACCATGGCTTAACTGTTTTGCTATTGGGAATAGTTAGAGATACGAACTTTACTGTAAGTCCAACAGGATCCAGGGGTCGGCCTTATCTGCACATAAACCAGCTTGAGAAAAAGCAAGCTGAATTCAGTGACACAGCTTGTGATGGACTGTTTACCCACGAGGCGCTCCACCCTAACTTTTTCAAGCTGGTTTTCGTGGGATGCTAAAACAAGACCCGGTTTTGGGTGGTGGGTTTTCCTTTCAAATAGAAAGGCTTTAGAAGCACAGTCAGTTTTCCATGATGGGCTTGCTCTGAAGACTCGGCAGTTCAAGCAGAGAATCGTGTGTCTGCATCTGACAAGAGGCGGTGGCCAGTTCTTTGTTTTGGTGAAGCGTGTTAACCAAAGAGCCCCAGCAAGGCGCCCACGAAGAAGAGTGGCCCCGTTTCCGCCCCAGATCATGGTTCTCTGGTACGGGAATGGGGCCCGGGGGATGGAAGAACAAGTTTTTGAAAGTGCACTGACTTGTCCTCGAACGAGAACTGCAGAATGGACTTGAGTTAATAACAAGGTATCAATATCGGTTAATTTGAGTGACAAACGCATCAGGCCGACGTAAGATGTTAATAGGGGAAACTGGGGGCGTGGTCTATGGGAGCCCCTCCCCCCCCGTACTATCGCTGCAACTTTCTTGTACACCGAAAACTATTATAAAATTAAAAAGTTCATGAAAACATCAAATTTGACCAAAAGTATCTGTTTTTAAAGACATACTCAACGTAGAGAACTCACCCCAATAGTAAAGAAGGGAAAAACGTTTCCCGAGGTCGAAGGAGTAGAACATGGGGGGGGCTCCGCGGTGGGGAGGAAACGCCGTGCAAGCGACCGCTGGGGCGCGGCTGGACCGCGGAGCGGAAGAGGAGGAGGGAGCAGTGAGCGACCAGGCTGGCCTTTTGGGGCCGCTCACACGGGCTCTTGTTTCCCACGTCAAGGATTTTGCCCTTTCCACGGCAAGGAGAAGCCATCAGAGGCTTTCACGAAAGGAAGCGGCCTGATCGAGTCTTGCTCCAGGGAGAGGGCTCCTACTGAGCAAGGAGCATGAATCCGCCCAGGGAGACTGGCGGCGGAAGTGCCCCCCCAGCCCTCAAGTCAGATGGGGGGGGCTCGCGGCTACAGGGGGCGATGCAGTGGACGTGGGGAGAAAAGGCTGCGGGGAAGGAGTTAGTGCCCCCTCCTCTGTCTGTACGTTACTCACTCGTTCAGTAGGTCCGCCAGCAATTCCCGGGGGCCACTCTATACAGCCAGCCCTAAAGGGGCCCCGCCCGTGGGCCTGCACGTTCTAGAAGGCTGTCCTGGCAGCCGAGGCCCGCCTCAGGGTGCTGCTCCGGCTGGGCGCTGAGCCACCTGCTGAGTGGACTGTGCTGAGCAAAACAGACGCTGCCCCGGGGCGAACGGACTCTCCCTCCGGCCAGGCCGCTCCAAGGCTGGCGGCTCCCTGGGCCGGCTGGGGAGGAACCCGGCGTTCCCGCAAACGGAGACAGGGAATCAAGTGCTTTTGGGTGGGAGTGGTCTGCCTCCTCTCTTGTCCACAGCAACTCGGTTCCAGCCCCAGACTGGCCAATCGCGTCCGGCTAAGCCAAAGCCGGGGCAGCGGAGGGGACTGACCCCTCCCACCTCCTCAGAAGGCCTTTCGCCTGTGCCTTTGACCTTTCCGTCCTCACCGGGTCCTCACCAGGCGACGCTTAGTGTTCCCCTGTTCACAGTCGGAGCTCGCCAAGTGGTCAGGTGAGCAGGCATGGCCCCCCCCCCCATCACAGGCTGGGCGGGTTTTAGTAGTAGGTCTGTTTTGGCTCCATTTTTAGATTGACGTTTGGGACAATGGTGGGGCTGGGTTGCCCCTTTAACCCAATCTAATCTAATGTGGAAATAGACAGTAAATAACCCTTTATGAATATTGAGGTGAACCTCATTTTGTGACAAATACAATAGGGTCACCTCCACTCCCAGGCAAATCTCTTTACCTTTGTTCTCGCGGCCCGTTCTGGAAGGCGCTCAGGGAGTAAACACCGTCTGCGGCCAGAATGAGGCCAGTGGGTGAAGCAGGCCCCCTGTGACCCGCCTTCCCAGGCCGCCCAGAAAAGGCCGGATCCTCGGTGTGCAGCAAGGCGGACCGGGAGCCCTGTGCCGGGAGAGCACCGATGGATATGGACACCAGCTACAGATTTGTGCCAAGACACGGACTCCTTCTTCCAAATAACAGGCTTTTCAAGCGCACATAAATAGCAGCCAGGGGGACAGGAGACGAGAGGTGGGGACTTTGGTTTGGTGCCCTGTGGAGCCTCGTAGGGCAGAGGGTCCCGAGTGGAAAGGAGAGGCTGGGGCCGGCGCTCGCCCCATTTCATTCTTTCTGGAACGGGCTGATCGGCTCCGGAGACCCGGCAGGTGAAGTGGGGCTTCAGAGCCTACACGCTACCTTCTGAATGTCCCGCTGGTCCCTCCACACCCCGGCACAGCTGGCTGCTCCTTCTCCTCCTCTCCCCAGCCTCTAACAGCGAGATCTCACCCAGATGGGTCTCAACACACGGCTCGTCTAGCATGGTGTGAACTGAAGCCACTGTTACTTTCTGAGGGCACGTGTACTCAGCTGCCCTCCACTGGGAGGCCTGAAGGCCGTGCCCTGCAGACAGCACCCCGGGCACGGGCTGGGAGGGAGGGGGTTGGGGGGCCTGGGTGGGAGGGCTGGCCAGGGAAGCCTCCAGATCCACACGGAGGTGGAGCTGCTCACTCAGCTGTGCCCTCAGCAAGGGAGTCAAGGAGCCCCCAGGCTTCGGATGAAGATCAAGGTGGGGGGGCAGCCAACCTTGGGACCCCTCTGGGCTCCTCAGGACATTCCTGCCATCGGGAGATTGTCCTCTGCTGGCTGTCGGGCCTCACTGGGAACTCCACAACGCTCTCTTACTAGTTGGGCAGGTCGCCTAAGCTCTGGAGTATCCGCTGCCTCATCCATACGATGCGGATATTAGTAGGTACCCCCTGGCAGGCCCAGGCCGGTGCTAGGCCTTGGCCCTGAGCCTGGCCCCTGGCACTGCGACCCGGAGAAGCGTCCACGGCAAGTCACGCTTACTGCCGTTTGCCGTTGAGTCTGAGCAAACACCACTCTTGTTGGCACTGAGGAGCGGGAGGCGATGCTCCGGGGGGGGGGGGGCGGGGGGGAGGAGACGTGGGTCTCAGCAAGCTTGGGACGAGCGTGTCAGGCAGCGGGTGACATGGATGCCACTCAGGCAAGTGCAGAGACGCTGTGAGTGACACTTCTCCTACTCCCTACAGGCTTGATGCTGAAATCATGACATGCTGACAGGTTTTCATTTCCCCCCAGTTGTGCTGCCTACGCGGCGAATCTCGGGGCCCCAGCTGTGTGCTGGATCTGAGGAAGAACGCAGAATCCTGACCAAGTTGCCGGGAAGCCGGGAACACGGCCTCGCACAGCCCTCCAGGGGCCCTGGCAGGTCGGGCGAACATGGACACAGTCGTACTGTATAGCAGGATTTAAGGACCTGCCTTCTGGGACCAACGTTTGAGCTCTCAATATATTTAGACAAATTCAAATTAAAAAACAGACAGACAGACAGGCAAACAGGCGATTGCAACAGTTACTGAACACTAGACTGAGTTACTGGATGCAGAATAAATTCTCCTTTCTCTGAGGTGCCCGGGAGAGCGGGACCTGCTGAGCCCTGTCTTGCGCCCTGCAGGATCTTGTGCAAATGCTTCCTACGGCCCATGTCACAAAGCACCTCCTCTCTAACGGTAGTTTTAATCCCCTCTCCTTTCTGAGGCAGAATGTGCAAATATAAACCCACATATGGTGGTTACAGGGCTCCGTCTGGCCAATCTCCTGCAATATTTAAAATATTTGCAAACGACGCTAAGCATTTATTCTGCTTACTACGCGTCAGGCTGGGTGCTACTCGGTTTCCATGTTTTGTATCATTTGGGCTCTGACTTTCGTTTCCGACTTAAGTACCTGACGATGCCACCTCCTGATCAGTCGCCTCCCTGGTGGCCACGTCGGCACACTGCAGCTCCCCCACTGCCCCATCACCACAGGGGTAGTGGGACTTCCCCTCGCCCTCCCCGTACCCCTCCCGCTGGACTGTGAGTCCTGGGACGGGGGCCGCATCTGTCTCGCTCACCCTCTTGTCTCTGGTGGCCGGCACACACGGCCAGCGGTAAAGCCGTCCCCGGTTGTTCGGTTGCATTGGGCAGGAACTCTCCAGGCATTTCGTGAAGCCCCCTTTCTGTGGGCTGGCAGACGGCACAGAGTTGTTGCGGGGACACGGCGTTTAGTAAGCACCACAGTGCCCTGTGAGACGGCGTCCCCGTGGCAGGGACCTGGCCCCTGTCCTTCGGGCTGGCTTCTCGTCTGCAGCGCTGCACCGTGGGCCCCGCTGCCTCCAGCTTGGCCACTTTCATTCAGGACGGTGGGCGAGTGGTTCGCCGTTGCGGGACAGACCGGGAGAGGGGGCGTGGATAACTTAGAACAAACTTCGAGAAGAATTCTGGGATGTGCGGCCCATCGAACCCCAGCTCCGCTGGAAATAAGACGGAATCTGCGGGAAGGACCGAAGTCTGGCAGCGGAGGGAGGACGGAACAACCAGTAGTATCGAACGTGAAGGACATGCATTTCGTTCCAAAGTCCAGTAACGTTTACAGTAAAACCTTTCGTTCTAAAAGGTCTCTTGTAAAGCTTTTTCGTTCAGCCTCCTAAACCCCATTTTGGCTCTGCTGGTTACCAGGGAATTTTTTAAATGAACCCCCATGAGGAGCTCTGGACCCTGTCCTGCCATTTTTGACCAACACACAAAGCGTGGTCACCTGCAGGTGACTGGTCCGCAGCGAAGGCTGGCCGCTCCGGACGAGCGCCTCCTGCCTGCTGGATCGCATGCAGGCTCCCTGGAACCTTAGAGGTAAAGACGAATCATCCCCCGTGACGTGACCCTGGACAGAGAGAGGCCGCAAGGCCGGCGCATGTTTGCTGGGGCCTGCCGAGACAGCTCTGCATCTCGTTTGCGCGGCTTCCATTGGGGATGAGTGCGGCCTCCTGGGGTCGGCCAGACCCCACCCCGGCTCCCCGCACCGCGGCGCCTCCCAGTTCCCTTTATCCACGTCGTGGGTGCACCAAAAACAAAGCTGTCCCTCTGTGTGGCTTAAAAATGCTATTTTTATCCACCCAAATAATCTGTTATTAAGTATCATTGAGCATCCACCTTGGGAAAGGAATTGCGCTCCAATATGGGAAATCAAATCCCCGTGGGGCGCTGGCCCACCCTCAGTGTCCTTAGGTGGGGCGACGGAGCACCTCTGTTTGAAGAAGCCAAACGCAGCAGCAAGGGCTAAGCGCATGCCTGATGACCGATGACCGATAGCACAAGAATGACCGCCTCTCACCCCGGGAGAGAAGACCTGGGCTCTAGTTTCGGTTCCACCCCTCACTGAATTTGTAGCCGGGAGAATTCCCCTACGTTCTTTGAGTTTTCAATTGCTCAGAGGCCAGTGGAGATGATAACATCTGGCCCCCCATTCCTGTAGGGCTGATGCAAGGTTCGCATGAGCTAAGCTTTAGGAAAACACATCATCGTAGCCCTGGTGTGGTCATTTTCCTTCCCCTGCCTCCTCGCCGGGTGGAACTGCAACAGACTTTTCCACTTTTGGTTTCTTATCTCAGTTCATGAGGTATCTGAGCGCTGGGCCATTGTGCGTGGGCTGCTGCGTGCGTATCCATCCGCCAGCCTGATCAAGTCGGAGCAGCAGAACTGAACACAGACAGCTGGCCTCCTGGGGGCTGGCGTCCTAACGCTTCATCCTGAAGACAACAGCAGGACTGCCTGTGTCGGAGGAGTGTGTCTCTCCCTCAGTTTGCGGCAGGGGAGCCTGAGCATCGGTTCATGCGTTTAGGAGGGGCCTTCCCTCACAGGGGCCCTGCTGCCCACTGCAGTGCTGAGGTCAAGGGGAGGTGAGGGCTCAGCTCTAACACGGACCCTCGCTGTGCCTTCTTGGCTTTGAGTCAACTGCCCACCCTCCCGTCGTGCAGTCTCTCCCTCTGTAAAAGGAAGCTCAGTGAGAGGCAAAGCACACAGCCGATATTATGCCTGAACATAATGACGCGCAAGGACCGGGTGAAAAAAGAGCAATGTGAAACCCCTTTCCTTACGCTGTGAGAGGGGTGGTCCTGGTTACTGGTGGGAGTTAGGAGAGGCGGCGGTGGGAGGAGCAGCTGGAGGATGGAGGTCAAGGTCGGCGTGGGGTGGGTGCGGGAACTTGAGCGAGCTGGGCCGTGGGGGAGGGAGCTGCTGGGGTGATTATGAAGAATGAGCCAGGAAATAACTGTCAGGACTCAGGACATTTTAAAACTAAAGGGGCTACGGGCCAAAAGAAGTTTTTCTGGGATGACGAGAGATCTCGAACACTGTTCACAAACCTCAGAGTAGAGGGTAGCTCTACCCTGGACAGTTCGGCACTTTTCCCCTCCTGGACTGTCCACACTGGGTGTGTGTGAAGTTCCTCCGCTTATTATAAGGCATGTGAAACGTGGGTGAAAGCAGTGTTCGAATGACAGCTGAAGAGAGTTCATCACAAGGTACTCAGGACGGAAGGAGCCCTGAGAGGAAGAGAACCCACAGGTCCGTGAAGTTCACGGCTGCGTCTGGAACTTTCATGTGCACGGCGCAGCCTCGGGGCAGCCGCGCCGGGGGGCTGCCCCACACACCCGGGCGGGGAGGTGCGGGGCCCGGCGGCGACTGCGTTGAACTCAGGTCCGGACTGTGGAGAGGAGGTTTTCCTTCCCTCGGAACTTCGGTCGTGGACTCCGCACCCTGGGGTGCTCCCTTTACCTTTCATGAACGGTCTCTCCTTGGACCGGGGAGAGCCCGCTGTGCTTATCTGAAGACCTTGCACTAGCGTGGGGCGCTGGGGTCCAGGCCCGGGCGTGTGGGCTGGGTTCCTACGGTCACCGCCCTGCGGGGGCCGCTGGGCTGGCGTTTCACAAAACCTGCTCGCCCTGCTCGGTCAGGAGAACCAGGGCAGAGGGGACAATTGGAAAAATGCCCAGTGACAGCAGGCGATCCTCTCCCCAGAGGCCCGTCGTTCTGAATGTGCGTCGTGTCCTAGACCCGAGATGACCTCGGAGACAATTTGGGCTCTACATTCCGTCCAAGTTAGGAGACAGCTGGGCCAGGAAGTGGCCCCTGGGCCCTCCCCAGCCCCCTCCAGCCCTCAGCTCCTCCAGTCTGTGACACCACGTGAGCGATGAAGCTATTCTGCTAATTCCTTGTAACTCATGAACCGAGGAAAAGGGTTTTCATCATGTGAATCATTCTCGAAGCATGTGTCAGATGAGGGAGGGGAGAAACCTGATTTCCGCCAGAGACCCTGGGCCGGGCTGCGGAAGGTGGCTGTCCTTGCCAGGTTGGGAGACCTGAAGTCTCGCTGGTGCCTGGCCTCTCCCAGCCCCAGTGAACTGGGAAGTGCCAGCCCCGAGGGTCCTGCCCGCCGGTTCCCACAAAGGACAAAACTGAAAGTAGGAAGGCTGCAGCTGCTGACCGCAAGATAAACCGGCTCCGGCCGCCTGCCAGAGCGTGGGCTGGGGGGAACGCCACATGAGTAACAAGAAATAAAGGGAGCTTGGGAGGTGCCGGTGTCGATGAGTAAGTCCTTGTCAGGTCGCAGCCAATTCACCCACTCACATGTTCGGTGCCACCGTCTTTCTGTCATGTGGAACATTGCGCTTGCCCGGATGCCATCCCCTTAACCCAGAAGTGTCAGCCCGCGCTGACTAGGACTCACTGTCCACAGATTTCTGGGGTGACCGCACCTTGAAATCCGCCGTGGGCGAGCGATGCTGCAAGACACCCAGAGTCCGTGGGACTAGAGTTAGGGCTGTGGCTGCGGTGGGAGATCAGACCTGTGGGACCCCCGAAAGGGGTGGCAGTCGAAGAGATGGGTGCCGATGGGATTCCAAAGGGGAAAAGGGGCTGAGGGGCAGGGCTCGGGGGCTCCCCACCGTGGCTGCGGGGAGACGGAGGCAGGTGGGGGTCTGAGGAGGGGGAGAGGTCGGCGGGGCCCAGGAGTGCAGAGAGCGCCAGGGGCCAAGAGCAGAGGACGAGGCAGCGGGCTCTGAGCAGGAGAGCGCCGAGGACGGGCGAAGAAACAACTCCGGGGCAGAGTGCGGGCGCTCTCCTGAGAGAGTCGACAGTGAAAAAGACAGAGGGAAGGGCGGAGGGGTCGTCGGAAGGTCATCGAAGTAGGGTGAGTGGGCGAACCTCAGAAAAGAAGGGCCCTGAGGGGCTGTCACTGAGAAGGAGCGATCTTAAAGTAAACCCTACCAGCCCAGAGTGTAAGAAATATGCTCGTTTCTTGAAATTAAAGTAAAATTATGTGCTATTGAAAAGTCCGGTTAGTTTCATTTTTAACCCATGTATGTAAAACTAGTCAGGAGAAGCTGAAGGAAACTTCCAAGTGACTACATTCTACCTGCTTTTATATACTCCGTGTCCAGCCTGGGGTCTGCTGTATACAGTCACATGTAAGAAGTGGTTATTGGAAGGCATATGACTGAGCTTCACGACTGATGATTTTAGGAAAAGGTTTTTGTGAGTGGAGCTCGTTAATCGGTCTAAGCGTCCTTTCAGCCACAGGAGGACACTCCCGGCCTTTTCGGAGGGCGCAGTAGAGGACTTTTCCTCTGCCACTTTGAGATTGCCATGTCTCTCCAAAGCGTCTAGGACGCTTGCACCCACAAATCTCTGGAGAGGCGGAGAGGTGGGAACATTCCAGACATGTTTTTAATTTTTTAAATAACGGGTTTACGGAGATATAATTCACATAGAATAAAATTGTATTTCACTGTGCCCATCCCGAGTGTACGGCTCAGTGGTTTTAGAGGCCGATCGGACAGGACCCAACAGTGGAGCTGATTCAAAGCGTGACAGAGAGAGAGGTGTCGAAAATGTCACTTGGACTAGGGACACTGGTGGCATGTGCTGAGAACTGGGGACAAGATAAGCGCCCACATCTGTGGACTAGGAAATGAGCTATAAAGCGCACAGAAAAATGCCTCATATACTGTAAATGTAAAATGTAGTTTTGCCTGTTCTTTTTCCTACATAACATTTCTTCCCTATTTTTGGACACAGAGAGCAAATCGAAGGTCCGTTGACTGAAATCGGGATCCAGAGCCAGGGAGTGTAGACAGGAGACGGAGTCGCTGCTCAGAAGCCACGCTGTGACTCTAGAAACATTTATATTTCGACTTTGTAGGGGCTGGAGTTGTCCCTTAGTTCTGGCAGAAGATTAAGTTCTTCTGGAAGTCAGACAGCAAATGTTCATGCACAATATTTTCTTTAGGAAGCTAGAGAGCAAATGTTCACGCCGTATCTTCAGTGGGCCGTAGAATGGCTTCCGTTGGTAGCCTCTTATGGAAAGAGAGTAAGAAGATACATCACATGGTGTGACTTGTTGCCCTGTAAATCACTGACGTGTAAAATTCGGTGATCTCCGTGGGAATTCCCCGCCGCTGATTCTCCAAGCCCGACTCTGTGATGTGCCAATGGCTGTTGTGAGTTGTGAGTTGTATTTCCATAGTAAATTTATAAACCAACTTTAAGATTGACATACACACACACACATATTTAAGACTTAGGCTTAACAGTAATAATTCACATCCATTACTAGAATTACGGATAACACTATGTGGAGAATGGCTAACTAAGCTGAATGTGGAAAGGGAAATTCGGAGATGACATTTCCTAATGGGGAATACTCAGTTTGGATTCTTGCTCTATCACGAACCCTGGGGACTCGTTTGCCCCAGTTATCTTTCGCCGTGTGACCGAACACACCAGTGCTTACTGGCTTAAGACAACAATTTACTGTTATCTTTTCTGAGTTGAACAAGCTCACCTGGGCACACTTCCCTGGGGATCCCTCCTGCAGCGTCGGTTATAAAGCTGTGAAGCCTCAGCTGGCCTGACCATCCAAGATGTCTTTTTTTTTTTTTTCCATTCTCAACTGAGGACATTTTGTTTTCATTGCTTTAGAAAGAGAGGGTGGGGGGAGAGGAATACCCATCAGTTGTTTTGTCATACGTGTCTTGACCGGGCATCACATCCACAACCAGGGCAGGTGCCCTGACCGGTAACTGAACCCGTGACCTTCAGTTACGGGACGATGCTCCAACCGACTGAGCCACACCGGCCAGGACCGAGGTGACTTCTTCATCACATTCTGTGCCCCTTCCGTGGTCTTTCTTTCTACCAAAGTAACTCAGGCTTCCGGTGGGGCAGCTCAGGGCGCTGATAGGCAGGAAGTGGAAATTTCCAGTCCTCAGAAAGGCCACGCCGGAACCAACACCATGTCATTGCCACCGTACTTCATGGGTAGCAGCTGTCAGGGGCCAGCCGGGACTCCAGGTGGTGGAGGAATGGACGCCATCCTTCGATGGCGGTGTGGCCTGCGCACAGAAGGCAGCAAAGAACAGATGACAGCCATTTGGGGGCCCACCCTGGTCACAGGTTTTGGCCTCCACGGGACCCATGCAGTGTAACCGCACGGAGGTGCGTGCACGTGGACAGTCACTCGCGCCTCGGCCTGTCGCACTCTGTGGATCGGCTCTAGAGCGGGGTTACACAGGAGTGGGAAGCCAGCCGGAGGTGGGGCGAGTCCAGAACAGACTGCGAGTTGAAATGATGTGTGGGAGGAGTCAGCAAGAATTAGTAGGCATAACGTCTGGAGCCAAACGAGAACACTGCCAAGGGGTTTCTGGAAGGGTGAGAAAGTCAGACAGCCCTCACAGGACGAGAGCCAGTGTAAGAACTGAGCAGCTGCCCAGGAGAAACCCACCCCCCGCGGAACGGCTAAAGAGCAATATACAAGCAGATAAGTAAATTATTAACAAGCTGCTTTAAACGCTTAAAAGACAGAGCTAGGGCACGGCCAAAAGTGTAAGCAGCAGCGATTGAGAAAATACACTCATGAGTTGGACCAATAATTACCCAAGACAGGAAACTCTTGGATAATTCAGCTGCTCAGCCCCTTCCAGTCATCCCTAAAGAAGTTTCCCTCCGATTGGACAAGAATCTGTACAATTCTGACACCCACAGGTTAAGGAATTCCCCACTCTTGTTGTGGAGAGCTATTTCATGCACCTCCTGCGCCTGCGGATTTTCAGTTAACCATGTAAAACACTGGCAGAGTGTCTGGCATGTGCCGCCCGATGGATGTTGGTTCCTTCCTTCCCTTCCTTCCAGTGGCAAGGTGTGCAAAAGCCACTTAGCAAAAGCAGCTCCTGGCCTCGTCTCGTGAAAGCTGAGTCGATCTGACTTGGAAATCAGCACACTGGCTAGTCTCAATTGGCCGATGCCTTTCCTGTAGCCACATGCCACTGAGCAATTTGGAGAGAACTTACAGTCATCATGGTTTTGTGAACTGTGCATGTAGATTCCAACGTACAAACACATATGGCGATCTTCAAGAGCGGTTGCATAACTAGCGCCTGAAATAGTCTGCTCTGATCCAAGTTCCTTGGAAACAAAGTTCCATTAGACCAACCAGAAGGAAAGATCACCAGAAGGAAAAGGTTTGCGGGTCACACCCTATAACAAAGACTTAGTAGAATTTTTTTTTTAATCAAATGTCTAACATTGCTTCAACAAATATAGATAAGGATTTATTTATAAAAGTGAATGGCCCGAGAATGAACACTTTTATGAGAATCCAAGCTGCCACATCCGGTGTTAGCAGAAGCACACTGGAGCACACCCTGATCCAGAGAGCCCGTGATGAATACCGTAATTCAAAGAGGAGTGGCAGAAGCGGACTCGATTTCCAGAACTGCCCAGTTAATCAAAAGGCCTGGAACTATTCCCAGGATGCTTTTTTTAAAGGTCTAGACAAAACCCCGAGATAACCTCTGCACCATTCCTCTAACGCCAATGGGGTGTGAGGAGGCAGTTCGGAGATCTGCATTATCCAAGGGATTTTACAGAAAATAGAGTGATGTGCAAAAGGAGACCCGGGTAGGGAAGTGAACACAAATCATTTGTGTTTGGTGGTTCTGGGGAGACCGGGGAGGGCAGGGAAGCATTCAAGGGGAAGAAGAAACAGATCTACAATGTGGAGGAAGTTGATCGGACTTCAGCTTCCCCAGAGGATAAGCATAATTTAATTACGAATGTGTACTTGGCACTGGGTCTGTTCCCAACACAAAGGCTTTAACTCAAACCTAGGAAAAACCCTAAGAGAGAGAAGAGATACTTTATCTGCAGGTGGGTGCTGTGGCTGAGATAATGAGTAAAAATATTTTTATTCTCACCAGTGACTTCCGAGTGGAAGTCCCAGACCCCGCGGTGGCCTGGTGGGAAGCATTATTCCCTTCCTTGGAAAAGGTGGTTTGCGGTGATTCCTTGGGGGCCTTTGATAGCTTTGTGTCATATCAAAGGTCTTCTACTTGAGTCTAATGAAAGCATTCTCATCTCCCCAAGAATTTGAAATGACCAGCACATTTGGAGCTTTGGCGATTCCTGAGAGGCTCAAATCACATCAGTAATTCTCATGGGCCCATCTACAGTTCAAGTGCTTTTGGACTTGACCTACTCACTCCTTGTGACTTTACCGAGAAGTACAACTATTCCAGTTGGCCAGCTATAGCTACAAATACTCTCTGAGAATGCTAAGTAACACAATAGCTGCCAATAAAAGGTCATTTTTCTTTTCCCTACCCCTCACTTTTCTCAAATGGCTAGAGATTCTAAGCAAAGCCTGCTTCATACCCCAAGGATTCCACTCCTAGGTACGTACCCAAGAGAAATACGCCCACCTCAAAGATATACAAGAATGTCCACAGAAGCTTTATGCACAATAATCAAAGACTAAGATGAACCCAAATGGCTATCAGCAGTAGACAAATTACCAAAGAGTGAAAAAAAAAAAGGCAAGCTATTGTTATGTGCAATGACACGGGTGAATCAGCCTCACAGAAGCGAGACATAACGAGAGCATAAGAAGCCACTTCTTGGCTGCTGTTTTGCAACTGTGATAAAAGGTCAGTTGTGTCTCAGTGGTAGTCATGGAGAAATTGCAGCTTAAAAACAAAACACTGAAAACAAGCTGGAAGCCAGTGTTTTCAGGAGAGAAGCCCCAGCCCCCCGGGGGATGACGGGCAGATAGAAACCCGGGCCAGGAGGAATGCGGGGTTGGGGTGTGACTGAGGACAGTTTGGGGAGCACCCTTGATCGCTGCTCCCGGAGAAAGGGACCTTGCAGTAGCTCTGCGTGCGATCCCTGGGTGAGCTGCTCAGTCAGCACGGTTTCCATGCTTCTGGAGAACTGATGAATATTAACAGGGCCCCGGGCCCCCAAGCTGTGAATGGTACAAGGTAGAATCTGGCCAGCACTTACTTCAGTGGTTTACAATAAATGTATTCAATATCTGCCTGTGCTGACCACCTACTAAGCACCAGGCGCTGGGATATGAACCGGCGTAAGGCAGCCCCCAACCCCGGGGAGCTCACAGAGCTGCTCCAAGCCCACGTTTCTGCCTCTGTGGTAGTAACCATCGTCCACGACGGTCAAGAGGCCCAAAGGAGGCCTTGCATTTCAGCTCGTCTTTACATTTTACATTGTGTGGCAAACAGCAAGCCCTTGTTTTATCCGTAGTTCAGGTGGAGACTTCTGGAGGAGCATGGAGAAGGGGCCCTCGGTCACCTCAGGGAAGGGCCTCCCCGAGGATCTAGGTGCTCACGTGGGACCTGAAGAATGAGTAGGCGGCTGTTTCTGCTTCGTTTGTTTGTTTTGTTCTCTAGATTCCGCATGTAAGTGAAATCACGTGGTATTTGTCTTCCTCTGACTTGTTTCATTGAGCATAATACCCTCTAGGTCCATCTGTGCTGTCAAAAATGGTAAAATTTCATTCCTTTTTTATGGCCAAGTAGCGTTCCATTGTATACGCACCCAGCAGCTTTTATATCCCCTCATCTAGTGATGGGCACTTGGGCTGCTTCCATGTCTTGGTTATTGTAAATAATGCTGCAACGAACATATGCTCATGTTCTTTCAAATTAGCATTTTGTGTTTCTTCAGACATGTAGGGAATATAGTCACTAATATTGTAGTAACTGCGTGATGGCAGCGGTACTTGCACTATCAGGCAGAACACCTTACAAAGTATATGATTGTATAACCACAATGCTGTGCACCTGAAACTAAAACAAAATAATATCAAATGTACACAGTGATTGGAAAAAAAAAGAGTGAGCAGGAGAAAGCCAGCAGAGAGAGGAGGAGCCCTCCCCCCCCCCCCCCCAGCGGTGTGGAAGGGAGAGACCGCTGGCGGCCATGGCGCACTGCGGGCCGACCTTGTTCGACTGGGCCTCTCCTTATTGCCCTCGACAATTGCGGCATTTCACACAACATGCGGGCAAGACCCCCACCAGCAAACAGATCGCGGCTCGCTTCGTTGCGGTGGAACAAGCCCTGGATCGTGGGAGGGCTGGCTGGCTGGCTGCGGGGCTGGGGATGGCTGAGGGGTGAGGCTGGGCCTGCCGGCGAGGCGAGCTGCAGTGCCAGCCCCGGGGTGTCGGCCAGTGCGCACGTGACGGAGCCGCCAATCGCGGCTGCTCCCAGCTGCCAACAGTTTAACAGCCATGCGCAAAGTCCTGCATTTACAGGAGTCGGCTGTGTGGCAGGTGCCGGTGACCCCCCCCACCCCCGCCATGTGCCCTGGCTGCCGGGTGAAGACTTGGGGGGAGCCTCAGGCAGCAGGCAGGCCCCCGTGTGCTTGTGGCCGTGGAAACAGAGCATCAGGTCCGAGTTTCAGGAAGACCACTGGGGGCTCAGTGAGGGGTGGGGCGAGTAAGGGGGTGTGGGGAGGGTGCAGTAATCCAGGCCAGAAATTCAGGTAAAGTTAGTGGACATGGAGGCACTTGCATGCAGAACACAGACGATTTAGAAGATATTCGAGCAGCAGATGACAGATCGGAGGCAGAGGCTTAGAAAGGAGGCACCCCTGAGAAGCCGGTCTGGGCAGCAGGGCAGACTCAGGCCCCGCCCTCGGACGGAGGGAGCTGAGCGAGCAGGGGATGTTGGGTGGAGGCGGGCTCCCTTGCACCTTTGAACTTGCCAGGTGATGGGCTCCGGGGGCAGCTAGCTCTACGAGTCTCAGACCAGAGAGAGAGCTGAGCTGGGGACAAGCATTTGAAAAGCGTCTGCCTAGAAATAGTAACCAAAGCTTTGTTGGCACCTGAGCTTACCCAGGGAGGACCTAGAACAGGACCCTGAGGCCGCCGGTGTTGAAGGGAGAAAGGGGGTGAGTGGCTGGGCTACGGCAGGACAAAGAGAAGGGGGTGGCTCTGTGGGGCCGAGGGAGCCTCTGGAGGAAGACACAGTAGACGGCATTCAACACTGACGACATGAAATGCGCACGACTGATAAACGTAGGAAGACACGCCGACCCTCACTCAGGACCCGTGAAGTCCTTTCCCACCTCTTACGTTTGTAAAGCGATGCCAAAAGTCGCCCCCGAGGAGTGTGCAGAGAGTTCCCTACCTCTACGGGAATAATAAACAGCCCTTACACAGGGGGGGGGGGGCTGTGTGCTCCTCGATGGACGAGCTCCCCGATACAGTGCTAAGAAGAAAAAATCGAGGTTTAAAATAATATGATTCTAAGGTGCTATTTAAAAAAATAGGTCCCGTATATGCATACGTGTGCTCAAAATTGGTCAAAAAGGTGTGGAAGAATGTGGAGGAAGTCGTTTTCGTGTCTGACTCTGGAGGGTGGAGCTGGAGGCCCAAGGGGCTGCAGACCATGGGGAGGGGTAGAGGCTCTTCCTTAAAATACATTTTCTTAGGGAAATTTCAAACACCCACGGACAGGTGGAAAGAATGATATAACGACCCCTCCCATTCACTTGCCATCTAAATTCAACAATTACGTGACTGTTATCCTTTTGTTCTGTTCGGAAGAAAAAAATTGCCACCAGTATCTATTCTTTTTATGTTAGGAAAAAAAAAAACCCAACAACGTGATGCAAGTGACTTGCCCCAATGCCCTCCGAACCCTGGGCTTGAAAGCCCCAGCCTCAGCCCCCTGGGAGCAGGGGAAAGGGTCGGGGTGGAGGGTCTTGGGAGCATTCACCACTGTCCTCTCGCATTCGGTCAGCTGGGTAGCTAGAGGGACTGACTTCCTCCGGAAACCAGGAAACAATCCTTAATTTCAAAAGCAACATCAAAGGAAGACTGTCCGCTGCTCTGCAAGGGGGAATTGGATAAACTCCTCCCCCCCCACCCCCACCCCCTAGTCCGTGTTTCCAAGAAGAGGCGGCTTGATTTGCCCTGCAGCTTGTAGTTTATCTCTGTACTGAGATTTTCTTCATTTCCCGGCAGAGCTAAGAAAACAGTGCCTTCCTCTGCGAGTCGGCGCGTCTTAGGTGGCAGAGCAGCTGGTGCCACGTGTCACCCGTGGTCACGGCAGCCTGATGCCCTAGGTTCAGGGGCTTCGTTTGGGATAGAGGGCCGAATGCTGAGGGCCGAGCATGAGGATACCGCTCCCTGCCTGCCCACTTCTTTCCACGGCGGCCGTTCCTTCCACGTACCACCCTGCTCTCTGCTGGGCGGGGGGCTGCAGGTGGGGTTACAAAGGTGGGCACACACGGCCGCCAACCCTCAGGAGCTGATCAAATCTGCTTCCTCTTCCAGGATCCGTCTTTCTTATCTTATCTCGTCCAAGGGAGCCATCGGCAGACTCCAGAATTTAGCCCTGAGTCACCCTCTCTGATAAATAACACTGATGATTTACAGCTGCTCTTACAGGAAGGCCCTTCCTAACCCGTTGTCCACCTGTGACCGATCCTGCAAAGTTCAGGTCCTTGGGTCCCATTGCTGCAGACCCCGCCTGACCCCTCCAATCGGAGCTCGGGACGGTGCTTGTCAGGTGCCTCACAGAGGCTGACTTGCTGCCCCCGTTTAGGGCAGAGCGTGCTTTCCGGTTCCTCCACAGCTCGAGACACACATAGTTGTTGAATTAGTGAGTACAGAAGTGTAACAGCGGCATCACTCTGGGTTTGCCACTTAGGGTCTCCTAAGTGCCTTCAAAGACCATCTCTGCGGCCATCGGCCCCCCACCCCCACCCCCAGCGCTGAAGCGTCTCTCTGTTCCACCAAAACGCACCCCTCGTCTGTGGTCACCCACGGCTCCGGCTCACAAGGCCAGACGTTGTTTGTCTGGGGTCCCCACCCTGAGCGGTGAAAATCCATTGCTTTATCCCTTTGAAACAGACATGGCTGCGGATTTCAAAGCCACTGCTGGACTCCGCACTTGGAATACGTCAAGTGTGAAAAGGAATTGGAATTTACACATGTGATCGAGCTGTCAGGGTCCCGCTGTGAAGGTCACTGCCGGGCATTCAGGTGGTTGCGAAACTCTTTACGAAAGACCAGCCCACGTGCACTCGGCGGGGATGGGTCACACTGGATGCGCACTAGACCAAGAGTCAGGGACCCGGCTTCTACTTCCTTTCCAGACCCCAGTTTCTCATTTTTTTTTTTTTTTTTTTGGTGGGGGGGAAACACCTGAAGTTGGTGTCTGGTATCAGATTGCGCTCACGTGTCCCCTCGGCTACCTTGTGTCCATATCCAGGAAGCAGATATTTCAAGTAAATCGAATTTTAAAATGTTCATTATCTTATCTGATCTCATCATCTCTTCTGTAAATAGCCACTGAGACACAGGGGGATATTGTAATTTTCTTTTCTTTTTTTTCTGTTACTAATCCTTTCTGTAAATTGAGACATTTACAGGTAACAAGAAAAAAAGTCCCTGAGGGAAACAGACTTCGAGAGAAAATTCCAATGTCCATTGTTTCTCTTGATTTCTTTTTGGCAAAGACGTCTTAATTCTAGCTGCCTTTGCATATTTTGAATTAGGTCCAATGGGAGAGGAGATGCCATCCTTATTTGTAACTCCCCAGCCGACAGCTCCCGGGATGGCTGGGAGCCCAGGCTCTCTGGAGCCAGGGCTGGCCCCTGAGCTGCTGGGAGGTGGCTGTCCCAAAGGCTGCCAGGGCCTGCCTGCAGCGGGACCCTGGCCATGCTCCGTGCTTCTCCCAGTACAGCGTGCTGGGTCTCCGTTCGAATTTCTAACATCAGTGATTCTGTCGAGAGATGGGGGGGGAGGGAAGGCTCTGCCTGCAGGCCCCCGCTCCCCCCGCCGTCCCGGCTGCCATGGATGAGAATAAGTCTACCAAGATCGGATGTGCTTGGGGAGGAAAGGGGCGGATCTCTCCAAGGAGAAGGGCCAAGAGCCTTTTCCTCAATGGGCTTTTATTGGGTTGGTTTTGTGCACAGGAATACAGGTAAAGCTCATTAATCACTGTCAGGCAGTAAGGATCGAACAATAGATAGCATACAAAGAACTCTGAGGCTTATTCTGAGTCAGGTCTGTTAGCTAAAGGGCAAGAAAACTTTGGGGGAAAAAACTCATTTCCTGCTCGGACCCTTATCATTTGATTGAGAACATTCTTAGCAAAGCAGGTTTCACAGGGTTTTACACATCCTTTCTTAGGCCTGATCACCCAGGGAACCTGCCCTTTCCAGCACAGAGCTGCACCACCCTCTGTCATTGTTTCAGGTTTCAGTCAGGCAGGGGAAGTAAGGCAGTCAAGAGAGTAGGAGACTTCTGGCAGACAGAATGAGGACTCAGGCTATGGCGAAGGGCGAGGGTCCATCACCCCCTTTTGTTGTAGCCCCCCAAGTCCTTCCTTGGGGCCTCCACATGATCGTGCCTGTCTTAGGTCATTCCCCCCTTGGGGAATCTTACCCGTCATTGGCTAACCGATCAAGCACTGGGGGCCAGTTATGGATGAAGCAAAAGGAGCAGAAGCAGAGCCCCTGCCAGGGAGATGAGCTTTGTCTCCCTAGTGGCTTATGGTCCGAAGGTCGCTCACTCAGCCTTAGCCATGCGGGGGTTACAGCTCCTGAAACCAGGCAGGGCGGTTCCCAAGAGAGAGAAACCAGGGAGTTCTGGTTGGTGAGTGTCCTTCCAAGTCAGATTGACATCAAATACGGAGGGGAGAGGTAAGAGGTGGCCTCCGCCCCAGAGAAGGTTAGAATAATGACATCACTAACTATTATGTGCTGACTCTATGCCAAGCTCTGCCTCGTGTATTCTTCGTGTAACACTGGGAGATAGGAACGATTCTATGCCCCACTTTATAAACGAAGAAGTTGAGGTCGAGAGAAGTTAGCGATCAGCCTTAAGAACGAATGAGTGGGTAAGTTGCAGCCAACCTATTGGTTCTGCCTGGACTACTGGTTTCTTCACAAAAATTTTCCACATCAGTACACACTCAATAAATGATAGCTGAGTTACTACTGCCACCGTGTGTGTGCCACTGTGTGTGGGGGGAGGGTGCGTGGAAAATGGCCCTAGGTCAGTGAATTCTAGCGACAGATAATGACGCGTTCACCCTCTGATCCAGTAAGAGAAGCCCAATCTAGATCATGCCGTTATAACAAGCTTTCCATGTACCAGTCCACGCCAATAAACCCTCACATTCCAAAACCACCGCGTTTTCTAGGGCTTCCTGTGATTCTTGTTCCACGAGGAAAATGGAAAGAGTTCTGGGATAGAGGCCCCCCAATGGCAGCTGTTGTCAACGTGAAACATTTCACATTAATGGATCGTTCATTACTGGCACGCTCATTCATGTTCTCACACACACACACACACACACACACACACTCAAACTAGAGAGGTGTATAGATGTACAGGTGTTAACTCTCCATAGATGGAAATTTCCTGACACACGTGACTGAGCGCACAACCTCAGCATTCACTGCAAAGTTCGGGCCACCAATTGTGACATCATCAAGCAGCACTTACCAAATAGCTTGGCGTAACTCAGGATCCGAGTTCAGGTAACTGCCACTGTTACTGTAAATTCTGTTACTGTAAAGAGGAAAGAACACCAGGGAGTCCCCCCACCAGCCAAGATGGCAGCAGAGGGAGGTCCTTACACTGAGCCTGCGAAAGCTGGTGAGAAAATTGGACGAAGAAGAAGCCCTCCCCTACCTTATAAGCCTGGGGGTGGAGCCAGGGCAAGGTAGACAAGTGTGCCATAGAAGTCAAAATGGCACAGGGGGAGGTGCTAGACCAAAGAGGACTGTCAGTCTAGCCTGGGGAAAGAAGGGATTGGCTGGGAGGTGGACCCAGCCAAAGTATGCCAAAGCTTGGGAAGTTGATTGGTCACTTTGGGAAAGCATCTCTGTCTCTCTCTCTGTCTCTCTCTCTCTCTCTCTCTGGCTCCTGACTCTCACTTGTTTGTGACCAGAGCTCGCCTGGTGTGCTTACCTGTGCTCTCCAGGGGTCACGTGGCCCTAGCAGCCATGTTGCCCACGGCCTCCAGGAGGGAGTCCGAAATGGACAGCAGCTGGGAACAAGCTAAGCTACCAGGATGAGGACTATGACCGCTTAGCGGCCACCTGCGGGCCCCAGAGGACTGCACTTTAGACTGGAGCAGGAACTCTGGACACTGGCTTTTGCCTTGGTGCTGCTGAGGAGGTGGGCTTGGAAACAAGTGTCCGCCATTGTCCCAGGTCATGCAGCAGCTGAGTGAACCCTCTTTTCTTTCGCACCAGCATCTCCCTCACGAGTCTGGGCTTTTGTGGCAACAGGCAGTGGAACCTCCATTTTGGTTGGTTACAATTCAATCTTTTAATGACCTATTTTTTAAAATCCATGTATTTCATCCAACTGGCTGAACGTTTAGATATTGGGTCGGATCACCCCATCCAGTAGAATACTCATCAGAGGATGTGATCGATTTCTAAGATTCCACCACACATTCATACTCCATCAATTTAGAATCACCACTGCATTTTAACATTTCCGCATTTTAACATCTCTGAAGTCCAGATGTCCTACAACCAGCATCCTATGGCTACAGTATTTTTTTTTCTTAAAAGCTGTCATTAAAGTAATGGTGTGTCTTTCATCAAAGGCAACTTAGAATTGAGGCAGTGTGGGGTTTGTATGAAACATCACAGACAGGTATGTAATCGTAACAGATTCAGAACTCATACGAAATGATGATAAAAGCAGCAAGACTTTGAGAGGTAAACAGGTGAAGGACATGAAGTGTCCACTCACATATGAAAAATGCAACTAGCCACAAAAATGAACAATCTGATTAGTGCTAAACTGAATGCAAATTACAACAAAAAGGAAACTCCGTTTCTTTCAGATTAGCGAAGATAATTTTTAAAGATATCCAGTGCTAATTAAAATGAAATAGAACGGGCACTGTCATCAATGTTGATGGGTAAAGTGGTAGAAAATTTCTAGCAAGGCTTGTGTATATTTAAATTCCTCATGTGCTCACACCCTTTTATTCTTCTACGAGCATAATACAACAGAACAATCAGGAATAGGCTGAAAATGTATTCACACAGACAATCAGCAGGAAACATCAAGATTCTAAATGTACATATACAACTATGTAATTATAGTAGTTTAAGAAATTCAGAAAAAATTATAATATGCCAAAAGGTTGATGGGTAATGTTATTCCTGCTGCTTTATGCTTGCATGTATTTTACAAATAATTGTGTGTTATTTTAATAGCCTGAAAAAAATATTTAAAACTTAAAGGAATGAGGATGACCATAGTATATTGATAGAATTTCCATCTCTTCCCAAAGGAAGAGATGGAAATTGGGTCACCACTGAGTTCGTCCTTGTATGTTTGTGGGGGCTTTTATATATCGGTGTGGCATGATGCCCAAGATAAAATAGTTCGAGTTTTCTTAGATTTAAATAACTTAAAAGTCCTGATCCTTGCATGTTCAGTTTGGGGGCAAATTGTTCTGAAGCTTTTGATTATCATCATCATCTGACTTTTTTTTTTTTTTTTTTGGAAGTGGCACCTCGCCGGTTAAACTTAGCCTGGGGAGAATGTCTTTCTGGCTGAGGAAGTGTTTGGTGTGCTCAGTAACGATGACATGAGTCAGCTGTTTATTATCTCGTGCAAATAATAGTCAGATACAGTTCCCCTCGTGTAAATATTTATTAATCCCAAAGTCCAACGGAGACTATATGCCACTAATTAACAGTTGTGTGATAAGAACATTGCAAGATTTCCTTTTAATAGGGCTCCTATGTTCAATTCCATATGGCCTCAGCACAGAACAGAGTCTCCTAGAACAGAGTCTGGGGCTATTTCTTATTCTCCCCACCTCTCAGCCTCAGCTCCGGTCTTGCAGTTTTATTTTTCCTGACACATTCTTTAAGGAACGACAACAAGATACAGTATGCCTTGACTTATGTCTTTCATATTAGAAAGATGACAACCCATTAAAACTGATACAAAGTTTATATACTCATTTCTCCTACATCTCAATAACTCCTTGCTTATATTTACTGTGCTATGTATTTATATTCTTGGTATTATACTTACATATGCTGATAGGAAGGATGTCATTCAGGCTTTCAAGTTTTGTGGGCTACTTAGGGGTGGCAGGGTTTGTGGCAAGATTAGTTTAAGGTGGAGCGGACTATCCATTCTTTTATCCACCGTCAGCTTACTGAGTGTGTGTCGTTAGCCCTGGCAAGGTGCCTCGCCTGTCCAGGACACAGGACAAGTTCCAACACTCGGTTCAAACACTCCAGGACTCCAAGTCCCTTTGGAGCATGTGTAAGAAGCAACGAAAGACAAAGGTATGGCCACACCTGCGAAGAAATGCAAGAAGTTTCGCCTCTGCATTATATGGGCCTTGACGTTCAAGAAAGCGTGTCAACAGATGGCAATGTTAGGTTTTTACTTGTTTTCCTTACTCAAAGGACAATGACCTGAATCGCTCTGCTTTCGCTCGTCCTGAAGGTTTCCCAGGGCCCCAGGGACGCCTTCCTGAAGGCAGGAGAGGAATGGCTGAATCTGTGCTGCTGCTTCCAGCTGCCTTTGCAGTCTGCAGTCTTGGCTCCGTGAAAAAAAAAAAGTTCTTAGCTGCTTACTTTGGACCAGGCCCTTTGTTCTTATTAGAGGACAATGAGGGGCTCATGTCCCCTTTTGCCCAATAACTGTCCTGAAGGATGCTGCAGAGGCGACGAAGGACAGAAAAAGTAAGACAATCAGAACCAAAGGGTCAGAAGGACGGAGGGCAAACAGGAGAGAAGAGAGTGTGAACGTGGTGCCCGTCTGGACCGCGGGGGCAGTTGTGCGAATGCGTTTCTTGCCATTGTTGCAAATTTCACTTGGACATCCTGTCACTTCCTCTGTACCCTTTGCGACAGAAGCACTCGTTAGGAAGGTTAAAGTTGCTGGAGAAGTTGTTTATGTGGCATGTTCCTTGGCAAGAGACTGATCTTCTGGTCCTTTGAAAAGTGTTAAATTACAGCAATTACACCCACGTGCCCGGTTGCACGTGCTTGAATTAAAGGGGGAAAAAGTCTCTATAGAGAGTATTGTGTACACTCTGGTTGTGTTCCCCAAAAGTTAACAAAACCTGAGCCTCAAAGCCTGAGAGCTAAGCTGCCTTTGATTGATCGATTAAATAGTTACTGTGTTTTTTTCCGTTACCACAAAGCTGCCTTTTTAGACTAGTAGATGTAGAAGGGAATATACACGTTTATGAATACGTTTTGGAAAAAGGACACGAGTATCCAGGAGAAAGCTGCCACCCCTCAGGATCACACTCCTTAGGGATTACAGTTAATTTCTCTAGTGACATGGGTGCATATAGTAAATGTCATCGCCATGTGAAAAAGAAGCGTCCCAGTTCGTGTCCACGGTTTGCTGTCACGCTTTTCTCCTGCTGACATGCTAGTCTCCGTTTTTCCGTGTGTGTGTGTGCTGGATAAAATTGCCAAGAACTCGGCGTGTGTCTCCAGGCAAAACTTTGAAGAAACTCAGCTGCTTTTCCCCAAGACCTGAAAGGCTGTATGTGGGGTCTGGTCTCCACTGGAGTCGAAGGTCGACTTGGAGACAAATCGTTCTGTGGCTGTTCATTCCACTGAAGTAGATAATACCTATATCTAGAAAAAATAAAAGTTAGGTGTTTTCTATTTACATGTGATCTTACTCCAGAAGGGTTTATGCCTGGTAAATACTAGATATTAGATAATTCCACGTCGGGCTAAGTATCTTCATGAGAAATTGTAGACTTCTTTATCGTGGTAAAATACAGAGAACACGAAATTCCCCCTTTTCACCATCGCTAAGTGCGCTGTGTGCGGTATTCAGCCTCATTGTTGTGCAGCCGCCACCCTGTCCCTCGGAGGAACTTCCCCTTCCCCCGCCGCAGCACAGAACGCAGCCCCGCCCCCTCCCCACAGCCCCTGGCAACCCCATCCCACTCCTCGTCTCTATGATTTGGTACCCCATGGACCTCGTGTAAGTGGAATCCTTACTCCACTTACGGAACAAGCTGATGCGGGGACCTCTCTGAGACCAGGAGGGGGCAGAGCCACAGGTGGAGGCAGCCTGGGCTCCCTGCTAGCAATGACACTGGGCGTGGCAGGAAGGAGACCGTCGGTGCTGTGTGACGGCGTCCTAGGCGCTTTCGGCCAGCCCTGCCTAATTCAGTGTCCAAGACCCACCCGTT
This sequence comes from Glossophaga mutica, assembly GCA_039655065.1. Lineage (NCBI taxonomy): Eukaryota > Metazoa > Chordata > Mammalia > Chiroptera > Phyllostomidae > Glossophaga > Glossophaga mutica. The sequence goes on from CM077316.1 coordinate 4,093,682, forward strand.
TCGAGAGCCGTCCTCCACCTTTCCCCGCCCTTCTTTCTCCCTGCGCCCCGCTGACTTCTCCTTCCCTCTGCCTTACCCCCTGCTTCCCAGTCACCGGGTCAGAAAGATGCCACTCCGAGACCTGAATGTTCTGCTAGGATTAGTTTAAGGAGAGCTTGACCGCTCAGAGCCTGGGATGCTCACCTGGAAGGGCCCTCGCTGGGAGGCCATCGGAAATCTCGGTTAGGCCAGTGCTCCCCTCAGGAGAAGGCTGCTTTGGTGGGAGTGAGGGCGGAGGCCTCCCGGGCTGCAGTGACAGCAGGTGGTGGCCGCGCTGCCTTGGGGAGCGGGTGGGCTCCGGGTGACGCAGGGCTGTGTTCTCGGGGTGGCCATGAGCGCCCAGCCCCTTCACTCAGCAGAGGCTGAGCCAATACGTGGAGAACATCTGTTCGTCCTCAGGCTCACCGCATGTCTCAGTCTGGTCCTGGGTTCAGGCTGCCACGTGTCCTCACTCTCTCTGGGCTCTTGTGCTCGGTTCCGAGTCGTGCCCCCACCATTCATCCTCCTCGCTGCTGCCCGAGCAGCGAGCTTCCTGCAGTGCGACTCTGCTCACTCAGGTGTCTGTGCTGCACACCTGAGTGAGGTCTACAGCCGAGCTTCCTCCAGTGGGTCAGGCTCCCGCACCGGCTGGGGAGACGGGAGGCGAGAAGAGCCCTGAGCCAGGGCAGGCCAGGTGCCTCACGGCTGAGGCCGAGGGTGCGGTGGGGGACGTGTGTCTTGTCTGCCGGGCGGGTTCTCCCCTCTGAACCTTTGCTCAGACTGGTCCTCCCTCCAGAGTTCCAGAAGAATATCTGCTCATCTTGCAAGTATCAGCTCAGGGGTTATCCCTTCTACGAAATCTTCCCTGACAAGCCCCTCACCCCCCGTTAGCTGTAACCCTCTGTCTTCTCTCCTCCAAACCCAGGCAGCGGCTGAGAGGTGGAAAGGCTTGGACCATCCCTGCGTCTAACCAGCGGGAGACACGTTGCCGGCACGCCGGCGGTTTAAAGGAAGCTGTGTATTCCGGGTACAGTCTGGGGGCTGCCTGCGTGGTGCTCCAAGCCTTGCGCACGCAGACGCTCTGGGTAACTGTCCCCACCTGGAGCCTGAGACGGCGGCGTGTGGAGGCTGGGGACAGGCGAGCCCTGAGCTGAACACAAGTGTTTGAATGTGTCCTTTGGGCAGACAAATCCCATTTATCTTTTCCTCTTCCTGGATCCCCTTCTTCACTGGGGAGCGATCAATCGTCCTTGTGTTAGGCCAGACAAAATAAATGCCGCCCAGGGATCTTTCCGTGCAATTGGAGCGAAGCTAGAGGAAGATCATTCTCGTACAGGAAATCTCTCTGCCATTCAGAACGTGACCCACGGGCCGAGCTAACCTGAAAGTGGTTGGTCTGAAGTGTGTAGCCAAACCGGGCATGTTTACACGCACTTTCGGTCAGCACGCTTGGAGGGCCTCGCCGGTGTCCTGGAGTCAGGCCGGGCCCCTTCAACGCTGGAGGCCGAAGGAGAATGCCATCGGGGACAGGATTTTCAGATGCCCAAGTTTAACTCCCCCGAACTGCGGTTCTGTGGAGGATCTGGAACTCCAGAAGACAGCTAGGAGTAAAGCCTCTGCTTGCCTCCCTCTCTGAGGTTTTTCCTTTGTCTGTTTGTTTTTTTGGCAGAGGTGGGCAGGCGCTGAGGTAACACGACCAAGAGGTTGTTTTTTAAAGATGATTTTTTTAAAAGAGCAGTTTTGGGTTTACAGTAAAATTGAGGGGAAGGCACAGAGCGTTCCCACGTCCCCCGAACACCTGCACGTGCGCAGCCGGCGCCCAAGTGGTGCCTGATTTCCGCAGAGACGTCCTCGGGCCTCACGGAATAAACCCGCAGGCTGGCAGCGTCTCTGTCGTCACCGACTGGGCGCTGTAACGGACGGAGGGCCTGGCACACATGCGTGGGGGTCTGTGCCTCCCCCTCCGCAGTTCACCCGACGGAGGCAGCTCTCACGGATGGATCCCAGCGCTGCGGCTCCGGGCCTTGGGATCCCGAATACACAGGGCTCCCAGGGACCTCAACCGGGGCGGGGGACGGTAGTTGACGAACGGGTTACAGACGTTGTTGTGCTGCCCATGGTCCTCGACGGGCCCACACCGAGCTCACTTAGGTGGGCAATGCACAGGGCTGGCGTTCCAGGCCACCACACACGCGTGGGCGAAACCAGGAGCGTAGCCCTCGGCCCACCCCACCCCACCGTGCTCCCCGTCTGGAGAAATCCCTAACGTCAATCCCTCACTTTTATGGCTAAAGGGAAAACAGCTGAGAGCATTTTAATTCTCACGTCTTACCTTCTGCTGGAAGGTCTAAGATCGAAATGGGTTATTTAACCATAAAATCTTTTCTGTTTGGTTTTCTCCTTTCTCCGGCTCGATCGCTCTCGGCCCAACACAGAGGAGCTGCATGCTTCGGTGGGAAAAGACTGCATTTCCTCTTTGTGGCTGGTAGGACGGCCCCCCTGCCCTAAACGGGATTTTTATTTTTTTATGACTCACTGGCAGGCGAGCCACAAAATATCCTTCCTCAAAACCCTCGGCTGGGAAACGGCGCCACGTGGCGCAGACGACCAGCAGGTGAAGGCGGCACTGCCGGCGCCTGTGCCCTGCAGCCCCGCGGCTGGGCCCCCGCTCGCTGGGAGACTCAGCGGCCGGAAGGGTCCTCGGTTGCCCGCTCCCTGGAGGTGCGCCTCCTCCTTCCCGCAACTTGCCCCCCACCGGGTGGCCGAGCTTCTCCAGAGTCAGGGTGAAGCTTGAGGACAAGCGGCCCCAGAGCACCCGCTGTGGGTTTGGCCTCTGTGGTGTGAATGGTTAAAAGCACATTGGAGCCACAGCCAGGAGGAAGCGGGAGAGAAGTGGCCACCGAGGGAAGGGGAAATGGGCCTTTTCCAGCAGGAGGCTTCTGAGACGCGGGATGGGGGCGGGGAGGGCTTTCAGGGGCCTCCCAGCCTTTCAACTAAGGCTCGCCGGCCTGTTGCCAGCGCCCAGAGAAGGTACCCAGGGGAGATACTTCAGCATCTTCCCAACAGCCCACCCCTGAGACTCGTCTTACCCACTGTCTGCACAGTCCGGGGGCTGCTCCTCCTGCTTAGAAAGGCAGCGGGGCGCTGGCGGCTCCAGATAAACCAGACAGCCGGGCCTCCCCCTGCTGAGCAGGCCGGGCCGTGGTCCGGCATCTGGTTTCAGTTTGTGCCTTCGCAGCCAAGTCCACGTGCAGGAGCGGGAGGCATGCCGTCCCTCAGGTGCAAGGGCTGACCGCTTCCGTGCGCACCGTGCCTTCTTCCCCGGCCTCCTCCTCGGCCGAGGGCTCCGGCGCCGGTGCCGGATGCCTCCCTGCAGGGACGACCCGCAGGGGCTCTCCCGCTCTGAGGCTGCGTGAGAGCAGACGGCCTCTCTGATTACTTCCTCAGGCCCTCCACACCTCTTCAGGGACTAAGGGGCCATTTCCTTCCCTGGCTTTAACTCATTCCAGAGTGTCTGCTCACCGTGGGGTGGGAAAGCCGGTCGTGTTTACTGTGCTCGGTGAGTCCCGTGTCGTGTGTTAACTCTGGTGCTGGCAAGAGAGGACTCCGTACTTCTAACTGCACGGCCTCTGTGACCCACGGCGCCGCGGTCTTTCTAGTGGGGACGCAGACACCGAACCCCTCAGGTGGTGGAAAGACCGGGGGGATGCTGTCCCCGATACACAGTGCTGTGACACCGCCGTGTTCCAAGGTTCGACACAGCACAGCCGAAGAGTGAGCAAACCGCTGTGGCAGCCGTCAGCACGCCGATGGTAGTGATCTTTGCAGAAACTCACATGTCACCAGACACTACACATTCTCTTCTTCCGGCTCACCAACCTGGTGAGTTTGGTAAAGTGGGTGTTTCTGAAATAACACCGACTCGGGGACTTGGACACTGAGACTCGGAGGGGCAACGTGAAAGGCCCGCAGCCGGCCAGCTAGCATCTGGGCGCCCCGCGGCAACCGGAGATGGGGACTGGAGCCCGCGGAGATGAGAGCCGCTGGAACCGACCAAGTCCCACCCTCCCCTCTCACCGCGAGTGGACTGAAATCTCTAGAAATGCTCGGCTTCCTGGACCCCTTTCTGAGAGCGGAGTGTCACTCCATCCAGCTTCCCCCGGGGACCCTGGGGGGATGGACTGTTCATTTCCTCAGCATCTCGGAACACCCCTCCTCGGCTCTTAGGGGTTTGCGCTTGGAAGTGCGTTTCCATGTTAGCGTTTCTATCCTGCTTGTCTTCAGGCTCATGTTCACTGTTTCTCCCTTTAGGGCTTTGGACTTTTCCTTTTCTTTCGATCAGGCGGCGGTGGCGGCAGACGCCTCACTGCTGATCTTGGTTTGGCCAACGCGGACCGGGACTCTCGATTTTCGATCGCTAAATCCACCTCTATGCTCTTGCTCCAGTGACTCTACCGATGAAACCAGTCTCCGCTCATTGCTTTGACATCTCCTCATTTCCCCGCCTCTGCTCGACTGGATTAATTTATATTCCGGTGATTTAGGACGCACACAGTCTACTTCTGTTTTCCGTGTGGTCTGCTTACACAAACAACTTATTACCCTTAATGTTTACTTCCCTCCAGGCGAGCGCCAGGCTTTCTGAAGGAGATCTTTACCAAGTGCAGGAAGTTCCCCCCCACTTCTCAGCCTGCCGAGTGTTTTTAATCAGGAATGGCTGCTGGATTTCATACGCTGATTTTCCTGTGTCCGTCGACATCGTCCTATGGTTTTCCCATTTTAGTTTTTTCATATGATGAATTACGGTGATTAATTTGTAATTCAACGTTTTTAGCTTTTTTTAAAATTTATTTATTTTATTTTTCGGTTGGAGTCGACAGCCGGTACTACATGGTACTAGTTCCAGGTGTATGGCCAGTGGTCAGTCCCAGAATTTACGGGGTGACCCCGCTCTGTGACCCAACTTGCCTTCTCAGAGCAAACCACAGCATTCACGATGCCTTATCCTGCTAGTCCACTGTCGATCTGATTTGCTAAGGTTTTGAAAAGACTTTTTTCATCTGTGATCACGAGAGACAGTGGTCTGCGGTTTTCTTCTCTTGTAATGTATTTTTCTAGTTTTAGTAACAGGTTAATGCCTCACTCGTAGAATGGAATGGAAATTATTTTCTTCAAGTTTATGGAAGAATTTGTGTGGAATTGGTATCATGTCTTCTTTAAATGCTTGGTAGAGTGAACCAGCGAGGCCAGCAGGCCACTGTAGGGATATACACACTTTATCTACTCTTTTCTTGAGTGGGTTTTGATAGTTTGTGTCTTGCAAGAAAGCTGTCCATTGAAGTTGTCAAATTTATGGGCAGAAAGTGGTTTATATAATGTCTCCTTCTTGTCCTTTTAAACCCTGCAGAGTTCACAGTACTGTCACCCCTTTCGTTCCCATACTGGTCTTTTCCTTTGTTCTGTCTTTAAAATTTGTCCATCTTGTTGGAGATTTGTCAACTTTATTGCTCTTTTTGAAGAACAAGCTTTTCTTCAAGATTTCTATTTTTCACTATTTGATTTCTACTTTGAATTTTACTATTTTCTTTTTTTTACATGGGTTTAATTTGCCAATATTTTTATAGTTTCTTATGGTATTAGATGAGATATTTGAGACCTTTTTTGTAGGTGTTTAGTACTATAAATACTGTTTGCAACATCCCAGGAAATTCTGTTACGTTTTAAATCTCATTCCACTCAAAGCTCTAATTTCCTCATTAATTCCTTCTTTGACCCGTTAGGTTTCACGGAGAGGTATGATTTAGTTTCCAGACACTGGGGGACTTCCCAGAAATCTTGCTTTTATTGATTTCTAAGTTCATTATCTAATTCAACTACGCATCCGTACTAAGCTAGCACAGTGATGATGTGCATGCCCTTCAGCAGGCCTTGGTTATCTTGTTCTGGCCTTCGCGGTGTGGAAACCACCCCCCTGCCCCCCAGCCCCGTTCCCCGAGCTGCACTGGCCCACTCACCGCCCTTCCCCCCGTTCCGACATTAGTGGTGGGCTCCACTTTCCTCCCGCTGCTGGTGTGGGGACTTCAGGCTGGTGGGGGGAAAGCTGGCAACCCATGTCTTTGCTATCCCATCAGCCGTTTTTACATGGGAAAGGTAGATCTTGGGGTTTTCTTATAAGAAATTACTAAAGCAATATAAAGAAAGCGATCAAAGAAATGACTGGCTTGGTTGGTTATGTGACTTGGGTTTTCCAGGGATTACTGTGGAACAGTTTCTTCTTTTCTGACAAGTCTTTCTGAAGAGAAGGGGCAATGAAGGTTATGCTTTTAAAGAGTTTTTGAAGAGCTGACCATTTCCGGCCCAGGCACCAGGGTAGAACGCCCTTCAGGAAAGCCGGTTGTTTGAGTGGCCCCTAAAGGTGACAAGGAGAGGCAACCCCTGCTCTTCCTGTTCTGGAATATTGCTCATCCACCAAATTCTTCCCTTCGGGTCGATAAATTGCAGCAGCGTTCCCTTAGAAACCAAATGGAAAAAGCATCCTCCCTGTGCCTTGAATTTCTAACCCCAGCCCGTGACTAGTTAGAGCGCCGGGCAGCCCCAGCCTGGCTAGCACCTGTCCACGTGTCTCTGAGCAGAAGCTCCAAGCGCGTCACTGCACAAAGCCACATGGAATCCAGGCGAACAATGCAGACAGGGTTTTATTCTTATTTCGACATCATCATGGAATTTAAACTCCCACAAATAACTAAAATTAAATTCAATCCCTTAGCACGGAAATAATGCAGTCTTACAATGATTTTCTGAGCAACTAAAATATCTAGATCTTATAGAGCAGAAGCTGCTGGTCAAATAATTACAGAAGTGCCCCTAAGTCAGGGGGTGGGGTGGGTGGACCGCGAGAGAGGAGATGTTAATACTCTCATCGTAAACTAATTTCGGATGATACCTTCGAAGACAAACCTCTTCAGGACAGGCCAAATACTATGCTCCTTCATTACCTTACAAGATCTGGGAGACTGAGTGAGCCAAGAACAAGGAGAGTGTATTCAACACTCCGTAAACTTCACAAAGAAGTCACCAGGGTGAAGGGGCCAAGTGCAGTGACTGATCTTCCTGACAGCATGACAGTATCTTGACAACGGCTATGAAGCCTGATGACCCTTCACATCCCAAGGAACAAAGAAGTCAGCAAATCAAGGTGAAAACGCGAAGGGGGAGAGTATGAGAGACACAAAAGAAAGATGACAAGGTGACAAGTTAAACACAATCCCCAGAATAAGAACCGTCAGAAGCCTCCTCCACAGCACACCTACAAACACCTGCCCTTTTGTTCGCGTAGAAAAGGGGGCCTCTCACGAGTTCGTCCTCGCTCGCTCAGTCGGTGGGGGGGAACCGGAGGGCTGGGCCGAGGGAGGGTGCCGGGTGCGAGCGGGGGTGCGGGGGATTTTCCCGGGCGACTCTGCCCGCTGCCCCCAGCAAGCTGTACGGGACCCTAATCACTCAGTTTGCTAGCCCTGAACCCGGCTTATTCACGTCCCTCGGCGCTGCCTCATCCCCCCTTTCTCTCCCCACTCACAGAACTGCAAAGGCATTCACTGACTCAGACAGACGTATTCCCTGAATAACCCACGTGTGTTTTCTGTAAGAAGGGGGTAGGGAGGCCACTTTGCCTGGGAGACTTCTCCTCTGAGCCAGCTTCCGAGGGGAGAAGATAACGGTCAGCCACCTGGGATCATGCGGCTTGTGACCAAAATTTTTCGGTCTGCGGTTGCAGATCTCCGAGGATCTTGAGTATGTACGACCCGGCCCTGGACATGCGCTTGCCATGTTCCCAGGTGGTTCACTCCTCTGTTTCAGCCCTAAATTCCCCCAATAAAGGGAAGAGCCTTTTATGTTAAGCATTTCTTTCTCTCTAGTAATAAAAAATAGTGTGAGGGCACAGAAGCCAAGGGGATGCCAAAAGCCGTACACGTGAGCTCTCCCTCTCAGTTTCTCTAGTGGGAGAATCACTACCGTTGATGAAGAGGGATCAGCAAAGAGAGGAAGAGTTTCACCGCTGCAGGCGGTGATAATTGTGTTCCCAACAAACGCCATCGAGGTGATCTTTTCCTGTTCAGGACACCAGATGAAGAGGATCCAATCAGCGTTCCCCTCAGCTCACGGCACAGGGGCATCGCTGGTCAAAGCAAGGCCCTCTTTGTTTTTCCAGTGTGTTCTGTCTTATTTCTATTCCTCGCCATTCTGCCTCCTGCAGGTGGCCATTCTCACGCATTAAATGTGCATCTTTTTGTTTGCCTGTGTTCTTTCCAAATGCATATAGTTTTGTGTACATGTAATTTCCGTCAACAGTGTCACATTTTACACTGCTATCTATTTTAAAACTTTCTTTTCCTGGGACCATGCTTTTCAGACCCACACATACCGCTGTGTATACATTTTGTCCCTTCCTTCTAACCACCACACGGTATAAACGTTCTCCCTGTGATACATACAGGGTTATCTCCTGTAACCCTAGGAGACGACTCGAGGGGAGGGGTATTACTGAGTGATAACAAATCTGATATGACTAGTGCTAGACTAATCATACTTTGGAACCCACTCAGTTGCCATGAACGTGCCGTTCTGCTCGGCTAAACGTCACTCCACCCAGGGCCCCTGCATTCTTCTGCTGCTGTCCCCTGGCAGCCCCGGTGGCCACTCTGCAACACCTCTCTTATCAACCAGAGGCCCTCGGTCCCCAAGAAAGCCCGATACAGCCATTCCAGACATTCTTACCCAGGCATTTCTCTTCTGCAGGGGCTTTGAACTTGGATGCTCAATCAGAGGATCCTTTTACAAGGGCAGATGCATCCTATCACTGGCAATGGAAACTCACTTCATCGAGCAATGAATGACGGGCTGTCAACGTGGGGCGAGGGTGAAGAGGGCACGCCTCAGAGTCCCCTGGGATGCAGGCGTGTGTGTTTGCCAGGAAGTTTCAAACGCCAGAAGCCTTCACCTAAGGGACTCTGATCCGCCCCCCTCACACCCACCTCCCGCCCAACCCTGTGCCTTTTAGGGCGATTTCCTCCTCAACGTTTGGACAATCAGCCCCTATAGACAGTAACTGGCCAGTCACCGGTCACCCGAGCAAATGTCTTACACGGGCCGTACAGCGAGCATTAGGGACCTGGGTGAAGTGACGGCCCGCATTAGAATTTTAGAAGGAAAATTCTCTTAGGTTCCCTCCGTTGCCATGGCATTTTAATTGTCAGAAAGCAACTCAGCCTTTGAGTGCCGTGCAAAGGCAGTGAGCTCATTTCAGGCCTGGCACCTGGGCCGTGGCTGCTCCCCGCAAACAGCCTCTGGATTTGCACACATGATGGCTTCTCTGGGCTTTAGTGGGACCGGACGGTGCCAAGTTCTTGTCCACTTGATAAGTTATTAAGCTATTCAACTTAGAGGAAAAAGCAAACTACAATGGGAATTTCAAATTATGCCTCTGATTGTCCTTTTTTAAATTCTTTTTGGACCAGAACACAAAATGCTGTTTCCTTTCATCCTGCGGCGGTTTTCCATGATTTAACCTTCTCCAGAGCAACACTGCTCACACGGAGGGAGGCCATGTGCTGAGAAGCAGGGCAGGGGCCGTAAGAACGTGTTTCTGGTCCCTTGAGGTCCCTTCCTCGGGAGCCCAGGAAGGAAGAAAACTTCCTTTGGAAGGGGAGAGGAGCCTGTCAGGGGTTAGCAGCGTCAGAACAGTGGCTGATTCAGTAGATCTTGGGTAGGGTCTGAACACTCCGCATTTCTACCAAGTTTCTGGGTGAGGCGGGCGCTGCTGGCCTGGGGAGCCCGCTGGGAGAACCACCGTTCTGGAACACGATCGGGATGTCTCCATGTTGTGCCCTGACCTGCTCTTCCAGAGTCCAGAAGATTCCGCTTTCCAGTGATACTCGCCACGCCCATGTGCACATACGTGCCACACACGTGCCACACACAAGCACACACCAGGAACTCAGGAAACACACACATGTACTCATCCCACTTCCCCTTCCTTCTTCTCTTCACAGCTCAACCTGCACACAGTCAGCTTCTCACAATCGGCCTGAAATGACCGTCGTGTTTTGGGCGGTAGCTCATCGGTTTCCAGCAGAATCCCACAGAGCAGGATCACAGATTAGAGTTTAGGTCTGGTCTGCCTCCCTCTCCCCGCCTCTCTGGACTAGCTGACAGGTGCGGAGGGTCTTCTGTTGACCGTGAAATGCACTATTAACTGCACTGGCATTGTCTCAGGTAACCCTAGGGGACAACCCTAGGCGAAGGGCATCGTTTTATCCCCATTCTGTAAACAGGGAAAACAAAACCTTGAGTGGCAAAGTTTCTTGCCAATGGACGTTAGGAAAAAAAAAAACAACAACGAAACAAAAAGTTGGAACTAGGATTTGCTGCCCACACTACCTCCAGCTACGTAATACTGGAACTTCAAGTTCACCCTCCTCACCGTCTACGTTAGTAAAGTGGGCAATTTCCCAGGGCCGAAGCAGGAATTGATAAGATAAGACATTAAGTGCCGCAGGGAATGGATGCACTGTGGCGATGACGTATTGCTTTCTGAAATACATTAGAAGTTACTCTTTTTCTACCATAAATCGAGTGCTACTACCTTCCATAACTTTGCTATTACGGTTTACTCTCCTTGCATGCCTTATCCTTCGAGAAGTATTTCCATGGCCTTTTCCCCCAAACGGTCCAGAATTCCTTTCTCCCGCAGGCACGCGGTGGAACTGCCCAACAGTCACTTTGTTTTGAACGCGTGTAGCCCCGAGGCAGAGGGCCCTGTGTCCCCAGCTAGGAGTGGAAGAGAGGCGGCTCATTCATCAGCCTGCCGCTGCCCAGGGCGGCTCTGCCAGGCACGGGGTGTCACGTTGGGGTGTCACATTTCCATCTGATGCGGCTGGGCTTGATCAGAGGGACACACAGCCCTGAAAACCCTGCCTGAAAAAATTTAAATGGTTTTTCATCTCCTAAAGAACAATGCAATATTTGAATTACAATTTCCTTTTGAAACATTTTTGTCACTTAGTATTTGCCATTTTCATTCTGGCACAAAGTCTTCAAAAACAGGATATTCCCCTTGTCTTATTTTAGCCATAATGTGGCAAATCACAAGTGAGCTTTTCTAATGTTTTACATGGGAGTCTTGGAATTTCCACGCTCATGTTCTGAGCCAACAAAAATATGCGGAGACGGAAGCAGGGGGCTTTGGAAATTGGTGGGTTCACTTCACAGGGCTGCTCACTACAGATACATCTGCTTCACCAGGCGGTGCATTTGCAGTGTGAATTGGAAACAGAAAGTTGGTTTTTGTGACGCTGGAGATAAAATGGTGAAATACTTCGCCTCTGACGACCTCGCAGCCGAGGAAAGGGCAACGCCCGTGTCCTCTAGGAGCCTTTGCCAGGCAGCCCTGGTCCCGGCGCCCGGGAGCCCCGGACAGGTCTGGACCTCAGCTGCGTGGAGACCGTTCGCGAGCAGGCAGCGCGCTGGGGCAGGAAGAACACTAACTGTTTTGGAATCGGGACATTTAACTGCCAGTCCTGTCTTCCTGTTACCTAGCTGGCTACCTGGCAGGTCAGGTAACCCCTCGGTTTCCTCCTCCATCCAATGGGGATAAAAATACTCACCCTGCAAAGTCCCTAGGATTGTTAGGAGACTCGAGTGAGAGAAAATACTTTTAGAATTAAAAAAAATTAAAAGCACTTTACAAATGTGAGGTATTTTTAATAATATCTTTCAAAAATTCACTTAATCTTTGAACATGCGATGTGTAAATTGGGCGGGATGGCAAGATTAACCCGGGCGGCTCGGCCGTCCGTCCGGACACACTGTGAGTATCGTTAGTTCTTGTCTCTATCCTCAGGAGTCTGTCCCAATCTCTCTGGACAGAGCAAGGTCAACAAACGGTGATGACCTTCCGGTGGGATGGGAGGGAGAATACTGGGCTCCTGTTATTCCTGTTAAGACCACCTCCTTCCCTTCTGCTCTTCTTCCAAAATTCAATGTGCTCCTGGAAAGACCCCTCGCCCCCTGCCTGTTGTAGTCTAACCAGGACAAACTGCCTGTGAAGTGGACTCAGGCGATGGTGACCATCAGGACTGATCCCAGACCCCCCTCTGAGGGACCGCCCGGGCACCTTCCATCTTTCCGTACGGGTCCACACCTCTGAACGCATCTTCGATACCCCTGCATGCCGGATTCTGAGCTCCCCAGACTTTCCCTGCACCCTTCAGAACTGGAGACCAGCCACCTGCCAAATCGAGGACGGTCTCTTCCCTCGCCAAGGCTTTGCTTCGCCTCGTTGTTCGGACGGGAGCCTGGCTTGGGTTAATGGCTGGAGCCCGGCCACGTGGTGACGCCCACGTGCCCCCGAGCCTGCAGCTTTGACTGGGGAGGCTCCGCCTTCTCAGTGCCAACTTCAAAACACTTCCCCTCGCCCAGAGCAATCTTCTTCAACCTCCTGACACCCGCCGGGACCCTGCTGCAGTCCCCTCCCCTGCACTAGTCCCATCCCCTGTACTAGTCCCATCTTTATTCTTCGTAGCCGGAAAACCCTTGTGGACCTAGCCACCAATCTTCTGAACCTTCGTGTTCACAATAACCGTCGAGCCTACCCAGTTCTCATCATTTCCTCTCCTAGTCGATCTTTAGAACTTGTTACGCCCCATGATACTCCTAAGCAAACTCTTGATATCAGGATTCCTGTCTTCTGACCAACACCTCCTTATTTCTACGGACTTATTTACTCTCCTGCAAGCCCGATCTGACCGGCCTTTGGCTCTACCGTGTCCCTGTCTCCCACGCTCCGGACTCGCCCTCACGGTGCCCACGACACTGCCGCACAGGCCTGCTGCGGCCGAGCCTGGCTGAAAACCAGTGAGGTTTTCAGCTGTGTGACTTCCTCAGATGTGTATTTCGTGCTACGTTCTGTATCTCAGGCCGTGGATGACCTTTCAGAGCAAACACAGACAGGGGAAAGGGGGAGAGAGAGGCGCAGTTCGGATAAACACTCACCGTCCTGTCCGAACACTGCCCCGCCCCCGGGGGGGGCCTGCTTCCCTGTCCTTCCTCCTTCGCCCGCCCCCCCCCCCCGCCGCCGCTCGTCCATTTGCCCCTCACGTTCCTTTGCGAGGCTTCGTTATATTTCACTAGAATGCAAATTCTGCAAGAGTAGGGACATTGTTTGCTCTGTCCCCACTGTGTTCTTGCGGACGAAATCCCAGTTTCCTTGGGACAACAACATATTCAGGTGAATATTGAACAAAATATGCAGTCTCCTACCTTTTCAGTGAGATGGAAGTGGAAGTCACACCTTGGAACTCCTCGGAAAGCCCTTCACAAGGGGGTAAGCTCCTTCAGCTTTGCCCTCGCTTGCCCTTGTTCCATCTGAAAGACAGACGCAGCCGTTGATGGATGCAGCAGCTGATGGAGCAGCCGTCTTGGGGTCACGGTGTGAGCCACGCACTAAGGATGACAAAACTGGGAGCGAGACTCAGTCTTGGTCCTTGATGTTGACCTCCCGTGGCTGACCCAGACTTGGCCTGCGTGCCCCGAGCACCCGCCTTGGCTAGGGCCCCATAAGAGACCCCTGCTCCATGGAGCTGGAGGGAGGCGGGGGGGGGCAGACACTGACGGAGGGCTCTGCGGAGGCCTGGCTCTTCCCCCGCCCCCCAACTCTGACTCATCCTCCAACACAGGGCTTGCCTGTCCTCTCTCCTAGGCGAGAGTCGCCATCATAAGAAGCCACTGGTACCATGGGAGTGTCACTTCCCTCAGACGTTGTTAGGTCACTCAAGGCAAACAGGAGACTCTGCCTCAGGAAGGCCCCTGATGAATGGACCACGTGGACGCCGTGGGAGAGGTGGCATTACCCCACGCCCAGCCGTGACTACACGGGTGGAAGGAGTGCGCCTGTGCCTCTGGGTCCCACCAGAGAGGCATCAGAAGGTGCCCCGAGTTGTCACAGGACCACGAGGGGATTGAAAACAGAACCTTAACCTTCCAGGGCGCCTTGGTGGCCATCCAACCAGACGTGTCTCTTAAGACAGAACTTGACCTCCCTCGCATGGTGAGGAGGTGTCCTCCAGCCCTGCCTGACCACTCCCAGGGACTGGGAGCTGACGTGTTCACAAGGCGACCCGTTGCGTTGTTGAAAAAACAAACTGGAGAGTCCTTCTTTACAATGAACTTAATATGGTTGCACCTAATATCATCACACGCCAGTTACACAGCACTTTATATGTTCATTTAAAGAGATTTCACACAATCGCTTTTTGTTTGATAGCCATAAAACTTATGTGAATCACTCCAAGTGGTACTATTATCCCAATTTGAGCATGTGCAAACAAGTGCAGAGAGGCTACCCATACTTGTGCAAGGTTTTACAATTCCTAGGGGGGGGGTGGCTGGATTTGAACTCAGGACTATTGAGCTCAAAGTCAATCTTTATTTCAAGTTGATGTCATTTAGTCATTCGGTATTGAGGGACTGAACCCCTGCTATCTCCTGGTCACTATGATAGGTGCTGAAGCTCAAATGGTGAACAAGACACATTCCTGGCCCTCCTAGAGTTATCATATTTTGCCGTGTATAATGTGCATTTTTTTGCCCAAGTTTTTGAGGGAAAAATAAGGATGTGCATTATACATGAGTAGTACCTGAAATACCTTGTCTCTGTTCTTGTGTGTTGTAATTATTTGATACGTAATGTCTTGTACTATATGTTCAAAAATAAAGGCTAAAATTCCATTATAATATGAAAAACAAGTATCTAAATATAATTACATAAAAATTGAATTAAAAAATTAAAACCAAAGATTGTTTTCCTGAAACTTTGGGCCCAAAACCTGGGTGTGCATTATACACAGCAAAACACGGTAGTAACTGCTTACCAGTGAGCCCTACTTTTGGCCCTTGGTATAACACAGGGCAACAAGCGTATCCCTTCCTCTGTGCATCAGCCATTCAATTATCACATGGCTTCCAAGTTTTCTCTTATCCAAACAGAGTATCCTGTTTCTGCAACAGCTCCCACTGAGTCAGGGGTTTTGGAGCTGTCGAACGTCCTGATCGCTTTCTTCCAGACACCCTCCCTGCAATTTTCAGCCTCTCTCCTAAGGAATGGCGTGCGGAATCAGACACCTGCTCGGGATCTGGTCCCAGAGCCCAGGGCCTGGGGCTGGGGGCCTCCAGCACCTAGAGGTTGAACGTCATGAGAGCAGCTCGAACTCCTTGCATCTCTTTTGGTTTCTTGCGGCGATGTTGGCTCGTGTTCACAGAATGGATCGCCAACACCACCACACGGTCTTCCCGCGGACTACAGTCCAGCCGATGCCCCTCCGTACTGTGCTCAGGAATATATTTGACTGTCGCAGCCGGATGCCAGGCAGGCGTCACGCATTCCCGTTAACTGTCATTTCATCCTCTGCTCCGTTCTGACATCCTCGGAGCTCCTCCTCACCTCGAGTCTGCCACCTCTCAGGTGATGTATATTTCCCAGTCACAGGTCACGAATAAATTAGATAATCGCATCTTCCATCTTGCTAAGAAAAATGTCGACCTGCACAACTTCAAAGAGAGAACCCAGTGACGCTGGTTCCGGGAGGATGAGTCCCAATCTGTGAGCCCTCCTCCGCTTGCAGCTCCACTCACTCACTCACTCACTCACTCACTGCACAAACGCTCATGAACGCCTTCTGGGGCGGGGGCTGGGGGGGCGGGTGGCTGCAAGCCGAGGTGAGAAAACGTGAAGCCACCTGAGTGTGCAGAGAGGCCACCGAAGACAGTGCCATCACCTCCATCTGGGAGAAGCGGGCAGAACCGCAGACGGCATCCGATTCAAAGATGCAGCGAGGGACTTTATCAACTATTTTTACCGAAACCACCATGAACTGGTTCCGTGGGTCAGGCATCCCGCCAATGCTCCAAACTTGGAACGGAAGTGATGGCCCAGGACTTGGTCTTCGGGCACTTGTTCCAGATCCCGTAGGACTCTCGTCTTCGTGCCGCAGAGAAAT
The DNA here is from genome assembly GCA_039655065.1 of Glossophaga mutica. NCBI lineage: Eukaryota > Metazoa > Chordata > Mammalia > Chiroptera > Phyllostomidae > Glossophaga > Glossophaga mutica. Next base: position 4,109,749 of record CM077316.1, read on the forward strand.
GCACGAAGCCCCCTAACTCCCTTTAGCTCTCTCCTGAAGGCGGGCAGTCCACACAAGCAGCTCCGTCATCTTCTCGGGAGGCACCGACACCGTCAAGGACCTCCAGGTTTCCTGTTTACCTGCCAGCTTTGCCCGCAGCCACATTTCGGATCCCGCGATCCCGAGCAGGTGATGCCAAACTCGAACATCATCCCAGCCCTACAGCAGCTTCTCTTTCTCCCCTGCCCCTCCGGTGGGAGCCTCACTACCCGAGAGCAGGTGCGCGGAGGACAGCTGTAGATTCCAAGCCTCGGTCTGGCCTTCCCTCCGGCCTGCGCCGCACGCCGCCGTGCGGTGTACTGCGCACGCGCCCCAGCGAGTCTCTGAGCGCTGAGATTTTCTTCTGGAATCCAGCACTTCCTGCACGCAGTCCTTACCTAGCACCGCTAGCTCCGCGAGTTGCTTTCCCAGATTTTAATTTATACATTTTTCCAAATTAAAAAAATTTTGTTGGTTTTTGCACCTTTTTTTTGTGCCCACTAAGTGCAAAAGCACACGCTAGGTACTGGGAAGGCGGAGCTGGGTACGAGGATGAAGAAGAACCGGCCCCAGCCAGAAAAGGAAGTGACGGTCCCACGGGGAAGGTGGACCTGCACGTGTGGGACACAAGGAAGTGGCTGTTCCGGTTTCTTTTTGATGGGCAAGCAGTTTGCAAGGACTCGAGCTGTGTGAATGCGAGGCCACGTGCAAACAGCTTTAAAAACGTCATTTCAGCGTGGGGGGTGAGGGGCACGAGGAAGGACAAAGAACATAAAAATGCTTATCGCCACCTCCCATATGACAAGAACAAATCATGTTCTAGGTTTTCACCGTGTTTGTGGAAAAGTCTCAGAGTCTAACAGATTTCCCACTTCTGATGAATTCCATACGTTTATATTTATTGTAAGTCTGCAAAAGATTCCCAATTACCTAGCAACTGAACCAAAGATTCGGTGACTTTTCTGAAATAAAAGAGAAAAAAAGGATTTCTCTTGTTTTGGTAGCATTTCTTTACTTTCCACTCAAGAATATCATTTCAGAAAGTTGATGTTCATGGAAAAAAAAAAACCCAAAAACTATTTTTAGGAATAAAAAGTTCAAACTAAGAAGTTGTGCTACTTGTCTTTTAAAAACTCATCCAAAAGACAGAAACTTTTCCTTTTTCTTGTAAGAGGAACTTTAGCCTCTGTTTTAAAATTGCAAATGTATCTTCTTGGTGGAGAAAAATCCATTCATAGGGCATAGTGGTTATTTAGCTACCTCAGAAACTGAAGTGTAATTCACCATTCTCTCCCTCTCTCCCTCCTCCTCCCTCCCCCCACTGGACTCAGACAGCCTCACTCCGTCATGAGCCTTGCCCTCTATCTCTGCGGCAAAGATGTCCTTTTGGAGTGAAAATCAGGAACAGCTTTAATTTGCTGGCCTCAGGAATGTCCTTTCTCAGGGGGAGAGAGTCCCTTTCAGTAGCATCGGCAGCTGAAGGGGTTAAGGCTGCCCTTGGCTGGCTGCCAGCGAAACTTTTTTTCTGGCTCCGCGGGTTTCCCCTTGAAGGGATTTCCCTCCTCCTCTGCTGGGAGACCCTTTATAAGGCACAGACTTTCCAGGTCACTCCTCACTGAGCCTGGTGCTTTAGGAGCTGCAGACTCTTCCCAAGCACTTTCTGCTGGCACAGAAGGGAGCGTTTGGGGACCAGTGCTTTCTCAGCAGGGCAGCGACTTAAAATGCCTGGGAAGATGGCCGTGATCTTTGGGGTCTCAAACATACTTTGGATGGTGCTGGCGGCTTGTAAGTTCTCCCTGATCTGTTTCGAATGTTTGCCTTCCATTTCAGCCCTGGTTTTGACTTCCGTCACTTTTGTCACTTTTGCCCTGGGGCGCTGACACTGTGGGGAAACTTTCGCTGAGCCTGACTTGTGATGTGCTACCTACTGAGTGTTGCTGTGTATCATTATCTGGTCAGTCATAGTTGGTGCTGCAAATGGATGTTGTTTTGGAGACTTTCCCCCGCAGCGAGTATTTGGATTCTGTTTCTGGTGAGGGCTATTGCTTTAGCTTCCTGTGCTTCATAATGAGATCAAACTTAGTAAATAACAAAACAAGCCCGGTAAATGGGCTCCATGCTCGGAACTGAGAGTTCACTAAGTGAAGATAATTTCAGCACCTTCTTTGGAGGGACGCCAAGGCCTTTTGGCTGCCTTGCTGTTAGCTGGAAGCGGTTCAGGGAAGAGTTTGGCTAGATGATAATGTGGACGTTACCCTCGAACAGAGGAGAGTAGAATACTGAGTGGACTGATCTGAGTTTCCTTGTCTCTTTCTGCCTTCACAGCTCAAGCGTTTAAAATTGAGATCGTCCCCGAATCGCAAATCGTGGCGCAGATCAATGCCTCCATCTCACTGACTTGCAAAACCACGGGCTGTGAGGCCCCCTCCTTCTCCTGGAGGACCCAGATAGACAGCCCGCTGAACGGGCAGGTGAGGCCCGAGGGCAGCATGTCCGTGCTGACCATGGATCCGGTGAGCTTCGGGAACGAGCACTCCTACCTGTGCACCGCCACCTGCGGGGCCCGGAAGGAGGAGAAAGCGGTGGAGGTGCTCATCTACTGTGAGTACTTTGGAGAAGTTGATTTTCTTTCCAGTTTGCTTTAAAGCAAGTTTCCGTAAGGGATGTTTTTAGAAGAGAAAATTCTCCATGTCTAGATTCTTGGCCAGAGGACTTACTGCACCAAGAAAGTTGTAGAGCTTTGATTTTCTTTCCAGTTTGCTTTAAAGCAAGTTTCCATAAGGGATATTTTTAAAAGAGAAAAATGTCCACGTCTAGATTCCTGGCCAGAGGACTTACTGCACCAAAAAAGTTGTAGAGACAGCTGAGTCGAGCGCTGGGCTGGGACCCCAAATCTGGTTCCTGTCCCCAACTCTGCCGCAGATGGGGTGACCGTGGGTCAGGCTCAGCTGCCCTGGGCTTCGCTTTTCTGAGCCCTGAGGTGAAGATCTGTAAGGTTCCTTTTCTCTTACTTTCTCCAAATTTCCGCTGGATTATATCCTTCCGTGTTTACTTAGCCACGCGTCTAAATGATTTATGAACCCCATCCTTCCGCGATTTCCCACCCACTCAGTCTTGTGTAGCTCGGTGCTCAGAACCGGTTTAAGCAGGCGATGTGTCACTTAAGTGGTGGGCGAGTGGACAGACGTTTTCCCCGAGACGTAACTGTACACAGATATGTGAAACGAATCTGTGCACACACCACTCACGTGATTCCGGTGTAGCTCCGTGTCAGAGTTGGTGGTTGTTTTCGTTGTCGTCACTAACCCTTAATGTTCACCTGCTCCACTTCTAGGGTGTTTGTATAAGAAACTAGATGTGCCTGGTACATGTGAATGAATAGCCCTAGGTTCCCATTCTCCCAAAACACATTCCCACCTATTCTCAGTGCAGCAAATCAAGTTAGCAAGAGGAGCGGAAAACTAACGGAAATAAGTCACTTGCCTTTGCCTCCTGAGGACCACTCTTTCAAAACCCAAACCCAACACAACAAAACAAAAAACTAACTGCAATGCTTCACGCTCACCGCTCCACGAAGAGCTCATTGGATTGCTTTCTAATTGCATCGCTTCCCTTGTGCTGCGGCCCAGCTCAGCTTCGCCCAGCACCTCCGGGTCCCCAGCAAGCCCCACGCGCTGCTCAGGCTTCCCGAGAAACCGTGCCTGGCGGGCTGCTTTCAATTACGCCGGCTGTACACACACAGCCTATGTGTGCGCAGCCCCTGGAAGGGCCCCCTTCTGTAAATACAGGGAAAGTAGCAAGTTCTTCTGTTCCCTGGCAGCAGACTGTGAGGATTACAGTGCAGTTCCTACGGAATCCCAGGGACAGAAGTTGTGGGTGGAGAAATGGAAAAACTGTGCTTCTTTCATATGAAAGGTTTGCAGCTCCCTTGCCTTCACTCACAAGTCCCAGATAGCTGAAGGCTGAGAGAGAGAGAGAGAGAGAGAGAGAGAGAGAGAGAGAGAGGGGAAGGAAGGCCCTTTGGCTTTCATTACCTCCTTCTTTAGGTCTGCCTGTCTGTCATTACATCCAAGAGCCCTGCCTGCCTTCCACATTTGGTTGTGATGCTCTTTAGAGCTGAGGCCTTTGAGTTATCGTTACACGAGCTTGAATCCAGCCCTGGTGCTGCCGTCACGAAGGTCTGTGAGGAAAAGGTGGCTGACTGAAGCAGGGCCCGCCCTTGGCCTGGAGAGGTTCAAGGGCATGCTGGGTAGCACGCGGAGTCAGGCCTGCCTTCCAGAAGTGGGAGACTGCACAGGTGGCCCTTCCGGGCGGAGCGGTGCCTGGGAGAGGCCCCCTTGGCGGAAGCCAGTTATTTACCGTGGCTCTCTTCATGTCTCAGCTTACCTTGCCCAATCCCCATTCTTGGCAATGACGTTTTGAGCCTCCAGTTGCTTATCTGGGAAATGGAGATATATCTGTCCTAAAATAGGAGAACAAGACACAATGCAACGTGAACCTGCGGTAACAACACAGAAGAATAGAAATCCCGAGTTTGAATCCCACACCTAACCCTTACCAGCCGTGTGGCTCTGGGCTAGTCGTGCAGAGAGCACCGGGCCTGTGATTTCACAGCTGTGAAGTGCGGTCTCTCTCTCTCAGGGTTACTGCGAGGGTAAAATAAAGTCACTTGTGTTGAGTGAACGGTACAGTGGTGGGCACATGGAAGTATTTAATAGACATTAATTTCCCCTCCCTCCTTTCACTGTGGTAGCATGCACGCCTTAGTACACGCAGGGTCAGAACCGAAGAGTGTGCTAAAAGGTGATCGGTGCGTGAACCTGTCCAAACCGTGAAAGGCTACTTGGGCGATGGACCCAGGCTGCGTTAACAGAAACATTAGATTCGGTTGGCAGTGCAGGAAGTCACGCCGTGAGCAAGGGCCTACTCACGTGTGTCCCCTTGACCTTGCAGCTTTCCCCAGGGACCCGGAGATTCAGCTGAGTGGCCCCCTGGAGGTTGGAAAGCCGGTCACGGCCACGTGTCTGGTGCGTGACGTCTACCCGTTTGAAAGGCTGGAGATGGATTTGCTGAAGGGCGACCATCTCTTGAAAAATCAGGAGTTTCTGGAGCCTGCAGAGACGAAGTCCCTGGAAACCAAGGGTGTGGAAGTGACCTTCACTCCTACCGATGAAGATATCGGGAAAGCTCTTGTTTGCCGAGCTCAACTGCACATCAATGAAATCGATGCAGAACTCCGAAAGAGGGTGGCGACGAAGATCCTGCAAGTCCACAGTAAGTGTTTGCGTGGCGAGGTCTGGCCTGCACGGGAGTTTAGCCGTGGATGTAGACAGCAATGCGTTCGTTTAGCGGCTAAGTCAAAAAGCAACTCGTTTTCCTCTGTTTCTGTTCACCGAGAACAGCACATTTGCCCACAACGAATTTCAGTGAAAAGAGCGCTGGGTTTGGGCTACTGAGACTGGAGCTTGGATGCCGGCCCCATTGACCATGTGAACTTGGGCCACTTACTGTCTCTATTTCCCAGTCTATCTATCCACCGGCAATGATAATACCGCCCAATGGGGTAGCAGGAAGTGGGCTCGGAACGGCACCATTTGTAATCGTGCCTTGTGACCTCGCACACTGCGCCCTGAAACGTCGAGGTCTTACCGGGCGGGAGTCCACGTCCACGTGTGCACCGGGTGGGAGGGCGGAGATGGGCCGCGATGGCTCCGCCTTCCCGGGGGCTGCCGGGGTTCCGAGGCGGTCTCCTGGTCCCAGAATCGGGCGGAGGGGGCCTCCCCGCTCCAGGCTCAGACGCGGTGTTCTGCTCCGGACGCCACGTTGACAGGGAGCGCTGCCCATCAGAGCGTGTTTGAAAGAGAATGAAATGGAAAGGCTCGTTAATATCCTGAACACAATAGTGAGCCAGGGGGTATTTTTCCTAGAGATACAACACTTGGAAAAGAGAGCCATCATGACGTCTTTGAAAGACAGTCCTGTGGAAAAGAGATTTAATTCATTCTGTGGTGGCGGAGGTCAGAACTGTGACCGCCTTGGAGAAGCTAGTTACAAAGAGGAAGATTTCAGCTCAGCAGGGGCGGGTGTTCTGACGACTAGAGCTGCCCCCAAATCACATGGGCTGCTCTGTAAGGTGGTGGCCTGCCTCGGGCCCAGCGTGTGGAAGGTGACTCAGGTGGCCCCGGGGCAAGGGTGCGGAGATGGGACTCCGACCTCGCCTGGGAAACTGAACCACGTCCAGGGTCTTTGTTAATTCCTGAGTATCTATGGCCCACTGAAAACACCAAACAGCCAAAAAAAATTCACCCAGTCAAATCAGCCAGAAACCAGATGGCCTGCTTTTGAGGACGTGCAGTTCCTTCTACCAGCCGCAGTAGGTTTGTCGAATCTGAGGGCACGCACGCAGGCGGTCCCTGTTGGGGCAAGGCGGCACTCAGCAACTGCTCACACGTGGCCCGTCTTTTCAGTCTCACCCAGGAACACCGCGGTCTCTGTGAGCCCCTCCACGAGGCTGCAGGAAGGGGGCTCGGTGACCATGACGTGCTCCAGCGAAGGCCTGCCAGCTCCGCAGCTCACCTGGAGCAAGGTGTCAGACAGCGGGCAACCGCAGCTCCTTTCTGGAAACGGAACGCTCACGCTCATCGCTATGAGGGTGGAAGACTCAGGCGTTTACGTGTGCGAGGGCGTGAACCCTGTTGGGAGAGACAGAAAAGAGGTGGAACTGATCGTTCAAGGTAAGCAGAACGGGAAAAAGGAGGACAAAGTGCCGTCGTCGGGTCTCCCTGGAGCCTTACGGGCGGGCCACGTCACTGGCGTGTACTGCAGCGCAGTTAGGTGTGCATCTTACACTTGTCACGGCCGCGTGCCAGCCACACAGTGGGTGCTCAGTACATGCAGAGTGCGTCAACTATAAACACGGGCAGCTCACATTTTTCATATCTGAGAACGGGAGGCTTCAACTTGGATGGGTGAAAAAACGAAACTCAAAGTCACCGTCAGGAGATGAGCACGGCCGTGCGTTAGGTTAGCACGGCGAGACACCAGGAAAGATGCCACCCTGAGCCTGCGGGCTGTCCGGACAGCCCCACCCCATCGCTCCCTGCTCCCATTTCAGGGGGAGGGAAGCACCGCTGGGGGTAGGGAGGGCAGTTATGCGCTTTGCATGGCAGGATCCTAACAACTTTCAGTAAATACCAAAGAGCGAACTGAACTTTCAAGAGACTTTTCTTTGCCCAGTAAGTACTCCCTTAGGACCCACAAATCTGCATGGTAATAGACGCAGCCACTGCAAAAAAAAAAAAAAAAGTATCTGAGACTTGTTCCCAGGCAGGAAGTGTCTCTGTTTTAGAGTTCCCCCTCCTCAGACTAGCCTGTGAGCAATTCGGACTGATCTGTCTCTTTCTGAATCCGATAGCCTAGCAACTTATTGAGCTGACTTCAGGTCAGCCTTCTTTGGAGGGTGCTACAATGTCACGATCAGGCAAACCCAAATGAGGCAAGTAGCTTCCGGCATAGAAGAGATTATTTAGATGTTGAGATTTCTTCCTTCCCTCTCCAACCTGCTATTTACACGGACAATGTCAGTGACTCTCTGTGATTTGCGGAATCACCCAACTCTTCCAGTCTCCTCAGGGGAGCAGAGTGGGGGTTTCGGGGTCCCTCCCCCCCAGATGGTGTGTGTGTGCCCAATGGGACACTGCTGGCAGCCGAAGGGCTCTCCTGGACACCGGAGTCTTAGGCGTCTGCCCTCCCCCTCGGTTTCCAGCCCCTGAAGTGACTGTGAAGTATTTTCGTTTCGCATCAGATGAAGTCTGGAGGTGGCGCATGTGTCGCTTTACTGCCTGGACTTTGGCTTTGCTTTCTCAGTGTGACTGTCAACGGTGCAGCTTCACATCGCTGGCACGAAGCTCTCGGCGCTGGCGCATTACTGGCATTGCCTCTGATGGGAAGACATCTTTCTGTAGCTTTTTGCAGACCTCTGAGGCTTGTCTCCACACGAGGCTGACCGGATTTCGTTGTCCAAGCAGCTGAGAAGCTGGGATCTGGAGTCAGATGCACTTGGCTTCAAGCCTTAATTTTGTCACTTGTGAGCTGGATAAAAATTATTTGGCATGTCTGAGCTTAAGTTTCCCCAAGGAGGAGAAGGAGGAGGAGGAGAAGAACTAACAGCAACAGTTTATGAAGTTGTTGTGAGAGTTAAATGAGATAATATGTGTCAAATGGTTTACACTATGCCGAACACACTGGAACCTCTTAAATTATTTGTGTTGTTACCCACTACGGCAGGGATTTGATAAACTGTATTTGAGCAGAGACTGGATTATTGTGAGGAAAAGATGCCGCCCCCGTCTTGACAAATGTTTAGCTACATTCATTCTGTTCTATGAATGAATCCGCAGACTATTGTGGGTTCATTCTTACAAGATGTGGTCTCGTCCCCGGTGGTCCCAACGAAGAAAGGAGCAACTTGTTCTTGGCACAGATGTTCTTGTAAAGGAAATCAGAAAAAGAAAAAAAAAAGACCTTATATTGGAATAGAGGCTGAAAGGAGAAAATCATCTGACCTTCCTTTTGCCCTTTCCTCTTCCCCCCAGAAAAGCCCTTCACTGTCGAGATCTCCCCCGGGCCCCAGGTTGCCGCTGGGATAGGTGACTCGGTCGTGCTGACGTGTGGCGCCAAGGGCTGTGAGGCCCCCTCTTTCTCCTGGAGAACCCAGATAGACAGCCCTCTGAACGGGCCGGTGAGGAGTGCGGGGGCCACGTCCCAGCTGACCCTGAGCCCTGTGAGTTTCGAGCACGAACGTTCTTACCTGTGCACCGTGACCTGTGGACGCAGGAAACAGGAAAAGAGAATTAAGGTGGACCTCTACTGTGAGTAGTTTTCAGAACTCTTTGCTGTTTTTTTTTTTTTAAACTTCATCGGAAGTAACGTGATACAAGTCTGATGTACAATGAGATCTGCGTGTTTAGGAAGGGGACCTAGCATTGGGAATGGCTCCTAGTTCCCCAAAGCAGAATTGCCAATGCCACGTACTTGGCCTAAATCTTCGGTACCTGTTCCGTACGTACACAGCGTCAGCGGTCCTTGGGTACTGCCACCACCCATGTCACGGCATGCGCAGGCACACACCAGGACACTCACCGCCTCCCACCCCTCTCTGTGTGTGTTGGGGGGCTGGTGTTGAAGGTTATCCTGAGCAGGGGGCAGGGCTCAGTGGCCATCCGGGTAACTGGGGAGCGATGACAGCTGCTCAGTATTGGAACTCGGGCTGCACCCCGAGCCCACTGTTTTGAAGGCGTGTTTGGAAAGCTGACGGGCAGGATGGGGAAAATGAGGCAACGAGGAGCAGGCCAAAGCCCGGAAGGAAGGCAGGGAGCCGGGGAGTCGGGGCAGACGGTCGGGGGCAGCCGCTCAGGTGACCGGCCGAGGCGGGAGGCGGCCCCGGGTGCTAACCCTGACCGAACTGTGTACGTAGCACTGCACCGCTTCTTGCCATTCTGGTCACCTTGATAAGAACCCTTTACAACCTCCGATCTCGATGAACTTGACCTTGCTGGAGTTCCTCGGTGTTCATGAACGAGGGACAGAATATGCGAAGCGACTCGGCTCGCCTAACTCAGCCGAATCCAAGGGAACAGACTGCAGAGATTTTCTGCCAGGAAACCCGCCCGGACGTGCGGGCCCGTCGGACTTGTTGGGGACGGGTGGGAGCCTGACTCTTAATGGCGGGTCTCGCTGCGTTTGCGTGTGACCCGGGGTCCAGGATCTGCTGCTGGGGGCGCATTTCCAGCCGAAACGAGAACCAGCAGGGAGGTCTCGTTGCAATACGTAAATATTTGAGGATGTATTGCTTCAACAACTCTTTATTTCCGGGGGAAAAATTTAGCATTGCTCTTGCTCTGGGTAACTGCTTCAGCCTTGTTTTTGTTGCTTCGTGTAAGATGTAGAACACGTGTTATTCAGAACCAAAACTTCTTATGGTTTTTTTCCTTCACGACCAAGTATTGTCTGAGCAATATTTAAAACTGGCTGCCTAAACTTGGCCATTGGAAATGTCTAAATTGAGAACGGCCCCCGTGGGTCTTCAGCAATACCCAGCGGCTGGCTGGGCTCTGGGAAACCAAGTGTGGGCTCTGAGCTCAGAGAAATAGGAGTTCTTATCTCAACTCAGTGACTTCCTCCATACAATGCCTAACGGAAGTCTCTTCACGGCTACATGTTTTGTAAGTTTCCCTCGCTGTAAAACAAGTTCTCTACAAGCTTCCTAGCTGTAAAATAAGTTGCACAATAGCCACATTATCAGGCTGTTTTGAAGACCGAGCTGTATGAAGGCACTAGCACCCAGTAAACCCTCAATACATCACAGCAAACACTGAAAACAGTTAAAATCTGCGGTTACCAAATGAGAGGGTGGAAGCTCCCGAGTCCTTCGAAAAGGCAATCCGTGGCTGTCAGGAAGATGACATCGCTAGGAAGCAAAAAAAGTGTATTTATTACTTGATTACTTCATTTACCATGGTCTCCTCTCCAGTGTTATATGCATTTAATATCATAAATCTTTACACTTAAGGACATTAGTTATGTATTGGTGATCGTTCTATTCCAAGGGATTGAACACTGCCTTTGAGACCTTTGCACGTAACAGAGGTTGGCTGAGTGTCTCTGTTGAATGTCACATCCAAAGATCGCTTCTGCTTGCTGTCCGCAGCGTTCCCGAGAGACCCAGAAATCGAGATGAGCGGTGCGCTAGTGGATGGAGAGCCAGCCACAGTCAGGTGCAAGGTTCCCGAGGTGTACCCTCTGGACCGGCTGCGGATTCAGCTACTGAAGGGGGAGAGGCTCATGGAGAGTAGAAACTTCTTGGAGGCCGTGGAGAAGGACTCCCTAGAGACCGGGAGTGTGGAAACGACCTTCATCCCCACTGCTGACGATACTGGCAAAGTGCTTGTTTGTCGGGCTGAGTTACAAATTGATGAAGTGGAGTTTGAACCCAAACAAAGGCAGAGTACACAGACCCTTCACGTTCAGAGTAAGTATGAGGCACCTGCAACCTAACGGGGATTGCTTTTTAAATTTTTTTTTTTAATTTTTATCGTTTAAGCCGTGACAGTGCTCCTAGGTTCTCTCCCTTTCCCCACCCTGACCCAGCCCCACCCTCGCCCCTCCCTTAGTCAGTCCCCACACTGTAGTCCGTGTCCGGGGTGGTGCCTAAAAGTTCTACGGTTAGTCCCTCCACCGTCTTTCTTTGCCACGTCGGCCAGGTAATAGTTCACATGGGGCTACGAGTTAAAACCCCTGTGAAAAAACAAAACTGAGAAGAAATTCCAAAATAATGATTATCATAACCAAGCACCCCAAACACCCAGAACAACAGCTGCCTATCAGCCCGCAGTCCTGCAAGCGGGCAGCTTTGGAGAGGGTCATCCGGTCAGCGTGATAGGAGACGAACTGGCTCGTGCAAGCCGGCTGGCAGGTCGGGGTGTGGGGTGGCTGGTCCCACGTGGCCTCACTTCCGTGTCTGGGGTCTTGTCTGGGCCTCCCTTTCTCCGTGTGCTGTCTCACCCTTGAGGAAGGTGGCCTGGGTCTAGTCACCAGAGTGTAGCGTTTCAAGAGGGCGACAATGAATTGCCGCCGCTTAAGCCTGGGCTTGGGAAGTCCCACAATGTCATGGCCTCTGAGGTGTGTGGGTTGCAGAGGGTCACAGGGCAGCCTGGATGCAAGGGGCAGAAACACAGACGCTGCCTTTTTCACAGGAGATTCAAGTAATCCGTGGTCACGTGGAATGTGCTGTCAGTGTCGATACGCACTGTCACCGGTCACCCACTGTTTGGTAGCGAGCCTTTGTACAGAACTTATTTCCACTAGAAAATGCCGTGATGGGTCCATTTTTCCTGTCTATGGCTCTGTGTTTGCTGAAGTACAGGGGGACCGAAGCCTCCTTCAGTGAAGTTGTCAAGGTTTATAAACTTCTCTAAACCATCCGTTGCATAGCCTGTTTTGCAACATTATTAAAACGCCGTGGAACTCAGGGTGTATGGGGTCAAGCTAACAAGTGTCCCTACCTTTTCAGTCGCCCCCAGGAATATAACTGTCTCGGTCAGCCCCTCCCCGACCCTGGAGGAGGGCCAGTCTGTGAACATGACCTGCTCCAGCGACGGCCTTCCCGCTCCGAGAATCCAGTGGAGCAGGCAGCTACGGGATGGGAGCCTGCAGTTTCTCGCTGAGAACACGACGCTCACCTTGACCTCTACCAGAAGGGGAGACTCTGGCATTTACGTGTGCGAAGGGAGTAACCAGGCCGGGACGAGCAGAAAGGAAGTTGAATTAATTGTCCAAGGTGAGCAGACTGACTACTGAGTTTATTGCTGGTATTATTTTGGTTGTGTTACTGGTTTTGTACAAAGTCCTCTTTTTACGTATTTTTTTACATTTAAGTTACAGTGGAGGCATAATGCTATATTAGTTTCAGGTGTATACTCCTGGAATTAGACATTTAGAGAACTGACAAAGCGATCGCCCCGATAAAACGAGGTACCCATCTGGCACCACACGTAGATAATGCAGTGTTACCGACGGCGTCCCCTGTGCTGTACCTACATCCCGTGACTGTTCTGTAGCCACCAACCTGTCTGTACCCCTAAATCCCTTCACCTTTCCACCCAGGCCTCCCATTTGGCACCCATCAAAACGTTCTCTGCATCTGTTCTGCTTGTTCCTTTGTTTTTGGTTTGTTTTGTTGTTTCGATTCCACGTATATGTGAAATCATACGGCATTTGTCTCTCTGTCTGACTTGTATCGTTCAGCACGATGCCCTCTGGGTCCGTCCGCGGTGCTGTAGACAGCAAGACTGCCTTCTGTTTTATGGCTGAGTCACGTTCCGTTGCATGTACACACCGCTTCTTCACCACTCACCTGCTGATGGACGCCCAGGTTGCTTCCATCTCTTGGCCATTGTGAATGATGCGAACGTGGGCGTCTGTGTGGTTTCAGTACGGTGTTTTGGGATTCTTTGGTGCAGTTCCCAGAAGTGGAGCGCTAGGCCCTGCTGTGTCTCCTGTTTTAACTTCGATTTGGCCCGGTGTGTGTATTGCTTACCCAGCTTTTCGTTTGTTTCCATTTCCATGAAAAACCTTTTTCTATCACGTTACGTTCGGTCTGTGTGTGTCTTTTAACCTGAGGTGAGTCTCTTGCAGACAGCAGATGTAAGGTTGCCGTTTTGTCATTCAGTCACCGTATGTCTTTTAATTGGAGCATTTAACCCTTTTGCATTTAAAGTAATTGTTGACAGAAATGTATTTATTGCCATTTATTATTCATATTTTTGATCCTTTTCTTCCTTCTTCTTAAAGAAGACCTTTTAATGTTTCTCATAATACCGGTTTGGTGGTGATGAGCTCCTTTAGCTTCTTCTTGTCTGGGAAGCTCTTTTTCTGTGCTTCCATTCTAAATGATAGCTTTGCTGGATAGAGTAATTGGTTGTAGGTCTCTGCTTTTCATCACTTTGAATATTCCATGCCAGTCCCTTCTGGCCTGCAAAGTTTCTGTTGAGAAATCAGCTGACGACCTTATGAGAACTCCCTTGTGGGTGACTAACTGCTAAGAGCCACCCCCGCAAAATGAGTATAAGCAGCCTCTGGGACAACTTTAAGTGCGCTGACATTCGCATCATAGGGCATCAGAAGAGAAGAGAGAGAGCAAGACGTTGGAAATCTATTTGAAAGAGAATGACGGAAAACTTCTCTAACCTGGCTAAGGAAACAGATATAAAAGTCTAGGAAGTATAGACAGTCCCAAACAAGATGATCCCAAAGTCCACTTTGGAAACATATTTTTTTTCTAAATACATATATATATTTATTGAGGGTTTTGAAGAGCTCATGATGTTTCCTACACATGGGAAGTGCCTGGAATAGGAGTGCTTTTCCATGGCCCACGCCAAGTCTCTTATCCTAGAACACTTTCAGCCTCAAGTGGACCGTGAGCTCGAGGAACTGTGCCAGATGTCCCGGCCACCCTTAGGAGACGATATGGTGTCGAATTATAACTAAGAAGAGGTATCTATGTATCTGAAAATTACTTAGGATCGAAGCCACCATATCTGGCTGAATTGGGCTCCCGGTGGTAACCTCACAAGATGCCTGCTAGTATTTGCTCAGAAGCCTAAGAGGCACTTAGACCTTTTGTAAATGCTGAGGTTAAGAGTAGCAGTGACCGTGTCTTCTGGTTTAGTTTGGTGGCACAGAAACACTGGAGTCAGATTCAGAGCCTCTCTCCAGGTGGACAGCCAAGACTGAGGACAAAAGAGCCTGAAACCGTAGGCAATTTTAGGCAAAGCCATGGAATGATCAAAATCTGGAGTTTCCCCCCGTAACCTTCCCTTTTGAGGTTCGGGGCCCTTTTCTTCCCTGGGGCTCTCCGACTCCTCGGGATTGCTTCCTCTCTTACTCCTTGGTGTTATTTCCACTAAAGTATTAGTGGCTTTCTTGTTACCACCTTGTCTCGATGATAATTTGCACGTTAAGGGGAGAACCTTAGAAGGGCCATGTACAACCCTAAAGAAGGCCTTTAGGATGGCTGTTACGATGCTGTCACCCTGGTGAGGGAGAGACTCTCAAATCGAGTCAGAGAACAGATAAACTCACGAGGCGTCTCGGCTGTGACATGGTGCTAGAGTGCCTCTGTCCACGGGTTGGGCTGCCCTGGAGAGGCTGTGTGGCAGGTACCCGTTCCCACGGCTGGCACTTAGTAAAGGGCGGTCATGATTGTCAGGAGCAGGAGGAAAGCCACCTCAGCACAGCTGCGTGTCACGATTTGAGATGCCCCAGCCCATAAAAGCCTTTGTCCTTCAAGGAAGGGCAAACCATTTCGGTTGCATGAAAGAGTTCCTTCCCAAAGTGGACTTCTGGCGCTGTTTATTAAACACCTGTCTTTTGGCTCGGCTGGGAATGAGGTTATATTAGGAGACAGGCGAGAAGCATAGGGAATGTCTCCGTTTATTAAAAACACGATCATTTACAACGTCCAGTCAATGCTTGGCATCCTTACGCACCCTTCTATACGCTCAGTGGGAACAGTAACCTCAAATAGCTCCTGGATGCTATTGCTGCTGCTGTTACATTAACAAGGAATTGCTTTGCATTTCACCCAATCAGAGGTGCCTTTCACATTCTCTTTACAGTCACTCCACAAGACATGCAACTTAGAGCTTCCCCTTCTGAGAGGGTCCAGGAAGGAGACACTGTCACTATCTACTGTACATGTGGAAATCACCCTAAAACATGGATAATCCTGAAGAAAAAGGCGGAGACAGGAGACACCGTGCTACAGTCTGTAGAAGGTGCCTATGTCATCCACAAGGCCCAGTTAGAGGATGCGGGAGTCTACGAGTGCGAATCTAAAAGCGAGCTTGGCTGGCAGTTCAGAAGTATAACGCTTGATGTTAAAGGTCAGACTCTGGGTTTTGTTTCTGTTTTTCATAATGTTTAATAATAGGTCAGAGTTTTGGTGGACCGGGGAGAATTTCTCGGATTGGATGGACAGGTTTGCAAAAACGGAGCTGAGTTTCATGATGGTGGTTCTCTCTCTCTCTCTCTCTCTCTCTCTCTCTCTCTCTCTCTCTCTCTGAGAAAGCAGTACAGACTTTTATTGCCAAAACAAGTAAGGGATCCGAGTATAACAGAAGACACAGGTTATGGTTATGTCTTAATGCTTCCTAAAATAATAATGCCCAGCTGCTCTGGCCTGTGGGGCCTGGCCAGGAAGTGAGCGCTGAGCTCCCATCTGCTTTTTGCAAAGTGGACAATTTGTCACTGATCTCTGAGGTCTCACGTCTCCTAAGTGTTTCAACACATTTTCAAAACCTTTCCCTGTGGGTTACAAGAACACAAAAGAAGTAGGATTGGCACACGGGAGAAGGAGGGTCGCTTCCAGACTTGTTTCCTTGCTAACAGGAGGGAATCCTGCCCTCTGAACACAGTCGCTATGTACCTTCTGGATTGGCGCTTTTCAGGATAATAATCGGGAGTGGCCATCTCCATGCAGAACATAAAGGAATCTCTAGACCACAGAATGGCCTCCTTAAAAATCCCAGCCCCTTGTCCATTCCATCCTCTTCTGAGGGAGGGGGGCGATGGTCTCAGCAGAGAAACTTCAGGGATCCCTTACTCTCCAAACCCCTCTGTGAAGGACAACAGTAAGGGCTGCCTTTTCTGACCAGCCTCCCATGCCTTGAGAGCTCCTGGGCTCCCACCGTGGGCTGGAAGCCTCGCTCGCAGTGCTTGGGACGGCACGCACACGCGACCCTCCTCTGGGCCCCTGGCGCGGGGCTGTAAGACTTCGCAGCCACCCGTCAATGTAAACAGAGTCTGAACACAGGTCGCAAAGCGGGTAATGTTTCATTCATCTGGCCCAAATTGTGGAGGTTGCAAGTCTCACCTTATGTTTTCTGTCTTCTCAGTATGTCCTCGAAACAGGACAATGTCAACATGTCTACCTAGACATGTTAAAGGAAGGGACAGTGTCGAGGTTACATGCAAAACTTTTAGCCACCCACCTGCAGCGCTTGTCCTGAAAAAAGGTGACCTGGCCAGTGGAGTTACTCTGTGCCCGGACAGTGGGGCCTTGACCTGGCCACTCAGCACGACACAGAGTGTGTGTAACCAGTGTGGGCGACGAGTGTGCACGGACGGAGGTCTCGGTCAGGAGGAGGCTGAAACGCACGAGTCCCTCCTTCCCTTCATCCCATGCCTCCAGATCACCTCTAATGAAGTCTGGCCCCCAGAAATCGGGCACCTGATGTTTCTGTAATTCTGTGCATAGCTAACAGTTCTCTTTAAAGACATATCAAAGCTTCTCCAACCCAGCTCTTTCTCTCACACACTGTTTTCTAATTGCTTTATTGAGTTAGTAACTTCTACTTTTGCCATTTTCACTTATTGCTCAAAGCATATTGGGAGTCAGCTGGAAATTCAGCCCCGCGAGACTTAATACGGTCTAAAATAACTTAATACGGTCTAAAATAACTACAATGAATGGAGACAAGACTCTAATGTTTCACCTGGGCAGTTGGAACTACTTTCCCTTTGCATTTAGCTGACTTTTAAAATGAGCTCTGTCTGGTTTTGGCCTGAATGTGGTCCCATGACCGACAGAGTCATGAGCCTTTAGGATGCTCAGTGTTCATACAGCGAATCTAAAGTTGCATTTGAACGTTGCTCCGGGAGCCAACTCAGCGGCAAATGTGTGTCTGGCTGCAGATGCCTGCGGGGAAGGTGACAGTGTTTATAAAACACCGGGAGCAGAAACACCTGCCCAGCCCGTCCTGGACATCCCTGCCCCGCCGCAGTCCCGATCGCGGACGCCGCGTTCACACGCGAGTTTGTTCGCACTCTAGCGAGGGGAAGGCAGACGAAACCGAGAAGATGGGCGTTATGTTTAGGGTGAAGGGTTTCTAACTGTAATAATTTGAAAAATTGACTTCCCAGTGGGACCCCAGTGGGTGGGCCTCCAGGGTGAGAATCTTCCAGAGGGAAGGTGGGCATCCCCAAAGTCAGACACCCACCTCCCCCAGGATGGAGACAGCACCCAGGCCACCTGAACACATGTAGCACTTGAGAGGTCGCACCAACATCAGTACGAGCAGAGGGGGCTCCCCAGCAAACGCCTTGCGGCCTTCTTCCGCTGGTCTTACAAGGTTAAGATACTAAGTACTATGGTAGCTGTCAGATGAGGTTTAGTAGATTAGAAAGAGTACTAACATTCGTTTTTGGGTACTATTCCCTTCTGTACCCAGCTTACAACCAAATGACAAAAATAGGATGTAGAAAGAAAAAATATGCCACTGTCCAAAAAAAATACACACACACACACACACACACACACACACACATTGGCTGCCAACTACTCTCAGCAGTGAGACAGGTACTTGGCGATTCAGTGGTGGACCAAAAGCCAAAATAGGTAACATCCGGCTGCAGGAGGAGACCGGACTTAATAGACAATCATACTAACAAATATTTAATTGCACGCGGTGATAAGAGCTGCGGGGGGACAGTGGGTTATACAAGAACATCTAGGCTGGGGGAGATGCAGGTCAGAGAAGGCCTCTTTGAGTAACCTTTACGCTAAAAGACGATCCTATCCGAAAGTTCAGTTTATCAAGAGATGATGTCAATGGTGAAGAGGGATGCCCTACTTCAGAGATACAGAACGTAAGTTTCCCAGGTATCTCGGAGAAAATTCCCGGTAGGAATCCCTTTGCTTACTGTCGCATAGACGGGGTTTGAGTGTATGATCGTGCTCCGGATGTCGAAAGGATTTTAGTGGACGGCTGGCTGGTCGAGGCAGCTTGGGTCAATCAGAGTCCTACTTTTTGAGCAAGTGTCCCTACGTCTCGCAGCAAACACACCTCTCCGAGGCTCGCGCTGGTGAATGAGCCCCAAAACGTTGCGCCCTTCCTTCCACTCTGCAAGTGAACCTGAACCTATTGGACTCCGGGTCTGTGGGAGTCCACACATCCTCCTGACCCAGCACGGCCACAGCCACGGCCCACTGGTCCTCGGCTGGTCTGGAGGAACGTGCGTTTGGGCTCCCCTTGGCCCTTTCCGCGGCTTTGTTCCGCTTCTCTTTGGAGGACGAGTTGCACCGTGAAAACATGTCAATTTTATTGGTAAGCTGCTTCTTTGTGTGCCAGACATTCATTGCACCATTTTGTTATTTTCCAGGAAGAGAAAGGGACTACTTTTCCCCTGGATTTCTCATGCTCTATTGCGCCTCCTCCCTCCTCATCCCTGCCATCGGCACGATCCTTTACTTCGCCAGGAGAGCCAACATGAAGGGCTCCTACAGCCTCGTGGACGCACAGAAATCCAAAGTGTAACAGATGCTTGAAATGTTCCCCCAGAGACATATTTATCGGTCCAAATCCTTCCGGCCACTCCACGAGAACAACCTGAGCGGAGGGCCCAGGCCTCCGGCAATGCGGCGGGAGCTCTTGCAAAGAACTGGCTGCGGATGCTCCTGGCTGGGGAAAGGCGCCAGAGGGAGACTTTCTGCCGGAAAAGCAGGCACTGCCATGGAGAAGAAGTGGCGACGGCAGCGGGCCCCCGACGTGTATATACAGCAACGCGATCTGTACATTTGTACAATAAAATTACGCCATGGCAAGATTGCTTGGAATAGCAGTGCCCGCCACGAGAGCTCGAAATAGTTAAAGCGTTGCCTGGACTGATGGTTCTAACATAACGCATCTCAGAAAACCTTAATGTTAATAGTGACTGGCGGGTTACCTCTGTCTCATCTTTTTGTATTTCGTTTCCTGTAACAAACTTGATTCCTATAAAGTTCATGGACAGCAGCTTCATAGTGGTAAACATGCCAGGGTTTTATGTTTCTTTACAGGCAAATGATGAACCGAGAGGGCACTGGGGTGACTTTCAGGTACGAGACTCTTGGACCTATGGGGTGATGGTTGGCTGGGTTTCTCTGGACGGTACGGACGTGGTACGGAGTCGCTGGATGACGTTGTTCGTTCGCCGCAGTCTTGTGTGACTTTCCCCATGTGGCCTAAGAGCGCAATTCCTTTGGATCCTCCTTTGTAAATGGCTAGTCTTTCTGTAGAGTAAAGCGATCATTGCTGGAATGGTGAGAGGTGTGTTTATTTATCGGCAGCTGCCTGCTTTCACCACGCTGTGGCTCTTTTTGAAGTCCCGAGTTCCAAGGAGGGAGAGTTCACACCCACGGAGATGGTAGGTGATGCTCGGATAGTGTGGGCCTTGGACCGCTTTTATCCGAACCTCCAGGGGATCCTGACAAAAATTCAGGTCTCTTGGTGCTATCTTAACCCACTGAACTGAAATACCTGGTTTTGTGTCCTTGGAATCTACAATTTAAAGAATGGAAAATATTGCATACATGAAGGCGTGAACCCAGATAAACACGCATGTGTTAAAAGGCAGTTAAAGATCACCAGGTACAAACCACTAAGACCGGAAACCCGAGCACCGACATTCCTCAGAGCCGCTACACGCCCCTCTCCGCAGTAACCAATCTAGAATCGTGAATTCACCATCGCCTTGCTTTCTTTGGAGATTTTGTGCCTATGTAAGTAGTCCTAAGTAAAGTATTATTCAGTTTTGCAGGGTTTTGAATTTTATATAAGCATAATCAAATAGTAAATTTGCCTTTGACTTTATTCTTTCAGTCATAATTAGGTTTTTGCATAATTCACCCATGTTGTTGTACGTAGCTATAGGTCATTCATTTTTATCAGTTTATAGTATTTATTACCCTATATTACAGTATAATATTAAAAGATTTTGCCACAATTTATTTATCTATTCTACTGTTGATGAATAGGATATCCAGTTTTTTCTATTATGAGCAATGCTTCTATAACCATTATTTTACATGGTCCTGGCTAATATTGACTGAAATAAAAAAAAAAACTGTTTACAAAAAGTACACACTCTATGATTTCATTTCTATATAGCTTGTGCACACACACACACACACATGCCTGGTGTTAAAGCCGGGAAAACAGGTCCCTTCTTCTGGGGCAGCAGTGCTCCGGCACTGGGATGGGGCGCCCTGGAACGTTTTAGGGTTTCTACTTTTGTTCTGTTGCTTGATCTGGGCGGGGGTCGTGTTAGTAAAATTTACATTAAAAAAGATTCTTGAAACCTGAAGGTCCCGAGAGAAGAAGGGCGTGGGGCGTATGCCCTGGGAAGAGAAGGAGGGGACCAGGCGACCTCGCCCATCCCACCCCACGTGTCGTCTGTCCTGGGGTAACAGGAAAGGTCCTTTCCGAGTCAAGAGCTGGACTCTCCACCTGTAGGTGTTCAGTGATGGTGTGGGGTCGGAAGTAGTGGACCCTCCCTCCCTAGAGACAGAGAGGTCCCCCCTCCTCGTCCTGATCTTAGTTCCAAGAACTGTCAGAGGAGAGGAGCAGGGTGAGACGGAGGGTGGACAGAGGAAGACGACCAGCAAGCCACACTCCAGCCGCAGGGGCCAGATCTTGGGGAGGAAGGGATTTGCTGCCTGGCTGTGCGGGTCTCGCACGTGGGTGTGGCTGGTGCCGGACCCGACTGTCGGTGTTTTCTGGCCGTCTGGTGTTACGGTGAGGGCGCCCCTCAAGTAGACAAGCTTTGTATTGTCTGTAAATCTGAAAACTCACTCATTCACTCGCCTGCCATCCCAGTGGGGAGGAAACGAATGGTTGACTTGGGGAGTTTCTTGAGAAGGACTTTCAGGATGTGAGTGAATTTCCATTTCTCTCAGAATAGATTCCTAGTCTCATTTTCTTAGAAATGGGTTCAAGCCCAGCTGCAGATGTTTGGTGGTACCCATTCTCAGCTGCCGGCCCATTTGTCGTGCTCCTGAGACCGGCAGGTTTGCTGTCTCCCTGCCTGAGGCTGTGGCAGTGACACTGCCACTCGTAAACAGGTCAAAAACTGTCATGACAGTCCACCCGTTATAACCATCGCCACCACCTTTCCTGCTCTGGGTAAATGATGCTGGAGAAGTGTCAAATAGAACCCAAGACCGTTTACAAATAAGGGAAAGCTGTACCCGCCCGCCAAAACTTCTCAATGAATGAATGTAGATTCAAAGAATGGCCTAACACAGAAAATACGTCTTCTTCTCCTTCTTCTCCTTCATCTGCTTTCCTTATTGAACCCTCGGAAATGACTCTTCTGCTCTGCTAATGGCAGGTTTGGGGAAAATATTCGTCCCAATGGAAGTGCCCGTTGAAGCACCGGGGAAGGTGACAGTTGGGCTCAGTCGCCTCGTGCATGAGAAAGCTTCCGTTTTCTTGCACCTAAAATGCAGCTTCTACCAGGAGCCCCTGAGTACCCTTCCCTCCTGGCTCTCCAGCACAGTGTTCTTTGAAAATGTGCATACGCCTTAGGTGATTCGCTTCCACTGATTTTAGGGGCTCTCTTTGTACTTAGCCAAACGAAGGGCTAGGAGTCTTCTTCTTTACCCCTTGCTCATCAACTTGAACAGAGCTTGAGCAACAAATTAAACATTTAATTCCAATACTAGGAAGTCGTTTCTGCAAGGATTTCTTGACAGCCATGCTCTCCTACGGAGGGGACAGGACGTGGCTGATGTCTTTTGAAATGCCTTTTATTTTAGCCGTCGTGACAGTGAACATCTCACTTCTTAATAGTAACGCGTGCAGTGGCTTTTCGGGTTTCCTTCCTGCTGAAGAACATGGTTTCTCTCAAACGAGACTAATCAGGAGCTTGCTGGAGAAGAGTTCCTGAACTGAATGGAATCAAATGTCGGGGCTCGTAGTGAAGGACAAAGCTGTTTAGAAACAGAACGTTATTGTTTTTCACTCTTTGTTCACTGGAGGGACTCTTGAAGGCATTGTGAAGCAAAAAAAAAAAAAGTTGATCCGATGATTGAAAAAGCAACTTTCAGTCTTATAAAAAAAGAATAACAAAATAAACTAATGAACAAAGGAGAAACAGACCCACAGACACCCAGAACAGACTGACAGCTGTCAGAGGGCCCAGGGGAGGGGTGGGCGCTGGGTGACAAAGGTGAAGGGGTTGAGCAACAACAACAGAGACCCCTGTGTCAACAGCTGGTGACTGCTGGGGAGGACGGGGGTGGGGGCGGGGGAAGGGGGTCCAGGGGGATGAACGGTGCTGGAAGGAGACTTGACTCGGGGTGGTGAGCACACAATACAGTGCACAGATGATGGACTGTAGAGCTGTACCCCTGAAACCTATATAATATTATTAACCAATGTCACCCCGATACATTCAATAGAAGAGAGTAAGATCACACTGACTTCCAGGAGCAAAGAGAACATAGTCAATCACTCCTATATTAAACTGTATTGGGAAGAACTTCAACTAACTTGCTCAAAGGAAGGGTTCAGTCCATGGAAAAGGGTACCCAAAATCACAGTTGTAACTAAGGATGCCACTCCTGACTCTCTTTAGTCCAACTTGCATGCAATTAAAATTCATTCCATTACCCGGACAGGGAATGATCTCCTGCCGAATACCAAAGTGGCGTTGAGCAGAGGAGGTTACACGTGCGGTGAAAACGAACCCTGTGGCTCTGGCCCGAGGCCCTGAGCAGCAGGTGGAAATTCCGAGCGCTCACGTGGGCGCTCACCTGAAGAAGCAGCACGCTTGAGCGGCTGCTGTCTAGTGGAGTGTCCTGCACGGCCTCGCCGAGGTCCGTGGACATTTCCGCATCACCATGAAACCACTCTGCTCCCACGCAGGACACCACGTGGACAAGTTCACGTCCCCTTGTGACAGCCTCACGAGGCCCTGCTTCTCCTTCTGGGTTTGAGTTCCTCTTCCTTAAGCAGCCTGGTCATTTCCCAGCTGACTCTGAATGTCACACACCGGCTACCCTCTGGCCATTCAGCGTCTTGGAAGCATTCCCCAAAGCATTGGCTGAGACTTGAATTTCGGGGAGGATTTCTCTGCTCTGCAACTATCTCCTCACCTTTCCTGGAACCTTGGTCTGCCATTCAAACGCTGTTTCCTGTTTTCAACCTCCGATCTCTACTAGCTTTTCTAAGAGTCTAATCTCGTCCATCTCGGGGAAAAAATCAAACACATTTGTTTCTCAATCCTACACTCCCTACTGGTTCCAGCCCCATCCATGTTTCTTTCCACAGCGAGATTCTAGGCGAGAGAACCACAGACTTCACTGCCTCTCCATCACTGTGCAGGAACTCCTGCCCTGCTTCCGAACCTGCTCCTACCAGAGTCAGCAACAGTCTTCTCACCGAACACGGCCGGCCCCAGGCCTCCCCCACTCGCCCGTCTGTTGTTTGTGGAGACAGAGAGAACCCAGGCGAGAGAGAAAGAATCGCCCTCTGTTTTCGATTTCAAGCCAGGCTTATCTGGACCCGTGGGGTGGCCATGGTTTTAGAAGGCAGACCACGGAGAGGAAGCAAAGTGCTTTCCCACAGCCCCACGCGCCCCTCACAAGGCAGCAGCGTGGAGACCTGGTGCACAGCAGCTGTGGGAGCAGGCGGAGGAGGCTGGATGAGCCTGTGGCACTTGGACAGAGAAGAAGTTGTTCTCGGGCCGAGAGAGGAGCCAAGAAATGGCAAGGTACTACACACAGATGTCCTTGCCACTCTCTGCTGGGGGTCGGATATTCTGGGAGGAGCACTTCGGGGGAATCGTACAAGCAGGTTTTGGGGGGCAGAGAAGCTCCCTAGAGGAGGTGCTGCTAGAGGCGTGTCATGAACATCTGGGTAAGATGTGGACAAGTCGCTGGAAGGGCGGGGACATTCGGAGTGAAAGGGACAGGGTGAGCATGCTGCGGAGGGCACAAAGGCTCTCGAGTTCTGTGTCCAGAAGAGTAGATCGGCCCATTCGGCAGGAACACGGGCCGTCGGGTGAAAGAGCAAAGTTCGCTGTGACAAAGTGCCGGAGGCCCTGAACGTGGCCGTGGGGTCTGGGCTGTGCCTGAGCCACTGAACGGGACTGATGGGGTCAGGGTGGTTCTTAGGGACGGTGATGCTTTCCGAGCGCCTGGTGTTTTCTGTCTAGGCCTGCGTCCTCCGACTATTCCCCAGGTGGTCTTCCCAGCTTCCTGCCTTGGGTGGTCAGCAGAACTGCGTTATCGAGTCCGAGGGCCACTGAGTCAGCGGGAAGGGGGAGAATCGCTTTTCTCAGGCCATGCGTGGGTGAAACAAGATATTATTTAGCGACGGAAATAACCTTTGCAAAAAAGTATTGTTTAGCAAAATGACATTTTCAAAGAATATTTTTTGCCATGAGGAAGTACTTATGCTCCACTAGTGAGATAATAAAATAACAGATGAGTAAAAGCAGAATAAACTTTGTATGTAAAGTTTGAAAGCATCATAAACATCTGAAAAAGACACATGTGTGTCTACACGAATGTATGCATGTACACATAGAGGAAAGAACGCAAAGTGTTAACATCAATGGCGGTGTGACGGGAGTTCTTACATCCTTACTTGCGCCGGTCTCTGGTCCCCAAATTTGCATGCAATACAATTAAAGTCAGAAAAGTTACTTTCTAGTGTGTGAACCTTGGCAAGTGTATCTTCAAACAGCAGCCAGGTAAAAATAGCACCCTACATGAACGTGACACTCGGAATTCTCAAAGGGCTATAAATAAATATTCGGGGCTTCGAGACCCAGACTCGGGGTCAGGTGGCAGCTTTGGCTTTCTGAGCGTCTGAATGTTTGCTCTGAAGGGAATAGAAGGAGGGGCAAGTGCTTGAACAACCTGTCAGCACTGAGCCACCTCTGGAATTTCCAAATGCGGCCTTGGGGGAGAGAAGGTGGCGGCTGCACTCTGTCACTCTGCACTCCCCCGAGGCTCAGACTCGCCGAGGTCCTGGCCATCGCTGTGCATTAAGATGCCACACCAGCCCTGGCTGGTGTAGCTCAGTGGATTGAGCGCGGGCCTGCGAACCAAAGGATCGAGGTTCGATTCCCAGTCAGGGCACGTGCCTGGGTTGCAGGCCAGTTCCCAGCATGGGACACACAAGAGGCAACCATACATTGATATTTCTCTCCCTCTCCCTCTCTCCTACCCTTCCGCTCTAAAGATAAATAAATTAAAAAATAAATTAATTAATTAAAAATAAAAGATGCCACACCACAGCGAGACATAAGGTCGAGGCCTCTGAGCCCAGCCACAGTGTCACCAGCTGTCTGGCCGAGCACCGGTGCCTCGTGTGAGTGTTGACCCGATGCCACCAGAATCATCGGCTCACTTTTGTCCAGTCTCGCACTACCTCTGTGGGAACCAAATACTTAAACCTGTCATTATTTTTCAGTTACTGTATTTCAGCAACTGGATTGACTCATTCATTTGATTTGCTCAGAAACTTTCGGCCGGGCGGCTCCGGGATGTGGTCTCCGTCTTCGACCTCGTTCAATTATTCTGCTGTCTGCCTCTCGCAGGCTCGCCGCGCTCCCACGGTTTGGGCCCTTCATGCAGCCGCGCAGCGGGCTCCTCCAGGACGGGTCTGGATGACCGAGGGCGCCCTGCTTTGCCAGACTCCCCAAACTGAGTGGGAGACCTCGGGAGCCCGTGACACAGGGTTTCACAGCTGGACCAGGAAGAGGAAGGAGGAACGTGGCTGGGAGCAGTAACAGAAGTTCTGGGGGAGGGCAAGAACGCTCTTTTTCCTGTTCCCTCGGGAAGAAAGACGATGTCCTCAGGGTCTTGGAAGAAGGACGGCACAAGCCGGCGTGTTCCCTTTTCTCGTCAACAGAAGAGGCTGGGGCGACATTAGTTCAAAGCGCAGGCGGGGGAAGGTGCTGGGACGTCCTCCGTCACGGTGGTCCCAGGGCTGCGCTAAGTCTCTCTTTCTCAGACAGGCTGGGGACAGGACACAAATCTCTGTGATGCGCCTGGCACTTTTTTAGTGGGACGGGATAAAAAGAGCTGAGAGCTAACATACACTGAGAACTCTCGCTGTCCGGGATGAAGTGCTCTGCGCAGATTACGTCACTGACCCCCATCACAGCCCCGCCGAGGGCGGTCGTCGGGCCAATGGGAAAGCTCAGCTGGAATGATTCGGTCATTTTCCCAAGGCCGGGGACAGATGGACCCACAGCTGACCACACTGTGTCTGTTTCCACACCCCACACTGTTATTCTCCACGCTATGCTGGCCTTAATTCACACACATGAGGTAGACTGCCACAGGCTCAGATGTCTTTGAAGGACAGATGGAAGTAATCTTGTAAGAGACATTTATCTTTGGTCTTCCGTTTGTTATGGGAAGGATGAAGAGCTGATGATATGGTCCAGAGAAGTTTTTGCTGTGTGTTTGTCTGAAGAACATAAGGGTCCCGGATTGCTTATGTTAGACACCCAGCCGGGTTCATCGGGCACTTCCCCGTTGCAGCTGAATTTAAAAGGAACATGTGGGTTACTATGTTTAAACAGGCCATCTGCCATCACGAGCAAATTCTTGAGGAAATTGCTCTGGACCCCAAGCACAGCACGTGTTTGATTTTAATGCGTATTTGGACTTTCTGAATTAGGAAACTTGGAAATAAAGAGGTAAAAGTGCAGCAAGAAGAATGGTAGGAAAGCAAAACAAAAATTTTAAGCAAAATGAGTGCTTCGTGGTGATCTGTCCTAGTGAGAGTAAAAGAAAGAATTACAGCTGCCCGAATAGACCCGGCCTGACCCCAAAGGGGGGCAGTGCACCAAACAAGCAGAAAAGCAGTAAGCTACGGAGTGTGCAGAGGGTCTGGCTAGCGTGCGTCTGCCTGAAATGGAGCGTTTGGCAAAGAGGAGCTCAGCACAGGTTTTTGTGTGGCAGGCTGAGTAACAACCCCCTTCCCCTCGGGGGGTCCTCGTCTTAATTCCTGGAGACTGGGAGTGTCACCTCACATGGTACAGGGTGTGACAAAGGGTCTTGAGTTGGTGGGATTCTGCTGGATGACTGAAGTGGGTCAGTCTAACCGCAGGGTCCTTATAAGAGGGGGACGGGAGGGACAGAGCCAGAGAAGGCGATGAGACAGCAGACAGAGCAGTTGAGTGAGACCCCTGGACGGCAGAGGAAGGGGCCACAGGCCCAGGCTTCTGCGGGAGCCTCCGGAAGCTGGACACAGCCGAGAAGTGGGTCCTCCCCGGGCCCCTCCCCGAGCACCTGCCCCTGCGGACGGACGCCTTCGCCAGCCTGGTAAGACCCGGCTCCCCTCCAGACCTGTGAGGTAACGCATTTCTGCTGTTTGACGCCACGTGGTTTGTAATAATTTACTACAGGAACAACACAAACCTGCCATCTGTGGCTCAGAGAATTCTCAGGACTCACAGTGGGGGAAACATCCCAACGCCCTTCAGTCATCTGACCTCTCGGCCCTGGTATCCAGGCCACCACCCGAACCCGCCGGCTCTCCCTCACTCCTGCCCCTCTCCTTCCCGCCCTGCCCCCGCTGGCCCTGGTCCCTCGCACTGGAGTGACCCCGACGGTGGTCTCCCGATCACTGCTCCGGGGAACTGGGGCGTGCCACCATGCCCACTGCCGGCCGACCACTTACAAATGTCTCCTCCCCAAACTGCTGGATCGTGCTTCCCACAGATAAAAAGCCCCGACTCCTCGCAGCGGCGCCATCTCCCCCTCCGCTTCAGCTCGTCTCCTCCCCCTACGGTCCTCCCCGCCCTCTTCAGTCCTGCTCTCTGCCTGCCCTCGCTCGCTCGGGACCCCTGCCTGCTCATCCCAGCAGCCTCTGGGGTCACGAGGAGGCGCAGCCCGTGGAGGAGAGTGTGCTGCTGCTGGGATCCTCGGGGGGGAGCTGCCATCTTTTAGGCATGTCATGAGCCAGCCTATCCCTGAAAATGGAACAGGGGAAAGAACTATGCTATTAACGAAAAAGGCAAATGGAGCGTTTCTAATTAAAAGGGGAAAGAGTTAGGAAAAGGAAACAGAAATATCTCTGTAAAATAGACAAAATCCTACAACATTTTCAGTTAAATTTGTGGACTAGGTAGGCATACACCCCACCACCGTGATGAGTTAACATTGTCTTAGAAGTTCTGGAGAACGCAGAACAGCAAGAAGATGAGACAGCTGGTTTGGGAAAGGTGAAATCGAATTATGCGCCTTAGCTGATGGTGTGAGTGGAACCCCATGTCACCCAACGCGTTTGCGTGACAACCACAGGAGCAGGCGGTAAGGATGGGACGGTTGGACACGAGATCTGGAGACAAGCATCAGTTACTTTGTTTTTAGTAATAAACGCCTAGAGATAGAAATGAAAAAAATTTTCCCTAATATTGGCAGGCTCTACAAAATAATTAGGGATAAAGTTGCAGAAATAGTTTATAAAGAAAACGATAAATCCCACTGGAAGACATGAACTGCAAAGTATACAATAAACAAAGTCAACAGAAAAACCAGACATCCAGAAATAGTCTCGGCGGTGCTAAGGTTACGCAAAGGATCAATATCAGGGACACACACAGAGTTTGTAAACTGAGAAGAGGAGCTGAGCAGCTGAACAGGACAGTGGGCAACGTGCGGAAAAATTCCCACAAAGGACAACTTCACAGAGGTGAACATCCAAAAGATCGAAAAATATGAGAACGCATGCAGACTCCGTAGGAAAGACGAGACCAATGTGGACGAGTGAGGTGGCACTCTAAACACACCAGCCCCCCAGAGGGTAAAACGAGTCACAGCACACCTAGTACCCGGCGAGAAGGGAGAGGCATGGCACCCAGCACGTGGCTGGGAGAAATGAGCGCTGCAGCCTTTTGGGAAGGAATCTGGTGACGTCTATTATTTAAAAGACAACTAAGCTCACTCTGGGCCTCGGAGGGACTTCAGGGCAGGATATTAGTGGCCGTGGTATTCATGAGGAAGGAAACCGAGCAGAAAAATGAATGTTGTCATTCATCTGTCCAGGAAGCATGTCTTCACCAAGCTTCTGCTGGCTGCTTTGTTCTGCAGCAGACACTGCACAGAGCAACACAGGATTCTTACCTTCAAGAACTCTGGCTGTGGCCGAGGAGCCAAGGCAAATGTAGTCAGAGTTCCATACCAGCACCAAAAAGAGGACCCTATCAGCAAAGGCAAGGGGGAGCGGGGGTGGGGGGTGGTGTAGTAAGCATAAAAGGCTGGGTGTGTCCCAGGGATGGGACAGGAAAATCGCATCCCAATTACAAGCAGTAAAAAATGAATGAACAAGCACTCCTGCCTGCCTAACCCCAGTCAGTGGGGGAAAGTGCCCAGTGGCATAGAACGGGGAGCTTGGTGTGGACCAAGTTAAGACGCTAAAGCTTTTAAAGCACGAACGGAGCAGTGAGAAGGAGAATTTGAAAGAAGAGGAAAGGAAGTCATCTCAGACTACACTGGCTGTTGCTTTTTCACGCAGGCTCTGATTCAGAGGAGCGCGGTAAGACGTGACGAAACCCGACGAAGTTCCTTTACTCTTCGGGGCAGGCGTGCAACCGCTAGGCTGACTCGTGAAACGAGGGTGGAATGCGCACCGGGAGAACCCAGGCACAGGTGGGGGCCTCTCCCCTGTGGCAGACGGGCACGGGGGTGCGTCTCGGTCGGCTGTGTAGGTAAAGGGATCTGTCACTAACACCGAGGAGTCAGCTACAAGGACTGAAGTCTTCCCCTGCAGGACTGTCTTGCACAGCAAGTGGATGGGAGGGGCGTGGGCGGCGGGGTTGGCGGGAGAGAAGGGGGCTCGAGCCGCGGACACCCGCAGCAAATCGGCAGGGTTCGGGGCAGCAGGTTGCAGATCTGTGCGTTGCTGCAGAGAGCCCACGGGGAGCTCGGGCCCTCGCCCATCCCACCCCCCGGATTCGGATCTGAGATGAGGCTGAGGCTGAAGCGGGAAGTAGCTGATGTATTGGTTCCAGAAAAAGTTCTTTAAAAGATCCCAATCTGCGTCATGGAGAAGGCTAGTCAAAAGTGACTATAAATAATATAAAACCCTATCCTAGTCCAAAATGGTCAGGATATAGTTGGGACATTGCTTTAAACTTCTGTCCATGGTAAAAGGGGGGGCAGTAGCTAATTAAAGGGGCAGTGACTAATTGAAGCTAATTTAGAGGAAACCAATCAGGGCTGGAGACAGTGCCCACAGGAACTGCGATGTCGAGATTAGAAGGGAGGACCTGGGGACACGAAAGCGGCCATCAGCTCTCTGAAAGGAATGGCCAAACGACAGAAGGAACACAGGGCTCTTACCTCAGGCAGAGGTTCCACGGTGAGAGACTTAGGGTTCCTTTCACACCTGAGATTCCGGGAAATCTCTATTACGGTTTTATAACGAACCAGATGAATCAGGTTCAGAATGCCCGGCTGCCCACCCTTTTGGCATCAGAGCCAAGGAACAGAGTACGGCCCAAGTGGCTGGGGCCGGTGCCAGCAGGCCTTCCTGTAGTGGAAGTTCTAAGGAGGGCATCCAGGGGACAAGCCAGAGGGTCAGTTAACAAACAGGAAAGCTGGACAAATGTCATGGTGATGACAAGACAGAACTCAAAGAAAAGAAAAGAAAAGAAGATGGCAGAAGCAACTAGAGAAGTCAAGAAGTCAGGATGCCCCAACTGGTGGGTCCAGGGTAGAAGGAAGGGAAGCAACGGGGCTAGCGGTTGGAGTGGGGTGACAGAGGGACCGGGAGAGTCGGGCCAGGACAAGGATTACTTTGGGGCAAAGCCTGCGACCTCCACTCGAAGGATGGCTCGTGCTGGGCAGAGTGGGCACTCGGTGACAGTGACAAGCTGTTATTTCAGACTGCCCGAACAGCTGGGCTGGGATCGGTATTCCAAAGCACCCAGGTATCGGGACCAGGTCACAGAGGGCCTTGAATGCCACCCTAAGGGGCACGGACGTTATTCCGCAGGCAAAATGAAACACAGAGTTACCTGAACTGGGATGAGCTTCGGGACGTTACTCACTCAGCCCTGCTCGAGGAGATGGGTGTAACTAGAGGAGGGACAGCCACCGGGTAAGGCTTCTTGCACAAGCAGGAAGGAAGGAACGATGGCCTGCAGTAAGCAGGTGGTGGTGGGCTGGGTGTGGGGGACATAAGCAACGGCCTGGAGTGGGCGTCTGGGGTCCACGGCCGATGAACGCAGAGCTGGCTGTGCAGGCAGCCAGCATGGCCCGTAGGGAGAGGTACCACGACACAGGTCCCCGATCCAGGACGGGATGGAGCAGGCCGAGGACGACCAAGTCCACCACACTCTCTACTCCCTGCAGCTGAGCTGAGGTCAAGGGCCACTCTGTAACGACTGTGACGTTTCCAGCCCTGGAAGCACAAGGCTTTTTGGTTCTTTTCCTGGCTTCCCCGTTTGAGTGCATGACAAAGAGTCCAACGGACAATTCAGCTGGAATCTGAGCTGATCAGGGTTCGCTGGCTAGAAAGGTAAGAAGAAGGAGGGAAACTCGTTCTCACAGAAGCTAAAGAGGGATTTTCAAGGAGGGAGCGATCCAGGTTCAGATGCTGCAGAGTCGTGAGTCAGAACGGAAAAAGGGCCAAGCGTTACTTAAAATTTATTTTTTATTCAAGTGTTGCCGACATGCAGTGGTGTATTAGTTTCAGGTGTGCAACACAGTGATTCACCATTTCTACACCTTATGATGCGGTCATGAGCCTAGTAACCATGCAAGTTGTTACGATATTATTGACTATATTCTCTGCTGTGCATGACACCCCCTAATTTGTTTTATAACTGGAAATCTGTACCTCTTTTCCCTTCGCCTTTCTCACCTCCCCTCTGCCAAACACCTGTTTGCTGTCTATATGTATGAGTCTGTTTTTGTGTTGTTTGTTGATTTCTTTTTTTTTTTTAGATTCCACATATAAGTGATATACAGTATTTGTCTTTCTCTGTCTGGCTTGTTTCAGTCTGTACAGTACCCTCTAGGTCCATTCACGTTGCCACAAGTGGCAAGATTTCACTCTCCCACGTGGCCGAGCAACACTCCGTGGTACACAGGTACTGCAGTTTCTCTACCCAGTCCTCCGTCAGCGGACACCGAGGCTGTTGGCAAGTCTTGGCGATTGTAAATAACGCTGCGGTGAACACGGGGGTGCCGATAGCTTTTCAAAGCAGTGTTTTGTTTTGTTTTTTTCTGATAAATATCCAGAAGGGGAATTGGTGGTTCTAGGTTTAATTTTTTGAGCAACCACCATACTGTTCTCCACAGGGAATGCCTCAGTTTGCAATCCCCCCAGTGGAGCACAAGGGTCCCCTCTTCTGCGCATCCTCGCCAGCAACTGCTGTTGTTGAGTTTCTGGTAACAGCCATTCTGGCAGGTGGGAGGTGAGCTCTCACTGTGGTTTTGATTTGCGTTTCCCTGATGACTGGTGAGGGAGAGCACCTTTTTATATGTTCACCTTTTCTTCGTCAGATACGCATACTCGCATATGTTCTCCTAGTCTGTGACATTTTTGTTTAATTATTAGTGTTTCACTGAGAGCAGAAGTTCTTAATATTCATAAATTATAGGATACATATTTTACATCATGGTTAAGGCTTTTAGAGTTTTAAGAAATCTCCATATACTTGAAAGTTATAAAGGAGCTTTTCTGTTCTTTCTAGAGGCTTTATACTTCTAGGTTTTTAGTTTAGTCCCATCCTCCTTTCAAATTAACAATTATGTAACCCATGACATGGCAGTTGAGACCATTTTTTTTCTCCAAACAAATATCCTGTGGGCACAGCGACATTGCTGACTTCCCTTTCTCCAGTAACTTATCTTGATGTCTTGTCAAAAATTAGCTGACTCTTTAAACTGTGTATGTTTTATTTTTAGTCACTCTATACAGTTCCACCAATCTATTGATCTATATTTTTGTCAATCCCCATGGCTTGATTACTGTAGCTTTTTAATAATTTCATTAGTTTGGAGTCAATTAGTGTAAGAACTGGAATTTTATTCTTCCTTTTAAAGATGATATTTCAGGTCCTTTGCATTCTTACATGAATTTTAATTTAGATTGTCAGTATCTATGCAAAACAAAAAGGCTGGAACAGATTTTAAGTGGGAGTGCCTTGGATCTCTACGCCCAGAGGGCTGACATGGGGACAATACCGAGTCTCCCAATTCATGGGGCCAATCAGATCCAGCAACATATAATAGCAAATTTATTGCTGCTTCTCTGTTTGGTTCTGTTAGTTTTTGCTCCATGTAGTTTTAAACTCTGTTATTAGAAAACTACACATTCAGGGTCATTAGCTCTTGATAAACTGACCCTTCTATCATTATGAAGTAACTTCATGTCTGATGACATTCTTTGTCCTGAAGACCCCTTTCTTTGACATTAGTAGCAGACTGGTATCTATATCGTTCTTGCTGTTTTTACTGAGTATTTTCTAGCCTTTTTTTTAACCTGTCTGTGTCTTTATAAACTGCATCCCTTTTAAACTGTGAATAGTTGGATCTTACTTTTTAAAAAAAAATCTAGTCTTCAGTCTCTGCTTTTTAATGATATTAGCTCATTTAAGTTGATATAGTTATTGCTATGATCTGGTTTGAAATCTAGCATCTTGCTCTTTGTTTTCTAATTCCTTTGTTTTAGGGTTTTTTTCCCCCTTTGTCTTCTCTTCTGTTGAGTATTGTTTAGCATTTCATTCTCTCTCTCCATGTCTTTACCTCTTTGTATTGTTATAGTTGGTGCTTTCTCTAGCTGTATAACATGCATCTCTAACTGGCTATAATCTACCTAGAATTAACAGCACACTCGTAGACATAACGTAAGAAGCTAACAACAGCACGATTTCACTTGCGTCTCTTCCTGCTTCTTGTGCCACTGTCGTCCATTTTACTTCTGCATGTGCTTTAAACCCAGATACATATTTATTATTCTTGGTGTAGTCAATTACCTTTTAAAGAAATTAAGAAAAGAAGACAGGCCCTTGCATTAACCCACATATTTCATTTCCTTCCTTCCTTTCAATCAAGATTTCCAGTTTATATCATTTCCTTTCAGGTTGAAAAGCTTCCTTTGACATTTCTTGTAAAGCAGAGCTGCTGACAACATATTTGCTGTTTTTGATGATCTAAAAAATGTACTTGCTTTTATTTTTTATTATTTTTTAATAGTTTAAAATTTTTATTTTTAATATATATTTTAAAAATTCTTATTAGGTAAGAATATATGTGATGCAATTTGCCATCCTAATCCTTTTAGGCGGACAGTGCGGTGGTGTTAATGACATTGACCGCGTGCGGCCACCACGCCTGTTTGAAAAGGTTTCCTCAGCCCCAAAACTCTGCTGTTAACGACCATGTAGTGACTTCCGGTGCACCCTTCTCCCAGCCCCGGGGAACTTCTCATCTACTTCCTGTCCCTGTGCACTTGCCTACTACAAACATTTCCTATAAGTGGCACCGTACAATATTTGTCCTTTTTGTCTAGCTTATTTCATGTAATGTAAGGTTCATCCATTTTATAGCATGTACCGGAGTTTCATTTCTCTTTGTGGCTGAATAATATTCCATTGTATGTTTATAATCACACTTCATTTGTCCATTCATCTATTGATAAACACTTGGGCTGTTCTCACTTTTTGGCTAGTATGAATAACGATACAATTAATATTGGCATACAAATATCTATTCGAGTCACTGTTTTCAGTTCCTTGAGGTATAGTGCTGAGAATTTTTGGGTCAGTGTAGATTTAGCTTTCTGAGGAAAGGCCAGGCTATTTTCCATTCCCACCGGCCATGTACAAGAATTCCAGTGAATCCACATTCACATCCACGCTGGTTATTTTCCTTAAAAAAAAAAAAAAAAACCAGTTGCAGTCATGCAAGTAGGTACGACACGCTACCCACTGTGGTTTGGACTTGCGTCTCCCCAGTGGCTAACGACTGTGAGCACCTTTTCACGTGCTTACTGGCTACTCGAACACCCTCTTTGGGTACATCTTCCAAAGGGCTTTGTTTATTTTATCATTGGATTGTTTGTCTTTTTTGTTGACTTGTAGGGAGCTTTAAAAATTTATCCTGGATATTAATCTCTATTACATAGACGATTGGAGAATTTTCCCCTCCTTCCATAGTTGTCTTTTCACTTTCTTATCTCTCTTGATAAACAGAAGTTTTTTATTGTGATGTTTTCCTTTGGTCATTTGTGTCTTTTGGTGTTACAGCTAAGAATCCACCGTCAAATCTAAGTTCGTAAAGACGTACTTCTATGTTTTCTCCTGAGAGTTTGATAGTTTTAGCTCATGTTCACTGACCTGCTGGTGGAAGGCAGGGGTGACTTCATCCTTTTGCATATGGTAATTCAGTTGTCTCAGCACCAGTGGTTGAAGAGCCTATTGTTTCTCCATTGAACGGACTTCACACCCTCGTGAAAAATCAATTGACCACAGACAGATTGGTGTTTTTCTGGACCCTCAATTGTATTCCATTGGCCTATTAGTCTACTCCTATGCCAGTACTATTCTGTAGCTCTGCAGTAAGTTTTGAAGTTGGAAAGTGCAAAGCATCTGACTCAATTATTTTTAAGACTATTTTGGCGATTCAGGGACCCTTGCAGTTCCACGTGAACTTGAAAATCAGCTTTTCCATTTCTGCAAAAACTGCTGTTAAAATTTTGATGGGGATTGTGCTAAAACTGTTGTTTTCATTTTTGATATTCAGGATAATTTCCTCAATGTAGAATTCTTAGTTGGCAGTTTCTTTCCCCTTTGGCACTTTAAAGATGTCATTCAATTGTCTTCCAGCTTTCAACGTCTTGACCAATTTTCTTGTTGTTGTTCACCTACATTTAACACGTGTTTTAGTCTCCTGGCTACGATTAAGCTTGTTCTGTTTTTAATCTCTAGTTTTTAGCAGCTTGGTTATAGCATATTTAGGTGTAGTTTTTTGTTTGTTTGTTTTATTCTACTTGGGGTTTGCAAAGATTCTTTGATGTGTGGGTTACCCTGTTTGAGCAAATTTGGCGTTTTTTCAGCAAATACTTCTTCGCACCTTGCCTGCCCCGGACCCTCCCTTCGGTCCTCCCGAATCTCCCATTGCACGCACTTCATTACTTGTTCCTTCTGACAAGTCACTTAGGAACCTTGTTCTTTTCATTTCCATCTTGTCCTCTCTGTCAGCTCCAGCGTACCTGGCTGCCATAGTCCTGTCTTCGGTTGTATTCAATCTACTGTTAATCCTGTCCAAATGTCTCATTTTACATGTAGTACTATTTACTTCCAGGAGTTCCCTGTCCTCTTCTACGGGGTTTCTGAATCTCTCCTGAAATTACCCATTTCTACATCCTCTTCACCTACCTTTTTCCATGGACTCTAAACATATTTATTACAGTTAATTTAAACAGCTTTTCTACTGATTCCAGCATCTGAATCATTTCCATTGAGTGAGTTTTCTCTTTCTTGATGTTTTGGCGCATCTATTGATTTGCTTGCTCATTGGACGTTGTGGACAATACAACGTAAAGATTCCGGGTTCTGCTCTCTTCCTCTGAAGAATGTTTTGTTTTTTTCTACCAGGTAGTTAACTGCCTGAAGTCACAGAGGACTGATTGTCCACCCTTTCGGAGGGAGACTGTGTCCGTGTTGCCTATGGTTGTAGAGTGAGCCCCTTTGTCCTGAAAGGTAGTCCTCTTCTGAAGGTGCGGGCTCTCTGAGCTTTCCATGGACACCCAAAGTGGTTACCAGTGTCTTTTAAACGAGTGGAACTTGGCCTCCAAATGCTCCTTAGAAGTGTAACAATGAAAATCTCTCTTCAGCTCTCTCAGCCTTCTTGCTATTGTTAGAACATTGCTCATGTGTGTGCGGTCAGCATTTAGCCAATGTTCCGAGTTACTATAAGTGGGTTTTGGGGCTCCCCATCTGTGCTGCCTTTGTTTCTGGCATTTCCCCTTGATTATTTCCTTTCTTCAGCTTTATTGAGGTACAATAAACAAACCAAAAGTGAGGATATTTAAAGTGCCCCACATGATGTACATACACACTGTGACGTGGCCACCACACCGTGACCAATCAGGGTGTCCATTACCTCCCAGGCACCTCCTGGGCGTGTGTGCGGTGACAGTAGGGAAGGTCTACGCTCTCGGCCGATTTCAGGTACACAGGCACTTTTCCTTCTAAACTGCTATAAGCCAACAACTAGACCAGGAACAGAACCACGGAAATGGAGATCACATGGAGGGTTAGCAACAGGGGCGGGGGAGGAGGAGAGAGGGGGAAAGGTAAAGAGAATAAGTAGCATAGATGATGGGTAGAAAATAGACAGGGGGAGGGCAAGAATAGTGTGGGAAATGTAGAAGCTAAAGAACTTACAACACATGGACATGAACTAAAGGGGGGAATGTGGGTGGGAGGGGGTGTGCAGGGTGGGGGAGGGAATGATGGGGGAGAAATGGGACAACTGTAATAGCATAATCAATAAAATATATTAAAAAAAAATAAACTGCTAAAGAGTACTGGGAAACGGCTCGGGGAACCGACCCATATAGCCTAAGAAAGGACTATGCACATTCTCTTTTGTTTTCCGTGGAGAATTTTCAAGTAGAACTAAATCGAAGTGGAACTTCTGTGAACTTCTTGTTTGGCTCTTTGCCCTTTGGATGAAAGGATGTAGGGATGTTTTTGCTTCCCCAGTTCGTACTGAACTTCTTGTTTCAGAAATGCTGAATTCATCCTGAAGTCTGCCCACTGAGCATTCCTAGATTAACTGCCTAACCAGGGGATTTATTGCAAGACCGGTGGATGTTGTTAAATGGGGCTTATCCCTCCGTGTGAAAGCTTCCCGTGGGAATCAGTTTATCTAAATCGGAATCACTACACAGCCCCATCTTAAGGGACGTGTTCTACTTTATTTATATAGTTTCGAATTTAACTTATAATTTTAAAACTTCCTCAGGGTGTGAAGTACTTTTTAGCTACGTACTTCTTAATATATACATCAGTGTTCATTAACATTATACAGCCACACACCAGATTTTTTTAATAATGGGGTGATATTGTTCTAAATGTAGGTGCCTAATTCACTATAACTTTGGGGGTAGTAACATTGTCTTATAAGTAAACTTTAAAGTAAGATGGATGGACATGCTTTTTTTCACGTGGGTAGTTGGACCCACAAGTTATCGCTCCCGGGTTTTCAGAAGGCCTGCAGGTCCTGGCAGTGTGCTGTAGTCTCAGGCCGCTGAGGTCTCAGGCCGCAAGCCCACGTGTCGAGAGCCTGGCTGGGCGGTCAGCAGGCCCGAGGATCAGACCCCGATTTCACCTTTTCCCCCGTGCCGCTGGTGTTTTGTCTAGGCCCAGCCTGTCAACTCTGGTCATGGTTTTTCAACACAAACAATTTTATTTCTGATGAGAGTGATGCATGCCATTGTGGAAATTTTTGGATGAAAACCAACCAACCAACCAAACAGACAGTGGATGGAGAATGGATTACACCATCAACCCCCAAATAGCTAGAATTAGCCACTGTTTACTTAAGAAGTACCAATCAATACACCTTTATGTTGATGTCCAGACAATTATTTTATGTCGGATGCTCACTAAGCACATCACATGGCCTTTCCTATGTTAGAAAAAAGTGGTTCCATAAACATTTTTAAGGGTTCCATGGTGTGCCTGGCGTGTAGGCACCGCGATATAGCTGTCGGCCCCGACGTTTGACACTTAGATTGTTTCTAATTTAGACATTCTCATCGATATTGAAATAAATATTTTGTGCATAAATTATTTGGCAATGGCTATTATTATTTATTCAGAGGAGATTAATAAATTAGAAGTACTAGGAGCCAGTGTCTTGATACATATCGCCAAACTGTTTTTCCGACTTGCTCTGCTGACTTGTGACTCTATCAGGACGGGAGGCGAGGGCCCCTCACACCAGCGTCACTGTCACCGAAACGCGCAGGGAGCGTGTTTCTGGTGGATGTCACAGACGACACAGTGTCTCACTGCCACTTTATTGTGATTATGTATTTATGGAGTTAAACGTTTCGATTTTACTATTTATTTTCCTTTCTAAACGGAATCGGTCTTTTGCCTATTTAGCTGTTACAGATGTTTTGATTATGAATTTTATAAGAGCTCTTTTTGTCAAGGACATTAACCCTTCCACAGTTTTCTACAAACATATCTCCCGACAGCGTTCGGAACGTGTGCAGTATCACTCCCCTTAGTAAACACAGAGCACCATACGCCAGCGAGTGTAATGTTACTGGAAGAGCAGAACTGGTTTTCGCTACTGTCAAATGGAAACCTCTTAATTAAGGGTTTAACCGTGTTACAAGCCAGATTAATTTTAAACTGGCGAGCTAAAGCTACCGCCAACCCTTTCTTTTCCCACATGGGTCTGAGGAGCCCAGTTCGAGAGAGTTTGAGAGTGAGAGGACGCAACCAACTCTGTTCTGCGAAGTAACGTGAGATACTGATTCCAAAGTGAAGTGTGCGCGGCACAGTGGGAGGCCGCACCACCTCCGTACAGTCTCAAACCCCCGAATGGCCCCGGCAACATGGCCTCTGAGAACCGGTATTTGACTTTGAACCTGTGCGAGCCTCCTCGGGAGAAGTCTTGTCGAGTGCCTGAGCTGCACCCAGAAAGCAGGAACTCAGGGCACGCAGCTCAAACCGCTTGTCACCCAGAGCTAAGTAAGGGACGCGGCCGACCTCGAGTCAGCACCAGGACCTGCGAAAAGTCTGTTGCCATGCCACGCTCTGCCGTGACCTCCCGTGTCCCCAGCCCCCCGTGTCATGGCAAGATTTCTCAGACACCCCGGGTTTGGGGCCCGACGTTCTCCTGCCACAGCGACGACCCTCCTGTCCCCTTATCTCCCTCTCCCAGAGTTCCCTCTCCTTTTTTCTTTTTTAATTTGGGTTTCTCTCTTCCCCTCCCTTCTGACCCTCCACCGCCAAGTCATTTTCCTCTTCCTCATTTTCTCCCCTCGCCTTGTTTTTATTCTGGT
Organism: Glossophaga mutica; assembly: GCA_039655065.1. Classification (NCBI taxonomy): domain Eukaryota; kingdom Metazoa; phylum Chordata; class Mammalia; order Chiroptera; family Phyllostomidae; genus Glossophaga; species Glossophaga mutica. The sequence goes on from CM077316.1 coordinate 4,150,158, forward strand.
TCCTACCCACCAGTCCCCATCCCTATCACCTTCGCTCTTTTTAGATAACCCCCCTCCTCCCATATCCACAGTATATTGCCAGTGATCATATTGCTGAGTTATCACTAGGACCAAACGTCCTTGGATACTGTGGGGCTGTGGCTCTGCTGTCCGGCACGTTTCACCCCCAAAGACGGGCCCGCTGGCCCCCTGTTAGCTGGAGAGCGACCCCCACGCCCATGCCCACGAGCAGCACAGACTCGCTCCACGCGTCAGCGGAAAGAGCTGAGCTGCTTTCAGATTTACGAAAACTCTGGTCTTGAGAAGTAAGCCTGATCACCCCTTGGGGACTGACGGCCCTAGCAGGCGATTGGTTTTGTTCTGCCTGGTGCTATGCAAAGCAGAGTCCCGCTTGGTAATTATCGAATCCACACAGGTTGGGCCTAAATGTACAGATCAAGGCTTCACTAAATGAATCAAAACCGTCGTGGGGAAAAATTTGACTTTGTCCCTGAAACCCGAATAAAACTCTGCCTTCTTACCCGTCCCTTTAATTTCACGTGTCCCTGAGTGGCTGGAGCGGGGTGGCTGCTGCCACCTCACGTGGGTCTCGCCCTGACCAGTGACCCCGAGTCCCCACCACTAGCCTTTCTGTGACCGGAACGGCTCCCTCACTGGTGTCGCTTGTCCTGCCCTCGGGGCTCTTGTCTTAATCCCATTAAGGAGGCACTTTCACGCCCGTGAGAAAGACACCTCAAGAAAAGACCACTTACATTCACAGGCAGACCGTTACAAAGAAGCATCACGTATTCAGCACATATTCAGCACGTAAGCACCTACTGTGTGCCGGTTAGTTTTGGGCGCCGGAGGTAAAAGCAACGCAGAGGCGGTCCCTGCCCCCGTGGAGTGCGTGTTCTGGTGGAAGGCAGCCACGGACAAGCAAACACATTAAGGAGACAATTTCCAGTGGCGGCCAGTATACGAAACGTAGCTCGCGTGTCGTCATTTCAGGTAGGGGTAAGTCTAGGAAAGAAGCAAAAGCAAAGTGATGGGAGAGAGTTCGGAGGTGGGGAGATGGGGCGGAGGGCGGGCCGGGTGCCGAAGATCAGAGACAGACCTCAGGCCCCGCAGCGACGGTGACCTGGGAGCCGGCAGGGCCCGGGCGGAGCGCAGGCTCCGTGAGGAGCTCGGGCAGCCACGTTCTGAGCAGAGGAAATAGCCGGCACGGAGACCCTGCGGTGGGCGTGAGTTTGACAAGTCGAGGAGTTTCAGGGGAGTGTGGGGGGGCCAGGGAGCAGGGCGCCATGGGTGGGAGAAGCTGGCGAGGTGGGGGGACAGCAGCGCTTGTAGATCCCGGGGGGCCCAGCGAGGACGTGGGGCTGGTTCTACCTGCCTTGGGAGAGTTCTCCGTCCACAGAAGACTAGGCTCCCGGCGGTGAGTAGCGTAATCTGTGTTTCTTTTAAGGAGCAATCTCCTACAGTCTGTGGCTGTTGCTGATTTTTTTAACCTTTTTTCAATCGTGAATTTTAACACACATAGGAAAAGCTACAGAAGACGCATCTAAAGGTTTTGGTAAATAGTTACAAAGCACAGGCATCCGCCACCCAGGGAAGAGCTCCGGCCTGGCCGGCCGCCAGCGCCGCCCGCACGCGGACCTTCCAGGGCTCAGGAGGAGCCAGCGCCCCGACATCCGGAGGGTTCACTTCCCTGGTCCTCTGTACAGTGTGACCTCTCAGCAATTCAACCCCATACGGTGTAGTTTGATGTTGCCTGTAATTACATTGCATATAAATATCATTTGACCTCCGCGTTAAATGGTTGATAGAAACTTCCTCGCAGAAGTTCTCTTTCCCAATAAATACACAAAGAGAAAAATAGTTTTAAAAATAGCCATTTTTCCCACCCACAGCAATCAAATAAGGGCATAGCCTAAGGTGACACGTTTCAACAGATGACAACCAGGGGACAGAAAGATGAGATTCTTCAGCGAAACACAAAGACAGGGCACGTCCCTGCGCCTCAGCTCCCCGCCTCCCCCAGAAGCCTGTCGGGGGCAGACGAACTTCCCAGAATGCTTCTGAATGTCTCCGAAAGCGTGGAGAGAGGAACACAGTGGCATAGCCTCGCTCTTCCCGTCTTTTAGTTAAAGGAGCAGTAGAAGGTGAAACGGGAGAGCGAGCGCCAGGCGGCCTGGCGCATCCAGGCGCGTCCAGGCGCGTCCCAGCCCCGTCCCAGCCCCGAGGACGCAGGCGGGCTGATGGGAGACAGCGGTGCTCGGTGCTCGGTTCACCCCCTCGCCAGTGATCCGTTTGGGCCTCTGCTGTGGGCCCAACCGATGAGAGTCCAGGGCAGGCATTTCAGGAGCAAGTAGTTACCTAAGTGATGGGAGGGCCACGGAGCCACAGAGGGAGGTGAGAGCTCCCAGAGGTCATGGCCAGCAGGAAGCCTCATGGCCCCCATGCCGGGCGGGGAGGGAGGGAGGGAGATGCCGCCAGCCCTGGGGAGGCTTGCCCACAGGGAGGGAAGCACCGGGCCTCCCCCTCTCCTGCCCCCCAATCCCCCGCCAGGGCCTCTGAGGTCAAGGCCAATGTCTCTCTGTCGCACCAAACGAGGGGTATGAGGAAGAGAGGGGAGCCGAGGGTGACCCCCACGCCCGGGCCTCCGACGGTGAGGAAGCGCCGCTTTCCGAGAGGGGGACCACGGAGGAAGCGACCCTTTGATGCGCCCGTCCCTGAGGAGCCTGAGGCCTGCTGCTCGTCTGCGGGAAGCCCTCGGTGGGCTCTCCCCTATCCAGTCCCGCCAGCAGACCCCCTGGACCGAGGAGGAAGGGGAGGGCAGGGGGTAAGAGAAGAGGAAGAGCGGGGAGCCGGAGGAAAAGCGGGAGAGATTGGAGCGATCGGAGCGACCGGAGCGACCGCACTGGAAAGGAGGGGGACTTCGCAGCAGTCCCTTGAGCGGACAAATGACCAGACACCGATTCAGCTTGTCTCCGAACACAGTTGCACTCCACACACCTGACAGTTGGGGGTTCGGGAGGAAGGGACACAGAAAGAACGGATGTCACCTGTCACCCAGACTGCATGGGGGTGCGGAGACCGGAATCAAGCTCATCCGAATTCCTCCCCTTCCCCCCCTGAGACAATGTGTGGGGTGTAAAGTCTCCCACAATGCAATTTCCAATGATGGGTTTATGGAGATTAGCCCGGGGTTGGGGTTTAACAAGATGGTCCGGGGGGCTCCCCCGGGGTGGAATCCAGGACAGAAAAAGCCATTCTGGGCACCCAGGCTGAGCCAAGGAATCGGACACACAGGTGGGCAAAACGCCTCTCCAAGACACACCGGTCCCTGGGAATGGTGCAACCTCGTTCCACGGACTAAAGGTGACGGGTTTCCCCAAGCAATCGAGTCCCCACGGACCTCTGCTGTCACAGGGACGGCCTCCCGAGGGTGGTCCGAGGCTGTCACACTGCTCAGCCTCTGGTCTCCAGGCCTCGCCCAGGACGACCCGAAAGGCCGAGGGTGCCCGTTGTGGACCACCTGTCTGTCAGATGCCCGGCAGGAACTGCGAGGGGACCAGTTTCCACCACTTGAGCCAACACAGCATTTCCAGGGGGCGCAGTCGCCTCCTGTGCACTGACGGGCGAGAATGGGCTTTTACGAGCAGCCCTGGGCTCAGTCGGGAGGAATTCTGTCCTTCCAGGCACAGGTGGACGCGATGGTTTGAGGAGCTCTCCCGGGCTTCAAGGGCAGAATGACGGAAAAGGAGGAGGAGAAGACGAAAGGGCGGTGGGGGGCAGGGAGGAAAAGCTCGACACCATTTTGGGTTCACGCCCCAGATTAAAGCTACAGACATGGAAATCTGGGAAACTAGAGTCCAAATTCTCACAGTCTAGTCCCTTCAGACCCATAACAGAGGCGTGCTGATTCCCCATTGGCTACTACTTTACTCTTAACACGAAAGTTGTCTCCGCAGTGATGGCTTCGCTAACCCAAACTAAGTAGTGGGACCTGATAGGAATTTTTTATTAGACAGCAAAAGACACTCACCATGCCTTCCATCTTTTTCTACTACATATAACAAAACTTAAAAGTGCCAAATCTCATCTTCTCCTGATTCTGCTTAGCAAGGAACTCGAGCTGCAATTCCATGCAACTATGTTTTGCAACATTAAAATGCTGATGAGTCTGCACAGCTTGGAGGGAAATTTTTATAAGCTGAACTGATTGAATGACCTCCAAATCCTGCCTGCTCTCTGAGGCTGTGTGTGTGGGAACGAAGAGCCGTAAACACGAAGTCGACCACATGGCTGTGAGCACTGCAACAGTAAGACCCTTCCCCCAAGTACCCCGGCCACGTGAGCAGGGAGTAGGGTCAGCTATCTGGCCTGAAGGCTTCACTGGGGAAGTTAAGGCAGACTGTTGACTCCGAACTGCTACAGCACAATGAGTCAGCTCGTATGTTCTTTGCTGCTGGAATACGAGTGTACCTATAAACTGACTTGTCTATGGGGAAGGCTTCCAGATGACTGATAAGTGAGCCTTCCCCTCGGGGAAGGCAGGGATGCATTATCGAAATTGGCAATCACTGGGGGAAATATTGACAATCGTAGGTTCTGGAAAGAGCAGCTTGGAGTTTATCTCATACCGCAACTGCGGCTGAGCTGTCGGGGGAGAAGCTTCCTGTGCAGGGTGGGGGTTTAATTGGGTCTTTATGGATGGGAAAAGGGTGATAAATGGGAGAAGAATTTTCCAGGAACACATCCAAAGTAAACTACTGGAGATGTGTGTGAGTCTCCCATTCTTGCTGTCCATTTCTTCCTCTGGGTAGAGGATGTGTTGATGTAAACAAATGTTCATGAGCCATGAGCAAAGGGTTCCGTTAACCTACAGCCATGCTGCTTGGCCATCCAAATCCTGCAGGAGGACGGTCGGCCTGTCTCGATGTGCTCGGCCTCGGGACACTTCACACAGTGTGGAGGGCCTGTGCCCAGGGCCGTGGTGACAGGAAGACAAATGGCAGCGGCGGCAGCTCACGGAGCTCGAATTCCTCAGTCATCCGAGGGGCGGCAGAGCACCTTCGACAGTTGCTCTGGAGACAAGTGGGGGGTGACAGATGCCTGAAATAGCATGCGGCTTCCCTAGGTGTGTGTGTGTGTGTCAAAGGTCTGCTCATTTCCATGGATCTCGTCTAGAATTCAGCTACCGGCGGCGCCAGTTGTTGTGATGGGACCACTGTGTCTGTCTCTTACGATCAAAACCTTGACTTGGACTGGAAATCTGTATTTTGAGGGGGGAAAAACTTCTCCTTTTATTCAGTCAACATTTTTGAGCACGTACTGTGTACCAAGCACTATCCAAGTCACAGGAAGTACAGGGCGCATGAGCTGTAATAGGCTCTGCTCCCGATTTAGTAGCAAAGAGAGACCTAGGAAGAGATGAGCTTTATACAATGGCATTCGTGCTATCGATGGGAATGAGGTGCTTTGAGGTCCCCTGAAGAAACTGGTGGGCTTTGCTGGGGGCAGCTGGCAAAGGCTGCACCAGAGAGCTGACTCTTGAGCTTGTTTTGGAAAATAAGTCTGAGTTTGCTCGTACAGGGAGAAGTCACAGGGTCGGCGTTCCAGCCGGGTTCCCAGCCTGAGACCTGAAGAGCCACAAGATACCCTCGTGTCCAGTGATGAAGCTACCAGGCGGCCACTGAGAGGGGAATGGGGGCAGGAAGGAGATTTGGGATGAAGTGTCAGAGACAGAGGATCAAGAAGAAAGCTAGGACTGGATTTCAGTGTCTAGCGTGTTAGGCTACAACACTTGATCATTGCCCCCCGGGGGGAGCAGGAAGCCAACAAATAGTTTGAAGGATGACAGAAACAGGACTAGATGTATGCTGTAGGATTATCTCGGAGAAGACAAATTGCTGTGACACTGACGGCGTGGCCACTGCGAGGCTGAGGCTAAGCCGATGGTGGCGAGAATGGAGACGGCAGAGACCCAGAGGTGCTGGTGGAGGGCGGGGTGGGGCGATGCATTTGCGGGAAGAGATGGACTTGGGAAACTCACTCCGGGAAACCCAGCTGGAGGCACTACTGTGCGTAAACAAAGGAAAAAGGTGGTGCCCGCATCGGGACACACTCTTCCGTCTTCAGACCCCGCAGCTCTATTCCAGATACAGTTTCCCGGTGTCTGAGCGTCTCCCGTTGCCTGGGGACATTGCGCAGGCCCAGCCCAGTTAGGAGGAACAATCCCTGCGGGGTGAGGAAGTGATGCCGTCCTACCACCAAAAAGTGCCCTCCTAGGCCCGCATTCCCAGGCTCAGGTGCGAGCCGAGTCGAGGGAGGGAGAGGCGGAAAGATGCTGAATTCAGAGAGGCTCCCGAGCGGGGGCAAGTGCCCGGGAGCGGGATGAAGACGCAGGTCCTTCTGCGTGTCACCGCTGTCGCTACGTGTCACTAGGCCCGGAACAGGTGGGCAGCGGCGAGCGTCTCGGAGGGACGGGTATTTATCAGAGGAGCTTACTGGCTGTGTTTACTCAGCTCTGCCAGCGGTTTTCTCGGCCTCCTATCAGGAAACGTCTGTTAGTCCTCTTCCCCGCAGATGCTAAATTCCTAGTGAGCTTAACCCCGCCAAAGCACCCACCACACTGCTGAGCCAGTCCAGGTTTGAGAGCAGAGCTCGGCAGGGGCCCCGTCTCTGTCACTGATGGGTGTGTGTCTTCGGGACACGCTCTGGTACTCTCGGAGCCTCAGCTCCCTCCTCCAGGGCTTGCTGTGGTAGACCAGTAAGTCGGGGCACACGGAGCCCCTTCCACAATGCTTTGCACGTAGCAGTACGTCGTCACGGCCACCTGTTGGCGGAGATGGCGATGTCCGGCCTGTAAGGGTCAGGGATTCACTGGGAAAATGTACTTAGGTCCATGGCACAATATGCTTAGAGAAAGAAGTGGGTTTTCTCCACCCATGAGCTTGACTGAGCCTAAAGCTGCATCTTACACGATGCTTGTCTCCACCACTGTGCTGAGTGTGACGAGTGGAATTAAATTTAGAAATTGCAAGGACATATTTTAACCACACCATTGGGAGGCCTCTCCAGGTTATCTGGTGCTTGGCATACCGGGAAGCTATCTGAGCGGTGTGCTGTCGAGCGCACTCTCAGCGCTCACACACGCCCTTGTCGAAGGAATCTGGCTGCGAGTTCCAGCCAAGCAGCGCTTGCGAAACTGCAGGCGAGATGTCCAGCAGCCTGCGTGGTCAGATCCGCCCTGCCCCCAGGGCCTTTTCCTCCTTCAGTGGCACCCAACTGGCAACTCACAACTCCACTCCGTCTTGAGGACGGACAGCAGAGAAGGGCGGTCAGAGCGACCTGGAGGAACGATCAACCCCAAGAGCTCAGGGTCTGAAAAACAACACACGTTTACTCCTTGAATGTAGCAGAATCGGGGGTGGGCAGGGGACTCCGTTTATCCCGGTTGCTCAGATAACACAGCTATTATTACCTTTCTCTTGGCATCCTTGGGAAAGAGGAGCCTGTGGGGTCTCACCATGAGCTCGATATGCTCTAACCCAGAAGGGACACGCATCATTTCACTCATAACTCACTGGTCGAAACGATTCCCTTCCTTGCAATAAACGAACTTGACCGTGGGAGCCTCGCATGAGTCCGGAACGGGGTGGAAACAGGAATATTTGGCAAAGAGCACCAAGGACTCCTACTGCTGTTGAGCCTGACACAGGATTGATTGCCTTGGGATGAAGAAGTAAGCTTGGCCACTTACGAGACCCTTTCTTAAACTGGTTTGCAGGCTCCTGTGTCTTTTACACACAGACCTTTGAAGGACTCTGAGTATAAGGTGAAGACGAGGGAGCCCTGCCTGGGACGACAGCCCAGGGTTATTCAGCCGCGTTCTCCAACCTCCACAAACGGGGACACGGTGCAGAGAGCTGACAGCATCTCCCCCAGGGGCGAATCTGCAGGCGACCAGCCTGAAAACAAAAACGCCGTCTGCTGCGCAGTCACCGAAAACCGTGCGCAAAGAAAAACCTCTCTCATTCTCCACAGTTCGCACGGCTCTTCCTGGTCCTAAACATTAACCCTGTGACTACCAGGACGCTTCCAAGGAGCGCTTCTTAGAACTCCCGAACAGCCACAGGGAGGCAGAGAGCGTGTGCTGGACCCAGAGCTGAAGGTGTGAGCAGAGCCAGGGGGACCTGGCATGTCACGAGGAAGAGGACGGCGCCTTCTTAACCGTCACTGGAGAACTAGGGCACGCAGAAGACGAGGCTTTGGTGTTTGCAGCTCAGCTACGGGAAGACAGCTGAGCTTGGCACGGGCTGGTGTTCAGTGGGCTGGGCATCGCTCCCGGTTCGATTCCCGGTCAGGGCGCACGCCTGGGTGGCGAGTTTGGTCCCTGGTCGGGGCACGTGCGAGAGGCACCTGATTGATCTTTCTCCTTCTCTTTGTCGCTCTCTTCCCCTCTCCCTAAAACCAATAAGCGTGTCCTCAGCTGAGGATAAAAAAAGAAAAAGCAATCCAACCTGCTGCACCGCACTGGCTGAGGCTCAGAGCGACAGGCAGCACACAGAAGGCCCGCAGCCCTGACACACAGACGTGCTAAAAATAAAACACGCCTTCTCCAAATGAAGCTTTAAAAAGGTCAATGACTCCAACTCTGCTCCCAGTACAGCTCAGATCTAATCAGAATGAGCTGGTCACGCCGAGGTCGGGTTGATGACTGATTTCAGCTCGGAAGAGTTTCCATTTTAGTGAGCAAGACTCAGCCACAGTTTAGTGGGTGGAGAACATCAGGCTAGAAATTAATTTTTCATTGGGGAGATTAAAATAAACGCCTCTAACATCTGACTATCAAATGGAACTCGAGCCACGTGCAAACCCAGCCCGAGGGCTGGGCCCTGTGACGGGCTCCGAAGGAGACTCCGAGGCCTGCTAGTGCGGGCTGCTGCTCCCAAGAGGCTTGTCGGTCTCCTCAGGGGGGACGAGGCTGCGTCTGGGTGGGGCTGCTGGCAGGCGGGACCCGGTCAGCTGTGGGGGATGGGGCCCCAGCAAGCCCTGCCCAGAAGCCTTCAGCCCGGCCCACAGGTCCGCCCGCTGTGCCCGCCCAGGGGCGGCTGGGCTGCGCTGTCTCCCGGTTGTCTGGTGTCCCTGCCCTGCGAGGCGGTCTGCCTTGGGTGCTAAGACGAGACACGAAGATCTTCCTGTTTCACACCCACTCCCTTCAGTCACCCACGTGCCTTTTTCTCCGGACCTTCCTGTCTGCGATCCAGGGTTTCTTTCTCGAGGCCCCTACATATGGAGCCGAGCTGCTTGCCATGACTCTTGGGTCTACGTACATTCTTACTTGGGGCCACTTCTTCTCCCAAAGACAAGCACGCCCTCCCCAAAGCTCTGCCTGTCGTGAGAACCTCCCCTCACTGCTGGATCGCAGGGCCACCCCTCCGCAGGACGGGACGGCAGCCGGCCTTTTCTCTTGCACCCCCACATCGAGCCAACCCGCCCGTAAGCCAAGCGTGATCTTCCCTCTGCTCCACCAGCTCACCATAAAGGAACATCCCTCGCCCCACTCCACCTCAACCCCATGGCCGTGGGTGCGAGGCAGCGACGCAGCTCCACGCCGAAGTGCGGATTTTTAACAGTTTGCTGATACTTAAGGAAAGCACTTACAGGGCAGATTTTCAGAAAAGAGCTCATAGTTTCAGTTATTCCAAATGTTGGGTATTTGTAGGCGTACAGGGCTGTGCCTCTATTCCAGAAACTCGAAGGCAGTGATCAGCCCGTCAGGACGGGTCCAGCACCCGTGGTTCCACTGGAGGCGTATAATTTCTGGGCTATTTTGTATAATACAACGGCATTCCCATAATTCAGCACTGATGGGCTCCTGTCCACGTGGGGTCATCAGGGTCTCCCCACGTGCCCTTTGAGGATTCTAACGGCATAAACAAGAAGGGGAATTTTGTTACAAGCAGACTTCAAACAAGGATGATTCTTCCAGGAAAGTAGGAACACAGAAAAGTGGAAAAATGCTAGCATAAAAGGGAGTTTCTTGTTTTCTGATGACTCTGAGATTCTATTAGGTGCCTAAGTTAGAGAATGAAAAGATGCATAGAATTGGTGTATTTGAAGAAAACATGATCTGTTCATGAACTTGGGTGTTGAGCACTAACTAATGTGTCGGCAAGGTCGCTCATGGATGAGGCAGACCACCTGACCTCTGAGGAGACGGCTACAGGCCCTTTTCTGTCCTTCCCAGTCGCACCCCCCCTTTTTTCCATCAGTTAGAACAGCAGGATGGATGTGCTGGCTATTGTGAAAAGTATGTTAGGTAATTAGATGTCTTATTTTGGTCAGTAATATCACGGTTCTTAAAATAAATTTCATGAAGTGATCAAGTGTCTCTGGGAAATATTCCAAGGACATCGCAATTCTGTCATTGACTTTCTGTAGAAAAATTAGTTTGAATCTTCTACAGTGGCTGGAGAAGGAGGAAGAGGAGAAGGAGGAAGAGGAGCACAGTGAAAAGTTTTTGCATGTTAAGAGCTGTTAGATTTATTGTTGCAGCATCCGCGTCACAGCAAAGGTTATTTTAGCGCCTGGCCGCCCCTCCTTCCTGACTGCAGGAGGCGCAGATGGCGACCTGGTGGTGGACATGAGACACAGCTTACGACTAACAAAGTGAGGAGACATTCCTTAATTTTTACATCATATTCTCAGACAAAATGGATATAACATCTGACATAGCCGGGCGCATAACAGGTGTTCAAAAGATACCTTTTAGTCAATTTATTGATAAGTAACTCACCAATAATTAACAGCGTTTCAACATTTCTCAGTTCCAGTCTTTTCCTCAGAACTTTGAGCCTTGGAGAAGGCATCTTTAATTTCCTTAGAGTCTCCAAAGACCTGCTCAGCAAGTGGATGCCACCCAATGAGAGGACAGGGGCGCCTGAAGCGGGGGGAGGGGACGATTAGGTCTGCACCGGTGAAAGGAACGCAGAGGGCGGACTGGGGAGGAGGCCAGAGGCGGGGCGCCAGGCACGAGCCTCGTCTCCCTCCGTAAAAGAGGACGCCCCACCAAAGGACGGCAGTGATGCTGCCGAGGAGCACATGGCGGCAGGGAAAACAGGAGGGTTTTCTAGAAGCGAGCAGGTGCCCAGGGAACCTGCCAGAAGGTGAAGTCAGCACTGAGTCCCATACATCTAGCTTCCGCGTCAACGTGAAGAAAAGCACATTGGCCAAGGCTGAGAAAACGGAGGAAGATGGTTTGGGAAACACAAGTTTGAGGCATTTACAAGGTGAATGTAAGGACAATGACCGTAACCTTGCCCAGCACCATCAGGCCCCACGCAAGGAGGGGCATGGAGGTGGACAGAGAGAACTGCTAAAGATACAGCTTTGAATCTGACGTTAAGATGCGGACAAGGTTTTCACCGCGTTAGCTAAAAGGCTTGACACTCACTTACCAAGGTATCTCACACTCAAACGTGATTCATTGCCACTCATGACATGCATGTGTTAAGAATACACTAATAATAACAAAACTAAAAAATAACACTAATAAAGGAGTTCCCATAAGACTATCAGCTGATTTCTCAAAAGAAACTTTGCAGGCAAGAAGGGGCTGGAAAGCAATATTCAGAGTGATGAAAAGCAAGGACTTACAACCAACATTACTCTATCCAGCAAAGCTATCATTTAGAGTTGAAAGGCAGATAAAGTGCTTCCCAGACAAGGTAAAGCTAAAGAAGTTCATAATCACCAAGCCCACATTATATGAAATGTTAAAGGGACTTATTTAATAAAAAGATGAAAACTATGAACCTTAAAATGATGTCAAACTCACAACTACCAACAACTGAATCTAAAAAACAAAAACAAACTAAGCAAACAACTAGAACAGGAACAGAACCACAGAAATGGAGATCATTTGCAGAGTTACCCGCTAGGAGGGGAGGGGAGAATGGGGAAAAGGTGCAGGGACTAAGAAGCATAAATGGTAGGTACACAAAAGACAGGGGGAGGTTAAGAATAGTACAGGATATGGAGAAGCCGAAGAACTTACACGCACAACCCATGGACATGAACTAAGGGGAGCATCACTGGAGGAAAGAGGGGAACCGGCGGAGAGGGGGAAAGGGAGATAACTGAGACAACTTGGAGCCCACACGTGGAAACCAGTCTACGTGCAGACAAACTTTAATCCACATGAGACAGGTCTCAGACACGCCCTGCACAGAAGCAACCCGGTGCACGAGGTGACGCTCGGCTGCCTCTCGAGTTCTCTCCTCCGCCTTGATGATATTTATGCCTAAAAAAATATTTACCATGGGGATCTGTTTCCTATCACTTTTCACAATGTAATTTTTCCTTACGTTTAGAAAAAATAATTGTCCTTAATTTTTACTCATTAGTTGGTATCCATTTCCTCTAAACCCTTTTTTCCCTGATGGGCTTTCACCTGCCTTCCCTGAGTTGTTTTTCAGAAGGGTCCTCAGCAGCTTCATGAAAACAGATTTGCCCAGATCTATTCGAAGACCCAGGCACTGCTTAAGGGGATGCGCTTGGCCTCTGGCTGAGTTTCCCACTCCACTCGCTGGGAGGGGTCAGAATGAAATTTCCCCACGGGAGCCTGGGCTCAGGGCTCGACATGGTGGGGCTGCTGGTGGCGAAGGTCGCCACCGGCAAGCTTGTGGGGTAAACCGTTTCTTGTTCATGGGAGTTAGAAGCTTCTTTCCCTCTTCTTCGCCTTCTTTGTTTTTCATTCTTTTGTTTCCTTACTGTCAGAGAGTGTGACTAGCTCTCATTTCTCTGCGGAGAAGTGCAGCCCTTCCTGACCCCTGGGTTGGATCCATTTTCCATTTCGAGAGGGATCAGGGCAGAGAAGTAATCGTACATCTGACCCAATTCGCCCACTAAGAGTTTAAACTTCGTTCTTTTAAAATAGTGTAAACACAATTGTTAGAGGATTTTTCTTTCAGTTTTCATCAGATCCGAATCCTGAGATTTTTCAAATTTCAAGAATCTGGGGAACTTCCCAGGAGAAACAGGAGTTTCCGATGGTACAAAGATTGTAAAAGGACTTTGATCTTCCTTTCAGGGTACGCGGTGCTCTCCCAGAGGTGCGGCGCCTGCGACTTTCACTGAGCTAATTTGTTACTATTAAAAAGGAATTGTTTTATTTCCTTTAGATAATAGAAAGGGATTTTTCTCCCGCTGCATTTTGGTGATACAAATCTAAAGATAACACATCCCAGCAAAACAAGCATTTGGGTGTTACTTTTTCCTCTGTGAAGAGAATAAACAACCCCATTCACAAACTGCCACCAAATATGAGGAATTTGAAACTCAGTAACAATAATTGATATAATATTGTTTTTCCTAATGTTTTTCTGGGCTTCTTTGTTGACTGGAAATTTTATTGCGAAATGAAAGCGTAATGATAGAATTTTGAACTAGAAGAAGCTTTATTCCACCCAGACACCTTCCTGCGTGGCAAAGAAGAAGCGGAAGCCCAGAGGTGTATGTACATCATGGGCCCAAAGACACAGAGCTGGTTCATGAAAGGCCTCATTTTGCAGTTTCGATTTAATCGTATAAAAATAACTGTTTACAGTGGGCATCGATTTACGCTGTAAATATTTGCATTCAGGAAGATCATAAGGAAGCATTTTGCAAGCACTGCACCCGTGCGCGCTCGCACACACATACACACACACACACTATGACTATGTCCTAAGCCCAGTCTCCTTTCTGTCCTCATTTTGTTACAGTGGCAAAAATCCCCTCCTCTCACTCACCCTAAGTTCTGGAAGGAAAAGAGAGGTGAGAGTTACACAACAGATGCAATTTAAAACGTGCACTTACGAGAGACGTGCTGGAACCTGTCCAAACAATAAAAACCACGCCCTATTTTTAGGAACTCCGAAAGGTCCCACGCTGCTGACTTTACAGACCTCGTGCCTCACGCTACCAAACTCAGGAGGCTTCTAGTCACTCCAGCTCCACGTGGAATGTGGCGAGTTTTATACATCAGCGGAAGCAGGGGCCTCCTGACCAAATAGGAGATTTGTCGGAACCGGAAATAACCCAAGACCCAGGTAAAGAAGAGTTTCCGGGATGGAAAGGGAAAGTCGCCAGTACAGTAACAAAGTGGTCCCATGTCTTTGAGGACACTGTTCTGCAGGGACAGAGGACCAGGAATCCTTCCCTCGATGACCCCTCCCCAGCTGAACTGGCATGTCCCTCGCATGTGATGCACATTTCAACTGCAGGATGCTGGGCGGAGCCCGAGAGCGCCACCGGAGTCCCTCCAGCCACTGCGGCAGCGACCTGTCCAACGCCCACACTAGCCAGTGCCACGTGGGAGCCGACAGCAGTTTCTCTCCTGTGCCTCTCGATTCTGGCCTTGCCTGGAGCTTCTCCGAGTCTTCAGGTGAGGGACACCTAGGTCCCCTACCAGAAACCTGCTCACCACTTGGTACGGGTCGGGGGGCCAGCAGAGAAGCAGCGTCTTTGAGTTTCCATGGATATTTATACGGGGTCTGGGACAAATAATGTCCCTCTTCTAATTACATAAAAGCCTTTCATTACCATGTAAGCATGTAATTCTGTAACACAACAATATCCCACGCAAGCAAGCCATTGGACTTTTTAGGGGACATGTTTAAATAGCCGCCCATCTCGTGGGAGATAGTCACGTACCCGCCTACCAGCCACACTCAGTGGTGTTACTTCTGCCTGGCCCTGTGTCTGTTTCACGGAGCCGACGCACTCAGTTGGAAGTGCCCGAGGGCTGCCACTGCGAGGCTCGAGACCGTGGTAGTGTTCGTGGTTCTTCCTTCCTCACTAGGCTGTAAGCTCAACAGGGGCCAGGTCTTCACCGGGCTTCCGACGTGTTCGAGAATGCATCTTCGCCACCCAGAAGGGGTCTGGTGGGCAAGCATTTGTTGACTGAACGGATCCAAGTGTTGGAATTGCTACACTGCTCTCAACTAAGTGTGTGCGTGCCGTGCACGTGGGTAGCCGAGGCGGAAACTGGAACTGCGCTCACTCCCTTAGCGCCTTAGGAAGTAATCGTCAAAGAGAGAGGGAACATGGTGAAATTTTCTGGGTTTTAGAAGATATTTAGCTCTTCCTAATAAATAAGTTCAAAACCAACAGAAATGATATTATGAAAAGTTTAAGGCTGTGCATGCAAAAAAATCAGCCCTGTTTTTGCCATGGGGCCCCAGAGGGCCAGAGGGAAAAGCAGTCCGAACACACAGGGTCACCGGCCACCGAGGAGGGACCCAGGGTTGGTGCAGACCGCCCAAAGCAGACAGCATCCCGGCGCTCTTCTCCCGGGACGGCGAACTGAAAGCTCGGCGTGGTGAGGAAGGAGCTTGGACGCCACGACGAGGTTGTCGATAGGGTACTTGAACTCTTCTGCTTCCTCTCCAGAACAAATTCGTCAGACACAGTGGCCTGCTCGGCGGAGCCGTGTGCTTGGCCAGAGGACATGTCCTCAGATAGGGGCAGACCCGTCGATTATTTCAGTCTCTCCCATCCCCTCGCTGACTCACCCTCATCGGATGGTGGTGTATATATGTATAGATCCCATTTATGTGTCTGAAGCAACTTTTCCTTGAATCGGGGTGGTCCGGAAATAGCCTTACCGTCTCCTGGACCACACGTCTCTCCTCCTCATGGCTGAAGCTTGGCGGTGGAGCTTAGTCACTCACTGCCAAACTGAGCGCTGATGGTCAGGGGCTGGTTTGGGAGCTTCCCGTCCTGCCTGACGGAGATGCTTCACTGGCGTATGCATGAACTACGTTGTTATAAAAAATCAAACCAACCCACATTTCAAGAAGTGTGTATTCCCTTCCTGCTTATCCCACGGAAAGAATTCTCCAAGACGATGCTGCCCCAGTTGTAGAAGGTCTAGGATAGGACAAAAGTGTGGCTTTCCTCCCTTCTGTCACTAAGTCTCAGACTCTCCTCTGCAAGAATCCTTGTGCGACCCGACAGCTCAGGGGCTCACAGATCTGACCGAAGATGAGCATTATTGTGTGCTGTTTCTGTGTGGCCGTCACCGCACGCTTCGTGCACTCTGTGAGTTACAGTGCCTCATGGCCTCGAGTCGGATCTGTTTCACCTCCAGGGAGCTCCCCCAGAGACTTCTTTGCTGCTGTTGATGTGCCTTTCCTCATCGCACAGCCTATCTTTCCCTTGCATTTCCTGGCACGGAGTCTTTGCCGGAAGTCTCGTGCGAGGAAATCTTTAGGATGCGGAATGGCACGCCCACTGGCTAAGGTATTTCATCCCGAAGACGCTGGGCAGCCGGGCACAGTGTTTCTCACGAGAGGATCGTGCAGGGGGAGGAGGGCTGTTCTGTGATTACGGCAGCGCTTTGACTGACACGGGAGAGAATGCCTGGTGTTTTGTTGCGTTGCCATGGACTTCCAGGCACCCACGAGACATTCCTCTTCATTGTGCTTCGCAGAACTGGAAACTCCCTGAGAAATTCCCAAGCAAGCTCAGTGCCGCAAGAAGGAAAAGACAACTGAAACCAGAAAGCACAGGATGGGAGAGGACCCCAGGTGGAACCTGGCCACTGCTAGTGGCCCAGTGGAATAGGGGTGAGGTCCCCATGAGTTTGAAGGGTGCAACAGTGTGAGCTCCTGGACACAGAGACACTTGAAGCTTTTCCTTGCCTACACTCAGTGAGGGAGCGTCTCTTGAATGGCAGGACCGCTCAGCACCGCCGAGGCTCTGGGGAGCCCTGAAGTGCTCTCTGGACTGTGCCCGGCCCGGAGGGCCTACGGCGGGGCAGGAAGAATAAAATCCACACACTTGAGCCGCAGGAGAAAGCAGGATGGTGTTTAGTGACTCTAAGTGTTAAATACTGTTAAATTCATCCTGTGAAACTGCTGGGAAGGGTCCATGGGGACAGGTGTGGGTGTAGGGGGGTTCCCACTATTTGGGTAACTTTCTCTTTGGCATCTGAGTGGTGATGATCTGGGTGTTCTCTTTATAATCGTCTGTTAAACTGTTCACATACTTTTATTTACTGTTGTTTATAATTCACATTAAAAAAGACAGAGGAAAGGAGACGAGTAAAGCCTGGACTGATGGGGACAAGAATGTGTGGAGGACACAGGACCGAAGGACAGGGCAGACCACTCCGATGCGATGTGATGTGGCCGTGCAGGTGGGCTGCAGGGAGGGCGGGTGCTGACGAGAGTGGACCTGGAGTTGGGGGTGGAGGGTGGCTGGGGAGGTGCAGTTTTCGCTCAAAGGCAGCGGGAAGGTTTGGGCGCGAGGGGTTGGAAGGTCGGGGCGAGGCCCCGCGCAGGGTGCAGAGGGGTCTGCCTCTGAGGCGGTGAGGGGTGAGGACTCCTGCGTGTCGTGGGCTGTGAGGGCCGCCCTGGGGCTGTGGCAGGCCTTGGAGACCGAACTGGGGTGGGAGCGGTAGCGAGGAAGGAAAGCAGGAAGTGTGGCATGCCGAGGCGAGGGCCACCCGTCCGTAGGGCTGGAGAGGGGGTCGGGGTGAGAAGCAGCACAGGGCACATGTGGGTGGCTGGGTGGCGGCAGCCCGGGGGCGGGCAGGAAGGGTTGCGCCCAGTGACGGAGGAGCTGCAAGAAGTACGAGTTGGCGAAGGAGGGTAGGTAGCGTTGGCCTCTCGGACACAGAGTGGAGATGACGATGACAGGCCGCCCCGACAGGGGGACAGACAGACCTAAAGCACACGGAGAAATTGCGCTGAGCACGGTCCACTGTCGGAGGCCGTAACCGGAAATGAACCCTGACCCCGCGTACCAGGACACAGAACGCACCCAGGCACGCTCCTCCCGCACCCCAGGCAAAGCTAGAGCTCAAGGCCCCGCCGCCCGTCTTCCTGTCCGTCTTCATTCCTGACGCTCTGCGAACATCCTAGTTCAATGGCAAGGCCTGCGTATGTCCTTGGAACAAAAAATGCAGACATTCCAGCTGATTTCGATGCACGATAACTCGTCTTTACCACTTTTAAAGTAGTTTTGGTTTTGTTTCTTTGGAGCAAATCTGGAGATTTATACTGTAGCAGTGGAAATCTCCACTGCTATGCAAACCGCCAAAGGGCAGATAGAATCAAGGAGGCAGAGTCTGATTAAATAATTTAAAAAAGCACTTTCTAAAACCGTGATCTACCATAAATGGAAAAAGCTAATTATATTCCCTCTTCTGGAAATATTTTAGCAAAAGCCTGACTCTGTAGAGATTCTATACATAGGATTCTTCCTTGGAGTTGGTGATGGAACTTAGAGGGCTCTCCAACACTTTTTGTACTTATTCTCTCCCTCGCGGGCATGGAGGGCAGGTGAGGAAAGGTTTGACCAATACCAAGAAATCTGTTCATTTATTCACTCAAGGTTTTGTACTTCTCCTATGGGCCAGGTGCTGGGCAAGGCACCGGGGTGCAACAGTGGAACAGACGCTGACCCTGACCTCCGTGAGCTTGCAGTCAGCCTTGTAAGGGATAGAGTGGACCGAGTGCGAAAGCTGCCGCCGAAGGACACACCCAGGACCCTGGATGCTGCGCTCAGTCTGGAGGGTCAGAGGAGACGTGTGCGAAATTACACATATTCTGAAACGTGTCCTCGTGGGAGAGAAGGGGGGGGGGGTTGGAGACGAGAGACGGCAGAGGGCAGGCCGCTGTCTGCACGCCAAGGAGAGAGGCTTCAGGGGAAGCAGCCCGGCCAACGCCTTGACCTGGGACTTGCAGCCCCCAGAACTGGGAGGAAACACATTGATGGCGGTTAGGGCACTGGCCTGCAGCTGCTCTGTTACGCTGCCTGAGTGGGCCGAGGCGGTGGGGACAGGGCAGGGACGCGTGTGGTGGGAGGACAAGCACCTGTGTGCGGAGGGCCAGCTGGCGGTGGTGGCTGAAGAGGGGACAGGGGAGAAGCAGGCTGAGCCCGGCAGGCAGCCCCAAGGAGGATGGGGCTCCTTGGTGAGCGGTCTCAGGGGCACGGAGCGGTCACGGGCACAGAGCACGGTGGTCCCACTGGCCTCCGAAGAAGCGCCTCGCCGGCACTGTGATAAGCAGACAGCAGGGGGCGACGCCGGAGACCCAGAGGGCAACAGAAGGCCCAGGGCTTTGGGGCCCCGCATGCCGATGCTCCGACCCTAACTCGGCCGGGGCAAGCTCCTCCCCTCCTTTTGCTTCCATGTCCTCCTTGGAAATTTCAGGCATAATAAGCCTTCCCCACGGGACGACCCGAGAATTAAATAAACCAGCCTGTGTGAAACATTTAACTCTGGAAATACTGAGTTTGAGGGACCCCTGGTACCGTTAAGAAGAGTGGCGTCATCCGGAGATGACCCTGGGCACTGGGGTTTGGGACGGAGGTTTGGGCTGCGATGCAGACTCGATGCATGAGACTGTCCCCAGAGAGTGGGCAGGGGGTGGGAGGCAGAGGCAGGACCGCAGGGCACAGGGGTGCGCAGAAGAGGGGACAGAGCAGGAGGCCGAGAAGGAGCCAGGGAAGCATGAGGGACAGAGAAAGGGCTAAGCCCCACGAGGGAAGAGGTTTTTAAGACGAGAGCAGTCAGCAGCGCAAAAGCCAGTGAGAAACCAAAGGAGGGAAGGACCAGGACACCGTCCCCGGATGACGCTGGGCCTGGACATCGGGCGGGTGTGGGGAAGAGGGCTTCTGGGGGCGGCTGGCACAACCCCTGCCGGAATGGGGCAGCGGGCAAAGGAGAGGCGAGGAAGCGGGCACTGAGCTTCCGAAGGAAAGGCAGAGAGAGGCGGCCCGCAGAGTAGGGACCCCTCACCCTTCCCAACTGCTCAGTCCCACCATCCGGACTTCCCGTGGCTCGGGGATTCTCAACGTTGGGTCCACAGACCCCTCACGTGGCTCACCCCCACAACTTGAGGGGTCTTCAAACTTAGTAAGGAGGAAACTTACAACTTTAATTTCCTAGTCTGCAATTTCACATTGCCATCAATTGTGAACGGAGGCAAGCCCTTCAAAGGATCCGTAGTGCTGGTGACTGTCAGAAGTGTATTTTCCTACCATGTTTTAGTTGTCACGGATTTCTCAAAACATCATTTATACTCATCACTTTGATAAAATTACGGTAGTTGCCAAACCTGCCGCTGTTCTAACAAATTGTTTGAACGTAGTTTGAAAACTGTATTTAAATGTAGCTAGTGTTCTTGGTAATCTTAACATATTTTATTTTGTTTTTAAAAAAACATTATTCTGAGATGCGGTCCAGAGGCTCCCCCAGATGTCGAAGGGTCTTTGGCACAGAAGGACTGAGGCTCCCTCCTAGTCCGTCTCATAAGCCATGCGTCGTCTTCCAAATCTTTGTTTTTTACATGCTGCTGCCCTCGTTCTGGTAAGCGGGGGTGTCCCAAATGTTCCTCCGGGGAAAGCAGTTGCGTCTCCGCATGCTTTTCTGTAGATCCGAGCGCTGTTGGTCCTTTTACTTGCCGCCTGGTCATCGAGGGGCCACGTGTTCTGAGACGGTGCAGTTGTTTCAATCACTCATTCACGTGTTGCTTGCCATCCACACCACTGAGCGCAAGGCCCTGCCCTACATACTGGGGGTGCAGCGCTGGGACCTCTCGGAATTCACGGCCTGGGGAGCGGTCAGAAGAGAAGAGAGACAGACTTACACCGAATGGTTACAGGACAGTGGGGACGCTGCTTTCCTGGGATACACGAAGGCGTGTGGTTTCCGAGATGCCAGAGGAAGGCGTCTCATGGAGGGGCCGCTGAGCACAAAGAGAATCACACTGAAGACAGAGTTTGCTAAGACTGGGTGAGTGACGTTTGTGATGCCATTAGTCCATTTCTGAAACTCCTTGAACAGTAACTATGATGGGGTACAAGAGAGCTCTTTTCCATTGCGGTGCATAGATTTTATGACCACACTTGATTAGAGCTGGGAACAAAATTGAGGAAAAGATCAACTATTTAAAACATCTTCCTTCCTCTGAGCATTTATTTAGAGAAACAATGTTCATAAGCACTGCAGCTGAAAGTATTAGGCAAATACTAATTTGAAGAGCGTTTTGAGATGAAGGATTGACACCTGCTGGCCAGACCATGTAATTCTCTCTCCAAAGGAATGGTGGGTAATAAAGCTAAAGTTATTATTGACTCTGCTTCTCTACCAAAGAAATTATATCCTTGACCTGGGTTTTCCTTTAACGACCAGCAAGGCAGACATTTTATGAAATGATAAATCTAGCTCGAGAAGTTCAAGGTTAAAGAATTTAAGGACATTGTTTAATGCAATTTCTGTAACAGCAAGTTCACTGACACGGAGGGAAGGCTTCGCCCAAGGTCACTCACAGGGTCTGGCCGGCTAACACCAGAGTCCTGGGCCTGCTATTCCAGGGCAAGAGGTCAGATGTTACCTCTCTGCTATCTCTCGTCACCCGACCCGGTTACTCATTAATTTTACTACCAATGCAGCAGGAATATTTCGTATGTGCCTCAAGTCTTTCACTTTTATTTTCTGAAAAGTCTGGTTCCATGAGGTAAAATTTACAGGAAATAAAAACTCACCAGTTTTGGGAGTGTAGCTCTATGAGTTTTGATGAAGGTACAGAGTACCTTCATCAAAACCCCCCACCCCCAGGCCCTGGCGACCACTGACCGGTTTCCCGTCCTACACTTCCACTTTTCCCAGAGTGCGGGGCACACGGAGCACATGGCCCGTGGCCTTCTGGGCCCGCCTCCTGCCCCCGGCTTGCTGGGCTGAGATTCAATTCAGCCTCGTGGTCGCGTGTCAGCAGTTTGTCCCTCTTCACTGAACAGCGTCCCATTACAGGGACAACCCACAGCACGTCCACCTTTTAACGACTGACGGAAGCCCGAGTTGTTCCCGGCCTTCCGTGATGGACCAGAGTGAAGTTTGACAGTGCACGCAGGTCTTTGGAGGCTCTAGCTCTGCACTTCTCTCGGGTAAATGCCTCGGCGTGCGATGGTGGGTTACGTGGTAAGGCCATACTTAAAACACAACCAAAAACTGCTTTTTATAAAAGTAATTTGATACCTATTTCTTTACTTTATCCTGATTTCAGTCTAATTCTAGCTGGGTCCCGTATCACTTGGAGGAATCCTTTGGCCACAATAGAGCTTTAACTCCGAGTGTGACAAAAAAGCCCCCAAGGGCCTCTCCTCCCCTGGTCACCAAGAGGCATTTCTAGAGGGCTGGGCCTCGCACCCCCAGACGAGCACGGCCGGGGGTTCCCTGCGGCCTGTCGCTCTGCCTTGCTTTGGACGCTCCCCGGACATCAGTTATCAGCCCTCAGGTGTGGGGGAGTCGCGCATCCCCACCTCGGGGTCACTCCAGAGATCCTGTGGGGTGACGTCTGCGCCTCCCTCGTGAGAGGCGCGCTGTCACCCTCATCAGAGCGACTGCCAGTGCGAAAGGCAAGGGCTACGTCCTAAGAAACGGGCTGTGGGTGACTTAGGGCTCTTTTAGGGCTCGTTAGGAATTCAGGGGTTTCTTCAGGGACTGTCAATCTGTCACCAGAAACTAACCAGTTCCAGGAGGCTGCAATGTCTACGACGTGAGTTTTTAAAACACTGTTATTCTCACACTTTACCGCAGGTTAGCACCTTTGTACGTAATTTAAGACCATGTCTTTTATGTCACTGAAAAGGCTGTCCTCATGTAGAATGTAGTAACTATTCACATACAAGTTATACCTTATGTAATGCGGTATGCCTAGGCCAGGGCCCCTGGTAGCTTAACTTTTGAAGGATTAATATTTTTCTATAGCTCCCCTTAAGGTATTCTTAATCGAAAACATCGAGAATAGGTTTTTAACTTTGCTATTTTAAGATGATTTTCACTCCTTTACAGGCAGGAATTTAACCTACGAAAAACGTTCATTAATTGGGTTACACTGACATCTGCTGGTAAAGCAGTGAATTCCAGAAAAAACTGGGCTACAAGTGTCAACAGAATCAGTTTCAGCCGTTAAAATGTGTCTTTGTATTCGGGCTTTAAAAAATGATCGGCTGTGCCTGGCAGTTCTGACTCGCAGTCCCACGCGACTTGAGTGGGCCGTGGGCCGGCCGTGAGCCTCCCTGAGGTGTCAGAGACGCGGGTGGCAACAGGAGCTTTGCTATGAACACGTCGTCTTTCAGATGGTAACCTGTCCGGGTCGGCGTTTTCCACCGAACGGTGTCACCATCGTCACCTTCTCCTTCATTGTCCCGTCAGCATCA
Source organism: Glossophaga mutica (assembly GCA_039655065.1). Classification (NCBI taxonomy): domain Eukaryota; kingdom Metazoa; phylum Chordata; class Mammalia; order Chiroptera; family Phyllostomidae; genus Glossophaga; species Glossophaga mutica. The sequence goes on from CM077316.1 coordinate 4,173,360, forward strand.
CGCCCTTCTGTCCTAAAATTGAACGATGGTAGCGATGTTGATTAAGTCAGTCTTCACTTTGAGAGAGGACTCCTGGGAAATTAGGTTTCGGGAGGCGGGGAGGGAGTGAGCTCAGCCGAGCTCGACTCGTGTTTTTGTCAAGAGGCAGGACCCGGCCCCTTTAAAACCCACCAACTCCACACTCGGAGTTAGGGCCGCAGCATTTTGCAGGTGGAAAGAAATTTACTGATCGTGTAGTTCAGCCCTCTCTTGTACAGATGGGGAAGCTGAGACCCAGACGGACTTACATAACTTATTCCCTAGCTGGTAGGACACGAACGTTTCCTCATTTTCCCGTAACAGGGTTCTTTCCTGTATAAAAGCTGTCTTCGCTAGCTTTTTATTAAGTTTCTTGTTTAAAACAAAAGCCCTTGAACACACGTGCACAGGATCTGGGGATCTAGGTCTAGCCTACCTCCACTCAGCCCTCTGACTTGAACCAGAAATGTGGAACTGAAATGCGCACCGTGTTACGTAACACGGTTCTGCGGTGCCGCAGAGACGCAGCCGCGTTCACAGGTCCTCCCCAGGAGCGGCGGCTCCACGCCGGCTCCTCCGGGTGCGAAAACCGAGAGAGGCGCGAGAGGGTCAAGAGTGAGAAGCAAGCCGGAGCCAGGGAAGGGTCTGGCTCTCTGACCAGATGCGGGGTCACCGAATTACACCACCGATGCTCACTGCAGCACGCCTGCGCAGTCCACCCTCCGGAACCAAAGGCCGCCCGCGACCCGGCAGGGCACGGGCAGGAGCTCCACCCGGCAGACAGGGCAGCAGGCGGAGCCGGGGGTCAGGGCAGGTCTCCCGAGTACTGGACGTCCTCTGCATTCCGCCCCAGCAAGAGGGCTTTTGAACATATGTGGGAGGGGTGGAGCAAAAAGGAAAAACAACCCATGGACCTACACCACAGTCTGGTGACTGCTGGGGGAGAGGGGTATAGGGCACTAAATGTGAAGAAAAACCACAATCGTGATTAAATAAAAAAGTAACAAAAGTCATAGGCCTCTAAAAAAGATATTAGGGTTTCTATACTGAGGGTCGTCATAAAAGGAGAAAAGGAGGAAGTGAAGGAGAAGGCGGGTAGAGAGAGGCAAAGAGACAGAGACGGAGAGAGAAGGGAAATTGGGCAAACCCTAGCAGAACAGCAGAAACTGGCTTATGAAGCAGCAGATGGGGGACCCCACCGCACCACTGAAGGCCCATCACCCGGTGAGACCTGGCCTCCCCGCATCCTCCTGCACCCCAGCGTGACCCCCCGCTCCACCCCTTCCTCTGTTTCCTACCTCCCACCACCACGAAAGGCATGTGCGGGTGGGTTGCATGCACACAAACGTACACACGCGCGTACACACACACACACTTATCCATTCCTGATCTTGAGGCCAAAGCCCAGTTCTTTGCAAAAGGAATGAGAGTGAACTTTTCTTTTCTTTTCTTGGTGGCTTTCGAATTTTTTATTCCTGGGACGAGAAAAGGGTCGGCAATTCCTTGACTGTACTCAAGCCTGGGCAAAGTTTCCAGAAGCACTTTATTTATTTATTTATTTATTTATTAATAATATTTTATTGATTACGCTATTACAGTTGTCCCATTTCTCCCCCATCATTCCCCTTCACCCTGCACAACCCCTCCCACCCACATTTCCCCCCTTTAGTTCATGTCCATGTGTCATAAGTTCTTTAGCTTCTACATTTCCCACACTATTCTTGCCCTCCCCGTCTATTTTCTACCCACCGTCTATGCTACTTATTCTCTGTACCTTTTCCCCGTCTCTCCTCCTCCCACGCCCCTGTTGCTAACCCTCCACATGATCTCCATTTCTGTGATTCTGTTCCTGTTCTAGTTGTTTCCTTAGTTTGCTTTTGTTTCAGGTGTGGTTGTTACTAGCTGTGAGTTTGCTGTCTTTTCACTGTCATATTTTTATCTTCTTTTTCTTAGATAAGTCCCTTTCACATTTCATAGAATAAGGGCTTGGTGATGATGAACTCCTTGAACTTGACCTTATCTGAGAAGCACTTTATCTTCCCTTCCATTCTAAATGACAGCTTTGCTGGATAGAGCAATTTTGGATGTAGGTCCCTGCCTTTCAAGACTTCAAATATTCCTTTCCAGCCCCTTCTTGCCTGGAAGGTCTCTTTTGAGAAATCAGCTGACAGTCTGATGGGAACTCCTTTGTAGGTGACTGTCCCCTTATCCCTTGCTGCTTCTAGAATTCTCTCCTTCATTTTCATCTTGGGTACTGTAATGATGATGTGCCTTGGTGTATTCCTCCTTGGGTCCAACTCCTTTGGGACTCTCTGAGCTTCCTGGACTTCCTGGTAGTCTATTTCCTTTGCAAGATTGGGGAAGTTCGCCTTTATTATTTGTTCCAATAAGTTTTCCACTTGTTGCTCTTCTTCTTCCCCTTCTGGTACCCCTATAATTCGGATGTTGGGATGTTTAACGATGTCCCAGAGGTTCCTAAGCCTCTCCTCATTTTTTTGAATTCTTGTTTCTTCCTTGTTTTCTGTTTGGTTGTTTGTTTCTTCCTTCTGGTCCACTCCATTGATTTGAGTCCCAGTTTTCCTCCCATCTCTATCGGTTCCCCATGCGTCTTCCTTCATTTCATGTATTGTAGCCTGCATTTTTTCATCTAATTTGTGAGCAAAATCAATCGATTCTGTGAGCATCTTGATGACCAGTGCTTTGAACTGTGCACCTGATAGGTTGGCTATCTCTTCACGGCTTAGAGGAATTGGCTCTGGGGCTTTGATTTTTTTCTCCGGTTTGAGCCATTTTGGTGTTTTTTTTTGTTTGTTTTTGTTTTTTTTTTTTGTTTTGGTTTTGGTCTGGTCGCGGCTGTTACGTAGTAAGGGGGTGGAGCCTTAGGTGTTCCCCAGTGCGGGGCAGCCCAGTCGCTGAGTTGTGATGCTGTATGTGGGGGCGGGGTCTGAGAGGGAACAATGGCGCCTGCTCTGCTCTCTTCTGGATTCCAGTCCCCCCACCGCTTCCCCTTTGCCTGGATTGTCTGCGCACGGGAATGTGGCACCACCTGGTCAGCCAGCCACCTTGTGCGGCTTCACTGGGTCTGCACAGCTGCCCCCCTGTGCCCGGGGGCTGCCAGCTGCCGCCTGTGTGCCCGGGGTCCGCCAGCCACTGCCTGTGCACCTGGGAACTGCCAGCTGCTGCTGCTTGCATTCCCGGGTCCGCACCTCCACTTTTTCCTGCTGCGACTCTGCCCCTCTTACCGGTCTGGATGAATGGTTGTTGGACTTCCATACAGTTCAATTTTCTATCAGTTCTGGTTGTTTTCTTGTTTCTAAATATTTGTTGTCCTTAATTTTGGTTGTGAGAGGAGGCACAGTGTGTCCACCTACACCTCCATCTTGGCCGGAAGTTCTAGAAGCACTTCAAATCATCCCGGTTTCTGCTCTCCAATCTTTTATTTGACAATTGATTGTCTTTTCAGCCTTCTTAACACAGAGTTCCTGACATGGCCCAAACATTTCCAAACTCTGTGTCATCTGAGCAGTTTGTTTGTGGGAAAGAGAAAGAAAACGTTAGGTGCTATGAAACGCAGGCAAGTCTGATGGGAAACTGTGCCCTGAGATGTGGTAGCAGTGTAGCTATGGCAACGCTTCTGGAGGCTTGTGGCAACAGGTACCAGAAACTCGGAAAACATGTGCGACCCCGGATAGATCCAGGCACTGAAGGTCTTAGACTGGATTTTAAAGAAATCCCTATAGATAGGCTCATGGGCAAGGACACTCACCCAAATGCTTTACTAGTAAGAAATTATCAATTAAAATGGTAAGATGATCGATTACATAGATGATGGCCTATCTGGCCAGTGAAATACCAAACAAACCATGCTCTCAAAATATATGCCTGGAAAAGTCAAGAGGAAGAGACACACAGATGTTTAGCCATTGTTAATGTGGTTTTGGGCTTTAATTTCTTCTTTACGCTGTTCTGATTATGCCAAAATTGCTAGAATATGTATGTTGTCATGTTTTAATAAGAAAAAGGGCTCTTGAAATAAGGAAAATGAAACAAAAATAGTGATGGTTCTCTGCCCATTGTTATGTAGGAGCGATTTCCTGAATACACCGCCTGGTGGGTCCGAGGGCCTTTCTGACAGCGAGGTGCTGAGCTGCCCCATGAACTGCACCTGTTACCAATGACACGCACCAGCAGATTCCTCCATGGACCATTTCAAATGGGCGTGGCACTAAAGGCAAGGTTACTTTCACACGCACTGTCTCCTCTGTTCACTAAGACCGCCCCAGGGTAGACAGGATTCCCATTTTGGTGGATGAGGAAACTGAGGCTCTAAGCAGTTGGGTAAACACGACGTCTAGGACGCATGGGAGACCCCAGTGCTCGGCCGGCACACGTAACCCTAAGCCACCTTCTTCCCTAAAGTAGTTTTAGGCCTGAGCTTAATAAGAGGTGTGCAGGGAAAGAGAGTTTCAGCGAAACTCCAGCCACAATGCAAGAGTCCTTGTAACACGGACTGTACTTCACTGAGTTTTCCTATTTGCTCTATAACGTCTGGAAAACATGATATAGTTAGCTTGCGTGACGCTGAAGACAAGTTCATGAACACAAAGTCGGGGAAAAACCCGGGAGCATCTACACACTCGGGAATGTCACTAATGCGCCTGCCTCACTCTAGAAGGCTACTTAGAAATGTGCAAAAACACCGACCGCGGAAATGTGGATCGGCTTCATTAGCACAGAACACCTGAGTGATAAAACCCCACTTTATTTATCTGACGGTGCGATCCCAGGAGGCCAAAAATCACTGCCAAGTTCAAACAAAGCAGAGAATCAACATTACAGGTTTTCAGTGGGTTCCACGTCCTACTGGTTTCATCTGACTACATTAAGACATGCACGCACACGTGTGCCAAGGCAAAGAAACAACGTATACTGAACTAACCACACAAAGACCTCGTTGTTGCAACATAAACCAGGGTTAGGATATTTTCACAGCTTTGCAGTTGTGGGAACAGAATGGCATTATGGGAGGCGGAGGTGGAGGCGGCAGAGGCCTACGTGTTCCTTGCTGCCGGCGGTGAGGGGGCCAAGCCGGCGGTGAGGGGGCCAAACCAGCGCTGCGGAGCACAGGCCCCACCGCGCGGAGCACAGAGCGGGCAACCTACGGGCAACCTACGGGCCCCCCGGGGCGAGCTCCCCATAGCATTCCTCCAGGATGACGCAGACCTCGCATCCGTTCCCGTATTTGCGTAACCCAAATTTCATAATGGTGGACAGTGCCTTAGATCTTTTTCTGAAAAAAAGTTCTGAATGTCAGAAATTGACTGTCATATATACTACACACAACTCTTTAGTATCCGTGAGATAACCTATGTCCCCAAAATAAAGATCTTTTGATACTAAGGGTTTTAATTTTGCCAGTTCTCACTCAACATTCTTTCAGGCGTTATTTTATACACATTTCTTAAACAATACAATACACATACACATGTCATGGAAAACATAAGCATTAGTGTGCAATCTCAAGGTCCGATTTGGGGACAAAGATGCACCACCTGAATCTAGTTGAGCGGCGAGCCGCATGTTACAATAGTTAAATAAAATCATCGGCTGCCCTTCCCTGCGACCCACGCAGTCAATGCCCGTGAAAATCAAGCTCAACACTGGATGTTCTTCAGCTGTTAAACGGACTCTCACAGTCACACCAGACGGAGGAACCTGGGCGGGGCTGGTTGGGAGGGCGGCGGGGAAGCACCGAGTCGCGGCTTTGACACGGGAGCGAGACCAGTCTCTCCTCACACGGCTTTACGAAGGGGCACTTCAGGCTTCCAGCGAAGGCGAGCATCCTTCGGTGACAAAGCAGAGAAGAGCTTCCCTGTAATTTACGGTCCTGGAAACAGCTTGCTCCGGGTCCTCAAGGCAAACGCCAGGAGTCCAGAAACCTGAAGGACCGTCTCCGCATGCAAATGATCCAGCTGCCCACCTAGGAGTTATATCTCTGGATGAAGACCCCTTGCAAGAAACCCCCCAGCTTCTTGGTTTTTGAAGTTCATGTGACTTTTCTATCCTAGAAGCACTGTACGTTTTTTCCTTTGTTGAACTTTGGAGTGGATAAAAGTTCATCATGTTGCTTAGAAATACAACACAATCAACCGCAGCACGGAGAAGCTGCTCGGAACTTTCACGCTTTACTTTTGTGGTTGGCGTAGGGGAAGCCGAACTGAGAGATCATGAGGTTGGAGTACGTCAAGGGCATGCCCTCGTAGACGGCCGCGAGCTTGTTGATGCAGTAGGACCGCTGCAGAAAGTGCTCGGCTCGGTGCCACATCCCCGAGTGGGCCCCGGCGGTTTCTTTTTCCAAACTGCCCATGTTCACGGGTTTCACAAACACCCCTGAAGCCTTGCCAATGTGCTTGGCAACGAGGAAGTTCATGGCAATGTCGTCGCAGTTCTGCGTCTCGTCAATCAGGGTGCGGACGGCCGCGGGCTGCCTCTGGAAGAGGTCCAGGTACTTGCTGCTGAAGAAGGAGGCTCCGATCAGCACCATGGAGTACTGGTCCCCGTCCCCGAGGCCTGGGGCCTGCAGCTCAAAACCTCCGTAACTGTAGACACCTGACGAGGTGGGGACGTGCTTTCTAGGAACAAATCCTACAATTTGGTCAGGAAACTGCTGAACAGATGGAAAAAGAACAATTAAGTAGGCTATTTCCTGGAGCACACATGGTGAAAAAGGCAAGGAGTTAGTACAGGGAGAATGCAACAAATTGTCGACTTTATTTCATTCCTCATTCCACGTGACTCTCGGCAACTTCACACATAGGTCAGGTTCCATCGCAGCCCAAATCTCTACCCTCACCCGCATTCTCCGAATCCACCCATCATCTGCCCGTAATAAATTCTCGTCACCGGAGTCTGGTTTTTCAAAGCTTGCCCCAAGGGAGCTGGCTTCGTGAATGCCGTTTATCCCAGGAGATCAGAAGCCATGATGTGATTATTTTGAAAAACATTTCCTCTCAGGGAATATAAAATTAGAGACCTACAGGTATGATTTTACTGGTTTTCCATGTTGATGTCAACGTTCCTGAAAGTCACTGCTGATTTTAGACAGCATTCTATTTTTATCCCCTTCCAGCCTGGGTGTTTCCTTAAAAACATGTATGTGGACGTGTGCGCACGCACGTTTGTGTGGGTGTGTAGACGTGTCAGGATGACTGAAGGTAGGAGGGCGGTAAAATGAGAGAATTGAACATTGAGGTGACGGTGACTAAAAAAAAATCAGCAAACAAAAGAAAACCAGCTAAGCAGGTGAGAGAGGTGAGAACTTACAGGGTCAAAAGGTTTAGTTTAATCTCACGAATAATTTGAGTTTCACCCATGACTGAACAGACAGTGAACTAGGAGCACGAACACACACACGCACGCACACACTCAGGATGGGCTAGGTCCCATTTCAGGGTGGGCACGATAGCGGTGCTACAGAAAGTAACCTCAGCTGACCCGATCCTGGGTCCCTAACCGGGCAGGTCAGGGTGCGCGGCCAGGCCCCAGGCCTGTAACTCCTTTAGCGAAAGGCTGACCTTGGCCTGAAGCCAGCCCTGTCCATCATTTCTGCACATGTAGGTGGGCCCACCTTTGAAATGAACAAAGCCACCCTTAGGAGAGCACATCTTCTTAAAAGTATCCTGTAATCCAGTGATTTTCAACTGGCGTGCTGAAAGTATCTTTAAAACATGCAATATCTGACCTGAACGAATTTTTTAAACATGCAATAACTGACCTCTTTTTTCCCTTAGGTTTCCAAATTAAAAAGTGGCAACAGCCAACCCAACAATAGCCGTGAATGAATCAAAACTATACCTATTTCCGTCAGATTGGCAGAAGCTGTATTTTTTCAGTGTGCTGCAGAATTTCGGTAACCGGTTTACGTGTGCCGGGAGATGACACAGGTTGAAAATAGCGGCTGTAACCCAGTCCCCGCAGGGCTTTGTCCCGCCTCCCGTAACTCAAAATGCACAAAAGCTGCAAACCGCCATTCTAGGAGCACTTTTCTCAGTCTGTGGAGACCTCGCTTCCCGGACTACCCTCCGTTTGGCTCCAATAAGTTGTCATGAAAACTCTCTGCAGTTTGGATGCTCTCACATGGACAACAGAATTCACAGCCCAGACGGGGAACGGCGGGACTTGCGAATAAGGCACCGGGGGCCGCGCCGGGGGGGCCGTGGGGTTGCTGAGGACAGGAGGACAGCGGTGTTGCTGGGGGCAAAGGGAAGGCCGGGGGACAGGGAACGAGGCTGTGGGGCTCCGGGGAAGATGTGCGTTTGCACGGGGTACAGGATGGCAGAGACGTCGGGGGGAGCGGGCGGCTGCGGGGGGAGGCACGCACAGATGTCTGGTCTTGCTTGTCACTGTGCCCACAGGGCCACGCCGTGCAGGGCCCGGGCGGGATGTGCTGTGGGAGTCAGATCGCCTGGGGCGGTGGACTGCAATTGTTCCCGACATTTTTACAATTAAAACCTGAAATCCTATTTATCCATTGTCTTTAATGATGGCTTCCTTGTATTGTCCTAATGAACCCCAGTCCTCGTATTTCTCCCCCCTACCATGCCCCCAAACCCCTGATGTTTCAGGGAAGTTGATCTTTTTGCCTGAAATAAAAATCTCGCAGCTGGAGTACTACATGAGCACGTTCTCACAGCTGGAGTACTACGTCAGAACGTTTTGCGTAGGCAGCTTTTATTTACAGGGCTGGAAAAAAACCACCGGCAGGGAAACCGCTTGCCCATCGGTACACGGGCACGAGGTTAAAAACTGAAGGCTGAGAACGCTGGCTTGCGCGGAGTCCTGTGACCACTCGCCGTTCACATGTAATGCTGCCCGGCCCCAAGGAGCCAACTAGGGTGGGCCACGGTTGTGCGAACAGACCGTCTGCTGCGGAGCACAGTGCCTACGTGTTGGGCAGGGTTTGCACAAGCGTGTGCAGACCGGTTCCAGGGAACGGGCGTGCGGCCTCTAACGGCCAGCGACCCCTGCTGTGTACTCAGTAGGAAAGGGCCGCCCCTGCAGAACAGTGGGGTAGTGAGCGGTCTGTGCCCGGCCATCCCAGCCAGGGTCTGGGGGGAAAAAGGCAGTTTGAAACAAACAAACTGCCACTTCCATGGTGCCTCGAGAATTACTGTTGTTCATTTCTAGACGGTGGCCTCGGAATCAGGATTCGATCTTGCGGCCGTACTAAACGCTTCCTTCTCACGAAGGGTGCATACCGTATTAATACAAAAGTACCCTTCTCGTCTGAGACACACAGGTGGCCTTGCGGAAACACCTCTGGATCCCAGCCTCTGCCGACCACACAACTGGTCATGGCCGCACTGTCCTCTGGAAGGCAGCTCTGGCTCCTCCGCCCAGAATCCCAAGCATGAATCAAACACCTGACGTTTCAGGGAAGTTGATATTTTGAAGTTAAGCCTGCCGGCGGGGCACGCTTTACTGAGCCCTGGAAATCGAGATGACCGCATCACAAATGCAACTGTCTTTTAGATAAACACTGCCTCCCAGTGCTGGGAGACTCCCAGGTTACACCGCGCTGCTCCGGTTAAACTCTAGACAGGACTTCATGCTGACGACTTCACAAAGCATTCAGCAGCCTTACCTGCCAAACGGAGAAAGCGAAGGCAAGGTCTTGGGAACTAATTAGCATGTCGTCATCTACCATTAGCACCGCTGAAAGGAAAGGAAGAGCAATTAAAGCGGACAGTTTGGAAGTGAATGCACAGTGAGTAAGATACACTGGGGTCTGTACAGATCCTTCAAATGCGGTATTCCCTAACAGGTGAGTAAGTAAGAAACACGTATGCTTGGAGAGATCTGTGTAGCAGGGAGCTGTTATGTGAATTCTAATTGATTTTATAACTGCCTGGGGGGGAAGTGATCATGTAGTTATCACCCATTATCATGGGAACTAATGCACCTATAAATAAACAACACCGACGTTTTTAAAGCCAATGGGAGCCTCGCGAAGCTGCTCTGAAAGGGCAAAAGACGAGGGCGGCAGGCAAGCAGCAGGGTAAGCGTGAGCGGAACGGCACCCCGCCGCCCCCGTGCGGCGGTGATGTGCAACTGCGGCCCAGCCTCCTCCACAGCATCAGCGCCCCTCGCCCACAGTGCTGCGGGCAGGTGCTCTCCTCCCCAGGAAACTGCTCCCTGCACGTGGAAACTGGCCCCCAGCTCTTCCACGCGCTTTCCTGCGACGAACCTTCCCTGCTCCTCTCTGGACAACGAAGACAAGCAGGCGGCCAGGCCGGGCGCCCAGCGGCAACTCACCGTCGGTCTCCAGTTCGGGGAAGGCCTGGAGCCGGTTCCTCATCCTGTTTGTCGTCTGCAGTTTGAAGACCACGGGGACGGGGTGGGGCCCCAGAGAATTCCACACGTCCTCGGGCGCCTTCTCCCCCACGTTGTTCCACACCACGATCACCCTGTGCAGCCGCGGCAGCGCCTGGTAATGGTTCAGCAGCCGCAGCAGCAGGTCCGTCCGGTTGTACGTCTGCATGACGAGAGTGAAGGCGTCCTGGACCGGCCTGCCCTGGGAGTTCACTCCCCTCCGCAGCTCCAGCACGTGCTCCTCCTTGTTACTGGGGAGGAAGGTGGTCAGGGCCCCGGCCACCAGCAGCAAGGTGAGGACCACCGCCAGCGAGAGGCGCGCGGCTCGGTCGCCCAGCACCCTGCCAGGGAGGCGGCGGACGTGGCAACACCTGGAGGGGGGATGGAGACGAGGGGTTAGCCTTCTACCAGTCTCCGTGTTTGGCTTCTGCTTTTTCAGAGAGGGCAGCGGTGCGTCTTGTCCCGCTGACTCCGTCTCGGTTCTCCCGCCTCGGCCTGAGACAGCGAGGCCCCCGGGGGAACCTTCCCTGCTGGCCCACCGCCTTGGCCGCCGCAGACCAACCAGGGAAGAGGTCAGCCGTGCATTTTAAAATTTGCCCTTGTTTTACTACAAAAAAACGCAACGCTGAGATCGTTTTCAAACGGCATGTTTCCCTCAGCGGCACACCCACTTATCGAATGGCCCCACTGAGGTGTCGCTGACGTGTGAACCGCCCCCGGTTAGGGCGCACAGCTGGGTGCTCTGACATGCGCGCACCGCACGGCGGTGTGCTGACTTCAGGCTGACTTTCCGACAGCAAACCTTCATGCCCATGAGATCATGCGCGCAACCCCGATAGGGGGAGCAGAGAGTAACGGCGGCAGCGAACCGTTAGAGTGGCTTGATTACTTAACCAGACCCGGCAGCACGGGCTTGCCGGTCGTGGTGTGTGCTCATGCACTCCGCACGTTACACGGACCAAAGATCCTCCAGATGATGCTTTCTGCACACGGGTTAACGTACTAGTTCTTCACAGGCAGGCAGCACGCCCTTCCCGCTATTTTTGATATTGTTATTCTAGTACCTCCTACACCAGAGATTTCAGCTGGGAATAATATGGCTCTCCAGGGGACATTTGGTAAAGTCTGGAGACACTTTTTTTTTTTTTTTTTAAGGTTTCATGTGTATTTATCTTTACGCGGGGGGTGGGGGGAAGGGAGGGAGAGAGGGCATTCTGATACATGCTACAGTGTGGATGAACCTCAAGGACACTGTGCGAAATGAAATGAGCCAGACATGAAAAAGACGAATATTCCGCGATTCCACTCATTTGAGGAAGCGAGAGTAGTCAATTTCACAGTGACAGAAAGTGGAATGGCGGCTGTGAGGGACTGGGGAATGGCGATCGGGGAGTTGCTTACTGGGTACAGAATTTCTGTTTTGCAGGGTGAAAAAGTTTCAGAGCTGGGCTGTTCAGTAATGTACAGATACTTACCACTATTGAACTGTTCACTTAAAAACAGTTGAGATGGCAAACATGCGTACTTTATCACGACTCAAACAGAGCGAAAATGTGCGGGCACTTACCTCATCGTGACAGTTTCAATCCTTTTTCCTTCCGGCTTCAGTAATTGATAGGCACAGACTCTCTTGACGCTATTAAGAGAAATCAAAGAATTTTCTGTGATGTTTCTGTCAACGAGCAAGGATTCTTAAAAAATGCTTTGAGTGCCTTTGTCCATAGGCTTTGAATTATTTCTACAAATTAAAATCTGCTATCCCGTGCTCTAAAAAGGACATTTTGGCAACGAGGGAGATAATGTCTTCCTGCAGGCTGCTGCCAACACTGCTACATTTTTGTTTTCATGTTTCTCTTGAGTGTCCAGAAGCAGAATGAGCTCAGAGCATCCCCCATCTCACGTGTTTACACGTCTGAAACCAGAACATGTATGCACTGGAGCAAAGTCTCGGAATGTATCCGTCATTATAGCTTATACCCAGTTCCTAGGTGCTTAAGTATCTGTAGTTTCGTCCTTCACCACAGCTCCTTTTTCCACTAAACGTTCACGAGGTGTTCAGGGTGAAGCATCTAAAAAACCACGGGACCTAAAACGGGTTGCAGGTAAGTGCCAGGGTTGAGCCCTGGCTGGTGTGGCTCGGTGGACTGAGTGCCGGCCTGTGGACCAGGGGGTCACCAGCTGGATTCCTGGTCGGGGCACATGCCTGGGTTGGGAGCCAGGTCCCCTGTGGGGGGTACGTGGGAGGCAACCACACATGGATGTTTCTTTCCCTCTCTTTCCCCCTCCCTTCCCCTCTCTCTAAAAATAAATAAACAAAATCAAAAGAATTAGTCACTGCCAGGGTTGAGGACTGAGGGCTGACAGATGGCACGCTTCCTATTCCTGACTGCTTGTCACCTGAAGGGGGCTGGAACCCTGGTCGCACACGGGCTTCGGCCCCTCGATTCTTTCTGCTCGTGCTTCTCACAGCCTCCATCACGTGTCTGAAAATCTGGCTCCCCCCCAAACCCCACGTAGTCTGCATGGCTAACCTAATGCAACTAATTAGGAGAGGATATAAGCAGACATTAAACGTATTCAGAGTAGAAATCCACTTACTAGTTTTAAAATGTTCATCACGGTATCATATAGTTTGTAATCTTACACACCCATATACACCCATTTAATCTTGTAGCACACGAAGGAGTTAAGAATCTGACTGGAGACTTTAAAGATACTGCTTCTGTAATGACCACCTGCGAAGAGCTGAAGAATAATTTCTGATTTTCCAGAATCATGCTCTTTCATGATACAAGTTACGAAAGGGCAGAAGGACGGCTTAGCATGCATCACGGGCTCACTGAGCGCTGGAGGCCCCTCCTGCCTGTACCCCGGGCAGCTCTGCTTGTGAGCGCATCACTGTTCTAAAATTTGCCTCTCACTACCCCTGACCCTCACATCAGCTCCTTCCTCCATCCACTCCCTCTGGGGAAAGAACTTGGACTTCTCTGGCCATTGTAACCCACTTCCTTCCCTCCCCACCACCCCTGTGCCCAGCACAGAGTCCAGCGTATAGTGGACACTCATTAAATGATTGCTGAATGAATGAAAAAAAGTAACTTCAGCTTTGTCGACATATAATGGTTAACATACATGTTAACCATTACTTCATGGTTATTGAATGTTCACATGTTAAATCTTACTTCAAGATGACAAAAGAAGTGAGATACGTTTTCTATGCATATAACTTTTCCTGATTTAAACTGTGCTCAGTTTATATTTCCACTGAAATGCCTTTACTGTTGGAGGTGGTAATTATGCCATCCAAGACCAAAGCTCTGAGTGGCACTGCCACTTTTGAAAGGAGCAGGCCCTCCCAGTCACAGGAAAACCTATCTTACATTTTTAAGGTAGGAGGCAGGGAATTTGGGAGTCCCAGGAAACCAATATAAATGAAATTAAACTTTAATTTCTCCAACTCGCTTTAAAACTATTTGAAAAGGGGTACTGCAGATTTCTCCATAAACCTGTGGAGCAATTTCTCATTTACAGCAATATAGGACAAAATGCACAACTTACTTATTTGTAAATTGCCTTATCGGGGTGACATTGGTTAATAAAATTACATAGGTTTCAGGTGTACAAATCTATAACACATCGTCTGTATATGGTACGTTGTGTTCACCGCCCCAAGACAAGTCTCCTTCCATCACCATTTATCCCCTCTTCACCCTCTTCTACCTCCCCTACGACCCTTTCCCTCTGGTAATCACCATACTGTGCAATTTATTTTCAAAGGCATAATACAAAAATACAGGCTTAAGTTGCAGCTGAACCTGAGTTATGGAAATCAGTTGCTGAAATTTGGTTATTTCTATAGACCTTCTTTCCGCCCCCTAAGTTACATCATATTGAAATAAAGCCGTTTTGCAGAAAAACCCAATTGCCATGGAAGTATCTACCTATCCTTAACCTGGTTTGCATCCACTTAATGTTAGAGTAAAATTCAAAGTCTATGGCCAATATAAAAGCTTCCTAATAAACACAAGTAAATGCCACTAATTGAAAATAATTTCTATGTTTAAGTTAATGAAATATACGCCAACAAAGGCAAAGTCAAAATACTTGTTCCAGAACTTAATTTCTGGAATCTAGCTGTTTCTGCACAGCAGTTTTAATAAACATGAACATTTTTTAAAATCGGAGAATACATGCATTTTCAAAAATAAACCCACCCACTCACTACCCTCCCCACCAACAAAGTTCCAAGACCTAAGCGAAACACGCATCACCCGCATTGCAAACATTTTTAACACGAGAGCCTCGTGCGATTTCCTTACCTCGGGAGCAGAGACTGCTGCGGAGCCGCCGAGGTATTTGCTCGCAGCTTGGCTATCACGCAACGGAAGGGGCGGTTCGCTTGCTCGTGAGTGGACGTGCGTGAGTCGTTCTACACCTCGCAGCGCGCATCCCGCTCACTTTGCGGCACCGGCCGGTCTCTGGGAGGACTCGGCACCCGCCGAGTGAGCGCCCGGAGGGGGGACCGTCCCCGGCCTGCCCGCCCTCGCCGTTGCTCCACTTCCTGTTGCAGCGCAGGCCCTTCCCAGGAAGCTTGGTTTTCCAGTTCCCAACCCACTTCCGAACCAGTCCTGCTTTGCCCCGTTTCTTCCCCAAGGTAACGCCGTCAGTCATTCACGTGAAGCACCTGACCGTCCCCAAACGGAGTCCCGGAAAGGCGCCCCACGGGTGCTGGGACGAGTCGGCTTCTCCCTCACTCGTACCGGGCGGGGAGGGTAAGCCCGCCGCGGTCCAGGGCGCCCCTGAGGGTACCGGCGGGCCGAGACTGGGGGAGCAATGCACTGACTAAACCCCCACGGAGCGCGGGCTCGCAGCAGCTCCCCGTAAACGCTTCCGCATTCTCTTGCACATCTCCCGGTTTCTGTCTCGTGGCCCTACGGAGGGGCCCCACTCTTTCTGGGGCGGCTGTGTGGGCCCTAAAAAACTGGGGGGCCCGCAGAATGCACCCAACAGGACCATCGCTTGCGCTACCTGCGGAACGACGGCGAGAGGACAAGTCGCGCCCGCCTTCTCGGTCTTTGCTGCGGCACGCACCGGGAATTAACTCTAACCCGAGACGTGGCGAAAGGGCAGGCCCCGGGCGCGGCGCAATCCGGGACACTGGGCGAGGCGGTCGGGGCGGGGGCCGCGAACGCCTTCCCTTCCAGTCCCAGCCCAGGAGTGTCCTCCCAAACGCAGGTGGCTGGGCCCCATCCCAGGTCGGAGACAGTCTAGAGCTACCTGCCATCCCGCTCCGCCCCCAAGCCCGTAGCGCAGCAACCACTAGAAGACGGCCGTAAGCCCCGCCCACCGTGCAGGGCCCGCCCCGGCCCCGCCCCCTTTCCCGTCCCAGGACGCGTTGCGCGGCCCGGGCCGGAAGTCGGCGAGTTCCCGGGCGTGTGTCGGTGTCTGTCTCCCAGCTGCGCGCGGCTCGGCAGGCTCGCTGGGGATTCCCGTCCGAGGCGGCAGCACTGTCACTACTGTCACCCACGGAGCCACCGCCAGAGGGGAACAGACCCGGCCCTTCGCCGGGCATTGAAGATGTTGCCCCTGTCCATCAAAGACGATGAATACAAACCACCTAAGTTCAATCTGTTCGGCAAGATCTCGGGCTGGTTTAGGTGCGGGGTGCCCTGTTTGCGGGGAGTGGGTGTCCGGCACGGGGAGGAGGACAAGGCCCAGATCGGAGGATGGCCCCAGGTCCAGGGAGGGAGTGTCCGGAACACCCTCATTTGTGAAGACCGGAGGGTCTGGAAAGGGGACCCAGCGTGCGGTCCCGGTACCCCCTTGACTCTCGGGCGCTTCCCCACTTTGTCGTGCCAGGTCTATCCTGTCGGACAAGACGTCTCGGAACCTGTTTTTCTTCCTGTGCCTGAACCTATCTTTCGCTTTTGTAGAACTACTCTACGGCATCTGGAGCAACTGGTAACCGAAGTGGGAAGGCTGGGGCGGAAGCGGTGGGGTGGCGGATTCCAAGCTCTGTTTGCCTAGTGCCACGTAGCTTGTCACCGGGAGGTTCAGGTTTTGCTGTGCCCACACGTCTCCTGCCCAGTTACTTTGTCTTGTGCGCACCCAGCCTGGCATGGTTACATTTCTTAACATCCGGGCCCATCGGGAGCAGCAGGTCTTAAGATTCGGGTCCCCACTTCTTCTCCCCACCCCCCACTCTGTCAAACAAGAGCGGCAAGGCCCCTCTTCATTTGTGCAGGTAGACAGAGTCTTTGGTCTCTAACCCCACGTCTTAGCTTTGCCCACTTTCTTGGAATTGGGAGAAACCTGTTTTCTGCCTCCGTGGGGGAGTGTCCTTGCCTGTCTGGGGGGAGTGGCATCTGTGTTTCACCCCTAAGACTCTGGAGAGGGCATATCTGAGAGGTTTTACTTAATTTGTTATTAGGTCTTGGAATGGGGAAGAGGCTTATAAAGTGATATCTGGAGAACTATGTGTCATTCTCTTCTCTCTTTAATTTTATGCAGAAACTGCCTCATGATTTTCCTCCGGTCTTGACTGCAGTAGGAAACCCCTTACAGTTTTTATTATGTTTCACTGATGATGCTACTACAGTTGTCCCAATTCTTCCTCTTTGCTCCCCCTCCACCCAGCACCCCCCACTCCCTCAGGCAGTCCCCCCACCAGTGTGCTCCATTTCCTATACTGTATTTTACATCCCCATGGCTATTCTGTAACTACATATTTGTACTTAATCCCCTCACCTCTTTGCCCATTCCCCCACACCCACCTCCTATCTGGTAACCATCAAAATACTCTCTGTATCCATGATTCTGCCTCTGTTCTTGTTTGCTGTTTGTTTTTAGATTCACTTGTTGACAGGTAAAAGCTGACATCCCTTGAGTGGATGGTTTTTGGTGTCACCTTTGTTGTTCGTTTATTTAACTGCTTTGGGAAGGGGTATATCCAGTTTAACTCTGGAAAGGAAATGTTATTATGTAGTTATTTGCTGTTGAATAACTTAAAGTCTTATAAAATTGTTCAGCAATAAGATCACCACACCTCTAGGTGTACTGATTCATCTTTAAATCTCATATCCATTTGAGAATCTGATGAAGCCAACACTCAGCATTTTATATAAAACCTCAGGGTGTTCTTGGGTTCCTTGAAATAGCTCTTGGACCCTTGATTAAGAACCTATGCTATCTATTCTTTTTTCTCTATTAATTAAACTCAGTCTCTGCCCTTTAAGGTCCATTTCACAGATAGTCACTGTCCTTGATCGTTATTGCTATTGAAATTGAGCATTGACATTAGATAATATCACCAGTTTTTATGATCTGTATACTTTTATACGAAAAGTGGGCTTACTTTTGAATACAAACGTGAATTCAGCTTTGTCAACAATACTCAGGAAGTATGAAGGTTATTGGTTTAATGACCTGGGTGTAAAATGCATATTGAAACGATCACATCTCAACGCATGTAACAACTGTTTTTAACCCTCTGGGAATCAGATATATGTATCTTGTGATGTCATCCTCCTTCTGTGTATGGTACCTGCTACAAGCGCTGTGCAGCTGGCCCTTGAACAACACAGGTTTCAACTGTGCAGGTCCACTTACATGCAGATTTCCCTTGTATAAGTGCATACGGCACTCTAAATGTATTTTCTCTTCCTCATGATTTTCTTAACAATATTTCCTTCTCTCCAGCTCACCTTATTGAAAGAATACAGTGTATAATACATGTAACATATACAATTTGTGTCCATCAATTGTCTATGTTATTGGTACAGCTTCCGGTCAACGGTAGGCTCTTAGTAGTTAAGTTTTTGGGCATCAAAAGTTACCCTCATTTCCAACTGCGCAGGTGTTGGGTGCCCAAAGCCCCCGTGTTGTTCAAGGGTCAACTGTATTGTCTTAAGTTGTATTGGAATGATCACAATTTATTATAAATACACAATAGTTATGTAGTTTACTCTTGCTAAATTATATTTTACTGTGGCCTGCTGTTGCATAAGTCGCTATGTAAAATGTCTTGTTCAAGGGGTTCGTATTTGAAGTGCCCAGGCTACCTCTTTCCTGGAAAGTTAGGTATACAGTCATTCTTTTGGTCTGTAGAGATCTATTGAGGAAAGTACTGAAACCATAGATTTCCAAGTCATTGTCAAAAGCCATCAGCACATGAGGAAAACATCAGTGGCATAGGCCTTGTTCTTCCGTGGCTTGGTCTTCTGAGGCTGGCTCTCTTCTCCAGGCTGGGCTGTGCTGTCTCCTGGATTTGAAGTCTAGCTCTGAACCAGAGTCTGGTGTACCTAGCTCAGTTCGCTGGTACTCATCATTACGGTCACCATCGGAACCACCGCCAGCTATCCCCTAATAGTAATTTTTAGCAGTGGCTTGCGAGTACCGGTGTGTTCCCACTGAAGCCTGGGCAGGTTTGGAAACTGCCTGGGCCTCTTCACCATCTGGCTTTTTATGTCTTCTTTAGATACTGCAGTTTATAGTTCCCTTTGCTGAGTGAGCAACAGTTTCTTTTTATCACTGGATCATCTCTGTTTCTGAAGGTTCAATTAGATTTTAAGTTCCTTGAGTAAATTTCTCACTGAAACTTTGTCATTGTCATTTCTGTGTTCATTTTTATTCTGTAATAATTAAGTTCCAAGATATTATGAACATGAAATGTCAAGGGTTTTTTTTTTTCTGTTACGGAAAAAAATAGACAAAATATGCTCACTCTTCACAAATAAAGGTTCTTAGAAACAATTGGTCTAGTTGCAACATTCTGGTTCTTGTTCAGAACCTTCATTTTAAGGGAATAAATTAATTAGAGTTCACATTTTTGATGGTGGGAATATGTCATCGGTGGAAGAATAGATAAGTTCCACATTGAATGCCCATTGCCTTTTACCTGTCCACTAGAATGTTAGCTTTATCAAAGTAGGGGTCTTCTGTCTTATTCAGGCACCTTATTATGTCATATATAGTATGCCTAATACATATTTGCGCAATGAAAGAATGGAGGAATAATTAATGTATGAAATTAACCTACCTGTTCCATTTTTTTCTCCCCACTCCTTTCCTCCTTTGTCATATTTCACTGTCTTTTTATAAGATGTGAGGTCCTGATGGGCAGAGGCTGAATCTTAGGTTTTTAGAGAAGGATGCCTCCTGTCTGGTTATTATTCTAATGTGCACCGTGTTTGTTCTCTTCCAGCTTAGGGTTGATTTCCGACTCTTTTCACATGTTTTTCGATAGCACTGCCATCTTGGCTGGATTGGCAGCATCTGTTATTTCGAAATGGAGAGATAATGATGCTTTCTCTTATGGGTAAGACTTTTTATAAACCTTTTTCTTGAAGTGTAAGAAATACAGAAAAATACACATATCTCAGGCCAAAAAAATTTGCACACATTGAACACGCTTGCGGAAGTTGAACCCCTGAAACTCCCTTGTTCCTCTTTCTGGCTCCTTCCCACCCGTAACCACCTGCCTGGCACCACGGACTAGAGTTACCTGTGTTAGAGCACTAGACACCTGTCATCTACAGTTTCACTGGGCTTTCTTTTCTTTCTTTTCTTTTCTTTCTTTCTTTCTTTCTTTCTTTCTTCTTTCTTTCTTTTTTTGCATCTAAGTTTTTTTTTGCTTAGAGGTAGGGCATCTTGATTTTACCAAAAATTTTTAGCGAGATTGTTACTAGACTAGGGAGTTTCTCAACTCTTACCCTAGTTTTTTGAAGAAGATGAAGAAATTTTAGTCTCTGCACATCATCGTGTTTCTTCTCTTTCGTTTTGGGAGGGATGTTTTGCTGTTGATTTATTTAACACCACCATTTCCCCAAATGGCTGCATGTTACACATTCTCTTCACCTCGGCTTTGATGTAAAATACTCCTTCTCCTCCTCTTGCTGAGCTCGACTGGTTCATCAGCTCTTTGGAGCGAGTTCCCGCTGAAGACCTGGGCTCACCGCTGAGCCTGGTGCCCCGGGAGGCCGGCTGGCAGGTTTTCTTGGAGCTCCCCCGTCACTGCAGCATCCTCTGCTCTCTCCCACCCGCGGTCTCCTCTCTGCCCCTCCACCAGCTTCCTCCCTGCAGCTCCCCCCTGATGCCCCTCCCGGTGCCCGCACCTTCCCCTCCTGTACTGCCTTTCCCAGTTTCTCCCCTTTCTCTCTGCTCTCTTGCTCGCTTGCTCTCTCTCGTCCTTGTCCTCACACGCATTCTCTCTCATCTCTGCCACTCCCTGTGCCTTCATTTGTTCTAGTTTCTTGGGCCCGAGTTCTCCGTCTTCTTCTCCCCCTCCCATCTTTTCTCTTAGTCTTCTCTATCCCCCGCCCCATGCTCTGTCTCTCAGCTCTTTCTTATGCTCCTTCCTCCTCCCTCAGCCTCCCCTCCAGTCCTGTGGCTCTGGCCTGTGCTCTCGGCCCTCCCCAGGTGGCCCCCGGTCCTCTCTCTCCTGGCGGCCCCTCTCGGGGCAGTGTCTCCGTTTTCATTCCTTCTTCCCTTCATCCACCCTCCTCCCTGCACCTCCCTCGCCCCCTCCTCCCGTCCAGCTTCGCTTTTGCTCTGGAGCAAGTGCTCGTTATCTCCTGCACATACTCTGTTGCCTCCAGAGGCTTGAGGGCTCGCAGCTTCTCTCGTCCAGGGATGCAGAGATGAGTAGGATGTGGCGTCTGCCTTCGGGGGACTTCTGGTCTGCCAGGGAAGTGGTGCTGTGAAGGCGGCTGCACGTTGGGACAGGGGCAGAGACTAGACGGGAGCCTGAGACGGCCCCCGCAGGTCTGCCGCGCAGGCGCAGTGGAGGCGCTCCGGGGAAGCTAGAAGTGAGACACAGACGCTGACTGCACTGTTGGGGCGGTTTAGAGCAAGGGGTCCCGCCTGTCTGCAGCTCTAAAGAGTCCGAATGCTCAGACAAGAACATTTTCCACGGCGCTGTAAAATCAAAAGATCCTTGAGTATGTTTCGGATTTTTGAAGAGAGGTTGTATGTAAAGGTATAATTTTGTATTGGAAAATGAGTATTTCATGAATATCATAGATCAAAGTCTAGTGAGACCATCTTATTCAGTAATCTTTCTGCATGAACAGGAGGTGGTTATAAAGATCCCCCCAGTTCCTTCATTCTTGGGGCGTCTGTTGTTCTCTGTTTAGAACGCACGGTCTGTTGCTGTGCAGTGGTTTTGACGACTAGCTTTGAATACCTGCAGGACCAGCGCAGGTTGGACGAGTCGACAGGAGAGAGTAACAGTCCTGCCACCTTTTACTTCTTATCCTGCCCTCTCCTATTTGCCTTTTTAAAGAATTTCTTGGAGAAGGGAACAATTAGGGAGTAAGACCTGATGTAACATTTTGAAACGCTTAGTCATGGCTGTGGTAGTTCAGTGGCAGCAGGAGCAGAGTACAGGTGCTGGTCCCTCAAAATGACACCGAAGAGGCGAAGCCTGGGCGTCAGTCCCAAAGCCCCGAATCGGGGTACGATCGCTATGGCAGACTGACTGCGTGGAGAACCCAAAGGGGAGGGTCTGAGAGGCGGCAAAGCCTTCCCGGTGTGCCTGTACGTGGAAGTCACCCTTGTGTGTCTTCGAAGGAGCCGAGCCAGCATAAAAGTAACGTACACCCGGCAGGTAGGGAGACACGAATCCTGCGTCTGCGCTTGCATACGTCTGAACGTAGACTTGCTCCATTTTTTTGTCCTGGCAGAAGAGTTCAGACGCACTCATAATTAGGCGGTGGCACGTTCGGGAGCTACGTGGTTTGATTCTTAGACTCACTTCTGGGAAAGTAAACACAGTCATCCGTAAAGGCAAGCCGGTCCGGTTCCCACAGGTCCTTCGTCTTGTCCTGCAGCTGAGTTTAGCAGATATGTTAAACTGAAGGAAATCACTGTGGTCCCTCAGTTTATCGGAGTTTACGGAGCACCTACTGAGCTAGGCACAAAAAGATGCCTGGGGAACATTCCTGCCTTTGACCTGGAGACCCCGTGGAGGCCAAGGACACAGGGCCCTCAGTCAAGCACTCCTGTGGGCCTCGAGGGTGGGGGACGAAAGTGCGTGTGTCGTGGAGACATTACTCGGTGCGGGCTGTCCGTTCTTTAAATCCGAGGAACTTTTTCTCCAGAAACAGTATTGCTTTGATGGCAATTTAGTTCATTCGTACGTGGTGGAAGGCAGAAAGGCGCGTTACTTTTGAGTGTAGACATACGTGCTGTGTTGGAATGTACCGTACAGGGTAAGTTCCAACAGTCTTTCCTTTAAAAACGTCTTTACAGGAAAAATTGTACCTTCTGGAGGTTAACACAGTGAGAAAAAGCAGTATATTTGATGTTCCCATTATATTCTTGAAGGACCAGAGTGATTAACTGCTGTTGCGCACTTTGAATAATGTTTAAACAAGGAAAGCTGCCAAGTTCAAGTTGTGTCTGATGACCTGAACTAAGCCAGAGATAGCTTATGGAACGACAGAAGCTTCCCCCCATGCCTCCCACAGCTAGGGAGCGGAAAGCTTCAGAAGCTTCAGAAGTCCGCGGAGAAAAAGGCAGGAATTAAAAAAAAAATAGTTTAATTAGCATTATGTGAAGCTCAAATGGGTTCTAAAAATAGGTTAAAGGTTTTGCTACATTTAGTAATCTTAGAAAGGGACTGATATAAGTCTCAGGTTTCTGGGATACTTAAGAAATAATTACATTCTCCTTCAACTCAAATCTCCGCTTTGCAAAGGTTTGAACGCGGAAAAGTACAAGGCGGAAAGCACAAGGCGTTCTTCAAAGAAGGAATTAACGAGTCACAAACCCCCCTTTCCAGGCTGTTCTCTTCTGCCTTTTCTCTCTGGATCCTTCTCTGCCCGTTTCTCTGGGCCTGTTCTTGCTTCTCCGGGGCACCTTGAGATTCACATCTGCAGGGAAGGTCTTTTTAAATCCACTCTAAGTGGGTCTTTTTTTTTTTTTTTTATTGTTTAGAGATCTATGTATTTATGGCATTCTGCTATTAAACATCATTCGTAATAATTAAATTCCTTTATTTTTAGAATATATGTACAATAAAACATGCTATACTATAAATCCTGGGGCTTTGCTGGCCACTTAAAACCCTATAATGTGATTTAGAATCCTTGACATGCGTAAATTTACTCTTTGATTTGTAAGAAATAATAATTCAGTTTACTTTGCTCTTCTCCAGGTATGTCAGAGCGGAAGTTCTGGCTGGCTTTGTCAATGGGCTTTTTTTGATCTTCACTGCTTTTTTTATTTTCTCAGAAGGAGTTGAGGTATAGTAGATAACGATTGGAGTCAGTCAATTACATGTCTGTAATGAAAATGTTTGTTCACTAACGACACACATGCTAGAGCTTTTGTTCACACCATTGTTAATACCGAGGGCAGCCGTGGCTTGGGTAAACTGTGATGTGTGCGTGGGAGGAGCGTACAGAGCAGTTAAAAACCAGGTAGATGTGTGAGCACTCGAAACTGAAACGAACGTGAACGAAGCGTTGCCGTCATGCATGAGCGCAAAGGCGCACCGCTGGCAGCGAGGGCCCCTGGGAGCTCCTTACCACGCAGGCGCTGAGAGTTTTGCCAGCGGGCCCTCACTGTTTGGTGTGTGAGGGAATTTAAAGATGAATGAGCTTAAAACAAATGGCAGCATTTTAAGGCCCCAGAGAAGGATGGGTTGAGAGCAGATGCCCATGCTTTTAAGTATTTGTATTTACTTAAAACTGGCTATTGTTACCTTTTCTGCAGTACGTGAGGACAGGTTTTAATTCCGTACCCTGTTCTGGCTGATATGTTTGGAGGGACTTGAAGTGGGAACAGGACTGAAAGTGCTGGGAAGTCGCCCTGCGTTGCTCCCGGCTGCGCAGTCGGAAGTCCCGTCACTGTGGTTTGTGTTGCGTGTCTTCCAGCGAGCGCTGGCCCCGCCCGACGTGCACCACGAGAGGCTGCTGCTCGTGTCCATCCTCGGGTTCGTGGTGAACCTGGTGGGAATCTTCGTCTTCCAGCACGGAGGCCACGGGCATTCTCACGGCTCTGGTATGACGGTCCGGACCCTTCGCTGCTTCGTTTCTGGGGGTCTGTCGTAGTGGCTCACGTTTGCAAATTGGTGACTTTTAAAGTTAAACGGTTGATTTTCAACAACAGAACTGATGATGCTAATAGACTCTTAGGAATGCCTTCCTGCACCATCCCTTCCGCTTCTCTGTGCCCCCCGCCCCCCAGCACCCACTCAGCCGCACATGTTACCATTCGGGTGTGGACCCTTCCAGAACTCTGGAGCTCACCTGTCGCCTATGACACCGTTCACATAAAACCAACACGCAAACATCAGAACCACAAAACAAATGCAGTCGTAGCGAACGGCAGTGCAGGTGGGTGGGAAACCGACCCTGCACGCTGTGCCTGAGGCCCTTCCTCTGGCGCACCTCCCGTCTCCCTTCTCTGGTTAGCAGACCCACGAGGCTCCCGGTGGGTCTACCTGGCCGTCTGCGAACGGACGCAGGTTGCCTCCAGGCGACCGCAGCTCCACACCTTGCAGACGGAGGCGGGGGTTGCGGGGGTGGGGGGAGGGTTTCCGAGAGCTGCTCTGTCCTGAACGGCAGCCCCGAGTCACCGGGGACTGCTTAAACTTATGTCCCCGTGACCTGGCAACGCGGATCCTCCGTCAGGCCGATGGCGTTTCGAGCGCTCGGTCGCCGCACAGGGCTGCGGTGCTGGACAGCGGGTACCGAACGTTTCCGTCCGCGGGGAAGAGGCTCTGAATTGCTCTGTGCACGAGTAGCGTGTAAGTGGGGTTGCTGGCACATGGGCCGTGCAGCGTGGAGCTTCCATGACGTCAGCAAACCGCTGTCCGAAATGGTGGTACTCACTCACGCCCCAGCAGTCACTGCAAAGACTGTTTCCTCTCACCTGCATCCGAACTTAATATTATGGGTTTAAAGCCACTTTGCTAGTACTGATAACATGGTACCACTTTATCTGGTATTTCTCTATTCTAGTGTCACCTGTTCTTTTAATTTTGTTGGCTTGTTTTTCTATTGTCTTATTGTTAATCCACTTACAAGCATTTTTTAAAATACATTTAATATATTTTATATGCTAGGCCTTTGCTTTATGTGTTGCAAGTATCTTTTCCCGTTCTTTGGCTTGTCTTTACACTTTTATATGTGGGTTTTGAACTTGGATGTAGTCTAGTTTTTCCGTCGTACATTGTTGTCGGGGACGCGTTCTCCTTACAGGAGGTTTCTCCCGCTTGGTCGTAGCCCTGTTCTCTTCTCATTCAGCACTGTGACGGTTTCGGGTCTGTGTTCCTCCCCCATCCAGTTTGGTCCTTCATCTGAGTGTAATTTATTTTTGTGATAGGGTGAGTAAGGACTTCAGTTTTTTTCCTCCGTGAGAATAAGTGGTTTTCCAGGCACCATTTATTAATCTGCCCTTCCCCCCACCTGATGGCAAGGACACCTTTGCCCAGGATTACACTGCCTTGTGTCGCAGGGCTAGTCTGCCCGTCCTTGACTGTCCTTCCAACACACTGCGCTCGTGGCTGTCCCCTCCACGTGTCTGTCCTCTCCGTGTGTCCTCTCCACGTGTGTCCTCTCCACCTGTGTCCTCTCCGTGTGTTAATGGGAGGGCAGTCCTGTCTTTGGGGGCCTATCTTGCTTATTTGGTTTTTTCATCAGCTTATCCAGTTTAATGAGAAATCTTGGGGTTTTGACTGGAAATTCACTGTCTTTATGGCTAATTATGAAAAACTGGCACAGCTCATATTAAACTCTGTGGCTTTTATTAAGTTGTCTCAGACATTTTTAACAAAGGTCTTTGTAGTTTCCATTGGTTAGGTCGTTCCCAGGTGCAGGTAGTTGGAAGGTTTTGTTGAGAACGATACGACTGCTGTTCCCGCCCGTCTTCCCGCACAGTGTCTCGTAGACGTAGTTCCAGCTCGTGTCCTTGCGTCGGTGAGGACGCCTACCTGGGCGGCTTTTAATGATGCCAGCTTTAACTGCAGGGCGCCCACACACGTCAGGACCCCCCAGGGAGAGACCCGGTGCCCCGAGCCTCCCGTGGACTCGGCTCTGCCGTCATGGCGGGCACCGTGGCTCGAGTGGGGAAGGCTGCTCAGGCCTCACCGCTGGGTCTGGTGCGCACGGTTGGTTCCTGGTGGAACTGCTCTGCCAGCCGAAGGGGGTTCCTGAACCTGCCGAAGTCACGTGGTTCCCTCCTCTAGTTCAGTTAAACTTAGGGATTCCATGGCTGGATTTTCCCATGAGGACCCATCCTTCGGTTTGGGCTTACAGTGTCCTCATGTAAGTCGATTTTGGTGTGCAGTGTGAGGGATGAGTTCGGTGTTGTCTTACGTACGGATGACCAGCAGCCTCAGCACCTTTTGTGGAAGAGATGACTTTTTCCCGAGGAATTGTCTAGCCGCCCTCGTCAGCGGTCGGTTGGCCGTGGACGTGAGAGTTCGTTTCTGGACTCCCAGCTCTGTCTTATTGGTCCGTGTGTCTGTCCTCATGCCAGCACCTTTCTGTCTTGGTTAGTGTGTCTCTGAGGTAGGTTTCGGAATCACAATATGTGAATTTTCCTCTTTATTCTTTTCTTTTAAAGGTGTTTTGGCTATTCTGGGTCCTTTCTTGCATTTCCATGTAAATTTGAGGATCAGCTTGTCAATCTCTGCTTTTATTTCCTTCCTGTACTACGCAGTAGGAACTCAGTGTTATTTTAACGTGCCTCTGACACTTTTTACCAGCCCGTGTTCACTGAATGGAGTCTGGTTGTAGGGCTCATTCATTTTGCTGACGTCAGTATTGCCGTGACCATTAACTAATATGTCTCTGCGTTCCTTCCGTTCCACACTGCCCGCAGGCCATGGACACAGCCATTCTCTCTTTAACGGTGCTCTGGATCAGGCCCACGGCCGGGGAGACCACTGCTACAGCCAGGAACCAAAACACGGGGCTGCACACGGGCACGGCCACGGGCACGGCCACGGGCACGGCCACTTTCACTCCCACGGTGAGTGCGGCCGGACGCCTGCCGTTCAGCAGAGTGCGGCTCAGGCCTTTTCCGGGTGGGCGGTGTCTGTTAGTGTCGTGATGGACTTCCTTTCTCACGAGTCAGACTCCGTGGCCCCGGGCGAGTTCTGTTTCAGTGGTTGATGACGTTAACTTGGTTAGGCAGTGAATGTAGCTCTTGTAAAGTGTGATAAGGCCTTTTGTGCTCTATACAGGCTTACAAAAATACGGTGGTTTTCCATCCTTCACATCTGCATTGTAATTTTGGTGGATATTTGCCTCAGTGTGATCTTAGGAATCTTTATGTGCTAACCTACATGGCATTTGGGTGCTAAGTCACAAGGTGCTTAGCAACTTACCAAGCATTCTGTTTAAAAATTCCATTTTAAATAGTTCGTGAAATTTTCAAGTGCAAATTGCCAGATCTGCTTAAGTGGTACAATTTAATTAGTCTTTACATAACTTATATGCTTAAACATTTAGTGTACCTGCCGTGTTGACAGACCTGTAAGCGTTAGGTTTGGAAATAGGAAAGGGGCCTTGGAGTCGGAGTATTAAGTTTTCAGTCTCTAAAATTTGCTGTATTTTTAGGTCCTAGCCTGATATGCTCTCAAACCTTGCTTTTCTAAGTTTTTTGCTCACATGCATCCCAGAATAATTTCGAAAAACTCTCTTTTACCTGTTTTTAAAGATGATTTCTAAAACAAAATTTATTTAAATAATTGCCAAGAATACGATTTTTGACACATTGCAGGTACTGTCTTAGACTGAAACGTCTCCTTTACTCTGTTGAATGTATTCCGTGGACTCTAAATACCGTAGTGACCCGAGATTCGCTGTCACTTGTTCAGAAACACGCGGGCAAACAGTTACAGACTTTACAGCCTCCCACTTTGTAGAATTTTCTAATAATGGGTTCTGTTTGTGTTACATTTTAAATTGATCATCTGTTATTCTTGGCAATAAAACATGTACATAAAATAAAATTTTGTATTTCCTAGGAACATATGACTTAGCGTTTGAACATTTCTTTCAGATGGAGTTTCGTTACTCAATACAAAGTCAATCAAAATATTTCTGTTTCCAAATTTGAATCCTGTATAATCATAAAGAGCAGCATTTTATTTGAAATATAGAGCTTAATGAGATGACTGGAGCTCTTTTTTCTCGATTGGTTTATGGATCATTAATACTTATTAGCATATAACAGGTTTTAGCGTCAGTTCTGTTCCTGTGTTTGTTATGTAAGTACTAAGAAACCTTAAACGGGAGGAAATTCTGTTACAGTGTTTCATTCAATTTTTTGAACCCCTTCAGAATTATATTCCAAAGATTACATAGTGACCTGCTGTCCGAGATTATTTTTGACATGTTAACTGTCGGCTTCCTTAGCTAGTCCCCACCTTCTGTTAAAGCAAAGACTCGGGCACCGTGTCATTGCGTGTCATTGCGTGTCAGTCGTTGCGTTTCTGACATTCCCGCTGACGCTGCAGCTGACCCCTTGTTGGCTGCGCTGGAGTTCTTCTAGTTCCCTGGGCAAAGCACTGTGGGAAGATTTGAGGCGGGCGACAGGCAGCCCTTGTTTCAGTCAGGAAGGAGAATGGTCAGTGGGGAGGACAAATGACCGTGACATCAGGGCAAGAAGACGTCGCGACAGCTCGTCAGTAGAAACGCCGGGTTCCGAGACAAGGAGTCCAACTCCCAAATCTGCCCCTACCTGTCGCTCTGCCTTCAGGGTTACGTTAACCAGCCCGAGGACACGTTGGAGATGGGGCCACCACTCCACTTTGTCCCAGAGAGACACCGTGGTCTCTCCGGGGAGCCCCGTACACGTCACGTTTATCGGACTGCCGCCCTGTGGGCCACATGCCCGCTGCTTGCTTGTCCCAGCTGCTCGGACCTCAGTGTCGGAACGGTGAAGGTTTACGTCCTGTGCTGGGCCCGTACGTAGGCCGGGGCCCCTGATCCCCACGGCCATCCAAGGAGCCAGGCTCTTTCCACGGAGGGGCATTCCGAACCCTGGGGGCGCAGCAGAAGATCGGGTGGGACCTCCTTAGGAGCCTGGAAGTGCCTCCCGTCTCTCGTTTCTTTGTTCACCCCTTAGTCGCGCAGCTCCCAGCTCCTGGTGCCCGGGCCGTGTGGTTTGGTCATTCGCCAGCAAGGAAGGACGGTGGCGTTTGGCAAGCAGCTAGCCACGCTGCGCGAGAAGTCACGGGTTTTACATCCAGAAGGACCTTCAGATTCGCATAGATGGGAGTTTCTCTGTCTGACATGGCGATTATGTCAGCACAAGCAGAACATGCCTTTCAAGCTGATCGTGTCAGAAACGACTGTCTTTATCGGGACCTGCTGTACCCGTAGACAGAACTCTGGGGCCTGGGTCGCTTCGGCAGGCTTTCCAGAAGGCTGCGGTTTGGTCCCCGCACGGCAGTGCCACGTCCTCGGTCACTGTGCATGTTGCCGTGCTCCGGCCGGGCTGTAGCGAGCAGCCAGCTTGTGGGGGCCGCGGACCAGGGACCGGGCCCCACCGGGCCACCCTCTGTTCGACCCGAGAGCTTGTCGGTCCTCCTGGTGCTCCTCCGTTTGCGTGAATAGTGCCCATCTTTTACACGGTTTACCGATGGTTTCTGCTTCGATGTTCAAGTCGATCCCTCGTCTTCAAAGCAGTTGGGTGTACAGATTATAGGGGTTTTTTCGTTGTTCATCATACAGGCAAAGTGAAGGTGTTTTTCTCTCTTGTGTGTGAGGAACTTTGCACACCTGTCTGGAAGCTACTGGAAAACTACTGTTTGCCACAGTTGCCATGGTCCAGTTTTCCTGAGGCCGTCCTGGTGTTATTCCTTCGACCTCTTAGAACTTCGGCCAGTAGTTTTGTGTTTTGTGCATAGTGCGCTACATGTAGAATGCTCTGACTATTAGAAGACTTCCACAATGTTTCCAATGTGCAGTGTTCTTTTTTTAACAGAATGCTTACTGTAACAATTTCCTAAATACTGTACTCTGTACTGTTGATGCATTTTGAAATTTGTCATGTCTATTTCCATTAAGTTACTGTATTAAGTTTTAAAAATAATTTTGCAGGTCTGATGTGGCTATACAGTCATGCATCCTTCGCTATACATTTGAATGAAAATACTCTGAATTGCCAAAATTGAATCAGGAATTGAAGACATGTTTTAAAATAATCTAACTTAACTCTCTGCAGATGGCCCCTCCTTCAAAGAAACGGCAGGACCCAGCAGACAGATTCTACAAGGTATGACAAGGAGCTTGTGTATTTCTCAGTTTTATGAAACTGGCTTCATAGCTTTCCTTTAAGAAAAGTGCATAACGTGGTATTTACGTTTAAAACCCCTTAGCCTCCCTGGTGATTTTCCTAGTTTGCACTGTTAGGTGTATCAGCAGACATTCCTTTCATTTGTCACCTGGCGGTTTTCTCGGATTGAATGAGAGGAACAAACTAGTCAGGAGCTACCCCGTTTCTTAGGTGTAAATCGTACCCATCACAGTGACCGTCCCCACACCGTAGCAGGGTGTCCGCCTCTGCGGGGTCGTTCGCTGATGGTCCCGAGAGCAGTGCTCCGTGCGTGTCGGCGTCGTGGGGAAATGGAGTGCTGAGACGTAAGGCATCCGAGCCCAGAGGAGTGCAGCGCCGGAGGGGGCCCTGACGTGCGCTGTGGGTGACGACGGCGTGTCGGCGCTGTCTCGTCGGCCGTGACACGTGCGCGCCCTGGTGCGGAGTGTGCACAGTGGGGAGGCTGCGCGTGTTTGGGGGCGGAGGCTACGCGGGGAACCCCTGTCTTCCTGTTTAATCGTGCTGTGAACCTACAAAGTAAAGTCCGTTGTTTTAGAACGTAATGCAGAGTGAGACCTCAGTTAGAGGCGCAGGCATCAAAATGGTACCCCAACAGAAGCTGACATACCACGTGAAACAGCGCATTACAAACCTTTGCAAGCCAGAGAAAGTCTGTCTCGTCTGTCAACTGTGGTAGTTTCCTTTCTGGGATGTGAACCAGTCTTTGACTCCGAGTTTCCATTTAGAGTTCATCGTTAAGGTTTCCAATTCCCCGCTGGCCTTCCTCCTGCCTTCATAAACTTCAACTTCACCCTGACTTTCCAGCAGCTCGCGACCGGGTCTCCACCGCACCTGGGTATCTCCTCTGCTTCCCGACGCAGCCCCTTCTCTTTGAACATTCGCGCTGGGCATACGCTCCTCCCTGCCGAGGAGTCGTTTCAAGGGGCTTAACCATGTCTTCCAGTCTCCGGTTTTCCATTCGCAAAACACAGAATTGTTTCAGGACAGCATTTGCTGAGCGAGCGAGTCATCATGCATGCGCAGTGCCTCTATATCCAAAGCTACGAATTAGCCTCGATAATAAAAGGTTATTTTGAGTTTGGAAATCGCCACAATCTGAGAGGACATAAAATTTGCCCGCCTAATTATCCGTTATACAAGCTGTCGTGAAAATGGTGTATGTTTCCTAAGTGTCCATCCGTTGACGGTGACGGACGCAGCCCCGTGGGAGGCGGGAGGACAGGGATGGCGCCCGGTGCGAACCCCCTCCCAGCAGAGAGGCTCACACGTGGCGGACGAGCGGGCTGACCGGCTTGGCCTTCTGCGGCCTTTCGTGTTGCTGATGGAACCCCTATTCGGGTCAGCGAGTGAGAGGTAGCCAGGGACTTCCCAGTCAGAGGAGGATCAAGAATAGATGGTTCTTTTCTATCTCCTGGTATTTAGAGCTATTTTCATTTCTGATCCTACCAAAACACTCAGTAAAAAATAGATTTAAAAATCCCACATATCACTTAAGAGTTTTGAAGCTTGGGAACTCTCAGTCCACTTGGCTGTGTATTGTTCTCCAGTTTAATTTTAAAATTTAGGGTGATCCCAACACTTATTCATTCTTTGCTATTGAAATACCTTACAGAAATGAAATATTTTTTTCTTAGAAGTGTTCTTCTAATGTATTTTTGTGATAGAAAAATTGCCAAATTTTTTTCAAGGATTGTTATAAAGGTTAATACCCTATACCAGTGATTTTTCAACCATGTGCTGCACAAATTTTTAAAACATGCAGTACCTGACTGTTTAGTCAGGGGCACTGACCTCTTTCCCCTTAGATTGTCAGATAAAAAATGACAGCAGCCAACAGAGTAGCCAGTGTGGAAGCCCCATCTGGAACCATAATAAATGGGTCATATCGTAGAGTTGCATCTTATTGGTCACTTGGCAGAATAACGTTGTGTCTGATTGGTTCATTCCTGGTCCCAGAAATCCTTATGTAAAGTATAGGCACCTGATTTTTTAAAATAGTCACTTGGGAGCAAAAAGAGTAGGTAATTGCTATTATATTTTTTGTCGATCAAAATTTTACCTATTTTTTTTTCAGATGGGCAAAAGTACTTTTTGGTGTGCCACAGAGTTTTAGACATTAGTTTATGTGTGCCATGAAATGACAGAGGCAATACCAGTGAGGAAGTTCACGGGTGATGAGGCAGTGATTTTATTTGGTGTTCGGTGAATCATAAACGAGAAAAGGAAGTGTTTCTAAAGCAGCCACGTGCTTTTCAGAGAGAGTAGTCGATGCTCTTGAAGAACGTTCTCTTTTCAGCCACATCTGGTCGAAGTCGGTCTCAGAGGTGGTGTTTATTTTCCCTGTTGAAGAGCTAAATGTTGACTAATTTATCTAGTTAAAAATTTTAAAACATAATTTATATTAAATTTACTGCTTGATATTTTTTAATGTTTTTCCTGTCAGGTGTCAATTCTTAAATGTTAATATTATATGTAGGTTCTTGGGCAGTTAGAGTATCAGTATCCTATCAACTTAATAGTTAATTATTAAAAGTTCAAATATTTTTACTTCTAGTTTAAAATATTCAAATTTCTACTTTCCTTTACATCAGGTTTGAGCTTAGCACGTAACTTTAGGTGACAGAAACTTCAGGATAATTAATACATATGTCAAGGCTACTAGAGTTATGATCCTTAGGAAATTCGTCTCGCATGTAACCTTAACGACCAGCAGAGGGCTCTGTGGGTCCATACCACGGATTTTGACATTTGTGGTCCTAAGCCTGTTCTCTTGACAGATTCTTTCTGCCCGGTGAAATTCTCTTCTGGCAGGTTATTAATTAACGTCTGAGCTCTCTTAACCAGAGATGAATTTATTATTCTACGTTCTCATTCGTATTATTCTGCATCTGATACGGTAACCCCTGACGATCTGAAACAGGAAAGAGTATTTCAGCTCCCAGGGTCCAGTCACCTCACTACTGAGCAGTTAATCTCCTTTCTCACCAGTTTTCAAGTCGGTGGGTTGCCTTTGACATAGGGAATCAAGAACAGGCTGAGGAGACGTTTTTGACTTTGAGGGGCCCCGACGATGCTGTTCTGACTCTGGGGGTGCTCTCTTTCTAGGTGTGTTTTTACACATCCTGGCAGACACCCTGGGGAGCATCGGGGTGATCGCCTCCGCCATCTTGATGCAGAACTTCGGCCTGATGATCGCGGACCCTATCTGCTCCATCCTGATCGCCGTGCTCATTGTCATCAGGTGAGTGGGGCCTGTGGCGTCGGTTATGAGAATGCGAGGTGGCCACTCCAAGTTCTGACAGTGTTGGTTTTCTGCTGGCCTGTGATAGCTTTCCGCAGAGGGCCCCTCTCTTTCCCTCTGCCCGGGGTGCGGGGCTTCCCGTTGGTGTTGCGCGGTTGGTCCGGTTGGTCCGGCATTCAAACCAGCAGTCATTTTTGTGGACCCAACACCCTGTCCATGGAGTAGGGCCTAGAAACAGGAATGTGTTCACCACGGTTAGAGTCTTCGTCCTTAGCCATCTCCCGCTTGCGCTGCCAGGTGCACAGAAGGTAGCGTCTGCTCTAGAACGGTTTCAGTCTGCGCATCACCTTTGCGGAAGTCCTGACGAAGTGCCCGCTGAAGTATACTTGCTTCTGTCTCCCTGTCCGGGTGGTACATTCTCGAGGAGGGCTCTGTCTTTTAGCTTTTTTAGCTCTCTGTTGCTTATCATGGTGCCAATGTGTATAGTTATTACCTCTTAAATTTATTTTATGTATATCTCTTGAGGTATAGATAAAGATATGTCTTGAATTGGGTTGCTTTATTTATTCATATGGTTACACTGTTAATAAAAATTTCTTTGTCACGATGACAAGACCTTCTAGTGGACGGACTGTGATGATTTTCATAGCTTTCAGTTTGATAGAGTAGGCTTAATAAATTATAACGGAATTCTAATGAGTCATAATTAGTTCTTTATAAGTAGTCATAGAAGGAGATTTTTAAGTTTTTGCTTAAAGGTAGGGTACACCTTCTGAACATGGAGATTAATCTCAAATGTTCTCTCAACCATTTGTACTGGGAAGCAGCTCTGTAAAGCCTTGTGTAAAGCTTGGCCGGCCTGCCCTTTGCCTCCGCGAGTCTCCCTGCGCCTCCTTGACGGTCCGGCTCAGTGCCCCGCGGTCCGTGGAAATAATCCCTCGTGCTAGGTGCCTGACGAGGCTCCCTCTACCTGGATGCTCACTGCTTAGCTCACTGGGCTCCGTGCTGTGATCCTCAGCTGCTCCTCCTCCTTCTCAGGGCAGGGTCTTGACATCTACTTGCTTTGTCTGCACCGGTTCCCTGCCTCTCCGGCCCTCGGTCGCTGGGAGAGGAAGTCTCCCCCAGACCCTTGTCCATACTGGGGCCAAAGCCATCTTTCTCTAACGAGGAGTGCAGTCCTCGGAAAGGCATCTCTCTAGATCCCTCTGTGGCTCTTCCTTACCCTCGGGGTAAAGTCCGCTCCCCTTAGTGGGGCTCCCATGGTCCCTCCCCACCTCCTTGGTCTCCCTCTCGCCCTCGTCAGCAAGTACTCTGCTCTTGGCCACAGTCACTCACTCCCAGGTCCCTGAAAGCACCTGGGCTGTCTGGACTCTGGGCTCTGGGCTCTGCTCAGGGCTCCTGTCTCCCAGGTGCGATGCGCTCACCCTGGGGTCCCTCTCGCTGCCCGCAGGGGTCCAGGCCGCGCAGGGCCCCTGATGCTGCGCCCACGCACAGCGCTTCCTCCCGGGTCGGCATAGCCTGTCTCCCCGTCTCTCCCCACCCCGTGGGGGCCAGCCGGTTTTCTGTGGTTGTCTGGTCCCCACCTAACTTTTCCTGGCTAGAAGCTGGTGCATTTTAGAGCTGAATCGAAATAAACTAATGTTTTGTCAACCTCAGAGAATTACTTTCTCTAATTCCAAATAGGATTCCTTAGTTCTACTCCCATTTAGTGATTCCACAAGTATTCACATACTCACCGAGAAAGCTTTTTTGCTGAAATATAACGTAGTAAAAACTGCACACATCATTTTCAACATGAGTTTATCAAGTAGACGCTGGTCCCCAGGGCGGGGAGAAGGCAGACCCCCTACTGCAGTGGCTCAGGGTGGGAGAGAGAAGCCCAGGCCGTTTTTGGCCTCACACGGAGTGGGCGCTGCTGACTTGGGGGGTGGGGTACGCCCAGGGGGTGGGGGTGGATGGCGGGAAGGCCTGGTCCAGGTGGCTGCCAGCTGGAACAGGTCCGAGGTAGAGCGGGGGGCAGGGGGACAGTTGGGGCGCCACCGTGGACTCCTCTGCGTGGCTCTGCTGTAAAATGAGCAGCGCGCTCGCCAGGCAGCGCCACGGTCCCCTTTGAAGTCTGTGGTCCTGAGTTCAAAGTGAGAACAGCTGGCAGGCTTGTCTGTTTTTCTCCGGTCTTGTTCGGCTACTGGGTAGGGTGTAGAACAGACAGCGAGTTGCACTGAACAGGTTTGGGGTTTGTTGGGTAAGTGATGGCAGTGAGAAAGTAGCAAGGCAGGGTTCGCGTGGTGGGAAATTAAAGGAAGTAGTAGATGCTAAAAACAAACCCGCAGAAAACCCAACGTGATGGGGTTAGTGGGCTGGAGTCCTGGGAGACGTGCGGAGTGGAGGGACTCGGCGCAGGTCCGCGCTTGGCTTTGAGGTCGGAAGGTCGCAGGCGTGAGCCCAGGGGAGGACGCAGGATAGGCCGTCACCCAGAGGCCCGGTGTTGGGTGCGTCGCCCCCATGGACAGTCGCATTCAGAGTCATGAGAAAGGCAGCAGTGGAAAGACAGGTCCTTTGCCAAACTCTTCAGTGAGGAGAGGGGAGCCAGCAAGAAGCGTCCCACCGGTGTCAGGACGGGGTGGGGGCGCGGAGTCCCGTGGCCTGGGCCTGGGCGGAGCTGCGCTCCTGGAAGAGGCAGAACAGTGATCTGGGGGTGGTCGTGAGGAGCCAGGAGGAGGCCCGCCGCTGCCGCAGCTCCAGGGGCACGCGTGGGAGGGGAAGGAGCCTCTTGACAGCTTCCAGGTGGGGCACAGACCTGCTGCGGCTGCCGCTCAGGAAGGAGGCTGAGGATTTAATGAGCATCGCATGTGGAAGAGCAGTTTTTAAAAATATTGGGGAAATAATTATGTTGACAAAGGAACTTGGCAAAGTATAGAAAAGGATAAGGGAAAAAAAATTACCTCTAGTTCCACCAGCCCAGAGAACCATGTTGATGTTTTGTGGGCATTTTTTCGGCCTTTTTTCTTTCATTCTGAGCCTTTTTTTAATGGTATTTTTTTTTTTTTTTGTATTACGTGTATTCTGAGTAAGAAAACTTTTTTCGCTTTTTCCAGTTCTAAACTTACAGTCAGTGTAGGACACTCGGAAAATGACGAGCAGTAGAAAGAGATAAAGAAAAGTCAGCCGGGACGACCACGCGGAGATCACGTGACCACTGCCGATTGCGTTTCTGTGTGGTCGTGTTCTGGCTTTTTCTTTGCACTATCAGATTTCTGCCACCTGCGCTGGTCATTGAGCTCGGTCAGCATTAGCGTGTTCACAGGTTCTAGGTGAACAATAGTACAGTTATTATTTTGAGTCTAACAAAGTTTTGGGATGATTTCTTAGCTAGCAAGGTCTTAATCGATGACAATGGGAACAAGCCACAGGGTGACACTCAAGAATGATTTATTCTTGCAAAGTGTGGATTTCTCTTTATGCAGGTAAGAGGGAAGATGCATACATTGTGTATCTGCGTTGTAGTGTAAGTGTACGTGTATGGATGTACAACATACTACCTGTTTGTATTTTTTCATCCCTGGATGGTATGTGGGTCTCTCTGGGTGGCGTAATTTTAAAATTGTGCTGTTTTCTAAAGTCTTCAAGGCAAACCAGCATTTCTGACTTGGCCTTCAGAAAGCATTTTTTTTTTTTAATGGAGCACAATAAAGAACAACTTAAGCTTCAAAGTGCAAAATAAAGCCATTCCAGTCATCGGTTTAACTGTTGGGAAGCAAACTCCATTTCCTGAAACGTTCACATGATAAACATTCGCAGGATCACTTTGAGACGTTATTCAAATTGGTTAAGAGTTTGCCTGAGTAGTCAAAGCTGGTTTTAGGAAACAGATGAAGATGCTTACAGACTCAACAAAACAGAGGATAAAGGAGCAATTTTCCCTTACCCTCACTTTGTATATATGTTAGTGATTCATCCCGATCAAGAGAAATAATGGGGCCCTGTCTGTGCTGTTTGGATTTAAATGGTCTCAACTGGGGACGCTCGGTGGAAATCGACGTCTCCCCCTCTAGGCTGCCTGCCAACGTTCCATTTTCACTTTCGCGGTGAAAGTGATTTCTTAGAAAAAGGCGGTTTCTCTCCCCACATTTTCTAACATGGGCAAATGGTGATATAAATTTCTGGGTAAAACTGGCTTCCACTGGGATGAATTTTGTTTCCCAATGAAAAGCAGCAGACTGGGTATACCAACGAGAGTGTAACTTTTATCTCCTGGAAATATATGCTTCTTGTTAGAGATTTCAGAATGGGTTGCTCCTTTTTCCCATCAGTAGCTGAACTGGAATGGAAAGCAGAGGCAGAGCTTAGCATGCAGACCCCCGAACAATTAGTTGTCGCTTTGAATTTCACTGTGATGTTAAAGCGACGCCCTTTCCCTAGATCAGCGGCTTGATTTCTGATTTACTGAAATCAAAGGGGCACCTAAGCATGATGGGAAAAATGCATAAACAGGATGCAGAAATGAGCGATGTGGTGTTTCTGAAGCCTTACCGAAATGCTCTTTTCAATTAGTTTTCTGCACCTCACCACTTACCATTGTATGATGCCGTGTACATTTCTACCATACTCACTGGTTAATACGAAGAACAGGAAATTTCCTCTTTGTTAGGGGAAAAACTTTTTGAATAATATATTTCTTGTCACATTGAAGAAAAAGCAGATCCACTTTTAGAGGCAAACAAGGGCAGTAGGCTTTTGAAGTGACAGACAGGGTCGCAGGTGGAGGCCGGGAGTGGAGAGAAAGTGTGGAGCGAAGCGAAATGACCAGGCTGACCTTCTGAGTCATGGGTGAGCGTCCTTCCTTGCCCACAAGCACAGGATTTGGACCAGGTGACGATTTGGGGAAGTCTTGTTGGCTCTGTAGTCAACTAGATAATTATTTGTGGCCTATATTAAGTAAAACTACCATAGAAGCTACCGTATCATACATAAGAAATTACAGAGAGATACTTTTTTCAAAAATGGTTTTGGGCGGTGTCTGAAAATTTCCTTTGTGGTTAGCTTTTCAAGTAGTTATAACTTATGAACTGTACTTTTGGGGACTGAGATAAATGAGGACAGTTTTCCGAGATTTTAACTTGGTGCTTGCATATGTATCCATGGTGGGAACATTTTTGTTTAGTAATTTTATTTTTCAAGCATATATAAAACCATCCTAGTGCATTTACAAATACTGATTAGTACGCTTCTCAAACAGCATTCTGGAAGAGAACACCCTAAGGCAGGGGTGTCAAACTTGTTTTCACCGGGGGCCACATCAGCCTCGAGGTTGCCTTCAAAGGGCTGCAATAATGTTAGGACCGTATACATGTAACTACTCCAGAACAGTTAAGGAGTTGATGAAATCACATTCAGCCCTTTGAAGGCAACCGCATCCATTCATATGAATCACGAACTTCTCACCTACACATCGAGAGAGTACTGGTTACGTGCTGTCCTTGGGGCATTGGGAACCAGTGTCTGCAGTCTGTCTGGGCGTCTGGGGGTTCAGGTGAAGAGTCCCAGCAAGGAGAGCCTGGAAAGTGGGCTTAAGAACGTCAGAAAGAACACAGCAGATGCAACACTGGGGGAGAGAAAGTAGTTGAGGTTTAAAAACTGGAAAGGAGCGGTCATTCTTTTATGTAAAATATACAATTATATTTCTGGGAAAACTATGACAAGTAATTTGGTCAAGTTACAGGTATAAAATTGGTGCTCACCATGAATACCCTTTATAAATAAGCAACAGTCCGTTGAATGATGTAATTAAAGAGAAGACATGGTTTTGGTAGCAACACCAGTCTAGAAATAGAACATATAAAACTCGGGTGAGGAAACTTCTAGACACTATTGGTAAAGTAAGAACTCCTGTACATGGCTCACAGAAATGAGAAGGGTCTCGTCTCCGTGGAGAGAACTTTGACAACATCTCGCATAAGTGTGCATTTACTTCGATTAGACAATGCCCCTTCTAGGAATGTAGCCTAAGGACGAAATGGCAAAAATACGAGAGGATGTGTAAGTAAGGCCATTCTTCGTGGCTTCATTCACCGTGGTTGGAAAGGAGGCCAGCGTTCATTCCCTGGGGAGTTGCGTGCAGTCCTGCAGAACCAGGAAGGGGGTGGCACCGGCCAGAGGGCAGAACAGGAGGCCCCGACCCTCTTCCCCCCGTGGAGACAGGTTAGCACAGCAGACTGATAGTATACCTCTGTGAGGAGCGCGGAAGCCAGTGCACATGTGTTCGCACCCCCAGGTTAGTGGGGAAGCCGACCGCGTGACAGAAAATGAACGACACGTCCTGCTGTCCCGTGAGGGCGACCCCCACCCCAGCCCCTGTCTCCTTCCTGGGCAGTGGGCTGTCAGTGGGCCTGCCTGCGAGACCGGTGTCCCTCTTGCTGTATCCAAGCACAGCAAGTCCCCCTCCCTTCCCCTTGTCGATGGGTTCTGGGAAACTGCAACTCAAAGCAGAAGCATGTGTAATGAAACCAGTTGTTTACTGCAGGCTAACTGGTACAAACAAGAGGTGAGTTTCTGCAGCATCTCGTCAGTATTACAACGAAATGACAGTGAACGACAGGGCACTGTTTGAGGACCTGCCGCCCTGACATGGACAGGAGGCAGTCTGGGTGTCCGAGAACAAAGACATCAACCGTGCGCTCGAGCTGGCAGTACCACAGCCGAACAGTAGGTGGACCCCCCACACTGTGTTACCGCAGATGCCAGGAAGAGCGGTCTGTAGTGGAAGCCAGCAAACCCTTTCGGAGAGCAGACCACGTGCCCAGGCCTGGAAAGGACATGTTCGCAGGCAGGCAAGGCTTGGGAGGTCTGCAGAACCCCCGCCAGGCCGTGTAGAGAAAGACTTCCCTGTATGAAACCAGACCACAGAGTCCGTACTGATGGCTGATTCCTCAGGTACTGGAACCCAAACAATAAAAAAGACCAAATACAAAGAAACAGCCAACTATGACACATTTAAAGATGACGACTTGATCTCCAGAAACCAAACCTACAAAAAGGAGACGTATAGATAGCCAGATAAAGAATTCAAAATTACCATCCTAAGGCTGTCCAGTTAATCAAAAGAAAGCACAGACACTACACAAAATCAGAAGAATGATACATGAACAAAATGAGCAACAGAGATAGACACTATTGAGGAGAGCCAACCAAATTCCAGAACTGAAGAAGAAGAAGAATAACCGAGTTGCAAATTCTCCTGGAGGGACTCAGCAGCAGATCTGACCAGGCAGAAGAATCACTGAGTTTGAATACAGGACTTACGGAATTGCTGAGGCAGAGGAGAAAAGGAAGACAATGAGAAGAGACCCTGAGGTGTTTATGGATAAGCAGAATGGCATACGCGTTATGGGAGTCCAGAAAGTGAAGAAACCAACAAAGGGGCAGCGAAGCTGCTTGAAAAACAATGGCCAAGCCAAATATAACCAGAGACATTGAATTGAGAACAGGCTGACAGACACCAGAGGGGAGAGGGGAGGGAATTTCGGGGGAAAAGGGGAAGGGTTTAGAGCAACAAGTATAAAGGACACATGGACAAAAACTATGGGGAGTGGAAATGGGAGGGAGGTGGGGAGGGCTGGGGTGGTGGGCCGGGATGGGAGTAAAAGACAAAGCTGTACAAGAACAACAATTAAAGAAAAAGAAAAAAAAAGAAGAAATTAAATTAAAAAGAAAAACAATGGCCAAAACTTTCTCAAATCAAAGAAGAAAAAGTGGATAAACAAATTCAAGAAGCTAAAGATCTTCAACTAAGATGACATAAGGAGACCTACATTGAATCACATCCTAACTTAAATATCAAATATAAAGTGAGAATCTTGAAAGCAGCAAGAGAAAAGCAACTTGTCACATCAATGATAGCTACAAAGGAAATATTTTCAGAATTCATACAAAGGGGAATGAGAAAGGAATCAAAACATGTCAGTATAAAAAAAATCAGTGAAGCACAAAGGAAGACAGCAAGGGGAGAGAGAGACACAGAAAGCCACTAGACACACAGAAGACAGTTCACAAAGTGGCAATAGTGAGTCCTTTCACATGAGTGATTATATACAAATGGATTAAGCTCACTAATTAAGAGACACACTGGCTGAGTGGATTTAAATGATTAAGATCCAGCTTTACTCTGTCTCTAAGAGATGCGTGTTATCTGAGGGTTCACGTAGATTAGAAGTGAAAGGGCGGAAACAATGTTCCGCACAAATAGGATCCCACAGAGAGCAGCCGTGGCCATACTTGCGTTGGACAAAAACTGTCCCATGAGCCATGAAGGGCATTACAGAAAGATAGAAAGATCAAATTCACCTTTCATTGACCTTTACAAATATACAGCAGTTACGACCATACACTCACCTAACATTAGAACACCCAAGTATACGAAGCAAACACCGACAG
This sequence comes from Glossophaga mutica, assembly GCA_039655065.1. NCBI lineage: Eukaryota > Metazoa > Chordata > Mammalia > Chiroptera > Phyllostomidae > Glossophaga > Glossophaga mutica. The sequence continues at coordinate 4,215,715 of CM077316.1, forward strand.
AAAGGAAGCACCAGAAAGCAACCCAGGGATAGTAGGAGGTTCAGTATCCCACTTTCAGTTATGGGTAGAGCAACCAGGAAATCAGTCAGTCAAACGGAGGATCCATAAGGAAAGGGAGACTTGAACACCACCAAGGCCCGTTGGGCCTAACAGACCCACCCACCCAACAGCAGCAGCATGAACATTCTTCCCAAGCACCTGTGGAATACTCTCCCCAAAAGACTACGTGCCAGGTCACAGAAGGAGTCCTCCCAAATTTTAGAAAATTGAAATTATACAAAGTATCTCTGCTGACCACAGTTGGAACGAAACTAGAAATCAATAGTAGAAGGAAAATGCGGAAATCCAAAAATATGTGGCAATTAAACAACACACTTTAACAGCCACTGGGTTGTGAAGAAATTGCGGAGGAATTGAGAAAATACCTAGAGGCGAGTGACAACAAAGATGTACAAGGTGTGTGGGACAAGGTGACAGCAGTGCCAAGGGGAAGGTTCACAGTGGTAGGCGCCTGCCTTTGCTTAAAGGGGCATTTGAAGTCTTGCTTCCTGGCAGTTGTCAGTTTTGGCTCAAATAAACTCATAAAAATTCTTTAAAAAAAAGAAGGAAAGAACGAACGAAAGAAAAAGGAATAAGGATCTCAAACAACAACCTAACCCACCTACCTTAAGAAACTAAAAAAAAAAAAAAAAAACCAAAAAAACACAAACAACTCAAAGTCATCAGAAGGAAGGAAATAAAGATTGGAGTAGATAAATGATTGTTTATCTACTCCAACAGATAAATTGTTGTTATCTACTGCAGTAGATAAATGATTGTTTATCTACTCCAACAAAAAATTGTCAAAAAACAATTGAAAAAAAAACTAATCCAGAGTTGGGCTTTTAGGTCAACAACATTGACCAGTGAAGAAACTACAACCTGTGGTCACAGGAGCTGCTAGATGATACTTCAGTTTTGGTAGCTTTCTTGAGTCCCAACTGGTTTTCGTGAGCAGAGCTCTGTTGCGTCACTTGGGTGCTTTTGGAGCTGGGAGGCTCCTTCAAGCACAGATGGCAAGTAGTGCCGTCCCTCCGGCCCGGCCTGCTGTCGGAGCCCTGCGCGTCTGTGGAGCTCCGGCCCTGGTGCCGCCTCGCACCCACCGTCTCCTTCCGCTCTCCCGCCTCCCGGCGGCGGCGTGTCAGCGCGAGTCCCGCTCATTTCCTCCTCTGTCTGCACTGTTGGTCTTCATGGGTACGTGTGAGGTCACTTCATTTTCTTTATTTACATCGCTGGTGTGATTTTAGTGTCTTACGCATGGGAATGCAGAGAGAGCTTTTGTTAAGATAATAACTTGCGCCCCCGGAATTGGGAGCGCTGCTTGCTGCTGCCCAAGAACATACAATTCTTTCTCACCCGTACCTGCTGGCACAGAGGACGAGATCCTTTTGCCATTTAGCTATCACTATGCAGGGTTGAAAGTCATGTCAAACAAGAGCTGTTGTATATTTTAATAATCTTCCACTAGTGCTTGAAATTTTAAAATAGATTATGCATTCAGGAGACGTGTGTCAGGTGCTTATTATATTCCAAGCCCTGTGCGGGGCACTAGGAGTAAAAAGAATGCGGCTTGATCTCCGACTCCGGAGGACTTAGTTGGTGAGATGAGACACCCCCGTGTTGGGCAGAGGACTCGCGCCTTTGGAAGGGCACCCCGGCGCCGCCCCTTCCCAGCATGCAACAGCCAGCAGGGTGCCCTGCTCTCTGAGAGCTCAGGTTCCCTCTTCTGTGAAAGGCGAGAGTTGGCCTCCACCGTCTCCTATGGTCTTGCCTGCATCTGTGATTCCAGCGTTTGCTCAAGGTCACTTGAGGTTGTTGTGAGGATGAAAGTAGAAAAAAATTATGAAAGCACTTGAAAAATTAAGTGTTGCCTAATCAAAGACGTTACTAATTATTTATTCATTTGACACTATTTACTCATGCTTTTGGTTTAAAAGACCAGATGCATTAAGTGCTATAACTGAGTTCCAGAAGTTTCAGGAAAAGGGCGGTCTTTCCATGGCTTTGCCCCCAAGTTCTAGGGGTGTTTGAGGGTATCTTCCAATTCCCATTATTGAGTGAAGTAGGTTCTCTGTAGAGGTGCATCAATTTAAACCACAGGTTAAACCACAGGAACTCAGTAAATTGCAAGGTGCACCGCAGTCCTGGTGATTTGGGCTGTCTGTTCTCCGTGAGGCTCATGAAACTCTCGGAAAACAGGTCATTAGTTGTTCACTACAATGGAGCACGCTTGTATTTATGCAAATGCAGCTACGCATTTCCAGCCTCACGGGACCGCCGTGTCCGACGTAGAATGCGTTGCCGTTTGGGGCCGATGATCTTTGGCTTTTTTGTCCGCTAACATTTTGGAGTACACGGCATACACCAGGCCTTCAAATTTATGTGCTCTTTCAGAGTACAGCCAGCTGTCTTTCCCTGTGTTTGTATATTGTAAGAGCCACTGATAATGTGCGGGAAGAATGAGCTCATAAGCCAGTTCAAAAAGTTGAAGTAGTAATTATGTTTCAGTTATTATTAATAGATATTTATTCTCAGATCTAAGCAGTAGTTTCAGCTCGGAAGTTTTTTATTGTTAAGCATTACGATTACCCCTACTCTGATGGTGTTCAAAAGTTTTCATAATGTATACCCTTTTTTTTTACTGTCAAAATGGTGAGACTCACTAACACTGCTTTTGAAGTAAGATTTGAATATATTTTCATTTGCAGTTACTGGCAATAAAGAATAATAACTAGCTTATTTAATCTGCTAGGATTTCAGCTTTCACATTTCCATTTACGTTTATGCTCACATGATTATAAATTTGATTTACCCCAGCTTTTGAAGAATAAAGTCATTACCCTGCTTTACTGGTAACCTCATATAGCAAATGACTCGTTCCTTCTCATATATGCTAGGAAAATGGTGTTTCATTGTTACAGCTGGAATCAAGTTGGTCAACCAGAAGCGAGCCTCTAATTGTTTCCAAATGCTTACTTTTGGGGTTTGGATGCAGCTCGGAGTCTGAGCTCAGTCCGGAATTTGCTACGCTGGTCTTTTTCCCCCTTATCCTTTCATTATGGGTAGAGAGAGTCGTGCTCAAGTCTGTTTTGCGATTCCTCTTTGTAACAGTTAATCAGAAAAGTATGGACACAAACTCCTGAGCCAAATGCGATTTTGCAAGGCAAAAAAGTAGGGTTACTGCAGGTTTCTTTTACATTTTTGGGACCTTTGAAATTATTACAGAAATTGACCTTGGTTCTGAACGGCACTTCACTGGGTGGTTTAGCGAGCACCCTTTTCTCCCGACCGCAGCTCCTCGGCCTAGGTGCAGCTCCTGCAGCTGGAACTCTCCCGTTGTGTTAAATTCTGATTGGGGAAAAGGAGCGTGGCCTTTCCATGTGCTTCGGTGACATGCGTGCTGCTGTCGAATGTAACCATGTTATTAAAATCCAATCTAAACAGGCAACCATTCCAAATATCTCAGAGTAGCAAAGTCAGGAAAAACCTCACTGGACCCTTCCTAAAAAAAAGTGCACTCTCCCTGTATTATTTCCTCGTGTTGGGCATGATGTCTCTCACTTAGCTGTTTGAAATAAAAGGTGCTTCTGACATGGCCTGACTGAAACGTTTCTAGGCATTACGGTTCTTGAATTGAGTGCAGAAATGAGCGGCAAGTTCCCTGCTAGCTCAAGTAGTGTGCCATCTGCGGTCACGGAGCTCTCCTGCCAGTTCGGGAACCTTCCGACCAAGGGCCACGTGGGAAAGGGGATTTCAGGAGACAAGGGAGGTACCAGCGCATGGAGCACACACATTTTAGGTTGAACCGGGTGTGGATAGGTGCGCAGAGGCTTCCCTGGTGAATGTTCTCGGTGCTTTTCTGGCCGATCTGGGGGGTACTACAGGGGAAGTCACTTGCAGAAGGACACGTCACACGTGCTGCTTTGGCGACATGATGGTGCAGACTGCATGCCTCAGTCGCAGCGGAGAGTTCGCGTTCTCTTTTATCCCTTTTCTCCACATGTCCTCGTTTCTAAAGGTATATTTGAAAGTAAGTCACCAGCCTACTAGTAAACAGTGCCGTTCACCAAAGTTTGTGCGAAATGAAAATGGATAAAGGCATAATTTATAGTTGTCGTAAAATGATTGGTCCACGTGGCGTTTGCTGCCTGATTTCCATCGGCCTCGCGTGGGACGTTTCCAGTAGTTAGGGGATCCTTGCAAGTCAGGTGTTGGGAATTGTTTGTCTTCTTGTTCCGGTGCCTAGCACATGCTCAGCACGTGGTAGGTGTACAGTAAGTTTCTGTGGACTTGAACTTTTCAGAAATTGAATTTGAAGTCAAAAGACCTGGTACTGTTCCAGTTTTCCCGCTCACTGGCTGCGGCCTCAGGATACTTCTACACGTCCACCTCCACAACTCTAGAGTGTGGTTCCATCTGGGTCTAGAAAGTTGGGTGCCAAGCAGAGCACAACATGGTGCTCAATAATTGTTTATTTGTGTTGGTTGTGCGATAGGTTTCTTTGCAGGAGTACCTAACTGGAGATGGACTAAATCAGTTTTCCAGGTGTAGCTCACCTCATTTGGGGGCTTGACTGTGCATGTGTGTGTTCTAGTACGTAAAAGCGACTTGTATCTTCTTTCATTTCCAAATATATCCTCTCTCGTGTTCCTCATAGTCTGACCTTTTTTTAATTTTTATTGAATGAAACATAAAGGTGGGAGCAATGGCCTCGATACCGAGTCCACGCCACCGTGTTGTGGGTGTGCAAACTGAAAGGCTGGCCGAGCTGTCCCAGCTGTTTGGTGGCAGTGAAAGGGCCCGAGGGTCACGGTTGCCATTTGAGTGCGTTTTCCACGTCGGGCATCTCCAGGTGTTATCGGCAGATCCTTGGGATGAACATTAGAGAATGTATCAAAATAGCTAAATTTGAGAGGTGCATGAGCAAAAAAAAAAAAAAAAAACCCTTTTTCTTATTCTCACACAGTTGTTCTAGGGGCCCGTTCTCGTGCACCGTTTTCTTGGTCGAATTGCACCTGATTCGGCCCCGCCTCGTCTGTGTTCGCCTGTGCCCTACACCAGCCAGCCCTCGCCTGGTCGGCCAGAGCGTGGCGGACGGACGGCCCGGGGCTGCGTCGCTGTCAGAGCCCTGAACCCGCCTCCCGCTGCCCGGTTTCCATGGGGACACAAGGGGACATGCCAGACAGTTTCAAGGACAGTTCGGGATCAGGAAGAGTGCCCTAAAAGGGCTGACACTTGAGATGTTAAAGAAGGAATCGAAATCAGAGTGCAGGGCAGTGGAGGGACTTTCTAGGCAGAGGTTGCAGCTCGAGTCGAAGCAGGAGAGGAAGACGCAGCGGAGAGAGAAGTACAAGTGCCTTTCTGTTCAGAGCGGAAACTGTGACGCAGGGAGGCTGGGAGGTGGCACTGGCGGCCCAGATCCAAGCCTGTGCCAGGTTACAGAGCTTGCCCTTAATCCTCCACCCGGGAAGCTTGTAGCAGACCTTTTTACTGGGGAAGGGAGAGGCTCAGATGCTGATTTCAGACAGATTAGTTGAATGGCTTTATAAAGACTGCTTGTGCTTGTTACTATGGGTGCATAACAAGTCACACTGAAACCTAGCAGCTGGAACAACACACGCTGCCCACTCTCAGTTTGCCTTGGTTCAGGAACCTGGGCATCGCTCGCTGGGCTCTCGGGCCCAGGCTCTCTCCCGCGGCGGTGATCAGGGCACCAGCCAGGGCTCATTGTGGGGAGAACCCGCTTCCAAGTTCACTAACGGTTGTTGACAGTATTGGGTTTCCGTTGGCCTCCTGGGAGGAGGGTCTCCCTTCCTGTCCAGAGCGTCCCCCAGTTCCTTGCCCTGGGCCTCCCCATAGGACAGCTCACAGCATGGCAGCCGTGAGTCTGCGGGTGAGAGAGCCAGAGAGGAGGGTGGACGAGATGCAAGCCAGGGTCTTTAACCCCGTCTTGGGAGTGACACCTCGTCACCGTCACCATATTCATCAGCGGCAAGTCGCCGACTGGTCCAGCCCACACCCCAGGGGCAGAGTTTGCACATGAGCATGAATCCTGGGGTGCAGCGGCCTTGGGGGCCCCTCTCACGGTGGACTCGAGGACATGAGACCAGAGCGGCGGGACCCCGAGGGGCTGACGGATAACCCAGGGGAAGGCGGGGAGCGCGTTGTAGTCGTGCGGGACAGAAAGAAGGGCAGGGCGAGAGTGAAGAAATGGTCGGGGCGCTGAATCGTGGGAACGGGGTGACTCAGAGCCACGGGGGCTTTGAGGGAGAAGAAGGAATCCAGGGTGCCGTGGGGTTATTCTTGGCTCTTCAATCGCTGTCCAATGGAAGACCATTTGCAGGCGAGTTGGGACGTAAACCCCGCCCACACGGAGCTTTCATCTTCCTACGCCGCCCGTGCCGCCTTCAGTCCTCAGGGCCGGTCCTTGACGTGCCCTCCCTGTCTCGTCACTGTGCCCGGTGACACAGCAGCTGCTTCTCTGCTTCATTTGCCTCTTCGTCCCTCCTGTGACCTTCCCCGAGTCCTTCGCACTGCGCTTGTAAGGCCTGGGAGCGTTTTCCTGACTCCCCCCGCCCCCCACCCCGGGGTGTGTTTCTTTCTTTAATCCAGATTCTAAAATGTCCGATATCCGTATGTATATAATCTTCATTCCTTTAACCAACAGGGGTTTACTGCGGGCTCCTTAGGGCACTCTTCAACGCCGACCTTCCTGCAAAGGTGCACGTTCCTTTTCTCTCCCCGTCCCACAGCGGAACTCAGGAGGGGGTTGCCTTGGAAACGTTGAGACTCTGCAGGTTTAGAAGGGAGCCCTGCCCTAAGCCAGTTAGTGTACCAAGGCCGTGTCCGACCTCCCGGCGCGGTCCTGCGGGGCCGTGTAGCACGGCGCCTTACCGCCCCCGACTCACGGGGGTGCCTCGGCCTCCCCTGAAGGTTCTGATACGCCTGTCGGAACCGAGAGCGAACAAGACCATGAGGTGGATCCAGCGTGGCGCCAGTTTAGGAAACTGTTCCCTCACCGTCCACTGTTGTCCACCATTGTCCGGTGCGGTTATTCAGCTAAACAGCCTGAGGCAGCAGTTCCCAGGGACGGGCCGAGGACCAGCGGGTGGGCACACGCCGCGTCCTGGGCCCTGGCGCTGCGGGCGCTGAGTCACCACCAGGTCGGCGGTGGTTGTACCCAGGCTTCCGTGCGGTTTAAGTCATGAAAGAAGACACGTGGAACTGGACTGGAAAAGTATTAAAACAGCGGGACTCACGTACACCATGTTAACTTTTTTGTATTTTCCTTAACAGTGCTCTTCAGCTAAATGTGTGAAATATTTGATAATTGTTAAGGACCGGTTAGTTGGCCATGATATGCTTTAGAGATTACCTTGGAAGGTTCTAGCCATCTGACGTCTATTTTATTTCTATTTGTCACTATTTTTGTGAAGTGTGTTTTAAATAGCAATTGAACGACTGCTGTGTTTAGATTTGTAGATGCTCCGGAACTGTTCAGCAGTGTAAGCTTAGTGTTGTGTATTGTACATTGATGCATTTATCTAACTTGTATTTTGGATGGTAATTTATCGATCACAGGTAAAACTTGGAACAAAGACTAGGTTCTTTTTCCGCACATTATTCTGCTAAATTTCATTCTATTCTCGTCTAGGGAGGTATGTTATCACTTTGATGCAGGGTGGGATTGTCAGGATGCGGCTTTAATAAACTTGATGTCTTCCTTCCCTTTAGCGTTATTCCTCTTTTAAGAGAGTCTGTTGGAATATTAATGCAGAGAACTCCTCCTGTGTTGGAAAACGTTCTGCCTCAGTGCTATCAGAGGGTAAGTGTCCAAGCGTCCGAACCACTGGGCTGCGTGGTGCTTCCATGCCGTCCGGGCTTGCGACTCCGGGGAGTGGGGTCGCCCGCGTGCACAGTGTAGTCTCGCTCCAGGACCGCTCACTGACCGGGAGCACCGCTCACAGGGGCGGGGTGGAGTCGTCGGAGAACGTGGAACTCTGCGAGCCAAATGCGGACTTCTAGTCCTTGTCTAGCAGTCCAGCAGTTCTTTTAAAAACGCAGAAGCGTCTACTCAGTACGTTTTCTTTGAACGGCTGCTTTGTGCCGGGCTTGTGCCGGGCGGCCTCCTGAGGTCCCGGGGCGGTGATGGCGCACGAGACAGACCGCGCCTCTGCTCTCAGAGGGCCGCGCCCCCTGGGAAACGCGGGCCCTGAGGAAGGAGGCAGCCAGCGAAACTGACAGCATAAAGCGAAGGGGTAGACACGGAAGGCTGCCTCGCATTCACCGAGGAAGTCGTAGTCAGGGGCCTTGAAATCCCGATGGCCGCACAGAGCCGGGCGTATGAAGCCCTGGAGAAAAGCGTCCCAGGCAGAGGACAGTGGTGACGCAGAAGTTCTGGGGGGCGGGGGGGACCGGCCTGAGCATGTGTGAAGAACAGGAAGAAAGGCCCCGTGGCTGCAGCGTAGCACCCCAAGGGAGGTGAGGCGTGCTACGGCCGGAAGGCCGGAGGGAGAGGCAGGCCCCGGGCACACAGGGGTCTGGGTCTTGCCGAGAGGTTGGGATTTGGTTCTAATGGCATGGGAACGGCAGAAAGCTTCTGGGCAAGAAGAGCGGCGTACAGTGTTTTAAAGTTTTTCTGCTGTTGCCCTGCTTGCTGTTGGAGAACGGGTCCCGGGGAGAAGGAACGCAGAGAGAATCAGGCTGTCGTGGTTCTCAGGGTGCTGCGGCTCATGAGGCGACCGTCATCTGAGCAGGCCACTGGGACTGCGCTGGTCTCGGGGGAGAGGGAGACGAGCCGTTCGGATGCGTTCGGGAGACAGTAAATCAGGGGAGGAGAGAAAAGGGCTCCACTCGCAGCGCCGGTACCGCTGGTTCCGACGGAGGCCGTGCCAGTGCAGGTTTGAGGACGGGAACACCCCCCCCCCCCCCGAGATCTGGGGCTCTGTGCTGGGCTTGTTAGGGTTGAAATGCTGGCTGTGCCACAGCAGCAATTCGGGCCTGTTCGTCTTTCTCCTGATCCTCAGGGGACCCACCTGACGTCCCCTCCGTAAATACCGTCTGTACATTTGGGTAGACAGCTTTGTTAAGGAAGCGTCCCTCTAATCGTTCCCCCCCAATCGTAACTAGGTGTTGAATTACTATGTTTTTATTGAAGTGACTGTGCTTCTTCCTCTTTGTTATTGAAGAATAACAGTAACGGAGTTTCTGGTGTCTGTCCTTTCCCTTTCGGGATAAACCCAGCTTGGTCACGATGTTATTTTTAATTTACTGTTAGAGTTAGCTTACAGGAGCAACCAGCTGGTGATTTACTGTCTTTGTCCAGTTGGGGCGGGGGTCATGATTAGTTCTTCCTAATATGAAGGCCATGTATTATTGAATGGCCCATTTCTTACTAATAAAATCCTTCCTATTTTCTTTAAAAACTAAGACAGAGGTCATACGTTCCTTGAAAGTTTGCCCTCAGGACTGGGGCTTTATGAAAGAAAATTTTTATTTCCTTTTCAATTTTCAGGGATTCTTGCACATTTTCTGTTTTTGTTGTTTTCTGGCATTTTCTATATATCCAGAAATGCATCCACTTTGTCTAGGTTTTCAAAATTTGGGGGTTTTGTTGTTGTTTTTTGCTTTTCCCTTTTACTTTTTGCTTTTTTCCCAACCTTAGGGAAAACGATAAATGAAAATTGTGAGTGTTTTAAGGATACAGTGGGGTGCTTTAGTACACATGTGCCCGGTGACATGATCGCCATGACACCGCACAACGCTCCCTGAACTGGCGCATCCTCCTTGCACAGGGACCGCGCTAACCTCTGCGTCGTTCCAGTCTGGTGTATGCGCTGTGCAGGTGGGCCCCCAAATGGAGTTTTTATCCATTTACGTGTTTACAATACACGGAGCACCACTCGTGCCGGGCGCTGTCTCCGGTGCTGAGGATGCGAACAAGAACGAACAAAAGTAAGCCCCTGCCTCGCGGAGCTTGAGTTCTGCGGGAGGAGGCAGACAGCAAGCAACGAGAAGGATATAAATACACGCTGTTCTGCGTGCCACAGAGCACCGCAGAGCAGAGACGTGGGGAGTGAAAGCACTCCCACTCAGACACGGCGGCAGCGGCAGGCAGGCTGCGTGTGTGAAGACCCGAGGGGCCGTGCACAGGAGTCTGGAGGGAAGGGCGCTCCGGGCAGCGGGAACAGCGAGTGCCCTAGACAGGAGAGGCCTGGGCCAGCGAGGAGCAGGGAGCAAGGGGAGGAGTCCGTGGGACAGGAGGCGGGACATGGGGTGCCTGTACCAGTAAGATGGGCAGCCTCTGCGGGGGTGGGAGCAGCGGAGAGGCAGCTCGGGACCTGCGGTGGGTGCCAGGATCGACAGGCACTGAGCGGAGGAGGAACCGGGCTGCAGAACTGGAAACCAGTTAATAGGCGGTTCCCGTCCCCCAGACGCCATGCGGGCGGCGCCCTGGGCTCGGACGGGGCGGGGGAGAGGGTCCGGAGTCTGCTGGCTGCGCGGTTCTGCGCGTTTGCGTATCGACGCATGCGTACAGCATTCACAGTGTGCCCTCTCGTGGTTTTTGAAATCCGTGTCATTTTGTGTTTTGTTAAGTTACATGGCCCCTTTTTTTGAAATCTCCATCAGTTTGTCTTGCCAGTGGTTCTCAGCCTAAGGCTGTGGACACCTTAGGAAACCCGTGGGAAAGCTCAGAGACTCCCCTTCTTTGTGGTGGCCACACGATTTGGGGACAGGTGCCCACTGGCATTGAGGTCCCCGGGGGCCTGAGGGTGTGGGGCGGGGGGGGGGGGCCCATGGATTCTGACGGTTGTGCAGTGAAAACCGTCCCTCCCACAGGCAGCCCTCACTAAGAAACATCGACTCCCGCTCATTCATCTTGGCACAGCACTCGCGGTGTGAACTTGCGACTTCTCTCCCTTTCTAAGTCCCAGGTCGCTGATTTCTGTCCTTTGTTTCGTTCTTCTCTCTTTGAGTTTCCTCTGTCGTCTTCCTAGCTTCTGACCTTCCCTGCGTCTCTACTCGTTCTGACTGCCGTCCTTGAAAATGGAGATTCCCCGGCACGCTCAGCCCGCCCTGCAGATCCGATGGGTGGGCACCGCTGGGTGGGCGTCCGCTCCCGTTCCCCGAGCTGGCCCCGGGACGAGGCGGGTGGCGATCTGGGGGGCCTCGTGCCGCGCTGAGCGACCCCCCCTGCCCTTTGCGTTGCAGGTGCAGCACCTGCAGGGAGTGTACAGTTTACAGGAGCAGCATTTCTGGACCCTGTGTTCCGACGTATACGTGGGGACCTTGAAGGTGGTGGTGGCACCGGACGCCGACGCCAAGTGGATTTTGAGCCAAACACATAACATTTTTACTCAGGTAGGACTTTTTCAATAATGTCTTTAAGGGTCTTGGGGTATATCGTCTCTGCTGTTTGAGAGGCATTTGCTCTTTAACGTACGAAGCGTGTATATTTCCCCGCTGCACTGTCGGGTAAGCACAATGCCCTTGCTTTTCCAACCACAGAGGCAAACCGGGAGGCCTTTGTGTCCGTCGATACCAACCTGCGCCCTTTAAGAAAACGCAGGTCCTCCTTTGCCGTGCGCAGAGGAGGCTCCAGGGTCACGGAGGTTCCCCCTGGAACTGGAGGGCCGGGCAGGCCCCAGGGGCGCGGCGCTGCAGGAGGCAAAGCCGGAGTCCCGCCCACGCGACTGTTCAGCTGCCCGCACCCTGCGCCTCTGCAAACGCTGCACGTGGCGCCGCACGTACGTCCTCCCCGCGGGAGCCGACTGCGCGGGACGGCGGGCGCGGTGGAGGGACAGCCGGGCCTCGGCCGCCTGCCAGACTGCGCGCTCAGGGGACTTCTGCTCATGCCCGGCCGGGGAACCTCTGCGGGCCCCCACCCTCTGGCCGGAGCGCACGCTGGCCTCCCGGGCAGCGTGTCCCCCGGGCTCCGGCCTTCGGGCCAGGCTGTGGGTTCAGGGCTGAACGGCGGCTGCGGCGCTGGGCCAAGGGGGTTCCTCGGGGAGCCTCGAGAGTGTTGGCTGTGAAGACGGCCGAAGCCGGCCCTTGGTTCAGCCGCCGCTTTGGTGTTGGAAATTGCGTTTAGGGTTTGAAAACGTTAAGCTCTGAAAAGTATTTAGCCCTTTTGTCAGCCAAGGGCAAGCCAGCTTTATCCTTTCCTCGGAAGGCCCCTGGGCAGCCCCGGGGGCGGAGGGGTGTGGCGGGTCTCCCCGTGACTGCCCTCCCCGGGGTGGAAGCGGCTGGGCCCTGACACGGGCAAGCTCGGACTGCTCTATTCCCTTGTTTTCCCTGCTTTTGCCCTAGTAATGCAGGTGCACGCGCTCTGGGTAGATCCAGGGCTTCCGGGAACATTTCATTTCACAAAGTAAAACTTTAAAAATTTTAACTGTTTTTTTTTTAAATGTATCCATTTATTTTCAGAGAGAGGGGAAGGGAAGGAGAAAGAGGGAGAGAAACATCAGTGTGTGGTTGCCTCTTGCACGCCCCCTACTGGGGACCTGGCCTGCAACCCAGACATGTGCCCTGACTGGGAATCGAACCATTGGCTACCTTTCAGTTCACAGGCCTGCCCTCACCCCACTGAGCCACACCAGCCAGGGCATAACCTTACTTGTAACTTTTAAATTACATCTTGTTTTTAGGTTTTAGTTATCAGAGGTAAGCAAACTCAAATGACTCCATTTTTGAGAAAAATAACCACACACATGCGCTAGGTAAGAACTTCAGTACCAGTGGCTTCAGTTCCAAAAAGACCGGAAGGGTTTTCTCAATAAGTTTTACACTCTGGTTTTATGACATTTTTAGATGTCTTCTTGTAGCTGATTTTAAATCCTAATTTAAGTAACAGTTTTTGATGAAAAACTCACTAAAATCTCTGAGGACAACTTGACAGTGAGAATACTAATGACGTGAGGATTCGGAGAAGTGTCGCTGTCTAGTTTGCGTATAGAGCCGTGTAGTGTGACTGTTTTAGAACGGGATGCGAGGCCTGTCCTTCTCACCCCCATTTTAATCGGTGAATCTTCAGTGGCTATCGCAGTCGGCTTGCAGAGCACTTACTATAGAATCGGCGGTGTCTTCAGTTCTCTGGCCCCTTTGGGATTATTAATTAAGTGGCGGTCCAGTTTGTACAATCGTCAGAGCCGATAGTACACCTGATCTTAGCCCAGAGGCCTAGGAGAGATAATGATAATCCAGCTTTTAAGCTACAAGGTTTTCTGTCGGCATTGAAAAAGTCCTTTCTTTCACTCTCCCTTGTGTGAGCTTTTTAAAAATGAGTTATCATTTGGGAATTGATGAAATAGAAAGCTTTTTTTTTTTATGCTCTTTATTTAAATGAGGAGAAAGTGGGACACTGGATTAGGAAGGCAATTTATTTAACACTTTATGTTTCTTGTTTTAAACTGATCATCATCTGTCAATTTTTTTCAGTACACTTTTCCATTAGAAATAAGGTTCGAAGAAAAATCTAGAATATGTTGGGGCTCATTGGCCCCCTGAGTCCCACAGAACACAGAGCCTATTGCACACCGTCTAGTCCCCAACAGAAGCCTCCACCTTCCTTTCTCCCACTTTTTCTTCTGCCCAGCTCTGTTCTGCCTGTTAAGCGCTGAGCCCCCAGCTTCCTGCTTTGGCATTTTGTGCTCTGTTCTCTAGCCTCAAAATAGAAGTCCACGCGGATACCCAGGAAGGAACCTGAAAGCCTCCGCACAGGCCCCAGTGGGGGCTCCTGAGCTTTGGAAGTCCACCTCTGCCCCTCCCCTGCCTGGCCAGTCCCTTCCTTCCTGCATGGCCCTCGTGTGCGGGGCCCCGGCAGGCCCTGGGAGAAGCCTCCTGCCCCTTTTGAGGGGCAGCTGTTTCTCTCCTTGCTTGTATAGGTGCTCACTTTGCTTGCAAGTCTCCATCATGCTTCATCTTTCTTCAGAGGAGGTCAGAGCGAAGGGCCGTAGGGCGTGAGGCCAGCAGACCCCCCCCCCCCCGCCCCCGGGCTTGCTGTCCACAAGGTGTGAGCGCTGCCTTGTTGGCCGATCGTGGTGGAGAAGCCGACAGGCCAGGCGCTCCTCCCAAGACTGCTGTCCCCAATTTATAGAAAAAGGAACCCAGACCCACTTGATTATTGTTCATGACTTGTAATTTCATCTCATTCCCTATTCACTAATTATGCGATGGTTTAGCTTTCACATGGGAGAGTGAGACCGTTTTTCAAGACTTGCTTTAAAGCCAGCCCTAGGGGCAGGGTTCTGCGTGCAGCCCAGCAGGCTTTTGATCAGCTGGGTGTTTGTCCGTCCCTGTGGGGTGAACAGGCTGATCAGAAAACGCAGTCTGCATGCTTTGGAAGTCCCTCCTTCTCTCCGCTTTGAAGGGGACCGAGAAAGGCAAGCAGGAGGCTGGGGAACTTGAGGCCATCCCATCAGGGCTGGCAGGTGAGGCAGAGCAAGAGCGCTTGGTTGGACTGAGCCTCTGCGCCAGGCTGTGGCCCCTGGGGGGTGGGGAGTAATTAACTCCTCATTATGCAAAGACCAGTTTACAGCGGCCTCTTTGTTTTTCCTTTTTCTCTCCTACAGCCTTCTGCTTCATCATTTCTTATCACTGCCATCTCTGTATCTACCCTTGGGGTTAACCCAGCTGATTTCCCCAGTTTACTTTCATTAGGAAAGAAATTAAGCCAGTTCATTTGAGCCATAGTTGTTTTTGTCTTAAGGTTAGAAATAGAAGAATTTTACAGAAGGGTTTTCCTAAGTGTCGTTATTTTGGGGGCCATTGGGGTAGACTAAGTCAAATATAATTAATCAATCATAATAATTTGGTCCATTAGCCTATTACAGCAGATGAAAAAATCTTTTCTCATATCACACATGATCCTAACAGGAGCGCTGGCATGCAGAAAGGGTTTATTAGATGTTCGTCAGGCACTGGATGAATACATAGCAATTTTGGGAGATAAGTAGGGTAGGTATTTTATCAACACTTTTAAAATGAGAAAAATTCAATTGCTTTTCAGTTTTAGCTCAAAAGCATACAGATGCTAAGTTCTATCTTTTTTTCTGCCACAAACCTCTCCTCCAAGGAGAGGGAGCTACGAGTGTATTTTCAGTCTAACTTGATCACAGCAAGGGTTTCTTTTTCAACGAGGCAAAAAGCCAGACCGTTTCTGTGCAGGGAGGCGGTGGGCCTGCCCAGTTCCATTTGGGTGGATTCCATCCCGAGTCCCCTTAAACGTCCTGGCGTCTGCAGGCCGTCCTCCCCGAGTGCCAGGGAGTGGGGCCTTGGGGACCCCACCAGTTCCCGTAAGAAGGTGACTCCAGCACTTCACCCCCACTCGGGTTTTTCCCTCTCTCCCGACTGTTCTGACTTACCTCTGGTTCTGTGGTCCCGACATGAACTTGCTTATGGTAACTTATTGTGCCCTTTACTTAAATCATTTTTGTTTGAAAGAAGGGAACTTGTGGGTTTTCAGTTCCTCCAGCAAATATTTACTGATCACCTACTGTGTGCTGGTTGGTCCTCGAGCTGCTGGGAGGGAGCCAGCCTAGACATGAGTCCTTTATCGTGGACAGATTACATCCTGGTGGGAGAGCGACGGTGAGCTCAGAAACCCAGCGGAGACGCTCTAAGGGACCAGCGGGTGGCGAGCGCCGGGCACAGGAGAGCCGGGTGGGGGGCCTGGAGCGCCGAGGCCGGCACGTCCCTGTGTCGCGCTTCGTTTTCCCCGCGGCCCGGGGAGCATCACCTGGCGTGCTGGATCTGCTGGCTGGCGTATCGCTTCCCTTCCTTCCTCGCTCCCAGCGGCATGTAAACTCCACGAGCACAAGGGTGTCTTTTCCCCGTTTGGTTCACCGTTGCATTCCCGGGGCCCGAACTGGGCCTGGAAGCCAGGGGGTGTGCAGGGAGTAATTGCTGGGCAAACGAATGGCATGCGAGCGATGCAGGGTGGTCAGCGTGGGCCTTGCTGGCGTCGGAGTAGGGATGTGACATGGGCTGTGTCACGTGGCTCTCCTGAGGCTCACTGTTCCACATCGAAGGACAGTGCAGCTGCCACAGAGTGGGCAAAGGGAGAGGGGTCGGAGTGAGGTCAGAGGGCAGCCAGGGACCGTGGTCATCACGACAGGGCTGGGCAGGCCGCAGGACAGAGGAGGGTGCGGGGCTGGGCGATGGAGCGGCACTGCCGTGGCCGCGGCACCGGAGGTAGACCGGAGCGGCGCGCGGAGAGCAGTGTGCGAGGCGGACAGGCCGCTGCCAATGGGGCCGGGGTGCGAGTGACCCAGCGGGGGCAGTGGCGCGAGCAGTGGGAGGCGAAGGGCGCCTGGTTTGGGGGGGGGCACGGTGTCCCGGTCGGCCGTGGGGTGACGCTTGTGCGGGAGAGGACAGGCGGGCTCCAGCCTGGGGTGCAGATGTGCGAAGGTGGGCCTGTGGAGGGCTCGGACAATCTGGGCGCTGGAGGGGACCCCAGGGCAGCGGCCCCCAGCCTTTCTGGCACCAGGGACCATTTTCCCTGGACCAGGGATGAAGTGCGGGGGTGGGTGGGGCATCGGTTCAGGTGATTCACGCACAGCACATTCAGGTCCCCTCCTGCCGTGCGGCATGGTTCCTAACAGGCCATGGACCGTACACGTCTGAGCCCAGGGTTGGGGACCCTGCCCTGGGGGACAAGTGTAGAAAAGGAGGGGCCCGAGGCCGGAGCCTGTGGGTGTTTCTGTGTTCAGGGATCGAAGACGGGAGGGCGGGCCAGCAGAGGGCTTGAGAAAGATCTGTCGATAGGTGAACTGACACAGGGCAGCGGATGTTTGAGCGGGCGGAAGTGCTCGCCTCTGTCCTTGCTGAGAAATAAGTCCACAGACAGGACTGAGAAGTGGGCGGAGCAACTCCGAGGTGCCCTTGACAAACCTTCACGGGGCAGGCAGCGGAGTGCTGGTGCAGACGGGTCCGAGGGAGAAGGCAGAGAGGGACGGCAGATGGGAACAGGGGAGAATGCATGAGCCCGAGAGACGCACCGTGACCGCCGAAGGGTTGGGGGGGCTGCTCTGTGACTTTGGAGCTCAGCGGGGGTGGGGGGGGGTGCGGGGATGGGGGGGGTAGGCGGTGACCTCCGTCTTCCACCAGTCACCGGCCCAGGCAGGGAATCAGTGCCTGGCTGGCTCTCGTAGGAGTACATGGAGGCTCTTTTAGTGATTTGTGGACGATCTTGTTCCCAAAATAAACTGATGGGCTCATGATGATGAAAAATAGAGAGTTATTTCTCAGATGCAGAGGCAATCCCTTTTCAAACAATCATTTTTTTTTTTTGACTACTTTTCCGAACTGTACAGTTTGCTTTCGGGCTTGATAGATACTCTAATTGTTTTGCTTTTAAACTTTTCAGGCCGGAGTGAGACAGCTTTATGTACAGATTGACTCTGCAGCCGTGTAAGGAGTGAAGAGAAACTGCTTCTCCGGGGGACCGAAGTTTTCTGGTACTGTACCCAGCGTTTTAACAGGGAGAGCATCGCTGTGGCGCCCCAGCACCGGGCAGACGGGGACCGGCCGCTGGCGCCCTGCGGGGGTCCGCAGCTGGGGGGTGAGAACTGAGACCCTCTCTCCTGGACGTTGGGCCTGGTCCTTGGTGCCTGCCCCTCCGACCACTGGGATTTCCGAGCTTTCCGGGCTTGTCCCAGGGCGTTGCTTCGTTTGCTGGTTTGTTTCTCTTTTCTCGTTTCCTCCCCGGTGTCCTCATGCCACCCCTCCTCCCGGCCAGCCAGAACCGCAGCTGCGGGCCTCCAGTCGTCTGGAAGGTCCTCTCCGAAGCGGCTGCAAACCGCTTCTTTCATTCCCACAAAACCAGTGTTATCAAAACAAGAACGAAAAGAAATGGAAATCTTTTTTACATGTAATGCCACGGTTGTTGACGCTCTTCAGTATAATCATACGTTTGTGAAATTGTTTGTACCTCCTTGCAAACTTACGAACCAAACCATATTGGGTTTTCCAAGTGCCTTCGTCTCAGAAAATGTACTTGCCAGCAGAGACATCTACCGTCGTGTGTGTTTTCTAAATAGTTACTCTGTGATCTGCACCAAAGTAGGTTCTCGTTAGTAATGTACACAGGTTGTCATTCTGCGTGCTTCCAGCAGAGGTGCAGCTGTATGGGAATTTCCCTTTTATTGCTCTATCTCGTCAAAAAAAATAAAAAATAAAAGGTGATGTTTTGCTTTTTAAATCCAATTCAGTGATCACATTAAACTGTTTTGTGGATTGTGTTTTCCGAACTTTGCAAACGCATCTGTGGTAAAGGTAGTTGTTTTGACTTTCTCTGGTCGCTCAATTCCCATACAAGCTGCTGTGTCTGCGACAGACTTTGCTCCATCTGTCCGTCCTCGCTGATCCTTGTGGGGTCTGTGAACGAAAGGAAAAGGCAACATGCCGTGATGACAGAAATGGCTGGATGGTGACCTTTCGCTTTGTCGCTGGTGGGATGCCGGGTCACAGGCCGAGTTCGCCTGTGCAGCCACCGCACCGGCGCCGGAAGCAGCACCAAGCCCCTGTGTCTGGGCCGGCGAGGGTCCCGGGTGGGGGTGCGGGGGGAGCTCTTCCCCACACGGGCATCTTAGGGGCTGCCCGATCAGCTGGTTTCCAGGCGCCTGTGTGTTTGGAAAGCGAAGCTGCCGTGTGAGATGGCACGTGCTTGACCAGTCTGCGTGAACTCGCCGCTGCGTTGTGCTTCCTTTTGTCAGCGTGCGCGTTCCCTTCCACGGTGGAAAAAGGGAGACTGTCGGGAGACTGAGACCCTGCGGGGGGGAAGGGACCGTGGAGAATGTAGATCCGTAACGAGCACTTTTTCACTGCTGTGGCAGAAATTGCCGTCGACTTTGCCTAAGGTCTAGAGTGTCTTTTTCCCTGTTTCTGACCCACAGTTTACGAACTGCACTGTGTTAGGAAAACGATGCTACCCTCTTCCTGCTTCTCTAAACTCCTGCGGATGGCCGTGAACTCTCCCTGGTCCCCTTTCTGCAGACTAGTATTTTCAAACCCTTTTTTCTGAACTGCTGGGCAGTTCTAAAGCTCTGCCTTCCTGCAGTGAAATGTGCTTCTTAGCTGGACCAGTGGTTGGGGGGGCGGGTACAAGGAAAGGTCCTGATGACGATACCGCTGCTTTGCTGCGAGTGTCAGAAGAAAGCCCCTTCGAAGTCTCACCCACTGCCAAGCCTGCTGGAACCCGGGCCGCCGGCGGCACCAAGGGCAGGTCTGAATGCCCCTAATGCGGCATCGGAGGTGACGGTCCTTCAAAGCAGTCTGCTCTGCCTCTCATGTTTCAGATGAGAACGTCGAGCCCAGAAAGCTGGCCTTTCCTCAAGGTCACAGCGACCGGTCGTGGCCAGGCCTGGACGGCGCCGCCGCCCCACGTGCGGCCTGCCTTTCTGTAAACGTGACGAGGAAGCGTTTGTAAATAGAGGACCTCTGACCTCCATTTTTGGTACACGGACGCACTTTATAAATGGTCTTATTTTTCATGTGTAATGATGAGGTTTAGAATATCAGTTCCATCGTATTCTTTATGGGAGATAGAATTAAATTTTTTACTTCTTTTACTTTTTTACTCTTTGAAGCCAGTTCCCGATTTTTACCCACTTGATGACGTCAGTGCACTGGATCCTTCTCGCCGCCCCGAGTGGATGTTTCGGGCCCCTTGCCCGAGGCTCAGCGCAGTGTAAGGGTCGCTTGTTCTCGCCTTTGCGTGTGTCTGTGTGCTCGGGGGCCTTGCTGCAGCCAGGCCCATTGGCGGGTCCTGCCATTTCGGTCTTCGCCTTCTGTTCTCAGTGCCCGGGGAGGCTCTGAACGTCCGGCGTTGCTCTCAGAGCCACACGGAGTTGGGCAGGAAATCTGGTGCGGAACGAAACAGACTCTTTAATTCAGCAGGGTGAAGTCTGGAACTCTTCATCGGAATCCCAAACGCCGGACCGTTGGCTTTCATCTTCCCATGTCAGCATTAACGACCTTGGGAGGTTTTTTTTTTTGGTCACCATCTTCAAAACAAATTAGTTTCCAATTCACAAGATCTTTGGGAAAAAGGCAATTATTTTATTCTTTAAAGAACACGGATCGAAAGTTTTATTAATGGAAGACTGTTTTGAGACGCAGCCCCCAGACGCCTCAGTGACTCGGATCTCGGCCCCAGAATCAAGACAGGCTTTGGCTTGTTTCACCATTTTCTAACCAAAATTATCCAGAAAGAAAGGTTGGGGTTTAACCTTTATTAGTGTTCCTGCGTCAGGCTCTCTGCGTGGCCTTTTCCATGTTCTCACTGGAAACCCCCCCTTTCTATGAAGAATTTTGAGTGATTGTACGACTGACAGTGTTTGCAGATACGGTTTCTCTTCTGATTCTCCTAACAGCGGAGGAAGGGACCCCGCCCCCATCTTACAGGTGAGGAAGCTGCAGTCGGAGAAGGCGGGGCCTTGCCTCGGGGAGCGCTGGCCAGTGCCAAGCACTGACTCCGCCGTCGGGGCTTTGGACTCTGTCGCTTACGTCTGTGTGCTCGAACGAGGCCGAGACCCAGACCCCAGAAGCTGTCGCCGAGCTGACGCTGTCCTGTACAGGCGGCGGGCCGTCACCCTGGCAGAGCGGGTGCGGGGTGCGGCCGTTACAGCCACTCCTTCCACCGTCTCTTCTGCTTACTTCCTGGCTCTGCCATGGAACTGAAACTGTAGGCCAAAAAGAGCACTGAGAACGCCTTTCAGCACCCTTAAAAACTTAGAAAGATGAGAGGACAGAGTTCTCCGGGCACTCCCGGAGGGGCTGGCCAGAGGACAGAGTCAGGGCCGTGTGAGCCGGAGGGACGGGCCTGCTGGCCGAGAGGCAGCAGCCCAGGAGGGAGCTGTCTTCTGCAGTGCTGCCCGCCCGCCAGTCGCCTGGGTGGCCCGAGAGCGGTGGCTGGGGTGGATGCGCAGTTCCCTTTACGGACACCTTTGCAGAAGGAGTAACCCTGTTTCATGATCAGCAGTCACCTCCGCTTGCACTTCGTAGTATTTCACTTTGACCTCTTCCCACAGCTTTCAAAACTTACCATTTGTAATTTGGATCATGCTGTCGCAAGTAAAAAGAATGCCCAATTCATCCCGTTATCCCCGAACTCGGTGCGGCTTCACACTTACAATGCGCAGCAGACGTTCACTGAGTGAGTGAATAACGGAGTCGGCGTCGGGGGCAGGCAAAACCGGTCGTGTGCTGGTTGTTGCAAAACCCTGCGCAGCTTTTCTGTGGCATTTTTGCACAAGTAAGCGACTTTCCACTCCCTCGGGCCACTTCTTCCCGAGTCGCCCCGTGAGCTGGACATTCCCCTTCACGCGGAAGCAGCGCAGATGCAGAGCTGTGGGCTGTTGTGCGTGTCGTGGGACGGGGGTGAGGAGGACGGGCCCTGGAACCTGCGTCACTTGAGTTTTGTCTGTGGCGTCCAACAAGAAGCCACGCTGGGTCCTTTGTTTTTAAGGACAGCCGCCGTACCCGCGTCACCCGGAGGCCCTGTGCCTGTCTTCTGTGTCAGGCATCCCAGGTGGATCAGCCAGAACTCTTCCCGGGAGAGACCCTCAAGATGCTTCTGTAACAACAGCACTACACGTAGCGAGGACTTAAATATTGCTGGGATAGGTTTGAATCTTTTTAACTCCTTTCCTCACTAGCTGCTACGTTTTGGTAGAGCTTCTCTGTATCTCCTCATTTACTTCTCATTCCTTCTCACTGCTCCTGCCTGCAAACTTCTCCTCCTGCTAGTGAAGATACAGCTTTGCTTAGGTGAATCCCGTTTCCCTCCCACCTGTCATGCCGGGGCCAGGCTCAGGGAAGAGTCTGCTGAACTAGATGGATCTCTGACGAGAGCTGGCCAAGTCATTCCATTGCTTCCTCTAAAAGCAGCAAATTCGGTGGCTTTTCTGCCCAAGTGGGATTTTGCCCCAACATTTGTGAGTTTGGCCAATAAACAGAAGGGGCCTTTTATATCAGAAATACTGTGAATGAAAAATTGCCAAATGCCTTCCTGGTACATTCCCTGCGCCCCTTCTGCTCCTGAACTCCTGTCTTGAATGGTTTCTAAGCACGTGGCCCAGTTTGAATGTGGGTTTGACTCCTTCCGTGAAGATGGGGGCCATCGCACATTCCTGAACAAATGCTCAAGTGCAAGGCCAGGCTTGACCGTCCACTTCAAGGGCTGTTGTGGTCTGGTTTGCACACACACAGGTGAGCCGCTCTGCTTCGCCGAAGTACAACACAACAACTCTGTAACGTCAACCCCACTTTTTGTTACCTGAGGACATTTTTGTACGTTTTGTGTAACCTCAGATGTATTTAAAAAGAATAAACAGCTGTATCAAAATTCTTCCAATAAAATTTCTGTTTAAAAATCTTCTCCTGGATCGCATCTGTCAGTCCGATCCTCCGAAAAGAACGCTGACCCTCTTGACCCTGGGGGGGTGGGTCCCCGGGGCGGGTCGGGGGAGAGGTGACAGCTCAGCTCGTGGAGGGGGAGGGGTCTGCACACCCTGCTGAGCCTCCTGCTCGTGCCTTTACCGCAGAACCACGTCTCAGCACTCCCTTCCAGATCTTTCCAGCACGCAGGCTGTTCTCGGGGGGCCTTGGCTCCTAGGGAATGCGGGCCAAAGGCATCTGGTGTGATCCTCTGCCGTCCGGCCAACTTTTCGCTCTGCAGTCAGAAGCAACTCCCTGTCAAAGTCCTCTCGCCCTCTCGGACCCCTCCAAGCGGCCCGTCTCTGCCCCACGGGGAGGGCCTGCCCCCTGTGTGGCCAGATAGCGCGCGCGCGCGGTGTCCTCCACTTCCTGCCAGCCCTTTCGCTCGCTCCTCCAGACGGGGCCCCGCTGCTCCTCAGCCTGCAGTAAATCAAAGGCCATCGCGGTTTCTTGTAGCGGCCTTGGCAGAGGTGCCAGCATCTGACATTCAACAGAGAAAAACCCAAGATTGAGCTTTTCCCCTGAGATCCTAGAAAATTCAGTGTTGCCACCTCTATGTCCTGAAGCCCTGGTCACAAAGCCCTTCTCCTTGTTCCTCTGCAGTCTTTCAGGGTCGCCTTCTGTGTCCCCACCGTCCTGTTTGCCTCATGGGTGACCGTGCACAGATTCACTCTGAGGGACCGCCGGGCTTCCCGTCCACCCCAGGCACCCCCCACCCCACCCCCGCCCACAAACAATCCTGGCCTTCGGCAGCAGGAAGCCCAAGAAATTTCTGCTGAGTGAGACGGTCGCCCAGGCCTTCTGAACCCAGCCCCCGCCCAGGTTTCCTGCCTGCCTTCTAGGCCCATCTGCGTCCTGGACTTTGACCTGCTGGGTCTCCAGCACCTGCCAGACCCCCTGCCTTTCCTGTGTTCTCTGGAACTTGCCTCTGACCTGCCCGAGGTCTGCTGGGACCTGCCAGCAGCGTCTAGAGCAGCTGCCTCCGCTCGCACACAGGGCTGGGCATGTTCACGGCGACGTTTTGCTCCCGGAGCTGGAGAGGCTTCTTCCTCCCCCACAGAGGCCTCCCTGTGTTTTCCAAATGCCCAGCCTCAGTCCGCCGGTGCCGGGAATCGTGAGGGCTCCCCAGACGCTCACCGAGTCCCGGTCCCTCCGAACACTCCAGAAACTCCTTGTCCTTCCCTCCGCATTCAGTGGTATCACCCACGACAGGGCCACATCACCCTAGACCAGAGACACGGCAAAGACGGGGGCAGCAGGCAGGGCACGACAGATGCAGGCACAATGGCAGCAACTTAGAATCTGTTACTCTGTGCAGAAAAGAGAAAGAAGGCACTTGAGTGGGACCGTAACTCACTGCAGCAATCTGTCTGCCCATCCAGTTGGACGTCCAGGCTCTAAAAACCTCTGCCGTGAAGTCCAGGCTCCGTACACGCTGCCCACATGTCAACGAACAAGTCGGGTTTCTCTGATGAACTCCTATGACCAAGAGGGGCCGTAACGGCAGCTGGAAGGTAACACTCGAAGGCAGCGAGGCAACCGCAGGAGAACGGGACCCTGTAGGACAGCCCCTGCTACAACCAAGGATTAAACACACAATTATGCAGAAACAAAAGCACTCCCCAAAGCCTTTCCTGCATGTGGGCACGTGCTAGTATTTTAAAAGGGCACATAAGCAAGCAAATAATTCGGATTCACACCTCAGCACGGACAGTTTCACAGCAGTTAGAATCCTTGCTCACCATGTCGAACATGACACACAAAAAAGGTCTTTGGGATTAGCCATCGCCATTTCCCACCCCGGGCCACTTCCTTTGACAAGACAAAGTTACTGCATTTTCAGTTCTAGTCGTTGGAGCCCCAACCTCCCGGTCGCTTCCAGAGAAGTCGGCCCAGGCGATCCTGCCCCGGTGGGCAGCCTCGGGGCAGCCCCAGGCCACCCTGTGTGGGGCATTCTCCTCCGAGGGGCGCAGCCCTGACTTCAGGCAAAGCCCTGTTGCTCTCCCCTGCCTCGGTCCCCTGGCCACATGGGTCGGGATGGAGGCCCGGTCAGGAGAGCGTGCGACACAGTGGCAGAGTTCGGGGACTAGACTCCAGGTTTCTGGCCAGACGACCAGAGAGCGGAGCCCGGGGGACCAAGAAGCAGTGGGATCATAGAGAGACGGCAGCGCAGGGAAGCGACCTCACGTAGCTGTTCATGACCCACAGATGCACGCTGTCACCCGCACGCGGACCCGGTCCTCCGCAGCGCTCACCCACGCCCCCACGCCCCCTAGGACAGGGTGACTGGCCAGCTCCCCGGCCGTGTGCACCTCTGGGGCCGGGAGGGAACCCACGCAGACATGGGGAGAACGCACCAGCTCCGCACCGAGAGGGGCCCCAGCTGGGAACTGACGGTTTTTCTCAGCGATGCAGCAACCGGACGTTTGTCCCAGGAACTGCTGCCCAAGGACGTAAAGCTGCTGGACGTCGCCCCACGCACGGCGCCGGGGCCCCGTGTCCTCCCGCCCACCAACCGTCTTCATCCCTCAACTGCGGTCATTTCGAGTCGCCCGTCACCTGCACTCTGCCATTAAGTCCCACCATTTGGGTTGGGGTTGGTGGGTGGGTTTCCGTTTCTCTGCTGGGGGCATCCGGCTTCGCTCATTCACTCCAAACGCCCCTCCATTCCCTCCTCAAATGTAAGTCTAAGGGCTGCTCTGATGTCCTGTGTGTGGATTCCAGCGTCTGGGCTGCGTCGGGGTCTCCTTCTGCGAGCACCCGCTGCTGTACAGCCGTCGAGTCCTTGCTCTGCGGTACGAGGCCCGTTTGGTTGTCCGCCCTGGCAGGGGGAGCTTTGCTCTAGCAGGCCCTGAGGTTATTGGCCCGGCGCCTTGGTTTTACATCACGTTAAAGGTCTGGCCCACAGTTTCAGCTCGGACCTTTAGTCCTGGGAAGAACTGTCATTACTAACACCTGGCTGTCCTGAGGACTGGATGGAAAGCCCAAAATGCTTACCAAGCCTTCTCACTTGCCAGAATTCAAACTCAAAACTCTGTCTCTTTGCACAGCGAGCAACGCTCCGCTCAGCTTTCCCACCCCTGGCCGCAGCTTTCCCTGGGTTCCCCCTGCCCTCTCACAGCCCAGGAGTTGGCCCAAGACTTCAGAGGTCACGGGCAGGCTGGAAGGCTCCTCCCTCACCTGGAAGGCTCCTCCCTCACCTGGAAGGCTCCTTCCTTCAATGCACAGCCCCTCACTGCTCAACCACCACCAGCTGGTGAGAGGCACTTTCTCTTGAGCTGCAGCCACCCCTCCCTCGTCAGACCGGGAACAGCCGAGGCGGGGAAAGCCAGGTAAGAGAACTCTCCAGCTGCTCGTGGTCTCTCCCCAGTGCCATGGCACGTGGTTACTATGTTCCGTCCAGAGTTTGTGATTGGGAGGGTTTGTGCGTTGCAACCCGTTCCGCCAGCACCAAACCAGAAGTCCTTCATTTTATAACTCTTCACTGTTTGGTGTAACGCCTCGGACGAAAACAAGACAGAACTGCCGACTTACATAGCCTCAGCTCTCCTTTTGCATCCAATTGGTTGAAAATGGAGTGTTCCCTATATATTAAAATCTTTTATCTCAAATGAAATAAAGTCGGTCAAAATAACGTCTCGCTAATGGATGGTCCCAGAAGACGAGAGATATTTGTTCAGCTTGCTGTGAACTTCCTGAGCGGACAAGTGGATCAGCTCGGAAGTGCTCAGAGTTACAGTGGCCTCACGAGCGTGTCACAGAGCTTTTCCTGCTGTGAGCTAACAGACAGCACAGAACTGTGTGCTCACGAGACAGTGAGTGGAGTGTCATGTACACCTGGTAAGAACGTGACTACGGGCACCTGTGTAGGGTGTACTGAGTTAAGTGGGGTGACGAAGCTGGACTGATCAACCATTGTCTTCAAACGTAAATTTAAAAATTTTTTATTTTGTGGTCTTTAAGTTTTCCATTTGTCAGCTTGGGTGTGAAAGCTGCTATTTAAAATAGAAGAGCAACCAGACATGGCTGGCTGCGCATTTACAATTCGGCGATTACATAACATATAATGTGAGCTCTGTAACTAGGGTGCCAGGCAGTAAGACAGGCGATTCAGAGGAAGCCACTGAGCCGCTCAGGATCTGATCGGCATTCGGGAGGGGGACGCGCCCCGCCCACCTCTGCGCATGCGCGGTTGGCTTGCCTACCCTGGGGACCGCCGACTTCTGAATGGAGGAGAAGGTCCACCTTATACAGATGGTTTCACAATGAAAAGCTGCGTTTCAAGGGCTGTGTTGGTGGGTGTCCACCTACAAGCGTCCCAGCTTGGTCTGCTCCATGCGCGCACCTCCGGAAAAGTCGCCAATAGCTGCACCTGCGGATGACGCTGGAGGGAAAGCTCCGAACCACGGGAGGCCGAGCGTGGTGGACTCGGCGTCTTTCTTCTCCGGCGCCGGTCCTGTGCTTCCTCCTAGGCACGTGGAAGGCCCGTCCCCTTTGTTACAGACACGCGCGCCCCGGGGCGGGAATGAGCCTCCACGTCAGAGCGCCTGCGTGCGGGGCCCGTCAGTGCCCTGGGACGACACCGGGCTGGCCTCCGGCACCGGGAACAGACTCAGCATCTCCGTCTCCAGCGGGTGCAGGCTGCCCCCGGTGATGATCAGGGAGTGCAGTGGGCCCCCCAAGTCCACGGCGCACATCTGCCGCAGGGTGCCGGCGGCGATCTGCTGGTCCTCGGCGCCGACCCGGGCCAGGCCAACGCACAGCGTGTCCTCGGTGACTGCTAC
The DNA here is from genome assembly GCA_039655065.1 of Glossophaga mutica. Taxonomy (NCBI): domain Eukaryota; kingdom Metazoa; phylum Chordata; class Mammalia; order Chiroptera; family Phyllostomidae; genus Glossophaga; species Glossophaga mutica. Next base: position 4,242,975 of record CM077316.1, read on the forward strand.
GCAAGGAAAAGAGATGCCGCCATTCAGTGCCGCAGAGGCACCGCTCCGTCCCACAGTCAAAACCACATTGGTACCGGGAGGGGAAAGACGCCCCGGATACCTTATCCCCCCTTGGCCACTATCTGAGGACCAACGATCTAATTTAAGGCATTTCTAAAATGTCTGCACTGCCCGACTTTTCACCCCTTCAGGACGCAAAGGCTGGCCTTAGTGTAAGTGGTTAGGACTTGATAAAAGGCCCGTGTCCCCGGTCTTTATCACTGCCTAGTGTTCACCTTTAAATTGTTTCTGAGTGAGCGGTGTTACTACACGCTTACATGTTTATCAAGCTACTTTGGATATGATCACGCTGACCGAGCTATGCTGGAAAAACGACCAAATTATCAGGTAAATACGTGAATCTGAGTTTCTGTTCGGCCACCTAATCAGCTAGGTGGCAGACTCCAGATTCTTCATTTTTTAAATGGGGGTTATAAAGGCTAGGATAATAGATACATGACAGTATTTAGTAGACTACAGAGCCCTTAAGAAATCATGGGGATTACGACATCACTTATACTTTCGAGTTCAAAGTAGCCAACATTTGTTAACATCAGTATCGATCGTTTGCTCTGGGGTGCCGCCTCCCCATAGTTTTGTTGTTAGCTGGGAAGGGGACACGCAGGCCTGCGAGGGACTCTGCACTGTCACTGAAAGAAACACCCTTGGAGATCACCGGCTCCCGGTGGAAGGCCTACTGACGAGAACACAACAGGCAGTGGTCGCTCGAGAATCTCTGTGTGTGTCTTTTCTACCCAGAGGCAGGTACTCAAAGGCGGTCGTCACCTTGAAATACAATGACCGGTTCATTAAAAAGCCTCTAGGTAAATACTCACTGACCATAAACATTCTATTCTAAACTTTGCATTCTGTCTAGATTTTGGGACTATGAGGAGAAAGTCCCCTCGTCTCTATCCTGAAGAAAACCAGCCCAGGGCTCAGCGTGGGGAGTGAGAAAAAGCAGAATAAATATGTTTTTTGCAGGAAAAGCTCACTATACAGTTCTGTGCTTTATCAAAACACTTATATAGTAACATACTTCAAGTGTGATTTATAGTTAATTTGTGAAAAACCCTCATGTTCTGGAGAGAACCGACTTTACAGAAAGAACTCCGTTACAGCTGTTTTCAGGACAGCGTTCGGCTGCCGAGATTTAAGGTCAGGCTGGAAAACAACAGGGACACGCACGCAGCTTCGCACACGGCCCTGGGGCGGCCAGTGAGGGGGTCGGTGAGAGAGCCCCGGGGGAGGGGAGGGGCGCATCTCGGGTACCTGGTTCTTCTCCTCGCGCTCTCTGGTTTTCAACAATCTCCAGAAGTTGCCGGGCCGCTTGGCTGACGGTCATGTAGCGAGGAGGTTCGTAGATCTTCCTGCCCCTGCAAGCAGAGCGCCAGGTGCCGCTGGCCTTAGGCGTGGAGTAGCATCAGGCATGCTGGCGCAGCGCTGCCCCAGGTGCGCTCAGGCCCCACACCGGGGCTCTCCTTGCGGCTGACTCGCAGCACCCACCGAAGCACGGAGACGGCTTCTCCTCGGCTTCAGCTTTTTCATGGTTTTACACTTCAACTGCCCTCTGATCTCAATGACATGTTGGCAGAAACAAAAGTCTAACGACTTAAAAACAAATGCCTAACAGCTACCTCAACTCAAAGGAATACCTTAGGCAAAAACACTTCCAAATGAGCGGCACTTTGCTCTGTGTCCTAGCTGAATCAGGTTCTGTAGTATTCATTTTCATTACCATGTTCAAACCACAAATTCCTCTCTTCACTTCCTCCCCCTAGAAAGTCAGCTACACGGTAAACCGCTGAAAATCTTGGAGGGGAAGATACGTTTGCGTCTGTAGGACCGAAAAGCCTCTGGTGTTTGCCCAGTGATCGCGATAAGAACAGAGCTTGTGCAACTTATCAAACAGGTCCTATAGATTATTTTTGGACTTTCAAAACAATTCTTGCGTCAGACTATCAAAGAGAAATATCAGGCAGGCCACAGGCGTAATTTTAACTTTTCTAGAAGCCACATTAACAAAAGTTTAAAAAGGGCAAAATTAATTTTAATAATATTTAACCCAACGTATCCAAAATATTGTGCTTCAACGTTTATGCCTGTAAAAATCATTAAAGAGGCTGCTGTTGTACCAAGTCTTTGAAATGTTACGTGGTTTATGTGTATCGTACATCTTGATCCAAATGTTAACATTTCATTGGAAATAACCTGATCTACATTTAGATTTCATAAAATTCATGGGTATAAAAGTAGATTTACACATTGAAGTTGTTCTGAATCTACTTAAAAGTTTTCCAATAACTAAGGTATTAGTTTTATCTATCTATCCATCTATCTATTTATTTATTTAATTTTTAGCAAGGGGAAGGGAGGGAGAAAGAGAAATATCAGCGTGGTTGCCTCTCACGCGCCCCCTACTGGGGACCTGACCTGTAACCCAGGCATGTGCCCCTAACGGAAATCGAACGGGTGACCCTTTGGTTCACAGGCCGACACTCAATGCACTGAGCCACACCCGCCAGGGCTAATTTTAAACTAATGAAAATGAAATGATAAACTCAGTTCCTCAGCGACATTAGCCATACTTCAAGTGCCCATCAGTGTCTTGGATGCTGCCCCTCCAAGCAAAAAAGGATTATTACTCTCATTACTCATGTGAGGAAAATAAAGCTCAGAAACGGAGGTGGCCCGCCCAAGGGCCACGACCAGAGGCAGACTTGGGACGCAAACCGCACCTTCGACCCCCGGCTCGTTCACTCCACAAACACCGGCTGGGCGCCTGCCCGGCGCCGACTGCGGCGCTCAGTGACGCATCCGTAAAATCCATCCCCATCTCTGCTCTATCGCACTTCTTACCATTCCCATCTTTTCACAACATTGAACGTGTTTGACTCTGAACTGTCGTGAAAGCTGAGTTTCAACAACCTTTAGAACTGCCGTCGCTGAAGCAGAATTTATTGAATTGCTCAAGGAACTCAACTAGATGGAGGCGTTCTCAGGGTGAGACTTACTTGATGAGATTTTCCAGAGACTGCTCCTTGACCTTGATGTCTGCAGGGAGTGAAAAATAGTTCTCTGTTAATGTGATTAATCACTGCTCCCCAAATCCTTTGCCTACGTAAACCCAAGTTTTGGGGAAACGTTCTTCCCAAGTATCTCGACACTTTGTAATGAAAATACATGGAATGGAGGCCTGGGGTCGAGTGAAGGTAACTAGTTAGAACACCAACATGAGGTTGGCTGGAGAGCGCCCCGAAAGGACCCCGTTTCCTCCGGGAGGAGAAGGCACAGGAAGGGGCTGGGTACGCACGGGCAGGTTCAGCGTCTGCGCCAGCCCACGGGGCAAGTCATGTTCGGTGCCCATCCGAGACTGTTCCTCAGGCGCCAGGAGGTAAGTCTCAATGCACGTAACATACATAGAAAGAAGCTCTTACTACGTAAGGAAAAAGACGTTTGCCTTCTTACGAACAGTAAGACCTGCCCCTGGTAACTCGCGAAGAAACACTCGCACATCGCACAGTCGGACATCAGCAGGCTTCCCCCAGCATGAGCGCCAGGCACGGGGACGCCCCGGGGCCAGGACCCTGCACAGCACCTGCTCTCGTGACGCCCGGCGGTCCAACCATCTCAAGTACTGGATGGACCCTCTGTCCTGGAGGCACTCGGCCTGGCTGGCTGGTGAAAGGCGAAACAGGCAGAACCCCACATCTCAGAGGAACTCAGTGCGCGGCGGCAACAGCTGCTTCCTGCTCCACACGCTCAAAACCAGAGGGTCAGCCAGAGTTTGTGTTTGCAAAATAAATGCAGGGCAACGAGCGGTCCTGCCGATGACCGCTCTCCTCGGCGATGACACGAGTTTTTCTTAGAAAGGACGCTACAGGGAATGCAGCCAAGATTAACCCTGTATGGGTATTTCTAAGTGTGCCCTGGCACCAATGGTGAAAGTACTTTTCTGGTTTGAAATAGCATCGTTTAAGATTTCCACTTATCTGGATGTACGGGGCAAAGTGTGTGTCTGTCACTGAAAACGGGGCCTCCAATGTTACCGGTCCTCTGCGTCTGCTTGGATCTCTTTAAGTGACAGCTGACTTTTCAAAACTCAACACAGGCATCAATTCATTCGCCTGAAGCTTATACAATGGTATTTGCAATAGTAAAGTTTGTAATTTAGTATTTCCATTTTTAAAAAGCTTTTTAAATAACATGCTCTACAGTAGCGATTTTTCAACCTTTTTCATCTCATGACACACGTAAACTAATGACTAAAATTGTGCAGCACACCCCAAAATATATCATCTACTTCGCCAATCTGACAAAAAAAATAGGTATAATTTTGATTTCGTCACACTAGACGGCTATTGTTGTGCTGGCTGCTGTCATTTCTTTTATCTGACAGTTGAAGGGAAAAGATGTCAGTGTCCCTGAATGAACAGTCAGGTAGTGCATGTTCTACAAATTCTTGTGGCACACAGCTGAAAATACTTATCTTTTGCAACAGCCTGGATGGGCCCGGAGGGCATTGTGCTAGGTGAAATAAGCCAGTCAGAGAAAGACAAGTACCATGGGATCTCACTTATATGTGGAACCTAATGAACAAAACAAACTAACAAAACAGAAACAGACTCATTGGTACAGAGAACGGACTGGCAGCTGTCAGAGGGGAGCGGGTGGGGGTTGGGTGAAAAAGGTGGGGGGATTAAGGAAAAAGAAAAAAACACCTTGCAGACAACAGTGTGGAGATGAGCAGAAGGGAAGGGGGGGGGTGAAGGGGCATACCTGGTGACGGAAGGAGACGTGGCCTGGGGTGGTGAACACACACACGATAGACACATGACACGTGATAGAATTGTGCGCCAGAAACCTGTGTAATTTTACAACCAGTCACCCCAATACATTCAATAAAAAAACCACTGTTCCACAGCACCGTGTTTTAAAAACGAGGAGGACTGGGGGGCTTTTTACAGGTGTGTGCTTTGTAACCGAACGGAGTGAGTTCACCTGTGCCCAGGCTGACCTTGGCGTCTCCCCCTTGGTGCGCCCTGGGCCGCGATCACTCCTCTCCGGCTGCGCGGCAGCACGCAGGCTTCGCCCGTTCATCTCAGAGCCGGGAGCCAGCGTGGCACGCAGTCCCCGCCGGATGCTCCACAAGGGTCTCCCGAGAGAACGTGCCCACCCACCAGCCCACCTCAACTCCCCACCTGGAAGGAGCGTCGATGCCCAGCTCCTTCGGAAGGCCTTAGCTGTTCCTGGAAACATCCCTACAACTAGCGCTCTGTTTTCCTGTCTCGAATTTGATCCTGCACACCCGCCTCATCTTTCCAAATCAGCGTTGAGTTCTCTGCGGTGTCCTGCCCTGGTGTGTGTGCTCCTGGGCCCTACAGGGTTTGGCCCACAGGCGGGCGGTCGATACGCACACGCTGACTTAAAGGACAAGGCTCCGGGACACTGAACGGTAAGAACTGTGGTTTGAGGATCTGGCGTCAGGGCATCTTCTACTTCCCACCTTGTTCCTGCTTTTGTTAACGCAGCTAGAGATACAGATCGTTTCACTTTGTCTGTCTTTTCCCAGGAAAGCCGAGAAAAGGGGCAGCTCTTAGGGAGTTCAACAGCCAGAATTCTGGCCTGTCCTTCCTGCCTCCCCACACAAGGGAGCTTGATGGGTCTCTCGGCCTTTCCTGTGCACAGCGAGTCAGTTCCAGCCAGGTTTCCGAACCCGAGGGCGGGGCCCACGCCTAACACTTCCTCGGGGCTCCGAAAGAACCGGCCCACGTGGGGCGGAGCGCGGACAGGCCTGCGATCGGTTTTCTCACTGCTTTTCCAAAGCCTCCCGAACGAGAAATGCTGCTTTTCCGCCCTCCCCCGTTTTTCATGGCTACATGGAGAGGTGCGGGGTAGCCTGCCTCTTACGCCTCTTGTTTCTCGCTCTGCTTTAGAGCCTCTCAAGGTTCGGTGGTGAAGCACCGGGAGGACACGCCCAGTGGGGAAGGACACGCCCACTGGGGGAAGGACACGCCCACTGGGGAGGACACGCCCACTGGGGAGGACACGCCCAGCTCCCCGGCATCCCCATTTTCAATCAGTCCGCGGCCACAGACTCGACTCCGAAAAGGTAAGACCGGTCTCTTTCCACATGGGAAACTGAGGACAAAACTGAAGCACTAAACTGCACCAACAATAAACTAAAGTAAGAAACCATGGCGTACCAGCTGAGTGCGGGATATAGGCGTAAGCTGAAAAAAAGAAAAGAAAAAGCGAGAAAAGCGTTCTCGGGCTGACCTTGACATCAAAGTCATCAGGTGCCCACGTGACTGCAGTAAAAGAAATGTGTTCTGGCCGGAACTGAATAAACCAGTAAGAGTTAAAGAGTTTACTTTCTCTCTGAGAAAATAAACTAAAAAACCTTCAGCCAATTAACTTCCATAAATATTGATTCTACGCTGTGCCAGACCTCTAGACACTCGAGAGCAAACAGGGAAGAAAACCAGCAAATTAACAGAATCATTCGGACGGGTGGTAAGAGCACAAAAATAAACAAAGGAAAACAAGGCAACAGGAAAGGGACTCATCAGGGACACAGTGCGTATCGCGCAAGGTTATTAGGCAAAGTTCTGCTCAGACCAGGCGTCGGCAAACTTCTCCAAAGGGCCAGAGCATGAGTGCCCACGGTTCTCGGGGCCCCGGGTCTGAGGGACAGCTGTGTCCCACTGCCGCCACCGCGGCACGACAGCAGCCCCAGTGACACGGGGTGGAGCGCAAACCCACCTACAGAGCGGCCGTCAGTCGGCCGCGATCCCGGGGCGCTGGCTCCGCAGCTACTCGAGATGCTGATTTCCCATTTCTACCGGGTAAGAAACGCCTACCGTGGGTGAGACCTGCTCTGCGCTCTTCTGGTGAGAGAGACCGCTGACCGGGTTCTGACAGTGCCCAAGGCACACATTACGGGGTCACGCAGAACTGGCCGTGCCACAGCTAGCCTGGGCGTTTTCGGCAAATGGGAGCCTCCCCTCATACCTGTGCTCCCTGCGGAGGCTGGAATCGCGGTTCTCTCTCGGCCTGTCACCTCGGCCTGTCCGGTGGCTCCAGCGTCACTACGGCAGTGCAGTTCTGCGTGTGACCCCAGGGCCGGTGCCAGCACATGAGTGCGCTGTGACCAGGCACGCGGGCTGACCACAGGACCGAGAGTGGGCGTTCGCAAACACTCAGAGCAAGCCGACGTCCGTGCCGGAGATCAGAAATTTAAACCGCGCACCACCTGTTCCTTCGGCAGCACGGCTGACGGAGCTGCTTGCAACAGCTCTCCGGCTGCTGGACACGAAGCAAAGGTCAGGGGCCCCGCACCGTCTGGTTAGCAAGGAGGAGCCCCGGACTCGCCCTCTGATCAGGATACAAGCATCACCTCGCAGCCATCAGAGGTGCCAGTGACCCCTGTCCTGTCCGTCACTCACGGGCGAGAGCTCTGACCCCGGAATGCAGACAACACGCACCGTTCGAGCAGGCGCCGAGGGGACCGTGACCCACCCAGGACAGTCCCGGTGCGTCTGCGGGGCCACACCGCCCGCGCCCTTCAGAGCAGTACCTGTGCCGTCACCATCACTGCCATTGCCAAGGGCGGTGGCCCGGCTTTCTCTCCGCACCCTTGGACGGCACGGTACAGTGGGGAGAGCTGTGTACACAGGCCGCCTGGGTTCTATCAGCGCCGCCACCAGGAGGCTGGGCGACAGGGGCGCAGTGGCTTCTGCCTCTGGGCCCCAACTCCACCTGTAAACCAGGCGTCAGCAAGAGGGCCTCCAGGGCGCGTCAGACCCCCGCCCGTGAGTCTGCTGGCCCCACGCTGCAGTGGCCAAGGGCTCCCCTCGGAAGGCCCGGCCCCGAGCCAGGTAGGGAAGGATGCTCAGGCCGGCCTGCTGAGCTGCGGTGAACTGACAAGAGCCAGGGGGACGAAGGGGGGACACGGGGACCGGCCCGTGGTGACTAGAGCAGAAAATGCATGTCTCCCGAGAGAGAACGGGAAAGTGCTGGCGTGCCCTGAGCACCGGCCGTGGCTGTGGCTACCGCTGGCTAGCTCCCCGCCGGTCACTAGGTCAAGGTGAGAACAGCCCGACGACCCCGCGCGTGACGCAGGGGCTCCCTTACCCAGCAGGCACAGCGTGTGCATGCCACTCTGCCTGTTCTTCTTCACCTTGTCGAAGAAGCTCTCCGGTCTCCAGGTGTCTGTCCAGAACACGATGGACACCGTCTCTCCAAACCTGTACAGCTGGGAAAAGCACAGCCGTTCATTAACAACGGGGCACTCACGAAACGCCGTTTTAGTGACAACGACCAAAATGAGACTTGCGCAGCAGGCTCGAGATGCAGCGGGGATCACATCTGTCCCACAAAAGAAAAGGCGGCAAAGCTCTCTTGGCCCAGAGCAGCTGGCGCGCTCCTGACGCCTCTGGTGTCCTGCGTGTGGTTCGGGGACGTGGCACCCAGTTCATGGCTTGGCTGGGAGGCTGCTAAACGCACCGAGATCCACGGAACCTCGTAGGGAACCCCACACACAGGGTATCCAAGCAGCTGCTGCAGCTCAGTCACCATCACGACACGTACTTAACAGGGGAGACCGCCGGGCTCCCAGAGAACACACGGCAGGCGGTCCCCAGCTCGTGAGTAAAGCAGCAGCTGGGACCCAGGTGCGAGGAAGCGCTCGTCCTCTCTGTCCCTCAGGGAAAGCCACGCAGGGCACCCTGCTGCAGCCCCTCCCACAGCCCCAAACTTTTACCCTCCGTCCGTCCCCTCACTGCGGAGTCCGATGACGGGGCCTTTCCCGAACCTCCCCCCGTCCCCCACCGACCGTCACACAGCCAAGGACTCTCTGGGTTCCCGTTTGCATCCAGCCGCCGCGCGCAGCTCAGGTCAGTGAGCCCAGCCCCGAAGCTCACGCCGAGAAAGCCTGACTCTGGATCCTCGCCCTGCGACTCGGTGGCTGTGCGACACACTCTTTCCAAGTCACTGTCTCTAGACCAGGAAGGGGCCGCACACTGTCCTTCCTGCCCCCGGGTCGGGGGGATCAAGCACCATGGAAAACGCCATCCACGCTGCACTGCGTGGTGCCAGCGTGACCGACCCCTCACGGGCCCTGTGCGCAGGACATGTACTTCCAGCGGTGTGGTAGGTGGGGAAACGTAACAAGAACATTACTACGGGGAGATGAGTTACTCGGTTTGAACAGCGCTTGGAGGGACTGGTCATGGAGCTGGGAACCGCCAGATGTGGACGTCACCTCGAGTCCCCCACCACGGACTACCCGGGACTGGAACCGTGGGCGACTTCAGGACACCCCCCAACCTTTCTAGGCCGCAGGTGCTTCATCCGAAAAACGAAGAAGCCGGCCTGGGGCGGAGGCTGTCATGCGCAGGCTTCTCAGACCTGTTTCCAGGAGCCGCATGAGAAGGACGCAGGGGGCAGACGGGAGGGACACAGAGAAGCCGGCCCTTCAGGGTCCTCTGCCCCTTCGATCCCAGAGGCTCAGCTGTTCCTGACTTTTATGCCCTGAGGTCCTAGAAACTGTAACCGTTACTCCTGACAGCGACTAGGAGTTTCCAAGGAGGCTCCTTCGGTGGCCACAACCTGCGATTTGCCTACCAAGGGGCTTTATGCCCAAGTCCCTTTGTAATTCCCTGTAAAATCACAGATCGGTGCGCAAAGCCCCTGTAACCCCAGAGTCAGAGTCCAAAATCGCCCCGCTCCATGTAACAGTGTTCCAGCCCAGAACGCACGCAGAGCATTCCTGGTCCCCGATCCCGGGACTCCTGGGACCCGTCCACCACGCTGTGGGAGGGGCCCGGCCCTGCTGAGGGCTCTGCTGCCGCCGCCGCCGCCGCCACTGCCGCCCTGCGAGCGGTGAGTTTGTCCCACGAGGCCCCGGTGCAGATCCCGTGCTCCACGTGGGGGCCACGGCCCTGGTTCTTGCTAGCTGGGTAATCCGGGACGAGCCAAGTGACCTCCCCGACTTTCCGCTGGAAAAATGGGTGTGGTGGCTCTAAACCTAATCACTCGGCTTTTTAAGGGTTAAAATGACACAGCGTACAGAGAGCCAAATGCCTGGCGCACAGTGAAGGCTCGATAGATGTCGGGGATCTGACGGTGTGACAAAGTCATGTTCCCAATGATGAGATGAAGAAGCTCGGAAAGGCTGCGTCCTGCTATAACCCAACTGCTCTGCCTGTTGGAGGGAGCTCGAAAATACTGCCGAGTATTTGAAATGATGCTTATGGTTTCCTTCTGACAAGTCAGCTGTTTATATTCTAAACAGAATTTCTGGCACCTCTGATCAGATTTTGAAACATATTGCTCCATTAAAAAAAGCTTCAAGGAAAAACAAAGTGAAAGAAATTTATGTGTGCAACTGGATGTAAACACTTTAAATGGGTCTTCAACATTTTAAGAGTCAAGGAGGTAAACTGCTCCTTCAGAAGGAAAGGGGCAGGTCATTTAAGTGAGAACTGAGACGCTGGTCACATAAAAATCCTGGCCAAGCCCCTCGGTGCACAAGCACCTCTGAATCACCCGGCGTGGGGGACCCAAGGAGCCCCCCTCCCCGGACCCTGATCCACAGGCTGTGGCCATTCCTGTGGCTGCGGGGGCAAACTTCTGCAGTGCGCTCTGGAACATTATGCAAACAGTTTCACCAGTGGGACGCCCGGGCCCCAAAGAACAGGGGGGCCGGAGTTTGAGTTGCACAAGCCAGCGCTTACAAGCAAGCTGTGCAAAGCAGTTGGAGCAACATCCCAGCGCCGAGCCCAGGGCTGCGGGAGCTCGGGCACTGGCCGGCTGGGGGCAACCTCTGGGCTGCGACCCCCTCGCCCCCAGACACCCTGTGCGCAAATCCAAACGTACAGGCCACGGACAGAGCTGTTTCCTAACAGCTGTTGGTCAGTGCACGCTTCTTGTTCATTTGTTTTAACCGGGAGTGAGTTACACAGAAAGCAGTATAACTGCATATTGGATCTTGTTTTTATCTATCTGAAGACAAAAACTCAACTCAAAACGAGCCGTTTAATTATCTGGCTAGAGTGAGAAAATACACAAGCAAGACAAATATTGAGTAGCAAATACTCTTGATCAAAGATGAGATCCAGGCTGTATGTACCCGGGAGTTCAGCGTTCCCTCCTCTTAGCACCCGAAGGAGCCTTCTGCAGACGGAGGGAGACCGAGATGGCAGCCGCGGTGCAGCGGGGAGGCCGGCAGGTGCCGGGAAAAGGGAACGGCAGTGGGGAGTCTTGGGCAATATTTAGAACGGCATTGGGCAATGTACCTGGACATGGCTACGGCCCGACTGGCCCTTCCTGACGGGCGGCCCTGTGCCGGTTCCTGTCAGTGCCAGCCCTACCCACTCCTTCCCCGAAGAGCCTGGGGCACCACCTGCCCAAACGGCGCCGGCGGTCTCCCAAGCACCGCGCTGCTGCTGCTTCCCATCTCAGAAGCACCGGCGCTGGGTGAGCCCTGCTTTACCATCAGGCCTAACGCTTGTTACTTTGCATTCCAGTGAAACTAGTTCGTCATGGTGAAGTCAAAGCTATCTTCTCTGCAGAAGGAAGAATTAGCAAATTTAACTTGCTAGGAATGCTATTAAGCCCCATATGAATCTCACATCCATGATATATGTATATATGTGTGTATCATGTACACCCCCCACCAGATCAGTCAAGTCTGTGAAGCAGAAGAAAGCCGGCCAGTCGAGTTGTCGGGAAGTGCCACAAAGCCAACGTCGTCGCGAGTTTCTAGTTTTCTCTGCAGAACCCTGGTCTCGGACCGGGTTCTTTTAGCCCCCATGCATGTTGCTTACCTCCACACAACACTGCTGACCCTAGGAAGGTTGTGTGCAGGGCCTCGTACGAGGGACAGAAAGCTGAATGACCACGTAGACGGAAGACGACAAGATGGATGGTCTCACACATACGTAAGCGAGTGCATCCACGCAGGAGTCAAACGAAGGGTTGTAATTCCAAAGACAAGACCCACCTTGGGGGAAGAACAAGTCACTGAATGAACAAGCAATTCGACTCAGCAGAGACTTGTCACACCAGTCACACAGCGATTCTGTGTGCGGCACCGCGGCAGAGCGCACGGGAAGGTGGGACAGCGAGGGAACCGAGGCGTGTGCAACACGGGAACGCACGCACGGGTGAGTGAGCGTCCTGTCCAGGGCGGCCGTTGACCAGGACTGTCGCGGGAGAAGAATGGCACGGCCAGATCTACCAAAGACCCAGACAAAAAAACCCTCTAAAGTGGGAAAGAATGGAAGCTGACTATTTAAATAGTGATTAAAAGTTACAGTGAAAGTGGAAAGGAAGAAGAATGTTTTCTAATACGCCCATGCTCTCGCAGGCGGTCAAAATTAATTCTGAAGAAACTAAAAGAGCAGAGAGTTTCTTGGCTGAGTTCTAGGGTTGCACTGCCTCGTACTCTTACCGCCTACTTCAGCCGCCTTTGTACCAGGCGAGGCTTCATCCTTTCCCCGTTAGCCCTGCACTACGACAAAACCCCTTTAATGCGTCAGGCAACCGACAGTGAGAACACTCAGCGTGCTGACCGTCCCAAGGAGAAATGTTTTGCAGAAACAGGGACATATGGCAATCGTCGAGGTCACTTACGCAAGCGCAGAGAAAAATAAAGCATTTCATAATGACAGAATTTCACAGCCTTACCCTGAAGTCAACCGCAACCACTCACACAAGTTTTTACTTCTCTTTAAAGTGCTCTTTGTAATTGCAGAAACCATCGATGCCAAACTACGTGCCGCGCTACATTATCTTCTGCATTATCCTCACCCCACCCTCAACGTTAATGCAGCCCGTGACAACCCCTCCACTCTGCCGACGGCCCTGCACCGTGAGCGGAGGTCTCCGTTGAGCAACCCGCGGGAACCCGGGGGCCTTCTTCCCGGGCACTGATGAGTCACTCCGGGCCCGTCAGTGAGCGCACGCCGCTGCACTACATCGGCTTGCACATGTCCACACACGCTTTCCAGGAGTCACAGACACTGGAGACGGGAAAGGCTGCCCACCCCGCAGCAGACGCATGCACCGCAGGTCCCTCCGTCGGTTCACGCCACTCTCATGATGCCTGTTGCTAATAATCACTATGACTGTTTATGTTACGTGGATTCATCCTCAAATCAGTTAGGATGTGTTTTTTTTAAGCAACGTTCCTTTTCCAAAAGGGAGCCGGGGCTGGGACAGGAGCGTGCTGAAGCAAACACAGGGAAGCTAGGGTTTCAGTGCAGTTCAGCCCGCACCTCTGAGCAGCACACTTGCCAGGCAGGAACCCCGCTGGGGGTTTTGAGAGGCGGGCGCAGAGGACCTGGAGCCCTGCCCGCGTGCCCGTCCCCACGCAGGCGTCTGTGACAGTGAGCGCGGGCCGCTATTACCGTCATGCCTGGAAAAGTGCAAGAGAACACGAAACAGGGACACCTCTGTTTTCTTTGAATGAAGGTGCCCGGCGCCAAATTCTGACTTTCAAGGTGACGTTGTGACAGCGACATTTGTCATTAAAATGTTTGCTTGTAAGTACAGAACTCCTCAGTGCCGCTGACGGGGGCGCATCTAGGAACTGAAACGGGCCTAACTAGAGGAAGGGGCCCCCGGGCGGGCCGGGAGCAAGGGCGAGCAGGGTGCCCACGGACCGAGCCTGAGACGAGGGTGCCAGCGCAGGCGCAGCCAGAGGTCTCGGCCCGGAGCCGGCACGCAGGCTCCCCGCGCGGGCGGGCCAGGCTGTTAGCGGGCACGCTCAGGAGCCACGCGCAGGAACCATCGGAAACACAGACTCACGCCACGCATGAGAACGCTCCCGGGGACACGACGGAATGTTTTAAATGAGGACTGTCTCAAAAACAACAACAACAACAAAAAAGTCAGAAAGCCTGGAATGACACGTGAGGAAAACGGGTAATCCCCAACCACAGTGTGCACAGTGTGGATGGGCAAGGGACCCGCCGCCCGGCAACTTAGTGCCACCGACAGTTAACACCGCACGGCACGGCCGGGGACGGCCCGGGGCCACCTGAGGGAGTGAGGCCCCCGACCTCCGGGCCCGGCACGGAGGATTCTGCTTCCTCGCTCCCTCAACAGAAGCTCGGGCACGTGCAGACCAGGAAGGCGCCAGCGCCTGCTTACGACCGGGAAGGGCGACGGCGGCGTTTCTGCACGAATCACTGCTCCCTGGTGTCACCGAACGGCTCTGCTCCAACCACCTGTCACCCAGTGTTTGCAGAGGAATCAATGTCCTCGGTCACGGAAGTGATGAACTGTTAATGACGAACGTCACACAGGCAAGCATTTTAGAATTTGTAATTTCTTCCTTTAACGTGGACTGTCTGGTTCAGAATATACACAAAGCGAGTGTGGAATGAAAAGACTGAAAGAAAAGAGGCCAAACTGGTAACTCATGATCACCTCCGGGTGGGGGGACGATCGACACTTTTATTTTTATTTTTTCTTTATACTTATTGTATTTTCTTAATCTTTCCATAAGTATATATATCACTTATTATCAAGGAAAAAAGTTATTTTTTATAATGGCTCCTGTAAAGCAGAAGCCAAGGTAAATGGTAAAGCTGATGAATGCTTAACCTGAGTAGCTGGGGAAAAGGACAACCTTGGGCTTTTGTGTAGCGAGAAAAATCCTTGACCTCTCACTTGAGTTTATGTCTAAATATAACCAACGTGCCTGGCCCTAGACAAATAAATATCTTTTTATTTTATTAGAAAAATCCTCATAATACAAATAATACGAGTGTTAGAAATATTTGTTGCTTAGAACTTTCAAGTAACCCTTGAAAGTACACGTGTTTCTAATATTTTACTTTTGAAAAAAATCCTAACATTTACTGAACAAAAATGTGAGTGTCTCAGGTAACCTCTGCCTGAAGCTGGAGAACAGCCAGCCTCTGCCTCCCAGACCTACAGGACGTCAGGGCTTCTCCAGTTAGGAAGTCCTTGTATTTTTAGTGCCGAACTCTTTTCCAAAGGCTGTTCAATGAAACGTCGACAGTCAAAGTAGATGACTGGGGGAGACTCCCTCTGTTCTACTTGAACACAGAAACGCTGGAAGGGCTTTGAAGTACAAAACCCCCCTTGAATTGGCAAGGTTTTTTGTAAGGATGCATTTTCATAGCGGACAAAAGAGCCAAAGTCTTGTCAACTTAAATGCAGCAACTAAGAGCTAGTGGCGAAGTCTGAAAGGCAAGTCACTCGTACCTTTCCTCTGGTCCTTCAGAGCCAAACACGATGATACCGCAGCGATGACCGGCCAGGACTGACCGAGGAAATCGGGCCCCCTTCCTGAGCACCACAGAAAACACAGCCCCTCCGAAGATGCACACGCAGCTTGGTGTCCCACATGCCAATGTATCTCCTCGTTGGGGACCCCTCCTTCACATCACACGTTCCAGGAGTGCACTTTGGGGAATGCCTTATTTCGTAGATACTAGGATGCACACCCCCCTCCCCCCACTACTGTATCTGAAGCAGGCACGTGCCTTAACGACCAATGAAGTCTTAAAACCACTGTGGGCCATGAGTCGTTGTCACGGGTCACATTTGTGAATATCAGAACACACATACACAACTTGCAAACCGAATGTCAACACCTTGGAAGAAAGTCTTGGGAACAGCTAGGAGTGTGCATTGAACTGCTCAGAACCACGACTGTGGGGTTGAAAACAGCTCACTTCACCCGTCGACAACTACCGAGCGGACCTGACAGCCTGCAGCCACTGGGCGTTGGCTCTCTTATAGATTGTTTCAGGAAACGCTGCGTCCCAGCACAGACAATAACGCCGCGTGGAGAAGCAGGGCCTCAGCAATGCACAGAAAGTCATTCGGGGAATGTGAAAAGGCTTGTGGAATGGTTACCCGACCTAATTAGATTGCATTTCCTCCCACGTATGCACACATTAATATAAGATTGGAATCTCTCTCTAGTCAATCTCAATGGTCTATTCCAATGAGGAGGGGAAAATCTCCGTTGTAGGAAGACCTAGTGTACAAATTCTCCTATTAAACAAATTCAGTGCCCACAAAGGTAGTATAAAACAATAGTGTCTTACAGTTCATGGACTAGAATAAAAATCTCCTTGCAGTCTGTAAAACGGTAGAACATTTCCGGTAAGCAGCACAAAGAAACGCTTTCTGGGCGGAGTTACCTGCAAGCCGCAGCAGCCCACGGCGTTCATTATGGAGGCGTTGTGGATGACTCGGTGAGGGACCCCCAGCTTCATGGCCCTCAGGACCAGGTCGCTGTGCGTGGTGGCCCTGCAGTGGGAAGAGGTTGGGCTGGGTTAAGGTCACCGACACCAACTTGCATTTCCTGAGCTCACGTCGACGAGAGGGCCAAGGGCACTGCTTTCCTCCATTCCCGGGCTTTCTGACGGGGCACAGCTGCACCCGGAGCGCCCTGAGGGCAGTTCTCGTGCTCCTGTGTCCCCTGGGCACCTGCATGGACACCTGTGGGGCGGGAGCTCGGCCCCAGAATGCGGGAGCAGCACTGCAAAAACGTTTTGGCCCCGTGGCCCACATTCTGGCGCAGCTAGACCTACTTCTTGACTCCTGCCCTATTTGGAGGGTTTTGTTCTTGTGTTTGAAACTGAACGTGCAGAACACTCGGGATGTCTTCACAGCCCGTCCATCTTGGCCTGTAATCAGAGTTCCAGCTGACAGGCTCCTAGTCGGCTTTCACACCTGTGCAGCAGGTGTGTCACTCACAACTGTCCTCCTGTTAGTATGCGTGTGCACACTCTGCCTCCTGTGCCCTGACTGGGACTGGAACCAGCGCCTTTCGGTTCACAGGCCGGCGCTCAATCCGCGGAGCCACGCCGGCCAGGGCCGAGCTAAATCTAATGATTATAGTTAGACAGCCTGCGGAGGGGCGGGAATGCGCGTCAGGACAAACCCAGAGGCTGCAATGCGGTGCCGCATCCACTTAGAGCTGCGTTGTGGAAGAGGCCCCCTCCCCCTGGGCGAGAGCTCCAGGCCCCGCCGGGAGCGCAGCACTGGCAGGTGTGAGAAGGCCTGGCCGATGCACACCCAGCAGGGGGATCAAGGGCGGCCACCCCACGAGGCCGTCGCGGACAGATTCGCCCGTGCCCGCCGGGGAAGCCTGTTTTCTGATCGCACACACACAGCAGAAACCGGTATGAAAACCATTGGTGTGATGTGGAGTGAGCGTTGACAAAACATTATGGATGCCAGCTGCAAGAAGTGTTTGCAACATCGCCACCAACAGACTTTCACTACTTAACACTAAGATGAAGGAAAACGGGCTTACGTACTCGGTGGGTTATTTAAATAGATGAGTGGAAAGAAAACTGGGTTTAAAACTGTATCGCTCTGTGTCACGAGTTCGTTTAAAATGACCAGATGCGGTTGGTGTACTGTGAGGATTTAACGAGCTGGCAACGTGATTTGACTTTGTGAAAGGGACATGTGATTAAATAAGCCCCTCAGATCTCTGCTATAAAAACTGGTGACGAAACTGGTATTTTATCACAATAACCTAGATTATATTGCTGTCACGAAAAGGGAAAAGCTGGTTTGAAACACAGACTGAAACCATGATACCGAGTACTCCTTCCAATCCGGGGCCGGGGAAAACGCTTCGTTTACGGAGACGGGACCAGAGGGTGCGTGTGCGCATGCGTGTGCGCGCAACGACACAAGCGACGGTTCCCAGGCGTGCGGCTGTATCACGGTCACACTGACACGCACACGATTGCGGATAGAGCTGCGCGCCCAGAAACCGTGATAAATGTGTCTTCCTTACTATGCCTGTTGCTTGGAATTGCTATGAGGCAATTTCAAGAGGCGAATCGAGAATGTTTTGATTGGTGGAAACGGTAACGTGAAGAACGTCACGGTGGCCGGTTGGAACGTGCAAGGCCTGGTCTGTTCATTCAGACTTTATTTCACAGTAGCCTTCGTCGGCGGAGGTGGGCTGATGACGGGAAAGCCCACTGATATCCGCCGCGACCCGGTGCAGCGGGTGTTCCCGTGAGCTGCGCAAGCACCGTGAGGCGGTACCATCCGTCGGAAAAGTGATTTGACAACATGTGCTTGAAATGTCCATGTTCACACTTCTGACTTTTTAAAATCGGCATTATAAACCTATTTTGGAGCATCCAGCATAAGAAAATAATCCCAAACGTGGGGACAAGAAAGCGGGAGGAGAGGAAAAGAATCCCATGCGCTGATCTGTGTGCCCAGCAGCTTTCGCTGCACCGGAGAGATCGGGGTGCTGATGATGCTGAAGCGGGCGTTTGCAGGGCAGGGACCAGGCGCCCGCCCCGTTCAACCGCCTCGCCTCGGAGGGAAGCAGTCCTTAGGTGCGTTTCAGTGCGCGCGAGCTAAGTCGCTGCGGCACACCTTGCACTTGCGGTGCGGTGTGCCAATTATATCTCGATAAAACAGGGACGAAAGGGAGGAAAGGCGGGGAGGAAGGGAGAACAGGGAAGAACGTGGGTTCCCAGCAGGCAGCACGGCGGACACGTGGGGACGGGCACTGCCACGCCGCAGCGAAAGGCACAGCCGGACAGTCGGGCTGAGGCGTGTCACAGAGAAAAGTGGCCAGACGGTTAAAAGACCTAAGGCCACGAAAGCCACTGAAGCTTTGCTCTGGGCCTCATTTTCTCATGTGCGTGGACTTCTCCCTTCCGTGGGCTTCAGTACAGGTGTGCCGTAGGGGGAAGGGCAGGTTGGACAGGATCTTTCATGTCTGGCCAACGAGGGAGCTAGTAATGTTCTCACTTGGAGCCCTTCAAACGGTGGTTTTACAAATACGAACTTGACCCCAGCACAGGCAATGAAGGAAGGGTCTGGACCGCAGCCAGGCTCCCCAGCACTTTAAACTCCCGCATGAGAATGAGAGCGTGGGCTAGGTGAAGAGTGGCAGCGAGAACGCAGGGCAGTGAAAAGACACGAAACCTCGATAAACAAGTCGCCAGCAGTGCTTCTCAAGCGAACAATATTCTTGTGCGTTCTGAACAGGCTTGGAACAACAGCTTTGTAAAATGCACAGGAAGTAACACAGAACACAAGCTCCAAACTGGTACAAGCGGATTCTGCAGAGGTGGATTCCTTTTGTAAAGTGCTACCCATGTCCTACTCCGGACGTCTGTCCTTCCCTCCCAGGGCCCGGGAGGTGTGCGGGCTGCCCCAGTCTGCAGCCCTCACCTGGGGCAGCTCTGGCGCACGGGCTTCATCGGTGCCCAGACGCCGTGACAGACAGAGACCCGAGACTACGTGTTCGTACTAGACTACACCACGGAGCTGGACGTCTGGGGGAGGCAGAGGGCGCCACGGAAGACGTGGAGGTCCTGGCAGAGCCACTGTGACGATGAGGAAATCCTGCAGGAGTCCTAGGACGTTTTACACAGAGGATTTCTTATTGCCCTCTTGTATTTTACTGTCTTGTGGCTAAAAAAGGGGGAAGACAGGTACTTCCTTTGGAGGAAGACTTACTTTTACAGAAAACAGCGTCAGAGGCTAAAATTAAACTACTTACATCTTTTTAAGGGTATGATAATCCAGTGCCATTTGCAACCAAGTTTAATGAAGATACACACCCCCCGGCACATCGGAGCGACACAAATCACTTTCCTTTTGACAGACAGGTGCACGTGCAGCTCCCTTCTTTTGAAAAAGCCCTTGGTGGTGGGCTCACAGGGATTCACGTGTCGGTACGTTCCTTAAACCTGTGACTTACATCTCGGGTCACGAGCTGGAGACAAAGAACTCTCCCGTCTGACTTGACATCAGAGATTGATGGCACCTGACCAGACCAGCGGAAGCCCATCTTCTCAGTGACGGGGACGGGCAGGGCTCCCCATGTCTACGAGAAACTGAAGTCTGAGGCTTGATAGATGATAAATTCAAGGCAAGGAAAATGATGGCCATATTGCTAGATATTAGATGATTAAGAAAGAAAAAGATGCCTAGACAAAGGAAGCAGAAGGGACCTGCCGTCTACCTGCCAGACAAAGGGCGGGCGAGGCGCTCGATCAGGTCACGCACCTATTCAACAGTGATACACCACTCAGGGGTCTGAGGCTGGAAGTGACCTTGTAAAAGACACACGATCAGCAACAGAGGTGATACATGGGACTGCATTCTTGTCAAGCAGCTTTTCTACACCGACATCTATGATAATGAAACCACATTTTAGACAGAGCCTACGTAAACAGAGCCCTTCATCAACACCCGGTGAGTCAGAGGTTTTAAATGTAACGGAATGATTCTTATTGATTTAAGAAAACAAAAGTAAATACCACGAGAACTCAAGTATCTGCTCTGACTTACCCAAAGGGATCCCCAACCACGAGGAATGCCACGTCGCTGCGGTCAGCATCCTTTAAAATTTGGTCTGCTCCTTGCTCCACGTCTTCTCTGTCAGCGACAATCAATTCTCTGCCATAGAACTCTTCCTGCAGATGGAAAGCCAATGTCCAAATGAGACAGCAGGCGACCACTGCCATGCGCACACACGCGCACGCACGCGCGCACACACACACACACACACACACAGAGCAATCTCTGGGGCTGGCGTAATCTAGGCAACCACGCAAACACAGACCACTGCCTGGAACTCATCGGGGAGCTAGCAGTCTGTATGATGTTGCCATTAACCTCTGTCTTTGGGGCGATCTTCATATCCCAAGAGGAGGTAGATTTCTTAACATCTGAGGCTTCTTGCATTTTAATTTCACCTCTAAATTTGGGTCCAACAGATCAGGCAGAACATTGCAGGATGAATACAGAACATGTACGTATGCATACATAGTAATGCAGAATAAATGTATTAAAACAATATATTATAATAATAATTATAAACGTGCATGGTAGTTTGGGTTGTATTAAATTTTCCATGGGAAAATCCATGGGACCCTGGCTAAAATAAAAGGTACCATCCATGAGAAAGGACGGAAAATTAAGATGTAGATGGAAGTTGTTTATAAGAGCAGCAAACATTCCTGTATAATTGCAGGAAGGATTAATTTAAAACTGTTTCCTAGTTTCTGCTCAGAAAGCAAGAGTGGCGGTGGAGAGAGAGTTCTGACGTGCAGGAAACCCGCATGTGAAGTGCTCTGCGAACCAGTCCCCCGCAGCCAGCCCCGGAGAACAAACTCAGGGGCTGCCCTGCCCTGGAGGGAGGCGCCCAGGGGAGGAGAGGGCCTGGGGGCCGGTGGTTGCGCCACAGTGGTTACAGCTACGACGCAGGGTCGAGAATCTTATGATTGATTTCCCGTGGTGTAACATGCAATTCGAATATAGTCCAAGTGGATGCGCAGCTCAGTAACACTATTTCCTACCCACTGAGGAGGATGCCTGGTACTCGATGGTCTGTCCAGCAAGTGACTAAGTGAGCAAATGCGTGAGTGTGTGAAGACAAAGGCTATCGTTCCAAGTGTGATTGACAGTTATTTCCGAAGGCTTAACTAGAATCTGTTTCTCAAAGATGGAAAAAGATCCCTTCATTTTTCTCTGTGATTCTTAGAGATAATGTTCCAAAAGTTCCCCATGACAGGATATTTTTACAGATGAAAAATGTTCTTTATTTTCATCTTTATCACACAGTTTCTTAATCACCAATTCTTACATACCTTTAATTTTATGAACCCCGTCAACTTAATAGTTGTAGAACACTTATATTCACATTCAAGAGAACACAAATATTACTGAGAAACGAAACGATAATTGTTTTCTGAACTTTTAAAGATCAAAAAGCTACCCACTACTAGCTTAATGCTAGCAGCAATCCTGTCCAATATTTTATAAATGACTTAAGAACAGAAAACCCCCTCTCCAAGACTTCTTCACAGATCACTCCACATTTACCACTTATCCGAACTTAAGAAATATTTCATTATCTAATGAGACAATAAAACATTTTTTAACATCTCCTTTAAAGAGAAACAAACACCTCAATATGATCACATGGCTGATCCTCTTGAAAAAATACCTAAGAGAAGAGATAGCTTGGGCTGGTGTGGCTCAGTGGATTGAGTGCCAGCCTGCAAATCAAGGGGTCGCCGGTTCGAATCCAGGTCTAGGGCACGTGCCTGAGTTGTGGGCCAGGTCCCTGGTGGGGGGCGTGTGAGAGGCAGCCACACATTGGTGTTTCTCTCCCTCTCTTTTTCCCTCTCTAAAAAAATAAATTAAAGTCCTTAAAAAAAAAAAAAAAAAGAAAGAAAGAAAGAGAAGAGATAGCAAAAGCAGTAAAGAGACTGGTATTACATTATTTTTCATTTACCCACTTATTTGTTTATTCACTTGAAAAAAGTTCTTTTTATTGAATTTATTGGGTGACATTGGTAAATAAAATTACACAGGTTTCAGGTACACAACTGCACAACATCTGCACGCTGGGTGGTGTGTTCACCACCCCGAGTTCCTGTCCGTCACCATTGACCCCCCATGCCCTCCTCCACCTCTCCTCGCACACCCTGCCCCCCGACAGTCAGATAAATGTTTCTCACGCACAGCCTCTGTGCCAGACCTTACGCTTGATGTCGGTGAACAGTGGTCAGGATTTAAACTCCTATTGTGTATGACCCAATGCCTGAGTAGCCGATTGTGGTCAAATCTCAGCCTTAGTCTTCTCCATTCATGAAAGGGAAGGTAAAACTCGAAATTTACTCTTGGCTTTCAGTTGGCAAGTTTTGTATAGGGGGGCAGGGTGAAAACTCTCGGTTAAAATCACTTTTGGGTATTTCTGGAAAGATACACAAGAAATCAGTAATGACTCCTTTCAGAAAGGAGCACTGGGATAGAAATCTTTCGATGTTTAGACCTTTACTATCCTCTGAATTTTAACCATTTCATGTATTATTATCTAGTCAAAAAGAAGAGTAGAGATTCAAAGTAGTATGTAGAAACAAATCAGAACACAAAAACCTAAAAAAAAAAAAAAAAAAAAAAAACCCAAATCCCCCTAACATTTAAAGATGACACAGACAAATCAGGAGCTTACGCAGAGGACTGAGAAAAATTGAAAAGTAGAAGTAAAACCCAGAGGAAGGCATGTCTCGAATGTCAGATTTAAGGAGCGGTCAACTACGTCAAAAGAGGTAAAGCAGGTAGGAATCCAGCTGTCCTCTGGAGTTCTCAGCTTCTATATAGTTGGTCAAAACCCAGAAATATTTCAGAACAATGGAAGTCAGCCTGCAGGGCCGAGACAGGAGTAGAAATGGGGACCGTAAAAGCATCTGCTTTCTCAGAAAGCATTGGGAAAAAAAGAGAATAACTGTTGGAAAAGAGGCTTAAAAGAGGAGAGCTTTCAGAATGGACTACATAGGAATACGGTTTAGGCCCAGGGTAGAAGGATGTTAATGCAGATCGAACATAAGAAAGAAAAATTGATGGGAGGTAAGGTTCCAGAAACAGAGGGAGGAAGAAGTTGGCAAAACACACATCTAGATGGAGTCCATCTTGAACAGGAAGAGAACCTCACGTCACAGGTCATTTCCTAAGGCTGGAAGGAGGACAGGTTCAGATTTCCGGTAAGGACAAATGGGGAGATGCTAACAAAGGTCACGGCCGACGGCCTCAGTTTTCTCAGTGCGAAGTCCCCTGCCGTCCTCTTCTCTGTCCCTCCAACATCAGTCCACAGTAGGTCGACAGGACCAGGAAATAGTGGGCTGGCATCCAGGCGAAGTAGGTTGGGAAGAAAAGAGAGGGAACAGACCCACCCGGAGAAAATGGAAGTGATTTCAGTCAGGCTCAAGAACGAGTAGAGCGAATTGGGGCTCTTGCTCACAATTCCTTCTCCTTCAGCAAGGAACCGTCTTCTTCTCCCCCTTGTCCAATCTTATCTACAATAACAACACTTGTGATAACTCACTGGCCTTGCTCTGTGGTTGGGCACTGTTCTAAGAACTTATGTAGTGCAGGAGTTCATTTAATCTTCACCCTGATGTGAGACAGGCACTACATTTATCCCTTTTGCAGATAAGAAGAGCACAGAGAAGCTAAGTGACTGCCCGAGTCACAGAACCTTAGCTGACTGCAAAACATCACACGTGTTACAAAGGCGCATAGCCTGGTGGAGCGCCGTGATCTCTGCTCTCCGCAGGGAGTTGGGGACCCCAAAGTTAGTCCCCTTTAGCCACTGACCCTGCAGAGAGCTGCATAAATGTTACCATCTTCTATTTGGACCATGCTGTAACTAAAGCAAAACAAAACTGCTAGGATGCACTGTTGTAAAACACAGCTCAAATGCCGTCTATTCCGTAGTATTCCCTGACCATCATCACAGCATGAAGTGATCTTGTCTCTCACGTGTATTCCAGTTGCGATTAATAACTAGTTAATTATTTAATGTGAAGCAGCCTCTATTACTGAGTTGATGAGAGCAAGAATGTGGACTTCAATAAGATCACCTAAATTTTTTTCCAGCAATATAATTTTATAGTTTGCCCCTTCCACTGCCATTGTGAATAATTACTTACACCTCCCATTACTCTTTTCGGTTTCCTGAGTATAGTACTGACACGCTGTGAACCACTTGTGAGCAAAGATCATAGCTTACATCTCTGTATGATGCACGTGGGTACATTACACCGAAAGCATGTAAGGTCATGCTTTATCCACACAAATTGCCTAAAGAATTCCAGTTGTACGCACCAAAGCGAAAACTTTTTCCTGGATTCACCAGCTCTAGTTTCATTAACTTTTCTGCCTGTCTGGCTATGAATCTGAGAGGCCAGAGGACTTGGAATTCTCTAGGTCACTGTTTTGTATGGAAGACTTGAGAGACCAGGCAATCCCAAAATTCCCTCCTTCCTCCTGTAACTTGCTCATTGATCTTTTCATCTTAATGTACAGTGTACTTGGTATTTGATTATGAACCTGAACTTAACCCCTCCTCCAAAATTTAACCAGCCTTTAATGACAGCCAACTCTGATGTATGACACACCCACAAACGCTATGGTTGCCACCTCCCAGGATCCCTCAATACACACAGTTTGGGTATAAGCCTTACTGAAAGATGTCTGTTTAAAAGTAGGACCTCTCTGGAGAGATACAGGCAGAAAGGCATTAATTACCCTTCCCTACGGAAATAATTCACAGGCGGAAGCTCTCAGCTTGGTTTCTGAATACATAACCGACTCATTAAGGCTGTGTCAGCCCCTCATTAGCACTCAACTCAGAGAGGATTTCTTGGCTATGTCATGAAATAGGGGATTTTGATAACTATCCCCAGGAGTGTAAAATAACTTCCCTTTCCTATTCACTGGAGAAAGCTGCCACATAGGACTTGTAAGACAACGCACGCTCTCATTTCCTATGTCACTTGGCTGGTGCAAAATTTCCATTCTCTTTCTCCCCAAATACTTAAGAAGCAGGGGACGCGTTTTTACAGGGTTTGAAAAGCAGACCCGTCAATTCGGTTCTGCTTAGTGTAAGGAAAATCGACTGCTGGGTAGCTCTCTCCCGGGAGACTGCAGACCCTCAGGCACCTACCAGGGCTTCCTTCCCCACAGTCAGGACAGAGGTGTAGGCTTCCAGGTACACCCGGCTGCAGCGTCTCACAACCTCCAGACCCTTGACTGTGATGTCCTTGGCATCGCCCAGGCCCAAGCCGATCAGGTAAAGCATTTCAGAGTCCAGGGGAAGGGAAGCTGCAGGAAAAATGAACAAGAACACCTGTCAGCTACCCCGAGGGCACCCGAAGTCTAGGGATGAATACGATGATGAAAACCAAGTAGCACCAGGAGAAACCGCAGGTCGCAAGGAGTGAGAGCGGAGAATCTTACTTCCAGCCTCCTACAGAAGGATCGGAATAAATGCCCTTAAGCAACCCTGTCCCGTTTTTGCTCCTGTTACACAGACCTAGCAGCCGACAGTCACCCGGGGAGAGGATCGGCGTCGGGGCCCCCGCCTCCCCAAACTGCAAAGTGCCGCTCCTCCAAAGGAGCGGATTCGTGCCTAGCAGGGACCCACGCGGCTGCTTCACCTGCGGTGCCGCAAAACGCCGACGCCTTTACGGCACTTTACGACGGCTTCAGTGTGGCGCGCGGCTGGTGAGCGGGTCGGGAGGTGGGGCGCGGGTTGGACCGCGGTTGACGCTGCGGCTGCCTGCGGGGCGCGGAGGCTAGTCCGTTTAGAGCCCCCAGGGTGGCTTCGGTGTCTCGGATTTAGGACAGGGACGTGAGGGACTCTGTGTTCCTCCGGACCCCTGACGGGAGGGATCTCCGGGATTCCCCCAGGGCAGAGGCCCTTTCCCGCTCGCGTCTAGCCAGCCGCCCGCCTCCCTGGTTGGGGTGTGCGCTTGGTACTCTCGAGGCGTGGGCAGTGATTCCTCCGGTTTGTCCCCGAGACCTGATCGGGAGAGTCCCTCGGGGGACTGCCTGGGTCCTCCTCGGGTTCGGGCCTCCCACACCCCCTGCGCCTGGAGAGGTGACCTTTGAGAGGGCTCGGGGACTTCAGATCTCGCCCCAGGGGCTTCCTCCGGGGATTTCCTGTGGAGAAGATGCTCAGAAGTAGCTCCGAGGTCCGAGATGCCCTGCGTGAAGCCACGGGTGGCTGCATCCAAGGCGCGGACCCGCTTTCCTATCTGAGTGCATGGTGTCGATCACTCAGAATTCTCCCGCTGCTTCTCCCCCAGTGGCCTGCGCCTTGCTCCGGTCTGCCCCCTTACACCTTGGGTTTGTTTTTTCCCTGGGTCCCATCCACCCTTTGCGCGTATTCTTTCCACTCCTAATGACTGAGTCCATCCATTCTCGTTACATGGGTCCATCCTTCACACTATAAACAAAAGTTAATTTCAAGTGCATCATAGACGTAAGTGGAGAAACCTAAAACTATAGAACTTCCAGGTGAGAACACAGGAGGAAGTACTTGTGAAATTAGGCAAAGACTGCAGTTGCCTCACCTGGGAAGTAGAGCTAATAGTACGGTCCCTACCGGCAGTTTTGGGAGCTTGGATGCAAGAACGCCGTAAAGAGTGTAGGGATGTGCCAGGCACTCAGTAGCCTTGGCAGACATTGAGATAGACTGAGATCAATTTTACAGTGGTCCAGTGTCCGTCAGATTATACTAGGACAATTAGTGTCTTCCATTTCACCTGGATTGGTTCTTACTCTATTTCCCACTCATGGAAGTTCTGTGAAATAATTACGTAAATTCATCCACCATAGGCCAATCCTCTAGATGCAATATTTTATTCATTCACAAAGGGTCCTCTTAAGCAACCATTATTATGCTCTGAGGTACTCTTTTTTTAGAGAAAAACTTGTTTTTTAATACTCTGTCATTGAGTTTGGCACCGTAGATTTGGTTGGCGAACATGAAGTGTGGACCTGACAATTCGCTTAAAGTAGCAGATGGCAAATGCTGTGGATGGGGTTTGGGTCTTAGTATTTCAGTGCAGTTTCCTGGTGAGCAGAAGAAATGTTCACTTGGGACCTAAAAAAAGTAATTTCTTAAAGTTTTTTAGGCACTCTACAGCAATGAAAAGGAAAAGCGTGATACGTTCATACCATACAGTACCGGACAGCAGTGTGAGCAAACAAAGTTCCTCCGCACAAGACAGTGGGTGAACCTCACAAAGTGCAGCAGCGGACGCCCTGGAGACTGGCCGTAGCTACTGTGGCAAAGTCCGCAGGTTCGTAAGTACAATTCGATGGATGTGGATGTGCATAACCACGTGCCCACCACCTAGATCAGGATGCGGACCTTCCGGCCTCCCAGAACGCTCCCTCTGTGCCCTCCCAGGGGGTGCCTCCCCTCCCCATAGCAACCATGGTTTGACCTTAGTGCCATAAATTGGTTTCATATAATTGCAGTCACAATGCAGTGAGTTCTTTCATGTCTGGCTTCTTTGGCGTAACTTTGGTTCATCCATGTTGTTTTATACAGCAGAAGTTTCTTCTTTTTCCTTGCTGAATAGTATTCCCCTGTGTGATGTGCCACGACTTTGTTCTCTTTTTGTTCTTGTTGTTGGACATTTGAGTTGTTTTAGTTTGGGTCAGTATGAATAAATAAATCTGCTGGGAACGTTGTTCTGTCTGTCTTCTGTTGAACATAGCACTCATTTCTGTTGTGTCTTGTGCCCAGGAGTTGGAATCGCTAGGTTACAGGATATGAGTGCTTTTACCCTAGTCAACAGTGCCAGCAGCTTTCCGAAGAGGACAGCTTACGTTCCCACTGCCTGCTGGTGAGGGTTCCAGGCTCTCTGTGTCGTTGCCAACGCGTGGTATGGCGAGCCCTTTGAGTTTTAGTGGCTGTGTGGATATCTCGCTGTGGTTTTAACTTGCAGTTCCCTGATGATTAATGATGGTAACCACCTCATGTGTAATTGACTTTTCTAAGTAAATTTTTTTTTCTGATTTTTTTAAAGACAAAAGTATTTCCCCCATCACAGTGTTATTTCAGGGCTGGGTCTGTACCTGTGAGTAAACCCGTTTTCTACTAAGATGCTGTCACCGCTGACACAGTGACTGTGTGGCCTGAAGAGTAAAGTGATACCCAGGGAGAGCCCCACGGCTGGGGCGCCCCTCCTTCTGGCCCTGCTGCCAGAAGCCACGTGGGTTTGGACCATTTTGCCATCCTGAGGCGAACGCTTTAATCTGGATGATTTCTCAGACACGCGGTAGGATGCAGGAGCCTTGCTCTGTGGAAGCAGTGGCTGGAATGGGAGGATCCCGGATCGGTAATCAGATCAGCCTGGGCTCCCTGCAGGACTTCGCTTTCTTTCATGGGTCTAACCCCCAAAGTAAGTCTCTTCCTCCTCCTCCTTCTCCACCTTCTTTTAACGGGTTTGGATTTGAAAATAAGCAATACCGTAATTCCTTACATCAGGAACTTAGCATAACCAAAATATAAGAAATTTTAAAACCATGTAAGTTGTTATTAAATGTGTGTGCTAATCAGCTGTGTAGACCTTGGTTGTTCAGCTTTAGCAACGTGGTCAGTTAAGATACAGACTGATACTTTTTCCCATGATAAATCTAGAAACTTTTTTAACCAAAATTAAACCCTGTCTCTATCAAATTGCAGAATTTCCACAAACTTAATTCCCTTGGAGTGGATTTGGTTTCGCGTTTTCTAAAGCCTAGGCAGGCAGTGGGGTATGAGTCATCCTAACCTCTTTCTCTCACATTTGACTTTGTGTATCCGGGTTTTTTGTTTGTTTTGCAGTAATATTTTTTGTTGTGACCGAGTGGCAGTGTTTGCTTTCAGCATTTTTAAACTATGCACGGTCAGAGCTCATTACATTTTTTTTTTGGAAAGAATGGCTTATTCGGATCCAGACTCATATAGAATCTATTTTAATCGTGTCTTTGCTTCTGGCTATTACTTGTCTCTGTGCATTCCCTACATCATGCCTGCGAAATTCTGATGGTAGAGTCAACACTCTTGTCTACTCCATGCAAACCAGTTGCAGAAACAGTAAGAAGTTGTAGCTGGAGCCTGGGCTTCGGGGTGAACTGCGGCACTTGAGTTCTGCTTCCTCTTACTAGCAACAGGACTTTAGGAAAGTCCCCGAATTTTGGGGTGTACTGTGTGTGGAATTCAGATAATAAAGTTGCTTTTCTCCTAGGATGGTCCTGGGGGTTGAATGAGGAGGTACCGCATACTCGGCAGCTTCGAGCAACGCCTCGTACCACGTAACCACTGAGTAGACGGCGGCTGCCTCTGCGAACGGTGCTGTCTTCGGGGCTCTGCGCAGGTAAGCGTGCAGTGGAAGTCAGGTGTGGACCCCGAGGCCTGCCGTGCAGTGCCCGTGAACAAGAGGGGTACTCCTGCCAAATGGGTTTTCTCTGGCCGGTCGGTTGTACACAATTTCTGCGCTAAGCAAAATGGTACTTTAGGACCACTCTCCCCACCCCACCGGAAAAGTGAATTTACAAGTAGGATATTTGGCACTCAGAAGACATGGGGTTCCAGGCTAAAGCCCAAAGCTTTTAAAGGTTATCATGTAGCTGAAATGCTATGGGTAATGAAAGAAGCAATAACTGGTATTAATAACTTTTTAGAAATATCTAAGATTTTAAAAATTAAAAAAGTGACCTTTTTTTCTTGAATGATGATGTGACGACATGTGTCAGTCCCTGACGCTCTGCCCTCCGGCCAGTTCAGCCCCGTCCGCGGTGGGGCTTGTCTGGGGCGGGGCGCTGGGAGACTCTGGGACCCACTCGTTCCGAGAGAGGCAGCAGGACTCCTTCCTCACCACCAGAACCGTGCCGCCTGCCTCACGGGGCGCCGCCTGGGCCCCTGTCTGGCCTCCCTGCGTCTCTCGGTCGCTGAGCGCCCTGCCTGGTACCTACAGGGTCCCTCCCGAGTTACTTCCAGGGACTGAGCCACACGATGACGGTTGCCCGTCTGCTGAGAGGCTTGACTCCTCGCCCTCGGCCTCATGGCACCGTGGGTGCCTTCCCTTCCGCAAAGCAAGACCCCCCGCCCCACACACACAAGAGAAGCTGCTGCTGCCCCGCGGGAGACGGCCGGCTCACTGAGTACAAGCAGGCTGAGCAGCCTCCGGGAGCGCGGTTCCTGGGGCCCCTCCGACCTGCCCAGCTGGTGGCCCGGGGACCGTTGTTTGCCGGCTGTGCTCCTGCTTGAGGAGCTACCCTGGGGCTCGAGTTGCAGGTTTCTTGTTCGGTTTGGTTTGAAACGAGTGATTCGTGCCATCCCATCACACGGGAGAGCAGCACTTCTACAGAGGGGTCTTCACCGGACGGCATGTGCCGAGGTTCTTGCCGCGTGTTTGTAGTTCTCTGTGATCGTGTGATTCACCTGCTTCGTGTCTTGCTGCTGGTTACTTTGTCTCAGCTCCCACGACTGCGCCTTGCTGCGTGTGGCTGTCTCCACCTGCAGTACTGCGCCTTGATCCCTGGGTACCTCCTCCTTCAGCTCGCGTGTGGAAGCCCCTCCCTCCCACCTCACCTGCGTGGCACTGCCTCTCCTGCCTCTTCCGGTTCCCTGCGATAGCTTGTTACTGCTGCCTGTGACTTCTCCGGTGAGACTGTAGGTTAGGTTCGTCCGTGGGTCCTCTGTACCTCTGGGCCGGCGCTTTGCCCAGGGCAGGTGCCGCGTGAGTGTTTGCAGGACGTCTTGGTGGAGGTGCGGCCCAACGAGAGCAGCACAGGCGGGAGGCGCCCCGCGGAACCCAGGGCCGAGGCGAGGCTTGGGGAGGTGATCGGTCCACAGTCGCCGTGGCCGTGCGTGAGGTGACGACCAGTCTGGAACACCCTCAGCGGCAGAGCTGAGTTGAGATGGGTTGACGGCGTACTCAGTGTGGCGGACCGTGAACGCAGCTGAGTTGCAGGGGAGGGCAGGGGTTGGTTAAAAGCTGACGTTTCTGACTTCAGAGGTTTGTGTCAGATGTCAGGAGAGGGAAAGCAAGCTCGGATCTCAGTCAGCCGTGCTCCACACTCAGCAGAATCGTGTTGAAAGCCACAGAGAAATGGGCCCTAGAAAAGCTCTCATTTAGTCTTTCTGGGACATCCTAACATTTAATTCTCGTAAACGTAAACTCTGTTTCCTGGTGAAACTCCCACAAAACTAGAATGAGCTGTGGGGTTTTTCTTCCCTCCTGTAACCAGCTGGACACAGGACGAGAGAAGCATTTCTGCGCGTCGTTGGCGATACTTTGACACCCCTTCCCAGAAGCCCCCTGAGAGCTAGGCTCGCCTCTTTCTTGAGGATCGCAGGTTCGGCAGGTGTGTGCACGCCCGTGAGTGTTCACCGGGAGCAGAGATGTAGCCTGATTCCTTCCACAGCTAATTGGAAGCCCGAGGACACCTCGTTGGCCTCGTCTGTGCCTGATTTAGTACAAAACACCCCTTATTTAGGGGAATGCATCGGCCATGTGTTCCGTCCTCTCAGGGCTTAAAGATGCAGAGTTCCTGCCTCTGGGGATGAAACCCACGTGGCGAAGCAGCGCGAGGAAGGGCCGTGCTCCACAGTGTTGCCCTGGCCGTGCCCGCGTACAAGCCTCGCTGCAGGACAGCGGGGGAGGCGACGCGTTGTGTGCGCGACGCCGCTCCAGCAGCTCGGCCTAACTCCATTCTTTCTGTAATGCCTAGGTGACGCATGGGCCTCTTTCTGGATGCATGACTGGTCACCAGATCACCAGTTATCTTTGCCACGGTTTGGGGGGACCGCACTGGTGGGGTGTTGTCCAGTGACCCTAACTTGGTGCAGCTGGGACGGCCTTGCGGACGGACTGCAGCCTCACGGACGGACTTCAGCCTCATGGACGGACTTCAGCCTCACGGACGGACTTCAGCCTCACGGATGCATGCGCGGGATTTCTCAGGTTACCCTCAAAACCTGTTTCTTAGCACTGGACTAACCCGAACTACACTTGCCTGTTTGCGAGACA
Organism: Glossophaga mutica; assembly: GCA_039655065.1. NCBI lineage: Eukaryota > Metazoa > Chordata > Mammalia > Chiroptera > Phyllostomidae > Glossophaga > Glossophaga mutica. The sequence continues at coordinate 4,275,383 of CM077316.1, forward strand.
CAAAACCCTGGCTGCCTTTTTGTCAACGTCACTGGCGCTGGGGAGAGGCAGAGAGTGTGTGCTCTGACTAGGACGCCCCTGCCTGCTTTCAGAGACCGGTTTGGAGACGCTTGGGGAGCACGCAGTGATGAGAGGTGAGTCGGCATGGTTGCCTAGGTGCCGGGGAGACCTGGGACTTCCCGACCTTCTGCACTGCGCACTGGCTCATGGAATTCTCCCGAGTCCCGCAGACACAGGGGCCCCCGTGACCCCGGCTTTGGGGGCCGACCTTTTCACAGTGACCTGTCCTTTCTGTGCGTCAGTGGCACTGGTAGGTGAGCCGCCCTCACTGCCTGGAGGAGGGTGTATTATGCGTGGAGACCTTTGCCCAGCTCGGTCCCTCGAGGCTCATCGCTGTGTTGCTGCCTGTATTCTCAGTTTGGCTATTTAATCTACGGTCTCACTCCTTTCTGATACTGCTGAACAGCCGCAGGCTTGCTGATAACGATGAGAAAAGAGTCTCGCTGATGTTACTCCAGCCCCTTCCTCAGTGCCCTTCAGTGAGCTCCTGAGCTCGAACTGCAGGGACGCCAAGGCGGCACCCGCCCTGCCCCCCTCCACCCCCTTTCCGCCTGCCGGCGCTCTTCACGTTTGCAGGTCCCACAGGGGTGCGTCTGCACCCCCAAGCAGAGACTCTGGGGTGGCCCCGAGTGCTCTCACCGCTAATCAGCTGCTCTCTGTGTCTCCTAAGTAACCTCGACTCCTTCCAGCCGTCCCTGTGACTGCAGCTCAAGCCTCGCTCTGTCTGGGCTTGTCGCCCCTTGCCCCCCGCTGGAGGGAGGCCGCTCACCGGTTTCCCTGTCGCACATGCGTGTTGCTTGCCGTGACCCACCCTCCAACAGGGTTTTCCTGAAGGAAATGTCACTGCAGTTTTAACGTTTTTCAGTCCTTCTTTGCTATTTACGTACGCAGGTCCAAATTCCATACACTAATACCAGCCCTTTCTTCTGTAGCGCTGACCTAGGTTCCGGCCCTCTATCCTCCTGCCCGAGGTCATCTGCTGCAGCCACACGCCCCCCCCCCCCGGAAGTCGGGGTTTCTTGCTGTCGCCATTTGCACGTGCCGTTCCCGTTCTCTGGGGCGCCCACACCATCCTCCAGGTGGGCTGCTCACTTTCAGGACCCAGTTCACAGGTTCTTTGCTCCAGGAAACCACTCTCCTCTGAGACGTAAGGCGCAGCCTCCTCTGTGCTCCCCCCCACCCCCCGGCACCCGTGGCGCGTGCCCTCCGGCGGTCCACTGTTCTCAGGCCCTCCCGAGGGGCTGGCCCTCCCGGGAGGACAGCCGCGTCCCCTTCATTTCCGCACCTAGAGCAGAGCCTGGGCCCTAGGTAGAATGTTCGGTATTGAACGGTCCATCGCAAGCAGTGATTTGTGACTTGAGAAGCATGCCTGTGCGTCGGTCAGGTGCCCGGGGGGCGGGGGGCGTGCACGAGCGAGTCGCTCACCTGTGCGTCCCCACCAGCTGCCGCCGGCAGCCTTTCCCAGTGGCCCTGCGTGCCTTCTTTATGGAAGCCGCCAGGGTCCGACGGGCGAGTCCCTTATGGGGTGAATTCGGCTAGTTTTATGCGGGCTCTTTCTCGAGCTGGTTTTCGGGGAGAGAGGCATAGCGATGCCTGTTGGCAGTGCCGTCAGTGCGCCCCTGCCATGTGGCGAGCCTTCTGTGGGCTCAGCAGACACCGTCTGTACACACGTGCACTTCCGTGGTTCACCCCCGGCTTCCTCGGGAGCAGGAAACGGGCCGCGGAGATGCCCCCGAGGGTACCGCATTCCACTGCGGAGACTGTGCTCGAGGTGCTGGTTTCGCATCCTTTCCAAAGATGGGCGCGCCTGCTGCCCTTGGTCAGCGAGCGCCCGCCCCCGGGAGTCGTGGACCTTGAGGGGGGAGGTCGGCGCTGCCTCCGCAGTGCCCCCCTCGCTGCCCATGTGGTGCCTGTCACTTGGGCTGCAGCCGTCCCCATCGCAGGTGAACGTGGGTCCCGTGCCCTTTCTCTGGGTCGCTCTGCGTCCCTTCTCCCCCTTCGCGAGGTCGCCTGCGCCCTCCCTGCTGGCCTTTCCCCTTCCGCGTGCCAGAGTATGCCCGACTGGCACAGAACCCGGGCCCCCCCCCCTTCCGCTGATCTTGGCCCCCTCTAGCTGTTGCCCAGCGTGACCCCTGCACGATCGTGTTGGCTCCCGTGGCCCCCAAATCACTTTTCAGGTGGCGGCTCTCCCGTCTGCGCTTGTGGTTTCTTTGCTGCTCTGCCAACTCACAGGTTCGAGCCCCACCTGCTGGGCTTCGTCGGTCCACGGCTGCCTCCGGGCCTGCGCAGAACCGGCCTCTCCGCTCCCTCCAGGGGGCCGTCCTCCCGGGAAGGGGCCTCCCCGGGCTGGCCCCTCACCCACCTCCCCGTGTCGCTTGGTTCTAATTCCTTCTTTCCGTCCTAGTTCCAAGGCCTTACCGTTCCCCTGCGGAACTGCCTCTCCCCTTCCGGAACCTGGGTCCAGTCTCCTCCGATGCATACGCTGTTAGTGACACCGCCCCACAGTTTCCCCTCGGAAGCCCCTCTCCTACGACTTCGTTCCCCGGCTGGAAATCCCGCGGTGCTTCCCGCCGCGTGGAGGATGCGTCCACGCTTCTCAGCAGGGCACATGCAAGGCGTTGCGTGTTTGGGCCCCCGCGGCCTGGGGTCGAGACTGGGGAGCGCTCCACGCCGCCGCCCGCACCGCCCTGGCTCGCCATCGCGCCCCTCCTGCCCGGCGCTCCCTGCCCGGCGCTCCCACGCTCCCACTTCAGGCCCGGCGTCCCTCCTGCCGGGCCGCTGCCTCTCTCCCTCATCCTCTCGGCTGGCGTGGACCTGCTTCCTGGCCTGCGTTTCTCCTGCGGGGGTCTGCGCCCGTCTCTCCGCCCTGCCAAACGTGGTGCGCCTGTGGACTACACCCAGTAAAAGTTTGTCAGGTAAAGAGATGTCTGGTGTCTGATTCACTGCACAAACGATTACTGTTATCCACAATCGCGGTGCTTTTTACGCAGATTATGCAACGCAAAATAGGGAGACTCTGAAAGTGCTCCCAACCCCTGCGTGCACCGAAGAGCTGAGGGGGAAGAGGAAGTAGGTCAGGCGCACGCTGGCGGTGCCCGCAGGAGAGCCTTTGCACGGGGGCGTTGACACCAGCTGCTTCGGGTTACGCCCGGCGTCAGCGGCTGAGGGCACCGTCCCCCAAAACCACCCTCATTTCAGCTCCGGCTGCCAGCTTGGGATTCCCCAGGCTCCCCTCACTTCCGACCAGCTCGTCACAAACTTGGGAGGTTCCCGTGACCGTCTGAGGACTGAGGGTTGACTGGAGCTTCGCACAGCACTCGGGTGCGCTGTGCACAGCTTCCGGTTTTATTAGAGCAGCAGAGGCGCGCACCAGAACCAGCCAAAGAGGAGACCTGTGGGGTGAGGTCTGGGGGGCCCCGGGTGGGCAGGTGCTGGGTGCGCTCCCTGCGGGGCCAGAACTCGCTCCCCACACACAGGCCGACGCGACAGGGTGGGCGGGGTCGCCGACCAGGGGAGCTTGCCCTAGCCTCTGTCCGTTTTTCGTTGGGGACCCACGTGGAGGCCTGATGGACAGCTGGCTGTGAGCTGCCCTCCGCCTCCCCTCCCCGCTCCGGAGGTGGCGCTGAAAGGCCCGACCTCCTGAGCCCTTGGTTGGTCTTCCTAGCACGGCTACCTGTGGCTCTGAGTCACTCATTCGTGGGAACTGCGGGAGCTCACCGTGAGTGACAGGCGGGTCTCGGGGGAATTCCCGGGATGGGAAGGCTGCCTTACAGGAAGCTGGAGGGAAGGCCACCCACATTCCTTATCCAACAGTCACAGGCCGTCTAACACAGGCTGGCTGCCAAAACGTAGGTCATGTGGATGGTGCAGAATTTGTGTGCATGTGTCTGTTCTTACTGCATCAGGAAGGGACCATGAGCCCCTGGCCGGCGTGGCTCCGTTGGTTGGAGCATCGTGTCTTCACCGAAAGGTTGCGGGTTCAGTCCCCCGTCTGGGCTTGTATGATCCCCGGTCTGGGGGCGTACAGGAGGCAACCAACGGATGCTTCTCTCCCACATAGCTGTTTCTCGCTCTCTCCCTCTAAACACAATGAAAAAGTGTCCTCAAGAGAGGCTAAAAAAAAGAAAGGACGGTGATTCAAAGGAAATGAAAACAGGACATTGAGGTATTCGCCCTCCCACGCTTGCTTACTGCAGCATCGCTCACAGCAGCCTGGGTGTGGAAACAGCCGCAGGGGTCCCTCAGCAGGCGGATGGGGGAGGAAGACGCACCCGCACGCAGCTGCGGGGAAAGGGAGCCCTGCCCTGGGCAGCAGCGGGCGGACCTCGGAGACAGCCAAGTGCTGAGGGGCGGTCCCCTGCCTGCGGGATCCGGGGAGTCGGACAGAACAGAAGAGTGATGATCGCCAGGAGCCGGGGTGGGGGACCGTGGGGAGGTCGGTGAGCGGGCGCCGAGTTTTGGTTGTGAAATGAAGGAGGCCGAGGACCTAAGGGGTGACGGGACTGTAGCTAACAACACTGTCCGGGATCATTGCGATTTGCTAAGGGAATAAACTCAAATGTTCTCGCCGAAACCGGAGGAGAGAAACCTGCGACTCCTGTGCCAGTGGAGGCCGAGTGGCACTTCGGGACCGAATCGACCGCACGACTTTGCACTTGGCGAAGCCTGGTTGTTAGAGGCTGTCTAGACAGGAGAAAATTGCCAGAATTAGGGAGTACTTCCGAGAGAAAATGGTCAAAATACATATACCTGACCAAGGATGCGTATCTGAATAATCGAGTCCTACTTACAGGCAAAACTCCCCTTTCTCCTTTCCTCTTGCGTGGCTGCCTGGCCCCCGATGTGCGAGCCTTTCCCACACTAGCCGTGTGTGCAGCACTTCCACCGCACGGGTTACGGCTCAGCCCCCCAAGACCGTTCCCGCTTCAGGCACCCATCGCCAGGGGTGGGTCCCGAAGTTCGACGTATGGTGTTTTTCGACGCCAAACGATTCCTCGTCTCCATAGATACCGATGGGGTGTCCTATGGCTTAGCTCGGTCCTGATGCTGCCTTCCTGGGAATGGGGGTCAGGCCCACAGGTCAAGGGCTCAGACCCACGAGAGCACCCCCTCCAGGGGTCAGGGGCAAGTCCAGGTTGTGCTTCTGACTGGATCAGAGGCTCCCAGCATCCCCTTTGGGTTTGGTCACTAGAGCAGCTCACAGCACTCAGAGAAACACACTCCTCACTACGTCACGGCTCAGCGAGAAGGGCTACCATCACTCAGGAACAGCCGCATGTGGGGCCTGGGGTGCGGGGAGGGGCCCGGAGCTTTCTTGCTAGGCGTGCTGCTCTCCCAGCAGCTCTGGGTGTCCCCCTCAACCTGAGATCGTGGGAGCCCCTCCTCCGGGGTGTTTATGGGGGTGCCATTCCTTAGGTGTGGCTGAGGGTATCACCGGCCAGGGGCGGCCCCAGGGCCCCACCCCCCCAGGTCGGAGGGAGGGGCTGGGGTTGACAGTTCTGATCCTCCAGGCACGGTTTGTCCCCTTGACAGGTCCCCTCGCTGACAGAAACCCAGGGGTGGCGAGGGGCTTATGGTGAATAACAAGACACTCCTCTGTTCCTTCTGGCTCTGGGGCTACTTCGGGGTGCGGTGGCACCAGCCACGGAGTGTCACACAAGGTGCCACTGTGGGTTTTACGCAGGAAGGCACGAGCTATGGGGAGCTAGGTGCCAGGAACAGTGGGTGAGACCCAGTGGGTCTTTCTTGTTATAAATCACCCCCAGCTTCTGTCCGGTTTCCCTGCTCACTTCGGTGGTCCACGCCCCCTTCCTGCGTGAGCTGTTTCCTAGAAGAGCTCACAGAGCTCTCGGGAATGTTCGTGTGCACTGGTTTGTGTGGCAAAGGATATAATGAAGGGCCCACGTGAACAGCTGGGTGAGGGGATACGCAGGCGGGCTCTAGAAGGGTCCTAAGTCCGGGAGCTCTGTCCCTGTGGCAAGTGGACCACAAACCCCCGACACGTGTACGCGTCCACCAGCCTGCAGCTCCCTGAGCCCCGAGCCATCCGGGTTTCCCCGAGGAGCATCACGTAGGCACGGTGGCTTACTGGCCCCACGTCCAACGCCCCCCCCCCCCCCCGGTCCAGAGACTGAGGGGCGGGCCTGGCAGTTCTAAGCTCCTAATCAAGGTCTCTGGTAACCAGTCTCCGCCCAGGAGCCCACCCAGAGTCCCCTGGGAACAGAAGATGTTCTGTCACCCAGGAAATGACAGAAGTCATAGGTGCTCTTGGTCGGGAACCCAGGCCAAAGACTAAACATCAGCACCAAACCGTCTCCTGGCCGCCCTCTTTACGGGGGCTTTTAAGTCTGTGTCAGGAATTGGGGGCGGCAGCCAACATACACATTTTATATTATTTTACTCTACTCAAAAATAAAAGAGTTCAATTTTTAAAAGTGGCTGGCATACCACTTCACCAGAGAACGTTTATGAATGGCTAGTAAGCATGGAAAAAGGTACTGGGCATCATTAGTCATTAGAGAAATGCAAATTAATGTTAACAATGAGACACCACTTTACACTCATTAGCATAGCTAACATTAAACACCACCAGCTTTTGCCAAGGACGGGGAGCACCTAAATTCTCTTCTTTGCCAGTGGCGTGTCCAATGAAGAAAAAAGTCTTCGGAGACTTATCTGGGGGTCGAACACGCACCTACACTGTGACTAACCCATTCGACTCCTCATGTTTATCCCTCCCAGAGAAATGCATACGTGGTCCACAGGAAGACCTGTCCAGGAGTTTTCGTTGCAGTTTTATTCATAATGGCCCCACACCAGAAGCGCTGTGAATGCCCATCACCAGGAGAGTGGATAAAAATTTGTGACGCAGTCATACAGCGGAATACTGACCTATAAGCAACTTAAAAATGACAGACACATAGCATGATGGGTAAATACTGACATAGGGACCAAAAGGAGCCAAACACGAAGGAATGCGTGCTGCTTTACTCCAATTAGCTTTTTTTTTCAAGAGATAGTTTATTTTATTTTTTCCATCTTCTTTTTTATTTTAATTGTTGATCTTGTACAGTTTTCTGTCTTTTACTCCCATCCCAGCCCACCATCCCAGCCCTCCCTACCTCCCTCCCATTTCCACCCCCCATAGTTTTTGTCCATGTGTCCTTTATACTTGCTCTAAGCCCTTCCCCTTTTCCCCTGAAATTCCCTCCCCTCTCCCCTCTGGTGACTGTCAGCCTGTTCTCAACTTCAATGTCTTTGGTTATATTATGCTTCTTTGTTTGCTTTGTTGATTAGGTACCTGTTAAACAAAGCAACAAATAGCAAATGTTGGAGAGGTTGTGGAGCAAAGGGGACCCTAGTGCACTGTTGGTGGGAGTGCAGACTGGTACAACCACTATGGAAAACAATAGGGAATTTTCTAAAAAAACTAAAAATGGATATACCGTTTGACCCAGCAATTCCACTGCTAGGACTATATCCTAAGAACCCTGAAACACCAATCCAAAAGAACCTATGCACCCCTATGTTTATAGCAGCATAATTTACAATAGCCAAGTGTTGGAAGCAACCTAGGTGCCCATCAGTAAATGAATGGATCAAAAAACTGTGGTACATTTACACAATGGAATTCTATGCAGCAGAAAGAAAGAAGGAGCTCCTACCCTTTGCAACAGCATGGATGGAAGTGGAGAGCATCATGCTAAGCAAAATAAGCCAGGCAGTGAAAGACAAATACCATATGATCCCAATTAGCATTTTAAAACGAGAAAAACCAATCTACAGAGACTGTGAGGGTTGCATGTGAGGGGCGGGGCTTTACTGGGAGGCTGCTCCGGGGAGATGTCCGGGGTGGTATCTTACTTAACTGGTTGTTCGTTACATGTGTGTGTACGTTTGTCAAAACCTATCTAATTTTACCCTGAGGATCTGTGCTCTTCACTCGCTGTACATAAACTTACAAACAAATCTCGGCACACACATAACCTCGTGAAAACATTCCTAGAACGAACTCAAAGCACACTTCCTGCCTGACACTTCAGTGACTGGCATCTCTGTATGCCAGCATACATGCTGCATTATTGTTCATCTGATTAACGTCTTGGAATGCTTAGGCTATTGTAAGATACATGCAAACCACCCCAGCACAGTCTCGGGAAGTGCTGAGTTCTCAGAGGGAAGCCTGGTTCTGCAGTTCAGTCCTCCTGGGTTTTGGTCCTCAGCTGGTCACGCATTTTAGACATGACTTGTCTGCCCTCTCGCCTTAGGTTTTCTTGGGCATCCTTAGGAGTCTCAGTGTTTTCAGCTATTAAAGAGATCCAGACGAGCCATTTTAATAACAACAATCACTATCTTTTCATCTTCAGCTGTATGCTAGGAACCCTACAAGGTGCTTTGAAATAAGTTTTTTAATTGGCACAACACTCTTATGAGATACAGGATTGTATAATACTGCCTGTCTTATAAAGGAGGAAATTAAAATTCAGAACATTGGGGTCTGAATTGCACCCTGACTGCCTTTGGTTCCAAAGCTGGGAACCACGGCGTTATCCTGCGTGTGGATGGGGCCTCGTATCCATGGGACTTGAATGTGCTAAGATTCTGCTTCCGGGTCAGGGCAGCAAATGTGAGGTTGGGTGTGAACCCTAGAAAGCCAGAGGACTTGATTAGCGGCTTCCTCTTCTCTTTATCTCCAGTGCCAAGCACGTTTTAGGCCTTGTTGAATTCAAGCAAAAGGAACAAAATAAACTGATATTCTTAAGGAAACGGATTATCTTTGTCACTCTACTGCCCACTCTTTCCTTTTCCCACCATATTAAGTTTAGCAGGAATACATAATACACATATTATATGTGTATATTTTGCATGATACACATTCAGTGATTTTGACTCACTACAGTTAGGAAATGTTTAAAAATGATCAATTCTGCCTGGTTAAAAAACATTATGCTCAAAGCATGCATCTAAACACATCCATTTAACGTGGAGCAGCTGGGAATAATCAAGAGTTAAAGGACCAGAGTGACCTTTCAGAGCCTGAGGTGTTGGATGAAGATGGTCGGGACGGTGGGACGGCGGTGGAGGTGGCAATGGCGGGAGTAACTGCTGAGGCCGCCCGCCGGTGCCCGGGACCACAGCAAAAGCAAACTGCACGGGCCTGCTTCGCGGGCCGTCTGGGTCCCCGTGACGTGGAAACGTCAGGCCTTTCGGCTGCGAGAGAGAAGCCCTGCGCGTGTCCTCCAGCTTTGCACTTGGCGAGGTCCTCTCGTTTTCCACTCCAGGACACAGGCCAGGACACAGGACACAAGACACCAGGGTGACTTGTGTGTGCTTCGGGGCAGTGTCTGTTTCCATTGTTACCTTTAAAAGTTATTTCTCTTCCTTTTTTTCAGTGATTTCATTTTAGCTAGTCTTTTATCTTTTACTTTCAAAGGGGAAATAGACATAAGAAGGGGTAGCTCATTTACCAAAGTATTTGCATATATTCGGTCTGCAGAAACGTTGGTTGGATTAGGTCAAATCGCCATTGACAACAAAACCACCTGCACGGTGATTAACCTGGAAGTGTAGGCCTTCTGCTACAATGCCAGTGTTAAAAGGTATTTTGTGAAATTTTGGTTTTAATTTGTAGAGCCAACGTCCTTTCTCCTGAATGCTAAGAGGGGCTCTTCAGTGAGTAGTTTTAACCTTGGGGAAGCCCAAATAATCGGTGCCTATATTTTTAGTTAAGAAACATACATAAAATTATTATTATTTTATCAAATAAGTATTAACATTACATAGCAAATTTGTAACTACTGTGAGATTAAAGTGTTTCGGATGGCATTTTCACCCCGAGTAACATCTCTCCTTGACTTCGTGGGGGACAAACGAAGACTGACCTTGATAAACAACTCACTGAAGTTCCCTTTTCTTCCCGTCACAAAAGAATCCCATCCACCCCTTCTCACAGCTGTCCTCCTTGTTACATGCGCTCGTCTTTAGCCAGCCAAACTTGAAGTGTAACCCCTTGAGATTAGACAGAAAACAGACTGTTTGAATCTTTTCTGATACCAGAAGAGTATATAGGTTACCCAAGATTTTACGTGATGCTTATTCATTAACACATTTGATTTCTTTCTACAAGAAAGTTAAAAACTTCCTGGCTGGCATAGCTCAGTGGGTTGAGCGAGGGCTGCGAACCAAAGTGTCGCAGGTTCGATTCCCAGTCAGGGCACATGCCTGGGTTGTGGGCCAGGTCCCTAGTGGGGGCCATGCAAGAGGCAACCACACATTGATGTGTCTCTCTCTCTTTCTCCCTCCCTTCCCCTCTCTAAAAATAAATAAATAAAATCTTTAAAAAAAAAGTTAAAAACTTGTCTAGGGATTCTCTCGTATCCCTTCCAAGTGTCACCGGAACGCCCACTGTAATGTCCCCTTTGTCATCGTGGCATGAAGCTGGTGTCCATGATGCTTGGGTTCGGAACAGCTGCGGCCACACCTGCTGCTGGGGCGGCGCCCAGGGAGGGCCGGGCAAGACCCACATGATTGGGTGGTGGGGAGGCCCGGGCTGAGGGAAAACGTTTTCTGGGACATTTCAGTCATTCTTTCTACTAATACATTGCAATTGGGCCTTCCCCTCCCCAGCTCCCTTTCACTTTCAACCCACTGCAATCTGGCCCCTTCCCTAAACCCGGCCAAGCAGACCTCACTGGGCTCGCGGTGAGCGGCTAAGTGCCAGCTTCTGCCCGCAGATTTCGGCGCTCACCTCGTGTGACCCCTGCGTGTGCAGGACACCGGATCGCCTTTTCTGCGGCCTTCTTTTCTTTTTTGCTTCTGTGATCCCTCTCTTCAAGTGCAGTTCCCCAAAGTAACTGGGCTCCTATTGCAGTGGTTTTTATTACATGTGTTCTGTTTTTAATGACAGTAATATCAAGTATATGTTAATATTTTTCTCTTTTAGAGAATGCTGAGAATGTCTTTTCATAAGGCAATGCTTTCTTCTTTAAAAAAAAAAAATCCTTAGCAATTTGCTCGTGGTCTCCATGTTTCAGATGTGGAGGAGGCAGGTTTCAAAAGGAATTCTTTCAGCCCCAGCTGGTGTGGCTCAGTGGATTGAGCACCGGCCTGCGGACCAAAGGGTTGCCAGTTCGATTCCCAGTCAGGGCATATGCCTGGGTTGCTGGCCAGGTCCCCAGTGGGGGGTGTGGGAGAGGCAGCCACACACGGATGTTTCTCTCCCTCTCTTTCTCCCTCCCTTCTACTCTGTCTAAAAATAAGTAAATAAAATCTTTAAAAAAAAAAAACAACAAGGAATTTTTAATGCACCCAACAGCAGCACCCAGACCTCAGTAGCGTCTGGCGGCTGTTAGGAAGTTTAGAATCCTTTTCCTGTTTTGAACTGGGGGTTAAGGGAACAGATTCATCAACAGACTTCTGCTTCTGGATTTCAAGTGCCCGGTGTTGACCGGCTGTGTGCTGTAAGTGTAACACTGCAGGGTACCAAGGGGCTGGCGACACCTTTGAGAGTAATACGATTAAGCTTGAACCGTGAAAAGGTGAGATGCGCGGTGAAGGGCAGAAAAGGCCGAGAGCTCTGTAATCTCAGGCGAAGATGGTCTAGAATGTAGGCTGGGCTTCGAAGGGTGAGCAGCATTCGAAGGCCGGTCCCCAGGGCAGGCAACAAAGGAGGGCTGTGCCGGTCCCACTTCCTTCTGTTTCATTCAACCGCATTATCCGAAGTGCATCCTCTGGTATTTTGCCGATTAAAGGATACGAGATACGTAAGGAATAGTCTTTGTTCGCACAGAATTCCACAGCCTGGGAAGTAAGAAACAAGATGGACGGAACTATTAGAACGGCTTTCTGCGAACAAAATCTATATTGCAACCGTTCTCTCCCTGCCTGAGCAACAGACGTGGCGGCAGACACCCCTGGTTTCAGCTTTCCCTGCGCCTCTTCCGAGCCGCGTGCCCCTGAGTCCTCATGTCCTCCGTGTCCGTCTGTCCTGCGTGGCCTCTCCCGGACGGAACGGGCAGCTCCGCCCCCTCTAGCTCTTCCCTGCGGGTCAGAGAGCGCCTCACAGCCAGCAGTCTCCCCGGAGTCACGGAGCCTCGGGCCCCTTTCCTCCCAGCTCCGTGTCCCGTGCTCCCTGCACACCCACAGGGCCGCCTCCGCCCGGGCCCCGGGCCCCGGGCCCCAGCTCCCCCAGCCGCCTGTCTCCCAGCGTGGCCCCCTTCTGTCTCGCCCTCGGAATCGGACTCCGCCGCAGGGACTCCTCAGAGCCACGTCCTTCCGTTTCCGCGGAAGGAGCTGGGGCTCACGTCACCTCCGCGAGGTGACCCGCTGTCTCGGTTTGCCTAGGACTGAGGGGGTTCCTGGGACACGGCAATTTTGGTGCTAACCTGGGAAAGTCCAGCTGAAACGGAATGAGTCGGTCCAGACCTCTCCTCTGTACCTCCAGCCCTTGTTGCTGAAGTCTCAACACGTCTGCTGCTTACCCAAGTCCAAGTTCAGCCATTGGAGGGTTGAGAGAGAGAGTGCAGCTCATGGGAGCTGGGTTCCTGAGCGAATCAGGGAGTGCTGAGTTGGGGTGCCACGCCACTGCAAATGGAAAGCGATGCTAGATTGCAAATTAAAACACTCTGCTGCTTAAAAAATCCAGGGACCGGGAAAGGAAGCCAGGTGGCTTGAGTAAAGGTTTTATGATGCCACAGATAAGCTGAAAAGTAGGCCTTGACCAAGATTTGGTGTGTGTGTGTGTTTAGTGGGGGGTTATGTGGTATGAAACATTTTGGGGAAAATCAGTAGAACTCAGGTAGTAACTAGAACTAAGGAGCAGCTTACTAACAAGTAGAATTGATTAATTAATAGAATATTCTCAATTTTATTTTTTCTCCAATTTAAGTAAGCCCTTGGTGCATTTTTTTACATCTCTGAGAATTTTGTATACTGTGATGTCCGATATAAATCCCAGATAATTGGTTATTTCTAACTTAACACTTTGGTATTGCACAGGGAGTTTTGAGACGCATTGGGTAATTATCAGAAATAGGGAAAGAAAGAAAGGCAACTGGATGCTTTTATTTAGAACTTGTGCACAGTTGAATTTTTAATGCATCTCAAACATCTTAGAAATGTTTTATATTCTTTTTCTTGACAACCTTAAAGAAATTGATCTTTTCTTGTATCCAATGACTTTGACTAAACACACCACAGCCACTGATTCATTTCCATCAACGGTTTTATAAAACAAGAAGATCCCTCAATACTCAATGAAGTCAGTTTCCTACCTTGAAACTCTCGTCTTTCCACCTAGAAACAGTCAGCTGTGCTTGAACCCTCCTCACGAGAGTCTCCCTGCAGAGGAAGTGGCACTTTCACTTTGAGGTTCCAACTAGGTGAAAAGTTGTGTGTGAGAAGGTGGTGTGTGTACTTCCGTCCCTGTTGTCATGGAGACAGCTAAGCGATGCTTAGAAACCTACTGGTGTTCCCAGAGCTACCTCTTCTAGCGAAGCGGTTTTGGGGCAGGAAGATTCGGGAGACGAAGATGCAGCGGTCCAGTTACACTGGGACGGTTTGGGCTTCTCGGTCAGTTCCAAGGTGCATGTCAGATCATCGACATGTCTAGACAATCAAAATTCACCAGCCCAGGGGTTTTATTACCCTGTGCGTCGTCCTTGTCTTTAGCACAGTCGAAGGGAGAGAGTTAATGCTGAAGACGGAGTTTGATCGGCTCAAACCCATTCACTCACCAGATGTGTACGGCTTCTACGTTTGTAAGGCACACGTCTTAGCACTGAGCATATAGTCAAAATGTCCCGCTTTGTAGAGTTCACGTTCTGGGAGGGGAGACCGAGCAAAAGAGAACAAAGCAGATGCACAGTGTGCCAGCTGGTGGCAAACCCCAAGAACTGGAAGCAGGGGGAGGAGGTTAGGGGCTCTCAGGTGGGGGACAGGAGCAGGGCGGGGGCAGGGGCGGGCTGCCACCTGGGATGCAGGGTACAGGAAGGCCCCACTGAAAAGGCGGCATCCGAGCAGGGGCCTCACTCAAGGGGAGCGGGCCTCGAAGCTGTCTGGGAACGAGAGGCCAAGGCAGGGGGCGCAGCAGGTCCCCAGGTCCTGAGGCAGAACCGCCTGGATGTTCCCGGGGAAGCAGTGGGGGGAAGGGGGCCGCCGCAGGAGCTCCAGTTGCCAAACTCGAACATCTCTCAGATTTCCAGCCTTCGGGCGCCTCAACCGTCGGCTGGCGTTTTGAGCCAGGCAGGGTCAATGCTCTCGTAAACCTATGGGGCGTTTTTCATAGTTCCCGAATAGTGGGGAGTCTGCTGTACCTGGCAGGAGGTTTTGGTTGACTTGGATCACTGGTTCAACAATCGTTTACTTTGTATCTACCGTATGGTAGGCCTCGAGTTAGGTGCTGGGAAGACCAAGACATGCGAAGGCCCTTTCCTCAAAGGTGGTCGTGCCAAAAAGGCAGAGTGCTCACCTCCGAGGCGGCCGGGGAAGGATGCAGGATTCGGACACCGCCATCAGCTCCTCGAGGAAAGGACACTGTCTGTCCTGCTCACGCAGCATGGAACACAGAATCTAGCAGATGGAGGCGCTCCTTATAAATGTAAGGAGTGAGTGAATAAATGAGCGATTTCCCCTGAGGAAATGGACCAGCAGAGTGTGACGGAGGAATGGGATTTGTTGGGGAGGCAGGTGTGCGGTGCTGGCAAGGAGAACAGGTGCGCGAGAGGTAGGCAGGTTAGGAAAAGCACAACCCTGTCTCAGTCATAATTTTAGATTGTCATCTGAAGTTCTCTTCCAAGTCCACACGTGAGGCATCATTATTGATACATATGCTTTTCTCAGTGTGTTTCTTATAAATACGTAGGCACCTAGCAACCTCCTAAAACTTTACTGGTATATATGTGCATATATTAGCCAGTTGAAATATCTACATTTCTAGTACAAAACACTTTGTTGCCCACCTTCTTTTTAAGAAATATACTCATAAGCAATAACTGAAATTAGAACAGATATTATTAACATGACAATGCCAAGATGAATTCACCCGAGTAAACTCAGTGGGGGAAAATTACAGACTTTCTAGACGGTAAAATGAACTACTTTTTTCTACTGGTTGTGCAGTTAAACTTTCGCCAAGGTATAACAAGCCCTGGAAGGGATTTCAATGGAATAACGAAAGGAAAGGAATAAAATTCATTTAAAACTGGTTCACACCAGCTCTCCCGCATGTACTATTAACTGCTAAGATCAAGTCACAAAACATTATATTGAAGAGAAAGGGTTTAGTGAACCCGAGAAATGGGGTTTGATTTATGCCAGCAAATCTGCCTTTTCACTGCTTGAGATTCTGTGGAAGAAAGCCGCCGTCTTTCACCAAGCGGTTTCTAAGGGAACCCCTGATAGCACAGCTTCGGAAAACAATTTGGGTGTTAATGAGAAATGGTTCTCCGGACGGTGGGAAAGTCCTGGCTGAAAGAAAAGACGTCCACACTTGGCAGTCAGTCTGTGAAAAGTGTTTACCGTCTGCAGTTACGTTCCTGAAATTTCTACATGCACCAGACATTTGCAGGTCCTATGGCACAATCATTCCTGCTTGTAAATATGTATATTTTTAAAGAAGCGAGGGCAGCAGAAACGTTTCTTTGATAAGAATGTAGATACTCAAACCTGCAAATATATGCAGACAAGTTACCTTCCTGAATCTTGGCACTGCATCCAGCCTTCCCATCTGTGGTGGAATTCTAACGTTCTGGAATTCATACATTGTTATCTTTGAACTGTAAGTATGTTAAGTTAACTTGCATAAAAGATAGTTAAAATCCCACAACGCAGTAGTGTACTTACATGTTCTTGTACTCTGTTTTTAAAATGTATTCTGAAATGGCCAATCAGTTGTATTTATTTTACTTCTTTTAATTTCTCCCTCAAAAGAAAGCAATTGATTTTAATATTTTAACCATCATTCTTTTATAATAATTTCAAGATTAAACTTTAACATCTAATGAAGCACTAAAAATTGTAGTTAAAAAATTAACTCTAGATATACACTAGTGTCCCTAAATGTCCCTATTGAAACCAGATTCCAAAACAATGATACCTATATTTTCTGAATAACCTTTAAGTAATGAACCCAAAGTAAGAAATTCAAGCAATCATTTCGAATCAGTCTTCACCGGTAGCACGATTCAGAAACATGAGTGAGTGTGTGCAAGGAACGGGAAAAGTGACCACCGGAAGTCCAGAGGAAAACAGGTGGAAATATTTCCTGCCTGGGAGCGTTTCGGGTCGGTGGGTCTGTGTAAAAATGGAGTGGCTGCCGTCACTCGGGGCCTGTGGGCATCTCGGCGCCCACGGAGGCCACCGGCCATCTGCCCTGCCGGCTGCTTTCTGCCGCGGCCTTCGGCACCGGGCCCAGCTGCCAAGAGTCCTCGGGTCCTCGCTCGCTCTCCTCGTTTGACCCCCAGCCCTGCCTCCTCCTCCTCGGGCCTTTGAAATCCCTCCACTCCGGACAGCTGCTTTCCCTTGCAGCTCTGCTCGGCGCAGGGAGGAGCCGTGCCAGGGGAAGGAGCAGAAAGAAGGGCACCGGGAGGGCTGCCAGCCCTCCCATGTGTCGCGGCTCCCTGGCGGCCCGCTTCGGGGCATTCCGTGCGCTCGCTGGCTGGCTTGCGGACCGGGAACACTGGCCGTTGGAGGCCGACGCCGGATGATCAGAGCCGATTGGGGGACCTTTGTTCTCATCTCAGCATCTGCAGTGTGGACTCGGGCTGGAGAAAGGCGGATGGTGCTGTGTGCTGTGCTCACTGCCCCCACGCCCCCCACCCCGGGGCACCCTGTCTGCGCTGGGTTTGGTCAGATCTGTGCTGTCCTCAGCATTGCCTGGTGGCAGTGAAATGTACGTACTGTTTGGGGATGACATTTTAGAGGGCGGGATACGACCTTTCCTGCTCCCGCCTATTCCTGACAATACGCAGACTCGGGAGGCAGAAACTTCTCTAACTTTCCCAGTGGCACATGATGGCTGAGCATGGGTGCAACTCTACTCCCCAGAAAGCAGCTCATGAAGGGAGCGAGGGGGACGTGTCCTCTACATCAACAGCACAGCAAGCAGATCCTCGAGGTTGTGCTGTAGTGCCTGCGAGCTTGACTGTCAAGGCTGAGTGACAGCTTCTCCGAGTGGCTGGGAAGCAGAGACGCAAATCTTATCTCGAGGGTCAGGCATCAGGAGGGTTGATTGGCGGTTCTATCTGAATGCTGTGCCCCGCGTGGAAAGGTGGTTTCTGCCTCAGCACATCTGACGCGTTTCTACTTCTCTTTTTCCTCCTTTCCCCCCAGCACCCGCCACAGCAACACAGGGTGCCTGCCAGCTCAGGCTGCAACCTCGCTGGGCGCTGGAGGCCTCGGAGTCGGACTTGAAAGGGCTATTTGTCTTCACTTCTGTAACCACTCTGCAGCTCACACGGCAGAGGGGGAGCTGAATGGAGGAACTGCCAGCCGAAGCACTTCCTCCTCGGACCTTATTTGAGTAGCGCTCACGCAGTGTTATTATCAGAGCAGAACTCGCAAAGGGCAGGAACCGCACAAGGGCTGCAGGCAGCGCACGTGAAAAGCAGGAGCCGCTGTGTTTGCTGAGTCAGGATCCAGTAAAGGGGTGGGTCGCAGACCCCCGTCTTGGAAAAACTTGCAAACAGTTACCGTTTCAGTGTAAATGCAATTGAAAATATTGTGAGTGCCAAGGGCACGCTGAGTCTGCCAGTAACGGTGAACACCGGGATAAAGGAGACACCCGACTCCCGGGCCGCCGTACCAGACTTGTGGCACCCTCTCTTCTCCTTGGAGTTTGGGGGGGTTTAGATGGTTTGCCTGGATTTCTGGTTCGTTGAACAGACCTCTCGTGAATGCCCTGTTTCGTGGTAGAGTGCCAGGCCCTTGGGGACACGATGATGAATTAGACAAGGGACCCTGTCCTCCAGCAGGTCCCCGTCTAGAGGAGGAGAGGGACGTGTAAAGGAGGAATTATAATACAGTTTTTATACAACTGAGCAAGCAATATCCCCTCCGGAACACTTCGTTCCCGACGTTGGCAGAGCGCGCCGCCGGTTCAGTGGAAACACGTGTAACGTGCCCCGTGGGCTCCCTGGCAGACGGAAAGCACCCAGCATCGTTGCTGGGCTCCGTCCACATCGCTGCTCCTGCCTTTCTATTTCAGCGCCTCAGGTCTGCGAGGGGTGCGGGTCTGGCCTTTGCACACCTGACTCCTTTAAATGCCTCGCTAACCAGAGTAGGTGCATTTTCTAGGGAAATGAAACACCTTGTGTGTTAGCGTGCCCTGGCCGCTTACGTCCTTGCACAGTTCCTAAATGTCACATGTGGCGATAAACACAAAAATGGATTAGAAATTGTCTATCAGCTGAGAGAAAATGGAAGCCTTTGTATTCTACTTCCACATTTCCATTTCAGCAGACGTGTGTGTGTGTGTGTGTGTGTGTGTATGTGTGAAGAATGAGCACTGAATTTTACAGCAAAACTTGTGGGTCTGCTCGGGATGACCGAGGGATGCTGTCGTGAACAGTCAGTTAACGTTTAGATCAGGGTTTCTTAACCTTAGCACTGCTGACTTCTGGGGCCAGGTAACTCTCTGTTGTGGGAGCTGTCCTGGGCACTGAAGGAGGCCTGGTGTCATCCCGGGTCTCTCTCCTCGGATGACAGCACCTCTGAGCTGTGACAGCCGAAACTGACTGCAGACCTTGCCGCGTGTCCACGGGGGAGTCATGTCACCCCAGCTGAGAACAAGTGCTCTCGATCACCTGGCCACGGGTGTTAAGCCAAGGTGCACACTGACCACGGGGCGGCTCCGCTCCCAGCAGGGGTAGGCGTTCCATCAGCCACATGCCTGTGTGTCTCTGTTGCCTGATTTGCATGAGGCACTGGCAGCCCCAGGATGCGTGAGATGGCCCTGCCCTGATGTAACGCCCAGCTCAACAGTTTGTGAGTTCTGTAGGCTTCTCAGGTTCTGTACTTGCACCGTGCGATTCTTAGTAACACTTTGAAGCTGTGCCTGGAGGCTTTTCACTAGCTGTAGTAGATATCCCAAATCAGGCATTGTTACGTGGTATCGAACACCTTCAAAGCAGCAGACACCCACTCTGATTTTCTTTAAACTTGTCATTTAATGTTCTTTGAGCCTTGTGTATGGAGAAAATTGCAATTTCTTGCTTTGTTTTACTACTGGAATATACTGATTTTTTTCTCCAAACATTTTATGAACCAACACTTGCGTTATGGCGCTGGGGGCAACAACAGCACCTGTCCCGATGCACGGAGTCCCCACTGTTTGGACAGCTGTCTGCACTCTGGACATTTGTGTGTGCACATTCAACTTTAAAGGAATAACCATGTGATGAAAAAGACCTTACCATTGTGTGCTTGAACCTAAGCTGAGTGTTCAGCTCACTCTCAAGTATATAAAAGCCTTTAAAAAGCAACAAGTAATCTCAAATCCTAAACTAAGCATTGTGATTCACTTAAAATCAGTATGGAGCAACCTGCAACACAGCATTTAATATTACATCTGAACTGGTGAGATACTGGGACAGTATAGTTAGAGGTAGTTAAAATAGCTAAGCAGTGATAAATAACTGCTCTCCACCAGTGTAGCATCTCCCTGGCTTTGATCCGGTCCTTTGTCCATATCAAAGTAATCCAAGTCTTCATTCTTAAGCGCTATCAAGAATCTGAGTTTTATGTTTCTTATGTGCATACTAGTAAAGAAACTTCAAGGATATGTAGTTGTTTTTACTTTTAGTATTTCTTTGACCACTGAAGGCTTTTCTGTGGAGATTTTTATTTTGCAAATCTAGCATTGTTACGCATCCACGTACACATTTATTGAGCACTTACCAAATGCATGCAATCTGAGAACCTCATCCAGAGTCACAGAGAGTTCCAGAACCTGATCTGAACTGGCACTCGTCTGGACCAGTGTGGGTGTCTGAACCATGACACCACAGGACTCCACGGAGCATCCTGTGGGCACACGAGATGTGTAGAGATGTGTATTTCATGCAAAAGACAGAAATCTGACCCTGTCTTACACCTGACACAAAGATCAGCTCCGTGTGGACTACAGACTTCCATGTCAGACCTGGAGCCGTAGAACCCCAGAAGAAAAGGCAGGGGAAAGCCTCGTGCCAGTGGTCTGGCAGGGGCCCAAACCGCAGCAGCAAAGGCAGAGATAAGCCAGTGGGGCCGCACCAAGCTACGGAGCTTCCGCCCAGCAAGGGGAACCATCAGCAGAGTGGAAAGGCAGCCTACCGAACAGGAGGGAGCATGTGCAAAACATGCATCTGATAAGGGGTTACTATCCAAAACACCGAAAGAACTCCTACAGCTGACAGCAAAAAATAAGTAAGTGAAGGAATAACCTGATTTTAAAAAGGGCAAAGGACCTGGGTAGGCATTTTCCCAAAGAAGACAAACAAATGGCTAACAGGTAAATAAAAAGGTGCTCAGCTTCACTCATCATCAAGGAAATGCAAATCCAAACCACAGTGACCCATCAGTTCCCAGGTCCTATGGTAACTATTATCAGGAGGACAAGGGATAAAGGTTGTCCAGGATGGGGGGTGAGGCGGGCAGCGGGGAAGAGCCTTTGTGTGCTGTTGATGGGAATATAAATTGGTGCGGCTGCTATGGAAAACAGTGTGACTTTCCTCAAAAAATCGAGAAGAGAGCTACCTTGTGATCAGTAACCCCACTTCTGGTTTCATCCCCAAAGCAAGTGACATCGGTCTCTTGGAGACACACCTGCACTCACATGTTCTCCGAGGCACTGTTGGCAGGAGCTGAGATGTGGGATCAGCATTCAAGTGTCTGTGACAGAGGACTGGCCATATTGTATAAAATGTATAATTCATACGTAACATTTATGTATGATGTACACGGTATATAATCATTATATATTATATTATTATACTAATGTATCATTGTAAATATTACATACATTTTCTATGTGACTATTACCCACCCATTACAAATGAAAGAAGTCCTGCCTTTTGTGGCCAGGTGGATATACCCTGGGGACATGACGCTGGATGAAATAAGCCAGACGCAGAGAGACAAATGCTATGTGATCTCACACATATATGGAACATAAAATAGTCAAACTCATTGAGCCAGACAATAGGATGGTGGTCGCCAAGATTTATCAGTCAGAGGGTGTGAACTCTCAGTTAGGAGGTCAGTGAGTTCCGGGGGTCAGTTGCCCAGCACGGCGATCACGGTCAATGACGTTGAGTCACAGGCTGGAGATTTGCGGACAGACTAGCTCGCACGCGTTCTCACCACGCACGCGCGCATGGACCCAGGCGCGGGGGCCGGTGCGCTCATCATCTCGATTAGCACAGTGACCTCAGCACGTGCTGTGCACGGTCCTCACAGGTGCGCCTCAAAATCTCACGTCGTGCGTTGCACTGAACACGGGCCGGGCTTTAGCTGTCAGTCACGCCCCAGTGACGCTGGGGCAAAGCGTGCGCTTGGTGTCCGGGCCGGCCCGCCGCTCCGACGCGGCGCTGTCCATAGTTCTCTCTGCGCCATTCAACCCCCTGGGCGAGTTTTGACTTGCTTGAAATCGATTCCAGTGATCCGTCCTGATCAGTTATGGTGAAGAGAGTTAAAGGCACATTGACGCGTTTGAAGGATTTCCTCCGCTGCCGTTCTGTGAGGCTGTCCTGGAATAAAGCGCGGGGAGCGCAGGCAGGGCCGTCACGCAGCGCGCCCGTAATCAAAGCACAGCTCTGGGTCCGCGGCGCGTTCGCCAGGTGTTTGCTCGGGGAGGGCCTGCAGGGACTCACACACCACTCTGCCTGCCCCCCTGAACCCTGAGGACCTCGTGGGGAGGCTCACTCTCCTCTCCGTCGGCCAGGCTCCCGCCAGAGGCGGCCTCACGCCCTGCGGTGTCCCCTCTTTCCTTCTCTCCCCCAGAACAGGTCACATTCGGAACGCCACTGCCATCAGATGTCCGTTCGGAAGAGTTTCTGCGAAGTGCTTGGGAAGGGCACAGCACGGGGCGGGGTGGGGGGATGGCTGGGGGCCGTCACTCCCGACCCCTGCTGCTGAGTGAGCTGGGTGGGGGCCCGGCCCCAGCCACCCCCTGGGCATCACTCTCCGTGTGGCCCCAGGGGACGCGCAGGAGCAGGCTGACCGGCTGGGAGGCAGGGAGGCTTCTCACCTCCTTATTCCCCGCTCACCCGGCTTCTCGGTGTCCTTTGTGGTCCACCCTGCCAGTGCCTTTGAGGAGGGGGGGGCGGGCCAATCTGCCATAAATCAGCTCTCCTGCTGAGGAAGGAAAAACCCCAGTGAATCTCGAAGTGTCGAACTCGTGGGTCAAACGACCTGAGTTCCCCTTCCTGTCACACGGAAGTTTTCTGACCGTGCGGTTCTGGGGCCGGGACATGCGACCACAGTGCGCTGCTCTGCCGCTGCACCAGCGGGGAACTTGGCCCCTTCGGGACGCTGTTCTTCGATGTAAACAGGGGACAACGGAAGCCTCCCGAAGAGTTAGTTGAGGAAACGGGTGTATGTAACAAAATAAAAAAAAGGGGGGGGGACCTTCAGTTAGATCCCGCTGTGCCGCTGACCCTGTCTGACCCCTTGTAGTCTAGTCACACCGAGACAGGATGCCACGGAAGCCGGAGCCCACACAGAGGGCTGGCGGTGTCAGGAGGCGTGCAGGCGTCGGGGACGGCCTCCCCCCCCCCCCCCCCCGCTCAGTGGTGGCGCCTTGTTGTGTCCTTGAAAGAGTCAGTTAGACAGGCGCACGAAGCGCCGAGGTACTCGGGGACCGCAGAAACCACGGCAGTTCGGCCCGTTGGAAAAGGCGTGACCTGGGCACCTCCTCCCCTCCCGGGGGGCTGGCTCTCCCCGCCCGGCGCTCTGTCTCGTTTTTTCCCCAGATGTTATGACTTCATGTCACCGTGTCACGCTTAGTCTATTGGAAATTCGTGTGTCCTCTGTAATTTCGGTTTTAAACAGCATATGGTTTTACCCTGTTATTAAAAAAAAAAAATCATCTGCCTTCCCTGAATGGGAGACCAGCATCCTTCCTCTTCTTCTGCGGACGGTGGGAGGAAAGAAGAGATAAACCTAACTAAGCAAACCCGTGTCGGAGACCCTTGACACTGGGAGGGCCCTGTCAGCGGGGCAGGGAGAAGACAGTGGAAGCGCGTGCTGTTCTGAATGCCCCTGCCGGAGCCCCCGGGGCGAGAGAAGGAGCCGCCGCCCATGCGCGAGGCCTCTGAATGAACTCCATTCATTCCGAACTTGGAACCGTCTCTTCAGCCACAGAGAGAAGCAGGACTTATAACCTCATTTCTTTGGTGCCAGTATCAGCAGAGGGAAAGCCCGGGGGTCATTTTGAAAACTCTGCTGATTATATAATTCTGTATCCACTGATCATATTTGTGTATTTAAATGACCACTCTTTAAAGCGATTATAAAGGGGGTTGGCAATGCTGTCGTATCACATTTCACACATTGAGCAACATTTTTAAAAAATGGGGCCCTCCTACGTAACTTGTTTATTATGGTTAGGAACGTTTGGAAAACCCCACTCACACACGCCCTGCGGGTTTAAGAGGGAGCGTGTAATCGTGTGCTTAAGGACTGTCATCGAAAATCCAATGAGAATTCAAAACTACAAGTTTCTAATCTTTTCCCTCAGTTTCCGCCTTTACCTGTGGGAGTCGCTGGAAGGCGAGCGTCCGTCTGCAGCTAGCAGTGGGGGACGCGTGTGCCAACACCATTTCCCAGGGGCCCCTGCGGTGAACTCTCTTCGTCTGGCCGTGACCTGAGCGTGTCACTCCTTGCTCAGAGCCCTTCACCGACTTCCCAGGGCCCTTACAGGAAAACCCACAGCCCACGGGCTTGCAAATCCCCCTCCTGGCTTCTGGCCCATCTCCCGCCACCCTTCCCTCACGGAACTCCCCGGGCAGCGCGGTGTCTGCCTGGAGCCCTCTGCCTCGCCACCGTGTGCGTGCCTCTTTGATCTGGCCAGCGCTTTCTTCCTCTTGAGGTCTGAACCGTGGGTTACTTTTAAGGATGACTTTTCATTGAGTAGCAAAGTAACTAATAACTTAATGGTCTTTTGAGTTTTAGTTAATACGACAGCTGGCCTCACTCACCAAGTGCATGGCAACATAAAGCCAAGCAGCGGCAGCTGGCCTTTTTCAGTAGTAAGTTATCAGAGTCCCCGAGGATGCAGTCGGAGCCGGTGACTTTTTGCGGTGCAAGGGAGAGAGCGAGGATGAGCGTGGAAAGGACAGGCCCAGGTGGGCGTCTTCAACGTCCTCTTCCAACTCAGGCCACCCTTCAGCCTTTTGATGCACAGAGCTGGCGCCGACGTGCCGCTCAGCACCGGGAAAGCGCAGTTGAGCAAGCTCCCCACGATCTGGTTTCAGATCGTCTTGGTGACGAATCCCCATTCGTGAGCACTCGGGTGGGCCCAGAGGGTGCTGGCCGAGCGAGATGAGTCAGACAGGGAGAGCAAGGGCCATGTGGTCTGCTGACGTGTGGAATCTACAAACTGGCAGGATGTATTTCTTAGCCCATTCTCTTTCTACCCACTCCAGGAGGAAAGTTTCTGAACCAAAGTGATTCTATAAGTGAATGACGAATGACATTCATTCACTTACCCCCAGTTGTTGCCCTGGGGCAGGGTCTCCGACTGGCGACCACCCTCAGGGCACTCTTCCCAGCTTGCAGCCCGCCCCACACCACGCACGTGGGACACAGTGCCCTGTGAGGGGGTCAGGAGCGTTCCTTGGGAGGGAGCGCTGTGCCCCTCCCTCTTGGCCTCTGACCTTCCTGTTCGGCCCTTCTGGATGGGACGCTGCCCTCCAGGCCGTCGGGGACCGCTGCAGGACCGCCGTCCAGGTCAGTGCGTCCCAGGTCCTGGCAGTCTGGGCCCCTGTGCCAGCCGTGGACCACGTCCCGGACATTAACGTCGGTGAAGAACAATCTTTCCCAAGGTATTGTTTCTCTCACTTGCTGCTACACCTAATCTTACCTAATACAGACACGGAATCTGACTTTTCTAAAAAACGTCGCTGTACGCTTGTTACCTGCCCCAAATAACTAGCCCCGACCAACAGCATTTTACTAAAGAAACCATCGCTGCCTGTTAATAGATGAACAGAGTCAAGGCCGGATCGGCTTCAAGTCAGTTTCTGGGTCCAGCGTTCGTGGCGAGGCCGCAGTCACGTGCTGACCGGCAGTGGGAGGGAAGACTTCTGCGTGCAGCTCTGTGCTCGCTGGCCGGTGTAGCTCCTCACGGCCACTCTCCAAGCAGTTCATAAACGAGGCCCTCCAAGTGCCATCGCCCCAGGTGCCCAAGCCAGCCAGGGGACCAGTTTCACTCTAGTTCACTACGCTTTTTATCATATTGCCCAGCAGTCTTTTGAAGCCTCCTCATTATGTTAGGGCTTCTTAACCAAGGTTGGTGAACAGTTTTTCCATCTCCTCGCAGACCACAGGATGTCCTTCCACACCCACATTTGCATAATTGAGAGGAGCTTCGAGGATCTCCGTGTTCATTAAGTAAGGCGGTGCTTCCCTCTTCCTCGGGGAAGGGGGCGCTGCTGGAAGGAAGTGTAGAGAGAGGGCGCACCTGACCTGAGCCCTCTGTGCGCTCTGGGAAACTGTGGTAGCGACTGCTACCGATGCTCTTGACCCGGCTGGTGGGTAGTGAGGCACCATTTCCAGTCCCCCGGGAGTCAAGCAGCCCATCCGTTGCCTGAAACACATAAGCCTGATGGAAAAGTCCACGTGCAGGAAAAACTCAGCGGCTGATTTGAGGCCCAGCCCGCTGACGCTGACATTTTTCGTGTGCGCTTTGCATTTAGGATCAAGGCCCAGGGCACTCAGGTCTCACTGCTGTTCGGTTTCCTGAGGAACCCAAATGTGGACAACCTTGGGGAGCCATCGTTCCTCTGTGTCTTCTCTGATTGTTCAGGTGACTCCTCCGCATCGCTTTTGCTGTAGCCTGAGACCGTCAGAAGGACAGTTCATGTGTAAGGGCACGCTCACCTTGACCTTTCTCCAACCCGCTTTGGAAGGAAGCCATTTCGGGGAGGTCTCTTTTGACTCGGTCCGCTCAGTGTGTTTTGCTTCTTTTTGCTTGTGTGGAATAGGGGCTGCATGTTGATGACCGAAAGTCTGGATTGCCTCCAGGCATTTATTTTGAGGCAAGTTCTCAGTCTTTTGGCGCTAGTATCTACCGGCCAGCCTGTCGTACAGTCTCTTTTCCTCAAGATGACATGTGGCCACTCTTCCCCGACCCTCCTGAGGGAGTGGGAAGGCTGAGAGTCCTCTGAAGACGCTGTCAATGTATGAAAGTTTATATTGAGGATTTCTGGGTAGACACACGGCCTAGGGAGCTTCTTATACATAATAAAATTCATTGTTCTACTATTTTTAAAGGAAATATTTTGAAGCCTCTTCCTTGCAGTGGCATTAAAGTCTCTAATTTGAACTTTCCTTAATAGTCAATTCTTATACAACTTTCTTTTGCCCTCCTACAGCATGCAATATTTTATGTGAATGGCTTTTCTTGGTGTAAACATTTACATTTTAAGGAATTGTAGGCCCCAGCTGTTTTCCTTCATCTCACCATTCATTAGAGGGTCCACATTCTTAGTGTTCGGCTTTCGTATTTTCACGCCCTGGTACCTAGTGTGGTGAAGCTTTGACACGAAAATCAGAAGTTTTAAATGTTACTCGATAACCCTTGACCAGTCAGTGACCTCTGCACTTCCTATTAGTACAATTATATGTGATAACCAGTAATCAACTGAGCTGTACATTTGTTTGGGCTTGCCTAACTAAAGTCAGAGAAGCAGTAACTAATTACTGGTAATTAACACATGCAAGAATTGCAGAGGAGGGAATTTTCATCATTCAGTGGACTTGGATTGGGGTAAAGAACAGTGTCTTCAAACATTGTACAGGAATAGTTAAAAAAGGCTACCAATCTTCCTGCTGAGTAGTGTAAGATATTTTTTTGAAACCTCCTATGATTATAGTGATTTTTTCAGCAGTCCCAAGAAGTAGATTGTGATATTATAATTATGTTTATTCTACGTGTTTAAAAACCAAAGCCAAGCACCCTCTTTTACGACTCCTTGACTCGTTCACCGACTTGCAGACCCAGTTTGGGTTCCGTGCTGGGCATAAAAACTCCTGCAATTATTTCACATGCCAACAGTTCCTCCCTTTTTGTATGGTCATCTATCACGCACCTGTCCTGTGACACTCGTGCTCATCTTTCCTTATAGAACAAAGCTAGATTTTAGAAAAGGCCTGAAATCCCCCCGACTTTTCCTCCCATAAGCCTCCTCACATCCCATTCTCCAGAGGCTGGCTCCCCGTCCTTCTCGGTCCTCTGTGCGCCGTGGAAACGTGGTGACACGTCCATGTGTCACAGCACTTTCCCCGTAAAACCGGGATGACGCCACTCACAGGGGCTTGTATAGTCAATCATGTTTTTTTCTGAATATTTTACTTGCATCTTACTAGATTGACTCATACGGATTCATCCTCCTTCTTTCCTTTTAATTTTTTTGTGAAAATTCAGAAGCATGTAAAAACATGTACGTACACATGGAAGTCCGTGTATGCCTGGGGAACTTCCTTATATCCACTGCTCGGGTCGGGACACAGACGCTGCCAGGACTGGGGAACCCTTCATTCACGCTGTTCCTAAATGTTTGCTGTTGCCAACAATGCTGTCATGACCATCCTCTAGCTTATTTTTGCATTCTCACCTAACCGTGTCTATAGGGTGGGTTACTAGGTGTGGGATTATCAGATAATGGGATATGCACTCTTCTGATGTTAATAGGGAAAGCTACATTACTCTCCAGAAGTTTGTACCAATTTAAAATTCCACCAACAGTCTGACAGAGAGCTCACTTCCCTATGCCCCACACCTCTGCAACAGTTGTTGCTATCAACCTCTTCGATTTTTCTAATCGATTAGAATAAATATCATATTTAGTCTAACCTAATTGTTTTAGCTGGAGAAGCTCAGCATTCTTTCATGTGTTTATTACGTATTTGTACTTCTTTGGTGAATTGCTCATTTATACCCCAAACTCATTATCCTATGATTTGTTTTTGTTTCGTTACTAATTTGTAGTAATTTTTTTTTAAAAAGACATATAAATCCTTTTTCTGTTGTATGCATCATGAGGATTTTCTCTTGGGTATGATTTAAAGTTTTTTACCTACCATTGAATGCATGAATACCTAGAGGCCTTGAGGTCAAGAATGAATATTTAATAAACCATTTTTCACACTTCTGTTTTCTCACAGTATTTTAACCCCTCACAGCAAAGACTATTTAAAGCCCATGGATTAGCGCATCTAAAACTGCCTTTGTCGTGTGGGTTTCCATTCCTCGAGGTGCACCTGCACCTCAAGTCATTTGTACTTTCTTCCCTTTCTCATGGATGGGGGTGTTCGAGCCCTGAGAACCGTGGTCCTTGGAGACCATCGGGGAAGGGTGTGTCTCGCTTTCAAAAGAGGCAGTTTACCACCATATCAAAGAAATCTCTCTACGGAAGCTCCATATTCCTTAGTAAAGAGGCGATTACAGTAGTTTAGAATTAAGAGGCAAGACTTCAGATTGTCTTTCTTAAAGGTTCTTTTATATACACCTGTGATAGACTCTGGGTATTTCATGTTTCTAGAATTTTTTGTTAAGAAAGATCATCTTGGATGTGATAGAAAGGTGAAAAAGACCTTAGCAAAACTGACAATTTATGAAAAAGTCACTTGAACACTTTGTATATTGCTAATGTAGCTGAATAACTGTTTCTGCTGGAGCGGAAACTGTGCCTGGCTGTAGTCTCATGCCCCACCCCCACCCCTAAAATAGAAAAGGACAGACATTTGCAAAATGTATTGAATTAGAACCATGAACAATTTTTTCCTTCTAAATTTAGGGCTTATGTATCTTTAAGAATCAAGGAAGGTATCTTATTGGTAGCTTGCAGGTAGAAGAGATATTTTGTCATTTGAATTTTAAATATGGAAGTTTCTAATTTGATTAAAATTTTTATCTATAATGACTTAGGTAGTGAACACACGATACAACATACAGATGATGTGTCACAGGACTGTGCACCTGAAACCTACATAATTTTATTAACCAATGTCACCCCCCAAAATTAAAAAAAATAACATAAAGTTTTATAGAAAAGAAAGAATGACTAACATACTTTGAGAAACAAGGAAATCCAATCTATACTTTCTTAAGACTATAATATGCTTAATGGTAATTCTTTTTAAACATTCTAATATATTTAATGTGTCTTTAATATGTTCAATATGCAAGAAAAGAAATGTACTCTCCAGCTTTCTCTCCTCTGCTATTGTGTTCTGTTTGTTGTCTGGTTCATATGCATGAAATAACTAAATGCTGGCAGGAGTTTTTAGCTGGGCTCAGCTTTTACTGAGCCAAAGGATTCTGAAAGAAGCTGGGCGTTCTTTAGCTTCCAAAATGTTGACTCTGGATTCAGCAGCTACCAAGTGATAAAAGACTACCCACTGACTGGAAGGTCAGGACCATAGAATGATTCGAAGGTCGTGATTATGGGAAGAAAAGCAACTTTGCATCATCGAGTGCCCAGATTGAGCTGGCCCGTGTTCTGCGACCTCCCTTCCTCAGACGGTTTGGTCTCCATGGACCGTGTGTGGCAGTCCTGTGCTGTGGGGCCTGTTAATTATTACTCAAAACTGGGAGGTTTTAGAGACGTCATATACTAAAGACTCTTGCCTTCCCGGCAATGCTGTGAATGTGGTGAACTTGAACTTGTCGGCAACGGCGCGATGTTGAGAACATTGTGGTGTGCAGAAACTCGGGCAAGCAATACTGCTGGAAGCCTTTATGTGGGCGAATATTGTAAACGTCACCAATACTCTTACTAGTTGTACAGGTCATGTTATTTTGGTTATATATTTTTAAAACAACTTTATGATGTATAATTCATCCTTTTAACGTATACGACTCAGTGGTTTTCAGGTTATTCACAGAGCTGTACAGCCATACCAATATTTAATTTCAGAACATTTCTGTCACCTTAGAAAAAAGGAACCCGTACTATTAGCAATCACTCCCCAAAGTTGGTTCTTTTGTATAAGTTTAGATGGAATAGGCAAATTTCTAGGAAAGCATAATTTATTAAAAATAAGGAAAGAAAAAAATCAGAAAGATATGAATAGTTTTATAACTATTATAGAAAATGAGTCCATAGTCAAAATCTTTTCCGCATAGAAAACCCCAGGTCCAGATGCGTTCACAGTGAACTGAATCAAGGATTTGAGGGAGGGATGAATGAATTCTGCCACACGCTGTTCCAAAGAATACAGAGTGAGTCACTTGTCCCACGAGGCCAGCATAACCTTGTCACCAAAATGCAGGGGTACTAGGAGAAACGGAAACTATGAGAAAGAAGGGGAAATTATGGGAGAAAACATGATTATCTCAGTAGGTGCAGAAAAAGCCTGTGATAACATTTAACATTCTCTTATTGTAACTAAGTAAGTTTTCGCTAACTAGCAATAGAAAGGAAGCTCATTAATCTGACGAGTCTCAACAAAGAAGCGACTGTGCTGGGAAGAGATGCACTCAAAGCTTTATCTCCGAGATCAGGGCTAAGCCAAAGATGAGCTCCATCACACCTTACGTTCAACTGGTTCTGAGCGCAGTAGGTGCGCGCGTGCACACACACACACACAGTATACAGATTGGAGAGGAATTGATGAAATTTGCCATTGTTGGTATATAATGGTTATGTTGAGTACAATTTCAAAAGCATTTAAATTACCGGAAATAACAAGGCAACCAGCGGCCAACCTGAAATCTCTATGAAGGCGTCCCGGAGCCTCCCGTGGGTGCCCGCCCTGGTCAGCCGTAATGCCGTTTCCCTGGACGTGAAGGGTGGAACTGTGGGGGCCCTCAGAGGAAGGCGCTCCGTGCCAGCGCAGGGAGCCCCACCGGGGGACTGGACTTGGGGAGCTCGGTGCGCTGGACCTCAGCTCCCGAGTGCTCCAGTCCGCGGGGGCACTCAGGTGGGCAACGTCCCCCACGCCTGCACCTGGCAGCCGCCTTGATCGCCCGCCTTTCTCGTGTCCTCAAAGGCGGTCCATTCACAAGTCCTGTCTCCATCTCTGCCTCCAAATCGCATCTCGAAACCACGGCCTTCTCTTCTTCTGCACGCCTTCCATCCCCGCCTGCGCCACCGTCCCCTCCCGCGCCCCCGTCCTCTCCCTCACCAGCTGCCGCACAGCCCCTCCCGGGCTCTGCTTCTGCTCTCTCGCCCCAGCAACCCTCTCCCGCCGAACTGCGGTGGCTCCGGTCCCTCCACGGCTTCCCATTCCATGACGACAAGAGCCATCCAGGCTCTCGCTGGGAACCACGAACCACGCCCCCGTTCCCAGCCCGACCTGGGCAGCTGCTCGCCTCCTGCCCGGCTCTGCTCTGGCCACGCTGATGCGATTTCCGTTTAATGACTTTGCCAGACACCTTTCCAGCCTCCGGCTTTTGCACGTGCTGGTCCCTCTTTCTGGAATGGTAAGAATGAGCCCTACTCATTGGCTCTTGCTCCGTGCCAGGCGCTGCTGTGGCACCCTCCACGCACGCCCACATTTCATCCTCCCACCGGCGGGCCGTGGTAGCCATCCGCGCTTTATTTCCATTAGAGATTCGGTCAGGAAGTAAATATTCGCTGTTTTCTTCTTGGTCGAGTGACAATTCATTCCAACGTCGAGCCAGGTTTCTGATCAAAAGTGGCAGAAACGAAGTGGCTGATTGAAGCCAAGGGACCCTGTTTGAGAGGCTGTCGGGCTCACAGAACCGGCAGGAGCCCGGGGGGAGCCCAGGAGGGTGGACAGGGGCCAGCCGCAGGCCCCTGGAGCCCACAGGCCCGGAATGGTCCCGCAGCTCCTGCTCCGTGACCCGATGGCTGGGCCCGGGTGCCGCCGCAGTCCTGCTGCTGTCCTCATCCTTGCGTCACTCTCGAAGTACGAGGTTCCACGAGAGGGCCTCTGAGGACCTGGCTCAGGTGCCACACGGACTTTGCCAAACTGCGTCCGTACTCTTGTTCCCGGTTCCTGTGTCTGTTTCTGTGTCGGGCGGGGGCTCCTCACGAGCCGGGACGGTGGCTCGCTCAGCTGTGTCTTCTCACTCGCCACCTTCGCTCGGTGGCCAGCACGCTGGGGGCAACAAAACGTGTCTGCGCAATGGTTGGGTGGGGCCCACTTCCCTCAGTGGGGGGGGGGGGCGGGGGGAGATGAAGCCATGGGGAGCTCCAGGGAGCAGGCCGAGAGGGAGCCCGAGCCCCCTGCCCTTGCGGTGCCCAGCGGTCCCCCAGCCACATGGCTGCACCCCAGGGGGGACTCCAGCAAAGCTGCGCTCCCGGCGTCCTGAGTCCCGGGCCCTCTGCTCTCTCGCCCTCCCCCCACCGCATTCACCTACAGTACCAGCTGCCTCTGTGCCCGATTCTAGCCTCGGACGTGCCTCGAAGACCTCGAGATGGTTTGGGGCCATCTATCGTGAATCTCAGTGTCCCTGTCGCTCCAGGTGACTGCACCCCTGCCTAAGCCCCAGACCCCTGGGCCATCTCAGTGTTGGCCTTCGTGGTCCCCACTGTTTGCGGGGTCAGGCCTGAAGACAGAAAGGGACATTTCCAGACAATGCCAACAGGAATATCAGTCTAACTTCAAAAGAGCCCAGCCGAGCAGAGTCGTGGGAGGCAGACCTAGCAATTCTATCTGGAAGCGTCTTTTCGCAGCCTGTGCACACCTGCTACCTGCTTGCACACGTACCACAGATGTGCACGCATGCATGTGTTCTTCCATTCGCCGATTCCTCTGGGCACGTACTCCACGCCATCGCTGGGCTAGGCTCTGGGAGGAAAAGATTTAGAGCAAAGACATTCTCCCTGCTCCTCGGCTCGCCCATAATCTGGGAAGAGAGAGGACCCCATGAGTGATCATCCCAAAACGACAGCACAAATGTGTCAGTAGAAATCCGCACTGGCCCAGGGGTGACAGCGGAGAGGGGTACGGTCCTAACGGGGACATCGAGTGCCCGACAAAGCCCCCGGGAGTTCACGATCCCACACGGGGCTTTCCGTGACCGGCCCCACTCTGGGGCATCGCCGAGCTTATTTCTCTGTGTAGTTAAACACTCCGGACTCTGACCATGTGTCAGGCCACGGCAGGACGTTTACAGTTCTGTTGTAGGGGGACCCTTTCCTGCAGCTAAAGGCACACCAGAAGAGCTCTGGCGAAGCTTGTGCTCCGGGAAGCTCTGTAGTTCAAGGCTGTGAAGTAGGGTTGATGTACTTTAGGGAGGAAGTTTAATAGGGTAACTTTGTGATACAGGCAGTCAACCTCCTCCCAGCAACGGGTACCATCCCAAGGGGTGAGCAATCTAAGTTTAGCTTCACGGGCAACCTTGCAGGCATGTCCCATGAGATTTAGGATGGATTCCTGCTTTCCGGCTGCACCACCGCGCCCTAGGCAGGGTACCCTACAGTGTTTTCCCTTTTGTTGTAGGCTGTCGACATTTAACATCTGACATGAACATGCATTTCCTAACCACACGTCAACGTTCAAAACTTTTCTGATGGATGATAAGGAAGGAAACTGTCCGCGGACTGAAGTTGGTCTTGCAGAACGCCCACGCAAATCACCCGGCGCCTGTTTTCAGTGTGCGCATGTAGCCCAGACGTGAACAGCACGCAACGCCGACAGTCCGCCCCCCCCCCCCCCCCCCCCCCGTGCCAAGAGGTCTGCGACACCAGCGGCGGCCCTGTTTTCGGGGCATTTGAGGACCCGCTTTGGGTGGGGTCACACCTCTGCCGGCGGATCTGGTTGTGGTTTGCTCTCACAGGGGCACCGTGACCGATTACGAGATGCGATCCGGCGTGAGGAGGCAGCGCCCCACACAGACAGCCTGCCCGCCCAGCCACTTTTTCCGGTTCCTGTTTTTGTCTGAGCCATGGCCAGGTTGGGATTAGAAATTAGTCATAAAAGCCCCCCCCCGCCCCCCTGGTTGATTCTTTGTCATCAGATGCAAACAAAAACATACTTGGCCTCGAAATCCCACGTGGCGGAGTAGACCGTACTAGCTCCTGTTTAAAGGACGCGTAATACAGCCGAGCAGGCAGGCGGCTCCCGCCTCTTCCGTTCGTGTTCATGGTCTGTATCCGAATGCATGCTTGCCCCTGGCCTTGGGTCGCCAGCGACCTGCGCCTGACACTCTTGCCCGGCCACCCTGCGGCCTCGCGCTTCCCAGGAGGCAGCCTCGCCCGGCCCCCCAGAAACAGCTGAGTCCAAGCCTGCCGGTCGGTCTCCCCGCCCCCTTTGCAGCTTGCAGGCCACCAGTCCAGCCGCCCAGAGGAAGTCCTGGACGTCCGCTGCCTACACGTGCGTCCTGACCATCAGCGCCCAGGTCCCGGTCAGTCCTGGTTCTGCTCTCGGCTCTCACGCTCAGTCTGCGCTCAGCACGCAAACTGCTCGGCGGCCCGTCCGTGGCGAGCTCCTCTCCTCCCTCCCTACTCTCACGTGGCAATCTTTTTCTTTTTTTATAACCCTAAAAAAAAAAAAAAAACCCTCTTAAAAACCAAAAGCAATGCATGCCCTTTGCGATTACACAAAAAATGCAGCGAACGACCCAGTAAAAGCTCCGCTGTCTCGCCCCACCGCACGCTGTTCTGTGTGCGCGCACTTGTGTTTACACGTATGGAGACACTGCGGTCAGGCGGAGATGTGTGCATGTCTGTATATTTTCATGCTAACATTGGATCATGTTGCATGTTGTTCTACAACTTGCATTTTCCTTTATGACAACATGGGAACGCCTCTCCTAACCGTGGTTTACTAGGAGACCTCCACCTGGTAAAGAACGCGGAGCTGTCCGGCGCTTTCAGAGGCTGCGTGTGCAGCGAGCCTTCCCCAGCACGGGGGTGCCGTGCGTCTGAGCTCCTGGCGGACAGGTCCCCACGGTTGTCCCACCAGCCAACCGAGCTCAACACGCAGACGCCCCACGTTGCCGTTTTTACCCTGAATGGCTGCATGTCTCTGAACCGTGTTGCACGTCTGGGTTGATGGTGTCGCCGTCCTCCTGCCTGTGTAGCGTGAACACTAACGTTTCCCCGAAGGCACGTCCATTTCACCATCTGCTAGAAGCCTGCAGAGACCCTGGACGTGGCGCAGACGCGTCCGGCTCTGCCCGTCCCAAACCGAACTTCCGCTCGGTGCCGCAATTCTCAACCCACTAAGTTCCACAAAAGTGGGCCGCTGGCTGCTTCGCATCCGTGCCACTGAGTTTGTCCAGTCTTGTGGCCTGACTATCTCTTACTTTTGCTCTATCTGTCCTTTCTCTGTCATGGCGGTCTCAGTGGGGCTTCGGGATCTTTCGCCCAGCCTGTGGCAGGTCTCCCGACCGTCCCATCCTCTCCTCACTGCCACCGTCCTGCCTGCGACCGGCCCGTTTGCCCGGCTGCCCTCGTTGCCCTTCCCTAAAGGGTGCTCCGTGGACTGCCGAGCAGCTTATGAACTTCACCACCTCCTGCCCAGGCCCAGAGTCAAGTTCCTGCTCTCGGCCTGTGATGCCGAGACCTCTTTTTACCCCTCGCCCAGCTCTCCAGTCTCACTTCCTATCAGCTCCCAGTTCCCTCTCTCGACTTATGCTTTTGTGGTACACGAGCGAATCCTTAGCTACAGACACACACACACACACACACACACACACTTCCAGGGCTCATTCCCCTGTGTGACATGCTCTCCTGCCCCTCCTCGCCTTGAAAACGCCCACTTATTCTCGGGAGTCCTACCTGGTCAGCATCAGCCCGGCGGAGTCTTTCCTCGCTCTCCCCAGACGAAATGCGTTCCTTCCTTCTTTACGTCTGCGAGCTTGGTGTGCGCATCACGGCACGTACATGCGTACGATATCATCGCACGCTGCTGTGCTCATCCGCAGTGCTGTTTGTTTGTGTGCTTACTTGTCGCTGCCAGTTCTCTGATGGTGAGGGCCAGGTTTCGGATCACGTCTCTGTATTCGTTACCACAGCTCTGACGCAGAGTACGGGCTCGGAACATTTTTATTGGGGTGAACTGAGGGAGGATCCTATCCCTCTGTCTCTCTCCGAGTGGACATCCAGCCAGGTGACTCCGCTCCCCAAACCAGCCGCCGTGCCCCCCATGGCCGCTCACTCCCACCGCCGTCAGCCACGGCAGTGCTCCTGCCGTCTCGGCCCTGGTCGGCAGCGCTTGTCACAGGCGCAGGGTTTGGGCAGCGCGCACTGCGGACAGCCTGGCGCCCGGCCTGCGGGAGCCCAGGACCACCGGGGGCACAGACAGACAGGCCGACCCTGAAGTGACTTCACCCCTGCTTTTGCAGCCCAGGGGCTTCTCCTAACCTCAGGTCCTCTCCCTCCGCCGTCTGCTCCGCCTGCTCCCCGTGGCTCTGATCCTGTTCACTTTGGGCCCTTGCGGAATGACGGAATGACGGAATGACGGAATGACGGAATGACGAGTCACCAGGGGCCCGGGGCCTGCAGAGTGTGCCTTCTGTTCCCGGCCCCACCCTCCTCTCTGGTGGGCTCCCGGCCCCGCCCACTCAGCAAACGTTAATTCAGACCCGGTGTTCCCCTGCCTTCTTCCAGGATCCTCCGAGGAAGAATGAGCACGCCACTGCTTCCTTTGTTGTCGTATTACTTGCGTCCTTCTGGGTGTGTCACAGTTCTGTGCATCACGGTGGGACGGCGCCAAGCTTCAGGAGGTTCTTGTCTTTTCTGGCTTCACCAAGTCAATGCTCACGGGCAGACGGCTCTTGGTGGTAGTTCTGTCCGGGAGCTTTACCGAATCAAAACCAGGATGCTGAAATTTGTATTTTTATGAAGAACGTGATTGTTAAAGGATCACATCTTATACGAAATAATTCTTTTATGTAATGAATACTATTGTTTTATAAAATAACTTCACACCAAGTGTCACTAACTCTTTAGAAAGGATGTTACTGCCCAGAGCCCCAGCGAAACTGCACATCAGTGAACCTTCATTAACGAGGAATGATTATTGCAGCGTGGGAATCTCACAGGAAAAATAGTATTGACGATAAAGTAAATGTATCACACTTGCCCACTTGAATTCATGTTGCTTGCTCTTTGGATTAAAAGATCAGAGACGTTTTAATCATGTCTGTGCACATTTTGTGTGCAATCCGCTGAATCCTGTAACAA
Source organism: Glossophaga mutica (assembly GCA_039655065.1). Lineage (NCBI taxonomy): Eukaryota > Metazoa > Chordata > Mammalia > Chiroptera > Phyllostomidae > Glossophaga > Glossophaga mutica. The sequence continues at coordinate 4,312,744 of CM077316.1, forward strand.
GGGGCAACAAACCCATTGTTTACGTAAATGTCCAGAAACGCACCGGTGAGGAAGCTTGGATGAGCCCCTCCGGAGGAATGAGGAGGGCACGCACTGCGCCATCTCTCACGCACACGCAGGGCCAGACGATCCTCTTGTCTGCGGTCGAGAGCCCTCTTCTCCTCCAAAAGCGACTTCACGTTGCTTTGAGGTCTTCGCGGGGCGCCTCGGTCTGGCGGACAGATCGCCTGCTGGAAAACGATGCTCGAAGTTCCAGTTGGAAACACGAAGAGCTCCGGCAGAGCCCCGTGACGGGGAAGAGCCTTCTGTGCTCAGTGTGGTTAGAATGAAATGTTATTCATCAGATAGACTACATCTCCTATCGTTAGAAATGGGATTTTCCTTCAGGATCTGGATGTCACTGGAGCCTCCTTCTATTTCTATGGCACCGAGAGGCAACCTGGCCCTTGGAGGGAAAAGACCGTGGACTTCGGAGACGGATCATCGTCAGCTTTGACTCTGGCTCTGCCGTGTTCGCGCACGGGGGCTCTGGGCACGCGGCCCGTGCTCCCTTAACCTCGGCTTCCTCAGCGGTGCAGCCTCACAGGCTTGTTGTGAGGGTCCAGTTAGACAGAAAACATGCAGAGTCCAGCACAGCACTTGGGACATGCGAGGCCGTCACTACGGGGCAATCCCTGACATCATCATCATCATCGTCGTCATCGTCATCATCACTGGACGGTGTTCCTTACACTGCCCCTTCTTTCTGCGGAATGGAGAAACCCAGGTTTATCATCAAGATGCGTGTGTCCGCCTTTCAGTGCCGTGTAATTTGGGACCCGGCCTAGCGCCCATCTGGATCAGGTTGTCGTTCCCAAGGTGACTTGAGATATCTTTTCATCGTAAATATAGTTAGAACACGGTTTCATCAACAGGGTATATGATATTAACTGAGGATTTAAACCAGCGATCCCAAATAAAGGTGGCAGATCATCTTCTCGCATGGTTAACCCTGCAGATTTTAAGCTGAAGATGAAGATTACTTTTTACATTTTCCACTGGCTTGCTTTGATGATTCACGGAAAGCCAGGTGATTCGCTCAGTTTCACACCCCTATCACTGTATTATGGAACTAGTAGTGTGGCCGAGGAAAACACCCCAGCGTTCAGGAAGCAAAAGGTCACCTAAGAAGGTTCAGAAAAGAGAAAGGCAAGTTGAGTGAGCGACTGCACTTTGGTATTTCTGCAAGGAGCATCAGAAGACGGAGGCTCGGCTTCCAGACCCGCAGGGAATGTGGCTCACAGGAAGCTCTTTCCTCACCAGAAGGGGAGAGCGCACGCACCTGCCTCTCCACTCCAGAGGACGCTGGCAGGAAGAGCAAGACAACGAGCGCAAACCTCATCCTCTGGTTGCTGCCGAATGTAGGGAGAGCGCGCCTCGTTAACCCTCCTTTTCGGTCCAAGGGACCCGCAGCACCCAGCGCTGCTAACAGGTGGACAGGTGCGCAGTCCCTGCTGTGTGACAGAGCTCAGACCTTGCGCAGAAGGGGCGCCAGCGCAGGGTGACGCCTCTCGCATGCACCCCGAGGAGAAAGGGGGAGCGTGGGAGGCCGTCTCGGCGGCCGCTACTCCTTTCTTCCAACATGTGCTTCGGGCAAGGAAATTTTCCAATTTCTCCTTCTCGCTAAAGGTTTTTCAAATACCATCACTTATTAGCAGTATAGCCCAGGACACTGGGTTTTCTTAAAACTGTGAACCTTTTTGATAGTGTTCCCAAAAAATCGCTGTGAGTTCTTATGAAAAAAAAAAAAAAAAAGGCAGTGACCGTTGCCTCTTAAGAGAGTTTCAGAGAAATAAATTCTCGGGAGTTCCTTTATTGTCTTTTTCTTCTCAAATGAAGCGCATCCTGTCTGAAGCAGAATTACTAATGAACTAAAAACAAGAGCTTCAGGGTAACTGAGTTGAAAAATATCTTACTTTTTTTTTTTTAAAGGTAGTTCTAAGCACATCAGGTGATAGGTTTTCGTGTAATAATAGAAAACCCCCTTCGAGGTGCTGTGGTAAGCCGCAGTCATTTCTTCAATAGCTGTCACACAGGCAGTTGTGGCTCGTGACAGTGGTCAGTGTGCGAGGGTTAGGAGTGCTCAGCTTTTCAGCGGCTCGGCGCTGGGAGCGGGAGAGGGCAGGCCGTGCTCGCCGCGCCGCAACTCAGGCCGTGGGATCGGACGGTTGCTCGAGGCAAGGAATGCACGTTCGGTCAGTTGAAAGAAATTGCAAGCGCACGTGTGACACTTGGGCGGAAGGGATAGGGAATCCAAGGGAATGAGGTTTGGTCCCTGGGGTGCTGCTTCCCTGAAAACGAGGCGGCCCAGGCGCCGGCGTTACCGCGGAGGTCCCGCGCTGTTTTCCGGAGAACAGAGCAGGCCCTGCTCCGTCACCGTCTTCGTGGCCCCCACGTGTCACTGACTCGTCAGGGTCCGCAAAGTTCTGCAGAAGGAAGAGGGACAGGCCAGCATGGTGCCGCCGCTTGCGGCCCACCCTGGAGTCGCTGGGTCAAAAGGCAGTTCCGTTTTCAGTTTTCCGGGGAAACTCCGAGCTGTTTTCCCTGGTGGCTGCACCGATGGATCTGCACCCCCGCTCCCCGGGGGGGGGAGGCGGGCTCGAGGGCCCCCTCTTCTCCACCCTCGCTCGCCAGCACTCGTTTGCCAGTAGCCATTCTGACGGGTGGGAAGTGAATAGGTTTGATGTTCTAGGAAACCACAGTGGCAAACGAGGACACAAACCGCTGCAAGTGAAACAGTCGAGTCTTCTTGAACAGCGTTTGGGAGACGGAGAGGAGGAGCAGGGGCTGGCGGGTCCTCCAGGGAGCGCTCGTAGTTGGGAGACGGTTCCTCCAGCGTGGAGGGCTCGCGGTCCCTGAGCTGGGGGTGCCTGCGGGCCCGGGGTGGGGGGGGGGAAGCAGAGGTGTGCATGACCGTCCAGGGCTGTGTGGTCACAGGCACCAGCGCTCCGGCTCCAACTCTGCGTCCCCTCCCCTGCGTGATCACCCAGCCTGCGTTTCTCACCACGCGGCGTGGTCTCTGCCGGGGGACCCCAGGCACGCACTGTCCCGCGAGGGACAGAGTTAGCACCTTCCCCAGCAGACACGCTGCTTTCCCAGGGTTCTCCTGCCCGGTTCACAGCACCGCCAGCCAGCCACTCAGACACCCAGGAAGGAGTCCTGGCGGTCCCTTTGGTCCTTCCTCTCTTCCCATCCACGTGCAGCCTGTCCCCGCTTGCTGCTGACTCTACTTTCACAATTCCTTAACACTCGCACTGCATCCTTCTCTTCGCCCTCACTGTCTCTGCTTCGGTGAAGGCCGCACTTGCTGCTGAATAGTAACATCCCTAACTGGGGTCCCTCCCTCCCCCATGCTCCACGGGGCAGCCAGGTGACGGTCCCAAAGCGCCCCTCTAACTGTGCTCCTCCCGCCATCTGGGGCCCTCCAGGGGTCCTCCTGTGTTGCTCTCAACACAAAGCACTTGGTGAACGTTTGCTGAATGAATTACCTTCTTGCGTTTTCAGAGTAACTCTAGGTTGGCCAGTATTCCCTTTTCCAGGAAGGGGCAGGAAGGTGAAGGGAGCAGTTCCCAAGGCCAGGTTCCCCCAGCTGCCGAGTCCGCCGTCCCTGCCTCACCGCCTGCCCTTCCTTCCTGCCCAACCGGCCACAGCTGGGAGGACTGCTGGGCGCCGAGTGCGTTCTGCTGGCTGCTCTCAAGTCAACCGTCTGGCGCTTCAGGAAAGTGTGACTGACCCGAAACTTCAATCGGGCAGACTTTGAGAGCGTTCGCAGACTTGGAGGCCAAAGGGCTGCATTACAGAGCAAGCTGAACGAGCTGACGGAGTTTAAGAGCAATTTCCAAGGTGTGACCTGGGACCTCCCCATGATAGACACTGTCCTCTGTCTGTCTTCTGTGGCACCGTGGCCACCACACACAGCCTTTGTCCAGAACGGTCCCCGGCACGAAGTGGGGGTGCAGTGCTTGTTAAATGGCTCAGTGAAGGGAGAAAGCACAACCCTCAGCCCGCTGGGATCCAGAGTCACGGACTTGTGGCTGGCGTCCGTCCTCTTCCTGCTCGGGGCAGATGGAGAACTTGCCTGTCTGACCTGCGTTCTCCCCTCTCGGTCACCTTTCCCCTACGTGTCTCCACGGATTTATGCCTGGCAGGTGACCATTTTAACCAGGATTCACCAAGGACCGCATGTGTCATATCGAAACAAGAGTGAAATATCCTGACTTTCTGGGTGAGGCATGCCATAGGTAATTCTTGAACAGTCAGGAAAACGACATCACTGTAATTACCCATATTTCATACGATATTACTAGGCCCTCATTTTAAAATGATACCCCCCCACTTCTTATATTGTCCTCCATATTTTAATACATAAAGCTCCAATGTGAAGAACTTAAAGATGCAGGAATTAAGCACATTAAATTTTCTCTGTCCTCTTTTTCCTGGAAAAGAAAACGGATCTTCATTTGGACGACTGGTTATGACCCCTGACGGGATGTCAGGTGATGCCGTAGGTAGGACCAGCGAATAGGAGGAGCCGAGCCAGTTCCCGTGGCGGTGCCACCGTGTTCCCACGATACCTCGACCAAGCATCACTAGTTTCGAGCTCCGTGTTTATAAATACGGGTCTTGAATCTATCCGCTTCTAAGAGAGTCTGGGCGGGAAATTTGCTGTGCCATCAATACCAAGGCTTTCTGATGGCAATGAATCCCATCCCGAGGCCTGGGTGAAATTATTTTAGGACTGAGAGTTCAAATGCTTAATGAACATTTGTTTTCAACCATGGCCTAGTGCGGGCAATTTGGAAAATCCAGAGGTGGAGGCGATGATTACACCCACATTCGATTTTAAAGGCTCTAGATTTTTCTGAAGTCTTTTTCGACAGGACTCGGGCTTCTGGGCCTGTGATCACAGCGGCCTGCACGTGGGCCTCGGCCAGGGAGGCGCAATGTCCCCTCTTTCCCCGGCTCTCGCATCTCAGGGGGGCGGCTGGGTCAGCCTGGCAGAGGTGCCCATCTGCGCAACAGCCGCTCCAAGAGGACGAGGCGCTGCTCCGCTCCTTGCTCTCACCCGAGCACTGGGCGTCTCCCCATACCCCGCCCCCACCCAATCCCCGCCCCCGCCAGGCCGTGGCGTCCCCGTCCAAGAGCAGCGGGCAAGAGGCTCCTGGCTGTCGCGCGCACCTGCCCTGCCCGGCAGCAGACTCCTGCGCAGTGGCACAGTCTTCCGTGACCTGTGCACCGCACGCGTGACCGCCTGGGCCAGATCGCGGCAAAGCGGGCGCGGAGCCACGGGCCGTGCCGCCCTCCCCCGCCTTCCTCCGCCGCCGTCCACCCCTGGAAGGCCCCCCGACTTCTTAACTGCCACCGTTCAAGGAAGTCCAACGGTGTTTTGATTCCAGTCAAGAAAAAAAAAATCAAGGTACCCATATAATCACTTATGAAAAATAAAGTCTCTCAATCTCTGTGTTAGAGAGTAAAAGAGGAAAGAGGTAGGAAATCCCCTCAACAGTTGTTTTTTTTTTTTTTAATCATGCCTATGCTACCTCTGTGGTAACAAATAAAAGTAGTGCAGCAGAGGAGCTCGGGGGGCTCCTTGGAAATCAGATTATTACCGTCCATCGCTCCGTGTTCAAGGGCACAGATGTAACCCCGTCCGTCCACACTCGCTCTACCGCGCACTTCGCGGACTTTTGCACACCGTGCACACCTGCTCCTGTGGCTTCGTGGTTGTTGTGGCTCTCGGGCCCCACCCTTCTGATCAGATAAAGCTCAGATATGATGACGAAGGGAGGAAAAACCTCCCTTTCTACTTCCAAGCCAGTGTTTGTAAAGACATCAGATACCAAAAATGGCAATCTATCTATCGAACCTTTGAATAGGTTGCAACAACACTTTACACGCACGAGGCCACTGCTTCTCACTTTGCCTTTCGTCGGCTAGAATCTTTGAACCCCTGAGCGAATGGGAGACGTAACTGGTTTTGATCGTCCTCACGTTTTTTAAAGCGACCCGAGTGCCAGGGAAATTGTGCTCTCGGTAGTGCTGCTCGTACCAGTAGGACCTCAGTCGTGCAGCCCACAGTGAGGTCTGCACGAGTGTTTCTGAGGTCCTCCGGACGCCCCTCCGCCCCCTCCTCTTTCTTCGGTGGGATCTTTAGAAGTCTCCAGGGTCCCCTCTTTTCTGTCCTCACCACCAAGGCCACGTGGGAAGCCTCGGCGGACTTTACCCGCCTCCGGCTGTCTGCTCTGGGCACTGCTGCCAGACTTACCTTTTCAAAGCAGCCCTGATCGTTTTTGCTCTTCTGCCTAGAAACCCGCCGCGGGCCACTCCTCACCAGAATGGGTTCCTGGTGTGACCACGTGTTCATCGCTACCGCCTTCGGGCGCCTGGGTGGGGAGAAGTAGTCGGGACCCCAGCTCACCGCCTCTGGCTCAGACAGCTCCTTCTGGGGGCTTCAGGGCACTATTCCGAGATTACCGTTTTTACTGGGGACTCCACTTCAGAGGTTTGGAAGCACTGCTTTTGGGTTCTTAACGGGGACCTGAGAGCCCCTAGGGAGAGCCAGGTGTGGGCTTCAGGATATTGCGATCCTCCATTAGTTTCTGGGGGTGGGTCCTCAGAACTGATCCGCTCTCAGCGGGACTGTGCCCTCTGAAAAGGTCACAAGCCGCCGCTCCGTGACAGTCCGTCCTACACTGTCTTTCCAGCCTCAGCAGTAGTGGTTCCTTCCCATCGCGCCTGACACATTGCGGCCGTCACCGACGGCTCGGCACTCTTCCCACCTGCCGCTGTGGTTCTTCGGCCCCCACCGGTCGGCAGCTCCGTCTCCAGGGCTTCCTACTCCCTCCTGTGTCCATGATGGTGCGTTGTTTGCAGCTCTCTGGCACGCGCTTTCAAGGTGTGGTGCTGTCACACGCTGCCTTCAATGGCAAGCCCTCCCAGCTTGCCTGGTGACCTCCTCTGCATCCATCAAGGCCCAACTCAAACCCCACTCCTCTGTGAACCTCCCCTCATTCCCCGAAGAATTCATCACCACCACCATCCCCACCACTGCCACCACCATGACCACCACTATTACCTACCACCACCACTGCCACCACCATGACCACCACTATTACCACCCCCCACCATTACTACCACCACCACTGCCACCACCATGACCACCACCACTACCATGACCACCATGACGACCACCACCACCGCCACCATTGCCGCCACCACCACCATCACCATGACCACCACCACTACCACCTCCGTTCCTAGCCCCTACTTGTTTACAGCCCTAATATCTTTGCTTGCCAGCGTTGTCTCTCTCTCTGGAAACTGGACCTGTACAACTGCTTCTCTGGGAAACCTGTTCCAAATGGGAGGCTTTCGCAGGAACCGTACCACTGTTCTCGTTCTCACCCCCCCTCAGGCTTCCTACCCCAACTTAGGGAGAAGCCCCGGACCAGACAGAGCCTCGCACTTCAGCGTGACTGCTGTCGGGGTTAAGGAAGGCGGAACTCCCAACCAGGGTCAGCCAGCCAGGCCTGTTCTCTCCTTCGTCCTTTTCTCAAAAAGCCTGGAGCAAATTGGCCAGTGACAGCGTTTCGTAATTCATGTACACAACACCGTGGCCTCCCAGAGTGGGTAAATGGGTGGACAAATGGACACCAGATTAAATTCCAGACCTAACAACAGGCCGTGGAGGAGACTATGGTGAACCCCCACCCCGCCTACGGGGACTCTTCCTTGGCTACAGCCATTTCTTGACCCGTTAGAACATGGGCCCCGGGTTACTGGATCTTCTACTTTTTCAAGCCAAGCGGAACACCCAGTTACTATCACGATTCTAGGTATATATCCAGAAGAATTGGAAGCAGGGACTAGAATGGATATTCGTACCCACATGTTCATAGCAACATTTTCCACAGTGACCAGAAAGTGGGAACAACCTAAATGTCCTTTGGTGGATACATGGCTACACAAAATGTGGTGTATCTCTCTCTCTCACACACACACACACACACACACACACACACACACTGGAATGTTGTTCAGCCTTACAAAGGAATGAAATGTGGACACACGGTACAACGTGGATGAACCCCGAAGACAGTACACGGGGTAAAATAAACCAGACTCAAAAGCATGAACATGAAATTTTTTTAAAAAAAAGGTTCAAACTCTGTGAATTTGACTATTCTGAATTCACAGGGACAGAGAGTAGAATAGCAGTTTTCGGGGACTTGGGGGGGGGTAATGAGGCATTATCGTTTAAAGGGTATTGGGCTTCCATTTGGGGTTATAAGCTACAGAGATGATGTCAACGAATGTGATGCCTCTGAATTACACACTGCAAATGGTAACTTTTACATATGTGTTACCAGTGAGAAAGTGAATCATGTATAACCTTGATCTTAATCTCTGATCCGCGTAAGGTTTTTGGTTAGGCTACTTCACACCTGTACCCGGGTTCCTCTGGGGTCGATGGTGCTGCTCCCTGTGCACAGGTGCTGTGTGCGTGCCGGCACACGTGCATGTGAAGGCGCTGGCCTCACAGACTGAAATAGGTGGGGGACTTAACACTGGAAGTCGTCTCCGTAACCCGGCAAGCACCTTGTTGTGAGGGGGTCCTGCTGCTCGAAGGATGCTTTGTTCTACCCTGGGTATGTTTAAACAGGTCACGTGGCCACTCCCACAGCCTGGGCATTGTCAGGATTTGTTCGTCAGAAGAAATGAAGGCTTCTAACTTTCAGAAGGACACGGGTGGGGGGTGGGAAAAGCGTGCTGCCCACCATCGTTTTCCACGCCCACAGCCATCCCTCCGTGGAGGCCTGCGCAACCTCCCACCCGAATGACGTGGGGGTTCCCTTTGGTCCTTGTAATTCCTTCTCTCTGTCCACGTTGCCTGCGCCATTCTGCCATGCTAATTTTCTAAAACACCACCCTCTCTCAGGAGATGTCTGTACTTCCTGTCTCACAAAGCCTCTGGCAAGCATGAGTGCCCCTAACTTCCTGCCCTTCCCCCTCTTCTGCAAACACGTGTGTGCCTGCTGCGCCCCGGCCCCTCTCCCTGGTCCCCGCAGACAGGGTCCACGCCCTGACCCAGGCCAGCCACCCGCGCTCAGGATCACCCCGCCCGCCCCCTCCAGCCCCGAGCCCTCGGCTGTCTCTTTGCTTTCCCGGGCCTCTGCCTTTTTCCTCTCCTTTAGCCCCTTCCCTTAAGCCTGTAAACAGGCTCAAGGCTTTTAAAAAAACTAAAAAGTGCATTTCTCAAGCTGCAACCCTGAATTTCTCCTTCCACTCATTTCCAAGCTCCTTTGAAAGACTGTTCTGTTCGCTTTCCCCGCAGCCCTGAGCTTGCCTGCCCCACCTCTGCGCTGGAACGGCTCTAGGCCTCCCGTCCTCGACCACGTGGCAGCTTGCATTGCCATCTCTCCAATTCTGCTGCAGCTTCAGCACCGGGGACCAACGTCTTTCTTTGCCTGGTTTCCAGGGGACAGTTCTCTGAATTCTATAATCATTGATTTGTTTCCTCCTCTGCTCCCAACTCAGCTACTGGTGCATCCTTTGCGGTCCCTTCTCAGCCTAACCCAGATGAGGTCGGTGGCCTCACCGAAGGCTGGTGACCCCTGTATCTCTTCCTCTTCCTCAGCTGCCGCCTGCTTGCCAGGCTTGGCTGCACACCGGGCAGGTGCCCAGCGCTTTTTACTGTGTAATAGCCTTTCCCCAGGACAGTCCCGCTCACCCTGTCTTCCTTGTCTTGGCAAATAGTGCTACCATCTATCTATTGCCTGTGTTAGAAACAGAAAAGAGGCTGTATTCTTCCCTCTTCCGTGTACTCAATCCCGCTACAGGGCGTGAAATTCTGTGCGCTTCACTACGGCCTCTCCCTGAGCCCGTTTCTCTTATTCACCTACCCTGCCTGGTTCTTTAACTATTCACATACTCGAGTAAGAGGGCACCCTATTAAGAGCCCTATAAAATATATATATTTTTTTGCTATAAAACTGTCAGTGGCGAATTCCAAACCTTCTGTAAGAACATTTGGAAATTTAGGCCAGGAACTTAATTTTATTCACACCCACTATGATGGCTATTATCAAAACGAGATAGAATAAGGGGTGTTGGCACGGATGAAGGGACCTTGGAACCCCTGGGCAACGGTGCCACCGCTGTGGGGAACGTCGCGGCCGCTCCTTGGAAGTGAACCCTAGACGCACCCCGGGCCCCGCACCTCCCCTTCCAGGTGTACGTCCGGAAGAGCGGAAAGCAGGAACGGAGCGGGTATCAGCACGCCCACATTCACGGCGACGTGATCCATAAGCGCCAATATGTGTGACCGGATGTTATTCCGCCTTAAAAAGGAGGGACGCTTTGACAGGTGCGGCAACGGGGGTGAGCCTGGAGTGGCGTGCTGAGCGAAGCGAGCCCGGCTCAGAAGGACAGATGCCGCCGCACGACTGCACGTCCGGCCTCGTACCTCCGTGTGAGGTGCTGCCGTGGTCCAGTTCAGAGACAGGAGGCGGAGCGTGACTACCAGGGGCAGAGGGGGGATGAGGGGCGGCTAGGACACGATGGGCAGCGTGTTAGCTGAGAACGAAGAAGACGTTCACAGGGACCGGCGGTGTCGACGGAGAACAGCGGGGAGGCACTGGATGCCACGGAACTGCGCACTCAGACGTGGTTTGACTGGGGGATCTTGTTCTCCATGTTTCACCCCCGTCTCATCCATCTCGGTCCGGTCCCTCAAAGGACCGTAGATGGGGCGGCTTAAACGGCAAACCCTGACCTCTCACGGTTCTGGAGGCTGGGATGTCCAGGGTCGAGGTGCCAGCAGAGCGCGTATCTGGTGAGGTCCTGCTTTCTGGCTTATAAATAGCCGCCTTCTTGCTGTGTCCTTACGTGGCTGAGAGAAAGGCCATCTCTCTCCTGTCCCTTCCTAGGAGGACACTAACCCCATTCTTGAGGGCTCCGCCTTTGTCACCTAATCCCCTCCCAAAGGTCCCCCCCCGCCGCCGTCCCATCAAGCTGGGGATTTAGGCTGGAACCCAGACACTCACTCCGAACAAGCACGGTGTGCCAATCAGAGTGCGCTGATCAGACGTCTCAAACTGCCATTCCTGAGACGTCTTCGTGCAGAGTTCCAGCAGCATTGGCTTTGGGCTCCAGGACACCAGGGGGCATGAGCAAGTGGCCTCTTGCTGGAGGGGGCTGGTTCTTACAGACAAGCCGAGGTGTCCGAGGGCATGGGGGGGGGGGGGAAGCCCTGGGTGAAAAGCAGCAGAGACGTCTGCGGCGGCGAGGGTGGTGTGCCGCAGGCTCCGTGCTGACCACGGAGCCGCCCTTCTCCTGCCTCTGCGTGCAACCCTCCATCTAAGCAGAGAATCAGTGTATCAGCACTGGGGCCCAGAGCAAATGGGGCTGCAGGCCGCCCACCGCTTCTCCGTGTGGGCATCGCAGCGCCTGGGTCGGCCACACGGAGGGCCGCTGGAGGTCACGGGAGTGAAAGCAAAGGTCCGACCGTCCGTGGGGACCTCTGGCAGGCGACCGCCAGGCTTCCTCGACATTTTCTCAGTCCTAGAGAAGCTGGCGAGAGGTGGCGGTCCCGGGCTTTCCCTCTCTCTCTCTCTCAAAGGGACCTGCGTTGGGGGGAGGGGAGAGTAAGCCCTCTCTTCAAATTTCCCTCCTCCCCGTCAAATCAAAATAGCTCCAGACAAAGGACTAACACAGGAATGCCTGCTGGAGCCTCGCGGACTCGGGCGACAGAAACAGCACGTCACACGCGTCTCCGCAGTCGCGCGCTCCGGCGTCGGAGAGCAGCTCAGGGGCTGCTGCGGTGGCAGGTGGGTGTGGGTGACAAATCCCACCAGCTGACAGAGCCGCTGCACTCGGAGCCATGAACTTGCCTGGCTGTGTGGCAGTTCAAAAGGAGCCGAATGCTGGGGTGGTTTCCGTTTTTGTTTGGTTGGTGATCTGGAGTGGACGACGAGCCTGCCAGGGAGGCGGAGCTAGCCCTCCACGGCCCTGCAGAACCGGGAGCAGGCCGGGCCCTCTGCTCCGTGCGGACGCGAGTCATTTGAAACTCACATCTGTTGAGTAACTTCCTCAAGGTCTCACGCTAATAAATAACGGGACACAGGCCTTTGTAATTCTAAAGTCCACGCTTCCCCCTCCTATTCTTCGGTGCCTTTCCATTCCGTTTGTGGAAAGGGCTAGGTTCCCATCATCTGTCACACCGGCCGCCGGGCCCCTTGGGCTGGCACAGTCCCCGTCTCCGCCGCCCTCTCCCGGGAACCCGGGCGGTGCACGGGCCTCACCAGCCGACTCCGAGCCTGGGGTGCCTGCACTGCCCCCCAGGTAATAGTCATGCGTCTGTCACAATGCTACTGTGCCCAACGACCACGGACGGGCGACTGGAACTCTGCCGCGAACACGGGCGGCCTTACTTGGTTCAGTCTCACCGGCATCTGACGGTGCGCACCTGCGCGGGTCAGCTCCCCCGGGTCGGATCCCGGGCCCGGCTATCCACACTGGTGTGGCCTTGGCAAGCTGTTTACCTCTCCTGACCCCGGAGGTCCTCATCTGTCAGACGGAAATAATAGTTTCTAAGAGAGGTGTCGCAAAAATTCAGCAGCATGATATAGAAAAAATAGTGCGTGTAATAAATACTGGCTTCCCATGATGACTATGAGGAATGTAAATGCTGCCGATGGCTTCCTCCGTCTGTACCACCTGCTGCGCTCACCCAGCCCGGCTGGGAGGCCTTGGCCCTCGGCGTCCCCGTGTTTACTCCAGTCCCCCGTGCGGGACTGAAGCCCTGCTTCGAACCCCAGGGCAACTAGCTGGATCCCTAACACTCGGTGCCCATTCCTGGGGCCTGGGTCTTGCCTCCCGTCAGCGGCTGGCGGGGGTGCGCACGTCACTCTCCCCGCACGCAGCCGGGATGCTCTGCCCTGGACGTTTTAGCGCCCCCTTTGCTGCGGGGGCCCACGCACGTGAGCCCCCTGGGGCTCTGCCTGGGCTCCAGACCCCGGGTCAGCGTGCTCTGTGGTACCTGCGGGCTCCTGTCCTGCACAGCGCCCCCCCCCCAGCTCTTCCCTGTCTTTGAAGTCAGTACCTTAAGGTGGAACTCACCTGAAATACAGCATGTTGCATTGCAATATAGGTTAGAGGACCAAAGGTGAAAACAAAGAGTCCTGCCCTAGCAGGATTTACGATCTTTATAAAATAGGAGAAAATAGAAGATACAGCTTACCCACCCCCTGGAGCCCGCTGGCCTTGCCCACCCTGCAAGCCCAGGCCGTCAGCAGCCCCTTGGAAGCCCCTGGTGCAAATTCCGTGATAGAACTTACCTTGCGCCGTGCAGGGCTTCTGCTGCCTGGAGCCCACCGAGTGAGTCCTTGTCCCAGAATATTGGCCCTCCACGTTGCGTAGCCAGGTAACCAGCATACGCCCAGAGTCACTGGGTGACTCTGACACGGGGGCTCAGATGAGGCACCTCACCCCAGGGCAGGGCAGTTGATGACCTTCCTGATGACACCCAGAAGTACGGGAGAATCAACTTCCGGTGCGGTGGGCCGGAACCGGTGGAAACCGGAGAGCAGACGGAGCGGCACGGGGCCGTGCTGGCTCCTCCCTGCCTCCCCTCCATCCCCCGGCCCGTCTCTCAGGGTGGCTGAGCAGGGGAACCCTGCCAACGGTGGTGGCCTCCGTGTCTCCGTGGCTTATCGTGCGCAGTGGCCAATGTGGTGACCCAGTCACTTCTCACGGCCCGTTCCCTCACTCCACCCCCCTCCCCCTGCCCCTGCAACGCACCTCCCCCGCAGGCCTCAACCACCGAATCCATCAGGGGGCTCCGGCTACAGTGAGAACTGTTAGGCATGTTCTGGTGAGCTTTCTAATAGAAATATTGGAAGTACTTTGGGACTCTAGAAGAGGGAAAGATGAATTTAGCCAGACTTTGGACTAACACCAAACACAGCTCCTGTTACTGACTGCTGCCTAAGGGTCGCCCCTGTCCTGGGAGATTCACTTGTACTGTGGTCTTCCTCATTTACATGTGGCTGAGCCCCAGCCGGACCCAGTGAAACACCCTGCTCCCCGAGTAGTGGGGACTCAAATCCCACTCTAAGCCAGTGCTCTGAATCGCTGCACATTGACGAATTTTATTTAAAATGCAGAGAGAGAGAAGAAGACCAAGAAGAATGGAACTCAGAATTGGAGACTCTCGAGCTGAGGAATGAGAGGAGGGACCTGAGGCTTGAGAGGTGAGAGCACTGGCGAGGATGAAGGAGGGTTCTCACGCAGCCTGGTTACTGCTGGTCCTTCCCTTCCGCGCAGACCTCTCTCCCCACAACTCTCCCCCTCCCCCAGCACCCACACCATCCTAAAGCCCCTAACTTTGTTTGCCTTCAAGGTTACTGTCTAACCCAGCATTTCCCTCCCACTGACTCTGTATTGAAAAAAAAAATCACTGGGTTGATAACCCTTTCATTCCACAATCGGAGATAAGAAGCTTAAAATACAAATATCCGAATCAGTTTCACGATGATATCAACTCCTTCCTGTTTTGATGGGAGTCCAGTATGAGGGCAGAAAGTCACTGGGCCCTCGCGGGAGCTGCCCGGAGGCCGGAACGGGACCCGAGCGGCATGGGCAAGAACCCGCAGACCCGCCCTGTCTACTCCCACCCGAGGACAGGCGGAGGAGAGCCGGCCCAGCCGTCCTGGGGGGCACCCTCGGGCGGGTTAGAGTGGACAGATGAGAAGCCCCAAGCAGAGATCTAATCCACAATAGACTATTCATTTAAAAACAGACCGTTCTATACTGAATGTCAACCGTATGAAACAAGGGAATTGTATCAGATGCTGGGTATTATGGAACTGAATGAATACAGTTGTTCAAATTTTTTTAGAAAAATTATTTTATTGTTGTTCAATGACAGTTGTCCGTGTTTACCCGCCATCACTCCTCCCCCACCCCAGCCAAACCCACCTCCCTCCCTTGCTTCCATGTTGTCCCCCACCTTGGTTTTGTCCATGTGCCTTTATAGTTGTTCCTGAAAACCCTTCCCCATTATTCTCTCCCACCTCCCCTCTGGGAGGTTCTTAATTTTGATGTCCCTGGTTATATTTTGCCTGCTTTTTTCTTTTGTTGATTAGGTTCCCGTTAAAGGTGAGATCATATGGTATTTGTTGCTCACTCCCTGGCTTATTTCACTTAGCATAATGCTCTCCAGTTCCATCCATGCTGTCACAAAGGGTAGGAGCTCCTTCTTTCTCTCTGCTGTGTAAATGTACCATAGTTTTTTGATCCACTCATTTACTGATGGGCACTTAGGTTGCTTCTAGCACTTGGCTGTTGTAAATTATGCTACTATGAACATTGGGGTGCATAGGTTCTTTTGGATTGGTGTTTCAGGCTTCTTAGGGTATAATCCCAGCAGTGGAATTGCTGGGTCAAAAGGAAGTTCCATTTTTAGGTTTCTGAGGAAATTCCATACTGTTTTCCACCGAGGCTGCATCAGTCTGCATTCCCACCCACAGCGCACGAGGGTTCCCTTTTCTCCACAGCCTTTCCAACACTTGTTTATGATGGCCATTCTCACCCGTGTGAAGTGGTATCTCATTGTGGTTTTAATTTGCATCTCTCTGATGGCCAGTGATGCTGAGCATCCTTTCATATGCCTCTGGGCCCTCTGTATGTCCTCCTTGGAGAGGTGTCTGTTCAAGTCTTTTGCCCATTTTGTAATTGGGTTGTTTGTCTTCCTGGAGTAGAGTCATGTGAGTTCTCTATATATTTTGGAAATCAAACCGTTGTCCGAGGTATCATTGGCAAATATGTTTTCCCATATGGTTGGTTCTCTTTTCATTTTAACGATGTTTTCTTTAGCTATGCAGAAGCTTTTTAATTTTATGAGGTCCCACGATTATTCAAATTTTGTTGCAACAAATGTTACTTCAAGAAAATCTTTTACAGAAGAAAATCTAAGCCTAATCTTAGATTTTTTCCTGAGTTAAAATTATACTTATTACGCAGTATCAGCGAAATACGATAGGATCTAAGAGTTCCTGGTATGAGGTGCAGCCCATGGGTGTGTGAGACACTTGTGGGGAAGATCAACAGGAACTGGCAGTGTTTGAAGTGAAAAATTGCCATCCTTTGAAGTTCCTAAGCATGGTTTTTTAAATCAATTTCTCCATCTGCACTAAAAATGTTGATTTTCCTTGCTTTGTTCAGTGTCCTCCTATGTCTTGGGCGTTCCTAGTTACGTTCCCATTTTGAACAAGGCCATCGATTTATTGGTGTTGTTGCCCAAGCCTACACATGTTGTAGCTATTTAATATCCCAGTAATCCCTGTCCTGATTAATCCTTTTATTTCCATCCTGTTTCTCAAACACTGGCTACGCGTTTGGTCAACTTCAGTTAACTGTCAGAGAAAAAGCACATGCTTGCATTCGATGAGCGTCTTCCAGGAAACAAGGGGAGCCCATTTCATGACTGTTAAAGGCTCCCTATAATCCCATAAGTTAATTAAAATGAAGTAGAGTCACAGGGAGTAGCAGTAAGAGATTACTATTTAATTTAAAACACGTAGTTTTAAATTGCATTTTTGTGTTTCCACAATCTATTAGAATTATGTTTGTTCCAAAGTTTAGTTATGTGAGATGTTAGTTTTTCTATTGCCGCTAGTAAAAAAATTTAATCACAAATTTAGTGGCTTACGACGAACACATTGAAGAAAAACTTTTACAAGTCATTGGGCTCTGCTACTCACTTGCTCTGTAATCCAGAGCAAGGTTCTTTTTTTTTTTTTTCCCTTTAAATCCTCACCCAAGGACATGTTTATTGATTTTAGAGAGAGGGGAAGGGAAAGAGGAAGGGAGAGAGAGCGAGAGAGAGCAAGAAAAACATCGATGTGAGAGAGGCATCGACTGGTTGCCTCCTGCACGCTCCCCAAGCAGGGATCGCCTGGCGATGGAACCTGGGTATGTAGCCTGACCGGAAGTGGCACTCACAAGCTGTTGGTGTACAGGAAGACGTTCCAACCAGCGGAGCCACCAGGCCAGGGCCAGAGCAAGACTCTTGGCTGTGCTCTGCTTCAGTTTCCTTAGCTGACCACGGAAGGTCGTTGGAAGGATCGTCGTATGTTAACAACATAAAATACACTGCCTGGCACATATCAAGGGTTCCACAAGTATTAACTATAATTCGATGTGTCCACGTGTGTGTGCGCGCGCGCATAAATATGCATGCACTGAGACAGAGGGAATATTCCGAAGATTCACAGAGTGTATGGAGTACGGAGACTTTGAAAATGCAATGAAACAAGGAAAATATGATTAGTATCTTAAATAGAAGGTATTTCTATTTTTTTCCAAATGAAAAAGTAGACTTCTATTTATTACTTTGACTGTGGTTTAAAAAGTGAAGGAATTGTACTTTCCAATCTGTCCTTTTATTGTTTCATGATTTGGAGAGTCTTATTTTATTTATAATAATTTGTTTCCTAGATGGAAATACAGGTAATCTATCCACCTTTATAATTCTGTATATACGTGGATGTTCTGGTTTAATTCAGCAGGAGAAATAAGAACGGCTGCCAGGCATGACATAGCTGTGCACTAGGCAGCTACCGGCACTTGGCCCTGGCTGTCTCAAGTATCCTCACGAGTCTATGAAGCAGAAATCATTATTTCTATTTTTTAAAATGAGACCATGAAGGTAGAGAGAATTAAAGACACTGCCCAGGTCATGGGACCGAGAAGTGCATGGCCAGCATTCCGCCCCAAGCCCTGCCTTTCCCGCCAAGCTTCCCCTCACCACCCTCCCCTCCCCCCTTCCCTGCCCAGTGGAGTAGGACCCTGGGCTGCTTTGTGTGCGAAGAGCTTGGAATTGCCGTGAGATCGACACTTGATCCCCTCCTATCAATGGTTATCCAATATGGCTAATGATGAGGTCTTCCGGGGACCCAGATGTCCAACAGTGGACCAATGGGTAAGCAAAACGTGGTGCATCCACACAATGGGATGTTTGGCCGTCAGAGGGAATGCAGTGCTAATGTGCCACAGCTGAGATGGACCTTGATCGCATCATGCTGAGGAAAAGCAGCCAGGGCCAAACGACCCTGCATCGTACGATTCTGTTCCTCTGAAAATCCAGAAGGGGGAATGCTGGGGAATCGGAAATGGTTTCTTAGAGCTGCAGCTGGGGATGGAAGCTGAAGAATACGGATTTCCTTCGAGGCGATAAAAATGCTCTAAGACTGACACTGGAAATGGTTGGCTGTGTCTGTGAATATACTAAAAATCATCGGAGTGTATTCTTAAAATGAGTGAGTTGCATGGCATGCAATTTATATCTCAGCAAATGCTGTTTGCTTTTTTAAAAAAAAAAAAAAATCCTCTGAGGAACTTTTTAAACGATTCCAATTCCTAGCTTCTGCCTCACCCTGCCTCCATCACAACACCCGTCTTGAAGTTTCCAGTTTAAGAAATCAGGGTTGGTTCTCCGGAAATCTGTATTTTGTCAATGGTGCCTTGAATGAGTCTAATGATAAGCTATGTTCGAATATGTTACTGCCTTAGACAGGGGTCCCAGCAGCCAAGACCTAACCTGGAAGTGGGTCACACTTGTTATAATCCAGCATTCCAGGGTCAACCTGGCTCTATATGACTGACATGACCTTTGGGGTACCAAACGGCTCTGAACAGGCCAAAGTCACTACCTACCAAAGACGGCAAAGTTTGCTTGGACACCTTTTGTCCAAGAGTAAAGTGGCCTCCAGGAAAATCTGGAAGAATGTTGTTTCATCAGAACATCTTGAAATTCCTGTATAGCAAGATTTTTACTTCTTGCACGATTTTGGTTCCTTTTTTTTTCCATTACAGATAAGCTCCAAAAGTTCTCTTCCATCGCTTTCTTTTTTAAACATAGCAAATTTGTTAATAGAGTGTGCTCCTTCTGAAAGGTGGAGGTGAGGAGTGAAAATAATTACTTAATCTAGAGCAAACATATTAATGCCAGTGTGAAGGTAATAAACAGACCCCTCCTGGAAATTGGAGCTGGGAGGGCCTGTAGGGGGAGCTCTCCTGCCCTCCCACTCACTGTTAGTTATTCCAAAGGGGAAGAGACTAGATGTTTTTCTACTCCACTCCAGCAGGAAGGAGGAGGATGTCCTCCTTCCCCAGCAACCACTCAGCCAATGAAAGGCGGGCACAGCTCAGCCAATGAAAAGTCACTACACTTCAAACTCCCAGCGTCCTCCAATGGACTTTGTGTTTACAACAGCCCCTCTGAGCTCCCCTTTCCTCCATCCAAGACCGGTCCTCTCCTTTGTTCTCTTGACTGGCAGGTGGTTTGCCCTTGAACCCCATGTCCCAAACTGCCGTTCTTTGTTGTTCCTGAATAAACCCATTTTGCTGGTGAAATATCTGCTGGCTACTTGTTGAAGGTTGATGTACCAAAAAAGTAATGGACAAAAGTCCAGGTCTGAAATTGTATATTTTAATGATAGGTGTGCTAAATGACCAGAAAATACATTTAAGGAATAGACACTAAACCAGAAGAGGATATAATAAATGAGCTTCTCACTAACATTTAACCATATTCCATGATTATAAACATTTAACCAGGTGCATTTGGAGTGGGGAAGGTCTGTTCAAATTGGGCCTCATTGCTCTAAGACACATCATACTTAAAATGCTGAAGGTTAAAGATAAAGAGAGAATCTTAAAAGCAGCAAGAGAAAAGAAGCTAGTGACCTACAAAGAAGTTTCCAGAAGACTCTCAGCTGACTTCTCAAAAGAAACTTTGCAGGCTAGAAGAGATTGGCAAGAAATATTCAAAGTCACGAGAAGCAGGGACCTACAGCCAAGATTGCTCTGCCTAGCAAAGCTATCATTTAGAATGGAAGGGCAGATAAAGAGCTTCCTAGACCAGAAAAAAACACTAAAGGAGTTTTTCATCACCAAACGGTTATTATAAGAAGTGTTAAAGGGACTTATTTAAGAAAAAGAAGATCAAAACTATGAACAATAAAATGGCAAAGAAAAAATACAAACCTATCAACAATTGAATCTAAAAAACAAACTAAGCGAACAAGAAGAACAGAGACAGAATGATGGATATAGAGAGTTTTGATGGTTGCCAGATGGGAGGAGGGTGTGGGGGAGCGGGTGAAGAGGTGAGGGGGTTAAGAAGTACAAATAGGTAGTCACAGACCAGCCATGAGGATATGAAGTCCAGCACAGGAAATGGAGCAGCCAAACAACCTCTGCGTGACCCGTGGACGTGAACAATGGTGGGGGGATTACCTGAGGGAGTGGGGGGTGCTGGGTGGAGGGGGTCAAAGGGGGGAAAATCAGGACAACTGTAATAGCATAATCAATAAAATATAATAAAAACAAGTAAATTGGGTCTCTGAAAAGAAGACCACATTTTACCATCCTAAAATTATGAATGCATTTTAGTTTCTTTAGAATGTGGTATGTTTTTGCTGAATAAACAGCATTACCTCTTAGTAGAGGTCCAAAGCCGTAATCTTCTCCCTCTGGCAAATTAAATACAATTATGCAAACTACTAGGATTTGGGAATAATCTAATTAATACGGCACGCCGATGGAAGCAGAGAATAATTTCCCTGGTTGAAAATTAAATTGGCTTATTTCATATTTAAACTGAGTTTTAGAAACACATTGTACTATGTAAGCAAGATTTCATTCTATTTGCTCAATTTCATAATGGATATGTTTAGAAAAATAAAGCTAAAATTGGAATCTTCAAACAATGACTATTTTTACAAATTTATAATTACAAACGGTATTTCATGAAATCAGGAAAAATAGACAATTGGAGATGATTGTCATTAATAAAGTATAAATGTAATACTACTATAATATTTCTGTTTATATAAGCAGTGTCAGGACTTAATGGAAGTAATCCTCTTCATTTACACATAAAGGTTTAGGAGCTTAAAACTGATCTGGATTAAATTCGTGCCAATAAATTCCAATTACAGACTTCCTGAAGGATATTTACAATCACGAGATGGAGCGCACTCGTGTTGAAATGCGTGAATCCATTAGCATTCATCAGTCCTAGCTATGTGTGTGTGCTGAGCAGAAATCAGGATTTTTTTTTAGAGTCCCTTACCAAGGAAACTAAAGACATTGTCTCTCTCATCCCAAGAAAAGCGAGGCTTTGGTTTTTCCTTCCTCTGCTCACAAGAGTGAATTTCATACGTAAGAGAAGTTCTGGCTTCGCAGCGCCGCCTGCTAGTCTTTCGTTCACAGGAAGGAAATGTACAGGGCGTACCGAGGCCTCCGGTGGGGAGTCGGCCTTTCCGAGTGCGTGGACGCAGGCAGGCTCTGCTCACTTGTTCCGTGGCTGCCTGGGGACCTGCCAGGGAGCACGCCCGCTCTCGGGCTGTATTGTGCGGAGCCGCCCAGCCTGCAAGGATCTGAGCTTTCCTGCATAGGCTATGTCGATGTCACAAAGACCCCGGAACAGCTGTGTGGGGGTCACGACTTTTGGAAAGCAGCGGCCTGTGTTAACCCTTTGTTATAGTTTAGTAGAGAAATGCTGGTTCGGTGGATACAGAGGGGAAAAGGATTCTGTTAAGAATTCGAATGCTGTCTTTCCAAATCTGCTTGTTAACCTGGAGGGACAAACACGTGCCTTCCTGAGAAGTAAAGCAGCAGGAGCAGTGTTCGTGCTGCGAGTGTTTCTAAAGGCGCTAATAAATACACGCGGTTCTCAATGACATTTGCAGCCATTTGTATTATGTCAGGAGCATCTAGCCCTGGTGCAGACCCGGAGATGGGGAGTGTCAGGGTCTCAGCCAAGGGGCGGGGGTGGGGTGGGCCGTAGCCCACGCGCCCATCTAGATTTTCTCAATCAAGTATCATTCAAAATGCAACCACGGCAACGCAAGAGGGGAGGGCTCTCAAACGTGTCGTATTACAAACAAAAAGAAATCCTCGTGTATCTTGAATTTGCTTCTGAATAATCCGGGTGGCATCAGTGGGTGCAGTAGAGATGGAATGAGGTTGGCCATGAGCTGGCAGTTGTGCCACTGGGTGATGGGGACACGGAGAAGTGATCTGGTCTTGGCTTGAACTTTGTGGTTTTTGAGATTTTCCCTTACACGAAGCTTAACAATTATTGTACTCAAAATGTTGGGGACCAGGGCTTTATATGGAATTGTGAAGTAATTTTGCTGTAAAATTCTTCCATTGGATACTCCAGCTGTCAAGTCGTTAAAAGCCAAGATTAAAGTGGGAGTGCCCGGGCCTACTCTTTCCACCCTTGACACCAAGAATCACAAAGAAACAGCCTCCCTGCACCTCTAATGGGGCGTAAGACATATTGAAATTAGAAGGAATTCCTCAGTTACCTGTTAAGCCCGTGTCCCTCCCTTCTTCCCTGCTGTTGTTCTCCAGTGCAGCTATATTTACCCGGAGTTGGAGGATAATGGCCTTTTCAAAAATGCAAGCGGCGAACACAAATGAGAAGGCATCCTTTCGGTCTGTTACAACCAATCCGTCTTCTGCCACTGTTCTACTTTCTTTAGCCTTGGCAAGCAGCTCAGAACAACATTTCCTTCTTTTCATTCTGGTGCTGGGCGATTGTTTGCTGCTGATACTTTTCCCATAATTGAGCTGAGTGTTTTGCACCAGGGAGTTTCAATGTGTTTAGACCGTAAAACTTTCCCGAGCTCTCTCGTAACAGAACTGCGTGTCCTGAGAGCCCCAGTGAAGTTGTTTTTCAATGCTCTTCTCCTGACTTCTCATCGAAAATCCATTCCATGTTAACTTTGATGGTTTACATTGTCACTTTGCCCCCGAGAGAAATTAAACCCTGCAGCGAGACCGTCATTTCCTGTTTGATGCGTGGTCGTTCCTGTGTACAAGGTCCGTCTTTTTTGTGGCGGCAGATGCCATTCCACGGGGATCAGTAACTTCCTGATTAGTCATTAGGGAAACTGATAGAATCCCACACGTCAGCCAGGTGAGTTAGGATGGGGGTCAAGGTCATGTGAGCACGTGTGTGTGTGTGAGTGTGTGTCTTTACATAAGAAAATTACGTATCATACGTGGCTAATCACACAAAGTTGTGTGATTATTTCGCTTCAGCTTCCTATGGTCTTATTTCTTCCTAGCACTTACAGGCAGCCTCCTCTGGCCTCCGCCAGCCTGATCCACGAGAGAGGAGCTGGCGGGTAGGTTTCGGGCCTGCTCAGAGAGGAACGAGGCAGACGGCTGCTGTGGGTGCTGGCCGAGACGCAAATACTCCGCAGGTCCCGTTTGCTTTAGTAATGAATTGCTGTGATTTTGGCGCTTCCGTCTTCTTCAGAAATGACTGCATTTCTTATACAAATATTAGACTTGGTGCTCTATTCCTGTAGCACAGCAGTCTCTCAACGCTCCTGGTCACACACAGCCCGATCGAATTTTGAAAAAGCACGTGTCCCTCTGGCACGTTGTGACAGCTGGAAATTTTTAAGTGTAAATAGTTGCGGAGAATGTAATTTCCTTCATGCTGTAAATTCTACTTAAAAATGAAACCGCTCTATCGCTGTTTTTAATAGTAACTAATGTGATCTAAGTATCATGTCAAGTCCACCATCCCTTTCAAAAGTAAATCTTCAAGCTTTCTTTACAGACATTGACATTATTTTCCCCTTAACCCATGTTTGCATCCACTGCACCCACGGAATTTTGTTCTAATATCTGCTTAGGCTTGAACATCTTTTATCACGACCATGACACGTTTCACTTCAACAAACCTATTTTTATAAGTCGACACTGAAAACGAAAAAAATTTCCTGTATTTATGAGACCCAAACTTCTTTTGGAATGAGTCACCATTACAATGACTGTTAATACATTATTGATCAAAATGTTCCACTACTTAGAAGTCAATATAATTTCATTGGAAATATATCTCAGTGAGGTGAGTTGGGCTAGCAATTTTAAATTCTACCTCTTTTGTTTTGCTTTACAATTAGCGTGTGTATCTCTTAATGAACAGTTATTGCTTCTTGCCACATGAGACAGGGCCTGCATCCATGAAATCTCTAGTTTTTATTGGTATGGGTGCATCTTCTAGGAAGCCTTATCCATATGCATAAGTAGCGTGCTCTGACAGGAGAGCTTTTTGTTTTTTTAACAAAAATTTACTTAAATTCTTTCCATTGTGTCTGATTCTTACACCCTAAATCACTCTGCAATCTTTCATTAAAAAATAATTTGGAGATTTATCAGTGGGCAACTTAAAAGGGGTTTCACACTTGGCCACTACTTCGCACTGCTCTTCTAGGGCGTCTGAAGTGAGAGGCTGGGGTCTCAAGAGGTTCACCAAGACCTGTCAGCCAGAGTGCAGTTTCGGTCACTGCTGCTCGCTTCTCTGACTAGTGGGTCTGCAGGGGAGGGGGTCCTCAGGCAGCACACCTACAGCCTGGCTGTGTACCTGCAGCGAGGCCACCTTGCCCGCAGACAGAGCCGTGGCAGCCCCCGGGGGCAGGGGAGCTCCGTGAGTGCAGACCCACCCCAGAGGCTTGTCTTCAGGGGAGTCACATGGCCCCGTCCCATCTTCATCTGCCAGTGTGGACGCTGGCACCATCTACCGCACAGGGTTCATTCCGGGCTCAGCGGAGATGATGCGAAGCGTCTTGAGAACTTAAAAATGCTCCACAAATGTTGGTTGCTGCACGCCGGGGGCATGTCAATGTCCTGTGTCCCGGCCCTCGTGGTCTCGTCATCAGATGAGTGACCTGCGCTCCCAGAACAGGATGCTAAGAAACGTGAAAAGACGCAGCCCGTGCTTCTGGACCTGCTGCCGCACGGGGTTCTCCCGAAAGGTCTCGTCCACCGCCCTGGGGCCCTCGCTCTGACGAGCACTGGGCGCCTGCGAGGTGCGCCAGCAGAAGCCTGCCCTTCAGATAACCATCGCTGACGCCTTCCCTCTCATTCCACAGGGCCCACCGCAGGCGGGGGGGTCGGGGGGCAGAGGCACGCGGTCTCTGCAGGCTGCGCGGACCGCAGGCGGCCCTCCCTGGGGAAGGGCAGACGTGACAGGGGACAAGGGCATCCGAGAACATCCGCCTGCTCAGTCAACCCACCAGGCAAAAATTAAGGCTCTAAAATGATAAATCTCGGGGAAAAGTGTCCAAAAGGACTGAACAACCAGTTGTGGGCATCTTGGGGGAGGGGAGAGTAGTAATGGCTCATTTTTATTTAAGTAAAAATATCAACAATCAGCACTTCCATGGCTGTAAGATTAGACAAAGAATTCAATAATTCTTAACAGAGCTTTTGTTACCTCTTTTTTTCCTATTTTTTCTTTCTTATTTCAAAGCTCACTTTGATTTACTGACCAGAATTTTGCCTCAGATTGGAACTAACTGCTGCACTGAATTCAGTGGTGTGATATCGAAAATTCTTTCCTTGCTCTAGAGGCCAGATAAGGTGTGCTGGCATTTCATGCTGGGTGTCTTGACGCAAAGGTTGGGGAAAGGTCACGAGCCAGCTGACATTCCCCGGTACTGCCGTCTTTACGGATGCCACTGAAGGACTACTCCCCGGGAGACTGGCCCAGGGCCGCAGCCCAGGCGCACCTGTGCACCGGCGGCAGCGGCCCGGGGCCTTGTCTGCGCGCTTCTCCAAGGCCAGCCCGTCCAGCCTTCGCTCGCACTTGGTCCCAGGAGACATGGCATCCAGTCCTGGGTGGAGAAATGCAGCAGGAGCGTAGCGAGTGGTGTTCGGGAGCTGCCTGGAGTTAAATGTAGGTGGCTCCAGATTAACTAGCGCAGTGCTGAGAATCTTCAGGCTGCCCGGTGAGTGCCTGCTGACGACGTCATTCAAACACTCTTCCTTTCCCCCCGAGTCTCTTCAGACAGTGCACTTGAACTTGTCCGAATTCTGAAGTTCATCTCGTAATACTTTCTCTGCACACAAGAAAGTACATTCTGAGGTCTTTTTGAGATTGTCGGAGGACCTGTAAACTCCTTTCTTTGGTCCCATTTATATAGTCTCCCTATAACTTCACTTTTTTCAAAAATCTATAGATGTTTTTCTTTGCTTTGAAAAATAAGTTTCATTGTGGTAAGATTTTTTCCACAACAAGTTAACCATTTTTAAGTGTACAACTCACTGGACTTACCGCGTGCCCGTGACAGAGATGGATGAAGTGTCAGCCAGGAAACAGGGGTCATCAGCCGAAAGGCTATTTCGCAGTCACAGAGCCCTGATGAGGACGCACAAACGCACGCCGTGGATGGACTGCGCAGGCGCTGTGATGCGCAGCGTCAAGTCTGCGTGCGCCGCAGCGGGACTGTCTTATGTCGGGCCAACAAAAACTTGGCCTTGGTGCATAATTAATGAACTGGGAAATGGATGACGAGATTTCGCTCTAATGAATGTTGCCCCAGTGTTTGGCATGAAAACAAAGCTGCGTTAATTAGCACCAGGGGTGTTGTGTGTGGGTGCTGTGTGTCCGTCTGTGGGCGCAGTTTGGAATATTTCACTTGCACCCTTTTTTTGTTCCTGCATTCTGCCCCTCCTTCTTCATTCCTCACCAATGCTTCTCTTCTTCTCAGGCCGTGTTATTTTTTGTGTGTGGACGGGGCAAGCAGGGACAGACGGAGTGATTCCATTTTCAGCTGGATATCTGGGCATGCGAGAAGCAGTCGGCATTTCGGAACGAGGTGGGAAAGCGCCTCCTCGTCTTCGAGAGAGGAGGGCATCACGCTCTCTGCGCAGCTTCACTGCCATTAATATTAATTAAGTCTCACAGGCAAAGCACCTTCCTTGAGCTGATAAGATGCTCCAGCGCGCATCATGTCGATTACACGTCAAGTCCAATCATCTGGAGAAGCAGGTCGCTAATCCCTCCGCTGAGCCGAGGCACCTCGTGTGGGGATTATTCGCCCGCATTAGGATCGGAACTTAAAATCTTCATTTTTCCTTTTCCTTAGAACTTATTCTGCTATTGTTAATTAAGTCAAATATTCCCCTGGGAAGTGAGCAAATGTGTGTGTGTGTGCGTGTGCGTGTTTGCATATGGAGTGGGCAGGGGGTGGAGAGGAATGAACACAGGAAGAGTATTTTTGCACCCGTATATTAGGGCTACAAAATGTGTAGCTCAGTTTTCCGAAATCTTGTACTGTCTGTCTTTGCAGACTTGAGCTCCTCCATGGGGTACATGGTTCCGAGCATTTTCGTTCTGGGTGTGAAATAGCCACTGTTGAAGGATTTGCTTCTTACTTGGCTGAATATCTCTTTATTCAGCAGATACTTCTGAATGCTATTCTGTGCGGTGCTCAGTGCTACGGAGGTAATGAAGACTAAGTTCTTGTCACCAAGGAGCTTCCTGACCGGTGGGAGAGGTAGACACATACACAGGTATTTTGTCTTTAACTTTTTATTTATTGATTTTGAGAGAGAGAGAGCGAGAGAGAGACAGCAAGAGGGAGACATTTAATTGTTGTTTCACTTATTTTTGCGTTCATTGGTGGTTTTCTCTATGTGCCCTGACCGGAGATTGAACCCACAATTTTGGTGTATCATGTCAAGGCTCTAACCAACGGAGTTACCTGGCCAGGGCCATAAATGGGTATTTTAAAGATTTCATTTATTTACTTTTAGAGAGGGGGGAAGAGAGGAAGAAAGGAAGAGAAACAGCAGTGTGTGAGAGACCTGGCCCACCACCCGGGCATGTGCCCTGACCGGGAATTGATCCGGCGACCTTTCTGTCCACAGGTCGGCACTCAATCCACCGAGCCACACCCGCCGGGGCCATAGCCAGGTATTTTAAAAGGTAGGAGTAAGCAGTTGAGTTTGCTAGAGCTGAGATTTGAGCCGGAGAGTGAAGGACAGTGAGGCTGAAGAACCAAAGAGAAGCCGCCCTGTGGGAGGGAAGCCCCGGTCCCGTTCTGTGTCCACCCCTGGTCAGGGTGGGAACTGCTGTCACCGCAATGGTTTGACGCGCCCCAGCGCAGTTCTCACTCCTGGAAGCCGTCCATCCCTGGCTCTACGCAGGGCGTGGGGGCTCCTGCCAGCGCCTTCCCCGTCTGTGGACAGACCGGGGCCGAGGGGGGAGAGGTAGGCCCGGGCCCCTTCCCTCCTCCCCGTGGTGGCCGCACGCCCCAGTGCGCACCAGAATTCCCAGCGCGACGATGAGTACTGCCCTCTTGCACTCTTCGCGGTGTCCCAAACTGGACACGAAATCATCTGGTCTCCCTAATTTCTCCGCCTTGCACGAGCCGGGAATCAACCACAAAGTGGCACCTCCCTCCCAGGGAGGCTGGTGAGGCCGTGGGTCGGGGCGAATGCAGGGCGCTCCTGGCCTCGCCGGTCGGGAGCCAAGTGTCATCCTTCATCTCCGTTGACTTTTGAACATTTCCACCTGAATTCTAACAGTTAGTTAATATCGGATCGTCCTCAATTTTAGTTTAGGACAAGACTATCCTAATCGTTTAGGACTAGATTACCCTAATTTTAGTTTGTCCTAAAACTCCACTTGAATTTTCGATCTTGCTCCAGAACGTACTTGTGCTTTCCTTAAAGTAAAACTGGGCTTTTCCTCTATCTTTAAAAATCTTCACAAATAAACAATGCCCCAGGAGTATTTGCCGTGGTTAGTTATTTATTGACCCTCAGGAGATCCGTGTGGACAGCCCAGCCTGGGACTCAGGCCCCTGAACAGTCTCAGATGGAAGAAGCCTGACCTGGTCGGATTTTTGTTTTAAAAAGAATGCTCTGGCCCTGGCTGGGTAGCTCTGTTGGTTAGAGCATTGTTGTGATACGCCAAGGTTGTGGGTTCAGTCCCCCGTCCGGGGACATCCAAGAGTCAACCAGTGCATGTATAAGTAAGTAGAACAACAAATAGATGTCTCTCTCTCTCTCTCTCTCTCTGTCTCTCCCCACCCTTCTTCTCTCTCTCTCTCTCACTAATCAGTAAAAAATAAAAAATTAAAAAGGAGCTCTCTGACAGCTGGGTGGAGCATAGATTTCCAGGAGGCAGAGCCCAGGGCCTGGCAGGGAGACAGGTTCGGATGGTCTCGGTTACCTGTGCGGCAGGTCACAAAGGACCCGACCTAACTCAGTGACAGGAGGCATGCTAGGGAAGTCCCTCAGTAGGGCTGGACCGAAAAGGAAGTCCCTGGCAAATCTGACTATGTGAAAGTCACAAAAGTAAGTTTGAAAGACCAGCAACACACTGAAAAAAAAACAAAAAAACAAACAACAGACACCTTTTGACAGATGAATGATATGAAATGGGGGGAGGGGTTGGTATCCCTGATACACAAAGAGGTCTTATGAATCAGTAGAAAAAGGCGCTCTGAAGAACAATGGACGCACCATTTTATCAAAGAGGCGTGTACGTAGGAATAACCCCCCAGGGCTGTTTTTCACGAGCAGACCCGGGGAGACCCCGTGTTGGCTCACACACTGTACGTGCCGGTGCTCGTGCTGCTGCCGCCGTCGTCGTAAGCGTCAAATTAAAAAACACCGTCCTTCCAGGGGAGGCTTGTCAAACGCACGATGGCGTGTCGCCTCAGTGGAATATTATGCAGCCGTCAAAATGAGTGTGCACGCCTATATTTATGGAGATGGAAAGCTATCCTTGCCCTACGATTAAGTGGACACAGAAGGTCGCCCAGTGCTGGTATCACACGTCCCCCTTTCTGTAAACCTCTGTGTGCACAGCAGTGTCACCAGCACTATCTAGAGACCTGTCACCAAAGTGTCAAAACTGTTCTTGCCTCTGGAGAGTAGGGCTGGAGATGATTTTCACTTTTTCTCTGCATTGTTTCTCCATTGTTTCGAAATATAAAAACCACATGTGTTGTTTATGCAATTTTTAAGTCAATACAACTTCATTGTTTGGCGGGGGTTGGGGGAGGGGGGCGCAGAACACCAGCAGGTGTTTTTGTCCCTTGGAGTGAAAAACGGGGAGGGCTTGCCGATGGGGTGCGGACCAGGAAGGAAAAGGCCGGGGCAGGGACGGCCGCCAGGTCCCGGGCCCTCTCTGGCACTGGGCGAAAGGCGGCCCTGCCCACGCTGCCTGCTTTCCTCCCCGGCCCCACCTTGTGCTCCGCAGCGTCTCAGCTGCCGCCCCTCCCGAGCCCGGTGCCTGTCCCAGCGTTCGCCCCCCTACGGCCGCTTCCTGGGTGGCGGGGCGGAGAGAGGCCGCTGGAACTGACCGGCCCGCATGTTCTCAGGTCGGCCTGGGCTGCACTGATGGCCGCATGTTCGGAGGCCGCCAGCAGGGCACCAGAGGGTGTGGGAAAGGGGCTACTGGGTGTACGGGGCACCCGGTAGTGGGAGGCTGCGTCTCACGGTGTTCGAGGTGGCCACGAGGCCTGGGGGCAGGGGCAGGGGTCCCAGAAGTTGCCGGGCTCGGAGACGGACAAGGGAGCTCTGGTTCCTGCCTGGCCTGCCTGTTGGGGCGGGAGCAGAGGCTGTGGGGGCGGGGGGCGGGGGCGCAGTGGCCGGTCCTCCCAGCTCCTCCTTGCCCTGCATTGCAGCCCGGCCTCGGCGGCGCTTTCTTTAAAGCCCTGTTATTCAGACCCCAGCTCAACTGCTGTCTGCGCCCGTGTGGACGTTCCGCATGAGAGCCCTTCGCTTGTCACCAAACATCAAAGATGGAAACCGAGCCCTGCCTGCTGGCTGCCAGAGGCGCCTTCGAGGGGCCACCGCTCCCCAGGCGCTGCCTGCCTGTCTCGTCATCCCGGAGAGCGCTGAACTCCGGGCTGACTCATCCCGGCCCGGCCCGCGTTCCTCCGCCTGCGCTGAGCCCGCGCCAACCTATTGTCTCACCCTCATTGTTGTCTCAAGACAGCGTGTACTGGCAACGTGAAGCGGGAAGTGGCCCTCTGACCTTTCGCGGCAGAAGAACTTTGCCAGGGTCCATGTGCTGATGTAATTATTGTAAGGGTTTTTTTTTTTTTTTTTTTTTAAGTGTTTGGTGGCCAGATCTTGGGAACAATTGTTTTTGCGGTCATGGCCTAACATATGGCTTATTGTCTCTCTTTTAGAGAAATAGCACACTGTCATTGCCACCATAAGGTTTTATATTATTTTTAAGTAGGTTTTAAAGAGGTTTTGTGTGTGTGTGTGTGTGTGTGTGTGAAGCATATGTATGTGAATGTCTTTCTTTCTCTCCTTCATTTTTTTTGGAAGTGTCCTTAATCTATTTCGCACAGAAATTATTCTCCCCGTCCTCAAAGCCTGTGACATGTGCACCCTGATCCCCTCGGTTCCAGGGCTGCGATCTGCACAGTTTCCTGTCAACAGCAGCGGGCGACTTCGTGTGCCCTGGCCAGCTGGTCGAGTGCCCTGTGGCTCCCGCAGGGGACATCGCTCAGCGTAACTGACCTCGGCACGTACCTCGGTGCTGTCCCCATCGGCCTCTGCCCGCCCGGCGCTCCGCGATGCGCTCGCTGAATGGACGAGCAGTAGGCCTGGGGGTGAGGCCAGGGGGTGAACCCCTCGCAAGTCTGCCATCCCCCCGCCCCGCCCCCCCCCCCCCCGAGAAGTCAATGGCAGCGCGCTGTCGTCGTCGTCGGTGAAAGGAAGCGCCCAGTGATCAGGAGCTTTCCCCAGCTTTTCCAGCCTATTCACGCTCAAGGTGTGAGTTAGGGAAGTGCCGGCTGTCGAGGTCTCAGCTCGGGTGCGAGCGACCCTGCCACCTTCCTCTTTCGTTGGCAGGAAGGAGCTTCCCGTCCTTGCTTCGAGTCTGTTTGACTCCGCGACCCTTTTCCGCCCCGTGTGCCGGATGCACTCCGTGTCACCCCGTCCGTCAGCTCTTCTTTCCCCTGGCGGCTCCCAGAGTCGCAGAAATCCGAGTCTCCGGCCGAGACGCCGTCGCTGGCCGCAGGGGTCTCCACGTCCATCGGAGCGTCTCACCCCAGCACATCCTGTCCAGGGCGAGTTCCGAAGTGTCGCTTTAGAGGACGAATGTTTGGTGCTCAGCCAAGCTCTGCCTGTCTTTCCATGACCAAAAGCAGTTAGGGGAAAGGGGAAAATTCAGTCTCTTGTTTTGTCAGCCTGGTGCCAAGCAACCTATTAGGAATAGCTTGGAAAAAATTATTTCGCCACGTGTGTGCATTTTATGGACATCGATGGTTGAATTTTCTTTATGTAGCTATACAGTAAAAGGTTTTGAGTGACAAACGTTTGTTCGATTTTTTAAATAGTCATTTCAGGAACAAACGAGGTCACCGTGCCTCTTGTTTGGGGGCAGGGGTGGGGACCTCGGAGTGAGAGGAAGCCCGTGTCAGGGAGCTCTGCGCACCGTTTCCTGAGGCACCTCCGCTGTGCGCCCCTGCAGTCTGCTCTTGTGACCCATCGTGGTCGCCTGGTGCCCTTTCGCGCACTGAATTACAGCATCAATACCTTGTAAACAAGGCGAGTCTTTATTTTTCTAAGATTCCTCTCCCTTCTCCCCCCAACAACTTGCCTTTCCAAAGACCTCCAACGCTACCGAAGCATGGTTTAGAAAGAAACACGTTCTCAAAGGCTCCCGCTCGCTAGCCAGAGGGGAGGTCCTTCCTGGCGTTCTCTCGATGACCGAGAGGTGTGCCCAGCGCCTGGCCAGGCCTGTCGGTGCCGCGGCGTGCGGGTAGGTGAGGGGCGCGCGGGAACGGCACCCGGGAAGAAATGAGATGGTAACAGTGCTGAGTGTTTCCACGCCTCGAATCGAAGCTTCCCGTTCAAAGGATACGGGACTCCGTTCGTCCCCTCCCTCCCGGGCGGGTGTGTTTCAGCTGGGCTCCTCGCTCGCACAGCCCGTGTTAGGTGGACCGGGGACGCAGGCTCCACCCACAGCCCGTGACTGGTTTCCCCTCCACGCAGCGGGTGCGGAGCGCAGAACAGCTGCCGGAGGTGAAGGGTGCTTTGACCCACGGGGACAGGGGAACTGGTGTTCGGTCTCGGGAACGACTCACTCTTGTGTGTCCACTTATCATCTACACGGCGAGGTAGTGTGGCTGCGTGATATTTAAGGCATCGCACCCGGTGGTTCAGCCCAGCAAACCCCAAGCCCTGCCCCTCCCCCCACACGGGCCTTGGGAAAGTTACTAACCTCTTTACCCATCGGCCTCCTCATCTGTGGGAAGGAATAACTGGTTTTTTTGCATAAAGTATAGGGCCTGTAGTATAAGAGGCATTCAGTAAAAGGTTATTGGTGTCATTACGAGGCATTGTTTATGCCTCACAACCACGTGGGAATATGTTGTCCGATGTCTGGATGAGGGAACGCCTGCAGGAATGAGAGAATGAGTGCATTGGAGAAAAAGCGTTCCCTACCACACACGGTACAAAACACACTGCGTGTGCAAGGAGTCAAGGATTCACATTCTGCTCCGGGTTGCGGGTCCTCCGAACTGGGCACCGCTGTGTGGACGAGCTCTCCCAGCTCAGCCTTATGCCCTTCATCCATCATTATCCCCGCCCTGCAGGGCCCTAACATCCTCAGATACAGGCTGTCTTGAGGAGGGCCATCCCCTGTTTGCACAAAGAAGGCGTTTCATTCCTCTTTACCCCCAAACTCACAAGCAAGGGTTTATGTCAACCCCACCTCAGAAAAGTTAGGCTCCATATGGAACTGATTTTAAGAAACAATTGTTGCTGAGATAAGTTGCCAACTCGTCGAACATTTTTGTTTGGAGAGGAGAGGCAACGAAGGCTCTCCCACAGAGTTGGAGCCTGTGGCCTCTCGGGGAGCAAGAGAAGGAGATGGGAGGGGGGCAGGAGAGGCCCCCTCTGCCCCTGCCCGCCCGACGGAGCTGGGGCTAGGGGACCAGAAGCGGAGAGAGCGGACTTTGCATGTTCTGTGTTTGGGCGGCTCCTGTGGTTTGCACAGCCGCACCGCAGCTCAGATGGCCCTTTCCGAAGTGTTCCCACTCAGCGCCCTTGGCCCCAGCTAGGACAAATGAGTAGCTGGCGTTTGCACTTTGTATTTGTAAATACATCACAGTGTGGAAACCAAAGAAGGCCCTAAAATTTTAAAGGACTAAAGCTTTTAAACTGTTTAAAGTTATGTCTGTTGAACTATTTTATACGCTTCTAGGATGTAAAAAAAAAATCTTTGTACATCCAAGAAGATGGTAAGACTATATAGTAAAACTATATTGATTCAGATTCCTCTGAGTTTATTTTCTAGTGATGCCCTGAGCATTTCTCCTGTGTGCTGGTCACTGTTTGAATACCTCCGTGGTTATTTCTGATTGGCTAATGAATACCTTGGCCAGGTCCTGAACTGGCATTTGTTTAAGTAAAGCTCACCTTGAAAACTAGTGCAAATAATGTGTGCAAGGTTGGGAAAAAAGGAATGTCGAAAATACTGAACACGGACTGTAGAAGAGACTTTGCACGTACAAGTATCTCGCAGGTTGCCGTATTCTAGGCCCGAGTGAAAGGGATTCTGCTTCCCATGCGCTTCAGTCCGGAGGGGTGTCCTCGGCTCACCTCCCGGCTGGCCAGCCTCTTGCTGTTTCTCGAGTCTCTCCTGGGCTTCGCCCTGCCCCCCTCAACCCCGTTTTCCTCTCCTGCTCTCAACATCAAGGGTGCAACTTTCCTCAACTGTGCTGTACTGTGCCCCTACTCACGGTGTGCGCAAGCTGTGGGCGCCGTCCTGGTCTCTACAGCATGTACAGAGGGAGGGGGGGCGGGGAGAGAATTTATTTTCCGGTGGGGAGCTCTCGAAGGTTTCCAGGCATGGGAACACCATAAGCAACTCTGTGCGGTGGGGTAGGAGAGAGCCTGGCGGGGGCCGGAGAGACCAGCCGGGCGGCGTGAGGAGGTGTAGAAACCCGAGCCACAGCACGGACAAGAAGTCGTCGAGTGAGAAGATGAAGACTCTGCTCTCTGACATGCTGTCCGCCATGTTTTACTGGACCCGTAGGGAGGCGAGGGGACCAGGCAATGATGACGTTGTCCTCGTTGACTTGGTAGCACGCTAAGTGTCTGACCCTTTGTAACACAGGAACGAGGAACACTCAAAAGCGGTCTCTCAGGGTTCACGGTCAGGCAATCATCTCCACGTCAACCGCTCTCACGGCTCCCTGGAACAATGACACGATACATTTTTTAAAATCTTATTGGCACTTAGGAACCAGCTTCTATTTTCCCACCAGCAACCCTCCTGCCCCTGCCAGCCCGGGCTGGGCAGCGCACCTAGAACATAGGACACCTTCTTTCCAGTCCACAGCCCCTTACCTGTGACTCCAAACTCCAAAAAGCTCCGAGGACCTCAAGTCTGTTTGATGATCGGCGCCAACTCTGATTTGGCAGCAAAACCTGCCCTGAGCTGACACGAAGCTCTTTAGGAGGCTACATTTCACTACAGAACTGCTGCTGTGCGTGTTTGCACAAGGCTGCGCTGCGCACGTCTGGGGGTGGGGCGGGGGTCACATTGAACGTAAGATAATACTGTCTTTTCTAAAGTCCACAGATAGCGTTGGCGCGGAACCCCTTGCGGCCCAGGTGCTTTGGGTAAAGACAGGCAGAGCTGCACTGTCACCTGCCTGCCAGGCGGTGTCCCCGCCAGGTGGAGGGGTCTCTGGGTCAGCGCGGATTCCTTACACCTGCCTGGCATCTAGCGGGTCTCAGAGAATGTTGAACCAAGGAAAAAGCAAAGGAATATTTGTTTTCGAGCTCACAGATTCTCATGTATAGACTGTCTTCTCTTCTTTTTTCCATGTTACTATTTTGAGAAAAAGAGTCAGAGCTAACAGTCCTTTTCTATTTCTTTTTTTAACTGAAAACATAAATATTTGGCCAGATTGAAAAGTCAGCCGCAGAACCAAGAATAATACCGTATTCCCTGGTTTTCGGATTTGTTTTCCTTACCTCGGTAAGACGAACATTATGAACGCCAGATAACTCAAAGGCCAAGAGAAACAGCTTTCTTTAGAACGCTATCGAGCTCTTACTAGTTACAGGGATGAAAAAAAAAACCAGGCCACCTGCCAGGACGCAGCGCGGTGGGTGTTCTAGGTCAGGGCTGGCTGGGAAGCACCTGGCCGTGGAGCCCCAGACGGGTAACCCTTCGCCTGCCCGGCAGGACCACAGGAGAAATTTGGCACAGTTTACCCAAGAAATACTTATGTGCCTGATTTGGTTACTGCTTTAGGAGATTCCAGCAGATGAGTTACTTTCTCTGAACGCGGCCGATACTTCATTGTGCAGGGCCTGCTCCGTTAATACGTATTTTCGTATGAAAAGTTTTCAAGGCTTTCTTTAGTTCAAACATCTTTTTAAAATGCTACAGTCCCTGTTCCATACGTTTGAACATGTTGTGTTTATACAAGACAGGGTGGTTTCAAAATCTCTGCTAGGCGCATGAGACGCTTTGTTGGTTTTGGCAAATCATTCTTCGTTGCAGCAGCTGGTAAGGTTTGAACGCTCTGCGGAAGCCGTGTGGACTGCGCAGAGCCACCCCCGCCTTGTGTCAGACAGAGTCCGTGTTGGAAATTGGAAGTCCCTGGGAAGGGGCTTGCACAGCCATCGGCAGGGCCGGGAGAGCCAAGATCAGGGGACCTGCGGCCTGTAATCTCAGCGGGCGTTGCCGAGGTGCTTGGGCCTGAGAACTTTCTTGGAAGCCTGTTTCTTCCAGGAATCTCCGGGAAGCTCCCACCAGCTGTGCGAGCGTGCCGCACTGAGGGAGTGTCTCTCCAGCAGCCGCCAGCCCTCTCTGAAGTCCACGCCCCGTCAAGTTCCCAGGGTGCCCTGGCAAACCTGCTATGTAGCTCATTATCATTTCAACGAGCACGAAAAGCTCTTACTACTGCGTGGCCAGGAAACTTCTTGTTTTCTCTTATTCCCTTTAAGTACTTTGCTTCTAGTGTTCTTCTTTCATTCAATTTGTGTTAAGAATTCCTATGTCTTTTTATAATCTATGCTCTCCCTCCTGGAAATGACATTTATAAATAAGGTTAATACGTAAGCTGTTACTTTAATTTGATAAAGTGTGTAATTCCCTGGTAAAATATCTTGAAGGCCTCCAATTCCCTTGAAGCTGCCAGGGCTGCACACACAGGCCGAGGGAGTGATATTTTAAGATTTCCGGTGTCTAGAAAGGTATGGAAAGTTTGGCTGATTTATATTGTGTCCTGACTTCCTGAGGCAGTTTTCCTAATGGTATTCCATTTTATTCATACCATGAAACAAAGCTTGTCGTTTTTTTAAAAAAATCAAAATTCTATCTAGAACTGTGTATTTCATTTTTGGTTTTTTTGGTCTCTTAATTTCTATAGAATTTTATATAATAGAAATTTCATTTTATAAAACTTACATTAGGGGGATAATTCTGGAAGCGTTTGAGGGGAAGAATTCTCAACTTCATTTTCAAGATTTGTTTTAAAAGTCAGTAACTTGACTATCTAACACACGAAGATACTTGCTGTTCCGCACTCGCATTTACCGTCTGAACCACACCGCTTAAGATTTTATCATGTGCTACCTGCTCTGCTTACTTTGTGCGTGAGAGTCTCGTCTTTGGCAGCGATGTCTGTGCTTTCTTGCTCCAAAAGCCTGCGCCGTCGCGATCCCCCGAGGCTTCCCGGAGAAGTCGGTGTGGATGTGACACTCTCTCCGAGTTTCACTAGCCTTGCTCAACCGCGCTCTGTAGAAACACTGCAGATTTTCCTACGGCCTGGCTTAGTCATAAGTAGCGTGACTGGCGGTTTGTGCCTGGGTCTTTCTGGTTGGTCTGCACCTTTCCCGTACGCATTGCAGCAGGGATGGGGAACCTGAACCTTTCTGAAAAGCCTTCTCTGTGTCGTCTGCCTTCCCGTGGACTTCCCTTACCGCACTACGGCGGTTAAGAACGTGGCTCTGGACCCAGACGGCGCGAGTTCAAATTCCAGTTCTGCCGTTTGTTATCTCCGTGTCTTCACAAGGAAACTCCCTGTGCCTCGGTTTCCTGCATGTCGAAAGGGGGCTCACAACAGTAATAATAACTGCTCGATAGTGTTGGGAGGAACAAACGCGCTTGCTCCCACAAGCGAGCGGAACCGTTCTTAGCACAGCGCCCTGGAGCGACGAAGCCTGGCTGTGGCCCCCGCACTCCTGTTTCGGCTTGATAGTTTCCAGGCTTAGCTAATTGTGTCTTCCTAATGATGTGACTAAATGCCCTTTGAAGCCATCACATTTTGAAGACGATGGAAGCAGGTAGCTTTCATCACCAAGCTCGTTTCTCAGCTGCTTTGTGAAGGTTTAAAAAGGGAAAAGAAAAAGGCAGGAAAATTTGGTCTTTCCAGCCCCAGCATGGCATTCCCCCCCTCCTTGTTGGGTAAAAACCCTAGACCACAGGCGGCACACACAAGGCCCTGCGACGAATCCGGCCCTCCACCTTGTTTTATCCGGCCCTCCACCTTGTTTTATCCGGCCCTCCACCTTGTTTTATCTGGCCCGGCACCTCGTTTTCACCTGGGTGCAGCGCGAGCTCTTGCTTCACTGTTAAGGAGCAGTTACGTGTCTACAGTCCTAACATGACATTCGGCCCTTTGAAGGCAACCATGAGGCTGATGTGCCCCCCACCGCCGTGAAAATGAGTTGACACCCCTGCCCTAAACCATGTGTTAGAGACACTGCTGTGACTATATGTCACACCCCTCTGCTGCCCGCCCTCCCCAAGTCTTATGCTGAAGTCTAATCCTCTTGGTATTTGGAGGTGAGGACTTGGGGGTGCTTAGGTGAGTGTGAGAGCTGATCTCCTGTCGCCAGGATGTGAAGGCACAGCAAGGCGCCCCTCTGCAGGCCGGGAAGCCGGCTCTCACCAATGGCCGGCCGAGCGAGCCAGCCAGCCCCTGCCCTGCGGTGTCCCAGCCTCCGTGACTGTGG
Organism: Glossophaga mutica; assembly: GCA_039655065.1. Lineage (NCBI taxonomy): Eukaryota > Metazoa > Chordata > Mammalia > Chiroptera > Phyllostomidae > Glossophaga > Glossophaga mutica. Next base: position 4,351,621 of record CM077316.1, read on the forward strand.
GAAGCAGACTTCTGTTGTGCAAGCCACCCAGCTTTTCGTCAGAGCAGCCAGAGCGGACTAAGACAGACAGATACCGGTTTGAACACACGCAGCCTGTAGCTTGGAAAACCCCGCAGTGAGAGTCAGAACGCAGGGAGGCGCCCTGAGTGGGGTGCGTGGTGATGTGGGGTGTGTCGTCGCCGTCACGTGTTCAGGAGGACGGAGCCACGCGGCCTCGGGGGTCCGTCCAGGAAGTCTCTGCGCGAGTGGCGTGAACAGCGGCCTTGGCGGTTCAGGAGAAGTGTGCTGGGCGGAGATGGGAAGGGTTGCTCCGGCCGGGCCCAGCGTCTGCCGGGGCGTGGCCGCAGCTCCCAGCGCCCCGCGGGGCTGGAGGTAGAGGAGGCTGGGGAGGTGGAAGGGGTTACCTCGGGGAGGATTTCTCTTTGTTCTGTGTCAAGTCCAAGAACGTACATCTTATTCTGTAAGCGGGAGCCAGTTGTACCCCCCCCCACTTTTTTAAAGCAATAAGATAACTTGACCGGCCAGCGGGTGATGGATGCTCTTGGGAAAACAGCTTAGTGTTGGAAGGAGGCTCGTTGAAATGCCAGCTGCAGGCCTGAGCAGTTCCTAGAACCCCTCACTTCACCTCCCTCAATTCCCTGTGTAGAGATGCCATCGCAACGCAGCTCAGCTGCACACCGGCGCTGTCAGCCTTGAAGGGGAAAGGGACTTGAAAGGTGGGGCGTTGCCCTTGTCCTAGAGCTGGCCCTGGAAGAGGCTCCTCCCCCCTCCTGTGCGGAGAGGGGCCTGAGGGCTGGGCAATGGTGGGCGGGACGAACCGATCCGAGAAGCGAGAAGCGTGGGGTCAGGCAGGGGCACGGGCTGGAGCACAGAACTGGGAAGGGTGAAGAAAGGGAGAGTTAGGAGCTGTTTTTCCTCTGAGGTAAAAACGTTGGGGCTCTGGGAAGCGGCTGTGCGAGAGAGAAACCGAGACCGACTCGAGGATTTACTGTCTAGGAGGCTTGCCACACCCGCCGTGAGCCCCGCGCTGGGTGCTGGGTGTGTACAGGTGGAGGGAGACTCGTCTATCTGGATCTCGCACAGTCTGCCGGAGGGAGGACTCCTCTGCGAACAGGTGCCATGTAAAGGCCGATACTCCCGAGGGGGGTTTGTGCCAGCAGCGCCTTGGAGGTATTTCCTAAAGGGGGGGCTCACCCGTTGTGGACACTCCACTCGACCGAACCGTTGTTAGGTTTTGCGAGCGCTCTCAGGTTCCGGAAGCTCTTCTTGCCAACGGTAGCCACCGAGCATTCTCAGCACTAGCTTCTCCTCATCCGTCTTTTATCCCTGATCCCTAACAGCTTAAACACGTGTCCCGGTCCAGGGGACCGTTAGAGGCGTCTCACTAAGACTTCGGAGAAGCACGCTAAGCCCTTGCAAGGTCTGGTAATCACAAGTCTCGGAAGACACCGATTCTTCAAATGGCAGGAGATTGAAAGGAAACAGAAAGAACCGTTAAGAATAATGAAAAAGAAAATGCTGAAGTTCAGTGTCACGTACAGCAATGAGACATTTTCCAGATAAATGGTCTGCTATTCTCACTATGAATTTCCCTCCTTCTAGGCTGACTAGCTGTCACACTGGCAGTTGGTTGTGCCTTACCGACTCTCCGCCGTGGTGCTGTCCCCGGACACGCGGATCCCAGGTACAGCTTTTACTGGGGACCCCGCTGGTGAGGCCACCGGTGGTTTCGGTTCCTTCGTGCCCTCTTCTCGAGCACCCAGAAAAGGAGACTTTCCTCTAAACTGTCACCTCTGCTACGAGATCACGGCCCCATCTGAACGTATGAAGTTCTCCAAGTCTTTCCCGTCTGAATGAGGCAAAGCGCCCGCATGCGGATCTTCTCTGGCGTGTTCCCCACAACCCCACTTCCTGCGGGACAGGGTGTGAAGCCTGTGACGGGGGCAGGGGGCCCCGGGGTGCCCAGTCCCCAGCGAGCAGGGGGATGAGAAGACTGTGGGGACCGTGCACACCCAGGAAAGGAAGTAAAGTCAGAAGTGGAGCCCCTGGGAATAAGAGTCACAGGCACAGAAGTGGGGTGCTAACTGTATTTCTTTAAGAAGATGACAGAATGTGAGGTGTGTGCCGTGGAAAGATTGGGGTGCACGACTAACAAGCAGCCCAGTGCGATGCAGCCCATGGTGAAAGCGGGGGACAATCGTGTTCCCAGAGGAAGCCGAGCCTGTAAAGGCTCAGGTGAGCTTTCTTGACGGAGGAACATGCAAAGACGGACACGGGAGGGGACCCACGAGAGGCTGCTGGCGTGTCCCAGTTCCTCACCTGGCGGAGGCCAGGTGCTCATTTTGTGATAATTCGTTGTATAGGACACTGATATTTTAGGCACTTTTCTTGACATGAGTGTTATGTTTCAGTTACCTAGAAAATATTCGACTTCTAGCTTACTAAATCCTACTGTGCATTGTGAGCACATCGCAAATTGTACCTAAATCTCTTCGTCACTCGCGTCTTTCTGAACAGACCTGCTGTTTTCCTTCCAATCGAAGTCAATTCGGCAAACACTCACTGAGCGTCTGAAAGTGCCGGGTCCCAGAGGTGACGGGCGTGGACAATGGTGTGAGGATGGACTGTGGGAGCGGGAGGGGAGGCCGGGCGGAGGAGGGCGGAGGGGGGAAACTGGGACAACTGTCACGGCAGAAGCAGGAATACAAATAAAAAAGACCTGCCTTGGAGGCACTCAGGGTCCGACCGGTGGGGGCTGCGGGGCGGAGGAGCTGGAGCAGCAGCCCAGGTGCGCGTGTGGTTTTAAAGCCGGGAAGGCGTTGTTCCGGGGCGTTTTTGAGCCAAAGAACCAATTTATACTCTAGTAGAAATCTCCCAAGGTAGGAAAAGGTGTTTCAGACCCAGGCACAAGCATGCTCCTCACACGCACACACACTGCCAGCGTGCCTTGCACGCTGCAAGTAGGAGAGTGTTGCTGAGTTACACGCCCCCACGTTGCGCGTGGGGCTGATTTAACCCGCAGGTGGCCCGGCATCAGGGGCCGACCCTGCAGCTCTGCCTCTGCCGTGCACAGAGCAGCACGGAAAACCCAGCACCCTCAACCGCATGGGAAGGGTCGGGAAACCCAGCAAAGCTCTGATTTTCCTAAGATTTCTATGTCGATGCATTTTTAATAGCCAACATACAAAGTGTCTTTCTGATATATTTTTTAAGGTATGTTAAGAACTGAAAGCTAAAAGCCAAATACTAACAGCGATTGGAGCTAACTTTTTACTGATGCCTTGCCATGTATTCCAGGAGCCACGATAACCCTTTTACGTAGGTTGTTTCATTGGCCACCCCACGCCCAGCAGCCCTGTGAGGAGGATACTGTTGTTATTATTATTATTGCAGGTAAATAAACCGAGGCAAGGAGAGGGGAGCTCACCCGGGGTCACACGGCTGGAAGGTGACCGAGCAGGGGGTGGACGGGTACGGTCTGACTACGGGGCCTGACGGGAGGGAGTCTTGGTGCCCGCATCCAGCTGCGTGCCCAGGCAGCTGCGCTGGGAGGGCCTTTGTCCCCAGCAAGCCCAGACCTGGGCGCTTGTTCAGTCAGTGTTTATCGAGTGCCTGCCGTGTGCAGGGGGTCAGAGGTGGGCGCTGGAAGTTTCCTTGGGCCCTCATGCAGTTCTTGTTGTAAGGAAGAAAACAGGAGTGACCGATCATGGTGAAGTGCGATGAGGATAGTGACAAGCACGGCACTGAAGAAATGGGGGACGGGCGGCCTGCTAGGGAAGCCCCTGTTTGGGGATCTGGAAAGCCCCAGTGCGAGTCACACTGCGAGCTGAGGGAGGGGCAGAGATTGGGGGGGGTGGGCTGCAGAAGGGAGCTCTGGGCGAGGCCCGGAGGTGAGGGGACTGCTGATGGTCGGCTCGGACCCCTCCGAGGAAGGACGTGCTGTCTGCAGGGGCTGGCAGGGCTGGCCGCCACGCCCCAGCTTCGGAGAGGGGCCTCGTCCACGGTCACGCGCCGGCCAGCTAGACGGGGCCAGCTAGACGGGGCTTTCGGTTTCCCAGAGCCTGGGCGGTTGGCTGGGCTGGCAGACTGGCCTCCAGGGCTTGATTTCTCCCCCTCCCCACTCCTGCTTCCGCCCCTCCCTTCCCCGGGCGTTGCTCCTGGGAACACTCCCTAATAAACATCCTGACCGCCTCCCCGGCCCAGGCCGGCTTCCTGGGGAGCCCCGCGTGCGGCACAAGGCGCCCAGGCTTCGCTGCCCGAGTGCAGGCAGGCGGGACGAGTGGCCCCGGGCGGGCTGGGAGACGGAGGAGACGGCTGAGGCTGGAACGTGGGCCGGGGCTCAATCCTGACGCCCCGTCCACCTTGCCAAGGACTCTCCTAAAGGCAGGGGCCAGTAGGAAGCCACTGTGAGATTTGCAGCAGAAACAGGACCAAGTTTGTCATTTTGAGACACCGCCATGGCTGCAGTGACCAATGCATCGTACGAGTGCGTTGGACACCAAAAGCCTATCTTTCAAAAACCGTTCTCCTTCTTGTATGAACCGTCCGGGAAGGTGCCAGCTGCTCTGACCTGCCCTGAGTCACTGCTTTTCAATCCCCTTCCCTGGTCAATCCAAGCTGCCCCCTCTGCTCCAGGGCTCACGCCTCTGCAGCCCCCGGAGATGTCTCTGCCGTTGCCCCTGAGAGGCCTCGGACCCGCTGCCCCTGAGCCCTTGGGAAGCCGTTCGCCCTGTGCCGGTGCAGGCCGGCTGCCAGCCTTGCTAGCCAAGTTTAAAGCCATGAGCTGCCTCAGACCTGACCCGCCCCCTACCAATCATGCGTCTGTGGTTTTCTTGTTTTTATTTGCTCCCCAATAACCTGTCTGTGTGTGGTGCACTGTGGTCCTGTTCCCACAGCTCCTCTGGGCCGGAATAACTCGACAGTCGAGGCTGGATTTCTGTGAAGCTTTATTGAGGTATAGTCGGCACAAAATAAACTGCGTATGTTTAACGTCTACAACATTGATATGTTTAGACTTATGTGTCCATTGTGAAACCATCGTAATTAAGATCAACGTCCGCAGCACCCCCAGAAGCTCTTTGGGGTCCCTTTGGAGACCCTGCCCCTGCTCTGTCCTCTGCCCCAGGGGACCACCGGCCACTTTCTGTGGCTGCAGAGCGTTGGTGGCGTGCAGCACCGAGATGTGTGCAAGGAGTCGCCAGCACGTGCTCTTTCTCTGGTCTGGCTTCTCAGTCTAAGGATTTGGAAAAGCAGATGTCAAAGTTTAATTAAATCATATTTCACAGGTGATCAAACTGGATCCTCATGAAAAACCTCGTGATTAATTATACGGTACCGCATGCGTTGTAAACATCACCAGTGAAGGTGATACTCGGCTTTTTAAGTATAATTAATTATCCATTCTGCCTCAGACTGAAACTTCCCTGGTTTCGAAAGCCAGTATCTTTGAAAGTTTATACGAAAAGCAGGTGATCTGTGAAGTTTAGCAACAAGCCTGTATTTAAGAGAACATAGATGAGGCATTTGGTAAAGGACGCTCCTTTCACTAAAACTGCGGCAAGTAATCTAGACAAGTGAAAGGTGAGGAGGGCAGTCAGGAGGGGTGGTCTGCCCACTCCCTAACCTGCCCAGGGAGCTGGAGGCTGCCCCGACCATGCTCGCCCATGAGCACGCAGCCCCCTCGTGCGCACGTGTGAGCATTCAGTCCATCACACGTGTGAGCTCGCAGCCCCCCTTATCCACACGTGTGAGCACGCAGCCCCCTCACTCGCACGTGTGAGCATTCACTCCATCCACACGTGTGAGCACGCAGCCCCCCTCATCCACACGTGTGAGCACGCAGCCCCCTCGTTTGCACGTGTGAGCATTCAGTCCATCCACAGGTGTGAGCACTCAGTCCATCCACAGGTGTGAGCACGCAGCCCCCTCACTCACACGAGTGCATGGGCACCACCCCGCCGCTTCTTTCATAAACGGCTTTTGCCCAGACGTGTTCCACAGTCGCTTCAGGTTACTGGTTAATTTTTCTTAGATGTCTAAAAAGGATTAAAACTAAAAATAGTTTCAAAAAGAGAATTATATGCAAACCTCAGAGCCAGCCCACGGTGCATGTGAAAAATGCAGACCCCGCAGCAGGTCACGCAATCGCACCTTCCGACTTCTCGGAAAGCGCTTCCAGGCAGCAGCGTGGTGCATCCCTGCGAGGCCCCAGCGAACGTCTGGGAAGGGACCGGCTTTCGGCTCTGTGACCGCGTCCCCTCTGCCACGAGTTCCCCCCACTTCGGTCACCACTTCTTTCAGCACAACGTACGCTTGATCTGATTGTAATTCTTGTAAAGTTCATGGACACGTTCCTCTTTATGAGGGCGAACGCTCTCATCCTTTAATCGTTCTTTTGCACATAGCCTGGGCCCTTTCACACGGCTTCGGAGGAGGGACGGGTGACTGTCTTCCATAGCTTAGTTTCCGAGTTATTATTTTGCACGTTTAACTTCCATGCCTAAGAGAGGATGCCTCTCACCTCATGGCCCCCCGGAGCCTAGTACCACGTACTGTGTGATAAGTGCCCAGGGGAGTAAACCCGACCCGTAGTACCTTCTGGGCAGGGACGGCGGGATGCGTCCAGGTTCACACACTCGAACCCGGGCCGTGGGTCTGGGCTCCCACCCACCTGGAGGAGGGAACCTCGTCCCTCGGCTGAGCGGGACTATTCTGCTGCTGCGGTTTCTACGCGTTGCAGCTCAAGTTGTCTTTGTCTTGTCGAATGTTTTGCCTACTTTTCATCCTTGTGACCATGCTTTTAAAGATCCTCTCTGTCTACTTTACTTTGGATGTGATCATCTTTCAAAGAACTTTACAGTTTTTAAGCCTTCGGTCCGGTAACCAGAGAAACCCATTCCCCGTGGGCCTGTGCGTGCGTGCGGCCAATTCCCGGGGTGGGAGAGCGGGCCTGGGGCCCTCTGAAACTGCAGCGAGGAGAAAGAGTGGAAGCGAAAGTGACGGCCGACCTCTGGATAAGCGCGCCGGTCCTTCACTTCACCCAAACAGGACGAGTCCTGCCGGCTTTGTTCTAGAGGCGTCAGCGCCAGCTGTGTTTGCAAAGACACCAGAGACAGAAAACTGAAAACGTCCTTCTTCCTGGGACTTCCTCTCACCGTTTTCTCCTAAGCTGTGGCTGAGACACAGCAGAGCTTAGTGTCAAGAAGTGATAACCAGAGAGTGTAATTTTCAAGTACCGGTTAAGCCAAGGTAATGATACAGCTCATGTCAGTTTTGTTTTTCTTAATGCTTCAAAGAGAGATCCTGTCTGACTCTCTGGTTTGCGTCAGCCACCACAAACGTCCCCAGGCATGTGGCTGGCTCTCCCCGCCCCCGCCCCCCTGCAGGGATGGGCCTGGGGCAGCAGCAGCAGCAGCAGCACCTGTCCCCATTGTCCCCTCCCGGCCCACCTGCTCAGTTCCTCAGTTCTCCCGTGGAATCCTTTCTGTCCGCCACGCCCCTCATTCGCACTAAGTAATTCCCGACTGAAAAGCTGGTAAGTGGGCCACGAGCACATAAACTGAAGTACATAAACTGAATTTTCCCAGCTCTGCCGCTTGGGCCAGGGACTCAGCGGAGGGCTGGCGAGCCCGTCCCAACAGTGAACGGGGGCAGCGGAGCGCGTGAAGGAGAAGTGGAAGGGTAAGGCGAGTGCTGGTGCGAGCTTCCAGGGAGCCCTTTACAGACGGGTTTTTAAAAACCGTTCTGCCCTGTCTGGTCTTAGCTGGAAAGCACACCAGTTTGCTGGAGAAGATGCTGATCGTTAGGTTTATATTTTTAAATTCGAAAGCAACTACGTTATTCCAATCATCCATAGTCTCTGGAAGGGGGGCCTCTCGTGCTGAATTTGAAAGTCAGCAACTTCCTCTCCTTCGTGTCCATGTAGATCCCTTTACCTCTCAGGTGATGCGTATGCCAGACCCCTTAGGTGCTGTGTCAAATACAAACCGATGCCTGTCCTTGACTGTCACTTAAACTGATGGTGGAACAGCACCTGTTGCAGTTTCTAGGCACCTGACCTACGTGAGGCTCCGCAGCACCAGCGACCTCCAGCTGCGCTGTGTCCCTCGGCCTTCCAAGCCAGGCGTGCAGCCCACGGGGACAAGCCGCTTGGCCCCTGCCCTTTCCCGACTGGCCCCTACCCGGGGCCGGGCCTCCTGTGCCGAGTGACTGAAAACGCTCTGATGCCAGGCTGGCCGCAGGGCATCGCTGGGAAGGGCCAGCAGGTGCCGCTGAGCTGGCGTGTCCGAGAAGCAGCGGCAGGGAACGCCGAGGCGAGCCGGTGCAGAGACCGGTGCTGAGACCAGTGCCGATGGTGATGCGCCGTCTGCAGAAGCCAGGCCAGCTTGGGCTGTGCCACCCAGAACTGGGGCTTCTTTTCTGATAGGGAAGCTGGTGGGGGGGGGCACTTTTGAACGGGAGACTGGCTTGATCTGGTTTATGGTTTTCAAGGCCCACTGTATGGACCATAGGAGTCCAAAGCAGGGGTGAGGTTAGTGGTTCCCGTAACCCAGGTGAGAGGGGACAGGGTGGGGTTGAGATGGCAGACTCAGAGGCAGGACTGGCTAACCTTACCTGAGCACCCACTACACCCAGGCTCAGCTCTGAGTGCTCCATGCGTGCGGAGGTTACTTCTGCAGACCGCTGCGGCGTAGATGCTGCTGCCGACCCCACTTCACAGGCCGAGACCCGAAGCGCCTGCCCAGGATCACTCTGTGGGGTGGGCTGAGCGGTAGAGCCGGCGTTCACAGCCGGGTGTGAGGGACAGGGCAGGATTCAAGGAGATGTGCATCGCAATGAGGGAGACCGGGCAGCGAGCAGGGGAGGCGTGTTCTGCCCAGAGCACAGCCCGAGCCGCAGAGACAGCCAGGCAGGCGGCCAGCGGGCCCCCAGAGCCCTCCGGTCCCCGACACGGGACAGTGCCGTCTGGATGTAAGGCAAGAGCGTCTGTCAGAGACTTGTGCTGCTGGGGCCGCCCATCCGCCTTGTCACCGGTCTCAGTCAAATGCAGCTGCCACCCGGGCAGCCTGGGACAGTTTGCTAACGGAACAGCGCGATGTCCAGGTCAGCTGCAGGCTGCGAGCCAGCGTTCTGAGTAAGAAACTCCTAGAAACCGCCTCGCCTGTGAACGCGGGCAGGAGCACCAGGGACCGCGCTCTTTAACTTCCCCGGGCCTCTCAGGGGGCGGCTGTCCCGCTGGAAGTCAGAGCGGCTCCTGTGTCACCGCCCCAGGGCCCCGCCTCCACCTCGGCCTGTGGGTCACTGAACCTTGCCTGCAAAACACACACAATTGCACAACCCCGGACCTGCTGGGACTTATACCGTCCTCTTGTCCCTGCCGTGGCCGACCTCCACGTTTGACTTAGCCCTGCACCCGACCTCAGGTGACAGCCCCCCTGAGACAGGCCCCGCTGCCGAGTCGTTCTCCCGGGGGTGCCTGTGGCCTGCTGGCCCCTGAGCACGTCGGGCAGGATGCTGGGCCCCAGAGGCCGTCCTGATGGGCGCGGTGGCTGGTGACCCAGGTCTGTCTGTCCATCAGTACTCGTCCCGCTCTGCTCTTGGATACCTCCACTTCAAATAATCTTCCCTCAGGGAGCTCATAATCTATCTGAAGAAGGTGCCCTAGTGAGCCACAGCGGGTTGTGTGTGAGTGGCGACTGCGCAGCCCGATGTGGTTGCTGCGGGAACTGGATCGCACAGGAAACCGTCGCAGAGAGGACAGCGATTGCCTCGAGTGTTGGCGGCTCGGGCGACTGAAGAAGCCGGGGTGGGGGGGATGGTCAGCACACGAGGTCCTGCAAGCCCAGGGGCCGCCGTGGGGGTGAGCGAGAGGTCGGGAGACAGCGAGGAGACCAGCCGGGATGCCTCGGAGAACCAGGGGACACGACCATTTAGAGGGACATGATTTATTGATTCCTGATCGATGGCCAAGAGCAGTTTGGAAAGTAGTGCGTGGGCAGCAGGGAGTTCCCGAAAGTGGTCGGGCAGCGGGAGGCTGTAATCTGGGCTTTTGAAGGAAATCTCCCCCCGCCGTCCCCCGCACCGCATTCCACGGCAGAATCCTCGTGACTCACAGTCCGAGGCCTCCGTGCTTCCCATCCGCACGCCGGAACGAGGCCTCCGGGCCAGGGGTCAGAGAGTGACGTCCAGCCCTTGGTGGTCAGCCTTCCCGGCGGCCGTAGCCTGCTTTTCATCCCGTTCCAGACCGTGCTGTCTGTACTCCCAGTCCGCACCTCCCCGTTCTCCTCGGCACCCGGCTCTGCCAGCCCCCTTAAACCATGTAGGGGCCGGTGTCGAGGGGCCTCAGGCTCCTCTGCGAGTACGAAGACATTCCTGGCGACAGAGAAGGAGTCACCCTCCCCCCGCCCCCACCAGAGTCCTCACTTTCCTGAAGTCCGTGCTGACGCCGAGTGCTGTCAGCCTCTCCTCTCTCTCTGGAACTCTCTCCGTCCGTGGACGCTGGGGGGCCGAGACCCTGGTTGTCCTCTTGCTCCCCGGGCTGACCTGCCCTGTCCCTCACTAGCTTTTCTCACACGCCGGCCTCCTCCCAGTGACCCTTCCTTCAAGGCTCTGCTACCGTCCTTGGCCTCCCTGGCACCCCCAGCAGGCCGCCAGCGCGGCCCGTGGCCTTGGCCGTCGTCCCTCACGGGGACTCGCGCCACCACCAGCCCCTCTCCTGGGCAATCACTTGGGGTGTCTTCTATTCTTAGCCCTTCTAGCGGTAGCTTCCTATCTTTAAAGGATACCTGTCGCATCGATTAATTGACCACTTTAGACAGGGCCATCGTCCTTCCACTGAGAAGTAAGAGAGCTGACGGCACAGTCTCTGAAACTGTGCATTTCCTCCCTGGTTCCCTCAGCAAACGCTGAGCGACTGGGGGATGACAGTTGTGTCACTCACCCCGTGTCCCTCAGACGTGTGGTCAGTGCCTTGCGGGCTGGGGGGCACAGGCAGGCTCGCCTTGTGTCTTTATTGCGTGAATCGAAGACTCCCGGTGATAAAGTGACGGACGAGCTGATCAGCCACGAAAAAGGGGAGATCTCATGACTGGTCATCCAAGAAGGAGTGAACAAAAGTGCTTTCAGGGTTGATGACCGAGCCACCCTTCCTGCCGCCCCGACGGCCCAAACTGGCTGTGGCCGCAGCTGCCCTGGGCACGGGCAGCCTGCCTCTCGGGGAGCGAGTGTTCTCACGTTTGTACATGAGCAGCAACACAGGGTGGGAAGTACAAGCATCATCTCTCCTGGCTCCGAGTGGTTTTGAGTAACATAATCAGAGCTGGGACATAATTTCACTGCTGATTTGAATGAACTGGTCTGCTCCAAGAAGAGCTGGAGAGTTACTCTGCTTGTAGCAATACTTCAAATTCTAATTTCACTCCACTCTGGCTTTGTTATAGTCCATCGTAGGGAGGTGGAACCTAAAAATCACATGCCCAGGGCCGCCACGGACTGTTTGGGGAGGACCCGTAGGTCCCAGCCTTCATCTTTCCCCTTATTTCCTGCCTCAGTCCCGGCAGCTCCGTGGACGAAGCCCCCCAAACCTGAACTTGTGTCACTGGGCTCTCGCTTGTCCCTACATACATGCCGTGACCAGGTCCCGCTGGTTCTATTTCCATCACATCTATCTGTCACCTCCCCCTCCTCCGCCCCCACTGTTCCGCCCTTCATTCAGGCAGGCTCTTGTCACCTCCTGCTTCAGTCTCCCTCTGTACCCAACTGTCCTCCCTCTGCCACCCGCCTCCAGAGCTGGGAACCTCGTTAGGGTGGGTCTTAACGGTACCCCAGTTGTTTTGTTTGATGCTCAAGACTTCCCTTCGTCTGGGATGCCTCCTGCTCTCTCCGCGCCCCCCCCCCCTCCGTGGGGCAGGCTGTCCTGGGGCTCAGCGTCAGTTTAACCATTAACCCATGTTTGTCCAGAACACTCCCACCCTAACGTGTCATCTCAGTGCATTGACTGATAGTGACCCGGATAGGGACTTCTCACAAGTCCCCAGCGCACACATGGGCACGGGCTGCCATCACAAAACACCACAGACAGGGGATCGCCCAGCAGAAAGGTATCATCTCACAGTCCTGGGGTCCAGGATCAAGATGCTGGCAGGCAATGCTGAAAAGGAGTAGGCTTTGCACCCAAGCCTACTTCTGGGCACACCCGATACCCAGGGGTGTACACAGCAACGCTTCGTTCCAGACCTCACCTCCCCCCAGTGAACTGATGCTCCCAATATACACTACCTGCCCCCCACCGATTCCCCAGTTAATGGATTCTGGAACAAGAGTAAGTCGCAACTCTGGGCAGCAAGACCTGGCATGCCCAGAGGTTGCTTCTGATTCTAGGAAACTCAGGTCTCTTGAATCACACGGCAATATAAATCATTAACCTTACTACCACAGAAAGTAGTCATTTACACTGCATTAAACATATCGATGTCTAATAATCCCATGAAAGCTAAACTCTTATTACCTCCGAGGTGCACGGAAAGTCAAAACACTACTTGAGTGAAGTCTTGCTCAGAGAAGTGAGAATACCTTGTATTCTTTGCAAACTGTAACTTTTATCAATGATGTGATTGTTTTAAAAATGCTACAGTTTCGGGAGAATGACACTCAGCTTTGACTCTTTAAAGCTACTAACTCACTCAGTGACTTTTGTATAACTTGGTCAATCAAATGTAAAAACAAATTTTTCTTTGAATCAGATGTCCAGCCTGTCTTTGAAAGAAGAGGAGGTGCAATCGTTAAACTCAGTGACTGCAGCAAAAACTTCCCTACCTCACCCGCCCCGTAGGGGAAGGATGATGCAAAAGCCAGGACTGGTTTTCACGCAAAACACATTCATTAATGTAAAGACAAGACAGTGTCCTACCAACTTGTTCTCCTTCTTTTAAAAGTGCTAGGGTTTGTTTTCGTTGTACACAGCACATCGATCACTGATAGGCCTTTCTTTATCTCTACATAACAGAATGTTACAGTGCGCTGCATTTCATTTTCGAATTACTTTTGAGGAACTAAACCCTCAATGGACGCTTCATTGAAAAGAGAAGGTTAAGTATTGAGATGTTTACGCTAAACTCAGCTGCAGGTGGGCCAAGGCAGGTGACGCCCTTACCTGTCATAACCAGGGCACATGGACGCAGAGGGGAGGGACTGGCGTCCAGAGAGAAGCCTTAGCTGATTTTCGTAGAGTCCGCTGATGTCTCGCTGGACAAAACAACAACGGCAACAAAAAATCAGAATTACAGGTTTCTGTTCAAGAGGGAACCTGGGAGGGGGTCGGGAGGCTGGATGTCATCACGTGACTGGGAATTCTTCTGGAGGGAAACGATTTTTAGTGATTGCCAAGGAGGAAGAAAGGGGAAAAATTTTATTATAGAATGAGAAGACTTCATCTTCCTTCAAAACAGCTTATATAAAATAGAACCTGTTTTAAACTACAGAGAACGAAAAACATGCTGCTTTAAAAAGATTATATTACTTCTAAGGATCAGCTTCATTGTTAATTTCAGTGCCTTACTTGAGTTATTTAAGGGCTGCCTGCGCTCCTCTGCTGTGACCCCTCGGTCCCATCCCCTGGTCCTGACGTGGGTCCCTCTGCCCCTCTGATAAGGACCCTTGTGACCCCATGGAACCCATCACAAGGTCCTTAACGCAGTCACATGTGCCAAGTCCCCTTTGCCATCGACGCATCCTGTGCGGGAGGTTTGAGGGTCAGAATGTGGGTGTCTCGGGCAGGGGGTTGCTCACCTTGCCAGGCCTTTACCTGTACGTATTTTCAGCCCATTGCATTACGTTTTTCCAGGTTTATGTCTTATCGTGAGACATGACGACAGACCATATTGTTCGGGGATGTTTCAAAGTCACCCAGTCTACATGGTGGACGTGCTTTCTTTGACACCCCAGTGGATGATAAGGCTGACGAGAGACAGAGCCCATATTCTTGCTAACGAAGTTCAAGAGGCCAGATTCTCCCTGCGTCCCCCAGTCCCCCCATCCTGTCACCTGGTCTGTGGTCCTGTGACCTCTGCCCAGCCCACGTGGGCTCCGGCTACAAGTGGCCGGGACCACTTAGACGTCCTTCCCAGGTGGGCGGTGGCAGCCAGGGGCCCGTGGGCCCGGCCGGGGCTGAGTCTCCTGCTGCCTGACCCCCTTGTCAGTGGTCGGATTCTGAACCCCGGGCTTGCAGCGCCTCCCCCCACGCCCACCCCCGAACTTTAAGAGCGGCTCATTATCCCTCCGATGCATTTCTTTTAAGTGCATGTAGTCAGTTCATTTTTTGCTGCTTTCACAGGACGACAGGTTCTCTTTTTGGTCATCTACCGACTTTTGAAAATGACTGACAGTAGCCTAGGGGTCTCATTGTAATTTCAATCACTAATTGAGTATGAAAGGTAAGTGTCAGCCGGAGGGACGGCGTGTAGGAATCCCAGCTCTGACCCCTGCGTAGAGCCAGCACCGTGCAGTGATGTGTGGTTCCGTGATCGTCAAGGAATGACGAGGGTTTGGTTACTGAGTTTATTTCTAATTGGCATTACCCAATATAGACGTAACTCTCGAATAACCAGAACATTTGACCGACTGCACTGCTTTAGCCTTGACCCACGAGACAGATGGAAATGCATCGAATGGTTCTGCCATATTGACCCCAAGTTGTTGATGTTTTTAAGTCCGCAGGCTCGGGCGTCAGAGTGACCCCGGAGGCCGCACGCAGGACAGTGGGCAATGGCAGCAGTGGCCGGGCTGAGCCCCCTCGGCGAGCGAATTTTCCTGGTTGCGCTTGCTGAGCGCCTGCCGGGCGCTGGGTCCCAGGTGAGTGAGGACAACGCCCGCAGGTGGCAGGGGACATTCCACCGCAGCTGTTCGGAACAATGACGCCATCGCTGCCTGGAGGGAGCTCTCTCCTGCCGGGACCTGCAGCATGCGGGTGGTGCGGGTGCCCTGAAGGGTGGCCCAGGAGGGGCGCGGTGAGAGGGGCCGCTGGCTCCTTTCAGGCGCCACCAGAGCTCTTATCACCGCGCACGGTCACACTGTCCCATCCAGTGACACCTCCGGGCTCCCTCAGCATCGCTGCTGCGGCCCCTCCTTCTGGGCCAGCTCTTTGCCTGCCATGCTGTGTTCGAACCCCTATTAATAGGCGCAGTCAGCTCCCGGGTGGGTTGCGTCCCACCGTCAAGCAGCCCGATCCTCTTGGCGCAAAGCCAGTCCTCCAAGATCAAAGCCATGGTCCCTGATAAAGGCTGGCCTGGCATTCCAGACCCACCACGCCCCGCCCGGAGCGAGGCGCATTCCTCCAGGGCCACATTCCTCCAGGGCCACGGGGCTGTCTGGGAAGTCAGCAGCCCTGCTGGTGCTGGTCCCGAAATGTCAACCTTGGAGGACCAGGCGCGAACGGAGGACAGCAACCTGGAGAACGGGTGAAACCGGTGTCCCTACCTTGCCCCAGCCTGCAAGAGCTGGAGGAAGCGTGGGTGCGGGTGCACTGTCAATGCTTCTGGCGGGAGACCCTGCCGGGAAAACTGCGGGAACCGGCTCTTGGCCTGAGCTGTGTAAATGGGGTAGAGGTGTGTGTTCTAAACTGGGTCTCGGCCCTGGCGATGGTCTCGCAGCTCCATCTCCGCGTCTGTGAAAGGAGGGTGTTAGGGCCCACCTCGGCCAGCCTCCTGGGTAGCAATAGCACGTTCAGAGCGGGGCCCCGGAAGACCCTGTTAGTGAGAGCTGTTTGCCATGCGCACCGCACGCCAGCCCTCCCATCAGCCCTGTGAGCGAGGTGTTTCTGCCCCCAGTAGTGAGTGAACACTCGGGTTCATCGCCTGGCTTCCCAGACGGGGGGATGCAGACTGGCTGCCCACCCCGGGCCCCTCCCTGGGGCCTCGCCCCGCCCTTGTTGCTGCTCCGGTGATCCCGGTGGCTCCCTGTTGGCCTCCCCCGGACAGGACAGCCATCGTTGCTGCTGGCTCGTCGGGTTGATGGGACAGTCCTCCTTGGGACGCCACCGAGGGCCTCCTCAGGGACCCTCACAGAGTAGCTCAGCTTGAAACAAAACACTCAGTTTGACCCCGGCAGCACAGTTCCCCACGATCGTCATCAGCATCGAGGCCATTAATGGCAGCCCTGGCTCCGGAGGGCCTGGGAATGTGCATTCAAACCTCGAATCGGGGTTACGCACTGTGCCAGCCGAATTGGGCGCTTCGTCTCTCCAAGCCAGATCTGTCCCGAGTTAACGTGTGTGGCTGGGTGTCCTCCGGCTCTTCCCAGACACTGCCGCCCCCTTCCCTGCTCGCCTCTGCGCCTCACAGTTGGCCGCCCCCCCTCACCCCCCCACAGGACTCTGGGCCACGCGCTCCCGGTGGCTTGAGCAGTAGGGCCAAGGGTGGGAGAGAGGAGGAGCGAGGTCACCCGCCTTCGCCCCGCTGTGGGCACCACGCTCCTGCCCCTCCTCCGTGCCCTGAGATTTCGTGGGGCTCCGGAAACACAGTCTCCCCCCCTTGGCCCTGGGGTTCCTGCCCACCCCCGGCTGCCGCCGCAGCCTCCAATGGCCCCTCCCCTGTGAGCGGGCCTTCACCCGGGTCTCTCCACCTGGTCTCTCCGCTGAGCCCTCGCGGCACCTCCACCCGGGTTCTCGCTTGGAGCCGGCGGGCGCGGTGTGCAAAGGAGTTTGGGAAAGCTGCGAAGCACGATCCACAAAGCAACAGCTTATCAGCTTCGTGTTGTCTCGTGGTAATCGGCCCCATTTTCACCATCAGTACTGTATTCGCAAAGCTTTCCTGCTAACAGCCAGATATGACACTTAGGCCAGAAATGAAAAAATGTGAAGCGAGGGGTCCAGGCGACGTTGAATCCAGTGCCCCTGGGCCCGGCTCCTTCCCCCTCCCAAATTAGGAGACTGCGGCCAGGAAGCTGAGCAGTTCTCCGAACGGAAGCGCGTCCAGTCAGGACTGAAGTCCCTCCAGAGAGTGGGTGCCCACGTGTGTGCAGGACCAGCAGGCACAGTTTTGGCACAGAGGCAGACGGGTGCGTGTCCAGGCCGGTTCGCACGTACCCACCCGGCAGTTTCTCAGTGAGGACGCTGTGGGCGCGTGACTCGTCGTATTCCTGCTCTCAGAGCCTCAGAGGAGTTCATCTATTCGTTATAACACTCGCTTGAACATTAGCAGCTTTGCATCAAAACGTTCGTGTTTTGAAATAGACTCTGGTTTTTCTAAACACACTGAGAAAAGTTTCACTTACTGCATATGGATTTTGACTGTGCTTTCGTGCCCCAAGGAGTGAATTTCTGAGTGATTCTTAAGGAAAACCCAAGTGGATTCTCATTTTTGCCACTTTCAACAAATATATTTTAAAAGGTCGAGTGATTTTTAAGAACCACAGTCTCCAGCCTTTTTCTCCGGGTGGCTTAGGATCCTTTGGTCACAAACAACAGAAGAGCACCCGGATGAATGGGGGGGGCGGGGGTTTCCCGGGAGGAGGAGGGCGGCCCCTCAGGGAGCCTGGGGAACCTGGGCGGCAGCTACCAGGGGACCCCATTCGTCAGGGCTCTGCCATCAGACCGTCTTGGCTACAAACCCTTTCTGACCTCGTGTCACCCTGCTCAAGATTCAGATCCCGGGAGCACCTGTCCAGCCCGGCTGAGGGCCCAGGCTCCCGGCTCGGCCCAGGGTTGTGGGTCCTGGTGTGCTGGATGCAGGGGGGTGGTTTTCCAGAGGAGAAGTGGGGTGACAGCGGGCAGGGGGGAGGGGAAGTGAGCCCAGCTGAAAGGCCATTGCACCACAGAAGTCTCTGGAGCCTTTTACAACTACTTAAGGTGTGGGATACGGTGCCTTTCCTTCTGAAACCAGAAAAGCCAGCGTTCGTGCTGCCTGTCACCTACCAGACCCGATAAGCAATGACAGGGATTGAATCTTTATGGGCACTTTACTCAGAACGCCGGCGGTCTGAGAAGATGGCGGGTTTGTACCCTAACAGACCATCTTAAATTCCATTTTAAACCGACTGTTTTTATAAGGAGGAGAAAAACCTAGGTAAGGGGTTTGGAATTCAGCGGAAAGGTCAATCAGATAAAAAGCTGCAGCATTCTTTCATCGGTGTCCCTGGGCCCCTGGTCTTTCATCTGTGTCCCTGGGCCCACGGTCTTTATCTGTGCCCTGGGCGGTGGTCTTTCATCTGCGTCCTGGGCGGTGGGCGTCTCACCCTGGAGCACCACGGCTCCGATACCATCCTGGGGGCTTGCAGGCCTCCCCAGCACAAAGGTGGAACTGCTTAGGGTCTCCCAGAGTCAGGGCGGGTCAGAGCTTCAGTTCCTGGAACAACAGCTTTTACGTGCCTTGATTACTAAGCTTATTAGCTGTTACCTGAAATGAAAAATTTTCCAACATTTGAGTCCCTCGTCACTTCTTTAAAATAATTTTTGCAGTTTGGACATTGGGCCATAAAAAGGATGAACATGAACCTGGCTGAACAAGGCCACAGAGGGGTTCTGGGAAATTCTTGCAGAAACCACGGTCCCAATGCCCAGCAGACCGAGAGGGGTTGCGGTGGGGGACTGCTTTCCTGCCGCCTTCCTCCGTGGGACAGGTAAACTCACGGTGGGTAAGGACAGAGTAGCTGTGTCGTCCTCGTCACCGTGGAAACCAAACATTGGCAGCTGCCAAGCCTGTTGCCTTTTCTTCGTCCCTCCAGTTAGAAGCAATAGTTTGGATTTCAGGATTCTTTGGGTGTACAAAACAAACAAACAAACAAAAAACCCAAAGCAAAAAAAGCAACCCACGAACAAAGTCTTTAAAAAGTAATTGTTACCTCGAGGGTGAGCATGCTTTTTCTGATCCCCTCTTGCCCATGAGATTCTTGGATGAATATCAAATATTTGCCCCCGAGGACAGGCTTGTGTAGGCATCGTTTGCTGCCATCTGCAAAAAGTCGGCACTTGATTCCTGTTTTGGGGAATAAGTGGATCCATGACACCTATTCATAAAAAAGAGTTTGTGACTGGACACCTTTTAGGACAGGAAACTTCTTTCACAAGTGAGAAGTTTTTGCTGTAAGCATGCAGACCTCAGAGACTTTTGAGAGGAAAAACATATACATTTCAATCATTTCATCTGTTTTCTAGATTCATTAGGTTTAACTATTTGTTTTTTTATTTTTTTAAAATATATTTTGTTGATTAATTCCCCCGTTTAGTTCATGTCCATGGGTTGTACATATAAGTACTTTGGCTTCTACATTTCCTATACTATTCTTAACCTCCCCCTGTCTATTTTCTACCTACCATTTATGCTACTTATTCTCTGTACCTTTTCCCTCTCCCACTCCCCCGCTGACAACCCTCCATGTGATCTCCATTTCCATGATTCTATTCCTGTTCTATTGTTTACTTAGTTTGTTTTTGTTTTAGGTTTGGTCATTAATAACTGTGAGTTTGTTGTCATTACTGTTCATTTTTTAAATCTACTTTTTTTTAGATAAGTCCCTTTAACATTTCATATAATAAGGGCTTGGGGATGATGAACTCCTTTGATTTGACCTTATCTGGGAGCACTTTATTTGCCTTTCCATTCTAAACGATAGCTTTGATGGATCGAGTCATCTTGGATGGTAGGTCCTTCCCTTTCATGACTTGGAATACCTCTTTCCAGCCCCTTCTTGCCTGCAAGGTTTCTTTTGAGAAATCAGCTGATGGTCTTATGGAAACTCCTTTGCAGGTAACTGTCTCCTTTTCTCTTGCTGCTTTTAAGATTCTCTCCTTACCTTTAATCTTGGCTAATATAATTATGATGTGCCTTGGTGTGTTCCTCCTTGGGTCCAACTTCTTCGAGACTATGAGCTCCTTGGACTTCCTGGAAGTCTATTTCCTTTGCCAGATTGGGGAAGTTCTCCTTTATTATTTGTTCAAATAAGTTTTCAACTTCTTCCTCTTCCTCTTCTCCTTCTGGTACCCCTATGATTCGGATGTTGGAACGTTTAAAGATGTCCTGGACGTTCCTAAGCCTCTCCTCATTTTTTTTAACTCTCGTTTTTTCATTCTGTTCTGTTTGAATGTTTCTTTCTTCCTTCTGGTCCACACCATTGATTTGAGTCCCAGTTTCCTTCCCATCTCTGTTGGTTCCCTGTACATTTTCCTTTATTTCACTTAGCACAACCTTCACTTTTTCCTCTATTTTGCGACCAGACTCAACCAACTCTGTGAGCATCCTGCTTATCAGTGTTTTGAACTATGCATCTAAGAGGTTGGCTCTCTCTTCATCGCTTAGTTGTATTTTTTCTGGAGCTTTGATCTGTTCTTTCATTTGGGCCATTTTTTGTCTCTGCATGCCTGTTACAGTGTAAGGGGCAGAGTCTTAGGTGTTCGCCAGGACTGGGCAACCCACGTTGCTGCATTGTGACACTGTATGTGGGGGAGGGTTCAAGAGGGAACAATGCCAGCTCTCAGTCACTTTCCCCACGACCCACAAGCAAATTGGGCCCTTCTGGTGCTGATTCCCACCTGGGTGAATGGGTCTGTGTACCTTCTAGGACCCTGTGGGTCTCTCCAACGAACTCTCCTGTGAGGCTGGGAGTTTCTCCTGCTGCTGCCTCAACCCCTACAGGTGTTTTCAGTCAGAGGTTTAAGGCTTTATTTCCCCGCACTGGAGCCCGGGGTTGTGGGTCTGTCTCGCTCCCCAGTTGTTCCTCCCGGTTTGTCCGCACACGAATGTGGGTCCACCCAGTTCTCCAGCTGCCACCTGGCCACCTGTTCTCTCCACCAGGTTTCCCGTCTCCACCCCTCCTTCCTACCAGTCTGGATGAGTGTTTCTTCTTTAGCTCCTTGGTTGTCGGACTTCCATACAGTTTGGCTTTCTGGAAGTTCTGGTTGTTTTTGTTTTTAAATTTGTTGCTGTCCTTCTTTTGGTCATGTGAGGAGGCACAGTGTGTCTACCTATGCCTCCATCTTGGCTGGAAATCTATTACATCCATGTTTAACTATTTCTAACATACTATATAATTTAATTATTTATTATATTTGTTACATACCTCCCCTTGCTAGAAAGTAGAGTACACAGGAGTAGAGATCTTTGCCTGTTTTGTTTACTGCTGAATAAGTATGTGCTCAGCAAGTGTTTTGAATAGATTAACACTATGTAATTTCCTTATTATGATATTGATGGTTAGCTGGATATTTCTCCTACAAGGCTGTAATCTCCACAAGGGCAAGAATATTTTTCTGCTTCACTCAAGTACCTAGAACTGGACCTCATACATTTTGGGTTTAAATGAATATTTAATGACTGGATGAATGAATAAATAAAATATTTTAGTAAAAAATCAATGCATCTCTATACCCCAGTTACAGAAACATAGTTAGAAGGTATTTACAGTGGTGCTAAGCTGAAGCTTTGCTAATATCTCCTTATCCAAAGAGCTTTTAAAAAAACATTAAGATGCAATTGATAATACAATGTGTTATAAGTTCCCGTTATGTAAGTGGGAGTGTGGTACATTTACATGTGGCGATGTGATTAGCACTGAGCTGTCGGCTAACACCCCCCGTCACACCACGCAGCCACTTCTTTTTTGTGGTGGGAACATCTAAGATGCAGTCTCTTAGCAACTTGGAAGTTTGTGATGCAGTATTGTTGTCGGTGCTCACTGAGCCATAGATCTCCAGGACTTACTCAGCTTCAGGTTGCTAGTTGGTACTCTTGAACCTGTCCCCCCAAACTCCTCCCACCCCACCTCCAGCTTAACCACCTCCTGGGAACCACCATTCTTGTACACTCTCTGGGTCTACAAGTTTAGCTAAGGGAGCTTTGACAAAGAATGCATGTTATAGGACCTTATTCTTAGCGATTTTCAGAGCTCCCCCAAGACTGACTCTTACCAGCTCCTCTTCCCACCTCCTGTTCCAAGAACACATCCTGAGCGGGCACTGGCTGAACCTCTACCTTCTCAAGTTCATAATCCAGAAAGTCTTTTACAGTCTTTAATAAAACTGTAAATGTTGCCCCTGAAACTGCATTTTCATGGAATACCAACTTAAGTTTAATCCTTATTAAAAATAAGTCAGTGGTGCCCGCATTCCAAGGTCAGTTAACTTGGCGGGGATTATACATTCGTGTGTCTAAGGAAAACAGAAAAGGTATGTCAGGGCAAGTGAGGCCAGAAGGAAGGAAACCTGTCCCCAGCCGGGTTCCCCTCGGTCTCTGCGGGCAGCAGCACAAGGGCATGGGACACTCTGAGAAGCAAAGGAACCCCTTTGATGAGAAAAAGAAAAAAAAAAGAAAAAAGAAAAAAAGGAAGGACAGGAGAAGCCAGAAATGGGGAGGTTCGGAGAGGGTCTTGGAGGCCTTGTTAAATATTTTGGACTTCATTCTAATAACAAGAAAGAGGCTTTGAAGGGTTTTTTTTCCCCAAGATTCATTTTTCAACTGAATTGACTGGAGTGACATTGGTGAATAAAATTAAATACATTTAAGGTGTACAATTCTATCATACATCATCGGTACAGTGTGCCTTTTTAAAACAGATGCAATGCTTTCACAAAACTCCTGTTGAAGGATTGACACTACCCGACTCGAAGACTTAGTACAAATCTGTAGTAATCTATGCGGCGTGGTGCTGGCAAAAGGAAAGACGCACCGAATGACGGAGCAGAAGAGAGAGCCCAGAAATAGGCTCAATCGACCTTTGACAAAGAGGCAAAGGGAGCACAAGGGGGAGCAAGACAGCCTCTTCGGCAAATGGTGCTGGAGCAACTGCACATCCCTGTGCAGGAGAATGAATGGAGACAGGGGCCTCACTTCCCTGTACCACGATTAACTTAAAATGCACCACAGGCCGAAAAGTCCAACACAAGGCTATAAAGTCCGGGAGGGTAACACGCAGAGAATCTAGGTGACCTTGGGTATGATGGCGAGTTTTTAGACACAACACCAAAGGCACGATCTGTGCGAGAAGACATTGATAAACTGGACTTCGTTACAGTGGAAAACTTCACGACGCTGTCAAGAGAATGAGAAGACAAGCACAGACTAGAATGAAGTGCACGCAAAAGGCGCATCAGGGGAAGGGCCGGTGCCAAAGCATACAACAGACTCTGAAAACTCGAGAGTAAGAAAGTGAACGACTCGATTACAAAAGGTCCGCAGACCTGAACGAAGAAGACCTCGCCAAGGAAGACGGACGGATGGCAAGTCAGCAAACGAAAAGGTATTCAGCATCCTCTAGCATTAGGACATGAGAAGTTAAAACAGCAAGGAGATACCCCTGCATGCCTAGCAGGAGAACAAGCATCCAAAGCACCGACAACACCAATTGCTGGCGAGGCTGGAAACTGACACTGTGGATGAGACAGTCCGGCAGTTCTTACAAACGCTCTCCCCGTGTGAGCCACCGATGGTGCTTCTCGGTGTGGACCCATACAAATGGTTCCGTCTGCACAAAACGCCTGCCCACCGATGTTTATTCCTACTCGTCGAAACCTGGAAGGAACCAGGATGTCCTTGAGTGGTGAGTGGAGGAACACACTGTGGAGCACCCAGACAACGGAATATTATTCAACGCTACAAACAAATGAGCTGCCGAGCCATTAAAAGACATGGAAAAACTGCCCTGGCTGGTGTAGCTCAGTGGATTGAGCACAGGCCTGAGAACCAAAGGATCGCGGTTCGATTCCCAGTCCGGGCATGTGCCTGGGTTGTGGGCCAGTTCCCGGCAGGGGACGCACAAGAGGCAACCACACATTGATGTTTCTCTCCCTCTCTCCTTCCCTTCCCCTCTAAAGATAAATAAATAAAATCTTTAAAAAAATGAGTCCTTTAAAAAAAGATTCTTTAAAAAAAAGACATGGGAAAACTAAAATGCATATTATTAAGTGAATGAAGCCAATCTGGAAAAAAAAATAAAAACTAAACACCATTGGATAGTCCAACTGTTGGACCTTCCGGAGGAGGTAAGGGTACGGAGACCATGAAGAGACGAGTGGGGTGACAGGTGAGAGGGGGGCGGGGATGAACAGGCCGGGCCCAGAGGACATCTGGCTCTACAGCATCCCGTAACAGCAGGCACGCGTCGTGATGCATTTGTCACAACCGTGGATTGCACAGCACGGAGAGTGAGCCTCAGTGCAGACTCTGGAGTTCGGGTGGCAGTGATGTCAGCGTAGCTTCATCGGTCGTAACGGATGTACCCCCTGGTGGGCATGTGGACAGGGAGGGCTTGTGTAGGGTCAGGGGGCACACGGGAACTCCTCATCCCGTCCACTCAACATTGCTCTGAACTTGAAGCCGCTCTAGAAAAGAAAGTTCATTCATTTAAAAAAATGGCATTACCAAGTTAAAGAGGAAAAAGAAGAACCTCTCTCCTCCTGGTTCTCCAGTGGAGACTGCACAGGAACAGGTGTGGAAGTCGAAGGAACAGTAACTCAGTGAGAGGCGACCGCAGCTCAGACCCAGAGCCACCGTGGGAAAAGAGGGACCTGGACAGGCTGGGTTTGGGCCGTAGACTTGGCGGAGGCTGCCAAGGAGTTGGATCTGCTGGTAAAGGAAAGGGACCATCAAGGCGACCCTGGTGACTAATGATACTGTTCGTGAAGCCCTGCAAGGAAGGAGAACATGAGGGTGGCCGAGGGGCGTGGGGGCCTTGTGGGAGAGGGGCTCCTGTAGCTCGGTTGGGGCTGAGATGTCTGGGACATTCGGTTAGAGATTACCCAGCCTACTTTCACTAATTTGTTTTTACTTTGTGGTGACAGGAGTTTCACTAATGCCAGCTTCTCAAAAGTGGTCTTTCCTGGGTTTTAACTTTTCGTTTGCATAACCGAAGGGCCTATTTTGATGGTTTTTCAAGAATAAAAGAGACTCTGACTCAAATATGTATCAAGCATCAAATTCCCCAGAAAACTGCTAGCAGTTTTGAAATGAGTTCCCCCAACTCTGTTTCCATCCCTGTGCGGGCTGCACGGATTTTGGGGCCCTGTGCCAGACACTGGGGCTCAGGGGCCAAGCCCTCCTTCTAGTAGTCGGGGCAGGCAGGAATGGTCTCCGAACCCGGGGCACAGGAACTCAAGCGCACCAGGCGCACACAGCCACAGGGGAGGCTGGGCGGTGCGGACGGATGTCTCTCTCAGCCGTCCCATTGAGCCCGTGAGCCTGCATAGACCAGGGATTTCATATCCTTAGCAGTGTTGGCACACGTGTCTGTGTGTTGGACTAGCACGTAACTAAATCCTCCTCGATGTCCCAGTCAGTAGAGCACAGGCCGGGAAGGCCTGAGGGGAAACGGGGAAAGCTGGGAAGAAAGCCGGCTCTGAGGTTCAGCTGGAACCAAGGAGGTTTCACCTGAAGTTGAGCCAGTAGTGAAGCCTCTTAGCCAGCAGCCAGCGATTTTTTTTGTACGCAATAGTGAATAGCCGGTAGGACTGATTTCTTTCTCTGAATTGACTGAACTCCATACTTTAGTGGTAATTCAGCCCCTGTCTCTTCTTTTCGGGTGCTTGAGGGGCCATAGACGCTTCTGGGAAACCTTTAACCGGGAGTGTCGCACCTGTGGCCCAGGATGGCTCCGAATGCAAACACAAAATCATAAAGTTACCTAAAACATTATGAGGTTTGTTGTGTGGGATTAATTGTCACAACGTATTTAACGTGTGGCCCAAGACAGCTCTTTTTCCAGTGCGGCCCAGAGATGCCAAAGGTTGGATCAAAGTCCTTGGATGTTTAAGGAGCAAGCAGCAGCGCTGACTTTTTGTGGCTTTCCCTCACTAGCCCAGTAGGTATTTGAGTGGCCGCTGTCTCAGGGACTCTTCCCGGTCACCAGCACAACAGTTCACTCGTAGAGTTTGCACGCTGGTGGGAGCAGACACACAGATTACACACCGAGCAAGTGCTGCCGGGAAGTTAAGTGCTATAAAAGAGCTGAGCAGGTTTAAGGAGGTGGGGAGGGTAGAGAGGCGGTGTGCGTCTTCGGACAGGGGGCCACCTGGCGTCTCTGAGCAGCTGACATTTGATCGAAGGGCGACCTGCATGGAGAGAGGGTGTGAGCTGTCTGAGAAGAACGTTCTAGAGAGAGGAAACAGTGCGTGGAAAGGTCTGCATGGGCACGTGATTATTTCTGAGTGTAGTTAAATAACAAGCTTCAGCGATTGTTCTTTGTGTTACTCAAAACAGACGCTTATTTCAAGTATGCGAGACAGCCAGGAGCGTGGCTCCCACGTGACCTTTCAGAATTCCTCAGTTTCCAGCGGTTTAAATGTAGCGACAGAGACAAAGCTCCGGTGGTCGGGCATTCGGGCTGATTGTGGGGACGCACCCAAGATGCTCTGTTTGTCCCCCTGCCGCTGACGGTCAGCACCCCCCCTGCTGTAGAAAGGAGACTTTAAAAAATTACAAACAGGGCATTATATGAGAATTAGAACGGATTGGGGGAGGGGCATAAGGACGCAGAGCGAACGTGTTAAGATCCCGTAGGCACTCAGAAGCATTTGTTTGTTGGTCTTGAGTTGGGAGGAAAGATATCCTAAAGACACTGATGGTCAAGGGTCCTTGTAGGTTGGCTTGTACTAGTATGAAGCAGCTGTGACGCATAGCTTTTTATTTTATTTTTTCATAACCCTGACTGGGGATTGAACCCACAACCTTGGTGAGTTGGGATGACACTCCAACTAACCTAGCTACCTGCCCAGGGTGACATATCCTTTTCCACTCAATGGATATGTCAATTTCCCGTCAGCCAGATTCCAAAAATGCCTGGAGCAACTCCAAAATCACTGCCACACGAGGGCGGGGGCGGGGGGCGGGGAGTGACACAGAGGAGACTTCCTGTTGGGAAGACAGGCATCGTAGCCAACTGTGGTTCAAATAACTTACTTTTAATATTTATATCACCGTGGGGGCATCTTGTTAGGGCCCCTTTCAGGATCTGGGACACGAGAGACTCGGAAGTTTCAGCTACACTATTTTGGAAAACAAATTAATGTTTAATTGGGAATTAAAAGTGGGATAACAGAAAGAAAAACGTTAACTGAAGAGTTGAAAGATAAAGTTAAGCAATCTCCCAGAAGTCAGAAAAAGTTAAAGGTATAAAAAATAACAGTAAATTAATATGAGGAAATTTAAAGATCAGCCCAGATGGTCCATAATCCACACAGGGGGAGTTTCAGAAAGATGGGCTGGAAAACCAGAGAAGATGAACTTATTGGAGACATAATTTCCAAAGATTTCCACATCAAAAAGGGTCCTTGTTTGTCTAGGACAAAGCTTGGGAAAGCAAGGTGTCTCCGAGTATAATCCCACAACACTATGGAGAAAGAAGATTTAAGAAATCTGGAGGAGAAAAAAGTAGTCACATGCAAAGTTGTGGAATCAGAGTATCTTTAGACTTTTCATGGGGAGCGCCGGAAATTAAAAGGCAAGGCAGCGATGCATTCGAATTTCTCAGGGAAAGTTACAGCCTGTAACTCTATCCCCAGCCAAAAATATTATTAGTCAAACGTAAACACTGGAGTTTGAAAACGTCAGACATGCAAAGATTTAGAAAGTTTAGGACACAAGCAGTTTCTTTTTAAGGCTGAGTGAGCTGACCCTTCAACACGGCAGAGGATCTACAGGTGCTGTTTACAATCGTAATCAAGGAACAGAGAACACATGGGACTTAGAGTCGCTGGGGAAGGTCCGAGGGCCGGCGGTCTCTGAGGACGGACGGTCTTCCTTCCCTGCACGTTTTGTACCGTTCGGATTTTCTTAACCATGTGCATGTATTCATTTTATTAAAAATAATCTAATTTGAAAATCGAAAAGGAAGTGCATGGAAAGATGGAAGGCGAGATAAGGAGGCGATGACTGTAAGAGTCGGGGACAGAGGAAGGGGAGGGCGCAGCACTTTCCCCTCACCGTGGAGGAGGGCTCTCACACACCCGAAGCTCCGCGTCCCTCCCCAGGACTGCCGGAGGGCAGCGCCAATACGCCACTGAGAGATGAGGACACTGAGGCACAAAGGAGTTCAGGGAGAGCTTGCTCCAAGTCACGCAGCCGGGAGCTGGCGGCGCGAGGGCTGAGGCCAAGCCTGTCTGCCCCACCACGCAGTTGAAATGTCGGCAGATGAGAGAAGAGAGCGAGCTTTCTGTGGGGGCCTAGCACACGGGGGAGACAGGGAGTTTTGATTGAGGAAACACACAGATGTTAATGTGAGTCGAAGGGGAAGAGTCACCAGAGGCCAAGAGTTGACACTCCAGGAGAGCGCTGGCACCACCGGTGCGAGTCTTAGAAAGCCACGCGTGCGGTGGGGAGCGGACGGTGAGCAGCTCTCCTGCACACGGGCCAGCATCGCGCTGGGAGGCGCGGCCCGCCCGTGGAGGGAGGTCATTCCCGAGCTGGAGCGGAGGGAGCCTGCTGAAGCGGCGGGGATGGTTTCTCCGGGAGGCAGGAGGGTTGATTTTCCGTGGACACTGAGGAAGGGAGCCGGGCTCTTTCCTGGGGAAGGCGGGAGCAGAGGAAGCTGGAATGCGACTGGCGCACTTAGGGAAGCGAGTAGGGTGGCCGGACGTCACGAATAAAAAATCCAGCTCTCCCCACTGAATTGAAATTGCACATAGGCAACCAGTAATCGCTTTTTTGTTTTGTTTTAGTACATGTTCCAAATGTTGCATGGTACTTCCTCTGGCAAGCCTCCAAGACAGACGCCAAGCCTGCATACAGAACAGCCGACCTGCTCGGACACCCGGAATTCGGAGTGGGGCCCCCTCAGCATGACTTGGTCCCCTCCAGTGGTATAACTTGGCTGCCATGGGAAGTAAGGCGGGGACCTGGGCAGGGCTTCTGGGCAGCCTCGGAGAGGGGGCCAGGCCAGCAGCTGGGAGAGAGCTTGAGGGTGCGGTTCTCAGCGGCTCTCCCCAGAGTAATGATACCGTAACGATGGGGACATGTCATCACGCATTTGTCCAAACCCACAGAAGGCACACCGTCACGAGTGAACCCTAGGGTAAGCCACGGACTCCCGGTGATGCTGATGTGACACTGTAGGTCCGTCAGTTGTGACAAACGCACCAGGCCGCGAGGGAGTGATGTTGACAATGGGGAGGCGGTGTCTGGTGGGGACAGAGAGCATGTGGGCGGGACCTCTGTACCCGCCACTCCATTGTGCTGCGACCCGAAAACTTAAAAACAAAACAAGTTGTAACAATAAAAACGTGGTAAAAGTAACACTTATAAAACGTTCCAGCCAAAAGATGATGCTCCGTGGTGAAAAACAAAGGGACATCCGTTAGCACACCTTTGTTGCAAGTTTCACGTAAAAAGATTTTTAGTCAGGGGACTTTTTAAAGTGGTTTTAGAAGGCATTCCTTCGCATGTCTTAGGGTCCATTTGTAGACATCTGGTGTCAGGACATCAGCGCACATCTCAAACTTTAAAGCTGCCGTCTTCTCTCCCTTTCCGTTCCTGGGCTGTTCGTTGATTGACCGAAGGCTGGCGACCTAGGCGCCTGGCTTCCTCAGCGTTTCTGGAGCCCAGCTCTGCCCCTCACTAGCTGGGGTGGAAGCTGTCTGAGGGGACATTGCCCTCAATGAAATTAGGAACTAAACTGCCCTTCGCAGAGTTGAAGTGTTAACTTGGAGAACCAGACACGCCTGGCCCAGGCTGGGTGTGCGTGTGGTGGGTGCACTTGAACTCCTTTCCCTTTGAAGAGCTCATCAACTCGTGGGCGGGGTGGAGTTTGACAAGTCCTCACGGTGCCTGGTATCGGGCTGACACCTTTTTTAAATGAAAGGAGTCCTCAGACCCAATCGGAGTGGATCTTAAGTGTCTAGAAGCCCCTGGCTTTGTTTCTAGGTTGCATGCAAGGTGCTGTTGAATTTGTGGGCAAGTGCTTGGCGGTGGAGGAGGGCTTTCGGGGAGCTGTGAATCAACTCGCACTGGGCTTTTTCTTTTGCAAACTCATGAGATCCCAGAAGCCGGGGGTCTGTTGTTGATTCATGCAGCCTGTTCTGAGTCATTCAGGTACAGGGCGTGTCTGTCAGGGGAAACTGCGCAGCAAAGTTTTGCCTTCACATCTGCAGGGATGCGAGGCCAGTGTGGGCCAGGCCCTGGGCGGGACTGTCTTTGCGGCAGCAGGGACGAGCAGGAGTGCCTTGAGTTTATCACACAGCTGGAGCTGACCCAGGCCAGGGCCTCTCACTCCAGGTTCAGAAGGAGCATCTAAGCAGCAGAAAAGTGGGTGAGATGCGTGCACTGGATGCAAGGAGTGCCTCTCAACTAGAAGGCTAGGGGCGCCAGCCCCCCAACCCGGCCCCCGGGGCTCTTCCCCTTCGGAACTTCCTGAGCTGCCCGCGCGGGTCAAGCAGCTGCCTGCCTACCTCCTGAGGGGCCTCTCAGCACCGGCCAGAATCTGGGGCACCCTGCCCGCCTGGCGCCCAGCCATGGGAGGGGAACCCCCAGCAGCAGCTCGCCTGACCGACGCCGGCCCATCTCACCCTGCGCCCCGGGAAAGCCACTTTCTGCCCCGTAGACCTCAAGTTTCGAGGCAGCATCAGCGTGGGGGTGGGAGCGGAGGTGAGAAGTGGAGGCACGTCCTGGGCGCCCCTCGCCTCGCAGGCCTCCCGTAGCCCCTTCTCAGCCTGTTCCCCGGAGCGCGGCCAGGGTCCGGTTTCCCCCGACTGCGCAGCCGCGGCCCGGGGGCGCCCGGCCGCGATCTCGGGACTCCGAACCCGCACGGGCTGCGGGTGCAGGGGACCAGAGAGGCACGCTGCGGGACGCCGGGCGGTCCACTGAGCCCTCGGACTTCTGGGGGGGGTTCCCAAAGGCCCTCCACCTCCTCTCCTCCGCAAGGCTCGAGAGAGTGGTCTGCAGCACCCGAGCTGCTGCCCGCAGGGCGTGGGCGGGATTTATAATTAGAACCCAGGGGGTACCAGGCTCCGCCCCTTCTGTTGTGTGTTTTTTTTCTTCTTTCTGTGGGCTGTTGGGGGGAGGGGCGCCTCTGCCCCACACCTTTCCTGGACCGTGCGTCTCAGCAGCCAGGCGGTGGGCGCGGGAGATTGGGGCAGCAGCTCTCCCCGCCCCTTCCTAAGAAGCCGCCCGCCTCGGCCGGCGCTCCGCCCGCTACGGCGCAGGCTGGCCAATGGAGAGGGCGGCTGGGGAGGAGGGGACCCCTACTCCACAAGTGCTGAGCTCGCCGCTGTCAGGCGCCCGCAGCAGCAAGATGACGGGCGCGCTGTGCGGACCCACAGCTCTCCGAACGCCGCTCCGTCCCGCGTGAGCGAGGTAGGGGCGCGGGCCGGGGCCGGGGCTGGGGGCACCGCATGGCCGGAGGGCTTCGGGGTCCGACGTGCACTGTTAGACTGGAACGAAGCAAAACAAAAACTTTCCAAACACCCATCGCCGGGCGCTGAAAACAGGCAATTCTGGGCAACGAAGGAACCCAGCAAGGGTGGGTTGCTCCTGGGCCACTTGTGATTTAGGAAGTTTGGAAAAAGAGTCAAGTCCCAATTGTAGAACCGACTGGGGGTCGGAGGTAGTGGAAGCTGCGGTCGGGCGGAGGGGGAGGAGGGAAGGCGCTTATCTCTGGAAATCCTAAAGACAAAGAATATTGGGGGAGGAGGGGTAAGGGCTTGGACTTGCGGGCCAGCAGAGTGGAATCAGACGGGGCAACGCGGAGCTCCTGCGCGCGAGAGCTTTTGCGGTCCGGGGATGTGGGTGGGAGCGCCCTCGCCCCAATTCCTCCACTTCGATCCCATGGCCGCGGTACCTGGCGCCACCTAAACAACTTACAAGCAGGCTTCTACTAACGAGGCCACGTCGCGTTCCCCCCACACTTTCTAGATCTCTGCGGAGGAGGCGACCTGCTGGGGGAGGGTGGCAAATAGAACTGCTCCGGGTAGTTGTCCCGTGAGTTTCTGCAGAGCAGCTCTGCGCTGGGCGTCAGGAATGCAGAGGCACGCGTTGTTATGGGGGGCGGGGTGGGGGGGGTAACTTCTCTGTGTCGGCGATAGCCACGTTCACTAGAAATACTCCTTATACAGTCAAGGAGTTTCCGAAACTCCGGGGGTTTATTGCAATCTCTCGCGAACGGTTTTCTCCGGGGTGCTTTAAATGTTCTTGCCATTGATTACGAGAAAAAGAAGAAAGGAAGGGCAGTTGCTTGGCGGTTCCTGTTTATCTCTCGGCCAGTGCGGACTTGGCCGCGCAGACCACGCAGCGCCCTCGAACCCCAAACACACCTGCTGCCGAGTTATTAATAGAGCCCCAGCACGATTTAGCTGTCAAATGACTTTCACGCCTGCCTCATTTCTGGCAGGACAGTTAGGAGATGGGTCTAGACTCTCCGAGCCCGATGGCAGCGGCTTGCCGAGATGTGTGCCTGCGCCTTCTTTGGGCGGTTGGGGCTCCTCCTAGGAGCCCGGAGGCGCTGAGCCAAGGGAATGCTGCCCGCGTGTGTGTGTGGGGGGGGGGAGGGAGGGGCGGGAGACTGGGAGGGAGGGAGGGAGTGGGGTCGAAGGGGCTGGCTTCTCCATTTCTCCCATTTCCCTTTGAGCGGCCGTGACCACAGGGAGAGTTTTTGCCTTGTTGGAGTTTTCCATTGGGGTGAGTTTTTATTGGCGGTCATTCACCTAATCGTTCTTCCCCTTCTTCCTTTTTCCTATTTTTAAAACCATTTTTTTTTTTTGCAAGAGGTGAGATTTGATTATTTAAAAAAAAAAAAAATCCCTCTCCCTGCGCTCTCCCCAAGTTTCCTTAAAACAAATCCACGAACCTGGAGCAGTGCCTTAGCTAGGGCGAATTGTGCCAGTGTGCTGTGGCTTTTTTTCCTGACTCTCTTTGTAACTTGTTTCAGGCTGCGGTTTCCGAGACCTCTGCAGCCCAGATACTCGCGGAGCCTGGATCTCCCCCGCTGAAGCACCCCCGCGGCCAGCAGCAGCCTCTCTCTCTCTCTCTGCCTCGCCCTGCCCTCTAGCGGCCCGGTGCGGCAGCGCCACCCCGGGCACCTGGGGACGCCGTGCGTGCGCACCATGGGGCCCTCCGGCTCCCCGCTGGTCAAGGCCCTCCGCGCGGT
This sequence comes from Glossophaga mutica, assembly GCA_039655065.1. NCBI lineage: Eukaryota > Metazoa > Chordata > Mammalia > Chiroptera > Phyllostomidae > Glossophaga > Glossophaga mutica. Next base: position 4,384,669 of record CM077316.1, read on the forward strand.
CTCCGACTATGTCAACTATGACATCATCGTCCGGCATTACAACTACACGGGAAAGCTGAAACTGGGCGCGGAGGACAGCGGCCTCAAAGTGACCTCGGTGGTGTTCATTCTCATCTGCAGCTTCATCATCGTAGAGAACATCTTTGTCTTGCTGACCATTTGGAAAACCAAGAAATTCCACCGGCCCATGTACTATTTCATCGGCAACCTGGCCCTCTCAGACCTGTTGGCGGGGGTGGCCTACGCGATCAACCTGCTCTTCTCCGGGGCCAACACCTACAAGCTCATGCCCTGGCAGTGGTTCCTGCGGGAAGGGAGCATGTTCGTGGCCCTGTCCGCGTCCGTGTTCAGCCTGCTGGCCATCGCCATCGAGCGCTACATCACCATGCTGAAGATGAAACTGCACAACGAGAGCAACAGCTGCCGCTCCTTCCTGCTCATCAGCGCCTGCTGGGTCATCTCGCTCGTGCTGGGCGGCCTGCCGCTCATGGGCTGGAACTGCCTGGGCGCGCTGCCCGGCTGCTCCACGGTGCTGCCGCTGTACCACAAGCACTATATCCTCTTCTGCACCACGGTCTTCACCGTGCTCCTGCTCTCCATCGTCATCCTGTACTGCAGGATCTACTCCCTGGTCAGGACTCGCAGCCGCCGGCTCACCTTCCGCAAGAACGCGTCCAAGACCAGCCGCAGCTCGGAGAAATCCCTGGCGCTGCTCAAGACGGTGATCATCGTGCTGAGCGTCTTCATCGCCTGCTGGGCGCCGCTCTTCATCCTGCTTCTGCTGGACGTGGGCTGCAAGGTGAACACCTGCGACATCCTCTTCAAAGCGGAGTACTTCCTCGTGCTGGCGGTGCTCAACTCCGGCACCAACCCCATCATCTACACCTTGACCAACAAGGAGATGCGCCGGGCCTTCATCCGCATCCTGTCCTGCTGTAAGTGCCGCCGGGGAGAGGCGGCGAGCAAGTTCAAGCGCCCCATCATCGCCGGCGTGGAGTTCAGCCGCAGTAAGTCAGACAACTCGTCCCACCCCCAGAAGGACGATGGGGACAACCCGGAAACCATAATGTCCTCTGGGAACGTCAACTCTTCCTCCTAAAACTGGACGCTGCTGACCTGTGGGGAGTGTTCGTGCACGGCCGCCCACCACCAGGGTTTGGAGGACGTCTCTGTGCCTCAGTGCTGCGAGGGAGGAGCTGCGGGAGCCAGGGCGGGTGGGAGAGGAAGAGGGGGTGCCGCGGTGCCGGGTGGGGTCCTGGGTACAGTTAGTCCTGTGAACAATGCGCTGGCTGGGGAAGGGGTGGAGAGCAGGTCCCAGCTGGGAGCCTGTGTCCGCCCCGCCCGCCAGAGCCTTGATTTTGCACTGAGCCAAAGGTCTAGCATTGTCAAGAGCCCCAAGGGCTCCCTTGGCCCCCCTCAGAGACCAAGGGCCCCTTGTGGGAGCGGCTGTCTGGAGCTTCGAAGAGGAGATGCGACCTTTCCCCTCAGTTTCCAGCCATGTGAGTGGGCGCACTTCTGCTTCTCTGGCCACGCTCCAGAGCCCACCCGCCCTTCCCCTTCCCCTACCTGGCGCTCAGTGGGGCCGGAGGTGTGGCGTGGCCCCTGTCTCCACCTTCTGCAAGGCGAAGGGCGGAGTCCGAGGAGGCAGACTGAGAGGGAATGGTTTGCCGTGTCTGGCAGTTTCATTCGCTGAGGCCAAAGTTTCCACGAAACCTGGATCTGTTTTTTGGAATTTGGTGGCAGTCACTTTGATTTTTTTTTTTTTTTTTGACGTCTTTACAATGGAATGTGTCACAGCACCCTGCCATCGTGGCTGAAATCCGCCCAGGGAAGCCCAGCTTATCTAAACGGTATCAGCCAGGATCCTGGGCGTCCTAGGAGAAACCAAGGCACAAAATCCGGTGACAAGGGACTGAGGGGTGGACATCGTGAACCAAGAGGGTTTCCTAACGAATTTGTCTAATGTCTGCAACATCCGTCTTTGGCACTTTTGTCGATAGTTTTATTTTAGAGTGTTGTGTGGGTCACTGCAATGGGATGGTTGGATTTGGTTGTGTTCCAAGTGTTTTTCATGATTTTTGAATGTATTTGTTTCAGCATTTTATTGGATTTTTCTAACCTGTGTTAACACCAGTGAATGTGCATTTCTAAAGAGAGTATCACCCTTTTTGTGCCCGTAAAGCATTACTCTAACTGATGGGGACACCAGAAGTTTTCCAACTCGTTAAATAGTTCATGGAACATGAGTGTAAATGTTACAAAGAATAAAAATACATCACTGTCTGTTTAGAATGGTTTTCAGTGCAATTAAACCAAGAAATGTCCTTTAAAAAATATTTAATAGGTTTCTGACTTTTGTGAACCATTTTGCACATAGCTTTATCAACTTTTAAACATTAATAAACTGATTTTTTAAAAGATTCCTTTGTGAAGAGTATTTTAAAAATAATTATTAAGATCTTCTATTTCATTCCATGGCTCTTTAGTATCAAAGTTAGGGGCAAATGCCTGTTATTGTTTAAAGATTTTTACCTTAACAAACTAGGGTACAAAAAAATGTGCCCTGGCTGGTGTGGCTCAGTGGATGGAGTACCGGTCTGTGAACCAAAGGGTCACTGCTGGTTCGATTCCCAGTCAGGGCACATGCCTGGGTTGTGGGCCAGGTCCCTGGTGTGTGGGACGCGTGAGAAGCAACCACACATTGACGTTTCTCTCCCTCTCTGCAAATAAATAAATCTTTAAAAAATTTTAAAGCATGTGGTTTGTTTAGAAACCACTCTTTCAGGAAGAGAAACTTCAATATGTGAACCTGAGGAGCTGTAAAGAATGAAAAAGCGCCTCCCTCTAACTACCGCACAGCAGGGAAATGTGAGTGAGTGACTTGAATATCGCATCCACACCAAGCTAAATTTAGTCCAGTAATTCGGTCCTAAAACATGGATTTTTAAAGAAATAACACAAAACCGTGCGGTTGTAAATCTAATGTAAATTTTTAAATGGTGAAACTCAGTGGTCAGTTCAAACATATCAACAAAAGCTGCCATTCTTGGCTTATTACCAGCATGCTGGGGAAGTGGGGATGTGGATACAAGAGATAATAGCGAATCACTGAGTGTTTCAGGACGCTGCCTCGGTCTCTCCCAGTCCGCCCCTTGACCATTCTGCAGCTACACAGTGTCCCCCGAAGCAGTGAGTTGTAGCATCAGGCCGAGTTGAAGTCACCTACTGTCTGCAAACGTCCAACTCATAGTATCTGCAAGCCCTTCACATCTCCAGTCGTTAATTTCTCCAACTCTGAAAGGAGAGCAAGTGTGCTCTACAAGCAAAACAGAATCCTTGCCCTAGTTACTGCTCGTTGCATTGTCATTTTCGCTGGGGGTTGAATGGAAGCATTTTGGCACGCCTGGCCCTCCGGTGCGATTGTTATTCGGAATGTGTGCTTCCAGGGGTCGTGGCGTGTGCACAGGACACAGTTGGGACGTGAAGATAAACCTCACGTAATAGGGTGGATGTCATTTCTGGGTAAGGTTAACTGTGGGAAACAGAAGCGTGCTCACTAAGGAAGCCCTGGGTCACAACCCCCGGCTTCCTGAAGGAAATGCCAAAAATGCTCCGAAGACAAAAGGCTGGAAACAAACCGGAAGGCCTGCCCATCTGTCCGTCTGCTGAGGCGGAAGGCGTGAGCTCATGCCACCCCCACTTCCTAGAGCTCTCATCACACAGCCAAGCCCAATGGCAAAGCAAGTCCCCCTAGTGGTCCGGGGGACGGTGAAGGGGTCCTGCCCTGGGATGTGGGTTTCTAAGCACAGGGCGATCCACTCGACCTGGGGAAGATGAGGCAGGGCAGCGGGCCTTGGTGGGGAGAGGGGCTAGGCGCCGGGGGGACGGCCTTGCTTGCTTACTCGGGAGCACAGCATCCAGCGGTGAGAGAGGCTCTTTTCCTGGAAACTGCAGGCCGGGCATCTCATTCCGAGAAAGCCGGGCCATCTCGGACGGTTTTCCAAGGCGTGGGTGGGACAGATCCCTGGCTCCGGTCACAGCGCCGTGGCGGCGAGGAAGGCCATCTCGGTCGTACCCCAGTGTGAGCGTCTGGGTTTAATTCAGTACGTCCTGAGCATCAAAGATGGGACAAGCAAGCAAATAAAACCCCGGTAACTGTATGTTTATACTAAAATAAACATCCATCAAATTGTGATTAAAACATGTAGAATTTTAAACGGTCTGCGCAACACTTGACATATTCCTTTTTTTATTTTGAGATTTTATTTATTTACTTTTAGAGAGGAGGAAGGAGGGAGAAAGAGAAGGAAGAAAACATCGATATGCAAGAGATACATCGATTGGTCCCCTCTCACATGCCCCCAACTGGGGACCTGGCCCACAACCCAGGCACGTGCCCTGACTGGGAATTGAACCCGAGACCTTACGGTTCACAGACTGATGCTCAACCCACTGAGCCACACCATGCCAGGGACTGACCTATTCTTGTGAAAAGGACCATTGGCTCATAAATATTTAGCAGATATTACTTTAATACTTTGTTCCCAACTATATCAAGTCTGGTTATAACTTTACAGAAACTTCAAATAAAAATCTTTTCTCCCTGCAACCCTGGCTGGTGTAGCTCTGTGGATTGAGCACAGGCTGCGAACCAAAGGATTGTCAGTTCGATTCCCAGTCGGGGCACATGCCTGGGTTGCGGGCCAGGTCCCCAGTGGGGGCGAGCGAGAGGCAACCACACAGTGATGTTTCTCTCCCTCTCTGTCTCCCTTCTTCCCCCTCTCTAAAAATAAACAAATAAAAATCTTTAAAATCTTCTTGTCCTGTGGCTCAGTGGGTGGGGCATCCTTCTGCAAACCAAAAGGCTGCTGGTTCAATTCCCGTTCAGGGCATGTGCCTGGGTTGCAGATTCGGTCCCGGATCAGGGTGCTTGTGAGATGCAACTGAATGATGTTTGTTTCTCTCCCTCCCTTCCCCTCTCTCTAAAAATAAAGTCTTTTTAAAAAAATCTTGTTTCCAAGTATGATAAGTAGAAAAATTACTTTAACTTGAGCCACTATTATTAGAAACGCATACTTCCATAGAATGGGAATTTTGCATTCATGCTAACTACATACTGGATTCTGTTTTCGAAACGTCAGCACTTGGGTTGTGATTTATGGCGTCTCTCCTTTCCCCCCCAGTATAAAAAGTCTTGTAAAGATTTTGGCTTTGCTTTTTTTCAACTTGGGTTAATTTCCCTCCTGGAAACGGCCTGTGTTAAGGATGTACCCGACGCGCAGTCCTCTTGTAGTGCTTCGAACCTGGACTGTGCTCCTCATGCCTCCCTTCGGCACCTCGCTGGGACATGGCAGGTTTGCCAGGCAATGGCGAGTGCAGCTCCGTGGGGACCCACACGCTGGAGAGCTGCTTCAGAAGGGTGGTGGGCTCCCCTAGAGAAACCCTCCGAAACGAGGACTGGACGTTGAAGTGAATCTAAACATTAGCAACTGCATTTCCAACTGAGACGCGAGGGATAATACTCAAGGGACACAGGAAAACATTCTCACTATGAAGCAAAGATTTGATCTTATAGAGTCACTGGCTCACAAATTACTCCACAGTATGGGCACTGATGAGTTTGTCTGATCTCTGTGTAATGTCGAGCTCCTATTTTTTCAATCTTACTCACTGCACACTCAGCTGGAAAGCTGTTTGCTGAGGACATCTAACTGTTTAGAGACCAAACTAGACTGATCTCATTTGTCTCCCAACTAATTAGATCCAACCAGACATGTCTGTATTTTTCTAACTAAGTTTTAAACATCTTGAGGAAGGACTCACAAGTAACCAAAAGAAACCTTTATACAGGACCTTTTATTCCTTCCCTGTGGACACCTTAAGTTCTGATGAGGAATCACAATAAATTGCATCATTCCCCCCACCCTACCTTCCTGAGGTTTTGATGTGTGCTTCACATGGTCCAAAAAAAAAAGGGGGGGGACTCAAAATACCCTTCTACCTGCACCCTGGCCTTCGCTGCCAGCTTACTAACTGGGTAGAGCCATCTTGCAGAGTACCTAAGCAAGCAACGTCTACTTGAGCCATGCAAAACCTTTCAATTATCTGCAAGGACAAAGGATTTTGAACCAGTGGTTGAAGGAGCTGGCAGAGCCAGGAAGAACATAACTCTGAGTGAGGGTTAGACTTCCTTTAATTCAGCCTCTTCTCAGCCCTTGAGCAGAGCTGGGGCCCAGAGCAAGCTTGGTTCCCGATGGAGACAGTGCCCCTGGTACATCCAGTACCCCCTCCACTTTCTTCTCGGATTCAGCCTTTCTAGTGATTCCCATTTTCCCCATGCCCTCCTTTGCATCCCTTTGAGGACTGAGGATTGAAAATCACAATTAGCTCTGCGTATATCCACGAGCGAAAGCCAAGCGTGGATTGCTGATTTGACCAGGCATTGCTACGTTTCGTTTTACCGAAGCACCTTCCCGTGACCACCAACCGGCCTCTGTGTCAACCGTGGGCCAACACCTGGTGGTAAGTACACGCCGCGGACTACCACTCAGCAATCAAAATGGATCTGCGAGCGATGCTCACTGGCCCTTCCCTAAATCTCAAAACCTTAAGCGGAGCTCAGGAAGCCGGCCAGCCGCCAAAGAGAACACACCGCATGATTCCACTTCGGTGAAACCCAAGGGCAGACGAAACGCATCTATAGAGCCAGCAATCAGAAGCCTGGGGTGGAGGACAACCCGCCAAGGAAGATGAGGGAACTTTCTAGAGTGCTAGCGATGTTCTGTATCTTTGTTTTTTAGGGTGTTGTTTACTTGGGTAGATACATGTGTCTAAGCTTCTCCAACAATATTCTTAGGACCTGAAAAATTAAAAAAAAAAAAAATCAGTGTGGCGAACTTCCACTCTTGAGCCCGAGGACTATTATTATTCGGGACTTCCCCTGTGACATTATCGAACAAGGTTGCCAAGAGCTCAGTAGAATGGGAGCCCAATTCCTATGTGTCTCACAGAGGGGAGAGGCTGGTTTCAAGTGTCCCCCGAGGCCCTCGAACCAGAACTCGAAAGCGCTCAGTCATTGGGACGCCATGAGGTTCTCTCTGCTTCTACAGGATGAGACTTGGTGCATGGGAAGGATTTCTGTGTCTGGGAGCGGGGAGTCTCGGGGGTTGCGATGCGGCCTAAGTCTCAGCGCTCCACCGTGCATTGTAAGGCCCGCACGCAGATGGGGGCGGGGGGTGGGCGGGTGCCCAACCGTTTCTTGCCACCTGAGCCAGTGTATGAAAGGCCAGCTCGTAACACGTGTGCGGGGGCGAGCGCCGCCTTGTTAGACGGCGATGCGCAGAGACAGGAGACCGGGAAGGCAGGCTCCTGCTCCGGAGGGTGGTGCGAGCTTTTGGAACCAGACATCTCGTCGCCTGGGCTCAGCCCGGGCAGTGGGCTCCTTCCTTCAAGCAGCTCCGGGAGTCACCGCCGAAGCGCCGCAGGCGCCGCCGGCGTCCTGGCGCCCACAGATTAGAAAAGCTAGACAGGGTGCGAGGGGCCAGCAGTGGCTTATCTACTTCCCTGCAGCGCCAATCCCATTATCGTTCCACCTTTCTGCTTTTTGTTGATACCAGGACAGAAAGAACGGCCCTAGGGCAAGCCCCGGTTGGCTCCCTGCTCCCACTCCTCCTGAAGGGTGCACCCAGCACCCACTCGTCTGCTGCAGGGGTGCTTGCCCGAGGCTGTGCATTTGCTGGGTCTTGTCTTCACAGACGCGGAGGACTGACGCCTTCCCCCAGCGCTGGCGCTTCAGGGGCTCCTTCCCTTTGGGGCCCAGAGGGCATGTTGCTGGTGTAAGCATGTGCAATCCTGGGAGTAGCTTTTCACTAGGAGTCTATTGGAGCCCCAACTGATGGCAGTAACGGGGGAACGAGGTAGCCCAGCGCCCGGGAGAACACCAGCGTTGCAGTTTCTTTTGTGCACTTGCTATCCAGGAGGGAAGATGAAGGAAGCTGACCTGAAAGCGGGGAGAAGCCAGGCAGGGATGGGACTGCAGGAGAGTTCATTGGATTAGCTGCTCCGTCTGCACTGGGGGGGTTCACCTGGACAGACGCACGGGAACCAAGGACAGGATTGCTCAAGGAAAAGAGAAACCTTCTCCTCAAAACACTTACCTGCCTGGGACGTGACTCCTCGCTGTGACTCACCCAGGGAGGAATTTATGATCAGGTCGCCCTGCGAGGTCCCTTTCCCCAGGACCCTGTTTGTCCCCAGGGACATGGCAAGAGACAAGCGATTTTCACGAGTGTGCCCACGGAGGTGGCACGCCTCCTCTCACACACGGCATTCTTCAGTGGTGTGAAATAATTTCAGTTCACAAATAGGATTAACGTTGGCAGCTTCTACTCTTTGGCTTGCATTTAACCAGTTAATGTCTTGAAGTCACTTTAAGGGGAATGAAGGGAAATTAACACTTAGACTTGGAAAGGAGCCAAGCCCTTGATGGCACCGCCAGCGTTCAGTTGTGCAGGGTGCTCTAGGCCCCATGTGAAACCAGAGCACTCAACAGCATTTTCAGTTCCCACCCCCCACCCTCCACCCCCCACCCCCACCCCCGGTCCTGCGCTCTGCTTCCTAGAGCCCGGCTGTGAAAGCTGCCTGCCGGGTGGAGTGAAGCCTAAATTTGAATGTCTTCCCTCCGAGAAGCCTCATCGGACCTGGCTGAAAGAGAAAGGGCACAGACATGCACCGTCAAGAGGAAACAGGATGCATGCCCTGAATTATCAGCATCTTGACCAGCAAACTTATCTCGAGGTAAAAAAAAAAAAATCACAAATTATCTAGAAGACCGGAGAGAGAAGTCTAAACAGGTCTGTTGGGTGCGGTGTGCTTCGGGGGTGACCTGTGCCGGGGTGCTGGGGTGGCAAGTGGAGCAGCCGCCCAGGACCCCAGGCCTCTGCCCCCCAGGCTTGCACGCCGACCCCGCTGAGGCCCAGGAGGCCCTCTCACGTTCGAGAAGGCCAGCAGCTCAGATGCCTGCTCACCAACACCAGGTCTACCCCTCAGAGGTGTGAAAGAAAAAAACCCACAGGCTCAAAATGGCGTCACTTGGGCTAAAAACCCATGACCCCAAACCTAGATTGAATACCTAACCTCATTGCAATTTCAGCCTCTCCCAGGAATGGAATTTCAGACCAATCAGTTTGGAATTTTCTGATGCTCACAGTAAAGGAATCTGTCTGATCAGCTATGCCTGCTTTCTTCTAGAGGGAGGTGTCCTTGCCTAAAACAATCTGCTCACCTTCTTGGTCCCATCCTCTTTCTGCCTCAAAACTTTCCTTGGCGTACCACCCCTGGGAGAACCCTTCTCGTTGTTAGATGGGATGCCACCCGATTCATGAATCGCCTAAGGAGGCCAGTTAGGTCTTCAGATTTACTCGGTCGAGTTTTGTTTAATAAAAAGGGTGTGCCAGTGAGAGGAACCAAGGTTTCATTCTTTTGTACAAAGGAAATCGTATTTTTTTTCTAATTTCAGAGTTTCTCTGGTGCCCGTCTAGACACTTCAGACAAAAACAAACTTAAGTCACCAGTAAAATTATGTCCTAAAATAGGGGAAGGCGTGCGCTAAATCACTTGTAAAGACATGAAACAAAGATCGGACGCCTGGAGAGTGCTCACTCCCCGAGCCTCCGCAGCTACTCCATGGCACAGAAACAGCGGTTAGCGCTCACGTGCTGTTCTGCTTGAGCTGGTTTGAGCGGCCACCTGCAGAAATAGTTCTTGGTTTCTCTTCCTCGTCTAGTGACTGGTCAGGGAAGCGTTTAGAAAAACACAGATTTTCATATGCCCACTCGCATGCGCAAAAGGAATTAGGATATCAAAGAATTACCTCGGTTATTCTGCCTATAAAATCCTTTGCCTCGATTTTCTGAATATTTTATTTTATATTTTTAAGTTGGTTTTTAGAGAGAGAAAGAGAAGGGGGGCAGAGAGAGAGAGAGAGATACATTGATTTGTTGTTCCACTTATTTGTGCACTCATTGGCTGCTTCTCGTGTGTGCCCTGACCAGGGGGCCACCTGCATCCTTGGGGTATGGGGATGATGCTCTAACCAACTGAGCTACCCGGCTAGGATGATTTTCTGAATATTTTTTTCAATATTTTCCCCAGCTCAATTATTACACCATAGTAAACACCATGGTTAGGGGTTGCAGCATTATGAGGAGTGTGGGAGACCTCCTAATTTATACCAGCAGAAAGACCCCTTTAATAACTCGGAGTGTGACAAGCAGCTTTATATACATTATCTCATTTTATCTAATCACTTTATTAGTTTTTCTATTACAAACATGCTCACTCAGTGCCCCCCCCCTTCCCCTATAATTTGTTATTTTGAATCGTGGCACCGACTAGCAAAAATTGAAATGTGTTGAAGTAATTTAAAGATCTGTAGGTGATTTGTGTAAAATAGATTTCTGTTCTCTGTTCTTTTTTTTTTTTTTTAAGGAATTCACTACGAGCTAGTTTAGTTCCTGAACTTGTTAGCAGGGTAAAGTTCAAGGAGATTCCTGACTGCACTCTCCTTTCCTTCAAGGGCTACTGCGAGACAGGGGCTGTGCCCAAGGTCCAGGTAGCGGGGCCTGCAGGTGAGGAATTCTGGGGTTGAGCGTTTGGTTCAACTCATCTGGGTCTTCTGCGAGACTTGTAACCCGGCCAGCGCTGGCTGTTCCCCCACGGTCTAGGTGGCATGCTCATCCGGGCTCTCGTTTCTGTGTCCGACGAGTGCGTGCGGGCTAATAACTCGATGTCCACAGCAGTGAACGACCGGGGGTTGGTCAGCTGGCATCTTGGGTGCCTAAATGCACTCCAGATTTCCACTGGAGAAAAAATCACTCAGTCTTTTGTCTTCTCACAACAGGGATGGATGAGCCACTTTCTCCCTAAAGGACACATTTAGGATAAATGGACTAATTCAATGAAGTTCTCAACACTGAAAACTTAAAGCATTTTTAACTAAAAAAAAAAAAAAAACACAAAAAACCACACAGTGAGGGTTTTTTTGTGTGTTTTAAAGTAGACTTTTTTCCCCCCCAAAAGGAAACTCTATCAAACTTTTAAGGGCAGAATCTAAAGCAGTACAAGATGGAAAATTTGCAATTATTTCCATCAAGTTTTCAATATAAAAACATAACAAATACCACACAATAAAATACAATTATAACAATTCCCACAGTGAATATTAGTGCTAACATCTTACGTGAAATATCAGCAAACAGAATCTAGGATTACAGTCAAGGGATTATTACACATCACAAACAAGTGAGATTTATTTCTGTAATTAAAGGATCGTCTGGGGCTTGGCCGATGTGGTTCAGTGGACTGAGCGCTGGCCTGTGAACAGAAAGGTCGCCGGCTGGATTCCCAGTCAGGGCACATGCCTGGGTTGCGGGCCAGGTCCCCATCGGTCCGAGTTTCTCTCCTTCTCCTTTTTCCCTCCCTTCTCTCTAAAAATAAACAAAATCTTAAAAAAAAGATAATTTAATTTTAATAAAATTCCCCATACTAATAGGACTAAGCAGGAAAATACGATGCAAAAGATGGAATTGATAAAATCGGTGATTATGCTTAAAGAAAACACTCAGACTAAGGGTTTGTGGCTATACCGTCAATAAATAAATGCATTTGTTTTACCCCAAATCGTACCCTCAAGTCTCTTAAATTAAAACCTGAAGCACCAGCTGGTGAAGCCAGAGACAGAACGACATTTCTGCTGTTTCCTTGGTTATTCCACGAGAAGAGAAAAGCCAGCAAGAGAGAAAAGGCAGACGCTTCCTTTCCGGGGAACTTCCGCTAGATGCTGTGTGTGCCTGATTGTGTGTTGCTTTGCTCGGTCACCGACCGAGATTGATGACGACCGATGGCCGGCCGAGGAGGGGGCAGTGCAGCGTGACACCCCTGGCTGCCTCACCACCCCCTTGGCTCTCGGTGGCCCCGCCGCCCCTGTGAGGACAGGGCAGGGGGCTGAGGGCTCCCCCACTGGCCCCCGCCTCGTTGCTCAGCCTTCCTGCCTCTGGGACATGGAGACGGCTCCCCCGGGCTGGGAAGTGCTCCCTGGTCTTTGGATGCACTTCTGCATCTGAGGTTTTGTGTGACGGCTCTACGCCTTTTGGAACGAGAGGACGGCAACTTCAACGCTGAGAAAGGCCACTTCTTGGGCGTGACAAGAAGTCTGGCTCTTCAAGATGCAAGTATGTCTTTTGAACGGATGGCTGTTGTAGGGGGCAGTGTCCCTGATAGGACCAAGGGTCGTAGTAGAAATAGGGACGGCCCCTCTCATGACCTGCTGGGGTCCTGTGCCCCCCGTTGCTGCAGTGGGGAGCGCTGGTGGACAAGGTCTTCTGTCGCTTCCAGAAGGGGACCCCACTCTTCAACCAGAAGACACAACAGGCACTCCCCCGAATCTGACACTGGCTGCCAACCAATTATCGGAGGCGTGTGTGTGTGTGTGTGTGTGTGTTCAAATCCTGTTTGCTTTTTTTTATTAAATATATTGGGGTGACATTGCTTCATGAAATCACATAGGTTTCAGGTGTAATTTTATAACACCTCAATTCTAGGGCACGGTTCTGTCATACCTCATCGGCGTACTGTCCCGAGTGTTCACACCCCGAGTCCAGTCTCCCTTCGTCTCCGTTATCCCCCCTTCAGCCTCTCCCTGCCCCTCTTTCCCTGGGTTGGAGAGATGGCTTTTTGGAAGCAACCCACGATTTTATCAGAAGGAATTATTTACACACAATTTTTGCCTGATAGATAAAATAAGTCCATGGAGAGTTTGGAGGAATTCAATGAACACGAAGGAAGAAAAGCCTGAGGAAGATGAGTCTCACGGGTGGACGGGCTGTGGTTACAGGCTGGGCCTCCCTCCCTGGTGAGGCTGGACTCGGGGCGCAGAGTGGCTTCGGTCACGGCAGGGCTGAGTGTGGCGTGGCCGTTGTGGGGTTCGGAGGTTGGCACCACGTGGAGTCCGATGGAATTGCGTGCCCGTGTTACGGCGGTACGTTCGCCGCAGACGTTGCGTTTCCTGATGAGTGAGGAATGGCACGTGCCTGGCAGGACGCTTCCCTGTGCAGGAGAAGAACCAGAACGTTTTCTCGGCGTTGAAAGCACTTTGACTTCTTTCCTCCTTTCATGAAATCAATCTGAAGGGTCGATCGAATCCGCAAGATCAGTCTGAAAAGGCAATTTGTATTCCGTACAAAAGACGTCTTAGCCATCGGGATCACTCCAGTTCAGCGATCTTCAACCTTTTTCATCTCACGGCACACGTAAACTAATGACTAAAATTCTGCGGCACATCAATAAACACATTTTTTGCTGACCTGACAAAAGGTAGGTATAATTTTGATCGATTAGGAACAAAAAATAATAGTATTTCCCTATCCTTTTGGCTCCAAAGTGACTTAAAAAAATCAGGTGCCTGGATTTGTATATAAGGATGTCTGGTACCAAGAATTAACAAATCAGGGGCAACCTTGCTATGCGACGTGACCAGTAAGATGCAGTTCAGCTATGTGACCTATATATCAGGGTTCAAGCCCGGGCATTCACACCAGATGGCTATTGCTGCATTGGCTGCTGTCATTTTTTAGCCTGACAATCTGAGGAAAAGGCGGTCAGAGCCCCTGACTCAGTCGTCAGGCAGGTTTCGCAGACTCCTGGGGCTCAGCGGCGGAGAGCTGCTCCTCTAGTTCCTCTGTGCTGTGAGCGACCCACATTCTTCGTGCACCCCTCCACGGACCTGTCTGTCATTCGGGGCACGCTGTAGCCTGCACCCCGAGGTCACAGCGAAACCTGCCCGCAGCGATGGCGCGGCCGCCCAGGGCCCCTCTGGGGTGGAGTGAGGCTGCGGGCATCCCTGGGGGCTGCGGCTGCCCCGTTGAGGCCCCTCCGGGAGGAGCCCCCCTCGCAGTTCACAGCTCTCGCCAGGGGCCCTCCGCCAGCCTTGCTTTTCACTCCCTCGCAGGGGAATGAGGAGGCCCTGCCAAGCGCAGCGAAGGACAACAAAGCGCAAGCTCTTTACCGGGGCGAACGAACACAAAAGTGCTTTCCCGCAAGGAGGGCCTGCTTCAAGGGCTGGCGGTCGGGCGACGACCGTCCCATGCCGGGAAGTAGCAGCACTGCAGAGAGGCAGGGGCGGCTCCATTGAAACGAGCCAAGTGTGGGCTCGGGGAGAATAAGGGCCTGTCTGTTCCGCGGTTCACGGCGCTTTCCCAGGCAGCGGGGTTTATTCTCCTTGAAGGGAGCTGTCAGATCTGGACAGCGCGGACGGGGGCACTGCTGGAATGGGCTCTGAGGAGGCCGGCGGGGCCCTTCACACTGCGGAAGGGTCTTCGCAGGGCTGTCGGCTGGCTCATCTGCTGTCTTATAAGATGACAGCGTGTCCGGCGTGCGTGGCAGGACAGCTGACGCAGCACCGGCACCGCTAACCCGGAGCTCTGGCTGGGCCCCAATTCCCGGTCGGAGGGCCCTCAGCCTGCGCGCCGCAGCACTGAGCCGGCCAGTGTCCCTCCGTCCCTAAAACGGGCGTCTCGTTAGGGCCTCTCCTGAGGAGGGGTCCTTTTCCTCCATTTTTCTGTCGTGTGTGCTGTTGCAGTGGTGCCCGCTTTGCCCCCTCCGCCCCTCCACCCAGCCCGCCCCGCCCCACCTCGTGACTAGGCGTCTTAATGGCCACTTAGATCCCAAGCAGTTGCATCCTGGGAGTTGAGGGCCCTTGAGAAGTGTTTCTAGCCTGCTTCGATACACTGAGTCACGAGGGCGCACGGATGCCTCCAGGGACCCGGCAGTGAAGTAGGCCACGGAGGGACTGCGATGCCCTTGAGAATGCGGTAGCCCGCTTACCTGCGGTGGATCTGGTCCCAGCCCCCCCCCCCCCCCCGTGGACGCCCGAAACAGCAGACAGTATCGATCCCTAGCTACACTATGCATACATACCTATGATCAAGTTTACCGGTCATTCGCAAATTAGGCACAGTAAGAGATTAATAATAATCACGACTAATGAAATGGAACAATTATGACAATACACTGTAATGAGAATTACATGAATGGCTGTGGGCCATTATTGAGTGAAATAGGGGTGTGCTTGGACACAAGGCTGTGGTACTGTGAAAGCTGATCTGATACCCCAGGCGGCTACGGAGGGACGGATGCTCAGAGAGTGCGCACAACAGGGAGACCCTGGGCAAAGGGACGAGGCGGGCCCTGGGGGGGCCAGAGGAGAAGAGGGACTACCGTTAATGGCCATCTCGGTGGGGACGTCCTCACCTCCTCCAGTGCTCTGTTGCCAGCTGGGACTGGGAGCCCGGGGTTCGGAGGGGGACCAAACAGAGCTAAAGGTATGGCTGTTGATGTGAAATCTCCTGGTTTTCAAATGCTGGTAACCAATCCAAAAAAAAATCTTAAACCAAATGTAACATGGAAATGACTTCAAAACTGCGATTTGTCACCTGATTTAAATCAGAATAACTGAGCTCTCTGAGCTGAGCTGCTCACGGACGGTCCCCCGTGGGAGCAAGTTCCACCGCGGGGCCGTCTCATTCCCATGGCCTAGGTGTGACCCCCTGGGTGACGAGGAGAAGTGGGCCAGCTCACGTTTGGGGACTGCAGCTCCGGTAGGCTTCTTGGCTGGCTTGTCTGACCATCAGACACTGCCACGTGTCTGAACGGAAGTCTCCGGCCCCTGGGTTTCCGCTGCGTGGTGATGCCGGTGCAAAGACGGTGGCGCCTCAACCGTTCTGCAAGGTGCTGCCTTGTGCTGCGTAGTAACGTGATGAGCCAAGCAGCCCCGCGCAGCCCATGCCGAGTGCCCCCGTGCCCCATCCCTTTCCAAAAGTCCTCAAAAAAAAAGAGATTTAAGAAGTGTACGGGCAAGTATGATTTCCTGCTTTTCCTCCAGCCACACACATACGCCAGTGAGCCACGTGTCCCTATCTGTCCCTTGTGGATGAAGAAGCTCAAGCTAACGGGGTTAAAGAACTTCTCCCAGGCCTCGTGGTCAGTGACCAGAGAAGCTGAGCTTTGTTTTCTGTTACACAGGGCGGCCAGGAAAACATCTAGAAGCTTCCCAGTCTCGGAATCGTAGACCCACTGAGCCGGAAGGGATCGGAGAGATGAGCGTGCGTAACTGTCACGTTTTAGGGGTAAGTGACTTGCTCCTAGTCATGTCTTGGCCTCGTCCCGTTTGGAAATCCTAGCCGTGTTATCAAGAGCAAGGACTGACAGACGGTGAAACATTTGTGTTGCTGGTCATGTTTCCATTTTTATGCCGCCAGTTTCATTTCTCTGAGATCCAGCCCAAGTTTCTTTAGACCCTAGGGCTATGGGGCCCTGCTAACTTTTATAACCGGGAGAAATGGAATGCAGGTTTTCGAAATTACAGTGATTGTGTTTCTGCAGCCTTGGGAATGTCTGCTGAATTGAGAGGAAGCCACAGATCAAAGCTGAAGGGCGGGACAAATGTGAATGTGGATGCCAGCGTCCAACCAACCGGTCCCCAGAGGGCGAAGCGCGCACTGTAATTAAACCAGACGGCGGGGCCTCGTGTGGTCTGCGACGTCACTGGAAAGCCAAGAAAGGCCTTGTTTGGTGCGTTTCGGCCCAGTTGTCTGTTGTTTGTTTTGATTGCGCAAAGCTCAGGGGTCCTTTCGACGTTTACCGATGCCCATTTCGGCGAAAGGGCTGATTACAGTTTGAGGCCCCCTTCCCTTCCCTTCTCCGGGGCCGCATCTTGGTTTCCCGCACGGCTCTTGCCACTTCTCTGCGGTTTCTTCCCGTGCGGAGAACTGTCCTGCTAGCCTTCCGACTCACACAGGGCGGCTGCCACCTTCCCGGTGGGGCCCTGGCAGGTGAGGACACACTTTTGCCGTGGGCCTTGGGTCACGGCCGAGAACAGCATGTCTTTCTTGTGATGCCAAGTGGGGTCAGAGATACCACGGGGCTTCCGACGTGAAGATATTGCCTTCCGCAGGAGAAAGCGCACTGAGAAGTCAGTGTTTGAATTCTGTGCCCAGCGCACACTTGGGAGGAGAAGTTATCCAGCCTGTGAGAGCCCGTGTCTTTGTCTCTCCAGCTGTGTTCATGAGACCGACTTCAAAGGCTGCCGTGAGAATGAAGTAGGAGCCTGTCTGACAACGTTCGGTGCAAGGCGGGCACGTCGTGAATGTCCATTCCTGGAACGTGAGGGGTGGAGCGCCTACTGTGCTCCGCGCGGGCACCGCGACACCGCAGCGCACCCGTGACCACGGCCGGTTCCCTGCCTTCTCCTTCCCTCTGCGGTCACTGGACCCTGCCCCCTAAAGCCACAGCACACACCACGGACACTCCTGTTCTTTCAGCGAACTCATTCCTTTGGAAGTTCTGCTGGTGAGCAATTACGTTTTGTGCGGAGGTTGCCTCTTTGCCTGAAACCAAAGGGAGAAGGCGTGATGTAATTGCAAGATTTAACCTGCGTTCCCACTTGGAAGTGCAGAAAAAGGAAGTTTATTCAGTCTATCCTACTTGGCTTCCTCCCCGAGCCCCTACCTTCTGGTTAGAGGGAGAGAGAACAGGAACGAAATACCTGGTTTAAAATATTTGATAGCTTAGCCCTGGCTGGTGTTGCTCAGTGGATTGAGTGCTGGTCTGCGAACCAAAGGGCCGCTTGTTCGAATCCCAGTCAGGGCACATGCCTGGTTGCCCAGTGGGGAACATGCAAGAGGCAACCATGCATTGCTGTTTCTCTCCCTCTCTTTAAAGAAAAGAAGAAAAATGTTTGATAACTTAACATGTTTGGATGCTCTCCTGGTTCCCTTGGCGATCGGATGACCTCTTCCTACCCAGCTTGTGTGGAGAGCGGGAGGGGGCGCCGACGCTGAGGCCATGGGCGGAGTCACAGCTCCCTGATGCCCAGACAGACGATGGTCCCTTTCCACTTGGGGCTGCTCACCTGGTGGGTGTTTCTGTGGGACCTGTGTTTGGTCTCACTGGCCATCAGAGTCCGCAGTGCTCTGGGTGACCCAGCCTCCTTCCGGTTCCCCCTTGGCAGCCTGGCTGGCCTCTCCTCCAGCCCCCCACCCCCGCCCTGCCACCTACCTTGAATAATAAGCAGAGGCTTGCAATTTCTGGGTCCCTTCGACGCGGCTCTCTCTGCACGTACTGGGTCCCTAGGTTTCTATGTGGGCATCTCTACAGGATGCCCCAGCCCTGACTTCGGCGATGACCTTGACCTGCTGGTATACCTTCCCCTTCCCGGGCCACACCCGGAAGGCTAGGGAAGGGAGACGAGGGCCTCCCTAGTCTGAAGCCTCGGAGCTTGGTTGTTAAGTACGAAGGACTTAAAAGGAGTCCAGAAAAATCTCATTTCAGAGGCTTACATCACCCACCGATTTTGAACAACAGAAACAGAGCAGAACTCTTTCTTGTTCCTCTGTAATAAACTCAGAACTTCCTTCAAAACAATAGACTCAGAACTTCCTTCTGGAAAAAGCATTACCCAGGCAGACTGGTGTGAAGATTTCTGCTCAGAAACAGAGAGAAACATACTTGAAAGATTTGCCCCGGTTGCAGAACCACGCGGTTGCCTCGGAGGAACCCATCATCGGCCAGCTTCGCGGTGCCCTCCCCAGGCAGGTGTCAGGGGCTCCGGGTAGTTGGCCAACTGTCTGTTGGCTTGGAGTGCGCCAGACTACACACTGAAGTCAGACTTCTCTACGCAGTGGGGTCTCCTTCCTCATCCTCTTCATCACCCCATTCTCACTCTCCGGCCATCTCTTTTCCTTGCTCCCACCCTGGGCGCCCACACAGCATGAACATCACACAAACGCACACGTCACCCCTTTCTCTTGGTCCGTGTAGACACATCTACATCTCTCCAGATCTTTCTCTTTCGTCCTCCTACGTAAGTGAGCCTGTTTTCCTCGGTGGGGTGGCCGTCATCGCTCTACGTCACCGAGCTACGCTCGGTCAGCGGAGGTGGGAAAAGCCTTTCCGTATCGGCGGTCTCACTTTGTGCTTAGAGTCTCCATCGCAGACAGGAAGCAAGTGAGGCTCCGAGAAGCTGAAAACGTGTGTTCCCGGGCACGGAACTTGTCATCTGGGAGTTGAATCCAGGGTTCCTTGACCTCTAGGCCCCTTCCACTAACGCACCCTGTTCAGAATAAAAATTTAGACTTTTGGACAGACAATTTTGTAGAAATCAAATTATTCTACCATACCACTGAGAAATGGAAGTCAAAAATTATGTTATGATGACCGATTGAAAAGCCACTACTTTGAAGGGAGGAATAGGGAACTCCTTCATAATGGAGATGATTCCTCTTTGATGCAATTCTTTGAGAAGTGCTGACTAAAGGTCTGGTGACTGCGATCTTGCTAATTCTGACTTCAGTGCGAGCGAGGAAAGAGAAAAAGCTCACAGATTTCAGATTCGCTAACGGCAGAGGTCTCCTTATTCTTTTGATGCTGGCTCTTTTCAGGGCGCATTTAACCACTTCTTCTTTCGTTCTCCTGTTTTGTTTTTGGAGGCCAAAGCATTTTTCCCTGTTTAGGTTATGATTAATTGTTAAAATCATATTTAATTTCCGATTTTTTAGCATCTTCTACCACCCATTCTCTTTTCCTCCCCTTTCTTGTTCATATTCTCTTGCTTTGTTTCCTACACTCTGGCTCACCATACTCCGCCCCAATGAGTTACTGCAAATAAAATACATAGGCGCCCTCCTCTCCAGAATCCTGGGCATCATGAGGAGGGCTCTTTGAAGTTTGCTCCCAACCTCTCTTCCTGGTTGGCCACCTCACCCACCGATTGTGGGTGTGTCGTTACAGCGTTTAGAGGGGGGTGTTCGCAGTTCTGCCGGTCTTTTTAATTCTGCGAGGTTTTGCTAAAAGATAATAGTGGCTCAATGAGATAAATCAATTGGGCATTCACTCTGGACAAAAAGTGAGTATGTGCGCGCCTTGGGGAGTGTGGAGGACCAAGTCTACCTAAAGGACCGAGAGCTGTTTGCTGTGAGTTCCTTCTCAGTGCACCCTGGAATCAGGGTGGACTTCAGCATGGAATCAAAAGGATGACTCAGCATGCATCAGTGACTCATCTGGAGGATTAGGGAAGGGAAAGGACAGAAAGCGTTTCCAAAAAGAACATCTAACCTAAAACGGAAGCCTTGTGGATCTCCTTCCTCCAGCTCACATTCCCCTCTCCCCTTGGACTTCCTGGCTGGCTAGTCCTTGGGGAGAAGGAGGAGGAGCCCCCAGACTTCCCCTTTCCTGAACAAAGAAAGATCACGGTTTCCTGTTTCAGTGAAGGGAGTAGATCCTTCAAGATTAGGGGGAGGCCAAGGTTAGCTCCTCAGATTTCTGTTATTTTTGAACTATGAGATTCCCCCCACCCTCAGCCCAAACTGCTGTGATCTTTCAAGAAATGTCTCTGCTAGTGATACCTTGGAAGAAATGAAGTTGCTGCAATGCCACAGCTATGGGTGGGCATGAGGAGTTATCAAAGACCAGTTTCAGAGTGCTGGATTTATGAATTACTGGATTTGTTTGTCCTCACCGAAGGACATTTTTTTTTTCATTGCTTTCAGAGAGATGGGCAGGGAGAGAGGGAGGGAGCGAGAGTGAGGGACATCGATGTGATAGAGAAACACTGATTGGTTGCCTCCCAAATGCACCCGGACCAGGGATCAAACTGCAACCCAAGTACATGACCTGACTGGGAGTCGAACCTGCAACGTGTTTGTTATAGGACAACACTGCAACCAGCTGAGCCACACCAACCAGGGCATGAATTATTCAGTTTTAAGAAATGACTAGTATAGAAAAGGGCCCTATCGACTCACAGGACATCTGTACCTGTGCATTTCTTTTATTCGTGTCCATGTCACAAACCCAGGAGTCCCAGGAAGCGCAAAGCGTGCAGGTAGGCGGTCCTTAGGCATGCAGAGCCACCACGGTGTCCATTCTGAGGTGACGCGTGGAGGGCACTTATCCAGCTGAGATTATTTACTGTTTGATTTTTTTTTTAGTTTTTCCATTACAGTTGACATACAATGTATTATTGTAAGGTATACGGCATAGTGGTTGGACATTTCTATGAACTGCAAAGTGATTCTTGGACACCTTGACACCGTACATAATTGTTAGAAGATTATTGGCTGTATTTCCCATGCTATACTCTACACCCCTGTGACTGCTTCGTAACTGCCAGTTTGTACCCCTTGATCCCTTCCCCTTTTCTACCCAGTCCCTCCCCCACCCTCCGCAGTCCGGCAACCACCAGTTTGTTCTTAGCATCGACGAGTTTGTTTGTGTGTTCGTTTTTTAGATTCCCCATATAAGTGAAATCATGTGGTATTTGTCTTTCTCTGACTTGTGTCACTGAGCATAATACCCTCAAGGTCCGTGCATGTTGTAGGGAATGGTGAGACTTCCTTCTTTTTTATGGTTCTCACTTTCCACTGTATACGTGGGCCGCACCTTCTTTATCCATTTGCCCACTGATCACCACTTGGGTTGTTTCCATATCGCGGCTAATGTAAATAATGCTGCAACGAATGCAGGGGTGCATGTATACATTTTCAAATTAGAGCTTTGGATTTCTTCAGATAAATACCCAGATGTGGGATTGCTGAGTCATGTAGTAGTTCTATTTATCTATTTTTACTTTTTTGAGGAACTGTGACTGGATGCAGCCAGGGCCCCTCCACAAGTCTGGCTGGGGGGTGGGGGACATGGAGCAGGGCTATCGAGAGTTATTTTGCGTATCAATAACAGGCCAGTTAGGGAGATCGGTGTGACTTTGATCCATGATGTAACTGGGAGGCACCCCCCACCCCTGATTACAACGCCTGCATGAGAGCTTGGAGATGGTTTGTTTGCTTCACGCCACGGGGCCACGCCTGCCGGGACTAACTCTAGCAGCCAAGAAAGGCCGGGCGATAGGGAGTGCTGGCAGGTGTAGCCGATTGTGGGAGGAGTTGGAAATGGGGTTATGGAGGAGGTTCCAGGCTGGAATTTAAATGAAAGGTGGGCTGCCCTGTGGAACAGGGGACAATGTGAGACCACGCAGGAAGGAAAGGGGTGAAAGGACGCTCACTGGTGGGCCAAGAGGAGGTGCCACGTAGTTTTGGATTAAGAACTGGAGGTCCCAGCGGCAGAGCTGATGGTGCTGGAATGCCGTGCCCGAATGGCCTGGTGGGCAAAGGGGGAAGGCAGGACTGTGTGGGGGTATTTGTGGGCATTTTAAGGGACTTCGGGATTTTAAAGGCGACCTTCTGCCATTACTCGAAACTTGTATAACTTTTGAATAAAGAGTTCCTTTCCTTTTTACCAAACTCTGGCATCGAGAGCCACAGTTCCTACCTGGCGGCGGGCAAGATGAACCTAGTATAGAAAGACCCCGGGGGGCGTCCTCGGTAACAGTATCTGGGCCCCAACCCCCACGGGCTCAAGTCTGTAACAGAACTTTCATACTGTGAAACTACTTACCCTTCAGATTCGACCAAGAATTGCACAGAGAAGTGGGATGTGCGGGGTATCTGTTCGGGGCACTTCCCCAAACACGCTGCTTTGCTTTCCTCGAGAGCAACGCCATGTCATCCCGCCAGGACTGACGGGGGGAGGATAGCGGGAACGTGGGGATCTTTGTGGAGGAGGGCTCACCAACCCCCTGGGGAAAGTGGGCATTCCCACCCCTGTTCCTAGCTGTGGCCAAAGCCTGGCTTTGCCGTTCAGCCCCCCTTGCCGGGTGCAGCCCTTCCCTGAACCAGCAGTGGGCGTTTGGACGCAGTGGGCACACGCGAAGGGACGGTGGGGGTAACCAGGTCCAGAGAGCCGCAGGGCAAGCAGTACTCGGGAACAATCCGGGGAGCAAGGCACAGACGGCCTGGGAAATGGAAGGAAAATGACGTAGCCTCTGAGTGTGCTTTCTTATAGTTTTTTTCCTTTTTATTCAAATGAAGCTCTCAGTCGAAGGGTCTAAGCAGCGAGGAGTCACTTCCAAAAAGAGAAGTTTAGACTTATAAAGAGAGTATTCTTTACCTGTGTGGCAAATAAGCGTCATCAGTTCAGAAAAACACCCCCTGGAATGAATGACCCAGTAGCGCATTATTAGGAAGCTCAGCCAACAGGGCGGTCGAAGAGAGCCTCCTGGGAGAACCAGGAGCCGGATTCTGGCTCCATCTTTCTGCCAGGGGCTGCAACCCCCTCAACTCTCTTAAAATGGCTCCTTCAAGGACATGTCTGTTGCCAACCCGTTTCGGTGGTGAACTCCAAAGGAAACAGGGAGATTTAATAGGAACCACAGGATATCATCAGTATTCAGATCATTTTCAAGGTCGAGAGAGAGAAATAAGAACCAAGACTCCCAGCAATTCTAGCCATGTGCCCGTCGTCACCAGCAGGCTTGACTTAATCCTGTGGTCTTCAGGATTCAGGAGGCAGGCCAACTGGCTAAGAGGAAAACCTAAAGTGATAGGAGGCCGAGCCTAGGGTTAAAAAGAAAGAAGAAGCAGCGGCTCCACTATTTGGTTGCCAGGGCAACTTTTCCTGATTGCAAGAAGGCAGATAAAGGGTGACCAAACACAGTTGGTTCCTCAGAGCACGCTTTTACCATCTTCTTGTGGCCGGAGTTCACGGAAGACAGAGGGCGAAGTTTTCTTGGTCATTGCCCAAGAGCTGCAACCACGGGAGGGAAAGTGAGGCTGCGGTCTTCCGGAGAGGGGGCGAGCAGGCCGTCCCAGGATGGAGCTGCGCCTGGCCCTTCGGTTCTCCCGCCTTTGGAGGCCAGAGCTGCGGACACTGAAGTCACCGGAAGCCCCAGGCCTTTCAGGAGTCAGAGAGCTTCGTGGAGGAGAGCGCAGGAACTCGATTTTTCAGCTCATGCTGCTCGACCCGTGAACCTGGTGGCTGGCCGTTGACGGAGCCCGTGCAACAGGGGCGGTCCTGCCGCGGATGCCCGCCACGGCAGGGGCTGCAGCGGCAGAGGAGAGTCCGACGGCGGGAGGAGGAAGGAAGGGACTCCCAAACCTCACGCCTGATGCCGTTGTGGGTTGCAGATGGCGAAGCGGAACCACAAAACGTGCGTCTAAAGGACAGGGGTCACCGGGGACCTCACACCGGCTCCAACGAGAGCTGAAAAAGATTTCTTTTACACAAGTAATGCGTACTCAAAAACGAATAACTGCTAGTAAAATTTAAAAATAAAACATCACCTTTAATATCCAGAGCTCACGTTATAGCGGGCACATACTAATGACTTAATAAATGTCAGGCATTAAAAATGTAAATAAAATCAACAAAAATATATTTATATATCTTTCCACACATATCTGACCTACATGTTGTTTTTGGTTTTTTTTTTTTGGAAAGGCGAGATTTATTGCGAAACCATATATTAGGAATATTTTTCCATGCCAATAACTGTTTTGTAGTTCTCTTTTCCCTGTTTGACCACTAGGACCTGTATTCCTTGCAACACGAGATAGAACGTTGGCCATCTTGACTGTATGCAGGAATCCACAGACCTGACCTGTAATGTAACGAGATCCCTCCTACGCCTCAGAGAGAAAAAAAAAAAAAAAAACCAACGGCAGAGGTTGCGTGTGCACATGCAAAGACGTGGACTAGAGCAACGGAGATCCATCCCTAACCCTGGGGAAGAGAGAGGAGCTCCTGCTTCCTGCTTCAGGGCCCCTCCCTGTCCACCCCCCCCCCCCCCGCCTTGTGTATCCCCAGATGGGCTCTGGCTGGCTAGCTCAGTCCAGGATTTCCTGATTACAATGAGGAAGCGCAGCCGATCACCAGGGACTTCTGACAGCTCATCACCTCCGACTTTCAGCCGCACCTCTGTTTACTAGTCTGCGAGCTGAAGGCAGAGGAGCAAAGCGACAGATGCCACACCTTGTTCTCTCTTCCTGTGTCTCGATGAGAAGCAGAACCATGGGCCATCGGGGCTGTGCTGGCAACAGGGGTGCCGTGTGCAAGCAGATATGTACCTGCTCGGGGCTGTTCCGTCTCATTGACAAAATGCAGGACAGCTGCGGGAGCTGGCTCATTCTCCCACCGCCAAACTGGTCACGCTGCCCGCATCTTTGCCCCTCTTCTCTCGTGGTCCCGTCCTTGTCAAGGCCTCTTCCCTCCCGTTCTGCCCGGGGACCCATTGCCTACTGGACCGTGACTCTTCTTCTTCCTCTCCTCCTCCTCCTCGCCTCTCTTCAGCATCATTCTCTCATCACACAAACATAATCTGGTAGCTATCAGATTAAAAAGGAAGCGCATTTAAAACATGCGAAACCCTCCGTCGAGCCCTCCAGCTCCTACCTCCACCTATTTTTGCGTTCTCGGCCTGAACTCCACTCTACGCACGAACACGCTCGAATCCGGCTTCCGTCTCCACTAGTCGCTGTGGTAGCTTTGGTCGGAGTGACCAGTGCCCCTCGCGTTGACTAGGCGGTGGTCACCTGGTGCCTGACCATCGCCGCCCTCCCGGCGTCGCTCCCCGCGGTGCACGAGTTCAGCCTTCCTCCCTGACCGCGGTGACCTTGCACTTCCCTCGGTGTGCCTCCGCTGCACTCACGCCTCATCTCCATTCTCCGCTCTGCAGCCCTAACTAGCTTCCAACAGCTTGACTTCGTGGAAGGTTCCGGGTCCCTTTCCCTCTGTGAGAGGCAGGAAACAAATTCCTGGCTAAATTCCAGCTACGGGGGGCGGGGGGGCGGTCTGCCAGGACCCCAGAGCCACCTGGGGTCCATTTCTCAAATCCCCAAGTGCATAACTAGGATTTACACCCTGGCAGGGAGAGAGAGGCCTCCATACTGAATTACTGGCCTGTGGTGTAGAGATGCCAGAGCAGACAAGGCCAAGTGGAAACCTCAGAAACTGCCCCACCCTCTCCAGTCAAGATAGAAAATTGCTCTCTGGCAGTGGGGGTTGGTGGAAGTTCGTGGTACTGTCTGATGCCCGAAGCGTGCAGGCCTGCCGCTCACCGCTCATGATCGTATCTTCATCTAGGCCAGCAGTCAACAACTGGATGTTTCTCTAGCACATCTGCAGAGGGACCACAGGCGCAGACAAGCGGCGCCCCCGATGGTGGCTGCGGTGCTGGACGCAGTTGTCTTGCTGGATAAACGAGAGAAAATAGGTTAAGAAGGCCTCAGATGCGAGGCATGTGGTTATTGGTCCGGGAAATGTGCTGTTTACACTGCAGCTGGGAAGAGGGTCAGAGGCAGTTTCCGCGCACGTGACGCAAATACTATCTAGCTGTGGCTTTGACCCAGGGTGATGGTGACTCTCTCCCCTCTCTCGTACTGTGGCCTGAAGATGCTTGGATCGCCTTGAAAGCCCGCTGAAAATGAGCCCAATTCATCCATCAGTGATATCGTGCTGATCGGACAGTGGTCTAGACATCCTTAGAAGACATACGCAGGACACACACTGTGAAGGTCTGGGGGCCTGACGCTCTGCTCTGGCGACGTTCTTACGGACCCAGCGGTCAGGAGCACGCCGGGCTGCCCCCTCCGAGGGAAAAGGCGCATCTTGCCTCACCTGCAATAAAAAAGGAAGCACGGGGCCTGATCGGCATCTTTGGGGTCTGGGCGTGGCACTGTTTACACCTCGGATTACCCCTAGCTTTTGGGGCCAGAGCGGGAATGTGCTCTATAGTCATCGAAAGCTGTGGGGCCAGCAACCTTGTGGTCGGGGCCAAATGGCCAGCACCCCATGGTGTTCGAAGTGTTTGTGGATGGTGAGACTTACCACGTCGTGAGTTTGGGCAGGCCCAGCAGCGGTCTGTCCAAATGGTTCACCTGAGCTCCAGGGCGGACCCGTGCCACTTGCCAGATTTGTGCCGTGCCCTCCTGCAGCTCACACCTGCTGCCACAGAAAATATCTCTCGCTATCAGCTGAGGGAGGGCGCAAGAGTCCCGGGCTGGGATTTTCAGGAAATGGTCTCGGGGTGTGTGTGCAAACTCACGATTGTGGCGTTCTAACCACAGGCAGGGTTAGCCTTTGAGAGGCAGCGGATTGGGGGAGTTCATCCCAGTGGGAAGAGCTGGCAGGGATACCCCTGGTCACCGACGTTGTGTGGAGGGAGAAGTGGCCCCGGTGGTTTCAGTGACGAGCTGTGCCGAATACTTAAGGCAGCAATGACCCAGCTGTCACACAAACTTCTTCAAAATACAGGTGGATTAGTAGATGCCCACAGCATTTCCAGTCAAAATCTAAACAAATTTGCTGGTAGAAATTGAGGCTTTTATTTTAAAATTTATATGGAAATGCATGTTGAGTAACCAAAACAATCTTGACTAAAAAATACCTGATCCAAAGACTTATTACACAACTACGGTAATAAGTAGAGCCTAAACATACACAAAAAGATCAATGGAACGGACTAGAGTCCAAAAATATTCCCATACACATATGTTTAAGTGAAGTTCTGAAGAAGTCACCAAGGCAATTTTAGTAGGGAAGGGAAAATCTTTCCAACAATCGTAAAGAGAAAACAAAACCTGTTGGAGGGGGTAATGACCCTTGACCCCTACCTTGCACCGTACACAAGTATTAATTTGGGATGAAGCAGAGACCTAAGTGTAAAACTAAAAGTATAATGCTTCCTGAAGTACACGGTAAGCATAGAAATAAGCATAATATCTTTGTGACTTCGGGCAAAAACACTAAACATAAAAGGGAAAATGTCTGTTCCTAAAAATCTTGATTAAGAAAGAGAAAAAAACAAGCCCCTGACCAGGAGAGACTATTAATAATACATATATGTCTGGAAAAGGACTTATTTCTAGACTGTTCAAAAAAAAAAAACCAACTCCACAGTCAATAATAAAAAAGACAAGCAACCCAACTTAAAAAATATGCAGAAGAGCAACAGACTTGAATATAACTTTCACAAAGGAAGATTAAGTTAATCAAGTACAGGCAATAGGCATGTGAAAATGTGTTTAAGGAATTCAGCATCACTAGTCATCAGGTAGATGCAAATGCAAATCCCGAAGAGATATGATTTCACATCCGACACAATGGCTAAAAAAACATGACAATGCCAAGTGTTGACGAGGATGAGGTCAGAGGATGAGATTTTAAAATCATTTTGGAAAACTGGTTGCCAGTTTCTTATAAAGTAAAACCTACATTTACTCTACAGTCTAGCAGCTGACAATCCTAGGTATTTATCCAAATGAAATAAAAGCCTATATTCACAAAAAGATTGCACAAGGTCTATAGCAATCTGATATAGAATGTCTAAAAAGGGAGAATCACCACAAATGCACAGCAACAGGGAAACGGATGAAAAAATTGGGATGAATGGACCAGATCTTCGTGTATGAGACACTAATCAGTGATAAAAGGAAACTAACACTGTTACCCGAAAACAACACAAATGAATGAAAAAGATCATTATGCAGAGTGACAAAAACTAGATGTAAAGAGTAAGTACTCTATGACTCCATTTGTATGAAGCTATAAAACGTGCAAAAGTAATACATGGTAATAGAATTTGGACAAACGGTTTCCTCAGGAGGGACTGAGGTGGGTTGGAATTAATGTAAAGAACTGGGGGGAACCTTCCGGAATTATGGATATGTTTTACACGGTGGCAACATGGGCATGCACAATTGTCAAGACTCATCTATGGTAACCGGCCATATAAGACCTGTACATTTTATTTAAATGTTATCTACAACAACATATTACTTACTGATACATGTAACAAATGGAAGAATCTCAAAGATGTAATATTCAGCAAAAGAAGCCAGACACCGAAAAATAGATTTTGTCTGAATTTATTTATGTGAGGCTTGCTTATACGCAAAACTAATGTATGGTGACAGAAATGAAGACAGCGGTTGCTTATGGAGGGTGTGGCTGGGCTGGAAGGGAGACTTTCTGAGGCGATGGCATTTCTACGTCCTGACTGCGGTGCTGGGGACGTGCTGTAAACGTTCATCAAAGCTCATCACACTGGGTACTTAGGATGCGTAGACTTTGCTATACGTAGTCTCACTAAATATTAAAAAAAATCGCATCCATACAAACGGACAAGAATGACCCCGGTTTTTGGCATAAATGCAGGCCGATGAGCACCCATGGGCCTTCCTACAGGAGACGGAAAGGACATCGGCGTTTCCCACGCATGATCCGTCGGCACACACGTCTTCCAGTCCAGCGGCCCCGCTGCTGGGGCTGTGCCCCGCCGACAGCCCCAGAGCGCAAGGACAGCTGAACAACGGCGCCTCGCTGAGGCGGTGCGCATAACAGCAAGACGGGCGCGAACAGACGGACACCCAGCATCAGGGACCCTGACTACACTGGGGTGCGCCTGCCATCGAGTCCTCCGATATCCCCTCCCCGCTGCAATCGCCGCTCTGGTGTCCATGTTTCCTTTCCCTCCATCCCTTCGCTCCCTAACGTCCTCCACCCCCCACCTGCCGGCATCCGTTCTCCATCTATGAGTCTGACTCTGTTTCCCTCGTTAGCTCAGTTTGTTCATGACGTTCCGTACATGAGTGAGATTATATTGTGATTTGTCTTTCTCTGACTGGCTTAGCTCACTTAGCGTAATATTCTTCAGGTGCACCCATGCTGTTGCAAAGGGAAAACTTTTCTTCTTGTTAATGGCAGACTAGAATTCCATTTGTGAATGTCCCATAGTTGTTTCATCCACTCATCCGTTGATGGACCCTTGGGCTGCTTCCGTATCTTGGAGATTGTAAATAACGCCGCAATGAACATAGGGGTGCTTATGTTCTTTCAAATTAGTGTTTTGGGTTCCTTTGGATATATTCCCAGCAGTGGGATTGCTGGGTCAAAAGGCAGATGCATTTTACACTTTTTGAGGAAACTCCATACTGTTTTCCACAGTGGCTGCACCAGTCTGCATCCGCCCGCCCCCCACAGTGCACAAGGGTTCCCCTTTCTCCACATCCTCACCAGCACTTGTTGTTTTTTGATTTATTGATGACGGCCATTCTGACAGGTGTCAGGTGATATCTCGCTGTGGTTTTAATTTGCATTTCTCTGATGATTAGTGACGTTGAACATCTTTTCATATGTCTATTGGCCATCTGTACGTCCTCTTTGGAGAAGTGTCTACTCAGGTCCTTTGTCCATTTTTAATTGAGTTATTTGTTTCTTTGGTGTTGAGTTTTGTAAGCACTTTATAAATTTTGGAGATTAACCCCTTATCAGATGTATCAGCAAATATGTATTCTCATTCCGTGGGTTGTCTTTTTATTTTGCATTAGTTGGTTCTTGTATGTGCCCTGACTGGGGGTCAAACCCACAACCTTGGTGTATCAGGACGATGCTCTAACCAACTGAGCTACCCAGCCAGGACTCTGTCTTTTTTTTTTAGTAAATCAGCCATCATGCTGCTGTGTAACAACCTCCAATGGCTTGCCACTGCACCTAGAAGAGAAGTCTAACTTTTCTGATGGCCTCCAAGGGCCCCTCTTCATGATCTGGTCCTTGACACACTCCCAGTGGACCCCCAACCACAATAACCCCTGTCTCTTCTCTGATAGGCTGGTCCTGGGTCTTCCTGTTCCCTCATCACTTCCTCGGGACACCTCCTGACTGGCCATGGCACATTCTTCAGATAGCAGGTGAATGTCCACAGGTCCCCGTGTATTTCTCCACCATGATATTCTGTTCATCTTCCTTGCAGCACCTGATGCACCCTGTGCTTTTTTTCATGGACTGTTCATTTACTGTGGAATACAACTTCCACGGGGCAGGCACGTTTTAACCTTGACCTCCACCGCATCGCCACGCTCCACACAGGGCTTGGTTAACAGCGGGTGCACCGAAGCACTTATCGAATACGCACACCAGTGATCATTGGATCTTGGGAGATTTATGAGACCTCTTGAAACACATGTTGTCATCTGTGCCAAGGAGTCGATAGCATCTACAACGTAGTGTTGTTGGAAGAACTAAACGAGATAAGCTATCTACAAGGCACATTGGTACCACTCAGCGTGACATAGCTGTTATTTTTGTCATTGTCACTGTTGTCATTCTCAGGCCATGCCACGGGTGACTGTCCAGCCTGTGAAGTGACAGAACCCACTCCTGCTGCAGTCAGCTTAGCTTGGCAGGTAGGGCTGGAAGAAGACCTTGTCGCTGAGCCCCTTGGCCTGGGCCGGTGCGTGCTTGTCATGCCCCCGGCAGTGCTCCAAGCTGGGAACGGTTCCCCTGGAGCCTCGTCCCCTCCGCCTGCTTTCCTCCGCCTTTCGCTCCTTTGCTCAGCTCCCTGTCTGCACTGGAAGCGTCTGCAGCCGTGTGAGGGCTTCTGCCGACAGGCCCTGCTCAGCAGAGTCGGGCGTTAGGTGCTGTGTTCAGATGGGTTAACCTGCCTTTGAGACACATTGTGGGTTAACAATAGTGCAGAACTGATAACCCCTTGTTTTCTCTCCTTCTTGGGTCACAGGAAACGCTAGACTACTCCACCCTTTCCAGCGGTCGGGGGCAGAGCGCGCTGGTGTGGTTCAGAGTCTAGAGTATTTACAGAGCAGAGAGGGGGGTGGGGCAGGTTGGGTTCAACGACCTTCACCGGGGAAAAGCGCTGGAAGTTGGAAAATGAGACGGGAGGGCAGCAAGCCTTACTTGCTTTGTGTGGAAGCCAGGTGAAAGGGCAGGGCTGCTGCTTGTCTGGGGATCCCCCGGGAAGGCCAGCCTGGAAAAGTACCGAATTATCCAGGCTCATATCGCCAACTCCACAAGGACTTCCTGCCTCCGGCCCCCTGAGCTACTGCGGCTGCCTTGGGCTCATTGTCTGGTCTGTGCGAGGCGGCCCTGTGTCCTAGGAATGGCCTTCCATTCCTAGTGACCTCTAACGACCTTGAGAACTCCTGCCCCCGGAATTGTCCCAGCACACCCTCCGCGCCCCACATGGTGCCCCTTACGTTAGTTAGAGGCGTCTCCTAGGAGCTTTTTGAGTGAGTTATGGACATTCACCAGCTTCTCGGCTCACGTAGAGGTAGCACACCGGGGAGAGAGGTGAATGCCGCATGCATACAGAAGGTGACCTGTTAGTGGGGGGAGCCTTGGGAATTACTGATCCCCCAAAGTGATGGAAGAAGCTAATAAAGGAAATAGGTCAGACGAAACGCCGGACACAGTCTCGGAGGCCAGCTCCACCCTGCAGGGCAGAGGGGAGGGTCTCGCGCTGGCAGGGGCTGGTGACGAGGTTGTGCCCGGCACAAAAGGCGGGCAGGGGGCGTGGGAGTTCAGCCCTGGTGTTCAGCCCTGTCTCCGCTAGACAAGCGGCCAAGCTGCCCACGGGGGAGGCTTCAGCACAGCCCCGAGGACCCGGCCCCTTGTCCTAACAGGTCCCTCCAGGGCAGCTGAGTCCCTGTGATTTGCACGAAGTCCCAAGCTGGCATTGGCCCTGAAGGAGCTGTATTTTGATCATTTTTATGCTAACATGATAAGAAAAAAAGAAAGGAAAACTCCTCACTTTCTTCCATGGGAGCGTCGCAGGGCACCAGCTCTCCTGGGGGACGAATGTCCGTCCCTCTGTCCGTCCGTCCCTGTCTGTCTCTTTCTCCCTCACTGCCCCCTCGGTGGAGGGGTGGAATCCTCCTAGGTGGGGAAAGGGAAGGGGGTTTCTTGTTGAGTGAGGAGTGCCCTCGGCATCCCTTCCTCCCTCCCTTGTCTTTGATGGTTAAACGAAGCTCGTGCGCCCGCCTCTGGATGTGATTGACAGGGGCCCAGCTGTCCTCCTTTCCAGGAGGGTTCAGCGACACTCAGCCTGAATCTAAAGAGCTATCCTGACCCATTCATGTCTCTCACAACCTCCTATTATGATCTGATTCCAGGATTTAGAATTTACATGTACTGAATATTCATATGTGCCATCAATTTTGATTACTGGGGGCAGAGGCTGTATGCTGATTGGGTTAGTGGCCCATTCACAATCGCTTTTGATTTCCAGCTCTTAAGGTAATCACAGACTCTGTTTAATTAATGCCTTTGTTGAAATTATTGCTGTTAGGAGTTAAGGCGAGTGTCCTTTCCTCCTGCAGCCAGTGTTGCCTCTCCTCCCTCGATGGCCATTTCAGGGAGAGAGAGGACAGGCCTTCCGCGTTATTCTGAAGAGGATGCTGTCTGCAAGGGACATTTCCCGAGTGCACCTGCTGCGGGGCTGGGCCAGGTGCCCGGGCTCCGAGGGCCAGCTCAGTCCGTTAGCAGCCATGGGACCGGGGCCCACTCGCCATCCCAGTGTGCCCAGGGCTCTCCCGAGAAGCCTCTTAATCCTGAGCAAGCTGGGAGGTCTCCTGTCCCGGCTAAGTCGCTTCTCATGGCCTTGCTGCTGCTTTGTATACTATTCAACACATTTGCAGGAAGTGCCTACCACCGGCCGGTCTCGGGAGCTTTGACCGAACACCTGCCTGGTGCTGGGCCCCAGAGCCCAGGAGACAGGCGTGGGTCCCTCCGCTCCACAGGCAGGGAAATGCAGCTGAGGGGTGGGTGCGAACTCCCCGACACAGGTCATTCATTCACTCAGCGCTCCTGGAGGCGGGAAGTGACCTTGGCCCTGCTGTCCTCACAGCCGTGGTGATTCCGGGCTGGATCCCGCTGCTCTGAGCCCTCAGAGACCCAGTGGCCGAGTCTTATCTCCTCCGCGTCTTGGGTTACAAGTTTTCTTATACACGTGCATCATCTCCCGCCTGTGCTGACCCCCACGACCGTCCGCTCGCCCCTGCATCCCGCCGTCGGTGCGGGAGCGCGCGGAGCCGCTGCCGCTCCCCGCGCGGGTCTGCGCAGGCGTGCCACACTTGGCCGCCTCGCGCATCTGCTGCCTCTCCAAGCGCATGCTTAGTTCCAACGACACTTTCTTCCCCCAAAGCAAGACTTCCTCGATGGCGGTGGGGCTGCCTCAGGGTCCCTGCCTGACGCAAGGTCCCTGTCTCACAGTAGGTCCGCAGAAACAGCTGGAAGCGGACATCCGTGCAGAATTTGGCGCAGGCCGGAGGACAGCACTGCGCAGCGCTGTTCAAGCTGACGTCACGTCTGTCTCCTCTCGCCGCCGTCCACCCCGGGTCCCTGCGACCTCCTCTTAGGTGGCCTCCTGCCTCAGGTCTTTCCCCCCGGGACACTCTGCACGTCTTTGCGGGAGAAATCTTTGCAACACCTGCCTCTGTGTGCGACACTCCTACTCAAGGCCTCCCACTGCCTCCTGCCAAGTGCGCTCGCTCACTGTCCGTGCCAGACCGAGACTCCGTGTGACCTGGCTCTGGGGCCCTCTCCTGCCTCTCGCTCTCTCCCGCCGCGGCGAGGTGCCACTTCTACTGGATTAGATGTAGTTCCCCCAACAGGCTGCGCGCTCGCAACCGAGTCTGCGTCTGTGGCTCTGTCCGTCCTGGTGTCCCCTGCCCTCTCGGCCCGTCACACAAACACGCACACATCCTCTGCCTGCTCGTCGCTCCCACTGCTCCAAGGGACTGCGACGAGGATATGGGATTCCCTGTGGGGCTGGAAAGACCGGGTTCCAACTTCAGGGTCTGAACCGGTGGAGAGGAGCGGGGAGGTTGTGCCGGAAGTACGCAGCGTGGATTAGATGTTCTAAAAGGCTGCTGGTAATTCCCCAAAAGCAGGGCGAGGGAACCCAGGAAACGGTATGGACGGAGGGTGCGGGTTCTCACTATGAGAAAGCACAGGCGGGGTTGAGAGGTCATGCCCCCTGCTGAACCAGCAAACCTCCCGGGGCTGTTCCCACAGGGGCCCCGCAGCTCGGGGGAGGGCCTTCTGCCTTTGGACTGCCCAAGTGCCCAGCGTCAGGCCAGCCCGGAAAGCAGTGTTTCAGAGCGAGGCCGGCTCCTGCCAGCCAGGGGGACGGGCAGTGCCCTCGGCAAGCTGGCAGAGGAAGTAGTTCAAGCTCCCCGCTCCCCCTCCCCCCTCCCTCCTCCCACACTGGGCAGGGCTGCCTGTGGGCAGCGAGGGTGGCAGAGGCTGAAGAAACATCAGCAGTCCTGGAGGGAGGAACTGCCTCTCCCTGTTCCAGCACAGACAAGGTCACGGAGTCCCCAGCTGGCCTCTGTGAGGTTCTGATAAGCAAACCCTTTCGTGGGAAAGACATCGTTTTGCTCTTCACTCACTCACATAGAGCGAAGTGTGTGCCTTTTCCCACTTCCTGGGGGGGGGGCAAGGTTTATTAAATCTGCAAATCGCCTCCTTTTTCGAGAAGACACTGTTATCAGAGGATTAGCTTCCTAGCAGGTGCTTAGTCTGAGGCTGGCTCTAGAAAGACACAAATAAGGGTTTGCCCATTTGATGTTATCCAAACGCTCTATAAAGATGACCTCGCTCATCCTCACGGCCTGCTGGTGAAGGTCATTATCCTTGGCTTTCAGCCATGGAATTGAGCCTCGGAGGGGTCTAGCCCGAGGCTGCACAGCTGGTAGGCCCAGCAGTGAAGCGGGCTGGGCCCCCTCTGTGGGAAGGAGGCCCGTGGGCTTCTGTCCAGGAGGCCGTGCAGCCAGAAGGAGCTGCTCGAGCCCCAGGGAGACAGAACACCAAGCAAGACACGCTCTGTCCATGCAGGTGCCAGCCCATGAGAAGCGGTGGTACTGGTGGGCCGGCATTTGCCATGGACACGGAACGGTAGTCGAATCGCACTGTAAGGGGGCGCTTCTGCAATTCGTGTACCAAAGTGTTGCCATGGTTTTATTTTATTTTTTAATTTTTTTTTTGGAGAGACAGAGATGTGCTGTTCCCCTTATGAATTCAATGATTGATTCCTGCACGTGCCCTGACGGGGGATTGAACCCACAACCTCGGCGTGTCTAATCCAGCGAGTTGCCTGGCCAGGGCACACCCGGGTTTCTCACGTGCACAGCGCCGGCAGGTTCTGACAGCGCTCTCCCGGGGGCGCCCATCCCCTCACGGGAGCTCTTTGGTATAAGTAGGTCGATTTCGGAGGCAGAATTGTGTCCCCCACAGAACTTCTATGGGGAAACCCTAACTCTAGCACCAAAGAATGAGACTGTTTGGAGAGGGGGCCTTGAAAGAGGGGATGGCGTCCCAATCCAACCTGCCCAGAGTCCGTGTAAGAAAAGTGAGTCCTGACACGGAGACACCCGGGCTGTCCCTCCACGCAGAGGGGCAGCCGCTCGAGGACTCGGGAGAAGGTGGTCATCTGCAAGCCAAGCAGAGAGGCCAAGACACCTTGATCTTGGACTTCCAGCCTCCAGAACCCTGAGAAACTAAATTTGTACTGTCGAAGCCCCCAGCCTGCGGTGTTTGGATACGCAGCCGAGCAAACGAATCCAGTGGACTATTTTGGAGCACCCTTAAACATTTTAAAAGTAGTCATTCCTAACCAGAAAATGGCCATATTAACCAGAAAACTTCCAGGTTGTCTCACTGATAAAAACATTCAAGCGGCTCGAACTTCATGATGCGCGCCAGGCGCTGTTTTAACCGCCTCATGAGGCCCGTCCACGTCGGTGAACGGAGCAGAAGGAATGCTTCCTCCTCACAGCAGAACTCGCTCTCATAGAAGGACGCCACGCAGAAAGTCACCGTTGGGCAGACACTGCGGTGACAGTTACTGCAGGTGAGAACCCTGGAGGGACGCTGCAGTCAGCAGGTGAGAACCAGGACGTTGCGTGGTCTCGGAGTATCTCCCCACAAGACATTTAGGAACTCCACAGGGAACATGGTAGCTGCGGTGGGGACCCTCACCAGTCCCTGCGACATGTCGCCATCACTGTTCCCCCAGTTACGACGCGCAGGGAACAGCACACGGCTCACAGCACCTCGGCGGTACCCTCGCCCGAGATGCATGACCTCCATCTACTCACGGGAAAACGGGAGCCACGGTCTGCACTTAACGGCCTGGGCTTCCCAGACGTCTCACGACCGGACACGACCGGAGGGGATGGATTGGCCCCCGGCGGGAAGAGGAACATCAGCGGGAGGCTGCCGGAGTTCCGGCCGGGTCCGTGGGGCGTCAGTCCCAGGGTCAGCCTTCTGGCTTTGACGATGGGACTGCCTAAGATGTGAAGGGTGTGTGGAAACTCTTCACAGTGTTTGCGGCTTCTCCAGAAGTCTAAAGTTATTGCAAACTAACATTTAAAGAATGAGTCCTTTGGATTAGGCGCTATCATTACTCTCTGTCTCTGTTCCCAGTGATAAGCTTTTATTTAGACCTGATGCAGAAACAACTTCAGGTTTTCTTCTTCGCACTTTTCGACTCCTGGGATCCCCAAAGACATTCAATGTGTTTCTTGTGCACCGATTATATTAGTGCTTCTAGACTCTGAATGCAGAGCTGCGTGTTCCAAAGGGAGGAGCAAGCACCTGCCCCAGATGGAAGAAAAATACTTTCGTGGCTTTGATTCACTGCAGGTGAGTTAACGTCGAGTCAGAGCTGTTTGTCAAGACCAGGATGGTCGTTCAGAGGGGACCCCGGTTGTATCTAGGCAGTTTTCCCAATCTGGGGCAGATAAGCGGAGTATGTATACACGCGGCCATTTCGATCTCTGTTATTGTATCCTTTCTTTCCAACGCCATTTATCCCATGCCATGTCCTCTTCTTCCTCCCCCACCGCTGCCCCACCCCTGCCCACCCCGGCTCATAAACTGAATCCTAACAACCGAGTCTCCCACAGCGCACGCAGCAGCCTCAGCTCCGCGCCTGTGCACGTGGGGGCAGCGCCGCGCAGGCTCCGTGGTGTCGGATCCGGAGTCTAGGCGCCTCCAGGACCCAGG
Organism: Glossophaga mutica; assembly: GCA_039655065.1. NCBI lineage: Eukaryota > Metazoa > Chordata > Mammalia > Chiroptera > Phyllostomidae > Glossophaga > Glossophaga mutica. Next base: position 4,422,412 of record CM077316.1, read on the forward strand.
GGAACGTGCGCGCCCCGCTGCGGTGAGTACGTGCGGCCCCAGATGCTGGGGCCTCCCAGATGCACTGGGCCCCTCCAGGCGTCCTCAGACCCGCGCCGTCGCGACGCGGGGCTCACCACTAGCCCGGGACCTTCAGTATGCTTATCAGCAGATGCAGTAACTTGAGCAGGGTCCCCCCCACCGCCCGCTTGTAAAGGCTAAAGCGATGGTGTGTACCCAGGCTGTGCGATTCTAGAACTTCTACCGAAACAGCCCCTTGCAAACGCTGAGACAGGGGAAAGACAGCTGATGGGCTGGATGACTGAGGAGGGAGGAGATGACATCTTACCTGGGGCTTCAAGAAGGAGAATGATTAAAAAACAAACAAACAAAAAACCAGAACGCAGGCCATGGAAGAGAACTCGGCGGGCAGAGGAATGATTGGGGAGAAGGCAGAGGCAGTGGGGAAATTGCGTGGACCGGTGAGACCGCAGTTGCGGAGTCTCTGTGTAGAGACCTTTAGGCCGGGCTCCCAAAATCAGATGCCTCCAGGGGCTGTGTCAAGGCATGGAAGAGTCTAGAATGAGACATTAGGGAGTGTGTGTGTGTGTGTGTGGGGGGGGGGTTCTGTGGATTGGAGAGGGCCTGTTCTGCCTGCGGGCATTTTGGTTGCCAACAGAACCACAAAACGAACACTTTTGTGACACTAAATTCCTTGCCATCCTTTCCCAGCACCCTAGGCGGGCTGTTTTCTTGTCGTCGGGACACTGCTGCCACCTAGTGGTCACTCGCGCTACGCCAACAAAATGTTGCAGAGTTGTTTTCTATATATGGCGCTTTTTTCCCCCCAAATGCTTGCCTTGTGACTCATGCTCCAAAATACTCAAATAAGCTACATGATCCTTTATATGGTGTGCTTGTTCGCCGTACAAATTTCAGAAATGGCGGGAGCTGGTATTGCCCTGCAGTCAAGCGCTGTGATAAGCATGGGCTCGTGTTGATTTGTTTGGCGTCTGCTGGATGCTTGCTTGTTCTCTGCCCCTGACGCGGGCTTGTACCAATCGCGTCTCTTTGGCCTAACTGTGGAAGTTCCGCAAGGACCTGAAATGTCGTGTGGAAGGGATTACATGTTGGTGGAGGCACAGAAAAAGAAAAAAAAAAAGCAACCCAAAACATTGAGGAAAGAATCAGGAGACCTTAGGTGTATCCGTCCGTTGTGTGACTTGGGGCAGTTCTCTTGGGCTCTGCGGGTATCCCCACTAAGAAATGAGGGCTGAGAAGGTCCCCAACCAGATCCCATGGGGACCTCTCTCGGGGAGGTAGAAGTCTTAATGCTCTTCCTCCGGCTGGGGGTGGGGCTGAGGCTGAGGGTCGGGGGAGGTGGGATGGTGAGGCCCAGCCTGCTCCACCGCAAAAATTAATTAAATTATTTTTGAATAGGCGATCCATGCACACGAGCCAAAATTGAGGCACAAAAGGGTACTCGGTGAATCCTCCTCCCTGGGCTGTCCCCGGTGCCCCACCTTAGAGGAAACCCACCTCACCATCTCTTGTCTCTTTCTAGAGATAAACTCCCCCCAAACTAACTTACTTCCTTTCTCTTACAGACCCAAAGAGCAACATAGCATGTACACTGTTTACAGCTTCCCCTTTGTAACCATTTTATATGTTGGAGTGTCGTGTAAAATTCCACGGTACTCAGGCTCTCTACGTATCTCTGAATAAAAATGCTTGTCTGTGAATCTTTTCCACTAGAGTATTTTATGGCTCTTGAACCTGCATTTTTGATTCGATCTAAAATGAATGATTCATAGGCTGTGCAGAGAGACCAAAGCTACTTGAACTGGCCCTTGGTGCCAGGCCCCTGAGAGGGGAGGAACGCTGGCCCGGGGAGAACGGTGCTCAGGGTTCGGAGCTGCAGGCTGTTGGACTGGTTACACCCCGTCAGGGTGGTCCTCTGAGCACAGTGTGGGGGGAGGTCCGGGCACGTGGGCAGCAGGACAAGGAACCCGCAGGGCTGGGCGGGACTGGGCGGGACAGAGCAGGAGGGCGAGGACTGGCCCGTTTGGACATCTTCTTCAGTCTAAGTAAATGGAGATGGACCCCCCGCGCCCGTGGTCCCCTTGTGAGATTTGGTTCAACTTTAAACAGTGGCTCTCCCCCTGAGTGCACATCAGAGTCACGGGGGAGCCTCCAGAAACTCCCACAGACTGCGCCCGGCCCTCACAGGGATTCCGGTCCCATCTGCAGGGGCTGGCCCCAGGGCCCGGGGTGCCAGGAAGCTCCCTGGATTGTTCCGGAAGCAGCCAGGTGACAGCACAGCTTGGACTGGGCGCCTATGCCGTTCTCCTCCCAGGGCCTGGCTCCTCCTGGAACTCCTCTCTCTAAACCGGCCCTCCCTCCCCGCTCTTTCATTTCACGTAGCTGTCCCCCCCCCACTTTCCTTCTCCTGAGCACAGAAGTCCTCCAGGGAGCCCTGGCTGGGAGCCCCCGACTCCCCCTCTTTCCAGTTGCCCTTTGACCTGGGGACTGAAGACCTCCCTGTGCACCTGGCCACCGCTGGGGGCCGGCGGGGGCACCATGGGGGGGTCCTCAGGAAGTCCCGTTCTTCGCCCGGCCCAGTCCAGCTGAACCAGCAGCTCTGCAGAGGCGCCTGCGCTCCGTTTGACAAACCCTGCAGGTCATTCGGGTGTACCCCAAGTCCAAGAGCTGCTGTCCTGGGGGCCAGTTCAGACCAGGACAGGGAATTATACTGCTCGCCTCGAACCCTCGATACCGTGGCATTCAGAATTCCTCGTGTGGCCGTGGGTGCCGTACTGCGAGCCATCGGTGTGCGGCGCTGGGCGCGGGCACCCACAGGCTGAGCGGCTGCGTGCTGCCTTCTCTCACCGGCCCTGCCCCCAGCCCCGCCACCCTGTCGTGCAGGGGAAAAACCTGGGCTTCCTCCTCCCTGTCTCCCCCTGCACCCCCAGCCCTGCCTCCTCATCCCCTGTGACCCCTCACCCCGTGGGGACCTCGTAATCCCAGAGCCACGCTGTCCCTGGGGGCTTCCTGGCAGGGTTATCTTTACACTCCGTAACCTCCGATGGCATGCGGCCCCCAGGTCCTGAGGTTGAGGGAGGCCTACAAAGTGTGCTGGCATCTCAGGAAATAAGGACGGATGACCCCAGGGTTCTCCGTGTGAGGGAACGCTGGTGGCTTCAGATGTCTGGCCTCCAGAGGAGGACTTGGACTTGACCAGCCCGGGGAAATGCGGCCCGGTTGAGACTGTGTTCTTCAGCGACCCCAGAGCGCCCAGCGCCCCGCTTGGGACTTTTCACTGCGCTCCGTGGCCTCTTCCTCCCTGTGGGTCGACTTCCACTGTTGCTTCTCGAGTGTGCTTTCGAGCCAGTTCTCTTTCCAGAAGCCCGGCTGGTCTCAAGTCACGCCTGCTCTTCTGGGGTTCCCAGCTGCCTGCCGCACCCCAAACTTGCTGTTCTGCAGCGGGAAAGAGCCCCCTGCTGACTCCGTGCCCTGCAGCGTGACCCTCGAACCCTCCTCCCCAGTGTGGGGTGCACCGTGTCCCGACTTGGTGCCCACGCCCCTGCCCCGTGTCGGTGCAACAAAACGGAAACCTTCTCCCCTCGGTTGGAATTCCCAATCTCTGTCCCCCGCCCCGGGGTTGGTTCGCAAACCCCTTCTTCCAGGAACAGGTCTCCGATCCCTGGTAGCCCGTGGGGTCAGTTCTTTGTTTACATTCTCGGAGGGTGCGTGCATCAGTGTGGAAGCTTCGCTGTACCGTTTCTTTCGTTGTAGCCATCCTGAAGCTATTGTGTCTGATCGGAAATGGAAATCAGGTAACGGCGTGAGTGAGGACCTGACCCCGTGTCCCACGGAGCCTCCCACCCCGAGCCCACCTGTTGGGCTAACCTAGCGAGTCTTGGGGGTTCAGGGTCATGAAGAAAGAGGGACTCGAGGCTGACATTGTTTAAAAACAGAGGAGACTCTCATGGAGGAGGTGCCTCCCCGAAATGTGGGAAGGGTGGTTGGCGATGGACGAGTCCCGGAGTGTCACCACCCTGTGCCAGGTTCTGTCACTGCGCCCCAGGATTCAGTAAGACCACGGATGGGACATGTGGGCACCGGGGCGGGCAAACACCCAGCGTGGGGGCCCCCCCCGGGGTCGCAGCAGGGGGTCTCAGCCCGAGCTGGATTCAGAGGGTGAGCAGCAGATTTGATGCGATTTAGAGGCAGAAAGAAACCAAACAGCAATGTGGCATTTCCTGCACCCGAGCGGAGTGGACTAAGTATTCATACACACGACGCATAAATGCTGCGAGGGTGGGGGCAGAGCCTTCCTCCGCAGGGAGCCACCCCCGCTCACCCCGGGGCCTCACGGGCCTTGCCCCGCAGGGCGGGACCATTGCTTACCTTCCTTCCTATGTTTACAGCATTCCCACCAAGCCCTGCCAGGAAGCTGGGACGCGGGCTGTTTGTGACGGGAAAGGGCCGGTGACACATGATGACACGGTGACCCAGTGGCCTGGGAAATTAAACAGAGGTGGTAGAGAGAGGCTGAGCTTTGTTATCCGAAGGGAACAAGTATAAGGATGAAAAGAAATACACCTAATTTGTGGGTCCCTTCACCCTCAGACACTTCTCCAGCACCCTGTGTGAGGCACTGTTCTGGGCCCCATGCGTCTCCGCCTGTTTCTCGGTGTTTTCTTGCCTCTGAATTAGATTCTCTCCCTCCCTCCCTCTCTCTCTCTCCCTCTCTCTTAGAGTCCACACCTCCCCGCCCCCAATCCTCCTCTTTTCTTCCTGGCTTCCTCAAGCAGGTGCCCTGCCCCACCTTCAGGTCCAGCTCGCTCTCATGTTGTCCAGCTCTGCGTGGTCCGCCTTGGGGTTTAACTCGAAGTGGGTACCTCCGAATGGGCTCTACAGTAAGCGTTTGACAAACGAACAAATGCATTTATCTCCTTCCTTGGGGGTGGGGAGGATGACGTTAGTCACGCTAGAGAGAAGCTGGAACACACTTCGGAAGGCTGGGGGGTCCTGAGACGTACTGCCCAAGCCCCCCGGTGGCTCCCCATCTGCCTGTCACGGAGACTGGGTGGGGTGCTCTTCTCTGCACGCTCGGAGGAGGGGAAGGTTTTCGTCAGGACAGAGACACATCATCCTCAGCCTTGTGTCCCGCATGCGGCAGGCACCTACTAAACAACCCCGGGGTGGCGCTTGTAAGGAGGGGAAGCGGCTTCTCAGGTCAAGCCCCACACAGATTAAAGCTGTCGGTTGGAAAGTCAGGTTCAGCCCTTGAGTCGCCACTTCCCAAAAAGAAAACATCCTTTTATCTCATCAAGTTTTCGGCCCTGATGACACTCACTGGCTGAGTCTCAGGAAACAGAGAAGGAGGATGAGATAAAATTTAAGCCCCAAGTCCGGATGGGTGGGCCTGATGCCGCGCACCTGCCTCTGCTGTGACTCAGAAAGTCTGCCCTTGAGTGACATCCTTTCACTTCTCTATCTTCATCCACTTCGAAAACAGTTGACCTCCCTGTCTGCTGTCTCATACCAGCTCCGGGACCTCGTGGGGCTTTGAGAGTCTGGGGGGAACCCCAGGGTGGGTTCCCCCCAGACTGGCTGTAAGGGGTTGTCTGCCAGTGTCTGAGGACCCTCACGTTGCTCTGGGTGGCATTCCAGTCTCCAGTGGGCACACTTCCGCCCACTTATCTTCAGAAAGGGAAATGATGGAAACAGTGCGGTGAGCTTGCAACCGGAGAGCAAACTCAGGAAAGGAAGGCGAGGTTTGCACACACCCTGGCCAGGGAGGGGTCTGCGTGAGGACGGGAATGCCTGGCTTCCTGCTCACCGGAGACCCGAGACTTCCCTGCGGGACCGACCCCGGTGGTGGACTCCTGAGAGCTCCGCCAGGGTGTGAGGCTATTACGAAGCAGAACTATTTCCAGGTGTCTTTTGGGCAAAGGTGGAAAAATGAAAAGGAGGAACTGATGAGATGGCTGTGGGTGGGAGGGGGGCCATGAGGGGCCTTCTATTCTTTATTTCTTCATAGGCCTAGAAACAGGGGCCATTCATTCACTCAACAAACAGCTGTAGAGCTGCCATGGTCTCTGGGGACTGCCTCGGGCATCAGGGGCGCATCCCTGACCAAAGCAACGGCCACGGCCACAGAAATCCCGGCCCTCCTGGAGCTTCCGCACCAGTGGGGGGCGGGGTTCCCACCTCTCTGCCTTTCTCCCCTGTGGGTGCGAGCCAAGCGGGTCAGACGGGCCCGAGGAAGGAGCGGACTCATGCCCGCCTCTGAGTCTGTCATCCTCTCTACTCACAGGCCCAGACCTCTCCTAGAGACGCCGCCAGTAAAGACACAGAAAGCCGAGAACCAACTCCCACTATCCCTTTCCCTAAAGCGATGCCGAAAGGGCCGGGCTAACGCTCTGGGGGATGCACCTGCAGCACCATCTGTTCCGAGAGCCGGCATCTTCTCTTTCCCTGTTTCTGCGGAGGACGGCCCTCCTTGGTTCCATCGGACACGGAGGGGCATGATCTGGGGACAGGGCTTCCCGTCTCTCGCTCCTGCTCCTGTTCCACCCTCCCCGGTGGCCTGCGTTCTCCCCTGGACTGTTGGAACCGTCTGCCCCGGCCTGTCTCTCCCCTGGCTCGGTGGTCACCCTGCGGTGCTGTTAGGTTCGCCTTCTCCCCGCTCGGCCCAGCCTGCCGGTCCTACAGACCCCTTCGTCAGCTCCCAACCTCACAGACATGCTGACGCACTCTCAGCTCCGCCCCCCCCCCACCACGTTTCTATCCCCAGCTCTCTTTTAGTATCTGCCCTGAACTACTGCCCTTCCTGGCGCGTCCCCTGCTTTCTAATGGCTGAGCCCTTGCTCCCGCTCCTCTTTCCCTTTGGAATTCCCCAGCCACGGGGCTCTAGGTGGGTGCCACACGCCGCCCTGAAAGGTGGAGTCCCAGCACCACGGCCTCCCTGAACTCTCTGCCTGCCCTTTGCTTCTCCCCTGGCCACCCCTCCCCCTGCCTCTGTTTCTCCTCTTCCCCACTGGCCGTCCTGTCCTGAGGCAGGGTCACGCCTGCTCCTTCTCCGCGTCCTTATTGCTGCGTGTGTGGCAGGGGCTTTGCAAACACTGGCTGAGTTATGGAATCGTGGGAACCTGGAGCACATGGCAGGTTGGGGAGGCAGGGGCGTGCATCCTTCGGTTGGGGCCAAGAGGGGTGGAAGGATATAGATTTTTTTGTCCGGAGGGCTTTCCAAGGTCACTTTGATTTTCGTCTGGCTGTCAGTGGCCTGTGAAATATCTCGGATGGGAAAGGAGGCAGAGAGGTTTGCGTCCATGGCGAGAAGGGCACCATCCTATGCGGCGATGCCAGCTGTTGTAGAGGAACCCGGAAATAACAGGTGCTGAGCAACGTCGCCTAATGTTTCTCCTGGAATTTGCCAAAAGAATAGCGGGGAGAGCCGACTCGTGGTCACGTGCGCCAGGGGCCCTGCGCGGGCTCCTTACGCGCCCTAGTTAATCACACGCTTGCACGCTTCGAGTGGTGGCTGCGGGGCAGATACGTCCCTCCGCTCTCTGCCTGTGCGAACTCAGGTCATCCTCATGCCGCCACCATAAGTGGGTGCTATCATCACGAGGAGGTGGAGGACAGAGAGGGTGTGTAACTTGTCCAAAGTCTCGCACCTGGTACGATGCCCTTCTGAGCCCCGGGAGTCCGCTGCCCAGGAGCGGCGCTCAGTCCCGCCGATGCGCTGAGCGCCAGCCCGCCCTCGCAGCCCCTGGAGGGCAGGCGGCGCTGCCTGCACTCGTTTTCCAGGCGAGACGGCGGAGCCTTCGAGAGGTCGAACCGCTTTCCCACAGATGCGCACACACTAAGCCCTCGACCCGGAAGGGCGGGTCCCTGGGATCAGCTGCCACCGGAGCACTCGCGAGGGCCTGGGTTTCCCAGCACAGTGGGTAACAAGGCGTGGACCTCTCTCGGGAGGAGTCCTAAGCCTGGAAGGGTGGTTCCAGCTGGGTGCCCAGCCCACTGCTCTCCAGACCTGGGCGGAAAATGTCTTCTAGAAGCATGGCCTCTTCTTTTACGCTTATTATAGTGACAGTGATTCAAACGCACTAGATTTCCCGGAAAGGAGTGTCCAGTGTGGGGCTGACATGACATCCGGGGTGGGGTCAGCGAGTGGCCTTCCTGGCTGCGAATGCCCAGGAAACCCCCAAGAGCCAGTGAGAGTGGCTCAGACAAGTGTGTGCCTCTGATCTGGCCTTTGCGCACGTTCCCAGAGGACCCCAGGATGCCGACGTGACTCACTCCTCACGCTGGGAGGTGCGCCCTAGCTCTGCCCTGGGACCTGCTGGCCTCCTGGGGTCAGGGCCTGGGGGAGACTTCACTCCTGGCCGATGGCCGTGTCATTTATGCACGGAAGTGTCCATCACCATAGAGTTAATAAAACGGACTCCTTACCCTTCAGAATCTCGAGGATTCTTTTAGCACCTATTCTTCTCTGTCGGAAGCCTTCCTTGTGGCCCTGATCAGAGAGGGGAGGTGATGCCGCTGCCTGCGGCCGCCCACCTGATCCCACGGTTCTTCCTGAGGGCCGGGAGGCAAAGCAATCACCCGTCTGGTCCACCGCCTCCGACAGGGAGAGCGGAGGGCGGGCTGCCAGGTGTCCAGGACACGTCACCAGGGCTGCCCTGACTGAGAGGTGCGTCTCCGAGAGCCAGTACCCACCGGTGGCTTCGGGGAAGGTGGATCTTTGGGAGATGCGGTGGATGGGGTGAGGCTGGTGGGGACACTCGGGGGGGGAAGGCTGGCCTCTGGGACCTGGGCCCGTGAAAGGAGTCGAACGCAGTCCTGCCGCAGTGAATGGGGGGCTGAGGAAATCCGGGCAGTGCAGCCGGGCTGGTCTGTGTGGTCACTTTGCAGATGACCAGCCGGAGGGGAGGCGCTGGTTCCTGCCCCGAGGGGTCTGGTGGGGGGACCCCTCGAAGGCGTGATGGCTGTGAGTGAGGAGGGCTGTGCGAACACCCCCGTATGCCTTCCCCCTCAGTCTTGGGGTGCCCTGGGGTGCAAGGAGGCTGTCCAAAGACCATCCACATCAAGTCCTCGCGGAGGAGGAGGAGTTACGTCCTCAGACAAGGGTGGTGGAAGGGAGGGTGCCTGTCACTGAGCGGGGGACGAGAGGGCTTTCCGGGCCGCAGGGCCACAGATGCCAAGGTTCAGCAGGGACAGAGGAGAAGCTGTCACTGTTCCGCTGGGGAGAAAAGGGAAGTCAGGGGTGTGATGTGGGGCCTGCCAAAGAGCCGATCTCCGGGCGCCCCCAGAATGACTGTCACCCCAACCAAGGCCCCACCTGAGGGGCTGTGGGGGGTGGTCACCACAGCCCCTCCCCCACCGAGTCCTTGCGCCAAAAGCTGAAGGTGGGTGGTCAGAGGGGGCAGCAGGTGTGGGTAGGTGACAGGGTGGTGGGTCTGCCCATCTCAGCAACATTCGGGCTGTATTCCCCCCCCAGGGGGGTATGACCACACAGCAAGGTGGGAGATGGTGGTGGTGGTGGTTGTGGGGGGGGGGTCTGCCCGTCGTCATGGCAACTGCAAGGGTTGACTGCAGGGGCCTCAGTTTCCATTCAGCAGGCTCTCCAGCAAGTGGAAACCCTTTTCACTTCCCGCAGTGACCTTCCTGCCTTGGAAGAAGTCCACCGGTTTCCTGAAGTGTACAGGGCCGCGGTTCCGGGACGGCTGCCTTTCCAGCATCACCTGGAAACTTGTGCCTAGAGATGCAAATTATCGGGCTCTGCTCAAAACCTACTGAATCAGAAACGCTGGGGGAGGGGCCAGCAATCTCGTGCTCACCAGCCCTCCTGGTGTTTCTGGCGAGCGCTCAGGTTTGACAACCACAGGTGCGGGGGGCGGGGGAGCCTTTAATAAAAATCGGTTGTATCAAACGTGGGAAAAGGGCCCTTTTTCCTTAGCTCTGCTTGCTGCAGCTTCGCAGTCCCGCCGGCGGAGGGCGCGGAGGGCCGGACTCGCCTGCCTGTTGCCAACAGTAAGCGCCGACGGTTGCAGAAATAAATCACAAATATATGCAAAAGAACTTCAAAAGGCTGCGGCATCAAAGCGGCAGTTAAAGAGGAGACAACGCTCAAGTCGCAGGTGCAGAGGGCGACAGCATCAGCATCCCGAATTCCGGAAGCATCTTGGGCCGAAGCATTGCTTTGCAGCCCTTCAAGCCCGTTTCTTTGATCCTTTGATATACAAGAGCCTTCCGACTTTCCTTTGTTCTGGTTTTTTTTTTTCACACGTCAGGAGTTAGTGCCGACAAGCTCCCTCCGCTGCTGCTGCGCTGCACCCGCTTCTCGGTTCCGCATTGTTCGGCAGCCTTTGCAGGGTTCACGGCCCTTGGGGGCGGGGAGTGCCCCCCTGCCCCCCCACTTCCTCACGGGGGCCCAGCCACCCCTCGCATATCCGTCCTGTACAGTGTCCCACTAACACCAGGAAATCCAAGAATGGGGAGGTGGGCACAGGATGACCTGGGGCTTTGCCTTTGTCCTTTCTGTCCCCCCCAAGAGAAACACGGAGCTCTAGAGATGAATGCGAGCGTCAGGGGCCTGCCTCGGCGTGGGGCTGGTGATAGGACTCCGTTTGGAAACCTTTCTGCGGCCCTGTCCTGGGCATGCCATTCCAGCAGAAATGGAGAGACTGCATCTTCCAAAATGGTATGTGGTTCAAAATGATGACGCTTCGTTAGTTTTTTTTTTTTTGAAGGCTTATTTTGTTTTATGTTTACGACAAAAGAGAGAGGCAGGCACACTGACTTCTCAGAGACCCTCTGTCCCCACACATGCTCACCTCCCCCGTTGTCAACATCTGCCCGAGAGGTGCATTTTTTACGGAGGATGAATCGATGTCATGATCACCCAGACCCCGTAGCCGACCAAAGAGCTCACTCTCGGTGGTGTAGGCTCAGAGCTTGGGCCAACGTGTAATGAATGTCAGGTACCCATCATCGCAGCAGCACGCAGAGGGACCTCACAGCCCTGTAACTCTGCTCTGCGCTCTGCCTGTTCACACCCCTCCTCCCAGAGTCTGGCGGCCCCTCATCTTTTTACTGTCTCCATAGTGTGGCCTTTCCCCACAAGGCGTAGAGCTGGAATCCTAAGGGAGGCAGCCTTTTCAGATTGGCTTCTTTCACTTGGTAACACGCATTTAAGGTTCTGTTACGGGGACTCCCACATGGTTTTGAGTCCGTCTGCCTGTGTTCACTGATCTGAAGAAATGCGTGAGCCAGAGTTTGCACATCGAAAGAAAGAAAAGTGTAACATTGAATTGGCCAATAGGGAGGCAGAGCTGAAGCTCAAAACCTGACTCTGCGATGGTGTCTGGGTACAGGTGACATGGGGCCAAGCCACGAGTCTCTGTGGTTGGGGGCGAGGGGAGTGGAATCAGCCAGCTGGGCTTCATGGCGCCAACTCTGTGGTTCACGTTTCTTCCTGGGAGTAACTCGACTAGACAGATCTGTGTGCCTTCAGGTCCCACCTGTTCTAGGTGGGGCCCCTCGCTCCCGTCCTACCTAGTCCGAGATGTTTTGCACAATCTTTGGAGTGACTTTCTAAAGACAAATATTTGCTCTTATTACCACTTGGCTTAAAACTCTTCAAAGGCTCCTTCTTGCCTTTGGAATCAAGTTCAAGCTCCAGGCGGTGGAAGCCCCTCCCCAGACCAGAGCAGAGGGCTGTTCTGCTTTGTGGTTAAGTGCACAGACCCTACAGTCAGACTGCCTGCATTCAGACATGGCCTCTGTCACATTCTCGCTGTGTGACCTCACTCTCTGGGCCTCAGTTTCCTTATCTGAATAGTGGGGATAAGTTATATTTGCAGTAGCAATAAATCCAACCTAAAGACCCCATTTTTCACATGCCTTGCCTCTAGGCATGGCCATATGAGTAAATTCTGGTCAATGTGAAGGTTTTGGTTGATACCTCTGCACAACTACATTGTAGAAGAGTGTACTTTTTCCCCTCCATCCTGTTTGGAATATGCTTGCAATGGCTGCAGCTGTAGCAGCCATTGTGGGCCATGAGGCCAGGGCCTCAGCTTAGTGGTGCCATGAACAGCTCAGAGAAGGCTGGGTCCCTGACTGCGGGAAAGCTGCCAGAGCAGCCCTGGTCTGCCGCCCTCTGGTCTCTTTTGGGTTTTGTGTCTGGTGCAGCTGATGCGCTGTGGAATTTGTTCTGGTCCTAGCAGGAGCACGTGGAACACCTCGGGGGGACTGGGGACCATGTCGTGTGAGCTCTCTGGTCAGCTGTGGGAGTCTGGGTTTGGGCCGCCTGGGGAAACCTTGGTGACCTCCTCGTCTTTGCTTGTGGGGACCCGCTGGCTGCCTGCTCAGCTGCAGCTCCTGACCTCTCCCTCAGCGCTCGGGTTCCTCGGGCCCACGTTGGGACTGGACCCCGGCCTGGGGGCAGACCCACTGCCCCGAGGCCCCAGTGCCTCTGCAACCTCAGGCGTGCAGGCAGTGCTCACAACTGCATGTGAAGAGGGGGAGCGACTTCTGGGACTTCTGCTGACAGGAGCCCCCCGGCCCTGCATTTTTATATCAGTTTAATATGTGCATCTATCAGGTGGCAGGCCCCCCTGTCAGCAGGGCGCGTTCTGTGCTGGGTGGGCCTCCCGGGGAGGGCTGGGGGTCCCGTTTCATGCTGATTTACGAGGGAAGCCGTTTGCAGCAGCCTTGCCGAGGCCATCACTTGAGGAAAAGCCACAGCCACCTGGCCTGATCCCTGAAGCTGGTCTCACCTTGGGACGTTTCCTTTCCTGGTGCCAGCTGTAATCACAGCTTAATGAGAGTCTCTCTGAGGTGAGGACCTCTTTCCCCAATGCGATCGGATCCCACGAGGCCGGGGCTTCGAGTCCCTCTCCCCATGTTCCCCGCAGGGTGACCCGGGTGCACGGGGACCATGGCCTGGTGAGACCTCACACGGGGGGAGGGGGACCGGGGGTTCGGTAGCGTGTCTTTCTCAAAGTGCTCCCACATCCAGGGTGGTCCTTCAATTACCTTTCTCTCCCAGCCAAATAAGCGGCAGCCCCCTCGAAGGGATGGTTGGCTCATTTGTCGGAAATTCAGGGCTCCCGTTCTGCTGCCTGGCGCTTTCCTGTCGGGCGCCTTGGACACCAGCCAAGCGACAGCAGCAAGCCTCCCGTCCACGCCCACAACGGTGGCATAAATGGCTATTGTTTCTATGACAACCGATGCTCCCTCCCTTGTTTCTTTTCTTTTCTGAAAAGCTGTCTGGATGACGGACAGCAGCGTGCGGGATTAATTTGCAGGGCGGCGATGAGCGAAGGGCCCCAGCAATTCGTGCCTTTCCTGGCCGGCCCTTCGTCTCTGTGTCCTGTCCCGGGTTTGCCATGCGAGTCACATCGAAGCGGCGGTAAGCACCGCTTGGCGGAACGGAGAGGGACCCGGGCAATTTGTGTGCGATCCCATTTGGACGCTTGGGTTTTGAACGGCTGTTTTTGCTTCCTTATTTTCTTCTTCTTCTTCTTCTTCTTCTTTTAAGATACAACTCTGCTGTTCAGCCTCTTGTACTTAATGAGGCCTTTCCGAAGGGAAAAGTAGCCACCAACCAAACAAGAGTTCTGCCCTTTAAGCAGCTGCTTTCTCAATCCTTTCTCAGAACCTAGTAGTACCGGGAGGGTGGGTTTGGGATTTCCATATTAACAACCCGAATCAAACCGAGCAGACTCTCTCTCCGAGGACTGTTTCAACAGGCCTGGCATTGAACACCCCATGTTGTTAAGGAGGAAACGGCAGGAAAAATGAACTTCCTGAGGATCATAATGATCTAATTAGTTCAATAGCTCTGGTCCTAGTGATTTCCAACGTGCGGGCAGAATATCTTCGGAAAGACCTCCATCACGATGCAAAGTATGGCTAATCCGTTAGGAGACCCATCTGCTGTCCTGCCTGAAAAAACACCGCGGCTCCCAGAGATGGGTAGTTTGGCCTTTCATCTGAGGGTAGGTGCCATTCCAAATGGTCAACTGCAAATTCATTCTAAATAGCGCCCATGTCCGAGCAAGCTTTGGCCATTATCTTGTCCGTCAAACAGGGCCATCCCGGGAGAGGGCTCTTGGCTTTGTCAGTGTGAGGTGAGAGTCCTCCTGGACGGGGTGCATGAGGAGCTACTCCATCTGGGTTTCCAGCGGGGGAGGGAAGTTCCCAGGGCTTCCATTGAGACCAGGGTGCCGGGCATCTGAAGGGGTGCTCAGGGTCTGCAGCCTGGGCAACAGCCGCAGGGATCCTCCCTACAGAGAGTGAGAGGCAGAGAGGTGAGTCTTAGGTTCGAGACCACACAGACTGAGGGGCCGGGTGGGGACAACCCTTGTGTCTGTTGCTTGGCCATCGGCAAGTGATACGAAGGCCTGGATAAGGGAGAGAGCTCCCATCCCTTCGCTCACCTTGGACCATCTCTCGGAGTCCTTCCAGCTTTGGTATTCCAAGGCTTCGACTTGCAGAGCAAGTGGCGTAAGCCCATCTGAACCGCAGGTGGCAAGCACGAGGCCCACGGGCGGAATCCAGCCCTCCGCCTTGTTTCTCCCCGGCAGCAGCACTGAGCTCCTTGCCCCCGGTTAAGGAGTAGTTACATTTACACAGTCCTACAATTACATCTGGTCCCTTGAAGGCAACCACGAGGCTGAACATGAGTTTGACACCCCTGTTTAGATTCTAAATTGACTGCCTCGGGCAACTGAAAAGGCAGGAATACCTGCGGAGTTATCCAGACAGGTGGCAGGTGGGCCTGGCCTGGGGACTCTCCAGGGAGGTCACTCCATCGGGGTGCTGGGCTCTGCTCAGAAGGGGACCTCCGGGTGCGCAGAGCCCCACCGAGGCCCGCTCTGCATCCTGACCTCTCCTGGCGCAACTTCCTGGATCCTGTCCTACAGCCAAGCCAACCTGTGGTCCAGCTCTTCAGGCTCTCCGTCCGCTTCCTCTACCTCGTGCTAAGTGGGCACCTGTGACGGCGGATCGGAAGACTGGCTTCGGAGATGCGAGGCGTCCAAATCAGGGCCCTGCGACTTCCATATGCCTCGACTTCCTTTTGGAAAAAGTCAAGACCTAAGAGCTATGTGTTGTAAGTTTTGAAGAATAAATGCCCTAAGTCGCTTGTACTCAGTAAATGAGTGCCTTGCAAATACTAAGGACGCCTCCCAGCTGGAACCGTTCAGCCCCGTCCTGAGCATCTTTGAAATCGGGGACCTTTCCCAGCTCACTCTTGCCTACTGTGACCAGGATCCTACTGTTCTGTCATGAACCGTCTTCTCTACTTATCTGACAATGATAATCTCACTTATCTCATAATGTGTTGTGGCATTTCTGCACACACAGAGCTTTTCACTATATGTTTGCTCAGCCATAACTTTCCTGTGGAATTTCCTCTGCTTGGCTCTGAGATTCTGAGGCCCCCGTGACTTCAGCTTGTACATCCTTTAGCTGCCAGTGCCTTGCGCAGTGACAATGTCTTCGTAAGTGTGTCACTTAGAGCTGCTGGAGTTAATAAATGCACGTCTGCCGTTGACTGTCGTCGTCCTAAACGTGGAGTGAACGGGTCCTGTGTGGGGCATGTCACTGGTGCAGGGTTGAAGGTACCATAGAGGGTATTGCTCGTCAGACGGCAAGGTCATGGTCAGGAGAGAAGTAATGGAACTGCGAGCACCAAGCCTGCTGGCATCCTGACCCCGCACCAGGGCCCCCGAACAGTTCACGTTAGGAATAACTTCCTAGCAGGGCAGTGCGGGCTCCCCGTGAACGGCTGCTTAGGGGGAGCAGGTTCATCGCTGCGAAGTGGGCGAGTTTAGAAGGGCAAAATGAGCAGATTAAAATCACTCCGGAGGAGGCATTTCACGGGATAGTAACACACCGGTTGTCAATTACGAAAGGTAGCTAGAGCATTCGATCCCAGCGACACTACGGCCGCCACAAGGGAGCCAACTCGTAAACGAGGGCTCGGCCTTTCTGGGAGAGGCATTTTCATTCGCTGGAAGCGGAGCCCTGAGTGGCCCCTGGGAGGCGCCTTCGGTGAGACGTGGGCTGGGGCATCCTGGGCTCCTCACAGAGCCTGGCCGTGGAGTCCTTAGCGGTGAAAAATAATACCCTGGAGGGGGACAAAGAGAAGTTTGGTTTTTTCCCCCTAAAGAATGAATAACCGTCCTTCAATAGAGATAAAAAATTCACTGGATGCTATTTTTACGCCATGCCCAGGAGGGGACGTCCTCTCAGTGCAGGGATGTTGTTGGGACCCACAGGTGGGTGGCTGGGGACAGAGGAGATGGTGGTGGCCGTTTTCCAGGGTCTAGCTTGCCCTTTCCTCACTAGCAAATGCACGAGGGGGCTGAGCTGGAAGGAGACGTGGGCTCCACTCCAGGCCCCTTCCCTCCCCCCCAGTTTGCTCCAGAAAATATCCCGCCTCGAAAGCAAGAAGAGGGGGAAGGAGACTGAAGTTTTGCATCACCCCTACCCCCAAAATGTGCCTTTTGGGATACTGCTTTTTAAGCTGGTTACTAAGAAACCGAAGACCAGGAAAAAGATGTTTGACCCTCCCCCTTTCTGCTGAAGGTTTGCTCCAGGAAGAGAACTTCTGTTTTCCATTAAATTAGTTTCAGTATTGTTTTGTACTGGCGTCCGGTGTACAGCATGGTGGGTAGACAATTGTGTCCTTTCGAAGTGTATTTCCAGTACCCACCTTGCACTGACACAGTCATTGTAAGATTACTGACTATGTTCCTTATGCCACACTTTACATTCCCGTGATTATTCTGGAACTACCAATCTCCACTTCCCAGTCTCTTCACCTTTTTCGCCCAGTTCCCCAAACTCCTCCCCTCTGGCAACTGTTAGTCAGTTCTCTGTATCTATGAGTCCGTTTCTATTTTGTTTGTTCTTTTATTTTGTTCTTTAGGTCCCACATAGAAGTGAAATCTCGTGGTACTTGTCTTGCTCTGTCTGACTTATTTCACTGAGCATAATGCCCTCTGGGTCCACCCATGCTATTGCAAGTGGTAAAATTTTGTTCTTTTTTGTAGCTGAGCAATATTCCGTTGCATATACGGACCACAGATTTTTTTATCCACTAGTCTACGGATGGACACTTGGGTGGCTTTGAGGTCTTGGTTTTGTAAATGACGCTGCAATGACCATGGAGGTGGGTGTGTTCTCCCGAATCAGCGTTTTGGGTTTCTTCAGAGAGATCCCCAGAAGTGGAGTCATTGGGTCATAGGGCAGTTCCGTTTTTAATATTTCGAAGAAATTCCACACTGTTTCCTGTGGTGGCTGCACCAGGCTGCCTTCTCGTCAGGAATGCGGGAGGGCTCAGGGGAAGAGACTTAACACATTCACGTCGGCTGTAGGCGGGAGGGCTCCAAGCAGGGCCTGTTAACTGGACTTCCCCTGTGCCCCAGCATTTCCGGGGAGCTCAGCAGGCCTTTGCCTGCCTCCCCCGCTGCCGGTGGACGGCCATCTCGCTCAAAACCTCAGCCCGCTGTCCCTGTGCCTCCTTGGCCTGTAGACGGGTGCAGCTCAACTGCCCAGTGCGTTTGGGGTTCAGGTCTTACTTGCTGGCATGTCCATCCTGATGAATTTTGTACGTTTTCTCCTATTGATCTGGCCTCTGTTGATTTGATCATTAGCCCAGCCAGAAGAACTTAGAAGGTGGGAGGACACTTGTTGTTGTTGTTGTTGTTGTTGTTGTTTTGTTTTTGCCCCGACAAAGGCAGTCAGCCTCCAGAAGGGCGAATGGAGAGATGGAACAGAATCACTCGTGTTCCGTGTGGCTGGGCACTGACATCACTTCAAAATGAGAATTTGAAGGCTGGTGTCTGGAGACGCAGCGAAAGCAGAAGCTGTGTTCTTGTGAAATTTGGTGTTGGTGGGCAAGAGGAGGTTTGAGCTTTTTCTTTTTTTAAAAAAAATGTTGTTGTTCAATTATAGTTGTCTGCGTTCACCCCCCCTCCTCGGTTTTGTCCATGTGAGCTTTCTCTTTTTTCTCTTTTTCAACATTACCTTTCTTTTTTTAATTGACCTCAACTCTGAGTTAAATGGATATTCCTTAACCTCCTCCAGCTCTTTGCTTTTCTTTTGAAATATCCCACAACATCCCCTTTAATTTTATGGCAGGCGACCTGGAGACATGAAGGCAGTTTAGTGATTTACTGGGGCTGCAAATTAGTGGCAGAACCAAGAATCGAATACAAATCCGGGGACAGAGCAGCTGTTTACTTTGACCATTTTATGTTCCTCGTTATCAGCAAAGAGCTTGTTACGTTGCTGGGACATCTTCTGGGCCCTGCTGAAGGGCGTTGTTCCACGTGAAATGAGGACATTTGGTTCGATTTGCCGCCTTGGAGTCTTACCGGTCATATTATTTCTTTTTCCAATCTGCAAATTTTCTGATTCATCACATGTGTTTTAATCAGTCAGTACAAACGAGAAAAGTCCTATGGACTACGGATTTCCTGCAGGACCCTCTTTGGTGATTACAGATTCAGTTGCACTGCATCTTGGCAAGGGTCAAGCAATTCACTCAAGTCCACAGAAGACTTCCCATTTTTCTCCTTTTTTTCTATGTTGTTCAGTAGAGTCAGTATTATTATCTGAATGTGGAATTGTATCTTTTGAGCTATACACACCCTGAAATGCAAGGATAAAATTAGAAATTTCATAGTCTTTTCCCAAAGTATCGGCTCACTAACTCCCCATACCTTTTCCTTGCATCTTAAACAACCCAGCAGTGAGAATCAGAACATGAACACTTCCCAAACCTACAGTTGTGCGGAAATACGCAGAAATTCTAACACCGGTCTGTTCTGTGACCAGAACAGCTTGGCTTGTGAGTCTTTCAAAAAAAAAAAAACAACAACAGTATTAATTTTTTTTCTGTTTCCCATCTCCCCTGGTAACGAACAGCAGGTAGATCAGGTAGATTTTTTTCCCCCTCCCTGTGAAGGCTGAAGACAGAATGTTGCATGCCTGTAAAAGCATCACTACTACTTCGAATCCAAAACGTGAAAGGCTCAACCCAATTCACATGGAGGAACAGTTTGCTTCACAGCATTTTGAAACTGACATATCACAGACAGTTGCTCTTCTGTTTGGTAACATTAATCAACAAGTGCTTGTAATGCAAGACTAATGATGAATTAAGCCATGTGTGATTTTCTAATGAAGCCAAATAAAGAAGGCAGCAGTTGGGAGGCATTCTTCAGTTCTTCGTCAGGAAAAACGGCAGCAAGTTTAAGGTCTCAATTTCCATCCAGTTCTTCCCGTTGGATTGCTCTTCTGTAATGTATGATAAAGTCGTCGCAGGGAGAGAATGCTGAGTTTGACAGCGCGGTGCTTGGAACCATGGAATCCTTCTGTCTGCCACTTTCAGAAGCAGGGCCATTAATCATGTTATATATTCGCCTGTGCCAGCTGAAAAATACACTGAGATCCTCGTTAGAAAGTGCCGTAGAAAATCACAGCACACCCCCTTCTCCCAAATACGTTGAGAGGCATGTGCTAAGAGACATTGGACTCATTTTATAGCGAGAGACGCAGTGAAACCGACTTACCCAAAGTCACACTGTGAGACAGGGAGAGAACGTAGTAGGCGTTGGATCTTGACGTCCGCAGAGGACGGCTAGAATTACCTGGTAATCACACACAGCTGAGTTTATTACTGACTGAAGGGGGGGCACCCCTTGATCTTGGAAGAGACAGGTGGGAGGCGGACATTTGCAGGGTTTGGAGGGCTGGGGGGAAGCAGGCAGAATTTCAGTGTGGGAATCTGATTGGAGTCGGGCGAATTCAAGCTTTAAAACTTTAGGATCAGTGGACCAGAGTTTTACAGTCTTGACATTTTTCCTCAGCAAGAATTTTCTGGGGCAAAACCTTGGAGCCCTTTGCTATCAGCGCCTTAGTTCTTAGTCCCGGAAAGTCAGCTACGGGAGAGCAGGCCACTGGGTCTCTGATCAGGTTCATTCAGAATTTATCCGAATTTATCCATCTCCCCACCCACCCACCTGTCTGTCCGTCCATTTCCCTTCGCCCACCCAACAGACATGCGCTGAGCACCTGCTGTTTGCCAGGCACCGTGACGAATACGGAGACGAGTGACGCGTTTTTTGCCCGTAGAGACTCGAAGTCTAACAGCCGAGACAGGCACCTTCAAAGCGGTTGCAGTGACAGGTGTGCCCGGGGAGAGAGAGACAGGACTGCGGGTTGCCGCCCGGTTGCGAAGGGCTTCGGTGCCACGCTCGGAATGCCCCCGCCTTTGGCAGGCCCGGGGTTTTCTGCCTTGGCTACGTTTCAACCTCACCCAGAGATTTAAAAAAAGGGGGACGCTGGCCCTGCCCAGACCAACTGAAGTCCGAACATGGGGCGCTGGGCCCCCGTCGTTCTCCAGTGGGACCAGGACTGAGGAAGCCTGCCACGGGGGCTGGGGCGCCATCGAGGTTTTCGGTGAAGACGTGGACGAGTTCTGGAGTGTGTCCGGGTGACAGTGACGGTCGGGGGACTGGGGCAGCTGGAGGCGGGGACACCAGGCGCTGCTGCCCCGGGGAGGTGGGGGCAGGGAGCGCCCAGGAGGACAGGTAGGTTTCGGAGTTGGGTTTGGTGCTGCGGTGATACCTCCATCCAGCCCATTCACGTCCGTTGAGGTATCAGCAAGAACATACAGTAGGTGCTTAATTAAGCACTGGCTCATTATGTGCCATTTACCAGCGGGTGAAAGCCCTGTGGAGGGTGGACTCGGGCTGCTGTGGTTCTGGGGGAAGAGGGTGGACATCGCTGGGCTGGACCTTGGTTTGCCTTCCCTGTTCCATCCGAGCTGAGTGAGGCCCCGAACCACTCTGGGACTCAGTCCGTGAGGACTGTGCTTTCTGCGGGTGGCCCTCCCAGGGGCGTTCTGCGACAGATGAGATCCCTGCTGGGAAAGGGTGTGGAACACTGTAAGGGGGACAGGTGACAAAGTGGGTCTGACATGCAGAGACATCCCTGCGACAGGGATCTTAATGTTGCCACCACCCAAGAAACGATGCAAAGGTCAATCCTAAAGGCTTGGGCCTTGGGCCTCAGCACTTGGTGGAGCCCATAGCTCTTGTCCTTCACCTCTTCTGTGTCACCCCTTCACCTCTTCCGTGTCGCCCCTTCACCTGGCGGTGCAAAGGGGGGCAGGCCGTGTTTGGCAATGGCCTGTGCCCTGGAGGTCAGTAACCCTAAACTCCAATGTCATTCCTCGGTGACCTCTGTTCCAGTCGGTATGGAACGTGGCTGTCCCCTGGCCTTGTTTATATGTTTTATAGCAGCTCTCACAATCTATAATTACGTTCGTGAATGTAGGGTCCATGAGGGAAGATACTGTGTCTGCCTTGTTTTCGGTTCTGCGGAACCTACGCAGGCCCCCAAAGAGAGAATGTGCTCCATAAATACGCCTTAAATGAGTTATTTTTATTGCGTACCTCCCACGCTCCTTTTAATTAATACACTTTATCATGTGCCCTCTGGGAAGAGAGCCCACTGTTAGGGACAGAGAAGGCACAAATGCAGTGGAGTTATTGGGTCTTCCATTACAGGAGCTTGGACAAGTCTTGTCACCTTTCTGGAACTTACCTATAATGCTTTGTAGAGTGTAGGGTTAGATGCAAAAGAAATATATAGCCTTTTATATAGAACTGTGCACCCGAAACCTGTATAATTTTGCTAACCGGTGTCACCCCAATAAATTCAAGTTAAAGAGTAGGACTTTTTATTTGTTCCACACACTTACGGTCACCACACATTCCCGATGGTAATTCCTCTCATGGAGCAACTGCTGGGCAGTCATTCCGGGGACTCTCCAACCCTTTGCCCTAAAATAGAAGGACACCCCCCAGCCCCCCAGTCTCCAGGACATTGCTCAAACCTGCCTTTAGGCGGTGTCTCTGTGTGGGTCACCCAAGAGACATTCCTAGATATCCTATCACACTTTGGATGGCAGAAATAAAGACAGTCCGTGAACTCTCTTACAAACCCTTTTTCATTAAACACATTGTTTATGACCTGAGCTTGACCTTTGAGGGCTGGGGCTGCTGCTGGGCTGCTTGGAAAGCCTGTGAGCAAAAGCAGATGCAAAGCTAACCCCGTGGAGGTTTCAGTAGGGAGGGAGAACTGTACTAACAGATGTGTAGTTGTGAACGGAGCCGACCCTCTGAAGGCAGGATGAGTGTCTGTGAAAATGTGTAACGGAGGAGCCTGGCTTAGCGTGTGCGGTGGCAAGACATCTTGTGGGAGAAGGCGGGCCGTTGGCGGAAGCGGAAAGGCTGTTCCGGCGGCTGGAGGTGGCGCGAGGGGAGGCCAGGGAGCCTTCTGCGCCAGGGAGCGACCTCGGGTCCTGGCCTGGGAGGGCTTGCGGAGCTCACGGAACCGACCGAAGGCGGTTGGAGAGGAGACAGCGAGGTAGGAGACGGGAGCGGTTGATGCTGGGAGGCCGGGCAGCGGCCAGAAATGCGGGCGTTGGACCTTTAATTTGTGATTTGTGAGACGTCGCTGATGGCGTTTATAACGACGGTCCCGTCATCAGATTCGGGTTTGGAAACGTCACTCAGCCTGCTCTGCAGGGAATGTGCCGGAGGAGGGGAGGGTGCAGGAGGACCGCTCGGAGGTGGGCTGTGGCGGGAGCCCCCGTGAGAGGTGGAGGCAGCGGGCGTGGTGGGCCGTGGACACGCGCGGCCGCCCTTCGCCGAGACTGAGAATGCGGGAGTAGTGAGATCGGTCCTGGGAGCGGGCCACGAGGTCAGTCTCGTACGCATTCGAGGCCGAGGTGCCTCCCAGCCATTCAGTTCGCGATTTCACCGCGGGGCGAGCCCAGAGGAGGGGTTTGGTCTGGAGGGTCTCGGGGACCCGAAATGCTAGTCGAAGGCGGGGGCGGGGGCGGGGGCGAGACTGCCTACGGAGAGAACAAAGAGTAAGGAAGGCCTGTAGGGGGCGTCCTCGGGAGGAGCTCTGGCGGGGGAGCTGGGGAAGGAAGAGCGGAGGAGGCAGAGATCCCAGATGAGGGGGGAAGGCAGAGTTGTGGGGGGAAGTCGGGTGTCAAGGGACCCACGGGAAGGAGGGTCTTTGGGTGCAGGGTGTCTGGGGCTGTCAGGCAGGTCCGATGCTAACAGGGGTTTTTGGATTTATATCAACATGGAAGTTGAAAGGGTCAAGCCAGATCCCCAATCCCAGCCTGCTAACGACCCAGTCGGGCCAGTTTCCCACCTGCTGGACTGCCTGTGACTCAGCTGTCCCCGACTCCCTTGGTAGCCCCAGGCTTAATGGAAACTCTCTCCCACCGATCACAGTAGACACCTGGCGCCAGCCACAATGGCCTGTGGGCAGACTGACCCTCCTGCACCTGGGAACAGTCCCGCCCTTTACCTAACCCGTAGTTCCCGCTCACACCCTGGAACCCTGAGGCCCCCCCCGCCCCCCGCCCCAGGAAGAACAAGAGACTAACCCCTCCCCTATCCCTCACAAACCCTGAGCTTTTTCTTAAAAAATGCCCCCACTCCTGCCTCCACCGCCCTCCTTCGGAGCTGAAGGGGACCCCGACTCAGGCCACCTCTCTGCACAGCATCAAATAGAGGCATTTGGATCAGAAGACCCGGTTCCTCCCGCCTCTATTTCTTCCGCATTTCTAACTGAAGTCCAGTGCTTTTTCCAAGGCCTGTTGGTCGTAGAAGCGGGAAAGGGGGAGGATGCAGTGAGCGAGAAGCGAGCAACTGTGGGTGTAGACAGCTCGGTCCAGAGACTAGCTGCAGAGGATGGCAGAGGTGTCAAATGCTGTGGGGCGAGGAAAAGATCTTTTCTGAAAGACGGGAGACTCTCGTGCATGGACAGCTGCAGATGGGAAGGATCCTGCTGAAAGGGGGGAGCCCATTTCAGTGGGAGAGGGAAGGGCTCAGTGATGGGGAAAGTGGGGGCTCCAAACCACCGCCGGGGAGAGGAGCGCCCTCTCTAATACGAAAGGAAGAGCAAGGCAGGGCCTGCACGTCTGGGTGTTCATTGGTTATTTCTTCTGCGTAACCATTTACTCATCGTAATTCTCCTATTCCTAGGCTTGAGAGCAGGGAAGACTTTTTTTTCCTAGTTATTTTTTTCTTTTTATTTTCAAGAGTGCTCACTGTGTTCTCAAACCTCCATTTCCTTCACTTTGATCGTCCCAACAGCTTCGTTCACATCTTTAAAAATTCAGGTGGCCGTTCCTGACCTCCCAGGCAGAACTGTGGCGAATTGCTCGCTACCTCAAAGTGAGCCCCTCTCACAAAATATTTATGGTGTTTTCAAGAGGATGCAGGATGAAGAGATGTGTAACTTTTTCAGATATTGCACACACATGACGAGTGATTACAACGCGGTATTCGGAATCACGCCTGGACTTCCCAGATGAAAATAAGCGGACTCGCTGGTGGCAGGGAAACCACTTACGTAACCTGGAACTTGGTTGAAAGCAATTGTGGATTTTGGGAAGGGACCGAGAAAATAGAAAATTGTGCAGTTCCAAATGTGTAATACCTGAATCCTGTGTGCTGGTTAAGACTCTAACCTGCTGTGACAGGAAGCCTGCGTGGAATTCTAACTACCCTTGCGTCCCAAATTTGCCGAGCACACAACCTAGCGAGAGCATTACGTGCGATTTGATTGCTGTGCGATCAATCGGCTGCACGCAGGGGTGAGCCGTTTTGTTTCCAAGACAACAGTGTTGGACTTTGAAGTGATCGATCCGGCCGCTGTGGCCACCCTACGGTGAAATTCAGCGCACGCAGTGCGATGTGACCCTGGCTGGCGATGCCCTGTGGTCTTGCTTGTCCCACTTTAGGGGTAGTTGTGTGTAATCCAACGCTTTCCAGCGAAGGTGAATCATTTCTGCTGATCATCTTTGTGGGGAAGGTGGTTTCCTTGTAATGTTTCCTTTCTCCCACTTCCATATCTGAAAAATGGGCTGCCCAAGAGAACTCAGGAGTAGAAGCAATGCACTTCCTCTCGGCTACTCTTCGTCTTCATCACCAACTCCCACAGTTTCCTTTACGAAGAAAAGGACCAGACTGCAAACAGTCGCTCAAGGAGAGACCGGATTCCACCCCCTCCGTGCCCCTGGCCAGCCGCGTGATACAGTTCTGAAGAGTCAGTCCAGCAGCTGTCCTCCTTAGTCTGTGCCCTGAGAGGCGTGCCGGGTTCTTCCTCATGTGTCTGCATTACAGTGACGCTGACCTGGGACATGGCTCCCGACGGCAGTGGCAGACCCCGTTAGGGGGTCACCCTCTTTCCTTCCTTCCTTCCCAGCGACTGCTTGCTGTGGGATCGGCCCATCCATGGCGGTGAGCTGGGGACAGGGGTGTGTGCCCTGTTCCAGCGAACGGCACTCTGTGCTCCCGTTAGCCGAGAGGGGGACCGAGAACCTGGCAGAAATGCTCTTTTCCTGCTCTGTGAAATGATTCACGAGAAAAGTCTGATCGGAATTCTGTACATGAAATCATGGTTATATATTCATGAATTATGCCCCATAGAAATAATAATACAATTTTGGGAAATTGGGGAATTTGCTGGAGAAGTTGGGCTAGTTCTGTTGGTTGAAGTAAAATCTAATTTCTTTCATTTCAAGTCAGCAAACATTCCTTGATTACGAGCGCTGCGGCGCCTGGTGCTCTGAGCGGTGGGGGGGATGCAAATCTCAGCCCTCCGCTCTCTCCACGGGACCCTCTCAGGAAAGGAGGAAGGCACAGGATGCTTTGGGAGCTCGGGGAAGGAAATGCCTCACGTTGGCCTCCCGACTTTAAAGAGCAGGGGACACCTGAAATGAATCTCGGAGTGAGCGCTGGCCGGGAAAGGGGAGGAAGAGGGATAAGGAAAACATGCGCGCAGAAGCACTAAGAAGCATTTATTTATGCTTTGAGAATGGCAGGTTGCTGGGGGTGGCTTCAGTCTGAAGTTCCGCTCGAGTTGATGATGGGACAGGCCACCATCATGCCAGGTTGCAGGAGAAATTGTCACAGAGGGGATTGAACTTGAATTTGACTTTGAAAAGAGCCATAAGGAAGGTAGACAAGGGGAGGGATCAGAGCGTCCAGGCAAGGACAAGCAGGGTGAGTGAGGATGGCAGGGAGTGGACCAGGGTGCTCCGTGTGGAGTAGCAGAGACAAAGGCGTTATCTCTGCCAGCCTGAGTTGATTGGTGCTGGCTGGCTGCATTGAGAAGGATTGTGACAGGGACTCTGCACTGTGGAATGATGCTGGGATCACTTTGTAATGTCTGCCAAGGGCAAGGGAGAGGGAGGCGTTGGTCCATGCGCCATGTATTCCATATCCTGCTATAAATATCCTACTAATAGAACTTACAAAAAAAGGTGTCCTTATAGGATATTCTTGAGAAGGCTTGGAGGGTTGGTTCCTTTTTCCACTTCTTAGATCATTGAAAAACGCTGAGTCGTTTTTCTTCTCTTTGCTTCATTTTCTTCCCTAATTGAAATCATTTAAAAATACCTTCCCTTAGAAGACAAAGTTGCTGAGGTTTGGCTGTACACAGACATATGTGCGTGTGTTTGGTTTTTAGAATGAGCTCCTCTTATAGGCAGAAGGTAAAAGCATTTGTGAGATCAGAAAAGAATTTAAGCATCGTCTTTGCCATCCCTATACTTCACAGATGAGAAAGCTGGGCTTCACTTGGTTCAATGGGCCGCTATCTAGTAAAGCCGATAACGCACTGGGGAGACTCAGCCATTCCTCACCGAGGTGCGCACTCTCTAGCTGTGCTTCTCAAAGCTTTTGCTGCCAGGGCACATACTGAAAATGTTAATACTGTATTTCGCTGTGTATAATGTGCACCCACATTTTTGTGCTCATTATACCTGGGATTATTATACCCATGGTATGTAATCATTATACCTAGGTATAACGCACATGCTTGTTTTCCCCTCAAAAACCTTGGCAAAAAAACTGTGTATTATACACAGTAACATGGTATTTCTCTTAAATGCAAATACCGGCTCCCCAGGTATTTCCAGCAGCCTATGGATAAGGCAAACTGTGGTTTATTGTGGGTCACCGCCACAGGGCTCTGGCAGTGTCTCGGAAGGGGAGAGGCGAGGCCAGAAGTCAGTGGGAAAGGGAATTTGGGTTTGATCAGGATGCCGCAGTGCAGGAGTGGCGGGGGCCGCAAGGTGAAGATTTTGAGGCGAAGGATTCAAAGACTCTTGGGACTCGGAACGCGAGGCAACGCTTTTCCCAGAAGAGCGTGCTGATGGGGTGGAACAGAAGAAGGTCCCATTCGTGTGGTCAGCAGGGTCTGGTTTTCGCTGTCAGTGTCCCTTGAGAGTGAGCGTGGGCGATTCTGATTCTTATGTCACAGCGTGCACTGTGGGAAACAGGTGGTGGACCGGGTCGGGGCTTGGTCAGCCCAGGCCCTGACCCGGCCAATCTGAGGGCAGGAGACACGCCTTCCTTGGCATACCCATAATGCATTTGTGCCCCAAGTGGTCAGCATAGCAGCTTAGCGGCTCTGCCTTAGGGGGAGAGAGAAGCACAAAAATCTACATAGCAGCATTGTTTGTAAAAACATAAAACTGGAAATAACTCCACACCCATCGGTAAATTGTGGTATATTCAAATAAAACAGGACATTGCGCAGCAGTGGAGAGGAATGGGTCACAGCTACGTGATCAGTGACACGTATCCATGTATGACTCACAAATGCAATCTCCCGGGGAAAGCCAAGTCGCCAAAGGCGGCACGCCTGTATACACACCAGACACTCCCACAGGTGGACGGCGTGGAGGAAGACCCGCGGGGAGGGTAAGGCGGGGTGTTGGAGATGCACGCTGAGCTGGCACCCTCTCTGCCTGGGAGGGGGCTCAGGGGCCAGCCGCGGCGGAGTCCTGCTGGTTCCCAAGCTGGGTGCTAGTGCCACAGGTGTCCTGTACAGTCTGTTTTTATACCTTTTGTATACCTTGTTTTCTCATCGCCTTCAAACGTGTTTGAAAAACGCACTGATGCTTAAATAAGTGAGCGACTTTCCCAAAGCCCAACAAATCAGACAGAGGCCTGCGTGTTTGTTCCTCTTCCCAAGCCTCAGGGGGTGTGTGTGTCTGTGCGTCTGCGTGCGTGGTGCGTCTTCTGGACCCTGGGGGACAACAGCACAGGCGTGGGGATGCGGTTGGTCGGTGCTGGTGCCGCCGCTCGGAGCCGGGGTTTGTCCGCGTCCTCGGCTGTCCGGCCTCGGAGAGGCTGGCGGCTGCTGCCACTCTCCGAGGACCGAATCCTGGGCAAGAGGCGGAGACAGAAGGGAGGTCTGAAACCGCTATTGTTGAAGGAGACAAGACCATCGGTTGTTCCTGTGATCCCCTCTGGGGGCCTGGGGCTCTAGGTCGCCTGAGTGACGACTTCCCGAGCCAGAAATCAGATCAGGGCCACGCAGTTAGGCTGCACCAGGTACGTTTAGCTAACACGCGGGAATCAAACCGAGAAGAACCCTGGGGGCGTAGTCACACTTTCACTGAGCTGCTCAGGAGAGCACGCGCTGGACTCCTCCTGATTTGACGGGGAGTCGGGCAGTGTTTATCTGCACTGGTTTAGCTCAGCGAATGGACCACTCAGCTCTCCACAGTGTCACCGGGGAGACAGAGGAGTGAGTGCGGCATGGGGTTCCGGTCAGCCTGCCCCCCACCTCGACCCTGAACCAGTGCCGGGAGCCCCAGCAGGCTCGGCGTGTTGATCGTCCATGCACAAAGCAATTGTTTTCAGTGCCCCTATTTGGCAATAACCTTAAAATGTGAAAATGAATAATCAGTTCCTAATTCTTTAGTCAACATGGAAAGGCCCTCAGCCTTGAGCTAGGCTGAGCCTGGCAGTGTTATTCGGAATCTTTCCAGGCGCTTCATTAGTCTGTTGCCCGCCAAGTGACTGTTGAAAAAAAGCCCCCAAGTCCTTTTCAATTATTACCAGTTAAAAACGCTTGCTGCCTTTCGTGGTATTGGCACACAACCATCGGATTTGTTTGGGTACAGGTGCATTTGATGTAGGTGGGGGAACAATTTCTTCTTTGACCCCCCACCTGACCTGGCCCCAGTCTTCACACGCCGTGGAAGACTCGGGGCCCTGAGGGTCCACCACACGACTTTGCGGAGGGAGGTCTCCATCGTACATTTTATGGGTGTTTGCACCCCAGGTC
Organism: Glossophaga mutica; assembly: GCA_039655065.1. Classification (NCBI taxonomy): domain Eukaryota; kingdom Metazoa; phylum Chordata; class Mammalia; order Chiroptera; family Phyllostomidae; genus Glossophaga; species Glossophaga mutica. The sequence goes on from CM077316.1 coordinate 4,451,608, forward strand.
GGAGGGCACGTGTGAGGTCACACCTCTGCTGGGACACTGTGTCCCACATAGATTTCCAACTGAGGACCAAGAGGACAGAAATGAAGTATCTTTGTAAGAACGGGCTGTGTGAGATTTAAGGTTATTTTGTGAAAAGTTAACGGTCCAACAAGAGTGATCAAGTAAAAATCAGCCACTAGAAGGGAAGGCGTTTTCTATAACGCTCTTTCCTTAGGATTTTGGAGATCGAGGAAGACTTGGTGTATTATACAATATATTTTAGGAATATTTAGCTTGTGTTAACAAAGACTGGCAGTACCATTGCATACGGAGAGCTTGAAATCCTGAGGGGAAAAAATGGTGCAATCCACTCGGGGAAAAAAAACCACATCACAACTATGACATTAATTACTAATCTCCAAGTTCCGACTTCTAGTCTGTGTTCCGCCTTTTAGCGCAAGCCCCTCATTTCCGAGTTACTTACCGTGGCACTAATAATTTCCAGCTTGAAATGTGTTCACGAGGTTTTAGCTTCGAGTAGGTAATCTTCTGAGTGCAACTTGCTTTACACATACGGAGTCTTTGCTACGATCTCGAACACACTTTTCTTCCCTCCTCGTCCCTTTCTCTCTTGCCGTCCCTTCCTTGCCGTCCCTTCCTTGCCGCTTCTCCTCCCTGCCCCGCCCTCTGTCCTCACTCATTCTTCTCCGGGGTCCATCATCTAATCAGTCTCAACCAGCAGACGAATTCCAATGTCTAGCTGGTGCTGCCTCTTCAATAAACCCAGTTGGGGGGGGTGGAATTCAGGCAAGGATGGCCCCAGGAGCCTGCCTCAGATGGGCTCCCAGGACCGTCGGTAGCCCTGGGAAGGCAGACAACCGCAGTAACAGCTAACACTGTAGTGCGCCTCCTGAGGAGAGGGGACCGGTGTTGGAACGTGATGTGACTTTTAAAAAAACTCACCCTTTCTGCACCTCATTCAGCAGGAGACAACTTCACAACTTTTACATACGAACACAGGATAAAATCTCGTGGAGCCCTGGAGTGCTCAGGCCCCTTTTCATTAATGTGACAATCTAAAATTTGAAATGGAAAACTCTGTCCATTATCAGATGATACAGAAAGTGACTTCTGCTGAAAGTGCGATTTCTCCCCAGTGTTAACTGGGGCTCCCTCAGTGAATGAGAATGCTGCGTTTAGGCCAGAAAATGTAAATCACTCAAGTAAAACTCAGTGTTTGGCCTTTCTTTTCTTTTCTCTCTCTCTCTCTGTCTTTTTTTTTTAAGTAGGTGAGGGGCAATCAGTTTTACTTGATTAGTTATGCAATCTCCCTCCAAACTTCCGCTGACTCTCTCCTGGGTTAAAGTTTTAAATTTTCCAAATTAAATGTATTAAGGATGGCGTTGGTTGATAAGATCGTGCAGGTTTCAAGTGTACATTTCTGCGATGCATCATCTGTATATTGCCTTGGGAGCTCACCGCCCAAAGTCGGATCCTCTTCTGTTACCACGAGTTGGATGCTCTCCCCTCCGGTCACCACCACGCTGTGGTCCGTGCCCCTGAGTTTGTGTTCGGTTTTTCTGTTTGCTCGTTTGTTGCTTTCAGTTTTATACCCCATATATGAATGAAATCGTATGGTCCTTGACTTTTCTGACTTGTTCTGCCTGGCACATTCTTAAAACCCACTTGCGTTGCCACAGATGGCAGTGGTTCACCTTATGGCTGAGGAGTGTCCGCTGTGTGCGTGTGTGATGCCTCCAGTGAGTCATCCATCGGAGACACTCTGGCTGTCCCCGTGTTTTGAATAACGCTGCAACGAACACAGGGCTGCACGTCTCTTTGTGAATAAATGTTTTCAAACAACAGCTCCGGCAAGGGGTTAATATTCAAACTGTATAAAGAACTCATTCAACTGTGAACTCTTAATATGTACTTAGTTATGATTTTAAAGAAGAAATTAGAAGAAAGTGTTTTTAGAAAGCTTTTTATTCATCGATGCAGAAAGGTCAGTTAGCTTCGGAAACGGGCTTGCTTTGGCATTTCGGATATTTCGTAATCATTTATCTTTTTGTAACTTAGACTATGTTAGAGACAGTGGACCTGAGCGGTCAATTTAGATTTGAACATTAATTATTTTTCGTGACTGAGAGAACTGTGCTGGGAATACGCAAAGGAAAGAAGGAGTTAAACACCAAAATGGAAATCCTACAGTGAACCGTCCAGTACCTGGAGCGATCCTGCAAAAATGTAAAGATAATTTCCTGCGTTAAAGCAGCTTCGCAGACAAATAAATAGATGTCAACCACATGTCCACGTTTAATTTCAAACTTGCCATAAGGGAAGAGGCTTCTGAAAAAGCTGATTCAAAGACTCCCTGTGGGTAGAGAGATTTTATGGGGATGTTTAATTGAAGACAGTAAGGCTATTAGGCTCCTAACAAGACCCACTGTCAGGGAGCGGGGTGATGGTAACATCTTTTCCAGGAGGAATTCCTTATTTCAATACAGGCTACCAAAAACACTGCTTAAGCTCTTGTATTAAAGATCGTCTATCCAGGGTCCAGCACCAAGAATGCCCTGTTTTTATTACAAAATCATAAGCATGTTATTCTGTAACATAACGATGTCACACTCAAGCACGCCACACGACGTTTTAGGTGAAATGTTCAAATTAAAGCGATACATTATCACACCCCTGTTGTTACCCTACCAACCACACTCAAGCAGGCAGCGGCCGGGCAGCGTTGGGGGCAGCCTGTTCACAGAACGCAGAGGGGGAGCACGGAGCGCCGCCTGAGTCAGTAAGACCACGAGCCGGGGCACCGAGGCCGGCCACGGGCCGCGGACAGCGACGTTTCCATTTGCATTCGGCACGCCGGGGACCCCAAACAAGCGGTGTTTCCGACCTGCCTGAGAGCTGCCGCAGACGGCATGATGCCAACTGCCGAGGACAAAGAAAAGCAAAGATGACCCGGTTCATTTCCACCTTCCCCGCCCACCAGAAATTCCCAAATCGGAAAGCTCAAACAAGCAACGTGACAAGGAACCGCAGTCTATACCAGGTCTGGGCCGTAAGTGAAGAATGAGCTGTTTTCAACGTGGCTGGACCCCAAGTCCAGGTGCATCAGCCCCCTGAGCGGGTGGGGGGGGTGTAGGTCGGTGTCAGAGCATCGTCACCGGTCATTTCTGAGGAATAATGTGACCCATGAAATGAAGACATTTCAGAAGGCACCATGCTGTATCTGTTTTCCAACACGGGGCAAAGACCGTTTGTATAAATAATGCACTTTCGAGCCGACCGTTGACTTTTATTATTATAACAATTTATTTTCTACTACTAAAAGGTCTTTACTGCAAAGCTACATATATTTTCAAGTTAAACGATAATATTTAAGGAGGGAATAGAACATAAAGGTTCACTTAGAAGATTAATATATAAACAATGCTTACAAAACACAGAGAAACGTAGTTTGATGAAAGCTCCATTTGAGTAGGAGATGCGTCTCCGAAGCACAGCGCTTCTCTCCTCGACGCCGAGAGAGAATCCACACATTCCATGACTGTTCAGAAGTCCCTCGGGTCTCGGTGTGCTCCGGGAAGCCTCATGTTCTTTACATTCCCAGGGATTGGCCAGGCCGGGGCTGACCGCTGTGTGAGACCTGGGATGGAGGAGAAGCTTCAGCACAGGGAGGGGCTCCCCCGCACCTGCTGGCCTCAGGGACCCCCTGGTGGAGGTGGTGGTGGGCCGCACAGCTGGCAGCTGGGGAGTGGGGAGGAGGGAACGGCGCCGCTGCTTTGAGACCCGGGTCCCGCCCAGGGAGGGGGACACCGGGGCTTATTACCTTTTGGCCTCCTCGCAGGTTTGGAAAAGCTCCTCGGGAAGTGGCGATTTTCAGGCCGTCTTCCAGGGCCTTGAGCATCGTTAGCATCTCCGCCATCTCCTCCTGGTGCCTGGAGCGTTTGGCTCTCTCTTCCTTCAGGTCGTGAACCAGGGAAGTAACTTCCTGCCTCAGCATCCAGTAGGTCGTGGTCCCCTTTCTGTAAGCGTCCACGAGGCCGGGTATGTTTAACGACTCCTTCTCGCGTCCGGCCTCGGCTAAGGCTGACTCGACCCTCGCGCACTCCTCTCTTGCCGAGCTCAGCTTGTCGATGAGTTGGCATTTCTCTGCCACCTGTGTGGCCACGGCCTTTGCGAGCTGCACTTCATGTCTTAGGTAAAGTCGACTCCAAACAGACCGAAGAAGTCTGACTATGAATACAAGACCCACCAAGAAGCTGGTGACAGGTGGACATGCCAGCATCTCCCACAGGAAGACGTGGACAGTGAGGAGTGGACCCAGGCCACTGAGCAGCAGCCCCACCACCATCTTGCCCAGCTCCCCAAGGACGGGCCCAAAGCCCAGCTCCACAGAGGACCACAGCCTCTCCATCTGCTCAGGGACTGCCCCGTTGCCATGGAGTCCCCAGCCACAACATTCCGCCCGGAACTGGCCAGTAAGGGCAATCCTGATTGGTCGTCGGAGATGTGGTTGGGGTAGGGGGAGGTTTATCAGTAAGATGCCCTTGTCTGACTTTTATTATTGAACAGAACGTAAAGCAGATAGCTTGCAAGCACCGTGAGAAGGGAACGGTGGTCCCTGGCTGTCATCCATTGTCACTACCCGTTGGTCCCTGCACTTCCATGAAATGCATGTCCCCAAAAGTACTTCCTGCTGAATCGAGCTTGTTTTCTTTTTGAGAAGGTCCCCCCTGGGTGGGTCAGGGGAGTGTTGGAGGCAGACTCGATCCTGATTTCAGGAAGATTTTGTGTCTGATGATAACTGCTCGCTCCTGAGTCACCCGTTCCTTCAACCACAGCGGGACCTGAGGTGAACTTCCAGCCTTTACAAAGCTTTTCCTGTTTATGTCTTAGGGGGCTGCCAAGCGACCAGTCTTCCGAGAGCAAAGCCTCTTCGCTGTCCTCCATTCTTTGTGCCCGCTTCTCCCCTGGGCTATTGGGTCATCACGTCACCCTTCTCTCACTGCCCTGGACTGTCCTCTGTGCTCTGCCAGACTTACCTAAAATTAGACCTGATTGTGCTTGGGACTGCGCTGGCCCTTGGATGCCCACGGGATGAAGTCCCAGCTCCTCGCCCAGGAACCTTCGCTCCTGGCTCTCTTCGCCAGTTAGCGTCCAAGGCGCCGCACGCAGCCTGCGCTTCTGCTGCCCTGAACTTTTCGTCGTTTCCACGTCAACACTTCCTACCTCTGATTCCTTGAGCTCACAATGCGCGTCTTTTTCTCTGTACTACGTCTGATCTCCTTCTCTGCCTGGCAAACTCTTACTGATACTGCAAAGCCAAGCCGACAGACAGGACCTGTGTGTTGTGGGGAGCGGGTTTCTTGTATGCAGATTTACCTCTCGATCCAAGCTGGAAATGTGTTGCTGTCCCGCATCCTCGATGAACCCTAGACTGGGACTGTGGCCTGACGGGTGCGTCCAATGCGTCAGGTGCAGGCTCCGACCATTGTCCCCTGCTGGCTCGTTCCAGGGACCGTCCCAGGGAGTGTTCCGGCAAAGACGGGCTAGCTTCCGTCACGATGACTGTAGAGAGGATTCTCACATTAAGTGGATAGTTTTACGATTGACAAATCACCTTTAAGATTTCTGCCAGCTCTAAGAATTGGTGATTTTATAGGACAAAATGTTCGATGTTTTCTTGTATGGCTATATTCCCTTGATTTAGCGGAAAGTCTTTGTCATTTATACGTGTGTTTCGGGCTGATGTTAAATTTTCTTTATGGATTTGTTTGAAATAAATGGGTCATTCCTTGCAGCTTGGACGGTTGGCATCTTACATGGATTATCTGGACTTGGATGTTTGTTGTGGCGGAGAAGACCCCTGGTCAACACTGTGGCCTCGACATGCTTCTTACACACACCATTCTCCTACCTCCATGGAATTAGCATTTCCAGCTGCGTCTGGAGCAGCCGCTCTGATCTCCCAGCCCCCCTGGAGTTTGGTGGGACAGAGCTCTAAGTGTGACGGAAGTGTGATCCGCGGCACTTGTGTGTGTCCTCAGGGAGTGCCACTCCCTCCTCTGTCTCTCCCGCTGTCTGCTGGCTGCAGGGCCGACCTGGCGACGAGGCACTTCCAGCCCCAGAGGCCAGTGCGATGGCCTAGGGGTGGACAAGTGACCGTGCGGAATGAGCAAGCCTGTGTCCCCACACAGGGGGCTCCCACCCCGGCAACTCAGTTTTCGAGAGGGGAAACCTCAGTCTCGTGTAGGCCGCTGAGCCACTGTGAATTTGGGTCTTCATCTCATCCACCAACAAACACTGTATCCGGGTTTGTTATCCCACAGTTAGAAACCTCACTTTCCGTGTATTGTATTGGTGATTTCGCTCTGATTCGTAAACAAATAGAATTGCGTCTTGAAAGTGGCTGAGACGGATGGGCCCTGGTGTCTGGTTGAAGATTTTAGAATAAAGGAGCTTGGCATGTGGTCATGGAGAGAAGAAAAGGGAGTGAGCACTGATTGAGCGTCTACTGTATACAAGTACTATGCCAGGTGCGTGGCACGGTACTGTGATTGTGTTGTGATTTCCATTGCGTAGCCAGAGGAGCTGAGAGGACTGTGGTTTAGCCACAGGTCGGATCTCAGAGCCCTGCTCTGCTGGGAGGGGGAGGTGTGAGGTTTGGAGCAGGGACGTCCTGGCGGCTCACTAGGGGCCCCTGTTTGTCTGTCGCAGGGCTGCCTGGGGAAAGCGGTACAAGGGGCTTTGGCCTCCAGGCTGGACCTCAGGATGCTGTGCCCCTTCTGCAGGAGACAGGATACTTGCTTTCAGTTGGGGACATCCAGGCGCCTGGGCCCTGGCCTTGGACCCTGGTTCACATTCAGTGGAGGGGGCTGCTTTGAGGGCCGGGCAGGCTGACAGGCTCCGATATTCTCAAACGTTTTCTTGCCCAGGCCCCTGGAAGAGCGGGCAGTGAGACGGGGAGGGCTGGGAGAGAGAGGGCTGCCTCCGGGGAGCTTAAGTCAGAGCTGTGTGCACCCCCAGGCGAGTGAGGCATAGACGCCCAGAGAACAGTGCCACCATGTGGTAGAGGGGAGAATAGCAGTAGCTGGGAAGCCAGTCAACGGGGTGCGGTGGCTGCAGCTTCCTGGGGACCTTGGGACAGGTGTGGGTGGGCAGGAGGAGGCCTGGCGGTGAAGGTAGGGTGGACCAGGGCTCGTTTCCCCGTCCCCGCCCCCCCCCCCAGCACGGGACTAACAAGGGCTCAGTGGGATGGTTACTTGAGCCTTCAGTTATTTCCAAGCCTGGTGAAGGGACCGTTACTTGCAGACACTGGAGAAGATACGAGCTAGAGGCTAGAGGTGGTAGAGGCCAAGTCTCTGGACGAGCAGGAAAACTAGGGTTGCTTCTTCCAGAGTGAGGCCGGTGGACCATGCCCGGCAGCCCTCAGGGCCCAGGGCCCAGGACCCAGGACGTGTAGGAGAGATTCCTCCGGAGGCTGAGCAGTGGAGGGCGCAGAGTGAAGGAGGGAACCGGCTCAGGGAACGGGGGTCCAGGATCCCTGGAGCCTGGGGTCCCTCACGGAGCCCGAGCGGCTCAAAGCTGGGCTCGTCCACACGCTGTGGCTGATCTTGGTGACCTGGGTCTCGTGTGTGACCTCTGCACCCCGCACGCTTTAGGGAAGTAATCTTGTGATTGTCCTTCCGCCAAGATGACCCCCATCGCCTTGCTAATGGGGTATGAGGCCCGCCCATTAGTGTCCCCGGAGGCCTTCCTGGACGGAGAATGGCGAGGTGGGGTGGGCGACCCCCCCTGCTGGGGCTGCTGGGCACAGCGACGGCACCCAGCAGGGAGGCCGATGGAGGACCAAAAGTTCAAGTCGCCCTTGAACTCTTCCGAGGCCGAATCACCCACGCAGAAAACGCCCCCTCCGCCGCCTCCCGGGTGGTTCCTTCTGTGCGAAGTAAATCCTCTCCCGGGAGGGACCGCGGGAGGCTGCAGTCGACAGGTAGAAATAAAGATGCCACTTTGACCCCACCTGGAAAGGTTTAGCTTGAAAAAAGAAAGCAGCATATGTTTTCCACACTGGCCTTAATTAGGAGAGTCACCGGAGCCGGGCTTCCCACTGCCTTCCTAGTGCCGCGGGCGTTCCCTTGGTGATCCATTACGGTTTATGGCTTTAGTGGGAGCGGCGGCCCCGGATTTAATCAATAGCCCTTTCTCCTGCCTCAGCGCTTTCGCGTGCTGCACGGCTCTGTATATTAAGCAGTATTTTGGTGCGCTGCCTGACCTTTACCCCTTGGGCCGTGCTTCCTCGTTGTAAGTCCTCCCGTTTGACCGTGATCGACATCTAAGGTCCAAGGCTATTAACAGCACTTGTGAACTCCCCCAAAGGATCACACAAAACGTCCCAGGATGTGGATGCATTTGGGCCTCGCCTCCTGATCTGACATAATCTTACTCGTTTGTCTGTGTGCCGTGTTAAATCACCCCAGGTTCGCTCCGTGGGGTTCTGACTCGCTCCTGGGTGCAGCTCAAGTTTTGGACACGCTGAGCCATCGGACACAAGGGAAATCACTGGATTCCTCACTCACCCACACCTCCCCGCTGCACCCACATCTCCCCAGGACTGCACCCACACCTCCCCGCTGCACCCACACCTCCCCGCTGCACCCACACCACGGATCAGCCTGCCGTCTCTCTCATTGGCGCATGTCTTCAGTGGCGGAAGCTGAAATCTGAAGGGACCCACTTCCCGTGGCCTCTCCTGGGGACGGGTCCTCTCGTGGCGTCGGAAGTGTTTGGGCCCCGTGTCGTCATTCACGTCTGCCTTGGAGAGGGCATTAAGGCAAGGCTCTCTGTGTGGCCCTGGTCACCTCTCTGAGCCAAACGGGAAAGAGATGCTAGGCTACCAGATTTGGCAGCCGATGGTCTTTATTTATTTCTAGAGCAACTTCTCAGTGTGAGTCGGACCCGGGAGTTGGATGGGCCCCCCTATTCCCAGTAGCTCTGAGGGGAGGACTTTGCTGGTGGGTGCTCCGGTCCCAGGGAGCCAGCGTTGTGAGCCTCCCTCGTTGTGCCCAAATAGCCACCTATTCCTTCTCAGACTTGGGCTCCTTTTCTGGTTTCTAGGTCTGGCCCCATTCTTGCCCTGTGACCGCTCCTCCAATAGAATCACTTCGTAAGATAGGACACTGCTCAGCCTTTGGTCCTTCTGTGCTGTCTGTCCGCCCACAGCGCAGAGCCTGGTGCTTGGCCTGCAGAGTCCAGAGCAAATCCTTTCCCTGGGAAAATTCTCCCCACCCCCCCCCCCCCGCACACCTCCCCGCAGCTGGTGGGCTCTCCCAGGCCTGGCTCCGGCTCTGACCTCCGGAGCTGGGCCGGAGCCAGTGGGAGGGGGAGGACCAGCTCCGGGGACCCCGAGACCTTGTCTGCTGCCGCTCAGCCGTGGTTTCCTTATCTCTACATCGGGGGTACGATGGACAGTTGGTTGAGCGGCTTCAGGAAAGTAGCAGCTGTCAAGCGCTCAGCTCTGCCCAGGACAACGGAGGGCCTCAGGTTGTACCCTCCTTACAAGCTGACCAGTTCCGTGGATGCTGGCTTTTTTTAAAAGACACGAGACTCCGGGGTCAGAGACAAGTCACGTTCTCTCCCACAGCGACAGCAGCAGTCACAGGCTCTGCTGTGATACCGTATACCCGAGCTCCACTTGCCACAAGGCAGAGTCCCCAGGGCCAGGGACCCTGTACACACCATGTGTTCGTCACAGGTAGAGACCCTGATCTCGAGGGGACTCCGATTTTGTCTTAATGGTCTGTAAGCAGCCTGCTCTTCTGCTCTGGTGGAAGACCAGTGCCATTGACCGAGGCCGTGAGCTCTATTATACAATATCTTTGAAAAGACGGCCCAGAACAAAGGCCAGCAAGGCTGTTTGCAAGATGCGAGGCACGACAGAGAGCCATTGAGGATTGTCTCCCCACACAGGACCTGCTCGGGTGAGCTCAGTGGGTCGGACAAAGGCCTTCACGGCGGCAGCCAGCACGTAGCACACACTCGGTACAACGGCAGCTACGAGAGGCTGGATGTTTGCTCGCCAGTGACGGGACGCGATTCCTGCCCGTGGTCAGTTTGTTCAAGGTGTGTGCAGGATTTATCTCAGAGTCTGATGCACAGTCGATGTTCCCCATGTGTTACTGAAGGAATGCGCGCTCTGTCAGAGTGAGGACGCTTGGAAAATGGCAGGGGCCAAGCAGAAGGCGTGATTGCCAGGCTGCACCATGGATCTCTGGGTTCTTTCTCTTCTACTGCAAACAGGTGACCTTCGAACAACACGAAGGTCAGCACGCCGCATCCGTGGGTTCCCGATCGCCCATGGGAAAGACGTGGACCTGCGTGGTGCAAACCGTGTCGTTCAAGCCTCAGCTGCCATTCCTCTTCGGAGCGTTTTGTGTGTCGTAAGCCGTAAATGAATGCCGTTGGCCAGACTAGCAGTGAGAGGAGCAGACTGCACAGGCCGCATCCCCTCCCCCCGCCCCCCCCCCCCCCCCGCCCCGCACTGCAACAGCAGTGGCGACTTAGTCCCCTCTCCCACCGGGCGCCACACTGAGCTTCTGAGGAGGCGAAGTCACTGGCGTTTTCAGTTTCTCTCCGCACTCCAGTCTCCCTCTCCCCGTCAGAGGGCGAAGCGGGCTCCCTGCATCGCTGTCACGAGGCTCGGAGAGCACGAAAATGGCCCCGAAGGTAGAGAACAAGGGAGCGGGGGATTCAAAAGACAAGGACCACCCCAGAGCCGGGTGCCTCTCGCAGCAGAAAACGGTTCACCGAGCGCCCCCCCGGCGTACATCTTCTCACTTCTGAGATGAAGATCTCCAAGGGAAACTCAGGGCTCCCGTGACACCCGGCGCCCAGGACCGGTCAGCGCTTCCCACTGTCCGGCCCCTTGGTGGGGGGTGAGAAAGAAGCCCCAGCTGGTGGTGGAGGGCTGGAGTGGGGGGCTGAGGCCATGAGGCTGAGGGCAGGAGCCAGGAAGGGATGGATGGAGACAGGCTTCCCCCACAGGCCCCTCCTGTGCCCCCCGGAGGGGGGGTCCTGTCTCCTGAGAATCTGGATCCCCTCTCTGCCCGTCAGGATGCTGCCGAGGCGGATGGGGGACCCCGCCCAGCAGGCCGGCCTGGTGTTCGTGTCGCCCAGATTCGTCTGTCGGTCGATTTTTTTTTTTTTTTTTTTTTTTTTTTGGTGGGGCATGGTCTCTGAGGCAAGCAATGAACAAAAAAGTCATAATGTGCCATGTGCCACCTGCTGTTCTTTAGACTATAGTTAAATTTCCCCTGATAATTTCTTTCCCATTAATCCCTTTTTCTCTGTGAAGAGATCTTTGGAAAACTGCTGACTTGGCAGCTGGAAATATTGTCTTGGCAAACCCTTCGAATGGGTAATTGTATTAAAGTGCCTTTTTGTTATCCTTGCCTTTAAATAACTCTTTTTTTAAAAAAAAAATTTCTCTGTTGGAGAGAGAAGAATAAAATAAATGGTACATCATTATTTTTGAACCTTTGGAGACCAGTGACATTCTCCACGGCGAGGGCTTTTAGGCGCACGTCAGCAGCGTGTCGGGAGGCGTGAGCGAGGCCTGTGGCGTGCGCACAGCTGGGCCCAGCGTCGCCAGATGGTCCCCCAGCACCCAGGAGCAGTCGGCACCCTGCTCCCGATGCAAGAGCTTTTAGAAAAATTATTATCGAACTTATTGGGGTACCACTGGTCAACACCATTCTGTGCGTTTCAGGCGTATAACTTTATTATACCACATCTGTGCACACTGCTGAGTGTGATCGACACCCCCCGCCCCCAGATTTGAGAACACTTTCTGGTGAAGATGGCTGGACCCCCGTGTTCGAGGAAACAAGAGCTTGTCCTGCCCACCGCCAAGCCCCTGCACACTCAGGCTCCGGGGACACAAACGCAGGTCCCCAATTACGGTGACGGGCTCTGAGCATGGCTTCTCAAGAAATGCAAAACCTCATGTTCGACGTTTTGTGGTGCCATGATTTCAAAACTGATTTTTAGGCAGGGGCTGCCTGTGAGTCCTTTTGCCTCCACTGAGAATCGGGGGTTGGTTGGGAGGGGCAGTGTGTTACCCTCGCTGTCTCCCTGGGATAAGAGGATGGAGATTGGAGGCCGAGGTCTGGCTGGCCGCAAGGTCTCACGCAGGTGCGTGCTTGGCCGCTGACCCCGGCGGGTGAGAGGCATCACGCCATGGATTTGGAGAGCTGCAAATAGCCTGTCCTTGCTCACAGGTCAGCCCTGATCCCAGGGCCTCCGGCTCTTGGTGGGGCCCAAGGAAGTGATTCTGGTGTTTTTCTCGAGCCTCCCAGCCTACTGTCCCCACGGAGAAGTGACTCTTCTGTCCTCCTGCAGTGGCATTGCAGGAACCCCAGGGAAAACCCACTAGGGCTTGCGTGAGCTGCAAAATCTGACCTGCTAAGTGCTACACCAGGCTGCCTCCACTTCCTGCTCTCTGGCTGACAGGAAACACCCGCCCCCAGTAGAGGGTGGAATTGGGATTGGGGGTTGGAGTGAGGTGGCAGGTGGGGCTGTGGGCACCTAAGGCAAGCCAGCAAACGTGCGGTGGGGGTTTTCATGCTACCCTCTATTCCTGAGCAGCTACTTAGCTAGAAAGAGTATTGGGGCACACCTGAGACCAGGTGTTTGCGCTGCCGCCTTATTAGCTGGGCAGCTGTGAACAAAGTACTTCATCACTCTGTGCTCCTGATTCCTCATCACCAAAGAGGGCTATCGAAGGGTCAAATGTAGTTCTATGTAATGCTTCTGGAGCACAGTAGATGCTCAGTCAATGCCCCTCCCCTTCCTGGCCTTGCTCCTGTCTTCATGGCCAATCATGTTAGCCCCGTAAGGCTGGTCCTCCAAAAGCCTGTTCTCTGCCCCACCTCGAAGGGGGCACGCACAGGAATGCTCTGGACTTCATAAACAGTGCTGGCTTCTGCACCAACCTGGCTGCTGTTGGAAGGAGCAGAAAGAGGGAGGAGGGAGGTTCTTGGGAATGAGGGGCAACCTCAGGGCTGGGATTGCAGGTGAGGCCTCGCAGGTCCCATATAGCCAGGGCAGGCCTCGCTGGTGCTGAGAGATGGCAGGGAGAGGTGATGGGACGGGCCCTCTGCCTACGGCCATGTCAGAGCTCCCGCGTGGGGACTGCCAGGCTGGGCCCAGGCAGATCCCGGAACCCGGAGAGAAGACAAGTGCCGTGGGCTGCGTGTCCTCAGGCACTGAGTGCAGGGTCGTCTTTATGCAGCACGATAAGTGGAACACTGGCCCTGCTCCACGGTGCCCTCGTTCAGAGAGCAGCACCATCACAACACGTGACAGGCCCCGAATTTTCACGTCACTTCCCGAGACCCCGATGGAGAGTTCCAGTTGCCGAAGCAAATGTCCACGGTCTCAGATGCACCTGTTGGGAGGCGCTACAAATCACAGCAACTGGCATCAACGTGCGCTCTTCGTTCAGGGGGACAAGCAGCAAGAATGCCGCCTTCCACAGTCACCGAAAGTGTATGAGTGCGTTAGTGCAACCGGAAAGTAGACGTTTTCTGTGCACTTGTGTCTGTGTGGCCACACAGGTTCAAGGCCGAGCAGATACCCACCAGAGTAGTGACAGTCCTCTGGCGTGCAGCTAGAAACGTCAGAGATCGAGGAAGACTCCGGTCCTGCTTAAACCTCCGCCGCATCTGGCTCTTTTTCAACAAGGCTCCGAGCCACTGAGCGAGGCCGAGGCTCAGAGCTGCTGCCCGCCCCAAGCAAGGTCATTCAGCCACCAAGGTTGCTGAGCTGGACCTCACGCAGAGTCCTTGGTGGTGTCTTTTGTCTGGTTCTTGCCTTTGCCCATCTGTTTGCGCCTCATGGCCTGTCCCGTGGTCATCGGGGCGTGTGCAGAGGAAGGTGACCGCGAGGACTCTCTTCCAGCTGTTTTCCTTTAATGCCAGTCTCCTTGGACGACGTTGTGGTTATTTGTTTTTGCTCTCGTGCTTCCTCCCCCGCAGGCCCCCGACAAAATGTTGACGCCGGGAAGATTAAGAAGGACTGGTGTTACCCAAGACGAAGAAGCCGCGTTCCAGGTAGAACTGACCAAGAGTGTTTTCAGAGCAGTTAGTGCCGGCAAGAGATTTGTGTTTTTTCTCGAAGGAAGATCTAGTTTCAGGATTAAAAAAAAAAAAATTCTGTGGATTGGTAACGAATATACCTCACTCGTAACGGAGAATCAGGGTCCCTGACTCAGCTGCCGTGAATGTGTACATTGTCTTCTGATATTTCTCCTCGTTTCTTTAGTTTTTATAGTTATACAACAAGGGGAAAGAAAAAAAGACGTTCCAGGGTCCCTTTAGAACAGAATCCATGTTCAAAATGACAAATGTGCAGAAACAGTCAGCCTGCGTAATTCATTGGTTTCCCTGAAGGCTTGTCTCCCAGAATTATTTTAAACAGACGGATTCCAATATACCTAGTGTTCTATTAACGGACCACGAAGAAATAGGCGGTGGTGGTAGAGGAGAAGGCAGGTGCGCGCATACATCACACACAAAGTCACGCGTGCAGTCACATCACACGCACACCGTTCGGCAGAGTGTCGTCGTGAATCCTTGAGAATGAAATCGGTTCTCTGCTGACGAGTTCGGAGGATGTGACCACTCCCCTGGACCCCTTCAAAAGCTCCCAGATGACCATGGCCTTTCTGGGGTGTTAGCGTCAGCGGGTCAGGTCTCCGGGACCTTTCACGCCCCTGGAGCTCTTCTGCAGGCCGAGAGCCATTTCCTCCCAGGGCGTGGGCAGGGGGGCCACGGTTCGGAGTAGAAAGGCCACTCGCCTAAAGCGGCACAACCTCAAATTCACAAGAAATGGTTTCAGTCCGTCCCTCACCCCAGCCGATCTCTATCACTGCCCCTGAATTCGGTCACACGGCCTTTGCAGAATGAGGCCCTGGAAAGGCGAGAGTAGATCCTGGTTCGTCTGGTTTCTGCCTAAAACATTCTGACCCGCCATTAGGGCCGACCTTCCTTTCCTAACGCACTGCGTTCCTTATCGACTTCTCCCCCGTTGTCACCGGCATTGCTCAAAACAGAGCGGCTGCCACGTGCTGACCTCCCCTCTCTCCTCCGAGCGCCTGAGCGGCGAGATTTACGCAGGACGCACCCATCCGTCTGCCCTTCGATGAGAGGCAAAGTCCCAGCGGGGACACGCACACAACAGAGCTTGTGGGGGCCGTGCGCCTGACACCACTTCTCCCTGTCGCGCTCCGCGCCCAAGGGTTCCCGCCCCTCGGTCCGAGCCAGGCAGGCCCGGGCCAGTGCGAACTTGGCATCAGTTCCCTTTGGGCGTGCGCCTTGAGTTTTTTCTTTGTTTCCGTATCTAAAATGGGATTAGTGAAAGTAGCGCTACCCATGAGGATTAAAAGAGCACTTCGTGCAATATAAGAGTTCACTAAAGGACAGTAATCATGTCGTTTCTGTTCATTCAAAAATATTTACCAAGTTTCTCCTACGTGCCAATATTGCAGAAGAAACTAGGGGAAATGGTGATTAAATTCAGGGATAAAGCATGTGGTTGCTGTTCTCAGGAAGCATCCTCTTGTGATGGGAAAGAATCAGACAAGGTTTTCAGCAATGGCGACCAGGGGATAGTGCCACGTGTAAGGGGGATTCTCCCAGCAGCTTGTAGCCCTGGCTAAGATGCATCAGGGAAGACTCCCTGGAGGGGGTGGCGCTGGGCTTTCCTTAGGTTGCAGGAGCCTAGGGAGATGTGTTCAGATACACATTTTGGTTTTCTTCCATGCAGAACCCGTCTTCATCACTATCTCGAATCGATCAACATTCAGGGAACCCCCTCGTGTCAGCGAGGCTCGAAGACAAACCAGACGTGAGGCTCACCGCCAAGGACTTCCGCTGCCCTTGGGAGGTAGGGAGTAGGCCCCCTGCGTGTGCGCTGTGATGTGTTCACTGCTACCGTCTCCTGTCTGCGTCCTGCGTGGTCCTTACCGTGCTACTGTGCATGGACAAGCTCGTGCACTCCGTACCTTCAGACTTAGGAGGAACACGTCCTCCTGCCGCCCACTCTACGGCTTTTGCCGCGTTCCCGCTGGGAGGAAGAGGTGGGGGCAGGTGTGGGAACTGTGGCCACCCACACCGCTTCGGTGCAGGTGCGCAGGTGGGAGGGAGGGGGCCAGCCAGCCCTGCGGGCCCCCTCTGCCGCTCCGAAGGCTTCCTGCCCCCAGCGTTCACTTCCCTCTTTCTCGAGTGTGACCTTCCTCGGAGTGGTTCTCATTCTTTGGCTTCTAAGTATAAAGGGGGTTTTCCTCTTGCCAACGTGTAAATACCCTTGGACCGGGTTAACCCGTGGGAGTTAGAACTCAGTCTGAAAAGTCCATCAGCTGTTTAAGGTGGTTGGTGGGTGAGGAGAGAATCAAAGACCCCAGATAAGAGGGAGGAGAGCCGGGGGGGAGGGTGGGGAGGGAGGCGGTGGCCCGAGAACATCAGGACGCAGCCCCCCACCCCCTCGGGCGTGGCTCTGTCTCCAGTCTGGCCTTCCTGGGCATCGGACCAGCCTCTCCTGCCTTCTGTCCTTACTCTTTGCTTACTCTGCCTTCTTTCAATTTCCCGTTTGTTTTAGGACCTTTCTCTTATTCTACACCCTCTGTCCTGCCCGCTCTCCCTCCCTCTTTGGCATGCAGGGGGCACAGGGTTCAGGCTTTGGGGTGCTCCTCACCCATGAGGGCGCAAGTTACCTGTCCGCTGCTGCCGAGGACGGTCTGTCCTCGGCAGGTGTCTCGGGAGGCATTCTGGGGAGCCTCTCTTATTTTTTAGGGAAAGGACTGAAGAAGAGTTCTGTTCACTCACTAGAGAACATTTGGAAGTACGGAAATGTGCAGTGATAAGAATCAGCCCTAGCCCTGGCTGGTGTAGCTCAGTGGATTGAGCGCGGGCCTGTGAACCAAAGGATCGAGGTTCGATTCCCAGTCAGGGCACATGCCTGGGTTGCAGGCCAGTTCCCAGCATGGGACACATAAGAGGCAACCATACATTGATATTTCTCTCCTTCTCCCTCTCTCCTACCCTTCCCCTCTAAAGATAAATAAATAAATAAATAAATATTAAAAAAAAAAAAAAAAAAAAGAATCAGCCCTAGATCTTAAAAAACAGAATCTAATTGTTGTATTTACATGAAGTACCTGTTGGCGTAATCGCATCTGCGTGCTTATGTAAAATATGTACGTGAGGGCGTGTAAGTGTGATATACATAATGGTGTGTGTATTTTGTACGGGTAGACAAGGGTCTGTTAAGATTCAGTCCTTGTGCGCTAGTCACTTCAATCGCCCAAGTCCTTCGACTTCTCTATGGATTGTCTGTCGTTGCAGGTGGGTTTTCATCTCAATTCACCACCTGGGCATCTGTGAACATTTCCGAATTTCTTTGGGAGGTAGGCACACCTCGAGTCTTTCTCAGTTCTGTTCCACGAGTTCGCACTTCCCCTGATAGCACTCGAATGTGCTAGAACAGAGGAGATTTCTCTTCTCTTGTGCGTGGGCAAGTAGCTCAGATGCTTAAGTGCATCCACAGGACTTCCCTTCGGCTCCCTGGTCAATACCACCTCAAGGAGCTGGAACTCGAGAAGGTGCCTCAGGACAGAAACGGAGGGGCCAGTGGAAGGGTCAACGCTGTCTGGGTGTGAGAGACAATCGTCCCGGGAGAACTCATCGTACATGATGCGGGAGGACTGATCTGCTCAACAGAACGGATGGAAAATGACAGAGAGACTGTCGGAAGTGGGGGGGGTGGTGGTGGGGAGCAGGATGCCGAGCCATCTCTGCAAAGTTTGGACCCTTTTTTAGGACGACAACTCCGGGGCTTTGGAAGAGTGATTGAAATTAAAATGAGAATCTTTGCACGGTTCTCCCGACCTCTACGTGGGACTTCTCCTGAGTCAGGGACCCTAAAGGCAGCAGCTGAAATTGGGAGGAATTGGGCATCAGGAACACGTTGATTGGAGGGAAGCTTCTTTCTCCTCCTTTCAGGAAAGCCTTTTATCGTCACAGCGGGTGTGCCATCTCCTCTGAACTGCCCCGTAAGGGAACTTATTCCTGTGGCGGGGGGGGGACTGGAGCTGACACTTCAGACGCACTGGAGGCACTGGAGGAGGAAGCGCAGGGACCGGACTGTGCACAAAGGGCCAAGGAAGACGTGCCCACCTCCCCTGAATTGGGGGAGGGCGGGGGGAGCCTCGTCTGGGGGCTGGACTGAAGCTCTGCCACGGCCGCACCGAGAGTGCAGCACTATTTAGGCTGAAAACACTTCGGTCAGGGAAAATCTGGGAAAATCCGGAGTGGGCAGGAGCGTGGCGCTGGGAGAAATGTCTTTCATTCCATGAGATCCCGAAATGCATGTTAGGGGTCCGTTGGACCCCTCGCTGGACCTGGTGACAACTACATCTTCAATTCCATGTCCAAATCTCTGCTATGGGTCGATTAAACTCTTCCATCTCGTGGGTGTGGGGTCTCAGCTTTCTTCCCTGGGGAAGGCAAAGGCTTCCATCCATGAGCTCCAATTCTCCCCGGATGTTAAGGCCTTGCAAAGGAGAGGAATCGTTTAACCTGGTCCATTCCTACTGGTTGGCATCAAGGCCTAGTTCAGGGGCCAACCCACGGCCCAGTCTGACCCACGACCTTTTTCATCAATAGTTTCTCGGGCACTCAGCCAGCCAGCACGTTTATCTTTACCTCCTCTGTGGCCGGTCTTGCTCTCTAACAGACCTCAGCTGCGACAGTGACAGAAGGACCCACAATGCCAAAATATTCGCTTTCTGACCCTTTACAGGAAGTTTGCCAAATGTTGCTAGTTGATTAGAACGTGGTGAGGCCAAAGTCCCAGGTTTTGATTTACGTTTCTTACTTCCAGCCCCAGAAGGCTTCCTGATAAATGGTTGGGGCTGCTCAGGTGACAGCCCCCACTGCCTCTCCATCAGCAGGGACAGTTCCCCGGTCATGTGCTGTACACTGGACTTGGGGTCCGTAGCAGGTCCCGGTGAAGACAGGATTGTGGCTTTCAGTACGGACCGCATACGCGTTTGCTGTTGCTGCTATAACAAGCGCACACCAAGGCCTTGAAACAGCAGATGTGCTGTGTTTTGGATGTCTGAGGTCTCCAATGGGTTCTTGGGGCTGTGTCCCTTGAGGAGACTTCAGGGAAGAGTCTCCTGTCTCCTTGTGGCCTCCGGAGGCTGCTGGCACTGGTGGTGGCCTCGTTCCCCTATCACTTTGACCTCAGCTTCCACAACCCTGACCCTCCTGCCTCTCTCTCTTAAGAACCTTTGGGATTGCATTGGGCCCACCTGGGTGAGCTGGGATAATCCCTTTATCTGGAGATCCCAGATTTAATCACAGCCACAAAGTCACTTTTGCCCCGTAAGGTAACAACAAATCCACAGGTGTGAGGGATTCGGACGTGGACATCTTTCAGCCGCCGGCACTTCTATTTACTGTGGAAAGCAAATGTTTCCTTTCGCCTCTGCCCAGACATTCATACTCACTTTACTGACTGCCAAGCAAGGGGGTACCAAGGCAATTAACAACAACAACAACAACAGCAGTGGTTTGGAAGTTCTCCTAGGTATTTTATTTACATTCTGAATGGAAAGCATGAAATACATTTGGTACTTCCAAGAAGACAGTAAGGTATTTGGGAGGTGATGGAATCTGGATTGCATTGGAAAGTTAGTGAATTATTTACTATATTATTACAACACATTTGCATAAATAAAACACTTTCCAAGTGAGCGTAATACTTCCCACTGCATTTTCTAAACAAGAGATTGGCTTCGACTTTTCTAAATACAAGACCGCTCCATCCCAATGCTAGAGGTGCGGTGCTTTTTGGTAGTCACTACATGTAAATGCAACGCATCTGAAGAGTTAAACACAGAAGCACACGTTTACAGATAAACATTTTCACAGAAGATGATCGCTTGTACGAGAGTCAGCCTTCTCCCGCCTCTAAAATGGGACCTGCCTTTGGGCTGAAGTGGGGGGCCCGAAGGGCGTCAAAAAGGGATTTTCCCTAGCGCGCGCGTACCTACAGCGACCTGGCCTCTGCCTCGCCGAGCACCCTGCTGCAATTTCACATCCTGGAAAAGTCCCCGCACCCCAGCGGTTTCGGCGTTTGTGGGTGAACTTGTCACATACCACAGAGTGTTACGCTGCAGCCCAGTATCTTTACAGCACTTTGCCCTCGTCTCAGATTGCTCCTTAATCTTTAACTCCACTATGAAGTGTTCTGCGTTCCCGCTTCTCTCCCGAACCCCCGTTACCCAAGCCTGACGGACCGTGGCCCATTTCTTCTCAATTCTCAGCCTCTGGGTCTTTTATTACTTTGTCCTCTGCACCCAAAGCACTTTTTTTAAAAAAAAATATAACCCTCATTTGGCATTTCCTGCATGGTCTTTGAGGGGTAAAGCTGTTGACTGTGTGCCTTGCAGACCCAGTGTGAAGTCCCACGTCCCACGCGTACGTAGCAAGCTGTCAGGAAAGAGCTATCGACAAGAGCATCGCGTTGCCCAAGAGGCTTCTCGTCTGCCCATTCCGGTGGTTTTAGCCTCTCTCCACTTATCTCTGGACCGAATGGAAGCCGCTGATGAAATGGCTTAAACTAGGTTTGGGCCATGCTGCCTTTTGTTCGTTTTTCCTCCTCCTTTCTACTTCCTGTTGACTTCCAACTTGCATGAACCGTTTTCTCTTCTGCTGGACGCCAAGCCCTCCCATGTCTTACTTGGTGTTTTGATCATCCACCCTTCCTACAGGAAGCCTTCCTGGATTTCCTCTAATCATTTTCACCTTGCCAGCACCAGCTAGGGGCCAAATTGATCTCCACTTCAATCAGTCCTATAATTATAGCTCCTTCTTCTTCTTCTTGAAGACAGTGTTCATGTCTGTGGCTGCTGCTAAAAAGTAAATGTTGGATAAACAATTTTTGAAATTTTCTTCAATCATCTTGCTACTTCTGCCGGGTCCCAAATACTCCTCACTTGCAGCTCTGTTTTGAGGCTTTTTTGTTCTGCTTTATGTTATAGCTGGTTGTCTCTCTCCCCTTATTAGTTTTGGAATTTGGAAAAAAGCAGATGGACAGACTCTGTTCCTTATTTCTTTTTTTGTGATCATGTTAAATTTATTATTGTTTTTCATTTTGACACTTACAGGTGTCCCCATTTCCCCCTTGCCCACCTCCACCCACCCCCGTTTATTATTTTGTAATAATAAGCATAAGCTCCTAGGATTATGAATGACCATTACTTACAATGTTAAATACCCCAATAAAAATACATAATGTACGTTACACGTTGAAAAAGTATTTATAGGGATCTTTGTAATTTAGCTGTATAACTCGGGCAGGTTAACCTCTCTGTGCCTTGGTGTTTTATTCTGTAAAATGGGCATAAGCGTAGTTAGACCTGCCTCAGGGTCTTTTTAGGGATTCCCGGGGTTCTGTCTCTGCCCCAGCTTTCCCGGGCCCACCACAGATGTGGGTTAATAGTCCCACTATTCACTGGGGCCTGCGAGCGCTCCCTGAGCCTCGGGATGTCTCCTGCGTCAGCATCCTGGCGACTGATGCTCAGTAAGACGCCCAGCTGGCTTCTGCGTGCTTTCGTTGCAATTGGGGTGCAAGCTGAAAAATCAGGGTGAGGGACTCTGTCTGAGGAAGGGTGGAGCCATGCTTTTGTGGCAATGAAGTCATTTTAAAAAACAAAAGAAGTTAAGCGAGGCCCACGATATAAATTCCTCATTCAACTTCCTGGCTGAGATGTGCCCATCGGGAGGTATCTTAGGTTTTACCAAAGGGAATTCAGCCCGACCTAAGATACACACAACCTTAAAACAGGACTACTAAGGAGGAGGCGTTCCCTGGGGCCCCTCTTGGAAACCAGCAAGGCCGACTTTGTTCTTGAAGCTGACCCCACAGGTGCTGAGATGCGGGTTTCACTTCCAGTTTTACCCTTCAGATCTCAGCGACTGCCCTGTGGAAATACCATCTGCAGGGCTATGGGAAAGGCGGCAGGTTTAGGACACGTGGGAAAGGAAGAGGTTACACTTGAGAGTCCATCTCTTTGCCCTTTCGACTGGCACAGAGGTTCCCCTTTGTGCCTCTCACCTTTTTTCTTGGCCACACTGCAGAACCATTTTGGCGTTCGCTGCTTCCCCAAACTGCCGGTTCCTACTTTCAATTTCCGTTATCTAGCTGAGAAATCTAGATGGGTGCAGGAAACTTAACTTAATGGTTTGGAGTCTTGCCCGGCTCCCTGGATACTTTTCATGAGCTCAAGACTACAAGCGTTCATTTCCGATGTCCGAGTTGGGGCTCACAGGGCTTCGCAGATGTGGTCACATTCATTTTACCCAAGGCAAGTTGGAGGCACGCGTTACTGTGAAATTTCATCTAATGCCGCCTATAGATAGATCAGTTAGCCGTATTTTAAAAATCTGACACTGAAAAAAGTTGGGGTTTTCATAGTTTTCCTTCGCTGTCTCGGGAGGGGACAAGGAGGTCACTGCTGACTGAGTGAGCCCTGGGGTATCCCAGGGGAGGGGCCGGTGATAGCCTGCATATCCATTCGTGCATCCTGGGGGACCGGCCATCGATTTAGGGCCATGCCCCCAAAGTGACTGGGCTTCAATGTTCAAGCTCTGCCGACTTCTCCCTTTTGTGCTTGGCCCCCAACCTCACACGTTTCATTTTCGGACAGAGCTCGCTGCAGGCGCTGCAGAGCCTGAGGCTGTCCGCACACCGCTTCTCCGGCCCCCGCACGGAAGGACTGGGTTAAGAGCCACCAAATGTTTCTGATTTACTGCTCGCTTTGTGCTGTGCACCTGGACCTGGTCCAATGCTAAGCACGTGGAGGCCTGAGTTCCCTCATCCTCACACGAGGGTGAGGAGCCCGTCCCGAGACCCCGTCCAGCGCTGTGGATTCCAGCAGCGCATGCATTTCCACGCCTGCGCTGCAGACCCAACGTGGGCGAGACCAGGCACCCCAGCCCGAAGGTCCCGGGCAGAGTCTCTCTCCATCTCTCCTAAAATCATGGTTATGGTCTTTGAAATCTTATTCAAAACTCTACCTTTGTCTTAGAGACAAGTTAAAAACACGTGGTCTCTGACTTTTTTCTGGAAGTGCGCACCCACGCACACACCCTTGTGTGCCTTAGGCACATCCAGTGCCTAAGACACTGTCCCTGCTAGAGTGTGGGGTGCAGCCGGGGTGCGGGGGAGGGGACAGGAAGAGAAACGCCCGGACTTCTCCTGGCCTCCCCGTTATCGTAGAACTTGTACCTTTCTTCCCTGTCGGTTTGATTGAGTTCCCCTCCTGGGGCGGTGTCTGCGGGGCCTTTTCCCCTGTGCTTCCTCGGAAGGGACTTCGATGAATTCAGAGTTAAACCCACACCTCCATGCAGGGCTGCCAGATAAAAGGGAGGAGGCCCAGTTAAACATGAATTTCAGAGAAACAACAAGTGACTTTTCGATCTAACTGTGTCCCGAATATTGCACGGGACACGCAGTAATCACTTTTTGTTGTTTATCTGAAACTCAAATGGACCCGGGCGTCCCATATTTTTATTTGCTAAGTGTGGCAATTCTAATTTTGAGAGTGTATTTCCTGAGGCCCAAGGCTTCTCAGATCTGAGGGTACTTGTGTGTGCGAGTGTGTGTGTGCGTTTGAGGTGGGTAGAGGGTGTTTCCTGAGTACCGAGCACTGCGTTTTGTCAGCTTTGTCTCTGCGGTACTACCACCTTCGTGTTCTGCCTCGTCCACCCCTGAGAGGTTTCTGGACGATAACCAAGCTCTCAGGAGGCCTCTTTGTAATTCAGAAAGTTAATATTGATTTATAGCAGCAGGTCTGCTGGGCGCGTTGTAATTGAGGTTTCTCTGCGGCCGGATTCACTTAGGAAAGCAAAGGGCGGCATAGGAAAGCAGAGCTTGAGGAATTCAGACTTAGAGCAAAGGGAATGGACGTTCTTTTGGAATAACTTTGACTGATGCACATTAGCTTGGTAAAGTCCCTTTTTTCCCTAGAATTTTAAAAATTTCATCCTTTGGACTTAAAAAAAAAAACAAAACCCAGTTATCTTTTCCGTGGGTACGGCTGAAGCACACGGCTAAAACGCTCTCTTCCAACTTCTTTCCGTCTTCCCCGCTTTGGCCCGAAATGCAGCTCCTATTTCAGTGACCTGTCTCTGGCAGGACCGTCCAAGCATCTTTACAATGCCAGCATCCAACGACTAGCTTTCCGATGGACCGTTTCCTAATTGTTCCTGGGAGGTCTCCTGGAGGCCAACGGATCCTCCTCGTTTTGGGGAGACTTTTGGTCTCCGAGGCTCTGTCTTTTTAGGTCCCTGTTCTTTCCACCTGCTCTCTAATTTTAATGTCCAGAGTTCATGAAATAACAGGGGTGGAGGCGCATTTTATGCTCGGACCTGAAGCGGCCCCTAGCGAGTGTCCAGGTGAAGCCCCCTCTACATCCTTCCTAGAGCCGGTGGCACAGCCTGGTGCCTGGTCCCGTGACCCTCATAATCGTCCCGTAATCTGCAATGCGGGCGCAGGTGTGCAAGCCAATTCTGTGTCCGTGGAAGCAAATTTCTTTCTGTAGCAAATGCACAAATCACAGAGGCTTTTTCATTTTGTTCTTTTCTCTTATAGATGCTCCCATTTACCACACGATCTGATTTAGGTGGTGATTTAGAAGAATGGAAACGATTAAAGTAAAACCAACCAAAAAGTAGTTATTTGTGAGGGGGGGTGCATTGTCGCTAACGGTTTCCCGCTAAAAGCCTTCGCAGAACGGTTCGCAGGTCAGCCTGTGAGGAAGGTCGGCAGGTTCCCCAAATACCTGAGTTGACACATGGCTGTTGTCTTTTATGCTGGGGGATGAATTTTCCTTCAGAGTTCAGATCCCAAACTGAGCTAGTTCCTTCCCGAATTCATCCAACCAATTGGGAACCGCTGGGGGAATAAATGTGCCGTTGAACGTGGTGCCCCCCGAAGTCTTCTTTGGCACAAATTATCTCTAATATCGACCCTCACACACACAGAGTCATTATAGAAAAACCTGGAAACGGATCGTTCGAAACTCTTACTTGATGGGGGTCTTTATTCATAAAGTTGAAGAACTGGAAGGGACTCTCCCAAGCACATTTTTTTAAAAACCTTCAACGTGTTGATATTTTAGTTTATCCCATGAAGAGACAGTCGCTTTTTGAAAGGGAGGATGGTGTGAGTGACATCCTTTGCTTTGCATTTTCTGCCCGGGGAATAGCGTATCCGGGCCATAGGCCAGCACGTAGTTTTAATGTGACTGCGGAGGAAGAGGAGGAGAAAAACCACCGAGAGCAACTGCCGTTGCCGAGAGCACCGAGGGCTGGAAAGAAGGCAGGGCATGATTCCAGACCGAGAAGTTGTACTTCACGTTCGGAGTACCTCCTCGAGGTTGTGGATTTGTTTCCGCACCTGGCTTCCCTTTGAACGCAGAGCCTGGAGTGAGGAGGCGGGGCGGGGCGGTACCGGGGCCCAGGTCCCCCGGCGCCCGGCACTCCGCCGTCCGGGGAGCCGAGCGGTTTTGGTTCCAGCGGGAGGAGCTTCTCCTCCAGCCTGTCCAGAGCCTCACGCTGCGCAAGTTGCTGAGCGTTCCTGTCAACAGGGCCAGTCGTCCCCGTCTCGCAACAGAAATGACAAAAATCAATGTGTCGCGCCTCTCTTGCTCGGGCAGAGGCACGGAGGGTCTACCCGTCAATGCCAGCTACGCCGGGAGCCGGTCTTGTCCCCGCCGCTCCTGTCTCGTCTGTCCCCTCCGCCCCTCTTGGCCTGCAGAAGAGAAGCCGGGTGAGTGGCCCCTCCGTGGGCCCTGCCGTCTGCCTATTGACGGTGACAACGGTCAATGACTGTTTGTTGACCGTTCATAATGAGCCTGGCGTTGGGCCAGCTCTTGGTGCCTGTCGCAGGGTCTGGGGAGTAGCTGCTCCCTGTGTCTGGAATGTTCTCTGTTCTTCACGAGACTGGTTTGATACTGTCATCTGGATCGTGACCAAAGTTTTCAATTCCCCCTCCAGGAAGGAGTCCTTTCCGTCTGAGGCGAATACCCAGTCACCTTCTGTCATGTCATCCTGCTTTAATCCTCTGCGTAGCACTTACACTTTTTTCTTATTTCAGAAATGTCTCTGGTCAGGCGGCCCCGTTGGCCGGAGCGCAGTCCCGTCCACCAGAAGGTGGAGGGTTCAGTCCCCGGTCGGGGCGTGTACGGGAGACGGCAGGTGGGTGCCGCTGCTTCCCTGGCTCTCTTTCAGAGTCAGGGCGCATGCCCCGGGCGAGGATTAAAACAACTGATGTTTGAGCGTGCTCGTCATTGTCCCCGGTCCCTCCAGCGGAAGGACCACAACCGGTGGCACTGTCTCTGCGGTGTTGTTACTGCTTTCTCATGACCGGGGACGTTTCCTGACACGTACATGTTTGTTAGACGAGCGAGAGGCTTAGGGTTTAATGGTGGGACAAAAGTAGACATCGTTCCTGATGTCGTGGGGCGGCTGGTGGTTTAGTGGGGGCAACGGACACCAATCGAAGGATCCCACAACCGGATTCGGATTTACAGCGATGGTGAATGTGGAGACGGGGTTCTGGGAGGACCCAGGAAGGGGGGTCGCTGGGATGTGATGGGGAAGGAGACGGCTGAAGACCAAGGGGGCTGCGTGCGCCAGGTTCCCTGGCTGCAGGGAACACGCCATTCAAGACAAAAGCGGTGTGGTTGGCTTGCCGAGGGGACGTGGGCAGGGGCTGGGTGGGCAGGTGGGACCCAGGCCAGGCCAGGATCTTTCGGGCAATACTAAGTCTTTGGATCATGAAGCTGAGATGGATGGGGAGCCCCGGATGAGTTTCAATTCCTAGCAGAGTGATGCGATCCTATTCGTGGTTTGGAGAACGCCCCCCTGCATTGTAGAGAATGGGCTAGTGGTGGTTAAACAGGACAGGCACGGCCACCGTTCAAGCAGAGATGCGTGTGGTCCTCAGAGCAGACGACTGTGGTGGGGACACAGTGCAGGGGACAGGTTCAGAGCAGCACGATGTGGTGCGGGGTAGACATCGGGGGTGAGGGACCAGAGAGCGTCAAGGACGAGTCTTAGCGTTCTGCTCTCCAGAATGGAAGCTGGCGTCTTCACGGGCCCTGGTCACGCTGCGGAGATGAACCGTGGAGGCAACTGGGAATTCAGTTCTGTGTTAGGCTGTGCCTGACTTGCCGTTGTTGACACATCCAGCTCGGCGGGTTTAGTAAATAATTGGCGATCTGCGTCTGGAACTTCAAAGAAAGGTGTGTGCCTGAGACATAGTCACAGAGTTGCGAGTCACCTGTAAACAGGTGAGAGCGGAAGCCACGGATGGGCATCCGACAGCCTGAGTGTAGAAACCGGACGGAGGCGGGCTCGGGGATGTTCCCTCATTTAAGGTCACGTAATGATCGGAGAGAGGAGGCTGATCACGTGACGCAGGGGGAGGAGGGCGTGCCGGAGAACGGGAAAAAACCGGGAGAGAGTTGGGGACGGAGGCCCAGGGAGACCCATCCACGTCCCAAGCTGCGAAGACACCGGAGGAAAATGACCCTAACTAGGTCCCCGGTGCACCTCGTGTGGGAACAGCGGCAGATTCTGGGGCTGGGGGGACGGTCTGGGGATGAGGAGCGTGGGGTTCTGTCAGGGGCCGGGCTCAGAGACAACCAGGTGCAGTTGTGCACGGACAGCTGTCCCTGTGACCTCTGGGATGCTGATTTTGGAGAACGCCCCCAGCTCTGCTCTGCGGCCCTTTGAAGGGGGCAGACTTCCTTGTTGTCTCTGCGTTTGCTCGATGTTCCTCTGTTTGAGTGCCTGCAGGGCAGCATTTAATGGCGGCATGGAAAGCGCTGTCTGTCTGTCTGCCACACCCCAGACCGCACTGGAATGTAAGTCTCGTTCACAGAGCATTTCTGTGTGGGCGTGTGGCGGGTGGCCTTCCCTCGGGGGGCGGGGGGAGGGGGGACTGGCGGTCTCAAAGCCCTGTGGCGCGGTAGGGCCTCTGCTCCCAGTGGGAGAAGAGAGAAGAGGGAGTCTCACGAGGGAGGATTTTTACAGGCTGGGCTAGGAGGAGTGTCCCCGTCCACTCGTACTCCACCGGTCAGAGCTCAGTCCTGGGGCCCCGTTGTGCTGCCGGCTGGCTGGGGACCATGGCCTGGCTGTGTCCCCTGGGGCAAACTGGTGTGGCAAACCTGCCCAGCTGTCTTCACATGCAATGCACCCCTCCTTAAAAACAATATATAAACGTACACACACACACACACACACACACATTTTTTCTGCTAGTTTGAGAACCAAATTCAGCCAGAGTACCTTCCTGGCCAGAGAATTATCTTTCTTCATGTAACATTTTCTTGAAACCGTTCCTCGCCTTAACGCTGACCTCAGTGCCTTCTCTCCTCGGGAGGGAAACCTGTGATTTGGGGACGATTTCCCGGGATTGTCTAACTACTGTTTTCCCCTCCATAAGGCTCCCCACTTGTGGCGATCTGGCCGGTCCACTTCTCCAAGAGCTGTTACTTCTCTCTGGCTTTACTAACCTTTGGTTATTTGTTTGGAAATGTTTTCATGGGGTTCTCTTTCAATGGGATTCGGGGGAACTGGGTTTAGAGTTTGGCTTTTGTCTCAAATGGTGGTTCCTACAACGTTCAGAACCGCCCGGCGGGCTGGCGGCTGGCCCCGCCGCAGCGAGTGTGAGGCCCAGCTTAGCAGGGTCCGGGGCGAGGGCTGAGAACCGACCTTGCTACCTAACCCACAGCGGTTTCCATGCTGCTTATTGAGAACCCACGCTCTGCAAACCACTTCTCTAAAATCAACAGCTTTTCTTATTTTTTTTTAAAGAGGACATCCTGCTTTCCTAGCCCTGCACTTTTACTTACATGTAAAGAGAACAGAGGAGAAAATACAGTTTGAATCCGAAAAAGGCTTAGAGAAAGAAAACCTGAATGCTTGCTCCGAGCAAGCCACATTTTCGCCCGTCGCATGAAACTGGACAAGTCGTTCTGTGGCTCAGAGTCTTTATTTCTTTATAAAATGATAACCATTTTATAAATAAACGAGCAAGAGAGTTCGTCCCAGGCTACCGGGGGCAGGGCAGTCAGGCCAGGGGCTGTCTCTATGGGAAGGGAGATTCACGCATCAGAGAACTTCCCCGGGGCAGGGGGAGGGGCTGCCCCCTGCGGGGGCGGGGGGGTGGAAGCTGGCATGGAGGAGGCCTGCAGTTTTCTGGAAGGTCTCATCCACCCCACTCGCGGGCCGAATTCCAGAGCAGCAAGCAGCTCGGGCCCTGAAAGGCCAGCGCCACGTCCCTGTGATTCTCAGTGCTGCTCTGTGGCGAAACCAAGGGTGCAGCTTTGAGCAAAAATGCCCGCACCCGGCCGCTTGCATTCCGAGATGAGTTGTCTGCAAACTGGGGCGGAGAGCCTTCCCTGGTCGCCAGCGCCGTGGCCTGTGCTGGCACTGCCGGCTCCCGGGTGACAGGCAGCCTGTGCACGGCAGTTTGGTGGCGGCGGGGATATTAAATTTCCGGCAGTGAGCGCTCTGTCGCCGGACAGATGGGCATGTCGGGACAGAGGCCCTGTGCTATTATGGTGAATGATCAGCTAGCTTCTCGTGGGTGATTTAACTGCCTCCGTAGGCTCAGGCCCTCGCTTATTTCGCTTTTCAGGTGGCGCATCCGTCTTTATATGTACACACACACACACACACACGTATGTATGCACATATATGTATTTTTTTTCCCACCAAAGAGCAAGCACACACATGTTGAGTTGCTGCAAACTGCCCCCCAGACCCAGGAAGTCGGTTGAGCTTGGCGTCATGCCTGATTTTCCTAGACGTGCAGGCCCAGGTCAACCCCCGTGGAGCCGTGTTGTAAGAAACTGGGCAGCCCTCAAGAATCTTGGGGTTTAATATTGGAAGATGAGGTTTTTATCTTGGCTTTCACGGCGAGGATAAAGGCAGGCAGACCCACAGCTGCGAGAGGAAGTGAAACCGGCTGGGGGTGAGGGGCAAGCGCCGAGATGCTTGCTCTGCACGTGGTCCTTCCTCGGGGCTCCAGGCGTCAGCTGGAAAATGGGTTATTTTATTTTATTTTATTTTATTTTTGGACAAAGGATAGCATCACCTTGCTCCCTGGGCATGTTTGCGTTTTTGGAAAGTTATTGTCACTCGCATAGTTGACATTAATGTAGCCTGAGTCATATTGGTCTGGGAACAAGCTCATTATTCACGGGTCAGCACTAAGAGACTTCTGATGATCCCAGGAAGGGCAGAGGGCGAAACTGGAGCTTCTGGTGGGCGGAAGTCCACCAGCGAAGGAGTGCCATCCAAAGCCTGCTACTTCCGTCAAATGTGCTGATAAGGAAACTGACTTTGGAACGGGCCTGCGGTCGATGTCGCCCCTTCTCCTAGAGCTTCTGTATCGATTCCTGCTTGGCCAGGTGTTTTGGATGATGTACATGTGGTTCCGATGCTTCTGGAAAAACCTGTGTTAGCCCCCCCGCAGGAAAAGCCGATGGTGCAGAGGCTCCAGGCGGGGGAGGCGAGTCAGGAGTCCAGTCCAAGGCTTTGCAGCTCATGGAAACCGGGGCTTAGAACCCCATAAACCCAGTGTCCTGGGTGTGTGAGGAGGACACCAAGGACAGAGCTGAGCTGGACTCTGGCCAAAGCCGAGAGCAGCCCGTGGCAGGCAAAGACACCTTTCCCAGGTGCCCAGGTGGACAGTGGGAAGCGCCCAGGTGGCTTTCCCCAGCCCAGCACAGGTCTGAGGCTCTGGGAACAAAGGGGGCACCAGACCGCATTGTGGTAGAAGCCCAGCAGAGGGGACAGATACCTTGTCAATAAGGTGCATGCAAACTGAGGGAGGAGAGAGATTTGTTTGTTGACGTGGGCCCTCTCTTCTCATTTTGTAGGTGTTTGAGGGAGGCAAGTCGGGCTGAATATCCCCGTCTCTCCTTCAGGAATTGTTTTAGGCGAACTGCGTCCTTTTTCGATCAGGTCCAAAGGCGTGATGCCAGACGAGGCCGTTCCCTTGTCCTGTAGCTGCAACACCCCCCCCGGGACCTGAGGTGGCAGCGGGTGACCGTTGTCCAGTCAGCCCCCGAGCTCCGAGTTACAGGCTCACGCTGCTGGTCCCTTGGCGCGACCTCAGTCCGCTGGACTCCGGCTCTCGGCAGGAGTCCAGGTGTTTGAGCAAAGCGTTTTGCCTGGAGTCCCGTTTGTCTTCAAAGAAAACTTGTGTGTGAGGAGAAGACGGCCATGGTGTCATCGCTGTGCCCTTTTCCTGGGAATTAGCCCCTATCCAAATTCCGACCTCTCACACTTCCTGAACGCGTACGCCTCTTGAACACCTTAGGTCCCAGCAACCTTGGGAATGACCGTCCTTTGTCATTAGCTTTCTACCGGCAGACAGGTCACAGCTCTTCAACCTGAGCCACGCCTGGTGGCGAGTTTCAGCCTAAAGAACGAGCTCTAGGTGCACTGCCTTCCCCAGCCCGGCCTTCCCTCCCCCTGCTGGTTACGGACCGGACCGCGGATGCCGGTTATTTCCGTCGTTGTGCACCTGTGGCCTTAGGTGGGGAAGAGTTATTATTAAGATAGTAAGGTTCTCCCCCTGTCTATTTTCTTTTTTTAAAAAAAATATATTTTATTGATTATGCTATTACAGTTGTCCCATTTCTCCCCCATCATTCCCCTCCACCCTACACACCCTCTCCCACCCACATTCCCCCCCTTTAGTTCATGTCATAGACAGGGGGAGGGCAAGAATAGTGTGGGAAACGTAGAAGCTAAAGAACTTATGACACATGGACATGAACTAAAGGGGGGAAATGTGGGTGGGAGGGGGTGTGCAGGGTAGAGGGGGATGATAGGGGAGAAATGGGACAACTGTAATAGCATAATCAATAAAATATATTAAAAAAAAAAAAAAAGCCCTGGCTGCTGTAGCTCAGTGGATTGAGCACGGGCCTGTGAACCAAACAATCGCGGTTCGATTCCCAGTCAGGGCACATGCCTGGGTTGCAGGCCAGTTCCCAGCATGGGACACACAAGAGGCAACCACACATTGATATTTCTCTCCCTCTCCCTCTCTCCTACCCTTCCTCTCTAAAGATAAATAAATAAAAAATCTTAAAAAAAAAAAAAGATAGTAAGGTTCTTAAGGACTCTGGCCTCTGCCACTTGAGGCTGGTACCGTCTTTACAACATCGCCCCCCAGTGGTCGCCTGGGCCTTCCAGAGCCCTTGAATGACAGCAAGGAGCAATCCAGCAGACAGTTATAATTGGGGGGTTCCTGCTCAGTAGGGTTTATTGTCACCACAGTGAACTCCAGTTTAGCAGAGCACCTAAGCAGGTAAACAGATACAGCGGCATAACACGAAGTGCACTGCTTTCGTAGAGGCAGGCCTGTGTCGTTCAGAAACAACCGAGTGGCGGAATCCGGGAATGCTACCCAGAGGGGGCATTTGAGCTTGTCCCGAGGGACGAGTAGGTGTGTGCGTGCGCGTGTTTTGGGGAGGAGTATTTCCACGGGAAGGACAACAGGTGCGAAGATACGGAGTCTAGCCAAGACTGTTGAGACAAGCTGGCAAGTTCAGAGCGTCTGGGGGAGTGTTTACGAGGTGGTTTGGTGAAGGAGGTGGCCTGCCCCCCCGGAAGGGTAGGTTCTACCCGACCGGGAAAGAGGGGACTTCCGCAGGGTTAAAGCATGGGAGGGACTTGCTCGGGTGTCAGCTGTGGGAGGGTAACCTCAGTGGAGGGTTGAGAACTTACTTGTTGGGGGACAGGCAGGTTCTAGTACAGGCTGGATGTCAGCCCCTCTGCCTGGCTGGCCACCCGTGTGCCCTGCTTTTAGCCCAGAAAGTAAGGTCGTTGGGTGCAGGGCTGCCCGGCACTGCCTGGGTGGGTCATTGTAAAATGTTGTGCCCGCTGCTGGGTGAACACCGGCACAGTGAAATGCAAGGTCACGGTGAGGTCTTGCACAGCTCGGGAAAACAAAAATCGACGTAAACACAAACAGAAAGAATTTTAAGATGAGAAATAGCTAAGCCATTGATCAGGGGTTTTTTATTTTATGCATTTCCCCATGAAACGCTCAACTTTAATTTGGCCGGACACAGTCTGAGGCAGGAAGCCTGCCATTTGATGATTTCAACTCTACTGCGGTCCCGTGACAAGGTTACGAATCAGAGAGTCGTGTGGTGTGGGACACAAGGGCATGACAGAAGCGTTGCTTTCTAAAGAGGGAAGGTCAAGGTAACAGGAGGGCAGGCCTTAGCAATCCGCACGTGCTCGCGAACTGTGTTCTTCCATCGGGAAGGTGGGGCTCCGACCAGTACGGAGGGTGCAACCTCGAGGGTCTCCCGGGAAGTGCGGGGCGGTCAGGAGGTGGGCGTGGGAGCTCGGATTCCCGCTCACGCTCCCGTCCTGGCGGACTGGCCACGGGCTGCCGTTTTCCACAGGCCGCAAACCCTG
Source organism: Glossophaga mutica (assembly GCA_039655065.1). NCBI lineage: Eukaryota > Metazoa > Chordata > Mammalia > Chiroptera > Phyllostomidae > Glossophaga > Glossophaga mutica. The sequence continues at coordinate 4,485,186 of CM077316.1, forward strand.
CCGAGATGGACAACATTGCAAACAAAACTGCAGTCTCTCTCCGAGAAAAGATGCTGGGGCAGCATGCCTGGACCACAGCCGGGAACCGAATCCTTGAATAAACAAACTGAATACGAAAAATAGGCTTTTCATCATTTAATTGTATTCACGTTACGTGTTCAGTTAGTAGCACCGCAGTGCGGAGGAAGCCAGATTTCAGGACAGTGCAGACCGGACGCTGGTTGTCTTCTCTGTGGGGTCGCTCCCGGGCTTTGTCACCTCCCAGCGGCTGCCGGATGCCGAGATGGGTGCTGGATAATGGATCTCTGACATAGCTATCAGTGGCACCCGCAGTTTGGGCCACGCTGAGGACGCCCCTGCGGCTGGTCTGTAGCTGCTGCAACGCTGTGAGTTCGTAGCACCTCCCAGAGGACCTGCCCTGAGCTGTGGCGGAACAGAGAGTGGCTGCCTCTGTTTCCGTCGTGGGCCAGGCTCCCCGGCACCTCCGGCCTCTCCACTAGTCCCATCAATATGCTCCTCGCTGTGGACCCTCAGAAGCCAAAGTCCGCGGAGTCAGGGCCTCAGCCACCTCGAACCCTGTCAAGTCCTTCCAGACCCGAAGGCTGGGGGAGCAGAGGAGAAGCTGTTTAGGAGAAGATGCAGGGAAGGGCGTCACGCACGTGCACAGGCCACATCTTTTTCGTGGCCCCGCAGACGCGCAGAGAGACAGGGTACGTGCTGTGGAACCTGGGTCTCAGCCTGAGCCGGCATCGTCCTTCCCATGGGGTTGGCAGACTGCGTTAGAGGAAGACAAGGACAGGCAACGAACGCTCACCGCGTCCTTCCCCGTGCCCAGCGCTTTGCCGGGGTGTGCGGCATGTTGTGTCACTGATTCTCGGTAACTCAGAGAAGCCGGCGGTTTCACCCCCATTTCTATGGTAATGTGAGAACCAGCTCTGGGAGATTGTGTAACTTTCTTGGTTTCTCACGAGCAGTCCTCGGTGTGGCTGGGACAGAACCCACGTCAGTGTGGTGGCGGTGCCTGTGTCCTTCCCACAGCCCTGCCCCGGCCCCCAGCAGAACGGCTCCCGGGGGATGCGCTCTCTGGGGCCGGCCTGCACAGTCTCAGAGACGACTTGGCAGGTCCCCCACGGTTTACTTCTTGCGGTTCCCACGGCCAGAGAGGGCTCACCCTAACAGCACAGAAGCAGATTTCAGTGTGGTTTACTTCTATGACAATGTGACGCACACTAAGTTTATATTTGCAGATGATGTTGCAATTTTAGAATCATGTTTATAAAAGCAATTATTTCCTAGGACTCTGTAGCACCCTCCTTCCAGACTCCTGAGACTGCGTACTGTGGAATATATTTTCAAATAAAAATTGTGTGTATTTATGGTATATAACGATGATTTGATATCCATAATGAAATGATTACTGCCTCCAAGCTAATCAACATGCCATCGTACACAGTTAACTTATGTGCTTATTTATTTTGGGTGATGAGAGCACCTGAAATCTGCCCTCTTAGCAAATTCCCAGTGTCATGAACTGTAGTCACCGTGCCTGTGCGTCCGCTCGTCCCCCACAGCTGCAGCTTTGTCCCCGTCCCCCCGCCCCCCGCTCTGCCCTGCTCACTGCCGTCCCGCTCTCTGCATCCAGGAGTTCGACTTCTGTTTTTTTATGGTTCCACATAGGAGTGAGATCGTACAGTATTTTTTTTTTTTTAATGTGCCTGGCTTACTTCAGACCACGTGATGTAATGGCTCATCCGCGTAGCTGCAGACGGCAGGATTCCCTCTCCTTCCCTGGTGAATAATATCCGTGTGTGTGTGTGTGTCTCACAACTTCTGCGCCCGCTCACCCATCGAGGGACATGGGAGTCGCTTCGCATCTGGGCTGCTGCGAACGGTGGCCCAGCGGCCACAGGAGGGCAGACGTCTCTCTGAGACCCTACGTTCTCTTTGTCTGGATACACGCCCAAGAGCGGTGATGCTGGATTGCGTGGTGGCTCCATGTCCGAGTTCTGGAGGAACCTCCGTGCTGTTTGCAGAGAGTGTCTGCACCAACGCCCAATCCCACGGACAGTGCACAAGGGTTCCCCTCTCTCTACCCCCTCGCCAGCCTCCGTCTTACTGTCTCGAGAACCGTCGTGCCAGCAGGTGTGAGGTGGTACCTGGTCGTAACGCTGATTTGCGGTGTCCTGATGAGGGGCGATGTTGAGCAGCTCTTCATAGAGCTATTGGCCCGTGTGTCTGCCTTCGTTCGAGGCATGCTCATTTAGCTCCTCTGCCCATTTGCTGACTAGGTCATTTGTTTTCGTGCTTTCGAGTTGGCTTCATTAAAACGAGTAAAATTGGTATTAAAGCAAAGAGGATCTTACAAAATGATAAAAGTTTGACTTACAGGAAAGACAAACAATTCCACATTGTATTTGTCTAATAACATGGCCCTAAAACATACACAGTAAAAATGGATCTAACTATAAGGAGAAATGAACAGATTTACAGTCAGAATGGGACATTTTAATATCGTTCTCTCAATAATCGATTAAACATGACTATGAAAAACTTTGCAAAACTAGAAAAGATTTGAATAAAAAAATTAGCAAATTTGAACTACTATATAAATAAATACAATGTATAATATAATCAGCGGATATAATAGAGTATATAACATATACTTATATTATTAAATAAACCATATTATTTAATTATATAACATTATTATATACTATATAATTGTGCATAGTTATGTCACACATTACATGCAATATGTAACATATTAATACTATGTAATATTTAATTTGCTTAATGTATATAATAGATCATTTCCTAAATTCATTATTCAAGTTTTTATTCAAATATGAATATATAGTCATTTGCCCATTTTATTTACTAAGCTTGAAATCAGATATACATGAAACGGACCAAGGTTGCTGATGTATGTACACACACATCCAGATCTCCACGTGTTTCCTGATTGTGTGAGACAACTTTTTTAACCTGCTCTGTGCTAGGCCACAATCTGTGCTTGTATCACCACCATAAAACAGATACTTCGGTCATCATTCATTTCGCACAGAATTTGTAACGGCATTCACAACATCAGCTCCTGGTCCTGAGAGAAAATGGTCTTCCAGAAGCTTTACTCCGCTTCCTTTTCTTTAGTATTTTATTTTATTTTCCCTTTACCGTTTACCTTCCGCATTGTTCGGTGTCAGGTTCAGGTGGGCAGCTTGCTGGCTGGCCCACCCCATACCTGGACCAAGCGGCCCCCCTGCTCCTGCCAGTCCCCACCTGGCGCCGCACGCGGCTATGACGACAGCGTGGATTCTGTTCCCTGTGCCGCACGTCATATCCTTCACTCCGACGTCCGGAACTGGACGAGAAAGTCGAGTTGTCATTGGAATCCCTTCACTCTGACGTCCGGAACTGGATGAGAAAGTCGAGTTGTCATTGGAATCGGCCCAGTTCCTCTTGGAAGTATCTGGGAAGTGTCTGTTAAAGCTGAGTCACCAAACAGTTCGCAAAGCTCTGTTGCCGCCCGTGGGGCCAAGGAAGTCCCAGCGGTGGTGGGCGTTTTCCGACATGCACGGGAAGGGCCCAGGCGGACACGAGGGAAGCTGACGTAGAAGAACAGACATGCGCCCCGAGTGGAGGGATGAGCTTCCGTACGGTGCTTGTCTTTCCCCGCCGGGCTTACGTCACTTAGCATAATATTCTCCACTTCCATCCTTGCTGTTGCCAAGGGTAGGAGCTCCCAGGTGGAGGGGGGGAAGGGGAGAAAACTGGGACACCTATAATAGAATAACAATAAAAGATTAAAGGAAAAAAAAGCTTCCAAGTGTCGCATAAATGCACTTTCCATGGCCACACATGCCGAATCATTATTTTCTGCGTTCTTAGCTAGGTTTGAAACATGCTGAGAATTCTTGAGCAGAATGACGTCTTCTTATGCATTCAGTGATATCACGGCAACCTTCGGAGTGGATGGGACCTGCTGCCAAGTTTTTGCAGGTGACGTGGCCATCAGGAACTTTCTCAGAGATATGCACGTGGTGCGTACGTTTTCACTGAGCACACAGTTCCGTTCTTCTGAACTCATTACTGCCGGCACGGATGACGGCAACTTGAAAAGTGATGAAACGTAATTAAATACATGATCATCCGTTTACGATTGTCATTGAACTGATGACAGAAGCACCGTCGCACGTGCGTTCAGACTCTCCAGAGCTGCGCGGCAGGACTCCCATCCATAGTGCAGGCGTGCACCCCCTAGACCTGACCCGGAGTCTTTGGGCAGGGTGGGGCTTGGGGGGGACGTCACAGGCCCGGGCACCGCCCACCAGCGGGTGGGCGGAGCGAGGTCTGGGCTGCGGTCTTCCAGTTCCAGGCAGAGTGCTTGCTTTATCAGTGAGCCCCCAGCTTTCCTTGGAGAGGACTGGACAATGAAAACAGGGGTCAGTGCTGGGTGTCTCCCTTATGGCGCCTGCCTCACATACACAGCTGGAGACCCACAGTGGACACCATTAAACACCACCTGCTACAGGAGTTGATGAGACACTTTATAACAAAGGAAGTTCCATTGCATTGTTTGTCCAGTTTTCTCCTCCCCTCACCCGGCCAAGACTGGTCAAGGAAAACCGTGAAAGTGAGAATACCAGTGATCAGGAATCAAACACAGGACATTATCACCTATACTATAGTCCCACAAAAGGTGGTAAGAAGGTACCCTGATGACAGAAGTCAGAAAATATACAGGAAATTGAGACACTCCTGGAGAATGATCATTGACTGAAGTGGATATAAAAATAGGAAATACGAGTGCTTGTTTATGAACAAAATTGAAAAGCTAATTTAAAAACTTTTCATAGAGAAAATCTCAAGCCTAGCCGGCTTAGTTAGTGAGTTCTCTGAAACTTTTGGGACACGGCGAGTCCCATTTTCCAGAAACGTCTCCAGAGAAGCGAAACTCTACTTTCCCAACTCGTTTTATGAGGCTATAATGCCTTCAGTAACAGATCTGAAGGACAAGGTAAAAAAATGAAAGCATAGGCAAATATCTCTTAGAAATATAGATGAAAATGCCGTACCCAAAATATCAGTAAATCTCACACAGCACTAAGTAGAAGGCTGGTATTATTAGGGATCAAGTTGAAGGTAGTCCAGGAGCTCGTGGTCGACATAGAAAACTAATGGCATGTGTCCATCTGCAGGGCGACAAGGAGAAATAGTCCATGGTGATTTTAATAGATGAAGAGATATTTAGTGGAACTCAGTATCTTCATTAAGCGTTCAAAGGTCAGCAAAGTAGGAATGGAATGAATTTTTATTTGATAAAAAGTATTTAATAAACATCTACAGCATATGCATTTAATATTTAATCATGTTTAATGCTAAAGCTTTGTAGGACTTTCCTGTGAGTTTGGGAGCAAGGCAAGTTGGCTTTCTATCACTGTGTCTATGAAACATTTTTTCCCCTGCATGTTCCATCTGGTACAATAAAGGGAAAAAAAAACTGCACAAAAACAAACAACCCTCCCCACCAAAACAACAACAAAAGCAAATAAACCTTACATGCATTAGAAAGGAAAAAAGTATTATTTCTTGGGTTCATGATAACATTGTAGTTAGAAAATTTAAGACAATATACAAATAAGCAACTATAATTACTGAGATAGTTTAGCAAAGTAATTCTAGAAAATCAATAGGCAAAATTAATTGTATATCCTAGAAACAAACAGAAACTGTAGTTTAAATAATACACTATGTAGCATTAAAATATGAAGTACCTAGAAATAAATCTACAGAGAAAACTGTCACACTTTATTAAACTAAAAAGGCTGAAATAAATGGAGAAAGAGAGACTTTGGCCATGGGTTGGAAAATTTAAATTTGCCAAAATGTCACTTTGGCCTCAATCAATCTATAGATTTAATTCAAATCCGGTAGAAATTCCAGTAAGGCTTTTTGCGTGCGCGTGGACTGTGAAAAGTTGATTTAAAGTTTCTACGGAACTACAAAGATTAAAGAGTAGCCAAGTTGGTCTAAATCTACATTAATTTATACCATGTGGTGTTAGTGTAAGGATAGACATGGCGTGAGCAGAATAGGGCATCTAGAAGCAGAACGAGGCACACACAGACTCCTGATTTATGACAAAGTGACACTCCAGAGCAGTGGAGGGAAGGCTGGCGCTGTCGACGAAGAGCGCTCAGAGAGCTGGACATCTTTACTGCAGAAAGTGAAATTGGGTCCCTTGTCACCCCTGACACAAGTATCCAGGTGGATTGTAGACTTACACATGAAAAAGCCCTTGCAATAAAACCGGTACTAGATAATGAGCGTATCTTCAGGACTTTGGACAGGAAATGATTTCTTCGACATGACCCCAAAGACACTGTCTAGAAGAAGGTTGATACAGTCCATTTCATTAAAATTAAGAAATTCTGTTTATTGACGTACACCGTTAAGTTAGTGAAAAGGCAACCACAGGGTGAGAACATGCATTTGCAACAGGTTTTTTTTTTAAGAAAATATTCAGAATATACAGAGAATTGTTACAATTTGAAGGAGAAGGAGGAGAAGAGAAGGAGGAGGAAGGAGGAGGAGGAGCAGAAAGGGAAGAAGAAGGACTTCTAATTCGATAGAAAAATGGGCGAGAGGCTTCAGAGATGGGAAACCCGAAATGACCAGTGCACATCGCAAACAGTGCTCGGCCTCAGGAAAATCCTAACAAAAACCTCAGGGAGACGTCGTTGCACACCCGCTAGATCGGAGAACACTTAGAAGTCGGATAATTCCGACGCAAGAACATGGCTCTCAAACCCTGGTGGTGGTGAACGTTGGCCCAAACACCTAGGGTGATGCTTGGCATTGGCTAGTGATGTGCCGATGTGCACAATCAGAAATTCCTGTCTCAGAGCATTGAGTTCGTACACCAATGCACACTTATGTGCACTATGGCATGCCTGGCAAGCATGCGCAGTGTTGCTTACAAAAGCCCCACAGGGGATCCTACCCACACATCTATTGGCAGTGAGTCAAATTGTTCACACATGCCATGAAGTAACAGTGACATTCAGCAGTGGACAGGTAAGACTATGGCTGTGTGATGTGCAACATACGTAAATTCCAAAAATGTAGCATCCACAAAAGGAATAAGACGAAAGCAGACGAAAGCAAACCGCACTGGTGAGGAATTCCTGTTTATGTGGCAGGACTATAGAGCAAATCGAGGACGAATTATTGTAACAGTCAAGATAGCGGTTACCCCAAGGAGGGAGGAGGGGTGTGCAATGCAATGAGAAAAATACAGCGTCGACAAATTATTATTGGTAAGCCAAGGTGACGTTTATGACAGCCCGAACATGGTTTCAACAGCAGCCGATATTTGGTAGCTAGCCATTGGTTCCATACTTGTCCAAGAGATGGGTAAGTGGCAATTGGTAGATTATAGCAGGCAGTTGGATGACACCATCGTTTCATCAGGCCGCTGGCTTGCTTAGGATTGATGTAGGGAGAGTGAGAAGTTAAGGGAGACTTCAGGACATCCTGTTCCTTAAAAAAGAGCACATGAACAAAGATTCAAGGAGAACGCATGTGTATGTCCAGCTGTAGGTGTATTGGTGCATTGAAAGAGGGAAAGTACAAAAGAGAATGCGGGGCTGATCTCCAATGACAAGTTCCGATCTTCCCCCCGACTCGAGAGCCATTAACACAGCATTTCAAGGTGGTCGGTCAGACCGAGAGACCTAAAAACACCTGTGTTGCAAGTGGGCGTCCTAATATGCCATGTCCCGTTACATAAAATGTAGAAAACACCAGCATTGTCTGTGCAGGCTGGTGTCATCCGGCTCGCCTAGTCAAATCTGGAAGGAGCCCAAGGGGCGATGTCTTGTTTTGAACGAACCCTTGACATGGCTATCAGATAAGATTACAGCTAGAATTCTACACCAGGTCACATTGTAAGTAAGCTGTTCTAATTGAATGCTTTGTCTTTTTAAGTCATCACCCTTGCCTTCAGCTTACTAGCGACCAGTATCTAATAAAGTGCTCCATTGCATAGGGGAGTTTGGGCGCAAGGGAAATTGTTTGGGGAAAGGAGGAAGCGGGGTGTAGGATCTGACATAAAACACTGTCTCCCCACAGCCAGGCAGTTACGTTCCTTCGCAGAGTAAGTGCTAAGTATCAATTTTGTGCATGTCCCGGACGCCTCTGGCGGCCCAGAAGAGATAAAGAGGCAGTTTGCTGAAAAACATTGCATGGAAAAGGTTAACAAACACACAGTTAGTTTTTTTTTTTTTTTTTTTAAGTGAAATGCTTCTGTTTCCACCCCTGGTCATAGGAGGGCGTGTGAGGGGGTGGACAGCTGGGCGCCATGGTCGCCGGCCACAGGGACATGGCCGGCACTAAGCTTGGTTCTGCTGCGTTCTGCTGCGTTCTGCAGGATGGGCCTTTCTGGAAGGGAGCTGGCCCAGTCCCAGATGCAGCCGCGGGCTCCCTGATCTACGTTCCCGAGAAAGCACTCAGCTCCCAAGAGAGTGGTCTCTCTTTGCACACAGAGGGCCAGAGGACCTCCCACAAACGAAAATCAGGACGTGTGTTTTGAAAAGGAAGGATGTACTGAACGTGACATATCAGAGTTGCTATGTATTAGTTACCTCTCGCTGTGGAACAAATTATTCCAAAACTTTGTGGTTTACAATAAACATTTATGGTTGCACAATGTCCGTGGGTCAGGAAGGCAGGTCTCACAGGCTGATGTCCAGGGGGCCAGGCGTGACTAGGGCTGGGCCTGCTCAGCTCCCTCGAGTGCCTGGTGGGCAGACTCTATTCCTAGTGCGTTGTGGGATGAAGACCTGAGTTTCTGGCCACGTGAGTCTGTCCACAGGGGCAGCTCACAGCATGGCCACGGGCCTTCTCAGAGCGGGTGAGCTACAGAGTGTGGGAGCCAGCTGAAGAGAAGCACAATCTCTTTGCAACCTAATCCTGGAAGTGACCTAATCCCTTTCCTTGTGCCGTGACCTAGTTGTTAGAACCCAGTCATAGGGCCAGCCTGTCCCAGTCAAGGGGTGGTGGGGTCCACACCAGGGCATAAACACTAGGACGTGGGGACCACTCAGGCCATCTGAGAGGCTGTCCCCTGCAGAGGGGAAAGTCTAGCAGGTGTGGCTTCCTTAGGCCCCCTTTCCACTCAAATTCCTGCAACCAAGAGTCTTGATTTTCTTCACTGGACTCCCTGGCCTGAATCTCCCAATTTCTTTGCTTTTCAGGGAAGTTTTTTTTCTGGAACTATTATTAAATGCACCTGAAAGCCACTCACAGGGGCCAAGAATTAGAGTGGGGCATGATCTCACAGATGACTGTACTAGCTCAAACCGGTGGCCTTTCGACCTGGAAATATTGAGGGCTTAGAAAAGCTTTAGAACCACCTTAGAACGCTCACACATTCATTGTCAATGTTAAAGGTAGGGCAGGTGGAATGTGGTGAAGCGCCCTGGCCGGAGAATGGGGACGATTTCCCCTCTGGCTCCGTGTGATTTCTAGGCAAAGCCCATCATCCGTAGGTACACATTGCCCTTGTTCTCGAAACCTAGTTGGTGGCGGGGGTGGGGGGATGGCACTTGATGAGGAAAACGGTCTTGAACTTGCTGTCACCCAGGCTGCTCTGTCTTTCTGACGAATGCCAGGCTGCAGTCATTTGGGGTCACTTCGCTCATTAAGTTCGGGTAAGTGATTGCTGAGTTTTGCTGCTTCCCTTTGACAAACGGGCAGGGTAGAAACCACGGTTTGTAAATAAAAGTGTGCCGGTGGCATCCGTGTTGAGAATAAATGCTCAATTTCAGAACTGCAATCGGGCAATGGATTTTAAATTTGTCTGCTTGGTTATGAATGGAGCAAGGTCAGTGGTTTAATTAGTGCAGCATTTGTCACACACCGAGCGCGGCCGAGCACGGTGCCAGGCCTGGGAGACCGAGGGTGAGTTATACACACCGCTGCCCCTGCAGAGTTCTCCGTCTGCGGGGAGGAGCAAGCAGGAAAACCGGCAATAACACCATGATGTGATGATATGGAGCCGCGTACGGGACGCAGACGGGGCCCTGGAGCCGGGTCGGCCTCCGCCTGGGCGCCGGTGCTCCGTAGAGACCAGAGATCGCAGACCCCGGGATAGGTGATGTGGATGTCAGGAGGAGAAGCAGCAGCCGTGGCTTTCTTCTTCAAGCTGCTGTATCCTCGGAGGAAAAGAAGAATGATGTCTTCACCGGATTTTCAAGTTTTGAAATAATTTCTAAAGTGACATCGCTAGAGGGTGAGAGACGGTTTAATTTTGCCATAATAGCCTGTCTTTGAAAACAAATTCTAAACGACAAATGTCAAATTGACTATCCTAATAAACCTTTAGCTGGAAGTCCTTCCATCAGGAGGTGCTTTACTTACATCGCTGAAGGGGGCCCTGGGGGGCCTCGAGGGTGTGTAAAAGGGACCCTCTGTGCCTGGCAGCCTGTACAGGAAGCTGACGTCCTCCCACCGTCACCCGTTCGTTTACGACGGTAAAGATTGCGTCGACTTTCTGGAACGGCAGCAGCTATGCCACGGGTTCGTTGGGTAAGGCTGCCACGCAGAACCGCAAAAGGCCCACCTCACACCCGTGCCGCCAGCGCAGCTGTGCCTCCTGGAAGGTTCTCAGAGCAGATCCTTCCTCGCCTCTTCCAGCTTCTCGGGGCCCTGGGGCCTCTCGGTGTGCGGCAGCGTCCCTCGGACCTCTGCCTCTTCTCCGTCTTGTCCCCTGTGTCTCTCCATCCTCTCTCCTCTTGTTCCGAGGACGTCAGTCGTGGGAGGGAGGGCCCACTCTAAGTCCAGGGTGGTTCTGTCTTCAGGTCGTTAATTACATCTGCGAAGACCCTATCTTATTTTCAGTTTGTATTTGTGTTTAGTATTTCGATTATAGTTGACATTCAATAGGCTGTTAGTCCCAGGTGTGCAGGATAGTAAGAAACCGTTTTAAAATAAGGTCACATTCTGGGTTCTGGGTGGACACGGGCAGGAGTTTTGCGGAAGACTCTTAAACTCACTGTAGCTGGATTTACAGGAATAGCAAACGATAGATATGTTTGTAGTTCAAGGCTGAAAGCCTTATCCTTCCTCACATTTAAAAAAAGGTCTTTCTTCAGATTTATTTTATACCTGGTAGCAGAAAGGAGGAGAAGCAGGGGAAAAGGGGGACCTTATTGACGGGCAGGTAGGCAGGACTGGGTACAGGCGATACTCCACGTGGGGGAGTACGGAATGCTTAGCACTGACGGAAAGCAGGGGTACTGAGAGGGGCCTGGCTCACCCAAAGTGGTCCCTCTGGCGTTGTGGACAGGTATGTGGAAGGGCCATCAGCACCCTGATTTAAAACAGGTGAGTTCGTTTACTGAGGGGGGGGCAGGGGTCGGAATCATTGAAAAGTCCTAAACTGCTAAAACTCCAAGTATTGACTTGGCAGTTTGGAAATCGTCCGTTTTTCTCCCCTAGGCTCTAAGTCTAACATGCCATCAGCTCAGACTCATTTATACCTCTACTTAATCAAACCAAATCAATAATCACTTATTGAAAAACTGCCCGCCAGGGAAGATGCTATATTGCAGATAACCAAATACAAAACTTGGGGTTCTTCATCCGGGAAGCTTTGCTGTTGACACGGTCTAGTTACGGACGAAAAGATAACCAGCTCCGTAAGCGGTTAAGGAGGCGGTGAAGCCCGTACAGCAACCTGACCAGGGAGAGCTGCGGTAGGGAGTGTGAGCAGAACGGGGTTTGAGGCGGGAGGGAGGGGTGCACCCAGGTGTTGGAAGGGCTGTGGGGGTGCAGCTTTTAGGAGACCCGGACGCCCAGGTGTCCCAAGGAGCGGCCACTGGTCAGCCCAGCGGTCTGATTCTCGGGGAGTTCATGGTCTGCTTGGCACCTAGGTAAACCAGCAATCAAAACACAATGTGCAGAGGGCACGGCGGGGGTCACGTCCCCAAGGTCATCAGGCAGCACCCGCTCGCCTGTGCAGATGCTGTAAGGACACATGACCATTCACTTCTGTTCCTGGTTTTTGAGTAAGTGTCTCCCTTATTGGTAGAGTCCAGTGAGCTCGGCTGGAAAGAACTGTAGTCTCTAGGAATTTACCTCCTTCTGTACGGGGTGGGCCTCGCAGGGCAGCGCGGGTTCTGAGGATCGTCAGGCATGTCTACCACGGGGGCCGAGAAAAGCAACCTGGGAGAGGGGCGTGCTGAGGAAAGGGAGCCCGAGACGGGTAAGAGGAGGGGCGTAGGCACGTGTTCCGGGGGGAGCGAGGGCTTAGGGGGTCTCCCAGTGCAGTGCGGCCAGGGCCCAGAAATGGCGCAAACTGAATGACAAAGCTGTAGAGGTACGTTAGGTCAGATCAGAAAGCGGACTGCCGGGCGGGGTGAGGCGTCTGGCATGGACTGTAGGTCAGTGCACCCCAGCGTGTGGGCCTGCAGCCTCCGGGGTCACGGGAGCTGTCGTTATAAGGCTCTGCCTCACCCACCCGAACACAGAGCGTGGCCCGGACCCTGAAGACTCGGGCCTCTCACACGTGTGGGAGCTACTGTTTGTACTGACGTGCAGGTGAGATGACGGCATGAAAGTACAAACTAATTCCGTATGTCTACATCTCTTCTTGCATTTTTGCATCATCTACTTTCTGATGAAAGTGTTCTAATTGTGAAACTGCAACCACGGGGTGAGCTGTACAAAGTGGTTAACATCGCAAAGGGTTTTCCTACTTGAGAAGCTTCGGGTCCCTGCCCTGAGCAGCGGGAGCCCCGAAGGCTTCTGAGCTGTGTGTGCGAAGACAGAGCGGAACGGCTGCTTCGGGAAACGAGTCTGATGGCGCTCTGCAGATCTGAGAGTGGGAGCCGACGGCGGCCAGACCGATGAGAAACCCGTTGTGGAAATGAAGTTCGAGAAAACCAGTGAGCTGAGAATAAGCGTCTCCTAAAGCCCGCTTCGAGGGGTGGCCCGGGGTGCAGGTAAGGATGGCACGCCCACCGGGACTTGACTGCCCCTCCGCCCCAAGCCCACGCTCCCTTACGGAGCTGGGCTCCGCTCTGGCGGAAAGATCTGCTGTTGGCCAAGGGCGCTGCCGCGGGCCTCGGAGGGAGGAGCTGCTTTCTCCGGCCCCCATGCGCTCTTCTCTCCAGACTCCTGTGGCACCCCGGCTTCCCCAGGGTCCCACTCTTGTCACCCTCGTTCCTGCCGCATCCCTTCGGGTGGCTCCCCAGGACCAGACCGGCATGCCTTTCCCCAGAAGACAAATTTCTAGCAACTTCCAGGGGCACAGCATCTCAGCAGCCTCTCCGCCGTCCCATGGGCCGCAGCCGCACCCTCTCCATGAGGTCCGGGTCAGCCCTCGGGGGAGAGACTCTTCCGGACTCTTCTGTGGCACTAGCTCTGCCCTAAGAGTGGCGGCCGCCCCTCTTCTCTGCCCTTTTTGTATTCCTTAGCGTTTTCTTTGCATCTTCCTAGCCAGTCCCTAGTTGAATTTAATAAACAATTCTATGAAACGTTCCCCACTCAAATTCCTATGTAATTTCTGTCTCCCAGTGGGATCCGGACTGATACAAATGGCACCTAATTTTGTCGGACATCCATAATTAAAGGACACCCTCCCCATCTGTCTTCATTTGAAGATCTATGAGGCCACGCACTGTAGTCTAATAAGATTGTGTTATTACCCCTATTCTTCTTGGTGCTGGGGAGTGGCCCCAGTGACATCGTCCGTGCTGCGTGAAGGCTGCCAGTGTTAACGGGCTTCTTGCAGAAGTTCTTCATCAGTAGAGAGCAATAAATTCATGTGCTGTTTGAAATCTGTCCTGTGGCTGATAACAGGGTGATGGAAATTTTATTTATTAATTCTTCTAGTCATGCATTCATGTCTTCTTCATTACAAAGTGATACCTTTTTATGTTATTGCTGAGATCCATCTGGGGTCATGACACTTGGGATTTATTTCATCATGAATGTGTATGTTTACACCCCGCCGCTTCGGGAATTTTAGAGTTAAGGATCAGGCACTGTCTTTTCATAGGTCTGACGACATCAACTGAGACCTTAAAGTCTTGGAAGGCAAAAAGACTTTTGCATTTAACTCCTGTTGTTGGTTGACATGTACTTAAATACATACTTTTGCTCGGAAGTTATTGCACAGCTGGGGTTTGGATAGATGGACGCAAATACTAGATAGGAATGTGGGCTGGAAGGATCAGCAAACTACTGCCTGTGTGTGCTGGGCAGGAAGGGAATGTGCTTATTTTTCCTGTTCCTTTAACGACTACCAATAGCCTAGATTACAAGTTATCGAAGTTAGTGACATTATACTTTTATTAAGAGATACAGTGGGGCCCTGGCTGTGTAGCTCAGTTGGTTAGAGCATCATCCCCATACGCCAAAGTTGTTGGTTTGGTGCCTGGACAGGGCACCTACAAGAAGCAACCAGTGAACGTGTAAGTAAGTGGAGCAACAAATCGATGCCCCTCTCTCTCTCAAATCAATAAATAAAAATTAAAAAGAAATGGAATGATCCCAATGTTCTAATTAGGGTGAGAGCATATATATACATATATATATATGATAATATACATGTGATCGTATATACATATATATATATATTCACATTCATAGTTAAGTGCTGTTTATTCTTTAGCAAGACCTTTATGTGCCAGGCCTTTCTGATGACACTGGGAAGTAGTTGTCTTCCCTTCCGCCTTTTAAAGAGCTGGGTACTGAGTCCGCGGCTCCAGAACGTCTAAGGAAGGCTTAGGTGGGATTTCCAAGGTTGGCCGTGGACTTCGCTTTGCTGGCTCCCTTGCAGAGAATGCTGGTGGCGTTTCCCAGCGCGCTGGCTAGATGGCGCTAGAGTTCACGTGTCTCCTCCGGCCTCCGCACGCCGCCTCCGTCTGCTTACTCCCTTGAAATATTACTTATTAAGTATCTACAGAGTGCTACTTGGGTCCAACATCCTTTAAGGCGTCATTTCCCTCCAGCTCCTCCATGACAAGATTCCACAGCACGACATAAAAATGTTTTCTCCGAATATTCATGCGTAGAGACTAGAAGGCCACACGAGTCTAGGAGGAGCTGGCCCAGAAAAAAGGCTCGTAGCGAAAAGGGAGCTTCCGCGGTGCCTCTGGGCTGGGAAATCCAGGAGGGGAACTTGAAGCGCTGCGTGCTCGTTTTAAGCCTGAAACGCATCTCCGCCTTGATTGCGGCCGTGGGTTAGCTGGAAATCGGCTGTGCCCGCCTGTGCGTGTAAACAGGGTCTCTGCGGACGAGGAGAGGTGAAATGAGAAGAAAAGATGTTGCCTATTACATGTCGTTTTACTTACCAGTCACACACACAAAAGTGTCACAGTTTGGAAAAGGCAATATCTTCTGTTTATTTTCCCCAGGTGTTGCAGTTAACAACCAACACAGCGATGTCTACACGTGTATAAAAAAAAGATTCCGATTATATATGTATTTTTGTCCCTCATCTAGTCTGACTTTTTAGAGGCAACTGCTGATCACAGGTTGCTGTCTCTTCTTCAATAAATTTGTCTACACGTTAAACATGAATATATTTTCGTATTTGTAAATCTCTTTTTTTTATTTTTAGGTTATCTTCTCATCTGTCTATAAAGACAGTAGTAACCTTTGTGTACCTAGCTGTCCCCGATCTGATCACGTGTGTAAAAGTCTAGAGTCCAAGAAAGTAACGGAAAGGAGTGCAAATCTTACTCCTTGCATGAAAATATCCTCAGGGGAGCCCATTCCCGGTGCGTCAACACACAGCTCCTATGAACGCCTCCCCCAGGTCCCCATGGCCGGCGCTGCTGTCACCGGGGCCAGGCGCTGGGGACTCACTCCTTCCGCCCTCCAAGCTTCTCTGCCTTCTCCGCCCGATTCCACCCAGAACCGCCATTCTGTGTTCTCTGGTCTCCTCTCTCCGGCACAGCTCTCGCAGGTTGATTGATTCAGCTTCCCTCAGCTCTTCTCCTTCTTTAATACCTAGGTGCGCAGAAAAGGTGAGATCAGGGTCAGGGGTCAGAGAGTGGCGTAGCGACTGCCTCCTGGCTCAGGGTCTCTCTGGAGGTTGCAGCCAGGACGTCAGCCTGGGTTTCTTCATCGGAAGGGGCTGGAGGGTCCACTCCCAAGCTCACTTGCATCGGTGTTTTCAGGGGACTTCAATTCTCATGACATGGGCCTCTTTTTCTAGGGTTGCTCAACGACATGGTAGCTGACTTCCCCAGAGTGAGCAGAGAGAGAGAGAGAGAGAGAGAGAGAGAGCGAGCCCGAATGGAGGCTGCAGTCCTTCAGTAACATATCTGGGCAGCACAATACCATTATTTCTGTTGTATTTTATTCGCTAAAAGCGAGTCACCAAGTCTAGTTCACATTGAAAGGGAAGGAAACTAGGCGTTTCTTCTTAAAGTCAAGAGTATCAAAAAACCTTCAAAGCTATCTTTTAAGCCATCACAATAAGTATCAAGTATCATTGGTGTCTTGAGATTTCATGGTATCTGTTCATGATTTTCTTGGCCACAGATAAACCGAATTTGGGGCCCACAATGGAATCCTTTTCTGGGAAAGATGCAAGGGAACAATTAGCTGAGAGCCCTGAGTATTTCATCTTTTAGCAACTTCTCCTTTCCCTACGACGACGCCAGCCTTGTTGATATGTCTAAAATCGGATGGAGATTTGGTAATCCTCCAGCTAGTTGATCGGTACAGATGGTTCCATTAATTTTAGTAGGCCTCCATGTAGCTGATTTACCACCTTATACGGCCTTAGAAAAGCTCCTGACTTCTAACTTTTAGCTACTATTTTCTTCATCAGAGACGTTCTTTTACCCTTCTCTACAACAGTATTTTTTAAGGAAAGAAACCCATATGGAGGTGACACGATGCAGGGGAAAGGGAGGTGGGGCAGGAAGTCCTAGGGAAGGGCACCACGCCCCCCGAGCCTCCCCTGGAGCCCATCCGATTTGGGTTTCTTGGAATGTTGGTCTGCGTCAGCTTTCACATGAAATAAAGGCTTTTATTACTAAAAGGAAATTGACAACCACTTATGCATTGCAACGACCTCACCTTGCAGACTCAGAAATTGAAGCTTACGAAGGTGAAGCGACAATGAGAAAATGACCCAGTTACCACATCACTAGGTGGTAGCAACGTGTGGATGTGAATTCAGGATTGAATCTCGGGAACCTCCCCCTTTGCTGCCTACAGAGCGCAGGACGCAGAACTACTGCCCCCAAGATAAACACGGCATCAATATCATCTTAATATGTTTCTCTAGGACTGGGCATGCCCCTTTGAACATTGTTTATTTACAGCCACCCTTACTCCTCGAGGAATTTGAGGGGAAGCCGGGTGGCCCCAGAGCCACGAGGGGCCGGGCCAAGGTCTGTCTGGACGGTGGCGGAGGCAGCTCTGCGTGGGCGCCGAGCTTGGCCGAGGTCACAGCAGAGGAAACCAATGCCCATAACGGACTGAGTTTCTGGCGTCTTGAAAACGTAGGGAATGAGAAGCTGGGGAAAACATGAGCAGACCGTAAGGTAGGCGAACAAAGGCCGCTGCTCCAGACGCCCTTCACCGCTTGCTCTTCTCCATGTGCACAGCCTCACTTCTTTCCCTTTGCTCCACGCGCCTGCGCTTACTGTGGAGGCCTCACGGAGAGGGGGGCCTCCCTTCCCAGCGTGCCTTGCACCTGGCAGCTGGAGAGGGAACCAGGGCACTGCAGTGGCGTCGTGTGTGTGTGTGCACGCACGCATGCGTGCACGCACGCATGCACGCACGCATGCACGCACGCATGCACGCACACATATTTTTATTAAACATATGCTCCTGGCCACATTCCACTTGGTGGGATCGCAAGTACGTAATTGCTGCAAGCTGTAAAGAAAAAGCAAAAAGGAAAATTAACCTGTTTTTAAAAAAAGGTAAGTAAGGCCTCCCATGCCACTCGCAGCATTTGCTGACACATCCTTTGAGTGTGCGCGCACACATGCCCGCCCTCTGTCCCCGAGGGTCTCTTCACTCACTCCTGCACAGACTCGAGTGTCGTGACCGTGCGTGAGGCCAACGGTGGAAATCTGTGTTTACATTCGTGTCTGCCACCGAATGCACTAATGGTGTTTAATCAGCAGTGGCGTGGCTTTATGTCAATGTTTTGTGTCGCGTACAGCCTCAGTGATAATGTTGTGATAATCAAATTTTTCCCCACATCCGAACTTGGAGACTATCCCAGTTTTTTCTCAACAGCCATTTGATTCCAAAATATGGTGAAACACTTCCATCTTCCTCCAGATTAGTCCTGTGTTTTCAGGAAGCCTAGTAACCCCTGAGTTTCCTGAAGGGGTGAAGGGGGGACTTGGAGCGGCTGGACCCTTGCAGCCATCTCGAGGGTTGGGTCTTCCAGGCACACTCCCCGGCTGGCCCAGACCACCCGAAGGAGGGAGCTCGCGGGGGGTGATGTTGGAGGAAGAAGTGGCTGCTGGCCGCTTTGAACCCTACCTGGGATGCTTATGGGGAGCTCCGTTAGCACACTGGCCAGAAAAAGAAAGATTCAACAGCAGTTAACCGCGATGGCGGTGAGAAGCGAAAGGCAGTTAGTCATGAATTGACAATCAAATATTCTAGCCTCCTCGTAATGTAGCTAAAGGACTTAGTGAGCTTCTGACCTTTGGCAAAAGAATTTATTTCATAGATGGAGAATTACAGGTTAAAGTTGAGAATCCTTCCCCACCCCAACTCCCCCCACCCCACGTTAGTCTGCGAGAGCCCTGCTTTTTTTTTTTTTAATTTTTTTTATAGAAACATGTCGTCCGTCTTAGGGAACACTGCCATCTGGAAGACAGTCCACATTTCGCATTTTAACCTTAACCAAATCGCACCCAGAGCCTCCCTAATGCTGCTGCGCCCACAGACCCCCTTCTCCGGGGCTCTGTGCTTCCTGGACCCCTGTCTCCTTCCTTTCCCAGGGCAGGGGAGTTTTCAACTATTATTTCTTTAAATATAGTTGGTGTTGCTTCCTCTGTCTTCTTCCCCAAGGATCCCTATACGGTGAGTGTTTGAGTGCTTGGTGTTGTCCCAGAGATCCCTTAAATTATTCTCCTTTTAAAAACATTCTTTTCTCTTCCTGTTGTTCTGAGTGGTTGAGGGCACCGGTCTGCCTTCCAGGTCGCTGGTCGGTTCTTCTGTGTTAGTTAATCTGTCGTTGGTCCCCGCTAAGGTGCTTTTCATCTCAGGTGTCGTGTTCCGCAGGTCGGCTCGGTTCTGTCTGAGTCCTTCCGACTGGTTGGGGAAGTTCACCGAGTTTCTCTGCTGCACCCCACTGGCTAGAGCGGTGGGCATCCTGTGAGCATTTCTTGGAATTCTTTATCAGGCAGACCATTTACCTCCATTCCCTTCAGCTTCCCCTCCCCAACCCATCCCCAGGGATTTTTCTTATTCCTCCTTTTGAGAGATCTTCTTCTGCTTTTCTATTTTACTTTACTCTCTACGTTTGCATATATGGATTAGACAAAACAGCTTTCTCTCCTACTCCTGAGAGACAGGCGTGATATGGAAGGGGCCCCTCCCTGGGTGGGCCGTGTGTGAGGGTGGCTCCGACAGCCGGTGGGAGCTGAGCGGGTGCCTCGGGCATCCCGGGTGCTGGCCTGCTGTGCTGTTGTGGCTCCAGGTGGGTGGCCAGGTGCATGGAGCACAGCCCTGTGCATCCCACTTGCTCCCTTCACCCAGGATTGAAATGGCCTTGGGCACTGTGTCCGGAACACACTTCAGCGACCTCACCGGCAAGCCAGAGCACCTGGACAGAGCCCCCGCCTACTGTATGGGGTACAGGCGACGTCAATGGTAGGGCCACTCAGGCAGTTCCCGCAGCTCCCGGAGGGCTCCCTCGGCACCCCAGCCTTCTCTCCAGTCGGCCCCTTTCTTGCGTTTGCTGTTCAGAAGCGGCCCATTCAGCCCTCAGCTCTCTCGCAGGAGCCACTGCTGTCTGTGTACAAGCGCATGTGAGTCTGCTCGTGGGAGGGAGCGACTTCAGCCTCCTCCCACGCCCACCATGGCCTCAGACCTCTCCACGCCTAAAACGCCGACGAGAGGCGCGCTGTCTGACACGTACGGATGGCTGTCATCGGCGCTAATGGGAGCTGTGCTTTGGCACCAGGAGAGAAGGGAATCTGAAGACTGCAAATCAGGCCTGATGCAGATCTTCCAGATGGAATAAATGATGAGGGTGCTTAGGGGGAAAGGCCTAAGTATCCCCTAAAGCCACAGTTTAAAAGCAAAGCCGTACTTCTGAGGAACGGAGGGGGGTCAAGAGTAATGGCGTTGCAGCCACCTCCTGGCTAAGTAGCTGGTATCGACTCTTCAAAATTCTTATTGGATTAGCGCTGCACTTGAATTCCATTATTTTCCAAAGGACTAAAGAGAGAGTTCTCTATCTTGCATCATCCACTCAAATGGATTCCACGTGGCTCAGCTCTCAAGGCCGTCTGTCTGACGTTCAGTAAATTTCCAGTCGGCAAGCACCATAGCAAGCTCTTGATGTTTGTGTCATCGTAACACTTTCTGGAAATAACGTTCCCTCTGACTTGCCTTGGGGGGGCCTGCCTGTCACCTTCCTGCTCTGAAAAATGCGTGCATTTTATTTTGCTTTGAGAATTATTGCCCACACCTCTGCGAGCATTGGAATGGTCCCCTACTATTATAGTTCATGGGGTGACATATCTCTTCTCGTTTTAAAATTCATCGCATTTTACTTTATTGGAGACCTTTGACTTTGAGAAGTGTTGCCCCTCCCCCAAACGACTGAAGAATCGGAGGGATTTATTTTCTATTCTTTTGATCTGGGAGGGTCATCTCATTCATTTCATTGCTTGTGAGAGCATTGTCTTCTCTACAAAAACCCCTTCTACCTTCAAATGGAAGTTGGGTGTTGTATTTAAACAGCACCGGTTACTCTTATGGGTAGAAAGGGCTTCGGGCAGAGGAGAGGAAGGCACGATGCTACCCAGGGAAGAGGGCTGACGGCCGAACACTAGAGCCGGCGGTGCGCTCACCGTGGTTCAGACCAGCCCCGGGCCATTCAGTCTCCCGGTACCCGCTGGACTGGAGACGTGACGTCAGTCGCACCTAAAGGAGGTTGCAGCAGGTAACCCAGATCGACAGGTAGGAATACACAATGGGGGGCGTTATTTTCTGGAGGGGGATGGCGTTGCTTGCTATTCAAGACACTTGATTCACCTCTGGAATCAATATCCCTGAAGCCAAATGAATAATCAGAAAGCTGTTCCGTGAGCGTGGAATCGGTGCAGAGGAAGGCGGAATCAGTAGAAGGGCCGTTTCACCGGAGCCAGGTGATGCCCAGTGACTCAAACCTGCTCTACTGTAGGTCACCCTGTCGGTGGAGTTCAAATGCATCGTATATTGTCACTCTCCCCAGGGCAGGCTGGCAACTACAGCCAATCACTGGGATGCTGGTATTTTTTTAAATGTTTTTAATCCGACCTTCCTCTTCGGGTTCACTTGGTCCCTTTTTAGACATGGCAGAATTCAACTGAAACGGCTCTTACTTACCGAATTACAATCACGTTGATTTCGGTTTTGAGCTTGCTGCCGACAGCTGTTCTTTAGATCTATTGGTTCAAAGCCACAGACAGTCAACACGGCCATCGTGTATGTGTCTTTCTAGCTTGAAAGACGAAAAGGACCTTTCCTTCCATTTTCCATTCACGGGGAGAGAATGCCTCATGCTTAAGCAACACCGCAGATCCTCACTGTGACACGGGAATCATTTCGTAAGCGCCCAGGGTGTGCAGGGTGCTGGGCTGGCGTCGTCTGAAGTCCCGAAAGCAGCCTCTTTCTGTAGGTGAGGACGCAGGTCCGAGAGCTGGGAAGCTTCCCCAGACCTCACGGGTCCTTCTCGCACTTTTCCCTGCACTCCCCGGCTTCCCACACCTTGTTTTTGATGTTTTGCTCGGAATTCCTGCACTAGAGGAAGGTGTTAGACACAGAGGAAAATGCCGCTTTGCTCCGTTCTGTCCAGTTCTCCCTGTTCCCTGGGTTCCCTTTACCTGCGCCCTTGGAGTCGGTGGCTGTTCGCAGCAGCGATCAGTGCGGATGCAGCCGAAAGGCTGTGCGAAGACGTGGAAGAGACGCAAGCGAATA
Organism: Glossophaga mutica; assembly: GCA_039655065.1. NCBI lineage: Eukaryota > Metazoa > Chordata > Mammalia > Chiroptera > Phyllostomidae > Glossophaga > Glossophaga mutica. The sequence goes on from CM077316.1 coordinate 4,507,374, forward strand.
TTCGTAGGCGAAAGAGGCTGACCTGGAAGGGCTACGGACCACAGGGTTCCACCTCGGTGACCTTCCGGGGAAAGCGAAATTGTGGAGACAGTCACGTGATCAGGGGCTGCCTCGGGTGCGGGGGAGGGAAGGTGCAGACTCATAGGGCCCGGCACTGCTCTGTCTGATCATATCCTGGCGGATGCATGTCATTGCACTTTGGCCCAAACCCCCAGAACGTACAACCGCACGAGTGACCCCCCTGCAAACTGAGGACTTTGGATGGTAAGGAAGGGACGGTGGGTGTGGGTTCACCCGTTGTAACCGCTGTCACACCCTGGTAGGGGTGCGGATAATGGGGGGTCCTGCGAATGTGGGGGCAGGAGGTGTATGGGCACAGTGGCTACCTTCTGCTCCATTCTGCTCTGAAGCTAAAACTGCCCTAAGAGTGGAGTCTGTCTTTCAGTAAGGCAGTGGGACGTGACCAGAGGAAGTGGGTGTGCTCTGGAGGAGAAGCCCTCTCCTCTCAGAGGGGCAGAGCCCACGCAGTTACAGCGGTTCCTCTCCCTGCACACGCCTCTTTCCCTTCCACCCACCTCCCGGTGCCTTGTCCTCGTGAAGCCTTACGGCGAGAGGGAAGCATCTCTGAGTGTGCTGTGTGTCCACCTGCTGTCGTAGGGAGGGGAGGGGAGGGTGGCCATTTTGCTGAATAAAGGAGGCGCCCCTTGGTGTCTGCTGAGCAGTAGGGGACGGTGGGGAGGAATCGGGGGGGGTGGGGGCAGGGTGCCTAAGAATTCGATTCCTGCAATACCTGTGAACAGCTCCATTCTCGTCACCTGAAATTTTTCTATGTCATAGCGCCTGCTCGTTTTTTTCATAAGCATTCATCATCAAGATATATAACTACTGGGAAGGTGCTTTTTTTTAAACCTCAAATAACTCAGTCCTGGGATTTAAAGGCTCTGTACGACATTTTATATGTCAAAGATCTCAGCCCCGGGAATCCATCACGCCAGACAGCTCCCACTGTTCCTGGAAAGGAACATTTGAATTCGCGAGCCAGCCTAGCAGCCCCTCTTGCCTTTTAAGAATATAAATGGACAATTTTCACACGCACGCTGCTCAAATGAAATGAACGGCACGGATGGGGAATGGCAAAATAATGATGGGAAATAGTCGGGGGGCCGGCCCCTTGCACGGTGGGGAGGCAGAGGCTCTGTGGGAGGCGGAGAGGAGAAACTGGGCTAGCCCATCTAGCTGGCGCCCCCTGGCCAGCGTGGGAGAGGCTGGTGGCCAGCTGGGCCCCACGGGGATGAGCGTGGAGAGTGGGAGGAGCAGGCAGGCTGGACTTCATGCCGTTTCCTCTGCGTCTGGCCCTCCAGCCGGCTCCCTGTCAGCCCACGGTCCCTCTCCCCTCCTTGTCCTGGATAAGGGTCTGTTTTGGGTGCTGTCTGTCAGCCCAAACCACCAGACATCGAATCATTGATCTGCTCAGACAGAATTTACTCCTAAAATAGCAACCCCCCGAAAGTAAGAGAGTGAAGGCTGCCGTGCTCAGGAGGTTCCCCCGTACTGAGCTGTGACATGCAGTCCGGTTGGAATGAGGCTGACCTCTCGGGCCAAGGCAGGCGAAGGGTGTTCCTGGGTAGGCAGGATGGGCACAAGGAGAGACCTGGGACTTGCATTCGTGCCACGGAATCCGCACAACCAACGTCCTTGAAGCCCCTTGCTTGCTGGTATTCGGTGCAAGGCGGCTTCTGAGAGCTGTTGCTGAGCACTGGGAATCACTCAATGCGCGCTGTCCCCCCGCCCCTGTCCCACCGTGATGCTAATGATGCACAGTGTGGCTTCCTCAAGGTTTGATAAAAATAGTCAGAAGGAGTTGTTCGGACAGGATTTGATTAAACAGCTGCCAACATCTGCAGTCCGTGAGAAGTACTTAGAACGTTCTGCGTGTGTGCGTGCGTGTGTGTGTGTGTGTGTGTGTGTGTGTTTGGTGGGATTGCTGGGGAGGGAACACGGCAGATAAATACGGTGTTCACAACGGTGGACTGTTTGTGGGCACGTGTGTAGTGGAGATCGGATGACATTTTCCCCGGTGGAAAGAAGACATGGAATCAGACCATTTGGAAACATGGCTTGCTTTTGAAAAAATCTCTTGTTTGGGATGTGCCTGCGGGAAGGTCATCCAGCAGTCCGAAGCCAGCTGAGCAGGCATCTCAGTTCTGTCTGAGTGCATCGGCTTTACACGAACCCTCTTTTACGCGGGAGTGCCCCCCGAGAGCAAACCTCCCCGCACCCTCCCAGGAGTTGCTTTGGGTCCATAGAAGGGAGGGTCCTGTACTCGCAGACGAATTTACAATCTACATTTAGAAGCGATTCCAACGTTGACTCTGGAAATCGTGGGAGTAACAGTAAGCGTAGGTAAAGCATGATCCGACCAGAGATGCAGATGAATTTGAAAACGGGAGTGGTCGCGCTGCACACGTTACGCATTCTGCGTTAGCCGGGCGTTTGACGAGGAAGCAAAGCGCAGTGTCTGCTAGGAGTACAGAGGAGTGTGGCATGGAGACCGTGAACGACTTGGGATAATTTTGATGAGTTGAGCGTTTACCCTTCAGAACGTATCGCGTTCATGATAGGCGTATGCGTGTGTGCGTGTGTGCGGACTTCCTTTACAACGCACGCGGAGCGTTTTTTTTTTTTACGCCGCCGTCATTTAACTTGGTAATCTGAAAGAATTTGGTTTCTTTCCCTCCCCATTTTAGACCAGTAGCTCAACAGGACTGCATTTATTTTAAGTGGTCACATAAGGGAGCCAGGCGGTCTGTTGCAAGGCACACTGTTAGCCGGTTCCAAAAACAGTATTAGACTTTGGGAGAAGCTATGAATTGAAGCTCCATTCTGATGCCTTGGTTATTAGCCACGCCCGTTGGCCACCTCAGGGTTTACTACGTGTTGAACCGAGTGCTCATTGTGTAAAAAAACAAAACAAAACAAAACAAACAAACAAAAAACAAACACTAAGCAACGAACACATGACCATGACTATGCAATATAGAAAACCTTTCCTCCATGTCCTTAGACAAAAACCAACCGCACCACCTGCAGACGCTGAGCTCTAATGGTGACAAACGCTAGCCGTCCAGGAGGTGGCAGTAGTGAGCAAGGATTAGGAGCCCAGGCCCGGAAGATGGGCTTTTCCCAAACAGATGGAGGCGAGGCGACTAAGAGGCTCAGACGCCGCAGAGACATAAAGCCTTCGAAACAAATGAGAGACATTTTTCACAGACTGATAACTCTGAAGTCAGCTGGAGGCGGCGGTGTCTCCCTGATTCATTGGGCCAACATGGCTGTTTTTAAATGTGACATCATGGAGATATTTTCGGAGATCTGGGCGAGGCGGGAAGGCCGGGGGATAGGATTAGTCAGGCCAGACGAGTCTCACTTTGGCCTTCCTGGGGTGACGGTGCCATGGAATCCACTATTCTCAAACGGTCCGTCTGAATGCACTTGACTTCGTGTGAGCATGTGAGCGTGAGTGTTCTAAAGGGGTGTTTGAAGGCAGATGCTGGTCACTGTGTTTCCCTATGGGGATTAGCCATCGAGTAAAAGCTACAGAGGAGAGAATTACGTGGGATTGTGTGTCCATTGGTAGCTATGGCCGTGTAACACATTACCCCCCACATTTAGAGGCTTAAAAACAACCTACACATTTATTACATACCGCCATTTCGGGGGTTTAGGAGTTTGGGGACAGCTTGGCGAGGTTCTTCTGCCCTGAAGGCTCCCCGAGGTAGCTGTCAGATGTCCCTGGGGGTGCAGGGATCTGCGGCTTGACTAGAGCTGGAGGGCCCTCCGCCACGGTGACCAGCTCCCGTGGGTGGCCAGTGGGGGCTGACTCTTGGTGGGGGTCTCATTTCTACCCCCCCCACCCCCCGCAGGCCTCTCCGTAGGACTGGTTGACTGTCCTCATGATGTCATGGCTGGAACCAGCAAAGTGAGCCATCCAAAACAACGCCATAGCTTCCATAACCTTTTACAGCCATACATTGTCACGCCTGGTGTTCTTTTTTTTTTTTTTTAAGATTTTATTCATTTATTTTTAGAGAGGGGGAAAGGAAAGAGAAAGAGAGGGAGAGAAATATTAATGTGTGGTTGCCTCTCATGTGCCCCCTACTGGGGACCTGGCCCGCAACCCAGGCATGTGCCCTGACTGGGAATCGAACTGGCAACCCTTTGGTTCACAGCCGGCACTCAGTCCACTGAGCCACACCAGGCCAGGCAGGGCTCACGCCTGGCCTTCTTTAGCTGTCCATGGACGGCTCTGACTGAGCGTGGAAGGAATGTGAGCACAGGAGCTGAGTTTCCCTGGGCCGCCTTGGAGGCTGGCTGCCGCAGTCTATTAAGAGTTCCCTTTCCTTTTGCAGATAATTGGGGTTGAAAACGTCTTCACTAGACAGTCCTTGGGGATCCTTGTCATTAGATTATATCGAATCACAATATTATTCGTAGCGGCGCTGACCAAAGGCAGGCGTGCACTGTGAGTACCCTGCAGGGTAATTGTGCTACAATTACTGATACTATCGCATACGAGTAGGGAAGACCCCCACCCCCAACCCCACGGCATTGTCCCATTAAAAAAGCAAAACCGAAGATAAGCGAACAAAAGAACAAAAGTCCCTAGAAGGGCTAAAAAATCTTTGTCGACTTTTTTATGTATTAGAGACCAATGTGAAAAGCCTGTCCTCTTTTGAAAAATACAGACCTCCCACCTGAAAAGCGAGAGGAAGGAGCCGCACACCGCAAGTGTTTGAAGATGGGGCGTGAGCCTGCCAAGAGGGTTTCTTCCGCCCTCTGCCAAGCACGTCAGCGGCTGAGCTGCACCTCATTGGACTTTACTGGGTTATTCAAAGGGACATGTTCTGCTGAAGGGAGCCATGTGTTTCTGCACATTGGCCGATTAGCGTTTTAGGTTGGTGTTGCGCTTGGCTCACTTACGTGCACGATGGCTGATTGGCCTGAACTTGGATGCGGGAGAGATGGGCGGCGGGTCGTGAGCAGGCGGCAAGGCGTCGATGCGCTGGGGTCAGCCCCTACCTCAGAAGGTCTTGTTCCAGGTCTCCAGGTACCACCCAGCTCGACTTTCCTGCGCCTTCGGCACCTGATCTGCGCCATCCACATCTCAATCTGGTGACCAAAGGCCTTCGAAAAGGTAAACGTGTATTTGACCAGAATAAATCTCACAAGGGACTCTGGTCGCTGGGAGTTCGTTGGAGACTCATCTGGGGCTGTGAAATCGATGGCATTGAGAATAATTTCCAGTGGGTGAGGACCTCGGCAGTGCTGTAAGAGGAGTCTGCAGAGTCCAAGCGCGTTGATTCATGGGTCAGGAGCCACGTCCCGCGGCCTAGGCTTTCCTTTCTCTCTGGGCCTGTGCCTAGCGACACCCACATTCCTTGGTGCTCTTTCTCTTGTAATCTGTTCAGGTTCTTGGCATGCTGGTGCTGTGGCCTAGACCAGTGTTGCCCGCCCTGATCTTCGTCTCTTCTCAGCATGCCCAGTGTCTGCTAAGGCGCGTGACTGGCTGGAGGAAGGGCTCCATTTGCAACCAGATATGGCCACAAATCTAAGGTGTAGCCAAGGGGCTGCAGGTGGAAGTGTGCGCAGCTTCCGGAAGACTCCTTTAAGACAGGTGGCAGGTGCACTTTGACCTGGGTGCCCCCTCCTCTCTTCCTGCTGTCTGGACTCAGACATGACCGTCAGAGCGCCACGTTGGACGAACTGTAAGTGGTCATGGAGAGGACCCGACAGCTGTCCGGGTCCTGGGTGATAATGGAGCCACCGTATCAGCTCCTTTGCTTATCCTGGACTTTGTGTGGGAAGGAGACTCCTGCCAGTTGAGGCAAAGCTGTTTGCGTGGAGAGTCTCACTCAGGGACGTGGTCTTTTACTGTGCTGGTAACACATGCTCTCACCCGGCTGTCTGCGCACTACGTGGCAGTGACCATGGCGCTTTTCACGTGATGGTCAGGGATGAGTTGCTTAAGTAGCACCCTCTGGTGGGAGGGTGGGGGTGGGGATTGCTGCACCCCGATGCAGTCTGCTGACCCTGACACCCAGCAGCTGCTCCGTCGGGTGTCCAGAAGGTGGCGGCCTCTCCCGCCTCCCTGTCATTTTTGGCGCCTGATCCTAGTGACTCAGCGTGGGACCCACTCTCATTCTTTATGGGCCAAAGTGAGGAACACCGGTTTTGAGTTTTGCAATTCATTAACGTTTTCACATACATAAGTCACTGAAAGTTTTGTCATAGTCATTGTAGGCTTTTGTGGGTTTTTTTTGTTTTTTTTTTTTTGCATTTTAACTTTAGCGATGAAGTACTGATTTTTTCATATTGACAGACAACAGATATGAGAAATTCATGGATTTCTGTGTGGTCACATGAGTCCAAAACTCTTGCAGACAAAGGGTGGGAAATGGACTTGGAAATAAATATGCAAAACATGAAGCCTATAATTACTTGACTCCAGGCTGTAATAGTCTCCAAATCAAAGCTCATGTTTAATATGGATCTTTCCATAGTATTACACCCTTTAAAGTTGCTTGATTAAAGAATTGGATTTGTGTTCACTATGGTTATTTTCTGTAAGTAATTATGGAATGCTTATTATGTGTAAGACATTACGATAGAATGAGCATGAGTGTCTGAAGGAGAGAAAGCCACGTGACTGTGTCTTAGCTAGCAGTTATCAGGATAAACGTGCTTTATTCATGAAGCCTTGGAGGAAACACGGACCTTTGCCGTAGTTTGTAGTGGTGTCTAGGCTATTTGGTGAGTCACTTGGTAGCTTTGATAGGTGCGTGGGAAAATGCTAGGCTTTGCAAAATCATGGCTATTATCTGTTTCCTCTGGTTTCCATCTCGAGACACTGCAAAGACAATGTGTCTTATCATCTCTTCTAATGAACAGATGATGCTACCCTAAACACGGCTGGCAAACCACCTTCGTGTCCGGATCAGGCAGGTGTGGAGATGGCTTTTCATTTGCAGCTGTGATCAGTTCACAGCTGGCTCCGAAGCCGTCGCTCTCCTTCACGGGGGTGGGCGGAGTAGGGTGGGTGTGAGCCAGTTTTCTCTTGTCCCCCAAATGTGTTCTCACTCGGCTGTGTGCTCTTCACGGCTCTGCACCAGAGCAGGTGCTTGGGAATCTGATGCCGAAAGTGATGATAATACCTACCAGGTGCCAGGTATTTTACGTGGATTTTCAATAAACTTCCTAATGAACTAAAGGGCAGATATCATAGCTCCCGTTTTATTAAGGATAAAACTAAGACCCAGAGATTTAAGTTAACTTCTTAACATCAAAACACCGATTAATGGAAAAACCAGGTTTGAACCAGTCTCTCGGCAGCAGAATAGTGTTCTTTCCATTACATGATGTTATTTACTCTCCATTGGATGCTGGACGTTAATTACTTCTAGTCCCTTTAATGCAGCTGGGAGGTTGCAATGACCGTTGCTTCATATTTAGTGAGTTGAATTATTTCAGGCCTTCGTTGCGGAGCCGGGTGGATTGACGGTTCAGTGTCGGGCGGTGTTCACTGATGACGCAGGTGAAGGTGGACAAGCTTCATGGCTGTATCCCGAAACCCCGTTCATGGTCTCCTTTCCCCAAAGGTGCTTTTTATTGTTCTAGGGACATGCCCAAACGGGATGTTTTAATCCCACGCTCACTGGGGATGTGTAACATTTTTGGTAATTTATTTCCAGGAATTCCTGGTGAGAGTATTTTAGGGAGTCTCATTTGAGAGAAGAGGACGCATAGGCTAGTCAATCCATGCAGACCACTGTGGACAATGACCAGACGGTAATCACAGATTGCCATGGGGATGGTTGCCAAGGTACGCCTTTCAACCGGCAACGAGGCCGCAGATACTGCCTTCGGCTTGCACGCTGAAAACTTTCCGCCGGATCTGCAGAGCATTCAAGGGAAACCCAGGTAGCCTTTTAGAATAGCAGTCCTTTCATCGCGCCCGGAAGGAGTCTCGTGAGTGGTGTGCCCCTCCACATCGGATTCGGGCCTCTTTAGAAGCACTCTGTCTGTTCATGCTCCGATATCACGTGGCAAATGTAAGACAAAAAATGTACGTCCCGGCCCCTCCTGAAGAGATGTTCCCTGGAGACCCCATCTCTCGCTCTGATGTAGGGCAATGAAGTCTGTTGGTACCTGTCTGGCATTTTTTTTTAACTTTTAAAATTGTTCAAGTACAAATCAACAAAATATATTTAAAAAATTGTTCAAGTACGGTGGTCTCTGTTTTCCCTCCCCCACTCCGCCCTACCTCAGCCATCCCCACTCCCCACCTTTGATCCCACCCCCTTTGGTGTTGTCCACGTGTCCTTTGCAGATGTTCCTGAAAACCCTTCCCTCTCCCCCCCTCCACGAGCCCCTCCCACCTCCGCTCTGCCTGGTGTCTTCCTAGGAAGCTGATAAGGCTCAGGGGCGTGATGGCCCTTGAGGACCCACAGAGACAGCGCGGTCCTGCAACCCTCCGATCCCTTGAGCCCGTAGGAGCCCCGGAGGGGCCGAGAGCTTTCCATGGGCAGATGCGCAGACCACACACTTAGCTCTCGTTTTGTGGCAGCCATCCATCTGACGCGGTGAATGAGAGAAAACGTGGCCGGAGGTTCATGTCAAAACTTCGCCATTTTCCACGTTTCTCTCACATGTTCAGTCATCGAGTGAAGCAAGAGCTCTTGGGAGATGAAACACCAAAACCGCCACCGGCCCCAGTAAATCAATCAAAAACACACTTTTCTGTCAAACACCTTACTGCAGGAAATCCATTTGTTCCCTTCCAAATCCTTTGTTTGAGTGTTTGGAACTTGATGTCTTTGTGAGTTAATAAACGGATGTGTAAGTCGGTAGTAAGTGCTGTTTAAACAGAATCCGCCCCTGTTGGGCCCGATCTCCCTTGAAGTGCGAACTTTAAGTCTGGAGGGATTGATTGTTTGCCGTTAAATTAGTTAAACGTGGAGGTCATTAGGTGGCGGTGGCTTTGATGCCCTGGGGCCATGCAAGCCAACCAAGCCTGTCAATGCCTCAAGGTTCTCAAACTGAAATCTAGGACAACCAGTTTCAAACAGCCCCCTGAGGCTCTAACTGCATAACCAATCAATAATTTCTTACTTTGCTTCCACCTTTTCCCTTTAAATGTCCCTCCCACCCTCCTGTGAGTGGACCATTCCCAACGGCTCCCAGCTCGGCACCTTCTCATTCCAACAGCTTTTTGCTCAAATGGACTCTTAACATTTTTGCTACGTCTCAGTTTAACTTTTAACAGTATTAACCAATCCCCCATCCCGATCAAGCTGATTGACATTAGCGAAGTCCCACAGCCTTAGAACTGCCCTAGGACTTTGAACAATGACAGTACCGAGGGGCAGATGAGTTCTCTTTCTGCAGAAGGTAATAGTAAGAGTACCTGCCTTATAACAGTGGCAAGAGTATAAAATGAGTTGGCACAGGTAGGGTGCTAACAAGAGTTCCTGACACAGAACAGGTGCTCAACACGAATCGCTTGAAATTACTATTTCATTGCTTCACCCTTGACCATCATCGTAGTGCACCTGAATAACAGCTGTAACCTATTAAGTGTGTGCGTGCGTGTGTGTGCGTGTGTGCAGCAAGCAATCTAGTCTTTCCCAGGCTTTTCTCCACAGAACAAGCCAGGGTGATCCTTTCAAGGCACGAAAATGCTACCCCCACCTCCAGTCCCCTTGCTTTGCTGCTGTAGCTCCCTGACACTCACAAGAAATCACTGGAACTCCTGACCTGACCACGCTGCTGCCCCGGCCTGTAACCCTCCGCCTCTAAATCCACATCTCTTCATTTGCTTTGCCCATCTGGTGTTAAAAACAAGAATCACTACCTTCGACTTTTACCAAATGAATAACCTATTATTTTATAAATTAGTGGGTTAAATTCCGCTCCCCATGTAACTCCACTTACAAACTTAGTTGTTTTAAATTCCCATTAGTGGTTTGAACTACATTTTAAAATTTTAAATGTCTTGATCTAAGATACTTTTAGAAAGCAAGTATCTAAGATGCTTTTAGAAAGCAAGTAAATGTGTGTTTTTTTTATTATGGTAAAATATATCTCACATGAAGCTTCCTTTTTTATTATTTTAGGGAGCAGTTAGTTCAGAGTCGTTAAGTACAGTCCCATGTTATGCAAATATACATTCAAGTAAATGTAGACTTTAAAAAGTTTATAGGCACTTGAGCAAATTTTATAAATATGATAAATCAAAATTATAAATGTTGTCGTAGGCTGTCCTAAAAATTCACACCCTGACCACAAACTCAATTTAATTCTTTTAAGTTCTTTACATGAAAGTAAAAATATCGATTAGATCCAGTGTAACAACGTCTTAAGCATTTGGAACGTTTAACAATACGGTAAAATAGAAAACATTTTAGACAATTTAGTTATGGGAATGTGTCAAAGTTTTATTACCCTCTTGATGCGGAGGAAAAGGACCCTAATATGTAAATTACAATACTCATTTTCTGCAGGAACATTACACAAAAAGAGAATAGTTGCATAATCAACATTAGATTTCTCAGGAAAAAATGCAAAGATTCGGATATGTGTGCAGATATGAAGGTCCTTTGCTGGGGGTCCCTTCAGGGGTGATCCGACGTTATGGGGTGTGCACCTTTGATTGTCTTTCTATGATGATTTTGTAACTGTAGGTGTAGGAATTAGGTTGTAGAAAACTGGTGTTCTCCAATGATTCTCGTTCAGAGCAGGGCCGTTGAATTGTGTTCTTAGAGACCCAATTTGTTTCTGCTCCGTAGAAAAGACTATCTTAAACATTGTATTTCAAGTTATTAATAAAATTTCCTCTATTATCAAATTCATTTTAGCAGACTACCTATATATGGGATATATGTGTGTATATATAAACATATATATTTGTACTTCCAATTATCTTTCTAACCAATTTTAATACCTTATTGGTTTATTCATTAGTCACTGAGTTAAAATCTTTCACTTATTCATTTTATATTTTTAAGAGATTCATGTTCTTAATTTAAAAAAATCATACTTTAGTAGATTCGATTTTTTAAAAAAATGTCCAAGTAAGAATCCTCTGCCTGACAATTGGAAGCTTGCTGAGCATCAACTAGTTACCAGCAGAACGAGGCAATCTCTATAAATTTCATCAGAAAAGAGTTGATACCTTTTATAAAAAGGGGGGCTATTCCCAGATTAAATTATGGATTACAGTATGGAACATGTTTCTATTCCAGACCAGTTTTGGAAAAATAATTACGAACTTTCATAATGCTCATAAAAATTACCCCTAACATTTCTGAGGTTGCACAACCAATCGCCCACCTCTGGCCATCCTTGGAGTAAAGACCTGGAGTGATTCAGCCCAGACCCCAGGCAAACAGGCTGAACGCCCGGCATTTCTTCCATAGAATTTTCAAGCCATGCTGTGTGTATGTCTATGACATACGAGGGGGACCCCCCCAAAATCCTGGAATCATTTCTGGAGGGCAGCTCCTCGCAGTACAGTCTTCCTCCACTACTAGGTGAGTGTTCTAGGAATCTGTCCGCCCCAGTGTGCCAGCTGGTGTTGTTGTGAGAGGCTGTGTTTGGCTTCAGTGAATTTTTTTTTGAAGACTCTTTCAACGCATTTGCCCACTTCATGGTGGGTGATTAACGAGCACACCTGCCCATACTGTGCTGCGTGTTCAGCAGTTTTTGACCAAAAACGGCATGACCCCTGTGCCCCACCTCCCTACTCACCCAATCTCACCCCTGAGCAACTTTTTTTTGTTTGTTTGTTTGTTTCCCGGGAGGAAAAAGTCGTCCTCAGTGGGAACTATTTTACTGATGTGGAAGAAAAAACAAAAAATGGCAGAAGCACTAAAAGGCATCAGAATCAATGAGTTCAAAAACTGTTTGGAGCAGTGGAAAAAAGTCTCAATAGGTGTATTGCATCAGACGGAGAGTACTTTGAAGGTGACTGAAGTTAAACATGTAAGAATAAATACACAATTTTTTATAAATAAATTCTGGTTTTTTTGGGGTCCCCCCTTGTATATGCATGGTGTGGCACAAATAATGCCCCTTTTTATTATAAACTCCTTTATTACAAAATCATAAACATGTCATTCTCTAACATAACACTATCATACTGAAGCACACTATATGGCATTTTAGGTGAAATGTTCAAGTGAAAACTATGAATCGTTACACCCATATTATTACCCTACCGACCACTCTCAAGCAGGCCTTCCTTCTGCCAGACCCTGCATGGTAAACATCTTGTCTTTATTCTGCCTTTCTTCTTTTCATCCTTGACTGTGATTGATAGAACTTGTCAATCCTTTAACTAGTTACAGCTAACCTCTGCTGCGCAGTTAGATTCAACAAATCTTTTTTATTGCCTGATCAGACTCTTCATTCCTATCTTGCTCGTTTTGGACACCGTTCTTTTCTGGACATCCATCTTCACTCTGCTTCCTTTCATACAGAGCTGCTTAGGATTCCCCCAGCACACCAAGGTGTCTCTTGCCCTCAGATCTTTGTCCCTGGACCTGGAATTGTCCCGTCCCAGCTTCTGAGATGAACTCCCTGTGGCGAGTTTTCCTGAGGGCACCTCCTGCGGGTTAGGATTCTCTTTCATGTTCCGGTCCCATAGCGCGCCGTACTATGAGTACGAATCCCTCCAAGGTACCTCTCCTAGTCTTCATCTTCTCGAGGATAGCGGATGCTTTGTCCACTGCTGGGCCATGCGCACTAAAAGTTGGCACAGAGAAGGTGCTCAGCACGGACTGATGAGAAAAAAAAAATAGATGACGTTTGGAGAACAGCTCTGAGACGTCAACATTCTATCTGATCTTACAAAAAAGACTGAACTTACATTCTATCTGATCTTACAAAAAAGACTGACCATAGGGATCCATCCATGTTGCTGAAGCCACTGTGGAGTCTCAGGCGATTTTAGGAGAATTTTTGCTCTTATCAACTTATTTGCCGTGTCTAATTCATTCCTCATCACTGGTGGGAGTTGGTTCTGTCCTCTTTTGTGTAACTGTCCTGCGGGCACCAATGACAGAAGGCGCTTGTGGCCTTATTAGAAGCGTTTGTAGTTGGTGCCCTTGACGAGGAAGTCAACATCAGCATCGGACCCCCAGCTCTTCTCTGCCCAGAGACAGAAGCTTTAGGTCACGATGAATGAGGAAATGACTGGAGGACATCACATCTCGGCAGAGGCACGGTGTGGTGTTCCCCACCGCAGGAGGACACTCTCCCCCAGAGATCCGCTGGCGTCAGAGAGAGGCCCTGACCTCCCGCCATGTCCACAGGCGAGGGCCGGTTCCTGCTTTTCGTTTTGCTTTGCTTTTCAAAAATTTCCTTTTTAAATTTTGCTTCGGACCAGCCAAGATTTCCAATGTCTCTGCCGCGATCCAGTTGGCCTGGAGACTTGTAAAGAAAAATAAATTAGCATTTTATGTTTAGCTGTGATTTCATTGTCTCAACTACATGCGATTGGACCATATTTCTGCCAAGTGGCTCCCTGATTAGCAACAATCACAGATGCTGTCTCAGAATTCTCGGCATCACCCTCTGAACAAAAATAAAGCGAATGCGCCCTCTTCTTAGTTGTGATAAATTTTCAGGTACCCCACAAGTCATGAAAATAGTCCACAGCAACAGCTGTTACCGATTACTTCGTAGTTACGTACTTGGGAAAAAAGAAACAACTTGCGGTTGAGTATGCACATCAAAGAGAATTTCCTTCTTTTATGTTTACATCTGCGAAGACGTGATTGCAGAAAGAAGTGACAGAACACACAATTACAGTGCCGCGTGCGAAAGCGTCATGCCAAACACCGCGATAGCTCTAACGCTGGGGGAAGAGTTTGCGGCTCTGTTGCCTTGGGCGGTGGTGACTTGCGAAGGTGGTGTTTTGAGCGGCGTGATCTGCTTTTGAGAGCCAGGTGGATGTCGCGGAACTTCTCCCACAGCAAAGAACCTTCTGAGAGTCCTCTCAACCGTCCTGTCTTATTTGCTTTGAACACTGGAGGTGTCTGGCGTTCATTTTGCATAATCTCTTCCCTCGTCGAACTAGGCGCCACGGTCTGTTCTTCCAGGCCTGGAGCCAGACTGCCTGCCAATGATTTTAAAATGCATTTCAGTTCGGGGCCGCGGCTCATGTCGCTAGTGGAAGTGGTTTCTTCCTGTGTGTTCTATGATGAGGGAATGGGGTCTCACAGCCCATTGATATGAAATGTGACATAATGCGAGTAACTGAGGCTTTTCCTTCTTCTAATTATCGATCGTCTCTCTTTTCCCGCATAGAATGAGAGGCACTAGAGAGGATAATATTATAATTATCCTCATTTTTACTTTTTTTAAAATCTCAAGAATTTAAAAAGATATACCCAGTCCTTTGAGTTAGGGAATGAGGAGAACGATGAAGTGAAGCTTTCCACGGACTGGAAAAAGCTGATCTGAAAGCCAGCAACTACTCTTAGGAAGACGGACTGGGGTATCCACCCTCCAGGTGGCCCCTGGTGGTCCCTGCCTCCTGGTGTCCGGGCTGCTGTGTGGTCCTTCCTCTGCGGTGTCAGGGCTGGCAAGTGCAAGCAGGAGAACACCGTAGAAGCGATGGATGGCCACTTCCAAGGCTAGTTTATGAAAGCCTCCTGTCCCCCAGCCCTCGACTCTCTGACAATGAACCCGATGCAAGCCGGCTGCCGGGCGGTGAGGGACCCAGGCCTCTGGCCCATCGCCAGTGAGGGAGCGAGGCCGTCTGCTAACAGCTGCACCAACGGGCCGTCTGGGAAGCAGATGCTCCGGTAGACGGGTGCCTTCAGAGGGGGGTGCCTCCAGCTGACATCAAACGGCAACCTCGGGAGTGCCTCTGAGCCAGGCCTGCTCAGTTACGCTGCTCTGGAGTTCCCGATCCCTGGACAGTGTGAGACAGTCTGTGTTTGTTGCCAGGCGCTGAGTTCTGGAGCGAGTCGTTATACCTCAGTCGCTTCCCGACACGCAAACTCTCAGCTGCACACAGCGCCAGAAATGCGTGAACATACACACTCGTACACACACACTCGTACATTTGTAAACATACACAACACCTTCAACTGCTCACATTTTTAAACCTTGAAACCCCAATTTTTTTTTTTGGTAAGATACAGTAGGGGGAATAAAGAATCAATTTCACGGTAAGTATTTTGGTGTTAGCAGCTCAGGAAGTGGAAGCAATGGCATTACGAATGACAAGTTATAACGACAAGATGTTTTTTATTTATTTATTTTTGGGGGTGCAGGGGCTTGACTCCCTGCTGGGATATGCCCTGAGTGGAGGGGCAGGGCGGGTCGTACAGCCGGGGCATTCCGTTAGGATACAGGAGTTATCTTCTCCATCAGAGGCTGACGACTCAAGTCTGGGGACTCTTCTGTTGTTCTCTGCTTGAGTAGGTCTTGGTCATGTCCAAATACCGCACATCGATTTCCAAGACTTTCCTAACAAATCACCACAGACTGGGCAGCTTAAAACCACTGAAATGTGTTCTCTCCCGGTGCTGGAGGCAGAAGTCTGAAACCAGGGTGTCTGCTGGGCGTGCTGCTTCTGAAGGCTCAGGGCGGGGGCCCTCCCTGCCTCTCAGATGTTCCTGGGTTCACAGAAGCATGGACCCCATCTCTGCCTTTGTCCTCGCGTCCGTGTCCTCTTTTCTTACAAGAACACTTGTCATTGATTTAGGGTTCACCCAACTCCTGGATGATCTCCTCTCAAGATTGTTCATTACATCTGCAAAGACCCCTTTTCCAAATAAGGTCACCTTTGCAGGCTCCAGGGGTTAGGCCTCGGATGTATGTTTTTGGGGTCTGCTTTTCAGAGCACGACATAAATTGGGATTTCTCCACAGGCGAGCTGGCCGACTCCCTGGGGGCCTGGGGACTAGCGTCGCTGGGTTGCCAGGTGTATGGGAGTCGTGGTCTTGCTGGTCTCCCGTTTTTGGAGGACTTTCCCCGTAGATTCCGAAGGCTTCGTGAAGGAGGTTTTCAAAGAAGGTACAGGACGAACAGGGGAGAGAGACTGTGGGTACGAGTCCAGTAGACATGGATATACAGCAATCATTCCAGTAAAGAGGCTGACCGAATCTCTGACTACAGTCTGGAGAAGGAAACTCCCTTTCTCATGGTTGAGTAAAGACCTGTTAATGAAGGCAAAATCCAGAGCATGGCACGCCCCCCCCCACCCCGGCCCCGCAGACACCCACTTAGACCTGAGAGTTCACAAGGGAGTTCTGGGTAGGCACCGCTGAGGCACCAGTCAGACCCAGTTCCTCTCCTCACACTCAACCCGCCTGGGAGCTGGCATTCTCCCGGACCTTTTCTTTTTAACTTGAATGTGTTCCAACTGCATGTCATTCACCCAGTGTTGTTCTTGTATTTCTCTGCTCCTTATGCTGATGCTCTGAAATGGGCCGTGATCATCACCATTTGCCACGGGCGCTTTGCAGAACGGCCTCGACAACGTCCCCCACCCCTGCGCTCCCCGCCACCCCGTGCGGTGGCCCCTGGCGCCCCTGCCCTCCGAGGTTCTTCCCTCTCCGCTGCTTGCAGGGGGGACAGCCTCGCGTCCTGCACGAAGCCACAGAATGCGGGGAGATGATGCCCAGTTATTGCCGAGCTGCGGCCTCGCTCCCCTCCTCAAGGAGCCTTGCGTGGTCTAGAGTCGTGGTCTCGTGCAGTGAACTTGGGGCGGCGTTAGAAGGAAACGCAGGTGGTCAGTCACCATGGGGCTTGGTTGCCTGGGGACCATGACAGGCCTAGCGCCAGCATAAGGGAAAGATGTTTATCACTTTGAAGGAAGTGATGTGGTTTCGTTAATAGCCTTCATTTCCCTTCCTTTCTCACAAAAACAATAATTTACAAATGAATAGATTTCCCTCATGTAATTATTTTAATTTTAATTACATTAATGCACTTAATTTATTTTTATAATATCTACCTATGTTATGTATGTAATCCACGCTCATGTTCAATGTACCCAAATTCACCCGTGAGTGGTTGCCAATTAGGACATTGTTACAACAGTGTCTCAGGCGATAGATAAGAGGAACAATGTTTTTGTTTTATGATTTCTTTTGGTCGATTTTGCCGGGACTTCGGGTTTTTCCGAGACACGAGTTCACGCTGGGGCGGCTGTGAGCCACCTCGGCGTCGATGGGCGCTTCTTTCAGGACCGCAGCTCCTCGGGGTACGACAGGAATCTCCGTGCCCCTCACGGCAGACTGCTGGCATCCGTGGCCTCTGTTCATGACCCCTCCTCTGACCCATGGCCTTTGCTCTGTGACCTGGTCATTCCTCTCATCCCAGAGATGTTTCTGAGTCCGGCCGGGCAATTTGCAGTTTTGATGTACGCGGGCGTGGGGAGAAGTGCTTGTGCACTGTTGCTTCTGCTTTTATTAAAAATTAATTTGCTTTTTCATGTGTTTGATTACAGGGGACACACGACCTGATAGAGCTTCAGGTGCACAACGAGCGCTGCCTTTCCTGTGCCGGAGGAGGCGTGCGGAGCAGCCGGGCAGGTCTCCCCACCGCCGGCCAGCCCGCCCGGACGCGCAGGTGAGTCTAACCGCCACCGGTGGGCCCCCCGGTCTAACTTGCTTCAGCACAGGCTTGTGAACTACATGGAGGCTGATTTGGGGCTTGGGCGGGGGGAGTAATTTATTAATAGTATTATTGTGGCAACAGGTAACTGATACAGTTCTCATTCAAGATTTGTTTTATTTTGGGGGCAGTGAGAATTCCGACTGATAACTTCAGGGATACTTTCCTTTCCTTGGATTCTGATACTCCAACGACGGGATTCTGGAGGTGCTGGACTTTGGCTAATGATGACAGGATTGGAAGTGTCGGGTTCCAGGTGAAGATGGACGGGGCACGTGTTTTAGGGCCCCTGGTGCAGGAAGAAGCGTTAGGCCCAAATGCAGAGTGTTAATTATCAGAGAACACGTACTTAGGAATACATTTTTTTTTGCCAATGGAATTCTGTAAAACCTGACTGCAATCAATCCTAGTGGACTAGGGAATCAAGCTGTAAGTGACACTTTAGAATGTCCCCCTTGCGCTGAGTCCTAAGTTAGGTCAGAAGAGAGTTAAAAGTTCTCCACCCTCTAAGACTTTCTTGGTACGTAAATTGTTCAAAAGGCATTTTCAGCATTTTTTCCATGCACTATAGAATCCCATTTTTTTGCCCTCTCTAGAAGGTAAAATTTACTTTATTTATTTTCTTCCATTTTAATTTCTCAATCCTGCCACGTTTGACTTTGGTGTTTTATTCTTTTTTAAAAAAATACCAAAGTTTTATAGTGTGCAGTTTTTTAAAAACATTAATTTTTCAATTACAGTTTACATTCACTATTATTTTGTATCAGTTTAAGGTGTTATAGTCTGCTATTTTACCCTTACTTTTAAAGTTAAAAATCATTTAAGAGTCACTGTAAGCATTATTTGTAATAGTGGTATGACATTCAGTTGCATGAATATCAGTTGTATGATATTCAGTTGCATGAATAAAAGTCATCGTAAGCATTATTTTTAGTAGTGGTATGACGTTCAGTTGCATGAAGGCTGCGACATGCCTGCTTCCTCTTCCCCGCTCTGTCACTGTTCAGGATGCCACTGCAGCCTCATGCTTGTTTGCAGGTCGGATTATTTCCTCCTGGTGAGTTTCCGGAAGTAGGATGCCTGGTTCAACTGTCGTAGACATTGTAAAGTTTTAATTCCTGAGTACGTAGAGCCCAACTTTTAAAGGAAGCTTGTGCTGCTTCCGGAAGTGCACGCGAATGCTTTTCTCATGAGCGGCTTGCCAGCACTCACCGTATTCCTGAAAAGTCACTCTCGACCGTGCAGCTGTATTACGCAATGTCCGAAGCGCAGTAACACTAAGCAATAACAATGGAAATGTAATTGTTTTCAATTGCAGATAAATAGCGACTCCTCAGATGAAAGGTCTGTGCAGGGTGGTGAGCTTGTTGTGATGGAGCTGGACAGCCGGCAAGCACTTTCCTCTCCTCCTCCCCCACCAGCCACTACCCCCCCACCCTGCCCCCCGAGCTTCCCAAGCGGCCTGGAACAATGACGCGTGATGAGATGCTAACTTGAATGTCACGATGCTTAAAAGAGGAGACCGTGAGATGCAGTGGGAATTTGCGGAAGATTCAGGCCATGACAGACCTGGTTAGAATCCTGTCTCTATCACTTATGAGCAACGTTGTCCTGGGCAACCGAGCTGAGCCTTATTGTCCTCATGCTTTAAAGGAGAGCACAATCCCCGCATAGTCTGCTTGTTGTGAGTATGTGTTATAACGTAAGAAAGTGCTGGGACAGCGTGAGTGTACCTAATACCGACAGTGATCAAAGACAAGGATACGCGATGGACTGGGTGTCCTCCTCGCACAGGTTCAGCGATGGGGGGGCGGTCTTTAATTTTGGAAGCATCAGAAAGCACAAGAATAGCAAATTTGGGGGGCCTGCAGAATGGTGTGGAATGTGATAAGATTGTAGGGCTCTGGTGGGCACTTGGGCACTTTCCTATTAACTTGTAGGAGGACTCGATCTCCCCCCCACCCCGCCCTGCCTTCCCCGTGCTAGCACCTGCGACAGCAACGGCCAGGTGTGAACCCCTGGGCCGCCATTTACCGGGGCTGTCCTACCTGCAGGCATGTGGGGACAGGCTGTATCGTGGGGGGTCGAGGTGACATAGAAGTTGGGGCTGGGGTGCGGGCGTGAGCCATGCCGTGATTTCAGAGAGACTGGAAAACAACACAGACGGTCTTCATTTCAAGCCCACTGTGGTGATGGACTGTAACGAAAAGCCTTGTGGGTAACAGTTACCCAAACACGGATAGCGAGGTGAGGCATGATGGGACGCACGACTCCAGTTTTCCAGTGCCAGTGGGCCAGTCTGGAGCCATCGAATTACGTTCGAGAGGCATGTGGAACGTGCGTTGACAGGTAATGCCACACTTGATTATTTTTGGCCATCACTAGGATTGCCAGTGATTCCTGCAGCGAAACTGATTGTGGAGATGTCCATTACTGAGGCAGCGGTCATGTGTCAGCTGTGCCGTAGGCCGGTCATTTCAGCTCGGTGCCGAAAGGCAGCCTTGGAGATCATGGGCAAGTCGTTAACGAAACCTCCTGTGACAGCTAGCCCTACTTCAATGGACCGTCGTGCTGAGGAATGGGACTTCGGTTTCCCCAAAGAGGAGTCTTCCGCTAATGAGGATTAATTTGAGAATTAGAGAGAGATTACTCAGAATCAGAAACAGCTGAGAGGGAAAGGTTTTAAAGCTTTGGATTGGGCTGAAGGACTGTGACTCGAAAACTGGAGTTGGGCTCTGTAAGAAATGCCAGTAACCCAAAGTGAAGGATTAGCAGAAGATTATAAAAAAGTCAATGAGGCAGTACTCGTTAGAATGCAGTTTCTTTGGACTGAGTAAAAATGAACAAAGCGCGCTGTTCTTCTATTACTCATTACTAAAATGTTAGTTGGACAGAATGAGCCCTGTAGGTTTAATTTGTTTTATGTCTTCTTTCTTTTCTCTTCTGTGTTGTACCTAGTTTTTATTCCACAGAGGGATGTTCATAGTGCATGACGCGGGAATGACAGAACCATCCACTTCTAGAGTTGGGAGGGGCTTTCATTTGACCTTTTACCCAATAACACCCCCCCCCCCCATACTAAGTAGGTAGAGCAAACACAGCCAGGGGGAGTTCAGGATCTCAAGAATCAGCCATTGCTTTGCCGCTGGCACCAAGCATTAGCAACCTCTTCCTCATGAACAAGAATAACTGTAGCGGTGCCTGCCGGGGCTTGCCCTGGGCACAAGGAAAACGGCTCCTACTTCCTACCTACTCTTCGGCTTCTAGAACAACGGTGATGGAGAACAGCCCCCTTCTAAGAATTCAACTGGAAATGTGTGGGGTCCTTCCAAAAAACTCAAAAATGGAGATTTTCAGATGGTTCTTTGAATGAACCATCTGAAAATCTCCACTGGAAGTCTGGCCAGAAGGCCCTTTTCTTTAGGGAAACAAATTTGAAAAATTCTGAAAGCCAGATTCAGGATGTAGTATTATAGAAGGGGAGGGAATTTAATACTGGGCAGGAATTTGGCTTTGATGTGTAGTGATGGAGAGAGAGGCTGGTGTTTGAGGTTCTGAGACTCAGGTAAGAGACAATCTAAATGGATGGTGTCCGCAAACATGAGGATGGGCAGTTCAACTCTTAGAACACTGGCTCTTTGATATTTAATTGCAGGATTTTTTTTTTTTTTTTTTTTTTTTGCTTTTGTGCTGTAAGGGTACTCAGCAAAACAAAGGTTTCATTTGGGCCACCACAGCCAGTGATTACATAGCACTAATTGATTTTAGTTTTTAGAGGCCTCCCAGAATAAGTTTAATCCTGTGTCCACAGGGATGTGGCTTAATCATTTAAAAGCTGCCCTTTCTTTCCCGGACCAGGTGGACGCAGGTCTAACAAGCTTTTCCACAAACGCCTCGACCCCGGGTCCTCCTACCGTCTTAGACTCGGTCCTCCAGACAGGCACGCAGTTCTCACTGTCTCTCTTCGAGGCCACACTGACAGTGGGGCGGAGTGTCCCACGACTGCCCTATTCAATGGCAGAGGAAGATGCGTGACCTCTCTTTCTCTGAGCAAACTTCTAGCATTGCAAATTGAAATGGAATCGATCGTTTTTGGACCCGCCGCCCTCCTGACTCACACCCAACCTAGGTTTAACCGGACACCTCACGTCTTGATAAAGAGAATGCATTTTCTCTTTGTGTCTCTCTCATCCTACAGTTGTCAGGTTCGTCTTTTTTTAAAACCGAATTTTATTATGCAGAAGTGGTCCATCTTTCTTGTTCCCTGAATTCACTTCAGGTACTGATATAGGTCCTGTGAAGATTTAATAAGGGTGCAAGATATATGCACGCTGTTCTTTTTAAATCATTTTTGGCTTTATGGAGGTGTAATTAACAAACAAAATTGTAGGACAGTTGACGTGTTCGTCATGGGACTCTGATAAATGTGTACGTCGTGAACGGGTTCCCATCGCCTCCTTAATTAACACATCCATCACCTTATATATGTAAATATATACAGATACATTGTAAATACATGGGTTTTGGTGATAACATTCCTTTCTTCAGAGATTCCGGAGAAGGAAGCAGCCTCTGGAGTGAACAGACCTTTCTGTTACGCGTTCTGACAAGGAGAAGAAAGGTTTTATCCAAATGGAAAGCGCTGTAACCTATTTATGGGTCCTCAGCACTTTACAGATGCCCCGTCCTCCTTCCCGCTGGTGTGTGTTCTCATTACGGGAGTTCTCTTGCATTCTCCTCAAGATCTGTTACCCGCTTGCACGGAAAATATTCGTAGGTTCTATTAATAGAATTTGGAAACCAGAGGCTGGTTCTCGTTTAGAATCCAAATATCCTAGAACTCTCGACAAATCCAGCTATTTAGGGTTCTTCTGTGACTACTTTCTTTTTCAGTTTTAGGGAAAGTAGGAAAATACGGATGGAGAGGAATGGATGCTTTGGGGCAGGGTCGGCTATTGGCCGTGTGCCACCGGAGTCTGCGTTCCCTCTGGCAGGTCTGCAGAATGCGGCCGTGACCTCCTCGAGGTGCTCCGCAGTGTCTTGTCCCCGACATGTGTGTTCCCACTCCCGCTGTCCCCTTCCCCTGCTTTTGTTTGGTTTACTGCTAAGCATATTTCACCATACACTTCAAACATCACCCCCTGCCAGACCTCTCCCGGGCGCCTGTAGCCCTCACGTGCTGTTCTCAGTAGCCCCGCGGCAGCCCCTGCTCTGTGTTGATGCCGTGTCTTGTGTTCGAATGCTGCCCGTGGCAAGGTCTTTGAATGCAGGCATTGTGTCTGATTCCTCTGCATCCCCAGTGCCTGCGACTAGTCCTGGTTCAGAGCAGATGCTCTGCAGTCATTCTCTCAAAAAAAACAAAAACAAAAACAAAGACAAAGTGAATGAATAAGTACCTGGATTCAACTTCTGGATGGTGAGGTTGATTTAGGTCTAGCCAGTTGTCAAAATCACCTAGGTAATTTTCCCGGCCTTTATTGAGCTCCAGTGGACCTAGAACCCTGTGTCGGTTTCAGGTGTACAATGTGTTGATTGACACACTTAGATTTGGCACAGTGGTCAGCACCACAGTGTTAGCTAACACGTCTACCATGCCCCATAGCTGCCATTTCTTTTCGTGGTGAGAACATCTAAGATCTACCCTCTGGAGGACTCCCAAGTATATGATGCGTTACGGCCAACTGCAGTCACATGGCTGGGCACGGGGCTCCCCAGACCTGGCTCGTCTCCTAACGGCAGGATGGAGCCCTGTGACCAGCATCCCCCCTCCCCGGCCCCACCCCCACAGCCCCCGGTCTCCACCGCTCTATTCTCTGCTTCTGTAAGTTCAACCTGTTTAGACGCCACAAGTAACTGGTGTCACACAGCTTTTGTCTTTGTGTGAGTAATTTTGCTTAGCACAATGTCTTCAAGGCTCAGTCTAAGCTGTCACAAACAGCAGGGTTTCCTTCTCGGGGCTGAGTAATATTCCGTTGTAGGTGGATTGCATCTTCACCCATTCATCTTTGATGGGCAGTTAGGTTGTTTTCATATTGTGGCTATGGTGGCTAGTTCTATAATAAATATGGGAGTGATGGTATCTCTCTAACATACTGGTTTTTTATTCCGAAAGCCAACCTTGGTGTTCTTTCTTGGTTGTCTTGAGATTCAGGTGACGGCAGAATATCCACATGAAAAATTTACCTATTTGTTTAGTCTGCAATAATAAGAAAATAATTTAGTCTGTAGTAATTATTATTATTTTTGACAGCTTTGCTGGAAGACCAGGACCAATTATAGTAGGGAATCATTCTGTCAGAAGTACCATGGATCTGGTTTCTAGGGGAAAATAATTTGTAAAATCAAAGTTTTTCTTCCAGTTACCAACTATGCACACAACACTCACAGGTGGTTTTTCAAAACTGAATTTATTGGGATGACGTTGGTTGGAAAAATTACATGGGTTTCAGGGGTGCAAATCTGGAATACCTCGTCTGTGTGTTGTACTGGGCATTCACTGCCCCAATGACGTGTGCTCCGCTCACCGTTGACCCCCCTTCTCCCTCTCCTGTCCCCCCACCCCCTCCCTCTGGGCATCACCACACTGTTATCTGAGTCCATGAGGGTTTTTTTTTTATATTGACCCCTTCACCATTCTCACCCAGCCCCCCAGTCTCTCCCCTCCCTCTCCCCTCTGACGGCTGTCAGTCCTCTCCCTGTACCCATGAGTCTGTCTCCACCTTGTCAGTTTGTTTTGTTCATCAATTGCCATTTTCTTGCTTTGGCATTTCAGAGTGATGTCTCTGGTTGAGTAGGCCCCAACTCCACCCGTCAAGGTGGCCACGCCCAGGACAGGGGCTCTGTGTCCTTCCCCAGGACGGCCGGAGCACGGTCCTCCCGAATACACTGCGTCGGAGAGTTTTTTTCCTTCCTGGAGCCTAGCGAGTGTGTGCTTCCGGCACTGCTTATGCAGAGTCACTGAATATTGTAATTTCTCCCCATTAATCAGCGTTCTACCCACACACATCCGTGTGCACGAAGCAAAGGAGTAATGAGCCCCGGTGTTGACACTGATGCTTCTGGTGGGAATGCTCGTCTTCCGAAGGAATGAACCGAAACCTGGAGCACGTCTGCCGAGGAGCGCCTGTTACGCGTTCCACGGACTTTGCCTCCTCCTTGCCTTCTCCCGGAGGAGCGAGGGTTCCCCCACCGCGTGCGTCATCGAGCGTGGCACAAGGGGAATGGCGAGTCTGAGAGATGCTGTAAACCTCGACTTTTAATGGACAGCGTCGTTGAGTGGGAATACAGTGTCTGTGCTGATGGGGTCCCGGGTGCCTTTACGGCTGGAATTCCGATGAGAAAGACCCAGACGGTGCTGACTTCTGTCGCATGAACCCTCAGGGTTGCCCCATTTCTTTTCTTTTTTGAATTGTGCCGTGGTGTCTTCAATGGCTGAGTATCACTTTCAAATGGACCTCAAAAAACTGCTGAGAGAACCTAACATGTTTTCGGCAAAACAATTGCAAGCTCAGTTTCTAGTGGTGGCTTTTTTGGCATATGATATTCCCCCCACAGCTGGGATGGGAAAGAAAGAACCTTTCTAAGCCGCATGCTACGGTGAACCTTCCTGCCCGGCCGGGGTGGGCTCCTGTGGGAGAGTCCAGCGCCCTGTGGATGGAGAGGCCTTCATTCTAATCGCCGTGTGGTGCTTAGCAGCTCTGTTGGCGCCCTTCAAACTGTCAGGGGGCGCGGCGAGGAGACTCTTTACGGATGGTAGTGAGGAGTGGCAGGCGCTCTTAAAATAATGAATGGCTCCGTCACTCAGACCTAGTGAGGTGTGAGTGAAACGCATTGTTTTCCCCCTTTGTGAGTAAAGATCATCAATTACTGCTGGCGATGAAGACGCTGTTGCTTGTGATGAAGGCCACTCAGTGGACTACTCGAAAACGGTTAGTTTCGCCTTCCCTTTCCTGGATTGTTAGCACTTGGTTTTAAGGGACATTGACTGTAACTGTATGTCAGAAATAACAAAAATGATTTTGGATTGATGTTCACAATATTATTACTAAGAGAGTTACTGTATTGAGTAGTTCCTTGCTGGACATTTTACATATAATAAATTTCAATCCAGTTTGCTAACTGAACAACAACCAGCAAAGGGAAGGACCGGCATTTGAACTCTGGTCTTTTCAAAGCGACTTTGCTTTACGCCAGGGAACTTCTTAGAGAGACCGATCTAGTTCCATGAAGAACAAAGGCCAATACCAATGGATTCTGGAAGACTTGGGTAGTTTTCGCTGACCCTGCAAGGAAACACCACGCAAGTTGGAAACGCGGGGATTCCCCGCTGCTCCAGGGTCTGCTCCCTGCAGACAGGATGCTCCCAAGCTGGACGAAGAAGCCAACTTTCATTTTGTAAGGAAACAGTTCATATTAACCAAGAGGGATAGACTCCCTGTGGTCAGTTTATATAGGGTGCCATGCACAGTCACATGTTTAACCGTTATGAAAAATGAAAGAAAAGTAATCCAAAGGAAAACGATACAACTATAACAGTAGCCACCGTCGAACACCTAACTTTGTGCCAGGTGCTCTTCTAAATACTTAGCATGTTTGAGCCCAGTCTCCTCATGGTGACTAAGGTATTATGGAAGTAGCAACTGTAGAAAATGCCCATCATTTTAACAGGGAGCTTAAATAACTTACCTGCGTGGTCAGGGCCAGACTGAAACGGGCTGTGTTGTTTCAGCGGGAGCAAGGAATCCCACAGTAGCAGAGGTGGCAGGGGCCTGTGACTGGTGGCCAAGGTAGAGTCATAATCAGAATGGTATGGTCTGCAAGCACATTTGGGGTGCCTCACTGATTAGGGGGTCACTGGTTCGAAATAGACAGGCAGCCTCGTCACGTCGCACTTGTGCTTGGCCACCGCGGTGGAGAGTCATGGGAACTCTTCAGTTCCGAGGACGGAGTCAGTTAACAGGACCAGACACTCTGCAGAGAAAGGGAGGCGTGGGGGACTTGAGGAAAGCTCTGAGTAGCTCTCCCATCACTCACAATCATAGTTCTCCACCGAAAGCTTCCCCCTCCCTCTCCACCACCTTGCATTCATTTAGGCGGGGGCCGTGCTCGGTGCCGTGGACACGGACTTGAAGCCGACATCAATCAACGCAAACCTCTTTTAATGCGCCTGCTGGGGCACTCAGGAGGCCTATCGGTCTCGGAACATGGGACGTAGTTTCATCGGCTGACTCAGACGGCGCCGAATTTTCACTTGCCGTTCCAGACAGTCTCTCTTCATGGGAACAAATGAGGACAGTGGCTTCTAGTCTCTAGCACTTGATTTTTACCCATTTCAGGACATAGGGAGCAACAGAAGCAATGCCCTGTGACCTTACAGGGAGAGCGGTACCTGTTCCTCATCTTGTCTCAGGGCGCGTGTCAGGCATCTTCAATGCATGAAATACGTGGAGTCTTCAGGCATGCTGACACTGTCACCTTTGCCTGGGACGTCACGTATCCTGCTACATCGATGCCATCGGGTTGAAAGGACGAGATTGGGGGTGGCAGTTACTCTCGTTCCTTGGTGTGGGGTGCCAGAGGGAAGCCAGTGAACGTAGGGGAGTCTCTAGCTCCATGTGCCTTTTGATGGCTCTGCTATTTAAGGGACCTGCTAAGACCTTCCCTGCAAAGTCAAGGACAAGTTGGACCCTCCATGTGCCACATGACTAGTAAAGAGGCACGCGTCTGGTGGGTCTATTTGAGTATCGGAGAGATGCCTCCTGTACTTGGGAGTGAGCTCTGAGCAGCCTCCCATCACTCCCAAGACGGCCAGACTGGAAGGGCCCGGACCAAGGGAACCCTCTGCAGCAGAGCCACGCCGCGGTGTGATTTATTCCCCCCTTGTTCTCGTGCGTGGCGGACACGGTGCTGTTCAAAGTACAGCTGGCAGATCGGGGCGCTCGTGGAAGTCACTTTGCGGGGAATCACGGCGGAGATCCCTGGAGTGTGGAGCAAAGCCACGTCATCTTTGACAAGAGCCGTTCTCTTCTCGTTAATCGTTCTAGGACAGTCCAAGCCGCTGACCCCTGGTCGTGGCCCGGGTGCCCTTTCTCATGAACTTGGATAATTTTGTGAGTCAGCACACCAAGAAGAACTCGATTACCACGTAATGTGCATGTAGGGTGGATGTATAATGTATTACCCAAACCAAGACGCTTTGGAAAGTCAAAAGGGCACTGCTAATTATTACATCGGGGCATCTGGGATAAACTGGGGCTTTCCCAGCAAGCCAGGACCATGCTTCAGCACGATGAAGAAGAGTACCTTCCGTTAGCAGGTGTCTTACATTGGTAGCACTCCTTCATCCCGCACCGATGGCCTTTGACTGGAGAAGGCCAGAGTCAAAAGTGGATTCGTTGAGGCCACATTGGCCCCTGCTGGAAGTGGACTCCGAGGGGCTCTGAACACCTGGGAGAAGGGACCGCTTCCCAGCGGTTGAACAGTATGCCTCCTGCCCATTTTGTTTAGAAGGACAGATGCTGAGACATGCCTTTACAGTGATTCGTGGCAGATTATCCAGGAGCTTGGAATGACCGGACAAGAAGGCTCATGGAAAGAAGGTCTGAGAGAGAAATATGGGGGTTATTCTTTCAGATTAGGCAGTGTGAGAATATCTGAATATCCAGCGAATGCCCTGCATAGAGAAGGGGCTCATCATAGGCGTCCATGATGGCTGACCGCAGCCTTCTCCCGGCCACGTCAGTGCTTCTCAACGTTAGCTAAAGTGGTCCTGGTGGCCAGACCACGGCGGCATCCCCGGGGCCTATTTGACTAGCATCCCTGTTGAAGGCTCCGTTTTCTCACATCAGAAAAAAATCTTTGCTTCTAGGAGCTGACTATTAAATATTTAGGAATTTTGTATTAACTAATCGACTTCTATTTCCCTCTATGGGCCCTTTGCTATTTTACCTACTTAATTTCACTGCACTCAGCGGGGATGGTTGGCGTCTCCGTTTCATCCGCGTGGTGCAGACGTCAGATGAGGCCAGCTGGCTCTGCACCTGGAGCTGGGGCAGGACCCAATGATTCGCTGGATAGTCCCCCTTTCAGGGAGGGAGTGAGTGTGTTTTAGAAAAGAATAGTTGCCTTATGTTAGACATAAACATTTGGTGTTTTGGTTGTTAAAGCTCAGGGCTCAGGCATAGGGAAATGGAGTGTAGTGATGCTAAGCAGACATTGCTGTGAGCCTTCTTGGTTATGGCCTCCGTGCACCCTCTGAAAATCTCTCTCCTATGGTACACCCTGCTAGGGTGGAAGACAGGAGTCTGGCTGGCACTCAGTTCAGAAGGGAGTGACATGAAGAGAACACACACACACACACACACACACACACACACACACTCACATGTGCCTTCTGCAGGTGCAGATTCGTGCTCTGGGTGAGCAGGCCAAACTCCGGGACTGCTCTTCCCGGCCGTGTCTCCAGTCTCCCCCGATGCTCCACGAATGACTTCATAACCTTCGCTATATCCTTCCTTCTGTACACCTTGGATGGAGCGTGTTCCGTTGTTTACAACTGAAAATGACTTCTGGTACCTGGATGTTTGAGACAACCAAAGTGGGGAACGCACACAATAGTCCGCCAGCCATCTTGAAAGGGATTGGGTTTTTGAGGCGACCTACTCGTGTGCCTTAACCAGACCCCAAAGCCCCAGCTCATGCAGTGAGACTTGTTTCTCCTCAGCAATAAGGGACGCAAATCTGCCCTCGTGTAAGAACATCTCATACACAAAATCTTAATTTACAGAACAGATTGAGCTATTGAAGGACCTTTTCTTCAATTTACCGAAGGATTTACATATTAAAGGGTCTCCTATATATTTTACTTAGTTCACCAATCCCCATTTATTTACTACATCGTAATTTGTTAAGCAACTCTGTCTTTACAGACCTCTTCAAGATGGTATCTGCTACATAAACGGAGATTGGCCTTTATTTAAGGGTGAGAATGTGAATGCCTGGGTGGAAAGCTGTAAGATTACTGGTCCCCGAGGCCCAGCAAAAGACTCCAACCAGCCCTTTCAAAATTGGAACGCTTTTTTAACAGCCACATTATGAAGAATGTATACTATGCAGGAATAAGTTTATGATGTAGAGCTCTTAAATGAAGGCAGTAAAATATATATCTAACTAAAAAATTCAGCAGCACCAAAAAGCATGCCATTCAGCCCCTAACTGTTTTTGTGTCCCTGCGGCTAGCTCCTGATTTGGTTCAGTCACTATCATTCAACTTGTAGTTATTTTTTCAGCTGTAAATTTTTAAAATCTGTTTTTTCAGGACCTCTGATGCTGCATCGGTGGGCTTTACAGAAATGATAGGGCAATGGCTATGCCTGCATATGTGTGCGTGTGTGTGTGTGTGTGTGTGTGTGTGTGGTAATATATGGCACCGCACTTATAAATACCCTTAAATTCCATCTGGGTTCACAAGTTCACGGCTGATGTTGAACACCTATTAGACATTTAAGGGCTTCATAAAAACACTATCTCTGGATAGCTGTGTTTACGCCTGGAATAGATCGCCTCCCCGGCAAGCAGAAAGCCCATTAAGGCTGAGCTCTCCGCTTTCGTGAGGTGCTTCCTTTCCTATTAGAGAGCCATCTTACAGCCACCCTGTGGGCAGCTGTCCCTTTAATTACTAGGAACGTGGCTTTATGAAGAGCTACACGAGCAGAACTCGGCCACTGATACTTAACACGATGATACAAATGCAAAGATTAATCAATTAAAAACAAGATTTAGCTTATCCTGCTACCCGGGGCAGCTGAAAATATGCGAGTGCTACCGTTCTCCAAGCTTTCCAGAGAGGGACTGTATAGATTTCTGATTACATAATAAGCTCCGCTATTTAAGGTCCCTCTTCCAAGCAAACTACTGGATATTTTTATAGCCCATGAAGGTTCTTTTTTCATAAATAAGGTCTCATGAAATATTGGCTCAAATATTTGGAGGCTTTATGTTATAGAGGTTTACCACAGCCGAGCAACTGTAAGAGGTGATATAGTTCAAGATCAGCATTCCAAACACCACTCAAACCATCCAAATTCTGACCCCAAAGTTCCTTTTCTCAGTTAATAATGTCCTAAATGGCTTTAATTAATGAGCTGTCACAAAGTAACCAAAGGTTAGTGGGAAAGTTCGAAGGAGGGTCGGAGCCCAGGTCCTGGCCTTCGTTCGGGGGGAGGCATCGGAATGCAGGTTGTCACATGCGGTTGGTCTGATTTTGACGAGAGCAGAAGCTGAACGTGGAGATTAGTACCTTTGCCTTCATGCTCTTCTATCTGGCCAAAGAGCAAAGTTCTTCAAACGGAAAGGTTACGTATTTGCCTCTCCTTCAAATCTTCTATTTTACCTCTCTAGTTTCTGTTCATCCCTCAGAAAATACACCTGCCGGCCTCCGTCCTCTGGTGCCCCGGACTTAATTCAGCGCCCCTCCTTTGGGTGCCTGTGAAATCAGTGGGTAGCCTCACTGCCGCGTTACACGGATGACACAGCCGGCACCCCATGTGTGGGAAATCCACGGAGAACTTTTGACTCCCCCCACACTGAACTGTTAAGAGCCTACTGTTGACCCAAAGCCTGACCCATAACAAAAACAGTCAATGAACAGCTAATCTGTATGTTATATGTATTATATACTGCATTCTTGCAGGAAAGTGAACTAGAGAAAATAAAGTGTTATATAAATCAAAAGGAAGAGAACATACATTTCCAGTATTTATTGGAAACATTCCATGGATAAGTGGAACCGCACAGTTCAAACCACGCTGTTCAGGGGTCAGTGGTACGTACCTGCCTGTGCCCACCTGGCCTTGTGCCCCTTCCCCACCTCTATTTCTGATCCACATCTGACTCAAGGCAGGTGCTCGGTACATGTTTATCAAAGTGAATTGAACGTGGCTGATTACTTACCTTCTTCTGGTATGTTCAGCGGTCTCTTTTGTTTTTCTCCTTGTCTGTGTGCTCCTGGTTGAGATTTTCATGACATCAAATGTGTATTTTGAATTTATTTCTCATAGGTGACCTGCAGTGTTATTACTGGCTGTTCACCCATCTGGGATAACTCTGTTTTACTGTACACGTATCTCCACATATGGACGTAATATCTCTCCTCCCCTTCTCAGTGTGACGGCTCGGTGCCATCAGGCATTTCTAGAGTCCAAGAAAGGATACTGGAACACTTTTGATTTGGGAATGTTTTCTCTGATGGAATATAGAAGTCCAGAACTCCCCAAAGAAGCCCACCTGTGTTTAATTGCTCCTGACCTGTCGTGCCAGGGTCCTTGCAGGCAGCCTGGGATGAAATCACAGATAGGGGGAGTTTACAGGAAGCCTTTTGAAATTAGGAAGCTTCTGGTTTTGACGTGGGAGCCATGTTGTATTGGCTTCAACTAAGGGGAAAATAAAGACTGAATAACTGACATAAAAACTTCAATTTTTTTAATATTTCATCAGTCTGAGTTCCTGGTAAAATTGGAACCAGGTTTGAATGAATGAGAGCTTCTGATTTGGAAACAGTCACTATACCTGTGATGTTCATTGTTGGACACGTGTAGCTCCTGCTCAATTTGCAATTTAATGTCTATATTTTATAAAAACTGCAAAATAAACTCAGAATTTTAAAGTTTAGTTTTGTGGTTTTCTCTGCCCCAATCACCTCAGCTGCACATGCTTGCCTAAATGGTACTGGACCCTCAAAGACATATGTCCCAAGTCACGAGCAATTAGTTCAGCAGCTCCTTATAAGTGAGCCGATGAGTTTTGCACGCATGCGGTGGTTGGTGAATGTAAGCAATCTGTAACTGAATGGCTGTTTCAATTCCTCAAGTGGTTGGCGAAATAAAGTTGTGATATTGCACATTCAAAATGTAAGACTCTAGGAGTGTAGTAACAATGCAAATTTGTACGATGGACCCAAAACAATCTGTTACCTCGGAGACCGACTTCTCTAAGGATGGTTCACATCCCTAGGTTTGCGAGTCACTGTGGAATGTTTTGATTCTGGAATCAAGTCATTGATTCCCAGGGATTCCTTTTCTGAAGTTATTTTGTTTTTGTCTTTCAACAGCTTTATGTCAGAGTTCCCCTTCTGTGGACAGTTCTCTGCAGTTTTGATTTGTAAGCAAGTCCTTTAAAAAATAGAATTTCCCTGAGCTACCGTTTACTCAGTCCCCACTAATTCAGAAGTGAACGTCCAGTTCATTAACACGAGGAAGGCCAGGCATGTGTACGTTCTTTCTTCTGCTGCCCGCTCCTGCGCAAGACCAGCCCCTCTGGTTGTTGCCTAACTGCTCCTCGTCTCTGTTCCCAGAGACACCTTTTTCTCTTCTGAACTCTCTCTGTCTCCATCCTCAGCCATTTCAATCAGCCTATGAGCATGCTGGTTCATGTCCCATCTTGAAAACCAAAAATCTAGTAGGCAAACAAAATAGAGCCCTTGACTGCACGCCATCTCTCGCTGGGCGCCCACCTGTCTGCCTCCATGGACCCTCCGCCCAGTCTTGTCTCAACTCTCTTGCTCATAGTTGGTAGCTTAATTGCTCAGTGGGCTCCAGCGAACAGATGCCTTGTATCATGCCCTTTGGTCTCGGATTCGGTCCTCTCCACGGACTCTGGCTCTAAGATGGACTTGGACCTGCCTTTGCCCTCACAGTTGTGAGAGAAGCGATGGTTTGCCCATTTCCAGCCAAGGGTTCAGGAAGCCTTGTCCCCTCCTGCCCTTTTTCTTGGAACCCTGCCACCTTTCGGGAGACAAGGTGGGACTGTCTGTCGGGGGCGGAGAGGCCCTGAAGAACAGAGATGAGTCATTGTCCCAGCTGAGGCTGTGCCAGAGCGTCTGGCTCCTTGGACTCCCCCCACCCTCCCAGTTAACGGTCCCCACACGAGCTGGTCACACTATCAGGTGACACTGGTCTGGATGAGCAGAGCCACCCACCCACCCCAATGACCCATAGACTTGTGAGAAATAATAGTTGTTGTTTTAAGCCACCGCAATTTGGGGCGGTTTGTTACGATAATAGCTAGATCATCAGGCCACTGATCAGCTTTCTACCTGGCTGTTTTGCTGTCCAGGTCACCAGCACCCTGTAATTCACCACGTCCTAGTAATTCACCATCCTCATCCTTCGTGACCTTGTAGGAGCCACTGACGAAACACTTCTTTTTTGAACTTGTCCTCCAGGCCTTCATGATGGGACATTTACTTGGTTTCCTGCAACCTCGCGAACGTCCTTCCTCCTTTCTCAGTCCCCCTTGCTGCTCCTCCACCTCTGCCGGGTCTTTAAATGCCAGAGACCCCGGGGTCTGCGCATCTCCCCTGCCCTTTCTCTGTTCTTATGATGCCGTTCAGTTCCATGGGTTCGAATACTCTCTGTGTGATGCTAACTCACACACATAAATCCCCCTTTCTGTGTCTTTCCTCTGAATTCTAGAATCGCATTTCTAGAAGCCTATTTACAACTGCAGACCTAACGTTGCAAAAGTTAAGTCTTTATTTTTCTAGCTTCCAATTCTCTTCTGGTTTGTCCCTGAGTCTCATCAAGTATGTTGCTGGCTCTGTTTCCGAAGTGCATCCTGGATTTAATTACATCTCGCTAACTTCTAAACTCTAGTCTGACACATCATCACGTCTCATTTGCCCAATTAGATTTGTCTCTTAATTGATTTTTCTGCTTTCATTATTTTCTCCTTGGTCAATTCTCTTCACAGTAAGAGAATATTCATCCACACTGGATGAATATTCTCGAAGGTTAAATCTAAGCACATAATGATGCTCGTTACCCCTTGATGGCTTTCCGTGTCAGTGAAAGAAAATCCAAACTTCTTACCGAAGCTTTAAAGGCCCTGCGTGACCCTCCTGCAGCTGTGCGCCGCCCCCCCCGCCCCACTGTCTCCGACCACTCATTCTTTCTCACTGTTCTCCGGCCGCTCTGGGTTTCTTCTGTCCCCAAAGCACTCCCAGGTCACCACTCTCACTGGCTTTGCCCATGCCGTTCCTACTGCCTGCAGTTCTTCTCACT
This sequence comes from Glossophaga mutica, assembly GCA_039655065.1. NCBI lineage: Eukaryota > Metazoa > Chordata > Mammalia > Chiroptera > Phyllostomidae > Glossophaga > Glossophaga mutica. The sequence continues at coordinate 4,542,122 of CM077316.1, forward strand.
AGATCTTTCATGGTTGGTACCTTTTTTGGCATTCGAGTCTTAGATTAAAAAAAAGTCATATCTTCAGAGAAAAACCTCCCGATTTTGGTAAATTTTTCTTAAATGCATCCTGATACGATGGTTGTCACAATACAATCCAACAAAATTGTTGCGATGAATTTTAAGGCAACTAAGCACTACTAGAGCCATCATACAGAAAAAAGTACTGAAGGAGCTTTTTGGCCAACCCAACAGTTCCTCAGTCCAATAAAGTGCATTTTGAAACTCCTGGAAATGGTCCTTTGAGCGGAGACTTTGCGGGGCCTCTCTTCTCCGCCCGCCCCCACCCCAGCCAGGCTTCCGGTGGCTGCCAGGCCAGGACGTTCTTTCTCTTTCTTCTTTGGTGAGAACCCGGGAAACCCTTCTAGATGCTGAAGCCGAGATCCCAGACTGCTTTAGTCATTTCAGAAGGTGACAGAGTGATCACATGATTGCTAAAATATGACTTGAAATTTTTCTCCCTTCGATTGAATATGGGTCTCAGGATATTTACTACTGTGGGGAAAATAGCACCGTCTTCTGAGGTCCTTGTTCAGGGCATCGGGGATTCTCTGCCCCTTTACTCTTACCAGCCTGCCCCCCTCACTCTGCTCTTCCCAGCTGGCTTTGCTCCCCAGGTGCCTCTGGGTCCGGAAGGGAACTAGAAATTCCTGTGTGTATTTGTACTTCAGGGAAAAAATTGCACTTATTGTCTGGGATTAACTATAAGCTTATTTCCCTTTGCTTATCTTATTAATATTTGATGAGATTTACTTATAAAATGACTTTCACAGTTGCCCTGAAGTTTTTGCGCAAAGGAGGCTTTCTAATGCAAATCCGACCAAATGGAAAGTTGCAAAAAAAAAAAAAAGAAAAAAAGAGCCCGCAGGAGACTGCCCTCAAAGTCAAATCTTAGCCACCAAAGCAGCTATCCATTTAGTCATCCATTGATTTCCTTGTTAATTAAGTGTATGCGATAATTTATTAAACAAATATTTTCCAAACCCTGTGGTGGATATTAGCACTAGGAGCTTATCATTTAGTAGGGAAGAATGATGAGATATTGTGGAAAACATCACAGAATTTTAAAAGGTCTAACTGTTGATGGAAGTGCATTGTAAGAAGGAAGGAGACGAGTACCCACCAGCCAGGCTCTGGGGAACACCAGGTCCTATCTCCTACACACATCGAAATTACAGGCTTCCTTTTACATGGAGGAATAAAACCCTCCTCCAGATCCGTCTGAGACCTGCAGGAAAGGTGGAGCCGCAGGCACTTGGATGGGGGGATGAGATAGGAGCAGAGGGAAGGGGGCCGCTACCCTTCCTTGGTGAGCGGTAGGCTATTTGAGAGGCATGCAGTTGAAATTTCACGTGGGAAATATAGTGCTGGAAACACCATCCTGGTCACACTTGCTGTCTAGTAAAACACGAAGGAGCAATGCAAGGGTTACGAAATTTGTGCAGGAGAACAAAATATTCAAGGTCTAGGAAAGGGTTTCAGGGTTTGCTCCCGGGGTTGGGTAACACACTAAGATACTCTTCACCAGGTCACTTTTTAGAATAGGGGACAAGAAGTTCTGTCAATGACCAGTGAGTGAAGGGACTGGTTTCCTGGCCAGTGGGGCCCAGAAACCCCAGTGCAAAGAGAAGAGGGAGGCGTCAGCCAGTAAGGGGGGTGGGGAGGATGGAGCGCTCTGGGTGGGCTGAAGGCAGCAGGGAGGCTCTGCGGGGGCTGTGGCCTGATTGTACTGGAAGGAGGGGTGACATGTGACAAAGTGAAGGTGAGGGAGACATTTCTCCAAGAGGAAGTTATTCGTACACTGAAAAATGGTTATTGAGCCATTACTGTGAAAAATAAAATCTGTTCCATGCTGGAGGGGGTATAATGAAGTATACACTTACAACTGAATAAGGTATAAAGCCAATACATGAAAACAAGGACGATAATTAAAGATAATACTAAGTGATTCGGTGAAGGTCTGAAGGAGGTTGTAGGGGGATTTCTTAGAAGGTCGTATATGATCGTCACCTTAAAGAGCCAAAACTTCCAACCGCCGTCGTCATCCTCCCCCTAGTAATGCGCCTCTTTTAAAGGAGATTATTTTCCTTGCAAAGGAAACAAATTACATTTGAACCTTTTTGATTATAGTGGTTGGCTTTGTCATTTTTACTTTATGACATTAACTGTCCTGAAAATGAGAGCAGGTTTGACAGTCTAGTTTAACTTGGAGGCTAGGCAAGCACACCAAGTTACCCAGCGTGACCTTCGTAAAGTCCATTGTCAAACACGGTTACGAGACCCCTTCATTCGTCTCTTCCCTTCACCTGCCTCTTACAAACCCCACGGTCTCTGCTTCCCAAAGGATCCTTTGCTGTTTCTCTTCGTTTCGACCTCTGAGCCCAGAGGCTGCCATCGAGTCTCCACGGGACCGTCGTCATGATAGCTTCCTACTGGTGTCCCCGATTCTAATCTTGCGCTCTATTGGGCCAGCCTCCCACTGGAGCCAGTGACCTTCCGGAAAGGGAAATTAGGTCAGGGCCTGCCCCCGTCTAACACTCTGCAGTGGCTTCCCAGGCTTACCAACGCGCGTGGCCTCTCCAACCCCATCACCCACAGTTCCCCTGTCGCTCCCCACGCTCCAGCCACCCCAGGTAGCCATCTGCTTTTCTTGAATTTCAAACGCACTATCTCAGCACTTCCCTCTGCTTAGAGCGCTGGCCTCCCAGGTTGCCATCTGTCCGGTAACTTTCATTTAGAGCTCAATAAAAACACCATCTCCCAGAGTGGATTTTCCTGACCTGGCCATTTTCCACTGCAGCTCCTTTTACGTTTGAAGCATATCTCGTTATTTCCACCAAAAATGATCACATTCATTTGTTAACTGTATTATCTCTGTCTCCAGTTGTATTATCGGAGTTACACTATCAGGGTCCTTTCTGCCTTCCTCGAGGTTTGGTCTCCAGCACCTAGAACAATACTGTTGAGATCAGTGCGCTATGGGTTTTTATCCGATAAGTACTGAGTTACCGTCGAGGTGTTTTGCTTCCATTTTTCTACACTCTGAGGAATGGTGTATAATGGTGCTTTGACTCCCAGAGGCTGGTGATGGGGATTCATTTGCTCAGGATTACGGTTGAAGATGCTCTCAGCTCACTTTGGAGTAATCGCCCCTTTGTGGCCTCGTGGGGATCTGAGTTTTGTGGATCTAATGTCCACGAGATGAAACTTATCAACGGGTGGTAAATTTAAAAGAGGCTTCTGGATCAAAAAGAAGAAGGGAAATGCAAAAGAGGGTTACTAATAAACTGTAAATGTTTCTGATACTATATGAAAGTCTTACATCACGAAAATGAACTAGGAAACATGGAGCCTTTGTAATCTTCTATATTATGCAGAAGCCGCAGTCTGCGGGACCTTAATATTATGTTTTTTTTTCCTGCAGTAGTATTATTAGGCTTTGTGTGAGATCAAATTAAAAGTGCACTGTGAACAAAAATTTCTCCTTCTCCCAACAGCCATTCTGAATTTTATTTACATCTAGAATGAAATGCATCTTATGTAAATCAATAACGATTGCTTGTTGGATTACCCCATTTCCGCTAGGTACTGGGGGGGGGGTGCGGTCTGTTAAGGCCAAAGAGGATTGTATTTGTCATGCGCTTTCGTGGGCAAGGGATACACCAATCAAATTCAGCAAGAAGGAAATTCACTAGTCCCCAAACCAGAAATTCCAGGAGGGTTTCGGGAAGATTCCTCTCTGTCTGTTCATCTCTTACTTAGGCTTGTCTCTGCTTCCTTTTCACCTCTGGGTCATTCTGTCTACCGACGAGGACCTTGTTCTGGAACCTAACGAAGGCGGGGGCGGGCCAGAGATCTTCTCTCCTAACAGCATTCCCTAAAGGTCGGGCTCATTCCCACCAGCGTGCTCCTTCAGTTGCCTGGCCTTTATGTGACCCATGTTGACCGAGTGCTCTTTGTGGCTGGCTAATTCTGGAAAGTTCTTGATCCTCCCAGACTTCGTTTAGGCCACGTGTCTCTCCCAGACTCCAGAGGTAGGGATGTTGATAGGCAGTACTAGGCCAAAAGCCTCTGTCTTGGCTGGGGAATGGAGGGCACCATTATTTATGTAGTTCCTAAAAGCGGGGGGGGGGGGCATAACATTCCCAGTTATAGGAAGAGGGAACTGTGCCCAGCTGACTCACAGCTACGATATTTCACTCAAACAACGAGGGTTCTATGCAACCAGTGAACTGGGCATAAGTTTCAAGATGACAGAAGAGTCAAAGACCAGAAGCATTTTTTTTCTATTTATTTTTAAAATTCTACCTTGGAAACAAATCTTAACTCCATCAAAGTTGCTTACACACTTGTTTTCCTTCCTAGCTGGTTCCGAATGAAATTCCCTGTGCTATTTAATTGAGAGGCAGCTAAAGCTTTGTGGGGCCGCTTGAGCACCGCAGTATATAAATTATTTTTGTATAATTAGAAACAAGGAAATTCTCGAGTGAAAATCACATGGTAATTTCCCCCTTGTGTCCGATGAAGGAAAAGCTTAATTTTGTCCATCTTAATGCTTATGTAATTCTAAATTTGTATGAATACTACGGTTTCCAGCCCTCACCCAAGCAAATTTCTCCTCTAAGCATTCACGACCCTAATACACAGCTTTATGTGTTCATGCTAAGTCCTTCCTTATCCTTAAATTCATTCTAGTCTTCTCCTCATTATCTCATCAGTTTAGATGCTGTGCCTGGAAAGCAAATTTTCTCATTTCTTTCTCATTTCCTAACAAATATGTATTGACGACCAGCTCTAAACCAAGTACTTGGCTAATTTGAAGAATAACTCATTTTTCTTTTCAATTAGGTGCTTGATTATTTAGTAGTAACTAGACTTTCTCCCCCTCGCCTCTTGCTCCCTTCTGGCCTCCCTCCCTCGCCGCTGGGTTTCTGTTTATGGGAAGACTTTCTATGGCGCACACAAATCTCCAACCCGTTTGGGCTTGGCCAATCCCCGGTGATTCACGCTACTGGACTCATGTTCTGTTTTTAAAGGTGTCTACCCTATTTGCTTGAAAAGATTTACCCTTTAAGAAAGCGTGCTGGATATTTTTATCACACCACATTTCCCGGGGTGCTCTGTGATTGCATGCTCTATTCGCTTCTCTAACATCTTGTTACTGCCGTGAACTTTGAACATTTCTTTTTTTTAAACATGTATTTTTTAAAAGTTTTATTTATTTTTAGAGAGAGGGGAAGGGAGGGAGAAACAGAGAGAGAGAAATATCAATGCATGGTTGCCTCTCACGTGGTCCTCATTGGGGACCTGGCCGGCAACCCAGGCATATGCCCTGACTGGGAATTGAACCAGCAACCCTTTAGTTGGCAGCCCATGCTCAATCCACCGAGCTATACCAGCCAGGGCAGAACATTTCTTTTTAAAAAATTTTATTTATTTATTTTAGATAGAGGGGAAGGGAGGGAGAAAGTGAGGGAGAGAAATGTCAATGTGTGGTTGCCTCTTATGCTCCCCCTACCGGGACTTGACCCACAACCCAGGCATGCGCTACGACTGGGAATCGAACAGGAGACCTTTGGTTTGCAGGCTGGTGCTCAGTCCACCGAGCCACACCAGCCAGGGCTGAACATTTCTTAATGAATAAAGAAGATATGTATTTTGGGGGGTTCCTTTGAAAATAATAAATACCATAGGTTAATAACATTTTGTCTTTCCTGAAGGTGTTCAAAGGGTGACTCTGAGGTGACGTACAGGTTTGGGAATTTTAGCTGCGTCAAAACCAGGAGTATTGTGGCAGTGAATGCAGTAGGCATTTACTTACCTGAGAAACTGTTTTCATCGATTTTTTTTTTCCTGGTTTCCCTTATGGGCACTAGGGACAATGACCATCTTTGTATTTTCGTGGCAATCTCACCACATGGCCTCTCTGCTCTCATTTACCTAAGAATGGGCTGTTTTCCTTGTCTGGCTTCCACTTAGAATAAGACTATGGCACTTCTCATAAGCAAGATTGCTCATTTCAAAGCTGAGTAGTCATCTAGTTCTTTCCAGCTTTTCTTCGCTCCACTCCCGTGAGGAGTTCCCTGCCTCTCCCCACTGAACGAAGGGGGACTGGCTGAGGCAGACCATTCTAGAACCTTGTCACATGGTGGCTGGATGCTGCGGCCATGAAACGGGTCCTGGCACATTTGAAACAGGCTGTGGTTTCCCGCTGCTCGTCATTGGGAAACCCGACGGCAGCGGAGCAAGGGGTCATTTTTACTCCACGGAAGATTGTTTTCACAGCATCCACACAGCGCCACCCACGGCCGTTGATTTTGGAGAGTATAACCTAAAATGGTGAATGTACTGAATGAGAACTAGCGACCTCTTTTCTGGTCTTGGTTTTATATGGCCCGCGCTACTTTCTTTCGTGACTTCCAGCATTTGCTGTCAATACCTGGAGTGTCAGGGCTGGTTGGAGGTCACGCGACCTTGGGTGACCCCTTAACCTCTCTGGGACTCGGTCATGAGGCCAGACCGAGAATCTCTAAGGTGCATTGCTGCTAAAACGCCTGTGAATTAATCATACCCAGGCTATGTAACGTGTACTATCTTGTGGTGCTATTTACTTACGTATTTTTTGTAATTATTTTCCCCCTTATCTTACTAGTAAGTTTCTAGAAGGCCTATATACTATTTCTCTATTCTATTCTTTCACCCAGAGATTGGCACAGAGGACTCGGTAAGAGTTTTTGGAGGAGGGTGACGATGGTCCATTGGAATAACATTGGTGAGGCATCGGGTTAGTTAGAACTCATCCATCCTGGGAGGACGTGGGTGTAGGGGAGGGTAATGGGGAAGTCCTTTGTAATTCTCGCCACTCTTCCTTTATGCCGCCGATGCTGTTTGCTCCCTTCCTCTCATCCCCACAGCCCTAAACTCTCCCAATGAAGGCCGATCATGGTTAGTAGCTGAGGCTTCCTCTGGCTGTGAGGCCGCATTGTGCCTCTGAGAGAGCGCATGCGTCCAGACGCTGCCTTCAACCCGTGACCGAAGTGGCAGGACACCCCCGGTCATGGTATTTAATGTGCTGGAGGACAGTATCCACTCAAATTCCTAACCGCCTGCCTCTCATCACTGTCATTTCATCGGCAAACCTACCAAATCGCGGGGTGCGTGGCTTGACCCCCCCCCCGGTGTTTCAGCAGGGAGTGCACAGGGACTGACCCGGGTCCCGTGCTTCCTTCTTTCTTGTTTCAGGGCAGATGAGCCAAAGTAGATGGTCCGCCTGCCCCTTCTCAGCTGGAATCATTAGGGCGAACACCGGCCTTCAACGGGGAGATGGGGCAAAGGGACGGGAATGGGGATTTGAAAACAAGGAACGCTTCAGGGAAAGCGGTTTGTTTGGAGGCTTAGAATAAGGATCGTTGGGCGGTTTCTGCATAGCCTGGTGGGTGCCAGGCACACAGAGTCATAGGAAATAAATGCTAAGATGAAATACACGTTATTTTCTTAATAAAGGAAATAATCATTATACAAAATGTAAAAAGAAGTTGGAAATGCCAGAAATAAGTTTGTGTGTTTGTTTTGAGAAAAGACATGGTCTTTTTGAGAAAAGAATATTATAGTGTTCATGTGTATAAAGAAGAGAGTTTCCTTGGGCTATTGCTGGTCTAAAACTGGAATTGACTCAGTGAGGGAAGCTCAAATTGAGTTGTATCTGCTTGCTATTTTCCAATAGTGGCCTTAGCAGTTCGATAATTTGGAACAGGAAAGATAAACAAGAATCAATATTTTCATAATCATGCAGTTTGTATATAAGCTCCTGTAGTCTTTTTCCCAGTGATGGTTACTTGTCCTATTTTTAACATAATGATTTCATGGTGCATGGGTTTATTTGAATTTAACATGTTAGCAAGAAAATGAATTTTTTGCCCTGTCTGGGTAGCACGGTTGGTTAGAACGTTGTCCCAGTATGCCAAGGTTGCAGGTTCAATCCCTGGTCAGGGCACATACAAGAAACAACCAATGAATGCATGAATAAGTGGAACAACAAATTGAAGTTTCTGTTTCTCTCTCTCTCTCTCTCCCTCCCTTCCTCTCTTTCTCTAAAATCAAGAAATAAAAAATGAATCTTTTATTTCATGTTAATCTTTCTTGATTTGTCAATCTAAGGTTATATTAAATATGCTTACATTTAGGCACTTCTTAAAATACATGTGCCAATGCCACGTGTCAATATTTAAATGCATCCGTCCTGTAATAACAAGATTCCATTCAATTAGTTGCCGGATTATGGATAAATGAATCAGTTTCTGTGCCACATCTAAATATGCGTTATGCCACAGGTGGCAAACATCAGGCCCGTGGGCCGAATCTGGCCCTCTGCCTTGTTTTATCTGGCCCAGTACCTGGTTTCTACTCGGCCGCAGCACCGAGCTCTCGCTTAACTGTGAAGGAGTAGTTACATGTATACAGTCCTAACATTACGTTCAGCCCTTTGAAGGCAACCGTGAGGCTGATGTGGCCCCCGGTGAACATGGGTTTGACACCCCTGCATTTCGGTTTTCTGAAAAGTCTGAAGGTCAGGTTCGAAGTGCTGTGTCCTTCTGGTTCTATGGGATGGTCACATTCAGCTAGTATGTCGATGTGTTCCATTCACTGCAATCTATTTCCACCATCTCGTAGGTTCTCCCAGATGATGAAATGCACGGCCAACTACCATTAAAAATGAAATCAGAAGACAGATGCTATCATAAAGTGCTAATAACAAAATTGAATGGAATCTTGTTATTACAGGACGGATGCATTTAAATATTGACACGTGGCATTGGATTCAATATTCTTGCAGGAGTTGCAAACTCAAGATGAAAGGCATTTTAACTTAATATTGAAAATGGTCATTAAGCCACAGAGATGATGAGGAAGATAAAACATTTGCACAGAATATAAATAATAGAAAATATAAAGAAAGACTGCTAGTGCGAGCGTGTGAGCTGCTTATGTGAATTAGATAACTCTGTGAGTCAAGTGGCCAGAGAAAAACAGGACTATGGAATTACAAGAAATATACCCTGGCTGGTGTGGCTCAGTGGACTGAGTGCTGGCCTGCGAACCAAGAGGTCACTGGTTCAATTCCCAGTCAGGGCACACGCCTGGGTTGCAGGCCAGGTCCCCAGTAGGGAGTGTGCAAGAGGCAACCACACATTGATGTTTCTCTCACTTTCTCCCTCCCTTCCCCTCTCTCTAAAAATAAATAAAATATATAAAAAAATAAAAACCCCAGAAATATGAACTGTGCTCATTGGAGACCTCCGTCATATCACTTCTGTTTGTGACCAATGTAGCAGCAACTGATTAAAAGCTGTCACATTCAGTAGATAAATTCATCTACCAAAGTGGTAATCTTAACTGTAGTTATGAACAAACAGCAATCTCACCCTAACGGCTACGAAAATCAATTAAGCCATTTGTTTGATGTACTACAAGCTCCGGGAGAGTCTAACTGTGGAGCTGATTTCATTGGTCTCTGTTTACATACATTACTTTCTTTTAAAGATGCCTGCGAACCCTCCCACTGAGCATCTATCAGAAGGACTAGACTCTGCTGACATCAGAAGCGCTTGGGAAGCTTGGGAGGTGTCTTCTCTAGTCCCGGACGACCCTGATGTGAAGCTCAGATTCCTACCGCACGGAGGGCGCCGGTGCCCCGGGGAAGTATCGGCATGGGTCCCTGATGCCCTCCTTCTCAGAACGGACTCGCAAGATGTCAACACCTGCCTGAAGAGGATGTTACCTTCCCCACGCCACTTGGTCTTAAGCTATCACACAGGGCCACCGACTCCCTAGTTTTCACTGCCCCGAGGAGGCGGGCTCTCTGTGGCAGGTGCTTTTCCCGGTCCCTGTCTGCGCTCATTCTGGCTCAGTTTCTGTGATCCTTCGTCTCCTTGTGGGGCTTCCTGGTCTCTTTGTTCACTGAACAGATAATGAAAGAGGGGCTCTTCATGGAAGGTGCTGTTCTCGATGCTGGAAACAGTAATGAAAGAAGAACACAGTGTCTGCTCGTGGAGGAGGACCGATGTTAGACAAATGAATGTGTCGAATACCAGACACCGATAACAGTGTGGCAAGAAATGAGAAGTAGGTTGACGACAGCTGTAATTAGGGACATCCTGTCTGATGACGAGCCTGAAAAAGGTGGGGGTGCCAGGCATCTCTAAATCCGGGGGAAGAAGTTTCCAGGTGTAACAGCAATAAGGGAAAATGCCTTGAAGTGGAACTATGGTTGGAGAGTTCCTGGAACCCGGAGTGGTGAGAGGGAACAGATGAGGGCGGAGGGTAGTGGGGGGAGTGGGGGGGGCCACATCATGGAGGGTCTTGCAGTTCAATCAGTTCTGAACGAGGAGGGAAGTTTTCAGAAGGTTTTGAACAGAACCCCTCTGTGTGCCCTTCCAGTCGGTGCTCAGGTGTAACCTCTTGGGTATTTTAACACTGTGCTTTAATTTGGCTTGAATTTCAGTATAAATGGCATTGCTGTGGTATACTTCCTTAGTTCGCTAACTTATTTCATTCCGGTTATCTTTGAAATTCATCCATATTGTTGGATATAGTTGTAATCTACTCATTCTCAGCGTTGTGCTGAATTAATTGTATAAATATGATGCAATTTATTTATACATTTTACTAATAATTGACACTTAAACTGGCCTGGCTATCATGGACAATGTTACTCTGAATATTTTCTTTTTTTACTTTTTTTTTGAATGAACACATGAATACATTTATTCGGTCATCTACAAGCAGGTGGAGTTGCTGGGTCAGAGGTTATGTATATAGTTACCTTTAACAAATGCCACCAGAGCATTTTCCAAGATGACTGTAATGAGAGATGCCCCCGGTGTTTGAGAGTTCTAGGTGTCCCGAGAGTCACGCCCTGTGTCACCTACCACCCTCCCTGTGTGCGGGCAGGACCTAGTGGCTTGCTTCAAACCTACAGGAAAAGTGTACAGAGAAATCGGTAGCTGAGGAATAGCTTGTTGCATCTGAGATCAGGTGGCGAGGACTGTGACTTTCCTTTTGTGGGGACGCTTGTCGTCTTGCTTGCTTACACTGATGAAGCCGGCAGCTCTGTTGTGACCTTCCGCATGGAGAGGCCTGGGACTAAACGGAGGAACCCAAGGCTTCCGGTGGGACGTGGATGGTGCCAGCAGCCCCTGGAGTGAGCTTGGCGGCAGATCCACCTGCAGGTGACTTCAGTCTGAGGTGACTGCCACCTTGGGAGAGCCTCGGAGTCAGGAGACTGCATGGAGCACACAGGTTTCCGACCCAGATGACTAACAAAGGCAGGTGAGATAAGTGAATGTGACAGAATCAGTGTATGTCGCTTTATGCCCTTCCATTTGGGGTAACCTGTTAACACACTGGCCATTGGAATATACTCCTTTGTGATGTGCCTACACAGATTTTTGTCCATGTTTCTTTTGGATTATATGCTTACTTGCTTATTTATGCTTTGTTTGTTTGCTTATTTATTTTTAGGAGTTCTTTAACTATTTTGAATATGGCATCTAACATACATATTTTATGTATGTTATATAAGGATATATATATATATATATATATATATATATATATATCCTTCCATTCAATGGCTTGCCTTTTTACTCTGCTAATGTTGTATTTTGATGAAGAGTGATCATTAATTTTAAGGTAATTGGTTTTATCAGTTTTTTAACCTTTATAATGAATGCTTTTTGGGTCCTGTTTAAAAAATTTCTGCCTATCTCACGGTTATGGAAATACTGCTCTAGGTCTCCATTTAAAATTTTATTGTTTTACCATTTACGTTTAGATCTTCAATCCATCTGAAATGGATTATGTTTATGATCCGAGCTAAGCCTCATGATTTATTTTTTTCTAAACGGATATCTAATTGATCCGGGAACAGTTACTGAGAGGATCATCCTTTGCGCGTTGCGCTTCAATGAACCATTTGTTATAAATCAGGTCACCGCGCACACCTCACTGTTTTGTATTAACTTGGTTAAGCTGAGAACCACCTTCCCCGGAATCTCCTTCCCTGAGTGGCTAGTAGAGGAAACTGCCACTGAAGATTGGAAGGAAGAAAATGAGCCATTGCCCTTTGGAAGTTGTCTTAGGTCCACGGACAGAAGCTACGACCCCCAGCGTGGGTGGCGGGACCCTTTCGGGGAATGCAGCAAAACCCAGCCTTGGATGCCGATGGGAAGAGGAATGGAATGTTCGGGGTTGGGGGTATTGTTTTGTTTTCTGTCTTTTGTTCATGGGTTAGTGCTCTCATTTTCTCAGAGGGAAATGATAGCCTTGTTTTATTTATTTTGTTTTTCAGATAAAACCATTCTTAACATTTATTTCTCTTGTCTTTTAGCTTAGTCATTATATCAATTACAATTACATTAAGGTGTACCTAACAAAAGAAAAAATAACAATGATTTTGTAAGTTTTATTTTTTTATTTTAATTGTTGTTCAAGTACAGTTTTTCTGCCTTTTACTCCCACCCCAGCCCACCCCCCAGCCCTCCCCACCTCCCTCCTGTTTCCATCCCCCCCCTTGTTTTTGTCCATGTGTCCTTTATACTTGTTCCTGCAAACCCTTCCCCTTTTCCCCTGAAATTCCCTCCCCTCTCCCCTCTGGTCACTGTCAGCCTGTTCTCCATTTCAGTGTCTTTGGTTAGAGAGCCTGGTTTTAAATTTAAGTCACTCTTGGAACAAAACTCAGAAAATGAATTTCAAAGGCTAAGAGCTGAGACACCCCCACAGACACGGCAAGCATCAGGGGACAATCGTTTACCAGAGTGTTTGCGAAGAACCTTTTCTTACCCACCTGGCACAACTGGCAAAGGCGTCGGTGGCGGGCATAGCTTGCCCGAGAGCTCCTGTTTCTGTTTGCACTTGGTCCCGACCAGCCCGCGCCCTTGGAGGCTCTGTTCCGCTTGTGCTGAACTTGCTGGGCTGCGACCCAAACTGTTCCCCTCACAGGATGCGGAGAATTGGGCTTGCTCTCTCAACTCCAAAGCATAGAAAACCTCCATGTTTCATTTCAACCCGTCAGATCACATTTGGTGAAAACCTGCTGTGTGTTAGCGGAGGTCACGTGCGGTGTCCGACTTTCTGGATTTCCTTCCGTGGAGAGATGTTGAGAGAAAATGGCAGATGCACAGTGCGCACCATGGAGCAAAATCAGTTTTTGACACGACAAATGTGGTTTGCTGTCTTTGCATAGCAAACTACCAGGTGAGGAAAACCAGCCTTCAGAAAAATTGCAGGTGTCCGGGGAACAGAGCCGACAGATGCTTAGCTTTCTTCATTACGGCGCTTTGCTTTTTTTGTTGTTGTTGTTGGGACTCTAGTGATCTGAGACAGTACGAGCCGATCTGTTAGGTTCAAAAGATCATCTCTTGTAAAAAAGAACCCAGCAGGAGTTAATGATTAAGCAGGCTTTAAAAAATAATGTTGACACCACCCCAAACTCTCTCCTAAACTCTGCACCCACGTAGCCAACTGCCAACCAGCACCTAATGGGTTATGTCCTCCTGGCAAAGCCACCTGCCTCTGGGGAACTCCGGGATTTCTAAGAATGTCTAAAATACCCCTCCTCCTTCCCTTCCCTCAGGTGCTTCTCTGATTTCCCGGTGAAATGCCCTATAATTTAGGCCGTTGTTGAAGCCCGACTCCCTGACATTTCCATTTTCAGCTCCCGGCCCCTCCCAACAGCTTTCCCCACCACACGCATCCAAACGAATCCCCACCTGTCTTTATATTCCATCCTCGGTCACTTTCACATGTCCGTTTCACTCCTCCCCAGGGGTCTCCACCCCAGACTTTGTCTCCATCGGAAATCTTTCCCTTTTGTCTCACTCCATCACAACGCATTTTTCAAATGAAAGGGAAATAATTGTGCTGGAATCCGCCAATTCAGGTCATGTCTCTCTTTGATGTAAAAGCCTTTTATTTGTTTTCCATTGCTCTACAACCAAGTCCAAATTCCTTAAGAGATCTTTATGTCCTTTCTTCTTGTACTCATTGTATTGAAGCTGCCAATTCCTTATAAATGCAACTTCTTTCACTTTTTTGAAATAAGCACTGTGTTCGCTTAGCTGTTTTCTCTGCCTGGAACAACCCCCACCCCCTACCTAGTTGGCCGGGACAACTCTTCACATATATTTCAGGAATTTTTCCTCCCTCCTGCTAGCCAAGTGCAGGTGCCTCCAAAGCTCCCTGGAAATCCATGATCAGAGTGCTAACGTGGTTTATTATGTTATTGTCTGTCCCACCTCTAGACCTTAGGCTCTTAAAGGGCCCGGGCAAAATGTGTTGGGTTCACAGTTCCATCTTCAGCTCACCTCTATACCATCCCATTCAGGTGACACAGAGGGTATATTTGCTGGATGAAGTCCCATGCATAGGCTAGGTGGGCATTCTCATGCATTATCTTCTTTAACGTTCGTGACGACCATGTGAAGTGGGTTTTATGTTCATTGAACAGACCAGAAAGCTGAGGCTCAGAGAAGGGTAGAGTTTGCCTCAGGTCACTGGATGGGGCCAGCGGGGGGGCTGGAGTAAAGATTCAATGTCCAGTGTTTTGCCCGAGGTGACACAGTGAGGTTACCTACACAGTGCCTTTGCAAATGCGGAATTCTCTTTGGGGATGACAGAGGGGCTGATAAGAAACAGGAAAGTTGGGTACAAGGGACGGTCACGTGGGACAAGAAGAGGAAGAGACCCCACAGTCGTCTGCCTCACGTCTGGCAGGCAGAGTCCGGCCTTCATCTGGGCCGCGCGCGGGCGCCTTCTCCGGATTCCCGTGGTGGAGCGGGGCCTCCCCACCTGGCTCCCTCCCTCCTGCCACACCTCAGCAAGGTCCGCTGTTTTAAGAAAGAAGCTGGACGACACCGAGTCCCTCAGCTCGGTCAGCAGATCAGATTCCTGTGACCCTTCCAAGGTTAATCGCCTACTTTTTATCTCCTTGACACCCTAGTTCCACCCCTTTGTTGGACCAGCTGAGTGAAAATGTGTTTGGTCTAATGTCTTATTGTCTTTGCCCCCACGGACCCCAAATGTTGACTCAGGGAAATTATATTAGCAGAGCTCATTTACCACCACACCAGGTAGGCCTGCAAGAAATTTGACCCACGCAATTCTTGTTTTGGGTTGAAATCTCAACGATTACCAGTGTGGTGCTTTGCGTTTGGAAATACGACTCAGAATTTGCTGCTCAGTTCCGTGCCAGCCACGAGCCTCTGGGGAGGGCTTTCCACAGCAGACTTTCTCACTTTTCATTTCATACCATTGTGTTCCATTTTACGGTGCGTCTACGTTTTTGAAAATTTAGGGGACGGAGGATGAGTTAAAAGGAGAACGTTGTCGAGATGAAAGCTGTGTGTGTATGTTTTTAGTGATTTGACTAATTGAAAGTGGAGAGCAAAGCCATCCGAAGAATTTTAGAATAAATCATCATTAACCATACATGACATGTTGTACAACAACTAAGTTCCGATGCACAATTAGTCACCTAATTAGGTTTAAAATTCATTTAAAGAGATGGCTCCCAGCCCTGGCCCACCCACTTATTTTTATTACTCCCGCTTACACACTGGTTACAATTTGAGGCTCACGTATGAGCTCTGGGGCCCATATACCAAAGCGTGCTGGGTGGAAAGGCAAGTGACCTATCTGGATGATCAATGAATCAGGTCTCTTGAGACCCACATCTCACAGTGAGCTACATATGCTTTGAACACTGTTCATTGGGAAAAGCATCTTTCTGTAGAATCTCTCATGCGAACTGTGCACCCGACTTGCTTTACATGGTAATGTGATGAATTAAGAATGAACAGATGATACACTCATGAAAACCACTTCCTGTGGAGGTACACTCATGAAAACCACTTCCTGTGGAGGCGTGGCCACCAGGGTTCCCTGTTTCACTGATACTGAGATACGTGCTTTTTCACCTTTTTATCATCTTGGATCTTGGGGTGTGTCCCACAATCAATGATCGTGTCCAATCGTGTACACACTTCTCCAAGTTTTTATTTCTTGGTAAAACATAAAATAGTGGTGTGTCTTACAATCAATAACATCTTGGATGCAGTGAACTAGGATGTATTGCTCCTCAGGGAACTTCAAGTGGAGTTTCTCTTCAGATCTAAGTCATGCATAGATCTGAACATGCTTGCTTATTAGACACAGTATTTATGCTTTTATTTCTTCCCTTAAGTACATATAATTAAGACTCTTTTTGGCACTAGTGAAATAAAGTAAGACACTGATACTGCTCTGTAATAGCCAAGTCGGGGGGGGGGTCAGATATATTAAATACATTATGGTGAAAAACACTGTGGTGAGTTTCCTGGCTAGGTAGCGCAGTGGGTTAGAGCATCATCCCAATACACCAAGGTTGCAGGTTCAATCCCCAGTCAGGGCACATACAAGAAGCAACCAATGAATGCATCAATAAGTGGAACAACAAATCCGTGTTTCTCTCTCTCTCTCTCTCCTTTTTTCTCTCTCTAAAATCTATTAAACAACGTTGTGATGAGCACTCTCCTGGAGGGTAATACAAGGTACAGCGTGGAGGAGTAGGAACTCTGCATATTTAATCCAATGAACCTCTTTTGTACATTTGTACTTTTATGAAATGTCCTTGTCAGTAGTTCCCTTATTTGTGGTGACAGTTCATAGAGAAGTGTTTTTCATCAGTTCCCTCATTTGCGGTGACAGTAGAAGTGCTTTTTGTAGTGGAGGAGGGGTTGGTGTTCACCGAATTGACAGTGAATCTCAGGCTCTAGTGCATAAGGATCATGGGGGTGTTTATTAACAAGGCAGATTTGCCTGGCCCAAAGCCTGATACACTCGAGTGGGATGTTCAAATGACAGCCAGCTTTGTGCAGTAATGATGCTCCTACTGAACAGGGAGTGGATCGATCCTACTTGCTTATAACAGTTTTCTATGGCGACCAATAAAAGAATTAATATTTTAAAAAGTTTCTAAAAGTACTTTGTGCTTAAACCAGTGTTTAGTCAACTTCTTTCTGCTCTTCAGAATCGAGGAGGTGGTATTGAAGGAGACACCAGGAGATGGATCTGATCTTTGGGGATAAGGAGGGAAAAGGAGGTGTTACAGGTAGGACTGGAGCCCTACAGCTTCCTGCCTTTCTCAGCCACCCCATGCCAGCCCAGTTCTCTGTCCCTTGGAGGAACTGCGCATGCACCTTGAGCCACATCGCAACCGGGAGCGTCTCGAGTAACGAAGGACAAATCCACCAACCAGCTTGAGATAACCCTTGAGATAAAGCATGACTTTCAGTGGCTGGGCCGGCCCAAGAATTTTACTGACTTTCATTGGGAATACTTTGCTTTCATCTACTTTCAGGATTCAAAAATCACATCTCCTGTTGCTAGAGAAGAGCCAAGGTATAACTTTCGACCTCTGTAAGTTGATAATTTTTCACTTGGGTAGTTGTGAAAAACTTTTCTCCTCACTTCAAGGTTACAGACGGGATGTGGAGGGCTCGCTTCAATTAATGGGCTTGTTGAATAATTTACTTGTATATATAAAATGACCGTCCCTGATCATTTGCTTTTATGTCCTGGTTTAGTCACCATAAAAACAAACAGCCAAAAAGGTACCATTGATAATAGCCAACCGCGGTTAATAAATGCTGTGTGTATTCATTTACTGGTTAAATGAACAGGTTCAAGGATGCTTCTTCGATTAGCCTGTGAACATTAAACACCTACTTCACTGAATACACAATTTTTTTAAATTAAGGACTCTCAGCTGTTGAGTAATATATAGGAACCAAGAAAGGTTATTCTGTCCTCGGGAGGACCCTACAAGTACATGTCCCCAGGACAAGCTGGGCTGTGTTCTATGTCTAGTCAATGACTATACGGATGAGTGAGCTTCAATCTTGTGCGCGTCAACACCGGCGACTACTGTGAAGCGTGGAAGGAAAGGCGAGGGAGTTTTCTCATTGTTACACACAGACTGCTTCCCCCTACCTGCACATTCCCCCAGCAGCCTTTGGGTGTTGAGACTGTTCTAACTGTAGGTCTGTGTTACAGACGATAGCCTTGAATTCTTTTGTTATTTGTGTATTGCTCATTATTGAGCTATTTATGTTTAAACAGGTGTTTGGTTTTTTTCCGATGAGGATCTCCCCAGGCTGGCTAATTTCACTCCCTGAGGTGATTTAAATGGATTTTAACCTCCTGGAAAATTCTGCACCATTTCCCTGGGGATCCCTTCAGAAGTCTCTGGGACGGCCCATTCACTGCAAAGGTGATATGAGAGAACGTTAGCAGGTTTCCTGGGACATCGAGGTGCTCTGGGGCAACTTGGGCTGTTCCCCAAAATGAATACAGGGGTTTGGGGATTTTCCTGAATTCAAAGGTAGTTATATTTTCTCTACATTTCTGGGCTTTCTTTCTGAACCTCCAAACTTCATGCTCCTTCTCATCCCCACAGAGCACAGTGACATACTTGGATCGAATGTAACTGTAGAAAAGTGTGCCACACGATCTGGAAGCTTCTAGCTATGGCCTTCGATGACGGATGAGATTTTTTCATTGGCCGATGACTTGTTTTTGTCACGTTTTCATTACTGACTGACAAATCAACAGGCGCGTTCACTGAACTGGTGAACAAAGTTACAGGCAAAAAATCACTTTCTTTGAATTAAACTCTCAAAGTTTTAAATGCCTATTTTCTGCCAAGAGATTTACATCACTTAAATTCTCCCACACTGAAAAATATAATCAATCACCAGAGAACACGCTCTGAGGAATTAATTGTTGTCAGTTGATGTATTTAATGGGGCATCACACTTCATTAACTCAGCTAACTCATTAAGCTTCATCAGAGATGGAGGAGAAGAAGTTCATGATCAAAGTTAAAAAATAAAGTCGGGACTCGAGAGAGTCT
This sequence comes from Glossophaga mutica, assembly GCA_039655065.1. NCBI lineage: Eukaryota > Metazoa > Chordata > Mammalia > Chiroptera > Phyllostomidae > Glossophaga > Glossophaga mutica. The sequence continues at coordinate 4,561,110 of CM077316.1, forward strand.
TTATTTGCAGCACAGTACTCTGAGTTCCGCAGAGATGGATTGTTTATTCTGGGAGATTCTTTTTGCCTGGTGTGATTCCATGCCAAGACATCATGCAGGGTTTCTCTTCACTTGGAGTTTGTGACGCATGCGCTACAGTCGTGCGTTGTGTAGCAGTGGGAACACTCTCTGAGAAAGGCACCGTCGGATTCGTCGTTGTGGGAACATTCTAGAGCGCACCTCCGCAGACCAAGAGGGGAGACCCTCCCCCACACCTAGGCCGCACGGGCTGGGCTGCGCACCTCCCCCCGCAGCCCAGCACTGTCCTAAACACTGCAGGCAATGGTGATGCAGGCGCATTTGTGCATCTAAACAGATGTGAATGCACCAAAGGTACAGTAACAATCTGGTGCGGAAGGTAAAACGTTGTGCGTCTGTGTAGGGCGCTTTCTGGGAAGGGAGTCTCACGCCGGAAGTTGCTCCGGGGGAGTCGGTGAGGGTGCGGTGAGCGGGTGTGGAGGCCTGGGACGTCACTGTCTGTGATCGCAGACCTTATAAACCCCGTACACTTAGGCTACACTAAATGTGTCAAAAATCCTTTTCTTTCTTCAATAATAAATTAAACTGAACTTACTGCCATCTTTTCACTTTATAAGCTTTTAATTTTTAAAAGTTTTGACTCTTTGTAATAACATCAGCTTTGCACAGACATATAAAAACATTTCCTTTATATCCTTCTTCTATAAGCCTTTAAAATTTTTTTCTTTACTTTTAAACTTGGAAAAAAAACCCCTAAAATACAAATGCGTACATTAGTGCAGTCCTATACCGGTTCCAGATCATCAATATCACCGCCCCCCCTCACGGTCTTGGCCCACGGGAAGGTCGTCAGGGGCAACGGCACACATTGTCGTCCACGATGGCAGCGCCTTCTTCTGGAAGGCCTCCCGAAGGGCCTCCCGAGGCTCTTCTTGAAGATGCGCCATCTTTTCAGAACTGTCTCCGTGGCGGTGAGCTGGCAGTGGTTCTTTTTTATCACAGGTGTTCTGGTGGACGGATAATGCACCTGGGCCTTCCTCCCTATTAAGGAAAAGCTGTCGGTGTGGGCGTTGGGGTCCATGTTTTCAAACTTCGAAAGGAGCTCTTATAGGTCTACAAAAGCTTCTGCTTGACCCTTCACTGTGAATTTTCTTGGGGCTCCTTTTCCTTCTCCTGAGGTTCCCTTTTCTCCCACCTCTTCTTCCCCAACGCGTCCTGTTCCAGTTCCCACAACCTTCCCCAGTCTGTTCCTCGGGAACCGCCTCTGGGGGCCCCTCAGTGTCATCTGCACCCACACCCAGGTTCAAGTGCTTTCTCATCGCAACCACAGCCTTCTTGATGTCTCAAACTCTTCATCCTGGGAAAATCCTTTACAGTCATGAATGAACTTCTTCAGTGTCCTCTTCTAGATGTCATTCATACACTCCTTGGTGACCGCAAGCCCAAGCAACGTTCTTGGTGCAGTCAGTCTTAGATGTAATCCTTCCAGAACTGCATCAGCATCTCTCAGAGTCTTCGTCAGTTTCAGCAATAGCCTGGGCAAGTTCCCCCTGGGGGAGTCGGCCTTAAAAGCTGTTATCACTCCTTGGTCCATTAGTTGGACCAAGGTGGTGGCGTTTGGAGGAGAAACACCACTTGGATATTGGGATAAAGCTCACTAAGGAAAGGAAGGTATAAGGGAGCACTAGCAACAGTAAGCAAAATCACGAAAGGTATGTTTTTCTCCACGCATTTCACTAGCATAGCAATTCAGGAGGGCGTCTTGGAAGAGGCTGTGGGTCATCTGTGACTCATTGCTCCTGTAGTACACCTGGCGTGTGTGCTTATTCATGTGCTTGAAGGCCTTGGGCTTCTCACCGGGCCAGATGACAAAGGGCTTCCATGTGTGACCTGGAACACTGGCCCCAAAGAAGACGGTTGCCTTGTCCCTACAAGCCCTGACACCCGGCATGGTCTCCTTTCAAGCATCTGCTCCCAGGATAGGGCTTTTTCACCCACATTGAATATCTGACCTGGCAAGTCACTTTACTCCACAACCAGCTTATGCAGAGCTTCCCCAAATTTCCGGCTGCCTCACCAGCACTGGCAAACTCACCACTCACTCGCACGTTCTGCGTTGAATAACGATTCTTGAACTGGTCAAACTACCTAGGGCAGTCCATTCAGCATCACCGTCAGGCTTGGTCTTTCCTTTCGGCATCCCAAACAAACTTCACTTTGACCGTGATGGTCATGGTAGTGAGAGGAATGTGCTTCTGTGCCTGCCTTCGGCCTGGCCATTAGAAGTTACTCTGAGTGTGACGCAGGCCTTTCTCCAACTTTGCTTAGTCTCTTTGCCACAAAGAAGGTCCTTAACAGCTTCTGTCACTTTGTTCCCATTCTTCAAGAGCCTCGCTGGGGTGGAACGGGACACGCCTGACTGGTGTGCAGTAACCACCATTGATTTTCCCACGTCGGAGACTTGAATCACTTTCACTTTTGTTTCCCAGCCAATCCCTCCACGTGGCCGCTTCCTGACAACATAAGCAGTGGATTTTGTACTTGTAGGGGCAGTGATGAGCAAAGCAACATGAAATTCAGTGAAGCACAAGGGAAAATGGTGCAGTCAAGAGCCATAGTGAGCGTGAGCTGTAGGAGGCTGCCATTGGCATCACGTGGCTCACTGTTCGACTGCAAACTTTCTCTTTGAGTAGAAAGGGTGCATGCTAACGTAATGCCGAAAGGGATAGTAGCGTAAATATATCACCCGGTAGCATAATTGGGCACTGTCATTCTCAAGTGTTCATGATTATACGTGTCATAATGCCATACGACAGGCAGGACAGTCAGTTCGATTTCACCAGCGCTACCTGGACACCTGAGTCATGCGCTGCGCTGTGGCATCAGGGCTGCAACGTCACTAGCAGTAGGAACTTTTCAGCTCCATGATAACCTTGCAGGACCACCCTCTTTCATGGGGTCCGTCATTGACCAAAATGGCCTTATGTGACACACGACCGTGTCAGGGTAAAAAGGAAGCCACCAGCTTTTCCATCCGTGGTTCACGTTCCACAGAATCTCATTCCGGGGAGCTGTGTACGGTGCAGCGAAGGCAAGCTGAGACGTTGAGCTCCGTGGAAGGCTGTACACCTCTGCGGATGCAGAAAGGGGGCATCAGTGCGCACCTCCAGGTCACAAGGGTTACACCTGGGTTTTTTTCTTTTCTTCTGCACATTCATTTCAGTCAACGCCATCTTGGTTTCGTTGTCTTTTTCCTTGACCTTTGGGTCAGTTTTTGACCTAGGCGGGGCTGGCTGCAGCATGCTTGGCGAAGACAGAGAACTGCTAGCCTGGCCAAGCAGGGTCTCTTGATCTAAAGCCGGGGTCTGCACAGAGGCCGAGGTTCCCTAGGTTGGGCTGGGAGCGGGGAGACACGTCCCAGCGGAGGATCCAGACTGTCACTTTGTTCTTGTCCTTCAAGACCCTGGCTGTGGGGGAGGGGGAAGAGCACAGCCTGCTATTCCACCAGCCGTCCTGGATGCCATTTGGGAGGCAGCGGTTGTGCCCGTCCCCAGTGCGCAGGGCTCTGCTGGTGTTCGCGGTGCAACCCTCCCAACCCAGGGGAGCCCTACTCAGCGCTGCTGGGAAATGGTCCTTCTGTCCCCTTAACCACAAGGGAGAAGGAAGGCTGTTTTACACAACATGCAGGCTCAGAATAGCGTGCGTTCTGCTCAGTGGCCCTGCGGGTTCATAGCAGAGACCCTACGAAGGAGCTGGAAGAAATCATAGGGATAATGTCATTTCACAGCCTCATGACAGGCAAACCGAGGGCTGGGGAGCTAACGGGGTGGTGAGATCTGATACTAAATCGCCTGAGATTGCGAGGGGGTCATTGATTCTCTTCGTGCAGCGCTTCCGCTATTATTCCAGACAGACTCTGGTGACAAAGCTTTCATTCACTGAGCACACCAAATGCTTGTGACACCCCGTTAGAGAAAGCCACAGCTGGACGGCCTTCACCTGGTGCCATGGGAGGGTCAGCGTGTGCTTCCTGCTATCTCATTGCCAAAAACAATGCTTCATTTACTTCGGGGCACATTTGATTATCAGGATGGCAGGCAGACCTGTTTTCTCTGGCAGGACTGGAATCACTGGTTATCATGAATTGTTTGAGCACCTGTTATGAACGAGGTACTACCACAGTGCAGGGGGAGGTGAGAACAATGATCCTGCCCTCCCGGGTTTACACCTTGGTCAATCTTGGGGACCCCGTGTGCTTCAGGGCTGGTGGGAGGCCGCTCTGTCTCGGTGAGCCAGACCCCACCTGCTCAAGCATAGAAAAAGGAATGGCAAAACCTTTAAATGGCATCTACAGGCTGTATACGCATTTATGAATCTGAATCCTCAATCTTCTGATAAAATGGAGCAGTCTTGTCTCCTCAGCGATGCGGTGTGGCTTACTACGGCTGTCTTGGAAGTTTTTGACATATTCAATGAATCTTTCTAGTTTTCATGCTGAATTTTCTTATCTCCTCATGCATTCTTTCTTCTGCCGATTTTGATTGTTTCCATATTTCAGTCTCCCGGATTCTTGACGTATGTTCTCCTCTGGGTTATACAGGTTCTTGTTTAGTCGAAGATGTTATCTTTGCATTGTGCAAATTTCTTTCTTCGGCTTTTGGAAGTGCACCCTTTGACGGCTATGCCTTGGAGAACTCAAGTGATATCTTTTAGAGTTTTGCAGATGTCGATTGCACTTCAAGTCATTTTTGTCAATGTCTACAGTGGATTGGGTCTTTATATGTGTTTATAGTCATTGAATACTTTTGTTTGGCACAGTGTCCCTGATTTCTAGTAAGTATCTTATCCCTGATATTTCTTACCCTTTCATAAAATGTATTTCAGTGCTCACCTTCTGTTAATCTTATTGTCAGATATAATCCCACAGTGTCTGAGATGGTGTTAAGAGACACACAGTGTAAAGATACAGCATAAACTGGAAGTGTTTATCTGGCGTCTCACTCAGCCAAGAGCTAAGTGCTGCTTTGTGATGTATCACGTTGCTACTGTCAGTGTATCTCAGAGGATGAAACCAAGTATCTATATTGTCACACTTCACACTCTTATTTTCTCTGTCCACCTAGTAATCTGCTTAGTTATCTACTTATCTATGACATTATAATTCCAGAACAAAGGAGATGGGCTTGCAGGAGTTTATTTGGAAAGCAGTTCAAAAAAAGTCACAAATGATAATATAACAGAAATCTCTATCTCCTACTTGGATGGTCAGAATTGATATTTTGTGCATATTTTACTTATACTTTCTTCCTCTCTTGTTAAAGAAATAAATTGTTAGGGCTAAAGTGCTTTTAAACTATTACCTCCCATTCTATTTCTCTCCAGCTCTTCTGGGAGATAGCCACTCTCATGAATTTGGTATGCACATTTCTTATCTTCTATTCTTTTAAATTAAGAAATATAAAAAAGAATAATAAAACTAACATCTATGTCTTTCCCACCCAACTTAAGCAAGGGACCATTACCGATACTCTTGATGCTGCCGGTGCCTCGTTAATTCCGTCTCTACACCTGCCCCTTAGCCACGGTAATCGGTACCCAGATTGCTGTGCTTATCACTTCCTCCTTTCCGCACATACTGAGGCAACACATTGGTTAGCTTTGCTTTCGCTGGTTTTTCAAAAGTTATATCATCCTGAAGTCTGTCTTCTCTGACAACTTTATGTTTCAGAAGTCTATCCACATTGTTTCACGTAGCTCTAGGTCATCAATAATGTATAATATCCCATTGTGCAAATATGCACAACTTATTTAGTGTTAATAATGATCCCACGGATGACTATTGCTTCTCATGGTTTGCTGTGCAGAGCGAGGCTGCTGCGCAGTTTCCTGTACAAGCAGGAATGCAGGCATAAGCGGTATTTCAGAGTCTATCCCTAGAAGTAGAACTGTCAGGTTGCAGGAAATTAATACATTCAGCCAGTTTTGAAATGTGATGAAACATGTCCTTTGCATAGAATGTTAAATTCAGTCTGTTGACATCTCTGTGATTCAACATGATCCCGGAACTTCTGGATACTGCAATAAGGCAGGACGAAGGAAGGAAGACATGAAGGTGGAAAGGAAGAAATAAAACAGCCCTTACTTGCAGATAATGTGATCTTCTATGGAGAAAATGCCAAGGAATCTACAACGCAACTCTTAGAACTAATAGTGTGTTCAAACCAGGTCACAGAACACAAGATCAATACAGAAATCGATTGTGTTTCTCTGCACTAATACTGAGACCAAATTAAAAAAATGATGCCATTTATAAACTGCTCCTTAAGTATAAACCTAACAAAACATGTGAAGAATCTCCAGGCTGAAAATCACAACATGCTGGAGAGAGTCATGGAAGAGGTAGAGCACACCGCGTTCATGGCTGCAAGACCCAACAGCGTGAATCTGTGACCTCTTCCCAGATGGACGTACAGGTTCAATGCCATTCCTAGCACAATCTCAGAGAGGCATTTTTTATAGACATAGATAAGCTTAACCTAAAATTTATATAGAAAAGCACAGGTGTCGGATTACCTAAAACAATCTTGACAGAGTATAATGAGAGGAATCACTTCGCTGGATTTCAAGACTTAATGTGGAGTTGAAGTGATTGAGGCGGGGTGGTGCGGGTGGAGGGCAGACACACAGATCGGTGGGGTACTGCAGGGAACCCACAATACACCCACACCAATATACCTCCCCCCCTTTTTTTGACAAATGGGCAAGATTAGTTCCAAAGAAGGATAGGCTTTTCAGCAAATGGTTCTGGATCAACTGACCAAAAACTTGACCTAAAGGTTGACAGAAAATTTATGCAAAAATGAACTCTAAATGGACTCCGGGTTTAATGCAAAGTGTAAAAGTGTAAACCTTTTAGAAAAATAGGAGAAAATCTTTGGGTTCTAGGGCTAGGCAAAGAGTTCTTAGAATTGAGAGCAAAGGAATAATTCATAAAACATAAAATTAAAACTGGGCCTTATCAAAATTTGAAAATTTTACATTGCAAAAAAACACTGTTAGGAAGATGAAAAAAACAAATTATTGACCAGGGAAAAAAGTATGCGTATCTCATATCTGACGTAGGATGGGTATCCAGACTATATAAAGAATTATTAAAACTCAACAGTAAAGTCACAATCTCATCAGAAAAATCCACAAAAGACATGAACAGAGACACTTCACTGAAGAGAATATACAGATGACAAGGGTGTAGAAAGATTTCAATGTTGTAAGTCAATGGGTTGGTACAAATTGAAATTATGATGAGATATCACTATGCATCTGTTAGAATGGCTACAGTAAAAAATAGTGATAACATGAAATGCTGGCAAGAGCGCAGAGAAACCAGATCGCGCATACATTGCTTGTGGAAATGTAGAGTACGCGAGTGTAGCCGCTTTGGATAACCGTGTGGCAGTTTTTAAAATTTAATATGTAACTACCATACGAATCTGTAGTTAGTTGTACCATTGCGCATTTACCCCAGGGAAATGGAGTGGGACCGGAATGGAAGGTGTGTGAGGTGTGGAGAGAAGGAAGGTGTGTGGAGAATCAGGGATGTTCAGCAGGATTTCTAGGTACGTTTAAGGGCTCGCCTTAAACTGTACTCATTAATTCAGTGTCTGCCGCACAAGTATGACATTGTCACCCCTGTGCAGGTACAGGGGTGAAGTGAGTTGCATTTGCCAGGGACCAGGTTAAAAAATCAGCTGTGTCTCTAATAACTGCTATGGGAATTCCAGATAACTGATGGCTTGACTTTGACCTTGTGGGCAAGTTTTGAATGCATGTTTTAAATAGAAGAGTGACTGAATCCAAAGGAGGCAGATTATGTAGTTCTTAAATGAATTACCATAAATAATTTAAGCCATGTGCTAGGCAATGACAGGCTAGAGTTTTGCAGAAACTGAAACATTTGTAAACGTCTTAACCATGGAACTGTCTGCCCCCAGGACACCTGGTGACTTTGTCTATTGCTACTGGATGGGAGTATGTTAGTTCCTCCTTTCTTTTCTTTTCTTTTTAAGGTTTTATTTATTTATTTTTAAACAGAGGGGAAGGAAAGGAGAAAGAGAGGGAGAGAAACATCAGTGTGTGGTTGCCTTGCACACACCCCCTACTGGGGACCTGGCCCAAAATCCACGCATGTGCCCTGACTGGGAATCGAACCCGTGACCCTTTGGTTTGCAGGCCGCTGCTCAACTCACTGGGCCACACCAGCCAGGGATAGTTCCTCCCTTCTTTTCAATTTCATATTAACTTTCTGTTCTGAAGCAAACACGGTACACTCAGCACCCTCCCCACCACCACCTCGGCGTTGATCCTGGGCCATTGCGTGGGTCCCTCCCTGAAACACGCCCTCTGAGCCACGGACACTGTCCTCTCTTTTCAACAACATTCCAGACGCACACGGTATTCCGGGGGCACACTGCCAGAGGTGGTGGTCTTTTCGTGTGTCTGTCTTTGGATTGTCTAAGGCGCACGGCACACAGAGCACCGGCAACGTCGTCCTTGGATGTGCAAATGCCACACGACACCACGATGGGGTTGTTATTCACCAGCTGAGTGGGTGAGGAGTTTGGGGAGATCGTCTTCCTTTTATAATCGCTCCCCCGCTTTCTCATATGTTTTTCTCACCTCTATCATCGAAGCCGACAGCGACCATGACATTTCAGAAGGAAAATACCCGGTTTACATGGAAATGGGCACTGTGGTAACTTTTGTTCAACAGCAAAACTGAGGGGCATTTTGGGTAGAATTCAGGGCACGGTGGATAGTGACAAAGGAGACTGACTTGCAAAGACCTTGAACTTGAATGGTGACAAGGGACAGCTATCACTTGTAAATAGATACGAGGAGCTTGTGCTGCTAATTATTGGTGAGAAAAAAAAGATGAGTCTGGGAAGGCTTTTTCTGGCTGTTTTTCAATGTGGCTAATTGCATTTTTTTTTTTTTAACTAATGAATCGCATTTTTGACTTTTATAAACACTGCCTATGTTTACTTTGGTGAAAGACTGGAATTCACCTCTCTCCCCAGATGGCCCTTGGGATGATAGCTGGAATTCAAGTGCAGAAGGGCGATCCTGAAGCCTTTAATTAGTAATGCTGACGACCAGGAAAACAAGAGAATCGGCCACTGCTTCTTGCGTTCCAAGGCCCACCTGCACCGCCTGACTTCGTTTCTTTCCGTGTCGTGCTCTGAATGCTTTGCCTAGTAAATCCCCTGTTGTTCCAATAAGCTCACTTTTTGGAGCTTTTACTTTTTTTATAAAACATAGTCCTTGTTCCAAAGAGCCTTCTGGTCTGTTTAATTACTGGTGAGAACCTTAGATAATAAATTACAAAATAAATGCATCTCAGGCACACATTTCCCCCCCTAAATGGCACTTGCATAGTATTTAGCATTTGGTTAATAGCCCTGGAGACAACGAGGTGCGAGTGCTTGCCAGTAATGTAGTAGCAGGAGCAGCCTCGGGGGTCGCCAGGCGTTTCAGAACTCGGGTGCCAGAACACCGCCGGAAGGCTGTGTTTCCGTTTGTGTCTAGTCAGGGCAAGGCAGTTGCTTCCCAAATGTTATTTACATGTTGCAGTGTTTTTGTGAGCAAATGTTTGTGGGCTTCCAAATGTATTCAGCATTTTGGAAAAAAAAAGTCTCTTTTGGCGTGAATCTTTTTCAAGAACATATTCCTCCTGTCTTCCTTGCTATTGTCCTTCTCAAAAGTAATCATGCAGGAGGAATAGTGTCATTTCTGCCTCACCTGCAAGTTAAATCTCTGCGTGGTAGGCAGACCCAGGCTGGGCTAAGAGCCACCCGCAGACCAAAAGCATTTCTCTCCAGATTTGGTTTTGGTAAAAGGGGGTACCATCTGCTCCCCAACATGAGAGTTTCAAAGTTGCACCCCAAATAGCAATGACGGTGATGTCATGCCTTCTCCTCCCTACTTCTGGCCTGGTGGTTATTCATCAGTGATAACTTGGGTGCGCAAGTGTTCACCTCCAGCCTCGTCAAGGTTTGTCTTATTTTCTCATCTGTGTCACAATGACTTGAGGTCCACATTGTTGACCGGGTGGCTTTACAGGCACACATATAATTTTTTTAATTTTTAAAAATTTTTATTGTTACAATATTACAGTTGTCCCAATTTTTCCCCCCCTGCCCTCCTCCGCCCAGCCCACCCTCCGCTCCCACAGTGAATTCCCCACCATTGTCCATGGCCGTGGGTCATTCATCTGTGTTCTTCGACTAGTCCCTTCCCCTTCTTTCCGCCTTTATCCTCTTCCCTGCTTCCCTCGGTCGCTGACTGACACATATTTTCTAAAAGAAACACGAGTGGTAACAGGCAGTAGGGTATAAAGGGTGAGCTAGAGAAACAGCTGGGATTAAAATTTTAGAAAGAGCTGTGATTCAGACACAAGATAAGAAACAGCATTATAAAGCTCCCGGAGGCGTGAAGCATTAGCTCAGTAAACATGAATTGAGGGCATTCCGAGTGCCAGAAATCATGTTTGTGATAGAGGTAATAAAGACACGACCTAGTCCCAACCCTAGGAACATTTGGTCCAGTCTCGGGATGTAAACATGTCTATTTAGTGTATGATGTGCAGAAAAGCAGATCACCAGATTTGGACAATCGCAGGCATTCAATCAGAACGTTTTTGATGAATGAAAGAAGGAAATTTCGTACCCCCGCGATGGATGAGTCTGGCAGCCTTTTCCTCCGAGGAGTAAATTTTCTTCTCACTTCCCACGACGTCCTTTAGAGAATTAGTTTAAACTCATGTTTTCAGCTGGTCTTCCAAAGTTACGACAGTAATTGTCCTGCTTAACATTCCCTGATGGCTGTAGGTGGCGTTGGACGGATCGGAGCCCTTTTCCAAGACATAACACATGTCCTGCTGCTCGGCGTTTACGCCCTTTGCTCCTGCTGCTTCTTCCGTGTGGGGCTGACTTTCTTTAACTCCGGTTATTTCGCTTCAAGTATCAGGGGCTCAGCAAACCTCCCCAGAGAGCCCCATGCCCCGGCCTCCTTGGCCTCCCTCCCACTACAACCTGTGACCTTCCCGTGGGCAGTTCTTGGTGGAATGTTTGGGGCACACCACCGCGTCTCCGAGGAGGTTTATGAGAGGAAGGAATAACAGGAGGGCGGAACCACAATGCGATTGTTCTTTCCTGAGCAGGTGTCGACCTCAGGCCCCGGCTGAGCACTTCAAGTCTATTATCGCCGATGATCACAACACCTCTGCCAGCCGCTGTGGTTGTTCTTTTCTGGGAGATGAGAAAGTAGACACTGAAAGAGGGTTCATGCCTCTCCCCAGGCTGCAAGGCTGGGTCGTAGCAGAAAAGGGATTTGAGACCCGAGCTGTCTGGCTCGGCATGGTGACTCCGACCTGGACTTCAGCCACCTTAGTGAAGGTCGGTGAAAATGAAGTTCGTTGATGAGGACCATTGTGGTTTAGTTTCCCAGGATTCACATATAAATATAAACATAAATATATAAAACATGGATATTACATATGAAATATATGAAACTGCATTTGATGTAAAACACGTTCTATGTTAGTAATAGAGCGTGTTAGCTATAAACAAAATTTACAATAGCTGCATATGTGCGTGTGCTACACAATTATATGTAAATGTATATAATCTAAACTTTACGTGTCCAGGGTATAAAATGGCCAAAGGGAAGAACGGAGCAGCCCCTGTGTCATCTCTGACTGTCCTCGGTTCCCTTATAGGGGACTATCAGCAAGCTATTTTGTATTCTAGTGTTTTGGGTGATTAGCCTCGAACCAAAATGAGATCCTTATCCTGCTGTCTCCTAATTTGCCAGTTTGATGCCTTATGACAAAAGATGAAGATTGAGCTCACGTGTAACCCTTCCTACCACCTCTCTGCGTCTCCCAAGTTTGAAAGCTCTCCTCTTTCTCTTAGTGCAGGCTGGCCAACTCTGTTTCTTTATTGCCCTTAAACCCCCGTTTTCCCCATCACTCTTCTACAGTTAGCTCTTAACTTCTCTTATCGTAAAAATGATATTAGAGCCCATCTGTGTGATAACTCCCCCCGACTTCTTTAGTTACAATTGTCTATCTTGTGTATGCATATCTTTGTGTTTCTTCTAGAAATTACCACATATCCTTTGACTTTCCCTGGACATGGCAAGATCCTTAGAATATTTTAACCCACCCGTCTTGACTTTACCATCAGTTTCTTCTGTTTTCCAACACATGCACATGAGACTATGGGCAAGTTCAAACAACAAGTGGTAGTTCGTTACATCCGTCTGCGCAGAGCACACGTTTCAAAGCCAGACCGTTAGTATCGCTTCTCCATTCACCGGTCAGTTAGAGCCCCCGGCACCTCGTGCCCTTCCTTTCTTCCTACACCTCCTCCTCTTCATATTTTTTTCTGCCTGCAGGTGTGTGCACCGAGCTTTGAAACTGTGTCGTTCTATCCCAGAGTTTTCCTTGAGTCCTTCTTAACATTCCCGATACCACTGTTTATAGGTCAGAGCGCCCTGCCGGTGTTTGCAAACTTGACTTAGAATTATTATTTTTCTCCCCCACCCCCCTCAGGGTTTCTTGTTCTAACATGTTTCTAGTTACTTCAGCTGATGTGCTGGACATGGTATTTCAAAATTAATGGTTGAAATCCTTCGAGACCGAGCATCGTGTCACCTACCACTGCAGAGGATTTCCATCCACTTTGCCGGGTATGTAGGGCGCTCAGAGTCCACCTCAGTGGAGTTCAGGCCCAGAGGGCGCAGGCTGCAGCCTCGGCTCTGGACCAGGTCCGACAAAGGGACTCATCCCTATTTTGACAGTTTGATACATACCTGGCTTTCCATGCCGAGTCCAGGCCAGTTCAGCGAGGGCAAAACATTGAAATAACAATAGACAACATCGAAGTGATTATTAATTTTTCCCGAAGAAGGAAAATCTAGCGGTTGATTTTACAGTTAACTTTTGAATAACTGTTATTCTATTTTTCATACCCGCTCAACATGGAGCAAGAGAAAACAAGCTTGAAATCTCCCAGTGAGGAACAGTGTAGATTAAAGGGATGAGTGACTACATCAATTACTGGAGACACAAGGAAAACATTCGTATCATCTTTCCTTCGGGCGTCACTCCCAGCGGATCCCTTTGAACCGTTCTCATTATGCTTTTTCCATTGTGAGTTACTGAGAGGAGAGAGCCTAGTATCCGATTTGAAAAATATTCCCTATGTTTTGTGTTATCCTCTGTCCCTCCTGGAGGACGAGCACATCCAGCCATCAGTTCCGAGTCGGCTGCATTCAGATACAACAACGATCGCAGGACCCTTGACCTTTGTACCTCGCTTTACTCTTTGAAAGTGCTTCCGTATCCATTATCTTACCCCAAACAATATATAAAAAGCGTAATGAGGGCAGGGTAGTTCGATTCACTTTCTTTATGCAATTAATGACGCAGAGTCCCAGAAAGGTTCTTACTTAACTTTCAACAGTTTCTGATAAAGAAGTTCGATTTTAACAAGGAGATGCCAGTCTGCTTTCCAATATCCTTTAGTGTGGACGAAACATGACTAGGTGAAGGTTTCCTAGAATTTAAATAGCAAGCGTGCTATTGGCTGCAATGCCCCAGGCTGTCAGCCTCACGTGCTTTGGTCATCTCCACGTCTGACGTGAACGAGGGGCCCAGCCATTGATGCAGTCTCGCTGGGCACCTTGTCCTCGACTCAGGCACTGCACTACTGTATCTTATTTAGGTGTTTGATATCGTTACTCTTCCTGAAGACCTGTTCTTGAAATATTTTCTTTTTCTTTTTTCCATCTTTCTTTCCTTGCATTTCCATTCAGGTCTCTTTAGCCAATTGGAAGTAACCGGAATTTATTCCCAAGCTCATCTAACTTCCCTCTTCCTGAGGGCCAATAACTGTGTAATCAGGCAAGTTCTTTCTTGCTATCTTAGGGGGAAAAAATCTTCATAGAAAACTAGGTCTCCTTTTAAACATTCAAATGTGTGAGATTCTCAATATTAAAGTCAATGTTTGCCTAAACGTTCAATGATGAAGTTCACGGACGATGTGTGTAGAGCATTTAATAGGATGCCTGGCCCACGGTAAGCACCCAATAAATGAGAACTATTACCGCTGTTTCTTCTACTACTGCTACGACTACCATTAATCACAATAAAGTCAGGCTTCCGCACACAAATCTTGCGGTTTCTTTTCTACTCTCTTGGGCTGCGGTGCATCATGGGCAACGGAAGCAACATGGCACCAACCAGGAGGCGCTTCCCTGGATCTGGGTGGCCTGTGCACCGCAGTCCAGAAGCCCTCTTTCAGAACACGGTATTTGCAGCTAAGCATGAATCAGGACTGGTAGGGCGCCGATGCTAACGGACGCTTTGGCCGCGACTGTGACAACATCAGACATATTACTTTCTGGTGGGATTCGTTACTGAAACGACATTCTGAGCTGGGGATTTCACCCTGTCTGTCCCTCGATTATTTTGGGGGGTGAGCATGGAATGAGGGTCTTCTAATTGTGGCATTTTGAAATGGGGAGACTGAGCTTCAGGATCATTTTTATATAGAAGGTGGAGGAGGTTCTGCAAGAGGGATGTTGAAACTATAAAGAGAACTTCCGGTAAAAGAAATTTTTGAAAACAGAATCACAATTTAGTTTTTGTCTGGGGGAAAGCTGGCTTTACTTGGCTGACCGGAGTTGGTGGGGGTAGGAGTGGTTAAACATGAGAGTCCTTGTTTTTTGGCTCAAATATTTGATAAATGGTTTTGTAAAGGTGAACTCATTGACCCTAAGTGTGCCCGGCCTGTAAAAGGTAGTGAAGGCGATTTGGGGGCGACCGCTACCACGCTGCTGTTTAATTTGATGTTGCTACGTCAGCAGCAGACCATCTGCAGGTTAGACAAGCAGAAGCAATGCTACAATAAGGGCCACAAGGCGAGCTTTGCCATTGTTGCCTGTAGACGGAATTAAGCGATGCATGAACTGATACAGGATGGAGATCTGAACAAAATCAGAACAAAATCCTGTTCCTCAGGGGAAAACCCATCACTGAAAGCCCCAGATGCTAGCCAGCAGGAGACAAGCTTGCCCTGCATTACTAAGGAGTTCTAACTCTCGAGTCTCTGACATGCTGGCAGGGGAAACCAAAGCGTCGGTATTAGCGGAGCTGTACCAACTCCAGCATCACGAGAAAGAAGGCCTTGGCAATGTGTGGGGTGCGGACGGAGATTTCAGAGCAGGAGCTTCTTTTCCTTTTGCTTTTGGTTGAAGAGGAGCAGGTGAGGTCTCTCTTCTTGAGGCAATCTCAGAGCTCTTGACCAAAAGTAGGAGAGGGCTTAGATTTACGGTATCAGAGAGAGTCTAGCTTCAGACTGGATGTTTTTCCCCAGAAAAGGGAGCCCTCTCGCAGGGCTTGCTGTGGTTGGCTACGGTTCCCTCAGATGACCAATGCAAAAGCCGCCTTGGGAGATCCAACCAAATCGGAAGTGAAGGTAATTTAGCTGCGGGGGATATTTTAGAACATCCTTAGTTTTGAGCCTTGCAAGATCTGAATCATCTCTTGTTTAGATGAATCAGAGTTTTATTTTCTGAGCTTCCACAACAAAGCTCCGTGTGTTTGAAGTGTAATTACCAATATGGAGGATTATAGCCACCTCACTTGGCAGACTATTACTCTTTCGCTGGCTGACTCCTTTAATCAAGGGCATTTTAGGGGCCAGATCTGACAGCTGCAGCGCTGGAGACAGATTGGGAACAAGGTTCTGGGCGAAGTCACATTTTCTCCAGTTTTTGTGTCAAAGCAATTGGCAATCTATTAGAGAGTTTCACTGTCTGCATCCAAGTCAGGGGGGTGGAATGCATGGTCTTGCTGGCAGAAGTAGCACTAGAACAAAGTGGTTTTGATAAAATCTCATAATGTTCAGCTCTACGGGATCAAAGGAGGAGAAAAAGAGCCCATTTTTGTAGCAAAGCAATGTTGATGGTGTGGCGTGGTCTTCCTCCTCCGGGTGTCGGGAGCCCCAGGGCATCTTGGCTGCATCGCAGCCGTGGGTTCCAAAGACTGCCATCTTCAAAGGTTCTCCCCAGATGTACCAGAACCTCTTGGACAACAGCAGAATCAGAACCAGCAACAATAACAATCCTAGTGTTTTCTGGGCCTCAGCTGTGTGGTAACTCTGCTTCAGTGCATTTACTGTGCTGAGTTCCTGCGGTTTGCAACCACTTTGGGGAACTTCCAGTAGGAACGTATCTCTCCTCAGCCTTCTTTGTAGTTCTTCTGCTCTCCATCCTTCCCTCACTCCCCTCCAGGTAACTCAAGCAACTACATAGAGCGGCTACTTCTTTGTTTTTCATTCTTCTTAAGACTTAACACAACCTTACTGTTACGTAGCTCAGTTCTCCAGTTTTAAGGCTTCAAAGCCCAGTCTCTCTGTTTGCAGACTGCTACCCAGAAGCAGTGCACCTGGAGTCTAGGCCATCTTCCTTTTAAACTGGCATTCGGGATGCTTCTCTGGAAGGGCCTCAGGTTCTCCATTTGTCGGCAGGGAGGTCAACAGGTGAACTTGGGAGCATGTCGCCAACCCTGGCCCCCAGAGGAATGGTTTTGGCTGGACCGTACTCACAACGTCACATCTCAACAATGGATGTGTATGTCTATTCTTTAAATATATCTTCTATATGTTCTTAAGAAATGTTCTGGCATGTATGTAGGAAAGGGACTTTGTGGTTAATTAAGGACCTGTGTAACAAACTAAAGGAGAGTATTATTTACAATTAACATTGCATCCTGTGTCAACAGGTAGCTAATAATTAGGCTATACAGCACAGGCTAACTCCCTTTTCATAATGTCCAGTAGGCACAGACACTGTAGACACAGGCATACCGGAGTTCGAATTCTCCTCAGACAGCTTGGAAACACAGCCCACGGGAGCAGTTCTGCTCTGTGATCCCTTCACAACAGTGTCGTTAGCCTTGGCTTGTGACGCTTTCTACGTGTAAAGTTTCAAAGCAGGTTATGCCACAGAACTTTAAAAAAATTTTTGAGTTAGACATAATGAATAAAATTCAAAACTGAAGTCTGTTTCTCAGCTCCCTGTCCCCTGCCCCCCTTTTGAGGACATTTTTTCCCCCTGAGTTGGAAGGAGGTTAATGGCTAATTCTTTATCATTCAAAGTGGCAGCCTCCTGATTGTAATGCTTGATCACGTCCTGGAATGTCCCTTATCCGACATGACTGGCTAATTATTAAAATGCTCTATTTTTTATTCCAGCTGTTTTCTTTTGCGAGTAAGCAAATTGCCAAGTTCAAGGCTTCCATTTGCATGTCGTTGCTTCCTGGCAGCCAATGCTCAGCAAAAACGAGTTGCCTTTGGGTGTTTAAATCTCCAAGGGCAGAAGACACAAGTGTGTGCGTGAGTTCTCCCATTTAAAGACTAAAACCCACCTTCCTTAAAAAAAAAAAAACCCAATGCACTTTAAAAATATCGCACACCATTATTTTCTAGACTCCGCAAAGGACCAGTATCTGTTCCTGCCACCCCTAATTTCCTTCCTCTGACATTTTAAAATGTAATTTTATTAAATGGAAGAGAAGGCAGCCTCTTCAGGGAGTAAGACCACCAGATATCAAGGACACAGAAGCACGACTGCATGGGGACAACCTCCATTTGGACTAATCAGGATTACATGGGTAAAGAATGGAGAAGGGTAACGATTTATTTTCCAGTCGATTCCGTCTGGTCTGTTTTGATTGCTTCAGAGCCCGTGAAAGCAGAGTCCCAAGGCTGTAACCATTTCTGTCCCGACCCTGGTGTCTGAGGAGCGGGTATTTTAGCATTCATCCAGCTCCGCCAGTTTCTTCAGCTCCCACGACCAGACTTGTTTGCAGAGTTTGGATATTGGTTGCTCCAGTTGTGACTCAGGGGAGGGAAGGCGCAGGGCGGCAGGAGCCTGTTTGATGGGAAGGATGAGAGGTGGTTGCTGACGAGCTGCTCGGCCTGAGTAATGCCGATTACCCATCGCGGTCAAGACTGGGCCCTTGAACCTGATTCTATCGCACGATCTTTGATCATGTACTGAAGGGCAGGGACCTGGGTGTGTGCCTGTGTACGCGCGTGTGTGTAGGCGAACGTGTTTGTGATTCCATTCAGGATGCTGGTGTCTGTTCGGGAATTGTCACTGACATTTATGTTTATTTCCGGCTCACGAAATTCCTCGGGGAAATGGAGGTGGGCGTACACCAGACATTCCGCTCTGAAAAAAGCAATTTTAGCAGTTTTTTACCCTCACTTTTCTTTGTATTAAATGTGCTGTTTTCTCTGCTTTTTTTTTTTTTTTTACAGAGTATGTAAAGTCGTCCTTTTTTTTTTTTTTAGATGTATGTATTTTCTTTGAAAGATGGTCTTAAGGGATTTCTATACTCGGGACTCCACAAAACGCACTGCTGTATTGGATTTGGGTTGGAAGCCAATTTTTCATCTCCTTAGCTTAGCTTTTAGTCTTTCCTCTTTTCAAATCCATAAATGCTGAATGCCAGAATTTTAATGTAGAATCGACCTTGGGCCTGGTTTGCAGTCAGTCCCTATGTACCTGGTGACAACTGAAACAGGACCCAGGGACACAGGAGAGCTTAATGATGGGGTTGGATGATGAAAACTATGAAGAAAGAAAAGAAATGGATGATGGTAAAAATTAAAAGTTTAGTAATCGATTTTCTTTCTCCGGAGACCAAATAAGCCCATGGTAGGATCAGCTTGGGAAGAGAAAACAGTGATGGTTACATAGGAAATCACATGCATTCTATTGGTTTTTGGTTAGTCTCCCTTTATTATATTTTTAATCCTGATCCAAGGATATGCTTTTTGATTTGGGAGAGAGAGGAAGGGTGGGGAGAGAGAGAGGGAGAGAGGAAGGAAGGAACATCAATGTTCCTCAAATGTGGGGAGAGAGAGAGGGAGAGAGGAAGGAAGGAACATCAATGTTCCTTGAATCAATGTTCAATGTTACATTGAACCTACAATGTGAGAAAGAAATATCAGTTGCCTTCCATATGCGCCCCAACTGGGGATCGAACCCACATCCTTTTGGTGCACTGGACAATGCTCCAACCAACGGAGCCACCCATCCAGGGCAAGTTTCCCTGCATTTTGTAAAGAGCCACGTGCGTCAGCTGTCCCAGGGACTTGCAGATTCTTGGCGTGTGTGGTTTTCTCATCTTCCAGCCTCCATCATCTTTCTTATAATCTTACTCATTCTTCAAAATGCAATTTAGCAACTTTCCTGTCATCTTTCCGTATATTCCCAGGGCCTAGTAGCAGGCCAAGAACTAGGTGAACAACTGATATGGAAATAGTGGGTAAATGATACAGGGGTCCTCATGGCTGGTGAGAAAATGCTCTTCCTTCCCGTTGGAGAAAGGCCTTGGGAGGGGGCGTGGTTTCAGAGACGAGGAAAAGGAAGAAAAATGTGCGGAATATAAGATTCCTACACGTGAATTTATTCTGAGAGCCACACAATGATTGAGTTTCTGATTTAAAATAAATAGAACAAGGTGAAAACTCACCTACGTACCTGTGGTTGTGTCTGGGTGACCAAACAATAAATTATTTGCATCAAAATAATACCTACAAATTATCCATGCCTTTTATCAAGGTTTTATATTTATTTTTGGAACAGGAACTGCTTTGGATTTAATTTTCTAAAATTCTTAAGACTCCTACTGAGGTCTAGGGACCGCACAAAGCCCGATGGGGTGGTTATAAAAAAGATAACAAGCTTGAGTGTATTTACAAAGTTTTTTAAACCTCGGAAACAACTCAAAATGATAAAATAAGGCCATTTTCTAGAACAGAGAAAAGATGGCATCGATTGGAACTTGGTTCTGTCAGAAATTTGAGTCAGAAAATAAGTAGCAAATATTTTCCAGAACTTATTGCAAACTGCTTTTTATAAAAGACAGAATGATATGTTGGAGAAATGTTGTTTTCAAGCCTGAAACTATAGCCAGAATAAATAAAAAATAAGGTTTATCACATTTTAAAATTCTGCAGTTCCATTCTTCTAATAGTATTGGACTGGGTTCTGAAATAAGGCCACTATTTCATGAGAAGCTGGGTTGCTAAGTAATTGGAGAGTTCAGAGGAATCAGAATTTTGGAGCTGGGATGCACGTTATGAATATAATCTAGCCTGCCGTCTTTATTTCATAGTTGAAGAAGTTGAGGCTCAGAGAGTGAAATGAATTGTCCCTGGGCACCTGGGGGATAATTAATAACGCCGGGGCCCGGAGGCAGGACCTTGGGGCTCAGCCTGCATTCCGTTCTGTGACAGTGTGTGATGCTGGGTTAGGTGCCAGCACTTCCTTTGCTAGGAATTACGTGTGGACTTGAACTGCCGCCCTGGCCGGATAGACGTCCATTCTTGAGAGTGATGAAGTACAACTGCATCGCACAAGTCTTCACTCAGCGCATCCCTGTGCTCGGCACTCAGAAACTCTGAAATCTAGCAGAAGACCTCGTTCCTGCCCTGGTGGCATATGGCAGTGTGAGGACGCCGTAAAAGTGTGCAGTGCCCAGGGCCCGGGGCGTGTTCCGACCAGTGGGCTCTGAGCACGCACCGGACAGTCACAAGCACGGAGAGCCTGCCTCCCTCTCCTTGGAGAAACGCCGCTTCTCCCAGGTCACCCGGGGGTGGCCGCCCACTGGTCCAGCAGCCACCTTAGGAGAGGCGGCCTCATCACGGGGTGGCCTGTTTTCTAGGAAATGGGGAATTTCTTCAGATCATATCCAATTCAGTGTCTACCTTCTTACAGTCCTCTTTTAAAAGGAGGGGGACATAGCCTGGAAAAAACTCAAGCTTGCCATATTTGTAGGCGTGCACCACACTGGATCGGCAGGCTGAAGGAGAAGCCATTCCCCGACTGCAAATTATGATGGCACAGAAGTCTTGACAACGTGTGAATGACCCCTCAGAACTCACGCCAACTCAGGCAAAAGAGTGGCTTTCCCGGCCTGATACCAGGCACTGGCTGAGGGCCACGGCGGGCCAAGGGACTGTGGCCTTCAGGGACGTCTGGTTCTCTGAGTCTGCGAGCCGGCCGATTCCAACAGCCCCGGGACACCCCTCCGAAGAGAGTCACAGGAAGGCAGCTAGAATAAAAGCCCACAGGAGCCGGGGGGGGGGCACGCAGACTTGGTGAAGAAAGGGCGTGCGGGTAGAGCATTAACGATGTTTATATCCCTGGACCCAGCGAACTTTTTCTGTAAAGGTGTAGATAGTAAATATTGAAGGTGTTCCGGCCCATATGGTCTCTGCTGTAACTACCCGACTCCTCCGCCCTCACGGTGTGAAAGGAGACAGACACAGTAAAATGGCCTGTCTGCGTCCCAACCCAGCTTTACGATGGACGGGGAAATGCTCGTTCCATAAAATTTCCACATGTCACAAAGTATTATTCTTGCTTTGATTTTTTCCCTCCCAGCTATTTCAACATGCGAAAACCACTCTGAGCCGGCAGGTTGTACAAACCCGGGCAGTGGGCCCTGGCTACGGTTTGCAATGAATTGAACTTCGTAATCGTCAAGTAGCACCAGGTTAACCAAGTTCGAAATATTATTCTAGGCACGATTTTTGCTCCAGAGACTCCAGGAAGGAAAACGTCTGGCTTCATGCAGATGTTGTAACGCTTTTGAAATTAAGCATGCCTTCTATTAATGTGTAAAGTGCCCCAACAGTTTTTAAGGATACGATGCTTTTCACAATGGATGGTGTTCTCCAATGAAAGAATTTGGTTATTTGATTTACCTAGTTTTTGGCAAAGGCCAGCATTCATCCATGTTCCAGCCTTCATTTAGTTCCTGGGAGGCTAACTTTGAGGAGTTGAATCTTCCTCACATGGCAATCTCTGTTGAGAGAGATTCTGAAGGGAATTTAAAATGCAATACATTTATATTTCTATCAGGAAAAAAATCCTACCACTCTAGCTATATGGAAACGCAAATCAAAACTGTAACGAGATACTGCCTTATACCTGTTAGAATGGTTTTTATCAGCAAGGCAGGTCATAACGAGTGTTGGAGAGGTTGTGGAGAAAAGGAACCCTCATTCGCGGCTGGTGGGAATATAAACTAGCACAGCCGCTGTGGAAAACAGTATGGAGGCTCCTCAAAAAGTGAGGGAGAGAGTTACCATAGCAATCCTTCTTCTGGGCATCTACCCCCAAACTTGAAAAACATGTATCCGCAAAGATACGTGGGCTCCTATGTTCACCGCCGCATACTTTGCAGGGGCGAAGACATGGAGACAACCAAATGCCCTTGGATAGAGGACCGGGTAAGGAAGACATGGTCCATAATACACACCATGGAACACTGCTCAGCCATAAGAAAAGATGAACTACTGCCCTTTGCGGCAACGTGGATGGACCTCGAGAACGTTATGCTAAGTGAACTAGGTCAGTCGGACAAAGCTAAGAATCATATGATTTCATGCAGGTGTGGGATATACGACTGAAACTCATGGACACAGACAGCAGTGGGTGGTTGCCAGGGGGAAGTGGGCGGGGGTGTGGGCGTGTGTGGAGGGAGCCAAACGCACGGTGACGGAAGATGGTTTAACTTCGGGTGGTGGGACAGAGGATGTATCACAGAACTGGACACTTGAAACCTGTATGATCCTGGTAGGCAATGTCATCCCGATACATTTAATTACAATTTTTTTTAAAAAAGAAACAAAAAGCCCTTAAAAAGCTAATTCCATCTTGGATTTTGGAAGAGTAACTATGACTTTTCTGTTGAAGGCAACCCGTGAAGCAGTGTTACAGTTTGGACAGAGAAAGACCGGGAACCTCACTGGGGTCACGTCTGGTCACAGATCAATTTTAATTTTAAAGGAAGCCTGAAACGAAGCCGAAACGAAAGGTAACAGTTCGAAAACCCATTGTTCCTCTGGCTGTTTTTCACTGTGCTTTGGAATTTGGTGTACTCGGCCATAAAAGTTTTAGCAGAGTACCAGCATTTCTTGCTTTTGCTTGGGAAACTAACGAGAATATGTCCCTTTGGGGGTTATCTGATAGAAAGGAATGGGACATGTTTAAAACACGCCAAAGCCAGCCGGACCTACTGTCCTCTTCACCCAAGGGAAGCTTCTTTTTGGTTTGGAGGTCTTCTACGAGGCAAGGATGGGCCCTCCTATTTATGGGCGAAACTTTGTTAAATGACAGACCTTCAGAATCTTCTTGCTCTACCAACGTTAACGGTTAACCACGCTGGGAACGTGCCTAGCACGAAACTTTGTTAAATGACAGACCTTCAGAATCTTCTTGCTCTACCAACGTTAACGGTTAACCACGCTGGGAACGTGCCTAGCACGGCTTCTCCAGAGGGTTCGAAGTGCCGATGCATGAGGCATTCTGCTTTATTAACCATCGTGCTCTTGGAGACGAGACACTTTTGAATATGGATAAAACAATAAGTATTCTTGACTTTCACTTCACTGTACTGAATCAACCCAGTCAAAACAGGGAGAAAGTTGGTTAAAAAAACCAAACCAGACATAACGTGTACATCACTTTTATTTCATTCAAGCGAACTACGTTCCTGGAAGTCGTAGGTTACAATAAAATAAGCTTTTAAAACAAAAGGCAAATTATCTTAGCATATGTACATTGCTAGAATTCTTAAAAGACTCTACAGTTTCTATTTTATGGTAATACAGGGGCTAGTTTCTTAACATGGGCGAATGTTTCTGTTCTCTGGTTCAGGCGGAGCTAGGCAGCACAGGGGTAAACGTGAGGTAGGGAGGAAATCCGGTATTCCTGGGAAGCCAGAGTCTAGGTTAACACGATGGACTCTATGTTAAAGACGTTTATTGCAGGATTTCCACATCTGCACATCTGGACGATAGAAAATGATGTTCAGGCAGCCGAGTTTTATTGGCACGTTTCAGAGGGAAACTCGGACGATTTGCATTCCTGGTTTATGGACGATCCCGTACTACGCTGTATATTTAAAGTAAATTGCCTTCGGTACTCTATTTCCATCTTTATGCTAAAGCTGTTGTTTTTCTGCCTGTTTTCTTTCTCTTGGAAAATATGCTGTGGCTTTGAAGGATGACTTTTTCAGCTTCCAAGGGAACAGCGGTTCAGGCCTCTTTTACCCTTCCTAGTGAGAGAAGCTTGTGGATTTCTTTTTTAACTTCTCATAATGACTGAGACGTGATACTCACCCCAGTTCTAGGTGGGATTATATTATTCATAGTTTCCCTCGATGAGTAAATGAGGACACAAAAGCATGATGACCGAGTGAATACATAAAACTTACCTCAGCTAAGTGGCTACTAAGTGGTAGAGTGGGGGTTCGGACCCTGGTAGTATGAACACAGGACAGAACCGGCACCCACGAACCACCCTCTGCAGCCTCCGGGGTAATGAAACGTCGCTCAGATTAACAAACTGCTCAGACTCCCAGTTTCTGAGGTTCTTGCTTTCCCTGTTTAGTAATTTACAGTTGACTAGTTGGGTTTTTATCGGTGTGCAAATGTGTTTCTCTTTCCTCCTATTCCTGACCATTTAAACACACATTTTAAGCAAAACCACTCTGAACTCTTGCACTCAGAAAATTTGTATGTATAAAAATATCTTCAGCATGCATTAGATAATATGCACATTTGCTCCTCTTTCCCAATGGAATTAACTTTCTTTTGCACTCCATATACATTAAAACATGGTTTATTTTTTCTGGCATTATGATGTATTTCAAGACAAGGATAATCATTTAAGAAGGACCCAGATTCCCACCAATGGGCTTTGCCAAATCTTGTAATTTTTACCTTGCTTGTTTTAAATCATTTTTTTAAAACATAATGACACATAGCAGTAGCAGATGCAGTCTCTCTGTCTCTCTCTCTCTCTCTGATTAATCTCTCCTCTCTCCCTGGAGGCTTACACTATCTTGGATGTGGTATCTAGTCTATCCACGCATTTCTTCTATTGTTCCATTGTTCACTTGTATTACAGATATAAGCAATACATAGGAATCAACAAAATATAGCACTCCTTGGGATGCTTTAGACCTCATAAAAATGTCACGCTATATGTATTTTCTGCAACTTGATGTGTTTTTTGCTCTCCATAACGCTTCTGAGATTTGCCTGTGTTGACAATGCAGCTTTGGTTCATCCAGTGTTCCTGTCATTTTAAAAGGACACCGTTCATCCTCCGCTCCCGTGCTGTCAGGGGGTGAACAAGCACGTTTGCATCCTTTCGTGCAGGTGCGAACGTTTCTCTGGGCCGCCGGCCACATCCCTCGGACTGGAATTGCCGGGCGGCAGGGGGGCGTACACATCTTTATCATTCTCGGATTTCGACAACCTGTTCTTCAACTCCGGTTTTGCAAATACCGTACACTTTTACATTATAAGCACATGCACACTCATGAAAGAATACCTGGGAAGTGTAGGGGGAAGGAGAAGACTAAAACTATCTGTGTTCCCTCTAAAACCTTTCAGTCTGTGCTTGTGATTTATAAGAGCACAACCACATTGTAGATGCAACTTTTAGTCCTACTTGTTTATCGTGTGACAAATGTGTCCTTGTGGTATTATATACTCTAACGTCATCTTCAGCAGCTAGACAGCATTCCATGAGACCAACACACCAAAGCTTATAGAACCATCTTCCCACACTTGGGTATACTGATTGCTTCCAATTTGCTACCATTTTGGATGGGCCAGATGGGGCGTGTTCAGGGTGTTATGGCCGTAGACCGATTTGCTACCATTTTGGATAACATTTATATCATGTGTGTAGTTTCGACGATGTTTTCATGTTACTTTGGGGTTTGCTTTCTTGTCTTACTATTAAATCATGTGCGTAGTCTATGCCCACCATTGAATGCTTCCAGCCACGCCACAGGATGAAATCACACAGGTGCGCTTTCACCTCCTTAGGTGGAGAGAATCCTATACTAACACTCAGAACAACCCAAGAAATAGAATAATTTGAATCGAATGGTTAAAGATTTCCATAGGAGCCTACTGAATAGTTACCACAGAATTTTATCTGAATAGTTGCCCCCCACCCACCCTGCATTTCAACTGTCAGATTTTGTGGGGGGTTCCCGTGAGCTGCCGACTCTTGAAACGGCTGCAGCGCCCCAGGGGTGGCTGGCTACTTTGCTTCTCTTCTACCACAGCAGCCTCTGCCAAGTTTAAAGTTGGCCTGTTGCGGAGGCAGGTGTATATGTAACAGACACAATTTCTGAACTTTCCTCTGTCCTTCGTTTCTTGCAATTTTGAACAAGCTGCCATAATAAGGTCATAGAAACGGCTGAGCTTTATATTGACAACTTCCTGGAGCTGAGACAGAGTCCCCCCGGGAGGCCTTCGCGGCTGTGTGTGTGTGACGTGTGAGCAGAAACACCTCAAAAGAAAGAAGCACCCCATTTGCCTGGGAAGGCTAACGCGCTCTGCCTTCCAGACTCGGGAAGATTAACTATAAGGAGGAAGGCGGCTGAGGCTGGAAGCCCACCCAGAAGAGGAAAGTGGGTTTCCCACCCAGCGGAAGCCCATCATTTATTTCCCCACTGGTCCCACTGACTTAAACACAGGCCCCCGGTCTGGCCACGCCCGAAGAGAGACCCCCTTCCTGGGCAGTTCTTGGACTGGAATAACAAATAGATCCCAGGCGAGAGAGCGCAGGGCAGGTTGGCAAACTCGGTGAATTTTGGGTCCTGAGCCAGGGTGGGATGGGAGAGAGAGAACGGATGGAGGCAGCTAACCCCTGCCAGAGAGGGCAGGGCAGGCCCAGCATCGCCGCGCACACCCAAGGCGCCCAGTGGTCTGGAGGCTGAGTGCGGGGTGCGGAGGGGGCGGGGCGGGCGTGGTGGCGACCGGAAGAAGGAAAGAGAGGTGTGGGTTTTGGGAAAGAACGTTGGGTTGCCCGGGAGGCAGAACTATAAGTAAAAACAAAAGCCTTCTCAGCCTCGCTGTCTCCCTGGTCATCTTTAATGTGGGGCACAGGGGACACGTCCCGCCTTCTCTCCAATCCCCTCCCCCAGCCGGACCCCAGCTCCGCTCCAAATTCATACTTGCGGAGCTGTCTCTGCTTATTCTGATTCTCCAGCCTGGAGCATCGTTGTCTTGTTTACCCTGATTCGCCAAACCTTACTCACCTTCAAAGACCTCGTCCGGGCCTCCCTTCTGAGGATTTCTGGATGCCCCTTTTCGGGAGACCTTCCTGTGAGAGGGGGGCCATTTATTCCCTTCCAGTTGCCTCTGTCCCCATGCAGGCCTGCCACAGCTCCGAAAGCCCCGACCCCAGGAGCCGCGCCCGCCCGCCCGGCTCCCCCGAGGTTGCTCTTACAGGACCTGGGATCGTTAGGACGGAAAAGCGCTCTGTAGATGGCAGGTTTCAGCCTTCAACCCCAAACGCACGCCCAACGATCACGTGAACCGTGCGCATGCCCGCGCGCATCTAGGGGAGCCCGGGGGCAAATTAGGGCTTGCGACACCCCAGAGGAGACCGAGGCTTGGGACGGCCACATGGAAAGGAGTCAGAAGCATTTTGCCTTCCTCACCCCATCCCCCACACAGGCGCGATGCTGCGAGGAATCCCCTTGGTGATGAGCTCTCCCCACAGCAGGAGAGGGGGACTCAGTGACCTTGCCATCAAAGACACAAGGGGCCCTAGCTGGTGCCACAAAGGACTCCCGGGGTCGCCCCTGCCAGGGACCCAAGCCTCCAGGGCTGCCCACAGCTAGAGCTGCTGGGTCCCCGGAAACCAGGGCTTCTACACACTGCCGCCCTCCTGGACTGGAGGCCCCACCCTGCCCGCCAGCCGAACCCTGTGCACCACCCCGGTCTGCCCCTGGACCTCTGCTGTGGTCCCTCCGCTCCCTGGATCAGCGGCCACTGCAGCGCGCGTGCGTCCAGGCGCCCACCGGACCCGACCCCATGCGCCCACCGAGACAGCACCCGCATGCCTCGCCCACCCTGGTCGGTCCTGTGCTTTCCCCGGTGGGGACCTTCTCGTGGGGCCACTGTGAATCGCCCGCAGAGAACTGTTTTTATTCTTTAAAAGTCAAAATTTTGTTTTTAGGTTTCCAGGAACAGAGCAAAGAATTGGCGATTCGCTCAGCGCCCTGTGTCTTATCGGTAGAATATATATAATGAAGAGCTTGGTCATTCGAGTCGGGAGGTCTTGAATGTGACTTGGGGCGTTTCTGATGGTTACCTGCCGTGCTGACTGATGGGAAAATGAAACGGACCTCGATGTTCTGCCGGGGGCCTGGGGCTTCTGTTCCGTGTGCCCCAGGGGGAGTGGTGTAGAAGACAGTGAGTGCAGCAACGGCATTACTTGATGTCTGTCTTCCTCACGGGTGCAGTGGGCACAACGATGTCGAGTGCGTGTTCGAGTCCTGGAGCGCTAGCGAGGGCTCCATGGGATGGTCTGGGAGGGGTGTTGGCGTTGGGCTTGTGGCGCAGTGAGCGGTGAATACGCACTGGCCATCGTGAACAGTATTGTCATTCGGCAGGTGATGGATTAACAATTTTAAAAAATCAAAACGTATTTTTAAGCAAAATACAAAAGAAGGGCCTGCGTGAGTGTGGTTGGTAGGGCAATAATATGGGTGTAATAATTTATAGTTTTAATTTGCACCTTTCACCCAAAATGTCCTAAGGTGTGCTTGAGTGTGACATCGTTAGGTTACAGAATGACATGCTTCTGATTTTGTAACAAAACATTTTGTAACAAAAAGGGGGCATTACCTGTGCCAGACCCTGTGTATAACGTGCGGAGGGGTCTCATTTAGAACCCATCACACAATCCCACTTTCCAGGCTTCCCTCCAGAATCTGTGTGTCTACAGAAGGCCCTGGACGAAGGGGCTGACCCCCCCACCCCCACTGCATCCCTGAACGAGAGGTTTGGGCGGGAAGGCACATTGGAAGCATCTTCCCAATGAGAGAACACTCTAACACTTTTGTTTTAAAACCACCAGTGATGGGAACCTATTTATAAGCTAGGCTGCTCGATTTAATAACAGACATAACCGTTAAGAAGTTTTCCCTTATATTGAAATGAAATCTGGCTCCCAGAAAATAATCCTCATTGTTCTTTGCGTTGCTCCTTGGGGCACAAAAGAAAAAAAATTCTAATTTCTTCTTGTCATAATAGATGAGGCCAATTACGAAGTCCCACACAAGCCTTCCCTCCGCTGGGACTTCAGCCACAGCTCGTGTGCCCCTGAATTGGAGGGTCTCCCCCTCCCGGACACTCTGCTTAGCTCTCCCTCCAGCGTCCCAAAATCTCATCCGTCCTAATACCCAGAGCTGCTGCTAAGTGCGTTCTGATTAGCTCAGGCTAAAGCAGGATCATCTTTTTTGTTCTGATACTCTATACCCAGTAATGCAGATAAAGTAGGACAATTTGGGGCAGCCTCCACATCTTGAAGATGAATTAACGTTGACCACATTCTTTAAAAATATATTCCATTTTAGGATGCAAAAAGTACACATGCATTGTTGACCCTTATGAATCTTGTACAAAATTAAATCCCCAAACGGTTATGTACGCGCTACTATATTTTTGGACTTGTGCTCTAGATTTATTTATTCACACTAAATTCTAGCCAGATGCAGCCCGTAATTAGATTCGATGAAATCCTTTTTGGTTCCTGAAGCTATCATGTGGCATATTGACTTTCTCTCTAGTTTTGGGTTACCCACCAATTTGATTTCCATGCTATCCATGTTGGCTTGGATTCGAAAGAAAGCCATAATCGTTTAGATGTTCTATTAATGTTCGAAGGCTTCCAGACAAGGATGCCAACTGAAAAAAGAAAAAAACAATCTAAGGTTGGGTTCAGTGACAGCTTTGGACCGGAAACCCAAGCCATTTAGGTCGACCGTGTGTAAATCAAAGGGCGAATGCGGAGAGGGGCTAATGTTCGGGATCCCTGCATTTCATGCCAGATTCACGCTAAGCACCCTGCATGGGTGAGCTTCCGGAAGCCCGGCTACCGTTTTGCGAGGTAAGTATTAAATAACACCCTGTTGTAGACGAAGGCCGTGACCCTCGGAGATGCTCTTGGGTATCCGGCCTAACGTCACGTAGAGAAGAAAGGCTGCTGGGTTTGAGCCGGGGTCTGGCAGCCTCCCTTCGGTCGTTCTGAGGCTGAGACCCACCGCAGAGGGACTGGCTGCCTCCTCCTCACATGGCTGGACAAAAGGCCTTCATTAGTTTAAGGTGATTATTTTATTCTATTTTGAGGTAGAGGAGGAGAGGCTCCAGAGAGTTCCAACGAGTGTACTTTCTGGCGGGTCTGTAATGAATACCTAACAAGTTAGAGTTAGGAAATCAGCTGACGAGACACAAGTGTTCGTGTCCCACTTAATTAGGTGAAAATGCCCCAGTCGGGGAAAGAATTGTGCTGCTTGGACTTCGCTTGGGGAAGGCCAGGTGAGATCTGTCTCTCGGCTCCCAGCGAGGTATTAGCGGCGGCTTTATTTCCAGAACAGGGCAGCTCCGCTGAGGCCGGGGACCGGTGGGCGCAGCTCAACCAGGCGAGGGGGACAGGAGCAGAGGAAGCGGTTTGGACAACTCCTGGACGACTTCCTGCAGGGCCACACCAAGCAGAAGAGCCATCAGGCACAAGGGTCCTCGCACCGATTAGACGCAGGGCCGCTTCCTGCTGTCTGTTGGCTCCGCTCCAGGCGACGTAATATGAAAGAGTTCTCCTTTGGGTTATAAATACTCTCTCCACTCGCCGACGTCTCAGAAAATACGAGTGTGGCGGAAAGGAAATACTCGAGTCCTGATGCCAGACTGTGTACAAATGCCAGCCCTGCCTCTTACTGGTTGAGTTGTCCTTGGATGCATTTCTGACCTTGGCCAGGTTCCCAGCTGCAGTAAGGGCATAATGATAATTACCCCGTAGTCTGCTGTGGGGATTAAAGTGGACCCCATGTATCAGGTCCTTGAACAGCGTTGTTTTGTTCAACACGACTTTGTTATGACGCTAATGAGACAAATAATGGAGCCCCCGCCGGGCCACCGTCCATCCGTGTGGAGAGTGTATGTTCTCTTCCCCGTGTCTGCTTTACATCTTCACCAACACCCAGTATCGTCAGCCTTGAACTTCATCTGTCCTGACAGGTGCGAGGTAGGTTCTTACACTAGTTTTCACTTGTGTTTCTCTGATAACTGATGGGCCTGCGAATTTTTTCTTGTGCTTATTGTACACAACTGAATGTCTTCTTTCCTGGAGGGTTTGTTTAGATTTTGGCTAGCTGTCTCTCTGTTGCTGAGTAGAAAGTGTTCTTTATAGATTCCAGATACAAATGTTTCATCTGATAGATTTTGCCGAAGATGGCGAAGTGGTGTAACACCGTGGTCACGAGTGGGGATCCCAGACTAGCCCGGCTGGGATCCGGTCCCAGGCCTGCCACTCGTCGGCTGTCTCATCCTGATTAGTTTCTTTTTCCCTTTTCCAGTCCTCGCCCGAAGATATGTTTATTGACTTTAGAGAGATGGGAAGGGGCAGGGAGGATGGGGGGGAGAGAAGGAGAGAGAAAAACATCAGTGTGAGGGAGGAGCATCCATCGGCTGCCTTCTCCACATGCCCTGATCAGGGATCCAACCCTCAGCCTACTTACGGGCCCCGACCAGGAATCAAACCTGCAACAGTCTGGTGCTTGGGATGACATTCCAACCAGCCGAGTGACCTGGTCGAGGCTCCTCGTGACTTGTTTCTGAACTCCTCCATGGCTCAGTCCCCGATGACAGTGATGATGATGATGATGATGATGATGACAACGGCAGCAATAATGGGACCCACTGCCTGGAGTACTTTTGAGGACGCCATGAAATAATGTATTTCGTATGAGGACAACGGTCTCCCGCCTACAGAAGTATTCAGTGCGTATTTGCCACGAGTGGGAAAATGCGTGACCAGAACGAAATGAACCCTGCTGCAGGGAGGGGGGTTTCTGTATGTTGTGATCACCCTTGGGCCTGCAGTGCCTGGGACGTAAAGGCTCCCCACGAAAAGTGTATTGACTGAAGGGGTGTAACATTGCTTGCATCCAGGACTGGTGGGTTGCATGTTATTGGTAGAATTAGCCCCACAACCTAGCAGTTTAATTGATTGGCGCTCACTGGGGCGCAGATGGTGGGGGTGAATGCCGGTGCTCGCCCTCCCACAGGTCGTTTCCGACCTGGAAATCTCATGCTTTGGTTCCGTGTGATTCTGCACAGAGCGACCACATAAACTGTTACCCAAACCAGACACTTGAGAACGGGAGGGGCGCCATCCCCGGGACCAGGATAACAGGAGCAGGTGGGGACTGTGTTGGACCACCCAGGACATGGGGCCACCCCAGTTCACACCGTCACTGAGCCGCCTGGATGGGGGGTTGGGGGACGTCTCCCAGAGCAGCTGTCTATCGAGTGGACAGCAGACCGGATGCGGCACTCCGCGCCTTCGGCAGAGATGGCCTGCAGCAACGGCAGTCTCTCGCCTGGGCGTTTCCAGTGCAGAGAGGCAGGGGCGTCAAGCAGTGGCCAGGGAGGTTGAAAGGGGCGGACAGAGGGTGGCCGAGAAGCCGAGCAGGGCTGCAGAGGGCGGAGACCCCAGGTCTCTGCTGCCGGTGCTGCCTCTGTCCTCAGGTTCACGCGTGTTCTCCCCAGGGCTTGGCTCTCTCGTGACCGGACGCTTTCCTGTTCTTGCTTACTTCCCTGATAGTACAATCAACTTCCATTGCTTGACAGGAACTGGATATATCTGGGTGCCTTACAACCTGAAAAAGCCTAACACGTGCATACGACCCCTAACAGTCTTTCGCATGTTCTCCGGTACCACCTGCTCTCACTGGATGTCGGCTCTCAACCCCGTTCAGCCCCAAGTACTGGGACGCTCTCAAAACCCGTGTCTGCCACAAAATCATGGTCGGCCTGTGGGTTAATAGAGAAGGTATTCACTAATGTTAACGGCACTGCATTCAATGACGGGTTAAATGAGCTTTGAGCCTCGCCCGCGCGTCTTAGCAACATTTGTACTATTATTTCCATGAGAACAAGGCATTTCCAATTCTGGTCACGAGTGCCAGGGCATTATGTGAGAAATGAAAATCCAGGACAGATGGTTTGATAAATACGAGTGCATTGAAGAGGACAATAGGGCAAAATATTTGAAATGGGGACTCTCCCGAAAAGGCAGCGTAGAATGGGGACCGTGAAGAGCAGGGGGGCGGGCTGGGTTCCAAGTCATCGTAATGGGGCTGTGACGGTTGAAAATGTTACTGGGACCAGCTGAACTGCGGTAATGTCAAATGGACCAGCAAAGGAAACCCATGTGTGCCGGCGCGAAGGAGTTGATGGAGGAGGGCAGAACTTTCCCGAGAGGGAAGGAGCGTTCTGGGGGGCTGAGGGAGGGTGGGGAGAGCTGCAGGTCTGGGGGAACTGGTGACGGAGGGCCTGGACCCTCACCAAAGGCGTTCCCAAGGGATCGCGTCTGTCAGCGGCCCCGGCCCAGAAGGAACCCGTGCCTTCTGCCAGCCTCCGCACTGCCTCCGTCCGTCCTTATCACAGAAACATGAAATTAGGCTCAGTAACTGCTGAAGCCTGAAATTACTTCAATAGGGGAACAATATAAATAATCGGACGTGAAATGCAAATTCATATCCATAGCAATTAAATGCTCTTTTGCAATAAAATGCCATTAATCTTGCATCAGCCAACGTAAGCCATTCATCAGAGACACTTCTCTGTCTTCTAAGGCCCAGTGGTGGAAAAAGCTCAGACCAAGGCCACCGAGAGGCCAAGGGCAGGGTGTTGAGATGCGAGTCTAACAGAGCTCTGCACAGGGAGGTCTGACCATGGAGAGGACCTCTACCCTCTCGGCCACCCGCTCTCCACCACCGGTGGAGCAACAGAGTCTGTGCGAGTGGAACTGCAATTCAGCTGTGGGCGCGGCTAGGCAGTGTGCTGCTGAACCGCGTGTCTGTCCACCCCACCTCATGTGATTTAATGACGCTTCCATTTTAAATTCAGCTGACTTTTTTCTTTTTACAGGGAGGGTCATTTCAGAATGTTCAAGAATTCTCTTTATGTAGTCTTTGTATGCACTTCCTATGTTGTGGCCTCTAAGCAAAAATAACTAAATGAAACTAAACGAGTGATAGCTTTGAAGTTCTAAGACCACATCTGTTAGTCCTGAAGCCATTTTTAGCAAATCTACCACTTTAATGGGCTTCGTCGTGAGGATGAGGAAAGGTGGCTGGCTCTTTGAAAGTTCGGTCTAAATCTGTTTTAAAGACTCAGGTCTATCCCATCCTAATTATTTAAATTGATGTGAAATCTAAGATAATGGACACGCTGATTTTTCTGAACAGCCTTTTGAAATAGTTGGCAACCCCACTGAGGTCAAAGGCAGCAAGATATTTAATTTTGAAGCGAGAGGGCAGTAACTAGAAAAATCAGGGCCGTTACAGTAAGGATGAACTGGGAGTATTTCAGAATCTTACAGCTCTGCTTACCATTTAAATGGAGAGAATGCCACACCGAATCCTTACATGGTTCTTTGTCTCTTTAACCGTTTTCTAAGTTTCCTTCTCTTTGTTCAATAAACTCAAGGGAAATCCCATCAAACTGTACATGGAAGTGGACTTTCCTAAAAGTCCTTGAGAAACTTAATTTTTTTCCACAAGTTTTATGGGTGTTTCTCTCCCTTTGTGTGATGTAACATAAAGTATATTTGTAATGTACGTTACGAGGGATTTTTGAAACCTAGAGTTTAACAGTAGACTCTGATATAAACATAAATGTCCAGTTAGTTTAGTCGACTTTTGAGGGAAATATTCATTCCTCTAAGTCCTCAATATTTATGGCCATTCTAGAAACACATGATTTTTTTTTTTCTAAAACGTGGCTGAGACTGCATGGCCCACAGAGAAACTCTCTGGCCTCTAGCATTACTTTCCTTTAACTACTGGGTAAAATCTAATGCAAAGTAAATTTAGACTCACACAATTTCCTGTATTTCCACCCCTCAGATGTTAATAGTAGATGTAAATCCAACTGTGTTATGAGTTTTAAAAAGCTAAGGTGTGATGCTGTGATATAGTAAGAAATAAATATTTTCATCTGCAGCCAAGGTGATTCCAGGAGCCCAGCTCCTAAAACCCTTGGAGCGTGGAGGAATGGGCCTCGTGGTACGCTACCTGCCAGGGGGTGACCGGTGGCCAGGCTGTTGAGGAGCCTAAGGGCTGGGCTGGTTGCTAGGGGCAGCCAACCTCCCAATTAGAGGGCTGGAATTTTAGCCACAACGTGCTTCTACTCAGGAAGGGAGGGGCTGGAGATAACCTCCTCACTTACCGCCTAGGATTTAATCAATCCTGCCTATCTAGTGCAGCCTCCTTAAGAACCCCAAAGAACAGGGCCCTGAGAACTTCCAGGTTGCTGAATTCTTGGAGGTGCTGGGATCATGGGGCTGGCTCCCTGGCACCATGGAAGCTTGGAGCCCCTTCCTTCCCTCTTCGCCCAGGTAGCTCTCCCAACTGGCTGTTCCTGAGTTGTATCTCTTAATAGTAAATAAATAATAGTGCAGCACTTCCTGAGTTCTGTGAGCCACTCTTGCACATCACTGAGCCGGAGGAAGGGTTGCTGGGAACCTCCAACGTCTGGCCAGTGGGTCCGAAGCACAGGTGAGAACCTGGACTGGCAGTGGGTGTCTGGAGCGGGGCAGGGGCAGTCTCGTGGGACCGAGTCCTCAGCCTGTAGGATCTGAAGTCATCTCCAGTAAATGGTGTCAGAATTGTGTTACATTGTGAGACACCCCGCTAGTATCTGCAGAGAACTGGAAAGTTGGCGGGTGAGAGAAAAACACCCATGTATTTGGTGACCCAGAGTGAAATACTGAGTGACTAGTGAGTGAGAAGAGCATGTTGAAAACCCAGCATGTTTTCCCCAGCGCACCAGGCGAGGCTGGCCTCACTTTCGATGCTTCTGTGCAGATAATTAGGATGAATGCAGACGCTGGGGATGGTCGTTCGCCTCGAAATAAAATCCCCCGCCTGCCGGGTGAGGAGGAGCAAGCTGAACCAGCACAGAAACTCTGAAAGCAGTTCAGTTTGTCACTAAAAATGTCCCTTTGCGTGATCAGAAATCCAAAGCGATATGGCTAACTTAGGCATTTAAAAAACCCTGAAAATAAAGTGTTGGGGAATCAAAAATATGACTTTTATAGATACAGGTGCGCCTGATTTGCCTTTCAGCCAGAGAGGACTAAAAAATAAACTTGACACGTTAATAAAAAATGTGTGCTGGGTTGATTTCAGAAGCATGGTGCTAAAATCCAGGATTTCTAACTTTACGGCACTGTCTGCCACAGCAGATTTCTCTTGAGGTCGTTACACTGCGTATTCTGCAACAAGGGATGCTTTTATTTGAGACCAGTGTGGGGGCAAGATCTGTTTCCGCTCTTTCTCCCGGAATAGGATCCTTCTGGACTGTGATACGTCCTTCTGTTTTCCTCCATCTCTAATTGCAGCTGACTGCTGGGGAGGGGTGCCCACTCTTCGGTGTCTGGGCTGAGATTCGGTCAACGCTCGGGCGGCTGGCCCAGGGGTCCAGTTCTGCCCGCAGAAGTTTTGTGCGCTGCTTGGAGAACCGCTCTCTGACTAGTTCAGAGGCAGCCTTCGTGTTGCCTTCTTAATCTATACTTTTACTCTAATTTATCTTCAGGCTCTGCTGCTTCTCGTTATCTCTTGAGAAAATGTGTCCATAAACCTTGGGGCTAGACATGCAGCAATGGAGCGACATGACTGGCTTCCCAGTGAACTGAATTTCGTCCGAGTCCCTGTCTCCGGCCCACTTTTACCATCTGCTCTCTGATCTCGTAACTTCTCCTGCTGGACCGGCGGGAGCTCTTTTGCAGCAGTTACCGCTTAAGAAACGGGTGCCATCTCCAGGCTCGCAGTTGGCCTGCTCTAGTTCATGGACAGCATCCTCCGCAACCAGCCGATGGTTAAGCAAGACCTGCTGTGTGGGTGTTTTTAATCTGTAGCTGATAGCGGGAAGGCTTTCTTCCGCTCAAGGAGGCTTTCATGTGTGATAGGTCCTTCTCCATCTGGTTTGAATGGCAGTCCCCCAGTCTCTTGCAAGTCTTGCTTTTTGCCTTTGATGCAAGAAGAATGGTAATAATTCTTACATATTTTTTCTGCACAGAGCCAGTAATGTAGTGATACTGAGCTCTAGTATAATTAATTTTGAACCACAGTCAAAAAGCATGAACCAAACATCTCTTCAGGTAATTTCTAAATCACTCCTAAGTTTTGTCACGTTGTCAATGATATTACATTCTGTTTTTGTTAATAATGTATCATTCATTAAATGTCATTCAGCCTGATTTTATATTATGTTAAACGGTACAATGGATTTTGAAGATTTAATTAAGGTCCCAAATCAATTGACCTTAAGATACAGAGTTTATCCACGTGGGCTTGGTCTAACTGCATGTGTCTTTTGAATGTGGGTCTCGAAGTGAGAGATGGAGAGGGTCAGAGATTCGAAGAGGGTCAGAAAGATTCAATGTGCCATTGTTGGCTTGATGATGGGCAAGGAAGGGGGCTCATGTGGCAAAGAATGTGAATGGCCTCTCGTTGCTGAAAGCAACCCCCGACTGAGACAGCAAGGAAACGGGACCTCAGTCCTACAAACAGAAGGAACCGAATTCCGCGGATGACACGAATGAGCTTGGAAGAGGCATTGCCCTCGGAACCTCCAGCGGAGAACTCAGCCGTTCTGACACCTTGATCCAGCCTTGCAGTTCTCTGAGCAGCGGTCCCCGTCATGCCAACCAGGCTTCCGGTCTGCAGCGCTGCCAGCGCACGTCGAAGTTCGTGGCGACGCAAACGTAGGGCATTTTATAAGCTTAACGCAAGTTCAGAGTTTATGGAGCCCTGGTTTATTTGCAATAATAATGACTTGCTCGCTTCATGATGTTAAATACTTTTTAAATTACGTATTTATTAGCAGTGTAAAATATGTCTCTTCTTTTTTTTTAATTTTTTTTAAGATTTTTTTTTTTAATTTGTCTTTAGAGGGTTAGGGGAGAGGGAGAGGGAGAGAAATATCAATGTACGGTTGCCTCTCATGTGTCCCCTGCCGGGAACTGGCCTGCAACCCAGGCATGTGCCCTGACTGGGAATCGAACCGCGATCCTCTGGTTCGCAGGCCCACGCTCAATCCACTGAGCCACACCAGCCAGGGCTAAAATATGTCTCTTCTAAATTGCGGAGTATTCTACATGTTGGAAACTTCGAAGTCTTAGATGGAGAGGATTAAAAATCAACCTCTTTCAATTTAGTTTATTCGAATCCAGGTTTTTCCTAAGGATTTAATTTCTCCCTGGATTCCCATGGAGAAAGAATGGAGGGGAAACTGTAAATCTCCAGCCTTCTCTCTCTCTAGCTTCTAGACCCGCATTTAAGGGACACGGGCATTTGAATCAGGCCCACAGGATAATCTGCGGGTAGAGGCTACAGGAGCAGTTTCAGACGTCAGGACTGATAGGCTGTTTTCGCCGTGCGTGCACACATATGTGCACAAAGCACACGCATACAGAATCTGCTCACACTTGCAGGCCTCATAAAATGTGGGCAATCTCCTTCTATTCATTTGTACGTGGGAAGGGAATCTGAGCCAGAGAGCTCAATTAAGAGAACCAAGCGCGGGGTGGTGATCAGGCATCTGTGTGGTTGCGGTTCTTCAGTTCTCCCTGGCGTCGTTTTGCGGTGACGCTGCAATGAAAGAAAGGAAAACACTGGATGTGAACATGGGAAAATCAGCAAGAAAAGATGGCCGGGGAAGACTATGAAAACAAAAAAGAGAATATGGAACAAGAGCTGAAATTTTACATGTCTGTCTCATTGCTATCTCAACGAAAAGAGCAGTATTTTACCTTTGGCACTAATCAGGGCAGCGTTCACTTCTCAAGTGAGTCCCTCATTTGGAAGGTAGCAGGAAGTAGGTTAAAAGCAGGTAAAGAAAAGCGTTGGTTAAATGGCAGGGTTCACAGTCGGGCAGAGGCCCCACAGCATCCAGGGCGATAGGTCCTCCTCACACCAGGTACAGGGAAGAAGCTCAGGGACAATCAGTCTCCGGAAAAGACCGTGGAGCGAGGGGGCCACGGGCCTGCGCTCTCTCTCTCTCAGTCTCTGCTCTGCAGGGCTAGGAGCGGCTTGGAAGCCGTCTTCCCCAGCAGTTTTCGGTCTGCAAATCACTTAAAAAACCCCAAGAGGAAGATAGGCGATGGTGAAATATCGCCAGTGCCCGCAGCCAAACACGGCAGGAGCTGTCGGCGTAGGCACAGCACCAAGTAGCTTGAAAAATCCCGCCGTCCTTTACTGCTCCCCGTGGATTTACAGAGTGCTGCTTCTTCCGACGTTTCACTCATTTACATCTCCCGCGTGTTCGTTCTGTGCTTGCAGTAGCTTGGCGTGATGAGAGCTGGTGTCGGGTCGGGGGGCAAGGTGACTTCATGATTTTCCGGATTCACGAGGTGGAGAACAGAGGCAGCCGGCAGTGCTTCAGGCCAACACGAAGTACTCCCCAGAACTTTCTGACTGCTGTCCCGTGCCGTTCTCCGTATCCATTGTGGGGGTTCGGTTATGAACGGAATGACCGATGCGTGGGCTGCAAACTGCAAACTGCAAACAGCACCTCAGAGAAGCTTAGAAGGGCCAAGAAATCAAAGATATTTCTTAGAGAGTCCACTTCTAATGAGTTCAACTTTGCAACTCACCAGGATAGAGTAGGGATTGGATTTTCTATTTCCTGGAGGCAGAGCTGGTGTTATATGTAGGCAGAGTAAGCAGCTGCTTCTGTACTGGGATTTGAGGGGTAAAAATATCTTTTCTCTATCTCGGAAGCTGAGGTGCATATTTTTTTCTATCTGAATATTCACGATTATGGAAGGAAAGAAATGTGGGTATTTTGTCATCCAACTTTCAAGTTCTAGAATGGAGAAACTCAGATTCAGGGAGGTCAAGTCATTTATCCAATGTGGAGTTTTCCCTAGAAGTTTATAAAGTTACATAAAATAAATGTAACAGTGAATCTATAAAGCCTGGGACAAAAAAAATCCGAAAAAAAATGTCAACATGCAGACTGTAATGACCTGTTTAAGTATTTTTTAACCCAAAATATATTGGAATTTTAAGAGCTTAAGCAAAAAGGAAAATCCTTGAGTCACAGGATCTGAAGCAATTGTAAGGAAAGAATCATTTACCCTGCAAAAGTGTGATTAGCAGGCAATATTAATATTCTGGTCAGACAGAAGTCTCTCCTGGGAAGTATTTCATGAGAAGGACTGCCGACGATGTAAAAAAGAACCTTGGTCACCAATCCTGAAAATGGATGTAACTGTGAATTTTACAGAACTGTTTCATATAATCACCTTTGACATTGATTGATGACCATACGCCACAGTGCAATTAAGTGAAAGTAATTCTGTTGGGGACCAGGATGATGGTAGCCTGCTCTCAACTGCTCTGTCTGGATTTTGGAAACACAATAAGATATGTGCTTAGCACAGCTGAAAATGATTTTCTCTAGAATCAATAAAATATTAACAGTAGTTGGCATGTTTGACAAGCTGTGACCTTCTCACATCCTGGTGTAAGTCAAATGCTTCTCTGAAAATGGCTAATTTTAAAATCCATTTTCAACAGCTACATGCGTTGTGTACAAAGAAGAATAGGAATTCAACGGCTAGAGCAAAAAGCTCAAGAGAAAATGAAGATAGATCATTTTTACCAGGTAAGAATCTAGAGATTAGTTTTTATGATGGAATTGGTGAAGAATTAGACACAGAGAATCAAATCTATTCCCATAGATGTTCAGTAGGGGGTTGCATTTGCATTTAATGCCACAAGATGAAGCAGATAAAATTTCCAGTAAATTTCATTTTGGAAGAGCTTGAAAGCTATCTCTCATCCAGACTGACCTCCCCTTGGCTCATACAGAGATCTCTAAGTAGAACTTTTTTTTCTGATTACATGTCTTTGACATATGGTCCTTATAAAGATTTCAAACAACAGAAAAGAGTATAAGTGGAAAATGGAAATCACCGGACCTCTGCTAGCTAGAGATTACGGTTGCTGATGTGATGTTTTTGACCATCCTTCCATTCGCCTCTCGAGACATGCATGAAGACACCTACACCGTTTGACACGAACGGTTCACGTGTTTCGCACAATAATTGTTTTTGAATAAGAGAAAATAAGAAAGGCAATGGCTTCTTTGGAACTCTCAGTGTTAATTTTTGATTTTCTATTTATTTACTGATCATGCTTTTTCTCTCCTTTCATCTTTTAAAAAATTTTTCTAAGCTACAGACAAGTTGAGCATACTTTTCCTTAACTCTTTGCAATACAAAACAAGAAGAAAACTCACATCACTATGTTCCTCTACATTCCATTTATGACTACATCAGTTTTTCTTGCTAGAATTAGCTCCATGACCAGCTCCGTGAGTACTTCGTGGCCTGGGGCAGCTGCTAACACTATGGGATACAGTTCCTGTAACATCCCATATGTGATCCATCAAGAGGTCTTATTGGTGCTCTCTTGAATGATTTCCCCAATCTGATCACCTCTCAACCTCTTTACTGCGCTGGTGAATTTCCCATCAACTCTCACTGTCATTACCTCAGGCATCTCTTAACTGATCTTTCACCCACCATTCTTGTTTCCACCCCAAACCCCAGGCCTTTTTCCAATCATTGGCCAAAAAGATTTTCCTAAAATGTGTGTCAAATTCTTATCATTCCTTTTTGTAGAACCCTCCCAAGACTCTCTCCTGTCATTATAATATAGCCCCCAGTTCTTACCTGTCCCTCAAAGCTCTACCCAGTGGAGGAGCATTTCCCATGGGTCTTTGCTTCTCTCCTTCTCTGTCCCTACATTGTCCTTCTCTCTTCTCCGGACAGGCCAAGTGTTAGCTTTCTCAGAGCGTTTGCAATTGCAGTTATCTGTGCCCGGAACCCTCTTCAACTTCAGGTGTCAAACTGTTTCACCATCTGGGTCCCAGTCAAAATGTCAGCTTCTTGGAGAGGCCTCTACTGTAGCATCGGCGACTTGCCATGTGTTCTTAGGCGACTTGCCTATTGTGTTTGCCTCTGAAGTTTTATCATTTGTGTACACGGGACAGCTGTCCGCCCCCTCCTTCTAGAATAGAAAACTCATGAGTTCAGGGGTTGTATCCTGCTCACACCTGCACGTACCGTAAAGCAGGGCCTCGTACCAGTTAGATGACTGTCTAATGAATGTGAGGACAAGAAATGATGCTCCCGTTATATAGCCCTAATTGTGCTGACCTAGAATTAGTAGGGTATGTGCAAGATGGAATCATTAAGAAATAATCATAACGACCACTTCTGTTCGGGTTTTGTTGTCACCTAAGGGAAATATTTCAAAGTGGTTTGGGAGAGAAAAACATTGAGCCATAGTGGGGTGTAGTCCGTGGACTTGGAATGACATTCACAATTCTCTGCTCAGTGGGCTAGTTACTGGTAAATGCACCTAGAGTTGGCAAATTTGGTGGGACATTTAATACTGTATATTGAGATGGCCAAAAAGTCCACTTAGTTTTTTTCTGTAAAATCAAGGACACATTTTTCATTTTCACCAAAAACTTTATTGATCTGGATATTTTGAGTATGTCAGCTATCTCCCATGTGGTATAATGTTGACTATTGTCAATTAATGTCTTGATTTGATCGCAATCAACTTCAACTGGTCTACCAGACTGTGGAGCATCGTCCAACATGAAATCTCCAGCACAAAACTTTGCAAACCACTTTCGACATGTTCGCTCAGTCACAGCACCCTCTCCATGCGCTGCACAAATCTTTTATTGTGTGTTCCAGTTGCTTTTTTTACCTTTCTTGAAATAATAAAGCACGATATGTCAAAAATGTTGTATATTTTTCCAT
Organism: Glossophaga mutica; assembly: GCA_039655065.1. Lineage (NCBI taxonomy): Eukaryota > Metazoa > Chordata > Mammalia > Chiroptera > Phyllostomidae > Glossophaga > Glossophaga mutica. The sequence continues at coordinate 4,604,169 of CM077316.1, forward strand.
CTTCATTATTAAAATGGCTACACAAAAATTCACCCTTCTTGATAATTTTTTTAAAGATTTTTTTAAGTACTTTTTTTCTTTTAGATTTTATTTATTTATCTTTAGAGGGGAAGGGAAGGAGAGAGGGAGAGAAACATCAATGTGTGGTTGCCTCTTGTATGTCCCCTGACGGGAACTGGCCTGGCAACCCAGGCATGTGCCCTGACTGGGAATCGAACCGCGATCCTTCGGTTCGCAGGCCCGCGCTCAATCCACTGAGCTACACCAGCCAGGGTTTGATAATTTTTTAAAAAACGCACGCTGATATGACAGCTGTCACAATACAATCTAACAAAATTGTTTCACCGGAAGTTAAAGGTAACCAAGCACTACAAGAGCCATCTTACAGAAAAAACCAAATGAACTTTTTGGTCAACTCAATATTTAAATTTCTGGTTGGCTCCCTTAGAGAACATATTATCAGTGTGGAGTAATAATAAAACTTTCTCAACATTGCTTCATATCAGGGGTCAAGACCACATGACTTGCGTTGGCCTTTACTGGGACCAGAGACCTGCCAAGGATGTACCTGGCTCCTGGTCTTCTCCCTGATGACATTCTGTTCTTTTTTCCTAAGAAAGGAGGTTCTTGCGTCATGCCATATGAACCTCGTGAGGTTCTGACACTGACTTACACAGCTCCAAGACTTGTAAACCACTTAGGAAAACTGTGAAGCTCATTAGAATCCAGCTTTAAATAGCTCTGCTTTGTTGACATGAAAATAGAGTATTCTTTAATCCATGCATAGCTTATTTCTGATAAAGCATTTGTCAACAACCTGGCATTAACCTTCAGAAAAAAAATAGGACATTTTTTAGCACTTAAAATTTACATGTGTGGAGATGTCGGGGTGTAATAAATGTTCATTAGCGCTAACTACAGCCTTTAACAGAGATACCGGAACATTTATAAAAAATGATTACCCCACACTTATTTAGCACTTTCTAAAATGGATTATGTTACAGACTAATAAATTATCAGTTGAGGATGCTTTTTGTTAGCCTAAAATGCAGCAGAGCTTGCTCAGAGCTGCTGGGAGGGAACGCTGAGGGAAGATCCCGGTGGTCTCAGGCGCCCTGCCTTCACGAACACGGGCCTGGGGGGCAAAGACGCACCGGAGTGACTCCAAGGAGACCCTGTGCCCAGGACAAAACCGTGATGTCACGTGGTGATGTGATGCCTCTAGCCTCTTTTTGCTGTGGCGTTTGCTAGTCTCTTTGGAATTTGTGTCCCCCCCTCCCCGCCAGGTGTATTTTCTCCTGTCCGCCAGCAAAAGCTCAGGGAAAGCTCCGTGTGAACACGCGTGGCAGCGATTCAAGCGCCAGATTGTCTAGATGCGAATCTCTGGTCCCCCGCCCACAGTGTGGCCGTGCTGGGCTTGTAACTGACCCTCTCTCTGCCTCAGTTTCCTTGTGTGTAAAATGGAATACTAGCAGCTCGTCTGTCTGAGGTTCGTGGTTTTGGTTAAATGAGCGGAAGCCCAAAAAGCAAGAAAGTCACTGCCATGTAACAGGTGCTCAATGAACTCGAGCTGTCTCAAGGTGTTTCCGCTTTAATTACAGAAGGAATAATCTTGCTTTTGGTTGGAAGAGTTTTAGACATCCTTGCGTGGTAGGAGTTAAAAATCTGTGTAGTGATTTAGGAAATTTCACATTTTCTGAAGTGGAAAGAAAGAAAAACCACTATAGAAGTGGTACTTTACTCTTTCTAAGTAGAAAAGGGCAGAACGATCTGACGTTGCAGAAGAGACCGGCTCGATTAGGGTTACAGTGCAATTTCCAGACAGGGAAGTCCGCCGGGGAGACCCTGCCAGGCTACGCGCAGAGTGCTTCCGAGAAATCTTTCCTTGAATATTTTCACTCTTGTCACACATGGTGTTCTTAATGGTCCCTTGTCATCCTATCACTCCAGGGATGCGCTGGGGAAGTGGTGTCACTCAGTGCACTGTGATTCTCAAACCACTGTCAACACACGTGACACAGGCCACCCCCGGCCCGCTGGTGGGTCTTCATCTGCAAATCAACATAAATACCTGCCCTGTCGTAGCCAGAGGAAACACTGTCTCTTTCCAACTGACGACCCTGTGACATGGTCTTCTATTATTTTTTAAATTAATTTGAGGATAGAGGGGAAGGGGGGAAGAGAGAGAGAAAGAGGGAGAGAGAGAGAGGTTTGTTGTTCCACTGATTTACGTGTTCGTTGGTTGCTTCTTGTACGTGCCCTGACTAGGGATTGAACCCTTGGTCTTGGCATACCAGAATGATGCTCTAACCAATTGAGCTACCTGGCCAGGGCTGCAATATCGCCTTAACTATGATTTCCAAAGAGGAAACCAACAAATGACAGATGTTTCAGAAAATATATCTTTCAATATTATCTCTCTTTCTATCATCTGTGTAATCTATGTACTTGTATTTGTGTGTGTATGTATCTATCACTTCCTGGCTATCGATATCTATCTAGCTAGTGGTACACAGCCCTGAAGAGTTACGTGACTACATGCAACATGACGGCAGAACGTTTTTATCTCTCCCTTTGAACATATTTTACTATTGGACTGCAAAACAATACTGTTTCATGAGAACAATGAGCCTTCCTGTCCTGGGTTCTCCCGCGTAATTAAAACCACAATTCCCCGAAGGAAATCTGTAAGAAACTTTAGAAATATTTTATCACAATCTCTAATTCCGCCTTTCTGGACCATAATCTTCAACCTTCCTCTCTCCTCACCCTATTCTAGCATCACATTAAATTCACACCATATCCTGAAGTTTCCACCTCTTCTTATAATTCTGTGGTTTCCTTATGCTGAGTTTATAATTAGAAACCACCCTTTCCCTGCTTCCTTATAAAACTTCCTCCCCCAAATCCTAAATAAGGTGTTATGTCCTTGTACACCCTCCTCCGCCAGACTCATCACGTTGACTTTCGGTTGTTTATTTCCTTCCTTCCTCCGCCTGAGCAACCTGACGGTGGGGACTGTGCCTTAGTTTCCTTTGTACCTGTGGTGACATTTTGCTGTAGAAAGGACTGTGTTGAAAGGCGGCACTCAGGTTTTAAGGTTTCTTTGCGGTCCTCAATTTGCTCCTAGCTAGGCTCGGATTCTCGAGTCCTTGGGTCCTTTCCTCTCACCCTCTGCTGCCCCGGTGACAACTCCTCGTCTTCCTCCCGGGAAAAAGACAGTGAGATGCCCCGAGTTCAAGTCCTGGCTGCTATTACAGCATTTCACTCCCACTCACACACGTGCCCCTTCGTGTCGCTCTGTTCCAAGGCCAAGCCTTTTTTTACTTTGTAGTATCTGACATTCTCACAACTACTCTCGTAAACCACTCAGTCCTTTCTTCTCTTTGTTTTTCTCTTCTTTTCCATCTTCAATACTACATCCTTTCTTCATCTCTAAGACAAAATAAAAGAAAAACCAGTCTTTAGGATGAAAACAAAGGTCAAATGAAAATCCAGCCGGTAACTGAACATCACCTCCTGAGTCTTCCCCATCTCCCTCCTCCCTTTCTGCACTGTTTTTAAACACAGCCTGGACCCGCTTCCTCAAGCTCCCCACCCTCTTCTCAACCCATGGCATCTGTCTCTATGATTCTCATGAAATTCTCTTGATTAGGTCAACAGTAGCCTGATTCCAGTGACCTTGGACTTCTTGTCCTCTCTTCTACCATTATTCCTTTCCGGCGTCTCTGAGTGAATGAGCAGAAAAGAGAGCCTTTTTGTCTCCATTTTTGTGTCCTTCTCTGCTTGTCCCCTGGATGTCGCTGCACCGAGAGTTCTGTCCTTACCCTTTCTCATCCACTCCCGTGACTTCAATGTACCATCTGTCTGAGAATGGCTCCCTAAGTGGGATCTCTGCTCCAGACTTTTCTTCTTAGGCATGATCCACGCTTCCATTACTCACTGAGATTCTACGAGCAAAAAACATGCCTTTATTTTTCTATAACCAAATTTGCTGTCTAGTGGCAGAAAATGTCAGATTGGTTTCAGCTGATCCAGAGTCAACTAGGATTGTCTGTTTGCTCCAGCGGCCTAAATAGGCGTGTCGGGTGGGAGCGGGTGGAGGGCTCTGTCTGATCAGTGCCTATTCTCTCTGGCGTCTGCTTGGCAGCCTCCTTCACACTGACTGGTTCAAGGTCATGAGAGTCTGTCCTCATGGGCTTCTGCTGAGATGGCTGCATCTCTGTTTGGTCTCCAGGACTCACCAGACAGATCACGCTCCAGCTGTTTGGAACACAAAACAGATCGCTTGGCCCTTTGTCATCGACTTCTGAGACCGGCCTAATGAAGACACAGAAATTTTCGGAGGCTCTTTCCTGACAATCTGGAGACATGGAAAGTCTATGCCTTCATTTGTATTTGGCTAATGCAAAGCCAACCTGGCTTGGGTCTTTGGGTCCTCCCTGCTCATCAGTGCCCCCTCTGGGTGGGGTATTGTCCTCACTTCACCCCTCTCCAAGGTTTCAATCTGGGGTAGAGATAGAGGGTACGCTGCTCTGAGTTTCACATGGGTACATAACTATGAGTTTCTCGTCTGACCATTTTCTTCTTCACCGACCCAAGAAAATCATACTTCCTCTCTGGTAGGTGGAAAAGATTGGCTCTGACTGAGCTCAAGTTTTTCTGTGTTTGTTACTCAAGGCTTAAACGTTCCATCCTTCATCTGGCTTGCTCTGAGTCTCCAAATTCAGGATCTCAAAATTCAAAAGCTTTTCCATCAAAAACTTTGTACTGCATATTTCAAAATTTGATTTTGGAAGAAGAAGCAAACTCTTCCCCTGCCCCCGGCCTTGCCTATTTGCTGGACTGCTCCAGCTCTGCGTGGGGTGGTGTCCAACACCCTCACCAGAGCTGACTGCAGCAGAGAGGCAGGCTCATTGCTTCAACATCTCAGCCCACCCCAGTTCCGTTCCTGAAGACCCAGAACGTCTCCGTCTCCTGCATCCTTCAATGACAGCATCGCCTTTTGCCTTGTTTTATTGTTCTCTCGCTCCTCCTTTCCCCCTCTCCCACTCTTTCTGGGGAGGAAATGTGGCGATTCGTATAAGAAATGTGGCTCCATTTGGCCCCTTTCCCCATACCCTTTTGTCACCAGTTCAATAAAGCTTTCATTACCTCTCTCTTGGGTTGCTGCAACGGAATCTTAATAGGTTACGAATTTCAATTCACTCCAGCCTGTCCTCCAGCTTACTGTAAATGATGTTTCTAGAACACACACTCGTTCCTGATTAGAAACCTCCGTTGGACACCACTGACATTGGTGTCAGAAAACAATGTGAATTTCTGAGCTGGGCAGGGGAGTTCTTTTATGATGTGACTTTAATATATATGTTTACACATACTTTCCTTTGCTCTCCGTAGTCCACCTCTTTCAATATTGTCTCTCTGTTGCCCCGAACACTGGGCTCTTTCATGCCTCGGGGCTCCGGGGAAGAGTTGTTTGCTTTGCTAGGACTGCCTTATTCTCCGCCTCGCCTCTACCGTCCGTCTATTTAGTTTTATAAAAACTCTTCCTAATTCTGCAGAATTCTAATACATCTGTCATCGTACTTACGCTCTGTTTGAAATGCCTGATTATTTTAAATCTGATTAGACTAAGTTTGTCAGGGCAGGTACTTTTCCTGTCTTTTTTTTTTTTTTTTTTTACTATGATGCTCCCAATACTGACTGCAGCACCTGCTCCATGCATATGCATGAGGTGCGTAAATGTAGGCCCTCCAATAGCACTCTCTCTATTTCTCTTCTAACACCATTTTGTATTACTGTTTACCTCTTTATCATTTCTTGTGGAACACAGTTCTTCTCTTTGTTTAAGGTCCACTGTGAATTGGTGGTAAGATTCGCCGGTTGTCTCTTATAGGTGTGTAGTCCCAGAAGGAGTTGGTGAGACCATGGCAATCCTGACCTCACAGACCTTATACTTGAACCTATTTGTGTGTGAGTGTGTGCACACACCCAAGTGCACATCTAGTTTCTCCTTCCTCTGGGGCACACAGTGAAGGAGTTTCTCCCCTCTGGGGTGGGGGGAGGGGCTTAGAGGGAGGGACATCAGATGGGTCAGACTGCCAAGGGCTCAGTCTGTGAGTGTTATATGCTATTAAAAATCAGTTGTAGCCATTGGAAAATACTTTTTTTTGCCTGGCAATAATAAGTTTATTGTTATGATTGGTACTTGAATTTATGCGAGAATTCTTTTAGACCTTGAGGATAAAAGGAATAATAGCATTGCAGTTTTACAGACGCATTATAAAGCCAAGAATTTTTTTTCATTTCCACACTGTGTTAGCAATTTAAAGCAGTGGCACACACAATGTTAACAGAGATAAAGAAAAAAAGTAGTAATAGAAAATAATATAGATAGAATAAAACAGTGTGGAACTCATAAAGGGCTTGATCAAGGATCATCTAGCTTTGTCCAGAGAAAAGAGCGTGTCCCTAGGATCACAGTAATTCCTGTCTTCTCTTCCCCTTGTCAGGATTATCCTAACAGTGAGTGAGACTCCTGTCTGTCTTATTTGGGGAATTGTTATTAAGACCATTTAAATGCTTTAAGCTCTAATTCTGCCTGCTTGGGTTACAATGGCTTCCTTTTAAAATTGGATTATAAGAGAAAGAATGCCGTGGGTGCCTTCTCTGAAGTTCAGGTTTTATAGCAACTATGTTTCTCTTGGTCAATTAATAAATTATGGTCTGCTGTCTGCCTCAATCTTTAATGCATTTTAATTGGTTTGATAATCCCAGGGACTGATAAAAATCCTGGGGACAGCAGAGAACTCATTTTTAGAATCGAGCAACCTAATTATTGTGCTTCCTAGTTTTAGTTGTCTTGGTCTCGACTCAGTGACTTGTATCCTTTTGGGGGTCAAGGTCTTTACTCTGACAATCTGATGAAGATCACCGGGCCTCTCCCTGAACACACCTGTGCACACATGCACACACTCACAAACACACCGTATTTCTAGATAGTCCATTTTTAGGTACAACTTCAAAGGGACCCTGGGACCCTGAAGCTCATTCACAGGTGGGAACATCAGAAACTTCCTGCCGGTGTCAGCTGGTGCCTAAACCTGTGAACGATGCCCAAGGCTTGGTTCCACGCCCAGCCGTGCCCGAGAGGGGCTTGCCCCTCCTCATCGGTCCACAGCGGATCCCTTCCTTTAGTCTCTTCCTCACCTGGAGGAGGAAGAGCATCCCTTTCTTCTCTTGTCAGGGCTCCCCTCTCTTTTCATGAGGCTGGGAAAGACAGGCTGACTCCATGGCCTTACTCGCCACGTGCTTCGTCATCGGGCCGTTTCAGCTCCGGCTGTCTTTCGGTCTTTTCCTCTGATTCTTTTTATTGGTTGCCCCGTGCATACCCTCCTCATCATGTTTTTCTCTTTTACTACAGATGTATGTAACGATAAATCAGAGCAAACACTAGTAGTGATATTATGCCCGTCGTTTGTCTGGCTGAGCACCTGCGCACACACTCATCACAATTTAATCTTCACAACCATCCTTTAAGATTCAATACCATCAATCTCTCCAACTGATCAGAAAGCGGAAGCACAGAAATGTTGCTACTTGGCCGAAATCACACCATGAGGAAGTGTGCTATGTATTAATAGGTTGAAACTGCGCCTTCCTAAGAGCGTGGAGGATGGTTTTGTCTTCCCGGAAATATTTTCTTTAACGATTCTTGTGGTTTAGGTTGGCTGGTGATGAATTCTTTCAGCTTTTGCACGTCTGAAAATATTTTTGTTTGCTTTCATTTCTTCCAAGTATACTCACTGGGCACAGGACCAAAGACTGACGGCATTTTTACCCCCCGTCCTTTACGATGTGGCCTCACTGTCTTCTCACTCGTATTGTTTCTGCTGGGGACTCTGATAGAAACCCCAGGCTTGTTCCTCTCCGGTCACATGTCCTTTTTCTCTGGCTGCTCTTACAATTTCCTCTTCATCCCTGATTTTGGATCCGTCGCCATTAGCATTATTGGACAAGGCCAGTGTCTGAGGGGCTCCGGTTTCTAACCTGTCGAAGTTGACATCGGTGGCTGGAAGGGTTACACAATGTGCTCACATTGGTCACGTGGGGCAAGGCACGCAGGGGACCCTCACCAATGCTGAGCGTGTTCTAACTCATCTTCCTGGTATCTGCTCATTCCTCTGCTATTTTTCTCCTTTATCTCGCCTTTGTTGATTCATCCCCAGGTTAACAGCTGTATGAAAACAATGGAGTAATCGCAAGCTGGACAGTAGTTGTTTTATAAGCTTTTTATGGCATCAGCGGGAGAGGGAATGCATGTGAAGCCCGATAGCTGGGTTGACTGACCTTTTTAGCTATTCGAGTTTCGGTTGTCGGGGACTCGGCTCTTGTCCTAGCAGCAGGAATCATGAGGAAGACCCGAGGCAGAGGCCACGACAGTCATTCAAAGCATTTAAGCTCCTCAGAGTGGTCAGGAAGCAGGACCCTAACTCACACAGCCAAGCAGAACAGAGACTGCCTCTCTCTGTGTCCGCCTAGTCTGCGCCTGCAGGAACGAATTCTTGTTACATTGGGAAACGAATGCTCCGCAAACAAACTCTGTGCTTTTTCTGACACCCCCTCCCTTTTATTTTCTAGACTTCATTAAACATGTCTGAAATCGGACCAAAGGAAAACTTGACCCTTTGCACAAAGCCACACCGCTAGGAGTGCCCCCTGAGGAGGTCTCCCACGCCCACCTCATCTTCCTCAAGTGAACCTCGTGGAAAAGGGTGGTTCCCCACTGACCCACGAAGCGAGCACGAGAGTCTCAAGCATCTTTCCAGACTCTTCCAGCGTGCTCTGGAAGACGTCTTTCCATATTTATGCCTCCAGGCTGTGCTTTCCGTACGCTGCATTTCAACTACGTGGGCCTGCTCACCCTGAAGTGTTACAAAAGCGGGGGTGGGGTGGGGGGGGGTGGGTAAGGGAGCTGAGAATCGGCCTGTACTCCTGTCTAGCCCAAAGCTTTTGGGGTTGTGTCTACTCCGTGGGGTGTGTTTTTCTAATATGCACAACAATGAGATAAGCCAGAGAGGGGCCCCTTAATATTCACGGGACACACCTTGCTGTTTCCTACGTCTGTGTTGTGCTTATTATCTTCTGTGAATTCCTCACCTCTTTCTCAGCCCCCAAAACTTCCTCCCCTCGAGTCCACTGAAGCCGTCAGACTTGAGGGGCGACCTCTCACTAGTCCCGGTGTTTTTGGTCTTTTCTGGGGTCACTGATGTGTTGAGCCTCCTTCTGAAGTCTCTCTTCTCTTGGTTTCTAGGCCTCATCCACTTCTTTCACTTTTCTTACAAGTACCTGACTGGTCATGTTTGGGCTTTTTCTGGGTTTCTTCCACCCCCACTTCGTAGCTTGACCCTTACCTATTATTACTTCTTAGGTTGCTCATCGCGGTCTTTTCCTGAAACGGCCTATAGGTGGCGCCTGGTTGATTCCATTTTTCAACGTGCCTTCAGCGCTCATATATGTCTCGACTTTAAAATCGAAACAAACAATCCTGGCATCTTTCTTGAGCTCTAGACCTTTGTCCCCAGCTGCCCACACCTCTTCTCAGCAAGCATTCCTAAACCAACCTGTCTCAAAGAAGAAACCGTCTGCCTTCAAACCATCTCGCCCACCTGGGTTCTCTGTCTCAGGTCCTGGCAGCACCATAAACCATTTTCCCAAAGTATTCGTTGTCGGGTGACCCTGCCCTCCTCCCACTCCCGACAGTCCCCCGCCATCAAGGCACTTCTACTTTTGAATGTTTCTCATAACTCTTCCCTCTTTCTATCCCAACTGCTATTGCCTTGGTTCCAAGTTCATTATCTTTTGGCTAGACTGCTACTGCAAAGCCCTCCCGACTATCTCACATTTCTTGGGCTTCTTGATATTTGAGTCCATCCTCCACAGGCCTTGGCTATTTTTCTGGAACATCGATTTGCCAGGTCATCACCCTACCCTAGCATCAGGTCGAGAAGACCAAACCCTGGCTGGCCGAGTGCCCACTCTCCTAAGCACAGAGCTGGACACGCGTGTTTCTTACCTCACGTAAAGCGCACAGCCATCCCGCCGCGAGGGTAAGCTAGGCTCGCAGGCCGGGAAGCCAGGGGTCGGAAAGGGTCAGTTATGTTCTCAGCGGGCGGTGGCGGAGCTGTGCTTCAGAAACAGGGTGCTCCGATCACAGAGCCCCCTCTCCTTCCAAGCTTCACCGCCCCTTCAGAGATGAGCCGAATCCCAGCATTTCATGTCCTCAGTGGCCTTGCCGAATCACTTAAGTAAGTTGGTGCCATAATACTAATGCCAATGTAAAACTCAGAGAAAGTTTTTCTTAAGGAGAAATGAAATATATATCAAACTACTCACAAATAAGGGCTGCCCGAATGCGTGATTACTACAGATCTGTCAAGCCCTGACGATAGCTATTTCAGAAAGCTTTCTGCATTCACCGAGTTCAGTGGATTCTTCCCTCCTCAGTGCCTACATTGCACTTGGTGCGTATCTTAGAGTTTATTGTATTTGCTTTTAAACTTTTCCTCCAAAAACTGAGTTTTTTGTTTTTTTTTCTTTTTTTAGGGAAAAGGCTGCATCTCAGTCGTCGTTACATTCCCAGTACTTAACAGTGTTTCACAGAGTAAAGGGAACACCTGCCCCACCCCAAAGGAAAATAAAACCTCGAGTCAAAAGCAACGCCTTGGCACGGAAGGTATTTAAATGCAGAAAAAATCTCGTTCACCTTCAAAGCCGTCAAAGGCCCAGTTAATGACACCATATCGGACACTCGCCGTCGGCTGAGAAACTAGATTTTGTGTTGTCGTCACACACACACGGTAATGCTCGTGATGACAGAGGCGTTAATCAACCCGACTGTGGTAGTTATTTTACAACGTGTATATGTATGTTTCAAATGACCGCATCGTATACCTTAAATATGCACAGTTTTATTTATCAATATACCTCAATATAGCTGGGGGGTGGAATTCAGTGGGATAGTGTCCCTGGTTAGAATCTCCAGCACAATACTGGACAGAAGGGGCAAAAAGGACATCCTGGTCATCTCCTGGTCTGACGGCAAAGAGCTCAGTCTCTGACTGTTAAGCATGATGTTAGCCTGAGGTCTTTTTTGTAGGTGCTTTTCATCAAGAGGGAGAGCCCTTTTACTCCAATTTTTCCTAGGGTTTTTTTTCAGTCATGAATGAATAATGAATTCTGTCAAGTGCTTTTAATGCATCCATTGACATGATGAGGTGAATTTTCTTTTTTAGCTTGTGGCTCGAATTCATTTTTCAAATATTGAATCAGTCTTGCTTGAACACCTGGAATAAACTTCCTCGGTCACGACAGGGGAGGAAGAGGTCCTGGAAGAACTTTAAATGGGTATCATTAAGGGAAAGAAGTCTGTCTGAAGAGTGCATGCTGTATACTTACAGCTCCGTGACGTTCTAGAAAAGCAAAACCATGGAGACAGTGGAAAGATGAGTGGTGGGCAGTGGCTAGGATGGGGGGAGGGGCGGATGGGTGGGGCACGGAGGATTTTTAGGGCAGTGAGACTATTTCATGCAACAGGATAATGATGGGTACATGTCGTTAAACACTGTTCAAAGCTCCGAAAGTACAATGGACCATCAGGAGTGAGCCCTGAAGTGAACTGCGGATGTGGGTGCTAATGAAGTGCTAATGTCAGTTCATCCTTCTAGCAACACACTGCTCGGTGTGGGGCGTCAGTGACGGAGGACGTTGTGCATGTTTTGAGAGAGAGAGGCTGTACGGGAACTCTGCACTCGCTGCTCAGTTTGGATGTGAACCTACAATTTCTATAAAAGTAATGGTTTTTTACTTTATTTTTATTGTTGACACTATTATAGATGTCCCCATTTCCCAACCCCCCTTGCCCACCTCCCCTCCACCTTGCACCCTCTTCCCGCCGGCCACCAGCACACTGTCGTGCGTCTGTGGGTCGTGCACGTACGTTCTCTGGCTCATCCCTTCCCCTTCTTTCGCCCCCTTCCCCCTCCCCTCTGACAGCTGTCAGTCTGTTCCATGTATCTACAAACAACAGAATAAGTACAGGATGAAGATATGATTTGATTCTACAGCAGTTTTATATAAAATATCCTGACGTTTTTCACTGACCACAAATTCAATGCAAACAAAAAATACAATGAAGCTGCTAAGGAAAAAAAAAAGATCTGTCTATTCTTGATTAAATAATAATTGAGGAAATAACAGATACAGTTTAATAAGCTTTGACCCCATTACATCCGGCATTCAGTACTAGACCCTGCATTTTAAAAAGGATCATTTTCATGTAAATGAGATTATTGCTAAATTGTGGAAGGTTCTTGAGCCTTGCCATTTTAGAAACATTCGAGGGAATTGCAAATGTTATGTCCTGCAGAACCGGTAACTAAAGGAGGATGTAATATCTGCGTCTGGAGAGTCCACACTATTATGTGAAGTTAGATCCACTGTGTCTTCAAAGGCCAGCATTTGCATCAGTTCACAGAAGTTAGAGGGGGTCTTTTCACTCTGTTTCCCTGGAAGGCCTTTCAGCAAGGGTTGTTGTTTTAGGAAGTGTTGGGAAATTTGTCATGGAAAACATACAAACCAAGCTCAAATCAGCCCACGCTGGAATGGTCATAGTGAGCATTTCTTTTTGAGTTCGTTGGATCGTGTGATCCCCAAGGCAGTGTGGTTCCCTACCTGGCAACATTTTGGCACAAAAGGCGATGATATCTGTGTCACCCAGGGTCATGAACTGAGACTGCTTGAGGCCGGAGGCAACTGGCTGGAGGTGAGGCCACCATGTCCCCTGTTGTTGGGGACCCTCCATCTCCATCTTCCTCTGACCTGCCCCGTGAGCCGTGTGCTGGGACACATGAGTTGAATGAATGTTGTTGAAAGTCATATCCAGCTGTAACGCCTCATGATTCCCCATTAGAGGGAGGAGGGATCTGAAATAGAGCTTCGTTTCTCCAGCAAGAAATGGCTCCCATATTAGAAATCAAATGATAGAAAATAGCACAAATATAGATTAAGGGTTCTTATACGTCCCTGCTGCTCTGATCTGCAAACCTGGCGCTGGGCAAAGCATTCTGTATGCTGGGCATTCTGGGAATTTGTCTCCAAAATCAGGCTACCACCTCAAAAAGACTCGATGGTTTTATTTTTAAATCAGCGTAAAGAAGCACGGAGAAGCCAAATCAGAATATTTGGTCTGTAGCAAAGAAGTCAGGGCTTCTGCAGATCAAAGCATGCGGAATGCAGTTCCAGAATAACAAGTGGCAAGGCTCATAGCAGAAGGAGTAAGCTGAGCTGTCCGAGCTCGGAATTGTTCGTATTTACTTCTTTATTTCTGTCCTGACGTTTTAGCTATTGAGATCGGAGTTTCATCTCAGCTGGGAGGATGATGACTGTTTACGCCACATTCAAAATATCAATATGGTAACCATCTTGTGGCTGGATATCAAGGCAAATTACATATTCTACCATAAACTTAACCTTAATCCCCTAAAAAGTCTTCCTGGCTAAAAGTGCCTCTCATCTTTTCCAGAAAAACATGGCTTCTTGGATTTCAGTTCTTTCGTGGAATCTTTTAAAGGGAGGAAAGGAGAGGAAGAATCTTGTCAGAAAGAGAAAGCAGCACTCTTATACCCAATGTATCTTTGTTCTAGATTCTTACCCGTTTAAACTTTGTTATTTTAGGAAAAAAGAATGCAAATTAGCAAGGCTGTCTTAACAACGTTAAGGTTGTTGCTTATTTTCCTGTAACAGTTACTAGAGTTTTGAGGTCTATTGAGTGACCATTCATTCATTCATCAAGCACTTATTCAGAACTTATTCTGTGCCCAGCCATGCATAAGATGTTGGGAAGGAGAGATGAATGAGAGGAAATCATTAACCTGAGACAATTTAGGTGAGTAGATATGCATGCCAATGCATTCCACCGAATGTAGCAAATACTCTGACCTGTGTCTCTGGGATGGTGCCTAGGGTGATAAGGGCCTTCAAGACTCAGCTCTGGGCTCAGCCCAGGTGGGACACTGTTCCTCGGAATCATCCTTCCATCTTGTCTTCTAAGCCTTCAACGCCAGGGCTTCTTTTGCTTGATTGTCAGCATCTTTTCAGAAATCTCACGACCTCTGTCCACCTCAGCCACTGACCGTAAAACAGAAATTTTTCCTTTTCCCGCAGGTGGATGGGTCAAGGGTGTAGTGTCCTTCCCTCTTTCCGCATCCACTGACCTGCTGGCATCTGGTCCTAACAGGCACCTTTGCGATCTCCGCCGTATGGTGGAGCACTGGTGACCCTCACCAGCCAAGGCCGTCTGGGAGGCTCCTTTCGGCTTCAGCCATGGGCGTCTTTGTCTTGGTGAGCGAGTCACGTTCTGCCCGCAGCCCCTCCTTTCGGGTGAGGGGTGTGAGAGCCGCCCCTGCCCCTCCATGCAGCCCCGCCCAGCCTCTCCCTGGCCCGCCACCTGGACCTGCCCTCACGCCCCTCCACACACCTGAAGCCCCTAAGCGCCCCCTGCGGGCTCCGCCGCCTGCGCCCTGTTTGCCTTCCCGGGAAACCCTACACTCCAGCCACCCCGCCGAGGCCCCCCCGCTGGGGCCGTGTCCCAACGGTGTTCAGAAGAGGAGACCCTTTCCAACAGAGAGGCTCGGGTGCGGCGGCCAGGCGCCCCAGAGCAGGGTGGCGGCAGGTGGGTGAGGTCAGGAGCCAGCGATGCCCTGGGGTTGCTCTCCAGGAGAAGGGCTCCGGGAGCAGCCGGCCGTGGTTTCCTGGGATGAATTCCAGACACTGCGCTGCCGCTGGAAGGAAGGAGCAGCTGGGCCCGGGGCAGTGGAACGGCGCGTTCTGGTCACTGCGCCCTGGACCCTGGCAGCCGAATGCGGGGCCTTCCACTGCCTGGAAGGTGACAGACTTGCAGCCTGTGAACGACGCGCGGTTCATAACCCTTCCGGCCTGGGGCCGTCCCGCCCCTGCAAGCGCCTTGGGGCCAGGGTTCCATCCCCTACGGTTGACTGGGCCCCTGGGACAAGGCGCCGCAGAACTGGGGCGCCAGGGGACCTGTGGACAAGGGCTGGGGTTTGCTTGGTAGGCGGTGTCAGCCGGACCCCCTTCGGAGGAGGGGGCCTCTGGCGCCTGGAGTGCCCAGGCGGCTCTCAGTCTAGGCCTCCCCGGGTCAGCCCCATAAAGCTCCCGAGATCTCGCGAGATCTTGTTTACCTCTGGGACGAGTGGCTGCGTCGCACCCAGCAGTCGGTGCCTCCCGCCTCCGGGATGCTCTGTGCGTCGTCGCGGCCCACCCTGTCCCTTTGCCTCCATGGGGACGGGGACCCACGCGCCTTTCTCCCCACATATCCGAATCCAGCAGGTGCACCCTGCAGGCTCCAGCTGCACCTGTTTGCCTTTGTGGGGAACCCCACCACACTCCACCCACCTGGACTCTACCCCGGCCCAGGTCCCGTGAGCACGTGTCCAACATTAGAAAAGGTAAGGTACCAGTGCTTCCGTCTTTGCTTCCAGTGCTTTTCCTTGTGCTACCGGCGCCTCATTTCTCACATGGTATCTTGAGAGTTTTGGTTTTGTGTGGCTTTAAAGGGAACGGAGCTGGTGGGTTGCATGGGTCATAATCGTCCTGCAGCTGAGGCGGCTCCTTTTTCCATGGGAAATGTACCCCTGCGTCCCAGAATTAGTGGCCTACGGCTGGAGTCAAAACATTTTCTCTCGTGGTTTTCAGGCTTTATGCGTCCCGGCGGGGTGCGCGACCTCAGGGTCCTCATCCGCGTGCGCTGAATGTTGCCATTAGTGAAAACGGGGCTCGAGCGAAACGTGGCGTTTCTGAAGCTTTGATTTGTGATGCCGTTGCCAGCTTTTGTCTTCTCATACACCTTTGTGGATTGTTAGTGCCCCGCTTTCCTTCTGGCCGGACACCCTGTTAAGCTGCGGGCTTGTCCTTGCATCTCTGTGCCCGGTCTGGTTCTGTATTTATGTGGACTCCTTTGTGATGTAGGGAAGACCCCAAGCGTGAGAGCATGCGTCTGGAGAACAATGGGATGTGAGCTGTTGCTCAGGGCCTTTGTCTGACTATCTCTGGCATCAGAAGTTTCAATGGCCTTTTAAGTCCAAGGGAAGGGCAGGTGAAACTGCCAGGACACCAGCCCCCATGTGGCGCTAGGAAAACGATTAGAAGTTTCCTCTTAAATGAGCATTTATTAACCACCTATTGGGCCTGGGCACTGTGCTGGCACCTTTACACATACGGTTTCATGCTACCCTCCCAACAGGACCATGCAATTTAAAACATTTCATTGTGTTGATGAGAAACCTGCCTGTGGCCCAGCTTAATGAAGCCAGTTAAGCCCAATTGTTGCTGTGACTCACAGAGCTCCATGATGAGGGTGGAGGGCAGATCCGAACCCTGCTCTGTGTGTTTCATTCACATGCTTCCAGCAATGAGAGCATGGGGGGGATGGGGCGGTCTGTAGACAGACCCTGCAGCCAGACTGCGTGGGTTCGAGTCCCACCTCGCCAGCTTTCAGCCGAGTGCCTTGCAACAGGATCCTTAAGCATTCTGCACCTCCCTGTCCTCTTCAATGAAAAAGGAGAAAACGCTGGTACCTGCCTGGTGAGGCTGGTTTTTGAAGTTTAAGTGACTGTGCGTGTGTGTGTGTGTGTGTATTGTGTCTATACCATGCGTATATATGAATATGTGTTCATGTTATACACGTGTCATGCAAACACAGTTTTTGGCACATGTCAAGCCCAAGGTAAGTGTCTGCTGTTTTTATTATTGTTGTTATTCTTATTAGTGCTATTAGTGCTATGACGTATGTGTTTAAGGTGAAATTGCTTCTCAGAGACTGAGAGATGCGCGGGTAGAGGCCAAGGAAAAAAGTATAGATTATCCACGAGGATGTAGGTCGTACTTAGAGTCACCGGATGAGAGGGGTGCTGTGTTCTTTTTGGCTTTAAAAATGATTTTGAGTATCTAATAATCTGAACTTCTAGAGGAAAGCTTTCATTATAAAATGTCTTCTGTTTCTAATACAATGCTAATTTCTCCAAAGAATATACTTCAGAAATCTTCACTTGTGCTTTTCTTTTGATATGTTAAAATCCCCTTTGGTGTCTGTGATAAATTAAGTTTATCTAGGTTTTTCTAGAAATGCTTTAGGGACTTCGGGGAGGAGGGCAGGAGAAAAGCAGTTTTCGTACGTAAGCGTTGAGCACAAAGCAATCTCTTAATGTAATAAGAGATTCACTGAGGTCCTCATGGATTCAAGCTTCAGTTCTTCGCAGTATTTCAGAAGAAAATTATGATAAAGGGGAAGCACGAGCATTGCAGATACATGAAACAGGGATTTGCTTTCAAAGTCGTCTGATGTGGGGCTGGAACTGGTAACCTTCTTACTGGTCCCAGAAATTCTAACCCTCTGTCTACGCTGTCATTACGGTAATCCTATCAACTCTTCCTTTTGTCAATTTAGTTGTCAATGTGTCACATGTCCCTTGACCCCCTTTTGGCTCCAGATGCTGTGTAAAGGGTTCAGAGACATGGTTGACCAAGCGACTGTTGTCATGGCAAGCAGTTCACGGTCCCATGGGAGACGCAGACATGAAATGCATCACTAAGCACGTGGTGTTGTGGGATACAGTGGCCTCCACGGGACAGCGTTTAGTTCAATGTCCTTTTCTTTGTAATGTTCTTGAGATGCCTCAGGAACTTAACTTGTTCCCATCAGTCTGCCTGTGGCAAAATTGGTTTCCGAATCTATCCACGAATATAAGTGAGGGTTCAGGGAACACAGTAAGAGATGTTGGGGGTAAGAAGGCTTTCTCAGAGGACATGTCCCTGATCAGAATCTTCAAGGATGTGCACGGATAATCAAGTGAAATGGGGGAGGGGAGAGAACGATGTTTTAGTTAAGGGGAGGCAGTGTGATTAAGGTCACACAGGTGAGATACCTCCTGGGAAAGGCAGGAAACTCAGCCGTTCCGTGTTCCTGAAACATAAAAGCGAGGCCCGGCTGTGGTCCCCAGGAATAAGGGGCACCTGGGTTAGACCAGTGGCAGGAAAAATTGAGGCAACACACACGGTTACATTCTTGGACTCTTTACTATTCCACGAAGAAGACTTTGTCAGCTAAATACAAAATGCAGAAGACTGGAAAAAAAGAGAAACAACCATGTAAATATATTTTTAATCAAAATGTTTTGTTTGGCAAAAGTCATAAGCTACATACAAGTGACAGGAAAGATCTAAACTTCTTGGAGTCTATCCTGCTGTTAAAAATCACTAAGGAATATGCAGGCAGATAGCTTATTCATCCTGCACCTGGCAGGAAGGAATCTCATCTTTCGAAAACTCAGACCCTGGAGAGAGCATCTCTGCTTGGCCCAAATATGCCTTTTCACCTGCTAGCAGCTATGTGGCATCCACTGGGTAATATTGTAACTTTCCTAAGGAGCATTCAACTCGTAATAGAAAGGAGCAAAGAAATAGAAAGTCACCCCTTACCTTGCCTCGTCCTCTAAACATGGGGACGATGGTGTAGATGATGGCTATCCATTTAAATAATATCAACTGTGGGAGAGGTTAACTAAGAAATATATGTAGGGTGATGAAGGGAGTAACTGTACATTAGCCATAGGGACTAGTAACCAGACCTCTAACCTAGAAAGACCCCTTATTAGAACAATAACTTCCTGTCTTAGAGCTAGAGTTTTCCTTCTTTTTTATTAAATATTGTATTGTTATTCTATTACAGTTGTCCCAATTTTTCTCCTTTTGCCCCCTTCCACTCACGCCCACCCCCCACTCCCACAGTCAGTCCCCACCCTGGAGCCCATGGCCATGGGTCATGCATACAGCTTCCTTGACTAGTCCCTTCCCCTTGTTTCCTCTCTTACCCTCCTCCCCCCTCCCCTCTGGTCCCTGTCAGTCTGTTTCTGGTTTCCATGCCTCTGGGTCTAGTTTGCTCATTACTTTATTTTGCTCACTAACTTCCTCTTATAGGTGAGATCATATGGTATTTGTCTTTCGCCACCTGGCTTACTTCACTTAGCATGATGCTCTCCAGTTCCATCCATGCTGTCACAGAGGGTAGGAGCTCCTTCTTTCTTTCTGCTGTGTAGTATTCCTTCGTATAAACGTACCGCAGATTTTTTGATCCATTCATTTACTGATGGGCACTTGGGCTGTTTCTAGCACTTGGCTATTGTAAATAGTGCTGCTATGAACGTAGAGGTGCGTAGGTTCTTTTGAATTGGTGTTTCAGGGTTCTTAGGGTATATTCCAGCAGTACAATTACTGAGTCAAAAGGCAGTTCCATTTTGAGTTTTTTGAGGAAACTCCATACTGTTTCCCACAGTGACTGCCCCAGTCTGCGTTCCTACCCTCAGTGCGTGAGGGTTCCCTTTTCTCCACGCTCTCTCCAGTACTTGTTGTTTGTGGATTTATTGATGACAGCCATTCTGACGGGTGTGAGGTGCTATTTCATTGTGGTTTTAATTTGCATCTCTCTGATCGCTGGTGATGTTGAGCATCCTTTCATATGTCTATATTTAAAAAATAGGGTAATGTTCTTCATAGGTTCAGTTCATCTTGCAAACTGATGCTAGATGACTTGTTAAATTTCCAAAATGAAAGTTTCGTTTAGGCGTCGCAGAGGTGTGTTGATTCTTACCCATCCCTACGTGTAACGAGAAGGGAGGAAGGCGCGCCCTGGAACTTAAACCCAGCACCTGCTCCAGTCCCCCAACTCTCTTCTGGGAGAAGACCCAGCGCCGCCCTCCTTCCTGGTTCTGAGATCAAGCTGGTCCGATTTCCACAGACAAGTCGGTACACTGGATCTTCGTGGCACACATTTTTCACCAGAACTTTATTTCTATTTACTTTGGTTTTCTTTTGTAAGGTAGTAGATACACTTTAATAAAGGAGGCACGTTAGAAAGGGATGTCAAAGGGAACGACGCACCATTTTCCATTGCACGTACGGTATAAAGTTCCAATTTCTTCTTGTTTCCAATAGGGGATTGAGTTCCCAGGCCCTATTAGTGACTACAGATTGGGTTCGTAAACGGAGAAGTCCCTGGAAATAAGTTTGTAGTTTGTGAGTTTAACTTGGTTATGCATTTTCCCAACTAGAATCAACCCCATTCTTAGCATCAACAACACTGAAAGTGAACATGTATTTAAAGTCTTATTTGCTTGCCATATTTTAGATAGGCTCAATCGAAGTGGTCAAATTTGCATGTAAAAATAGGGCTTGTAATGGAAAAAGGGAAAAACAAACAACAAAAAGCAGACAGCCAGCCTTAGCCACTGTTTCTCAGCCAGACCCTGCTTAGAAATTCAGGAGATTGTCTCCGGAATGCTCGGTATGCATGGCTAAAAGAAGACAGCTAATAGACCTACAGAGGAGAAACAGCTATTCTTAAATGTCATTTCTTTGCGGGACCTGAACTGGGTGAGGACTCAGGTGTGATTCATTCAATTACCGTTCCCAGTGGTGTTCTCACCGGCCTATTGCTGTTTTGGCTGCTCGTGGAGGCCGGAATAAGATTGGGCTGTGTGGAAGCAAGACTTCAGGGGAAGAAAGAGTTCTGGCTTTAAAGACTACCCACAGTCCATTTTATACCTTGTGATGTTTGAATGAATTGAAATAGGAGGTGTTTTCTTTTAACCTCGGAAAACTAGGTTTGTAGAAAGAGTCGTAAAATGGATGTTAAACCCAACACATAAGTCTAAAATTTTGTCTTTTGTGTATTTCAAAAGTACAACATTCTAGATTTATGATACACGTGTATAAGCTATATCATGGGGTGTATACAGAAGATACAGAAATTAAAAATCAGCAGAGTTAGGTAAACGGATATTCCATCATTATTATGCTCATTTTTTCTTTGTAAATCAGATTTCTGTAAAATGACTCAGGTATCAAAGGTATTTTTTAAATAGTTTGCTCTGTTCCTAAGGGGATCTTGTGTATTAATTTTTGTAGCAAGCCTTGTCTAGTATAATTCTAACACTGTAGTAAGTTCTCAGTGAATTTGCACTGAACTGGGAACACTTGAAAGCTTCCCGACTTTAGATATTGAGAGTCACATGGTAAATTTAAAGTTAGCACTCTAGTCACATTTCCTTGAATATTATTTACCAATTAAAAAAATACCTATTGTGAAACGATTCACTTCATTTAAGACACAGACTAATAATTATGTGGCACATTTTCCTCTTATGTGCTGAAATATTTATTTTAAAAGAATTGTTTACCGGTGGCCCTAGAACTGTAATTGGAGTGTATTTGTTTCCAAGCGGCACTCGCCGAAGTACAGTGTTGGAGCTGAGTGAATGCACCACATCGAAGCATCGAAGTCACGCCCTCACTGAATCTTGGTTTCAAGACTGCGCAAACATATGCAGGAAGTATATTTTGAAGGAAGCTGAACCACTATGCAAGGGAAAATACCTCCTATGAGTCACCTCCTATTATATTTTCTTAGAGCGAGCTTTGGAATGTCATCATTTTAATGAATTGGTTTACGTATGCGTATTTCCCCAGAGGGGCATTAGTAATATATGATATTATATATATATATATATATATATACACACACACACACACACACATATATATATCTTTTTCAAACTCGTTTTAACAAATGAGTTTAACAAACGAGTTTGAAAAAGAAATGTGAGTAAAATGTGGTATTATTTACAGACGTTTTTCTGCTTGTGACTTTAATTGGGGCGACACTTTTCTAACTCAGTCGTGGAGTTTCTTAATACCTACAGAATACAGATTTGTCCCTTGTTCTGATTTATCTTATTGCCTGTCTTCTGATGAATTGCAGATAGGATCACATCTATTAAAACAAAAACAAGGTTTAGTAAAAGCCTTTATAAATCTCAGATAGGCATGGCGTGAATATTAATCTTTCTTCCTCAACAACCATCTTCTCGAGGTGTTCCTCTGGGTGGGGGATTAGGCAGGAAAAGACGGATCCAGGACCAGGGATATTTTCCCATTAAGTTCTCGGGGAAGATGCCTGCTGACCTCACACAGCGAGCCCTCACGGAGCACGTTGCTGCTGCTTTACCTTGACCCCCAGGCTCACCAATCCATCACTGATTACTTTGACTCCGCTTTGACTCATCATTTCCCAGCATTCCACAGTGTAGTGCGTGAACTCAATTATACAGAACAAAAGAAAGCAGATTTTGTTGATCTGAAAGAGCTAATGAGACTCCATCGTAGTGACAGGCAGACCTCTTTTTTTGCTGTACTTTATTTAGTATAACACATTGTAATTCACAGACGTTGCGTTTTGTTTTTCACACGGAAGGCAAGAGCCTCCACCAGCAAAGTGTTTACGATGAGCTGTGTGACGATGACTCTGTTTATGTCGGGGCTTGCTTCCTCGCAGAGGTCTGGGGCTGCAGCGTCTCCGAGCTATGCCTGCGCAGTGCCCGAAGCAAGCCTGCTTTAGGAGACTGGGGAGTTGCTTCAGCTCTTTGAGATCATTGACCTAGAATTCAATAACAATTTGAAGTCTTAATTTTACAGCTTTCCAGGCCATTGAGCACACTCACAGGCTGGACATGAGTCTCTATTAATAATCATAGCGACTCTGTATGTGTGATTTTACACGACAGACACAATCCCAGATAGGTGATCCTTACAAATATTTTCTAGATGTGTTCTAAAGTAATCATGTTAAATGAGATTCTGAGGTCCAATAATTTTGTTGGTGGTGATTGTTTGAATATTGTCTCAAACACGTGACAGCTTTATTATGTTTCTATACATTGTGATTCTCTGTGCCTTAGGTGACTACAGATCTTATTGATTTTTTTTAAATCTCATCCAGTGCTTACTTGAGGTCAGTCACTTACTTTGGAAGTTCATCTATACATATTCTTTGCTACTTTTGATGTGAGAAATGGCGTGGCTGTCTGCATAGCACATTTTCTTCACTACAGACTTCCAAGGCATCAAAAATACAGAATTCCAGCCCCCGCATACGGACAGAAGCAAAGCCCGGGCATCTGTGGCCTAAGCATTGCAAAGCCCAGTGCTAGTGATGGGCTTTCCACATTGAACAGTGTTCTAGTAACGCGCTGTGTGGCGCAGACTATGGCCACAATGCTGTCTCTGTAATTCTCGCTTACAGCTTTGGCTTTATTCTTTCCAGAGGGCCAAACGCTCCACTTGAAATTTGCAAACTATCCTCATTATGCTGGGTGTAGCCATCCTTTCAGTTATACGGAGAGGCAGCACACCCGGCCAAGGATCAAGATAGCTATTGTGTAGCGCTCTGCCCACACCGCAGAGGTCGGCTGCAGTTGGAAGAATGGGTCCTGCAGGAGCAGAGACCTTTGGCTTAGACAATGAAAACAGCTATAATGTCTCCAGAGAACTGACCTGCTCTCTAAAGTTGTTGCAAAATAGAAAGCGTATTTTTCTGGGGGGAATGATCTTTTCTGCCAAATGGTGCCGTAAAATTTTAAATGAGCTTCGACCCCAAACCTTACATAACAAGTGGATTTGTAACACTCCTGACTCTCGGGCTCCGAGTTCACCTTTGCAGAGGCTGCTGGGAAAGCACATTTGCTGCGCTTGCTGGACTGGGCTGACTCTGCCAGATTTCACGAGAAGCTTCTCTCCTGCCTCCCAGAGCACCGGCCGCCTCCTGTCCTAGAACATCTTCAGTCTCCTGCTGATGGTAGCATTTCGGGCTCGTTATAGGACAGGGACGGAGACACTTGGGAGCTGAGGGCCCGACCAGTGTTTCAAATGTCACATTGCATAAGCCACCACCTTGTCAGTCCATCGGGAGGTGGGCCCAAGCCAAGGGCTGCCTCCCCCACTTTGAAAAGAAGGCTGGGCCACTGTCCCCAAGTACCATTACAGCAGCTTCATAGCCTCAACACACTCTCCTCTGCAGCAGCCTCATAGTCACGTAACTGTGCTAATGGTAGTTCATTCCCTTTATTAGACTAAAGTGGTAGTGAACCTATTTAAAGTGTTTCACCTGCCTTGTCAGTCACGTGAGCTGGTCTTCCAGGTGAAGCGGAGATGAATGGGGACAGGAGGGACAGGGGGCCCAGGAATGCTAAGAGGACTTGACATCGGAAAAAGGCCCAGCAGGAAGAGCACCGATCCTTCCCGGTACCCTTCCCCGCCATCTCTCTGGCACTCAGGAATGCCGCCCGTACTCGTGGGGGCTCCGGGCCTCTGTGTTGCTTCTCTCCGCTTCACAGGAGCCGACGGGCATTGCAGAGGAGAGTGTGTTGAGGGGACCCACGGTCCGAGTTTGCCCAGGATCAAGGATCAAGGACGTTCCTGGGAGACAGGAGTCCTGGTGCTCAGCCTGGATGGTGTGGGGCAAGTGGGGTTGTCGGCTGCTGGAGTTAGTGAGCAGCTCCATGTTTGAGGTCCAAGCTCCCCCCCCCGCCCCCCCGCCACTTAGGGCTGTGGGAAAGCTACTGTGGGCTAGGATAGACTGTAGACCAGTGTTTCGATGACCTGTGATAGAACTCCTGTGATGTCTTCTTCTCCCATCTTTTTCTTGTCTACCTGGATGCTGGTAACTTACAGGGAGTCGATGTAGTTTGCATTTGAATGGCTTCAATGTGCTTCAGTTCCTTTTTTATCTGACCCAGGGAAGCACTAGTAGGTCTCTCGTATTATCATTGGGTTTTAGAACCCTGACGTTGGTAAGATGAAACCCAACATCAAGAATTAGAAGCAAGTAACTTGTGCAGAAGGACTGTAGAAAAAATGGGGTGGTTTGGCTGGAGCATGATTATTGCAGGGTGTATTAACTAGATTCTCCAGCTCTCAAAAATTGGAATTGTACATTTTATTTTCATGTGCTGTTTCAATTCTGGAGAGAGTATGGTTTCTAATATCGAAAAGTCATCACTGACCCTTGTTTGTGACTAAACAAAACAGTGAACAGTTTTGACCCTCAGTTTTTACGTCCGTGAAACCAGGAGGATACTGTTTATCTCCCAGGACTCAAGGTGTGGACACTGGGAAAAAGCACTAAGTACATGTTATCTTCCTCTCATGTTCCCAGGGGACTTGGTGATTGAAGCTGTAACACTATTGTTTACAAATGGCATGAAAGTCCAATTTCCACCGCCAGGCTTGACCTTCCCCCGCCCTTAAAACTGGGACTGAGAACTGGAGTCTCGTACTTAGGGGCTATTTTACAGGCCTTCAGTCTATATGAACAGAGACCTTCGTGATGTTATATTACATTAGGTGAACATTTTTTCTAACAAAGTTGTCTACGTAGCATCAGATAACTTTGGTTTGGTTAGTTCTGTAGGAAAAACGTCAATTATTGCTTAAGTTGCTTTCTTGATTTCACTGGTAATTTTTGTCCAAGTGGTAGATCTGGAAACTCTATGAATTACGGAGTGGCTCTGGGTTCGATAAGGCACCTGTCAGCCGAGATGTACCGTTTTCTCTCTCTTCCATGCTCCTCAGCTTCCCGGGAGCAGGCCAGACTCCCAAAGTCTGAAAACATCGCACCTTTCTGGCATGGAAAACAGAAACACACCTGCTCTGTGACTCTTAATGACATTTGGTCACATATTCGTGCCTCTGAAATTTGTGGATCTCATGCCCCCTCATACTCTTGTTGATCATGGATTTTGAGACAACTTTTATGCATAATTAAAAATCTTAAACTAGAAATAAAATCAGGTTTGAATTTCTGTCACTAAAAACCAATAGCCTTTGTCATTCTTTTAATATCTTTTTTTTCTTTTGGGTCCTAGTCACATATTTACTTTTAAAAAGTCAACAGAGATCTTACTATTCTCCACAGGCCAGAGACAGAAAAACTATGTATAGATCCGTGGGGTGTGAGAGAATGTGGGGGTCCCCGGTGCACCGCACTGGCTGCGTCGCTCCCCGAAACTCTACTCTGCTCATGTTCGTCGCTGCCTCCCCGCTTTCTTCCAGAAATGCCCACCCCACAGCGTCTCTATTACGGGGCACAGTTCTGTTAACCGGGTCCTGCCTAGCTCAGGTGATCGCCGGTGTCAGCCTTCTCCAGGACAACGTAACATGGGACTTCCTCTCCGCACCTGTTTCCCCAGTAGACCGTGGCCTCTCACTGCAGCCTCGTTCATTTCTTGCCCTCCAGCTCCTTGTTAGAGCTCTGGCGAGGCATATGAAAGTGAAATAGCATTTTGTTGAAAGATCAAGCAACGAGGTGAAATACGCGAGTTTCAGGTTTAGTTCCGCCATCGACTTACTGGGTAAACTTGGGTGGCGTCGTGAACCTCTCTGAGCCTCAGATGTCCTTACCTGGAGCTATGACGTGCAGGCGTTGGGATAAGTTGCTCTTTGGGCATACCGTGTCACTGTCCCCAGTCAGGAGTCCCTCTTCTCTGCCCCGGAAGTGCCAGGCAGCGGCCAGGGCTCCCACAGCGGAGGGGACTGTCCACCACGTCCAGAATGCCGACGGAAGGAACAGGGTTCCGGTTTTGAGCAAACACGGCATCGGGCACCTGCTTCCAGCGGGGACAGTCCATTCCACTGTCCCCAGGGTGGAGCGTTCCGAACGAGTGCAGCTGTTGTCCGCATCCTGCACAAAGACTCACAGAGCGGAGCTAGAACCTGAGTTACAGCCACAGCTGGCCTGTGACCGGCGTGTCTTGTGTCGTGCTTGAGCGGCATTGTCAACTGTTTGATTCGCTCCCTGAGCTTGACCTTTTGCCCTGTTTTTCCTACTATTCACTAGCAGCCACTGAAACCTTTCTACCACGTTATTACTGCTCAGATATTTTAAGTGCATTTAGACAAGGCAAACGGAAGACAAGGTGCAAGGCAACTTCGGTCCATAAAGTATGTCTTCTGACCAGTTTGCCACACAACTTCTAGGCTGGCCTGCGCCACTCGTATGCACTTGACAACCAGCAGAAACGCATCGTAGCTGTTCCAGCTCTCTTCCTGGTACACACCTGTTACAATCGGCAGACTCTCGGTTGATCTCCAGCGAATCCCTGCCTCCTGCTATTCACAGCCAGCGTAAGTCACTTCCCATGGAAGTGCACCTACCCAACATGGTACCTCTGTGCTGTGGGGGTGCCATTTCCATCATTAGATTTCAGAAGATCCTCACTCTGTCTTGGTATCAAACTCTCTGCTGGCTTTGGTGAGGAAGTCACGCAAGAGCTTCCACAGGGCAAGGAGTGGAGGCTGGTCTCTGGCCAACAGCCAGTGAGGAACTGAGGCTGTAGGTCCGTCAACTCGTGGGAACAGACTCACACTACAACCACGTGGTCTTAGAAGCTCCTGTGTTCCAGTCGGACGTTCAGCGGGGATGGCACCAGCCACGGCCACCTCCTTGGCTGTAGCAACGTGATAGAGGGATGTCGACCCAGCGAGGCTCTTCCTGGATGCTTGACCCCAGAAGCTAGAACATAATACATGGGTGTGGTTTTAATCCTTTATGTCTGTGCAAATTTCTTCCGCAGAAATGTTTGACGGATATACCTCTGACTTATGCGTCTAATCATCTGTTCGTTTGACAGTGTGGATGAAGTGCTGATTATGTCGGGGGGTCCTGCTGGTGATGGGGCTGTACCAGGGAACACAGCAGCCGTGGTTATTGTGTCCCGCAGCTTGTCATTGTTCAGTGAGGACAGCACATCACTGACGTGTGATCGGAGCTTACAGAACGGGGAGCATGGGGCACTGCGGGCCTTCACGATGGGAACACCTGACCGGTAGTAATGGCCCTGGGAGTGTTTATCTGGGACATGCACCTTTCATCTGAGGACTGAAGACTAAGAAATTTATTAGATGAAACAGGAGGGGAATACTCCACGGAACAGGGGGTACGCTCAGCGCCCTGGGGATGAGAGAGCGTTTGAGGAAAGGGTGGAAATTCTCTGTGTTTGGACCTGAGAGCAACAGGCCTGTTGAAGTAGCTGGAGACCAGATCATGACGGTCTGGTAAGCAATTCTCAACATCGGGACTGTCTCCTGCAGGAGGCGGGGTGTCCCTGATGCTGTTAACAGGTAGAGCACATGTTCATACTCTGCCCTTGGAAAGAACACTTCGATCGTACTGGGAAGAATGGTTTGGGTGGGAGTACCGTTGAGGGGGCAGAGTGATGAGGATTTTATGGGATGAAAGTGCTGCTGTAGGAAGTGGGCCCTACACAAGTGCAGGAGAACGAGGGACAACAGGATCTGGAACAGGAACTTCGAGTGGGAATCGGAGAAAGCCTGACGGTGTCGTTTCTGGAAGGGTCTTCAGAAAGTGGTCGCCTCTGTGTGGCTGCTTGCTCTGGGCCCGCAGACGAGCATTTGGTGGGCCTGGAGGTGGGTGGGAAGAGCAGTGGGACATTCCACTCTGTTCTCCATTTTCCTCTGTCCGTAGCGCTCATCGCTTGCTAACCCACCATGGACTTCTATTCTTAGGTTTTTTGTCTGTCTGCCCTCTGGTTAGAGATGCGAGCCCCCCCGAGTATAGGGGTACTCGACTGTTTTGCTTAGGCATGTCTCTGAAGTCCTCTAGACACAGCCTGCAACAGTGCCTGGCTCATAAGAGAAAAGTCACAAATAGTAAAATTATCTGATTTCAACTTTAGAGTGTGTGTGGTGGTTTTGTACATGATCATCCTCCAAATTCATTAATGAGCTCTATTTTACTTACGTGAAAATGAAAAGCAGTCATCTTACACATAATTACACATATTTAAATATTCATATGCCAGGGTTGAAAGCATTGCATCTTTCTTCTTACTTGACTGTCTTACTCTACAGTTGAAAAAATCAACTTAATTTGTCAAAAGGAATTTTTTTTAACTTCAAAAATTCAGGTGATGTTGATCGCATATATTAAAATGAGAGGAAATTATAGTCCCGAGTTAGTAGTCACGGGGGAACATAGATCATTTCTCTTTCTGTAACATGGATCTTCAGTTCCTAACTGATGAATTTATTTTGGGTGATTCCCTCTCCAAAACCGGAAGTCCTCCCTGCGGTTCTGCATTTCCATGTTATTAGATTGTTTCGGCAGTGGCAATTTTCCTAATCTGTAACTCTTGTGAGGCTGCTGTGCGTGTTCCGCATATTGGGACTTAGATCAGAAAGGAGAAGATTTCTGTTTCCATTAGAGATAATGTCTTGTTAAGGTAGCATCAGTTCCAGTAACTTGTTCTCCTGAGATAAAGTCCCTTTGAAGTTCTTTGAATAACTTGCCGTTGCATTTCTCATTATTGGTACTCAACAATTTCTCTGCCTTGGACGTCTCTTACATATTAATGTTGCCATGATATGCTGGGTTTTGATTGGTAGATTCAGGCTTGGTGGTTTACTCCCTGCCCCCTGGAGAGCCCAACAGAAAAGGCCTTCGGATGCATGGGCTTGTTTTCATCACGTACCATGACCACCTGGGGCCATGTTTGTGAAATGAATGCAGGCTTTGTGGGGTGGGGCTGAGTCATCGCACAAAGAACACAGATTCTGCTTATACTTCCTATCCTTTTCATTTGGCTGTTTCTCCTCTACCTGTTACCTCCCATCTTGCTTCATCTAGTCCAGAAGCACAACCCAGCGTGCTGGACTGGCACCGTAGGAAGAGGCTGTGAGATGAGACGGCGTTGGAGTCAAATCACATCGCTGCCACCTTTGCCATTGGCACACTACGTGCCTGAGGGCGTTTCGCTTCGTTTTGTTGACCTCACGTTTTCTTATCATGTCCTCTGCCCAGCACATCACTGAACCCAGCTCTTTCTGTGAATTCTGTGCCATTAAACCCAATGGACAGGACATGATTAAATGGCCTCTCCTTAACGAAGCGCTCTCTTTCCCCAACCGGGAGCTCTTCCTGCCTCTTTGGCTATTTTCCGTCTTCCTTGCAAGCTCATCTTCCTCCAGCCAACTGTGAAATATTACATTGCGTCCAGGCTCCTTCCGAGGCTATGTTTTCCTTTCACATGGGACGTTGCCCTGGGCAGTCTCATTCCTGTGTGTGTGACATTAGTTATTACAGGGACGCAGGAGGTGACAACGATGGCTCCCCTGTTGCTCAGCTCAGATGACATCTCATCGCTGCCGATGGGCTCCAGGCCCGTCACACTTGTCCTGGTGGCCGAGACTCTCACAGATATGCAGAGGCTGGGACTAGTCTCCTGCACTTACTCGTACCCTTTTCCCAGTTGAAAACATGGAAGCCAGAGTCACGTTTCTGAGATGCAGAGCTGGGTCCTTCTCGCCCCTGTCCCATCAAATCGACTTTCCAGCTTTCCCTAGTGGTTCACATGAAGAACAGGCTCCGTCGCATTTCTGCACAGCCTCACACGTGGTGTGTCCGCTGAGGACATCTGCGGACCGAGTTGCCACCGCGTTCCCTCGCATCGCATTTGGAGCAGCCACGCTGGCCTTAAGCACAATTGTTTCAAGCGCAGGTTTTCCCCTTCAATCTGGTACACTGGCCCTGCCCTCCTCTGCCTTTGCGTAGCTAACGTCCTTTCTGCGCTTCTCCAGAGAAGCAGTCTCTGGCCCCCCGGCCACAGCCATTGTCGCCATCGGAAGTCCTTGCAGTGCCGCGTACATTGTGGTCAGAGCCCTGGCGGCTGCGGTAAACCCACAGTTATGCGACGGAATCTTCCATTTGGTATTGGTGCCGCTTTACGCAAGACTCTGCCTCAATGTCATCTTGAAAACAGAAATAAGAATGACAATAACAAGGCTAACCTTTGTGAACAATTTACGTGCCAAACACCTGACTAAATTCGATGTACGGGCATCTTCTCAATTCATCTTCAGAATGCCTAGGAGATACACATTAATTTGAAAATAAGGACTAGAGCATGTAATGTTCAGAGATAGCACTATGTGCTCAGCAGTCTTTAAAGAGGTTGCATGTATTATTTCGTTCACTCTTACTTAGTAGGTTAGCAGGATCAGATGAAATATTCATGTCAAATGCTGTGCAGAACGTCCATCAGAATACAATCATCGGGTATATAGTTATATCTGTACAATCCAATTAAAAAGTACATTATGATACAATACGGAGATTAGTTATGCTGTGTGCTTCTTTTGATTTAAGTATACGGAATTTGTTCTAAGTTCTTGAGAATTTCTTGGCCAAGAGTATTTTCCTCTCATGCCCTCTTTTATAGTAATCCACAGCTACTCAGTTTTCACTTGGGAGAATTTTGGTACTTTTGACATCGTGTATTTAGTATTCACTACTCTTTAACACTGCCTGGTTGGAGGGAAATACTGTTTTATATTCCTATGGTGTGTGATAACTGCAGAGTTAGTTATTTTTATATACTGGAGGCCTATAAAATTATATTTTAAATGTGTTCACAGGCTTAGAAATCAGAGCTATTGGCATGTCATAAACAGGTTTCTCTTACATGTATTCTTGAGATAGTTCATTAAATTAAAAATAATTATTCATTTCACAAAACCCTTTGAAGAGACAAATGACTCATGGTCGTTTCCAACGATTGCAGAAAATAACTGAAATAGTGGCATCTTTTCATAGACTATATAGAATACTACTTTTAACTTGAATATATTTTCCTATCATAGACTAAACAGCATCCTGCATAAAACCTTGGAGGAAATAACAATGGGAGAAATGTATTTATATTTTGTTTTACATAAAGGACTGCTTTTCTGTTCTTCTTTAAGTCAGAGTTACGTAGAGCTTTCTTCAAAGCACAGGACCACATTTGTGCTAATCAATCAGCCTGTTAGTTAACTCCAAATATTTTTCCTTTGTCTGTGAAAATTTACTTTCTTTGCAAAATTTTTACAGTCCCTAGTTGGGCTATGTGCATAATTGGGCATTTTATATTTCTGTCATGCGTAAAGCAAGAAATTGGTCCTGAAATTTTATTTATTCATGATTTAAACCAGCCAACAGCTACTGAGTATTACTATGCGCCAATCACTATTCTAGATGCAGGAGAAAGACAAGATTGCTCATGAAGCTTACTTTCCAGCGGAAAGATAGACAATGATAAGAATTACATATATACATTTTAATTCATACCATTTTCAAAAAATAAATGAGGAACAAAGGCTTGAAGATGATAGGCTCTCCCTATCATCTAATTTTTGAATTCCAGGTGCTCCTCAAACTTTCTCTTTATTGTAAAATAATTCACCTCTATATGCTTTGTGATTCCTCAAAATCTCACAAATCACCATTTTTTACACGAACATGTTACTTAACCTGTTTTCCCATATTGATTGGTCATGATCACTGTTCTGGCAATATGAATTTAAAAAACTAAGACATCGTATCACCCTGATAAATACTAGTATGTGACATGTAATGTGTCTTGTATACTTTCTCTCTGAATGTTAAGATCTTCTCTTTATCTTTTCTTCTACAGTCTTCAGGCGATGCTTCTAGGTGAAAGTTTTACTTTCTAGACCTGATGACTTTTGCATTCATTAACTCTAGAAGCCTTAACACCTTTAGGAAGCACTCGAATGAAGGATAACGTGCATGCAGAAAAGTTTGGTGACTTTTCAGAGACCACGTGTACTGATCAAACCAGACTAGGAATCCAGAAACGCAACAGGTGAAGAACTCCAGACCTCCCTTCCGGTGTCCCTCGAGTCACCGCCCTGCCCCGGACGTGATCGCTGCCTGGCGTTCTACAGCCAAAGACCAGCACGCGGCC
This sequence comes from Glossophaga mutica, assembly GCA_039655065.1. Taxonomy (NCBI): domain Eukaryota; kingdom Metazoa; phylum Chordata; class Mammalia; order Chiroptera; family Phyllostomidae; genus Glossophaga; species Glossophaga mutica. The sequence goes on from CM077316.1 coordinate 4,636,898, forward strand.
ACGTCCCAGCTCCCCAGGCGGGCAGGTGCACGGTGCGCGTTCCCCGGTGTCTGACCGCTCTTGCCCGGCGTTTATTCCTGTTTGTGAGCAGCCGTGTGCCCAGCAAATCCAGCCTCACCTCCCTCATCTCCCTCACCTCCTCTTCCTCCTCCTCAAGCTCTTCTCGAAATGCAGCCACACGAACGTCAGGCTTCCTCATTTCGGCTTCTTAATCTTCTCTATTGCAGCTTGTTGTTCTTCTGGCCTGTATTATCCGTAATTTCTTCCTGTGTATGTTCCAGTTCATTAATTTCGTTTGACCCTTTATAATATCATGTTTACTGAGAACACTTATTTTGATCTGTGTCTCTATGTTTTTAAACATTTTTATTTCTAGATTTATTATTGCCTTATTTTAAAATGTCTTACCTTGTAAAAATAATTATCTTATTGCTCTGAGTTTTTATTCTATTTTAGCACACTTAAATATTTTAAAATATTCTCTTGCAGACTGGATCTTATAATTACGTTATATGATATTATGGGATGGCTAAATCTGCTACTGCTGGTTTCTGCCAACTCTCACTGATGTTATTATATTTACTTCCTAAGGTGTTTGTACTCTCAGGTGTTAGTTCGTACGTAGCATGGATATTTTTCCTCTAGGAGTAAAGAGTTCTTGATTATTTTTGCTTCTCCTAAGGAAGTTTGCCTTTGAGTCTTCAGACTGACGCCATTTTAAGTTAATTTTATATTGGAACTTGTAAATAGTAAGAATTTGAATTTCAAGCTTAGATATGACTTGAAGAAAGTTTCAAGATTTTTTTTTGCACCTAGATTCCGTCCGAAAGCTAAAATTTTCTTGCGTTTTTCTCTTCTGCTCCAGCGTTTGTCCCCCCGTCACCTGAAGTTTTACTAAGACTATAGACCTCTGAGACTTTCAGCTTTATGTACAGATCTCATTTCGAACATTCCACCTTTTGCAAGACCCAAGGTTTTGCTCTTTGTACGATAAATGGCCCAAAAACTGAAGACTGTTTCACTGATATCAGTACATTATCTTTAGCCATTTTACTTTAGAGTAACGTACATTCTTATTTCTCCTTTACTTTGCCTCTGGAATTTTTCTCATGTTCTTAAGAATTCAACTATGTCTTCAAAATGACATTTGTTATACTTTACAGGTCACTTCAAAATTCTTTGTATTGAGCATTTTTGAAGGTATCTATTTTATAACATATCTACATTACAGGATTGTCTACATTCTTTAGAAGATTCTGTTTAGGTAGCTTCTTCAGTATTACCTGAGTGATCTCGGGGAAATTGCTTAACTTTTTTTTTGTACCTTGTTTTTGTTTTATATCAGTGAAATAGAGATGACGAAATTATTTATTTCTTATGACGTTTTCAGTTTTTGGGGGGCAAATGGTACCATACATGTGAAGTCCTTTGAATAGTGCCCGATAGACCCTAAGTTGCACTAAGTAGGTTTGGCCACGGCGTCTCCACTATGACTGTTACTGACCCTTTGGAGAGATCAATTTCCAGGCAGTCATTACACTGACAATAGTATTTGATAATCAATCAATAAATATTAACAATTATCGATAGCTTTTCTGTGTCGCACTTTTCACAAGACCTTCAGTCCACGTGCCAGCTTGTTCTTGAACAGTGTTTCTCCTTCAGAGTTTGAAGGCGTCCAAACTGTCGTTTATTCCAAAGCCCAACTATTTATGAGACCAGCAGACAGATGGCTGTCCAGTCTCCTGACACGTCCAGGGCCGAGACACTCCGAAGACGTGCGTGGTTGTAGTTATCTCTTCCCGCTAACCTGCAGAGCCTCTCCTCCCCCCCCGCCCGACGGGTCGGAAGTGATCCACACCCCAATGGAAGGAGCCACGCGTAAAGAAAAAGGATGTGATCGCTGGTGTGTAAACCCTTGGAGCCTGACCCGCCACTCCTCAGACGGGAGAAGGAGCTTGGCGGACGAAAACCAGTGAGCTGGTTCGGGTGCTGTTGCTTCTGCCATTTATTTACCTTCGGAGTCTTTCAGGCGGCTGTTCGGAGTAGTCTCTAGGTCCGGCGGGACTGCCCGCGGCTCCTGGGCTTGGGAAAGGTCAGAAGAGTGTTCCTGGTTATTCACTTACGACTCTGTTTTTAAATTCAGTGCCGTGCAGCCCAGGACTAAATATCCTTTGGGACTGTGCTTGTGTAGACGGGGCATGTTTTATTGACTCACTCTTCCCCGGCTAACCCGGTAAACAGGTGTTGTTTTAAGCCTGACAAGTTCCGGTCGGTTACAGCGTCTGATATTCCTGCTTCTTGTTGTGCTACCTGCTTTGTTTGTGCGAGTGAGAATGAGGAGCACAGATTTTGTTTCATGCTTGTGCTTCTGCACAGTTTAAAAACCCTCCTACAACAATCAGGGCCATTGTCTCCATAGACAATTAGGAAAAAAGCTATTCAAGCTAAATGCCTCTGCGTGAGGCTTCAAGAGTGACGCGCATTAGCTGGAAGACACATTTCTGATGGGAATTATTATCGAGGAAGGAAGAGAGGCACAGCAGAAAGCCCTGAAAACGTAGAAAGGCACTCATGGAACTGCTTCCTAGTCTTGTCTCCCCCTCCTTCCCAGTTTTGAATGGGAGCTACAGAGGGACGCCTGTTTTCGCTGGCTGTGTCTGAAGTGGGCAGGCTCAGGCGCGGTCTGGCTCGTCGGCCGATGCGCTGCTGCTCCCCACTGCATTGGAGAGGATGCGGCGGTCCCTCTTCCTCCACAGTCAGTCCATGGAGAGAACTTACGAGTTTCGCAGCAGCCCTTCACAATGTCTATTCCCCGCTCTAATTTTCTCTATATTTTTTCTAGGACCAGCAATAACTAGGGGCAGTTATTTTTCTCCGACAAGTTGCAACCACATTCTTCTGGATTTCTCCCCTCCTTCCCCCCGCCCACGCCCAAGCCAGAATGGCACTTGGCTCATCGTGCAGCCGACGTCTCCGACTTGGCCCCATGGAGTCGACCTCTCATTCCTTTCAGTTCACCCCCTAATAGCTAGATGGAAACTTTCCCATTGCAGATGAGATCTTGCTATGCCTTTGCTTAAAACACTTGGTGATTCTAACTCTTCTTGGAATAAAGTTCAGAAGCTTTGACCTGGGTTTGGCGTCGGAGTGCGACCTGGTTTACCTAGGGTCACACAGTCCTGTTTGCCCGCCACCCTCTGCCTTCTCGTCGTGCTGGCCTTGTTCCAGGTGGGCCAGGCCCGTGGTTCTTCCAGCCTGGGGACTGTGCTTAGGATCCCTCGGCTCGGAACGCTGTCACCCTTCCCTGTCACCTGGACAGCACCCCGTCATTCTCAGGCTTCATTTTGCACGTCACTTCACGAGGGTGGCATTCCCGGACCAACCCTAGACTAAGATCCCTGTGTTGCTTCCTCTCCCAGCATGCTGCGGTTTTCTGGTTCCACAGCCTCTATCACAGTGGTTTGTTTTCTTATTTTTATCAGAGAAACTGTGTAACGCCGATGTTTTGCTTTCCTTATATCCTCATTCTCAGAGCTGATTTGTATAAAAAATTCATTGGCTCCCTTCACAAGGTGAAATGGCAGAAGATCGTAGATGGCCATGCTCTGGAGTTTTCCCGTCATACCTGTTTAATATCTGCGTGCAGGCAGGAAGGGCCTGTGTTCTTGAAACCAGAAAGGACACCGGTGTTCGGGCTGCCTGTCACTACCAAACCCAGTAAGCAATGGCAACGGCTGAATCTTTACGGGCGCTTTATTCAGGTGGCCGGCGATCTGAGAAGATGGTGGGTTCATACCCTAACAGACCATCTTTAATCTTCTCTTTCCAGGTGAGACATTTTATAGCAGGGAATAACCAGGGTGCGGTGAGGGCTCTGAGATTCAGGGAGGACTGGGTGAGAGAAGCTGCAACATTCCTGTCCTGGGCAGTCAGCTGCTCCCAGGGGCGGGTGGTCGTCCGCCCCTCCCTGGAACACAAAGGCCCGGATGCCACCACTTGTCCCCAGGCGGTAATCTTTAGCAGAGCCCCAGGAGGTTGGCTCTTTTCCCCGGAGCTAGGACGGGCCTTATCTATCTGTAGTTTCTGGAACAAAAGCTTTAGCATACACGTTACTTGCTAGGCTCAAAACCTTTTACCTTATACTAAAATTTTCCAAGTCTCGAGTCCCCTGTCATTCTGTTCACTGCTGTGCTGTGCGACGGTAGCACCCTGCGGGGACCCAGTGACACGCTGGTAGCTACGTGAGCACATGAAACTTCTCTACGAATTATCCAGAACTCCAGAATTCTACCTGGGGCAGAATAAAATGCGATGCAGGCCTTCCTACTTAGATGAACGAAAAATAGCCCTCATTCATTTCTTCTAAGCATCAAGGGCTCTTCCAGATACACCAGGTCAGTGTTTGTATTTTTTACTTTGTTATCCTTGTTGCCTAACAGGCTTGTTGGTTTTGGTCACTGCATTCTAGAGACAACGGTCCTAGCGGGGTGCTCCTCTTGTCTTTACACGTGAGACGCTAAGTCTGACAGGGACCTCCGTGTCCTTCCTGTGCTTCCGTAAAAGTAGGACTCGTGAGCGCAGGGCCAGACCGAGCTTCTCTGGCTCCGATGCTGGGGAGTGGCTGGGTGGCTCTTTCTCTCTGGTGTCCCTTGTACGAGAAGCAGTGTGGCTGGAAGTCTGCAGAGAATGGACGTGTCTACTGAATCCCCGTAAGCAGGAAATAACCTTCCAAGACGTCTGGGTCATTGCAACTGACAGTCCAGCTTTCCCGCAGGTCCCTGTATAACCAAAGGTAGACACAGAAGCCTAAGTTACTCCCTGAGGCCACCAGGGGGCGAGCAGTCTGAAGACTGGGTGAGTCAGAGACCATCCATCTCTACGGAGCTCTCCACTGGGGACACAATTTGGAAATGTCTCTTTAATTGAGCACCTTTTTGACCCCGGTCATCTATCCTGGTTTCGATGTGATTTCTTTCTCCATCGCACCTTTTAGGTGTTAGCTTGTTTCAATTATTCATTCAGTCATTCCTTCCATTAACTTTAATGAACGCCTGCGCTTTGGGGAGTGGATACAGAGCCGAGTGAAATGAAGCCCCTGCTCTCCAGGAGGCCACAGCCTGTCGGTGGCCAGGAGGAGAGATGAGGCTCATCAGTAAATGGTTTAAAATGTAACAAGTAAGATCTAAATAAGTAAGGAGAGCACAGCTTAAAATGTGGTGTGTGGAGCAGAAATGCGAACGCAAGGTTTAAATGCTACAAGGAGGAAGCGCCTGTCACGTTTCGAATAATATGAGCGGATGATTAATTAGCCCGCATCCTGCTTCATTTCTTTCCGCCTTACACCTCGGGAAGGTCAGAGCGCCTGCAGCCTCTCCGTTTGGGGTGGAGCGGATGGGGGCTCGGCAGAGGAGGCTTGCCACGAGGTTCTAGCCCTCCGGCTCCTTGAAAGACTCCTCCTACGTGGGGCGTACAGTCTACTACCGCGGTCGAAACTACGTCATTAGGCCAGTGGGTGTGGTTTCATCGTCACCAGCTCTTGCAGCGTGGCACTGCTCATGTTTAGCCAAGGAAAATCACTGCCGGCCCATCGGATCACTGGGCTGACGAAAACGGTTCCTCAGAGATGATCGGTTTAAACCACCAGCCTGTTCAAAAAAGGCTTTGGAGGAAATAACAATTGCGAATGCCATGCATGGGCGCCGATCGTTTTGAAAATGGGTCCGAATGGCTGGGTTAGTTTGTCTTGGAAATTTCACACGGTAAACGATTTTCAGGGCTTTGGTAAATTTTCTTCTTCTTTAAACACTGCCAGCTTTTCTGGGGTGCGGGGGGGAGGGGCTGGGGGGGGGCTGGGTACGCAGGCTGATGCCTGCCCCATGCACTCAGTTCACACTCTCAGAAGGTGCTTTTCACTTGATAACATCATCCGTATCGTCCAGAGAGCATCCGTCTGGGCAAGCCGAGTAGGTTTAAACACATTAGCTCTCTTTTACTGACAATATTTAAAGTGAAAACTAAGTTTTATTTTATTAAAAAAATAGAAGCAAGATTTTTATGGCATGTGCCTATAGATTCTCCCTATTTTCTCCCAGATTCCGGGTATTTTTCTCAGGACAGCATGTCCATTTCGAATCCACAGGAACCTTCCGAGGTCCTGCTCAAAGCTGACTCCAGACACAGATGCGGACGGTCTCTGTCACAGCGGGTTGGGACGAGGCTGCAGTCTCTCGAGGACAGCGGCTCACGGTACGGCTCTTACCTCACAGTCCGACCTCAGTGAGACCAGCGGTTAATCACGTCCTGCACTGTGTTAGACAACCGATTTCTCTTGCTGTGGGAATATTAAATATACATCTTGTCTTGCTTAAGCATTTATGTATGGAGGAGGCCATTGACTGGTAAGAATAATTTATCACGTTGGCATTAATTTTTATTTTTTCCGGATGTTTTATAAGCACAACACCAAATTTTCGATCTCAAGGCCTTTGCTCATGCAAGTCGAGAGGAACGCACGCCTGACCTGAAGCCCTGGGGCGGCCTGCAGGTGTCCGTTTACATCCACGGGATGCGCGTGATGGCACACGGCACCGCCCGGCCCGGCCCAACCCGTCCCTTCTCTTCTCCACCCTGGTTGCCTTGATTCCTTAAGTCCGTTGTTCCGCCACTGTTTTCAAAGATGTTTCGTTTTTAAAATCACAGTTTACGCTCAATATTTTCATCTCCCAGCCTCCGATGGACAGAATAGCATCCAGACAATCATGTATGTTACAGAGCGGTCCCCCTCCACCGACCAGCCCCCAATATTTCAAGTACCCACCTGGTCCCACAGACAGTCGTTACAAAATTGTGGACTCTATTCCCTATGTTGTAATCTACATCGCGGTGACAATTCTGTAGCTACCAATTTGTATTTCTTAATCCCTTCCCCCTCCTATTGCAGTTACAGAGTATTATAATAGTAGTAGTAAACTCAGTATTATATGCCTATATAGTGTTAAAATTGTTTTCTCTAGAAAGAACCATTTTAGAGTAAGGTCTTCAGTACTACCTTACAACTATTTGGGGCTAACTTTTTGAAGTCAACAATTTTTTTTTTTTGGAGCAGAATAAACCAAAGGGATGGGTTACTCGCCTTGCGTTTCTTACATACAATCCCCGTGGTCTTGTCTACCTGTTCATGCAAAGGTTCTATGCATCCTGTACATCTGGGTAGAGAGTTAGAGTTGATTGAGAGAAAACAGAATTTAATGGTGTTACATGACAATTTCATTAAGAAGCCTGAAGTCAGACCAAGAGATCTGATGGGAATTCCTTCCAAGAGATACATTTAATTGGGATTTGAACCTAGTTTAAAAGCTGAGATGAATAATCCTCCTGAGAAAAAGAAATGCATCTAATAAATAAAATTACTGATTGAACCGTAATGCTGCACCGTAATGTGTAAAGTAACACGCATCTTTAAATGCATGTTGTCAGGCTTGTCTTCCTGTCTAGATAGAAGGCTTGGAAGTGTTTCGTTCCTCTCTGCTTATTGACTTTGGGTAATGCATTCTGTGGATTCACCCTCGATGTCTTCAGGAAAGTAGAAAATAATCAACCGCTACTTAGATTCTTGTCAGAGGTGATGAAGTAACGGAGGTCCCAGGCCCCCACGGGCCGGCCCCACACCATTTAAACCTGCGGGGCTTCATCAGCAGAGCCTGCGGCACAGCGTCTTTGAGAAGGAGTCGAGTTTTATTTCCACTTTATGAAAGACACATGGTGCCTTGTAAATTCAACCCGATAGGAACCAGTTTCGACAAAAGTGGGATTCGACTGACAGGTGCCAGCGAAGTCCTGGAGAGACACAAGTGTCTGAAGTCGAAGACGTGAATGCTTGGTAGGACACTACAAATTTGGGAAACCAATTTTAGGAGAAAGAGGGTCTCATTACTGTTTGTGGAAAGTGAACTGACTACTGCTGTTTGTAAGAAGGATGCACTGTGTACCAGGCATGTACATGGAGCAAACAGCATCCTCATAACAACCCTACGAAGTAGCATCTGTCATTTTTTACATTTGGTAGCTGGAGAACCCTTGGCTTGCTGGGTGAGGTGAAATGACTTCCCCACGGTCGCCATGCTGGAAGTCATATACAGACCTGCGTGCTCCAGACTGACAGTTCAAGATTCTTTGGCAAACTCGGCAATAAACTGTAGTAGATGAAAAAGGACAGGGTTGTCCCTTGATGAACAGAAAACATGGGGATTAAAGGCATAATAAGAAGGAACAACTTTGACAAGAGTACTGTGAGGCGGGAAGGCTTTGCCCCCTGAGATGTTTTGAGGCTCAAGTAGAGTGAGGGCTAGTCTGCGAAGAGCCAAAGATGCACATTTCACATTTCCAGCGACGCGCAATTTTAAAAATACAAAAAAAAAAAAAAAAAAAGGAATAGCTGCTTTCATTTTCTACTTTTTGCTCTAAGAAGAGAGAGAGTTCAAGTCAGGCTAAAATGCGTCCAGTCATTTCCTCCTGAGTGCATGACTGAGTATTTCCTCTTTTTAGGTAATTCAGATGGGGTTCACTGTGGAGTCCGTACAACTGCCGCCGTCAGCCAGTCGTTAAGAAGTCACTCAAGGGAGAATGGGGAGATTCTGATGCTGAGTCATTTCTCATTTTGTGAAGCCTACCTGAAAAACCATGAACCAGGCTGTGACCTATTTCATGTGGGTTGTGCAATAAAATTATCCGGAAAACATTGACAGTTCAATGTTCAGTTTAGACCAACCCACGCCGTCCTGAGAACTGGTTTGGGGGTGACAGCAGCATGTCCCAGGCGCTTCCTGGGGGTTTCAGCCTCAGAATGACTTGCCGTGAATTTGTTATTCATTTGTTCTGATGCTTACCATTTAAATAAGAGTGGAAGAAATAACCACAAACAGGGCCTCAGCTGTACATTTTATTCATGGGCTCACAATTTACTCATGTTTGGAGACAGTATTAGCCTAAGAAATACATGAGAGAAAATTAAAAAAAAAATGGTTTACTGTCACTGAGACGAGAGAACAGTGGATTTTCCTGTGAAAGGCCAGGTCGTAGCAGCTGTCCACTTTCCCACGATGGGTCTCCTCCAGGACCACCGGACTCCGTCACTGGGGGCGGGTGGAAAGGGCCCTAGACAAGACATACACAAATGGGCGTGACTGCATTTCAATAAAACTTTATTTACAAAGACAGGTGCGGGGAGCACTTGGTCTCTAGGCTATCGTCTGCCAATTTGGAACATACGCCAATAGCCTATTTACGGAAAAGGTGGGATGCATAGCACTCAGACTTTTAGAAATATTGGGAATTGTAGACATTTTTCTGACATCCCCCAGTCACTTCTCAATGAGAAAACTGAGGCCTGCGAAGAAGGAAGGAACTGCTGGGGCAGCACAGACACTCACTCGGTCACAGGGCGAGAAGGTTCCTGTCCCCGCATCACCCACACCTGGTCGCCCAGGCAGCCACAGAGGACAACGCCCTCCCTGAAAGTATGGGCGGACACCTATTGGTAGTCCAGCAGTGCATCTTTCTGTATGTCAACATATGCAAATAGATGCCAATTTAAACGGGATATTTGGTAGGCCTCAGGGAACCCTGTTTAGCTGCTCCTAAGGAGGTTATCCCCAAAGAATACAAACTAGAATAAAATTGTTCCAAAGCCCGATATCTGCCTTGAGCTGCCTGCTCACTTACCCGATTCCCCGAGCAGGGTCTCCTCTGTGATTGTCTCGTCGTTTTTGCAAAGATCACACGGCATGCGTGCTCAGGCTCACTCCTTTATGTGAGCACACAGCCACCAGGGCGTCGTGGTCCCTGGTGGGGACGCAGATGCCAGGGCTCCTTTCAAGCGGAAACTTTCCACGTCTGGAGATAGATGGGAGTTAAGCGATTTTTAGCTTGGAATGCGTTCTGGGGGTGAGAGCAGGCGGTTGAGTTGGGAAACAGACTTATTTGGGAGGAGGAGACGGCAAGTTGGAGTCACTGCCCCGCAATCTGTTTCTTTGCAAAGGAAATGCCTGGAAGATACCAAAGGCGAACTCAACGTTTTGGTCATTCGAATACGAATGTTAATAAGTCAGTACAACATGAAGCAGAAGTTCTCATAAAAGGAACAATAAACATGGTTCTGACGAAGATGCTGATGATGAGAATTAATAACTGATGATTATAGAGCAAGTACTGTGTCACAGATGCAGTGCTGATGCTTTAATATGTATTAAAGGATGTGTATCACTGTGAACCGAAAAACAAAAGCCAAAATGAGAAGCAATAGGCGTTTACTAGGGATGAAAAAGAAGTGCAATTGCGTAAGCACAGATTTGGGCGGAAACCCGACAGTGCCCCAGTTACAAGGTGCGAGCAAAGGGTTGCTATGACCAAAGGCAGGGAGTGATTACATGAACAGAATAGAGACAGTTCTGTTGGGGCTAACAAGCCGAGCTCCTCCGAGGCAACACACGGCTGGCTAGGGCGTCTGTCTTCGGAGAGAGAGTCGATAGTCACCAGCCATGCGGTCAGGATGGCGGCTCGCCTGTCCGCTTGGCCAACAGGCGTGTGTATAAAGCGCTCTGCGGAAGGTCGGCTGGGCCCCGTCCGAAGACTGCGTTGCCCTGTTCAAAGGTTCACGGAACAGATGTCCATCAGCTTCTCCCACGTTGTTCCGTACAAAACCCCTCAAAGCTCGCCATGACACACAGCGCGAGGCCACGGCTCTGAACCACATTCCCGCACATACGTTTTTAGCGCTTTTGTTTTTCTCTTGCACAAACCATATGCCCCAGACATTTGGGCTACTTGCTATTTTAAAAAAGCTTTTTATGATCTCCCCCGGGCCAGACACAGCTGAGGCGCTGTGAGTACGAAACACAGGAGCTCCTTCTCACTTTGGAGGGGCTGACTGTCCAGCGGGGGCAGCAGCTCCCAGCTATTCCTGGACCCCGTGAACTCGACTGGAGGGGGTGGAGGTTGAGAAGGCCTGTGTTATGCCCTCAAATGGCTAACTAGTCCATCAGAGCAACTACATTTATTACACATTTTGATCCTCCCAATTAAATCTTAGATTTCACTTGTTTCTTGAACACTCTCCAAGGTGCTATTCAATAGAAGAATGCATGTTAGAAGATATTAGCTTTTTAGCTTATCCCCATTTGGAGAAAAGGAGCAATAAGTACACAGGGAGAAGCTATTCCAAATGCAGATGAAAACCAGGGTTGAGGACTCGCATAGACCAAAGGGGAACTATCAGAATACGAATATCTTTAAAAAACAGGCTACTGAAGAGGGTCAAGGAGCGTGAGGACAGAGAAGAGCCCCCTTCATTAGTCAAGGAAGATCACCCAGAAAGCATCTTTTAACAGATTGGTAGTTACAGGAGATGCATGTCCGCAGCTGCAGAGGAAGGGGTGAGCGGTGAATGCAATTCGCTCAACAGCAGCTGGAGGAGCAGGAGCGAAGGGTGGGTAGACTGTGCTTCCACCAGGAACCTGTGCTATCCACACAAGGATCAGAGGCTCTGTTTCTGTCAGTGTTTCTGTGGGGACCATTTGTATTTTTACAATTTCTTACTTTTATACTGTGAGGACACTATGGTCAACAGATAGAGTATATAGTGTTTTGTTTTTTTTTTTTTTTTTTAAAGAAAATGTACACTACAGAACTTTTAAAATCATTTCGAAATTTGGATTGATGATCCAAAGCCAGCTGTCTTTAGGGACATATGTGGGTTTGAAGCAGTCCGTAGAAAACACAGAAGAAATGGTGGAATGGTGATTATTTTTTTTATCCTTACTCAAGGTTATGGATTCTAGAGAGAAGGGAAGGGAGGGAGACAACAGGGTAGAAACACTGATGTGAGAGAGAAACACTGACTGGTTGCGTCTTGCATGCCCCAACCAGGGATCTGGCTGGCAGCCCAGGCATGTGCCCTGACTGGGAATCGAACTGGAGACTCTTTGGTTCTCAGGATGATGCTCCAACCAACTGAACCACACCAGCCAGGGCAAATGGCGGGACCATTTTGAAGCTCAACCCTGACTCCTTTTTCAAGGGTTAATATACCAATAAATTCTTTGTACTAGTTTTCAGTTACAAATATCATGTTTAATACAAGGATGTTTGTACTTCATTTTAAAAGAGCATCAGAATTCTAATACCCTTTTTTACTTGTTAACCACAGAGAACATACAGGTTCCAAACAATATTACATCTCTAATTGGGACACATTTGTTCAACGTAAGTGCAGTCTCATTTAGGAGCAGGATAGCATGGTGGCTGAATATTTTTCTCCCCTTTATTTTCTCAATTGTGATATGAGTCCATTAAAATTTAGCTCACAGACAACAATGTTTTTTAATATCTGAGTTGCTTTTGTACTTCAGAATTTAGGGAGGATGTGCTTGACTGTTAGCAATGAAAAGTTGCACTTTGAACTGTCTAAATGGCTGAGAGAAAAGCAGGCAACATCGCACAATTTGCTGCTTGGAGTTCCAAAGGTTCTCGTGTGGCTGACTACTCAGTGGGCATCATGAACGTGCACTCATTATCAGAACATTAACCTAGCAGTTTCTGGCTTGGGGATTTGAGGGAGTTCCAGGCTTTTCCAAAAAGTCAGGGACCTGATGGAGCATTGTCAAGGCATTGTTGGGGGGAGACTAGTGGGTGGCTGATAGTTTTGTTTAACTCAGTTGTTCACTTCCTCTGTGTTAACAGCGTCCTGATTTTTTTTTTTTGGGGGGGGGTGCCTCTTCCTCATGATTACTTTGTTCAGGAGGGTCTGAGTCTACCTTGCACTTACGGATGGGCCATTGGACCCTTGCATCCTCTGGCTACGATAATGATTGGTTCAGGGTTAGTCATGTGACTTAACCACACCCGGGAAGACTTTGCTGCGGCTAGTAAAAAGAGAAATTTTCTTCCCACTGGTAGGGCAAACAGTGAGGATTATGTAAACTTGAACCTTCCGAGGCTGTCGCAAAATCTGAGAAAGCCTATAAAACATAAAGCAGAGACAAGACATGGAGGAAGAACAGGTCTTGAAAATAACACCTGAATCCTGGAACCAGCCACATCAGAACCTATGGTCATGGATTTTTTTTTAATTCCATAAGCCAATAAATCCCCTCTAACACTCTCTTTTAATCCTCACCTGAGGATATTTTCACTGGTTTTAGAGAGAGAGGAAGGGATAGAGAGAGAGAAAAAAAATCCATCAGTTGCCTCCCATATGTCCCCTGACCTGGTATCCAACCTGCAACCTAGGTATGTGCCCCGACTAGGAATCGAACCTACAACCTTTTGGTGTACTTTCCCAGACAACAATGTTTTAGTCCTAGCCACCAGGCCAGGGCTAAAATCTCTTTTCAGCTTAAACGGGTCTGAGCAAGACTTATATACGAGCAACTGAGGGAGTTCTGACTAGCGCACCAGGAAAGGTCACTTAGAAATGTAAACAGCTACCATTCGTATCATCATCCTCATTTTGTTTTAAAAAGGAACATTTTCACAAAAAGGACAGATAACAGTGCATTCATTAAAAGAGACATGATTTGCTTTCATAAAATTGTGGCTGGTGATGTTCTTGTTTCTTAGCAGGCAGGCGAGAAACCTTATCACAGGGCGTCGAGGAACAGCTGGCCCAGTGGGCTAGTGGCAGAACAGAGATTCAGGAGACGGATTCCGATTCCCTTTCGTGGGTCAGCGTGGCGGAGTATCAGGGAGCCACGTGAATTGTCTGCGTCCGTGGGCCCTCGGCGTTTAACTGGAGCAAATGACTCCTGTACAGCCTACCCTGTATGCTAGTTTATAGCATCACGTTCAAAAGTTTGAAGTCATTGTAATACGCATTGATTTCCGGTCTGCGATTATGACTTGAGCAGCCTGACTTAATTTAGAATCTAGTGACTTTGGCCAACTAACTTGTGCCTCTGCATTCATGCAGGATCTTTCAAGATTAAAACATTTGTAGCAGTCACTGCAATATATGGTTCCAATTTTTCCTGACGTTTGGGTGCAGTTTGATTTGGAGGTTATAAAATGCACATCCATTGAGCATGTTCGACTCAACTGAAATAAAGTGATTTTTTTTTTTCAAGAATGCTCACATGGTGTGAAGAAATGAACATCTGTTTTATGGGCTAATTACGTGATGTGTAGAAAGCTTTCGTTGTTGTTCATGGCTGTGTTTTGAAGGATTGGCCAATGAGCCCTATCATAAACGCTGTTACAATGGGATTTTGGCGCACGAATAAATCAAGTTCTTTTCTACACTCTCAGCAGATTTTTTTCTTTAAAGACAGACTGGTTTTTAAATGAGTTTTATTACCAGAATGAAAGCAATGGCTTTAAATAATTTCAACAGGCAAAAAGTCTGATGTAGGGAATTCAGCGTTTTGTTTTGTGGCTCCCCCCCACCCCCAAAGTTCTGGGCAGGAAACTGAGTGTCTGTGAATTTGGGGCCACGGGCTAGAGATGCAGGTGTGTTTCTGTGAAGGAGAACCTGCTTCCCAGGGAAGGAGCTGCCTCACATCCAGTCACATCCGGCAGGACAAAGGGGAGGGACAGGGAGGCCAGGCCCACGACGCCCAGCGCAGAGCATTCTGGAGCCGGGCAGCCCCCTCCTCGCTGTCCTGCCCGGCCTCCTTTTCCATCGTCGGAGGCTGGCAGGCAGCTTGCCAGTCAGATGAGCGTCTCTCTCTGCCTTTGAAGTTTCCTGTTGCAGGGAACAGGGGTAATGGGCCATTTTGCACAATTTATAGGGACAAAGTGAAAGCAGCAATTTCTCCTGCAGAGAGCTCCTGAAATGTCACCTGCCGGGAGCGTGCGCTTCGGCAACAACAAGGTCGTGTACTTGGCCATTTAAACAGTTCGATCAAAACCGAAGGGCCCAGCGTTTCAGAAGGGCCTCGGTGTCAGGGGCGTGTTACGAGTTAGCCCACCCAGGTCAGCGGGGCACCATTTCCCTGGGATAGTTCCCTGAGTTGAGCTGAGTTGAGTTCCCCAGCTGTGGCTTTGCTCGGTGATACACAGTCAGCGGCTTTTAGGTTTCTGTCGTGAGCAGAGTGGTCGATCACGCACACGGACTCCTAGGCAGACTGTCATGAGGTTCAAATCCTACCACCATCACTAACGTGCTGCGTGACCCCTGGACATTGACCGCCTGTATTTGTGCCTCAGTTTCCTGACATATAAAATGGAAGCAAAGGTGGGCTGTGAGGATTGAACAAACGAATGCACGTGTCAGGCCTGACACGGCGAGCACTTCATCATCCGAATGATCAGTATTCCTGATATCATTATCAGTTGTAATAAACTTTGATACCTTACTCAATCCTTATTTTGCTGATCCAGGAAAATGAATATAACCACAGTGATCGATTGTGGCATATTTGTTGAATACGTATACTGTGTCCATATCATCGTGATAGGTGCTGTGGCAGGTAATAAACCAGACAATTAGCTCTTGAATATCTGTTGATGTCAGACAGAGAGATACTCGTCATGCGGAATAAATATTGGCAGCTTTGGAGGGACCTTTGCCATTTGTTTGGACTGAATCAGTTCCGTAAATAAACGAAACATGAGGCCGTGTTGAAGACACTGGCAGGTCAAAGGGGTAAGTTAGGCGTCCTTCTGGGTTGAACGAAGCATACTGAGCCTTAGTGTCCTGTCTCCGCAGTTGGGGTTTCACACAAGAACACCCGGTTTCGTAGACCATGCCAGACACACGACCTCTGGTGAACGTCTGCATTTGCCATCTCAGGCACAGCCCCTCGCTCCGGACTTTCCTGGGCCAGGTCACCCTCTGTGGTGAGGGCCGTCCCGTGCAGGTGAGAGGTTCAGCAGCGCCCCTGGTCTCTGTCCGTCAGACCCCCCCTCCGCTGCAGTGGCCGAAGATGGCCCCAGGCATTGCACAACGTCCTGTGGGTGGGATAGAGGAGTCAAAATCACCTGTTTGAGAGCCCCCGCTTCTCGCTTTATCCTCAGACTTCCCTGTGGGAGGGGTGGCCTCTCAGGGTTCCGGTTCACAGTGAGAGGACAGCATTTCAGTGTTTAAGCGGCTTAGGCAGCATCCTCCGGCCAGTAGTGAGCTGCAGCACGTGGACTCGAATCCCATGACGTAGAGGTGGCCACCATGGAAGCAGGTAGAGCTGGCGTGGCTCCGTGGCCTGGCTGTGTCAGCTGGGCTTTCTGGAGTCGTGGCCACACAGGAACCCTCCAGCCGGGACTCTGTTCTCAGGGTCGTCTTTGGAAAGAATAAAGAATGGTGGCCGCGAGAGTTCCTGGGGATGCTCCCCGCGGGAGCTCCCTGCCGGCTCCACTTACGTTGCAGGTCAGCGCGGTGTCGGTCTTACTGAGCTGGGAGGAGCGGCTCCCTTACGTTTTCCTGGTGATGAACGCAGCTTCCTGATCTGGCAGGACATTCTGATTTTGTCTCTGTTTGGCATGGTCCAAGTTCATTGGCTTTTCCTTCTCTTAAGAGCAAAATAGTTCAACCTTTCCTGGGACTAGGTGGGGACTAGTGAGGAAAAGTGCACCCTGTGCAGACCCGCCTGGGGACACAATGGCCTCTGCTTCTGGGCCGGGTTACAGACACGGAGGTCTAATCTCACACCACTGTGGGAGCGAATTAGGGCCTTCTCCGGATGATGCTCCCTGAGCCGTGCACCTCCAGTGCAGTGTCAAACTCTATCCGGACGGCGTGGCAGTAAAATTCATTCCCAAAGATGAGCCGTGCTACAGCTGTGTAATCAAGGGTCCCGATTAATACAAAGGGGGGGGGGGACAAAAGGAATGGAGTGAGGAGACTGCAGAGAGGACACCATGAGAATAAATGCATGAAAATGATTAATAGGAAGAATTGGGTTAAAAAGAAGAGAGATGAGAACTCTGGATTTTCCGTAAGATCTCTCTATAGGCGTCCCAGTGAACGTAAAGGCACCAAAGACAGATTTTTGGCTAAGGACGTAGACACTGACAGAAGAAAGTTTGGCAGAGGTTTACCATTGTTTCCAAAGTCTTCATTCGTGGCATCAACGAGCACCTGTTTATTGCACCAATACCAAAAGCAGGGCGCTCGACGCACAGATGTGACTTGAGTGTTCAGACCAAAGCTTTTCCATCAGCTGGCCCTCTGAGCCCAGAGTGATGGCTGTCAGGTTTTAGCCAACATCGAATCCTGTGGCGGGGGGGTGGGGGGGGGCGCTGTGGAAGCACACAGATTACAGTCCTCGACCCACGGTTCCTGATTCAGTAGGTCTGGGACGAGGGCTCAGGATTTGCCTGTACGACAAGTTCTCAGGTGACAGAGGGCCCTACTTTGTGAGCCACAGGCGTAGGTCATGATTGGGACCTGCATGAGCCTCGGAGAGTGTGAGTGAAGACTGTCTACCACGGCGATATTTATGGTGAGACATCTTTTAAAAGTATAGTTAAAATAATTCTTCCAGCTACACTCTAGGATTATTCCACTGGTTTGGCCTACTCGACTGGGAACGAAATATGATTATTCCAGCACTGCAAGGCTGTCTGTGGTAACTTCTATTGCCTTGCTGGGTATTTTGTATCAAAAAATGGACATAAATTTTATTTGTTTTTTTTGAGGGCAGAATATTGGCTCTCATGCCTCTTAGGATCGCCTGTCTCTGGATTTGCTTTCTTCTTGCTTTCTGATAGCTTTTGACAGTTAGTAAGATGGGGAACACTTACTCTTGTAACAGGAAAATTCTGGAAATAACGCTTTCACAGAGCATGGGTAATCCATTTTTCAACTTCTCGGAATTTCTGGTCACCAACAAATAAGAACTGCCCCTCTCTGCAGTTTTATGTTTTATACTCACATCCTAGTTTGTAGGCCCAAACACTTTGCGAAAGATCCATGGAGACCCCTAATTTAGAGAATAGCTAACCTGAATTCTAAGAAGTTCTAAGGGCCCACGATGTTACTAACTAAAAAGTAATGGTGATTTAAATGGTTTATAATCCACTCCTTGATCCTCTATGTAGTTACATAAAGAAGAAGGGGCACTTCACTTTTCTGGGGGAATCAAATTATTAGTTGCAATTTTGGAGGAATCTCCTATGTGTTTAAACAAACATATTGAGTCCTGGCTGGTGTACCTCAGTGGATTGAGCACGGGCTGTGAACCAAAGGGTCACTGGTTCGATTCCCACTTGGAGCACATGCCTGGGTTGCAGGCCAGGTCCCTGGTGGGGGCCACAGGAGAGGCAACCACACATTGATGTTTCTTTCCCTCTCTCTTTCTCCCTCCCTTCCCTTCTCTCTAAAAATAGATTAAAAATACACCATATTAAATCATACTTTGTTTTAGGTACCATACCAACTGCTGAGGAAGCACATTTAAATGAATGATTGATCTCAATTTTTAGGAAGCCAAAAATATATGAGAAAGACAATTCACAAATAACTAATTACTTGTAATGCAATGGGAAATCTGTGACAGGGAGATTATGTAAAAAATAGTCTGACAACCGATCAAAAGGAGTAAAAAATATAATGTCAGCGGGAAACTATTTGCAAAAAGACGCACCTCATAAATTACCAAATAAGCCTCTAAAACTACTTAGGCTATTCAAAACCACCATGGCTGTTACTTCTGGTGGGACTAAGCAGCGGAAAGAAGGAGCTGCCAGAAATGTCCGAGGCATGCTTGTTTTGTGTATTACTCATGCTTAAAGAAGGGTACTCGTACATGAATACTTTGTGGCCACGTCTTTTCATCCATACTTCCGTCCTTCTAAATGATTCCGAGAGGCTCCCTGTATTTGAAATAATGGCCATTTTTGCTGATGAGAAAAGACCTACCCTGAGGCCAACTATAACTTATAATTTGCCACCATTCCTTAAGTACATATACTGAAGTGCTCGGAATCTTTTACTCAGAGATGCTTGTGACTCTGGATTCGATATTAAAAATTGAAGCTGCAGGGGAAAGAGGTTAAACGTAGTCCTTGAGATGGTCACGTCTGCATGTCAGAGCCAGGACTAAATTTCAGATCGCTGGATTTGCAGTGCGAATGAAATTTCTGCTCTGTGGCTGCGCTTCCTTTTGGAAGTGGAAAGGAGCTGAGTTTTGAACAGACTCAAAGAGGAGCGGGCCTCGGAGGAGGGTCCCAGGTCCTGGAGTGGAGGCTGTGTGGGGAAGCGGGCCGGGTGGTGGGGGAGCGGGCCGGGTGAAGGGGGAGAGAAACTGTTTGAAAAGAGAAACTTCAATTAAAGGTTAGCAGCAAACCATGGAATTAGCCTCCTTTTAAGGAAGTAAAGACATTTTTGGAAAAAGGTATACATGTACACACATGTTTACATGTATACATGCATGTATATTTAAATGATGTTCTCCGGCTTGGGGTTACCCCCGTGTGTGGGTCCCTCCCTGGACACAGCTGTGGTCTTTCCCTCCTGCTTCATCGACGGGGGTGGAAGTCACTCACTGTGGACTGCATTTTGTCCCTACCGGATCATGGGTCAAAGCCCTAACCTCTAATTCTCTAATGTGACTGTTTGGAGGCAGAGTCTTCACGGTTAAATGAGGCCATACGGTGGGGCCCTAATCTGATAAAACTGGTGTCCTCATAAAAAGAGGAAGAAAGCTCTCTCTTTTCCTGGGTGTGTGGAGGGAAAAGGCCACGGGAAGACACGGCAAGAAGACGGCTGCCTGAAAGCCAAGGCCAGAGACCTCACTGGACACCAACCCTCTTGGCGTCCTGGTCTTGAACTTCTCAACCCCAGAATAATGAGAAAATAAATCTGTTATTTCACTCACCCGGGCTCTGGAATTCTATTATGGCAGCCTGAGCTGACTAATACGTCACTTAACGGTATGAAATAGTACATCTTGATTTTATCCATTTGACCTTATTGGGCTCAGCATCTATACATGATGTGACTACATAAGACTGAAAGTTACTTGTCTCTAAATAGATTTTTCTGAAAGTGTTGTTTTTTGAAAGGGCTCATAGGCTGCTTGGTTGAAAGGTTAGAAAATAATGGTAAAAAAACTACCTTTGACAAAGATGGGATGATTCTATATAGTAATGTAATAGGATGGTGGACTTTTTGCCCTTGAAAATGTCTAAATACACTTCCAGGCATATTTTTAACCTTGTTTGCTCAATATACTTCTTCAGTCGTGTACCGCACATGCTGTGACGAAGGGGAACCGGGCGGCCATCAGCTTCATTTCATTAAGAAAAGATTAGACAGAGGAAGGTTCTGAAAATGTCCCATGAAACTTCAAGGCACAATTCAGTCCTTAATGAAAAACAAACAGCTCTCCTCTCTGGGATTAGGCCACCTAATTATGTCGAGAGAGAGAGAAAGAATATGTTGACAAGAGTGCTGAGTATAAAGGGAAGAAAATACCACCAGAATTTGCCCCAAATGCACACCTTCCTAGAAAGTGGGATACCCGGGTGAAAATCAGAAGCATTTTTGGATAATATGTGCCACGGAATCCCCCAACACATGAAGAACTGAAGTTGTCAGCAGTCCAGCTACAGGCAGGAGCTGAGATGATGAGCCTTCGTGAAAGACGCAGCCACGGGGAGATTATTGATCTTGGGAACAGAGAGCACCGTGCCCGAGGTTCCGGATTTATTCTGACCCCCAACACGAACTCCCTGCGTGACCACAAGCCGCTTCATTTTTCTGTGCCTTCATCTCTGCCTTTGTCAAATGGCAATAACACCGACTTCGCGGGAGCATTTGAGGCTTTAATTAAATTAGTGCTTTGAGCTTCTTCAATGAAAGTTACTGTAGAAATGCAAAGTGCGATGATTGAAGTCATCTTTCCTTCTCCTGTGTGCAGCGTGATGACTGAAACACATTTATTTTAATTGGAAAATTGACTAATTGCCTTCCTCAATGGCATGCGGTACA
The DNA here is from genome assembly GCA_039655065.1 of Glossophaga mutica. Lineage (NCBI taxonomy): Eukaryota > Metazoa > Chordata > Mammalia > Chiroptera > Phyllostomidae > Glossophaga > Glossophaga mutica. The sequence continues at coordinate 4,657,821 of CM077316.1, forward strand.
AGGGCCAATAGGACAAACCTTTTTATAATGAACTGGATCAGAATCTAATGCTTTATGTAACAATACCAAAAAATTGAATCTCCGGCAAATTTCATGTCAGGAGTCATTCAATATGTAAAAACTTCTAATACCCTGATGTAACAGCAATGGAATCCGACCCAGAAGTACGGTGTCTCCTGTAGCACCACCTGCAGAGTGGATTCAGTTCCCCAGTTCTTTTCTGGTGAATTGATTTCTTTTTGCCTCTCTCTTTTTTTGGAAAAAAAAATAAAAGCAGTGTATTTAAGCAAGGAGTATGCCACCTTTCTGGAGAGAGGCCGTTTCCCCTAGAACAATGTTTGGTATGTGTGCACTCTTGCGTGGTGGCCCGTTGCCCAGGCCGAGGTCACTGGGAGAGAGGAAGTCACGGACTGAAGAGGTAGCAGCAGCATTTGGAAGGCCATCTACAGTCGTCGTGTTGAGAGAGTGAGGAGGAGGCAGGATGCAGAAATTCCGGAAAAGAAAGTGGGGCCCGTGGGTCCGCGGATGATTCTACAGGGGAACGCAGTGCGTGGTGACGCACAATGACGGCGACGCATCACTGCATGTGGCCCTGCGGGGATGGACGGGCAGTGAGGAGCAGAGAGGGCTCAGCCTCACCTCTGGACCCAGGTGTCCGAGGGCCATCGTGGGAGGGACAGCCCTCGTTGGAAAGAGGGAGCTGCGACATGCAGGGAGGGCCAGGCTTCCATTAGGCGCCGAAGAGAGTCTCAGCCAAGAGCACGGATTGTGTGCTCGAATCTTCTCAGAAACCTAGAAAGCAGTGCTGCTACCGGGCCCCATTTCAGGGCAATTAAGCCAGGATCTGTGGGTGTGCCTCCAGAGAGCAGAATACAACAGAAAACCCTAGCGTGGCTCTGGAAGAAACTGACCCGGGTGGCAGAGCTGCCGCTGTGGTCAGGTTTCCGGACGGTCCAGAAGGTCGGGAAGCCCAATAAGGTTGGGCTCACGCTGAGAGCCCAGGTTAGAAAGGGAGGAGGCTTCCCTTCCCTAGGAGATGTACCTGCAAATGTATGTTGCTGTGTAAGATGCCTGAAATTGTCCTGTCTGTTTTCTTCTAGGATTTTTATGGTTTCGTGACTTGCATTTAAATCTTTTATCTATTTTGAGTTTATGTTTGTGTATGGTGGACGTTGGTTGTTCAGTTTCAGTTTTTTGCATGTACGTATCTGATTTTCCCAATACCATTTATTTAGGACACTGTTTTTACTCCATTGTGTGTTCTTGCCTCCTTTGTCCAATATTGATGGACCATAGAGACTTGGGTTGATTTCTGGACTCTGTTCTGTTCCATTGGTCTGTATACCTGTTCTTGTGCCACTGCCAGGCTGTTTTGATTACAATGGCTTTGTAGTATAGTTTGATATCTGGTATTATGACCCTTCCAAATATCATATGTGGAATCTAATGAACAAAGTAAACTGACAAAATAGGACCAGAGGCCTGGACACATGGAACTGACTGACCAGTCTCAGAGGGGAGTGGCTTGGGGAGGACCAGAGGAGATTAGCCAAAGAACGTACATGCATACATGCCTAGCCCGTGGACACAGACAACAATTTGGTGAAGGCCAGGTTGGGGGGACGAGGGCTGGGTGGAAGGGGGCAAAGAGGGGAAAAGTAGGGGACGTCTGTGACAGTGGCAACAATGGGAGAAGGAAGGCAGATGTTGCATTTGAAGGTTTTGAGTTCTAGGGGCTCTCTGAGTGGGAGTCGGAAGTTTGAAGGTGGATATACCACATCATAGCAGACTAGAGTGGCCTGTGGCCCTGGGCTCGTGGACTATAAAGAGTTCAGACTTGGTGACCTCGGGTGGTGACTGTTGACAGAAGGGGGACCAATGTCTCCTTCCTGCTCTTGTAAAATTCAAAGCACAGCCAGTCAAGCCCTGTGGACTTCGGAGCTCAGAGTAGCTCCCGAGTCTGCCTTTAATTAATTTCTGCCTGGCAGGGAGTGCTTGCCAGGCAGGTGGTTCTCCGGTGTCCCTTCGCTCTTTGCCATCAGACACAAGGAGGGTAGGGGAGGGAAGAACTTCCTTTGTGCCAGTGGGAAGTCGTGATGAGGATAACCTAAACTCCAGATTTCCTTTCCTCTGTGCTTTATCTTTTATTACTATTTTTGGATAGACACCTAAAATATACGCCTTGTTGCATATCTGTTTTTATTTAAGAGCATTGATTACAACCCCTGGTAAAGAATTGTGACTTCTTGTGTCATGGTCCCTCTTGGGCTTCGAAAACCTGTATCCGATGCAGGTGAGCACCTGGCTCCGACGAGTGTGGTCCCGGTCCTAGCTCGTTTGTAGATGATGCTCAGTAAAGGAGCCATCCTCTTGGTGCCACCTGCCTGTTGGTGACAGGCAGAAGCGGATCTAGAATTGAGACTAGAACTCAGCACCGTTCTTCTGAGGGTTAAATTCTGCAGTCTGGCCACTGGAATATCCGTAAGTTGCTGGTACAGTGAGACTTCACAGCTCCTGTGGCTGCAGGGGACCACGCTGGGTAGAGAAGGAGACCCTGCAATGCTGGTGTGAACTGCGGACTCTGCGACTTGATGGAGGAATTTGGCAGGTCAATAAAGCGAACATTGCATTTAGAGGTAGAGGGTGGCTTTTTGGAAATTCGCCTTCCGATTCTTGCCCTCTTTTGATGCTGCAGTGCTATGCTGGCACTTAGGGACAACAGAACTTCCCTGGAATGGGAGCGTCAGCAGATGGCCCAGGACACGTGCCCGAGCCAGCATCTGCGGAGCACTGGAACCGGTGCCTTGGTCACCCGTGGCGTTCCGCCCCTCCCCCTCCGACACTCTCACAGGGCATTTCCTTTGTTTTCTGGCTGGAGTGCTGGGTGTAGGCACAGCTCTGCAGAATGTTCTGAGGGGTCTCTGAAGGCGAGTTGCTTACGACTGCAACAGATGTTGATGGTTTTTCGGGAACTGCGAACTTCATATTGAGAATCTCTGTCTCTCTCAGGGAAAAAATAAGGCATTTCCACTTGCCTGCTGGCTAGAACAGAAGGGCTAAATAGCCGACTATAAAAAAGTGGAACACCAGAGTTCTGACAAGGCAAAAAGTACTGAAGACACTTCAGTTCCTATTAGAAAGCAAATTTCTCTCAGTAGCTCGTTATTTGGTTATGGCCTCCTCTATTGCTTAGAGGAAGAGAGGAAAAATTTAACCCTAAATCCAAAATTACCTGTCTCTGTTATCTTATTAAAAGAGAAGCTGACCACAGAAGTGCAAATAGACAGTATTAATTAATCTTTCCTACCATTGTTGGTCTAGCATTGCTATTGTTGTTACCAGTAGTAATAAGAGTAGTTGCAGAAAGTGTTATCATTAGCCTACTTTTCAACTGTTTCCTCTTGAAAGGTAAAAAACTGAGGTTTTTGACTTGTGTTATTGCAGACTCAAGATTCAGAATTTCTCTTAATCACCGTGTTAAATATTTAATTCTATTATGCATATAAATATGGAACTATCTAGAGCAAATTAAGAGCTAATGAGGAAATAAACAAGTAAACCACATCAGAGGTTGAGATATACGATCTGGAGTTCTGACTGAGATAATTGTTGATTTCGTAACAACTCATTGCATCATTCATTCATTCATTCATTCATCCATCTGTTATTTACTGGGAAATGGCTGTACGTCAGATGCTAATTTAGGCACTGCAGGTAAAACCATGAGTCAGACAGATGACCTCAATCCCGCCCCCACTTGCTGTTTGGCAATGTATGAAAAGTAGAGAAAACGAGCAAATTCAGTGACGTGGAATCGCATCTTGTAGCCGAGAAGCATTTCACAAAGGGACCAATGTCTCCTTCCTGCTCTTGTAAAATTCAAAGCACAGCCAGTCAAGCCCTGTGGACTTCGGAGCTCAGAGTAGCTCCCGAGTCTGCCTTTAATTAATTTCTGTGTCCACAGCAACTAGCCTGGTGTACTTAATAGATCCACCCAGTATTTCATAGACACACTGTAAATATTTGCCACACGAAGGAATGGATTGTCTCAGCTCAGAATGAACTTTCGTACAACCTGAACTTCTTGTCTTCTTAGCGAAAGCTTTATTCGGTCTTCTCACCTTGCTGGGTTTCTTGCCTCCCTTGTTTGGGTGGAACTGAAACACTAGGTTTTTAAGCAAGCAGCTTTCGGTGAACATAAGACTTTTTAAAATCAGCCCAAAGAAAGCCCCAACGAGCTTCAGGGCTCCAAGGAGGAATTTCAGTCTAGTCCAAACCTGTTTATACTGTAATAGACACTCCAATTTCCTTTGGGGATTCGTTAAAAAAAGGTGTTCCCTCTATTTCTCAGGACCATAAGAAAACTGTATCATTCATTCCTCCAGAGGAACACGCTTGATGGGAATTGATGCAGTGACATACGGGTTCCAATAGGGGGTTATTTTATGAGGCTTTTATAGCTTCTGGCAGAGGCTGGTCTAACAAAACAGCTCCCACACGTTTAGAAAAGTAATTAATTGGATTCTCGGGTCAAGGGCAAGGCTTTGCATCTGTTTTATCAACATGTGAACTAGTCCCTTCCTGGAAATCGTTTCACCAAAATCACTATACACCTATGCAGAATCAAAACCCTCGTGTTCCTTTGTAGGTCCCTGGGCTGCCTTCCTCCTTCCTTTTTAAAGTCGATGCTGCACAGTGGAATTACTTGGACTGTGAGGATTTTATACTGGACTGAGGAGCGTAGGTAAAGGTTTTGATAACAAGAGAGGAAGGAGGACATTCAGAAAGAAGGCATAAACTTGGAAGGAAGGGCTGAGTTATGCACATGGACCAGGAAGAGGACTCCCCTGGGGAAGTCGGCTGGGTAACTGAACAGTCCAGTTGTGAATGTCAAGTGAATTCCTTCAGAGCAGCCTGAAATTCATATAACGGGAAGCAAGAAGCTATGTTTTTTTTTTTTTTTTTTGACAGCAAAACATGTCATAATGCTTTATCTAGGTGAACCTGGAGCAAGAAAGCAGGTTCGATTTTTCTTGGAGAGATTGGAGTCAGAGATGTCTGCCAGCAACACTTATCGGTACATCAGGCAGATAGAAGAGGGTGAGACTTTTATCACCCGTACCATTAGGGAGTCAGAAGATGAAGGAGAAAGTCGTTGGGAAGAAGAAGCAACAGATTTTTGTATTCCAGCGAGAGTCTGGACATTGGGGATGAAGGTGGTGGAAGAGACACACACCTGGAAGGGCAGTGATATCAGTGAAACGCAGCGGTTTGGCAGGTCAAGCAGGCAACACAGGGAAGCTGCAGTTCCCCGGGGGATGCTGGGTAGCACAGTGGCCCAGGGGATGCTTCGTGTGCAGCAGGAGGCAGACGCATAAGCAAATAGTTACTCGAAGTAAAAGTGCTGTGATGGAGCCCAGCGCAGGGTAAAGCGACAGCACAGAAACGGGCCAAATGTCAAGGCCGAGGGAAGACTTAGGGACACTCTCCAGAAGAGGGAAAACCTAAGCTCGCCCCTGGAACATGGGCGGGAATGAACCAGACAAGGGGGACACGACGGAGAGCACTGTAAACAAGGGCGGCGGGGGAAGAGTGAGGCGGAGCGGAGCCCGCACGCCCGGCCCAGGACGATGGAGCCTGTGCCTGCGGTGTCCAGGGGGTTAACGCCATTCCCCAGGGCAGCCCGCGGGGGCAAGCTGAGTTCATCGCTGAATAGGCTGCCTTTATACCGAAGGGACTCTGGCCGGCAGGTATGGCTTAGATGGCGTCGGAGTCCGAACCTGGAGCCATGAGATGGATTTGGAAGTCACTCAGCAACAGTTAAAGCCATGCGAGAGGATGCGTTCTTAGAAGGAGTGTAAAGGGGGGGAAAAACCCATAAATTTTGAGCTGAGTTATGCGTGTGGAATATCCCTGGGGAGGCAGTGAGTTTCAGTCCGGTAAGAGCGAGCAATCTGGAACGCGTGCCTCGGCTTTAACATGATATCGGCAACTCCCTAGGAGCGGCTTGGAGACTTCTGGAAACTGAACTAGTGGACTTCCATTTCTCTCTCGCCTCTCCCGGCGGTATGTTCCCCTTGATTCGGAGCCGTGCAAACACGCAAGCCCTGTGCTGGCCCATCCATTAGTGATCTTCAGAAGGGCAGGTGAGGAGAGGGTAAAGCTGCAAGGACCCTCGGGGGCCTCCTAGTTAAGGGGGTTTTATACTTAATAGCACAACAAAAATGTTTTCTGACAATGAAAGCATATGGCACAGAAGCATTTTAAAAAGTAGATGAAAGCGCATTTGCGTTTATCAGAGGCTCCGAGGGACAGTGGGTGGTCCTTCTTCCTCCTCCGCTGGGCCACTCGGTCCCTTCCCGGCATACTCTGAGGGGTCCCCTGAGAAACCTCAGGCTCCGAAGGGAACCTTTGAGAGCTCCACGCTGAGCCGATGCTCTCATTTACAGAAACCAAGAAACGTGCTCCAAGACAGGGAGTTGGGCCTAATTTTCAATCAGACATGCTGCCTTCTGGAAGCGTAGCTTGCACTATGTGAAGAGATGGTCTTACTAATTTGCAGAGAGGGCGTGAGTGGGTGCATTTACTTAGAATCCCTGAGTCAGTCAGCGAACGTCAGATTCCTTCTGGGCCCACCCCCTGCAGACACAGGATAAGGAAGGGGGGCTAACAGGTGAGAGGCCCGTTAGCACACACCCCTTTGGTAAAGCCCTGTCCGATCTGCCGAGGACAAGGTATACACCTAAGCAAAGTCTTGACTTACAGGGGAAAAAGGCAAAATAAAGAACCCAAAGTTGAGTGGGCAAAAATTTAAATGCTTCCTCCTTTAAATGGAGACAACTGTACTTGAACGACAATAAAAAAATAAAAAATAAAAATAGGCACTAGAACACAAATAACGATGGCCGCCTTATAAGCTTCTTTGTTCTGAAATAAAAACTGACTGTCTCAAGAGAGAGCAATTCGTCCGAGAGTACAGAGGAAGACCATTTTTATCTTCTTGACAGTCCAGGAATCTTACCTTAGTAAAAGAGGAAAATGTGTTTCCAGTAAAATGAATGAATGAAGAGTTAGTTGCTCGTGATGTCCTCAGAATGGAACGCCGTTTTTGGTGGTTTTAGGTACAGGAAGGTGGGTATTTCATGACTCACTCTTACACTTCTGTGGTTATTAACATTTACTGAGGGATCATTCCGTGTCGGGCGCTGTGCGGAGATGTATAAGGAAAATAACTCATTGCCCCTGCTTGTGAGGAGTGCACCCTAACGTGGAGGAAACAACTACTGGTGATGCGATGTGCAGTTTTTTTTTTTGTTTTTTTTTTTTTTTTTAATGGTACAAGATCAATACTTTGGGAACACAGAAAAATGGCTTTTTTTTATAGGCTTCAGAAATCAGGTGCTATTTCAAGCGAATTCTGAAGGATAAATAGGAATGTAATGGAAGACGGTAAGAGGTCAGTCTTGAGTATACATTATGAAGGAAAGTGCCAACCCCAGCCTGTACTTCGACTTGGAATGCGGGGAGCTTGTTGGTCAGGGGGTATCCCCTAAAGCCATAGCGGGTGGAAGTCGACCTTAGCCAAAGCAGAAGGCACAAGTGATGATGGTGAGAGGGTCAGGGGTCAGTAAGCAAAGGAAGCATTTCCCGACGCTCGCCGCTATCTGGGCGTGGGAGGTGGAGGTCAGGCAGGGAGCAATGAGCAAACTGAGTGCGTTGGAAGGTGATTATGGAGAGCAAACAGCTGGGCTAGACATTGATTTAGATTTTAAGCGTGATTTGATTTTACTTACATAGCATAGAAATCTGATAATCAGACGGGAAGGTGCATTTAAAGAGCCAAAGTTGTGATAGAAAGCGAGGCCCTGGATGGGCTGGTATTTCTGTTAGCCGAGGTAGGAAGGAGAAAGGGATTGCAGGTGAGGTGAGGGAAAGATAAGGATTTTGGTTTGGGATGTACTGCGTTGTAAGGTACCTGTGGAATGGCTCTGGAGAAATATAAATATTGAGACATACTCTGACTGGTGTGGCTCAGTGGATGAGCATAGGCTGCGCACCAAAGGGTCGCTGGTTCAATTCCCAGTCAGGGCACATGTCTGGATTGCAGGCCAGGTCCCCAGTAGGGGGTGCGTAAGAGGCAACCACACACTGATGTTTCTCTCCTTCTTTTTCTTCATCCCTTCCCCTCTCTCTAAAAATAAATAAATAAAATCTAAAAAAAAAACCCCAAAAAACTGTTGAGCCATAAATGTTCTGTTTCCTTATTTGTAAACCAGGATGTTAATGTTTGCCCTCCCTTCTCCACTGGGCTGTTGTAAGGCCTTACACGAAACGATAGAACGGGAATAATAGCCCTAGCAGCTAGAGAGCAATTGCAGTGGATAGGCCTCTTTTGGTGATGTTTGTCTGGTGCACAGTTACTAAGGAATAATGGCAAGAAAAGCTAATCACAAATTCCATATGCTTTTCAACCACTTAGGTAGGCCACGCTTTACCTGAGAGGCAAGAACTGGAATATAAAAATTCATTATTTATGGAAGGACGTGGTCAACTTCTTGCTCAATGCATACTTCATCTTCCGAGAATAGCTTCTAATGGAGGTTAATAAAGACACTGAGAGAAATTGAAAACACTTATTTTTATTGTTTTTGACTCAGGTTGGCGTGGATGCTAATGGGGGTCTCCTCAAGGCTTTTGGGAGGGGAGGGGAATGAAGACATGATGGAGAGAAGCAGCCGCAGCGCTCTGCTCAGTGATTTTTATCTGCTTAACGGTGCCTCTGCTTCTGTAAGTGTAATGGGAAATACTTTTGCCCTGGCTGGTGTGGCTCAATGGATTGAGCGCTGGCCTGTGAACCAAAAGGTCACCTGTTTGATTCCCAGTCAGGGTACACACCTGAGTTGCTGGCCAGGTCCCCAGTAGGGGGTGTGCAAGAGGCAACCACACATTGATGTTTCTCTCCCTCTGGAAAGAAAGAAAAAAAAGAAATACTTTTATTTTCTGTAGGGTAGATTGCATGCCTATCAACTACAGTAGCTCCCAAACCAAGGCAAGCGTTATCGTCTTTCTTTTTGCTGTTTTCGGGTGGCCTGGGCAGCTAACTTCAGAAGAGGGGGTTGCAGTTAAACTTGATGAAGCACCCCGAGCCTGCTCAGCTCCATTCCGATTGCACTGGTGCCGCCCAAAGGCGGTGTTCGAGTCCCAGGAGAATGTTCTCCAGCCTCCTCATAGAGACTCTGGGTCATCGACTCTGGCAAGACCGTGCCTCGGAGGCCTGATCACAGAAAAGGCATTGGATTTGGTTCAAATATTAAAAAAAAAAAAAAAAAAAAAATCCATTTAGAGTGTTTGAGTGCTTCTAAAGAAAATAGTGACTGATAATACTAGGGTGCTGCTTTCTTTTCTCTGTGAAACCGGCAGGACTCTTGGAGAATTGCAAGACAGACGGGAGACTTTCAGGGCCGTCTTGGAGATGTTTAACACGTCAGGGATTGAATTGGGTCTCCCGGACCCAGGGGTGATCTTTGGGGTCCCGGCCGTCTTTGAGAGTGTGATGGAAGGGTAAATCCCCCAGATGGAAGAACGTGCGACCCCGTGCTCACACCATATTGAGCATGTTGTCAGGCTGCAGTGCCCCCCAAAAGTGTATCCTGAGCTCCAAGTTAGAAGAAAACACCACTACCGCAATAGAGAAATGCTGAGAGCTACCTGATCCATGAATTCCTGGGAACAGAAAGGAAGAGGTCACATTTTCTATTTAGGGAGGCATTCCTTGATTATTCCTCTCAACATCGCGTCCTACCCCACCCCTCCCCGCCAGCCCCTGGCCAATACCCACCCCCTCCGTTGACATAGGCTCGTGCATTTCCTTTACTCCAGTTCGTGCAGTCAGAACTTGTCTCCACTTGGTAGTTTTGCTGCGGCCTGTAGTCACTAGACTGTATGGACACGAAGATGTTACTTACTGTGGACACTGTAGCCCTGGCATCCAGAAGTTGTCTGGCACGTACTTTTGCTCAGGGATTATGTTTTGAATAAATGAATAAAAAATGCCATTTGAACCAGTTGGAAAGCTCATGAACTACACATTGGTAACACATATGAATTCATGCGCAGTCAACAGTGGTGTAGAGGAAGAGCTGGTTGGATGTTCATTATTAAGTCAAATGGTGTGATATGTTTCTATAACGTGTAAGTTTAAAGTGGCTAATGCTTCTTTTAGTCAGCTCATTTCTTGCTCTAATTTCAAGAACTTTGTCACATAATATTCACTTTCTGGAAATGTCTCATGATACGTGATATTTTCAAGTGATTTGTGGTGGGGAATGATATGTTACAGCAATGCATTTTAACAGGTTCGGGCTGTTCTGGGAAGATGATACTTTGGTGGCGATGCAGCGTGGGTCTGAGCAGCGTATGTATGTGTGGTCCACCAGCAAACTTCTTGCAGGCTAAGATATTCCTGAGAAGTCTCCCGTGGTCCCCACATTGCTTCGCATCTCTAACTAGGAGTCGTGTTTTCAGCTGGTTATACCTGTGAAAGGTACTGGATGCTCTTGGCAAGGTAAAACTTTCTGTCCTCCTTTCATATTATTTTCAAGTCATGCCTAATAATAATTTAATCTTTTAAAACTTATTTGGCACTCGAGAAACTGGGCTTCGAAATGGGTAAGTTTTAAGCCAACCAGTTTGACATTTTGCAGACAAGGCAGACTCCATACATGATTAAAATTTCCGTAAGCCAGATGAATAGTTCAGCCAAAAGAGATACATGTATAACACAATTTTAAGATGTGAGTCAGAGAAATCAGCTTGGTAAAGTGAATTGGGCAGGATTTCTTTCTGGTTGGTTAAACAGTATAATAATTCAAGGGATTGTTATCAACTGCATTCACTATTTCATGGACAAATAAAAGATTGTGATGTAGTTGCTTTTTCTTCCATAACCTAATGTTTTCGCTGTACTTTTTTCCTAGGACGAGTCCAACAATTCAACAGAACATATTTTGGTCAGTTCTAGACCCTCTCTGAAAAGCCACTGATTGTGACCCATTATTGGCTAGGAGATTTATGCTGAGCTTACTTGATTTGAGAACCAGAAACCATCCCACGAGCTTGACTTTGGTATAGGTACAGCCTACTGAACTGAGTGCTAGTGGCTACGAACGCTTCTAGAGACACTGTTTCTAGCTGTGAGTAGTGAGAGGTTAAGGCTGTGTATCATCTCGTAGCTTCTACGTTCTAACTAATGCCCCTACCCTATGGTAGCTCTTCTCATGGGCCACGTGTCATGTGGGGGCAGAAGAGATGAAGTGTGTTTTGTCTGTAAAGAAACATTCTTTTACATCATAGGAATTGAAGTTGTACGTTAGTAAAGGCTACAATATCCCTACTGCATCAAGTCAGCAAGATGCCACTGTTAATTCTGTTTCCAAAAGTGTCTTCTAGATAGATTGGGTTTCAAAAACACTGCGATGTCTGTATTTTTATATTTGCACTAACTGGAAGGGGTCATTTTAATTTTCTATCAATTGTATTCAAATTTAGCATTCATAGAAAAAAATGTGGTAATCCTGAATGCTAAGGAGACCGGATAGATTTTTTTTCCCAATCTATTCTCAAAGGACAATGAAGCTGGAGGATTATGATTTATAAAACTTACCTTAGTAGAAAAGTAACTGGTTTTGTTGTTAGAGGAACAAAAGTACAGTTTTATGTAGTTATATTTTCAAAATAATTCTTCTGTTTGAAGGATTCGTACTTGTAAGTTTGGTAGTGATTTTCAGATATATAAAGGCCATTTTCTTATTAGGAATAAGGATCAGTTTCCTGCAGGTCAGATTTGGTCACAGAGAAAACTATGGGAGATCAAGAAGCAAAGGCTCTGCCTGTGGTGATGGGGACCATAGATCCCGAGTTTGCGGAACATCTTGTCTGGTCACTGTGATGTTGCGTGCAGGTGTCTGCGGTGGTTTTCTCTTTTATCTCTACGTGTTAGTAATGCACTGAAACACTCCCGTTTTCCGCACCCCTAGATCTAGGTGCAGGTACAGGTAATGAGTGATGTGATTCAAGCCCCACGATGCAAACAGGGCACAGACACAATCGGACCACGGTCATGTTGTTACTCGGGTGTCGTGGGAGTTAGTTAACGATCCGGCTAATTCAGAAAATACCGGTTCCACGGTTCATGTACGATTCCGACATGCTGAGCTTGGATTTCTGCACTGGTGGGATTATGTGGATGATCTTCAAATACTCATGATTCCCCTCGTAAAATTTACGTTGTTTGAGATTTAAAAACAACAACAGCGATTAGAGTAAGTTCTTATTTATTTCAGGCACAAAACTGATAACTTATTAAGAAAAATGCTTTTAAACAGTCACTGTGTAATGCAAGTCACATTTTTAGACTCAGGATGCTAGTTCCAGTGACAGGTGCGGAGTCCGGGCTCGCCGGGCAGCACGGCACCGGGAGTCGGAGACGGCGACAAAACCTCACACAGGAGACGAGGAAGTGCGTTACAAGCTGCACGTCTCACAAAAGCTGTGACATCCGGTTTGGAATGTACGTGACACCACATCACATCATTTTAAAAGAAGCGAGTAATGAAGATCCAGCTATTCGTGAGAGGCCATCGACTTAAGAACTCATTCATTTCTGAAGGTGACTTTCTTCTCTTCTTACACACTCCTGATATACACAGTATTTGGCTGATGAGTTTTGTGGCGTGTACAATGACAAGTGAGTCCCCTAAAGTTTCTAATGCTCAAAAGCAGAGGAGGACTGAGACAAATGTTTCCAAAGAGAAGAAGGACAACATTGTAAAAGCACCCAGGAGGCAAGAGAGACAGAGAGAGACAGAGAGAGAGACAGAGATTTTCCTTAAACTTGAACGTTTTCAAGACTGGATTATTTCATCCTACCTTTTTAACAGTGAGCTATTCGAGAATGATGTTTTTACTTGTGACGGCTGAAATGAATTACTCTTAAGTATTAGCATTTCTTTACACAATGCTTATTTGAATTGTTACATCCTTACTTTACAAAGGAAATTGCAATATGGTGTATGTGTGAAACTAAACATTTACAACAATTTAAGTTATATATTATTTATTATATTCTATACTTTTTAAATTATAAAACCAACCCATACTGGTTTCTGTAAAACTGCATTTAGGTAAGTATTTTTAATCTATGGAAAGTATATCCAAACTCGATGTGTTTGAAGTATACTAATTTATATGTTTTTGGAGTAATTAACCTAAAATATTATTAAAGCTGTTTTCTTTTTTCTTTTTTTTTTTTTTTTTTTGGTTACATTATTTCTGCACACACAATGAATCAGGGAAACCAGGAGTTGCCTTCCAAATCGGTTGTTTGCACATTTAAGCCACCCAGACAACTCCCAGGTCTTCCCATCATTTTCTTTTGCACAAATCTTGCCAATAACTCCCCAGAGTTGATCGTGTAGATCTAGATGGTGTTACGGAAATTCTTTTACAACTTTCTGTATGTGCTTCCTGTACTTGTAGAGTGCTGACACGAGGAATTACACTCATATTGTGAGCTGGGTGACCAAACACTAATATTTTTAATTATGAAGAACAAACTTCATTTGGCTGTGCCAAGTACAGTCAACTCCAGTCCGATTTTTGTGACTCAGCTGCAACTTTGCGATCTCCTCTGAGGACGACCCTCAGGAGGGTGGACAGAGGAACCCCCTGCACCCCCCCCCCCATGCTGAGTGTGTTTCGCGTCTCGTGTTAGTGGATCAGTAAACATGGGGTAGAAGAAAGATTCTGTGTAAGGGACCTGGTCTGATTTTCTTTTTAGCTTATAATAAATCCTATGTAATGGGGTAAGCCCAGAAGATACTTCCTTCTTGACCCCACTCGAAAGCTGATCTGTAATAGTTACTGAGATTAAACTTCAGCATACTTTATTAAAAATATTACTTTCACAGACGTGAAGAGCCACAATCGCACACGGTGGTTGCAATGGTAGAAAGACGTATTGCCAGTAAAATGTGAGCGAGAGATTTAAAAATGACCGAAGAGCACCGCATTGGAAGGTTGAGGAACCGCAAAATGATTCTTATTATTTTCCCATAGAAATAAAACCCTAGCTTTTTAAAGAAATGAATAGGGAGAAAGTCTTTTTTCTTTCTTTCTTTCTTTTTTTTTCTTTCTGATTCCTACAAGAATGTTTCCTGATGTGGAGCTAGAAACAGTAAAAAAAAAAAAAAAAAAAAAAGACAGGTTAAAAAAAAGAGAGAGAGACGTTCATGCATTTAAGCTACCATTAATCTCTGACTCTAATATAAGGCAGACCATTAATCTTTTGCAAAACTACGACTGTACCATGTAAGCCTTTTTAGTGCTTTTCATGACAAGGACGTGATAGGCCTTGTAAATGTAGGAATTAAGGTGTGTCTCCAACAGGTTAATTTAGGCAGGCTCAGCTGCCGTTTGAAACGCCAACGTGATCCTAAAAATGCTTTGGAGAAGTGATGGAAAGTTAGGACGAAGAAAAAACAAGAGGGGTCTTATAGAGTTTATCACAAATGACACTGTTGGGATCAACGAGCCCCGGTTACGTGGGCTTATGTGTCATCCTCAGTCTTAATGATGTGGAAGAGGGTGACATTGAACAGGACCTGGTGACCATTGTTCCAGGCATAAAGAGCTCTATCCCTGGCGTTGTAGTCGAGCATGGAGATGTGAAAGTATTGGTTATGGAAGGGGATGTCTGTGTACTCGTACGTGGAGGTCTTGGTGGAATAGGAATAATACACCTTGGCTCCAGTTAGGTGTGAGTTGGTGACGTACAGCGTCCCGCAGATCATGAAGGACTCCCCCGCACTCCTCTTGGGGTAGCCGGTGTTCCAGCTCTTCGTCACCTCCAAGGTGTCTTGGTTCAGCTGACTGATGACGATGTTGCCCGCATTCTGGTTCGTCGCGTACACAGCCCACAGCCCGATTTCGTCGGCCATGAGGTCGATGTCGGAGAAGCCCCCCCACGTGTAGGGGTAGACGTTTTGAAAGCCGGCGTACTCCAGGCTCCGCTGGGCGAGCACCCTGCCCAGGTCGAAGCTGTATTTGATGATGATGTTACTCTGATACTTGTTGAAATAGAGGGAGCCGTTGTACACCACGTGGTTGGTTCCTGCCCATTTGAAAGGGAGGTTGTATGTCCTGGACTCTGCCCCACTGACAAAGTCCGCCAGTGACTTGTACTCGCGGACAATTTTGTTGTTAGTGTAGCTGTCCATGTACCAGACCTGGGAGGAAGGAAAAATACATAAATAAATGGAGTCCGTACATTCTGTACTTTTCTGAGAATTCCAAAGTAAAGACGGTAAGAGTCAACACTTATTCGTATCACTATGGTCAGGCTCATGAAAGCACACCCTCTTGGCCCTGATGGTACCGCAGGCTTTGGCAAAAATCGTGGTGGCTCGGCCACCACGGAAAGGAAACCGTGGAATGTACTTCCCTGAAGCTGATTTGTTTGTTGCCCCTTTTTTGGACCATTCAACGCATATGACTGCGTGAGCCAATCGCGTATCAGCGCGAATCACGCCGCCTTGTGTAGTGACCTGATAGATCAGCGCGATCAGTAACTGCAAAAATACCGCCCTCAGCAAACTTATCTCCTCTGTAACTTGCTCTGGAAAATGTATGGTCTAACTTTGTACCGTTTATTTCTCCTTTATGGATACCACAGAACCTTCTAGAAACCAACACTTGTTCAGAGGACCAGCTTATAAGTATGACCACCTTTGCATACAGCCATTTTGCTACTCTAGCTACACTAATCTCATTTGGATGTAACCCTTTTGAGAATCGTAATGTATGCTGAGCTCTGCAACAGAACATAAAGAACTACGGCAAGATTCGAGTGTATCGATTTATATAATACAGGTATTGCCAACTTATGAAAATACCCCACCCCCAAAGTTTAGTGCTGTTTCCTTTAAAATTACCTCTAGACTGCAGGACATTTAACCTTGTTCTGTGAATTGGTTAGCTCTTCATTTTTTCACTTATTTGTTTTTTTTGACATTAAAGGGCAGTTCTTAATAGAAATATATAGAGAATTTTTGTTCTTCTGATTAGCTCTTTAAAGAGTAAAGAGTAAAACAAATAAAAATTTGACTCACTATATTGGTGCATTATAGGACACAACATTTTAGTAAAATAAGTTTGCCATATATCTGTAGCTGTGTTAATATTATCACACTGAACAAAACAAACAAACAAGCATAATATAACCAAAGACATTGAAATTGAGAACCGGCTGACAGTCACCAGAGGGGAGAGGGGAGGGAATTTCAGGGGAAAGGGGAAGGGTTTACAGGAACAAGTATAAAGGACACATGGACAAAAACTAGGGGGGAGGAAATGGGAGGGAGGTGGGGAGGACTGAGGTGGTGGGCTGGGGTGGGAGTAAAAGAAAACTGTACAAGATCAATAATTAAAATAAAAATTTAAAAAAAATCCTGAAAAAATATTTGCAGTGATGTAACAGTTTTCAGTTTGA
Organism: Glossophaga mutica; assembly: GCA_039655065.1. Taxonomy (NCBI): domain Eukaryota; kingdom Metazoa; phylum Chordata; class Mammalia; order Chiroptera; family Phyllostomidae; genus Glossophaga; species Glossophaga mutica. The sequence goes on from CM077316.1 coordinate 4,674,367, forward strand.
AACTATATCCCTCAGGAAAATGAGCAGCTCAGTAGACAAAGCGTACAAATGAAACATCGTTCCAAGCAAAGGCGCTGATGGAGGCAACATACTCTATTGTTTTTCTCGGATGCTAGAGGGTCGGTCATCCAGGCGCCGAAGCGGGTTCCGGATGTCTTGACGGTGATCGGGCCTGTGATTTTCATCAGTTTGCCGCAAGCTGAAATCAGAGAAACGTAAACATGTGAGGTGGCCATGGGCAACGATTCCAATGTACAAGAGGAAAAAAAAAAAACGGCTCCTAGATCACAGGGTGAACATCATGTATCCTAGAGGGACGATCATTCGTGCTGGGAGTCACACAGTTAAACATAATGCGAACCATCAAGACTTGCTTTTTCAATGCTCTGAATCTAAAATCTGGATTTTGTTTTTATTTATCTGTATTGTTGACACTATCACATGTTTCCTATTTCCCCTGCTTGCCCCCCTTTCCCACCCCTCCCCCACCCAAGATTAAAGATAGGTAGTAATCTGTACAACCTGGAAAGAAACAAGTGAGGAGAGCCACGATCAGCACACCAGTTCAGCAGCTGTATCTTCTAGGAATCGGAAAAGTGGAACAAATTGTCGATGGACCCATTCACCTCCCCGGAAGCTCCTTCCCTCCCTGCCCCTGGGCTTCAAGACTTTGCACAGCTTCTCCGAGTCAGAAGCAGCTCTGTAAGCAGGTTGTCAGCTTGTACTGAAGCATCTGCAGCCCCCGTGAAGATGCGTTGTAGGATATAACAACAGAAGTTCCACCAGAGCCCGCCTGAGTCAGTTTTGAAGTGTAAATGCTGCGTGCAGATACTAGGGCCTGAGGATCGCGAGGGCCAAGGACAAACAGCTCCCGGAGCTCAAGCCCCGCACCCCAGAGTCGTGTGCCATGAAAGATACGGAGAACCCTTTGATGCAACAGATACCATGAAAACTAATGGCTTTATTCAAAATTGTAATATTTTTACCCCATAAGATTTTAGGAAAATCCTGGACTGCAAAAGTGTCAAAACCTAAACCAAAGAGAAACCCAGGCGTTTTGCGAGATTTTTAAATGGTGAAATTTCAGTGATGGATCGTACCATTGTGAAAGGCAGTGTGGGTGCCTCTGAAGGCTGACCTGCGGTCTGAACCGAGGGCCATTCTTTCCTATCCTTTTACACCCTTTTTTCCTTTCTACTTTTTCTTTTTACTTAAAATTTTTTGTTCTTTTGGTTCCATGTTTCTTCCATTATCCTCTGCCTGTCCTTGGAATTGATACATTTCTAGTTTGTTTCTATTGATTCCTGTGTGTTTGGAAGAGGAAGAACAAATCTCCAAAGCAAATCAAGAACACAACTCACCTCAGCTTGAGGCTTCCCTGAGCGATTGATTCGTAACTGGCAGAATACTAAATTGTGCAGTGAGGAAGACGATGACGAATAACAATATATTCTGTACTATTACTTCACTGATATCTGCAAAGTGGAGTATATTCTCTGAACATTATGAGTGAACATAATATAATCAACTTAATATTTCTGATATCACAGATGGAAAGTGCATGAAATTTCAAGTATATTGAAATAAATAGGAATACACCCACCCCCTGAAAATCACTGCAGAGCAAAATGTATGTTTTCATTTTCCTTAAGCCTGAATAATAAATTCAACAAAATAAAAATAGCAGAATTGAGCAGGTAAGAGATGCAAAGTAACTCTGGTTTAAGAGGTTAAGGAATTTTCCTGGTTTCAAAACCTAAATATTCCGATTATTAAAAAGTCACTGTGAGATTTAGAAGATTCGTAACACAGAGAAGACATTGGAACTTTTCAGGGAAAGCATGTGCGTGGCCGCCTGCGGATGGATGGGAACCAGACGGGTGTAGGGCTTCCCGCCATCGTCGATGCGCGAGCCGGAAGACAGTAATCGGCGCCTTTGCAGTTTGGGGTTGGGGGGGGGGGGGGCGGGGAATCAGAGGGAGATGGAATAAATCATTTTCTGACAGGAAGGAAGGCCGAGAGGACACACTGTCAGGAAGAAATCAAGTCGTTTTTGATACTGAGAGTGAATACTTTGTTGTTTTGGAGTTGGACTTAACATTTTGGACAGTGACACTATTCCACGAACCCTCAGAGGGAGTGTTTGAACCTGCCTTTCGGCAAAACCAGCCCCTCTGCCATCGGGAGCCCCTGCCCGACTGCGTGAAGCACAGTTTGGACAAAGCAAGAAGACACGACGCTCATATTTCCCTCCGATGCGTGCACATTTCCGACGTTAATTCGTTCTCTGGGTTTAAATGACCTTCTGGATTCAGTTTATGTAGACATAATGTTAATAGGAATCAAGTTGGATGGATTAGTTAAAATCTGCCCCAGAATTATCTTTGCCATGGATCTCATGCAATCAACATTTCCAAACAGTGACAGCTTGTGAGGGGCGTGGGCGTCTCCACTTCTGCGGTGTTTGGATCTAACCCAACGTTATATCCATCGGACAGGTGGGCAGTGCTGAGCCTTCGGCTGTTCTGACCAGGAATTGAGACAGAAATTATACCGGGGTTAAAGGCTTCTGATACCTCAACCAAAAATGATGTTGCTTTCTTCTTGTAGCAATGGCCATTTTCTCTGAAAAATGTGAGAGCGAAAAACCAGCAGTTACTACTGAAATATAAAAGACTCAATTTGGTCACCGATCAGTCATTGACCGAGAAGTTACTGTGTGCCCACACTGCGCTAGGTGTTGGCAGATGCAGAAACAGGGAGACCACGTAGGTTTATGTGTTGCAGCTTCTCAAAAGGCCATTGTTTGTGGCCATCCCACCATTTCTTTCTTTCTGCTTTTCCTTTTTGACTCAGCTGGCAAGGAAAGTGAAGCGAGGCGGTTATTTCAGACCAAATCTACGATGAGAAGAGGAGGAGGTAGCATCCAGGGCACTGAGAATCTGTCGATATCACAATAAAGGAATGTTACGGAAATGCAGCCCCGAGTACCCTGATATACCACAGCCTCTCTTCCATTAAGACAGCCTTCTTAAGGAACTCGAAATTTATCTTACTTCAAGCCACATTTACCCCTGCTCATCTACAAAACAGACCCATAAACTGTCAAATACAGAAGGAAACTAGCAAATGTAGCTCATGTTTCATGTTTAGTTTTCTATAAGAAATAAATGAGAAGGTCTGCAAAGGACAGTTCTTATGCACTTACATATTTTTATCAGGTCCTTGCTATGAATCTTGATGGCACTTCTCCATGCGAAGGACACTTAGCTCTGTAACCTAGTAAATCCATCTATTTCCGCAAAATTGAACTCTGTGAGATTTCAGTGAAGGGGCTTTTAAGTTAGACGTAACCATTTCAAAATATGCACGTGAAACTGTGAGAACTCTCATTCTAAATAAAGGTGTTTCGTACCTGGTCTCTGGCCAGGAAGGTCCCGCGGTCATTTATGAACCTACGCTTCGCGTTCCTTCTTTCTCCCGTGCGCATTCATTCCTCTTTCCCTCATCCCCCCCAGGCCTGTTGCCACCAGCTCTCTCCCACCTGCCCAGTAACTCACAATGGGCAGTGTCAGCCTTTGTCTTCCTGTCACCAGGCTGGGCTGAACCCCAGTCCCCAACAAAAGTGGACTTTTTCATCCCCAAAGTCCCGTCCTCTGAGTGACCAGTTTTTGTAGTATCAATCTACGAAGCTCACTTGAAGTGAAGAGTTAATAATCCAAAACATCAACAATTTAAAAATAAGATCTACATCTTACATGAGTCCCTCAGTCTCTTGATCTGCAATAGCATATAGAGAATTTTGAACTATGTGGCAATAAATTCCTTAGAGCCCCAAATAGGTCTGCGGTAATTATGTATGGAAACGCCCTTTCCTCTTCGCCGAGGCGTGGATAAGGTGCTGTACATAAAGTCCCTCCACGTTGGGCGATCGTGGTGGGGTGGCCCATTAGCTAATCAACTCTCTTACCCACTATCTTGTTCGGTAGGAGTATTTCATTCTAACTCCAGTCCATGGTGCCTCAGAAAACTTTGGGTGCTAAAGAAAAGGCTTTTGTAAGCTGTCTTCAGTTGGGTGGTTCATTCATTTGTTCATTCGTTCGTTCATGCGTGCCGGCCTGCGTTCATTCATCCGCTCATCTAGCTAAGATTTAATGATCCCCATGCACTGCTCTAGGTATCAGAATTACAATGGTGAGCAAGACCTGAGACCTCTTTTCCAGTGAAGCTTACATCTTGATGAAAGAGCAAGGAATAAATAAACAAGCTGGGTATGTCAGGTACGAATAAATTTAACGCAGGTATTTAAACAGGGTGGTTTGACAGAGAGAGACTAAGGAGCTGCCTCAGGCCAGGTCAGTAGGGAAGATCTCTCAGAGAATGGGGTATTTAGTCCGAGATCAGCTGGGCACCCACCAGCCGGAAAGCTAAGGAAGGACATCCGGGCAGCGGATCGGTTACGGGTGGAGAAGTCTCACCGCTCAGGTTTGGATCCTGATCCTGTCACTCACTCTCTGGGGGCTTGGAGAGTATTTACCTCTCAGTGCCTCGTGGGTACCAGCGGTCGTGATATGTGTCTCCCAGGGTTGGACAAGAGTGTGGGAGGACCGGAGGGAAAGGAGGTGAAGGTGCATGAAACAGGGCTGCGGGAGGGTAAGCAGTGATAGGACGGACTGGACTCGTAGTGGCGAACACACAATATACAACGTACAGGTGATGCAGCAGGGGTGTCCGCCCTTTCGGCGTCTCTGGGCCACACTGGAAGAAGGAGAGTTGTCTTGGGCTACACAGTAAATACACAAACACCGATGGAAACTGATGAGCAAAAAGAGGTTTTAAGTAAATTTACAATTTTGTGTTGGGCCGCATGCATAGCCATCCTGGGCCACATGTGGCCCACAGGCCACGGGTTGGACACCCCTGCGTTTCAACCAAAGCAGGAGCTGTAGGAGAGACTCTTTCAGGGGAGAAGCAAGGAGGGGGGCTCGAGAAATACGGGGTTATGGGAAATTTCTAGCGTGCTGATCTCATTGTTCAAGGAAAGACTGTTTAGGAATAATCTAATAGGGAGAGATCGATGATATAAAAGAAAGAATAATTAATTAAATGAACCCTTGGGTAGATGCTCATTTAATCTATGCAGTAACCACGAGGAACCGTGCCTCTGTCTAGTTTTCAGATGGTCCGTTTTGTCTGTCTCTTCCTCCACAACTTTCCAGGAAATTTCCCAGGAAATGTTCTTTGTGTGGTCCACTCCGTCCAGGCCAGAGTGCTCAGGCGGATGTTAGGGGAGCTGATGTTGGATCTGAGCCACCCATGATGCCATCATATAATATGGGATAGTGCAGTTATTTTCTGGGATGGTTTCTTCATCTGGAAGAAGGGCGGGCTGAGTGTGACATCTGGTTAATCTAACTAAGAGAATGTCCAGTGAATACACGATCAACAAACTTGTAGATGCTGCTGGGGAAAAGGCAGTATTTGTGGTTGTAGTAAAACACACACACACACACGCGCTCGCACATCAGGATGATAAGGTCACTCTTTAGCAGCAGCATCATCATCATCATCATCATCATCATCATCTAGTCTTATTCCCAGGAAGCAAAATACAGGAAGGGCTCTCATTGATTGCATCTCGGTAGACGTTTGTCTTACACACACTTACTGGATTCCTAAGCTAAAATTCATCTTGTCAAATGAAATTGATAAAAATTGAAGTTGCAAGAATTGCTAAAAACTGGCTGTTTTTGTAGTTAAAATTTTGTGGATCTTTGTGCTAAGTAAACACAGGTATTCTTAGATCGCGATGGAGGGCAGAAATTGTAAGCACAAAGTCAAATAAGCAGTAAACATCATTTCTATTTCTTGGCTCCCCCAAATGAGCTTTTGTTCAGATAAATGATTATCTTTCTCACTTCACTCTCACTTTCCATGAGGACACGGGACACCAGGCACAAAGGACAATTTCCCCAAATGCCTGGGAGATGAATGTTCCTGCGGAAGTGGAAGGCACAGAAAGAAGTTCGCAGTTGCGCTCCATTGATTTTCTCCTGCTCTACTCTTGTCTGCAGTGAGACATATGAGAACATTAGCATTTCATAATACATGTTGTGTGTGTGGTTCTGTATATTCAGAAAATGTACTGAATGGGTAGTGGAAGAAAGTGACCATCTTACTTTCTGATGCTTTTTAGACTTTGTAAGATCAATTACAATCCATAGTTATCAATCTGTAGCTCAGGAAAAGATGTCTTTTGGCATTCGGCGGGAAGAATAGTTCGGAGCAACAAAGCATTAACATCTGTCTTCTCTTTTGTTTATTTCTTTAATATGTATTTGTACTTTGTAATGTCCTGGACTAACAGCTTCTGGATTTGAATCCTAAGGCCATGATCATATAAATAAGTTAAATAGAATAGTGAGTATTTTTTTATGACAGAATGTTATTTCTTTTTACTTAGGGCCATTGAAGAACTCATATAGCAAGTAGTAGGTGTGACCTGATTTTTAAAGTCTTATCTATTGAAGTCACTTACAATAAGGTTACCTTTTCCATACATTTGATGATAAAATCTCTTTTTATTATTTATTAATTTTTTTAACTTAATGATTTGAGGGAAGGAGTGAGGAAGGAAGGAAGGAAGAGAGAGACAAAGAGAGAAACATCAATGTGTCCTGCTTATTTATGCATTCATTGGTTGACCCTTGTTTGTATCCTGACTGAGGATCGAACCCGCTACCTTGGTATATTGGGATGATGCTCTAACCCACTGAGCTATCTGGCCAGGGCAACTGTTCCTATTACTTAACCTTTTATTTTCACGTCTAATCTGACCCACTGTAGTGCTGAGAGGGAAAGCTTGTGATCAGACTGAATGTAGTAGTTGCTATACTAGATCGGACCTAGAACGAGTTTGCACTGGGGGGTTTGGCCAACAGGACCAAAATAATGGGTGTCACAATACCTCTGTGTTCCACAGTTAACACAACTTTACCCCTGTTTCATTTTACAAAACTGCCTCACACCTTTTTGGGATCAAGCTTATACTATGAATCTATCTTTGAGGCAAAGCCTGTTTAATATGCACACTGAATGGAGAAGAACCGTATTCTGAAATCCCAAATAATCTGGCACTGTATGCCCGCCTCTGAAAACACAGGTGTTATATCCTTCAAGGGCTTTCAATTTACTTGTAATCTAGGAAAACATAGGATATGAAGCAAGATAAACGATAAACCACTTGATAGTGAAATATACCATTATCTCCAAACGTGTTAAAATAAGGAGAGTTCCAGGGTTCCGGAAGCGTGACTCATCACCAAGCCAGTGAACGCGGGGGACTCGCGCCACCTGTCGGAGTGCCGAATTCCAGGGGCGGCAGACCTGCCGTCCGTGGTAGGCGACTCATTTGCAGGTTTTCTGAAGGTAACTGGCAGGGATTTTTTTTTTTTTTTTTTTTTTTTTTGGTCATTCTCCCCTATTATATTTACAAGCTACGTCTCACCTGTCTCCACTCCAGGCACACCGTGTGAGTTTTAGTTCCCGTTTTCACTGAGATTTTCAGCGTTTCGTGCTCTAAGTGCTAAGCTGAGCCACACGGCAGGTGTTTCGGAACAGCACCCTACCTGGCCTCGTAGAAAGGAAGGACGGCCGCCGGATCAAAGGGGAGCAGGGCTTCCCGCTTGCTGTCTTTATCCCCGTCCCCCTCCCATTTTGGGTTTTGTAAAAGGTAAAGATGTTTTATGTTTGGCATACGCCGATTTACTTCTTGAAGGCAACATAAAGCTTTTCAATGTAAAAGTAATGCTTGCTTTCAAAGACCGCGTAGACATTTATTTTTTGCCAATTGCATTTTAGATGTTTTATGATGGTCTACAAAGATTTAGCTAGAACAACATGCAGGGGGCCCTGACCTCTCAGAGCAAGGACAACTAGGCCATAAGGGGGTAAAGGTTAAAAAAAGAAGCACATTGCCATTTCCTGTTTTCAGGAGACCACGCAAGCACTGTCCGACCACACTCAAGAGCCATCTGGGAAGGCTTGTGGGAAACTAGGCATCTGGGGTGTAGCAAGAAAACCTGTTAGAGTTCGGGTGGGCAGGTGGGAGGAAGTGGGGGAGAAAAGGCTCAGGCTGCAGGGGAGAGGGCGTTCCATGACCAGGAGGTGGCGAAAGTACAGACACACCATTGCGGACCTGAAAGAACAGGATTGCTCCAGTTCAGAGCAGGTACCTGCTGGGAACTTGGGAGAAACACGCTGCAGAATTAGGCAGAATCCGTGTCATCAACCCTGAAACACCAATCCAAAAGAACCCATGCACCCCGATGTTCGTAGCAGCACTGTTTATGATAGCCAAGTGCTGGAAGCAACCTAAGTGCCCATCGGTAAATGAATAGATGAAAAAACTGTGGTACATTTACACGAAGGACTACTATGCAGCAGAGAGAAAGAAGGAGCTCCTACCCTTTGGGACAGCGTGGATGGAACTGGAGAGCATTAGGCTAAGTGAAATAAGCCAGGCAGTGAGGGACAAATACTATATGATCTCACCTTTAACAGAAACATAATCAACAAAAGAAAAAAGCAAGCAAAATATAACCAGAGATGTTGAAATGAAGAATAATCTAACAATAGCCAGAGGGGAGGAGGGAAGGGTTTTCAGGAACTACCATAAAGGACACATAGACAAAACCAAGGGGGAGGGTGGAAGCAAGGGAGGGAGGTGGGTTTGGCTGGGGTGGGGGAGAGGGGTGGGAGAATTCAGACAACTGAACAACAATAAAATAATTATAAAAAAAGAATCCATGTCATCAGGACAAACGATGCAAACCTATTTGGATTTCATTTCAAAGGAAACTTGCTTAAATGCAGGTGTGGTCTGGGTAGATTTGCGTTGGCAAAGATGACTGCAGTGTCCAGTGTGGTGGAGAGGAAAGGGCTCCGGGTGAGGGCAGTGGGGGCGGGGCCTTTGTAACGGGGGGTGGGCAGTGGAATAGTCTGGGATTCAGGGGGTGGAGGTGAGGGTGCCCGGAACGGAGGTTTGGGAGACGGCCGCGGGGCGGGGTGGGGGGACACTGCGGTGCCTGCCTGTGAGCGCCCTTGGGGTCTGTGCACTGAGTCAAACTCATCGAGGCATCCGGGGCGTTGCTCTGTTATTGTACGCACCCAGCAAAAGACACCTGTGGGGGGAACCACAGCGGTCTTCGAACGGAGGAGGACTGGGGTTTGACGTTGCTGCCTCCAACACGTGCCTCCGGCAAAGGAGTCCCGACTGAGCTATTTTCAAAACACGGCCAGCGATAAGACCAAACCCAGAGCGCCTGCGGCGATCGGAACGACCGCACCTGGAAGCGCCATGAACGCTGCGTGTCTGTCCCACGCGTGCTGTCCCCACTAAAGACAAGCTCCGCGACCGTGGAGGGACCCAGGCTGCCGCTCACCTCTGCAGCCCCAACACCTGGCGGGGTACCTGCACACCCTGGAGACTCATTGCGCGTGTGTTGAATGCGCGGGTATGACGATGACCACATCGACACCGTGTTCCCCTTTAAAGCCAATTCGGCACAAGCATGGTACAGGCAAGAACCCAAGTCTCGTTCCTCGGAACCTCGAGTTTTGAATGTTACCGTCATTCCTGCTGGACGTGAAGCCTCAAAGCTGCAGCATTCTTGGCAAGGTGTGTCCTGCCTTTCAGGGGCTGGCGACAGCTCAGCCGAGGCAGGGGGTGCAGGCTGGGAACTGGAAGGCTGACTATATTCCACACCAAATGCCTGTTGGTGGCCCCAGGGGGGTGCGGGAGCTCTCACTGTATTTCCAGTCAAATTCTCACTTGCATATCATTACGTTTTGCTTGTCAGGGGATATGGGAGGATTTAATTAAGCACAGGGGACTTTGTGTTAGTCAGCCTCTCGTGGTAGAAGACTAAGCGCTTAGGAAAGAGCATTACCGTCCTTCCCTCAGGCCACAAGGGTGCATTGCTGTGGAATCCTCTGTTTTCTAACGTCTGTTTTCGCCCAAACTTGAGTTCTCCAGTAGAAATAAGCCAAATGGTGATCTTGTCATCTCAGTCGCTTGTGATTCCTCCGGCGTGGGAGGCACTGCGACCTTGGAGGCAGCGAATCTCGTTTGGTTTTTTAGTGACCTTAAAATTCATGGGACGTGCACTGTGACATTTTCCCAAAAGGACAACGCACCGACAAGGTGAGGAGAAATGCATTCGTCACAGTTGCAATTTTACATTCTCTCCTAATCCATTCCCACCGTGCTGGGCGGTTTTTGTGGAGAAGGAAGAGGCACCTTTGATGAATGAGCCTTGCTTCTGTGACTGCGTTGCCGACACCACGATTATCCAAATTCCCACTCAAGATCTGAGCAGCACAGCACCTGGGTGTAGACCCTTTGGAACACTGACCCTCTGATATGTTTTTGTATTTTCCTACATTCCCTGTAAATGGTCCTGATGTTGATTTGCATGGATTTTTTGAGTTCCTGTGTTCTGATATTTTGATATTGGGGCGCTTACCTATGTGCTAATACTAGGAATGGAGTTAAAAGTGTTCACAGAGATGGTCTGGTTTAATCTGTACCCATTCCCAGGGAGTGTAAAAACTAAGAAAGTATTAAAAAAACTATAACTTAGTGTTACACTCAAAATTATACGCTTGTGCTTTCTTCTGCAAATGCATATAATGTACATTATATATATCTCATTAGATGCCTCCTTTCACATTGGAGTCAGCCTGTTTTTAAGGGAAAGTAGGAAGATTCGTTTATTTATTTTGTCAGGGATCATGTGCCTGTGTGCTTCCTGTTATTAGGGCTGTTTTCTTTATCTGGACACATCGTCTACATTGTGATTAAGGTTAGTGGTTCCGTTGATGAACAGTCTCTCTGCTCGGGAGACTCTCAGGAATAGTCTGGATTAACTGACGCAGACTGGGTGTGATGGAGGGGAACAGTCAGTCCCTGGGACAGAAGGCACGGCTGCGTCAGAACCACTGGGGGGCTGGGCTCTCCGCTGAGTGGCCAGGGATCTGTGGGCTGCTGATGACCTCGAGTGAGTTTATGGTGTGTGACTACCGTTTTCAGAGGTTTGCAAGGTCAGATCAATTAACTCAAATAGCGGCCATCTCATTAAATAAGAAAGTTAAACACTAGTTTTATTGTGGTTTGGTATCTGTATGGGTTGCTGGATATTTCTGATTAGTTAAAATAAAAACAAATATTAAGTAATTAATGCAGTTTATTTGACAGTCACATTCTTTCAAACTTACTGCCCTATGGGGGAAAATTAATAAAAAGATATATATTGCAGGCCACAGCCCTGAGGCCTAAGAACACCGCAGAAACATTTTTCCTTGCCTAGTCTGAAGAACTGTGATGAATTTGTGTTTACTTAGATTAACCCCCTTCGTCCCAAATATCACTTTCACTGTTGGAGGAGATTGAGTCTGGGGAGTCACAGGCAGATTAGAGGAAGGACCTTGGGGTGGCGTGGGGGGGGGAGTTAGGACTTCCAGCTGCAGTAGACAGCACCCCCAACTCCGTGAACTCAGAGCGAGTGCAGGGCCGGATAAAAGTAGGTTTCCAGTTGTGACTGTGCAAAACACAGAGTTCATTCTTGTACCATCATTTATTAATTACGGTATTATTTTTTTGTACAAACCACTGTCAACCTACTTTTGTAAACCGATGTTAGAAGTGAAGTTCATATCTAAAATTGAGCAAATTCCAAAAGTTTCCCTTGCTGATCCCTCAAAAACATCACCAACACGTTAGGTCGGGTTCACGGTGTTGACTAGGTACAACCTTTCTGTCGCCTGTCCTTGCTTTGGTGGAGCCGGGTGTACCTGACGGCCGTTGAGAGAAGAACATGCGATCAGCACAAGCCTGGTCTCAGCGTACTGGCCTATTTCTCAGGTTTATTGGGAGATGCTAGGAATGGCGGAGTCGACTGATGGGTCTTTCTAATGTTCTTGGAACTCATTCAAATTTTATGTTAAAACACATTTACCCCTTGAAATTTTCGTTACTGGAAATTGTTCTCCTTAAATTCTTTACTCCTCCTCCACGTTGATTTCCTACTCCAGAAGGTTTTCTTTACCTTGAGAAAACACTCTTCTGTGGTCATGAAACGGCTCCCTGCCCCTCCCCCCACCACCACGTCACGTGTCAGCAACTGAAATACTCTTCCTCGGTGGGCTTACGACCCCCATTTATTCACTTCCTTACCCCTTATTACTCCTCAGTAAGTTACAGATTAGTCCCACGACCGCTTCAATGGAAAAATCAGCCCACGGACGCAATGAAGAGTTTGTAAACTCCATCCAGGTCGGGTCAAGAACTGCAGTCCGAGACCCAGGTCCCCTGATGCTTGGCCCCTTACAGAAGAGTGCCTGTCTGTCTCTCCTTGTGATTTCTTACGTCAATCAGAGCAGCTGCGGGCAGCTCTGCAGGGTATGGGGTCGTCTGGGTTGGCTTTAATTGCTGGCTTCCTTCCCTACATTCTCCAACTTTCCCCACAACCAGAGGTGCCACCCCCTCCCCTGTCCCCTGGCCAAGCAGCGATTGGCCATCACGCCCTGTCCGTCTGTATTAAAACTGATTTCCATTGGAGCAGCTGATAGAACGGGCTGCATTTACCAGACTGCTGATTTCAAATGGAACAGGGCGATCTGCAGATCAGGCAAGCTGCTCATCCAATACCACTCCATTCCCAGGTGCGCTTAAGCCATTAAGGAGCACTTACCTTACGCTTCGAAAGCAGGCCCTGGTTGCCCTCTAATCTGACTGTTTGCCAAACGTACAGGAGCCGCGTTCACGGAAAGCACAGAAAACACAACCGAGGCGACCGCGCGGCGGCGCTACTCACTCAGCTTCTTCATGCAGTCGCGAAGCCTGGTCTCCAGGCTGAGCACCCGCTGGTGCAGCTCCTCGTAGTCGTAGGCGCCGATCTCCTCCTGGATGCCCGTGAGGACGGCGGACAGGTTCCGGATCTCCTCCTTGAACTGGGTGATGAGCCTGGCGTCGGTTTTGTACTGCTCCAGCACCGGGATCAGGGGCAGCAGCTCGTCCATCTTCTCCTTCAGCTCCTGCGGAAAGCAGCGCAGTGTTCCCGAGAGCCGTGCCAGCGGCCGTGCGTCTAGTCTGATACTGAGAGGGGATGATTAGAATGCATTCAAAATGCCTTATTGAGGTTTTTTTTGAGGGGGGGGCTGGAATTAGGTGTTTTGTGAACATGGGAAGTGGCTGCGTGGTTATTAGTAGTAAGCCCGCTTATCTTTTCAGTAGAAGAACCTCTTCTTCAATGGTTACAGGATTTTCTAGGACACAAATCGATCTTGACCATAATTACAGAAGCTTCCTATGGTAGCGATGAAGCATGCATGCATCATCTCATTCTCTGGCAGCATTTCGGGAAGCCCACAATGCGTTATTTAGTTAGAACGTAGAAGGAGGGCCCACCTTCTAAGTATGAATTATTAGGAATAGACCCAATGTCCTGTGCCTGTTCCGTTATGTCTAATCATTCATTTACCGATTATTCACTTTATAGGGGGACTCCCAGGAAATTGGGAAAGACAGCTTTTCCCTAGTGGAACTTTCCATTGGTGGCCTTTCTGCACCCTGCCCTCCCGTGTCGCCCAGGCCTCCCTAGAATCCGTCTCAGCAGTGTGTCCTTGGAAAGGCTAAGTTCGGCAAGCGTGACGAGACCTGTGCCACTTCCCTGAGCCCGAAGAAATGCGTGCTGCTGTTCACCATGTTGAATGCTTGCCCCCCGACTCCGACGTCGTCGGCCTTCGCGGAGATCTTATTTTAGAGCTCTCTATGTAGGCGAGGCAGCCAGCTGGCTTACCCATGTGCTGAACTGACCCTTGCAGGGACCGAGGCGCTCCCAGGTGATAGAGCAAAGACGGGTGCCCCGCTGCCTAGTTATTAGAAACTGGTGAGTTGGTTTTTGTCTGGAGAGCAAGGCGTGCATGTCGCTGACACACTGTCCCTCCCTCCCAGCATCACAGGACAGAGCCACACCTGGGATGGAGCCACACCTGCAGCTCCACGTTCCTCTTCTAGACGTGACACCTCCCTGTCTTTCCCTTGAACTTGCTGGTGGGCGCGGGGGAAAGTTTCCTGCACTTGATTCAGTTGTGCGTTTACTGCAGATGATCTCACTGGTGGAGAGAGCGGTCACTCTTGGGACCATTCGGGAATAACCCGGAGGCGCTGTGAGAGACCGTGCTGCACACCAGCCAGGTCAGGGGGCTGAAACCGCCTTTGACAGTGACACTGAGAAGCTGCTGTTGCTCCAAGTGCATCGAAATAGCAGCGGCTCCCACTGCCGCCCTGACGGATGGGCTCTTGTTTCTGGCGGGGCCATTTCTAGTTGCTCTAAGCTCCGTAAGCTGGGGACTCTTCGGATTTGCCTGTGTGGCCATGTTGACAGGGAGGAGACGGAGTCTGAGTCAATGAGAAAGATTCCTACATCTTACAGTCAAAAGGCAGAGTTGTAGGGCTTTGCTCCTGCGGGTGGCTCACCTGAAATAAACTCACTGCTGTGAGCACCTGGCGGCATCCCTAATGGACAGCACAAGGGCTTCACTAGGGTTTCAAGGAGAGGGAGCTCCGTGGGCACCGTGGGCCGCACACATACAGGAACTGTCTCAGTGAAGAGTTTTAGGGTGTACTATGGGGATATTGAAAAGGGAACCAGACAGTGCCACAATTTCGGTGGCAGTTTTTTCCTCCTGAACTAAAAAAAAAAAAAAAAAAAAAAAAAAAAAGGTTATTTACATTGTTGGACCTTTTCAAAAATTCATAATTTGATGATTGGCAGCCAATTTTGAAATGCTGGGTACTTTCAGAGAGCAATGGAAAGTGCAGCCGGCATGCGTATCGAGTATTTAAAAAGGTTAAAATTGAGGATCACAGATCCGTGTTTCCTAGTCCCTGCCAGAATTTTGCTTTCTACGATGCCGCTCTTGTAGCAGAGGTTGCATTTGGCTGCCTTGTTCAACCGTGATCTCTTCGTGTAAGATTGATAGTCTCACGTATGATAACTACAATAAACTTACCATCTTAAAGAGTACCAAAGAAATAACCTACTTAGTGTTTTCTAAATTGAATTTATTGGGGTGATGTTGGTTAATAAAGTTATATAGGTCAGGTGTACAGTTCTGTAACATATCACCTGTATATTGACTTGTGTGATCAGCACCCCAAGTCAAGTCTCCTTCCATCACCATTTATCCCCCCTCTACCTTCTTCTACCTCATACTCCTCCCCACTCCCAGTAATCTTTGGACTATTGTCTGTATCTGGAAGTTTTCTATGTTGTTGTTGTTGTTGTTGTTGTTGTTTTGTTTTTTTGTTTTTTGGTTTTTTTTTTTTTTTTTTTGCTTAATGCATTCACCTTTTTTCATAAGTTGAAAATGGTATACCAGAGGAGGAGTTCCTTCCAATTAAAAGTATTTTTCCATGTTAAACTTATTTTTAGGATGGTCCATTTCTTCTCAAAGACAGCACCCCAGCCCTTGGAGCAGGAGTGTCAAACTCATTCTCACCGGGGGCCACATCAGCCTCGTGGTTGCCTTCAAAGGGCTGAATGTAACGTTAGGACTGTGTAATATAACTACTCCTTGACTAGGGGCAAGGAGCTCTACATTCGGCCCTTTGAAGGCAACTGAGAAGCTGATGTGGCCCCTGGTGAAAATGCGTTTGACACCCCTGCCTTAGAGCAAAATCTGACTCATGGTTGGAGGTCTCAGGGAGTAAATACATTCAGAAAACATATATTGATCATCTGATTATTCTTAAGTAGTATTTACAGAGCTGTGGTCTACTTGGAGAGGCGCCGTGGCACTGACCGTAGAAGGTGTGACCCAGGAGCTGGGCTTGGGGGTCCTGGTCCTGACACACCTGAGATGTGTGACCCTGGACAGATTGCTCAGCTTCCCTGGGCATCATTCTCGTCATCCGAATGGCAGGGACAAAGACAGTGCCCAACTGATGGGCCAGTGGTGAGGGTTGCATTAGTTAACATACAATGTATTTAAAGTGCTCAGGGCTCAGTGCTGAGTAATCGTAACTCTTCAGAGACACAGTGTTATCATCACCATTGCTATTTGGACTTTGACATACAACTTCGCTCTCTGCTTGGATTACACAAAGTAGGAAAAATAAAAATTATTATGTCACATGGTGCTGCCTGAAAATTAAATTTTCGTATTGGTTGCCTGGACGTTGCCAGGCAAACTTATGGAACAGGCCAATTATTTCCTTGTGTGTCTCTCAGCTTTGTATCGTTTTGTTTCTGCTTTCCTGTCTTCTCCCAGGAGTTCCCATAGATGCACCTATGTCATCCATCCATCCCATGTCCCTGGCAGCCTCAAGCTGTCCCTTGGCGTCACAGAGGTCCGCATTGCCCACCTGAGCTTGGACGTCTCTGTGCCTGACACCCCGAGTGCCTCTCCTCTGTCTTCCCTCCCGGGAGTGCTCTGTGACGGGCCGCCCACTCCTGGCCCTGCTGGTGGCCCCGGCCGGTGGCCCCGGCCAGGCTCACATTGCTGCCCACAGTCCACACTCCCACCCTGAGCAAGGAAAATGGATATGGAAAGCCTCGTGGTTTTCTTGATCTCAGATCTCTGGGGTACAATACACTGCTTTTGGGGGGAAGGGCATCAGTCCAAAATGGTGTCTTTGACTATTGCCAAACCTTCTAACTCTTCTGATCTGTAAACAAAATTAAACAAGATTCCTCTTCCCTTTGTGCTGTTAAATAATGTTTACACCTCTGTTTACTCTCGGTCTTACCGGCCTACTAGCGGTATAGTGCGTCTCCAGCAGAGGGCCCACCCTGCCTTGCACGCAGTACGCGCTCAATAAACCCCAGTGGAAACAAATTCATTTGCTCCTGAGCCTTAAATCCCTCCCGTTTACCAGCTTCCCGTGCATTCTCTGCTCCTCCAGCTCACTCGTTCTCTGACTTCCGATAGTCTTTGAACTTGTTGTACCTGCTACACTTTGCTTTAATTTGTTCTAATTTCTTAACCTCCTGGCCTTGCGTCCGCTTTCTTCAGATTAAACCTCATTGTTCATCACTTTAGCCCTCTTGTCCTTTTAGGTAAAAATTTAAAAGTGGTTCAGTGTAAGCTGTTTTCCGTACTTCTCTGCTCAGGCTCCCGAGCCCCATGGAAGAACGTGACGAAGCCATAGAATCTCTGCCACCGTAAAATGTGCTCTGCAGAGAGTCCTGTGGCGTGTCCCTGGCTAGCATCCTGCCACCAAGATTGTGTGGGAGCTTGACCGAGAACTTGAATCTGGCCCCGCCCCCTGACCTTCAGCAGTGGGTCTCACTTTCTCACGGGCAGGGAGAGCCGAGGCCGTCATGGTTGTGAAACCGGAGTGTGCTTTGTAAACGAGGTGCTCTCTTTTTGCAAGGGGGACTCTTCCTTTTTAATAGCGGTTTAGGTGGTATTATCATAGCTGGATTTCATCTTAATCCCTGACACTACCATTAGTTAATAAAATTCCACCTAGCATGATTAAAAGCACCATTTCTCCATTTCCAGTGTTTCTTAATAATTGCCAACAAACCACTTAAAGTCTAAAAAAAAAAGACTTTTTTGTATCAAATCATGAAGCAACCCTCTTTCTATGGCTATTAATAGTGGTATTATTGCCTCTTTTAATTATTTATATTCTCAATATTTCTCATATTAGCAGAACGTAAAGTCATCGGGAAAAAAGAAACCCTGATAAATTTAATTATTAATTTTCCGTTAGATTTCCCCTTGCCATCAACACTGAAGTGCAAATCTGCCCAGAAACTCTACCTAGCTCTTGGAGGATGAGACTCCTTTTTATAGCAAGTCCTCTGTGCTTGCCCACCAGCTAATGGTCAGTTTCGGTGGACAGGTGATTGACGTGCCCACGGAGCCTTCCCCCTGCTCATATGGGCCAGTGCCCAGTTATTCCTAGCCGAGCGCCACGCTGGCTGTTCATCACACTCGTGTCTCATTTGGATTGACAAGATGGCAGAAGTCAAACCTACTTGAAAATGCTTGGTCATTAGTGTCTTCCGATCATCTTCAATCTGCCGAAACTTGGCCTTCAGCCCCTTCATTTGGGTTTCCATTTTTAGAACGTATTGGAAATCTCTCTGAGTTCTCAAGTTTAAGACTTCAATAGACTGGGACATATTCTGAACCTGTTAAACAAGAACATCGGCTGTCAGTTATGGTCTGTGTCCAGGTAGGACAATTACTACTGACAGAGCAAAAGTAGCATTAACACAGAGAACTTGAAATACCAGGTCCGTAATTGTATTTCCACATGACATATTTTCAGAAGGACAATTCTTTATGATTAAACATTCAAAGAATTCAGCCAGAGAAAATTATACCTAGGCAGGAAATAATAAAATGGACATCCTTGCATGAGAAATGACTGCATATAAATAAGAATTTAATATGTCAGAAAAATGCATTTTAAAAAAACAATTTTTATTCCAGGGCTTCGTAAGCTTATCAATGTCCCATTCTGTGAAAAGTTAATAAAATAAGTTGTTTCCGTAGATGCTAACTCTGACTTCCTCAAAATCTGTGATGTGTGGCCATTGTGAGTGATGGAAATTCATGTCTAACAGACCTAGCACGCATTCAGTCCCAGACAGTTACTTCAAGCTGCCCTGGAGGTGCCCCCGGAGGTGCGGCTGAGCCGACCAAGACAGGTGGTGGTGGTCCTCAGGCCCTCAGACGCCTGCTGAAACACCTCCTCCCTTGCAGAGCCTGCCGTTTTGGAGGCCTGAGCAACGGCATCTGGGCGGGGTGTTCGGTGGGCAGGCGGTGGGCAGTCAGTGCGCACAGGACAAGCTCACGGCACCGTCCCAGGCCCTCTGCGCCCCAGGCTATTGAGAAGTGGGACATAGATGACCCGCAAAGCATGTGGAAATGAGGACAGGCTACTCTCACCGTGTGGCAGCAACGTTCTGACAATACAACGAAAGCCTCTAACAGGAGACCTGTTAAAGGAACCGAGGAATGGAGTAGCGTGCACCATTTTAAAGGATCAGACAGGTCTCTGTGCCTTTGCCCCTCCCAGTATCGTCTGCAGTGCCTCCTCCTGGGAGCCTCTCCAACAGGCAGCATCTCGTTCCGAAATCGGACTCTGCATTTGATCCAGGCCCCCCAGTGATCCCTTGGTCTGTTACATTTTGAGAAGCGATGCTGTACATGGAGGGATTTCCATGAGAAAAGCGAGTAAGAAAAGCGAATGTAAAAAAATGATACAACTTGGTTCTTAAATCGGAAATCAAATTCCCCGTCATGCGCACCGATGCCCGCACGTATGTAAAAGAAAATGGAGCGGACAAGCAAACACTCATGGGGAAGGGGAGGGAAGGGGCAGAAGAACACAGGTTGGGTGGTTAACCCTAGTTTGCAGGGGGGCACGCGGTGTGGGTGAGAAGTAATACATAGTGTAGAAAGAGGTCCTGTAAACATAATAGGTGTAAGTCCTTCTGCAAAGAATGTTTTTGCACAAACAGAAAAATGAAATCATGATGCCAAAAATATAGTAGTGGGATTTCAGGTGATTCTTGTTTCGTACATGTTTTAGTTATTCCATTTATTTTTAATACCTATAGATCATATTTATTATATACACATATAAGTATTATATGTATATATTATAAATATATAAATATGTATGTATATTATATGTAAACATATATAATGAATAAAAAGTCATTTTCATTGCAAAAATTGTGACTTACAAATGAGGAAGGGATAATTCAGAGACAGAGTTTTGTCATCCAGTAAAGTCACAAAGCTTAGGCCAGCCCACTTTGAGACTTTTCACGAATGACAAGGTTCCTCGGAACTGGGACTCCTGGCTGGTGGCAGTCCCTCTGCTGCTCTTCTTAGAGAAGGTCAGACTTCCCCGTTTCTGGTTCTGCTGCGGTGGTCCACAGCTCTGCCCTATCTTGTCCAGATGTAGGAACTGCAGTCTCGCTTATATTAAGACTAATTGTATAATGTGTTGGGTGCGGACAGAGAAGTGGCTGCCGTCCCCTGAACTCCACGAGGTCAGGAGCTACGTCTTCCTCGGGTCTTTTATTCCCAAGGCCTTTCACAGAACCAGGCGCAGAATGATTACTCAGTATGTATCTATTGGGTAAAATTAACAGGTTTCCAATGGTAGCTAGGGTGTAATTAGCATTTTAATACTTCAAGGAAAGTTTCTTCCTTCTTTCTTTAGTTAGGTCACAGTGTTACCTGACTCCCAAATCTATATTAATTTAGTGTTATTCCTACACTGAGAAAGCATCATTTAGAAAAGTCTCTAGTGTGGTGCAAAATTACTGAGACAGTATTAAAAGCACAGTAACTGCCTCTTGGATAAATGTAATGTTTTCAAAATACTTTTCAGCAGAGAAGTAAGAGAAGATTGGAACTGAGAAATCAGTAATCTGAGGGAGAAATACATTTTAATTGAAAAGCAAAACTGAATTACGGGAGTAAATATTTTTTACCAATATAATTAATTTCCCTAGTAACTAAATAGTGTTAAACTTTATATTTGAGATTTTTTTCATATTGCCTTCATGTTGTTTTTGTATTGTCTTTCATATATATTTGAGAATTTTTTTCCTACTGGGATAAAAACTCCTACTTTATGTCAGTCATGGAAAGTCGCAAAGTAAAGCTTTGTGACTTTACTGGATGGACAAAATCTGTCTCTGAACAAGATTGAAGACAACCGCCAAGATGAATCATAGCTCGTGTCATGATTTTTAACAGTTGAGAGGCCCATTAACTAGGGTCATCAATTTGAATGCAGTGCCATCCACTCGTGTCTGGAGCACAGACCCTGAAGGGGCAGGGACAGTGGGCTCTTATCATAAAGAGACACTTAAGACAGAATCAACATATGATGATAGCTCTGAGGGGGAGGAGGAAAAACAAAGTGATCTTTGCATAAAAACATGAAAAAGCATTTCGACATCCGATCACGTCCGCAGAGGGACCTGATTTTCACACAGGGCCGTGGGAGGAGGCCTCTGTCTGGCTCGAGAATGTGGAAACTCGGAGTGTCTGTATTCACAGCCACCCCAGCTGGCCTACGATGTTCAGAGAGCCCCACACAGTAGAAGGCTGAATGAGAGTAATCGAAAGAACCATGCATTGCTTTGCTTTGTTTTGTTCTGCCCACACTAGACATAAATAACTTCTCATGAGCTGACTTTTATCTGGAAAGGAGAATAAATCAAGGGCATTCTGCATTTGATTGTTAGGGACCCAGCTTAAGTAAATTATACGGGGAGAATGCTATTGAATGAAATCGAAGAGCTTAATGTTCTAAGGCATGACTTAGAGAATGATGATAAATACTTGGAATTATTCATTATCTGTCCTGAGAGCTTGCACAGCGCATGCCATTATTGTAACCTCTTTGTGAGCTTGATAATGGGAGCCAAAGTCTGAGCTCAAAGAGCGGGTCGTGATCCCGAGAGGTGGGGCTCGATTTCTGGCATCGGAATAAGACTTCCTGCTTTTTTCTCTCTTTTCTGAAGGAGACAGTAACTGGATATTAAGACACAATAGAGAGCCAGTTTTAAGAAAACAAGATTGGAAAAAGTAAAAAGTCACATCGATAGAATACAGTGGTGGGGGGGAGGTGTTTATTTGAGAAGGGCACACGTTGGGAGGACCCCGATCCCCACCTCCTGCCTTCCCACACTTCCCGAGGTGGACTGCAGTAAGAGTATGCCCAGGGGACACCCGGGACACCTACCTTTTCGAGCAGCTGGCGGAGCTGCCTGCTTTTGGCATCCCGGGAGCACAGGTTCTGTTCCGGAGCGACCACGGTGCAGATGCACCGCCCGTCGGGGTCCTGCGCGGAGCTGTACACTTGCCATCCTTCCTTGGGACTGATCTGGGTCTGCGGAGAGCAAGGGCAACACACAGAACACAGACCCCGTTACAGGATGAAGGGAAGGCGGCTTTGGAGCATGTCAAGCAGAGCATCTTTTTGATAATTCGAGTTTTGCTTCCCTTCATTGAATTCATTGGGATGCCACTGGTTGACCAAAGTGTACAGGTTTCGGGTGCACGATTCCACAACCATTACACAATGATTACACCGTCTGTACACTGCATGCTGTGTTCCCCGCCCCAGGTCAAGTCAAGTCCATCACCAGGTACCCCCCACCCCCCGCCCCAGCTTTGTGTTTCTGTTCTTTAACATCAAAAAGAAAGCGAGTGAACCGTTAGCATGGACAGCCCAGCTTCATTCAGTCACACCTTCCTTATCAGCGCTCAGAGCTCAGCGCTCTGTCTTTAGGCTCCGAGTTAGTAAGTGCGCATTGATCCCATTCTGCCCCCTAAGGCCTTCGCTGTATTTGGACACAGTAACGCAGCTTCGGAAGCTTCTGGTAAGCACTTAGACGCATGTGACCAGGCTTTCTACGGAAGATCTCTTAGCTTGTCTTTCTCAACCGTAAACGGTAACTAGTAATTTATTTTTCTGATTATTATCCGTGTGTGATATTCTGAAGCAGAGCTTTATCCCAAGGAGCTTCCCATGAATTGCAAGGCCAGTTATTAATACGGCTGGAAAAGTATCCTGCGGGAATCGAAGGTCAAAGTCAGGAGGCCCGCACCGCGAAGGGTCCAGCGGCCCCGCACGGCTGGTCTCCCCAGGCTGTGCAGTTGCCCCGCTGCCGCCTCCCTGGGACGCCGGCACCAGGCCGCATTCCCTGTCCACTGGTCTGCCTCCTGTATCTCCCGACAGGAGACGTCTCTCCGACGAGGTCGGCCGGGATGCGTCCCGAGAGCGTGCCACCCTGCCTCGTACGCCACTTACTCTCGTTTTCCTGCTTTATGAAACCCCACTTCACCCGGCCCTTGCGGTTGCCACCTCTTCGGAAGGATTGTCTGTATTTCATGAGACGTTTCCTGTGTATTGTCTGGTATCGTTAGTTGCCTTTCACATGTCTTATTTCAACAATTTTTTTTGTATCCAGCGACCGGATGTATTGGGTATTTCCTGTCTACACTCTCACATGCATTCTGTCCAGAGCAAAGATAAGTCACCTCATTTTTGCCTATTAATTTCCCCGGGGGCGGGGGTGGGGAACTGCACGCTCCCTATACAAAGAGCCGTTGTTAGGGACGCCCTGGGGTACCCCTCCTCCGCCCCTCCTGCTCGGAGTGTTCTGGCAGTGCGTCTCTCCACGGAGTATCCCTTTGGGGGTCGCCTGGGCTGAGGAGCGCTGCCCGGTCAAGGCCAGGCCCTATTCCAAGAGGCGCCCCCCGTCCATTGCCTTGCCGGTGTGAGGGTTGGGAGAGGCAGGGACTGTCGTTGTTCCCATCTCACAGGAGAGAGCATGACGGCCCTGCCGGGGGGCGCACAGCTTGCAGGTGGCAGCGCTGAGCGGGAGGCCAGCCTGCGCTCCGGAGCAGCGCTTTCCACCGGAGACGTCGGGAGAGCCACGAGCTGTGCGCAGTTTTCTAGGAGTCGCGTTTAAAAAGGGAGACTGAAACAGGTAATTATAATAACGTATGCCATTTAACTCAACATATCCCAAGTATTTTCATGTCAACATGCGATCCACGTAAAAATTATTCACCTTACGATTCCCGGTCAGGGCACATGCCTGGGTTGCAGGCCAGGTCCCCAGTGGGGGGCCAAATGAGAGGCAACCACACATTGATGTTTCTCTCCCTCTTTCTCCCTCCCTTCCCCTCTCTCTAAAAATAAACAAATAAAATATTAAATAAAAGATGAAAAAAATTATTCACCTGATCCTTTGCATTCCGTGTTTCCCTTTTTTGTACTAAATATGTGACACTGAGTGTGCATTTTTCACTTGGGGCGCAGCTCAGTCTGGACTGGCCACGTCTTCACCTCTTCCCGTGGCTAAGGGAGCCACGTGGCCTCCTTACAGGACCGTGCTGTGGCTGAACAGCGTGATGCTGAGCATCCAGATCATTGCTTTTAAAGGTCAGCTACACGGATATAGAAAAACTACCTAACAGATGTTACCCGCACAAACCATCCACTTTGCATCGGAATTTGTTTTTTCCGTGGAAATACACAACTGTGGGCCAACTGCTCACGAGCACCCGCCCACTTCTGCACCTGGGGCCTGATGGCCTTCAGCTGTCCTGCGAGGGTGCCAGGGATTCGGCAGACAGAGAGGTGTTTTCTTTTATGATTGAGAGAGGAGGATGAAGGATGTAGTCTAGAAAAGATGGTGCGCAGTGAATCAGGCTGGAGGCGTGAGGGGCAGGAGCGGGAGGTGAACGGCGGCTGGCAGAGAGCGCTATCTTGCAAAGTGGCCAGAATCACCAGGCTGCTTGGTCCGCCTGCAGACTGGCTGGATGCAAGTCCGTAAAAGGACCAAACCAGACTGACGTCTCTCTCCATAGATCTGCCCTAGTCCGGGGCCTGCTGTCTCGGGGGTTCGCAGAAGGACATCACGTACCAGCAACCAACACACAGAAAAGTTCCTTGTCCTTTCAAGGGCTTTAGCCATAGTCACTAGGGGTAGTGGTGGGCATTCCCACAGTAGCTGTGAACACATATGGAGGAAGCTATACATTACACACTCAAGCAACTCATAAACATGTCACAGTCCTTGCCATTGGTCTATAGTGAGAAGTCAATGGTGCCAAGCCTATCTTTTTAGGCTCCTCCCACCAGCTCGGTTTTGGGATAGTGCAAAGAAGTCTTCTGTGCCACTGTTTCTGGGACGTTGGATTCATTATCATTTCTTTTTCATCTCCCTTACCCCTTCCTCCTGGGATTTATACCTGAATATCCAGTTGGGATAGAAAGATGTATTTAGAATTATATATTATTACAGTCAGATTGAATCTTAAAGATTTTTTTTAATTAAAGAAGAGAAAATGCAAACACATTATCTACAGAATGGAGATGGGAACAGCTTAGCAGGGTAGTTTCGATGATTTAATTAAAAGTTGAAGCTCAGTAACAGAGTGGGATTAATATCTGGACATAGGTTCTGTAGACGCAGTAAGGCTTCTCCTAACATTGGACACAAATCTCAAAAATGTCCAAAGATACTGCTGTCTGTGTCTGTCAGGTTTTTTCGTGTGTGTGTGTGTGTGTGTGTGTGTGTGTGTGGTTACAAGAGGGAGGGGGTGGGGAAGGGAGAAGAGGGTTAAAAGGGGTAAATGGTGCTGGAAGGAGACTTGATTGGGGTGGGGAACACACAATACAATATACAGATGATGTGTTATAGAACTGTACACTTGAAAACTATATATTTTTATTAACCAGTGTCACCCCAATAAAGTCAATTCAAAATACTTATTCCATGTAGTAAGTTTTTCTACTCAACAGAATTAGAATTTTTCCATTTAAAAAAAATGTCAGAAAATTAAGGCTTGTCACTAGAATAAATTTAGCTTTTGGCTAAAGGAGCCAGGGCCACCGAATTATAATGTCAAAGTACTGTTAGCAGCAGTGCAAATGGCGGTCATTAAACCCGAGGACATTAATACTGATGCTCACCTGCCAAGCACTGGCTAACCAGCGAGGAGCTTACCGTGGCAGGGCAGGGTATCGGTGGCTGTCTGGGAGGAGGGGGGAGGGAAGGGGGAATCGGGTTTGATGTTCATTTAGCATCAGTCCCCCCCGCCCCGCCCCAAGTGTCAGCTTCCTAAAAGTAAAGACTTCAGCCTTGTGTGTGCTTCCAGTTGTCTTCCTGGGAGAATCGCAGACAGGAGTCACGACCTTCTCTACGGCAGAGTGAGTGTGAACGGTCTCCACGATAACCAGGCAAACCTCTCCGGCAAGAAAAATGTAACTCAAGACCAGAAAAAGCTCATGTAGGAGCTGAGTGCCTGGCGGCCCTGTGGGCTTTGAACCTCTGTTTCAAGGCCAGTGGTGAACCAAGGGAGTGTTACCAGTGTCTCCAGTGTGGTCCTCTTAGGGCGCCCACACAGGCATTAAAATGAGGATCAAAATAAGACCAGCTCCGACCTGCTGTGGGAGGAAAGAGTTCGATGGTTCGGGGTACGGATCCAGAAAGACTTGCTTCCGTTTTAACTTGGAAGCGCAAGTATTCGGGTGTCCGCAGAACTCGTGGGTTAACAGCAAGCATTCGTGGAGCTCTCGCCGTGGCTTGGCAATTCACCGTCATTGCCTTCGAATATTGCGGTGACCCTCTGGACGAGGGGTTGCATTCTGGCCATTCGATGGACGAGGAAACCGAGACTGAAAGGCAGCAAGGAACTTGCTCTGAGGTCATGGGGTTCATCCGCAGAGCGGGGGTTGGTGCTGCCGGCACAGCCTGAGTTCAGACAGGCACGGGGCACCGCCCCAGTTACCGGGACTTCCCCTTCCTGTGTCAGGAGGGTAACCCTGAGGGTTTTCCTGAGCAGTCGTGAAGCCCTGCACCCTGGACCTGCGAGGGGAGGGGTATGTAGTTCATTACCATCGCAAACACCGCTAATCACGCTGATTACTGATGTGGTCCCTTTGAATCTTCTGTGTTAATTAGAAGAACTAAGGGAACTATTTAACAGGTTTCGATATAACAAAACTCATGAAATATTTAAGAGTACTCTAGACGGGAGAAGGAAATGACAATTGTAACGATTGGGTTTCGTCTGCATTCTTGGCTTATAATTTAATTGCATGACTATGCTTTATAAATATAAAGCCACTGTGCTAAGTAATCCCAGCATCTCAGGGGCTTTGCACTGGAAAAGAAGGATCCTGAAGACTGAGGTCAAAGCAAAAATTAAATAAAACAGCTTGCACTTCAGTAGGTTTTTCTGTTTAGAAAATTTCCTGTCTTAGCTTTCTTTTGAACCAACTACCCTTAGAAATAGATTAGAAATAGATTAGAAAGAGGCAGTATCTTACTTTTCTTATCAGGAAACTGAAGTTCAAAACCTTGAGCCATTTTTTCCCCCAAGCCATCCATTCAGTCAACGTCCCACATGGGACTTGAACCAGTTTTCTCCAGCATCAAGCCCATTCATTCCATTCATCCTCTGCAGATAAAGGGCTTTGTCTATTTGCCAGTCATCCAAAAACACTGTACTCTGGCGGAGATGCCTGCCGGTCGGTGGAGAGCATTTTCCAAACAGGGTGGAGATGGGCCGCTGGACACTTTCGGTGCAGTGATGCCTGGCGACGTGAGTGGGTGTTTCTGCGGAGGGCGCGACAGTCACGTATCAGGGCCCAGGTGGAGGGTGGGGCACAGGGACAGAGCTCTGATCCTTTGAAGGAACAAAATCGGTGGGCGGAACATTGCCAGGTCTTTCGTTCTGTGTTGAGGTTCTGGGCAGTTCATAAAAGGGCAGATAGGAGAAAAGGAATAAGGGCTTCAGTACTGGGAGTGGTGTACAAGGCAGGGGAAAGGAAAGCAGGAAAAAATCCATTTACTGAAGCCTATTCAGTGTAGAGTGGAGGCATCCGAGTGATGGAAAGCTCCCTGGGAAATGTGGTTTCGTATGCTAATGGCTCTCAGTGTGGAGAGGTGGGAGAGGTGAGTGAGGATGGCAGTCAGAGACGTGGATAGATGTGAACAGATCACGCCCAAAGAAGCTACTTTCTGGAGGCCGTGTTAGTAAAGATGTCTCGGCCTAGCCGTTGGCTTTCTGTTTCTTAGGAGACTAGTTGGAACTGAAGTACAAGTGTATAGTCTTGACTCAAGAGGACCCTAAGGCTCTAAGACAAGACAGCTGTAAAAAAACCCTCAAAGTCATCAAATTGAGGTTGGTTGGTTACCTCTGCTTGTAGCCTGGGAATTGCAATGACGGAGGCTTGGCTCCTGGGTCCTTCCACTCCATGACACTTCTCCTGTGTGTGTCTGCACTTGAACTCTGCACGCCGGGACCATCACTGCTTCGTAGCCAGCCTGTCATTGGTGGGAAAACTGGGCCGAATCTGAGCTTCTCTCTGTCACTCTGCCTTTTCGGTCCTGCTTCTGCTTTCAGTATTTAAACAGGACTCAATCCACCTTCTCACTTGTGTCTCAGCTTTTCTTTAAAGGGCCCTGATCCCATTCTCGATGGCTCTCAAAATTTACCATTCTGTTCTCTCACCCATCTCTCCATCCTCAATTTGCTTGGTTGCTCCTTCACAAAATGGGGAAGAACAGCCCTCACAAAACGGAGAAGCTGGGCACCTTCCCTAGGAGTTGCCGCTGAGAGGCTCGGAGAGTGTTGAGAGTTGGCATCAGGCGACCGTACTATGGTACTTGTTCCGCAGCCCTGTAAACAGACTCCTCCACTGGAGTGGGAAGTTCAGAAGAGAAGCCAGCTAGATACTTGAAAATGGAACGAGCAAATTGCTCTGCCACAAGTCCCTTCGGGGCATCGTCTTGCCTCACCTCAGCGGGGTGGGCTTCCTGAGGACACCGGGTGTCTGTGACAGTCCCCTGTCCAGTTGCTCTTCTCCACATTCTGCCTGGTATGCAGTCCACAGTGTGGGCGGGCAGTGCCGGGGGGAGGGGGCTGCGGTTCTAAGAAGCTCAGCATCAAGGGCAAGTTACACAGCGCCGGAGAGAGGCGTCCGGGGAGCCTGAGCTTCTGCGGAGCCAGCTGGCTGCTCCAGGGGTGGGTGGGCCCAGGGAACGATCAGAAGGGGGAAAAAAGAAAGGAAGAAAACAGGGCCCAAGAGGAGGAGGAAGGGATGTTTCAGGGTTCTAAGAAAAACATGAGGGAGCTTAGCTCTTCATAAGGAGCTGGATTTAACTACTGACTAATAAAAATATCCTGGCAATTTAAAAACCTTTTTCAGCATGTGAAACAACCAAGTTTTATACCACTGTTTCAGAGACACCTGCCTTACAAAGATCGAATTCCCCTTTAATTATTAATATTTTGTCTTCTTAAGAAAAATTTTTTCACATCCTTTAAAATTATGTTTCTAAAGAAAGACTGTGTTCCTGTTAGTGCGAATCTGCACTTTTTGCCATGTACTCATGTCACAAACGCGCATGAATCCAGTTTTAAGACCTACTGTGTGTACGTACGCTCAATTGCAGGCTCATGCTGTCCATCTGATCAGAATGAGAACACAGAGTAGGAAAGCGGGAAGGCTTGGACCTCAGGGCTCTCCCTACCGGGAAGGAACTGCCCACCCTTCAGTAGAAGTGAATGGGAATCCAGGGTCACGGGAAACCACCTGAGCAGGGCGGGGAGAAGCCAGCAGCGGTGGTCAGGAGTGCCATCGGGTGACTTGCTTCCACCCTGGGCCCTGTCCTCAACCAGCTGGAGAAAGGTGTTCAGTCACCTACACTTGTTGGGTCTGCCCTCCCACTTGTAGAATGGGCCAGTTGGGTTGAGTCGCATTTGCACCTCAGCTCTTGGGAGTGCTGGGGTTTGAGTGTGGGTACCTCGCCTGGAGCAGAGGTTGATTGTGTGATGGAATAGAGGGCAGAGGCCCAGCGGATGCCTCCTCCCATCATTCATTATTTGTGTGACCAGTGACCTGTTTTACACATTGGATTTCCACTTCAAGTTTCATGCCACAAATATTATTTATTCAGCCTGCTTATGTAAGATTTAATTTAAAAAAATAGGGGGGCATTCCTGCCAAAAGCAGTGTGAAAATTACTGGCTTGGATGGTTCCTAAGAGCCTGTCTAGTGTTAACATTTTATGATGTTAATCTATGAAATACAGAGTCACTCATTTGCTACCACAGGAATTCTGGAGTGTGAGCGGTTATCTTGAATAATTAAGGTGGGGAGGTGCCGTCACAGACACTGCCCCCGGTGAGCAATGCCGCTTCCCTTCAGCATGCAAAAGGACAAAAAGAGCTTCTGCCACCTGGTTTCTCCACCCACTCCAGAAAATACCCAAGTGCAGAGAATCCTGAACTCTGGGGTTTTTCACCCAAAGGAGTATTTGGTTGTGTCAGCACCTTTCATAAACCAGAGCAGTGCTGTATATTTTCCATCCGACAGATTGCCAACCAGGAAGTAAAGAAAATAAGTGCACTTTAAAATTACAAGACAGCTTGACGTCCTAAAGGAATCACGCATCACTTTGGAGATTTGATTCTTCTCCATCCACAACAATAGGAAGTAAAACAAACCAACGTCTGTCTACATGCAGAATATCTATCTCAGAAGCAAGGTGCCAAGTTCGACAAAGAACTCGGTCCTGGATTTCTTAGTTTAGATTCATTTCTCGAAAGAGTTCATTCAACAACTCAGTTGTTCCAAACCATCAGGCATTGGAACATAGAGGAAAGTTGAACATTGAGAAAAATCTCAGTAAATATTAAGCTTGTGAGTTTCTTGGTTTTGTCATTGTTTATGGATGACACATTCTGCCTTCCTCACAGGAGGGATGGAAAATCTCTTTTCCTTCTGTCCACCCCCACGCAAGCCATGCAGAAGCACAGAGTTTTCTTAAGTGACTCAGGGTGGGCCAAAACCTTCGGGGAGGGGAGGGTGGTCACCATGCGCCTCCCAGGTCCTCTGCTAATGCCCTCAGTGCTGGGTGAATCTGGGAAATTATGTAATTAATTAGACCCAACTCTATTCAGTTAATTACACATTGATTGATAGATTAATTTTATCAGGAACGGCATGCAAGTCTTGAAAATAGAGCATTCCTTCCGATCTCTGGCTTTTTCTGGTTCACTGGGGAAAAATCCTGCGGTTAAAATCAGATAAGATACAAAGGTGTAGACCGCCAAGTACTAATTGTTTCTGTGCATTTTATCTAATGGCAGGAAAATTGTCTTGCTAGGATAGTCCTATTTGAATTTATAAACCGCTGCTGGAAAAACCAATAGTTTTTATTTGAAAGGTTTTACAGTATTGCTCACTACACCCTGTTCAAACTACCAGATGAGGCTTTGTTGTAATTTGGCAAGGGTTAAAAAACTACTAATTTTAGGTGAAGGAAGACTACAAGAGTTACACTTGTAATAGGAAAAGTTGGTATAAAAAATTAACAAATGCAGAGAGACGATTTTTATCAAGCAAGTTATCTATTCTTGGTGTTTCTTAGCTTCTTAGGGACTTTCTGGCAGGCTTTATACTGCTGAAGTTTTGTTCATTTATGTTTAAAAGAGGTTGCTTTCTCTGACTGAATGCATTGCAAAGAGCCACAGGAATTCAATTCCGAGGAAGAACCTGCCACAGCACAACTAGATTAGATAGAAGAGCCTATATAGGAAAAATTACAGGGATATTACAGACATTAAAAGAAGAATTAAAATAATTAGGAAGCAAACAGATTTCTTTAAGAATCCTTCCAAACCTCAGGTTAATATAGTTAAATTAAAGCTTTTGATGATTAAGAATTTAATGAGTATTTCCTTTCACAGGTAGTATCTTGGGAAGTCTATTTGGTTTTTTTTTTTTTCAGGTAATAGTTAAGGGTTCATAAAAAATGCCTGAAGTTACCACATACAGAAGGAAAATCGGAGCCTTTGCAATTTCCACAATCAAGCCCACCCAGTGACTTACTAAGTCAAGTCACTGGTTTAATGCCCCTACTTCCCGAGATGGCCAAACCCACCCCCGTGACTTACTAAGGTGTCTGGCGTCGACAGCCTCGTGCCATTCAGTCCTACCCAGGAGGGGAGCATTTGGGACATCCAGTTAGCGATCATGGCCAAGGAGCTCAGCGCAGCGCCCAGCTTCAGCAGTGCAGGGCTCATGGCCGTGGAGCTAATGAGTTCTCACGGAGGCTGATGGGGATCCCGGGGCCGGGCCGGCAGCGGGAGGCGGGGACTGCAGCGGCCACATCTGCACACGAAAGGAGATCCGCTCTCCCGCCGTAATCCCTGGGAGGAGCCCCCTGAACCTCTGCCCCCGCCCGCCGCCCGCAGGGAAGTGCCCCGCTCTGCCTTGGCCTCCCTGCCCAGACGTTCATCCCAGGGACATTCTGGGAAGGGCTTGGTGGGTAAGCATCAGAGCCGAGGGTGGCAGGAGGGGGCACCTGGGGCAGCTCCTACCCCACTGGAGGCCGCGAGCACCCATAGAGCCCGTCTCCTCCAGGGCCAGCGGGAGTGCCGTCCGCTCTTTGCCCTTCATGAAAAAATGCGCCTTTGGATGGAGGTCTCTGCTTCCGCACCCATTTCAGACAGTGGACTTCATGCCCACATGTGTCTCCAGGCACAGACAGACAGCGTGACAACAAAAGTCCGCACAGCATTCCCAAGAGGAGAGTAAAAGATCTTTAAAAATAGGAACCTCAAATTAGCTTCCTGGCCTCTAAGGAACATCCCGAAGGTGCACAGCTGCTGCTGTTGCTGCTGCGGGGAAGCAGGCACCTTGCAGGTGCGCAGGCAGGAAGGACAGCCTCGGAGAAGAGCTTCCCGTACAGAAACCGCACGTGTTTCCAGTAGGTGCCGGGCACCTGGAAAACGCACTTAGCTGGGCTTTCTCCTCCTGAGGAACGGCAGAGGGATACCAGATACCAGGAGTCTGTCTCAGGAGAGAGCATGTGGCTTGTGGAAAGAGCACAGAATCGGAATCAGGGAGCCTGAGGGTCTTGTTCTTGTTCGCTTGTAGTTAGTCACGTGACTGGCCAGGGCCATCAAAATTCCTTGGCTTCAAGTTTTCCCCCTTCTCTACAATATATGGGGGTTGGACTCCCTGCTCTCCAAGATTTCCCTCAGCTGTAAAATTCAGTGAATGACTTGTTTATTAGATATTTTTTGTTGGCAAATGTATTATTGCGTTGGAGCTTATGGCTGACTTTATTATATTCTTTGCAAATACCGCAGATTGCCCACATCCGAATCTCAGATCCCGAATGGAATAAATCAGAGGCCATTGTCTTGTAGAACATATATGGTTTAAAATAAAAATAGAGATAAGATATAAAGGGAAATATGGTTGAATGAAAAGCAAACTGTTATAAAAAGGAAAAAATATATTGTTTTGATTCCTTAGGAGAATTCTGAAATTGTCTGCAATTGAAATTTTCAGCCAAAGATATATATATTCTTAAACAGTTTAGGCAGGAGAAATAAAGAAATGGCTGCCATAAAATTGAAAGAGATACATATTTATAGAAATTGTGCCCCATCTAGTCTCAAAAACAGCCTTAAACTGGGGTGAATACTGAGATATTCCTCAAATCTTCCTTGCATCTATTACCTGGGAGCCAGGCTATTTTTTTTTAATTATATCCAAAGGATTTCGGTTGCCTTGTATTGTTTAACCAAGTGTCCAGAAAATCAGATGTTGCTTACTTTTATCTTTCAATAATCACATCGTATGATAAACCAATGAGGAAAAAAGCACAATAGTTTGTACACTGAACTTGGCATTAAATAACAGAGTATTCATAGAAAGGACTGAATTTTATTTTAGTATTGCAGTTTGGCAATAACAAAAAGCAAAGCAGATTTACGAATATTGTTTAGGAATACACCTGTAACTCTATCTGACTTTCGTCAGGGAGGGGAGTGTCTTTCCAAGAGCTTAATTTCCAAAATTGAAAACAAATATACATGCAATTACTGGATAATTTAAGATGCAATATGGCAGATAGTAATTATACGTATTAATGGAACTGTCAGTTGACAAAATAATTGTCTCTTTGGAAGAATATAGGATTGAATGTCAGAGGAAACCAGGCACTTAATTGCAAATCCAAAAGAAAAGGAGAAATAAAAACCCAACATAAATGGAATGCTTCTTGTAATTTCCCAGAGATGCAAATAACCACACTAAAGGCCGAAAGAGAACAATAGTGAACGTTTATGATTCGATGATGTTTATGAACAACATAAAAACTATAATGTGCTGTTTTTAGAGCAGGTTTAAATGGCACACATTGAAATAGAAAAGCTTTCATTCTAATGATTATTAGTTGTGGGAAAATCAACATAACTACCATTTGCAAAGACCTAAACAGTTTGCGGTGCTCTCATATTCCAGTGAAGTGATTATCATTACAATTTCCACTTTAGAAGTTCTAGTCTGCAGATGGGGAGGTGGTTTTCTGCCTAGAAGCAGCAGCCTGTCTTCAGGGCAGGAAACCCGGTGGTCAGAGAAGTTCTACAAGGAAAGAGTGAACGGCGGTAGAGTTCGAGTGAAAAGACCAGGCTGGAAATAGTCACAGTGACCAGGTGCCGGGTTCAGGACCCCTCTGAAGGTGTCTGGATATTACCTTGTTAGTAGCTCAAGGAATTTAAGCAGAGCAGTGAAATCATTAGTGTTATGTCTCAAATGATTACGCTGGCATTTTTATGATGCAGGTTAGACAGGTGGGGATTGCAGGAAGAGTAAAACATCAAAGACAGGAGGGTGACTTAGGGACATGTTCTCCTAGTGGAGGTGAGATACGACAAGGTCCTGGGGTGCGGAACTGGGAGTAGAGTTCCAGAGGATGGATTCCACAGAGATTTCAGGGCGAACTGACAGCACCTAGTGGTTGAATAGATGGGAAAAGTCAGAGAGAGAAAGTTACCCACGGAAATTTTCAGGGTCAGGGCTTGGTGGTGAGTGGCGTTCCTCGGGATAAGAAGTACACGTAGAAGAAGAAGGACTTCAGGGAAAATGTAGACTTTATTGTTACCCTGGATGGAAGTTGCCGATGGCAGATGGAGTCCCTGGCTGGTAATGTACCCACGTATGGAGTTCAGAGAAGAGTCACGTTCCCTAGACCACACAACCACAGTGACCGAGCAAAAATCACATGTCCTACATAGATGACAAAAATGTTTAATTTAGCAACAGTCTTAAAACTACTTACCAATGATTTTATTCAAGATAATCTCTAGATTTAGTTACCTCTACATCACTACCTATACACTTTTGTTTAAAAACAACAAAAACAACGTATATCACTAGTAAATGGTGAAAATATTAGTAACTCTGGTACTTTCACAGAAAATGTGACCGGACCACATAGTTTCTTTTTACGATCTCAATGTGGATCAATCAAAACCTACAAAGTGTGTGATTGCTAATGGGATGCTGAATGATACTGATTAATATATTTATTCATTAGATGTTTTATGGTAGCCTGTCTTCCTATTGTTCAGAGTATTTAATGATAAACCTATGTAATAAATAATTGCAAATACATAATGACCAAAAAGATTTATAGGTGACTTATGTAATGTCAGCATGTCCCGTCCTTGGAATTTTATTTTTTTCCCTTAACCTGGAGCAAAACAGTTACTTCGCTGCTCAATGCACTCTCTAGTTTGGGGGCCCTTTGTTGGTAGGTGTGTAGGGCTGTCTGCTGAAGCCAGCTCAGGCAGATCGGAAAAAATCAAATGCATGGAAAGACCCTGGTGGTCACGTAAAATATGGTCAAGAACCCAAAAGTTTGACCTTGGGCGAATGAGAAAAGAGACTGAGATTGTTTCTGAAACAACAGAAAAATTAAAGGAGGAATAGCCTACATCTACTTCATTGTAATTTAAAACATTTAAACTTCGCAGAAGGTCTGGGGGAGAGAGGAAAGGGGTACAGGGGATGGGGTTGCAGAGACCAGCGGAGAACTTACTGGTGGAGGCGGCGCAGCGGAAGGGGCTGGCTGCCGGGTAGGATGGTGACAGATGACCTCTGCGGCCGCTGCAAAGCCCTGTTAAACCACGGTGACCCCTAGAGAAGGGCCAGGTGGGCTCCTGTTAGCAGGTTAAGCGGGGACGGTAGGAAGCGTGGTGTGAAAGGAGGAAGGTGGGAGACGGTGCTTGTGTTGCAGTCACTTTGGGGTGCTGTCGACCCCGGATGGGGGCATGGTTTGTGAATGGTCAGGTAAATAAATAGCTCCATTTATGAGTCTTCTTTCTCTGGTCTGTAAAGTAAGATGCGCGCAGCTGAATGAAAGGGTTCTCAGAAAGGCCGAACGAGAGACTCTCTCTGAACGTGCCCGTAGCGTGTCAGGGGCTCTGCGAGTGGCAACCCTTCTCTTGGTAAGAAATGGCGTGACTGGGGCAGGGTCTGAAGGGGCAGGTCAGCTCAGGCCCCGAGCAGGCGCAGAGTTCCGTGGCTTCACTAGGGGACGTGGAGCTGAGCTCGGGCTATACGCTGGCTCTCTGCTCAGTCATGGTGGGTGAAGAGAGTAACAGAATGTTGCTGAGTGACTCAGGTCACTCCGGGTCCCTGGAGTGGATAGTCCAACTCAAGGTGGCGAAGAAGAGCCACTGGCCTCGCTTCTCCTTCACCGAAAGGTCAAGGCAATTGCGAGAGAACACCCTCCGGTCCCACTGCCACCGGTACTCCCCTGCGCCCACGCGCTCCCCTCTTCCTCCTCCTGCCACCGATTGATCCTTGGCGTCCAGGCAAGGCTGGCCCCTCCCCTGCACGCTGTCCCTTTCAGACATCGTGCAGAAGAGTCACCTGCAAGCTTATTAAGACCCAGGTTCCTAGGTGCCCCCTAAGAGTCTGACGTTAGCTCCAGCGTCAGGCCAAATAGCTTGCGTTTCTGAAAGTCTCCTAGCTGGTGCTTTGCTGCCATTTTTGGACCACCCTTTGGGTAGACTGCCCTCAGTCAAGTCCACCTCCCTTCCTCCAAGACAGCTCTCTTAATTCTGTCCTTTCTTTATGACAACAAACCTTTCTTCTTCTAATAGATTATTCCCAGCAGTATACAGACACTCCCTGTATCTCTTGTCTTAAATACGGACAAATACACAGTATTTTCTTCGTACCACTTTCTCTCTATTCATTCCTTCATTTCTCACTGGTTTTTTTTTTTTAGAGCATGCCTTCTTGAAAGAATTGTCTGTACTCATCATCTTCTTGGTTTTTCTCTTCCTAATCAAGTTTTTCTCAACACTTCTCCACTCCGCTGATAAATACCGCTTTTATCAAGGCTCTCGGTGACTCACATTGCTAAATTTAGCAGTCAATTCTCTGTCCTCTGCTTTCTTGACCTATGAGTTGTATTCATCAGACTTTGACTTTCTCCTCCTTGAAATGATTTCTTCACTGGGCTTTGAGGAGACCACATTCACCTAGTTTTCCTCCGACTTGCCTTTCTGACTCATCTTTCTCAGCCTCTTTTGTTGATTTTTTCCCCTCATCTATATGCTAATGACTCCCAAATTCATTTCTTCCCCTCAGACCTGCTCTATCAATTCAGGCCTCTTATCCAATTATTTACTTGACATCCCCACTTGGGTGTTAATAGACATCTTAAATTGAACATGTTCAAAAATGAGCTCCTACTATGGCTTCCCCATCTCCAGCAAACAAAGCCAAACCTCAGAGAAATAAGGAAAAAACATACATATGCAGTCAATCCTATAGTTCCATAGTGTCTCCCGTTTCAATTCTGTGCTATAGCAGGTCAGTCCAAAAGGTTAGGTTTCAACCTGAACTTATCTTTTTTTTTTTAACTTTACATCTCTTATTGATTCCATCAGCAGGTCTCCTGATCTCTACTTTCAAAACACATCTGGCATTTAACCATTTATCCCCAACCCCCCCTGCCACCAAGCTGCTCCAAGCCACAGTCGCATCTCATTCGGTTTGTCACAGAAGGCACCAGTTACTGGCCTTGTACTACTTCAGTCTATTCCTCACCCCCCAGTCAGAGGGGTCCTGTTAACATTGAAGTCATATTGATATAGAAAAGAAACAGCAGTCCCATTAGCGTAAAGAAAAGAAATATAGCAGAATTGAGATAGCAGTTCCATTAGTGTAAGAAAAGAATTATGGCAAGATACAAATTCCATTCCTGAACCCCTTGACTCAAAAGAAGAGATAAACCAGGACAAAGGGGAGGGGGAGTTAAAGATTTACGACCACCTCTGCCGCGGGAGCCGAGATGTAAGATGCTTAAAAGGAAGAGTTTTCCCTGAGATCGGGGCCCAGAATTTGGAGACTGCCTCCTCTGGGACCACGCGTGTAATAAAGAGTCGTGCTTCGTGAACTCCCTGCGTCTGGATCGTTTCATTTCTCCGTAACAATATTATGTTATTTCTATGCTTAAAACTCTTGAATGGACCCCCATCTCACTCATGGTAAGACTCAAAACATTTAGTATGAACTGGAAGTGAAGCAGGAGACAGCATAGGAAGAATTTTGAGACTGCAATGCTGTTACTGTCCAGCATTTAGCACCCTGGTTGCCAGGAAACATCTTTTACCAATTAAGTAGAATAAATGGTAAATCAAGGCAGGGAGGAGGAGGGAGACATGTCTCACACGCTAACTCAGCAGTCCTGAGCCTGGTCTGATAATATTGCCAGGTGTTCCGACATCACAAGAAACACTATGTTAGCAAGAAAGAAGGGAAGTCCTTGAAATTCTATGTAACATTTCTATTATCTGGGAAAGAAAACCTTGAAACTGTGCTTTTCATCCCAAGGCCTGGAATGTGGGAGAGGGTCCCTGGTGCCCAAAGAAGAAGCCCATAAAACAACTTTGGTTAATTGCCTACCTCTGGTCACTATCTGTTTTACGAGGTAGTCCCTGATGCTTACAGAAAGAGCCCGTAAATAACTTTGGAAAGTGCCCCAATTTTAATTAACTGCCTCCTGTCACGTATTTGTTTTACAACAAGATGAACAAATGGGGTCTGGAGCAAGATAAGAATTTGGGCTAACAGACCCCCACACATACCTAAGTTTGGGGTAATCACATTCCCCCAGGAAAGCTGGCACCACATGTACCCGTTAATCAATGTGTAACTTTTTTTTTCCCTCCTATCCCACCAACTATATAAGTCCCGAGAACAAAGGACTTGCTCTCTCTCTCTTGGGGGCTCAGGGTGCTCTTGGCTCTCGGGCCACGGGGCCTCTGGCCACCCGGCCTCAGGCTGCCCAGGGACTTGCCACCCTGGTCTTCAGCCACTCTTAACTTTTCTCACCCCGCTTTGCCCTGAAACTTTGCCTTTCACCCCCTACTCTATCCAGTCCTGTTCTCATTCATGGGAACGGATCACTAATAAACTGATTTCATACTACAAGATTTGCTGATATGTGATTCTTTACATGCGTCAGCAAGAAGAACCAGGTCTCTCCCGTCAACAGAAGGTTCCACACAGTCTGGCCTCCTCGTGTCTTGCCCATCTCATTTCTTACCACTCCTCACTGGAGTCCCTCCGTGTCCTCAGAGATGCAAGATACTGTGCCAGGTCAGGGTCTCTGGGCTTGCTCTCCTCTGGTGGAACTCCAGTCCCCAAATGCTTCTCCCTTCCTCTTTGTTCGAATTCCAAGAGCGCCTTCTCAGAAGGTCCATGCTGATCACGCCATCTCAAACGTCCACTCTTTCCATCTGGTCGCTTCACGTTGCGCCTGGCCGCTTTGCTCTTTTCTCCTTAGAACTTGTTGCGAGTGCGCATGCTCTGTGTGCTGCTTATTCATCTGGTTCACTGTTTGTTTCCTCCACCGGAAGCAAAGTTCCACGAAGGCAGGGACTGTGCCTGGCTTGTTCACTGGGGTATCCTCAACAGTGAGGGGAGCGCCTAGCACATACTAGGTTTTCCATAAATATTAAGTGAATATGTTCCTGTTTCGTTCATGTCCTGCCCTCCGTGTAAAAATGAGACCGTGCTCAGTGCGAAATTACAATATACCCTCCTTGTTTATTTATTTCTTTGCAAAACGAGCCAGTGTGATATTTTGCATTTTGCACGTGTGTTTCTGCGTTTGTCCGATGAATGTGCACGGGGCGAGTGGACAGTGTAAAATAGTGGAACATTATGCCTATGGTTATGCATGCTTTTTCCTTCCACATTTCAGAGTCAGAATGCAAGCACTTTGGGTCTCCGCCTAGAAGTACTACTGCCTGCAAGTCCTGTTCTGTGTTTTCTCGATAAGCCCCGAGTGTCTAAACCTCAGCTACACAGGGAGGCAATCTTCTCTTCCCCTCGCCTTTGGGCCTTTGGCTAACGCAGCTTGTCTCGGGTAACAGAGGGAAGGCGGAAGGGGCTGTAGGCTATAGGATGCAGTTTACATAAAGCCAATTAGGGAAGGCAGAGATCTGGGTGGCCAATCACTGGCTCCCTTTCATTTGGCCCGTGGTCATTCATTAGCAACCCCATACAGCTCCTAGAATTCAGGGCTTTGCCATTCCTGCCTGGAGGTTGCAGGGTTATCTCAAAAGTTTCCACTAATGAAAGAAGGAATTTAGCGCGGATTTCTGTCTTCTCATCTCCCCCTTCATCTGAGAAGCCCTGGGGGATCCTCCCTCCGCAGCTGCTGTTGCTGCTTCAAAGGAGGAAAACTGGATGTGTGCGGGAGGAATACGTTCAGGGCACACGCTTTTTCTTTTTCCCCTGACACCGCGAATGGAGGAAGTGGGAAAATGTAAATTCAGGATTAGAGGCCAGGGGAGGGGAGGGGGCGGAGTTCTGGGAAGACTTCAGTTTTGCCTCAG
This sequence comes from Glossophaga mutica, assembly GCA_039655065.1. Classification (NCBI taxonomy): domain Eukaryota; kingdom Metazoa; phylum Chordata; class Mammalia; order Chiroptera; family Phyllostomidae; genus Glossophaga; species Glossophaga mutica. The sequence continues at coordinate 4,714,669 of CM077316.1, forward strand.
CTCTGTCACTCTGGGCTCTCCCACTGGGAAGTGGCATGACACTGAGCTCCCTACAGAGTCCCTTCCGTACTATAGTGTCCCATGGAGGAGCTCAGTTTTGTCCCTGTGCACACCGCAACACCCGCCCACTCTGCTCTGACACTTGGCTAGTGTGCGGCCTCCCAAGGCCTTGGACTTCTGCGTGGGAATTGGGGTTATTAATAGGAGAGCCTGCTTCCTCAGGCATTTGCGAGGATGGGATAAACTTCTACTACACGGCACTTACTACGGGGACCGGCTGGTAAGGACCTCTCAATCTATGGCAGTGATTTTTCCAGTGCTGAAGAGGTCCTGTATCTTTTCCTCATCTTTGTGGCAGACAGGGTGGAAATGGAAATTGTGATAAAGACGTGAAGATCATCAAACTTTGGGGCGACTTACTAATATAAAGGCTTTTCTCCAAGTCTTGAAAGTGCAACGTATTCTTGATTCTAATGTGGCTGGTTCACAGGGACCGCTAAGAGCATCCTAGGAAGGAAGGGTCTAACACATGCCCATCCCACAGCGCCCTGGGGCACTGCCTATCACAGCCTGCCTCCCCAGCGCTGCTCTGAGAACTTTCCTTGTACGAACTCACCGGATCCTCATGCAGAGCCTAGGCATTGGTGCTATTACTGCAGCCCCTTCATAGGTGAGGAACTGAGGCGCTGCGAGGTGAAGTGAGCTAGTCGAGGTCACATCGCTAATAAATGGCGAGGCCGGTATTTGAACCCCCACAATCACGTTCTCAGAATGTCCTCGTGGGTGTGCATGCCCATGCACACACGAACGATAATGATATTATGGCGGATACCAATTTCAGACGCTGTCTTTTAAAACTAATTGGAATCATTTGGGGGAGGATTACGGGCGAGTCATTGGCATCCTCTCAATCAACGAATGCTTCGAGCTGAGCCCAGAACTGGAAGGGAACATGCCCCCTGTGACTGAGTTCATCTTTGGTTGTGACAGAGCAAAGCTGTCACCCGGGAGATGCTGAGTCTCAGGGAAGGGGCTTGAGCCCCTGCCTCATTTCCATCCGAGCCTATGTTCAGATTTTTCTAATTCGCCCACCTCGCCAGGGTAGACCGAAGTGTTCAATTATCGCCGAAAGCTTTTCCGGAAGAAATTGTTTAGGAAGAGACACCTAGAAACGGTGGGAAAATTGCCGGGGGATCGGAGCAGCGTGAAAGAACACAATTGGATCTTCAAATGGGCAATTTTCCGAAAGCTTGTTGCTGCTAGTTGTTTCATCAGGCTTATCTCGCGCATGCAATTTGAAATGTATGTTTAGCAGGAATCCCGAGCCTGGTGGTGGTAAATAACCCCCAGCACCAAAGGACGACAGCAGATGACATTTGCAGCCTGCTTTGGAAAAAGGCACCCAAAGGGCAGAAGGCCTGCAGGGTGAGGTTCGGCGGCAGCGGCAGCGGCTGTGCCATTCGTCCCCATCGCCCTGCTGCGCCAGCAAGTGTCCCGTGATTTAAAAGCTCCGGGCAGGCAAACGCAGTGAAACGGGAGTGTTGACACATCCGGGGTTGAAGTGAACCAGGCATGCTTTGTCCTTGAAAGTGTCGTGGGAATTGTAGTTTGCTAAAAGGGGGTCAGGAAAACAGGGAAGAACCGGTGGTAAAACGACCAGCCCGTAGAGGAAGCTGTGCAAGTGTATCCCCTGCTTTCCTTGGCCTTTTTGTTTCTCGGCAGCTAAGGACCATAAGCCTTAAGGAGAAGGGTGCGAGGAGGAGCTGAGGAACAATGTCTGGAAGAGGTCCAAGGACACACAGAAGTATGGGCGTGACAGCGGATAAGTAAAGGAAAACCGTTTGACAAAGGCTGTCTCTTGTTGTTGACAGTACACAGATGATCGTTTTGTTTAATATTTTTTGTTCTCTCCATGTTTTTTCAGCCTAAGTTTGCACTCTGTGGTGTTGTTAGAAAAACATAAGTAGAAGTTTGTTATTACCCTCCTGTCGACCTTTAAAGGTCTATTAAACATTTATTAAGTTCCTTCGCTGGGCCAGAAGCTGTAGTATACGGAAGAAAGCAAAATACATATGATACGGCTTCATCTCTTGAGTCATTCCTCTGTCTGGGAATGGAAGAAGATATAAGCAATTACGTACATTTGAGCCAAGAGCTGCACTCTTACAAGTACAGTGGAGGGTGGAAGAAGGCAGGATTAGTGCCGTTAGTTGAAATGGTCAGCAAGAATTTCATTAGGAAAGGTGCTTGAGCTCATTTTAGAAGTTCAGCTCTTCAGAATCTTAACTGTTAACTCGCTCAGGGCCACGGACAGTGTACTTTACTCTGGGTCCTCAAATGGGATAGAATTCAGGTTGTGAGGAGTCTGGTTCTGTGCGTCAGGTTGTCGAGCCCGTCCTTGGTCAACGTGCATCTTTTGTCCCGGTGTTTTACGCTTTGACCTCTTTTGATGAATCAGATAAAATCGTGATGTTGATCTGAGCCGTACTCTAGGGCTGCTGAGTGTAAAAATAAAAAGGCTGCAACAGGATGTGACCGTGATTAAGGAAAGAGGATTTGCCTTGAGAAGGAGGGGAGTCACGTGGGACTAGCAGAGCTCCCCGAGGACCGTGCGCTGATGGAGAAAATCGTATTCAAAACCACGCGTACATGCCGACAAGGAAAAGTGTGAATTCTAATATCCATCCGTAATCCGGGACACAGGTGTGTGGCCAAAAGTGAACTCCAGCAGGGAGGCTTCCGGCCAGGTTTCTGCAGGGGGTGTGCAAACATCCCCACAGAGGCGCCCCGCCGTGCCGCCCTTGTTAAAGGTGGAGTGTCTTTGCAAGGCATTCTCTCGCCCTTTCTCCCTCTCCTTCTCCCCCTCTCCTCCGGCTCTCCGGCTGGCTCTTTCACTTTGGGCAACCTTGATGGAGCCTTTCTGGGAGTCCTGCTCTGACGTCAGAGGGGAGGGCGGTGTGCGAGGGTTCCCCCGCACCTCTGGTGCACTGCCTGAGCAGCCTGGCTGCGATTCAAGCCTGGAAAACCCTCACGGTTTGTACTTCACATTTTCTGTCTTGCCTCTCCACTCTTTCCAGGCTTTTAAAAACAAAACAAAACAAACCAAAGTTCCGCTTTCTAAGCATTCAAACATGCATGCTTAGGCTACAGTTTAACCCACACTGCAGTCCTTAAGGTTTTCAAGAAGTTATTGGGTTTACAACTGGGGACTGCTCGTAACTGCTATCCAATAATGGGGGTCCCTCCTTCGTGTGAACCTCGTTAGTGGCTTTTCTCCCAGGACTGCCTTGTAAATATGCCAGTGATAAAAAATAACTTTGCTCTCATATGTTTTGCCTTTCAGTAATATGTAAGTCAGTGTTTTCCTGCAAAAATTATATTTAGAATTACTATTTGCAGACCAAGGTTTGTTTTCTGCTGGATCATGTGTGCATTCGACAGGATTTGCTGATCCTTCTCTGCAGGCAGACACCCGGTGCAGGCCATCAGAGGTTGACAAAGTCCACTCTCATTCAAGACGTCACGTTCTAGTGGGGCACTGACGGACGCAAGGCAGGCATCTACCTGTGAGCACAATTCCCCTAGATGGTGATGCGCAGTGTGGGTAAGACGCAGTGGGGTGTAAACAGGTTAGCGGTTCATTTCGTTTGGGTGGGATAAAAAAAGCTTCGGGGGACAGTGGTTTTCGGTGGAGTCAGTAGAATTTCCCAAATAGATCACGAAGGAAAGGCCATTCTGCCCTGGGGGAACAGCATGTCAGCAGGTACCACTGAGGTGAGAGGGATCGCTGGTTCTTTCAGGAACTCTCAGTTGCGTGGGGTGGGGCCAATCGGGAGTGCGTGATGGGAATGGCACAGAGGGGATGGGTGGACAGGTAGCAGGGATCAGCCAGCTCCTGCGACTCCCCAGGAGAGCAGGTCGTACCGCAGGGACTCTTTCAAAAGTTGCAGGAAGGGGCCCTGGCTGGTGTGGCTCAGTGGACTGAGTGCTGGCCTGTGAGCCAAAGGGCTGCCGGTTCGATTCCCAGTCAGGGCACATGCCTGGGTTGCGGGCCAGGTCCCCAGTAAGGGGCGTGCAAAAGGCAACCACACATTGATGTTTCTCTCCCTCCCTTCTTCCCATCTCTAAAAATGAAAGAGATGCGGGAAGGGGTGTGATTGATTCCGGACTCATATTGGGAAGAGGGTGAGGAGGAGACAGAGGATTGGGAGAGGAGAGCAGGTAGGGGGCTTGTTGGTGCCCTAGTAAGAATAAAGAAAAGGATGAGGAAGGTAGGGGCTGGACACCTTATGTGGAACTTGGCAAATGATTGGGTGTGGAGGCGAGAGGGAGAGAGAGACCAGGGTAGCCACTGGACTTCACAACATATAATGCTGAGGCATAGACACTCGGAGTCACCCAGGACAGGGCTTCTTACGCATAAAGGTGCAGGGCCCGAGACCCTGCATTTTTAACAAGCTCTCAGGCGGTGCACACCTGGCTGGTATACAGACCACGCTTTGGGTAGAAGGAGCCGGGAAGCCAAGTTGCAGAGAGTAGAACTAAGCACAGGACTGACATGTGTGGACAGAGGCCGTGTGACAAGGGAGAGACGGCCAGGAAAAGAACAAAGATGTGACACTCAGCGAGAAAAGTGAGAGCGAGGACCCCCAGACACACCTGTTTCTCCCCAGGAAACCGCCCCGATCAGAGACCATTGTTGACAGAACGCAGACACTTAAGCTTGACGCACTTTGAATGGCCCTAGACTCTCATAGAAGTAAAGTTGTAGTCGAAATTTTATCTTGAAGAAAAAAATAAACACAAATATAACGCATCATCTTGCAACTGTGAGGATGTATTTGCAGACAGACTTGTTTTTGCAAACCTCTTGAAGGACTTCCTTCATTTCCTCAGAGACTCTCTCACTCCTTTGCTGTTTGCATCACTGGGTTCTGAAGAGCCCGTCCCGTAACTTCTCTCCCCAGTTGTTCGAGGCCAGCGCGCCGGCGGCCCCGGAGCCATCCGTTTGCATTTCACCACAGTGCTCCTCCACACCGCCCATCCATCTTATGGGGCCTTTTGCACGAATCTGATTGACTGTCACTCTACGCGCATTGAGCACCATTACGTACGTGGCCACGTCCGAGCATCTCTGGCTTGAGGTGGACGCTGCTCCTAGACACTGAGGGCTCTTCTGATGGGGTTTGAGGGGATCATTAAATAAGTGGCCGTAATTAGTAAATACAGCGCTTCGGAGTTTTTGATGGCTGTTGCTGCTTCCCCAGCTTCCCGCTGGCAGGACTTGGGTCACCACACCGTACTTGCATAGCTGTCACTCAGGGTTGACTAGAGATGCAGCATAGGCGGTCACCCGTATACTCAGACTTTGGGGGGTGGGGAGGAAGAGGATGAGAAGGAGGACGCTTTCACATCATCCACCCACTTTAGGGAAGTCGTCTATTAACTGCATTTAGGAAAGTAGTCGATCCATTGTGTCTCAGGAGCTATAGAAATTGAAATACATTAATTTGACTTGGTTATACGCTCATCTCTGAGGGAGGGGATGATCCAGAACTATCCGGAATTCTGGGCGCTGCCCGGAGTTGCCTGTGGGAGTCCCAGCGAAGGCTCTGGGCATCCCAGAAGCCCCATGAACGCACTGGGCTACAGAAGGGGAAGCCTGAACAGCTACCGATTGGCTGTTGAATAAGATCACAGGGCCCCGTGATGGGGGTGAGGGGGTCAGGACACCTGGATGCGAGTCCTAGTTCTTCATTTAAATTTAGCAGCATGGCACACCTTAGCATCCTTTTCATGTGCTCCATTCTCTGACTCTCTGTGCTCGGTGTTCAGAGCGTGGGTTTGAAGTCGTACAGGCCTGGGTTGGGACCTCATTCTGTCACTTACTCTGTGATCCTGCGTGAGTTCTTCCCTGGACCTGCTTCTCCTGCTCCTCACATTAAGGAGCAAAACACCTGCTGATGCGGTCCGTCTGATGGAGAGCCCTGAGGGCACACCTGCGGTCCAGCCGCGTCGGGCGCATCCATTCACTTATGGCCTCTGGAAGACTGTACAGCGGAGGGCCCACGAGCATCTCGCCGAACAAAGGAAGACACCAGCTTAGAGAGAAGGGACTTGGGGGAAGGGTGGCCTTTTAGACAATATTTACACAGAGCAGACTTTGACAACGCCAAAAAAGAGGAAGGCTGTAATGGGGGGAAACTTAACATCAGGACTGAGTCAAGCAGCGTGTGGATTCGGTTTCCTTGGAAACCACGGAGTTAAGATAAGGGGTGAGCGTTTTTGCCCACAAACCCATACCTGAAGTTCCGCACCTGGGGGGCAAATCGAGGCTGCCGCTCAGTGGGAGAGTGACACGGGCACTCCGGGCACGAGTGGGCTTCCCATGCCACCAAGCCGATTTCAAACAGCCAGGGGTCTGATAACTGACGACTCCGGAGAACAAGGGGTCTCACCTTCCTCCGGAAAAGCAACAAAAGCCGTATGTAGAGGCTGACCCCATAGACTTGTCCTCATAAAATTAGACAAGGCACCCGAGGTCCTGAGCGTCACGTCACCTGCCCACAAGCGATCATTGCTGATCCCACTATTGTCAACAGCAGCAGCAACATTGCCAGCTGTCCTTGCACGAATAAGCCTCCCCTAAGCAAACTGGCTGTTGAGTTCAAGTGCCCTGTCTTTAATCACTGAAAAGAACAATTTTGGGAACCTAAGCAGCCGACAAAGGGATGGAACCCATTGTCTTGACTTTAGGAGCCCCATCTTCTGAACAGTGGCCCGGACACAACGCCATCACCTGTCGCCTTTGAAAACATAGATTTCCTGCCTCCACTGGAACAGAAATGCTATTCAAGGGGCTTGCAGTAGAAGGGTGTTTTCCCTTTTCAAAAGCTCCTGATTTTGATGTGCAACCAAATTCCAGAAACAGGTGTGTAACCATATGAGTGTGAGGAAGCACTATCGCGGTATACACGTTGCTCCCGAGTGGTTGGAGGTAAAGGGTTCGACCAGCCAAGAACATGGCGTGCGAAGGTCCGCCCATCCACGCCCCCCTCAGCAGGGAGGGGCACTCCGCCACGTCCCGAAACGTTGGTGTTGCCGCTGGGCTACTTCCGGCTTTGCTAAAATCAGTGCCGTGCACCTGGAGCCTTTGCCCTTGGACGTTTCCGAACGTGAGTGGATCCTTGCAGCTGCTGATGCTCTGTTTCCCCTTGTCGTTCTGCCTCTGAGGCACCAGCCGGGAGGCCTACTGTTCTCGGTTACGTAACAGCCCTTCCGAACATCAGGCTCCCTGCAGCTGTGATTTTCCAAGCAGGCTTGTCGACTGTTCCTCCGACAACTTGCTCCCAGCTCCCCCTCCTTCCCGGTCCCTCTCATCTGGGCACCCTCTGGTCGGTCCCCATCACCCTGCGCAGAACCGGATGGAACTCTCCGGAACGCTCCAGCTTGGTCTGATCACGCCAGATCAGAAAACGGTCAAAAGGCCAGCTCGTGGAAATGATGATACATTTTCTCCTTTGTAAGGTTAATGAAATTGACCACAATTTAAAGGATCCTTCTTGTAAAGACTTATGATTATAAAGGACATAAAGAAAACATTTTCCATTTTTGGAAGTTAAAATCCTCTGCTGACCGAAGTGTTTCCGTATTTATTACAGTGTCATATACCCTTTTAACTGTTAGTCTGCAAGCAATGATTGTTTCGTTAGTTTCCTAGTCTAGTCACATCGGTGGAAGTGGTCCGAGGTTGCCCATTTCCCCCTCACCCTTCTCGGGTTTTTTTTGCATGATCTTGGAGAACATGATGTTTTCTTTAGAAATGGAGAGTTTACACTTTATCTTCAGGGTGACTGGGACTCCCCCAACCAGAAGTGGTGTCAGGACAGAGCGGTTGGAGAGCTTTTCTGGGCCTGGGGTCTGCTGAACCTCGTCCAACTCAAACATTTGGGGTCCCTTCAACTTCGGTTCTCATAGGCCCCCCTAAATATGGAAACGAGTGGCTGAGTAAACGATGCATTTCTCTTTCAGGGGAGGTTGGCTGGCCTGTGCCACCGCACTCAGAGGCTGGCCCACGCGCAGAGTCCCTCACGGTCCCCGCGTGTCTGCCGCAGCTCAGTGGCTGCTAGCCTACTGTGCTTGGCCTCATCCAGTGTGATTTTGCTTCCTCGCCTCCCCTTGGCTCCAGTTTCTTGCCTCTGCTCCGGTGTTTGCGTCGGGGACTTCCCGTGTGGTTCCTTGTTCATTTTAGCTTCCCCGCTCCAGCTCCGGGCAGTGTGGGGCCCGCTCACCCAGGCTGATTTTTCAGCAGCGTCTCTGGTTGGGGCAGCCCCTTGCAGTCCTGAAGAAGAGGTTGATTTAATGGAAAGTCTCTGTCACGGGAGCACATTTTTGATCGTGCAGGACTTTCAAAGTCACTGATACGTCCCAATAAGGCTGTGCCTTTCCAACTCTGAGTGTGCCAAAGCGGTCTGTGTGTTAGCACAGGCCCACAGCAGGTGTGAGTGTGCACTGCAGACCGCTAGGCTTTCGGTGCTTCCCTTGTAACGTCTTTTATATTCTGGTAGATTCTACGAGGATGTGGTCTCATTCTCCCTGTGGGCCGATGTCAGCACTGAAGGAAGAGGCACGTTCATTCTCTCGGCTTAGCAGCAGGTCATTATGGTGCATTTGGTGCCAGGGTGCCATAGAGCATCTCGCCCTGAAATCATCAGTGTTTGCCCTTAAGTCACAGCCTGGGCAGGTGCTGGGAGCCCTTGGCGCCATTTGTCCAGGGCTGAGAATGTGCATGTGGACTCACAGCAGGCAAGTTCAAGGTCCAGTAGGTCAGAACACAAAGCTCTGAAAAACTCAGCTTTACCAGATTTGCTTTTAAAAAGGAAGTGGAAAGTTTGTATTCAAGTCTTTAAGCAGTCACACAAAATTTCTAGTTGGATGCATGTCTATTTGGTCAGAATCTCAAAGAGAAAGTTGGTCCAGTGATTTGCCAACAGAAAAAGACAGCAATTGTATTTCATCCGCTGAAGAAATCTATCAATACATAGAGCACTGATTTGTTTATTTAAAATACAGGCAGATGAAACAAAATGTCCCTAATTCCCAGACAATTGTTTCATCAGCCAAATGTATTTAAGGAAACGCTATTAATAGGATGGATAACTATAAATGAATATGATAAAGCGATTTCAACTTTGAAGATGTAATTCCTCTTTTGGAAGTGCAAACTTTTCTATCCTACTCAATGGAATCATTGATTTGGATTAACATGTACTTTGGTGTGGGTCTTCAATTGAGTAAAATTTCTTTAACCATCTTCTATTTTTACCAAAATTAAACACTTCCAATGTCATTATTCACATATGGTAATTTGCATGTTGAATCAATAAATAATAAACATAATACCACATCTCCTTAGCTTACAGTGATTAGTACCTTAATTTGAATGTTTGGCTTCATAAAATCTTAAGTAGTTTGTTAAATGTCATAGTATATTAGGAACGCAATCTGCATTTTGAAATCTGGGTAATGGTAATTTTTAAAAATAGCTATAAAAGAACGTGGTGAATTAGAGAACATTTAATAGTACTTAATGTAAACTAAGTTAGCTTATGCAAATAAATGTTCATTTATTCATATTAGTGTTTTTAGATATGCATTCTGCATAAAACATTTTCATAGGTTAGGTAATCATTAAGTGCAATATGTAATGATCACTTATCATTTAAATATTTGAAGTTTTTTATAAATAATAAACATAGCTCAGCATTGGAATATAGCTTCACTAATTTTAACTTGTGTGTGTGTGTGTGTGTGTATGTTATTTAAAATACCTACTTGCCTTTACTGTGTGTTGTGGCTTAGGGAAAACAAGCAAGAATGCTGCATTTTGATGATGTTAGAGATGATAACCATTCTTGAAAATTCGAGCCCTTGGCCCAGGGCACACCAGGTGGGTGGTGACCTGCTGGTCCGTCCCTCCCGCAGTCACGGGGGCAGCAGCCTTTGTGAGCCCTCGCTAGCAGCGGGACTGCCGACCCTGTACCGTGGTTATCACACTGGGTTCGAATGGTTAGGCCTCTGTCGGTCATGAGCAAGCGGAGGCCCAGAGAGGGGGAAGGTGCTGTCACACAGCAAGGAAGCAGAAAGAGTCAGACCTCCGACTCTGCAAACCCAGACGTTATGGCTGCTGGTAGTTTTATTCTCTGTGATCTTCCACAGTGAAAGCATTTTGGTCGTCAGAACTTCATCACTAACCTAAAACCGGGAGACCTCCATTCCCGTACTGTGCGGGCGGTGATGTTCGTCATAGTCACGCAGAGTGCTGCTGTGGCTCACCGAGGGGATGCGGGCGGGACTCTGAGCCCCCACCCTGGTGGTCCTCCTGTCGGGCAGCATTCCGCTCTTCGAAGAAGAGGAAGAGTAGGCTTCGGGATTCTTTATCCCTCCGCGTCAGTGCATCACCCAGCGGTGAAGAGCTCGCGGTCCGGAGCAGCTGGGCCTGGCTCTGACCTCCGCCCTGTGACCTCACAACGGACTACCCTACGGAAGTTATTTCGCTTGCAGAAACCTCAGGTGCCTGGTCTCTGTAACCGGCGTAAATGCTAGAACTCAGTGGATAAAGTTACTGTCACGATTCTTATAAAATAACTGACCAGCTACAATGCTTATTGCAGTGTATGAAGCCGTATTAGCTGTTACCAATGCTACTGTTCCCATCTAACATTTAGACAAGCGTTCCCAACTAATGGCGTGGAGTCAATGAGTACGCCTGACATTTTGCTTGGTCCATGACAAACAATTGCTTCACCTTCCCCACGTAATAGATTGGATATTCTCTCTCTGCGCCTAGGTGTTCATAGATCTCCAGGACGCCAGCAGCTCAGGGTTGTTGCTCATTCCCTTACAGCTTCTCTGTGGTTTTCCAAGAGCGCTGCGCCCACCTTTGCCCCGCGCAGTCTTCCCGACAACGGACCGGAGCTGCAGGGCCCGCCCACCAGGGACCGCATTCCCCCCAGGGATGCCGTTGAGAGTAGTGAGCGAATGTGACGTCACCCACGCTTGGGTGGGCCAGCTACCAACCACACACTTGCCTCATCCTGTGTCGCACCCGGGTGGGATTCTCACTTTCTCATGAAGCACATGGAGGCCCTGCCTGGCTTTCGGACGGCTCGTTCCATCTCGTCCTCACATGTCTCGCTGCAAGCTTCCCCGGTGACCGAGTGTCAGGTTCCTGTGTGCCCTCAGCAATGATGCCCTTCTAGAATGCTGGTTCACTTCTGCCCCTAAGGATCCAGCTGCACGGTTGTTTCCTCTCTGAAGGTCTCCTCAGCTCTTGCCCTGCAGCAGACTTAGGGGGAGCTGGGATTCTCTGCCTCCTCACAGCGGGGCCCCATGGAGGTGGAGGGAGAAGAGGTCACAATGACCTGGGGAGAATTGTTTGTTTGTTTCTTAAGTCTTTATAGGCTGGGGGCTTTCCTTCTCCCAAAGGCTGTGGGAATGAGCACATGAATGTGTGAAATAAAACATTTCCCAGGTACCCCTAATAAAGCCCCCGCAGCTTCCTCTTTTTGTCGCCCCATCAAGAAACACCGATTTTGGTTTTACGCCTCCGATACTGCTTGGTTAGGGTGCAGACACATTGTTCTCTAATTGCCTATCGCTGCAGTCATGACCCCAGCACAGTTTCAGCGGGCTTCTCACTTTTTTGATCCCCAGAGAGTGCGACACACCTTATGAACATGAATAAGTATGCGTTTATGCTGATACAGGAATAAATATATTTTAGGGTCATATAGCTTGTTTCGTTGTCACTTGAGTAGATACCTTAAACAGCATAAAGGAATGAATCTGAATTCTTATTTTCTTAGATCCAAACAGAGAAGGAACGGCCCAGGCATGACATTGCACGCACGGTTTGTCTCCCGAGAGCGCCCCAGGCCGCCGTCTAACCGGTGCAGCTGTCGGTGTTCTCCCTCCCGGTCGTATGAATAAAAAAATGTGGTTGCAATTTTCTGCAGAAAGATGCACCACGAGCCACGAGAACTGATAGTCTGACAGGCCACCCATAGACGCCGACCCTAAGATAGATAGATACTTGATAGTAGCTGAAAAAATGCGGCGTGTTTTAATTCGATAGCAGACACTTCTATCGGGATGCTGCTCAGGAATAATAAAAAGAAAACAAAACAACCGCATCTTTATATCATTCTAAGTTGCCTGAAAATGTTAATGTTGTCATAATACATGGAAAATAAAATGTCCATGAATATGCCTCAATGCTTGTTAAATATAAATGGGGATGTATTTTGGAAATAGAATTTACATTAAAGTGTAAAAAAATACCCGGAACATGCAACACCTGAGCAGCACATACATGCAACACCTGAGCAGCACACAGAGAAGCAAGGTGGACCTGTGTGTGGAACATAAGGTGTGAAATGTCACCGCAGAAGGAGGGGCCCCACCTGGGAGCCCACAGGAGCGCCATTCACTTGGAGGTGAAGAGCTGTGAATGAATTAGAGAGAGACCATCACTGAGCTGGAGTTTCGAGAGTGGGTGGCTTCCTGGGTGGCATTGCACAAGTAAATTCAGAAGCTCAACAGGAGAGCCTCAGTGTTTGGTGGAGGGGGCGAGGGGTCCAGGAAGCTGCGCTGTGGGGAGGGGAGTCCTCGAGAGGAGTGGGGAGAAGCTGGGAAGAGGTGGAAAGACTCTGTAGCCCCCCCCCCGCCGTCCCCCAGGAGGTCTCCATTCCCACCGTTGGCTAGAAGGAAGCAGCGGAAGTTTTTAGCATGGTAGTGCATGACCAGATTGATTTGTTCGCTTATTTCGTTAACATAAGATGTAAAATGGAGACCAGATTGGAAGTGAAACCTAAATGAGCTTATCCTGCAATCCGAGGGAACTCCACTTGGTTCCTTTCTCAGATATGCCTCTGACATCATAAAGAAAACCTAAATTGTCTTCCCGAAATAGCACAAGACAGTCGCTTTTCCCCCCGTCCCCGTCACGACCAATCACTGCACAGGAGGAGCAGCCTCTGCATTTTCACGCCCCAGCCGCCGGGTAGCACGCAGCAGGTCTGTGAGCAGCATTCCCTGGTCCGTGCGAACACCGCCGGCCGTGCGCTCTCCTTCTCTGCCCGGTAAACTCTGATCAGCACAGTGCCATCCATCTGCTCTCATTGTCCACGGTTTCTGGATCTCGGTGCTTTGTTTTTGTCAGAGAACTCCAGCGAAGGAATGGGGGTGGGTTTGGTAGAGTGGCAAGAAGCGTTTCTAAGGGCCCGAAAAGAGCTAAGCAGAGACGCCACACTGAAAAGCGAGGGAGGGCTGACTCGCGTGGAGAAAACCCAGAGATGGGCGCGTCTCCCCAGGGTGAGCCCTAGCGGCGATAGAGAGGTCTCCGCGGGGCCTGGGTGTGGGCTGAGATAAATGCACTCAGGTGCACGAGTGGAGGCCACGCAGCTGGGAGATCCAAGGGGCAATGTTTCGTAAGCAGACGTAGGAACTGGAGGTTCAGAAATGCGTTGGACCAGGAGATTCAGATTCGATCGGTGTCGCTCACGGCAGTGCCTGAGCGCTGCCGAGAAAGATGATGACCACCCAGCTCTGCGATGGCATCATTCAGAGAGGAGCCAGGAGACGGGCCCAGCCGGGGTCAGAAGAAGCCGTGCTGGGAGGCCCTGGGAGAGGCACAGGAGAGAGATCGGCCCTGTTGTGCCAGGAGGCACGCCCGGGCGGCGGCGGTGCCGTGGGTTGCGGAGCAATGGAGTGGAAAGAGGTCATTCCCTCAAAAGTGGAGAAGCCACATTGGGCTTCACTTGCATCAGCTTCTGTCCTCAGAAGTGGGGAGCTGGAGGAGCTCTGGGAGCCTCCAAACGTGAGTCGGTCTGGCCACGAAGGAGCTCAGAGGGGAGCTCAGGTGAAGTTAAATGAGGTGTGCGAGGACTCTTTTGACATAATGAGGCTTTGGAGTGATTCTGAAATTTGAGGGTTTTCAACAAAGTTCCTGATGCTGCAGTTCATTGAATTATAATAAGCATATGTCTGCTTGGAGTAAGGGCTATACTTTTCCTGGGAGGGGATTTGATGTTTAAAATGGAAATTACAGCTTACTTTTCACCTTTTAAAAATAGTATGTGTCTGCAAAAGCAATTTATTTCTCTTCCCTGGAACGATATCACTTGTTCTCGTTCAATCTCATTTTCCTCAGAAGTTGGACTTTCCCAGTTAAACGATGATGGATGGTAATTATTCTTAATGAAATCTCAACGTGGCATCCACACTCTGGGGCGCATGGAGTGGTGTGAAAAAATGTTGTATCTGATTGTTCTGCTTTAGTAATTCAGACGAACATGTTGGCACATTTTAGAATTCAAAAGCCTTTGTTCTATCATTTTTGCTTCCACTCTATTGGTGACTGTCCTTGGATTCTGAATGGGTACATTCTAAAAAATAAATTCCAGAAAGCGCAGACAGTGTTCAGAATCCTTTTTTTCTCCATAAGGCTTATGTTAATGGCCACAGAGCTGTGGGCTCTGCAGCTGAAGGCGCACGTAGGTTACGTAGTCACGGGACCCTGGAAAGCGCTTCGCTGGAAAATCAGGCTTCAGTGAATTCTGGAAAAATTCCTAGATTTTCACAGCTAAGAGGATTGCCAAAGCAAGCTGAGATCTGTCAGAATAGCACTCTAAGACAGAATTCTTTCGGTATGCACGGACTTGAAGCCAGGCTGCATAATGCAGTGGGGTAAGACAGCTCTGGACCCAAGCAGGGTGCCCAGCGCTCTCTGAGATCGGCAGCCAGCTCCACCCCCCTCCGCCCCGCCCCCGGCCCGGGGCCCTGCCTGCCTTCTGCAGGTGCGAGTCTGAATCTTCCAAGGGGAAATGGAGCCTGGGAACACCCCCCACCCCACCCCGTGCTGGCCCAACATTGCATCCGTTCGGTTTTGCACGTCACTCGTTATTTCATGTGGGGGGCGATAGTCTCTGATCTGTCAAGTTCAGGCTTGTGAACTGATTGGCTGATAAAAATATAAGCTCTTATATTAAAAATAAAAGAAAAATATAAATATTATAATCACAGAAGCCATTTGTGGGAGTTCTATCCTTTACCCCAGCAAGAGACTTTAATGATGAAAGTCAAATCGGAACCTTTCCTGGCGTTTTATCTACATGTTCAAAAGGAATAATTCCTACAGGCCATTGTGCAAACACACACGCAGACACATGTACATGTGCAGAGATGCAACTCACAATAACTTTTCAGCCTGTCACACTCTAAAACACCAGCACACGGCAGATTAGCCCGGGAGGGAACCAGGAGAAGCGTCCCACGGGGCCCCTTGAGTTAACATAATAGCCATGCCAATATCTTATTATTTCCTCTTGTGGTTTTCGGAGTCTGCTGGTTCTGTCCTCAGAGCCACCTGCGTGGTCTGCCCACCCCTCGTTAAGGACAAGTGTGTTAGGAGGTTGTGGCTTCTCCGTGGCCACAGAGAGAATGTGCTAGATGTTGAGGTTCCATTTAATTCTTCTGATTTCCAGTGTATTTTTCTTCTCTACTATAAAGGAATAATTGAGTATGGGGTCTTTGGAACCAAATGTCCTGGGTCCAAATTCTGTTCCCGCCGTCCACTGGCTTAGTGAAGTTACCAGATCTTTCTCAGTTTTCTCTAATGTGCAATGGAGAGAATAATGGCACACCGAGTTACTGGTCTAGTAACTCCACATTTCATTGTAATTCCACCTTTTAATTTCATCAGACCAATTAAAAAACCTGTAAATATCAACTATTATTATTCCTATGTTGTTTGCATTTTGTTTATTAAAATAAATTGTCTCCAAATTTACGATCTAGCAAAGAGCCAATACCTGGACTTGGAAATGTAATTAGGCTTCTCCAATCCTTAGTTTTTCATTTCCTCCTCTTACCGACACTGATTAATGTGTGAACTGTCCTGAAGGCCGGGGTAATCACCATGCTACCCTAGTCCCTTAATTCTCTTAGTTGAGAAAAAATGGAAGTTTTTCAATATACTTCTTACCAACAACGGTTGTTTTTGAAAATACCTTCTTTCTGCCTGGGAACCGTGTGGTTTTCAAAGACTAATTATAGCTTTTGAACTATTTCCCCTTATCAGACTAACCCAGAAGGAAGCCAGGAGAAACTCCAATAAATATTTTTAACTCTAATGCTGTCCCTACCTCTGATGTGCTCTGCCGCGCTGGATTCACAAGCTGACTCGGTCCCTGCCTGGGAGGCGAGTTCGGACACACGTCTGATCGTTTCTGCCCACCCTACAGGCAGCTGTCGCTCTGATTCATTTTTTTCTCGGCTCTCCGGTGTAAAATAAAAATTCTAATAATGATGATACCAACAGGGACAGATACTCACTGAGGGTCTGTCAAACATCAGGGGCACTGTCCTAGGAGTTCTGATATATGCTAAGTGTCGTGACCACCGCAGAAACTGTGGCGAGTGCCGTTCTGGTGTTCGGCGGACAAGGAGCTTGCAGCTCCGTCGTACTCAGCACCTCCCCCAGGGCACCCCCGCACGACCCGCAGCGCTTCCTGTGCTGTGTTAGGACTTCCGTTCTGGGTTGTGACACTGTAGCTACGGGGCAGGCGTGTGAGGGGACAGGGACCCGGTCTCACCTCCCCAGCGGCCTGGGCCGTTTCCAGCTGGCCGATGGAACCACGCTGATGTAACTGAAGAGCTGCCACTAGGCCGGAAGTCGCTTTAAGTCCCCATCTCTCTGTTTTGTGGATCAGACTCTCTGAGTCACAAAGACTGCGAACCTCCCCATGACTAACAGTTTCCTGAAGGAGAACTATTTCTGACCTCATAGTCTTGGGCGAAATCCGTTTAAAGAAATTAGTGTATAAAACAAAGTAGGTAATTAAATTCAGTATCAATGAAGAAAAATGGAACGGCTCTGCATGCACCAGAATTTTTCAGTAGAAAATCTCCCCTAGACGGAGAGGAAAAGTGGTACGGCGGCTGGTGGACGGCCTGAAAAACACGCAGCACATCAGGGCAGGGACCCTGTTCTGTGCGATTCTGTGATGGTGGGCGCATGGCATTGCACGTTTGTCAGAGCCCACAGAACGCACCACGAATCGGGAACTGGAATGCAGACTATGAACTTCAGTTAATACTGATGCCCTGATATTGGATCATCAGTTGTGACCAATGCATCATCGCATTGTGTCAGTCAGCTCGGGCTGCCACGACGGCTGGGGGTATTAAATGGCACGGCTTGGCTTCTCGACGCCCTGGAGGCTGGCGGTCGGAGAGCAGGGCGCCGGCCCAGCTCCGGGTCGCCCGGCCGGCAGGCCCCGGCTCTCTCGTCCTGTCCTCAAGTGTCAGCGAGAGAGAGAGAGAGAGAGCTCTGGTGTGGCTTCCTCTTCCCAGAAGGACACCGATCCCAGCAGGAGGGCCCCATCCTCGCCACCTCCTCTGACCCAGGGTATCTGCCAAAGACCCTGTTTCCAAAGACCATCCCACGGAGGGCTAGGGCTTCAGCACATCAACGCTGAGGGGCGCACAAGTCATCAGTCCCCAGCGTGTATTCAGGCAAGACGTGAGGCGTAGGGGAAGGCGGGTACGTGTGTGACTGGAGATGTACAGGGGAACTTTCTGCTCCATGCTTCCATAAACATGAAGCTGCTCTCAAACATGAAGTCTACTAATTTAAGAATTTGAAATACGTAGTTTAGGACACAGGAGGAGTTAAATGAACAAATGGTAAGTGTACACAAGAAGTGACCACTTATAATCTCTATACTGGTTTATATAAAACAATACTATTTGAATTGTTTTTTTCTGTCATTAGACCATTTCCCCCCATTTTTGCCCAAGACCCCCACAACTGTTTGCCTGAAAGGGATTTGGAATGTATCATCAATTCTTATATCCAGCTTCCAGTAATCTAGCAAAAATAGTCCTGCCAACTTAGAAATAATGACAAGGAAAAACTGCAACACCATCATTTAAATGAGTGTCACGAACTGGATTTTTGTTGAAGAGCAAAACGATCTCACTTTGCTTGAAAAATAATTTGCGCGGAAACGAGGACACGCCTTACATAAACGACTGGCTTCTCCACGCTGCAGCGAAGTTATCAGAACTCGCTGGCACTGTTGGCATCCCTCCCCTAATTTATTTACTGTGCTTCAGATTAAAGGATTCCAGAAGGAACACAAGGAAGTTGTAAATATTTAAAAGAGGGTGCCTTAGATCAGCAATTCCTAAGCTTCTCTGCGTTTAAAATTTATTTTCCCCTTACACTTGAAATGAAGATTGGGATTGCTCATAAATATTCATTTCATGAAGCTCTTTCCCCCACTCTCCTCCTGCCGCCGAAGCCACCTGCTCCGAGCAGCGTCCCAGCGCACAGCGTAGGAGAGAGGATTGGCAAATGCCAGAAGGTCGTGATGCCAAGCGTGGGATGGATTCTCAGCTCCACCCTCCTCCGCACACCCTCGCCCAAGGCGCCTGGGCACTGAGCGCCGAGAGGCGTGACGTCTGCTGGGCCTCTGGCTCGACATCACCCGCTCTGAAATGCTTTTACCAACGTACGTCCACCGAGGCACTTCTGCGTCCTCTGGGATGAAGGGTGGCTAAGACGTAGAGGTTGTACCTTCAGCAGTTCAAGCCCGTCCACTCCATGACTCTGGCTCTGCTGTTTTGTTTGCGTTTGTTTAAGGATGGAAAGTGTGAGCCCGGTCAGAGTGAGAAGTACTGTTAACCTTACAATTCCAAACTGGACATTGTCATTGAGAAGGTTTATCAATTTCTTTAATACTTCGATCTCCCGTTTCTTTTTTCATGACTATCCTACTTTAGCTGTGGATGTCGGAATCGTCTATTCTGATGATTCTGGTTCGTCTGAGGGCTTCAGTGTCGGCCATGCACCTCATTGCATCACGAAATCGCTTCTATGCACCTTGCCGGGCGCAGCATCCCGCAGTGGGGTACCAATTGGAGGGAATCACTGTAACCGGGTTCCACGTCCAGCTCCCTCACCCTCTTTGGCGTGTGACTGGGTTAAGGTTACAGGTCCTTGGCACACCTGTTTTCACGCTATCCGAAGCATATTTGTTGGTGGCTGGATGCTTCATTAAGCCATTGTGAAGAAAAAAGGAGCTTATGGGTGAAACGTTCTTAAAGAACAAGAAAGTGGTTCCCAAAGATGAGTCATCAAATGTAGAGATAATTGAAATATTTGACGAATGACCAATGGTATGGGCCATGGTTATTTTTAATTTGGTGATACTTTGGAGCAGTCTAGAGTTGAGCCAAAACCTTGAATGTAGTTCAGTCAGCAGGGCACGGTTATGCAAACTACCGGCCAGGACTGTGGAAGTCCTGAGTGATGTCCCCAAGGAGGGCAGGGTGGGGGAGGGGCCCGAAGGAGCTGAGCTTCCCCTCAGCCTTGGGGCTCGGGTAGAGTTCAAGGAGAGCTAACAGAACCTCTTCAGAAGGCATCACGGCGTCTCATTGTCAAAGACTCATGAGAGTCCATTTTGGTCTAAAACTCAATGTATGGCTTAAGATTTAGCTATCGGTCCCCGTGTTTTCGTTTCAGTTCTTAGTTTCATAGTTTTACTGGTGTGCTGCTACCTGTACATCGTTTGAGTGGCTACCTTCCAAAGTGGTTCTTATTTCTTCCTATTCTGGATGGTACCTCTGCCTGACATAAATAAAGAAAGCATTCCTTAAAGTAATCTTTCAATTCCCTACGTTAGCTATTCTGCTGTATCTTAAGTTACTTGATGCTGCGCTGTATATAATTTCATTTTCTCTTTGTGAAAGATTATTTGATATTTGTTAGACATTTTACATGTCTTTCTTGGATTTAATGAGCTGTTTTGCTTTTTGATGCAATACACTGCGTCTTGTTTCAAAGTCCTTTCCTCCTATCTTTTATCCTGGCTGGAATATTACCAATTCACATAATAAAAGTAGGTTATGTAGAAGCCTAGATTTAGCTATGGATTGACTGAATCCTGTTTTCATAAATACAATTCTGAATAGAAAATAGCCAGATAGCTTCTATTTCATATTCAGAAAATTTTAATTTATAGAAGACTGGTACAAAGACTACTTGGTACTTATATTTTCTGAATTTCTTAAATATTCACGGACTCAGCAGTAGCATGAATTTGCAGGAGGCAAAAATCAAGTTTCTCTTCAATTACATCTTTATTGTAAGGAAAAAACAATATGTAGTAGGTGGAAAAACTCCATTTTCAGGGAGGTATTGCACCCCCTCCAATTTGGGATTGTGAAGAGAGCAGTTGATACAACAAACATTCGGAACTTTTCTGTCAGAAACCCCATGTTTCCTGGTACCCTTGCCTGGATATTTAACATTGCATCTAGCTTTCCGATGAAAAAAGGTAGCGATTATCAACTATTTTTCACTGGTGTGACTTTAGACATGAACCTTCAGAAAGTGCATGGGGAGTTGTTCATATGAAATATATACATTATAGATATGTAATTTACTTAATTTTAAGATTCTGTTGAGTGTAAGATGCAACATTAAGAGTAGTAGTATTTTCAAGACTATGTTATTACACAAACATAGAGTATAAAATAATCCAATTTTCAGAAATGTTAGAGCCAGGAATGTGTGGGTGTTAGACTCAACAAAATATGCTATATTATTTTTACCCTGCATCATGGGGCACATGTATATGTTTTTTAAGAGTAGAGGCAGTCTGCCTGTTCTGGTAGTGTTACGTACTCCCATAGTCAGTGTCCATAGACGTATTGGATATGTCGGAAGACACCAAGCAGACCTTCAGCCTGGCCCCCTGGGACTGTCTGCTGTTCCCAGTGAGTACCGCCTCCTAAGCCTGCAGCCACCCCGCCTGCTACAGGACCTGGCACCCCGAGAGCCCTTGCAGGGAAAACACGGAGGTTCGGCGCATCCAAGACAACGGAGCAAGTGATCACTGTTGAAATAAATTAATCTCCAGGGAGCAAATATTTTTGTTAGCCAGCTGACGGCATGACTCCTTCAGACCATATGATGTAATACAGCATAATGGTCATCTCACCAAATATTTGGATAATCTGAGAATTTGATTTAATACAACAGCTTCTGTTCCAGTAAGTTAGTGGTAATACATTCATTTTCACAGTGATGTAGCAAATTTAGCGTCCTAACTATTCAGGCTGAACTCACATTGGAACCCTACAGACAGTTTTTGGTGGGAGAGAGTGTTACTTGCACCCACCTCTGAGGGTTTATTTTTTATTTTTATTTTTAAGTATGTTATTGATTATGCTATTACAGTGGCCCACTTTTTCCCCTTTGCCCCCTTCCACCTAGTACCCTCTTCCCTCCAGCCATCCCCCATCCTTAGTTCATGTCCGTGGGTCATGAATATAAATTTTTTGACTTCTCCATTTCTTATGCTGTTCTTAACCTCCTCCTGTCTCTTGCACACCTACCATTTATGCTCCTTAGTCCCTGTGCATTCCCCTCCCCACCCCCCCTTCCCCCTCCCAGTCAATAACCCTTCAAATTATCTCCATACCTATGATTGTATTCCTGTTCTGGTTGCTCACTTAGTTTGTTTTTGTTTTTTAGTTTTGTTTTTTAGATTCGGTTGTTGATAGCTGTGAGTCTGTTGTCATTTTAATGCTTATAGTTTTGATCTTCTTTTTCTTAAATAAGTCCTTTTAACATGTCATGTAATAATGGCTTGGTGATGATGAATTCCTTTAGCTTTACCTTGTCTTGGAAGCACTTTATCTGCCCTTCCATTCTAAATGATAGCTTTGCTGGATAGAGTAATCTAGGTTGTAGGTCCTTGCTGTTTATCACTTTGATTACTTATTGTTGGTCCCTTCTTGTCTGAAAGTTTCTTTTGAGAAATGGGAACTCCTTTGTAGGTAACTCTCTGCTTTTCTCTTGCTGCTTTTAAGATTCTCTCCTTATCTTTAATCTTGGGTAATGTAATTACGATGTACCTTGGTGTGGTTCTCTGGGTCCAACTTCTTTGCAACTCTCCGTACTTCCTGGACTTGCATGTCTATTTCCTTTGCCAGATTAGGAAAGTTTTCTTTCATTATTTTTTCAAATAAGTTTTCAATTTCTTGGTCTTCTTCTTCTCCTTCTGCCATCCCTATGATTCAGATTTTGGCATGTTTGGAGATGTCCCATAGTCTACTCATATTCTCGTTGTTTTAAATTCTTGTTTCTTCATTCTGTTCTGGTTGAATGTTTATTTCTTCCTTATGTTTCAAATCATTGATTTGAATTCCGACTTCCTTCCCTTCACTGTTGATTCCCTGTGGATTTTTCTTTATTTCACTTAGTGTAACCTTCCTTTCTTCCCTTATGTTTTCACTGTACTCAGTGAGTTCTTTGAGCATCCTGATTACCAGTGTTTTGAACTCTGCATCTGATGGGTTGGCCACCCTGTTTAGTTTAGTCTTTTTCTGGGGTTTTGTTCCATTCTTTCATTTGGGCCGTATTTCTTTGTCTCTTCAACCTGACAGCCCCCCGGTGTTTGTTTCTGAGTATTAGGTAGAGCTGCTTTGCTCACCTACTATGTTACATGGGGTGGAGCCTTAGGTATTTGCCAGGGCGGTGAAACCTGCTTCACCACTTTCTGGCTGTGCGGTGAAGGGGTCGGAAAGGGGACAGGGCTGCTGCCTGCCTTCTGGATGTTTGCCTGACACTTGCCCCATTTCCAGTCCCGTCACCCACTCCCTGTAAGTGACTGGCACCCTTCTAGCTGTTGCCCTGGTGGTGATTCCCGGAGTGGGTGGGTTTGCCTAAGTTCTAAGTCTATGTGGGCCCTCCAAATGGACTCTCCTGAGAAACCAGCAGTTTCTCCCACCACTGAATCCCCCACTGGATTTTGCAGCCAGAAGTTGTGAGGCTTTATCTTCCTGGCACTGGAACCCTGAGCTACGTGGTCTGGCCTGGGGCTGGGATCACTCACTCCCATGGTATCCCTCCCCGTTTTTATCCACCACATGTGCATGTGGGACCGCCATTCTGCCGCAGGCACCTCTGCACCCCCTCCACCCCAGCTCTGTGACTCCATCCCTGCCACCTGTCTGGGTGAACGTGGCTTCTTTAAATGGTTGTCAGACTTCCATACAGTCAGTGTTCTGGAAGTTCTGGGTGTTTTTTGGTTTTGAGGTTAGTTGTAATTCTTGTGGTTGCACGAGGAGATGAAGTGCGTCTACCTATGTCTCCATTTTGGCCAGAAGCCTGCTCTGTGGGTTTAGAAGGAGTTAGTTAGAGGTTTAAAATTTGCCTGTAATCCACCCCATGATCCAGTAATTTAGTATGCAAAACGTGCAGCTCCTTCATCTTGGGGTTAAGCATGACCATTTATTTTTTTTAAGATTTTATTTATTTATCTTTGAGAGGGGGAAGAGAAACAGAAAGAGAGGGAGAGAAACATCAATGTGTGGTTGCCTCTCAGTGCCCCCCCCACCCCCGCCCCGGGGACCTGGCCCACAACCCAGTCATGTGCTCTGACTGGGAATTGAACCAGTGACCCTTTGGTTCACAGGCCAGCACTCAATCCACTGAGCCACACCAGCCAGGGCAGGCATGGCAACTTAAATCTTTTGCAGAGATGCAAAGAGGAGAAATTTGTAAATGGTTGTTAATTTTGAAAGAAATAATAACATACCTTACCAATTATTGTATATAAGAAGGCAGTTACACTATGAATAACATGCTGCTTATTACTAGGTGACTGTATTAAAATAAAAGCAAGAATAATAACCCATAAGCACCAGAGGAAAAGAACAAAAATCCGAATGACCCACTGACCACTGTTACCTATAGGACACACAGTTGTTTTTCTTAATATTCAGATTGATTTCTTGTATTGTATTGCCATTTTAAATGGATTTGTCTTTTTTTTTCACTGAGATTTACAGGCACATTCAGTGCCTTTGTGGTGTTTTAAAGAACAGAGACTAGTCTTTATATGCATTAGATCATCTACATTAATGCCAATTTCATTTTTGTAAAGCCAAGCATGGTGCTTAGCTATTAAATACAATAGATGTTACTGGAAAAATTGCTAATGAGTATATGCAGAGCTGTGAACATTTAATATTCATCACTAGTGTTGAAAACATCAGGTTTGGCATGGACATTATCTACCACAAAAAACATGAAATGCAGTGATATTTTACTATGTATTCGTCAGGACCGTAAGAAATTGCCATTTTTGAACGATATAAATGTTGAATTTGGTCAATTTCATATGGTTTAACCTAATCCTTCTTTCTTCCCCAATTCTTAAATTTGCCGTTACATGCACTGTGGGCAGTAAAATTAAGCACACTTAGGACAACACATTTTTTCCTAATGTGTAACTGATTTAATCACACAAAGTTTGCAGCTCCTTACTACTTCAAGCTTTCTATTTTCCATGTCCCTGCTGGACAGGAATGAGATTCCACCATGCACGAGACGGTTATTGCTGATCACAAAGGATTCTGCAAGTTGTTTTTCCTACCTAAACCGTACAGGTGTGCCAAGCAAGGGGCGTGCGGGGCCCGCCCTCCGCTCTGCAGCAGAAAGCCTGGAGAGGCCTGGGGCAGTGAGACGTGTCCGCCTTTCCCCGACTCTTCTAACGCTAGGCTGGCGAATGTGAGACCCTCAGCAGGCACCTGGTCACGTTTGTCTCTCTGCTCAAGGACCTCATCCGCACAGACTTGGGCACAGCAACGACGGAACCACAGGCTAAACCGAAAGTCACCCCGTCCCCAGATTTCTTTTCCAAAATAAAACCTTTGTAGAAAAAAGTGATCGCTTTTTTATGCTACATAATCGAACAAATTTACTTGGAAAAGTTTGGTTCATAGTGTGTTCAGCTATCTCTTCTCTTACCCCCTGCGACTTCTTTTTTATTTTAATGTCTAAGGTTATGGAAAGGAACCAAGTAATTTCACCTACTCACGGTTTCCTAACTAGTTTTAAATTTCAGTTGACATACAACGTTGTATTACTTTCAGGTGTCCGACCACGTGATTACATGCTTCGCTCGTCTCCATGTCTTGTTCATTGAATGCTGCCGTGAGCTAGGGGTTTATATACCTTTGTGAATAAACGTTTTTGAGGTTTTTTGGTAGATACCCAGAAGAGGGTGTGCTGGGTCACGTGGTAGCTTTATTCTTAATTTTTCTGAGGACCCGCCAGACTGTTTTCCACCGTGGCTGTACCAGTTTCCATTCCCACCAGCAGTGAGTGAGGGCTCCTTTTTCTTCACAGCCTCCCCAGCAGAAAGACAGATACACAGACCAAGGGAACAGAATCGAAAACCCAGAAGTGAAACCGTATGTACAGGGACAAACAATCTTTGACAAAGGAACCCAAAACACGCACAATAGGGAAAACAAAGCCTCTTCAATAAGTGGTGCTGGGAAAATCGAAAAGCCCCATGCGAAAGAATAAAACTAGGTTATGTTTGTACGTCCCTGTGTACAAACATTAACTCAAAAGAGATCAAAGACCTAAATATAAGATCTGAAACAATAAGTTACATAGAAGAAAACATGGGTACTAAGGGACCTTGATCACAGAGAATGTTTAATGAATTTGACCCCAAAGGCAAGGGAAGTAAAGGCAGAAATAAATGAATGGAACTATATCAGACGAAAAAGCTTCCACACAGCAGAAGAAACTGACAACGGAACAAAATGTATATAAACTCAGACGGGCACTTGCTCAGAATGCCCCTTAATATTTTCCATTTTAAAGGGAAGTAGAGCTCATTGCACAATACGTGACAAATTTAAATATTTGTGTCGCTGTCACACTTGAATTCGCCTTTTAAAATTCATTGAAATATATATATCACAGTCCAGTGAATATAACAATGACACAGGTTGTAACTGCCTTTGAACCACATAGGCTATTTTTGTTCCATAACAGCGTAACTTCAAGCATCTTCCACTATGATCACATGCATGCAAAGGCCAGCAGCCTTCTGGAAGCTCGCCGCCAGCATGGTTGGAAGTATTTCTCCCAAGTGCAGATGCAAATGCTCCGTCTGGTGTTGAGGCACATGGGAGATTTCTCGTACTCAGAGCGCTCGGGATCCGCAGGGCATGACCTGGGACCGAGCTGTGTGCCTTCCGCAGGAAGAATGAACAGCGATAGCAGTGGATGTAAACACTCTCTTTCGTCACGGCTGGGGCGGGGTGACGGAATCAGCTCATGGCGTCAACATGTTCGTCTGGAAGACCTTACATCAGCATCATTATGTCCTTGCGCACGCTGTTAACCTTTATTGCCACCCTCAGTGAATGGGATGTATTTCTTCTCCTGTTTAACCATGGCCCTGGATGAAGTTACTCCGTTTGCTTGCTTCTTTGCCATCTATTGTCTAGTTGCTGGTGGATTCTGCTACAACCCCAAACCTCGAATTCATTCGCAGGATATAAATTTTGCGTATCAGTACATGCTGACCAAATCACTCTTTATGCAACCTAGGATTTTTCACCTTGGACTGTGTGCTATTCTACCTTGGAAAACCTCAAAGAGATTTAATTTTTTTTTTTTGTTAAAGTACACTTAAAATCCATTTTTCAAGAGTCTTATACTAACATCATACACTAATGAGAATTAACTGTTTCTTCTGTTGCTACCTCTATTCCTACTGGGCCCAATTCTGGACCTTTGACCCCTATCAAGACAGCTCCTGAGGAGGGCTGAACGGTTTTGCAAAGTCCCTGGAGCAGTGGGTTACAAATGATATGGTTTTACTGTTACACATTCATTAGGTTAATGGGTTATGAACAGCCTGTGAACTTGAAATGGCACAGAACAGAGTATCAGGTTGAATTTTGTAGATGTAGGGACTGCAGAAATTTAGTGTATGTATGAGTGCTTGTGGTAAGTGTATAACTTACTCTAGCTTGTGTTTACCCCCAGCTCAGGGAAGGTTTTTAATTTTTTTTAGGTTAGAGTCATCAAATGGATTCAATTTAAAAAGTAGGTGATGATAAAAATAGAAAAATAATAACAGTTGTGGATAACATTGCTCACTTAGATTGACTTCTGTAATATAACATATAAAATGTGCAATACATATGTATAAAGATTAGAAATAATTTTATTATTCACTTTAGTCTTGTATAACTAAGAAGCCAAAAATATGTACAGACAAAATTTTAAAATTAATGAAATTTAAATTGATAACAGGCGGTGGCATACACACCTGCTTTCTTGAAGTTAAACTGATGAGGTTGGGTTGGTTTAATTGGCTAAAGAGATATTGGCGTCATTGAATTTTCATTTGCCAAGGACTTCATCTCTTAATTTTGAGGATGTTATATAATCCCGAATCTGCCTCCAGGTCAGGGCAGTTATTTTGCACACTTTCCATGACACGCACAGCTGCTGGTGACCTGCGGTCAGCTGATCTGGTCTGGACGCAGGGGCTGTGGTGTGTGCGGTCACCTTCTGTGCACGGTCCTCTGGGACTTAAGTTGTGAACCTATTTTTTTCTCAGATGCTTACGTACTCTGTAGCCATACAATGTGTTCATTCTCTGATCACTTTGAAAAACCTTTTCTATTATTCCTTGACTTCATCTGACCTTTCTTGAGAACAAATACAATAGAAAATAAAAACAAAGGTTCATGCAAGCCATAAAATCCCGGATCAAAACTAGAATGAAAGGTGGCCACAAGATGATGCGGAACAGGATTGGATTTAACTCCTGTTAAACTTAGCTTTGAAAGAAAGAGCGTGAAACTGAACACCCGTCTCAGAACCCCGCAAAATGCCGCCTGGAGCTCAAGAAGTCCATGGACCCCGGTGTGGGAAAACTTGGAGAATTTCTCCGGCTATTCCGTGTGTCTCCAGGTGTGTGTGTCTGTGTGTGTCAATTACCTGAGGAAAAATGATCCGTGATAACAAAAATATTGAAAGAAACAAAATGATAACAATGCATGAATTTCCATGTTCAAATTTAACATCACTATTGGTTATTTTAAAAATACACTAATCACTGTAAAAAATATGCACTAATAGATACTACTACCAGTGCAAGATAGCAATTATGATGTCTTTGTAAAAATGTTCTTTCTGAAACTCATTAGAATTCCAGCAATTTGCATTTATATGTGTCCACAATGGACTTTGTAAGGCGGGTTAACTGCTTTAGCAGGTGAACACCACATTGCAATGCTAAGTAAATTCCACTCCCTAGTTTTAATTTGTGAGTGACAAAATGTAATGACCTCTGTTCAATTTTTTCACAAGTTTCTAGTACAGCCCTCAAGCCAATGTAAAACTGAAAACCAACAGAAAGAATGAAACAAAAGTTTGTATCCTTGAAAATGAGTTTGTAACCATAGGGTAGAACTATACATTAAGAAACACTGCACTAAACGTTTAAATATAATATTAAAAATAGTTAGAAATTCACTAACTTTAAGAGGTAAAAAAGAGTGTTCTACATTAAGACATAAAATTGGCATGTAGTTAATTAGTTCTAAGATGTATAGCTAACATAATCCAGGCAAATAGGAAAGTCATTATTTCTAGTTAAGCATAAGATTATGATTAGGAATATAGTTCATAGAATCACAAAAGGAAAAAGTACTCTCCTGTTTTGAAGTCAAATTTCTGAATTTTTTGAGATAAATTATATTAACAAATAATACATTTCAACTGACTATTGACTCAGTTTGGAAAAACTATGTGTCTAAAAGCAAAAAAAAAAAAAATTGTTTTCCTTCTAGCCATTTTTTATTTGTTCATTCTTGGGTAGGAAAATGTTTCAAAGAAAACGAGCCACCCTCCATTATTATTTATCCATATTGGAAATAGTTCACTAAACTAAAGAGTTTTACAGAGGTTATTCCATATTTTCAGTTGTAGGAGGATGATTTTAAAATACTTAATGTCTTTTTGTTGCTATGCAGGAGACAATATCAGGTGGGATATCTCATTTCCTGGAGTGTTACAGATGTTCATACTGAGCCACTTTGCATCCCGTCTTTGGGACGCAGGAGTTGACTTGGAAAAGAGCATATTTACTTTTCAAGAAGGATTTTCCCCAGATTCACAGTTGAGAAATAACAGCCCTATTCCAAGAGCAAAAACACTTTTTAACTCTGTATTGTGTTTGGGGATGATGCAGGATATAGGGGGGAATAACAGAAGAGTTAAATATAGTTTCTTGGCATTTTCAAATCGAATCACAATTTCCGAACGACCCTTTAAGGACAGAACTTGATGGATAAAGACACTCCAGCTGGTAAAATTAATGGCACTTCTGTGTTCTTTGGCATTTCTGCATGCTGGACACAAAGAAATCTGGTTTTCCATTTCGTAAAGCTTCAAGGACCATAAACAAACAACACACTCAAAATGAATGATTTAAAAATGTTTCGTGACAATTCAGCCTCTGAGTTCTAACCCAAGCTAGAGATTCTTTGGTTATATTTTCTTTTTCAAATGAAGTAAATATGGCCCAGATCAAACGTACTTCAGGGCACAAGGTAAGTTGAATCATTCAATCTGGGTTGCAGGTTTTGAAAAATATTTTTTTTCAGGATGTCTTGTTGGAGCCAAATTATAATAGCTACATTTTTGCTTATGATTGGTCAAACACATTGTCACATTTAATCTACATAAAAACCTCAGGAGCATAATACCTTTTTTCTTTTGACATATTTGGATTCAGAAAGTTTAGTAAAGTTAAGTTACTCATTAAAGTCTTATAATTAGTAAGTAGCAGACCCAGAATTTCATTTTTGATTGATTCCAAACACATCTAAGAACAGCAGCCTTACTTGCGAAGTGATTAAAAGTTTTGCCATTCTAGTAAGTGATGAAACGTAATTCTAAATGATGTCTAGATCTGGCCTCTGGATGTTTTAATAATTACATTTAATACTCAGTGATTTGGGGACCTAATTTATATCAGCAAGTATGCATTTCTAATAAAAGAAAAGAAAGTAGAATTGAATGGGGACAGTAGAAAACCCTGATCATTTATTTCATCCTTTCATCCCACAAGCGTTCAGACGGGTGCCGTAGAGCACATGAAGGGAGCGGTATTGATTGCGTGTAATGAGCACCCTGAAACTGAGTTGCTTTAAACAATGACCATGTATGATCTTGGTGTCTGCACCTCAGGAATCTGGGTGCAGCTCAACGGGGTGCTTCTGTCTCAGGGCGTCTCACGAGGCCACCGCCAAGCCTGGAGATGTGACCCCCATCTGCAGGCCGACGTGGGAAGGGCTGCTTCTGAGCTCACTCGCGCGGTCGGCGGGACTCTGACCCTCCCTCGCTGTTGAACCGACATGTCCTTTGCTCCCTGGTTGTGGCTGAGGCTGCCCTCGGTGCCTGGCAGGCAGGCCTGTTGCCAGGGCGCCTCGCAACAAGGTGGAGGGAGAGGGAGGGAAAAGTGGGAGAGAGACTGAGACCAGGGGAAGACTGAGACCAGGGGAAGAAGAGGCTGGGGGAACAAGGCTGCAAGTCTCTGTGTGACCTCATGCTGAGAGTGTAACCCCGCCCCTTTTGCCTGCTCCTTTCATGGGACAGAAGTCACTAGATGGGGTCCATGTGCCTGTAGGTAGGATGACACCAGAGCACAGATACCAGGGAGGAGTCTTTGGAAGCAATGTAAAAACCACCCACCGCAGGAATCAGTGTTTTATTGGCTGCTGGGTAACATGTGAATTAAAAGTCTTACAAATAAGCAGACCCTTTATCTCAAGAGTTTACATTATTTTGCCATGTGTAATGCACACCCATGTTTTTGTGTACATCATACATGGAATTATTACACCCATTATCATACCCATGGTATGAAATCATTACCCCTATGTACAATACACATCCTTATTTTTCCCTCAGAAATTTGGGCAAAAAGTATGCATTATACATGCTAAAAACTGCTAATCTGCTTGAGTCTCCTCCAAGCAAATAATTCTATCCAAGAATTATTTTTAATTGCAAATAATATAAAAAAATTTAATTTTCAATAAAAATGCATTGAGTAAATACATTTATATATGTGCGATACGTACATGAATAATTTAAATGTGGAAATTTACTTTTATGTAGAATTGTGCTTGACATTGAATTTTAGCTCCTAAGAGAAGACTTCTCTATCCTAGAATCTTAGGTTGTAGCACAGAAGTTGACTAGTCACAAAAATGTTTTACATCTTCATTTGGAATCAGATAGCCCCTTACTCTGCTCTTTGCCTTGTTGCTTCTTATAGCTCGATCTTCCGTTAGCCATGACTCTCCTTAGGTGTTCGATGTTTCCCTCACTGGAATTTAAGTTTCAGCAGGCAGGAAGTCTGTCTGCTTTGGTCACTCCTATATACCGATCATCTAGACAAGTCCACGGCCATAGGCCTAGGACATATTTCCTGAAGAAACACTGGCAACGTGGGCACAGATTCCTACTGAAACATAGACAGCAGGTGGGTGTCTAACCAGCCTGCCAGCCCGTGGCGTGTTCGATGAGGGAAGTTTTCTCCGGAGGAAATCACGCTTGAGCAAAAGCATGGGGCTCAGCGGAAGGGCAGGCCCTGAGTGGCGGTGATAGCGGCCCGTGCGCGTGTCTGGTCTCGTCGGGAAGCTCGAGACCTGTGTGGTGTGGAGAAGGCATTCGGGGGGACACAAGGGGGAGGAGCACGTTGAGTGCACAGGCAAGAGAGTGTCTGGCGTGGGAAAACCAGGGTGTCGAAGCTAGGGAGTGAAGGACCAAAGCCAGGAAGGGGCTGATCATAAGCAACAAAACAGGAGTTGGTGCCTCGGGCAGCCTGATGAGTTCAAAGACAGGAAAGAGAGACTTGAGTTTCGGAGATCACGGCCGAGACGTGTAGCACACGAGCTGTGTTGACAAAGTCAGAGTGGGTCGTGGGTGGGGGTCACTGCAGTGGGTTGTGTCTGAAGGCCACTGGAATCTGTTTGGAGGGCAATTTAAAATATTCATTTCTAGAATTAGTGAAAATTTGAAATTCCTTTCCAAGTGAATGTCTATCTGTCAATGAATGGTTATAAATATGTTTCAAAAATAAGGTTCATGACATTTCTGGAGTCTCCACATCTTTGACTTCTATTTATCTTTGACCATATTCCTGTATAGAATTTCATTTCATCCATGCAATGTATTACTATTCCTCAGAACGTATCATAGGATGTGAGAGATACGAAGATAAATGCAAAGGAATCTCTTTTTTGATAAACTGGTGAAGATTAACACTAGCTAAGACAGGCAAACACCATTATAAGAAGTTTACATTATTTTGAACATGCAAGAGAGACAGTTGGGAGAACCAGAGAAGGCTTCGGGGAAGTTATACTTGAGCAGCACCTTGAAGAATCCACAGAATTTCATCCATTGCATGGGATGAAGTGGAAGTTCAGAAGGAGACAGAATCCGAGAGAAAGCAGTGGAGACCATCAAACATGGGCAAGCGCTTTGGGAAACAACTGAGCAGTCTCCATGGAGACGAGATGCCCGTCTACATGGAGTGTGGAGATGTGCAGATGGAAAGGGAAGGTGGATAGAGCATCTGGTGACAGGAATAGGAATTTGGACTTGAGCCCCTGGAGGTTTTCAAGATGGCGAGTCACATGATCAGCAAAATATATAGAATGATAAGGAAGCACATTAGAAGCAGGACAGCCAACTAGGGGGTTATTGCAATAGTCCCACAAAGAATGAAAATAAAAGCCTAAAGTAGAATACTAGACTTTTGAGCGGAGGAAGGTGTAGATATGAAAAATATATAGTGGTTTGTACACCTTATTGATACTTCATTTGGGGGCATTTGGACAGAAGGACATGAAATATGCCTTCTTGATTTCAGCTGGGCTGTTGTGGCACTTCTGCAGAAATGGAAGAATCATTGGAAAGGTAATAGGCAGAACAAGGCTGACTCTGCTGATTTAATTTAAAATGCTGCAGATGAATGGAAGTGGGGAAGTGCCATACTGCAAGTTAAATGCTGAGCTTGGAATCGAGGACTGCAGCCATAACTAGGGGTTCAGATCCAGGAATCATCTTCACAGAGGACAGTCAGAAATTTCAGAATGATTGAGATCAGTTAGTAGAGAGCAGAGAAAGCTAAAAACAGAACATGTCTTTGACAAGAGAGGTTGCTGTTGGCAGGTTGAAAGAGGAAGAGGAGCCAGTGCTGGAGACAACCAAGGGATGTTTGGGAAGAACAGGGGGAGGATGCTGATACTGGGAGCCAAAAGGGGAGAGATTTCAAGAGAGAAGGCGTGACTGGTGATCAAGAGACCAATCTCTTGTGGTTTGGAAAGATCACCAATCTCTAGTGGTTTGGAAAGAATAATTTCCGTGTAATATTCAGTAGATCCATTCACTAGAACAGGTTCTTGTTGAATCCTGGTTACAAGGGATACATTTAAGTAGTGAATGAATTCTGAGAAAGTAGAGGCATCAAGATATGGTCCAGCTCTAAATGGTGTGGTTCAGTTGGTTGGGCATCATCCCTCAAGGCAACAAGCCACCTGTTCAATTTCCAGCTGGGGCATGTACCTGGGTTGGAGGCTTGGTCTTAGATCAGGGAGTGTACAAGAGGCAACTGATCGAAGTTTTTCTTTCACATTGATGTTTCTCTCCCTCTCTTTCTCCCTCCCTCCCCCTCTCTCTAAAAAGTAAAATGAAATCTTAAAAATGATATCCTCCATTTCCATAATTATGGCAGTAAAGTAAGGGGACCAGTGGTGTGGAAACGTGAAATAGAGGCATTGCAAAGAGGGAATGAAGAAATTGGGCGTGTTTGTTACCCAAAGAGGAAGGAGCTCTGCAGTATAGAGGAAAAGACTGAAGATGGAAACTAGCAAGTTTAGGATAGATAGAAGTCAAGAGCACGGGTTAAAAGGAGAGATGGTTGCAGGAAGGAATGTCTACATCATCCACTATACAAAGAGAGAAGTGAAAAGACCAGAAAGAATTGATACGCTAAGGAACCCCTCTGGTTGTTTAGTCACGGTTACGGTAATCAATACAAAGATAATGCTGACTATTTATTTAGGGGATTCTCTTTTCCAGGAACCGTGCTTACTGGTTTCCATGCGCTCATTCCACCTTCCCAACAGCTCAGTGCAGTGTGTGCTGCGAATGCTCTCTCATTTTAACGTAGAAAACGGGATCGTTAGAGAACATTACTTGTTCAAGGCCCTCAGTGAGAGGCGGGTTGGTGACTCACACCTGAGACTCCCTGGCTCCCAAGCCCATGCCCTTGACCGCAATGCTAGGTGCGTGGGTTGGCAATAGGGGAATCAAAGGGGTTTCCCAGCAGCCCTGTGATTCACTCAGACAGGCTGGCTCTGGAATGTATTTGGTCTCATTTTGTGACATCTTCCAGTAGAATTTGGCAGCCTGAGGACAGAGAAGATAGTAGAGAATTTCAGGAATTGCAAGACAAATTTTACAAATGGACAAAGGAGACGAAAATTGGGAAGTGAGTGTTGACATAGATTTGAAGCGGCTGGCACTGACTTCCCATCTGGGGAGAGAAAGAAGAGCGCTCCGGCGAGAATCGCTAATTGGAAGCTCAGGGAATTACCTCGGGCTTGAACTTCACAAGAAGGACAAGGGTAGAATTAATAGGTATGAAAGAAAGAAAAACTGGGTTCAAAGAGGAATTTCCTGCCTTCAGAAATATCGAAGTGTCAAATAGGTGGCAATGTGATAAGCCCAGGATATCCAAAGGTTAATTAGACGTGGTTGTGCCTGCAAGACAAGGTTTAACGTGCCTGAAATCGAGTAGAGATGAGGGTCAGAGACCAAGGGGAGGCATGGCCCGTGGTCTGCAAAGGTTGGACAGGATATGCTTTCTTTCTTTTGCTTTTTTACATGTGGTGATTAGCGACGCTTACGGACTGTTTGTTTACAGCTCCTGTTAAGCAAAGAAAGTAAAAACCTCATTGATTCGGACAACAGTATGGTGATTCCCAGAGGGAAGGTGGGTGGAGGAGGTGGGAGAGGGGAAAGGGGGTTAAATAGTGAAGAAAGGAGGCTTGACTTGGGGCAGTGCACACCCAATACGGTGTACACATGATGCGTTATAGAATTGTACCCCTAAAACCTATATAATGTTATTAACCAATGTCACCCCAATACAGTCAATAAAAATTTTTAAAACTATGAATTCTCTTTTGTCCTATCAAGGAAAAACAATTCTTGAAACTTTTGTGAACTTAGAGTTTTATATATTTTGATACATGCCCTTCATAAGAGAATTTTATGTCTGAAGAACTCTTTGAAACAAAAAATTGTAATAATTTTAAATGAAGAAAAAGTTTTTTCACAATAATTCTTATTATTAGAATAATAATTCTTATATGTCATAATACATTATTTCTAGTTAGTTTGAAATGATTCTCTGATTACAATAAAGAAATCTGATTGTTTTATTTATTAATATACTGCTGGACATATCTACTTTTCTCCACATTTATCTTCCTTTTTAAAAAGAGGTTTTTGTGGCCTTTGGTCCTCAGCTGGTATTTCACATTGGCTTTTGGGCCCAGGGTGGGCCTTCTGGTGGGGGCCCCTGGGCAGTACTTGGCCAGGGAGAGGGGGCAAGTGTGGAACGGGGTGCCCGGCAGAGCCTCCACCACTCAGAACCCATTGTCCTGACTGGGCCTCGGTTTTGTCACTGGGCGCCTGGCAGGGTCCTGGGGAAATCCAGTCCCTCATGATGCGTGAAATATCTGGGGACCGTGGCCTGGCCCTCTCCCTGGGGACTTCCGTTCCAGCACCCCCTCCACACCCCCAACCACATTCCACATTTGTTTTGTTAAAACTGCCTAAAACCTCTGTGGGTACAGAAAGCACATACTGATCAGCAGAGAAAAGGGAAAATTGGCAGAAGCAAAACAAGCCACTGGGGCAGTGCTCCTCCTTGCACAGGTCTCTTCTCGCCCCAGCAGCTTGGCCCAAGGCCTGCTGGGAAATCTGCTACCAGGATGTGCCCTGGCAGGGACCCACTCCACAGCACCTGGGTCTGGCCTTCACAGACCCTCAGCTGGAAGCACTTGAACACGCAGGAAAACAAGATGAAAACACAGGAAAACCCGAAATTCCCAGATGGGGAGCTGATGTGGGGAGACACCCCGCAAGGGGGCCTCAGTAGCCTGCCTCCTCTCGTTAGTAGGAGGCGGTACTCTGGGGCCTTCCCTGGGCTTGGGCAGTGGCCAGCTGACCCTGGAACTCCATCGGCCACTGGGCCTTGTGGGCAGTACTTGGGGTCGTGTACCTTCCAGCCCAGGCCACAGACCTGGCCACTCCGGTTGGCGCCCTGCGTGCAGCCCATCTGCAGAGACATGGAGGGGTTGTCACACCTGTCGGTCCCCAGCATGGTGTCACAGATGTGCCACGGGGTCCCGGGAGCCATCGTGCCCACCTGGCAGGCACACCTGTTGGCACACCCATTTGCAGGCTGATGGTTGAGTGGCAGGATATGGCTGCTGGGGTCGTACAGGTGCCTTCTCGTGCCATCTGCCATCATGCTCCACTGGCTGGCGCCCGTCTGGAGTCCGTCTGGAGCCCGAGGACGCACTGGCCCATCTTCATGGCGGCGCCGTCGAAGCCCTGCTCCCGCTTCCCTGCATACGTGATGCCGATGGCCACGCCCCTCTGTAGCCCTTTGTCTTGTCCTTCCCTGCCAGCGCCAGGAGACACCTGCGCCCGCCTCACGTTCCCACTCTCTCACAGTTCATGTCGTGGCTCACCATGGCCTTGACGAAGGGGGAGAGTTTTCCGTCGGGCGCCAGTTTTGCGTGGAGCAGCTGGTCTTGGGGCCTGAGCTGGACGCAGCTGATGCAGGAGTGTGCACAGGATAACTCCGTCCTTCAGACCCTCCTGGACGTCGGACCAATAGACGGGCCTGGGCATCCGTACATCCCTCCAGCTGCGAAGTTCTGCCTCCGTCTGAGGGTCATATGGGGACAGGAGCTGCTTCTTGACCTTGACAGAAAGCCCTCACGAGGGCCCCTTTTCGATCTGCGTGGGGTGGGGACAGCGGGACAGACCTTAGTCCGCATGTTTGGGTTTGAGTTCCTTGGCTATTCAGAGGGCTCTGGATACAGGGCATCTCCTCACTTTCAGTAAAACTGTTCCAAACCTCCCCCTTCCCATTCCAACTATTATTTACTAGAGAATACGGGTAACTGTGGAGTATTTTTACTGTTGCTTCAGGCATCATTGTAGTTTGTCAAGTTATCATTCTTTATGTCGTGAGGTCCACCATAGGCACTTGCTTGAAGAAACCATTGGGATCATCAAAAAGTAAATGGAAGAGGTCAGAAAAAGGAATGTTCTTGAGTGACTGAAGACAGGAAGGGATGTGGTTGGCACAAATTGGAGCAGAGCTTTAAAACTAACAGTGTGAAGCAGGAGGAAAAATGTTGTCTTTACCGTTAGGAACCAGTCAGAAGTTATCTGTGACGGCAGTGGGATGGAAGAGGGAGGGGACATCGCACCGCTCCTTTCTGAAGGAGCACCTGCTGGCTGTTGTCCTAGGCTGAAACGCGGTCCCCAGTTCCAGAGAAAGGGCGGACGAGGATGCCCTTGCCAACGTCTAACTCTGGAGTCGCTGGGACTCTGTGGCTTACGCTTTCGCATGTGGGGGAGTAAAAAGCCGGGTCTGTTTTCACCCTGGAACACCTGGTCGATACATACAGGAAAAGAGCACCACACCCAGCCGGGAAGCAGAACTGCCAAAGCTGGTGGCCGAGAACACCACTCAAGGATGACAGATGCCTCTTTCCCAGAGTGATTTTCTTCTTGGAGGGTGAAAGTTGATGGCAAATAAACCAAGGCAAGTAACTTTCTCCCTATGACTAAAAATAACGTACAGTTTCGGAGACCGGCCATCCAGAGAAAATGAAACCCTTGACGTCAGTCCCTCTGCTACCTGTTTAGCTCCGATCCCCACGGTCTCCCCGACCACCTCCACCACCAGCGGCTGGCCGTGTTGCAAATAACTCACTGTCAGCCAGTGCTGGACACAGAACTCATTGTCTGTGCACACGAGGGGATATAAAACACGAGGAGGCCCGAGGAAGGGTTTGTTAAAAATTCTCGTGCTACGGTAAGATAAAAGGAAACTTTCCAAAGATTTCCTAAAGGCAGGTTTGGTGGTGAGGTTATAGAAACAAGGGATTTCACGGTGCGCATGCGTCAGAAGTACTTGACATATTTTTTGGGGTTTTTGGTTTTCGTTGGGAAGCCTTCAGTCCTCTACATTCTTCCATTCTGCACGTCATACTTCCTTCTATATTGCAACACTTGAACACAACCATGGGGGAAAACACCTCCCCCGTGTTTAACCAGTGAGAGTAATCCGAAGACCCCCAAACATTCACTGGATTGCAGCCAACTCCAACTGAACTTCCTGGAACATCAACATCTCACTCAAAGCAGCCACTGAGTGAGAATATCACTTTAAGATACACTCGACGACGGACCCAGGCCAAATGTAACTGAATCCAGACCGGGTGTGGGAAACTGTTAACTCCCAGCCATGTTAGATTGCCCCAAGAGCTACTTTACTTTAGATCTATTGGCTTCTTGGGGGAAGCCTACCACTCGCTCTGTCAGGGTTCCCCTGCAGGTTTAAGAAAGGCGAGCAGTGAGTGTCTCAGTGGGGAGTGGCCGTAAGCCAACGGCCCATTCTAGGGAGTGAACAGAGCCTCTGAATGAAATGGGCATCGGGACCACCAGGAGGAGGCACTGTAAACACCGTGACTGCTGGCTCTCCAGCACCTGAAGCCGGAGCTGCAGTCAGTATGTTCTCAAGAAGGAGCTACTGGCAGCAGCCAGGACCCATGGGAGCACCCCGCCGATGCCTGACATTGCCTCTGAGGATCGATGAATAATTCAGAACCAGAAATAATCTGCCTCTGACTTGGGCAGAGGACTACAAAGGAGATGATGCACTGGGATCCTATTAACTTTGTATGGGCTGCTTTTGCCTTTACTGTCTCGTTGAGTCAACAGTAACCAGCGAGGATCAAGAGAAAGCTCACACTGCCCCGAGTCTCTTCTGTTTTCTGAGTGGAAGCGGGGATAGGGCTGAATTTAGAATGCCTTCTCCTCGAGCAGCCAGGGGAGGGATGGCTGTCTTTCCCCCTATAAACTGGAGGTGTTTCCTTGACTGGTAAATCAGTCCGCGGAAACCAGGGTCCGGGCTGTCTTGGAGAAATGACTTTTACAGCCACAGTTCCTCTTAATACTTTAGTGTTCAACACACGAATAACATGCATCTGATTTCCTATACCGTTGCTGAACTGTTGGTTGAGACAAACATGCATCTACAAATGACATGGGCAGCATTTAATTCAGAGCCCAGCAGTAGTGGCAGAATTCAAGTATCTGCATATACGTTGTAGGTTTCCAGATGCGCACTGCCTAGCTAAGTGTGCTGGTGTTTTATATTACCAAGGAGATTGCTTTAGAGGTCATTTCTTTTAGTGTCCCTATTATCTACGTAAGAAAACTCAGGCCCAGTGGAGTGAAATAGTTTTATCTATGATGAAAAAGGTAAGAAATGGACAGGTTGTTTGAAGATGTAGGAGCCTTTGATTTTAGCATAATAATCTTTCATAATTTTAAGTGACTCCTGCCATATTTACAACAAATCAATAAAATCATGGAGAAAAACCTCACTTTTCGGATCCCTCAAACTACAGCAAGAGTAAATCTCTTTCCTAAGCAACGTCAGGTTACAGGTGGAGATTACACAATCCTCTTGACAAAAGCCAAGCTTTTGGCAGAATAAATAAATGTCTGCTTTGGAAATCAGACTAGATTCACTTTGATGATCTTCACCAACATCAGCGACCGCACTTTGCATATGACATAGATATATGAGTATATACGCATATATACACACTACATATATGACTCGTACACATGACTTCAGAAGATGACACATGTCTACACATACCCGTGGACATGTTGTTCTTAAACTGGCACAAGTCTTTGATCGGGGCACTCATTCACTATTTTTTATGTTTCACTTTTTTTTCAGATTTTACATTCTTCATTTTGAAATAGAAATGTTCAGTTTTCTAAGCATTTTCTGCGACAAAAAACATGAAAAACTGAGCTAAATGATACATGTGACTGACATATGAGCTTGACAAAATTATAGTAGGAATTGAAGCTGTCAGTTTTTTAAAAAGAATTTGCTATGGGATCCAGATAAAATCATAACCTGGTCGAGGTATTTAGACCATAATGTAAATATGGTAAAGAGGGGGATGTCAAAGGAATTTTAAGTTTTTCATCTCTGCGAAGACTAGACTTAAAATCCTCCTGCTCACACACACACACTTACCGATCACATGTCAATTATTAGATTCATTTATTGGGAATATTTCTATATACACAACGCAGAATCATCGTAAGGACAATGCAGTCTCTGCCCGGGTAGTACTAACCGCACACGGTGGAGTGTGGATTTCAACATTTTCCTTACTCCTGCTAACTGCTTGACCTGACTTGATCTTGTCTGTGCAGACTACTGAGAAAAAGAACCCAGGTCACTGTGCCTTTGATAGTTCTTTCTGCGGTTTTAATTAGCAGGATTGCAGAAGGGGCCCAGCGTACCCCGCAGGGCTCGCAAAGGGCAGTCCTCCCGTGGCTTCCAAACCACACAGTTATAAATAGTCATTCTAAAGGTCTTTTCTTTTCTTTTCTTTTCTATTCTTTTCTTTTCTTTTCTTTTCTTTTCTCTTCTCTTCTCTTCTCTTCTCTTCTTTTCTTTTTTCTCTCTTCTTTTCCTTTCTTTACCTTTCCTTTCCTTACCTTACCTTACCTTTCCTTACCTTACCTTACCTTACCTTACCTTACCTTACCTTACCTTACCTTACTTTTCCTTTCCTTTCCTTTCCTTTCCTTTCCTTTCCTTTCCTTTCCTTTCCTTTCCTTTCTTTTTCTTTTCATTTTTTATAGCACACATCATTCATAGGCTGTGGTGTCAAAAATTTTCAGAACTTGTACCGTTGTCTCTAAGGCTAAATTCTAATGAAAAGGGGCAGAGGCCCCTGGTCAGTCTGGCATATGTTGTGATTATCTGGTTTGAGCTTAGGAGGTTCCTTTTGCAAAAGGAGGGAGGTCTTTGGGATCTCTAGAAATGAGATGGTAAATGATACGTGCTCAGAGTTGTTGAGGAGCTTTGTACCTTTGGTTGGAAGAAGATAAAGATGGAAAAGCCAGTGCAGATGGCCCTCCATGGGACAGCATGGCGAACATGGGTGTGGTGCTGGGTGTCTGTAGAGGGTGTTTTTGTTGACACGGTGAGGAATGACAGGACCGCAGTCTAGAATGGAAGGTGGTTTCAGTGCATT
This sequence comes from Glossophaga mutica, assembly GCA_039655065.1. NCBI lineage: Eukaryota > Metazoa > Chordata > Mammalia > Chiroptera > Phyllostomidae > Glossophaga > Glossophaga mutica. Next base: position 4,756,039 of record CM077316.1, read on the forward strand.
GAATGGTGGCTCCCCAAAAGATAGGTCCACTTCCTGTGCCCTGGAACCTGTTGATGTTTCCTTATTTGGAAAAAGGATCTTTGTGAATATAATTAAGTGAAGATCCATCTTAGGTGTGATCATCCTGGATTATCCAGGTGGACCCTAAATCCAATGACAAGTGTCCATATAAGAGACACCCAGAAGGACACGGAGAAGAGGAGGAAGCCATGTGAGCACAGAGGCAGGGACTGGAGTGATGCAACCTGAAGCTACGCACACCAGGAGCCATTAGGAGAGGGCGTTGTCACCAGAGGTTTCCCAGGGGCCGTGGCCCAGCCACACACCTTGATTTCAGGCTTCTGGCTTCCAGAGCTGTGAGGGATGCGGTTCTGTTATTTCCAGCCACGAAGTTCATGGTATTTGCGACAGCAGCCACTGGAAGCTAATATAGGAGTGTACCGGACAGGTTTGGGGTCCCATTTCCACTTTGCCCACCTCTTTTCCCAGCTGTCACGGTGGACCTGCAGCCCCCATTCCGCTCTACCATTCATGTCTCTTTGCCCTGGGGTTTCCCTGCTGCCACTGGCGGGGACACACGCGTCACTCTGATGGCTTCAAGGGGCTGCCCAGCAGGTGGGCCACAGGTCTTACAGATTGAGGACGGTCCAGATGATTTTTTAAAAAATTCCTGGATCCCTCAAGACATTTAAACCTTTATAAACATAATGTAGGCAAAACAAAACAAAACGAAAACAAACCTCTTTTGTGATTAGTTGATCTTAGAAAGCACACTATTTTTTATATAAATGGAAAATGCCTTGGCATCCTTTTAATATAAACTGAGTTTTCCAGGAATATCTTCACCACCTAAATTGAAGGAGGAATGTATTTTATTTGGTTTGGAACTTTACCAAAACTATTTCATCATGTTTTAAGTTGCCCACTAGCTAATCCAACATGTCGCGTTGGCAACAATATGTGAGTGTCCATACCACACGTTGGATGAATCTTCATTTGTAATTGCCCTACTTAGGAATACCGTACCTATAGGAGCAAGCACTTGGTTACTTAGTCATGTCTTTCGATATTAAAAGACCTATTATTCCATTACTGTTACTTGTCATCTATCTCAATTATAATACAGTTAGGTCATTATATTGAGTTTTTAAATTAAGTGTCAGTAGGTTATGTTATTTTGTGTGTAGGTTGATAGGTTATATTTTTCAAGTAATTGCTTTGGGGGCATTAGAAATGTTTCTAATAAGAAGAGTGTATATGGATTCGGAAAATGTTAAGATCCTGGGCTAGATAGACATTTTTAAAGGCAGAGCTGATGTCCAGGTAGAACACAGAATCGTCCGGTAAGGTTCTCTGTACCAGAGACGCATGGCACTGTGGGAGGAAGACTAGCGCACGTCTGATCTCGCAGCTCATTAACGTTCTGTTTTTTCTTTTTATCCTTCGTCCCAGAGGTGCTTCAACTGCAATTAAATAATCTTCTCTATCATCACTAGATATTTATTGAGTGCCTATCATGTAAAAATACACTCTGAACAGACTATAGTAGCGATTTTCAACCTTTTTCATCTCATGGCACATGTAAAGTAATGATTAAAATTTTGTGGCACACCAAAAGTATAATTTTTGTCAACCTGACAGAAATATAGGTATAGTTTTGATTGATTTACCCCCCCAAATAATAATAGCAATTACCTACACTTTTTCTCCAAAGTGACTTTTAAAACAATCAGGTGCCTGTACTTTATATAAGGATGTCTGGTTAACCAAGAATTAACCAATCAGACGCAACCTATGCGACATGACCAATAAGATGCAACTCTATTATATGACCTATACATTGTGGTTCAAGCCAGGGCATCCACACTGGACAGCTAGTGTTGTGTTGACTATTATCATTTCTTTATTTGACAATCTAAGAGAAAAGTGGTCAGTGCCCCTGTCTAAATAATCAGGGATTGCAGTAAGTTTGCAGCATACCGGTTGCAAATGGCTGGACCATAGTATATACATTGATCTTCTGTTCTCGAATATTTACCAACAGCATAAACTCTAAAACATACATGCACAAAATAGACTAAATTCATAGTCACTTGTATCACTTTCCAGGCTCTGTTCTCTGGTTAATATTTTACATGTCTTTTTCTGTTTTCTCTTCCCAGTGTTTTCTTAGACTGTGGAGCCCTGAGGGGCTTGTGACCACATTTAAATAATTCTCTTTGTACAAACCCTGAAATAGCACAATTCAGAATTAATACTTTAAAATTCTTTTTGATGAGGGAGTGGAACTATGCCTAAATCTCTGATAGAAATCACCGCTATTTCTAAATTACATAACTGCTGTACTTAAAGCTTCTCAAATGGAGCAATTAGTAAAAACTAAGATTCAGTGATGCCTTTGGGGAACTTTCAATTCCAGGGAGTGATTTGTTTTTTTTTTTTTTAGTCACTACCCAGAAAGAATGTTTAGTCTACAGAATTATTGGCATTGTAGTGTTAAAACGTTTGAAAGGAAAACAGTACAATGGTAGAGCCGCTGCTGGTGGTCATATTTTATGAATCTCGTTATTTCCTGTGTGGCTGCCCTGGGAGGAGAAGCATTATAAATCTAGTCAATGATTTACGAGGGAACTTGGGGGGTATCCTTTGAACAAAATGGAAGCAAGTGTCTGCTGAGGCAAAGGCAACTAAAATCAGGTTCTATTTGGTGAACGGCAATGGAAGATAGGGTGAAGGATGGCAGGATATTACAATGGGGCTTTTATTTTTTCATTTTTATTTATTTATTTTTAGAGAGAGTGGAAGAGAAGGAAAAAGAAGGAAAGAGAAGCATCAATGAGTGGTTGCTTCTTGCGTGACCCCCACTCAGGACACGGCCCGCAACCCAGGCAGGTGCCCTGACTAGGAATCGAACCAGCGACCCTTTGGTTCGCAGGCCTGCGCTCAATCCACTGAGCTACACCCGCCAGGACAGGAATGGGATTTTTAATATAAACATGGAAAATTGATTTTAGAAACCGGGATCATTCAGTCTGAAATCTGGAACTGTGAGTTACGGCCTCCTGTCAGGTTCAGATTGGATGTGTGTGGATGCACTGTTGTCCCTTAGGAGGAAGGAAAGGGACTGACTTCGGGGACCCTGATGATGTCCCCTCACTTAACCATGACACAGTGGGAGGAAAGGAAGTAAAATGAATGTGCTCTGAGTTCTTACTTCTACTCTTGTTACCCAGCGTAAGCTCTCCAGGGTCCTGCGGGTTGTCAGGTAGGCACCGATGCTAATTGGGCACTGACTGTGCGGAGGCAGCGATGAGCTCTTACAGACGTCGTTACTATTTTGAGGAGCGAGTGCAGTAAAAAAAATGTAATTGCCCAACTCTCACGGAGGAGGCCATATCAAGACGAAGCCACCCATCTATGACTTGCCGAGAGAGGGTTTAATTTGAGTCCAGCATGTTATTTGAGTCCGCCTTCAAATTACGAGATTTCGAGTGGCTCCCTTGAACTCTCTCCCACATTTTGACTTTCTCCCCTTGCTTAAACTAGGTAATTTCACAAAGACGTTTTATTTAAAAGTTCAAGGTGCATTGTTATTTTCACATAGAAGACTTCAGTTATTAACGTTAAAAATATCACCAGTCGTGAAGCTTTGGCAATGAGGCACGGCAGGAGGGAAAGAGGGGTGATTAGACATCTCTTCATTCTGCTGACGTACTCTTGGCCCACGTATTTCTTCTAATTATTACTCTGGCAATGAGCTGTGCAGGTGTCACCTGACAGCACCTTGCCCGAGCTGCGCCACGTGGCTTTTATGGTTTCTCTGCTTTGGGCTTCTTTACTCCTCTCTTTTGGAATGCCTACGGGAACCCAATCAGACAGTTGCTCTCACATGTGTGCAAATCCAAACCAGCGGGAGACCTGAGCCACAGGATCGATCATCCTCTCTCCATCCTTTATAAGCTTTTTTAAAAAAGGTTTTATATATTTATTTTTAGAGAGAAGGGGAAGGAGGCAGAAAGAGAAGGAGAGAAACATCGATGTGAGGGAGAAACAATGATGGGTTGCCTCTTCTGCGTGCTCCAACCGGGGACCAAACCCACAACCCAGGCATATGCCATGACCAGGAATCGAACCTGTGAACTTTCACTTTGGGGGATGATGCCCAACCAGCTGAGCTGCACCAGTCAGAGCCCTTGGAAGCTTTTGAGGTGCATTCAACATGGCTTCTCAGAGGGGCTCCAGCAACTTGAAGTCTCAATTGCCATCCATTTTATTTTTACCACAGTCCTACGAAGTGCATTATACTATGATCCCTACTTTAAAGATGAGGAGACTGAAGTTTAGGGATGTAAAGCAACATGCCAAAAGTCAGAGTTTCTTAATGGAGTACCTGGGATTTGAACCCATTACTACCTGATTTCACAGTAAACCTTCATCCACTGAAGCAGTACAGTAGGGCTGAATCTTTTGACTAAAGGGCTTTAGGGCAGAGGTCAAGAAAGCCTTGGGGATGCCCACAGTGACAGACAGACGTGCACGACTGAGGTACATCAGACCTGGTCTTAAATCTTCAAGTTGGTGTCATTTGAAGAAAATCCAAGTGCAACCTTCTACCCACAACCTCCCATCTGCCACCTTCCATGATAATACGTACTTCCTCCATTAAGTATGTGTTCGATCTTCAAGATCTGTTAAAATGCCAGTACAGTACCTTTTGGAAAGTCGTTATGAATGCAACCCTAAGGAGCTCACTGTCAGCTCTCCAAGAGCAGCGGTGCTGAGGGAGCGGAACCCTTGAGGGAGGGGTGCCGGCCACCACGGCGCAGAGGAGGGCAGAAAGTCAGAGCCAGGCAGAAGCTGCCGTTGAAGTTCAGTCTCATTCATTTTCTTTACGGTTCATCCAACCAGTGACTAGAGGGGAATGAAACTTCAGAGCCAAGATTCCACCCATGGTGCCACCTTCTCCCCCTAGCACGTTACAATGCCAATCTGAGGATTAATTAGGAGGAAGTCCCTCCCACTTGAAGAGTCTTGAAAGTGTTGGAGCAAAGCGATTTCTGAATCAGCGCTCCAACTTTAGCTCTCTGACTTCGGTGAGACTCTGAAGAAATAATTATATATCTGGCATAGTCATATGCGTGCCATCTTCCCTGTTGGGAAAGGCTACAGATTACGTAACTGCAGATACTGATTTTCCCACATCAGACACTTTAATAGAAAGGTTAACAGGAAGCTGGGTCAGCACAGTTTGAAGTCACTCATTTGGCATTAAATGGTTCAGAACTCAAATGCCTCTCGATGAAGAAGAGGCCAAGAATTTTATAAGAACAATTTTACTTCTTGGAAAAGGAGTATTACTATTACCAATCAATAGAAGGTATTTATAGCCTGGATGAAATAAAAGACATGAAGGTTGTGTAACATTAGGTTTTGAATGGGATATTCTGGCATTATTGCTTTGACTGATTGTTTCTGATAAGGACTACAAAAGACCCTACCGACTGCCACTTTTACAGCTGACATCGTTTTGCATTGACATTGAGGATGACGTTAGGGGTACTCGGGTGGAGAAGAGACAGCAGGATAATCCTGTAGTAGCTATTGGCATCCAGAGGTCACAAGTTCAATCCTTAATTCTGAAAATCCTGCAGAAAATAAGATCAACACCCACTAGTCTACTAAAAACAATCGCAGCAGCAAAAACAGAAATCCTGACACCCCAAGACCATGAAGCAGCAGTAGAAAGAATAACTTCCATATTCATCGGGATTGGAGACCATCTGAAAGTTTATCACCAGAATAAAATGATTTAAATGCTTCGTGAGAAGAAATGAATTGGATAAATAAATATAAACTCAAAGGGACAAGGAGAGCTCAAAGATTGCTAAGTCTAGACATAGCAAGATTCACTGTGAAACTTCAGATGTGTTCCCAGTGTACTGAGCTAACTAATGCTACACCTGAGGCACAAAACTGAAAAGCGAATGTATAAAAGTAAATATTTACAGCGAGACCCTCATAAAAGTTCTAGTTATGTTTTGTCACTATTTCACGACTACACTGTATATTACCTATATCATTTCCCTTTCAGAAAAAAATGAGATATCCATGCTGAGTCAAACAAAGCGCTAATTACACATGATGGTGAATGGACATCAAACAGCTCTAATTCATTCCTCAAATCTGCCGGCGCGGAGGCATCATCGTGACATCACCCTTGACGTGTGGTCTAGGTTGGGCGTTCTACCTCTCGCTCCACAGCACGCTGCCACGCTCAGTCTCTTAGATGGACCACATCGTTTTCGAAAGCGTATTTTTAATGTCAGTCTCCTCCAGCACGCCGGGCACATACCTGAGGGTAACGACCGTGTCCTCTACACCTTGGTCCTACACCGCTGTCTCCGTGTTGCTTGTCCAGTGGCAGTGTCTGACTCCCCACAATAATTATTGAACTGGGCTGAGTCTCATATTTCCTGACCAGTTTTCCCTTCCTGACTACCCTGCTTTCGGAATGCTGTGTTGATAGGATTGGGCGAGCTCAGTGCTGTGGAGTAATATTCCTGTGGCCTGCGCCACTGGGGGTATCACGTCTAGTGATGCCAGGGTGCCCGAGATTGCTCAGGGGTGAGGATGCACTGAAGCAGGGGTCCAGTGACAGGATGTAACACCTCGGGGGCAGCTAAAGGGTGGAAGCTGGCATAGGGCCCCTTCCAACCTTGAACCGACTGGAGTGGTCAGAACAATAAAGGAGTTTCAAATGATCTGGAGGAAAAGCGTTGAATGTCTACACATATGTACTCATGGAGCCCAGATATAAAAACACATTTGACAGAAAGAAGACATTGGCAGGTTCCCTTATGGAACAGTCATTTCAGCCTCTGGCAGTTGGGCTAACGTTTGCGGCATTCATCACTGTGTAATCAATGGGGACACTTCTTTTTTATCTGGTTTGATTACTCACTTGGCTACAGAAGTATAGGAATTTCAAGCAAGGCGGGTAAACATGAATACTTTTAAGAGCTCCAAATATTAGACAGACCCCGGAATCCCATAAACGAGGACCGTTGTGCATGGTAGGTACACTGTGCCCATTCCGTGTCCGCAACACCTGTTCTCGATGAAGTGACAGAATCGTCAGAATCCAAAGTGCAGTGTTGCCTAAAAGAAAGCTAATTTGATTTTAAACGGCAAGAAATGAAAGCGAATGTCAATGTTTTATGTACAATTGAGCCAGTATATTATCAGGATACAGAAAATACTTGTATTTTTTTTTTTTTGTTTTTGGTGTTCTTCATTAAAATACCTGAAACAATTATTTTTTAAAAATGTCATCTAGTTTAGCCTTTTTAAATTTGCTTTGAATAATTTTGACACTGTAATTCTCTTAGGATTTGAACTGTCCAAAAGGAAGCATCTTTGAAACAAGTAAGTGATACTGATAAGGAGAGTATTATCCCGATGTGAATGATAAGGTCTGTCCTTGCGACAATGCAGCCCTCTACCCTAAAACTACGCCTATTTTTTAAAGCCTGATTCTCTACTCTCAAAAAACTTAGCACTAGCGGTCGTACTCATTTGATAAAGCTGAAACTACGACGACTCTCTTCTCTTCAAAACAGCCCAGACCCCCTCTGAGAAAATACGTTGGCAAATACTCCGAACGTGGAGAAACTGGTGGGCGTGCGCACAAAGCAAGGCCCATCTTGCAAGGTAGAACGGCTTCACTTGCTGCGGCCGGAGGCTGCCAGCCTTGGAAGCCTTTCAGAAGTCTGTTTGAGGGTGCCTGCCAATGCACTGGGCACTTTCTATCTGGAAAATAGATTATGGAAATGTCTTCAGGAAAACCACCCATTGTTGTGACTTGAGGCCAGATTTATCTGTGCTGGGAAAATTATTGTGAGGACTAGCACAGCTACTGATATCCGCCCTCCCCGCTTTGTGGTTTTCTAAGGGCGTACTTCTGTACTGCTCATTCGATTCTGTCAGCAACTCTGAGACGTGGAAAGAACTGGTTGTTAGCATCCTCGCTGTATACGCGGGACACTGAGTCCTCAAGGCTGAACTGACTTAGGCAGGGACACCACTGGAAGCTGGGGTTCATGGGTCGAGACTATTTGTAATGAAAAAAGTGATGGGACTATCCATTACACATCGGGTCCGGGCTGTTTTACAACTGAGAGACCTGGGTAGCTGGTTTATTATGAAGCACCTACTATGAGCCACATATTAAGCTAAATACTGAGTGTGCCTATAAACCAAGTACACACTGACCACGCCTAGGAAAGGAAACACTCGGACAAACTAAACATAAATATCGTACATTTCGAGAGAGCAGGGGCACCCCAGAATTCTGAAAAGGATCAGATGAAACTGTGCATCCATTTTCAGTGCAGTGTGAAGAAAAACGCTTCATTGAGCTGAGAACGATTTAATATTGGAATGATACGTCTGAAGGCATCACAAACAAAAGCATTTCAATAGATTTATGCTCTTCGTTAGATACAAAATAATCATCCAGACGACTTTATTTTTAGCCGTTCATGTTTTTGATTGGACAGTACAGTGTTCTGTTACGTGTACTTCTCTTGCTCTTCCCTTGGAACATCTAACGAAAGCAAACGTGCGGATGTTCTTTTTTTGCCCCCCACTTGTGTTTAGCATCTGACTCCAAAGGAATTCACAGTCCGGGCATCGGGAGGTAGTCAGTGACTTGCTCGTATCTTCCCAGCTGAAGCAGGTCCGGGGTCAAGGGCTCTTCTGCCGCCGTCAGGGCTCTGGCGCCCACTGCCCACGGCGCTTCAGTGCGCAGCAGAGACCCTGAGCACCCCGCCCTCCACTCCCTGTCACTAGTCGGCCTGTTGCTGACAGCAGCCAGGTGGGTGCTGGGGTGTGTCTGTATGTATGTTCTCTGTGTGCATTTAATGCCTCAAACATCTGAAAACCCACTAGTTTCTTTGTTTTTCTCAAGGGTGCGTTTTCTTCATTGTGTTTCTCTTACTGCTACTGTTCTCTGTACAGCATTCTCTTAATCAGGTGATTCCTCCACCTCCCTCCTGGTGTCCCGCAGAGAACCCACTGTTTGCCCCCAAAGAAAGGCCTCCGTGGCTTCTCTCATTCCCATGGAGACCCTTTAGTATTTTAGAGATGGTCCGGTGTAGATGGAAAGTGTCAGATAATAGTTGATGATAAAATGCGATAGTAAAGTGCCTGATAACATCTTAAATTCGATATGTAAGAATGAAGATATCACATAAGTAATTGTGAATAATCATTCTTAGTAAGTTCCATTTTTATAAATACTAATGCTCATTGCGTCCCATCAGCTCCTGGGAAGGCCGGCGGCCTGATGCCCCCTCGGCTCACAGCCCATTTCTTATAGCAGAGCGGCACTAAAGATCGACTCCGACACAGAAAGTCAGAGGTCCAGAGGCAAAGGAAGCCTGTTTGGGAAAACAAGGGCTGCTGGACGCGTCTTTGTCTCTTTCCAATGCAAAGCTCCACTGGGCAGGAGAGAGGGGGACCACGGTGGGAAAGTGTGGTGACAACTGGCGTCTTGGAGCGGGGGCTCACCCTGAGCCTCCGGGGGGAGAAGGGGCACTGGGATCCCAGGGAGGCTGGGAGCAGAGACCCCTGGGCTCCTTTTCTTCTGGGACCAGCGAGTCAACAAGCCTCGGACTTCTCCCGTGCCACCACGCTGGGCAAACCTTTCAGAAGGCACAATGATAAACAGCGCAATTTGCCGAGCATGATAAAGCACTGAAGACAGTGTCTAAGTTATCTCTGCAGGAAGTCTCCAAGAACTGCTGAAGACGCTGACGTTCAGAGAGTTTAAGAAACCTGCCTGAAATGGTGAAGGGAGGCTGTGGTCTCCCACCTGACTGCCAGGTGTGTCCCGGGGGGAGGTTAGTGACTAAATGCCTCCGTGCCTCCTTACTTTATCTTACGGCTAGTACGTCTGTCTGGTTTACAGAGTTGTTATTAGCATTAAACGAGCGAACACCCGTAAAGTGCTCGAGTCTTAGGAAGTGCTTAATAGATACTGGCTCTTAATTTACGCTCATCCTTAGGACCGAAGAGGAATGGGGTGGGTGGACCGTCAAGTGCCCTGTCTTCCTGATTCTGGCGAAGCAGGGCCGGTTGGGGAACAGGTGCTGATGGGTTAGGCTTTTTCTGCATCAGGCTCTCCCCCTGCTTGACTCGACCTCCTCCTGTACCCCTCTTTTCTGTGGGTCCCCCTGGTGCCACTTAGGACCGATTGTCCCTGTGAACACCTGTCAGGCATCTGGTGTATTGGCCTTCTCTGGTAAGAGATACTAACTTTTTGCACTGAAAGCTCTCCTCCCCACCAAAACGGGCTGTTTCCTGGGATACTCTCCCCTCAGAGACAGCAAATGCACTATGGATATGTAAACCGTCCTTTAAATCAGGACTCGTGAAAATGTGAAGAGCAATTTGGGAATGAGGTATTAACAGCTAATAGATTTAGAGCTTATGATCTGGGAGGCACCGTTCCAAGTAGGGGACATTCAGTCACTTGCGTGGTCCTCGTGGAAACCCAAGGAATCAGTTCCTACAGTTTCTCCCCACTAACAGAGGACGGAACCACAGGGCCGAAGGTAACTGGCCCGAACCGGTGAAGTCAGAAAGCCTGGACGGGATCCAGGCAGTGCGACCGTGGAGCCTCGAGGCTCCACCGTGAACCTCAGAGGACTCTGTCTGGCCGTGTCCTGGATGCCGGGCAGGCGGACATGGCAGGCGGAGCCCTTTCGTGCTCAGGCGCATTTCTGTGCGATGACTGGCTGTAACCTGACTTGGCTCCAACGCATGCTAATTTTAAAATTTACCCAAGGATATACTCCTTCCTCCATGACGGTTCCTTCCCTTTTGAATATTTGCTCCTGAGCATAATATAAGGAGATGCGGTGGAATGTATAAATATTTTAAGATTCTCCTGGGGCCATACCCTTTTAAATCGGTGTATTTATAATCTCAATTCTAATTACTGATTTTTAACGTGTATTTTTGCACTAAATTCTGCAGGGGAATTTCAGAGTTCCTGAACTCTGAACATGCTGGCAATAGGATGTCTGAAATATATTCTTAGCCTCATTTTATTTATTTAAAAAATTAAAATATATTTTTATTGTTGACCTCATTTTATGAGTGGAGTAATTAAAACATGGCTAAATTGGCTTAAAGTTTATGTAATTAGCAAAGCTTTGGGGGGGAAGTCCTATTTAAATTTAACAAATGAAAGTGTATATTTTTAGTTGTTTATAAAAAAAGAAAAATGCCCTGGATGGTGTGACTTAGTGGATTGAGCACCAGTTTGAGAACCAAAGGGTCGCCAGTTCAAGTCCCAGTCAGGGCACATGCCCGGGTTCCCACTATAGGGTGCACGAGAGGCAACCACACATCGATGCTTCTTTCCCTCTCTTTCTCCCTCCTTTCCCCTCTGTCTAAAAATGAATAAATAAATAACAACTTTTTTTAAAAAAGAAATAAAAATTGGGTCAATTACCAGAAAGATCTAAGCCTGTAAATGTCCTTTACTTAATTATCTGGGTCTTCTTCTTCTCTACCTATTTTTCTCTTGGTAGTTCCTTTGGTTTTCTAGTTCAGTTTATGTGCTTAAGTGCAGCCCCTTACTTGTAGTTATAGTGGTTTCTCTCCCAAGCAAGGTTGGGCCTGTGTTACCTAGCTGTTATACACAAAATAATTCCTCTCTCAACATTTTAATACATACTTAAAAAAGTCTACAAATTTGTTCTTTTCTCCACGTAGAGGTAAAACTAACAAGAGAAATTCTGAAAAACACTGGTTGAGTGTAACTTATTTAAAATCAAAATTTCTCACTTGATATCATTAATGTTAACACCACCTGTGAGGCTGGAGCCTTGTCCCAGGTGCAGTGAAGGAATGTTTAGGACTGAAAATGATTTCCAGGACCTCAGACACACAGCAGGGGAGCAATGTAATGTCTGCTAGGATGTTTCCATTGAGCATGTTTAACTTAGAAAGTCAACTAGCTTTGTCCAATTCAAACAGAATGGACAGGAATCTGTCACTTTTGCCTTGATTATCAAAATATTTGCAGTGGACTCTTTGCATAGTAGTGGATCCGAATATCTGCATTGACTTTCCAGCAAAAGCCAACTCTCAGAACCAGAGAGGAATTCACAGTTCTGCTAGGTTTTCTTTCTGTTCGGCGAACATGTGGCTTAGCCCCTGGTGGATGTTGGGTAAATATTTGGTGACTACATTTAATCACCTTCTTTAGGGCAATAATTCTGACCCAAGTGTCAAGGATGCAGAGAGGCGAGATGGTGGTCAAGGAAGTGGCAAAGTCTGGATTTGAACCTGAGGGATTATTTTAAAGTTGGGGGTTGTAAATATATTGTGCTCTTGTTCATAATAAATAGTTCAATATTAAAGCCTTAAGTTAGTCCAATTGAAGCACATCATAAAAATATTAGAATTGTCTAGCTACTGGCTTAAGCCAATTCATCGACATTGAACTATTTTGGTCACAAACCTTCTCTCTGTGGCAAAAAATGTTGGTACTAAAATAGAGATGACCTGTAACCTGTAAGGGTAGTCTGTAGCACAGACAAAATCCTACTTACAGCAGCTGGTCTTAAATCTCTTCGTTTTGACAGTAGGATTTAGTCCCCCAAACTGTTTCAGTTCAAGCTGTCACTCTACAGGTGGGGCAAAAGTAGATTTACAGTTGTGGGCAAGCAAAACACACAGCTTATTCTTGTATTACTATTTATGACCCATTGCATTGTTTCCTGCGCGAACAGCTGTACACCCCCCTTTGCCCACCTGTATTCCGGGGAGCCTTTGATCGGTCAGCGGTGCGGGGCAGCCTGGCGGGGCAGGAAGAGCTCCGTGTTGAGATGGAAGTCTCCGGGTGTATGGGACGACGCTCCAACCAACGGAGCCACCCGGCCAGGAAACAGACTCATAGTTAGAGAGCGGGCTGACATCTGGGGGCAGGGGGTGTGGTTGAGAGGGTGGAGGGATGGAGCCAAAAAGAAAAAGAGCTCATGGACTTGGACAGCAGTGTGCTGATTGCAGGGCGAGTGGGGCGGGTGGAGGTAGAAGAGGGTATGGGGGATGGATGTGGGGAAAATATAATTAAAAATAAACTATTAAAAATAGAATTTTAAGTGAGATAGAAGTCTCTGGCAAAGGCCTGCGTTAAATCACCTGGTGACTTTGGACAAAGTCATCCCCCACCGGGCCTGCTACGTGCCCCTGACTGTAAGCTGGTCATCAGGCTGAGACGAGGTAGAGCAGGCAAAGCCCCTTGGAGGGGAGCTGACGCGTTCGAGGCCCCGGCCTCCTCCCCGTCACCTCCCTGCGTTCTTCGCTCATGCAGACGCGAGGATTGGCCCTGACCACCGCTGAGGCCTCGTGAGTCTCTCAGTCTACGCAGACGGGCTTTGAAGCCAGCTGCTTCCATTTCGCACACGAGAGACGTTTCTCTCTCAACTACGGCGGGACATGCAAAATAAAAACTGAACAAAGTTTTCCAACGTGGGGTTGAAAGGCAGTTCACTTTTATCGAGTTTTTAAAAGGAAGCTCTTTAAGTCCAACATTGCCTTCCGAACAATGACAACGGTGACAGCGAGGGAATTGGGAAGGCACTGTAATCACTTTTCCCATTGCTGAGCGAGGGCCGCGGCATTCCTTGGGATTGGAAAGCATTTGAGAGGCACGCTTGGCCTGAAATCTTTACATCATTATTTCGCCTTAGTTCAAAGGAAAGATGGCTTTTGCTTTTCTACATATAACCACTTCTGGTTTTTTTATAAAAATAGACAGAAGGACTGGAAATGACAGTTCCCTCTGAACAGATGCCATAAAAGCCTGGAGAGGAACTGCGAAGAAAGAGGGAATAATGGCCTGAAGGCGCTTGATAGGAAATGGCATTTTTTCCCCCTCAAATGATTCTGACTTGCCTTTCAATTTTTTTTTTTGAATGAAACAGAAAGGAACTAGTCTAGAGTGGGTTTTTAAAAAATGCTTCTTTGAAAAATAATCCATTCGTGCATTTCTTGGCAAGCAGGAGGAAGATTTATCACATCACTGGAAATTTTCTTTAAGAAGCCCTGTCTGATGAAATGGGTCTGTCTTTCAAGATTTGGGGAATAATGACCCTCTTTGTAAAAGGATAATCAGGTTAAAGCTGGCAGCTCTATATCAAATTTCATTTTATGACTCTACAAAGACAATTTGACTTTTTAAAAGTCTTGTCCGCAACCCCCTTTGTTTCAAATTAAAGTTAATTCAGAGCCTGCAAGCTTTATTGAAAGGAAATATATTGAATAACCAGCATGACTTAGTCATTAGGCTAAATATTAAAGATTTTATAATATAATACCACTTTTGAAAAAGTAATGATATATGAATATAGTTAGAAATTAGCAAAAGTGGAAAAAAAAACACATACCAGACTATGGACGGGGGAGATTTTGCAGAGAACAGGATGATAAAGTTTTCATTCTATTTCGTATCTTTTGAATTTTGTATGAAAATATAATTGTCTCTGGTAATTAGAAAAAAGATGTCATTAAAAAATTAGCCGTGGGCCAGCGTAAGCGGAGTAAGATGTGGAGGAGAAGGTACAGACCCCGAAGGCAGGTCTGTCCCTATCTTGTTCACTGCCGTGTCTCACGGCACCTGCCACGCTGAAGGCACTCAATAAATATGTCTTGAATGAATAAATAAAACACTAAAAGAAGCTGCTGCAACTAATTCCGAGGCTGCCTTTAGAGACCACATTAAATCTTTGCTCGTGGGGGAACATTTGCATTGTTAGACTGGAATAGCACAACTTTGGCTGTTGCCATGGGAAATTAACATTTTCAAAATACCTACAGGTGCAAGCCTCTGAAAATATAGTCCTACGGTGGGGAAAAAACCAACAGAAAGCATGTTCATTACGCTTGCCAGAATGGCTCTTTTTGCAGCGTTATAGAGCTTTACTGTGCATGACTCCATACACCCTGGGTTTGGCACGATCCCCCGACTGCTCCTCACCCACCATGTCTTCCTTTCCTGGGTGTTTCACTGGCATGTCCACCCAGGAGCATCCGCACCAGATGTGTGTTTGCTTTTACTTCAATTCATAAGCACCTTTCCATCTTCTGATGGAGAACACTTGAGAAAAATCCATGGAATTTCAGAATTTCACAGTCATTCCTGGTGCTTTCTTCTGGCTCAGAGATCTGCAAGGGGGTGGGGGGTTGTTCAGATATATTGATACCTGTCACGGCAGCAGCAGGCACCGTGTTCTGAAGACCCATCCTATTCTTGTCCTTGTATTCATTTCCTAAGGCAGCTCTTCTTAAACCCCCTGAAGGTGAGCATGATTGCATCCATCTTCAGATGGTGAAGCTGAGGCTCGAAGGTCTTAAATTGACTCACACAAGCCCCGTGAGGAGAGGGCTGGACTGAGGTTCTGGTTCTGACAGGTCTAGATCCAAACGTTTTGCTTTTGTTGTTGTTTTGTTTTACATTTCAATCCTAATCCACTGCCCTTATGCCCTCACTGGCCAGCTGCCCCTTCTCCATAAAAATCAGGCACACCCTGAGATGTTCTGAGGGACATTACAGGAGATGCCTAAATGCCAGGCCTTGGGTGGCACCCCAACCTAGCACGGGCTTCCTCGCTATGCTCCATGAGCCGGCACTCATTAGTGATGGATTCTGAGCAGCAGCAACTGCGCAGGCAAAACAACTTAACCAAGCAGACACTCCATCATCCTGGCATTGCGAAATGCCATTCAGTGCTCCCGAAGTAATCTTTCCTTCGGTTTTTACATTTGGATAAGCAAAATCGGGAAGCCTTAGAGGGGCGCCACGTCCTGCCACACGGAGAGTCCAAACGCACAGGCGTCTTGGGAAACCGAAGCCTTGCATTGCACTGAGTTTTCTGGGATCCCGATTATTTGTTGCTGAAAGTACTAGCTGAATGGCCGGCTCGTTCACGTGAGTGTGGGAGAAGGAAGTGGGCTGAGATCTTGGAGGTTTATCTTTGGTTCCGGCCTCTGCACACTAGCCGCCCCTCACCTGTCTCTACCCCAGGGGCTCCAGGCCGCCAGGGGCCTGGCGCTTTGCCCGCAGGCAGCTCCCGAGACAGCCTAATGAGAGTTAATGGGCCTCCAGTTCAGGTAATTCCGATGAATTAAAAATAACTGATGAAACCATGTAGGGCTCTGTGAAATCACATGTAAACTGCTAGCTACCTGCAGAGGTCATCCTAGTGCAGTGCGGACGTTCTGCATACAGAAGAAATCAAGTTTATCTGAAACTCACCTGAAATACCGCACAAATATCAGAACGTCAGAGAGAATAGAATTTTTAGATGTCTTTTAAAAAATAACCCCAATAATGCTTTCTTTCTCGGCTTCTACATGTTCTAAGATTATAGGCCAAGGTTCCTTAGAAATTATATTGCTACATGCAGAAAAGACCTCCAGCAGAGGATAAGTTTATGAGAAATTGTTTCATAGTTTCTAATAGTTCTTCAAAAATTACGAGGCAAAATGGAATATACAAATTATTGAGGGGAAAAGTTGTATTTGTGCAGAAACTACATAAAACTTTATGTCGGATGTCAGACAATGGAAGGGACCGTCAGTTTGCTGGAAAAGAGGTGTCCCAGCTCTGCTGCTGAAAATCATCAAATCCTTTCATTTACTGCAGACAGAGCTGCAGTGGAACCAACCCAGGGGGATGGCTGGACCGTCTTTGGGAAGTTCAATTTCTTAATTCCACAAATATGTATTAAACCAGGCAGCATGAATTAAAATACACAGACCAGTAGTGTGAGGTTTTGTCCTTGGGGGATCTTGAATTGAGTTCACGGGTAAGGCAGGAGCTGGCACCACGCAGTGCAAAGGGGGATGAAACAGCGGCCACGGGCAAAGCGTAAATGCTCTATGAGCTTCCTGAATGCAAACTAAATCCTGCCGAAAAGTCTGCAGGGTGGAGTGAGATGCTGCCAGGCTGAGGCGCAAATCCTGGCTTTGCCTCCTTCTAATTCTGGGTCCCAGGCAGACAGGTTAACCTTTTGTAGCTCAGCTTTGTGTTCCGTAAAGCGGCGGTAGCAGAGTGTACTCCATCAGTGTTTTGCACAAGACTCTTCTCATTGATTCATACAACAGTGTGTCCCGAGTGTTCCTGGTTGGCCTGGCTGTATGCCTCTAGAGAGCGTGGATGGAGGGAGCAGAAAGGGATGGTGGGTGCTCTGATGGGAAGTGTGGGCCATTCCACAAAAGGGAGACCCTGAAGCTCTTCACGGGGGAGGCTGCCATTATGATCCTTATTTACAGGTGAGGAAATGAAAGTTTGGGACAGGAGAATAGTTGTCCAAAGAGCATACTGAGTTAGCGAATGGCTGATCTGGGAGCCGGGACTTCAGCATTGTTACGCAAAGCACTCGATTCCGTATAGCTTAGAAAGGGGTGACCCAAATAATGAGATTTATAGGAAGCGCATACATCAATGGGAATGTGTGTGTTGCACTGCCTCAGAGGATTTCAGATACACGACATTTTGTTTGTAATTACTTTTTACAATCAGTGGTGACTTACTAATTCAAATAGCTGCCATGCAGAGTAGCTTTAACTACTTAACTATTTAAGAGGTCTTCTTGTTTCAGGCTACTTGCAAGGAATTTTTGTCTTGTCTCCAAATCCCATCAAGAAATCAACTGTCTCTGTATTTCAATAATAAGTTCTTCACGACCCTCACCAAACTCACGTTTTATCCCACTGTAAGGCCCTGGGCTGCTACGAAGAAAGCTACATAAGACGCCCTCCAAAGTTGCTTTTTCTCTCGCTTAGGGCCT
Source organism: Glossophaga mutica (assembly GCA_039655065.1). NCBI lineage: Eukaryota > Metazoa > Chordata > Mammalia > Chiroptera > Phyllostomidae > Glossophaga > Glossophaga mutica. The sequence goes on from CM077316.1 coordinate 4,773,906, forward strand.
TCATACAAATCAGCGCTCCCAATGGGGAGAAATCGACCTTCCTGTGCCCTCCTCCATCTCCTCCCTTGCCCGTCGCTCTCACACCGTCTAGAAGACAGTCCCCCGCCCCCACCCCCGCCACGGGCACCTCCTTCCCGGACTCCCTCCTCTTGCCTCCACTGTCAGCCCTCTGACGGTTCAGGTATCGGTGCCCTAGCAGTTCGCCGTGAGAACTGGGCAAAGATCAGCTGCTGCTCACGCCTGCCGGCATCCACAGGTGTTCTGACCTGTGTCCCTGATACAGCTCGGCGGGAGCTCGTTAACGACATCTCCTAATAATCACCGGCAGTCCCCTCGGGTTACCCGAGTGCAGTCTGTCTCGTGAAAGTAGGCTCAGGCAACTTTCTGTAGCTCTGTGGGCAGCCGGCGAGAAACAGATTCAAGACACTTAGGGCGATTTATCTTTGCCAAAGAGCACCGGGGCAGCCTGTCCCCTGGGGCGAGGCTCGTCTTCTTGTTCTCACATGGTCAGCGGAGGGCAACCCACAGTAATGGAACAGTTGTTTTCCAGGGGGGCACGGATATATTAAAGGGCTCGGGGGACCTCATGGCAAAATTTGTACCGTATGGGTTATTTGATGTATACGAAAGGGCAAGAGAGTGACTTTTTCCCCTGCTATAAAGCTTCCAAAAAAGAAAGATTGATGTTTGATTTTTCTTTTGTGGGAATCCTGTATTCTCCACGTGGACTAGTTGCAGTGGTGTCCACACTTCCCTAGAATCACGCATGAGTCAGATTGGAGGGGGCTGTTGTGAGTTTCAGGGGTTCTGACTCCGTGAGCAAAATGAAGAGCGGCCGTGAAGGTCTCGGCCACCACCACCCAGCCGGGAAGCAGCGGATGGTTTGAACTCGGTCAGTCAGGTGCTGGGTGGAGTTCCTATTTATAATTCCATATACATGTTTTCGCACCCCTCTTTCCACTGATGTTCCTTTGCTCTGTTTCCTGGTGGCCCCCTTTGTGACTCAGCCTTTCCCTGGCCACTGAGCGGTGACTTACCTGCTGCTAGTGCATCAAGGCCATCAGCACGGTAGTCCCTTCCTGCTCCGCACGGCACAGCACAAGGGTGCTTTTGCTGAGCAGGGAGAGAAGCTTTGGCCCACTTATGCTAAAAGTTACTGAGGTCCCTGCTGGGTTTTCTCATTCACTGCTTCTCAGACTGCTCCCTGGAATGTATTAGAGGAGATTTTATTGGGCCCATACCCTCAGTCTCTTACAGCTGCCTCTCAAGGTATTTATGACAAGTTCCCCCGAGGCTGGAGAGAATTGGAGTGTCTCTATCAAGTACTCACCCAAGTCTTCCTCCCCTGCGGAGAAGGAACATATTTGCCAGGAGAAATCCCAGACGCCCTGTCTCCCTCCGTTTACAGTAAACTTCCCACCCACCTGGAATCCTTGTTGAGAGACTACAACTGGAGAGATGGGTATTCTCTCTCTGTCCCTGTTTTGTTCTATAGCCCTAATTTTAGTATTTTTATAATTTATAATGCCAGCATAGGCCTCGTTTTGCAAAAATCCCTGGAATGCTTAAAAAAAAAAAACAACCCAAATCCTCTTTAGAGAATGAGCAATTCCAGACTGGCCCAAACGCCATGCAGGAGCAGAGCCAAATACAGATGAAGACCGCAGCTTACAACCTAAACCTCTTAGAATTCCTCTTCCCAAGAAACCGATTTACTTTGTTTTTTTTTTTTATTTATTTCATTAATTCTAGACTTCTTTGGAAATTAAAATTGGATGAAGACACCATATGCTATAGGGAAGTAAATGGGTTAAAGATAATTTATAGCAGAAAGATGTTTTGAAAATAGTTTCATTTATTTGTTCGTCCAACAAATGTGTTCATTGCTAATTCGTGGTCAGATGAGTTAGGCCTTCAAAGATGATTGCATGGTCTATACCCACCAGTACTCACCATCGTAGATAAAAATCTACACTACACACCTAAAAACCCTAATTAACAAACTTGGGTATATCTCCAGGAAGGCGATGATATGAGTAAGGCTTTTGGACTAGTTGAGGGAGAAGATAAAACTCAGGAGGCACAGAGTCTGTCCTTGGGTGTTTGAAGGCTACCATGCGCTGAACAAGTGGACTCCACGGGGGTGGCTCAACACGGGGTGTGTCTTAATCATTTTAGGGCAGTAGAATATTCGGAAAGCTAAAGGAAATGCCTTTCCCCAGAAAACTGCACAGACATGCAGATGTACAAGATCGGAATAGTCTCTCTGAAACATTTTCAGGGATACCCTGTGTATCTAAAATCCCCAAGATAACAAAGGCAAACTAAGGGTTAGTGGTATATTGAGGTGCTGCCCCAGTTAGCTATAGTAAGTGGAGAGTTTATGGGAAAAAGCAGAACAAAATAACAAAAAGGATTTAAACTCTTCCTCACCTGTATTATCTCCCCCGCCTCTGGATTAAAATCAGGACGTGTAATTTTGCAATTCAAGTCTCGGATCTTGGGTTCCAGGGAGATGCTACTAAGTGTTTCCTCCTAATGCGATTTCCGTATTCACGCTGTGGCCAGGGCTTTTCTGTATAGTTCTTGTTCCCCTTCTGCATATCCCTGTGACGCCTCTTTTATCTTTTCTCTGTCCCTGTAGCAGAAAGCCACACGGTCACTCTATGGAACGGTCCTCCACAGTGCCATTATTTTATGGACCTGCTATGATTTTTTCCAATTATGACTTGACAATTCTCGTAACTGGTTGCCGTAGGGCGAATTGTTCTTTGATGAATGTGGCATAATATGAGGACTGAAATTATTTTCCTTCCACAGTTAATGAATAAATTACCGAACAGTGATCTTTGAGTAAGAGCATTGCATTAAAAGTTAGAAGAAGCCACACTTCCACTTGTGCTTTGCTCTTAGAAAAACAGAGAAAGAAAAATCAACAAGTGACCTTTAGTCTCTTAGCAATTAGACTTAATTTCCTCTTTGGTTCACAGCAGGGACCGCTGCCAACAACTATTCATGACTTCGATTCTTACATAGCACCTTCGGATGGACATCGCCTACGGTTGTCTGAGCTCGGAAACGGACAGGACTGGCAAGCCCTCAGCGCAGCGTCCCATGGCCCCTAACAGGACGCCAGAGCGTGTGATGCACTACCGATGTGCATCAGCTAGGCATTACCTGAAGGTAATGTCACCTCAGCTAGGCCACAGTCCCTAGGTTTTCAGTCACTCACAAGTCTAGGTGCTGCTGTGAAGATATTTTGCAGATGTGATCAGAGTTCATAATCGTTGACATTACGTTATTCCAGGTAATCTGGTTGGGTCCAAATCCATCCGTGTGGGAGACCTTCCTTAACAGGAGAGCTGAGGCTTAGCTGAGAGCAGGAGTTCCAGCTGTGGGTAGCAGCCGCAGCCATGCTGGGAGGGTCCGCCCGCCCTTCCCGAAAGCCCACACTGCGGAGTTGGGGCTTGTGCCGGGGTCGTGTAAGACAGTTCTTCGCAGTATGTCTCTATGTGCCGCCTATCGGTTCTGTTTCCTCTGGTTAAACGTTGACTGACACTGGACCCAATGTACAAATATCAGCTGAAGTAGAGCACTGACTTCAGGTAATGCCTCAGTCCCAGGACACAGAAACTCAACCGAAGGAGTGACTCTGGATTAGAGGGGAACACAATTCTCTTGTAGTTTTCAAAACACCGAACAGGTCTGGATTATGGATATACTGTTTTCTATTATTCTCACTTAATTTGCAAATATGTGATTATCAGCGTTAGTGATACTATTTTCTTAAGTTTAAAACTTACAGAGGTCTCTATATCTGTATATCGATATATCATCGGTTATACATCCCCGACATAGCTAATATCCCTCAACACGCATTCGCATAGGGATATCCAGGAGAGGGTAACCGCTATTATATATTGGCAGATTGAATGACACCCTATCAAATTAAATTCATTTGCATTATGTTACTACCTTAAGCTTCCGATTAACATAAAAGTTTTGCTGGGAATTGAACTTAGTCCACATCCATATTCATTGTTCTTAATTATCAAGGTTTTTGTTTCCTGAAAAGCCAATTTGGTACTGTTATTTTGAGCATTCAGCTGTCTTCCAAAGGGAAAAAAAAAAGGAAGAGGAGAAGGAGGAGGAAGTGGAGGAGAGGAGGAGGTGAATAGGAGATGATGTGATCCCTTCTTCAAATAAATGTGTTACAGAGAGAATTTGGTAAATGTGGTGAATGGAAGGGAGATGCATGTTTTTCTGAAAAATCCCGGAGACAAGCACATGTCTTGCATAACAGAAGCAGTTTGCAAAGGTGTTAAGCAAGTCAGTAATGTTAGGGCTGCATTTGGTGCCATAGCTTTAAATAAAGAGTCGAGCAAGTGAGTAATAAAATTGTCTTTTGAAATTACTTCATTCATTCCACCTATATTATTCAAGTAGCTATAATTTGAAATGCACAGTTATAAAGATGAAAAGTGCCAATCCTTTACTCAATTAATTATGTATTCTTAATTATAATGTTGGCTCTACTTTCAAAATATTTTTAAAATCAGAACTTTTCTCACACTTTGCTATCTCTAGACAAATCTGTAGTTGTTTGGCCCCTACATCCCCTTCATCCTCTATTCTCTTCAAAGAAAGAAAGAGTAATCTTTTTAGAATAAAAGTTTAGATCAAGTCACTCCTTTGTTAAAAGCATCTGATGGCTGCAATTTTACTGAGAATTCAATATAAATTCTGTTTACTGTATTTAAGACCCTCAGGGATCTTGTTGCAATGACCTTCGTAATATCATCTCTGATCACTCTCTAATCCTCTCCAACCATGCAAGGTTTTTTTTTTTTTTAAATTTTTAAAAGATTTTATTTATTTAATTTTAGGAAGGGGAAGGGAGGGAGAAAGAGAAGGAGAGAAACATCAATGTGTGGTTGCCTCTCGAGTGCCCCCTACTGGGGACCTGGCCCACAACCCAGGCATGTGCCCTGACTGGGAATCGAACCGGCGACCCTTTGGTTCGCAGGCCAGAGCTCAGTCCACTGAGTCACACCAGCCAGGAGTCATGCAAGTTTTTTTCTTATGTTCCTTGAACACACCAATAAGATTCATCATCAGACTCCTTTATTTTTCTTGTCTTCAAACATGCACTCTTTTGCTTCCTTTATATTTCTGCTCAAACGTCATTTTAACAGAAAGACTCAGCATGACCTTAGTGTATGAAATCCAGACCACTGACCCCTTTACCCTTCACCTTCACCCAGATGATATTTCACGTTATCACCCCCTGTTGCTGTTGATAATGTTTAATCTCATTTTAATTGACTACCTCTGTCTACTAGAGGGTCCTCTATAACAACAAAGGCTTTGTCTAGTTTGTTCAGGGCAATATCCCTCAGAAAAGGGGCAGATTCAGAAAAGGAACTCAGTGGATATTTATTGACTGAACAAAGAAATGAATTTCAGGTCTGCCACTTACTGCAGCATAGTCCAGTTACAATACATAACAGCTCTATGTACCAATTTCTTTATTCCCTGATCAAGAAGATAGAAAATATAAATGACAGCCTATGATATGGGAATAGTAAGGTGTGTGTGGGAAGTCTTGATAAACTCAAGTTATGTTACAGTGACAGTGTGGTCAGGAAATACTCGGATTAGCATAGATTTTTGGCTCCTTATTTTTCCCATTCCAAGTCTCTTAGAGTGATAAAAATAATGACCACCACAAAACATATATTTTGGGAGGGAATATTTTATATTGAGTGGGACAAGTGAGTACATTTTGAAATCATAATTCTGACTGCTCTGTGGGAATCTGTGACTTATTTCCACTGAAGTTTGTTTATTCACACGGTAGGATACACAGAGAAAATGGAAGTTGGATCTACTTTTGGGGGCAACGTATTGTTTTAAGTGAAACACAATGTCTTTTTCCTATCTGGATATTCCAGGTGTGTGCAGACCTCATAATAAACCAGACCTGGACTTAATGAATCATTCATGATTAATTCGAGCCAGTCGTCAGAATGATCAGACTTTGGCAGGCGTTTCTGCGCCGACAGGAAGTGCGCTACCCCTCGTAAGTGCCTCGGAGTTCTGGAGGGTCTGAGCGTCTTCCTCCTGCGTTCCCCCAACACTTAGTCATTCTCTGCAGCCATTTATCTTGGATAAGCCAAGAGGAAAGGTCAGCCAGATCCAGGACTTCAAAGGTGCCATTTCTTTAGCAAACATGCTCTATTCTTGACAGGTTTTGAAAAATTCTGCATCTCTAAAGTACGCATTCAGAACTGCAAATTACAAAATCTCCCAGTCTTTCAAATATAAGGGCCCCTCTGCAGATTGAGTCAGCGAAGCCATTCAAACTCAATCTTTTTTGTCCCAAATAACAAAAGGATTGTCTTTGCTGAAGCAGATATCTAAAAGCCATGGGGACAAGAAGTTTTCCATTTTTCTATTATTTTAGAGAAGGCAGATTGTAAGTGGAGACGTGTGCATTGAGATTGTTCCTTTGAAATACAACTAAAATATGTAGATATTTAAATTTATTCAAATGACCTAAGATTTTTAAATACCCAACATTTAGCTAGCTCCTAGTTATCTATTTTTTTTAACTTTCTCTCTGGATCTCTTGATTTTAAATCATTATTTAAACAGTCCCATGGCCGTGCTATTTCCCAACATCAGGAGCTGATTTGCCTAAGAAGCACCTGTGTTCAGGATGGAGCTCAGCGAAGACTGCCTCTCTGATTCCGTCCTTTCTGTGACTGAGCTGATGTTTTTCCGTATCTTAGCTAACTCATGGAATCCTTGATTTAGTTCAACGTTCTTGTTTTAATTGCCTAGTACTTAATAGAGTTCTGTATTAGGGCTTGATAATTTATTTTAAAGCAATGCAACATTTTTGATAGTAAGTGGTAAATACGATGACTATCACATTCAGTACTTATTCAAAAATGGGTATTGAGCATCTGTGTAGAATTAAATAACAAAGAAGGCAGGAGAGCTTCCGGATCACTACTGGGCAGTACAAACCCTCCTTTCTTAAATAATGTCCAGTCTAAAAACCGTGAAAATGCTAAACAGTGAAATAGATGTAGGCAGCGATGATCCAGGCACTTAACCGTTAGCGTCTTTTTCGTTGTTCATGGATTCATTTATTCGCACTTTGGTTAGGTTCTACAAAGCCAGTCGCAAGGTCTTCCCAAGCTATTTTAGAATTTTCAGAAAAATTCTGCAAAGGAAAATCGTCAGGGCTCTGGGCCTCACAGGAAACTGGCTACTCTCCAGATCTCATTCATGGTCTAGAGCTGCAAAGCCTGACACAGTAGCCACTGGTCAGTGTGACGATTCAGCCCTCGAAAGCCATCTACTCAAAACCCAGAGGCTCTCTTCTAGTTGGCATGCTTTCGTTGTAAAATGCACACCTGGGTGTTGAAACTTAACATTAGGAAAGAATGAAAACTTTCTCAGTAGCTTCTTTTATTACTGAGATGTGGAAATGACAGTGTTTTGGACAGATTGGATTAAATAAAATAAATGGGTAAACTGAATTTCACCTGTTTATTTTAACTTTTGGACACGGCTACTAGAAAAGGTCTCGTTGCATCCGGGTGCACATTTTCTTCCTGCTAGACCACAGGGCTCTAGAACAGGAGGGCAGCCTGGCTTGTGGGCCAAATGCAGACCATCATCTATTGTCATAAAGAATTTCTTAGTGAAACACAGCCACATTCATCTGTTTACACATCTGTTCGTGCCTGCTTTCTTGTTACACTGGCAGAGTTGGCTCATTGCAACAGATACCCGCCAGCCTGCAAGGCCTAAAATCTTTTCTCTCTGGCCCTTTACAGAAAACAATGTTCAGATTCCTGCTCCAGACAGTTGCTCTTTTGTGGAACCCTTGCTTCTCCCCATGTGTTCCTTCCACCTCCATTCGCTGTGAATTCGTCAAATCCCCTTGTAATCTCTACCCTACATTCTAGAAGAAAACAGAGTTTTGGCCCGTCCGGTTTCAATGGTTCCTGTTGATCAGAGCATCTTTGGCCAGGACTTTTCATCCAACCTATAGATCAGATGCCCAGTTCAGTTCAAGGAATGCCTAACCCAGGGTGAAAATTCAGCCTAATATTTTCAACCTCCACAGACATCTGTGAGCAGCAGAACAGGATGCTGGGCCCAGGTCCTGTGACACATGTGTCCAACATGTGTAGCCCTGCATTAGTTCCTGGGTAAGAAGGATCAGCGTGAGAGAGTGACAGATATAAATATATTTAGTAGGACACAACCAGCTCAGGCTCTACATCCTGTGGGAGAGTCTTTGAGGAGACAGGTAGGGCAGGTTGAGCAATAAGAAAAAAGGAAAAATTGTTCAGCTTTCTGACTTCTTCCTCCTTTGATCGTCATGAATTATAGTGCTAATATTTTATTTAAAATGGGGTTGATTCCTAGGATACATTTATATTTGAGAGTAAGTAGTAAAATATGTATCCCAATATAATTTTTTCTTTTTTAAATTCTATTATTTATTTTTATATATTTAGAAATAAAACTGATTATTATATTCCAGGATATTATTTTGCATTTGGATATTGTTATTGCTTTCTAGAGTTACATTTTTAACACATAAGCAGAAATAAAAGAATTAAAAACATTTATATAGATATGGATTTACTACTACCACTGTATAATGTAATGACCTTTGCACTATCCACTTGAAATTATTCTCATGATACCACCATTTCTTTTATAATTAACAACTGACCAAATTGCCTACCCATTTGAACAGAGTCAAAGCCAAAAAGCAAATTGCTTTTCTATTTTATGTTACAGAATGAAATAAATTTACTTGTCCACTTTCATTGTGAAAAGACTTATTTCAAATTTAGATCTAGGAATATGTAATTTCTCCTACCTATAATTTTTGTTTTAGAAATGACATGAGTAAATATGCAGAATGATAGTATGTACAGGGGTATGTATGATTGTTGTAAAATTGCTGAATTTTATTCCATTTCTGGGTATGAGAAATACTGTTTCTTTCTTGTAAAGAACAGGCGCCCTAAAATGTTTTAATTTAGGTTTAAAACATCCCTCAATCATTTTATAGCTTTCCAGATGAGATCTTACCTTGAGTGTCAATAATGACTTTTGCCTAAAAGCAACAACCCTATTTCAGACGTTTCAAACTGACTATGCCACCTAACAGGAAGATAAACTAAACTAAAGGGAAATAACAGCATTTCTACAGTGTGGCTAGTAATGGGATTCCCAGTGCGAAAGCCCACCCTCTTTCATTTCACCGCAAAGGAGAAGTGGTTACCTGGATTGATCAAAATTTACATCACGTTTGGGGGCACTGTGCTAATATTTATGTGACACTGTCCGATATCTCAGACAGCTAAGTGTTGTGACTGTTTTCCAGGTCATCCCTAATGGGACCCGCCCTCTGCCAGTCATGGGTGGGGTCAGAGCACACAGTGTTGAGGGCACCTTTGACCTCGCTGACGCGGGCTCAGTGTGAACGCTGGAGGAGGGCAGAGGTGAGGGGGGCCGAGCCGGCCAGCCAGCCTGCTTCCTCACGGGGCTCTGTCACTCCCCCCAAATCTTACATAAAGGAAGTTCTCCATCTGGTTCCTGTTGGCATGCTAAAATTCTAAAAGTCTACGGTGGAGATCTTGGCTTGTAAGAAAAATGTTAAACTGTTTTGCTGCTGCGGTACCTCTATCTCCACTGGATTCAAAGGAAAAGAGGAGTGACCCGGTGAAGGCAGGATGCTGGCCTCTCTCTGGGCGCTGACTCATCACCACGCCCCCCGAGGCTTTTCTGGAACTGGGGACTGCAGACCAAGCCAGTTTATAAAAATAATCTCTCATCCAAAACGCAAGCACCGTGGGCTGTTTCTTACTCGAGTTACGACACTCTATCTCTCAGTCCTTTTCTAAGTAAGCTGCCAGTGAAGTCACACCTACTCGACATCGGCTTTTTGTGTAACCCACCTCTGTTGCTCTTTGAAAACACAGACGTTTCTAACGAGCTCATGATCACCAGCTTCGATGACTTGTCTTCAGCACTACTTGACTCCTGTATGCAGTCTTTACTGCTATTGCCCATTCCCTACTTGTTAAAATTTTTTTCACTCTTGGTTTCTAAGTCATATCTCCCTTCTGTCTGTCTTCCCAGATCTCTGACCTTCAGAGCTCTTTTTCCCTTGCTGGAAGCTTCTTCCTATCCTGTTGGAGTTTCACAGGTTTGGGCCTTAACATTTCATTCACATATATAGATGTATATATATTCATTCAGGTACATATGAATGAAATGTGAAACATAAATCAATGAATGGTATATCAGTGAGATATATATATATATATATATATCTACCATCAAGGTATAGATTAGTGTTATTAAGCTTTTATGTTTCTCATACCAGTCACCAAATTCGGTTCATTTTAGTTCATGGTTCTTTCTTACATCTCCCATCTGTCAAGGCAACACCATCAGAGTTATATACTTTCTGGGATTTTTCTTGGAATTTTCTGTTACCAGTTTTTTTTTTCTTTTTCTTTCTTATTCCAGTTTAAACTCCAGTGCTTTTAGGGTAATCTTAGTAAAACAAAATCTTAAAGTCCTCTTCGAACTCTTTGATTAGAAGATGAAATTAAAGCTCTCTACTCTCATAGGCCTTCTAAAGCTTACAGTCTGGTCGGACCTACTGAGTGAGTCCAGTCTCACCTTTCGTCACTCCCTCCCACCCATGGACCCATTCGTCTGTGGTTCCGGCTCTGTCGCAGGGTCCCCAAACAGCCCTTGTTTTAAACTGCCATGTCTCTTTCCATATCGTTCTCCTTCTGGTCATACTCTGTCTGCCCTCGCCATCATCTCCTCTCAGGAACCATCTGTTTGCCTTCCAATAGTCAATACTGAAACCTTTTTTCCCTGGAATCCCTGCCTCCAAAGAGCTCAGCCTTCTTTGGAATTCGGAACTTATTCAACATCAGATATAGCTTTGGCTTCTGAGATTTTGAGTCTGCAAGTGGTAGCTTATTTATTTTACCCAGGCTAACTAATATCAATAGAAGGCCAAGATATTTGGCATGGCCTTATGTAATTCTTCCATTGTTCTGGTTATCTAGTAAAAAGAGCATGTAATTACAGTTAGACAGACTTTCTCAAACACAGTGCATGTATTTCATGGAAGATGGAGGGAAGAGAGAAGGCATTCCCCCCACCCACCTGCACCTTTTGGTCCTTGACTACCTTACGCTATGGCTCATATATAACCCTATGATGTTGTATTATAGCAAATGCCTTATACCTCCCATTTTCAGACTGTCTCTGCCTTGGAAAAGGTGGCTATAGTTTAAAATGTGGATAAATAATTCAGTAATACAAAAGAAGACTCATTAGAGGAAAAACTCAGGAATGGGCAAGTTTCAGTCTTTCTTTTGGTTCTGCCTCTCCTGCCCTGATGCGCAGAGGAATCCTTCCCTCCCTCCAAAGAGCAGCCCGTCCCACAGCTGGTGGGCAGGGTTTGTTGATAGGCCAAAGAGAGCCAATTGCTATCCTTCTAAAGGCATTCTCTGGGAGGGGCTATCACAAGGGACACACCTTTGGTGGCCATTCTCCTGTCTTTACGGATTAATCCTAATGGGTGAGGAGTCTGTGATTAACACAGGGTGGGGCAAAAGTAGGTTTACAGTTGTGAGTAGGCAGAACGGAGTTTATTCTTGTATTCCTCTTTATTATTTATTGTTTTATTTCCCATACAAACAACTATAAACCTACTTTCGCTCTGCCCTGTATCTTGTCCTTGAATTATTGCCTTTAGCTCAGCTCTCCCGAACCCACTTGCAATGCTGGTGTTTTAGGTTAGGGTGGGGGGGTTGAGATGGCAGACTGGGAAGACTCAGAGATACATGGGCAAAAGCAGGAGCAGTGGAAATGGAAGGGATCTGGGAAGGTAGCGGAGAGGGAGGGGGTCACGACCAATATCTAGGTTTCTGGCTTGTCCACAGGATGGGGGCGACATCCTCTGGGGGAGCAACTATTAGGGCAAGGCCATGTCAGGGACTAGGGGTCCTTGAATTTATTTTTGGACATGAGAAATTTCAGGTACTTTGGACACATCTACAAGGAGATGTCAAGTAGCTATTGTAAATGATGGCTTAGAGCTCAGGGTAGGGTCATTAAATATGACAAATTAATTAGCTGACTAGCTAATTAAAAATATCATTAGGGCACTTTAACTGATTTATTGAAAAGTGATGGATGTGGATAATTTGTGAGTGTTGGGGGTACAAAGACTGCTAAAATAAGTCCATCTTTTTAAGAGCTTATAATCTATTCACAGACACATGTGTTTATGTGCAAGGTATGTAAGTAGTTACTTAGCCATATTATTAGTGGCCCGTTAGAGCTACAAACCAAACACCATGAGGCCACGTGGAAAGAAGCAAATAATTCTGTCGAGTGGATGAATCTGGAGTATAAGGTTAGAAAACAGAACCGAAATTATGGAACTCTGGCCGGGTCTTGCTAGAATGGCGGGCAGCGTCATTCTCAACTGCGAGAACAAACCGGGGGCTTTCCCTGAGCCAGGAAGTCGTGGCTCCCGGGAGGTCCAGCAGGCGGTCCTTTGTGATGCTTTTCCTGCCTCTCTGTGCTGGGAAGAGCAACCTTTGAAAGCACCACTCGTCCATTTTCCTCCTCCCGATCACTTTCCATTTTGCAGTTTAACTACTTCTCTCATCATAACAAAATTAGGCCAATACACTTCTAGGCGCCATCATTTCCTTTCAAGCCTGCACTTAGGACTTCGTAGGGGTTTTGCGGTTGTAACAGGCAATCTGCCTGTATGCGAGGCAAAAGGCCCGTGGGGGGTTGGAGAGGCATGTCATCAGAGCAGGTGGTTTCTGGGAGGCAACGCCACACTCCCGATCACAGGACACGTGGGGGGCGCCTCTGGAGGATGGCCCGGAACGGCCAACGGCCGGCTGAGCTGCTGTTTCAGACTTGAGCTGGATCCAATTGTGCTTTCGGACTTGGGGTTTTTACTTAAAAGGTAGGAAGGAAAACCTTTTCCTGGGTGTTCTGGTGGCTGGAAAGTGGAAGGTGTTTGAAGAACACTTAGACTGAATGCTCGTATGATGCGCTTCTTCAGTGGGCCAGAGGCAGCGAAGGTCAGAAGTCAAGTAGAATCTAATGCATGAACTAGGCTGGCAAACAGCATAGAAACAGGGGCACGGACAGCAGGTAGGGGCTGGATGAAAGAAGGGGAAGGGATGGGCCGAAGGGACATGCGTGACCCACAGGCACAGAGGACAGTGTGGTGATGGCCAGAAGGAAGAGGGGGAAGGTGGGCAAAGTGGAGGTCAAGGGGGACATTTGCAATAGTGTCGACAATAAAAATAAAGTTAAAAAAACAAACACCAAAGGGGACAGTCTGAAAGCCTCATAGCAAACTGAAGATATGAAAATCATCTTCACCTTCACTGTAAACCGCACAGAGGAATTCATAGATTAAAAATTCAAAAATCCAACTCAATCTTCTGTTACACCATAACCTAAAAATCAATTTGTTCCTAATTCTTTTTGCCAAATATGGCTGAAATAATATGTATGACCAGCTCTTGCACCAATAAATGGCTACAGAAGTTAAATAGTAGTTAATACTTAAGTTACATGCACTCTCTCTTTTTTCCTTTGAAATTTAAGAAAATTACCAAAGCTAGATGTTACATAAATGAGGTCTCTCTGGGAAGAAACTGAATAATTAGGAAGTGAAAGGATAACATTGTGGGTTCTTAAAAGGCTAGAGACTATTAAAATTGACAAATCACCAGTTCCAAGCATCATATATCAAGGAATGGTAAGGAAGTAGGAATGGAAATTAGAGAAACTTTAGACAACACTTTCTTCTTAAGTGTGTTTAATTCAGACAATGTCCCAAGGGAGAGGAAAGACGGTAACATAATGCTTGCATTTCACTGACAACCAGGCGAAAATGTGAGCTCCCAGCAGGAAGGGCTATAGCGGCCGTGGAATTCAGCAATGATTTATGTGGCTAAATGAATGAGCTGCAGAGGTGTGCTGCTCCATTCAGGAGAAGACACTGGGGGGTGAATGAATTACCTGTTCTGCCTCGAGTTTGGAGCCTGCTGTAGCTGACCTGATTTCCCCGGAACGCTGATGCTTTTAAAAGCATGGTGGGGGAAAAACAGACTTCACATTTTATTTAATACTGATCATTTGAATTCCATGTTAATTTTATGTACTGTTTTTATTAGCTTGGAATTTTTTATTGAGTTTCACATTAAAAAATCATTACAGTTTTAGTGCGGTGACACAGTCTTGGGTTAATGTAGCCCATTGTAATAGATTAGATTTGTCACGGAGTTCTCTACTACGCCATGAAGTACTAGGGATGACCGCCATTATTGGGCCCATGTTATGCAGAGAAAATGGTCTCAGCTAGGGCTAATGCTTCTCCAAACTCAGGCAATCCATCAGTGTTAATGTCGAGATCATTCTACTAATCGGAGTTCTTTCGACAATACTGCATTATAGATTTTGTGGTCAGAAGAGCATGAAGATCAGATGCATCTTAAGTTTTCTTCAGAACATGCAAGCTTCTTACCATAAGTTTAGAACGTGGCCTCTGGCTCTCTCTGAGCAGGCAACGAAAGACTGGATTTGGAGAAGACATAGGGACATTCCTGGATAGAATGTGTGAGCACGGGAGTGGATTCTTGAAGCAAAGCGATTTTTTGTCTTGAATAGAGCATGCACAGTCTTTTAATTAACTTGGGACTGCAATTCGGGGTAAGAGAGCTATAAAGTTTTCTACCAATGACAACGCCAGGAGGCGCTCTGGACCCCTAAGAACTCCCTGAGGCTACATTAGTACAGACACATTATTATACTGCTTTTCCTTTCAGCAAGACTGGAGGAATACATTTTATTTACTGTTAAATATGCTGGGAGTTAGAAATATAAAGCTGAACTAGGCAGGTCTTAGACCTCGAAACCACCTACTTCTGAATTCCCAGTGCATTCTTCCTTCCCTCCCCTTTTCCTCTCCTGTTACTTTCCAAGCTCTGTTGAATCTGGAGGCATACTGGTGGGAAGTGGCTGGCACAAATAAGAATGCGCCGCTCACCACCAATCATGGTAATGGGTGTGTTTATACTTTATCAAGTGCTTCTACACCCCAAGCCCGGTGCTGGGCTTATGAAACATTCGCATCGACCTTGTGCAGTGGGTACCTAAATATCATCTTTTCTTCATGCAAAAAAATGGACTTAGAGCTGAGCTAACTGACTCGTCCAGAGTTGGGGGTTTGAATCAAGATCGGTCTCCATTGCGCTGCCATATGCAAGAGGCTGCACGAGACAGAGGCGCAGATCAGTTTAGGCGAGACCAGGTGTCTGCTGAGTCCAGACGTTATAGGGTGGTCTTAGTCTGTTAGTTCCTTGGAGTCGAGCATCTGGTCTTCAGTTTGTGAAGTTCGGGAACTCAATCTCTTTGGGGCTTAGAAGTGACTGCCCTGCTGTTTGCTGGTTAAAGTTAACCAAATTCACCAGAGATTGACATAAGGAATAAAAATGCAAATGTGTAATTTCCCACAAGAAATAAGGACAAGGGAATTGAATATTTGCATTGGACTGGCCAGTAATTTTCAAAAGTGGCTTCAAGCAAAGGAAATCAAAGTAAGGAGACTTCGTCAACAATTCCAGTAACACCAACGTCTGCACCAGTCAGTATCTCTACAGAGGTTAACGAAGGTGCTGCTGCTGTAACATGGCACTTGGATTCTTGAAAAACTCTGTTCTACAAAATCGTGTACTAGAAAATAATAGTGCTGATGGGGGAAAGGGAGTTGGAAAAGGGCCCCAAACCTGTGCCAATTGTATATCCAAAGTACTAACGAAAATAATCCCTGGAACCACGAGAGATTACTTGGAGAACTTGGGGAGGGAGCTCACAGTAGCTGGGATTGACCCCGTGATTACTATGCATTCCTCACGCAGTCGAGTATCCGTGCTGATTGGTGGGCCTGGGCAATGCGGACCGGTGGGTGTGGCCTCCCGGGAGCTGGGCCCGCAGCAGCCTGCCAGGAGCCCAGAGCAGGGCAGGGGCTGCGTCTCCCTGGGCAGGTGAGCTGGACGCCAGGGCTCATTTTCATTCTGTTCTCATGATTCTAGCTTCACACACCTAGGAAGCAAATCATTTATAAAGTGACGCCTTTCTGGGGGTGTTGTCTTCTGCCTCTAACTTCATTTTATTAATATTTACTGGACGGAAACATTTTAACAGGATTTCTTCTCAACACAGACGTTATCTAACATTAAAAATGATTCCTTATGGCTCTTTTCTTTTTGACTAACAAAGTAGGCTTGACCCCCGGGTCCAGAAATCAAGTACTGAATGCAAAAATTTAATAGGTTACTAACTATGGTGCTCATCTTAAATACGTAATTTACAAAAGACTTAGGCCATTTGGTTTTAGTCCATTTAAATTTCTCTCTTTACAAAAACATATGCCAAATTAGATGTGATAAAAAATAGCTTGTCTTTTAGATCCTTTATTTTAAAAAATCACCATTAACTGCTTGGGAAGTTTACACATTCCTAATGACACCGGTCCCTGACAGACGAAAGGACAATGCGACGAAAAGTTGTTTGTATTGTTGCTATGATTTGTAATCGTTCCGTGTTTCACAAAAGAGGAGCTCAAGACTGACCGCAGACAGCGAGGAGAGACCAAGCATGAATAAAAAGCAAATTTCCGTAATAAACTGGAAGGCCTATAAACCAATATAACTTCATGACTGAAAGCTATAACTTCTGAAGTGATCCAGGAAACTGGGCATAAGACTTCACCCAAGAGCTCAGCTCTAGAGGTCTGTCCAGGAAGTATCCATCCACAGACTAAGAAAAATAGACATTTATTGAAGAAGATACAAGATGCAAGGGACATTGCACACAGGGCAATGATGCCACAGCTCCCTTCAAAGCAGGCACCTTGGGACCTCACGCCGTTCTCCCAACTGCGGCACGATGTTCTTCCCGCTCTGTAGCAGACGCCGTGGAACACATTTTGCCACAGCATATGCCATGCCAAGATTCTGCGTCAAAATCTCAGACGCAGTGGACTTTGGAATCCCCAGATCAGCTTCTGGTCCTCGCGCTGTCAGTTGCTGATCTTTGTTGATCGCAGCCTGTGCGCGTTCAACATTCTCAGGTGTTCTGCGCGTTGCAGGCCTTCCAGAACATGGATCTCTTTCAGCACATTCTCAACCGCCTTCGAAGCATTTGTGCCACACTTTTATTTGTGCTGCACTCATTGCATCGTCCCCAAAAGCCTTCTGAATCATCTGAATAGTTTCCGTGAAGGAATGTTCAAGCTTAACGCAAAATCTGATGCAGATTCATTGCTCTGCTCTCTCAGTCATTTTGAATGCAGCAGCCACACCACACACATGCTCACTCAACGGCGTCTACCGCCCCCACTGACTAGTACAGTGAAGTCGTCATTGTTCACGCATGCACACTCCAGGCCACGCTCCTTGGCTGCCAGGTGACATCCATGTCCCGCAAACTATTCTCTTTATTTTAACAATGGCTAGATTTTTCCAGGCAGACCTCGTATTACCAAAAACTCTAAAGAAACCTGGACAGCAGTCTCTCCATTGAGGGGCGTGGCGGTTCTGGGAAGGCCTCTGCTTAGCTTCCTTTCACCTCTTCTTGCCCTCGTTTCTAGCACTCGTAATAGCCTCACTTTCATCTATCAATGCCCCTGTCGATTTTTTTCATTTATTTTCCAAGACGGTCAGATTACCCATTCTTTTCTTTATTTTTTAGTCCCACTTATGCTTTCTATGTGATAGACGCAGACATGTTTTATACAGTTGAACAAGGGTTTACTGTTAGACACATCAGTTACAGCACAGTCTTGTTTTTTGTTTTTTGGGTTTGTTTTTTTTAAGGGTCAGTATTGGAAGAAGGAGGAGGGTGGTTAGAAATGCAGGGATTCTAAAGTTTGTAGAGATTCGCTAGTCAGTGCCATAAACATGTATGGAATTTTATTAGATATTATAAAAGTGTCCTCCCTCACCTTTTCTCACTTTTCAGTAGCAAAACACCTTCCTTCTAGTAGGGACTTAGGCAAATGATTCATTCATGTGAGTTATGATTGGTGAAGTCAGCTGTGTTGTTTTGCTTTCCTTTTTAAAAATACAGAAGCACCAAACAAAAGAAAAAAAACCCATGATGCGTTTTGGAGAATTAACTCTGTCCTCTAACCGATTTGTTGAACATAAAGGATGTACAGATTATGATCAAATGCAACTTTCTTCTTGACTTCTATTGCTCCTCCATAGTTTAGTCAATGGGGCTGAACGTCTGTGTCACGGAATAAAGGCTCTAGCAGGTTCCAGGGCTTTTAGATTTTGGGAAAAAACCTAAGAGGCAGCTCTAAAGTTACTTCAAGTCACACACAGTCTTGACTCAGAAAGCAGCATGTCCTTTGTCATGTCATGATTAAAGTACAAAAACGTCTGTGTGTTAATATTCTTCTCTCCCCCGTCTGGGTCTGGCTTCAAGCTGGAAACCTCCCTGCCAAAGTCGGAGTCTGGGGGCGCTGCACAGAGAGGCAGCATCGGCCCCGGTAAGTCAGTTCCTACTTAGCTTGGCGTCTTTGGACTCGCTGGGCTGCTAGTTAAGTTGGGTTCCCCTGTGTGGGGCTGCGGTGGATTCCACTGACTGTCTCATGTCAGAAGGTGGCATCGCATGTATGTGGAGAGTGAGACATGAGTCTCAGGAGAAGTCGCTCATCAGGTTTTTTGTTTTTTTGTGTTTTTTTTTGGCCATTGTCACTGTTTTTCTATCTTCTCTCTCAGACACCTCTTACATTCTTGAGCGAAATGAGGAGTCTGCGATCTGTAAGCAGGTTTCTTTTTGCCCCTTTTATCCGTCCTTCCATATTCTTTTTATATGCTTCATTTTGAGGAGGGTCCGAGAGACGGGGGGAGAGTTTAGTTCACCATTTCTGGAAAGGCCCCGCATGAAGGGTTGGAAGCCTCCCCTGTCATCTGTCTCACTAGTTTCTCAGTTGAAACAGGAACAGAAAGAGCTTCATTATATATCCTTTTAAACTCTCCACAGAGCAGGTATCAGCTGTGTTGTAAACGTTGATTTGCAAATGAGCTTATTCTACCTAGCACAACCATGTCCAACAGGGCACGGGCTCTTTCTGCCCTGGTTGTACGACCAGTACCTGGCACAGCGCCCGAGGTGGGTGGGCATGCGAAAATGATAGCAAAACCAGAGTTAGGCCCACATTTCGTGGTGTTCACTTTCACTGACCCAAGTCCGGTCCTTGATTGTCGATGAGCTGACGCTGATCAATGAATGCGCCGTAGAAGGAACCGCGGGATCAGTCTTGAAGCTGCTTGTAGGTGGTGGTGGGAAGTGTGTGTGGAAGCAGGTTTGGGAGGGGCAGGAAATGCACTGCAGGCTGAGAGCAGAGCAAGTAGGAAAGCGTGAGGCTGTAGGGGAGGTTAGGTCTGGACCTGCGGGGCTTGCTGGAGCTGAGGCCCCATGAGAAAGACAAGTGGTGAGGTCAGGTAACGCCTGGGGATTGACGTGCCACTTCCGTTTTGTCTTCAGGGTTGTGACGGGCTTGGAAAGAGGTGAAAATGGAGAACATGTTGAGTGCAGAATGTTTTACCAATTTATAAAGGAAGCAGAAAATTAGTTTACTGAAAGTGTAACTTAAGGTGGTGAATGCACAAAATGATACAGAGATGATATATTCTAGAATTGTACCCATGAAATGTATATAATTCTATTAGCCAATGTCACCCCAGTAAATTCAATAAAAGTGAAATAAATAAACATGTATAGAATGAAGAAATGTGCAATATGTCTTGGAAACATTCATTATTCAAAGGCTTGTGTTTCTGTCGGTTAGATATATAAAATCTTGAATGGACCCTTCACCATTCTCAAGCGCTTGTAACTTTATGCCTTTCAGTTGTAGAAAAAAATAATGAGACACCTGCTTAAAATATAGACATGTTTGCTCTTTCCCTCATCATCATGAAGGGAGGGACCTGGGAATTTTGCTCTTCACTCCTTGAAAGCTGATCCTTTGTCCAAACCCTGATTTAATTCTGAGAAAAAGGAAATAAAATTCAATACAGGAACATCAACATGTCAGTACGCAGGAGAAATGCATTTTTATTTTAAAGAAGTTGGTAGAAGCCCTGGAGTGGAATTTCCTTATACTCAGGAAATTCAGTACTCGCTTTTGTCATTTGTGGCAAAAAAGCACCTTAAAATCTTCCGAGCAAATGCACAAAAGTGTACATATGCCCGGGGTGTTAGGAACTACCACTTCCGGGCAGAAAAATGGTCAAAAGAGGCATGAAGGTTGTAGAATAAAAATGTGAGCTGCTGAAATGTGGCACAGATTTTGAAGGGAAGGGGAAAAAAGCAATATTTCTGGAGAATTACCTATTAAATCACACACGTTTATTACAGCCCGACTTGGCAGTACAATTCTTGGTAAAAGCATGTCAGAGGTTTCAGGATAAAACTCCCGTTCGAAGCAGTTATTGGGTAAAATTAGCTCTCCACATCTTTGAGCAGCCCACGCCATCTGGCAGACACGGACAAGCCCAGCTGTCCGGTGTCTATTATGTAGAGTTTAGAGTCACTGGGTATCACCTCCAAACCCATAAATATCTCGTTCTGGGGAAAAGCTAAGACACTGTTGATAGCTTTGACTTACTCTGCTTGCTCATTAGTTCAAATAACACACCGGTTTCTTTAGAGTCCTTCCTCAGTCCACTCTAACCCGCACCCTCACGGACTGCGGGGGCAGCTGTTTTAAGGTGCACCTCCACGTCCACGCTGCAGCTCCTCCTCCCGCAATGTGTTTGGGGGAGGGGGCTGATCGCGGCCTTCCGGTTGGTCAGTGGGAGGCGCTAGTAGGAAATCCAGAGGCAGGAGGAAGGTAAAGTTGCTTCTTCTGACTCTCTGCCTTTACCCAAAGTCTTAGTATATTTTGGGAGAACCTCTCCCCCAGGTATGTACCTCTCCAACTCAGGTAACTGCCCCCTCGCCTGCTCCCTTTAGGCTTGGGGTAGTAGCTGTACACTCCAGTTACTAGCCCCGAGGGGAGGTACTGTCTCTTGGGTTCCCTTGACCTTCTCATCCTTTGGTGAATGAATCTTTCATTACAGTTCCTTGTTTGACTTTGCCAAACCTTTCCTTCCCGGACTCCGATGGCTGGGTAGCCACTCACAGACAACCTAAGGGCTGAGCTTGTCTGGGAGTATTTTCATGAGGTCTACTGATCGGCGTGAGAAACCCGCAAAAGATGGCAGAGGCCAATTAGAGCAAGGGAGCAGAGGTGCGCCGTTGAGACTGGCAGACCTCAGGGCTCAGGCTTAGGGATTAGATCATGTCGTCGGAAGATGTAGGGATAGGCTGTGACTCAGTGTTTCAATTACTTTGGTTGCCATGTGGCTGGAAGATGAAGAGAGCATGTTCGTCATGTTCTGAAGGCCTGCCTGAATAGGAAGTTCCAGGACAAATGTGCATGAATACACTCGGCTTGAGGGGGGAGAAAATACAGCTGGTTGAGCACAAGACAATGAAAGCTTAAACCACAGGTGACGAACACAAGGCCTGCAAGCCGAATACGACCCTCCACCTGGTTTTATCCAGCCCGGCACCTTGTTTCTACCTGGTGGCAGCGCCAAGCTCCTTGCCCCGCATTAAGGAGTAGTTACACGTATACAGTCCTAACATTACATTCGGTCCTTTGAAGGCGACCACAAGGCTGACGTCGCCCCCGGTGAAAATGAGTTTGACACCCCTGTCTTAAACAGTGCCGATGGTCACAAGATGTCCAGTGGCTGCTTTTTGCTTAAAGATAGCGTCACTGCAGTACGATTCTGAGATACTTTGCAGAGTCTTAGTTCTTCAACCCAGCAGCCCTTGTGCTCGCAATATAATTTTAAGATGCCGCTGTACCAGTTCTGTATGTCAGAGAGGTGCACGCCATCTGTGCTTTAAGGACGTAGCCTGCAAGCGGGATGAGGGATGAACAGAAAATAGGAACCCCGGTGCACCAGGCCCCCTAGTGCAGGGCTCCCCGCCCCCACCCCAGGCTGTGTTTTCCCATCTGGGCGACGGCAGGCTGTTTTTAGAGAGTTTGGGTGGATCTGCGTGCGGCAGCTGCTCTCCAGAGCATCCTCGCCTTCGGCTCCCAGGACCTTCTCTCTTTCTCTTCTCTCGTCGTACTCCAGATCTTTTTCCTTCAAGGTTAGGATGCCCGTCGTTTTGGGGTCGGGCAGGTCAAGAGGGCCTTTCCCTTCTTCTTTGTGTGTTTCCAGTTTCAGAAACCTAAGCGGCAGTCCCTTTGCTGTTTGCATTTAGCACCAGTTTCACGATGCTGCAACTTGATTTCAACAAGGTGGCTTGCCTTCCTGTCTCATTGTTAGGAGCCCATATCCTGGAAAGGATGACATATGCCTTTGTGTGATTCCGCATATTTTAAGAATCTTCTATTCCTGTGCCTTGACACCTTCTCTATCTCCATTATATATTTGGCACCAGCTTAAAAGGGCTTGTGACATTTTTTTTTCATGATGACTTTACTCATCCAGAGGAAAATACCACAAAGAATTATGTTCTAAGAGATTTCTAAGTCAGTTCCTTGGAACTCAGAGAACATAGCTTTCATAAAAATAAGGATCCAAGGCGAGCTGAGGCAGTCTCAAGAACACACAGATTCTATTAAATCCACGGCATAGCTAATGTGGAGCACTAACCTCAATTCTGGATCTTAGGAGAGTCATTGACTGAAAGAAACTTAATGAGGTAAAATAGGACTTCCTCTCTTGCTGTTCAGGAAAGAAACCAGCTTTAGAACCCCTCCCTCATCTTCAGGTGTAGCCCAGAGGTAGCCCACACACCGCCTCACTGCTGAGCCCACGCACTCCCCTCGAATTAGCCACGCCTCCTACGTCAAATGGGGCCAACCTCTGAAGGAGTGCAGTCTGGTAGGTAGAATGTCACAGGACTGAATAAAGTCAGCTGATGTGGGAACCAAAAGCAATAGCTCCTAAACATTCTTAGAGATAATTGTAGCTTTTAAAGGATGATGATTTTATATTGATTTTTCTTGATGAGCAGAATTTTAGTAAGGATAACAAGAAAGTCGAGTGAACTCAGGGAGGATAGAGACCAGAAATGGAGATGGAACGGGAGTGGTTCCTGCTTGAGGCTGCTGCACAGAGCACTCGCGCTGCCTTGTTATTGCTCCTCCTGCTTCGAAGGTCACAGACTCGCTGAGATCTTCAGTTGCTCCCTTGCTGATGGTATAAGTGGGTCGTGGTGAGCGGCCTTTGAGGGGCAGAGCCAGGACTGTCTGTATGGTCACTTCACATATCTGGATTGTAAGTCAGGTAACCCATGCCTCACAGTCCTCATTTTTCTCATAAAGGCCAAACGCGATGACCTTTACAGAGATGGACTCCATAAAGATTTACAGAGTGGTTACATCAAAGTACCTATTATTCATTTCCTTCCTGTCTTAGTCAGCCTTCAATTACATGCAGCCAATTCTAACATCATAGATGGGGTGTTCTATTTCTGGGTCCCACAATCCCAAATGTCATCCTTCATCATAAATATTTCTTGGATTTGCCTCCTTATTGATTTTGCCTCCTTTGGGCTGTGTTTTAATTCCCTGCTCCATCGCTAGACTACGTCTGTGTAGAAATCAGGCAAAGGGGTGTCAGTCTCAGAATGACGGTGATAACGAATGAATCCGAGCTCTGAGAAAGTACCAGGGCTGGAATGGAGGAAGTGGTATTTCCAGATGGAGACTGGAATTGGAGTGAGAGCTTCTTACTCCTGCCGACAAGCCCATGAGGGGTGTCTGAAGGATCAGCTACTACCCAGGTTGCCACAGGTTCTCCTCACATACCCTGAAGGCTGCGGGTTGACCTTTTGTCATTATTCTCTCTCTCTCTCTCTCTATATATATATGTATGTATGTATAGGTATATACACACATGTACACACATGCATATATACACACGTATATATACATATAGAGAGAATATATAGGTAAACTGTGATATATATATCTCAGTTTACAGTTGTGAGTACATGAAACAAAGTTTATTCTTATATTATGATTTATTAATTATTATATTTTTGCCATACAAACAACTATAAATCTACTTTTGCCCCACCCTGCGTGTGTATATATCTTCATTTCAAGATTGTTCTCGGTATTTATTTACTTTAGGAATCACTATGAAAATGTATGGGACAGGCTGTCAGGGAGAAATGGGGGGGAAGATGAAGACAAAGTGTTTCGTGTAAACACTACTTCCTGTTAAAGAACTCCTTATTTCCTTCCTCTCTTCCCTCCCTCCCTGCCGGGCTCTGGGATGTCAGTAATGAAGATGGGGCACTGATGGGTGTTTTTAAGATTTTCACATCTCGTAGGGAGACAAACACAAACAGTTAGGAAAGTTACAATAAAATTAGCTTTTGTAATGATTTCCCCAAATACAAAGGGAGGAAAGGAGTACCCCCACATTTTTCTGCTAGAGGAAGTTTCATACAGAGGAATCCTTGACACTGAACCATGAGTAAGAATTCACGGGCTGAATAGCTTGGGGAGGAGGGATTCCCATCAGAAGCAATGGCTATGTGTGTGCGGATGAGGCAGCAGGACATAAATTCACGTTTTGAGTTTTAAAGTGCGTTACCGCTAGGCCTGCCTCGTAGGGTAGCTGAGCAATGGGAGATGAACAGTGCACAGACAGCCAGATATGAAGCCCTTTGTGTGCATATGAAGGAGTTTAGATTTTATTGGGGGGTAATGGAAATGTTTTGAAGACTTCAGAGTAGAGCTCTGGGATAATCACATTTCAGCCATTGTCCAAAAGATTATACCGAGAACGATGCTGAGGACATGCTAAGAAAAGAGAGTTGGGGAGATAAGCAGGAATATGCGAGAGAGCGAGAGAGAGAGAAACATTGATTTGTTGTTCCACTTTTCCGTGCATTCATTGGTTGCTTCCTGTCTGTGCCCTGACCGGGGATCAAACCCTGGTATCTTGGGATGATGCTCCAACCAACTGAGCTACTCGGTCAGGGCGAGTCTTTTATTATTATTTTTCCTTCTTTAAGTAAAATCATTTCCGTGTTGCTAATTAGAGAATTGCCACACCCCTTGACAAACCTGTGCTGGCTGAACTGCATTCTGAATAGTTTACAAAGATGCAAACATCCCAAGATGAAGTTGCAAAAACTTGGTGGGAGTAAAGCAAAACTTCTGCGTTCAATTTAACTGCTTGTTGAATTGAGTGGGAGAAGTGATTTGATTGGCGTACATGTCATTGTTTTCAATGGTAAAGTTATTTCTGAGGCTCAATCAGACCAACCTGGAGATGCTGGGAGATATTCAAGGTGATACCAGAGTCCGAGAAGAGAGCTGACAGAAAAGCTCAATTTGATCAGATCATTTTTATTCAAGTGTTTTTGCTTCTTATAAAGCAAATTGTTAGGAGTATGGGTAATATCCCAAAGAGAAATAGAAGAATATCTATCTTTTACGTAGTTTATGTGCAAGTAGATGAATCATCGAATTTAGTGTGGCTGTCAGTGTTTTAGAGTGTGTGCATAGGACGTGCGTGTCACATCACCGGAGTCCAGGGGTTCTTGTGCACTTGCCGCTCAGCTTCCAGGCCCGGTTGTGACCAGGTCGCCTGTACCTGACATCTTTCTCGACCTCGTGATGGCCAGGCCCTCCGCACTTCTGCAGCTTGCAGAGAGAGATTCTGTCCAACTAACAAAGAACTCCGTGCCTGGGACATGACGGATGCTCAAAAAGCATTTGACAGAAGTTGCAAATATTGCTCAGATACTGGGTCTTTTTCGAAAGCCTCTTTGCTAATGACTAGCATTTTACTCATTGATGGTTGGTGAAATACACTAGTGCATGAGTGCACGAGTTAATAAGTTTTGAGTGTTTCCATACAAAGGATGCTGTTCTCCATCAACCTGCCTGTAGCTATTTCTAGGAGCTGTAACTGGACTGTAAATACTGGGTGTCACCCCCTCTTTAAATTTGGCGAACAAGAAGGAGTGCCACAAGGGTTTGGACACCTCCAGTGAAGCCCGGGTACTCTGTTTGTCCCTCAGTGTCCCTCATTCTCCCTTTCACAAGAGCACCTGCCATCATAGGACCACAGCTTTTTGCTGTTTGCGGCTGAGGCGTTGCTGACGGCCTCAGGGAAGCTCTTGCTCGGGCACTCGGAGCCTGGTGCTTGTCCAGGGAGCTCATTATGACTTTCACCCAACACACGGGAAGCCACGGGAGGCTATCAACATGTGCCCTGTGGAGGGACACGCCTGACAGAAAAAGTGAAGCATGAAGTTCTCCCCGCTCGACAGGAAGCAGATCCTTTCAATGATCCGAATTCCTTCCATGTCTAGCTTTCTCCCAGGCAAACAGTTGCTGTTCAGGACCACGGTGCGGATGCTGTCGGATAACATCGAGATGCGTAGTTAGGGAGACACCACACGCCGCCGCAGTCCCATGCCTGGGCCGTGATTATCGGGCTGCATCACGCACGATCCTCACGTGCGGGAAGCAAATGGTGAACGTGTGAGTGGGTGGAGCATCACGTAGATGGCTCTCGTTTCTGTCTCTCTGTCTCTCTGTGTGTCCCTTGCTGCCTCTCTAAAATCAATAAATAAAAATGCATAAAACCAGAGCTTTTCAAAATGCATTTGAGCTTATCTGTGCATGGGTGCCTTTGCCTGTCAGACACACACGTATATGCCACAGCCTCTGGATAGTAAAGAATTAATAGTAAAAGCATTTTAAAGCTTTTCTACTTTTGAAATATGTCATTTTTGCTGTAGATAGGGGAATTCACAAGGTATCTGAAGTAATGTGCTTTTTCTGGGAGCTGATTTACAGCCAGTGCTTGCTTTTTTTTTTTTTTTTTTTTTTGCCAAATATTAAGGTTTCTTGAGGATAAAAATAGCCCATTTCAGCTAGCAAAATGCGGTCTGGAACTCCAAGTGACCACCGGCACAGAAAAATGCTAACCACTGATTATTAATCTTTGCAAGACAACAAGGAACACAAAGATTTGATCAGAGATTAATATTCACGTAGAGATGGAAGTTACCGAAAAGAGAGGCAACGGAGGAACAGCGTAGCTCCTGGCACCGACGGTCGGATCTCAGGTGAAATACGTAGCAGGCACAGGAAGCAGTTCAATATGCAAATAAGAGGGTTGGAAGGAGGGCGCGCAGGATATAAACGTGCCATAATGAAAGAACGTCAAAAAAGTTCAAAAAGCATCCTAGGAAGGAGAGTGCTGGAGGAATGAGAAGCAAGCTTCAAGGATTCACTACAAGTTAGCAACAGCACAGTTGCAGTTCACTGGATACTACGAAATTCCTGTGGGGGACTTTAAGCTGCGAGAACAATGACTAAGGAGGGGACGGAAAAGAACCCCAGATTGAGATAGAAGGGCCCAGTACAAAAGGGTGCAGTGTAGTCGATTAGCAATTACTGGTCTATGTTCGTTTAGCTTTTTCATGAGCCTTGCAGAATAACTTCACCTGATATATAATTAGAGCATTGCACACGAGTCCAGCTCACGGTTAAATCTCACACGAGGGCCTCTGACCTGGAGGTTCGTGCAGGAGAGTCACAGCATCCCGGGGCACTGTCGCGGCCACCTGGCCACTGGATGGATGCCCAGGACCGGAGAGAGCATGACCGATTCTTAGCTGCACCCACGCCTTTCCTGTCTTGTGAAAAAGCACCAAGGGAGAGGGCTTACATAATTGGTAACCTAAAAAGAGACAATTACACACAGACAAAAATACTAATCCCAACAATAGATTAGCTATCAGGCTATAATTGGTATTCGTGTCTCTATTGACTCTCCCTGTCTTACTGTGTTCCAGATACTCCCGGAAAATATTACCTCATACGCCCCCACAACCGTCTTCTGCTTCCTTTTGTCCTGCATGTATCCATAAGTAAACCGAGGCTGCGGAAGCTGGCTACCGCCACGTACGTCCCTAGCTCCTGGACCATCTGACTTGCCATGCTGGCATATTTAAACAGCCTTCCCTGACTTGTCTGCTCTGAACAATACTTTCCATTAGAGCTGGGTAATAGCCAACGAGAAATTTTATTTTCCGGAAATCTCAGTGGTAGTTATACAACCTGTATGTATTAACCATTGTTCTAGGGCTAGAACTAGCGCCTTTTACCAAAATGGAAGCATCTAAAGCCTTGGTAACTAAATAATACTCATTTGGGAGTTTCAGTCAAGGGGGTTCCTCTGTCTCAATGCCTTTCCTGTAGCAGTTGGGGAGAGTTCTCTGATGATCGACTGACCGTTTTTATTCTATTCTGCCATCTTTAATGAATCCTAAGTTCTTCGAGATGCTCTATTTTGCTGAAGAACTGGACCCCAGTTAACTGAACTTTAGATCCATTTGAATTTCTCTTTTCCTCGAACACTTACAATGATGCTGGATAAATACCAAATGGGGTATGATCATAAAAAATGTGGAGAAATGGAACACACTGAAAATTGTGGCATCGGGGGAGCTGAACCGGCCATGTGCTCAGCAAAGATTTCTTGAATCGAAAAATGTCTCTGAGTTGGAAGGGACTGCAGGGGCCACTTGTTAGTCCAGTTCTATCCTTCCTTTTGCAAAAGAACTTTTGACACCAACCCTCAATGTTCAAGACATCAGAGCTGACCTGTGAGTAAAGACGGAACACACAAAAGTGCCTTTGTTCATCCTCATTTGCTAACCCTGTGGTACTTCACTGATTTTCTTCTTTTTTGAAAACTAGTTGTGTTCTCGATTTGTTTCCACAGACATTACCTTTTCTGTTTCGAGGGGTCATTTTTCTTTCTTTCTCTTTTTTTCTTTTGGTTCTCTAAACATAAAAATGTCCACATCACTCTTCAAAAGTTTATCAAAAAATGTACAATTTTATGAGGATGGGGTCAGGAGCAGGTAGACAGTTCTGAAGGAAATACATCTTTTCTTTTTTTCATAAGACATCCTGGGAATCACGTGAAATTGGGAAAGATGAACTGAATGAGTGATTTTATGTTACAGAATCAGCACATTAGTTAAGAAGTAGGGTGTACAGCACAAGCGATATTTTTTGAACACTAATTTACTGAAAAATAAGCTGCCCTTGATTTAGAACTTCCTAAATGCCAGCCAGGGAACTTGGTGCTTCAAAAATATTATCTTATTTAAACTTCACATAGACCCATGAGGGAAATATTATTTTCCCCATTATTCCTGAGAATGGTGTGGTATTAGATGGAAGTAACATGCTTCAAGCCAATTAAGTAATTTATTACCGTTTCAATCAAGAAATGCTGTTTATTGCAATTTCTCATCATTTGGACCACACACTAATTGTTACAGAGGTTAAAAATGACTTTTTTTTTTTTTGCACAAAAAGTAAAATCCAAAAAGGAAGAAAAGAAGCAAGCAAGGAAAGAAACAAGCGTTCTCAGTGTAAACTGAATTTTCATGGGGACTTTAAATCACCCACATTCATTTCATTGACAGGATAATTGAAAAGTAATCCATCTATTTTTGCAATGAGTCCTGATGATCTCTACTGGGTTCTCATTCCCAATAAATTTGTAGGACTGACTTAAACTATTGTGTGATTTGGAAATAAGCTGTATTTAAAAGTATTTTGTGACTCAAACGCCATTCACTTACTTCTAGAATTAACATGGCTAGTTGTGATGGTTGAGGTTTACTCTGGCTGTGGTGTTTCACACGCACACAGGCACACACTTCAATTGTTCTATTTCCAGATTCTTACTTCAATGCCAAGTCGGACTACCCCACACCCTCCTTTTACTCTCTGATGATGTCATCCCGTAGCAAGGGAAATGAGAAGAATGTCAGTCACGTAGGCTTTTTTTCCTTCCTTTCGTCACATAAAACTGAACTTAACGTTTTTCTTCTTTTATGTCTGTTGGTTGATGACAAAGACCTCATAGAACAGAATGAGAGCCATACCTGAGCTGCGTCTTCTTAGGCCTATTCTAGACATGAGTAAATTGCTAAATATAACAAAATACACATTCCTTTTCATTAACATAGCACATTGAAGTAAGATTTTTAGTTTGATCTCGGGATTAACGGGAAAAACACACACGGACCCAGTTTTCCTGCGTGCGTTTGGTGGGGCTGAAACGGTATCTTCTGTTGGCCGTGGGGAGTTGCTATTCTGCACGGATAGGCCCATCAGCACCAACTTTCTCGTATCGCTTCAAATTGTTCCAAGGGACTCTGAGTTTGTCCTGGGCTTGAATACTCTCTACAATCTGATGACTCCCAAAACGACGCATTCATGCCAGACCTCCCCATGGGACTCCAAACACCGGCTGCCTACCCAACAACTCCACCTGGCCACCTGAGAGACATTGCGAGCTCATCACATTCGAAATCAAATGCCCCATCTCCGCCCCCAGTGTTCTTTGCATTTCAAGAGATGTGCCTCCTTCCAGTCGCTCAAATGAAAAACCTTCCACAGTCAGTTTCCAATTCATTGACGAATTCTTTTAGCCGCCATCAACACTAACTTAGTTTTTTTATGCTACCTGGTCTCTCTGTTTCTTCCCTGACCACCAGAAGTGAGTTCTTCACTCAGCAGCCAAAGTGATCCCTTGAAGACATAAAGCCTGTCATCTCACATCCGTGCTTAAAGCCCACAGTATCCTCCCATCCCACTCAGAACCCTTCAAACCACTTACAAGATTCACGTGATCCAGCCTCCTGCTGAGTGGCTGCTCTCACTTTCTGCTAGTCTTCTCTTTGTCATTTCTCTTGTTCACCAGCCTTCTGGTCTTTTCTCAGACCTGCCACGCATGCCTCTTGCTTCCTTGAACGGGTACAAAAGTGTTCTCTGCTCGGAACTCTCCTCACCCAGACATCCGTGGAGCTCACTCCCTCACCTGCTTCATGTCATCGCTCAAGTATCACCTTTACTGGGTGACCTGTTTCATCTGCCCCAACCCCACATCATGCCAGTCCTCGCACTTCCGTTTGTTTTGTTGTCAATACACATCACGTTACCATATGACATTCATTTTGCTTATTTGTTTACTGTGTATTATTAATTAAATTGGAAGAACTTTTGCCTTATTAGTCAATGCTGAATCCTCAGATTCCAGCTAGTATGGGGTGCATGGCAGACAGTCTAAAAATACAAGGACAGTTCTTCACCCTAAGTCTCCTAGTGGGTGGATGTCCTGTCATTAATTGGTGATTGGCCCCAGACTCCACAACAGGCTTGTAGTAATCGTTCTGCAATCTTTATTGTGGCATGGCTCTCCATTTTACATGGTTTGAACTTTGGGGCTCCAATTTTACCATTGTGATGGAATTGTATTATTTTTTGGACGAATAGAAGAAAGAAAATTAATGAGGAAGGAAAGAAGAGAGGAAAAGAAAACTAAGAAAGGCAAAAAGGAAATTTCTCCTAATTCAAAATGAATAAATTTATATCATGAAGAAAACCTTGTCAATAAAGTTTGAAATCAACACGCCACCTAACTAAAAGTTTAGATGATGTCAAATTTCAAGCAAGCCAGAAGCATCTTGTGATGACGTGAAAATATAGCAGAAGGTCTTTTATTTGGAGAAGATTATTCCAACAACAAACTTGTTATCAAAGGATAGCAATAATTTAAAAAATTGAGTAATAATGGTAATTGCCATGTATGATGGAGGAGTGCAATCCACAATGCAAAAAAATCTTCAGTCGTGATTTTCACGGGAACCTGGTCAGTGGGTGTGGATGAGGTAGGGACACATAACCACAAGGAAATCGTATGGGTCTTGTGTTGAGATAGGTAGGGGCATTCTTCTCAGTAATTTATATTTTGATTATGAAAATAGGTACAAAGCTAGCCAGGTAGGTAGGGATGGGAAGAGTAAGATAGACAATTAGATAGCTGATGGACTACAGAGATACTTAGATACATAGCTATATATCTTAAAAATACATATGTATTAGTGCTCTGATGGTAATCTTAAGTGTCTGCTTGACGGGGCTGTGGGGTGCCAGACATTTGGTGAAACGTTACTTTGAGTGTGTCTGGGGAGATGTTTGGCATGACGTTGACATTTGAATCATTGGTAGACTGAGCACATTGCCCTTCCTAACGTAGGCAGGCCACCATCAGTTGAAGTCCTGAATAGGACAAAAGTCTGAGTAGGAGAAGATTCCCTCTGCCCAACTGCCTTTGAACTGGGGCATCGATTTTTCCCCTGCCTCTGGACTCCAGCGGAAACACTGGCTCTTACTAGGTCTCCATCCTGCAGGCTTTGGGCTGGACCAGCATCATCAGCCCATTGGTTGGCTGGCGTTCACACCCGGAATAGAACTGCCGCATCGGTTTTCCTGGGTCTCCAGTTTGCCGACTGCAGATCTGGGGAACTATCAGCCTTGATAATCACATGAGCCAATTCCCTGTAATAAAGCTTTTTATGTATGACACATAATACAAGGCGGGGACCCCAAAACCCTGCAATTTATTTATAAAAATTTTTGTACTTATTCTTACATGTTTAAACTTCAGTCACCTTCTAAGTACTCTCCATGTAATGCAATACCTGTATTGAGACTTTTTTCCACTGCTCAAAACAGTTTTAGAAGTCATCAATTTTGATGCCTTTTAAGTGCTTCTGCCATTTCTTTTTGTTTCACCTCTTCCACTTCGGCAAAACATTTCCCTCTGAGGACATTTTTCCTCCAGTGAAACAAAAAAAAGTTACTTGGGGTGAGATCGGGTGAATTGGAAGGGTGGGGCATGGGGGTCATACATTTTTGCTCAAAAACCAGTGAACACTCAGTGCAGTGTGGTCAGGTGTGCTTGTAAATCGCCCATCATGAAATGTGCAAACATGATGAAAATATCTTCACAAAAAATTCACTGAAGCTGAACGCATCCTCTCACAACAACGCCAGCTGGTCCACTGATCCAGATGGGTTCCTAGAACACTCACCTAGCGGGGGAAGCCTGTACCACAAGGGGCCTGCACTCCAGAAGATAATTCCATTTTTTGGTCCCCCCTCATACATAGGATATGATATGCATATATCATATATTTAGAACATGTACATCCAATTAGTTTTGTTGCTCTGAAGAACTCTGACTAACAACAACTACATTGTATTTTGTTTACTTGTTTTAAGGTTAAGGTAATTGAAGTCCAGAAATATTTTTAAGCCAGGGGCAGGTCAAGTCTTGAACCCTTTAGGTAAACCTTTTCTTAGCATTTCAAGACTACCAATAGCTCTCTTTGTTTTTCATCTGCATCAGCTTCTCCTGCCTCCTGTGTAATTAACAATAAAAGGACCCAAGTCACATGAAAAAG
Organism: Glossophaga mutica; assembly: GCA_039655065.1. Lineage (NCBI taxonomy): Eukaryota > Metazoa > Chordata > Mammalia > Chiroptera > Phyllostomidae > Glossophaga > Glossophaga mutica. The sequence continues at coordinate 4,807,410 of CM077316.1, forward strand.
CTATTTTATGTCCCTGTGGCTTCATGCAGGCTGCTGCTTTTTAATGGAACACCCCTGCTTCCTGTCACTGCCTAGAGGATTGTCCTTCAAGCCTCACCTCCCCCAAGAACTGTTCTTTATGCCCCATTAGCTGTGGGTGGCCATTGTCAATTCCGTACTTGTCCCTTAGACAGGACTCTGTTGTAGAACGTATCACACAGCAAAGATTAGTATACCTGTGTGGGTCTTCCAGTAGAAGGTGCTAAGGGCTTTTGAGAGTAATAACTATACCTTTTAAAAATTATTTTATCTCCACCTCTTAGAATAGTGCCAGACATGAGTATTTATTGAAAAATTATCACTACACGAATGTCAATAAACTACTCTATCACCCGGTAATTACGATCATTGAGAATCATCCATTTTTTGGACTAATAATTTTCTTCACATTGCAAATCATTGGAAAGCTAAGAACAAATTTCAGTTATTTAAAATTAAACCAGTAAACTCAACAATACAACCTTATTTCCCTCTTCTGCACACGAGAGGGGGCAGCTCCTATTTCATGGAGCGTCACTAAGCCATCGCTGTGTCTGACAGTGACTCTCGTATGCACTGGTTCTCTGAACGAAATCACTCTCATCCGCAGACACGCCAGTGCCTTCGACGGATCAGCTCTGACTGATGAGGACGAGGGAACCACCATCGTCATTTTACCGAATAAATCGAAGCAGCCAATTCGTTTGTATTTTCACTGTAGATTACAAGTCCAACATAAAAAGTTGACACCAAGAGCTTTGGAAAGTCTAATGCTGGCAAAGAAATGCAATGACGACCATTCAATTCTTAGATTGAGGGTGAGACCCTCCGGGCGGACTCTACCTAACAGAAGCAAGAAGAACCACTTTGCGTCTTGTAATTTTCAACTCGCGAACACCTTAACCCATCATGTAGTTCAATTAAAATTATGTGAAATCTAATTAGTCTTCTTTAATAAGCACTTTTTGGGTTCTATTTTACCAACTTTATAATTTTTAAACCTCACTGCAATTTCCATGTGTGGTCTAATAAACCTTAATCTTTAAAATCTTAAAATCTTAATAACATCTTAATCATTTACAGGCTGAAAATTATTTGGCTGACTTCCATTTTGCACTTGTTTACACATTAATGATCATCATCCGGACTAATGGTTTTCTTTTGCTGCTGTAACAAATGACCATACACTTAGTGGTTTAAAGCCACACAAGTTTCCCACTCCCAATTCAGTGCCCTGTCCGCAGCCCTGAACTTCCCAGTGTCCTCGTGATCGCACAATTTACTCTGATTAGCTATGGTTTCTCTTCTTCTTCACCTTCATTTTGTATGTTGGATTCGTATTAATTAGGTTGAGTCCAAAAGCAGTGATTACATACAAATGGGCAATGCAATCATGCTTCTATGCCTTCTGCATGTGCAAAATTAAGATGCAAGTCAAGAAAGGAAGACAGACTTCTTGGTGCTTCTGTGCCTTTCCCTTCCTTCTGTTTCTTCTCGGTAAGAGACACTAAAGATTAGCTGAACTAAGTTAGAGACCTTGTTCTAAAAGTGAGTGCCAACGGTTAGTAACAGAAAGGTAACCAGTCTCAGAGTAATGAATACAGTGTGTGTGTGTGAGTGTGTGTGTGTGTGTGTGTGTGTGTGTGTGTGTGGTGCTGGTGGGGGACTAGACTTCGCTTGCAATGCTTAAACACATACACAAATGTGTGCCTCACCTCTAAAGACGTCAATCCACCCGTGATGTGTGAACACTTATCTCTCCACAACCCTTATATTTTAACTATCCTTGAATGTGTTCACCTCCATGCTACACACACATTCATCTATAATTTCACCATTTCTTAAAGTATTATTCCACTTCTACTTTAGGACAAATAGATGGACCTGGAATGTTTTCTTGGTTTGACTGACAGGGGGCGGGGTCGTGATGCTTTGCTGCCAATGAGAGACACTCTGAGTAAATGTATTCCATCCCCTTGATCCCTTACTCTCAACTACCCCACACCCAGTTCGGAGTCATTACGTGACAAAAGCTACCTCTTCGGCATGAGCTTCCAACTCTCCACACACATGCCGCTGCCCATCCCCAGAGTGCTGTAAGGTCAATGCCAATCAAACCAGAGCCATTTTAGTCTCTGACCTTGCCTAGCATTCACCTTGTTGTCAAGAGTGGAATATATCTGTAGCATGGTATAAATAATAAATGATAAATCTAATAAAAACTCTTTAGTGGGATTTGAGCCACATAATATTTCAGGGTGTTCAGCACTATAGTGATATTCACTAAGATGTAGTCATCGTCCCACGAAGTGCACGTAGGTGCAGACATACCCACCGTCGGTGCTCATTCGGATAGACAATTCCCCGGCGGTTGTAGACGCGATCGTTCCCAGAAGGGATAGCGTCTTTCTAAGGCAACATTTCATCAGCGACGCCCTGGTGCCGGCGCAGCGACGTTGCCAACGCCGATGCTCTCTTTGAAGCCATCCTGACATCTGGAATTGTTCCCTCTGGTCACGCTTTCTCATCATCATGGGATGATGCTTATTAATCACCTTCAACTTAGTTTGAGAAATAAAAAGAACTGTCGATTCGATTTATGCCCTCCCTTGAGGGTTATGTGGATAGCTGTTTACTTGTGCTGTTGAAACAATGTTATTGCTGACATTTCTTTTCTGAGCGTTTTAAGCTACAAAGTGAAGTTTGAGAATTTCGAATTTCTCATTGGATTTAGAAGTTATCATTGAGATCACTCTAACTTCACGATGCCTAGATTTGCTTTTAGTCATGGGATATTATTCTGTAAGGTGGTGTGCTCATATGGTAATACAGTACAGATATAGAACCAGTATTATGTTTTTACGTGCTAATATAAGAATATATAGTAAGAGAATAATTTCAACAGAATATTTTGCATCCTGAAAGAAATAACTCAGTCCCTTAAAAGAGATGAATATATACAGTATACTAATTTTTCAAATAAGGCAAGGTATGACATCAACTAAAGGTTGCCAAAACAGTAAGTAAGCATTAATACAATGTTCAGATTTACAAAGCTGTGCAAACAAAATGGACACAGACGCACAGCAAAATATAAGAGGATACACGAACGTTGCTGCGGAGGGTCCTGAAGCAGCACACATGATTCACAAGAGCACGAAGCTCCTAGCCTCCCAGAGAGTTACCGACGTCAGCAACAGAGCTCAGGATGGTGGGGTGAGGCACGAAAGTAATCCAAAATTTAAGAAGACATAATCTTGCAGCATTCTTCAAGATAGATGGCCTGATATGTGCCTTTTAAGTCCTTAAGAACACCGAGGCTCTTAAAACCTGTCTCACTTCTCTTCCCTCGCTATGTTGTCTGACGGGAGCAACAGCTTCTATTCACGCATCACTCAGCTCAGGATTTTATGTTTTTTTAGGTGATTTTGACTTGTTTATTTTCTTCATCTCTTCATTCGACATCATCTGTTAGAAACCTTGCCTGAACAGACACTGCGCTAGGTGCCAGGTAGGAACGAATGAGATGATGACGAAGACCCAGAAGAGCTCGCCCTCAGCTGCATTATAAACTAGTCAGGGAGACACAACACGGTACAAGAAATATCCAATTAAAAAGCATACAGGGATAGACACAACAGGAGGGAGTAGAAATAGAGTCATTTGCAAAATTGGGGGAGCAAGAAATCCAATTCCGTCTGTGTTCATCGAACACCTGTTTGGCGCCAGACACGGTGCAGTGGCTCGAGTTATAAAAAGAACACGATTCTTTCCTTGGAGTTCTTGGTGTATCACGATCACCTCCTCGGGGGCTGTGAGGAGCGTCAGGGAAGGATGTATGGAAGAAGCGACATCGGAGTTGCATCTTAAAATATAGGCGCAATTCTGACACATGGAGAAGAGGGACAGGAAGAAGCCACGGCATGAACACAGCACCTCCGCGATCCTCTCTCTGGACTTATTCTCATGCATCTGAGAGCTTGGTATGAGGATGGCAGAAGGCACAGGCTTCTGATGCATGCTTCACACACCTTATTTTCAAGTACAAAAGATAGGTGTTCATAGAAGACTCTTTTTAATAGTTCCAACAACGTTTTTGAGTATTTCTATCAGCAAAATGATTGGCATTTCGATGGAGGTGAACTTGAGCTATTCCTGTATCTGAGGGGGCGCCAGCCCCTCCCACCAGATTGTAGTGAGTAACAAAAATAAGGTGAACCTCGCTATGGCGTGACCAGTGTTTCTGAAATAATACAGTTATTAAATATTAGTTCACGGGTTGGGTCTGTCCTAGATATTATATTGTACTCTCACCTATTTTTACCCTTCATGTTATTTGCATGGGTTGAGCTCGGAAAAGAAAGAATCAGTTCATGAGTGACTCAGGTGGACATGCTTTTGGATAAGTGAATTCAGAAGAAATTTTTGCTAGAGGCTATAAAAGGTCAGATCTTTTCAAGTCCTTTGCTGAAGTCTTTTTTTTGAGAAGGGCAGGAAAACCAGTATAAGCAAGAGACTGAGAATGAAATCCAAGAAAATGATGTTCACAAAAGTGGTCATTTCTCCATAGTCACTGTGGTCCCTCCCTGCCCTGAATTCATATGTTAACTTCCTAGTCCTCCGTGTGATGGTATTAGGAGGCAGAACCTTTGGGAAGTGATTAAGTCGTGAGGGTGGAGCTCTCGTGGGTGAGATTAGCGCCCTTTTATATAAGAGATCCCCCACAGCTTCCCAGTCCCTGCTGCTGTGTGAGGACACAGTGAGAAGGCACCAGCTGTGAACCAGGATGAGGGGTGCCTTGACCTTGGACTTCCCAGACTCCAGCACTATGGTCAATAAATACCTGTTACTGATAAACTACCCAGTCTGAAGGAACTAAGACAATGACCCTCTGCCCAAACACTTTTAGATTAATTTGAGAAAATCTCACTTGAAAGCATCTTTCTTTAATATTTTTAAACCTCAGCGAGGACTGCAACCACTTCATCACGGATGTACTTCGGAGAGGCACGAGAAGCCCAAGCCCTGCATGCGGGTGAAAAAAGTGGCTGAATCCATCGGTAGATTCTTTGTTCAAATACCTCCCATCCATCCTGTCTGTGATCTGCTCTCCATGATTAATTTTAAATCCCTTTTCTTGATGTGGTTTGGCTCCAATGTTATGGAACAGGTTTTCATGTCTTATACTTTTTTCTAACAAACTTGGAAGAGGTGCCTTTTTGGATATAAGTATGATGTAAAATTTTAAGGGGGCATGTTGAAATTGGGGCCCTCACCACAACCATGGGCTGGTGCTGCACAGCCTGGCTGATAATTTTATGGGCTGTGTATCTGAAAGCCGAGAAGGAGGGACAGCAAGATACCATGACCTTAATGTATGGCACATGACAGACTCGAGGCTTGCTTATAGGTTGAGTGATGTTGGTGGAGTATTTACATAGGGCCTTATGCTTTCAAATGGATTCATATATGCTCTATTAATATCATCAATAACTGTATAAATTCCATTGCTATTCCATCTATTCCATAGTTAATATAAAATGAACTTCAGAGAGATTGTCTTACTTACTGAAAATTGGCACAGTGAGGAGTTAGAAACAATTCTTATGATTTCATGCCCATCTTCCCCTTTTACACTGCCATCAGTTTAGAATGCAAATTTTAAGAATTATATTTGAAAACTGTCACGATAACGTTAGCTTCATAGAAACATCCTTCAAGATTTTTAACTGAGAAGTGGCATAGACCAAGGAGGTGGTTGACCAGTTTCAACACCATATTTTAGATTTAAGCCTGGGGTCCAGGGAGTGAGCATTTAAATAGCTCTCGATGTCACCTTCATGTCTGAAGGCCACTCTGAAATAATCGGCTCACATACAGGCATGCGCCCCCCTCACCTCGAATGCACGGGTCCTCCCAGGTCTGAGTGAAGTCCCTGAAGGTTATAATTGCCAAGGATTCGCATCACGTTGCATCTGTTTTACCCTGACATTATATGTGCGAGTTAATAAGAGGACAAATTCTATGAAACTTGGCCAGAGAGATGTGATAGATGACAGTATTAAATTCTGAAGTGAGCGATGTGTGGCGATCATGTTACAAATGAAAACAGATGATCTGAGAATACTGGCGACATACTTGACATGAGAGAAGCTGAGTCATTCGTACAGCACAGTCGAGTTTAGTAATAAACCAAAACTTCTTTGCACTTGCCACTGAAAACAAGAGCGATAACTAAATAACACAAATTCACCAAGACCCTCAGCTAAGCTTCTATATCTCCTTTGTTAATCGCACAACTGCCAATTTTTTAAAGTAAAATAATGCTTAAATGGTTAAGTAAATCACATGCCAAGTCTCGTTTCCTCCAGTCTCATTATTTCCCCTTTGTATGTATTGTTATTACAAAAAATTGAGGGCTTTCTAATAATAGCCGATCTAGAATCCTTAAGGAAGTTCCTGCTTGGGAAGAGTCAGCGATGACTATGCTGGGCCTTTCATACACAGTCTCCCAAACACCTCCTTCGTCTCTTCTGTGCACCAGCAATCCCTTTTATATGAAACGTAAGTCTCCACTCGAGATTTTTTCATCAAACAAAAGGCAGCGTCTGCAGCAAGAAACATGTCGGCTTTCAGAGCCACCGGACTGAGGAGCAACCCGGTCGGGGGAGCGAAGTTTGATGGGCGGATGGAGAAAAGGCTGAGGCATGACCCGTGCACGCGGGGACAGAAGGGGAGGGGACGATGATGAGTGGGGAAGGAGATGAAGGCTTCACAATGCCACCTGGGCAGGCCGACGGCCACGTCTCGCAAAGTTGTATCATCTTACACACCAGCACCCACGAAAGAATTTGCAAACTGTCAATAAATGACCAAGTGTTAGGAAGAGTGTCATGGTCTGTTCGGGCTGCCATAACAACATACCCCGGATTGGGTGACCCATACACAGATGTTCACTTCTCACGATTCTGGGGGCTAGACGTTCAAGCTCAGCATGCTGGCATGGTCAGGGGAGGGCCCTTTGCCAGGTGCCAGACTTCTCCTTGTACCTTCACGCGGAGGGAAGGGTGAGCTAGCTCTCCGGGGCCTCTTATACAAAGGTGCTGGTCCCATTCGGGAGGACTCCATCCTCGGCACCTAGTCACCCCCAAAGGCCTCCTATCTCTATATGGTCACCTTGGACATTAGGGCCACACATGGACTATGGTGGCGGGGAGGGTGCAAACCGGCAGACCATAAGAGAGTCAGTCATTCTAAAGCTGAGCAAGGAGTTCTAAGAACGTGGAGACACCTCGTTTTACAGGTGAGGGCACTGCGAACACGCCCGCCCCAACATCTTTCTTGGATATATCCTATATCAGTGGCAACGTAGGCGTGAGACACAAGGGGCCCTGAATCCTGCCCGCTGTGTTCCTCTGGTCTGCTTTCCCTCTCAACAGAGCAGCAACCGATTGTCACAACAGTCTTTTTCTTATTGAGTTTATTGGGATGCCATTGGTTAATAAAATTACATAGGTTTCAGGTGTGCAATTCCACGGTACAGCATCCGTACATTGTACTGTGTGTTCACCACCCGGCCAAGTCTCCCTCCAGCACCATTGATGCCCCTTCGCCCTCTTCTACCTCCCCCCCCCCCCGCCCCCTTCCCTCTGGCAGTCAGCATGCTGGCTGTTGCTTGTGTCTGCGAGGGTTTTTTTTTTTCTCTTAATCCCTTTACCTTTTCACCCAGCCCCCAGGACCTCTGCTCTCTGACAGCTGTCAGACTGTTCTCTGAATCTATGAGTCTGTTTCTATTTTGTTTGTTAGCGTAAAAGAGAACAGTTGCAAAATACAGGGCACAGCAATTTTTAAAAAATAAAGGAAAGCAGTACAATTTTAACCTTTTCAAGTTGCCAAGAGAAAGACTGAGAAAAGAATATTTTCTGCAAAATAAAAATGTAATTGGCTCAAGGAGGATGGGATACAAGGAGGGTAGAAAAGTCATGGCTCTTTCAGAACACGGATGGGCTGCCTCGAACTCCTCACTCCCTGCCTTACGGGGCTCGCTGTGCGCAGCCGCAGGCCCTGGCCTCAGGCCATCGATCTACATTTGCTGTTCTAATTTGCGTGGGTCCTGCTGTAGAGAGGATGTCTCTGGTATCCAGTGGATACAGGAGAAGACAGATGAATGACTTAAGGTGTATGTTGAAGCAAAGTATACAGATCTCCATCTATTTCTCTTCCTGTTTTTGCTTTTTGTCAATTTCATTTAAAATTGTAGAATTTCAACCAATTTATGTCCGAAAGTCACCTCTAGCCGATTTAAGCCTTTGATGACTTCCCTTCGCAATACTAAAACACAAAGGCCCTTATGCGTGGTACACTATGCTAAGAAAAACCTTGAGCAGTATAATTACTGAAATTCATTTAGCTGCTGTCGTGTGTATGTGGCTTGAAAGCAACTGTCTCATTTAAGGCGAGTTCCAAGTGGCTGGGTTCCTTTGGACAGAGAAAATAGTTTGGTGCGGATTACTGCTGAATCATGGTTACAGTTCAGATCTGTAGTGCTCGAGCAGCACTGTGGTGATAATTCTTTAGCATATTTCTAGGTAACGAGATAATGCTTTCTCCATCGGAGCCCGCTAGGGCATTCTGCCATGTATTTATCACTCAAGTATGACCTCTCTCAAGTGCACAGTCACTGTCATGTGTCACCGTGGCCATGCCCCCTCTTTTAACCGTTACTCAAGTGTCTGACTCCAGTGCAAATGTTCTGCTCAAAACCGGCACAGTCTCGTGTTCATCCTCCCTTCTTCTTAATCTAGCAGTGCAGAGCAGAGAAATCCATGGTTCTGATGCACAGCAACTGCTATTTTGTTATTACATGCAAATAATGGTCTGCCAAAAATCTTGTAAAAGGAAAAGGTTCACTTTCGTACTATCAAGGTCATTACTGAACTCAATTCCTTCCGTCAGAAGCACAGAGATGCCCTCTAGCAGCCGCCCTCAGGAACTTCCTACACAGAAAACGTCCTTTCTCTCTGAAACGGAGCAACGATTGAATTTCTACAAGCTTTCAGTTTTTTAAAAAAACTTACTGAATGAGTGATGATTTGGCATACTGCCTATACTTCAGATACTCCATTACAGATGAAATTAATTAATATCTCCTAAAATAGGTGAAGTGATACCCATGAGTTTTAAATGAAACTGGAAACTTGTTAATAAGATTTTAATTAAGGAAACATAATTCTCATAATTTTCCTGAGAGGAAAACTGATAATCTGTCTTTATAAAAATACAAATAATTAGTTAGTGGTAAATTGCTTTCCTTTGCCAAAAGAGAATACTGATCTGGCTAATTTTCTGATGTATTAAATGAGAGAAAAGAAAGAAATAAGTACATGCTGAAAGTAAGTTCATCTTATTAATATAGAAATCTGGGTGGTTTTTTTTTTTTTTTTTTTTTTTTTTACAATTTAAAGACAAAACTGAGTTTCAAGTAACTTATCTTACCATAAGGTGGCGATACTTAAGTACTTTATCAAATGTCATACAAGCTCTGTAAGTTTCAATCTGAGGGAAAATTATCATAAACATAAACATTATACAGTGTTCTATGAAATGGAATTGGTGCTGTTGTTAGAAAGCCTTTTTGTTTTCAGGTAAATTATGATACAATACGCACTCTCTCAGATTTCGATTTACAATATTTGGTGTATGTGGCAATCCGGTACCTGAAAAAAAAGAACGATTCAATTTTAAGAGCCCTCCTGTTCTGCCAATGTTTCCCTGTGTGATTAGAAATATGCTCACTGTAAACACACAGTGTAATAACATAGAAGACTATTTAAATACTCTTATTTTAACATGTTATTATGAAATATATCAGTCCTAATGTGTTAGTGTTCACAGTCAGCTGTTTAAAATTACTTTTACATTCAAGGGTCATCACTTAATTATTACTTGTTTGTCCCAAAACTGTAGTCTCAGTGGTAATCTATTATTGGATTTTTAATTTCAGTTTCACTAACCATAATTTACAGTATGAATGCTAATTTCACTAAGTAAACCCTTAAGTAGTTCGTACAATAAAATTTGAGAAAATTCCTAGTTTATAACCTAATGAATTAATCTGAGAATTGAATGGTGCCATTTGCAATTGGGGGTGGGGTGATAGACTTTGGTGATCAACAATAGTTTGCTAAAACACACAAAAGTAACTTTTATTTACTTTTAAAGAAATATTTTGTCTCTGGGTCCAAATCACTTGCTAGGAACATTTTGATGTTCTCTATGATGTCATACATGGTGTGGGACAAACGGCCATTGAAATCGCTTGCTAGGAACATTTTGCTGTTCTCTATGATGTCATACGTGGAGCGGGACAAACGGCCGTCTTCCCTTCTCTGCACACTGTGTGGCAGTGTCCACGGCTGAGAAGGGGCGGTTTGCGAAGTTCACACGGGTGCCTTCCCTCCCTGAGGTCTCAGCTCCGTCACACCAAACAGGCACGGTGAAGTCTCAGAGAAGTTTCAGTTTGCGGAATACTCAGAAATAAAGGCATCAACGCCAGAAAAGATCATGTTCCTAAAAATGGGTCATGTATTTGGAGGACCTGTCTCAATATGTAACAGAAGCCCCTCTTGGTTGACATATCTTTAATTTGGGAAATAACAGAGTGCAAAAAGTGAAGAGATTTATGTGTTGAAGATATCAGTAAATCACAACGCAGTTGTTTGTGAAGTTCTACATTGTCTGAATACATTTCGAAGAATGACAAAACCCATTTTAAGTCGAGATATTTTTTTCTGCAGTAACTCAGCAGAAAATGTTTTACCAAGGTTTGGTTTTTAAACATGTTTTACCAAGAGTATTCCAAATGAGGTACATCATGGGATTTGTTTAAAAGTTTTAAGCAACGTAATATAATAATAGTGGCTGCCGAACGCGTACGATAGATCGAGAGGCAAGAAGAAAAATAAGATTTAGAAAATAGGAAAATAAAAAACAACGCTTTTTACCTTGATGTAAATGCTTTCAAGCTGTCCCTTAGTATGTGAAACATCACATTAAGATCACTAAGAGGGCATTCACACTGAAGATTTCAGTGGCAATGCCAGCACACCCACAGCTTTAAAACAAAATGGTTTTATTCCCACCAGGTCTCTCTAAACACAAAAAGTGCACAGGAATCATTACGAGTATGTGTGATGTGATTCTAAGTTTCTCCTGTATACTGTATGAGGCCTAGAAATATCCAGTGAGCTCCAGTATTAGACTATGCTTGGTTACACCTTAATTAGTTCTAGTCAATTATGAAAAGAAACTTAATTTCTCTCCATCACAGAGACTATGCGAAGCTTTAAAAATACCTTCACAATATCCCAAAATACAGCGTTAAATGGTTTTGTAACATGGCATCATTTTGTCCTGCTGTGTCAGATTGCTCTGGACCAGTTAAACAAGTAGCATCGTTTTAAAAATTGTGGCTCATACTCTTTACCAGTCGCCTTATCTCTTATTCTGGTCTTACAATGCTGAAGCTCTCAAATGATCTCACTTTATCACCAAGACTTTCCTCACACACCGCTGAAAACATTTCTCCTGATTTCCCTGCCTTTTTACAAAAAGGAGCTTAGCGTGCACCCGAATTGCCAGGGCTGCTGGATGCTTGTCAGAGTTCAGCAGCTCCGAGACACCGTCGCCTTCCCCTGGCCCTCCTGGTTCGAGAGGGTTCTCACTTCCCGTTCCTTATCGCTGCTAATAAGAACTTCCTCAGTGCCCCCTAATTTCCTTAATGAAAAGGAAGAAGCAGAGACACACAAGCCCCTTTCAGCCGCCTCCAGCCTCCCCTCGGCTGCGGCGGAGAGGACCGCTCCGCCTGTCTGCCGTGTGTGGGCTCCCAGCAGCATCCCCGCTGTTTTTGGACCCAGCCCGCAGCACGTCTGCCACGGGAGTATTCCTGACCAGGATCCGCGGGCTGGCGGGTCGCGGGGGTGGCCGGGGGGGGGGCAGGGCGGGGGGCGGTCAGGGAAGAAAAAGAGAAAACAAACAAACAAAAAACGCTCCTCTGCTTTCAACAAAGACACGGTTCACCATCTCCTAATCCCTGTTTACAAATTGCATTGTTTCCGCCGCGAACTCCTGTGCATCACCCGAGCGACTTCAGAGGAGCACACGGAGCACTCGGACCCGGGGAGAGCCCCGGTCCCCGGAGAGCCGCATTGCCCACTGCCCGGGCACCTTACATTCGCTCCCGGTATCCCCCCCCCCCGCCCCCTCTCCAGGACTCTACCTTGAGGAGCTATTCCTCCGGTAGGTAGTTCACCTTGTTCTCGCCAAGCAGTGCGAATACGCCAGGCGTCTTCCCTGCCGTTTGCGAGGTCTATTTATTCGCCTTTTTGGTCGGTCTGTCTGCTACTGCACATTTATTTCAAACAAGAGTTAAAGCCTCGCCCGTACCTTGGAAGGGTCTAATCCAGCAAGCAGCGACAGCAGCAGCAGATTGAGGAGGTTGGACGTCGCCTGCATCCTGATCCGGGTGTGTGCCCCCTCTCTTCACTCTCTTTTCTGTGGCCACTCCAGTGTCACTGCAGAGACCTTCCCCTCGCCAGTTGCACTTTCTGCCCGCCAGCCGGAGCGGAGAGGAGGCGCAGGAGGCGGCGGCAGGAGCAGCAGCCGCGGCAGCCGCCCTGGGGGGCGATCATTCCGCAGGCATCTCCGGGCGAGCGGAGCGGGAGTCGGAGTGGCGCGCTCCCGCGGGGTGGGCTGCAGCGGGCGCTGGCCGCGGTGCTGAAGCGCCTCCGCCCCGCGCGCCCGGGTCCGCCCTCTCTCCCGCGGCGGCGGGGCCCCGTCCACCTCAAAAGTTTTGACCCGGGGAACGGAGAAAGGGAGTAAGCGCTGCGAGAGGTGTGGAGACCTGGACAACGGATATGACATCACTACGGCTCCTGGGGGCTTGGGGGGGATATTTTGCGGGGAATTTGTTAACCAAACAAGGATCGACTCTCCAGCTCCCGTTCAGCCTTTGCTGGCAACGTGAGCTGCAGAGAAAGAGTCGGCTAGATGCAGGATTAGGGAACAAACAGCGCCTGGAACCTTCTGCTGTCATTGACAGAGGACTTGATATCATATTTATTGCTTTACACAAAGTTTGCAGGGCAGACTATCAATGTGTATTTTCTGTCCAAGGCACAAAGTCTGTCGCTGGTTGATATGTGTATACGCACTGTAATTTCTGAATAGCCTATTGAAACAATCTATTTAGTTAATATTAATGGGTATTTATCTACCTAGTGCTTTTGGTCATCTGAAAATATTATGCATAAATAAATGAGGAGGCTTTCTTTTTTTTTCTTGTAAATGGGATATTCCATTAGTGACTCCCCACTGCTGAAATCTTTCCCTCTCACACAGAGTAATACCCAGAAATATAATTTCCCTGTCAATTTGACTCCTGTTGGTGCCTGAGGAAGAATTCAGTGATGGATGGACAGTGGGGTGGGAAAGCGATTATTCCACGCTTCCAGATACTTCTGTTTTCTAGAGCTCAAGAAAAGGGGCAGAATAGCTGCCTCATCAGGGAAGAGAAAGAGTACATGATTGACCCTTACACCCTGCATCGTTTAGCTATTCTCAGGCCACCTGATTTCTTTGAAGCTGGGAAAGGGAAATGTTCTGGAAGGTAAAAAGGTGGGGAGGTGTTGGCAACCACCTCGTAACCTCCCTGATGTTGACTTTCCTAGAAACGATACTTCCTAAGGATTCAAATAGGTGACCTGGAGCTATGAACCTTGCTTCCACATCAAAAAGGTGATAGACCGTTTGAGATATCAGACACATACTGTGCGTAAAATCTCTGCCAAGCTTTAACTGAAAATTCCATATTTTAAATACAGTACAATCTCGATTAGGATTCAAATACTCTTGAAGGTTATAATTGCCAAGGATTCACATCACGTCACATCTATTTTACCCTGATATTATATGTGTGAGTTAATAAGAGGACAAATTCTATGAAACTTGGCCAGAGAGATGTGATAGATGACAGTATTAAATACTGAAGTGAGCGATGTATGGCGATCATGTTACAAATGAAAACAGATGATCTTAGAATACTGGTAACATACTTGACATGAGAAGCTGAGTCATTTGTACAGAACAATCGAGTTCAGTAATAAACCAAAACTTCTTTGCACTTGCCACTGAAAACAAGAGCTATAACTAAATAACACAAATTCACCCAGATCCTAATACTTCCTCTATTGCTCTTAAAATAAATATGGTAAAATTGCCTAGTTTTTTCTGAAACATAATTTGGACAGGGTTTGTAGTTAGCCATTTGTTTTATAGCAAATCCCTCTTATACTGCCGTACAATCAACATGATGATATTGTGGGCAACATCGTATCTTATCTGTATACAGCAGTTTATATAACATTTCTCCTTGGAAGAGAGTCCATGAAGCTCCTTGTGGCTTGTGTCCTATATTCGCTATTCCAAATGCTTCTGGTACCGAAAGAGACGGTGAATCTACTTTTGTTGTCAGAGTCACCTCAGACAGGTTACTGTAACTTAAATTGGTGACTGGAACTTAGAACAAAATGAAAAAAAAGTGATGCATAGCATAGATTTAGAAACATTGTGTTTTCCAATACATGCATAAGAAAATAGTGGATATCTATGTATGCCAATAAAGATACCCTTGGAAGCCAACAAAATTGCTTTGAAATTCATATAGTACAGCATAAATTTAGCCAACGCTATTTAGAAAGGCAGGCATACAAATAGACCTATATGAAGTGGCATACATACACAATGCCTCGAAAAAAGAATGCAACTTTCTAAACGTTTATGCCTAGTATTAGAAAAGTAAGTTCCTAATTATATACTGAATCGTATTTGAGCTGTTCTCTGTGTGTGAGTCTCCTTTTGGTAAAAGACTACGACATGCTTCTTTTAGACATGTAATGTATTGCACCAACATTCCAGGGGTGTTCCATCATGTTGGAAAGATGCTGTTACTTGTTTTGATTTTCAATAATCATTTCACACTGGTGGACTTAGTTACTCTAGCAAAAAAATCAGATGATGCGGCAGGTGATATAAACCTTGAGTGCGTGTCCACCTTTGGTTGCGTACGTGAGGGTAGCCTTAGGTTCATTTTGTGATGTCCCTGACCTGCCAGAGTCCCGCCACCCTGTCCTTTTCCCCTCTTGTCTTCTGTTCTCACTTGAGGTGGCTTTTTCCCTTCACTTGCTTTTAAGCCTTGCCTATCCAGGTCCCATACCTCTCCGCACTAGCCTGTCTAAAATAGCACCCCAATCCTTCTCTATTTATTTATTATTTTTAATTAGGTTGGTTATTTACTATCTGCCTCCTTTATTAGAATCTATTCTCCACGAGGAAACCTCTGTGTCTGTTTGCTGTTCTCTGCAATCTAATCACCGAGAGTAGTGCCTGGCACCTGGCAGTCACTTAATCAATAATGATTTAATGAATGAATGAATGAGTGAATTTCCAACCCTAATTCCTTCATGCCTGATATTTATATACCCAGGGTTTGCTGGATGTCACTCTCTCAATTTCTTCCAGGCACCTCAAACTCAATATTTCAAATCAATATTTTCCCCTCAATCATATTAGTTTGTAGCACATTTTTTTCCTCCATTGCAAAGCAAGAAGCAGGAAAGTTATACTTTATCCCTGCATTCAATCCATCAACAATTCTGTTAACTTTTTCTCTGTAATGCCTCTAAATCCATCTGCCTCTCCAGGCATCCCTAGATCAGAACCTCCTTTCGCATCATCTGAATTATTGCAACGGTTTTCTCCCCTGGCCTGACCCCCAGTTTCTCTCTCCCTTCTGCTGTCAGCCTTCAATTGAAAGACGAATTTAGCCATGTTGCTGTTTAGATGGAAGGCCTGCAGTGTCTCCCTGGCTCCAGCATGATCAGGTGCGGAATCCTGGGAAGGGCTCATCCTGGGCCCTGAACAAGATGCCCTCAGTCGGGGCCTTTCTCTTCCATCTCATTTCTAACCATTGTCTCCCCCTAATGTGAATCCAGTCAAGGTGTAATGCCTGCGGTTCCCTTCACACCACTCTCCTTTGTCGTTGCTAGCTTTTCATTTGCCGCGACAAATTTTATTCTCCCTTTAAGTTTCATTTTTGAATGTCATCTTGTCTAGAAATGCTTTCCTGTCCCCCATACCATCTCTCAAGGTTTCTCCTCTCAGTTTCTTCAGAACACCTTGCGCACACTGTTACCATTGCGTACTTACTGTATTTGATTACTAAAGTCTACTTCGTGCCTTCCTCCTTCACTCGATTGTAAAGCTTGAGGATGTTGAGGTTATCAGTTGCAACGTAACCAACCCTTCCAGATGGCGGTGGTTTAAAACAAACAAGCAAAAAAACATACCATCAGCTCTCACGGTTCTGTGCTAAGCCTCATTGGCAGTTCCTCATGCAGCCTCAGTCATTGGGGGCTGGAGTCACCCCCTACCTGGGCCTGGCTAGATGTCCACATGGCTCACTCACGTGGTCGCAGCTGATGCTGGCTGTCAGCTGGGTGCTCAGGTTGCCCAGGGCATCTCACGCCCTCACTCTCTGTGGCTTGTGTTTCCCACAGCATCACGGCGAGGTTCTCGGGGAGCAGCCTGAGAGCTGGTCTTCTAGGAGACCCAGGTGGCAACCGCGAGCATGCTCCACGAGCCCAGTAAAGAGAAAAACACAGTAGCTCAGAACAGCTGCTTATCCAAAACACCATGTCTGGTTTGAATTTGGTATTTTTTCTTTTTTGTGTGTGTGTGTGTTTACAATGGAAAATAATTGTAGAAATCCAGTTCAAGATAGCAGATTGAATGCCTGTGTTTATTGCTTCTCCCTTTAGTGATATTCAGAAATATAAAAAAGATGAACTTTTAAGGATGTTGTATAAAGTCAGGGGAGCAAAGATATCAAAGGAAATGAGGTTTCAATAAAATTATAAAAAGTAAGAGTTAGAGAGAAGAGTGTTAATGATGGAGAACAGAGGAGAGAAAATGGCAATTTTCGAGAGAGCGAACCGGGAGCATTCCCTTGTTGACTGAGGGAGTTCTGCCTGTTGAAGCGGCGGCGGGGGGTGAACACAAGGGGACGGGGGATTGATTAAAGTTCTGGGGAGAGGGTGGCTCATTTCCTATTCCTCATACATACCCCTGGCCCGCCTGAGCAAAGGAGCCTGACGGTGACCCCCAGGAGCACAAACAAAAAACAAGACTGTTGTCTTACACATCCAGGGTGCATCTTGGGAGAAAGAGGAAGTCAACGTGAGTGTTGGGCGGTCAATTGCAGCCTCCTCCGCTTTGCCCTTCCCCGCCCCCCCCCTCCCGGAACATGACGGGCCCCGACTCCTACTCCAGGGACTGGCATGCACAGAACGCCCGGGTTTTGTATTTCCTTACTATTTTTCAATATGGTGTTATTTTCATGGACTATTGGACGTGTGCAAAATGATAAGTACAATGCAGATACATAAGGTCCAAGAAATAACATCGGAAGCTGGAGCACACGCAGCGAGGTAACTGCCCGTGCTTTTTAGCGCTCACACCTGCTCCTCTCTCCCTCGGAGGTCACCCCCATTCTGAATTTACCTCGTTACAGGTCGGTTTTACGGCAGTCGTTAAACCAGTGCATCAGGGCCTCTTTATGTAGCTGCAATAATTCCTTTAATTTGAACGGTAGTATTCCGTGGCCTGAAGAAATGGTCACATTATCATTTACCTATGATAGCCATTTGTAGCTTCAAAGTGTTTGTTGTTACAACTTGCTAGTGAATGCGTTCGTACGTGTCTCCTGGTGTGTTTGTGCGTGTGCGAGAAGCATGAGGTCGCTGGCCCGTGTGAAGTGGGTACTGCCAACCGTACAATATGAAGTCAAAACGTACTGATAGACGCTTCATTCATTTATTCAAGTGTGCAATTAATATTCATGAAGCATAATTTTGTGCCAGGCTCTAGTCTCAGACCTAGGGGGAGGCAAGTCAGTGAGCAAAACGAACAAAAACCACCCCTGCCCTTGTTGGCGCTCACGTTCTGTCACCCAAACGGTCGTGTCTAAAAGCTACTATTATCGTGAAATTGTCTATGTCTTTATTTCTTTGCCAAAAAGAAATGATTGGTATAAAATACTGTTGTATTGTGTGTGTTTTCAAATTGCTTTTAAAAATAGCCTTAGCCAGAAACAGGTAACACGCACTACACCGCACATATGTGAAGGGTACAGTTTAATCCATTTGACACCGATTGAACCCATGACACCGTCACCACCAATGTGATCGTGAACGTGCCCTCGCCCCCAAGGTCCTCATTGTGCACTTCTGCCATCTGCTCAGGCCGCCATTCCTGTCCCTTTGCTTTACGCACAGCCATGGGTCAGCGTCATTGTCCAGTAACGTGCGTGTCCTGAGAAGTAATGTAAGTGGAGTCATGTAATGTGCACTCTTTTCTGTCTGTGCCTTTCACTCAGCTAATTATTCGGAAAGCTGTACACACAGCAGCACGTTTCGGGAACGCATTCCTTTTTGTTGCTGGATAGTGTTGCATTGCATGGCCAGACCACCTTTGTTTACCCATTTACTTGTTGGTGGACGTATAAGTCGTTACCAGATTTTGGGTGTTCGTGTACAAGAGCTAATGGCGGCTATCGTGGTCATCGGCCGGACCATTCTTTGTCGTCTGGGGCTGTCCCAGGCATTGTAGGGTGTTTAACAGCATCCCTGGCCTTTCCCTCCTAAGAACCTTCCAGTAGGGACAGAACAGGGCCTCAGATTTTGCCTCATGTCCTTGGGGAAACAAAATAGAAAACCACTGGCTTATTTAAACATGCTGAACGTATTTAAAGAAAAAAAAAAAAACTGAACAGCCAGAATTATTTTAGAAAAAATTAAGTACCAAGGGTAACAACTTCTCTATCATATTTTAAGACTTATTATAAAGCAGAAGAAATGAAGACATTGTGGTATTACACAGGAATGAACAAATTGGTCGATGGAACAAAATGTAGTGCTGAGAAACAAACCCACACGCACAAAGTTCACTTGTGGCAGAAGTGGCTTTGAAGGTCAATGGAGAAATTTGAGCTTTTTGAGAAACCTACAAAAGATAAAGATGGTTTAAGTACAGAAACAAAAAGAAAGGAATCAGATATCATTGATATGTCATTATACAGAAGCTGAAATGAAATAAAAAGTAAAATTTCATAATTTTCGTTCTTTAAAGATTATTTATTTATTTTTAGAGAGAGGTGAAGGGAGGGCAAAAGAGAGAGAGACAAACATCAGTGTGTGGTTGTCTCTCGTGCACCCTCTACTGGGGACCTGGCCCACAACCCAGGCTTGTGCCCTGACTGGGAATCGAACCAGGGACCCTTTGGTTCAGAGGCCAGCATTCAATCCACTGAGCCACACCAGCCAGGGCAAAATTTCATAATTTTTAAGAAAGCAATACATTACTGCTTAAATTATTTAGGTTAAAATTATCCCTGAACTTACTATTTATAAAAATAACTGTCATTTATGAAGAATCTTTATGTGTCAAGTACTTTGCATGCTATCTTTAGTCTTCCAAGCATATACGAGGCAGGAATTTGAAGATCAGAAAACCGAGTTCCAGGGAGAAGAGCTGATGTTCCCATAGTCCCCCCGATGGCAAGCGGTCCAGCAAGAACTTGACGTCATGGACGTTTGCCGTGGAAGGTTCCGTTCTTTGAGAACAAACACGTGGACCGCCATCTCACCAGGCTCACCGTCACCCTTTGGTGTGTTTGATTTTTACTCCTTCCCTGAGCCCATCACTTGTCTCAACTTGGGGATTAATTCATACTCCAACCACTATTGTGTTAGGCAATCATGAGTTGGGTCAAACACTCGGCTAAGAAACAAAATGGTTCTTTTCTGCTAATATGCACCTGGATAGGTAGATGGCTTACCTCAGATTCTTGTGCTTTACATGTAAGATTTTTACATGATTACTCCACCTGACAACCATTGGCGTTGTATTTCAACTTTTTCATTTTTACCATTTTCTTGATGTTCCTGCTGCCTGATGCAGCCCCCTTGCCACCCAGCCCAGTGGCTCGTGGGTCCTGCTAAGCTGCCTTATCAACGGACGACTGATAACAGTGTGACTTTCTGTGTTCGCCGACTTCAGGCTCCACGCTCCGTGTAGCTGTGAGCGATCACCGCGGATTTGCCGTGCCGTTTGCCCTGGTTTTGCTCCGAATCTCTTTTATGTCCTTCTTACTCCAGAGTGGGCCAAGAATGTGCTTCAACAACGTGGCCAGTCACATACACAAGAGAGGTGAATGAGGACCCTTAGGGATACAAATCAAACGGTCCAAATTTATGCCCAAACAGGTCCACCGTGGGAAGCAGGGTGCATAAACAGGAAACTTGGTTCTTTATCAAAATAGACAGTCCTCGGTCATGAAAGCTGTTCTCGCAGGCGGGGGGTGAGTCATTTAGTACATCAGGAGGCTATTGTACTTCAGTCAAGAGGCTGCAGGCCCAGGGATGCGGGTAAATCTCATGTTCCCGGGCTTTACCGACACCCGCCTCACTCCTAGGATCTGGCTTCTGCGCATTGGAGTTCTTAGCAGCACTACGCCTTGTTTTGTGTGTGCGTGTTTCGGGCTGGAACTGAAAATCATTACATCAGTTGAACCCTGTTAATACCACATAAAATAAGCAAGGATTAAAGTAAAAAGAAAAGAACTAATTACACATAATACAGGCCTCTGCTTTCTCCCTATGAAACTACTCTTTTACAACTCAGCATTCTGAAAATTAAGTGCTCTTATAAACCTTTTTGCTCATGCCCATTAATGTTGCCACTGATGCTGAATGGTAATGATTACCTATTGACCTTGACTGGGCCAACTGCAGGGAGCAGCTTTGCTGTGGGCCAATTAAGCTGGAAACCCTAGATACTGTACAGGTCGAGGTGCAAACTCTCAAAATAACATTAGAATGAACTGTAAAGTGGCGAAGACCAAGAAAGAAGAAATTCATTAACCAATAGAATAGCAGAGGGCATGTTATAATATAGGCATATTCCATGGAACAAGTTATTTAATATTTGCATGCCCCCTCCACTTCTGCTGATTAGCTTTGACATGCAGCCTACAAATAATGCAAGTAGAGTACTATGTGACTAGCCGTATAGAAACTGTACATTTTTAGTCAGGGAGAGAGGGGTGTCTGTGGAACTAATTGAGAAGACAACAGAATATTAAACCGTGTCTCCATCATTTCTTTTGGAAGTACACCAGCTGCTAACAAATTATGATCTCTATATCTTGTAGCTCTAATTTGTGGCCAAGCAATGCAGTGGACGTTTTCCTGGCAACACAGAGGTGCTGACTTAGAAGTAGGGAGCATGCACAAAGTTTTTCAGAGATATTTATTTTTTATTTAAACTTAAATGATAATTAAAAATTAATTGGCTTTTTTCCTCAGTTAAAAAGCAGTAAAGACGTAAAAGTACAGAAAATATAGCAAAAGTCATATGAAAACAAAACAAAAATGTTACCATGAAAAGATCGCTGCTTTTAACATCTTAGTGCAATTCTTGTATCTTGTTTGTGAGCACTTTTCACATCACACACAGACTTAGGTATCCTAATTTTATACAGATAACAGTAAGAGTTGCTATTATGGGCTGATTTTTGTGTCAGGCGTGCTGTAATCACTTTGTATGCAATGCTGCATTCTTTGCTCACAACCGCCCAATGAGGTGAATCACGTGATTTTCCTCATTTTACAGATAAGGAACCCGAGGCGCAGAGCAGTTAAGTACCCACCCACGCAACCTCCCCTGGGGCATCAGTGGTTTTTGAACTTAGGAGTCTGCTCCAGACCACAGGGGTGGAGCTATTGTTTAAGTTACATTATATCATCTCCTATTTCAGTAACTTTTAAAATACTTCAAATACCACATAAAGTTTTCAATCCTGAGCTAATCACGTTTTGCTCAGCATCCACTGCATGCATGGTAGACTTGTGGTTGTTCTAATCGTGTTTATTTACATCTCCCCGAGCCAGTAATTAAAGGTTGCACCTCTTTATTTATTTATTTCCCGGAGGGTCTTCAAAATGACTTTTACAAAAGTTGTCTTCTTTTACTAAAAGTAGAAAAGCATGAAGATGTGTTTGTATTTTCACTTCTCTGATGATCTCTCTTGGTAGTCTCTTTTCTAGTATGTCAGCCCACTATGGTATTTACTTGATTAAACAGGTAATATCTATCATTTACATCTTTATTTATTTAAAATTCAAGCTAAATATAACTACGTCTATACACCAAAACAATGGTGGAAATTAGGTTTTTATCTATTTGCATTGGTTAGTTTTTAACTAGCTACATTGATTAGTACATTGGTTTATTGCTATAGAGTCAAAGCAGATAATTCAAGAAACTCCAAATGTGATTATTTTTTGTAACATACAACATTCACAGATTTTCGTTTGCATTAATTCTCAGTAAAATCACCTTTCCCTTCTTTGAAAGTGAGAAGTACATTTAACATAGTAAGTTCCGTAAAGATACAAAAAGCTCCTGTCCTTAAGAGTTGTCTTTTATTTTCTTTTTTAAATTACATTTTATTGATTATGCTATTACAGTTGTCCTGATTTTTCTCCCTTTGCCCCGCTCCACCCAGCACCCCCTACTCCCTCAGGCAATCCCCCGACCATCGTTCATGTCCATGGGTCATGCGTATAAGTTCTTTGGCTACTCCATTTCCTATACTGTACTTGACATCCCCAGGGCTTGTCTGTAACTACCTATTTGTAATTCTTAATCCCCTCACCTCTTCACCCATTCCCCCACACCCCCTCCCATCTGTACAGTTATTACATTTAGGGATGTTACTGTTTATAATGATGTAATTAAACTAACTAGTGAATGTTTTATTAAAGTTTCTTGAGTCGAATGTAGGCAGTGGACAAACAGCATTTATAGCATGGCATTTCCTGCATGGATTCCAAGGGATACCTCATGGGGTGTGTTTAAGACAACAGCTGCTAGCTTATAGACTTGCCTGAAAATCAAATATGAAATACTGTGGGGAGAAACAAAGGAAATTCTTTTGAAATTTAGTTTGTGACTGATTGGCTCAACTCGTCTTCCTATCACAGGGCTCTCGGCAAAAAGACCCGATCTTGAATCGTTATGGAGCTGTTGATTTCACTCCATCTCTGCCCACGCAGAGGCCCTTTTGAGGAATGAGGAGATATTGAATAAACAATGCATGTCAGTGCACGCATATCTAGGGAAGAATGCAGGCTGCTTGGGGGTACTTGGAATTTAGGTAAGGCCACACACGAGTTCAGTATTCCTGCAGAATGACTGTCAACTGATTTTTAGTAGTGTCAGTATCCTTCTCTATGTTTATGTATGTATAATGTGTGATATGTACAATATATTGAGATATGTTATATGGTGCAATGCGTTTATATTTCTATTTCTATCATATCAAAATCATTAGGTGCACCAGGAAGAGAAGTATAATGTGTGATATGTACAATATATTGAGATATGCTATATGGTGCAATGTATTTATATTTATATTTATATCATACCAAAATCATTAGGTGCACCAGGAAGAGAAGTATAATATGTGATATGTACAATATATTGAAATATGTTATATGGTGCAATGTATTTATATTTATATTTCTATCATATCAAAATCATTAGGTGCACCAGGAAGAGAAGTATAATATGTGATATGTACAATATATTGAGATATGCTATATGGTGCAATGTATTTATATTTATATTTCTATCATATCAAAATCATTAGGTGCACCAGGAAGAGAAGTATAATATGTGATATGTACAATATATTGAGATATGCTATATGGTGCAATGTATTTATATTTATATTTATATCATATCAAAATCATTAGGTGCACCAGGAAGAGAAGTTAAGAAAACAATTTCACTTACAACTGAGTAAGAAAAATACCTAGGAATAAATTTAACCAAGGAGGTGAAAGACCTGTGCACTGAAAACTGTAAGGCAGTGATGAAAGAAACTGAAGAAGACAAAAATAAATGGACATGTTCCTACAACCCAAAGCAACATATAGACCCAGTACAATCCCTATCAAAATTCCAATGGCATGATTAAAAGAAATGGAGTAGTCCAAACATTTGTATGGAAAGAAACAAACAGAAATAATCCTGAAGAGCCAAAGTAATCTTAAGTAAGAAGGAAGCTGGTAGAATCTTGCTACCTGATTTCAGACTATATTACAAATCAATAGTAATTAACACAGTATGGTATTGGAATAAAAACAGACCCAGAGATCGATGGAATAGAATAGAGCCCAGAAATAAACTCCTGTACGTATGCTGAATTAATTTATGCCAGACGAAGGAGCCAACAATACACAGTGGGGAAAGAACAGCCACTTTAATAAATGATGTTGGGATAGCTGGACAGCCACATGCAAATGAATGAAACTCAGCCACTGTCTTACACCATAAGCAGGCATGAACTCAAAATGAATGAGAGACTTGAATGTAAGGTCTTAAACTGTAAAAGTCCCAGAACAAAACTAGGTGGTAGGCTCCTTGACATAGGTTCTGGTGATGATTTTTTTAACTCCAAAAGCAAAGTCAACAAAAAAAAAGTAAATAAGTGGGACTGCGTTGTTCATAAAAGCTTCTGCCCAGCAAAGGAAACTATCAACAAAATGAAAGAGCACCCTACAAAATGGGAGGAAATATTTGCAAATCATATATCTAATAAGGGGCTAGTATCCAAAATATATAAAGAACTTATACAATTCAATAGTAAAAGTAAACATTTTTTTTTATTTTAAAATGGGCCAAAGATATGAATACACATTGTTCCAAAGGAGATGTACAGATGGCCAAACAGGTACATGAAAAAATGCTCAGCATCACCAGTGATCAGTGAAATGCCAATGAAACCACAATGAAATACTACCTCCTACCTGTCAGAATAACAATGATCAAAAAGACAAAATTACGAGTGTTGTTAAGGATGTGGAGAAATGAGAACACTTGTGTACTGTTGGTGGGAATGTAAGTTGGAGCAGCCACTACGGAAACCATTACGGAGTTTTCTAAAAGTTAAATATGGTACTATGATGTGATCCAGCAATTTTACTTCTGGGTATTTATCCAAAGAAAAAACACCAACTTGAAAAGATATATGCATCCCTGTGTTCATCGCAATATTATTTACAATAGCCAAGCGATGAAAACGACCTAAGAATTCACTGATGGGTGAGTAGATAAAGAAACTGTGGTGTACACACACACACACACACACACACACACACACACAATGGGATATTACTCTGCCGTAAAAAGAATGAAATTTTGCCAGCTGTGATAATGTAGATGGACCTCAAGGGTATCGCGCTAAGTGAAATAAGTCGACAGAGAAGGACAAATGCTGTATGATCTCTCTTATACATGGAATAAACAAATGAACAAAAAAACCAAGCTCATAAATACAGAAAACAGATTGGGAGTTTCCAGAGGCCAAGGGTGTTGGGGTAAGAAGAGGGAGAAGGGGGTCAAAGGTAAAAAGAAAAAAATAACAATGGCAACAATAACAAAACACAATGACAACAAAATTTTTAAAAAACCCAAGCAATTAAAACAGATATTACCAAATCAATACCCAAAAGTCCCTACTTTTCATTAATTTACCCTTTTGATGAGTTCTTTTTGCTGGTTTCCTAACCCACATGAATGCGTGGTCAACTGCCTTCATTTCTCTAGTCTGTTTTGAGGTTGAACTGTGTTTCAGTAAGTGACACATCTCACTCTGTAGACTGAGTGGAGCCGTTTGTGATATTCCAATGCCACTGTGGTTGGGATTTGAGTGGTTATAAGTCTATAATCTAGAGAATTTAACCAGAAACAAAAATACGTGTAAATTGTAAACTAGAATAGAAAGAGCGTGGTCAACTCCTTCTTTGCTCTGCCTTGTCCATGGTTCACGTTGGCAGACTCGAACGGATTAAAAATCTCAAACCCCCAAAACCCACATGGCCAAGCTTTTAATTTCTTATGACCATCAGTGGAAAAATGAAACTCATACCAAATATTCTTTCTTCTCTCTAGTTGATCAGGCTCCTTTCTTTTCTTTCTTTTTCTTAAGAAACTCATGTAACAAGGAGGACGTTCAGGGCATTTTCCAAACTGGCAAACTTGCATATCTATCTGAATGTTCATTTCTGACTCACTTCTGAACATGTGTCTCCCTACCTTCTCTCCACATCTTCATTTCCTATCAGATGTTCTGGCATCTGTCTCACCCACAGGAAATCCAAGCCAAATAATTTAGGCTCGTGAATAATTACCAAATTCAATAATTCAGACCTTCCACGAGTCATGTTTTCACCCCATTACTTAAGAAAAATAACAACATCTCAAATATTTCTAAGTATTATTTTGCATGAAACACTGTGAGAGGCATTTCCACTTCAGGCCATCGTGGGGCACGGGACACTGAATCCACTCTTCCACTCATACAACTGGAAACCTGGTTGAAAAGTACGAAGTGACAGGTCTCAGATGTGGAACGCCAGGGAGCTCAGGATGGTGCTCGGGCTGCGATGGGAACTGAGGAGGCCGAGGGGACCGTTGTCCGGCCTGACTGTCCGGAGGGAGGGTGTGGCCAGCCACGTCGGGTGCGGCACGGAGTCAAGCCCTGGGAGCTCGCTGAGTGCTGGAGACAGACCCCGAGTTCGGGGAGATCATGTTGTGGAGCAGCAAACCACAGAAGAAAGCATTCCAAGGAGAGAAAAAAGATGGCAGATAAAAATCCAAAAATACGGTGACTTCAAGCAAACGTTTAATTATGAAATGGAATGCTTATTTGTAAAAAAAAAAACTTGAAAATTTCCAAAGATTGATTTTCATGTTATACAGTCAAAGCCTACTATCTTTTCTGAAGCTCAAAAATAGAACTGGATGTTACGCTGGATAATTGTTATTAACTACAAAACATCGTGTGCATTTAAGGTCATTTAATTAGTAGAACCAGGACTATGAATCAAATCTCCTAACTCGTTCTTATTTGCTATTTCATTTCTATGAATCCAGCAACTGTCACAACAGGTAAAAGAATATTTTTCCCCCTAAGATCAAGAATGCCTCACAGGCAAAGGTGGATAAGGGCCGGGCTTTCAAACAGAAATCAGAATTCTTCAAGCAGAAGAAGGTGTAGAAGGTCCTGCAGGAAAGGCATGAGGAAGAAAACCCTCCAGCTCCATTTAAGAGCCAATAGATGACACAGGGCAGCTGAGGCAAACACTATGAGAAAGCTAGAAAAATAGGTTAAACTACATCACTGAAACCTTCGAGTGCTCCACAATCAAATATGGAAACACGGTCGCTTATATCTCAACCATTGGGCATCTGTTATGTAGGACATTTCAGCCCCAGGAAAGCCTCTAGTCTTAAAACTCATCCCAACAGTTTCCCTGAACACCCCGAGATAATCAGGCTTCGTTAGGAAGAGTTTATTTATGGCTGATTTGATGACTGTGTGAAAAGGAAACATGTACTCTATTTTGGAGCTTGTAAAAATCCCAGCGATTTTATCTATAAACCAGAAAGAGTGGGAAGGTAACCCCAGTAGGAGAGCCAGGTGGGCGGAATTGAAGAGGCAAGGGGCGTGGGCCAGCAATGGCATCAGCAGGGTCGTCCCCGAGTCAGCGTTTTATGAGAGACTGACTCCGACGTGGAGGCCGTGAGCAGAGGCTGGGCTGGAGACAGAAACCTGTCAAGGAACAGGCATGGAGGAGAGATGGCAAATAGCTTGTCACCTGCGTTTCCTCCATTTTTCCATTTGTCACTGAACTTGTAAATCAGACATGTGGAAGTGTCATCGAATGTCAGCTTCCTGTCTCATAAAAGCGCCATAGAAAATTATGGCTTCCCTGGTTTCTAGCCGAACTCCCAGTGAGGAAGGTCTTACTTAGGAATGATGCTTTGGACTTAGCCCAATTTAATTAATACTGAGGTATTCTTGCATCCATACCACCACTAGGGGGCTACGTGTACCCACCATGATAACTTAGGTCCCAGCACAATTCCTGTCCTCATCCCTTGTTCAGCTCTCGGGTGTCATTTCCTGTGGGAACTGCTGGCTGGGTGGACCCCGACGATCTTGTCCTCCTGTTTTCCCCAAGGAAGCTTCCACCATCCCTCAGTATGGAAGTAACAAGATTAGCCAGGTCCTTCTCTCCTCCTTACATACCCAGCCACGCCAGAGCAATTACAGAGTGACAAATTGAGAAAACTGTGCCTTTTTAAAAAAAATGATTGTTACAAATTCTTCTTTGGGGCAGGGTGTGAACCAAGAGTCCTCTTTTCTATTCTCACATCCTGTTTTCCTTCAAAGGAGCGTGTAGGCCTTTTCCCCTTGGATTAGATTCAGTGGATCAGGCCGAGTCCCTGCTGTTGTCTTGCTGCCCAAGCAGCATCTGGGTGGGCAGGAAAGCCCCTTCTGAGCAGCCAAGGCTTCCGAAGGTTGTCACCCTCCCTGGACACCACTGATAGCGACCCTCGGGTCCCGCTGCATCCGCTGCAGAAGCGTGGAGGACGCGGTCCCTCCTGCCCCTCACCTGGGCTCTCCCACAGACGGCCCTGCTTGGGGGTGGCTTAGAATTTCATAGCGAGAAGTTCAATGTTTCTCTAGAGCAAGTGCTAGGCTGCTTCATTCTGTTCTGCAAACGGAACAATATACCAAATCGCGTTTCTCTTCTTGCGCCCCGCCCCCCGGAGCATGGATCTGAATTTGAAAACTCTCCACTCCACGACAGCCATAGTTTGGTCTTGCAGTAGCCTGGCTTCCACGGTCCTGCTTTTACCTTTTCAGTTTCTTATTTCGTTGTTTTCGCACTTTCGTTTTCAGTTACCTCACGTTCTTTGTGGAAAGAGGCAGGGTGGATATACATGTGTTCATAATCCAAATTGTATCAAGTGAGAGCCCGCTCAGGGCTTACGGTTGTCCGAATCACTGGCAAATTGAAGCGCAGAAAACGTTGACACCAGTTTTATAGAACTCAGGGTGGGGAGCGAAAGCTGCTTATTGCTTGGGAAACTGGGAAGGTTTTGGAGGAATGAACACATTTTATCTGAGAAGTATAGGATGAGCTGGAGTTTTATAGGTAGGGAAAGTTGACGAATGTATTTCCTGGGGGGAAAAAAGAGCTGTGTACAGAGAAATGTCTTTATTTATTGGGAGTGTCTGATGATTTGAAGATACGTATATAATTTTGATTTCTGTATTGTAGGATGAGGCAAGACAGGATTGAAAACTGCAGCCCGCAGACCACATCTAGCCCGCAGCCTATTTTTGTAGTGCCGTGGGCTCTGAATGGTTCAAAGGTCGTTAATTAACTAACTAAAACTCAGTGTGGCGGAGACCCTATATAACCCACAAAACCTGAAATATTGGTTATTTCATATTTTATATCTTGCAAAAAATTTGTGAGCCTTGGCGTAGGATACAGTTTGAGGAAGGTGAGGCCAGAGAACTTTGAAAAAGCCTCCTGAAATAGGCCGAAGATTTTGAACTTTAGCCTGGGACAGTGGTTTGGGACAGGCGGTGTCTCTGTCACGTGCCAACTTGGCAAGACTAAGAACTGCGTATCTCAGAATTTCCTTCTCCCTGCATTTCTGGGGGCGGGGGGGGGGGCGGGCATCCGTGAGAAGTCTGTGCCGGATCTGGGAGGCAAAGGTGAAGAAGCAGGCATTTTGCAGCTCGGCGGAGGTGTCTGCAGCCTGCAGGCTCACCTCGGCAGGTGGGCACCTGTTCGAGCTTCTCCTAGATCCTCCAGCTTCTCTGGTTCCTGGACAGGAGCAATCCCCGACGAAGGACTTTCAGTTTCTAAACCGACGTTGAAAGTCAGAACTAAAGAATAAGTATCACCTGGAATTAGGTATACAGAAATGTCAGCCTCTGATGGTGAAAAAAATACAGATTTTGGATCAAGGTTTTCTTTTTTCTTTTTTAGTGTTGAAACTATCATTTTATTCATCTTTAGAGACGTAAGTGAAATGAAACTTTAGCTTACGTTTCATTTTTTTATTGTTGTTCAATTACTGTCGTCTCCGTTTCCCCCCATTACTCTTCCCTGCCCTCCCCACCCACCCCTCCCACATTCAATCCTCCCCCTCCCCCACCGTCTTTGTGAAGTTTCTCTTAAGGAAATTCACTGCAGATCCTGGAACGGGCGAGTTCCCACTTCTTCCTAACAGTGGCCAACTGTGGTTCAGGTGACCCGGAATCATGGGCGCAGGCTCAGAGCAAGGATCTGCTTTTTGACATGATGTATGTAAGTCTGATGCTCTGGTGAGTGGTGCCGAAGAGTCAGAGAACGTTTGAGAAAGCCATTTGGAGAAAGGCAGCTTTGGCCTCAGATTTAAACAACCTGTGAATGAATACACACACACACACACACACACACACACACAACTATGCTACGAAATTTAGGAATTCGTGCAACTACACATCCTTCAATTTTTTGCAGACAGAAGTAACGAAAAAATAATAAAGGAAGGTTGACATCTTTTTGACGAAATCAAGTTCAAGTTTTCATTTTAGCTGCCGTACTGTTAAGCTCATAGACAAGACCATTGGCACACACAAGAACGATTAACTGTTGCTTTAATGACCACGCTGAATCATTACGCACAACCTAGGTTATGCTATTTGAAGGAAAGGGAACATATAGTGGATTTTACCGTGATTTCTGCTCAGCGCCTCAAGTGAGTCATTAATGAAGGATTTTGCAGGGCCCAGCTTTTACTTTACATGTTACTTAATTACTTAAATAACTTACTTGTTGTTGCCAGGCACCATATCTTCAGCTGTAGGTTGGTACCTGTTCTTTTTAAAAAAATTTTAAAGATTTTATTTATTTATTCTTAGAGAGAGGGGAAGGGAGGAAGAGAGGGAGAGAAACATCAATGTGTGTTTGCCTCTCATGTGCTCCCTACTGGGGACCTGGCCTGCAACCCAGGCATGTGCCCTGACTGGGAATCGAACTGGGACCCTTTGATTCTCGGGCTGGCACTCAATCCACTGAGCCACACCAGCCAGGGTGGTACCTGTTCTTTTCTTAGCTGGAAGCAGCATCTCCTCTGAAATCCTTTCGCATTTTATCTACATCTCTTTCACAGCCCATGTCAATTTAATCCTAGAATTAATTATTTATGTACCTGTCTTCACTTTAAACTATCAGATACTTAGGGAGAAGACCCTTTTGTTCTTTATGTGTATTTACATAGTACTTTGTCAATACATTATGCACATAGTGTTAAAGAAACATATTTATTAAACAATTGTTACTACACAGCTCTTATATTATTTTTATAAATTGTTTTATAGTTTTGTGTTGAGTCTTACACATTGTCTATGTACAGCAAATATAACAAGTGTGCATTAAATTCACAGACTTGGAAACTTCAAAATTTTACCAAGTCAGCAGTGCATCTATTTTGCCCTATTTTGATATGATTAGTAATTTCCTTTTTCACAAGTTGCAGTGAGGCTAAGTAATAATATTGTAGATTTAGGCTCAAAATGCTAGCAAAGGTTGAGACTTTCAACCTGTATTGGAATAAAATTTTTCCCTTAACAAATATCCAACAGCACAGGATATATTTTAATAGACTTAGGCATTAGCTTGAGTTTTAATGACTCAGTAGAGCAGATCAATGACTAATCATTGAGATACAAATAGTCTATTTAAAAGGCACTAATCAAAGTGCCCTGTTCACTTCTACTTCATCTCGGGTGGCATTACTTCATCAAATTTGATATCAGTCATTATTTTCTCTTCATATTTTCCCTTCTTGTCCTACTCCCCACTCAGCCTGTGGACTTCTTAAGGTTCCTGAGAATTAAAAACCCCCAAGTAAAGGCATTTACCATTTTTCATCTCTACACTTCCTCAGTGTGGTGGAGCTGGGGGATTTTATCTGGAAGTCTTCATCCTTGGGGAGGTCGCTCTGAGGTCAGAGGTCCTCTGGAGGTCAGCGAGAGCCCTGCGTCTGGACGAATTTCCTGAGAAAAGGCCGGCTGTGCACCCTCCGAAGGCCTAGTTTCCAGACCATGGGACTGATTCTTCCCTGCCCCCCAGCGAAATCATTCAGTTGCCTGTTGGTTCTCCCAAAGTATAGCGCCCCTTTCCTGCCAGGTGATTGCTCGTTAAGGTGTCCTCTGGCGTGAAAGAATAGCATTTGGTGCTTGAAGTACGAAGTAAGAGGAATCTTTTTCTATTGTTCATGGATCTCAGGACAACCGTATAGCTTCCCCAGGGCTCCAGTAACCACCAGGCCGCTCGCTGGTTTGGACACTTTGGATTGTGAAGGTGGTGACTTAATTCACGGTTCTTAGAATCCCATGCTTCAGTGCTCCTAACTTCAAGATAATGGTAAGGCCTCCCCGTCCCCACCGCCACTGAAGTCACTCCATCCATCCTTGGCGACCCCTTCCCTTCCCGAGTCCTGTGGGTGAGCCAGTGGGATGGAAGGAGGTCTGATTCTGTGCTGTCATCCCTGGGACAGCCACGTGGTCACACTGCGGCACTCGACCTTTGAAAAGGACGTGGAACGTCAGAGAGAATCACACCTGCCTGGCACACAAGGTGACGTATCTTCAGGTGCCGGGCCCTCCCTTTGTTAGTCGGCCTTGGGCATTCCACTTAACTGCTCTTGAACCTGTTTCCTCATCGACAGATGCTCGTAAGCACTCCGGTGGTGCCGGGAGGTCATTAGACACGACAAGTCCCTTGCGTCTTCTTTCCCATCTCATTCCTCTGGATTACTCAAACCCGCCGTCTCAGACCCCACGTAAGGGGATCGTCTTGGGTCTGCCTGTCACCCACCCGTGATCGGCTGACTCCTCACTGCCATCGTGGCCCAAGACTTTTCTTCCCTCACCAGTGACTAGGGTGGCCTCAGCCTGGTGCTTTCTGTCCTCCCCCCAAAGCCAGTCTGTTCTCCAGGCAGCAGACCAAGCTGTCCGGAAAAGGCCTAAGTCAGGACACGCCGCATCTCCCCAAAACCTCTAGAGCCAAATTTCTTATCTCAAAGTCCTGCACGATTTCGCCGTATTTTATCTCCCCGATCATTCTATTTAAAACTTGCTCACCCTTTTCCAAGTTCATCCTCTCTCTTGCCTCATTTTTGTTCCATAGCACTTTATCACGATCTACCAAGCCGGGCATTTTATTTTGTTTTGCTTATTGTTTACCCTTTTTCCTCTGTCAACCACCGTGGTGGGCTATTTCACCAGTTTTGCCCCTCCCCTCCCCCACTCCTCACTTGTACTTCGTGGGTTATACTCCCCGAAGGATTATCCATATTTCAGCTCCCATTGTAGGCCTTCGTTTTGTTGGGAAACTCAGGCGAGGACAGTGGCGTCCAGAGTTGCCTCCGGGGAAACTGAAATTCTGTGGGTAGGTGACCCATTGTTGCATCCGCCGACGCGAGAAACAGATGTTCGGGAACTTTCAGGATTCAGAGATGTTACTTTTATTGGCCAAAGTTTTAACCTGCACAGGGGCGGACTCCCAGAGTGTCCGGAGACACGATGCTCAGAAGAGCTACAGACGAGAGCCGCGCGCGGCGCTTACAGGCTAGGGTCTTTATGGGAACCTTGCACGCAAGCGGGGGTCCAGAAGCAGATGCGGCTGTTAGCTATTGGCTCATTGAAACAAAGAAGGGGCTTCCCATTGGCTCGGGCTACCGTTGGCGGGGTCCTAACTTTGGCTCCTGCCCATCTCGGTGCTGTAACAGGGTGGGGTTCACCTAGTTAACTATCGGTTATTCTCCCCTTGTTCCTCACACCCATCAGCCACGGGACAGTCAGAAGCATGCTGGTGTGAGGGGCGGGTTGGAACCCCCCCTTCCCCCGGGATGCACACTGCCTTTGCGATTCCCATAATTCCTCTTTCCGTGGATTGGGGTGAGGGGCAAATGGAAGGTTCCTGGTGACTCTGCTACTCGGGAAGTACAGAGGCAGCGATTGTTACAAAGATGATGGCAGATGTATCGATTGAAGACACGTAAGCTCAGAGAAAATGGCCTTGAACAGTGTCAGCTGGGAAAAGACTAACAGCTGTGTGTAAAACAATATTTTTTAACTTTCAAAGCTTGTGCACATTCATTCTACCACATAGCTTTTCTTCTGTCTGATAACAGTCAATTTGTCACATACAAATATCAATTTAGTTATTATATTTATATATCTTCCTCTACATTAGCAGATAGAATTGACTAGGCTGACTGAGCAGAGACATTTGTATGCACGTGGCAAATTCAATAAAATATGCTTCAGCGACGCAGAAAAATACCGTCTCTCTTCAGGGTTATAATACTTTTCATTCTTGCAAAGTATTTACTTTTCATCTTTTTATTATGAAAACATTTTAAGCATGTATAAAATTGAAAGAAATTTGAAGCGAACCTAATCTTGATTTTACAGTTATCATTTTACCATATTCTGTTTTTTTTATACCTATCCATCTTGCCATCCCTCTGTTAATCTATCAGCCTGTCTTCCTCAAGCAGTTATAATTATATCTTAAATTCTTTTCTGTGTAATTCTATTATTTGTTTCCTCTGGTATTGGTCTCTATTGCATTGATTTGTTTTTTCCTCTCTCTCAAGAATGGGTCACACTTTCTTGTTTCTTTCTATGACATGTAATTTTAAAAGTCATCTTAGACATTGTAAATTCTATGTTGTAGAAAATTTGAATTAAATTAAGTTCTGCCAAAGAACAATTTCTAAACCAGCTTTTAACTTCAACAAACACAAATATAATCTCTGACTTAGTTGTCTGCTCTGTGCGTGCAGGCCTCAAAGGTCAGCCAGACACTTGGCTGCTACCGTGAGAAGTTCCTGAGAGGCAGAGGTGGGAGGAGGCGGCTGACCTGATCCAAGTGCCTCCATTTGATACCGCACTGAGGGTGGGGCTGGGTCTGGATGGACTGCAGCCCTGGGGGGAGGCAGGAGTCGGGTTTTTAAAAGAAAAAGCTCGGGGTTTGTGAGGCATAGGGGAAGGGTTAGTCTTATTCTTCCTGGGGGGGGAGTGCTCAGGGTTCCAGGATGTGAGCTGGGACTATGGGTTAGGTAAAGGGCGGGACTGTTCTCAGGGGCAGGAGGGTCAGTCTGCCCACGGGTGCCAGGTGTCTACTGTGAGCGGTGGGAGAGAGTTTCCATTAAGCCTGGGGCTACCAAGGGAGTCGGGACAACTGAGTCACAGGCAGTCCAGCAGGTTGGATTCTGGCCTAACTGGGTCGTTAGCAGGCTGGGGGGCTGGGAAACCGGCCTGACTCTTTCAACTGCTCTAATCCGAGTTCCCGTTTCTGGCACGGTCTTTTAAAGGATTTCCATCCTTTCTAGTGGCCATGGTGGGGTGACACTGTGTGTGCTAAGTGCAACGAGCCAGCCCGAGAAAGACAGGTACCACACAATTTCACTTACACGTGGAATCGAATGAACAAAATAACAAAGTAGAGACAGACTCAGATACAGAGAATGGCGGCTGTTAGGGGGCGGGGCTTGGGGAGCTGGGTGAAAACGGTAACGGGATTAAGAAAAAAACTCAGAGAGACCACAGTGTGGTGATTGGCAGAGGGAAAGTCGGGGAGGCAGAAGAGGGTAAAGGGGGGATAAATGATGTTGGAGGGAGACTTGACTTGGGGTGGTGGCCACACAATACGATATACACATGATGTATTATAGAATTGTGCCCCCTAAACCCTATATAATTTCATTAACCAATGCTACCCCAATACATTTAAAAAATAAGTGAAATAAAAAGTTAAACACAAAACGGTCCGTTAGGTCAAGGAGGTCCCTTATTGATTCGTTGACTTATCACTCAGACAGCCTTACATATTGCCAGGGAAACCTTTGATATTGGGGTTCTTGTGCTGGCCACGGTCTTCTCTCCCACATCCGAAGCCCCACTCGGCTCCAGCGCAAAGGAATACTTGGTTAGGCTGCGTCTGTCTGCTATGCTTTATGCTAATAGTTCCCATGCAGAATAATAAAGCTACTTTGCCGTTTTGCTCTGAAGTTAAGCAGATCATTCACTAAATCATGCAGAAAGCGTGTTTTGATCATGTCAATGCATGCTTATTTACTGTCATTCACGGCACTTGATTTACATACTAGAAGTCCAATATTTTAACGTGAAGTAGTTGAGGAATCCCGAGACAGCGTAAAAGGTCCAGGCTGACCCGTCAGGGGAGAGCATTTATAACAATTTTGTCCCTGAGGACAAATGAGCTTTCGAGCGTTTCCGACACGGGTTTTGAAGGCCCTTGCAAACCGGTCGGCCGACGGCCTTCCCGAGGAGCGCAAACCCTGGGCGCAGGTCTACTTCAGCACGTTCCAACCGGCGACACCTCCGCCGCGGAAAACGACGGTGGTCCTGTCACCGCTGCGCTAATTAAACGTCAGTCCTTTCTCCAGATCTCATGTCTGATCAACAAAGACCTCAGTAAATTAGATCTGCAGGTCCCAGGATGGCAAGCATCTGCTCGTGTCAGAATGAGGCGTGAGGAGCTTGGAGCAGAACATGTCACTTCCACTGGAAATCCAGGTGACAGGCACCTTCCAAAAAAATTACCTAAGATGACCCCAAAGTGAACAAGGATTTGCATATGCATATTTTCAATGGAAACAGCACTGGTTTGTCATTCAGATCTAACTGAATGTTGCCCTATTATCATTTGGGAAAAAATGTAGGTTATTTGCCAAGATGCCCTTCCTTTAAAATATGATTTGCCCTCTGACCTTGGAAATAGAAATACCTTTAAACTTGGTTCACACTTTGTACATAATATTATGGCAAGAAATAAGGTTTTGTGAATCAATGACTTTTAATTCTTTTCTCCATTTACATAAATTTTAGGCTCAATTTCATCACAACTTCCCTTTTTACTATAGGCAATTACATAGATCTCTAAAATTTTTCAAACACCTTGAGTTGTTGGATGGCATTTTCAAACAATGACGTTTTAAGGAACACTTAAAATGTATCTAAGTGTGAACAGATATTGTACCTGAATTGGGAGGTTTTCTGGATGAAGCAAATAAAATAAAGATGTTGAGAGATGCTTATTTTTATATCAAACACAAACTTACTGTGCATTTCCTCAAATTTCTTACAATCTAAAAATAGTCTCCTTGAATATATAGGAAACTTGTAGGTACGATAGAAACCCTACGACTATAGAAAGCATGCTTCATCCTTCAAACGTTATGATTAAAGTGTTACAAAATGCTACCTGGACCCATTCTTCATTCTTGTGTTTGATAATTGGCCACTTGGAAAAGAGCATCTTTTCCTCTCAAGTTTCCTGTGATTAACATCTGAAAATACTCAGAAAATGCATTTCTCTTTTTGTTAAAAGAAACAGAGGCGAGGGACTCGGAAGCTAGGTCATGCTGTGTGGATGCCAAGCAATGTCAGATGTCTGAATTAATACACATTTTATTTGGAAGCCATGTATGAGTCTAACAGTACATAATAATAGGTCTCTCTACTTTTATATTTCATAGTTGATGTGGAATTTGCTGCAGACCGTAGTAATTCTGTAGAGAAGGCATTGTGCTCTTAAATCATATGAAATTTTTATTGCTTGTCTTGACTAATATTTCTTTTGCTCTCAAAACACGATCAGCTTGAAAACCAGAAAAGAACTCTGCACATCTTTGCCACCATTGAGGTTGACTGTGGTCTCAACTAAGGGTTATAATCTCTCCTATTCCAGTAAAATTCCTTAGGTAACTCTAAGTAGAAGAAGTAAATATGCAAAGAAAATCATTAAAAGGAAGCATCTTTCAGAACTGTAATTAAATAGATTGGTTGTGTGGAATAAATTAAGAGCAAAGAAAATTAAAACCGGTATTATATGGGGGAGCACAAAAGAATGCCAATGATGCAATCAAAAAGATAAATGCTCTTGACCCTTTCGTTGTATTAATAAACGTGTATTTTTCCTAGTGATTTGCCCCCGGAACATTTCAATACAATGCAGAGCCCCTAGCTTCCTTGGGCACCCGCAGCCCAGAAGGTGATCGGAGAAGACCGTGTGTTAGGGAGCACAGACACCTACTCCAGGTTCCTCAGTGAAGCTCGGCTGCAGAGATGGGAACGCAGCCGTTCTGAGTTATTGTCAGTGCTTCCTTTAGACTAGAAATGGGCCGTCTTTGCTGCGGCAAACTTCCTTCTTTATTCCGTGTCCTTCTCGAATGCCTCGTCTGAACCAGGGATGGGGGTGGTACAGAAAGTGATGTCTTACAGATGTTTCTCTACCAGTATGGTTTTTCTACAACCTCATTCAAGATTTGTGTGTGTGTGTGTGTGTGTGTAAAAGCATTCTTTTTTAGACTAATAGTATATCTAGTCTTAGATTTTATCTCTTGCAATAAATTCAACATCTTCTTTATGGAAACACGTATTGATCTTTTCAACTTGGGATGTCATCCTGGGAAGTGACACTGGTAACGTTTCTAACCTCCGCTGGTTGATGCTGAGACGATAATCTATGAATTGGCCCAAGCCCTACACTTCTTTTGTGTAATGCAGTAAATCCTGACAATAGTATTAATTTTATTAATTATTTTAGGAAGTTATTAAAATAGTTCACCAATCACATGACAAGTGTTCGTCATGTTGTCAGGAAGGACTTACATCGTACTGTGACAAGGACGTGTTTCTAGGTTATCGAGTTTTGGAATTGATGTACAAGTCCGTGCCTTCTCTTCTTCCTCTGTCGTAAGTTTATACACCACACCGTGTAACCGAGGTATAACTGTCTCTGGTGAGATCGTGAATGATATTCCATTGCATTATTTCTGTGGAAATGCCTGGAGTACTTATGAAATCAGGTGATACAAGGCCTGAAAATGTTAACAATTGTGGAACCGTTTTCAGCTTTATTATTTGAATGGGTAGGTAGGTAGGTAGGTGGGTAGATAGATAGGTAGATAGATAAATAGATGGATGGATAGAGCGAGAGAGAGAGGGAGATAGGTAGATAGGTATAGGTAATGCAGGCACATGTTTGGGGAAAGAATCTCCTCTAATTCCATAGCATGGAGCCTGTCAGTCGTGTTTTGAGAGTGTGTTTATTACGTGCTCTATCAACGTGACTCATCACTTCTTCTGACCCAGACAGTGTCACACACTGGCCATTGATCCAGGGCCCTAGTGGCCCCTAAAAATGTTCTTTTAAAGAGCACGGACTATTGCGAAGACAGCTTTACCTGTCTCTCCATGCAAAACCTTGCTTCTTGCATGAGGCTTTGTAACTTGTAGTTTAGAGGAAGGATGGATACCTGTACATTTCAGCTTGGACAGGTTCGTTGATGATAGGAACAAAGTCACCATGAATCTGGTTATTTGGTGTGTCCACCTGGTGCCTCAGGAGACTGCTTGACAGAGACTCTGAGCAAAGTTATTTGCAATGACCATAAAGACTCAACCCGTTTATATTTAAACGAAAAATAAGAGTTACCAGACAACTGTGTGTTTATATTAAAGGCGTGTCACGACAGAATATCTCATGCTATTTGGGCATTTATTGTTTGTCTCTCTACTAAAGTTCTTCAGTTTTTACAATACCATGGAAAGGACTGGAAGGGAGTTTTCCTTGCTCCCCAGAAACACACGCTGTGAAATATTCATGTGACCCACATAAGGACTCCTGCGAGAGAAAGCTGAGGAATACTGCAGTTCAGTATCATTAAAAATCCCTTTCTCGTTAATTTAATTTTCTTTTTGTTCCCGCTGCTGCTCACATAATCGGCCTTGCAGATTTATGAGCTATTTTTATGTGACTATTGTCTTCGACGACAAAGCACCTTGATCAAATGCCAGCGAACTCCTCCAGTCCCCTTTCAGTACCCCGTGAATCCAGCCCGTTCAATTATTTTTAATTAAGTAATCATATTACCATGAATCTCTCTCTTTTTCATGAAATGAGAAACATTTCTGATATTTTCTACGTGGACAGACATGAGAAAGTATGTGGGTAGGAGGTATCACAGAGACTGCTTTTATCGGTATAAACAAAATAGACTGAGTGCATCTCATATTTGAGAAGCACAGCCTCCAATTTCTAACCAGGTTCCATACAATGGTCCTCTACTAATGACTGCAAATGTAATTCCGTTGGGTTTAGCCCAAGCAGAAAAACTTTTTAAAGAATTCTGTTAGAAGTTCAGCTTCAGAGAGAAGGGATAAGATAGATTTTCTCATCTTAATTGGTATGTTATTGCTGTCTAGTTAAAAACCAAAACATTAAACCAAACCAAACAAATAATCAAACGCAAAACTCTTGGCTTCATAATTTGTGATCAATAAGACAATGCTTGCTGCTCTGCAATTACCACAGAAAAGATTTAGAGTAAGAAAGTGAAAAAAAGGATGGCTGTTCTCGAAGTGGCAAAAATGTTCTGGGTTAAGTTCTGAGATGAAGAAAAAATGGCGGCCGTGCCTTGTTCATGTTTGGAGTGGTCCCTGTTCTTTGAGAAAATGAAAGAATAATGACAGTATGGGACAGCATAACATGAAGATGCCATCAATTTGTCAGCAAAACTCTAAGTTTTGCAACCATCTTAGGCACTAAAAGAATGATCAGAGTAAAAGAATTATCCATATTTTAAAAATAAGATAAAAAAGTTGGGCAGCATGTCTTCAAAATCATAAGGGGACCACGGCTTATACGACTGTGGGCGGAAGTGCAAAATGCATTTCTTTGTTACTGTTGATCAGAAGTCCCATACACAGTGGACTTATTTGTTAACGTGTAGCTTTGTGTCCAGTAGAGATGCAAACAATTTCTGCCCAGAGTTGCAGGTAACTCCAAATATTTATGGCCTGTGTTACATTAAACAGCAATTTTAAAAAAAGATTTCGTTTATTTATTTTTAGAGATGGGGGGAAGGAAGGGAGAAAGAGAGGGAGAGAAACATCAGTGTGTGGTTGCCTCTCACGTGGCCCCCACTGGGGACCTGGCCTGCAACCCAGGCATGTGTCTTAACTGGGAATCGAACCGGTGACCCTTTGGTGTGCAGGCCGGCACTCAGTCCACTGAGCCACACCAGCCAGGGCTTAAACAGCAATTTTGTAATGACATTTCTCTTTTGTGCTGCCCGTGAACACCCTACCTTCTTAAATGCTTTGAACCAGTGATGTCTATTTGGTTCCTTTCTTAATGAACAAATTATATCAACTCTAAGAGACTAAGAGAAAAACAGAAAGGTAAAATCATTTTTTTGGCTATCAAATTGAGAATATCTTGAGTAAGAATACTGATGGATTCAAGATAATCCCGTGATGTATAATCTTCCAAATCTAGACTACTACCCTATGGCTCATTTGAAAAAGAAAAAAAAATTGAAACAAAAAGTGAGTGTTTAATCAAGAAATTTTACCTAAAAACGTTACAAGGTTTTTCATCTTTTTCCCTGAGAGAATGTTTATTTTCTGAGAATTATTTCAGCCCTGACTGAGGGCTCCGTTGCTGATTGCTGGAGTGTTTTTCTTCTACACCAACAGGTTGAGAGTTAGATCCTGGTCAGGGCGCATATGGGAGAAAACTGATCTCTCTCTCTCTCTCTCTTCCTCCCTTCCGCTCTCTCTAAAAACAATAAACATATCCTCGGGTGATAATTAAAAAATAAATACAATTAATTTTAAAAAGAATTATTTCAGTAAGAGACATTTCTAGAAAAAGAGCATCTAGAATCCAAAACCATTCAAGGAAGCAATTCATTGTACTTAAGATTATTTGAACATGAACTAATCTCAATATATAGGGTGGATTATCTTTTTGGTATATAGAATGATGGTGATGTATATTAATAATTTCATAGCAAGAATTTAAAAAATACTTTAGGATACATTGAAATGAATACCTTTACAAATGATTATCCTTGATCTGTGATTTCTAACATTATCAACTTTATTTAGCTTCAGATACCTGCTGTATTCTAAGGAGAAACCTTTGGGATGTAGAAAACATGATTTTAAAATATCACTCTGAAAAGGCCACAAATTGTGCCTATAGGAGCAAAAGAGGCTAACGTATTTTTGAAATAACATTCTTTTTCTTAAGAAAATACCCAGATAATTCAATCTCCTAAGCATGCTCTACTATTCCAAAGAAAAGGGTCTGTAACAATCTTTCCTAAAACTGCTTTCATCCAAACTAAAAGTGAAAGAAACCATAATCATTTCACGTGACTGTTTCATTAAAACTTATTTTTCACAAAGCAAAGTCATGATTATGCCATGGTGCTTTCTTTTTAAGTTTAATTAGGGGCATATCTGGAAGAAGATATGGCCGCTGTAATTGTTGTTCCAACCACTTGTAATTTTAAATGAAACAGAAATTTGAAAATCATCTTAAATGAATGTTTTCAGTCAAAAAGATTAAAAGATAAATTAGTTTTGCAAGAGCAGAAACTATTGAGGTAGAAACCCCTAAATGAAAGAAAGTGCCTTTCAGAAGCATGCTTATTTTTTCTCTCATATCTCTAGGGTCAAAGTCTATGTATCCTTCAAAGTTTTGATCAAATGCTATCTCTTAAAGATTTCTCTTACTTCTTCCCCTCGAAGGCAGAAGGGAGAAGTGGGTCCTGGATAGTCCTCTAATGAAATGCTTTCAGCAGTTACAAATTAGTGCATGGGGCCCTGTGAATGAAGACGAGCCTGTTGTAAAATCATAAAGTGAGTTAAATTAGGCAAGGTGCACTTTGAGTCACCACAGCAACCCAGTTGTCCCCATTTTACAGATGGGACCATTGAGACTCAGAGTCACTGATTTTTCTAAGGGCATTCCAGCTTTGAAGTGGTGGAGTATTAAAATGCAGAAGGAAATTCATCGACGTGTGTCAACATAAAGCAGTGGAAACATCCGGTATTAAAATCAACTTTCAAATGTTTCTATACAATATTTATGGCTCATTAAAATTTTATAATAGTTCAAAAAATCACATTGAGCAAAACTTTGAGCATGAAGTTAAAGGATAGTAGTATAAATTAAAACTCATTTATTTCAGTTTTCCCTTTTTCCCCTAATAATCCTTCTTTAAGAATAATGGTGATTCCCAGTCCATGTCTTCTTCCTGGTGCTAATCGTCATTGTATTCACTGTTGAATATTATATGTTTTTAAATATGTACAGATACTTGTTAATGATTTCATCTGCTGACTTAGTGAAGTAGCGAG
The DNA here is from genome assembly GCA_039655065.1 of Glossophaga mutica. NCBI lineage: Eukaryota > Metazoa > Chordata > Mammalia > Chiroptera > Phyllostomidae > Glossophaga > Glossophaga mutica. The sequence goes on from CM077316.1 coordinate 4,850,716, forward strand.
AGCAGATCCGTGAGCAAGTGCCAACTCTGAGCGGTCAAATTTGGACGGAGACAACAGCGCTCTCCAATTGGTTGGACGGCAGCATGACCAAGAAGGAGGAGTCTGGGACCCCGAGATTTCTGCTCGAGCAATTTACGTCAAAGTTGGGATTATTTACCAAAATCAGAAACGCACTCAGGTGGGAAGAGGTTTCTGAGGGACACTCAGTGTTTGGGTTTTGCGCGCGATGCCTACCAGACATGCAAATGTAGTTTTCTTACAAACCGGCAGATACACAAGTCTGGACGGAGATCTGGAGGTCATTATCATCCCGTTGGTACTTACAGTCATGAGATAGAGTTACTCACCTAGCCAGTGAATCTAGTCAGAGAAGGGGAGGAAAAGCAGAACGTTGAAATCAAGCGAAGGAAATGTTTCCAACAGGGGGCAGGGATTGTGGTGAATTCATTCAAATGATCCTGAGAAGAGGAATGTTGGACACGGGGTGGGAGGGGTGACGGGGAGGGTATCGGTGACAGTGAGCGCAGCAGACAGGTGATGATAAGGTCTGGGTTGAAAGCAGGGAGGAGCTCCGGCAGACTCCGAAAACCTCTCCCTCTCAGAGAACAACCCTCGAAAGCTCAGGCTGGAAAAAGTCGGCTTCCTTTGATTTTCCTTTGTAGACATCTTTGTGGCAGACGAGAGAAATTTTCTCTGCAGCGTGAGCGTACGCTGAGATGCCATCTCCGTCAGGGCGGGGTGGGTGGAGGATGCTCCTGTCGGGAGCTCTCTGGCATCATTGTCACGGTCCCTGACCTCCTTCCACTGACAACCTCAGCAGCCCCCGAACTCAGATTCACTGAAGCGGAATTGGGTTGATTTCTGGAACTGCCGTTAACCTTTGTGGCAATTTCTTATGTGTTTTACCGAGGTGCATTTCAGCGCTAGAGTTCTCTGAATTTGTTCCTCCACCAATCTCATCCATTATGCTTGCTATACTCATGGCACTTACTAAAGTGGAATTTCCTAAAGCCATCCTTTCTTGCTATTCTGTATTTGACTAATGTGTTTTTACTTATTATATTTTATGACATTCTGAGGAATTTGGTTTAAAGGGCAGAAAAGGCCAAGATTTGCCTTTAAAAAAATTTTAAAGTGATCACCATATTTGTAAAATCTTGACTTATAAAAACACACATGACACAATTATTTTAAGTGATGAATAGATGATACCCAAAGTTTCAACCCTAATCAAAAGCAATGTAAGCGGAATTGATGAATTCACATAAGCTGGAAAAAAAACAGCCTTCCTAATGCCAAGTCATAAGTTTTATTTAGATTGTCATTGAGAGGTCAGTGGGCTTTGCAAAGAATCGCTTCATTGAATATGAGAAACAACATTATAAGATGCCATTCTGATTATACAAATTACAATTAACATTGATGATGAATGAAAAGAGACATTTTTGTTAGCTCTCTAATCAGGTCAATGTTAAGGCACATGTTCCAAAGACAAGCTGCAAAGTATTAGGCAAAAGTTCAGTAGCCTAGAACTTAAAATAACATCCATTATTTTGGTGGCAAGTTAACACTCAACACAAAGACAAACCTGTTTCATCATATGTAAACTCTAAGTGAGTAAAAGGGGGTCAAAGGACTATGCTTGGTTAAAAATGAAACAGAAAGATGGCTTGGGGTAAAGGCTTTAATGTTAATGTAAAATGGTAACAATGATTTATATGAAGCACTGTATCACCTCCTTATATTCTCACAACGCATTGAGAGGTGTCCTATCACAGTTCTTATTCTCGTAAAGGAAAGGGCTAAGGCACAGAGTGTTTGAGCAACTAGTACAAAGTCACACAGCGTATCGGTGGCAGAAACAAAGTTTGAAGCATGGCTGTCTGGCTCCCAAGTCCACACTCTTCTTGCAGAAAATTTAGGATGATCCTTTACGTATTTTCTCTTTTACATTTCTAAGCAACAAGATTTATTCTTAAAATAGAGTAATTAATGCTTCATTAGGTGATAAAGAGTAGGAGAAAGTATAGTTTTACAAGCAGTTTATGTGTTGAAACACAGGTGAATCCCATCCCGTTATGGGGAGCTTTTCAACGTTACTGTAGAATGCTACCATGTTTATCTCTGAGAAACTACAAAAAATAGAGAATTGTTGTGGGATGGGAGATTAGTCAATGCCTCTCCTCTGGTAAAGAAGCAGCAACAAAATCAAAACCTGTAAACTCAGAGGATGTTATAGACCTTTGGCCAAATCTAGGCTTGTGAAAGCACTTAGAAAAGAATGTAGCCGAGATGAAGGGTCACTATCCACTCACCAAGAAAAACTGTGCCAAACAAAAGAATTGTACCATCATTTATTTTGCATTTAATACTTCTGATAGGTGGACCAGAGGAGGGTGCCAAATCATTAGTTACATATCTTGAATTTTATCTATTATTTCACTGGGTACCTTATGGTTATTTTTCTGGCAAAAATTATGAGAGTTTTTAGTATATTTGCATTCAATCAAACATAACCAAAATATTATGGTGGATGAACAAGGGAATTTTGTGGTGAGCCTTCCCTTTTCAAGATTTTTATAAGTATCTTTGGGGAAAAAGATCCCCAAGTTTGCTTAATTTGCATTTGACTTTTTTGTTTTGGGAAAAAAAAAAGGAGTCAGTGCTTTCAGAGAAGTGTGTATAATGGAGATGGGGAGAGGAGTCCAAGTTCAGCACTATCCATGGCCAATGTCTGATTCTTCAGCGGTTCGGGATGGAGGGTCAGCACCGCTGGGGACTCAGAGACACAGGAATGGGGAGTGCTCTAGCAACCGGATGTGCATCTCACAGCAGCAATGGAAAGTCTGGCGTGGGCGGTAGAGTGACAACAAGAAGGCAGGTGTTCCTTCCCCAGAGAAGATCAATTTCTTCCACGCAGGACGTTTTCTCCTGTCTCCTATGTCGCAGAGATTTAACTTACTGGTTTCTTCTTTCTAGGCTAAAAATCAATCCGTTTTTCCCTCCCAGGGTTCTGTCTTCTCAACCATAAAGTTGTGTATTATTTTCTTAGTAATATCTTTTCTTAAAGTCCCAGAAAATTAGGACGTAGGTTGGTTCTTCTTTCAAATATTTTACTGCTAATTATCATAATCCTGGCTGTGACACGCTGAGTGTGCGACCTCAGACAAGGGGGAGGTGGCGCGCCGGGTCCCCAAGGTGTCCAGCCTGCCCTGGGAGGCTCCTGTAAATTTGTGCCTAATGAGTCCTTACCTGTTTTGCACCCTCCTAAAGCATAAGCAAATTTCGGAATCTCTCTCGGGGTTTTTATCAGGTAAAATTAGTTCCTGTCTTGTACATATCTTAGATATAATTAAGATGAAATGCTGAAAGAATATAGATCATGTTCTTTGTGTTTCATTTCAGCCTCATTTACTCTTTTCATTTAAAACATTTCAGACAGATGATTTGCATGTGGTATATGTACAGTACAAAATTTTAATTAATTACAGTATTTCATACCATATTTCTCTGTAATAAGCACATACTCGTACTTAAAAATGCTGGGCTTAATTCTTTGTTTCAGTCCTTAGTTAACAAAGGAATGCTTAGCGGGTTGTTAAAAAGACCATTAAAGCAACAAAAAGCAAACCTGAACCAACTCCACACTCAGAGAGCATTTTCTGCTGCTCCACAGTCAGGGTTTACAGGAACGCATGTGCACATGCCTGTGTGTGTGTGGGGGGGATGTATTAACAGGAACACACGCGATGCACTGATGTTCTTCAACATTGTTAAGTACCATGGCTGATCTGACTGATAATGTAGATAACCTACCCAACCGACAATGCAGAACAGTCTCACCACGAAATTGATTCAATCGCCAAATGGGTTTTTTAAATTATTTTATTATTTATTAGTATTTTCTCAGAATTCTTTCCTTGTCTAGGCACCAAATGTCATGAAATGTGACTCTAGAAACTAGTCGTATCAAGTCACACAGGTTACAATAATCAGCTCTTCATTAGCCATTCAGTGAGAATCTGGCGAATGCCTGCCTTGGATCAGGACATGTGAACTGTCTCTCAGATAATTGAAGCAAAGGATTGAGTACCATTTGCAAAATGATTTAAACCATACGGAAGATGCAACATTATTTCTCTAACAATCTGTGCGCTAAGGTTGCTGAGATGTCAAGTACCGGGCCTGCACTGGGTATATTTGTCCACAACGGTGTGTCACACATTTGAAAACAGCCATCATTCCTGAAGCACCGGGGCAAATACTGGGCGAACCCTCTCTACGACGTGTGACATTTGTAAGGGAGCTGCAGAGCGGATGAAGGAGAGGGTGGCGGAGTCCCACGGCTAAATAACAACAGAGGAAAATGCATAAGTGCATGAAATGAACATCAGACAAATTTTTATATACCTGGATTTTTCTGGCCTTGTATTTCAGTGAAGAAGTCTAGCTTCAATAACACCTGTAGCCACCAAATCTCTTCATGTACAGGCAAACCAAATTACCACTGGTTTGATTGTTCTCCCTGTTCTCCATTGATTCTTTGAATTAATATTTATACACACAATAAGAGAGAGAAGTAAGAATTATTGGACAACTGTTTTGTGCCAGGCAGTGTGCTAAGCACTTGGCTTTCATTATCACATTATACTTTTAATGCAATGCCACTAGACATCATTAGGAATAAAGACTTAAGTTACTGATCGGTTTACAAACAGCTATAAAACTCGGTCTCAACTCTCAAGAGGCCTATAATATAGTCGAAACAGAAGAATATTGACATAAAACCACAAATAAAACAAATTAGTATCTGCAAAGTGCTGAAAGAATAGTAGTTAAGAAGACATCAACAATGATAAGAGTTTAAAGTTATAAATATTTACCAGGGTCAGAGAAGGATTCAAGGATCCACTTAATGTGTGCCTTAAGTGCGGTAATAAATCTCATTTTCTCACCTGTCTCATATTCCCCCGAATTTTCTGGAAATGTTTGTCGAAGTTCTTCCCTTGAATAAAATGTTTTCCTTCTTCAGGCTTTGCCTACCTTTACAAACCCATTCAAATGCCCGCTTCGCAGGCCCAGTAGAAGTGACTCGCAGAGCGTAGGGCTCACCAGTGATGAAGTGCCTGCTTCTTCCCCTCTATACAACATCTCGAGTTCATAGTGTCCCTCCTTGTGTTGTTCTTGATTCCCAGCTTGGCCAAAGGTCTTGCTTTGGCCACTGGGATGCTAAGAGACACCACGGGAATGGAGGCTTGAAATCACCTGCGAGCTCGGGGTTAGCTCGGCATGCCTGCCTTTCGCAGCGAGGCATACCTGCCTCAATTAGCCACTGATCTCAAGAGACAGGTAAAATGAACCTGGACCCACTTGGCATGTTGGAGCCGATCCCAGCAGGGCACAGCTTATCCATAGATGCAAGAGCCAAACCCAATGCTCGTTGTTGCATGCTGCCAAAGTATTCAGGAGCAGGATTACTGCGGCCGTAGCCTACTGATGCAACCCCCACCTGGGCTTTAAATGATTATGAATGCAATCTCTCTTGATTCTATCTACGTAAAATATAGTGTTCATGAGTTAATGGGTGGGAAATACATCCATCTAAATTGTTCTCGAGTTTTAAGTGAAAATATCCAAATGCCTATGAAGTATAACGGATATTTAACCAGTTCAAAATTGAACTTTTCCCACCACTGTTACAAATCGGTTTTTTTGTTGTTGTTGTTTTTGTTTTTGTTTTGTTTTGTTTTACAATTTTCCCTCCCAGTTGATATAATTCCACCTATTGCCCAGCCAGAACCAAGGGAGGGAGACATCACTAACTCCTTCCTCCCACCCTCATCACTCCACCTGATTTTGTCCCTAAGAGCTTTGATTCTGTTTCCTAAGCATCTGTTTTGTCATCCTCCTTCGTCCTCTCTGCGTTGTAGTCTCGCGATAGATCTTCCATCCTCTTTGACTGCTGGCCCTCTCTGTGTGGCCCTCCAAGCATTTCTCTTTATTGCTGCTCTCATCTTCTGAAAATCCAAGTCTGATGATCTCATGTCTCTTCTGATATCCTCCGTGTCCTTCCCCCAGGTCACGCTGAGGATGCTCAGCAAGTCTAAGGCACCGTAGCATGGCACGCGGGTGGAGTGCAGGTCGCCAGGCCTGGCCTGCCTCTCCGCCTTCATCTCCCGCTGTTCCTGCTTTCCTGCATCGTTTGCTCTAGCCAGCGAGAACTGCTTACGTACTTGGATTTCCTGGCCTTCTGTACCTTTTTCAAGCTTTTACATATACTCACCCTGCAGCATGCTTCTTTGCAACTTGCCTTTTAGTATGGTTAAATATTACATATTGTTTCAAAGTCAATTTTCCAAAATAATCTTATCAGAATTCCTTCTCTAGAACGATTCTTTGTGCAAGCCCTTTCTCATTTCTCCAATGATTTTTCACAAAGAGTTAGAACAGGGACCTTTCTCTGCGTTTCCCTATCTCGCTTCTGTGTAATCTTGTTATTGCGTCCCTACTTGTAATCATTGCATTGTATTACACTTATATTTCTACTTCACTTTAGTATCACGATGCCCAGAGCTTCCTTTTACCCTGATCACTCTGGGGCCCATAGCAGTGATGGGCACAGAGTTGGGGCCATCGATGACTATAGAATGGGAAGAAAGAGGTTAGTAATGTAAAAAGAGAGTTGTCGAATGTTTCCCTTAGTTTCTTCAAATAGTAGCTGTTTGCACGCATTTCACCTTCAAGTTCTCCTTACAATTAATTTGTCAGTTATTGGAAAAGAAATTTTAATTTCTTTTGACAGATTCTGCCATTCTGCCTCACTGTAAAGTGTCTAATGTTTCAGAAAATAAATTTTGCCTCTGACCAACATGCAATTGACGCAATGATATTGACAACCCAAGGACAGAAAGGAAAATCAGGGTGTTACAGTGAAGGCAAATTTTTACTTTATTTTCTTAGCGTTCCCCCCTGCCTTTTTGACTGGGCATGAGCATTGCACTGACATAAAACACTTCCTTCCACAGGAAAAAGGCACAGAAACTTACTTAATGCAAGTTTTGTGTGACATGGAATCTTTATTAGGGATGAAGACCCAGATAAATGGTGAAACGTACCTGCACTTATGTTGGATTGAACAAAGAGAAGCAGTTGTGGAACAGAAACCAAACCATGTGGGGAGACTAAAGGGAGATGCAGATTACTTTAACAAGGTCTGTTTGTATAGAATTCCCTCTGTCTCAGCTTCTCATTGATGATAAAGTTGTTCCTTTCTTTCTGATATTAGGCAGACATCTCCTACTTTTAAGAAAAAGAAGGAAGTTCAGAGTGTTTTCCTTGAATTTGCTGTCTTTTTAAGTGCTTTTAACTCTAACAGCTGATATGTCAGCCGTGTATTTGGGGTGGCATGCTCTAAACTTCAGTTTATGTATGCCAAGTAGGCATACTCCTTAAATAATGTAGGATAATGTCAGTCAAAGCCCAGATTCACTATAAATAGCTACTCTGTGTAGGAGACTGGAATGACAAGGTATTACCCAGTAAAGAATGCAGAGAATTCTAAAACACGCAGGAATACCAGTTCTAAAGATCAGTCACTACCCCTTGGGCACCCATTGATCAACATTGCCTCCCGGGCTGAGGCCAGAGATTTTGGTGGGAGTTCTGCTCCTGAGGAGCAGGGAAATGGCCCTGGTGGCATGCGAGGGAACCTGCTGGAAGTGTGTCTTTTCATGTGCCAGGAAAAACCATTTATGGACTGGGTCTTGCCTGAGACTCTTCTCTAGGAAACTGCCCAGCACGGGGGCGGGGCGGGGTGCCCTGGGAAGCTGCGGGCTGCGGCTGGCCGGCCAGGGGGTAGCAAAGGTGTGGGAGGAGCCAGCCCTGGACACCCCGGTGCCAGTGCGCAAACTCGGTCCTCCCGCACTGTCTCTCCAGCATGCGTTTCTGAGGCGCAAAGGAAAATCATTGAAAAGACCCAGAGCTGGCAATTAAGAGTGAATTCGGAGCTGAGAGGCAATACATTTATCACCAGCACAGTAGGTATGTGTTACCATCTACTTTTTAAAGGCGAGGGAAATTAGTTCTAGAAAGGCTTAGAAAGGTACGATAAACTCCTACGTCTTTGGAGCCAAGGAATGGTTACGGTATACCAGTGGATGAATGACAAGAATGTATTTGTTTTGAGATCCCCGGATTAATTCCCCAACTGGGAAATACAGTGCTTTCAATATAAAAAATTGAATTGTATACTTTTTCCACAAGAATCACCTTTACATAGAGCTAACATATTACCTTATGTTCAAATACCTCAAAGTATACTTAATTCCTTTGATTGATAAGTATTGCCGGAAGTGCGTAATAGTAACCATTCTAAATTAAATTTGCTTGTTCATTCAATCAACTCAAATTCCTGATGGATTGTTATGCGACATGGGTTATTTCAGTGTCTGGGGCTTTATTTTTGACATTATTTGAGAGAAATAGAGGTAAAAATATGAATATTGTGTTTTCAACTTGAATTCCGATTCTACAACTCAATTTAACTTTCGGCATTTGATATCATTGTTTTGTTTTTTTGAATGACAAACACACACATAAAAAACAAAAACAAAACCTCAAAATCCTCCCAGTTATCAGGACGGCATCCAGGTTTTAGAAAGTGAGGTGGGACTTACTTTGAGACTGCATGATGGGTTGATAAAGGTTCTCTGCTTTGCTTCTCACAAAGGTTTACTTTTTTACGTTTCTGATCATTCGTTTCTGCTTTGCGAGTATGAGTAAGTTCCGACTAAATGAAGTAGGTCTTTACCAGGAAGGCTTTAAGAATGCCATGCACTAGCGTAAACCCCAGAGTACAGCAATTTTCCTAGTTGGTTTGAAAGAAAACACTACCTATGGCCAGGATAAATTTCTCTAACTTAATGAGGAACGTACTGAGGACTAAAATAATTTTTTCCACAAGAAACCTACATATGCTTAATAAATTAGAATTCACTCAAATTTCTTTGAAATGCTCTTTTTTTCCATGAGCAACACAACTATTTTCTGTCATTTATAATTTTTAAAAAAAGATTTTTTTAAAAACTATAGACAGTTGGTCTCCTTCCTTGGAGGGTACATTGTTTACTGAACAAAATAATGCTTGGTTGTGCTTGCACATTTTATGTAGTTTTCTTTTCTTCTTCTTCTTTTTTTAAATCCTCACCTGAGTATATGTTTATTGATTTTAGAGAAAGGAAGAGAGAGAGAGAGGGGAACACATCAAGGTGAGAGAGTAACATTGACCAGTTGCCTGGGGTACACGCCCTGACCAGGGATAGAGCCCAAAACCTAGATACATGCCCTGACCAGGGATTGAACCTGAAACCTTTTGGTGTACGGGAGGATGCTCCAGCCAGCTGAGCCACCCAGCAAGGGCTACTGTGCTTACACTTTTTAAAATAGACTAGTAACAAAAGTTCCATTGAGTCAGTCTTCTTGTCCCTTGTCCAACTGTGAGTGAGGTCACTATAGGTCATCTGATTGAGCTGGAATTGTCATTTGAATGTGTCATTTTCAGAAGCAATGAGACGTTTTCTCTATTTTCCACTATTCCTGGAACTTGTCACTCTCAGGTCACATCCCCTTAGAAAGTAAAACTTGTGAGAGCTGCAAGAATCGACCTAGTCCTCTGGCCTGTGCCATGTGGTGCAATGTATCACTTATACTACAGCACTCGCAGTCCGTGTAAAAGGCTTGGGGAACTGTAGCTCCTCTGAAGTGGCCTTTTCTAAAAGTTAATGACTTGGAAGTGTCAACATTGATAATAAAAGGTAGTATATAACATTAAGGATCATCTGAATTAGTCTACTACTGATGTGATTGCAAGAACAGAATCTAGTCTGTACAACTTCGCTAGGATCCTTAAATAGATCTTAAAATTGGGACTTTATAATAACTGTATATCAACCTTTAAGAAAAGCAGTTTCCTTAGAAGCCATATATTTCATCTATATTGCGGACTTAAATATTCATCAAATTCATCAAAGGGAAGTGCTTTTGCACTTCTCTTCCATTTTAAAAGCTTTCTCTGTGTCCTTTCTCCCTGTTTTCACTGACTTTCCAGATATTCAGTAAAATGTTGAAAGTTTTCGTTCAGAACAATCTCCAGATAGAATATTTCACTGTTCAAATATGCTTGTGCTAGGTGCCTTTATTTATAAAAAACAGTTCCATTTTAATTCATGTGGTTTGAATTATTTCAATGTTTGTTGTCCTGCTTCACGAGGTGTTAAATTGTATAATTAAAAATATTTGTGATACTTAATGCATTGTCACACCGTTCTGTACAGTATCACCTTTGTCACAGCAATTTCCATGAAAGTTCTGTAAGTGTATGTCTTTTCTAAATTTCTAACACTGAAAAGCTGTGAGCGTAGGTGTGTTTGTTAATTATATGTGTTCCCTAGCATTTAGCAGAGTATCTGCCCTCAAAATAAATTATCTTACAGCAATTACGTTACAGTCATTATCCACTACCAAAATTACCCAGAACGTGGCCCAGAACCTGGAGTAATAAAAAAAAAAGTGTTTATGTAGCCCCTATACTAACTGAAAGCCCAGGTACACACAATCGTATTCTTCCTTTAACAGAAAATCTATTTAGTGATTGTGAACAATTAATTTACTTGCAAAATCCATAGCAGAGGAAAGTAACAAAGGCAACTGTAGTGGGAGAGGCGGGAATTGTGGTTTAGAATCACAGGTTAAAGCCAGGAGGTGCCTTTAAGATGAGCCCACCGAAGACCTCACTTTCCTGTACAGGAAATTCCAGCCTGTGCTGGGGGCAGTGTTCCCAAGGAAACAGGCTTTGGGATGGTGATTGACTTTCAGGAGGCTCTCAGAGGGGTGCTCCAGGGAAGACACCTGGGAGTGAAGAAAGGGGGCAGGATTGGGTAGAGAGAGAACTTGGACAGAGATGCAATTGTCTGTCGGCAGAGGTCTAAGCCAGCCCCAAGGGGAGCTCTGGAACTGGCAAGCGAAAATAAAATGTAGTAAAATCATATCATCTGCACACAGAGATAATTTTGCTTCTTCCTTTCCGATTTGGATGCCTTCCACATCTTTCTCTTGCCTGATTGCTCTGGCTAGGACTTCCAGTACTGAGTTGAATAGGAAGGGTGAAATTGGGCATTGCTTGTTTTGTTTCTGATCTTAGGCCCTACAACTTAGAGGAAAAAGCCTTCAGCCTTTCATCATTGAGTTGGTTGTGAGCTTGTCATACGTGGCCTTTATCATGATAAAGTAAGTTCTATATAGACACATTTTTTTGAGTTCTTGTGAAAGAATACTGATATTGTCAAATGCTTTTTCTGCATCTATGGGGATGCTCATTTGATTTCTGGTGCCTCGAATTTATTGATTCATGTGTAGTGAACCATCCTCACTTCCTAGGGATAAATCCCACTTGATTATGCAGTCTTATCCTTTTAATGTAATGTCTTACTCGGTTTGCTAATACTTTGTGCAGAATGTTTGCATCTATATTCATCAGGGATACCGATGTGTAGTTTTCTTGTGTTTTTATCTGGCTTTGGTGTCAGGATAATGCTGGCCTCGTAACATAAATTGAGAGTGTTTTCTCCTCTTGAAATTTTTGGAAGAGTTTGAGAAGGATCGGTGTTAATTCTTCTTTAAATGTTTGGTAGCATTTATCAATAAAGCCATCTGGTCCTGGGGCTTGTTGGATGGTTTTGATTTCTAATTCAATCTTCTTAGTTGTTACTGGTGTATTAACATTTTCTATTTTTTTCATGATTCAATCTTAGATTGTTGTTTATAAAAATTTATCCCTTCCAGGTTGTCCAGTTTGTTGGCATATAATGTTTCATAGTAATGTCTTATGATCCTTTTTATTTCTGTTGTATCGAGTTTTACATATTTAGTAAGTGGATAATTCTTAGGAGAGGGGGCAGAGGCCATAGAGCAAGAGTCCACCCTCCGACTTAGAGTTACCATATTAGAGAATAATGCCGACATATTGTCATGAGAGACCATTGGCTCTGAGAAATCTTATCAGCATCTGTTAGGTGGAGCTAATTATACAACTATGAAAATACAGACTACGCAAAAATATATAAATAGGAAGAATTTATGGATGAAGTCAATCACTCAAAAGATTTAAAAGTAGGACTGGTAGGCATTCCAAAACACTGGAATTAACTATCTCCACTTGCAAATATCTGTCTTTGTGGTCCCTAGTTGCAGATCCATTCTGAATATTGTTACAGAAATGCCTCATTTTGATGTAAAATTTCAGGAGTCAGGGAGTCATCCTTTAAATTTTCCTTTATATTCCAGTATGCAGTGATGAGAGTACCTTATGCTTACATAGAAGTTAATTATATTCTTGAGCAAGTTGTTAAAATTTAAACAGTGGTTTGGAGGAGCTGGGCATTAAAGAGAGGATTCATCAGGACCAGATGTTTAGGGCTTAGATTATTGAAGTTTGGTTTTTTTAAAAACTTCACAATGAGTCATTTTCTCTACAGCGTCTCACTAAATGAAAGTTGCTCTGCCCTCATCAGCCACATAAAAACTCCTAGCTGCTCTTTTTAATTCTCTATATTCTAACCACACCGGTCATCCTTCAGTTCCAAATAAGTGCCACGTTGTCCATTTTTAGCTGAGTTTTGTAAAAGAAACACTGCATTGTATGGAATGTAAGAGGCCAGAAAGATCTTATCCAAGACTATTGCAATAGTGGAGAGTGATTGAACTCAGCTCTGCCCAAAGGGAAGGCAAGAGGATTTAAAAAGCTGCGGTGAGCTAAGGGAAGGATCCTGGAGGAAGTTAGGCGGGGGGCAGCCCGTGTTCTTAGGCCACCTGGGTTTGTTCATCATCTGCTGTCTCGGCCAGCCTCTTCCCTTCCCACGGAGACTGGGAGGTAGGGGTCTATCTTCTTTGCTGGTTACATGTTGCAGGAACGCCTCTCAGATTCCTGAGGAAGGTCTTCCTGATTTGCAAAATGGACAAGAGGTAGAGAGAAGGTTTATGTGTCGTAGGGGTGGAGACGTAGTTTGCAGTTATGTTTTCTAAAGTAGACGCTCCAAGGAAAGGTCAGAGGTGTAGAGTCGGGAAGAAGCCTGTCTGAAGATGAGGCAAGCCTAGGACCTGCAGAGACCCTCCTGCTGATTTCACATCCTTTGTTCTCTTCCTGGTATATGTTTTTTTCTGCCTGCTTCCTAGCCACATCCTACTCATGTTTCAGGTTTCAGCCCCGAAGCCTTGTTATACCCATGTCCCAAGTTCCTCTTCCTCATCTCCAAAGCTAGGCTAGGTCTTTAGTTATAGGTTCCCATCGTATTTTTCCATTGGTTTTGCAGCCCTCATTATACTCATAATTGTTCAGTTGTTTTCACTATTAGATTACAGGGTTCATGAAGGCCAAAGTTATGTCTTCCTTAATTTCCATGTAGCCTGAGGGCCTAGCAAATTGCCTAGCATATTGTAGTCATTCAATGAAGCAATAAATAAATGTGTGTGAGAGTATATTCTCTGATTCTGGTACCAGGAGCCTAATTGCTGGAGTGGTTATAAACTTATTTTGCCTGGTTTGTGCCTGCTTGTCTTAGGCATCTCGTAAACTTAACATTTGTCCTCAATGTGCACAATACATCATATAGCACCCTGACAACAGCTTTTGCCCATTCTGAGACTGTCTGTTTGATAAGAAACTAATGATCATTCAAATCAATAACCATTGAAATTGAACAGATAACCCATAGTGAGTTGGGGATCTCCCTAATGCTCTGCTCTTGGAGAAACCCTAAGCACTCGACATGCAATATACTCGTAAATAAAAATAAGCCTTAATATCCATCGTAATATTCAGGGCACACTACCTTTGTCATCCGGAGGGCACCCAGATAAGTCATACTGGGCTTCCTAGGTAAGAGAGGGTGCAAACAAATTAATTAGCTGCAGGTGCCCAGGGGACAGAAGAGACTTCGAGGGAAAAACACCCGAACAGGCATAGAAAGTCCAGGTGCATTTTGGCTGATAACCAGAGCCTAAAGCTGTGTAATGTGGTAGGTAAGATCTAGCACGATCTTCTATGGAACAGGTAATATTTGGGTAAAAAACAACATCATGGTTTGAGACAACTTTGGCAATCATCACAAGGATGTCTGCGACGGGAGTACTGGGAGCAAGATTTAAGCCTCCAGGAGAAAAGATTAGAAAGGGCCCGGCTGGGCATCGGTGGTGTTGCTAAGGAGACTGGGTTTAGGGGGTGGGTTGCAGTCCACAGGAACCGTCTTAGCCCTAACGAGATATCACCGAGTGGGCGGCTTACAAACAACAGAAAATTACTGCTCACAGTTCTGTGGGCATGATGTTTGAGGTCAGTGTGCAGGGTCCGGTGAGGACCCTCTTCCAGCTTTCAGAGTTCTTGTATGAACTTCACAGGTGGAAGGGCAGAAGGGGATGGCTCAGGCATGCTTTGTAAGGGCATGACGCACCTGCCCCGTTTGCTGTCCCTCACGCTGGGCATCAGGATGTCAACAGGGGAATTGGAGGGCGACACAAACATTCAGACATTCAGGAGCAAAGTTTCCGGATGAGAGAAAGGTAGGAAAGATTGCCAGGTTAGAAAGAGAGGTACATTACAATTTTTGCCACATTAGTCACCAGATCTAAAGTTGCCCATTTATTTTCTGACTGTATCAGGATCGGCTGAGAACACGGTAGATTGAAAAGTGCATTTGGAAGGCACCAGGGCGTCTAGATACGAGAGTCCTGGGGACACGGGGGCTTATTCCTTCCTAAGATTCTCCAGGGAGAGTCTTCTGGAATGTTTTCTAGAAATCCTACCTCTGCCCTGTGCTTCATACAGTTAGATTTCTTTTTGGCAATATCATACCCCCATAAAGTCCGGATGTAAGCAATCTGTTGTCCAAGGATTGAATCATATGCTCTTTTAATTGTTTCTATCCTGGGATTCCAGCATGTTTTTTCTAAGAGTGGAGGGATTCACGGAGCCAAGGGCGAAGTTCTGCTTTGGAGACCCAGGGCTGCCCGCAAGCCCCCAACCGTGTCCTTGGAAGGGCAAGGCGTCCTTGGCGCAGTGCCAGCTAACCGAAGCGCAAACACGCAATGTGAATATATGTTCTCCTGGGCTCCTTTTGGTGTAGGAACTGGAAGCGTGGGTTCTGTTGCTCGGTGAAACATGAGCAAGGAGGGATACACATGTGCGCGTGTGGGGTTTCGTTGCCTCGCCCCAGTTCCAATGTAACTTGTCATTACGCGGAGGCTTTTCATAAGCACGGAAGCCTGGTGCTTCCGCCCTTTCAGCCCGTCAGGCAAAGGTCTCGGACTTTTATTTGATAAAAGAAGCATGATGTCACTGGACAGTAACAATGTCCTAATTTCGAGATAAAAACAAGGATACATACATTAGGAAAATAAGGGAGTCCACGTTAAATATCACTCTAAACCTCAGAGCTATTATTCACCACATTCCACTTCTTCAACCATGACTTTTATTGTACTGAATTCTGATCACCCATTATGCAGAGCGTAATTGCAACTCAGGGAGGTAAAATCATATTAATCAGGGATAATATTGCAATGGACTTTGACCCATAGGTATAAATCTAATGAATGTGTGGGGTTTTTTTCCATAATGTAATGAGTTCTTCCTTATATCATTACTCATGAGACCAAAGTGAAATCATAATAGGAATATTTAAGACAATTAATGAGACATAATAAATGATTGCATGGTCTTAATATCCTTATCATTTTAAGGCCCCACACTAAGAGTATACATCGGGATACATCCATTGAAGCCTGTCAGTCGAATTCCTCTGGTATATTGTGATAAAAGAGGCAAAGTAAAGGAAATCAGATAAAACCGAGTAAAGAACACGTTAGGCTGACTATCAGAGAAGCAATATCCAAATGATTGAATCGGGCGGATGGTGAAACAGTCTATTAAGTGAAGTGGTTAGCAGTACCATCTCCTGGGTGGTAAGAACAGACCGCGCCTGGCATTTCCCGTGGGGGACGTGGTCCTCGGCTCGACTGGATAAGCGCCCGTCATCTCTGTCTGCAGTTCCAAGGAACCTTATCACCTTCTTTTCCGGCATCCATTAATCATTTGTTCAGTGACCCAAATTCAGATCTTTGCCAATCCTTCTATTCTGACTCTGCCAACCTCAGCGATATAAATAATAATACTTTAGGTAGATCATCCCTGCCCCCCCCCCCCACACAGACAAAAAAGGTTCTTTGGAGAAAATTATGCATTCACAACACTTAATTGACACACAGAACTTCAAGTAAGCAGGGAAATAGTGAAAACAATTGAGTAACCAGGCCATGCTATCAATCAGAAAAACTATCTTTTAAATATTTTTGGCCTATAATATTGTTTATCAATATTTATTTCCAATGGCTCAATATATGACTTAACTTATCTAATGTTGAGAGACTTATTATTGTATTATCTTACAAATCTATAAAACGATCTCCAATCGTGAATAAAAAGCACAAAAGAATTCTTAAAACAAGATAAATAATTTTAAAAACAGATACTAGCCTCAAACTCATGCTGAACTCAATTAGGAATTCCATTTTCAGGTACGAGAATGTGGAGCCAAAATGGATTGCGAGCAATTCTTTGAAATTAGAAATAGCAAGAGACCTTGACTTTTCTAATAAAAATAATTCCAGGCAATAACTGTTATTACTGGTCTGCTCATTTGCAATTCACTACGCTGACTATCAGCATCAGTAGCTGCGTTGAATCCCTTTAAAGAATCAAACAGTGAGATTCTCTTTGCAAACATGGCTGTTGGTTAAGTGTAACTCAGCCCCTCGGAGCACTGGCTTCTGTCTTTCTGTGTGGCCCTGGAGGATGCATGTCCAAGTGGTTAGCATGTTTTTACATAACTCTCTTCATCACCCCGTGTCTTATGTCCAAGCGTTTTGGCAAGCTACCGTCTGGGGTCATGTGCATAAAGGATCTAGATGTCACAGGATGGTAACCAAAGGGCTGTCTATCACAGTCCCTGGATCCCACTATATAGTTTAGGGTTTAGCTGCCTTTTACCTGCTTTGATATGGTGTCAACATATTTAGTTTTACTCTTTCTAAAATCTTCCTTCTTTCTGTTGCGTTTCGAGTGAGGGAACGCTTTAGAAATACCGAGGCCATCAGAGCAAGTGTCTGGGGGCCCTGGGCGGCAGTCAGCAAGCACGTTAGAAAGTGTGAGTGGACTCGGCGTTCAAGGAGCACACACTCATCAAGTGTTCTGTTCAGGATCACACCCGCAGAACCGAGTCATCTCCCATGTCTAAGGTGCTTAATCCATGTTTCAGATTCAACAGAAACTAGATCATTAGCCTATCTAACGATGCACTTACATGCCAGGTAGGCAGTGAAGCCTTTAAGATGGCAAGAAAACTTCTTTGGCGCTTTCCGTGTTGTGGTTTTGTTGTTGTGGCATGGGGCTGACCAACGACAGGGGTAAGAGAAGGCAGGAACAGCAGGCTGGGGTGCAGAATTGGGCAGTCACGCCCAAACTCTAAATCTCTCCCCTGCACAGTTGAGACGGTGTCACAGTCCTGAGGGCTCCACTCCTTTCTTAGATTTCTGACGTCCTGACATTTACTATTTTCACTTAGTCACCTGCTCTCACTCTCTGCTCTTGACTGGGTCCCCGAAGTGTCCGATGAAACCGTTGCCGCCTCAGGAAGATCTGGTTCTGGCCGTTCATTGCCTGAACGGTCACCCCTGAAATAAACCACGCCTGACTTGAATCTGGGACCAACTCTCAATTCGGAGTGACACCATGTGGGAAATTCGCATTTTCTCTCTGCCTCTTTCATTTCTGCCCTTAAATTATTGGCCCCTCTTGCAAAACCTTACTTTCTACCATTCCACATAAAAGGAATGAATGGCATATGTTAGAGCATAGCAGATCTAGAAGAAGATCTAAAATAATAATAAACATCCAATAGATTTTTTGGATTGGTAAACACTTCTGTGAGTTTTCTATTATCTTCTCACTTTAGGCTCTCCTGTGCTGCAACAATAGGCAAAGACAACATACCGTGTATATAGCCTATACGCCTATAGCCTATACGCTTAGGAACCAGTAGCCTAGCTCTCCGCTCACATTTGTGATTTGACCCGAACAATGAAAAGTCCCATGCGTCCTGCCTGCTACTGGGCTTCCTCACAGACGTTCTCGGGGAAGGGCAATGCCTCAGGAACACCACTGTTTTTGGCCTCACCCTCTTACAACACAATGGCTCCCTCCAGTGTTCAACACTTAGCAAGAGTTCAAGTGCAGTTCCTGGACCTGAACTTTTGACTGGCACTTTATGGGCATCAGTTTCCGCTGCCAGGAGTACAATTTTTCAGACTTTTTTATTGAATTTAGTGGAGTGGCACTGGTTAATACAATTCTATAGATTTCAGGTGTGCAGGAGTAACAATGTTTAAAAAGAGGAATTCCTCATGGATTCCATGCTGTCTGCTCTAACCCATCCTAGACTTGCTGGGTTCCCATCTTGTGTGTGGCTTAGAGTAAAGCCTGTGTCTTCTTGTCTGGAAGCACCGAGATGGCTTCCCCCCATAACCAAAAGACGCAACCTATCAGGATAATGAGGTCTTCATGTGGTATCAGACAGTACGATTTTTGTTCTTTGAGTTACTCCCATATTTCAAAGTGCTCACAAAGGCTTTGGTTTGGAAAGCAACTGTTCAGTGAGGCCTCAGCATCACGTTCCAACCCCCATCTCCACTTCAGCTTTTAGATTTAGTAAAGCTCAGGACGAAGGAGAGGCATGAGGGTGCCAGCCACCTCCTCCTCAGACCTGAGGGTCACCCCACCGCCACGGTTGTGAGGTGCGGCACAGGTGCATTGCCCGCATGTTGAGTTTCACTAATACCTGCACTTGCTCGTGTTTTCCATTGGAGTCATCGATCATCCGGACAACTCAGTGAGGAAGAAAAGCTCAACTTGTTCGCTTACTCAGACCACAGCCAAGAACGCGTGTTTCCCATGACCCTGTGCTGGGGAATCGGTGAGGGCTGATGGCATCATTGAAGGTGATGCACCAGGAGTGTGTCCCGTATCTGAAACAACATCTTTAGACACCTCCTCTCTATGACAACTAACCTCTGACTGAGAAATTTCGTAGGGGGCATTGAAGGATTGTGAGGCACAATCTGAAGCCCACGTAGCTGGGATTCCGTCACACAAGATGCTAGAGTCCAGGGTTTATTAGTTTCATTGCAGATGGCAGAAATTCAATTAAACCACCCATAAACAAACAGAATGAGCGTATCGGTTCACAGTAGCCAGGCGCAGTTAAATCCGGGACTTCAAATGGGACTTCTCAGGATTTTCTGGCTCTACTTGCTTTTATTCTTGGAACGACGGCAAGATGTAGTCTTCAAGAGCATATCCACGTTAGAACTCAAGAGACTTGAAGGAAAGCAGTTGGATCCCTGCTAACATTTTTATCAACTCTGGAAAAGTAACGCTGAAATGCCTTGTCCTGGTTGTGGCCTCAGTCACAAAAATCGTGCTGTCTAGGGGGAAGCGGCTGATTGAATGCGAGGAATACAGGGCACCCCCTGTGAAAAGGGAAGCTGGACCGCTGATGAGTGGAGCAACAGCACTGAGAAGGATGCCATGAGGTCAGACGGTGGAGGAAGATGCACCGACCGGCGTAATCCGTTCCTAAACCAAAACCCATCTCATTCCGCTGGCGGCAAATTACCACTGCCGCTGTGAGCACTTTGCTCAGCATCTATTTCCAAACTGTCATGTGTTTAAAAGGATGGTTGCTGGTTTATATTTTGCTTTTAGGCACCAAATCAAGATTCCTGTCTCACTTTGTCTACTTACTGTATATCTGCCCACTCTCTGCAATGTAACAATGAGAAACAATTTTGATATTTCAATACCCCTGTTCTGCCACCTGTGACCGCGAACACAGCTGGTCCGCCCATCAGATTTTTTTCTGTAATTCCTGAAATTTATCTACTAAAACATCCCTTTCTATAACAAACATAGCTTTCACCCCACGCCCCTTACCTGGAGGACTACAGGCTAAGCAGAGTGATAATTAAAGTATCTTTACTCTCAAAGGAAGCAAGTGGGATTCTGCCAACTGGGATTAATTGCTTGTCCACCCACCCCCTCACCACAGAAACGAGATGGGGCCCTGCCCTTGCTAAATAGCCCTTCAGCTAACGTGGGATCCAGAAGCTAAGATTCAGTGTCTGAAAATGTATAAACACAGCCTCATGGTCAAAAGCCAAATTCTCTCTACTGATTCTCCACCAATTCGATGTGATGGAGAATTCAGTAAACTTCTGATATTCCACTTTCATCAGTAGCAACCCAGAAGACCTCAAGTGGCTGTTTCTCTGTGGTCCTTCCAGTCACACTGAGGACCAGGGAGAACTCGAGCCCCGTTCGGGGAGCCGTGCCTGTCCCTCGGGGTCAGCTCCATGGCCATCCCCCCTGCCGGACTGACTCTATTTGCTACATTCTGCCCTCCCTCTCCAGAAGTGAAGCGCAAAGCTCAGCAGCTCAGGACCTGCAGGGCATCGCCTTGTTTTAGGCGTACACTCTCTCTGCCTTTCGTCTCACCCACGCTTAATCCTTCCCTTGCTCTGCGGGCCCGGAGCCGGCCGAATGAGGTATCCAGGACCAGTGCCAGCCCACACGATGCATGCTGATCGGAACACCTCCCCTCCCTCCTTGTCATGGAAGGTGGTCAACACTCTAGATTTTACTCCGAATTCCGTGAAATAGACAATGCCCGAAACAAATATTTATTCCGAACTTTATCTGAGCACTCTCATGAAGATCATCCTCTCTCCTACAGTGAAAACACTAACCACCACAGAGCTGGGGTGCCTGTGGGATAGCCCGTCCACCTCTTCTCTGACCATGCTTCTCGGTCCTGGACACCCAGGGAACTACGTTTCCCAGCTTCCCTGCGTTTAGTAGCCTCCCTGCCACGGAGGTGCAGCCAATAGAATGAGATTAAAAGGGACGTGCTGCGGGGAACAGTCCATACCTTTCATTTGTCTTTTACCGCACAAAACAAGTTACCCTATTTCTTCAACTGCCTGCACCAGCACCCGAGGAGATCGGACACTTCTGTGCACATGCGACTCTCCAGACAGCTCGTTCCACTGTTTTTCATTCTGCAGTAACTGCAAAATGGTGAAAACCACGTTAGACCACTGTCCTAGACGGAAAGATGGAGTTAAATGTTCATGCTCAACCTCCATGTGAAATTATTTCTTTCACCCTTCAAGAACAGTTTTAGCATCAGCTTCACTTAGAATGCCATCCTTAGCAAGCTTGCTTCATCAGGCTAATGAGTGTCTTCCATGTATATTTTAGTAGGCGTGTCTTAGAGAGCTCATGCCAATCACATTTCTCTATGAATAGTAAATGATTTCCTATGTGTGCTCACTTCAACGGATTTTGGAACGGGGCACCATTTTCTGTAGGCAGTCAACATGAAAAAATGTAATATTGTTTAGCAACTTGAAGTGTTCTCTGTAGATTTCAAAGTCAGCTGTAAATGTTGTTAATTATAAAGTTGCGCTCAATGAATTTTCACAGTTTATCTCCCCCTGTGTGAAGTGATGCAGTGGACAGCTTTTTCCAAAAATTGATTTTTAACATGTGTAAGTGATTTCGCATGCTGTGCAAAATAATAAACTCATGCAGATCGGCATAGCAAGTGATTTTTAAAAACTGGAAACAGTTAAACCGATGTATCGGTATTTTTCAAGCTGTTATTTTGCTACGTGTTTAAAGTTTTCCCACGCTACAGTGGAGGCCCCTCCATCCAATATGGATATCACAGCAGATTTTTCTCCCATCTTCACTCGAAGGAATCTTTACGTGGGAGTGACTTTGTAAACTCCTAATCCTGAAACTCACCACGAGTGTTTAGATTATGAGTTAAAATTCCAAGGACTAGATTGAAAAGATTAATATTAAAATCCGAGGTTGGAGCTCGTGACGACAAAGGCATTTTGGGCCTTAGGTTGGTTTGCAGCCTAAGGGGTTGCTGAACCAGTGGCTGAATTCTTTACTTAGACATTTGAGCAGTTGAAGAAAGATTTCACTTAAACACTTTACAAGATTCTCCGTCAACAAGTACCTGAAATAACCTCGATATGCTTATGTCTCAGGATGACATTAAAACCTCCAAATGGATGAGATGATTCAGAAATGAGAAGTTTACGCGGCAGGCCATCCATCATAGCAGTCAGCAGCGATGCACTGAGCTCATTCCGCTGCTGCCAAAGGGCACTGTGCTTGACGGGACACTGGGCACGAAGATGACTTTTCTCTGGGGTGACCTTTCTAAGGTGGACTTAGACATTTTCACTGAAACTAAAACTAATGCGGAAAGCTACCTTCCGTGGCAACACTGGAGCGTGATGGTTTCCAAACCAGCTTCCCGTTGGGTTTTGAGGATTTGTGAATTGTTACTCTCTGG
The DNA here is from genome assembly GCA_039655065.1 of Glossophaga mutica. NCBI lineage: Eukaryota > Metazoa > Chordata > Mammalia > Chiroptera > Phyllostomidae > Glossophaga > Glossophaga mutica. Next base: position 4,873,251 of record CM077316.1, read on the forward strand.
CAAGTTTAAGCAGCATTGGTTACTGACGCCTGCATTGTGAGTTACCACGGAAGAAACTTGATGAAGTCAGTTATTCCAGTGGGCCACCTGGGGTCTGGGGGCAAAGAGCTCAGAGCCTCCTGCTCTAACTGAGAGTTTCCTGTTGCCGTTTGCTGGGGATGAGTCTGAAATGTGAAACAAATGTCATTTTCGGTAGAAATTTTTGTACTGGCCTCCGGGGTTGCCCCAGAGGCGCTTTTATGGGGGATCCTTAGCTCCTCCAGGTACTACTGGTGGGGTGAGGAATCACTCAGGCCGATTTGTTTTAAGTGGAAATGTTTTGAATAGAGGTAACAATAACTGTTTTAGAGGGATTTCAGCTTTAGCTCGCTTGGTGGACTAGGAATCCTTTCAGACTCTCTCCAGGACTTAGGACTACAGCTGCTGGAACTGGTAGCAGAAAGAATCTGAATTACCAGAAATGATCGTGTGACTAGGGAGTTCACGGAAGCAGAGGGTCTCCTGATGAAGCAAGTGACACTGCGTAGCTTTTGCAGAGGAGCGGACGGTCCTGCATCGGTCACAGGGTGCCATTCCCATGACGGGGTCCACCGCTGCTAGCAGGCGTTGGTTGTAACCTTGGATGAGGTCCATGCACACGCAGACACACACGCACGGGAAGGTTATTCAGCCATGAAGATGAGGGTATCCTACTACTTGTGACAACATGGACGGGCCATAAAAGCATTATGCCAAGTGCAATAAGTCAGAGTGAGAAGTTCAAATACTGTATGATCTCACATGTGGCATCTGGAAAACAAAATAAAAAATAAAAACAAGTCATATAAAAAGAGATCAGGCTCCTGGTTATCAGAGGCAGATGGTGGGGGGAGGGGGGTTGGAGAATGGGGGTCACATGATACAAACTTCCAGCTAGAATAAATACTGGGGACATAGGTGAAGCGTGATACTTTATTGAACACTGCTGTGTGATATATAGAAACACTTTTAAGAGAGTAAATCCTGAAAGCTCTCATCAAAAAGCATGTTTTTTTTTTCCTTTTTTAATATTCTTTTTATTCTCTCTATGAGATGGGGGCTGTTAGCCGAAACTATTGTGGTAATTATTTCACAATGTAGGTTAAAAAACCGCATCATGCTGTATGCCTTAAACTTACACAGAGACAGATGCCAATTACTTCTCAAAAAAACTGGATGTCACAACAGATTTCAGATTAAAAAGATGCCTGCTCTTTCCTTCTAGAGTCGGAACTGACTCCAACACGAGCACGCGGGGAAAGCAGGCAGGCAGGTAGCCTTCAATGACCTGTATCACTCATTACGCGGTGGGAGGAAGGGGCTCTTGACTGGTGACCGAATGGACTCACTAACACTTCATCTCCACCTGCCAGGAGTAGCCACCCCCATGTCTTGTGCAAGCGGCAACAGCGAGTCCTGTAGAAACATTCAGAAGACAGCCTGGCTTGGTAAAGAGAGGAAGAAGTGATGGTCAAACGTGTCCTTTTCCAAACTCTCCATTCAGGGAAGCTCGTGGAAGGATTGCGGGGGAAGACAGGAGAGTGACTCTTGCGGACAGTGCCCACTATGAAAACAGGGGCCCAGGAGAAGGGACGGTCCGAGGGAAGGGCAGTTAGTATTCGTTGTCCGTGAAAAGTGCAGTTGTTTAACCGTCTTCTGTCCCCTTGCTGGGTGTTCATTTCCAGTGATTAATCAGAATAAATAGCATCTCCGTCACAGCCCATGTGCAGATGCATTTTCGTGTCATCTCTGATGGATTGGCTGCTTTGTAGAGAAAACAGCAGAAATCATTAGTTTTAGAAATGACTGTCAATAAAACCGAGCAGAGCACCGGTTCAAATGGAAGGTCTCCCACGGCGAAGCGTTCCATTTCAGATCCAGTCTTGCCTAGCAAGGAATCACGTGTAAAGTAATTTCAAACAACATGTTATGGCAAACAAAGCCACCTGTGTATCTGACGGAGACTCTGTTTTTCTCACCCAGCGTGTACTCAGGAGTAGGTGGGACAGTCGGCACACTCAGTAAAATGCAGGAATGGAGTTCGCGTCTCAGCAGGTGCACAGGGCCCGCCTCCTGCCGGGTGCCGGGTGCCGGGTCAGTTGGCCAAAGCCGGCTGTGACGCGCTTCCCTCCACAGCATCTCATTCCCTGATTGGGTCTTAGTGTCCTATTGCAGCAGCACACAGCGTGACCAAACACACTCCAACACAGTTCCCTCTCTCCTCTGCGAGTCCAAACTTCTGTTAATGATGTAAATGAGCATCCAAGAAGATGCCTTCCCTTACTGTAGGACATTAACCCCGTAATCTAACAATTCCCACAGCAGGAAGACCCAGGGGATCCATAGGAGATGAATCGGTTGTAAAATGACCGCGATGGCCAGCTGCCGATTGATTCCCCATGGGCGGTTCCGGGATAATGCCCGGCAACACCTGGCTGAACTTTAGGAACGGCAGCTTAATTTTGTCCAGGAAGGTTAATCTTTGTCATCTTTACAATCCATTCTGAGTCATCCTAAAGGATCCTCACGCATTAGACTTTTCTGTAGCAGAGGGACTCTGGAGGGCAGAGAGAGGTGGGAGTTTGACTCCAGCTCAGAGATGACCCCGGGCAGACTGTCAGTGGGTGAAATGAAGTTCAAGGGCTCAGTGGCCTTTGGTACCTCAGGGTTCCTTTAAGGGCGGCGAGCCGCAGGGTCCACATGGACTCCCTTGGGTCCCTTCAGAACTATTTGGTACTATTTGATGGCTTACGCAGCCGTCACCACGAATGCCATGGTCCTAGTGACAGGGACTTCTATTTGAAAATGTGTATTTCAGCCCTCTGTTCTTGAGACTGTCTGCCTCCTGTTGATCATATTTTGTTCATGGGTAAGAATGTAAGTCCGTTAAGAATTTTCTGGCAAGCAGCAATGGCGTCACGCTGCTGAGTTGTGAATTGCAAAATCCTTTTTTGGGGCAGAGAGGAAGCAATCTGGTGGTACTATTTGAAACCAAGACTTCATATACATTTTCATTAACCAAGCCCACTTTTAGGAAAAGTAGCTGATAGAAATAAAACCATCATAATATTAGGATTTATGTACAGAATGCTTATCACAGCACTGAAACAGATATTAATTTTTAAGATTAAAGGTTATGTATGTATTAGAGAATATTTTCCAGGTAATAAAAATAGGAGGGTTATTTGTACTGGTATGAATGAACAGCCTTAAGCATAAAGTAAAAGAATATTCTAGAACAAAGTGTGCATGTTTCACCTTGCTAAACAAAGAAAAGCATGAATATGTATTTTGTTATATTGTGTGAGCATATCATTTGATGCAGAAAGGCTCAAAACAAATATAATTTTGATCAGTTTAAAAAATGGTTTGATGCAAAGAATATAAATATTATTTTTTCTTAATACTAAGTATTTTGACTAATTATATGGACACTGTCTTACTTTGTAATTAATTTTGATTTTAATGTTAAAAAATCTCCCAACAGAATTTCAAACATACTTCTATACTTCAGGATTATGTAATTGCTACATTTCCATCAGCAAGCCTTCAACACGTATTGAAATTAAGAGCTGGGGAATGTTAAACTTAAAAAGTTAAATGAAGGAGTAGGATTATTAATATAAGAAAAGTTGACATTCAAGAGAAATGGTTTTAATGGAGCAAAAGATTTTAGAATAAAAACCCGTAATATTCAGGGCACTTTGTTTAAAAATAGCCTTAAATCTATTAGAAACAAAACTGTTAGAAATGCAATAATTAATTGACATGAAAATGATAAAAGTATATTAGTTTCACAGAATTATCTGTGTCAAGAAAACAAAAAATAAAGTTATAGAGAAATTAGTTAACAAAATTGCCCCGACCAAAAGGAAGTCCTTCTGATTTCAATGCACATAGAAATTTGTCTTGATTGCTCATGCACGAAATTTTGAAGAAAACTCCAATAAGTAAAAAAGGCCACTTTTTTTACAGATTATGTTCTTCAACTCAAAGTCCATATAATTGGAATTATGGGTTTAGACAACATAAGAATTAACAATACCAAAGAGCCAAATACCTGAAGTTTTAGAGCATATCACATTTGAAATTATGAATATTTAAAAATTAATAAAAAATAAAAATATCACAAAGCACAACTCACAGGTTAAATCTAAAGTTGTAGACAAGTGCTAATTAGGATATTTTTCATTATATCTTTAAAGTCACAATTATTTTAGAAGGAAAGGTATACTAACTCATATAGTGATGGATAATCAGCTTCTCTTATCAGCAGGTCCTGGATTTGAATCTTGGCTTTGCATCAGCTGACAAATTATTGAATTTTATAATTCTGAGTCTTATATTTCTAAGATGTGTGATCGATTAGTATTTAACCACTCCACACTTCAATTTTACATAAATGATGAAAATGTTACCCACTTCATGTATTTTTGTAAGTATTAAATGTGTCGTCCTCAGTCCTGTGCCCTCAGTAAGCGTTGGGTAACTTACTATTAACTCGAACATTAATATTGGATTTATTATGAAGCAAGTTTTTTTCAGACAATCTCCAAATTATTCCTTATTGATTATTTGTGAACTCTGTCGATAAATACCGTTGGCCCTGTGCACAACGTTTTGGTACATCCCAGAGCATTCGCATTATCCTAAAGCACAAAAACTTGTCATCAGGACCCGAAAGCTGGCTGCCAGTCAGAGCACACCCCTTTGCTAAGTGGATCAGTGACTCATCTGTAACTTATCAATAATAACCTCTTGGATGGGGTTATTATAAAGCATTCTGTTAAGAGATGGTGTTATGGGCTTTTGAGCATGCAGACATACTTTGCAATTACAGCTGTTAGTTTATGCCAACGCATAGGGTAGAGAGTTTCCTAGCATCCTCTCTTCTGTGCAAATCACTGCTCCATTGGAAAAGCACGTTGCTTAGGAAAAAAGCATCATTCCCTACAGTGGAATCTGGATATCATGAGAATCTGTCTCAGTTGTTGCTGAGACCTAATGAGACACAGTGTTTGAGCTGAGAGATTCTTTAAAGTGAGCACGTAAGGCCAGGGATTTGACACTGTTAAGTCTATGGAGGAGTAAGGAGCTAGAATCTGAGAACTAAGCAAGACAGCACCATTTCCTCTGATGTAATCCAAAAGGTGGAAACCTTTGCTTAATTGCAAGATCAATCAGATGGCAATTACCGTCCTTATTTTACCTGTGCAGCTGACAGAACCGTAGTAACGATCACAATGAAAAAATGAACCGCCATCATGTAAAAACAACTGTAAACATTAAAAAGGGAAAATATTGTTAAAGTGCAGGAATGACCTGAGGCATTTGCATGATTTCACGAATGTGTTTGTTTCTTCATTCGCTAACGCAATAATCAGGCCCCGTCTTCCCGAAGCCAGCAGGGAGGTGGGGCGCTGCCGGGGGATGGGAGAAATAATCCAGAGATGCACGGAGTGACGGGCTCTTCTCCGTGTCTGAATAAAAACTGCACGCAGAGGAGGAAGCCGTCTTGGGTCAGGGAAAGAGGAGAGAGAGCAGAACCAGGCACCTTTCTCTTAAGAAGCCTACTATTTGTTTGGAAGTTGGAAGGCAGGCTCTCTGAGCCACGCACAGTAAAGCAAGCGAATAGAGTGCATGGTTGCATTATGATTCTTTAGTGATAGGGGAATCTAGGGAAGGAAGAGGACCACGAGCAACATGGGAGTGTTCTAGAATGTTCCATAGGTAAATTGCTAAGTACTTTCACTGCATTACATGAAGAAAAAAGAATGCTGGTGATGAGTGGGGAGGGTAGGAAATAGCAAAGGTAAATGCTTGAAGTATTTTACTTTAATGGGTTTAATGGTTCTGAAAATTAACTTCAAGCTCTGAAATACTGCTTCCAAAACCACGGGAAATGCCGGTTTCGCTCTGGCCTGGATCCAGGTGAAGATAATAGGGAGAATAATGCACAGAAACATATCTTGGATGGGGCAAATAAATAAAACTAATGGTCAGAGAGAAAATAGCTGGTTCTATTAAATACTGTGCCATTTTAAACCCGCTGGTGAGAAGGACACAGGCAGAGGAGAACCATTTGCAGTGTGGAAGAGGAAGAGACCTTACATTTTAGAAAGCCGGCGATTCGGCTTCTGTGCTTATGAACTTCTGCAAGGCAGAAAATGAAAGCACACATAGCGTTTTAAGGTCGAGGGCCATCACATGTGCTTTTAACTCATCAGGAATTGACTATTGAAATAATTGAGTAATAAAAAATCGAGAACACATTTGTGATCTCTAAAAGAGATTGTGGGAGAAACTATCAAGTTTATTGCAAATTGTACTCCGTGGCAATGCAGACTAACAGGCACATGAGGGAGACACGTTAAAAACACCAGTCTAGCATTTTATTTTCCTTGAAACAAAAGTAATGTTGTAATGGAATGAGTTATTTCTTTCAGCCAGTTCTGAAGATTAGTCTTAATTTGCTCGTTGTGTGACATGCCACGGAGTGACTCATCAGGTGTGGGTCTCTATTCTGCCATCATAAAAGTCTCATTTAGTACAAAGTGTTCTACAACCTATGACGCAGGCTGTAATCCATTGTTTATGTCAGTTAGTACAGCCAGCTTTTTAGTCCTGAGAGAAGTTATAAGAATTGGAGCAAATGATTAAGCCTTCCGAAGCTTCGGTTTCTATGTTACATTGCTTCTTTATGTCCTAAAGATATTTGAAGGATGAAAATAAATTATATGCTGTTAACTAAGAGGCAAAACTCTGTTGCACAAAAAGAGTCATTACTGCCACTGCTGCTGTTACTTCCATCATCAATGACGATGCCTTCAGCGGTTCTATCCCCTCGTCCACGATAACGGCTCCAGGGCTTTTAATATTTTACGTACTGTGCGTATGGCCGGGTAGACTATTCAGGCCTTCCCCATATTTGAAATTATTATCCTTGTTTATTATCACAACTGACTTTTGTAAATATTGTTAGAGATTATTTTTGCAGAAAGATGCCCAACCAGTTGAGCTACACCAGTCCCTCCATTAAAGGTTCTTTTGAGACCTCTTGGCTTCTACATGCAAAGATAAGGAAGAACTTCGAGTGTAAATCTTTCCATCCTTTGACTCCTTGGCAGAGTAGGGAGTAGGGAATGAGTATCATTTTCAAAATGAAGCTGACAGGCAGAGTCACAGGAAAGCCTGCTCCTCAGAACTGTTTCCTGAGAGTATTTGCCACGTAGGACAGCGGATGCCCAGTCCAACGCCCAAAACAACAGCCCACCTTTCCCTGAGTAGCAAGACCCTAACAGGCCCTCCTCTTCAGAGACAGGAGTTCTCTACCCTCTGGAAATACATTGAACTAGAGATGAACTTTGGTGGACATTTTTTTTTTTTTTTTGAGAGACGAATTTTTATGGCCAGCCTGGCTTAGGGCAAAGAACTCTGAGATCAGTCTAGCACATACAATGCTCCCAAAATTTTGTTGAATAAGTAATTCACCTCAACATAATAAAAGTAAACAAGGAGAGGAAAATTTGGCATAGGGTACTTGCAAAATAGAAAACTTGGTCTTATAGTGATGATGGTAATGGTGAAAGGAGACGATTGCCTCAACAGAACATAAATGGCCCAAATACAAGGCCCACGGTGGCTATTTGGCTAGTTAGTTCTTGCATGAATAATTGTGAGGCAAGATTCAAGAAGTATTCAGAAAGAAAGTTATTTGATTAAATATGAAACAGTTCTTTGTAATTTCACAAAATTCGTATGGAGGGATCGTTAAAAGCTACAGCATTAACTATCCTCAGGCCCAGTGTCTGAAGCTGCTGCGTTCAGCTCTTTCGACCAGAAATGTTCAGTTCAGGCCAGGGACACGTCTCCAGCCATCTCGTCTACTTAACCAGTGGGAGAAGTAGATGATGGAGCGAAATACAAACATGGAAGAAAATACATACAGATTTATGCTCTTTAGCTCAGTTTGTGAGGCACCTACGTGATATCATTTTTGTCATCTTTGTATTGAAAGGGAGATATTTTAAAGGAGTGAAAATTGCACTCTTGTCTACTGCCCTGTACGCAGTATTTAAGGGGCTACAACAGTACTGCTCAGTCTGTATTGTTCTTGATGTATACATTAAGATTCTAACAGTGATTCCCACTATAGAGTTCAGCATCTATTTTATAATGTTTTCAACTGTAGCTGAAGCTGAGAATTTCCATGTAGAAAATCAATATATTTAAAACCACTCTATTTAATTCCTTATTCATATTATTTTAAGGAAATTGTATGGACTTAGAAAATGATGTGTGAAGCAGTAATGTCCAAGAGAATAGATAACCTTGTTGTTTCGATATGGTGTATAAAATTTGTTGATACACAAAGCTACTGGGCAGGATGGCCATCATGAACAAGTCAACAAACAGCAAGTGCTGGTGAGGATGCGGAGAAAAGGGAACCCTAGTGCACTGTTGGTGGGAATGCAGACTGGTGCAGCCACTGCGGAAAACAGTTTGGAATTTCCTCAACAAACTAAAAATGGAACTGCCTTTGACCCAGCAATTCCACCACTAGGATTATACCCTAAGAACCCTGAAACACCAATTCAAAAGAACCTATGCACCCCAATGTTCATGGCAGCATAATTTACAATAGCCAAGTGCTAGAAGCAACCTAAGTCCTCATCAGTAAATGAGTGGCTATAGAAATTACGGTACATTTGCATGATGGAATACTATGCAGCAGAAAGAATGAAGGAGCTCCTACCCTTCATGACAGCATGGATGGAACTGGAGAGCATCATGCTAAGTGAAATACACCACAGGGGGAAGATAAATACCATATGATCTCACCTATAAGTGGCACCTAATCAACAAAACAAAGAAGCAATCAAAATAGAACCAGAGATATAGAAATAAAGAACAAACTGACAGTAACCAGAGGGGAGATGGGAGAGGGTTAATAGGGGAAAATAGGGCAAGAGCCATCAGGGAACGTGTAGAAAGAACCCACAGATAAAGCCAAAGGGGGTAGGAGCGAGGGTGGGAGGAGGGGATGGTTGGGGTGGAGGGGTGCGTGGTGGGGGTGAATGGAGACAACTGTACTTGAACAACAATAAAAGAAATTATATACATAAAAAGAAAGCTACTGGAAGAAACTAGCCAGAGAATATGTGTGAGTAGATGCATAGGCCGTGGGCACAGGCAACAGTGGGGTGAAGGTGAGGGGGAGCGGGGGCTGAGCGGAAAGGGGGAAGGGGGGAAATGGGGGACATCTGTAATAGTGTCAACAATGAAAAATACGAAAAGGAAGCTGCAGTTAATCTTGTATTTTAAATATCTCTGAAATGGCATACACTAGCACAGTGGTTTGAACTGCTTGATTGAACATTAGAGTCTTCTCCAAAACCTTGATGCCAGCCTCACGCTGGTAACCAATTAAATCAGGAATATATGGTGACCCTGCAACATTGAGTCACTCACCGCCCTGCAGATAGTTCCAAGTCTGCAGGTAAATCTGTGCCGGTGAGTGGGTACAAAGACAAGCGTTCAATGGGGACCACCTCATCGCAAAGTGTAATTACATTTAACAATACACTACATTTCATACATCGTTTACGAGTTCCCTTCAGATGACCCGAATTGCGGGAGCCACCTGTCTTCTGTTATGACGGTGACCAATAGGCCACTATACCCGCTGCTCCTCTGCAGAGACAAATCTGAATGTCGAGAGGAGAAGGCGGTGGAGGAAGAGTGGACCTCTTCAGGTACATGGTAGTCCCGTGCTTGTCTTGCTGAACCACCCTGATTGGCTGTGACTTCCGTTTTACAGCACTCAGAGGCTAACGGGCCACTAGGACTTGAAACAACCTGGGAGGTCATCAAATCTAACTCACTCAGTTTCCTACGTGGAGAAGCTGGGATGGAGTGTGTGTCGCCGACCATGGCAACCAGAGCCTCTCACGTGGTCTTCTCCCTTCCACCTGTGTCCGCCTTGAACTAGATTCAACTTAGCACCGGGAAGACAGGGTCACTTCTTTGCTCAAAACCTTTCAATGGCATTTCCGTTCCTTCTGAGGTAAAACCGAAGCTCCTGAAATCACTGTATGATCTACTCCCCGCTCTGCCTCTGGGATCTCAGCAGCTCCTTCCCTTCTCTCTCTCTCTCCTCTGTCTACACCTTCTTCTGTGTTCCCTGTTCGGATTCCTATTTGTGCTAAGCTCTTCGCACCAGAAAGCTCTCTCTCCAAATACCTTCATGGGTTGCTCCTTCAGTGACAGCGAGATGTCACTGTGTCACCGAGGACTTTCCCAGCCACTCATTTAAAACAGCAACCTTCACTTGTGTTACATAGGCTTTCCCCTTGCGCTGCTTAATTTTTTTAATCCATCACACTAATCATCTTATATGGACTATATTGTATTTAATCACTTATTTACTCTAATTTTCATCTATTTAAATGTAAGTCCAATAAAAGGCAGGGATTTTTTTAAATTTTTCTCTTTTGTTTATTACCAAATTCCTAGTGCCTACAAGAATCTCTGGCCCATAAGAGATGGTAAATAGATGTTTGTTGAATGAATAGATGAAATTGTGAATGGCATAGAAACTCCCATTTGTACGATGGGATAGTCGATGCTGATAGACAATTCTATGGTTTTACGGGGGTCTTGTAAACGTACACAGACACTGAGGATCCATTTCTAATTTATTGACTTTTTGTTATCAGCACAATCATAACTACTTGACTACATGACAAAAGCAAGCACATATAATAGCAAAGAACAAAAGAAACCCCTGATTTTCTAGAATGTAGATTAAAAAAAAATCAATCCAGCTGAAATGCGCGGTAATCAAGCAAGAGAGTGTGTAGGTCACATTGTCCAGTCACTCCTCCATAAATTACACCTGAATATATCGGCAATAATATCGTGGGGATGCAGATGAAGGTGGACTTCCTTGTTATATATTTCCCACACTTACTGTTATGTGAATTTAATTTGGACACTAAGCTTGTTTTACAAGGTGATGCTAGACAAAGGATTATATTTTGTTCTTCAGGAGGAGAGTACAGGAATTCATTTTCCCGTTTTCATTGCAAAGCCGGAGATTTACAATGCTGCATATTGCAGTGCGTTTTGTAGATTAGAGCGTCAGAGACGAGCTTTCTGCTCCTGAAGGTTTGCTTCCTGGAACTAAGAAGTAGCTACTAGTAAATATTTTGTGCCAAGTGGCAGGTTCTGGTATTCATATACCTATTTCCACTGTGCTCTGGAGAGAAAGCTATTGTCTAAAAGAGTTTACAAATTCTCCTATTACAGAACTTGGATTCGTCTTATTTTTAAAATGTCATGAAAGTATACATGTCTGCTTTTATCTTCCTGCATGACGGCTCAACAGAGTCTTGAAATTTTAGGAAGTGCGCCTTTGTTTTCTTCTTTTAACTTTTTCTTTTGATGTCGTTTCAAGCTTACAGAGAAGTTGCTAGAATAGTGCAAAGGATTCTGTCTAACCTTCAGCCAGATTTCTCCCACGTTAGCATTTTGTCGTGTCTGCTTTTGTTTTATCTTTCTGGCTTCCGTCTTTCTCTCTCTCATGTGCAGACTCACACACACACATGCACACATATACACGCACTGTTTTCCAAATCTGAGAAATTGTAGCTATATACACGCCCTTGTACTTGGACCTTAAATTGAGGCTTAATAGTCATGGTACTGACGCAGGAGAGAAATAAAGCATTGAAAATGTCTTTGTCGTGGATTCCTCTAAAAGAGGCAAGTGCGATGATATTTCTGCTCAAACGTGTGTGAGGAAGACACTGATCAAGTATGTTTTTTATGAAGATAAACTCGAGGATGAAGTTTCAAACACGCTTTCTGGCAAAGGCCCTGTGTCCCTCCAGTCCCTTGTTACCCTGGACTTCGTTCCCTTGGGGACACTGTCTTCTCAGGCCTTCACTGGATACCTGCTTATTTATTGGATGAGATGATTACCGAAAACCGTGCCATGGCCAGCTATGGAGGAAAGGGCAAAACCGCGCCCGGAGGAACCCACGTCTGTTACCAACAGAGGACCACGGGGGAGTTCGTGTCTTCCTTTGCGTCTTGTTCTGCTTAACCACTCATTCACTGAGCTCTCCCGGGAGCCGGAAATAAGAGACCTTCAGCTCTAGTTAGGACCACCAAGTGCCCTGTACTGAACTCTCATCAGCACTGTGTGATGTGAGCGTGGGGTTCTAGTCCAGGCTGCCTCCTTCCCAGGAGCGTCCCTGAAACTAGTGATGGGGGACAGCCCATTCGGAGGGCTGCATTTATTTTTGGTATTTCAACAACCTATGGCGTAGACAGGCAAACAGTCCATTACTGTAGCTAATGCTGAATAATTTTGTTTATGTTTTCAAAATGCATCGCATTTGAAACAGCAGAAAATCCAAATTGGTCAGAATTTGAGATGGCACGAAACTGACTGGAGTAGCTTTTATTTCCTTGAACTACTATTCCCACCACCAAAATGCTGCTTTTTGTATTTCTTCTTTTGCTATATACTGAAAATTGTAACTTACTTTTTTTTTTTTTTTTTTTTTTTTAGAATTTATTTATTTATCTTTAGAGGGGAAGGGTAGGAGAGAGGGAGAGGGAGAGGGAGAGAAACATCAATGTACGGTTGCCTCTCGTGTGTCCCCTGCCGGGAACTGGCCTGCAACCCAGGCATGTGCCCTGACTGGGAATCGAACCGCGATCCTCTGGTTCGCAGGCCCGAGCTCAATCCACTGAGCTACACCAGCCAGGGCTGTAACTTACTTTTTAAAAAATATTGTTTTTTAAAAGATTATGTTTCAAAAGTATCTGTGACTGACAATCAATATTTGTAGGAGCCCCCAATGATAGAGGGGAACTCTGACCAAAAAAAGAGAATATTTAGCTCAAAATCTCTTGTTTTTTTTTTTATGTATTTAAGAACCAAATATATATTATACTATCCATGACTAATAAAGATGGAGTAACACCAAGTGCTACAAGTTCTGTGATAAAGTTGCAGATCACACCTAGATACCAAATGAAGCTCTTAGTTGTGGCCTTGAAAACAGACATTTTTTTTTCAGTTTTCTTTTTCGTTGGTTCTTGTGTATCCTCAGAAACATCATTGGATACCGACTAACAGAAACGGTGCCTTTGTTAATCTTCAAGATGATGTAAATGAATACAGTGTAACACATATTAATGGAAAGTACTCTAAGAGGGTGTTAATAATGACCACCTTTAGGTACAGCAGGTAAAAGAATACACACTATTATGTGAGCCATTTTTACCGAATCTAAAATTAAAAGTAGTCTGAGGGGAAAAATAAACTCGGAACAAGACACTGTGAAATTACTTATTGATCAGACTTTTGAAAATATTTGGGGTGTCGCATGGCTGAAGCAAAGCAAGCAGACACATTATGTGGCTATAGAAGGAACGGGGACACAGAATTTCAAAACCGGTCACACGAAGATAAAGGTTCTTGGCTTGTTAACATGGGCATATTTTCATACTTTTAAATGGGACATTATTAATTATATAACTAGAATCACTACAACTGTCTTCTAATGTAGTAGCTAAGCAATAGTAAGAGGATGCTGGTATTTGAAATGCACAATTACAAAACTCCAGAACACGAAGAGAACTGCATTTTGCAAAAATTCTTAATGAGCCAGGAGTTAATGCCTTTGAAATGAGTCATCGGGATATCTCACTTTGAAAAAGCAAATGTGTTTGGGCGGAGGAAGGTGGCCCTGTGTGGGTCAGAGCCAGCCAAGGTATTTGTTGACTGAAGAATGAGAATCTCTGTGAAAAATGACGCTTTGCAACGAAAGGAGATATGGAACCAGCGTGGAGTGGGGGAGAGAAGGAGAAAATTTGCACACCGTATACTTTCACTATAACGTTTTCTTAATTCCTCACCTCCCCTGCCCACCATTCAACCTCAGGGACATATACTGATACTCTTGGGATTAAGAAATTGTAAACTCAATAATCTCAAGGAACCATTCTCTTATTAAAATACCTTTTAAGTCAGATAGTTACAAACTACTGTACTTTATAATGCTCTCCACCCCTCCCCTTAGGTAATTACTGTCTAAATTTATTTTTTATATCATGGAAGAGGTTGGTTAATACTATCTTGAATAGGTATTAGTAAACTTCTGTTCTTTTTTTGCGTGAAGTTAAGGTTATAGTATTCAGTATTTCACCATTGAAAGGAGTTCCACTAATAAGCTTTCAAACGTTAAACACACCTTGCAGTCCTGGGGTAAACTTCATTTGGGGGTGGTGTATCGGGCCTGCTTTGTATTGCCTGATCCTGTTTGCTCATATACCCTAGGCGCCTAATTTGAGGTCTGTTTCCTTGCATGTCTAGAAAATTTTGTTTTCATGCTTATCACTGTCCTGGTGTGCACCGGGTGCCTGAATTGTGTTGTTTTCTTTTAGAATTTATAATTTTGACTAATACTTGTGTTAATGAAATACAATTTGATCTAAAAAATTAAAGTGGAAAATTCAGATACAACCAACATACCATAAAATGTATCCCTTTAGAATGTAGAATTTTAGATCTACATTCTAAAGTGAATTTTAGCATATTTTGAAATTATACAAACATCACAATGCTAAACATTTTCATCACCCCCAAAACCGTTCTCCTACTCACTGAAAGTCATCCCTCCGCTTCCCCCAGTCCTGGCAGATGCAAATATTTCACTTTCTATACATTTGCCTATTCTGTACATTTCATATAAATAGAATCATACAATGCGTGGCCTTTTGTGTCTGACTTCCTACCATATATTTTCAAGGGTTCTCCATGTTATATCATAAATCATGGTGTCATTACTTTTTATGGCTAAGCACTAGTCCATAGTATGGCTATACCAAATGTGTTTATCCATTCATCGGTTGACAGGCATCTGGCCTACTTGTGTTTTTCTTTAGTTATTATGAGTAATGCTGCAAGTTTTTTGTGTGAGCCTTTGATTTTATTCTCTTGGGTATCTATTATCTAGACATAAATATTCTAGGGTGTATGCTAATGATGTTTAATATTTTTAGAAATGAATGAAACACAATGATTTTAATATTTGGCATTGACAGTCTACTATGTAAGCCATTCATGAAAGTATTTAAAGAGATTGGGATAATATAAAATTACAACTATAAAGTAGTAAAATAACCCTCAAAATTGTAGGTGAACTCGGAATGGCCAATTTGATGTCATCAATTGCAATTAGTTGGAATTAATTATGTAACTCTATGTAAAAATCAATATGCTATTTTATAATCTTAAAATGAATACATTTTTAATGTAGCTGCTGCTTTAAGGTCAAAACTTAGCTGAGGTATTTAATTGGAAATGTTGGAACATGTTCCTGGACACATTTGGTTCAATATTGATCTCAAACCCTTTAATTAGACACTTTTATTACATAACATAATTATACAGTTGTGTGTCTTTCTAATTTTCTCAGGTCATCGAAGTTCACTTTTCCATTGGTCTCTCATTGTAAAATTAATTTTTTCTGACCACTTTTTAATTATTATCTTAAAATATGAAAATAGTTCTCTGAAGACACTAAAAATCAATAACTATTTAACATAAGCTATGTAATTGTGTAGCTTTCCTAGCCATATAAAGTTTGGTCATAAATAAAACTGGTAACATAAGCTGCTTCCATAAATACATGTTTAATTATTTTATGCTTGCCGCCAACTTCATCCCAGTATTTTCTCCAGTTACGTTCCTCCTGAAGAGGAAGATCATTTAGATATGATTTTAATAGTTCAAGACATCCCAGCTTTTAAAGACCAAGGGCTTCATGGGAAGGTTGCGGTCTCTGCAACCCGCCGTCACAGCACATGGACCGCCCCGCTCAAGGTCATGAATGGATTTGCCCCGCCGGGCCTCTGTTCTCTCACTCTCTGTCATCCGCCACTTGAATGCCATACTCAGGACCTGCCCCTCATGTCCCAGGCACTTGGCCTGGTTTCCTGAGCACCTCTAGGCTGTTTTTCAGGCCGCATGCCTTCGTGCTGTTCCTGCCGTCACTGTAGGGTCTAGATACCTGGACTGAACGTCAGCGCCTTCCCGTCTTCCCTTCCAGCTACATTAAGAGCCTGACTTCACAGCAGTACGAGGGCTCCGGCTTTGGCGCCTGCCAACGTTTTCTGGGTCAGATCCGCAAGGCACGAACCCCTGCTTCGGTGTTCTTTCCGGTGTTTGCTTTCCTCTGCACGTCCTCCTTGCAGACTGCGACCAAGGTCTCTTGCTCCCGGCCATCCTCTGTCTTAGCACCATCTACTCCTTGCTGTGAAAATACAGCGGTGGAAATAGACTGTGTTATTTAAGCCAAATATCGGACTCTCTCGTCTTTCTCATAAACACACATCTCTCTCTCGGGTTCTTCGCTGAGTGTTTGAATAAGGGGCGCGAACTCTACTCCTCAGTTCTTCGGTATCCAAATGTGCCTGTGTGTCTCTGTTCTTAATTTTCTTATTCCCACTTGGAATTTTTCATAAATGTACATGGTAGAATGAGCTAATCAATGCTTCTTGAGTAACCATAATCTGACCAGAACAGTGTCAGAAGTGAGGGATTGAAAAAAAAGTTGAAGGTGTGACGGTTCAGCGATTAACTGTGTGTGACTGAGGGATAATAAAGAGCATGTCACCTCCTTTACTTTGTTTTTCCCCAAAAAATAGGTTTTGCCAAGAAGGTAAAAATCAAGCCATGGTAATATTTTAAGGTGGTAAAGGTTTTCATCCATGTTATAAACTAAGAAATGGTGTTAGAATTTACTATTTAAATAGAATAATGTCTACCTGAGGTTATTATGGAAGGTTTAAAGGGGATTAAAGTATTCTCATTTTATAATATTACTTTATTAGAGATAATTAAGTGTGGCTATAAAATCATGCATTTCCTCCTTGAAAGTTATGTGAGTTTTATGAAGCTAAAACTATATGAATAATTTAAAAAATATGTTACTTTTATTTTAATAAATGTAGCTATGCTATCTCAACAGTCTAGTCATCGAAAATAGCATGAGTAATATGTACATGTATTTAAGAAACCTAGAGGCTGTATATTTTATATATTTCTATTTAAAAATATTAAGTGCTTGATATGTCCCATGCACAATTAACATGAGTTAAGAGTGTGCAGATTTCATTAAGGCGCTCTAACGCAGTTTCATAGTGTATTGAGTGTATTGAACGAAATGCAAATACAGAGAAGGTTAAGTAACACCAGATAGTAGAGGTTCCAAATGAATGGAGGTTCTTAACTGGTTGCAAGAGACAGAACTTGTTTTTAACTAAATATTATTTTGCACAAACTTGCTTGTTTTATCTATTTCACAGTCCACGTAAAATCAGCAATCAAGTGAGGGTTAATATAGTTTTCAAACCGACCAGGGTCATGCGTTTCATTTAGTATTTTCTAAATCAGTACTGATAACTTTTGTTAATTCTATTATTTTGATAGTAGGGGAAGCATTTCTCTATAAACTGTGAAATATAACACAGATACAATGAGATATTTTTCTCACTTGTTTAGGGCATAGCCATGAATTAATAAACCCCAAATCCTTTCACCTCTATCATATAATGCTACTTTTTTTTTTAAAGCAACAAAGGGTTTACTTGGTAACGAGGAGTAAAGGAGGAACGCCTAATTCCTTTTCTCCCTCTCGGGGGCTGAACTGCCATAGTCAAAGAGGTAGCACCATGCAAGCACATTCTCTATCTTTTGCAGAAGTGCAAAGATGCCTGAGTTATGGGACTCGCCGTGCTCATTTCCTAGACAGAAGCGCCTGCTCTTGTGCCTTCCAGTGTCTCAGCAGTTGCTACATTTTCCTTCTTGTCTTCAGGTTTCATGGCAGGAAACAGCAGCACTTCCTTGATATTACTGGAGTCTCTGAGCAGCATGGTGACGCGGTCAGTGCCCAAGCCCCAGCCGGCTGTGGGGGGCAGCCCGTCCGTATTCCAGGGCAGTGCAGAAGTTTTCATCTGTGAACATGGCCTCGTCCTCCCCAGCGGCCTTGGCCTTGGCCTGTTCTTCGAAAAGCTGCCGCTGCCTCACGGGGTCATTCAGCTCAGTGGAGGCATTGCATATTTCCTTCTTCAGGACAAAAAGCTCAAAGTGCTCAGTCAGACCCTCTTTGGAGAGGTGTCACTTTGCCAGAGGGCTCATTATCTGTGGATGATCACAGATGAAGGTGGGATTGACACACGTCACTTCCAGGAACTCCCCAACAAGCTTATTCAGGAGCCTGGCTGTGGTCCGAGGTGGAGGCCAGTCAATAGCTTTTGCCATGCAAATATCATCAAGAATTTTGTGAGTTTTTCAATTGCGAAGAGGTTGGTTTCCAGCAGCTTCGCACCCAGGGCTTTCTCAAGCTCTTCTATCATGCTGATTTTCCGGAAGGGTGGGGTGAAGTCAACCTCCTAGGCTTGGCCCTCAGGGCCATCTGGATGGTAGGTGACCTTGTAACTGCCTGCAATGCTCTTCACCATCCCCGAAATCATCTTCTCCGTGATTTCCATGAGGTCATGATAGTCTGCGTAGGCCATGTAGAACTCACAGGTGGTGAACTCAGGGTTGTGAGTCATGTCAATTCCTTCATTCCGGAACTGGCGTCCGATTTCATACACCCGGTCAATGCCACCAACCACCAGCATCTTATGGTAGAGTTCTGGAGCAATCCTCATGTATAAGTTCATGTCCAGCTCATTGTGGTAGGTGATGAAAGGCTTGGCCACCGCGCCCCCTGGGATGATGTTCATCATGGGAGTCTCGACCTCTAGGAATCCCAGCTCATCCAAGAAGTTTCTTATATGTGTGATGATCTTAGAGCGGATGATAAATTTTTACCTCACAGAGTCATTCAGGATCAAGTCCAAGTATCTCTGACGATATCGTGTTTCCTTGTCTTTGAGGCCAAAGTGCAGATGAGGCAGCATATGCAAGCAAGGAGACAGCAATGTGAGCTCAGAGGGAATGATGCTCAGCTCTCCCGTCTTGGTTTTCCCAGGATTCCCCTGAACGCCAATGATGTCTCTGCGGCGCAGTTTGTTATTGATACGAATAAATTCTTCTTCTGATTTATAATTCCTGGAATTGGCCATGACTTGCAACTTGACCCCCTCTCCCCGGAGGTCATAGAAGATGAGTTTTCCCCCGGAAGCTCTTTTGGCATGGATCCTACCTGCCGCCTTTAAGGTGATGTCACCCAGGTGGTCCCCAGGCTGCAGGTGACTGTATTCTTGGATGAAGTGAGTCAGCGAAATGTCTGCGTGGAATTTGTGTGGGTACGGGTGTTCCCGGTTGGGCTTCAGTTGCTGGACTGCTTGGCTGCGGATCTTGTAGTACTGGTTCGGGTCCAGGCCCTCCTCCTCGGGACCCCCATTGTCATCAGGGGTGTGGTGGGCGGCAGCCCCGGGGGCCTGGCTTAGTGGTTTCTCCCTGGGCCCCTTCTGTGTGGCCGCCTTCTCCGCTGTGTTCTTCTCAGCTTTCAGCCGTCTCCTTTGTTCAGTCTTGCTCAGTTTTGGTTCGCCGCCGTCCACGTGCTCTTTGGAGCACGGCGCAGTCGCCATCTCCCTGGAGGCCTGGACGGGAAGGCAAGCCGCTTGTTAATATCCAGATTTGTATTGTCTAGAGCTTTTACTAATGTCTTTCATTTACCGATGATGCAGAAATTAATTTAACTTAATTAGATTTGTTTGCACTTCATGTCTAACATGTAAATACAATAATAACTAATTTAGAAATATTATAAGCATATATTTATGCGCGCTAAAGAGCAGTAGCATAGTATGTAATGGGCTTTCTTCCATTTCTCTTTCAAGAGAAATTCTAGCTTCAGCATCTCATATTCTATAATAGATTTCCATTTAGTATTTTATTTGCATTGGATGTTATTATTTTAAACTTTGACTTGAAAATAATATATATTTCCATTGAAAGATTTATCTTCGTTGTACCAAACTACAACTACTATTGGTTTCATTAGGTTCACTATTCTTAATTGTGTTCCATCTAAACAGAGAGACTCGTTTTCTGATTGATCTAATCTGACAGTCTTTAAGTGGTTTAGGATGCCCTTTGACCCAACATCAAATACTCTCCTTTGTCCAGGACATCCTTTCTACGTGCGTCCTTGACTTCGTCTCACGTACCGATCTCGGATCTGCGTGACTACGTTACACCTGTATGTCTTGCTACAATTCGGCTTCCCTCTTCCAAACCCTTCTCCACCATCCCCTTTCCAGATGGCCTGCAGAATCTGTTTTTCTTATTGTTTTGTAATGGATTACCTTGCAACCAGGTAAAAACCTATCAGATTCTTCTCAGTGAGGGCAAACACTGCCTTTTATAAAATAATAAGATTACCCCTAATTATTTCGTGTGGGTGTCTCAACTTCCATACATTGTCTCCGGTTCACCTTCTCTTTAGTATGGACTGAACGTTAGGTAGCACTTACGTTTGCAGAGCACGGCCGCAGCTGATGCCACAGTTTTGACAATACAAACGGCTGTGCAGCTCATTCTTATGCATGGGCTCTGCTGCATTGTACAAAATAATTGAACTAGTCTGCTGTCTTAAAGTGACACGTAGCATATTTTTATTCCCCTTAGCAACTTTGTTGTGATACATACTTAATCTTCATTTAATTCACATTTAGTTTTATTCTTAACATTTACAATAGACCTTCCTGTGAAATAACATAATTTGCACCATGTTAAAACTTCCCGATAATGCTCTTGAAGCATTTTTGTAATATAAGATGGCATTAAATTATGGAAAGCCTCAAAGGACAATGAAAGTTGGTATTATATCTTGAGTTTTTTAAATGTTTTTAAATGTACTATATCCATGCCCAACATCTTACAGAAAATATTATTTTAGAAATTAAGTGAAAAACCAACACTAGGAGAAAAAATGTGTTTTTGAGTCCTTTTCAGCTAGCACAAATTCACAAAATGGACCGCAACTTTATACCACAATTTGTGCAAGGGGCAAACAAATTTATTTCTTACAGACAGTAAATAAGAATATAGGAAATTTTCATTAAGTTGGTGAAGCCAGTGTTCTTTCCCCTGAATTTTTTTCTCTCTGAACCCAGCAAAAACATGACAAAAAATAAAAAATAGGAAAGAATACAATTCCTTAATGAAATTAGGAGTCATTACCCCTAGCCACTTGAATAACATAAAAAGATACTGCAATTAAATTGAAATTGGGACCGACGGGGAAAGAAAACATTTAAATCGACCCCTGCAGACTTTGGACGATACGCAGCAATTGTAGAACATGGGCAGGGTGACCCTGAGGGTCCGACTGGTGATTGTCCTTCTGTTCCTCAGTGGTTCGTGTTTCCGTGGAGCAGCCAGCCTGGGCTGCGGGCGGCGGCGGCAGGGCTGCGGGCGGCGGCGGCAGGGCCGCGCCCTGGGCACTGTCAGGAGGTGAAGAAGGAGAGGGCATTGAAATGGAGAAGGGAGGTGGGAGCTCCTGGCGGCCCCTGCATTGAAATCTGATGGGGATAATGGGCGACAGCTCTGCAGCAGTGTCCCAGGGGCCTGTGATTGGCACGAATGACAACTTCCGGAGAGTGGGTGTGGGGCGTCTCTCTAAGATCCACTAGTGCTTGCTTACCCTAGAGGAAGAAGGGGGCAATACAGGTGGACTCTGTAAATACCTTTGCCTTCGAGCTGATTATTTTTGTCTTGCTCCTTGTGCTTTGTAGAATAGCTCTTCTAAAGGGGATTTCGTGTTCATCTTCCGTGTTCTTGTATCTGCTTAGAATGGAACCTCAGGCCCCAGAACCTTCCAATCCAGCCTGAGCTGGCCTACAGACTAATGGCTGATGGTCTTATTAGACTGGTGAACAATAGTGAGAAGGCATGGGTCAGACGTTGCTTTGAACCTTCATGAGAACACGTCCTGCCTAGTTAATTAATTAAAGAATCTCATTTTGTATTTTTAAGGCCAAGGGTCAAGAGTGGTCCAGCCACTGAGCTAGAGCTTCTTCTTCTCGGAACGGCCAAGGAGCCCTCGACACACACCTTTATAAACATATCCTTTTGACCCGCTCGGGGCCTTTGATGCTTTCTTTCTGTTTGTCATAGTTCTGTCTGTTTCAACACTGCTACTTCCTCCTGGAGGACCTCACCCTTTCCATATGAAGTCTCACTAGAACCCCAAACTTGTCTGGGGAAAACACTCTGGATAGGAAGGTACCCTGACAATGGCCATGATGGGGAACTCTGGGCAAGTTAACCTCAACAGACTTAGAGGAAATCTAGACATTCGGTGAAGTAGTATTCAAACACGAATCAGCCCTTAAGATTGAGACGGTAAGGCCTCCAAACACAATGCTTACTCCCCAGCAGCGGTTCTCCAGGACCCCGAAACTGTCCGCAGCGTGCCCTGTGTTGTACGTGCCTTTCTCCACTCAGCCCCGTTTTCCGCGGCCAGTGGGACACTTTCTGTTCCCTCTGCTCCTTCTCTGGCCTCCAGAATAAACGGTTCCCTTTTTTTTTCAGTGTTTCCCTCCCGCCTCAGGAAATTAAAAATCACGTTGCACAAACTTTTTCCTGAAATTAGTCAAACTATCTTCAGCACTTACACTAGGATTTCCTTTAAGTCTGAAGTTAACACATGCAGTCCAATCTCGATTGCTAAATAAAAACACACACTGATCTTCAAGTGGGTAATTAAATAATTATAAAAATGGGTTACTTTCTCCTGTTCCCATTGTCATCTGTTTATGTAACACATTCAGTCTAGCGACTTCACTAGTCCTACCCATCAGGAAAAATCTCCTAACTATGGATGACTCTGTAGTTTAGGGAGGGTTTGTGCCTTAAATCCACTGGACACTTCAGTACCAAATCCCACTTTACAAGTATTTTTGATGGATTTATATTAAAAAAAGAACACAGCAATTTCATGAATAATAAGTATTCCATATTCTTCTGTTGAGTGAATCTCTTCCAGAAGCCGAATGAACTTAGGTGACCGCCCAAGGATAGAGCTTTGATAAAGCTACAGGGTCACTCTGGACAAGAAATTGTACAGAAGTTAGGGGAAATGATTTAGCAGATTATTATGCGAAACAGGCTCCATCGATTTAGTCTTGTACAAAGACCACTTGCAGAGCAGCAAGAAAAATGCACAGAGAGATGCAGGAGGGTTCCATCGCAGATGAGCGGAATGTGGCTGACTGTGGCGAGAGGAAAAGGAAATGAGGACCATCGGGAGGTAAGAGCCCGGGGGCCGAGATGCAGTGATGCAGGGTGGTCACTGAGAAAATGGATGTCAGCCCAAGCACTGGTGAGGCCACATGAAAGGAGGAACAGACGGCCCGCAGTCTGTAGGAAAACGCTTGGAGATCGATTTCTTTGCTGTGATCCTAGAATGCAATTTGTGGAATGCAAACCCTACGGTTAAAAGCAATCTTTATTCTTTCTAGATTATAGAATCTACTTCATAAGGAAGGGATGTAATCTACAATCATAGCTAAAAAATTATAATATTTTACCAATGAAACAGAAGCTGTAGTTGTCAAAATTTATAACAATGTACACAGAATTCATAAACCTGTTAAAGTAACCGAACTGCAATGTCTTGGGATGAAGCAGCTTTGAATACCAAACAGAAGAACGTGACTACCAAGTCAGGACGCCCCTTTTTTTACCCATCATATGTTAACGTTTAGGGATATGTTAGACTGCGAGGAACTACTTCATACATCCACTGAAATGTATTTTATCCTCATAAAGACAAATGGAGCAATGATAGTGTCTCACATTTCAAAGCCATGTTCAACATGAGGGAACGCGATCTTTTTTAACATTAATTTCAGGTTAGAAGATTCACAAAACTCATTTTTTGTCATTTTAAGTACTTCAGCATTTTATGAGTTGCTTTTTTATAGATAACATGGCATGTATTTTATAACTTCTTTAGCTTGTTTTATTATTCTTGAGGAAAAAAGATGAACACTACTAGGGATTATGTAAGAGGCAAGCTGCTACTTAAGGTACTGAAATAAAGTTGAGTTAAGATGCTGGACTGCAAGGTGTTTTTATGACCCACACCATATAAATGGTGCAATGGACTTCAAAAGCATCTTTCAATTGCTTAGAGCATTACAAAGCTGGAGGCATTTTCTTTGCAAAGCTTTTATAATTTTAGTGCGCTTCTCATATTTAATGGGGTTTATTCCTTTGAGTGATAAACAAAATGCCCTGGGCTATTTACATTTACCTATTTCTAAGTTATATATTCATTAGCTATGCCAGTGTGTCTTATTTTAATGCTCTATTATTTTAAAAAGCAGTATAATGGCATTTATATATGCTTTTAAGCAAGCAAGATATTTTACAAGGTTTATTTTACATGGATATAAAACAAACTAAATATAGATTATTTTTTGTCCTATGTTGAAACAGGTGATTAAAATGCTTTGGATAATTTCATATGTTGAAAAATATATATTGTTAGTACTTGATTTTAACAACATAACAAAGTAAGTTCTATGGTTACCCATTACAATCATTTAAAGTAAGTTGAGGTCTAAATTTGGCTTATACCACCACCTCCCAACCTGTTTGCAAGGTTCTCCCAGGTATTTCCCCCAAGAATGTCTGTTTGCACTCTAAATCCAGTGTCTGTAGTTTTAACAGTTACTCCTGCATCAGGTTAAACACATTTAAAAGAACTAAACGGAATCGTATGCACCTGTGTGTATGTGTGTGTGTGTGTGTGTGTGTGTGTGTGTGTGTGTGTTTACTGGTATGCATCAGTAATCAGTGACTTTCGAAATAATCTTTACACTTTACACTTTAAAGTTAAAATCTCATGGGGTAATAATAATAATGTGATACCGTGATGATCACCATATTTGGGGGGTGTACAAATAAATTCTTAGTGTTGAAATGAACACTTGGATCTTAGATTGATGTTACTAATTTATTTTAAAAGACCTTTAATGCAATGAGTGGTTGAACAACTTGGAATAATACAACGTTGGCAAATGATTAAGTGGCTCCAAACATGACTTTGATGCAGAAACATTAATTAATAAAGTCACACGGAAAGAGAATACATTACTTATTTCAAAGGAAAACTGTAGGCCTGAGCTATTCTCTAGACTTTATTTTTTTGTATAGCAATTTAGTTTTACACATTTAAATACATATTTGGTAGTAAGACATCAAACCTTTATTGAATGAATGGACATAAATAAAATACTGAGCATCTACTGATATCCATGTAACTTTCTTCAGTCAAAGAAAATAGTGTGTTTGGGTGGGATTATTTCTGTAATCGACATGTTGAGTCTGAGTTGGGAATTTTATATGTATTGTACTAGTTGGAATGCACAGGGGTTGGTTGCCGAGAACTTAATTTCTACAAGGGTCTGATTTCACTAAATGACGTGTTGACCTCACCATGTAACACTCAGCACGTAATCCTGGCAGATATTTTCATTCCATGTTTCTGGATATAAACAAAGAATAACAGTGATAGATTTTCATGAACAAAATTTTCTCTCAAACATTGCTGGGAACCATTTTAATATAATTCCAGTTTCAAAGTATGAAACTGGAGTTCGTGATGATAAATTACTTTCCGTGCAAAATTTAACAAAAGTTTTGGCAATTGAACATTATTCCAAAGGTAAAGTTGACTATTTACAGATATTATGTCTTTTGTTGAATTGCCATGACCTGTCTGGAGACTCACCTAATAGTAAATCCCAAACAGCAATGCAACTTCGAAGGTTTTGCCTAGCAGCATTGTTTACTGTGATTACTCATTTTCAAAACTATTTGTATTTAAACCCAACTTCCCATATCTTTTGGGTTGTTTATGAGGTTGGTTCAACTTTAACAGCTCTTTGAAAGGACAGAATATTCCATGTTAAGGGAATTAATCGGTGAGGTCTCTGTATACAGGATGAGAGATTTTACTAGTGGTAATAGAATTTTCTATTTTTCTGTTGAAATCTGTGACATGAAATCATTTGTCATAGCAACTGTACTATCATAAGCATGGGAAAGTTACTTCAATATAGGTTTAATAACAAAAAACAAAGGATAAACAAAATCAGACATACTTTAAAGATTTTTTGTACTTTTTATATAAGTTAACGTCAAATTTCTTCAAATATAAAACATGATTATATAAGTATTTCTTCAAATATAAAACATGATTATGTATGCATAAGTAGATAATTATAAAATATACAGGGTCTGGCACAAATAACCCCCCTTTTATTACAAAATCTTTTATTACAAAATCATAAGCACGTAATTCTGTAACATAACAACATCACACTCAAGCACACCATGTGACATTTGAGGTGAAATGTTCAAATTAAAACTATAAATTACTTCACCTATATTATTACCCTACCAACCACACTCCAGCCGGCCTTACTTCTGCCAGACCCTGTATAATATTATATCCCTGAAAAACAGGCTTTTCAAAGGCAACGTAGATTAAAATATTCAGTGCATGTTTTATTTGTGAGTCACACTAATCAAAGTTTATTCAGTGTTTGAAACTAACATACATTTGCTAACAGAATATTTAAAAATGAATAACATAGGTTCTGTTGACCTTCTGTGGACCTCAGCTTCCCCGGTGGATTTAACCACAAACAGTAAGTAATGACTGAGGGAGACAAGACGGAGAAGGTTCTAGCAGTCTGGTGGTCTCAGAACTGGATCTGCTATAGTCCAAACTTAAGAGATGACGGTACTCGGAGTTCCGCTTTCCTGGGCCACACCCACCACCAGGGTCTGGAGACAGCCTTGCACATGTGCCTTCCAGCAGCCACAGGTGCCAATGTCCCTTAAGAAGAGCAAGTCCTAAAGACTTTTCAAAAACAACCCTGAGGAAATGAACCTCGACTCTGAGATATCCAGAGCTTAAAATCATCACTGTCATCCTAACAAAAAGAAAAAAGTTAACGAAACCTGTGACTTTTCCTTAACCCACCGTAAAATAGACACACCAGTCTCCCTAAAACCTGGAAAAGCAGGCAAGTTCCAAGGCTACGCAGGAAGTGGGAGCTGCTGGACCCGTAACCAGCAGTGGAGGCTTCGTGTGGACAGGAGTGCAAGTGACAAGCTCACAAGGCCAGGGTCTTGGGGAGGGTCTCACTCTGGGGCTTTTACCTCCAGGAACCTCTCAAGATTCTCACTGTGAAGAGCCCGGACAAAAGTCACTTCCTGTCTTTTTCAAGGACGAGGAAACTGAACCATTCTTGGAAAACATCCAGGATGCTCCCATAACAAAAGCCAGCTTCCCTGTGGAAGAGATTTTCCAGAGAAAGAGCACTTCCCTGAGACTGGCCCCTCCAGCCTTCCTGCCCCTCCTAAGGTAGGAAAGGTCAAAGGCAAAGAAACTCTCTGCGCGTAATGACCCAAGGACCCAGACCAACAGAAAGATATGGACGACAGTGTGGTGATTTCTGGGGGTGGTGGGGGTACAAGGGCAATAAACGGTAATGGGAAAAATACAATAAACTTTAAACTTAATAGAAAAGATAACAGACTGATTCCTCCCCCCCTACCTGAAACACACACATCTCATTAACAGGATTCTGGTATGTAACAATGAATTACAACAGGACTAGCTGCAAGACTCAGCTTGGTTTTCCTAGGAAAACCCAAAGACAACAGGGGAGAGGAAGGCAAGGACCCCAGAAGAAAATGAAGCCCCAGGACCTACAGCTGCAGCAAACTTTAAACCTAGCCCAAGTCCTGCTAAACTAACATAAACCTCCCCGGGAAGACCTCCGCTTCCATTTCCTGAAAGGTGGTATCACCTCCACCTTTCACTAAAGACATTTCAAGTCGTGCTAAAAAAGCAAGAAGAAAGTGCAGATCCAAAGGAAGCACGAGAACTGAACTCAGATATGACAGCGACTTTGTAACTGTCAGGCAGGGCATTGAAAATGCAGATAGGAATACATCGAGGTCTCCAATGGAAAAAGTAGGCAACATGTAACAGAATATGGGTAAACAGAGGATTTTTACTAAAGAGCATATTACACATAGAAGTTAAAGTGATAAATGTTAGATGCTATTTTGAGCTACATGAAAATGGCAGCACACAATTGAAAACTATAATGAATATCATCAAAACAATTAAAACAATGTTTATTGCTCCAACTAGTGAGATGACTTGGGGCAGATGGGGAACCAAAGCAGATAGAGCGTAAGAGAGATATACCCTCATCTGCTGATAGGACAGAGTCAGTAGGTCAAGTTTAACACGTCTTCTGTGTCTTCGATGGATGGTACGTCATCCTAAGGCCAGATTCACAGATTAAAAATTCTGGGAAGGTTCAATGGGCTATTTATTTTATTGTGTGTGGGTGTCTTTGTCAATTCCTATCCCATTCAGGTACTTCCCATCATTATAACAAATACCGTCTCACAATAAATATTTTTGGTAATTTTCTAGAGAGACAGAGGGGAAAGCTTGTGAGGTTTCTCGCTGAGCAGGTCCCATCTGGTGCTCTTATCATTTGTGTGTACTCTGAACATTTTATGACTTCCAGCACCTGTCAATTAGCACTGTAAAAGCCGCAGATGGATTCTGGTGATTTTGCATGCTGCTGCCAAGGATACGCTCCAAACCTACGCACGCCCTCTTCCCCAGCCAACCTGCTCTCCCCACCCTGAAAAGAAGAACCCTTACTTGAATCCAACATTCAACTGAAAGTGGGGGATCTCACTGCTAATTCTCCACGACAAGAGGCTATTCAGTGCCCCAGAGAAAATTAGAGGCCAGCGGATGGCCGAGAAAAACATGCTAGAGGAGGTGTTACACCATATACATGGACGACCATGCCATCGATCAGGCACACTGAGATATTTCGAGAAGGAAACAATGCCATGATTATGCGAGCTAACAGACATGAACTGGGACAAGCGCGCCACGCTCCTTTTGGAGTCAATTAGAGGAGGCATTGTAGAGTATTGAGGGACTAAGACCGGTGATAAGAGGAAGTCGAGTGCACGCCGCTTGCGTGAGGTCTCTGTGCTTCGCCTTGTCTTCAGTACATTTAGCGTTACTAGGACTAGCGTGTGCTTGCACCGACCACTTACTGACGGCTTCTCTGGCATCCATACGCCTTACTTATTTCCTTTAGAGTCCTCTATTTTGTTTGCTTAGTGACTTCCTCACGTGAGCTGGGAGAGCTTCCCTCCCTGCTTTTAGAGGCTGAAGTTGTTTGAAAATGGTACAAAAACCGTTCACTAGAATAATTTCTATCTTAACGCTCTGTTTGTTCATCGACACCTTACTGGAGAAGTGGCCGGTTCAACATGTTGCTCGTTACTGTGCGAGTGCATAAGAGAAGGAGAGGGTCCGGGGAGAAGTGTGAAGACATCTAATCTAATCTCCTTTTTCTACCAGCCCCTTCTGGTGTCTCCCTGCTGGCCACCTACTCCAATGGTGCTGGACACCACGGAGTCAGCAAGCCCTCATATTCTTTGTTTCCTTCCCTTCCAGGGCTGAGAACGTGACTTCTTCTATGCCTGTAACCAGTCCCTCCCCCTTAGAGGAGACCCAGAAATGAGCATCCAACTCATCTCTTTGGTGTTTGATTTAAATCTCTTTTGCAATTCTTTTTCTTACTCCTGATGTTCAACATAATATCCTGCTCAAATTGACTTCTTGTCATAAATAATGCAAGAAAACATGGATCAGTTTAAAGTGTGTAGCATTTTATGGATAAAAACAAATAAATTACCTATTTACTACTTGGCAGGAAGTTCTTGATTTTATCCGTGGTATGGTGACATAAAATACAGCCTTCAATTCCTGTTCCATCAGCCTCAGCTTCCACTACTTAGCTCAGTATGTGATTATATTCTCTAAAAGTTTTAACTGTGCCATATTTTTCAGTTAATATTATCTTCTAACTGTGCACTGCACAATCTTGTCTTCATCAAAATTTTACATATATACATATATATGATATTTGTACTTGTAATTCTGTGATAGAATTAACTCTTAAAGATAACTGCCATAAAGAATTATGGACTAAATCAAGCATGCTAAAAATACCATTTTTATTCTGAGGTTATGAATACACATGTCAAAACAACCGGCTGAAAACGCGAGCTACTCAGTCAATCAACCAGTTGTGTCGTCTGCATCATGCCAAACAGCCAGCCTGATTGATATTTGTTCCCAACCAAATAAATTGACTTCCAGAGTCATCGAAGTTATATAGTCGTAAAGAACAAAGTTGATCATGTCATAGCTCCGCTTAAACAGCTGCCCATAACTTAGAGGATAAAATCCAAAATCTTTAGCTTGACCAAAAAAAGAAGGCCTCTCAAAATCTGTCCACAAATTGCTTTTCCAACTTTATTTCCTATCAGCCTTTCTACCTTCCCTACCCATTGTGCCCTTGACTTTTCACCTGGATTTGTCTTTGTCACTCTTTAAATCTCAGCCTATATACCTTGCCCCCCCCACCCCCCGAGCGTGTGCTCAGTCTCATTTGCTCCCATACAATTTTTATTTGGGGCACAGCAAATAAATGATTAATGTCAGCTGGATGAATATGTGAGTGACTAAATTAGTAACTTGTTTGGTTATTTACTTTTCAGTATCTGAGTCAACGTTCATAAGGTTAATTATGTATCCGGGGGCCCTTCCGTTTCAGTTCGTTTGGAAATGGGACGAACACCTTCAGTTTTGTGAGAAAAATAATTGTGCCTAAAGTGGCAGCCTCTTTACATGTGGTCAGCCTGTTGTAAAAAGTAATCTAGGAAATCCGATGTATTACTTAATATATTGCCTTATTTATTACTTCCGTTAATGAGCATTTTTACTTAAATCTTCCTAAGCGTTAACATACCTTTAATACTTTTCTTTGTGAGTCTTCCTTCATCATCTTCACTTTTATTCTCTAGTAATTCCAGTACATAAATGGCACACAAAATCCCAGGTATAGTTCATTGTATGTTAGAGGGTGGGTGGGGAACAAGTAAATTGTATCTTTTTCCCCCCAGTCTTGGATTTAGAGAATAGCTTGCAACAGGTAGAATTAGCAGATAAGGGCAATGAAAATGTTCTTATACCTTTAGTTCATACATTCAGAAAGGCAGAGAAAATAGTCAACGGGTTAAGTAGAGACAAGGAAGTTTTCAAAAAGACCCAAGTCAAACTTTGTTTTTATATGCCCTTTGTTTTCTAAACCTGGAGAATTTAGGAATAAAAAGATCTTAGTTTATGATGCCTAATTGAATTATGCTACATGGGACGGATAGAGATGATGAAATATAATTTTACTTCCCTTGGTTGACAACCTGAATGTTTAAATGTTTTTTTAAGCCACTAGAAGCAAAGGGATACCCAACTCGATGGAATATGAAGGCATTAGTTGTATGTTACAATAGTTTGTTTCTAGAAATGAAGAACTTAGTGGACCTTATAAGAGACTAATATAGACGTAGGCAATTTAAAAATCCTCAATTTATATGTCAAATTTAGGTTTTTTTCCCCAAAAAATATAATAACAATTTAGAACATGGGTTGACACACTCTAGCCTGCAGGACAAATCTGGCCAACTGCGTACTTTTGAAAATGAGATTTCATTGGGGTCCATTAAGCCATATATTGTCCATGGCTTCTCATGCTACAAGGGCAGAGTTTAGTAACTGGCAGAGACCAGATGGCTCGCAAGGCCTCAAATATTTACTATCTAACCTTTACGTAAAGAGTTTATGACTGTCGCGTGGAGCCACGACACTATTTTTTATTTCCCTCTCTTTAAGAAAAGATACAAGGTCATTCCGAAATGCCAAGAATTACAGAGAACTAAACAAAACTTCCTGTCGTTGAAGTGTTTTGCATTCCCTGGCTGGTGTTGGGAGAACTGCCTGTGAAAATTGTGTTAGTGTAAGCCAGTGGGTCTCAACCGTGGCGACACACGAGATGACCTAGGAACTTTGAACAATTCCAGGGTTCAAGTCACACCTCAAACTAATGAAAAGAGAACGGGTATTATTTTTAACGCTCCCTAGGTGATGTCCATGGGCTGCCAACGTGAGGCCACGTGTCCAGAGGCGGAATCGGACCTCTTAGCTTCTAGAACGTTTTAGTCAGGGAAAGGCACAGCTGAAATGAAGCAATGAAAGAGAATTAATAGGCTTCCAGTGGCTCTTACGATTAGAAAATATTGTATTTTTAATGACGATAAATACGAAGCAAGTAAAACTACTCAGAAAAGTATGACTGAAAAGTAGTTTTCCAAATTATAGTGCTTGAGTCTCAAAAGAAACCTTCAGAATATACATCAAGGGCACAGGCAAAGGCATGTGTAACCTGCCCAAATCTTAACGTTAATCGTGCTTAGGTAGGTAAGAATCTTCAATTAAATTATGACCCTCCCAGCGTAATTTATTTTCTTTTACTCTTTATATGGAAAGGAATCTTTCAAAACCTATCTGCAATATACATTAACACAGGAAACAATAGCAGTATTTTTTTTTTTTACTTTTAAAGTATATTCTTTCCATGAAAGATGAGATTTGAACAAAGATACAAAAGCAACAAACCCTCAATTGTGAAGACGAAAAGAAGACCTTCCCGCACCTCTGTTACCAGATGGCCGTGCAGGCAGAGGGCTGCCTTTGGAAGGGCATGCAGCCGGGGGAGGAGGAAGTGTTAATTATAAAGTGCTATTCTGACAGCTCGTTGAAGATCAAGCAGTAAATCTGGAATATAAAATTGCTGCACGGTTTATTAATAGAGAGAATGGTTGCAATCTCAAAGAAAAAAGTCACATTATGTATCTCTAATGAAGAAAGCATATGCTTTATGGCCTCAATGTTTTTCTCAGAAAATAACAAACTCTAAACTG
This sequence comes from Glossophaga mutica, assembly GCA_039655065.1. Lineage (NCBI taxonomy): Eukaryota > Metazoa > Chordata > Mammalia > Chiroptera > Phyllostomidae > Glossophaga > Glossophaga mutica. The sequence goes on from CM077316.1 coordinate 4,906,204, forward strand.
TAGGGAAAAATATCAGGTGGAGGCTAGATTGCTACTCACTTGGGGCCGTATGAAACTGAGGGCCTTATGAAACAGATACTTATTATTAAAAAGTGAAAAGGTCATTAATACCAGGATTTCTGTTTCTGAGAAACAGAAGGGAAAAAATGAGATATTGTCAAATTGAATTGGTTCTGGGGAATATTATAAAGAGAGGGACAGAGGAATGAGGATTCAAAGATTTAATAATAATATTATTGACAATAATACTGATGAACACATAATTAATAAAAGAGACCAAAAATAATAGATGATTTCATAATTTTGCAAAAACTGCTCTTGAATTAAAGGATAAAAAATTAATATTGACAACAAAGTTGATGCTATCAACCTTGATGAGTCAAGTTTCAGAATACCCACTTTCCACTGGAATTACAAGGCCTTTGTATAGAAATGTCTTCATTTTTACATGTCCGAAATCAATTTTCTTATGGAACCCTTGAGTGGGCAGGGGGAGTGTAACTCTGCACCCTAAAAGGCATGATAACTTTTTCCAGTTGAGTTTAGGTAAACACGGTCTTTTATGCTTTATCCCTACACTTCCTTCATTTTTTTTTCTGGGTTCAGATATATTTTCTGTGAAGTTCATGGCCTGGACCGAGAGAGGCCTTTGGTGCTGGGCTGTTTCTAGTCTCCAGTGGGTTCTGTGAACTGTTTCATCCACTTGTTTCCTCGAGCCTCGGGGGGCTTCCTCAGTGCCCGCGCAGAGGAGGAGTTCACGGGCAGGTAACCCACGTGATCACTGAGAGTTGCGTCCAATCGCCGCGGCGTGCGCAGGGTTCTCTGTCTTTGCCGCCTCCCAATACAACAGCCTGGCAAGGAGCTGGGCGAGTATTTCTTACCTCCCAGTTTTCGTGGGTCCCCAGTTCAAGCCCAGGGCAGCGGGGTCCTCTGCTTAGGGTCTCCTAATAGGGCAGTTGAGCTGTCCATCAGAGCCGTGATTTCATCTGAAACTTGACTGGAGGCCGCAGATTTGCTTTCAAATTCACTCAGGTTCTTGGCAAAATTCAGTTTACTATTTATAAAATAAGAATAGATACCTTAATAAGCTAACAGTAGAGAAAGATGCACTTTGGAGCAATGAGAGTCTAGACAGTTTAGTACACATATGCCTTTTGACTGGGAGTTATTAGAAACACTTTCTTTATATTAGAAGTAAGTAAATAAAAACCAGGATGACCACTAACATTTTTTTTCAAATTAAACTAGTGCAGAATGTCTAAATTAGCACCATAGAAGTAGACAATAATACAAGCTTTCAAATTGAAAATGAAGGAATGAAACTTACCATTCTCATGTAATGTAATAGAAACCAAAAAACTAGTTACGGACAAATTGTTAGAATAATTTTAAAACTTCGAAAACTTGCTGGGTAGGACAGCTTTACTGTATAAGGATAAATCCCAATTTTCGCACCAGCCATGCCACGTTAGAATGTAATTGCGGGAAGATATTATGAATCACAGCAGCAGGAAAACAACGTAACTGGAAAAAATTATAAAATTGTGGTAAAACATTCTGAAAAGGCTTCACTGGGATTCATGAATTTTTATAAGTCAATGTTTTGTTTTGTTTTCTTATTCGTATGACTGGAGACCAGGGAAGGTGCCCACCTCTAGGACCCATAGCATTTGATTGTCCATGTGCCATAACACATTTTTGGCCACCATTAACTAAGTACCACCTAATTTCAGCTGTATTAATGAGCATCTTGAATTCTCTTTGTAAATTAGTATCATGTTTGATTATCTACGTATAATTACTATAAAATGATACACCCGTTGCTGAGCTTTGCAAATAATTACACTTTCTATAGTAGGCGTGGAAGTGATGCCTACGTTTAGTGATTACAGCTAAATTTTTATGATTATAAGTGGCAGATGTCTGCAGCCTGCAATCATTTTAACTTGACATTTCTAATTATTACAGCTATATTGATGAAAGAAGATTAAGGAGCTCTCAAACGCCAAATCCCATTATTCCAACTTTATATACAGCTGTCAGGGCCTAAAAATGCCAAAGGGATCGACCTGTTCTTCGGTGGCAACGCATTGAGAAGGTCCTCCTGGCACTGGGAAATGAGATGTAACCTCTCAGAATATAAACTAAGGAAATCCTAAGTGTAAATCTGTTTTTTAACTTTCAGTTCTCCCTAAAAATAATACAGTGACCTTAAAGGTGATAACCAACAAGGAAGGTTATATTGCTTAATAAATTTTAGCAAATTTGCCTTTACTTTCTTCGTAAAGCTGTAACTCAGAGTGTGCAAGCAACTTTAGAGATACTAGGTTTTCTGCATTTACAGAAATTGCTGTCCTGTAGGGCACCTTCTTTTGTGTAACCCTTTTCTTAGCAGTTTGCAGCCCAGTCCTTTCTGATTCATTTTTGAAGGGGAATCACCCATAAAAAGGATCCTATTTGAGTCTCGGACACTGTCACAGAAACCCCGTTTGCGCCTCAGCGCGCTTCTACCCTGTGGAAGATTATTCTGAATGCCTCGCTTAAAAATAAAAATAAAAAACTCTAAATTTACCCCGTTCCCCTTTCCCTTTAGTTTTCAAAAATGTTGTATTTTGAGCAGGAAGATAAGCCTAACATGAAAATAATTTCTTTTCTATATTACTGAGCAGAAAAAACATTCACATAAAATGTGTTATGGATATTGAGTATAAAATGAGAGGTAGTTAGGTGTGGAGAGTTTATAATTCACGATATTTTTAGATAGTTAAGCAATTTAACATCATCTTCTAATTTCTTTTTGACACTTTCCTGTGATTTTCACCTAAATATTTTTTAGAAGCCACAGTATCCCACAAACCATCAAGGACCAACGGAGCCCAGTCTTTCCTGCTCCATTCTCGACCTTCCTGTTACATTTTTAAACATATTTTGATTTAATAAACATACAGTAAAATGCACATGGTTGAAGTATAAAATCTGATCAGTGTTGACGTCTGCATACACGGGTGAGCCTCTTTCCGTTTGTACGCATTCTTTTGCATTTCTGAGAATGTTCTGTAAGGGGAATGAAACATATGGTACTCTTTTAGCCTAGGATGTCAAAGCAGGATACATTCATGATAAGCATGTTAGAGATGGAAGTTGCACTTGGGCGGTCGGGTAAGGCCCAGCTGAGAAGGAGATACCCAGTCAAGCCCTGGAGTGGTGAGGGTGTGAGCTCTTCACGTGTCTGTGGGAAGAATCGTGTGGTTAGAGACATGGCAAGTGCAAACACTCTGAGGCAGAAACATGCTCTGTGTGTTCTTGGACTGGCAAGGAGGCCAGCGAGGTTGTGACCACGTGACTGTTGCAGAGGATGGTACAAGATGATGGTAGCCTGATGTCTTGGTTTCCTAGGACCGCCGTAATAAAGTACCATCAATGTGGTGGCTTCAACAACAGAAATTCATTGTGTCATCTTTCTAGAGACAAAAACTCCAAGATCAAGGTGACTTCGGCGTAGGTTTCTTCAGAGGGCTGTTGGTATTTCACACTCCTCCCCTGGTTTCTGGTCACACGCTGGCAATGTTTGATGCCCTTGGCTGCCAGAAGCATCAGCTCAGTCTCCGCTTTACTCGTCAGGTGGCATTGCTGGTGTGTGTCTTTGCCCCAGTGTCTCCTTATCAGAAGAACCATCATATCAAAGTAAAGACCCACCCTACTCTGTGCCGCTTAATCCTTGATTAACTAATTACATCTGAGACAATTCAAGGTAGGACATCAACATATTAATTTTCCAGGGACGTCATTCAACCCATAATAGTAACTCAACCAATGAAGTGGTGTAAACACACAGAGAAGAGATACTTCTTCTTAAACCAAACAAGCTGTTTCAGAAAACGGAGAAAGAGGCAATGGTTCTCCATTCATTTTATAAGGACATCATAAGCCTAGTACCAAAGTCAGACAAAGGTATTACTAGGAAGGAAATTAATGGGCCATAACTTTCCATGAACACAGATTTTTGAAAAAAAAAAATCCTTAAATAAACTTATCAAAGGGAATCCAGCAACATCTAGAAAGTGGAATTTGTTTTAGGGATGCAAGTATTATTTGACACTGACAAGTAAATAAATCATGAAAATTGATCAAAGTAATAGAAAAAAGGAGAAAATGTAAATATTTCAAAAAAAAGTAAAACTTTGATAAAGTTTAGCAAAATTCCATTAAAAATATCATTAAAGTGCACATTGACTGGAATTTTTTTATTCTGGTAAAAGGCACTACACAAAGCCTAAAGATGCTTAATAGTGAAATACTGAAAGAGACATGAGTAGCGAGGCATCGCACACTCTTTCACAACCATCAGAAATACTACGATGCACACTGTTACACTTCTGTTCGTCAGTGTCTGGGAAGTCCAGGCCAATACAATATGACAAGAAAAACAAGTAAAATGCATAATGATAGAACAAGCAAAGCTGTCATCTACATAAAGATTTGTATGGGACAGACTAGAGCAACTTTGTGTATAATATTCCCAATCTGTTAATTACTTAAATGCCCATCAATAGGTGAATATTAGGAAAATTGTGACATATCCATATAATGGAGTGCTGTTGGGCAATACAAACAATCAAACTACTAATATAATTCATGAATGAAACAGCAGTCATTGGTCAGAGAAGTCAGAAAATTTGCCTATGTGGTATGGAAAGTGAATTGAAGGGGACATAGGTAAACATTCTTGGATGATCAAGATGTTATCTTTTTTTTAAATATATTTTTTAGAGATTTTTTCTTTATTTTTAGAGAAAGGGGAAGGGAGAGAAAAAAGAGGGAGAGAAACATCAGTGTGTGGTTGCCTCTCATGCACCCCCTACTGGGGACCCGGCCCACAACCCAGGCATGTGCCCTGGCTGGGAATCGAACTAGCGATCCTTTGGTTCACAGGCCAGAGCTCAATCCACTGAGCCACACCAGCCAGGGAGATGTTATCTTAATTTTTGTTTGTTACATGGATGTCTACAGTTGCCAAAAGTCATGCAACTGAATACCTAAGAATGGTACATTTTATTTCCCATAAATTATACCTGAGCAAATGAATGAATAAGTATGAACAGGTACATCAAGGACACATAAAGCACCTACATCTCCCCATTCTGATAACCCTCGCTCTCTTTTTCAGCGGCTGAAAAATCTGACCTCGGTGTCTTGTTTTCAAAAGACTAAAAAATGGAAGGACATGAATGTCACGGCAAGTCACATGTCTTTTCATGGAGGGTTACTTCACAGTGTTCAAGAGTTTTTCCATTTTCTTGTTCCCTCTCTCTCTCTCACACACACACACAAACACAGGCCATTGAAGAGATCTTCCTGTTCACACATATTTCTTTATGTCATCCTAACAATTCTTTTCATTTTCACTTGGACAGGGAGAAAAATGAGGTAGCTTACTGTCCTTCCTCTTGACAGTTATCTACTTGACTTCTAGAAGCTCACCACCTGTTAAAACTACAGCTTTGTTCTGATGCTTTTATGCCTTGTCTGACCACACTTTATTCCGCTTACGTCTGCAGACAGCAAGTTTTCTGGGGTTTCAGCGATTGGTTGGTAGACAGCTCCTTGGGGTCTGATGGGCCCAGGGCTTTCCCCGGGTGCCTGTGTCTCATGTCATTAATGAGTCTGGCCACTCTGTTGATCACAGACAGGCCTACGCCAAAGGGTGAAGTGAGCTTCAAGTTCAAAATAGATCTTCCTAGTTGAAACAAACAGGGTTTCAAACACTCATCCTGGGTTCGTTCTTTCTTTCTTTCTTTCTTTCTTTCTTTCTTTCTTTCTTTCTTTCTTTCTTTCTTTCTTTCTTTCTTTCTTTTTTGCAACACTCAACACCCATAAGATTATATGGAGAATTCAGAAATCTGCTATTTGTATTTTTTAAAATTGTGTTTTTTCTCTTTCCTTCAGAAAAAAACAAAAAACAAACAATGTTTATCATTCTGTAAAATGAACTATGTTAGCTCCAGGATTCTTCGAAAAAGCCAGTGTTTGTTTTAAAGGTAGTCTGTAGAAAGTTTTCTCAGCTGGGGGTCAAAGGTTAGAAATCCAAATAGTTAAGCAGTGAAGAATACTGAATTTTTCAAGATCCTATTTAAATATATTCTAAATGTATGGAGGCTTATAAAATTTATTTGGAAGCAAAACATAAGATTTTAAGTAATGTTGTTCTGAACAAAGTATTTTCTGGGTTTTGTATGTTTTTCAATGTCCTGAAAACCCCTTAGGTTGGTGAAAATAAAATTCATCTCTTGTTAGATTCTAACTATGTTGTTTAAAAACATAATATACCAGTACTTTTTTTCTAAAGTTAGTCTGTCCTATTTGGGCACTATTAATCTAGGTGACTGTTACATCAAATACATTCTTTTCAATCCAGACCAGAAATGTCTGTCACTTATAGAGACTTACTATTACAGATATTAAAAATAATAATCTGAGAATGTTGATTTTATGCACGGTGGATAGAAATATGCAATGACTTTACGTGGGTACTGCACTTTAGCCATGCTTTTTAAACGTTTCCATCTTTTCCGATGACAGATGAACATCCACAAAACTCACTTTGGATGTTTTTATAAGGGATCTGTGATTGAACTTGAAGAAAATCTCCATTATTCGGTATTCCAAGGCTACAAAACCAAGTTGGAGAAATGCTCTGCAGCATCTTACCCACGGCACCTATAAAACTGAGTGCATTCCTCCGTATCTGACTTCACCAAGGTCCCAGGCTAGCCATGAATACCCACCCTGCTTGACTTCTGCGGGCCAGGCCCCCTGGGCTGCACGCCAGCCTCATCCTTCTAGCAGGGCCTTGTAGACCTTGGACCCGTAAATAATGTAGCCTTAGATCCCCCAAAGTGTCTGGTAATACCTGATTTAATGCAAATCAGTCTCAAACAGGGAACTCCAGGGAAGGCCTCGGGAGCATAATTTGTCTGGTTATATTCTTGGCAAAAGGGAGAACAGATTCTTTTTAAGTCTTTGAAAATAAGTATAACATAAGAATTTCATATATATATATATATATATATATATATATATATAAAGACTTTCAGAATCTGCAGGTCTCAGTGAGAATCTGCTGTTTTAAAATATTTCATTTCCTTTTTAAAAACACAGCATTTGATAAATATTTCAGGGTTAGATAGCTAAAACCAATCAATAATTCAATTTCAGACACTTGGTTAATCTAAATTACTAATCTTATCTAGAGATGGAAAATTAGTTCGCACTCACGAACAAGAGACAAAGACCTTCTCGAGTCACAGACGCTGAGACCTATTGATGCATGGAGAGTTTACAGCGTCAGCTCTGGGATTAGACAACAAGAACACAGCTCAGGCACCAAAGAGCTGTTTGTCTTCCTGGCTGGTGTGAACTGCTTAGTGGTCTGACCTCACAGTAACCACATGCACCAACAAATGAAAGACGAACACACCGACTTCCGCGCTGGCTGTCTCCCAACAGCTTATAAATCTCCGTAACGATGAGTCCATTACATCAATTGTTGATCATCAAGTGGTCCAACCACAAAACCAACTTCCCGATTGCCGTGGCCGCCAATATAACATCGAATGAGTGAGCACACAAAAACCTAAAGGACATCAGACAGTGGCAACAGACAGGAGGAAAGGAAAGAGAAGAGAACAAGGCAACACAAACTAGAGACATATCACAGCTCAAGTTCTTCTGTCTCTTGGATTTCACCCTTGCGAACCAAGAAGACATACTCCCAGCTCCAAGTGCTGCCGAGAAACACCTCTCTGACAAGGTATTTACTCGTGTCTATCAAGTGGGCGGGCATCTTGGCCATGATTTTCAGAAATTATACGAAATATATTTTTACAAATAAATCCACATCAGATATTTTACATCACATATGAATTAATAAGGAAATCAGTAAGACATTCCAACTGATGCAAAGGAAAATTAAACAAAGTGCAAAATAGATGTATCACTAGGGTAACAGTTACATTTTACCGGTAAAACTACTTTCTACAGGAAGAATGAGTTGGCTCGTTAAAAAGTCCATGCTTACCGAGTTGTAAACTGTCTCAAAAACAGTGAAGGGCTGAGATAACCGAGAAGGGCGGCCCGGACCAGACATGCATGACCTTTTTGGTCCATTTAAGGGTTTTCACATTTTCTCCCCATGTGCTTCTGGTACCGTAGAGCAGAGCATCGATTTCTAAGCAGTGAAGGGTTCTGATAAGGTTTCTGTTATAAACCAAAAAGCGAAAAAGTAAATAAATGGGATTTATTTAATAATTGTAAAACTTGGGATAATAATAACAATTCATAAGATCTTATAACAGTAATTATAATGATAAAACTGTGGAAGGATTTCTCCAACCTCTAATACCTGGCGAATCAAAGGCACCCCTGTGGCCTGAGGAGGGGTTCCTTGGCTCTCCCCCAGCTCCTCCTCCCACCCCTTGCTGTGGAAAACCGGAAAAGAGAAAGAAAAGGCAAACACATTCATACTTAGTGGAGGAAACCTCTGCATTTTTGGAGAGAAAATATTTACTTGGCTTGTTGAGTACTGTTTTCAATGAGGTGAAACCATATGTTGTAATGAGATATCACTTTGAGCGTTACTTTGATTAGACAATGTAAGGGCTGTAAAAACATACATTTTTACTCAAACATAAATCTGATGTACTATTAAGAATTCAGTCTAAATAGTATTAACTGATAGCTACTAAACCTGTTTTTTTAGTTGGGAACCTATTAGCATATAAATTGTTAGCAAATACTGTAAGGTAGAAATAAACAAAAGACTTAAAGATACATAAAACAGGAAAGGGAAAGTTCCTTGCAGAGCATCGTGATTTTCAAAATAAAGCTTAGCTCTTCCCCTGGATATCTTGTAATGAAATACTAAAAATAATAAAATGTCAATCGTTTTACGGAGCGGTTGTGATACATGTTTCTTCAAATACAAATAGGCTGCGATTCAGATCCAAATTTGGACACGAAGTCACAGTATAATGTCGCCACGGAGTTTAGCGAACCTGCAGGGCTAGCCTGTCATGAGAACCAGAAAGGCAGCATGCGGGCGTTATGATGCAAAGCCCTTTGCAGGTGGGGATGCGGAGAGCCCGAAGTACTCACTCTGCCTGACTGTGCAGTGAAGGGAATGCTGCATTAATTGTCTTAGAAAGTTCAATTTGTCACAGAGGATAAGGAGTAATATCAATGGTGTTAATGTAAGAAAGTGATTAGGAGACATTCAAAGATCAATTATATAATGTTTCATATTGTATATTTGGCATTTTCAGTATTTTACACTATTATAAGCAAAAACATACTGACTTTCAGCTCGACATCACATTTTTAAGTGAGAGATTTTCCTTTTTTTTTTTTTTGCAACCCAGCATGTAAATATATGCTTTCAAAGTCTTTGTAAACATACCGTTATATATATTTTTTGCAAATGTCTTTTAAAGTGATTTTGGGGATAAATGATTGCTTTTTGTCTGATATCAAATGAGAGTAAATAGATGAATATTAACCTTTTACATTTTAAATTTGCTTTTATGCATTGTAAATTATAATTTAAATTTTGATTTCAGTGCTTTGTGTTCATAAATAGTGGCTTCTTTCTGATTGCAAATATCTCTAATTCTTGGGGGAGGATATCAATTCAAAGCTTATCATTTCAAAATGCGTAATAAAAAGAAAATAGAGGTATAAATGCATACTCCATGATATCTTTCTAATTAGCCCTTACAACTCCACGTTTTTTTTAATTTAAGAGGTAAAGAAGGCATTTGACTCTGTGATAAGTAAAGTTATCTTTAGAGATGCTAGAAATTGGAATTTTCCCTTTTGAGAGAAGATTTACAAATAATTGTTCTCTGCTTCACAGTTCAGTTCTAGAATCATCTTACCTTTATCAAACCTGCAGCAGTGGCTTGAAATGAGGGTGCATTTCGACTCAGGCTAATGAGGGGAACTTTTAACAAGAAAAAAAATACTGAAACTTTGTAATTAGTTGCCATTCTGAGAAAAATCACATGAAACCTGGCTTCTGCTCTTCTAAAATGATGATTATTTTTAACTTCTCCAAATTAGCCTTCATTATGTTTTTGTGAAAATAAAACACTGTGTAGAAAAGTAAAAATGGATTAGAACTCAAAATACAGATATTTAGGATTCAGAATATTGTAAATGCACTCAATGACCAAAAGGGCAAGGTTTAAAGGGAACTGTGATGATCCCCATTTCGGTTTCGGTAAAGCTTTTTATTTGCAAATCATTTCACATAATTCAATATTGCATAAATAAAAAAATAGTTCATAGAACACCCATATGTTCTTTTCCCAAAATCATCTATTTTAAAACCTGTCCCGTTTGCTTTCTTGTTTGCTTTTTCTCTCCTAACATTTTTATGTTAGGACAAAGTAGGACCAGTAAAAATATTTTTTTAAGTGTGAGGCATTGTTCTATTACCAGATGTCTTACTTTACTTTTACTTCAATCATTTATCTTTCTTTCTCCCCATATTTAATATTTCTAAAACTTTTCTTATGTTAGGCACACAGCTGGATCTAGATAATCTCCATCGCAATGCTTAAATAATATCAATTGCTTTTCATCATTTTGCTATATGTAGAGAGATTAATGGCCAGTTGGCCACTGATGTGAAATCAATCTCATGGAAACATTTTATACATTCTGGACACACTGCAGGGGATGTTTAGTGGTATGCTCAGAGGGTAGCACGCTATTATGTAAATGGAGATGTTGCCATTGCAGATGCTGTTTTTAAAGTGTTCCGCTAGCTCTACGGCAAGGCCCATGCCGTGAAGGATAATCAAGGCCTGCTGCCAACCGCTGTGACAGGTGGAGGCCTCCTGCCAAAAGCTAAGTCAATGTTATGGGTTGAATTATGTCCCCTCCCCAATTAATGTATTGATGTGGTAACCCCAGCACCTCAGAATGGGACCTTATTTGAAAACAGGGTCACTGCAGGTATCATTAGTTAAGATGAGGTCCTTAGAATAAGCCGTGATTTAATATGACTGGTGTCCTTATAACAAGGATGAACTTGAACACAGAGACAGACTCACAGAGGGAAGAGGCCCCGGGCAGACCAAGGCGGGAGGTGCCGAACAGCATCTCAGGTGTGAACCTCGGCCTCTAGAACTGGGAGACCACACATTTCTGGTGTTCTGAGCTACCCAGTTTGTGGAATTGTGTTACAGCAGCCTAGGAAATTAAACACGTCAACTGAGACGATACTTCCAAGGGGAAATGATCAATTTACTTTGATGCACAACAATGTACATTTGGCATTTTCCATAGGCATACATTGGTGACTTTGAAAATAACTTTAAAGCTTAAATGAAAGTCTCAGAAAAGAAACATGTATTTGCTTTGATATAGCTCACACATTGTGTTATAATTAATGCAGAAAATTCCTTATACTTTAATCTCTGCTTATTTATAATTTGTATTTTTCACGGAAGGGAATAATTGTAAACAAAGGGTTTGGGGGAAACCCTTTCAAAGTTGTTGTGCAGGAAATACTTGTGCTCAGTAAGGAGAATTAAATCTTCCTTAAAGGAAAAATATTAGGCAGTGGTAGCCTTCAACAGCAGCAGTATATACTCCGCAATTTACGTCTTTCTTACTGACTTCATTATTTGGTGAACAAAATCCATACTTGTTATAAGGACCTTTGTATTCAATCTTATTTAATAAATTTAGAAGAGAGATCACATCAATACATTGTGATATCAACCGGGAAGAATCTTTTAAAATAGATTTTCCTTGGAAATATATGTTGCATGCATTTTTTAAGTCAACTCAACAAGAACTTCTTGAGGATGAAACTTCACTAACTTGTTTCCAGTTTCATTTCCAAATATATCTAGATAATATTTTAGAAATACTAATATTTTCATTGTTTTTTTTTTTGTTTACATTGGCCTTCTTCCTCCTCCAGAAGCAACTAGGTTATTTGAAATCTCTCTCCCCTTGAAAGGGGGGCATTTATTGGCAGGAAGCAAAGCAAAAAAAACAAGAAGTGTTTCCCCACTAAGCCTTGATGTAGAAGTCCTAGGTTATAAGAAGTAGGAATCGTGATATGGATAATATGTTTAAAAGGAGAACAATGAGCAAATTTAAACCACCACCCTCATCTCTTTCTCCCCACCGGAACTTAGACAAGAAAAGACTCCCGGAGTCAGAAATGAGAGAGGTTCTGTAGACGAACAGACAATGCCAGCCGCAATGCTGGTGTGTCCCTAACGAAAAAGAGTCCTGCTTCTTGTCTCCTGCGGCCAACCGAATCCAAGGAGGAGGAACTCGGGATGAACTGAGAATGTACTGTGCTCATTACTGACCTATCTCCTGTTTACATCTGTTCCTGGGAAGAACTGTTTCATTGCACAGCCCCTCCCCTCCAAGGTGGTGGACCTCACTTAATTACTGAAATCTAACCAGAGTTTGGCACGGTATTTTAATATTTTTCTTCAATAACACATGATAAATGATTGATTGTCTTGACTGACCACTGGGAGGTATCTCAGTTGTTAAGAAGTCAGTGTTTGGCTGGTGTGGCTCAGTTGGTTGGAGCATCATCCCATAGACTGAAAGGTTGTGGGTTCTGTTCCCTCTTAGGACACATACCCCGGCTGCTGGTTTGATTCCCGGTCAGGAGGCAACTGATCAATGTTTTTCTCTCTCTCTCTCTCTCTTTCTCACTGTCTCTCTCTGTTTCTCTCTAAAAGCAAAAAAATAAAAGTGTCCTTGAGTGAGGATAAAAAAAAAGTCAGTGTTCAGTGATCCGAATACTTGACTGCCTTTGTGTGTAGGGGTAGCGACATGCCAATGCAGGTGTAGAAATCTAATAATTAATAATGACTAAATACCCAGATATTACAGAATTGTCAACTTCCAGTTACAAAGTGAGAGTCCTGGATTTTCAGCTGGAGGGTCTTGAGAGTATTTCCTTTTTCTGGTACACTTGTAGAAAAGGAAACAACCAAACAAATATTCAACTTCAAGCAATTTTACAAAGCCATTGGACACAGAGAACAGTTCAGGGAAATCAATATTAATTTTCAAAATATTTGCTATTGAAAACATCTCTCAAATATACGGGATGGGGTAGAAATAGGTTTACAGTCACTCATGGAAAATAATACAATAATTAATAAATAATACAAGAATAAAATGTTCTGCACACTCACAACCTACTTTTGTCCCACTCTATGCTTCTTTATGTGTCTTTCAAGCGTTCAAGTTCAAAGGTGCTGATATGCCTTACCTCTTCTGTTCCTGATGAGACTCCACAAAATTGACCAGTAAGTTTTCCAGCCTACAAGATAGAGAAAGGGAGTCTCCCAGAGGCTGTTTACAGACTTGAACATTGGAGGGGAAATGGTTTGCTTTGCTCTGTGAGCCATTTCCTGATTTCGTCGCTTGGCGCTGGGATGCAGCGGGGAGGAGGATGTGGTACCCTGTCCGCCCTCCTCAGACCATGCTCTGTAGTATGAGACAGGTGCATTCTTCCAGCATCTAGGAGAACTGGAGCGGTGAGCGCCGACACTGTGGGCTGGGGCTGCCTGAAGCACTCATTCAGAAAGGTCAAAGGCAAGGTCATTTAACGACCCTTGCTCTTTGCTTCCTGCTGGTGCCCCGATGTCCTAGCCTGTTACATGCGTCAGATCAGGGAAGAAGAAGGGCCATTCCGTTCATCCTTTCTGTCATTAAGCCTGCAGGTTCTCCACTTGGAGCTTGAGTCCTTGGGAGTAATCCTTCTCCTCATGCCTACTGAGGGTCCTCTCATTTACTAATTTCTCTAAGAAGCCACATAGAAAGACGTCCAGTGACCCAGCTCTTCTAAATTGGAAATGCTTGCCTACCCGTGCTTTTGCGAGAAAGGACTGTAAGGCTGTGGACAGACGGGTAAGTTTCCATGAGAGGAACCAAACACTCGGCAGAAGAGGGAGAAGGCACGCTTTCCGAAACATCCAAGCACTTGGACATGGGTGTGCTTGCGCGAACCTCGAGGGCCCGCCTGACCGGGTCGGTCTTGATGGAAACGCGTCGGCGGCATCATCTTCCAATCCGACGTGACCGTTCTGCTGTCGCCGAGTTCAGTCCTGCGCAGCCATCCGTGCTCACTGTCATATTTTTTCAATCAAGCAGAGATAAGCTTTTTCTCTGAAAAAATGAAGGAAACGTTTTGGCATTTTAACTCCTTTCAAAAAGTCAGCATTTCTTTTCTTTGTCTTTTTTTTTTTTTTCCAGCTTGAACTGATGCACATTGCTTAGTTCTGATGAAAAAAGTACAACGTGGCCTTGGCCATGAGAACTATAGAACTGCCCACATCCCTGATGAAAATGTGGGTTCAAGGCAGTAAGATATTTCTCCAGGAAACTCCACGTTTGAGCCCCAGTTAAGACCTCATAACAGGACACAAATAGCCTATATAATCAATAGGCTCTTTGAAGTTGTATGCTGTAATGAAAGGGGGGAGGGGGAGAGAGAGAGAGCCAGAGAGTCTAAATTACTCCACTTGCTCCACAAAACTGTGCGTGGAGCCCAATAGCACTGGTGATGGCAGAAGACAAAATAGCTAATCTAGTTTAAGGACGTCAGCTGCTTTTGAGCCACGTTAAACAAGGTGACCACAGCTGGTGAGAGGGCTATCAGCGCAGTGGCTGGCGGACTGTCCCGCCTAGAAGGCAGCCAGCAGCATGGGCGGATCCGTGTTTCAGAGGCAACCGATTGATCCCTCATTCTTACGGATGGTACGGATCTGGGGAAGCAGCCCGGAGACGGGCATCCTACTGCAGACCAAACATCCCCGAGACGTGTATCCGCCTCTCAATGGGAGGCCATGACCAAAAGTGAAATCTTTGCGAAGGGAGAAAGAGTGGGCATCAAAAAATCAATGCATGGCTTCAGGGTAGTAATGAAACTCAGCCTGAAGCCGTCCACTCCAGACTTAACCAGTTTGGAAAGAAGGAGATTCAATAGAACATGATCTAGTTTGGTCTCTTTGGGCCTCCAAAGGTCGGTTGCAGCAAGTCGTGGAAATTACAACGATCAAGGTGAACACATTTAAGAATAGGTAAGACTGTAACTGCTGGGGTTCACCGCTCATGGTCAAGGTGAAAGTCGCTTCCTGAAGATTGGTCTTCTGATGAGTCAGGAGTATATGATAATAGGGCAAATGAATGGCTTCTGCTCACTTTCTCCTTTGAACTCGTTTTCCCGCATCCTCGGTAAAATCTTGGCTAGAGTCTACCCCAATTTAGATCAATGTCACGGCAACTCTTTGAAATTAACCAAACTTCAATCAAACCTGCATAAGCAATTAATGTTTGAGAAAATAGCAAGCCAACTATTAGATTAAATTAAAGATTATTTATAATTCTGCTTAAGGCCATTGAGCATGTTTTACTGTATTTTATTATATTATCAAATGATTTTATATTATCATTTTAGTATTAGTACATTTACCATGCAATTGTAAATATAACTAGGAGATATTAAGCTAGTAATGAACTTCTGTATTTTTTCTTTCTTTTGAATTTAGTACATATTTTTGTCTCATAAATAAAAATACAAATATGTAACAGTTGAATAAGCAGACAAGTTAAATATCCAACTTAATTTGGAAGAAGAAACTTAGTTCCCATTTTTTCCCTAGTTGTTGTTCTAGTTAAAATTTGGAATACATCTGGAAAGTCTCAATGGAAGGTATTTCATACACTGATGGAATTAATATTCACTTTAAATTACCATTTGACCAATTATTATACTTTAGCTACAGCATTTTCATGATAAATGAGTCAATCTCTCCAGCATATATAATGTGTTTCGCACAGCCCTAGGTTCAGTGGAAAAATACAGCACAGTGATACTCCAGGTGGAGAGTGAATATTTACACATCAAACTTTACAATTAGGGAAAATAAACAAACAAAGACAGACAAGTACTAATGCTGCAGACATAGTAACTGGAAGAGTAATTGGAGCTTGAAGAAAGAGTGGGGATGGGTGGGGATTGTTATAATCATGGAACAATTCGAAGTTAGCCCGGGCCTGAAAGAAAGCAGAGGACCTGGGCCAGGACGGGGCGTGCTCATTCCGGAGCTGGGGACGGAAGGAGCGGTGGAGTGGGTGGGTGTGGCCTGTGGGAGCCACTGAGGAAAGGAGGCGGAGAACGCAAAAACATTGGGGGGTCGTTTTGAAGAGGAAAGAATGAGACCTGTTGGGGAAGAAATTAACGGACTCGAAAGTATCTTGAAAGCCATTATAGTCCTTGACTTGTGGGGAATACAGACAATGGTATTTTAAAGAATGATCTGCTGATTTTTTTTTTATGTAAGTTTTCACAGACTTAAGCAATCAAACTAATTAAGCAATTCAAAATGAAATGATCATATCCTATCGAGCCTACAGTGAGTGGAAAATACCCAGTGATAGATCACATCGGACATAATGAGAAATGCAAGGTAGGGACTGTGCCTTCCATAAGCTCATGTGTTCTGAGTGAGTGGTTGAAAAATAAGTGCCTCCCTGGGGATGTGAAAAGTTTAGAGATTCCTAGAAATAATAGTTTTGTGCTACTTGATTGTTAGGGGAAAATAATGAAATATAATGTAGAGTGTGCGGTGTTATCATGAACCGTTTAACAGCAACTAACTCATCAATCAAATTCTGAGTATCCACTGTACACGAGGAAGTGTTTTAGGACCACAGAACGGGATGAAACAGCCTCTCGGCCCAAGAGTGAGTTCTTCTGTCTTAACGCAGGTGAACGTGAATGGCTCCCAGCAAGAGACACAGGCCTGGGATTTCAGGTGGTGCTCGTGCAGGAGGAGGAGGAGCAGGAACAGCAAGGAGGGGAAGGGAAGGTTGTCTTTGTGGATTTTATGTGTAGTACTCAGGAAGACATTCAGATCAACTTTGGGCAGAGGCCTTAAGGAAACATGGTCACGAATAATATAGATATGTAGAAGAATTGTACTGCAGGCAGAAGGGATGCCTTGTGCAGGAGCCCTGATACTGAATATGTGTGAAAAAGAATCTCAATCCTCTGGTTGCAATGAAGTGAGAGAAAAGTGGAGGTGGAAGGCAGAGGGAATGGTGGGCGCTCTGGTCGGCGTGGGGGTGTGTGTGTGTGAGAAGTCTGGGACAAGGGAGAGCCCGCAGGGCCTTGGAGGTCATTACCTACTCTTGCCTTTGTCCTGAATGGGATGGTGGCGTATTGGTGGGTTTTAATCAGAAGAATGACCATGGGGTGATCACTTTGGAGACTGCTAACAGGAAGATTTTGCAAAGTGAGGCTATTAATAACTTTGACAAGCGCTGTTTAGAATGGTGAGGAGAAAAAAAGCCTTCCTGAAATATTGGTGAAGAAACAGATCAGAGGAACAGAAGAAAGAATGGGTAACTTGAAGAGTTGAGCTTTCTGGAAATCAAAAAAGAGGAAGGTAGCTCGAGAGAATGTGGCTTAAAGAGAGGGGTTTGTTTTTGTCTATTGCTCTAATTTTTAAGATAGGCATTTACTATAGCAAATTTAAATGCTCACGGAAACACAGAAGGGGGCGGGAAAGCTTGGTTGACAAAATTGGGTCAAGAGGAGAGAGATTTGTTGGGCAAATGGCATTGGAAAGGCACACGTAGTAACCCAAGGATCTGCAGAGCACATCTGTACAGATGCAGGCAGGCTAATCGGTACCGTTTGCTGATGACCACTTCCATTTCCTTAGTGAAACGGGGAAAAATTAAAGATGGGGATAGTGGTCGAAGGAGAGAAAAGAGAGTAGGAAATGCTTGCCTGGGGAAGAAGGAGACTGGATGGTTGGACAGGGACAGGGGTGGTGGAGTAGCTAGGCAGGACCAGGGTCCTTTAGAGGTCAACGGTCAAAGTGAGTGTAAAGTGAGACCAGCCAGCAGGGTTCTGTGTTTCTCTCCCGCTGCATTCACCCGCCATGAGTGCGGGTGAGAAAAGAAGGTTGGACTTCTTCAGTACTGACCTCTGTCTTTACGGGAGAGCGGGGTTAAAGGCGTCAAGGGTATGTGCACTGGAATGGTTCGAATGAAAAGCTGTGGAATGACAACTGGAGAAAACCAGAGAGAAGGGAGTGGAGTGGGGGTGGAGGGTGGTGACACGTGTCTAATAAGATCAACAGAGTGTAGGACCTGGTGGACACAAGATGCTTTGCAGTTGAAGTTCTCTGGGGCAGTGAGTGGGAAAGTCAGAGGCGACTTGGGGGAAGGGATGCTTCATGCTGAGAGGTTCTATAGCATTTACAGTTGGATAGGTGCAAGATTTAAGCTACAGCTCCAGGAGTGCATGCCTGACGTAGCTGGACAGACTCAGAGAATCCTAGGTATTGAAAAGCTGATCTTCCTTAAGGACAAGAAGACGGAAGACAAGAGGTTCAGTTCTTCCTGTTGAACATCAGGGAAGTCTTCTCTCTCTTTTCTTAGAGCATGCACTTCAGAAAACTGGCAACTGTGAATTCTTTCTATGTCTCTTTGAAATGTACGTAAGTCTTTGCAGACACTACGTAAGTCTCTTGCCAGTTCCGTGACCCAGGAATGTCTTTTTCAAGGATCTGGAGCCAACTCTTTGAAGTGCACAGGGCTGCGGGAAGGTCGGGGCCTGACTCCACGGCCCTCCCAGTTGTAGAAGTGTGTCCTGTTGTAAAGCTATGCGCAGCTTGCTGTTCCTAGGGTCCATTCGCTAACACAGACCCTCACCCCATTAGCAGGTGAATTTTGGATGAACCGCATGCAGAAATGGGGTTTTCAAGCCCTCTTATATGAGGGCTACTTATTGTTCTCTGGAGAGCGTGTGTCTAATGGGCTGGATTTATTTCACTGTGGAGAAGGGGGAGAGGTCTTCCTGTCCTCACAACCTCTCAGCAGATTGCCTGTGGTGTCCATCACATTCTGGTTTAATACTTTTTTAAAAAGATTTTATTTATTTACTTTTAGAGAGAGGGGAGGGGAGGGAGAAAGAGAGGGAGAGAAACATTAATGTGTGAGAGATACATTGATTGGTTGCCTCTCACACACCACCAAATGGGGACCTGGCCTGGAACCCAGGCGTATGCCCTGACTAGGAATTGAACCTGTGATGTTTTGGTTCGGAGGCCTGTACTCAATCCACTGAGCCACACCAGCCAGGGCTGATTTAATACTTATTTAATGATAAAGTTGTTTTCTTTTTGTTTTAACCATTGTAAAGACATTTCCTAGGTTGGGAGAATATTTTGTTTTTGTTTCTATTTCCCCAACAACGTGGGGATTAAAATCATGGAGAATCATGACCATCCACCCTGATCCAAAGTCTTCTAGGAATGAGGAGTGACCTAGGGCGCTGTAGGTGCTGCAGCAGAAAGACTAGGGGAAAAAGACAAATAGGAGCCATGGGCAGCAAAGGTATATTGCGCAGGTACGCATCAGGGTGAACATGTGATAGCAAGATGGGTATTTTGAGTGGTCATTATATCAAAAGTCTTTAGGACTCACTGCCCATAACTTTGCTTGGCTCGCTATGGCGAAAACGCAGACGAACACTTTGGCAAGTAATGAGTCAGGAGAGGTTTCCTTACAGGAAGAATTAAATATCAATAAAACCACAGTTCAGAAAATGTCACAAGCCAGTACATACATGAGTGATTGCCATACGAGTTGTACCAACAATTTGTGCCTCAAGTTCAGAAGGAAAAGCAGGAGTTCCCAAACTAAATGGGTTGGAAAGATTTTTTAAAAATTAATATGTACGGAGTCTTTTCGGTATCAAATCAAACAGGACCGTGTTTAAACTAGCTTTCAAGTAACACCCGGGATGGGCTATGCGTCCCCTGGGGGCTCAGTGAGCGCTCATTATCATAATATCAAAGGACAGGAGGCTGCTCTCCTAATCCAGCCTGCAGGCAGTATGCTAAGCCGTCCTAGACGGCTGAGTGGCGGTCCAAGTGTGAAACCTTTCCTGGAGAAACCCCTTTATCATCATTTCTGTTTAAAACCTTTTCTTCTTTTTAAATCTAATCCTATTCTCTGTGCAAGTGCCATTATTATATTTGTAGACAATTAAATCATAATGGCTAGATAATATTATTTTCTAACTGCGATTCTCTGATGAATTACTTCTTTTTCTCTCGAGATGGAGATATCAGAATTTGACATAGATACAGTGCTCACATAAAGCCCTGTTATCATTCACTCATCCATCCATTTTTTTCTTTATTCATTTTTGCAATATGCATTTTGAATCAAGTGTTACATTATTAATTGCTTCACATTAAATTATCTCAAGCTTAGATGCTGAAGATAACACACATTTTGTCTCCCAGTTTCCATGGGCCAGGAAGCTGGATAAGTGTGATTCGGGGCCTCTCAAAGGACTCAGTCAAGACACTGGCTAGGAATAGAGTCATTTCAAGGCTTAACTAGGAGGGGTTCTGCTGCCCAGCTCACTCCCTTGTCTGTGAGCAGGTGCCAACATATCCCTCTTCTAAAATTACTCCTGTGGGCATCTCCAGTGGGCTGCCTTCCAATATGCAGCTGGCTTTGTCCTGAAGCATGTGGTGCAAGAGCAAGGGACAGAGGACATCCCAGGCAAAAGCCACAGTCTTTTTTATAACTTCACATTAGAAATGGTGGCCCATTAGTTCTTCCATACTTCTTTCTTTCTTTCTTTTTAAGAATCTTTCAATCCAGCTTTCACCCAAGGTGGTGGAAGTCATTAGGTGGCCCCAAGTATTGTTCTGTAACTGATATAATCCAGAGTATGACCTGGGCAACACGGTGGAGTGAAAGAACAATGGGTTTTGATTGATAGACCCAAGTTGGAATTCCACACTGTCCTTGCCTCCTTTCAGAAATGTACTCAGTCTCTTAAGAGTTGTAACTTTCTCATGTATAACATGACATGAATTGTAGTTATCTTACTAGGACATCGTATAGATTAGATGTTCTTGAGAGACACAGAGACAAGACATTAGAAGTAACCATTGCATTTAATGAAAGGAATGTTGAAAAGTTGTGCTCAATGGAAAAAGTGAAATGGGGCCTTGGATACACAGAAAGGTGGAGATACGTGTGCACCCAGCAATCTAGAGAAAATGAGAGGGGGGTGGACCTAGGGTACAGTGAAGAGGTTAGCTCCTCATTTCAGCAGGACTATTTGATTGATGGCATTTTCACCATGAGACAAGTTCATCAGTTAAGAGATTCATTCCAGCTGTGATCAGCTGCTTTGGTGGAAGCATGAAATGAGCAGATAATTGGGAGTAACCCAAGTTGAAATTTTGCTGGATGAGTGTGGAAGAGAAAGGGGTCATAGGGTCAGGGTTTTGAGAGTGAGTGGTGATAGAATTGAACCATGGAATTTTAGCCAAAAATGGAAAAATGAAGTTATAATTGAGAGTAAAAGTGGCTAGAATTCCAGCTCTTAACCAAGGTACTACAGCTACTACATTGTACTAAGAAACATTATTTTCATATCTGTATGCAGAGTAGAACTGTATATATATATATATAGATAGATCAAAATAAATAATGAGAATCTATAACACAACACAATGCATTCAGAATATTACCCATCTGCATAGCAATAAAACTAATGCTTGAGTAAAAATACGCCTTGAATAACATTTAGAAATGGTTCTGAATGTAATCCATCCCATACCCCTGGGTGTAAGTAAAAAAAATATCAACACTTGAAGATTTATTTAATCTAATATAATTTGTAGACTATTATTTTTAAGTACTAAGTCAATATTGATTTGCATGGATAGTCCATTATCATCTTAAAATATTTTAAAACATCCAGGGCTTCCCACTCGTCTTAATGACTTCCAGTGTTCCATAGAAGTTAAAGCTACACTCACGAAGCCCACACTGAAGCTGTCGGAAGTCCTCTCACACAAACGTACTTGAATTGGATGTGTTGGGTTCATTTTTTATACGAGTCTTGGGTTGGAAACCCTCAAAAGTTGAACTTGTGAATTGAGCCAGAAATAGAATTTTCTTCATGTATTTATTTTGTCTCCCAGTATTACTGAAGTAGATTTCTTTATGTGACAACTGAGACATAAATGTTGTATACGAAGTCAGGCTTTTTTGGAGCTGACCAGGATTATAAGAAGACCACAGAGCAGCTCAAGGTTTGTGGCTATTTGGTCCTGCTGCTTTCTCTCATCCCGAGAGATCCCCTTTCGTCTCAAATGCTGTTTTCTAATCGGATAATAACAGGCATTGGAAGCAGGTTATGGCTTTGTGATTAGAGATTAGTTTGCTAGCCAACAAGATGCATTAAACTTAAATTGGTTGCTTCTGTCTTCAGTTGTAGTTTTGATATTTAATAGGAAAAAAGAAACACTTTGGGACTTATTCATTTAGGAAATGCTCTGAATTATTACGTTGTGTGAGGGTAGGACTACTGTGCAGATAGCTTGATAGGAACAGAGGGGAAAATGGTTACACATTTGGAACCACAGTGCACAGGGAAGCCCAGTTTGGTCGTTGGAATGCTACTTAGGAGCGCAGCCTTCGGCTCTGTTTTGTGTCTAGGTTCCAGCACATACTGGTTTGGGTGAATGTGTCCCTTTACTCAATCTCTGTAAACTGTAGTTTGCTAGTCTCTAAGTTGGAAACAATATCCTAATATCCATCCCTAACTCTTCTGACATTTCAGTAAAATATTCCACCACAACTGCGGAAGGGAAACGCCAGATTCCTAGTGGGAACGCTGGGAATGAAAGTGCATTTTGTTACCAGTGCATTAGGGTTAAATGAACAGAGTTCATGTCTAGACCTCAGACACTGCCCTGGCCCAGAAAGTGAGAAGATAGGACCTTTGGGGACATTGTCTCTCAACCCGTATTTAATGAACCTGTGGGAGATGAGCTCAGTGTGTCTGCATACCAGGATTGTTAGACTTGTTATATTGAGTCGATTAAAATAGCATTCCCACACACCAATGCATTTTTATTGATGTAACTTACATACAAAAATTCAAACACACAAGGTAAAGGTTTTTAACAATGACTACAGTCAGGGACCACTGTCACAGCCTCCCATCCATGTACGTAGGTGCGCGCGCGCGCGCGCGCGCGCGCGCACACACACACACACACACACACACACACACAGTTGCGTCTTCCTCCCCCCTGAGTTCCCCCAAGCACCATGGAACTGGTCCTCTTCCTCAGACCCGAGGCCCTGTAGACCAGTAATAAGTTATGCTTTAAAAAAAATGTCTAAATGCTGAGATACTTTTAGAATTACGCAGCTTTACAACATAATGCAGAGTGCTCACACACCCCTCGCCCAGCTTCCCATAGGGTTAAGATGTTAAATAATCATAGAACAATGATCAAAAGCGGGTGGGCTTTGGTATTATACTACTAAGTAAATAACGGAACTCATTGGCATGGCCGCAGTTTCTTCCCGTGTCCCCTCTGCATTGCAGGACCTCATCTGCAGCCTCAATCCGCAGCTAGTCATCTTGCCGCCTGGGAGAGGCCGGCGAGATGAGGGTCTCTAAGGAGATGAGGGTCTCTAAGGCCAGCTCTCTGCTTCCGCGTGAACTTCCGCACGGTAATTTTAGCAGACATCTGCTGCGCGGGCTCACGGCAGTAATTGCTGCGTTCTCATGGCGGTGTTCTGATTTTCTTATTCTTTGCCTGCACTCAAAGTTTCATTGAGGATAATATATTATTCAATTTTATTAGCTTTCCCAAACTGAGAAACGCCTCCCTGCATGCACTTACGCAATTTCTCATTTAACTGTACCAGCGTGCGAGTGATTCGAGTTGGGAACTCCAGTGAATTCAAAGCTCTAAATTCAGATCCGAGCAACCTTTTGCCAACAGGTGAGCAGAATGATCTGTTGTTGCCCATCCTGCCCACCTTTCCTGCTTCTGAAGGAGGTTCGGATTACTGGTTTGCAAGCCCTAAATTTTTGCTAATCGCTTGTACAAGTGAAAATGTTCCTCATTCACTGAATGTATATTAAATGCCAAACATTGCACATGCCTTAGATACATATTTATTTCTATTCCACCCTCATAGATAATCATTTGTAAGTAAAAATATAGTATTACACATATGTAAGGGTTTGAACATGGACTGAGTAACATGCCTTTCCTGTAAAATTAATAATTATAGCACCCAACAGGTTGCAACACTGCAATGCAATTCTGATGCTGATCACCTGGGTTTTGGGCAGATGACACAGATTGGAGACACAGTCCACAGCAAGCTGTCCTCGAGTTTGATGCAGCCACAAACTCGGGGGCCCTGGGGCCACCCATGCTTCCGACAAATGACTGCAAGAGCTGAGTCCTACAACCCATTCAGGTTCCGTAATTCTTATTAGAACTATTAGTGTTGTTTTCAGGAGATTAAGATCATTTATAACAGGTGAAAGGAGAGAGAATTTCAGGGCAACTTACACGGTAAAAGAACTGAGGTAGATGAAGTTACCAAGAGCACAAATCAGGGGCGGACTCTGTCCAGTTGTTAACGGGAGCATTTGTAGTGAATAACAAATTTGTTTGTCTCCTTTAGCCGTCCTTATCCAGCCTTCTGGGACATATGTCCTATTTTAAATGCTGTCAAGCAAGGAATCTTACCTCTCAAAACTGAAGATTGGGCAAATGTCGTGATAAATATGTAAAAATCACAAAACGATACTGACCATATGACACTAAAATAGTAATTATGATTACTGTGGAAAGTACTAGTTTGAGGAGAATTAAAACCCTTGTAAACAAAACTAAGAAAATCAAGTTTATCCTCAGAAATAAATATAATGTGTTTTACATATGGTAAGCAAAGTGTATAAAGACATTAATTAATATTAGGATTTGACAGCAAAATCATAAGTCACAGTGATTGTGAAGAAAATAAAAAATTAGAGGATAATCTCACCATTAACTTGGAGGGTGATATTTATAAATATTCATAATAATATGCAAAAAAATCAAACAAGAGATATTACAACCTAGAGTTTATCTCAAGAACTCAAATTTGGCATAAAATTGAAAAATATATAATTTATCACTGTAACAGGTAAATTACGTGAA
Source organism: Glossophaga mutica (assembly GCA_039655065.1). Taxonomy (NCBI): domain Eukaryota; kingdom Metazoa; phylum Chordata; class Mammalia; order Chiroptera; family Phyllostomidae; genus Glossophaga; species Glossophaga mutica. Next base: position 4,931,322 of record CM077316.1, read on the forward strand.
AAAATCACATTATATTATATTAATTAGATTAATAGATGTAACAATAGAATTAAATGACATTTAACAATCCTTCAAAATTAAAAAAACAATGAAAATACTTTTAATTAGAAAAAAATGGAAGCTTTTCTAAATGGATAAAATATGTCCACTAAAATGGATAAAGACTGTGAAATATTAGTGTAATGCATACCATTTAATGCCAAGAACAAGAAAAAGATGCCCACCCATCACTTTTATTGAACATTGTAACGGAGGTTCTAAAGGATGTATGAGGGGAGGAAAGAAATGCAATACATAGGAAATGGAACTAAAAATTAACCACTGTCTTTTTTTACATAGACCAATTTAAGAAAAACCACAGATAAATTCTGCTAAATCATAAGGAAGTTTAATATATTTACAAGATACAAACTTCATATGCTAAAACTAATAGCATGCTTTACAAGAGTAACAAGGAAACTATGTAAATGAAAGATGTAGCACTTACAATGGCACAATACTTATTAAATACACAAGAATAAACCTAACTAAAAGTAGACTTCATGGAAAAAACAGAAGAATATTAAATGGCAGAAAATAAAGTTTAGATACAGAAATAGGTACCTTTACCATCTTCACAGACAGGAAGACATAGTGTTAAAAAATGTCAATTTTTTCCATCTGATACTAAAAATTAATGCAAGACAATTTAACACAATACAGACTGGTTGTCAAATAGATAAAAATCAGTTCCTCGCATGTACGGAAAATTGTAACAAAAAGATGGTAACAATCATGGGGAAGAAAAGACTACAGCAACGTATCTGCTCATTAAAATTCATAGTGATCGTTAATATGAGGTATTATTATCCTCAGAAATAATGAATTGAGGTTCATAGATGTTAAATCACTTGCTTACATAAGTAAACACAGGAAGGATTTTAAAAAAAGAGGTTGAATTGAATCTACTTAAACTCAGGCCATCTTTATCTCAGCCCATTCTTCCTTTAGATGCAGAACTTGATGTCTTTACATTTAATATATAATTTCATAAAATAATGATGGAATGATAAATCACGATCGTTGAGACTTTAAACTGACATTGAGTATTTTATTCCTTGCCAAAGTAAATTATATGTTTGTATTTCAAAAGTTTTCACTGAATTTTGTGATGTTGCTGGGCATCTTTATTATTTTCGTATGTTCTGTAAACCAGATTGCTCCAAAAGTGAAATGACCAGCAGTGAATGACGAGACGCCCATCTTTACCTGCACTGTGTGTAGCCAACTGTACTCGATGGGCTGTTACTGATCGACATGCTGCGTGTGTGTAACACTGTAAAAAAAATGTATATTGAATCTAGCCCGTGGGCATGACAACATAGTAACACACGGATTTCAGTAGCGAAACAGTTTTAAGCATTTTACAAAGGATCTTTTGATATATGATGAGGGCTCTAATGTCTATGAATACCAGGAACTTCTTAGGCTGCTCGCTCCTCATCATTAAGTTAAACATTATCAAAGTAGAAGCTGTGATCTTTTTTTAATATATTTTATTGATTATGCTATTACAGTTGTCCTGTTTCTCCCCCATCATTCCCCCCACCCTGCACACCCTCTCCCACCCACATTCCCCCCTTTAGTTCATGTCCATGTGTCATAAGTTCTTTAGCTTCTACATTTCCCATACTATTCTTCCCCTGCCCCTGTCTATTTCCTACCCACTATCTATGCTACTCATTCTCTGTACCTTTTCCCCCCTCTCCTCCTCCCACTCCCCTGTTGCTAACCCTCCATGTGATCTCCATTTCTGTGGTTCTGTTCCTGTTCTAGCTGTTGGCTTAGTTTGCTTTTGTTTTAGGTGTGGTTCTTAATAGCTGTGAGTTTGCTGTCTTTTCATTGTCATATTTTTGATCTTCTTTTTCTTAGATAAGTCCCTTTAACATTTCATATAATAAGAGCTTGGTGATGACGGATAGGAAAATTTATAAATAAAAGTTTCTTCAACAAGGATTTGAATGTCCGATGTATTTGAGAAAACAACACAGGCAAAGAGTTTGTTGGCTACCAGGAACCCCTATCGCCTAGGTGTAACGTGTTCAGATCACAGCTTCTTATCTGAGAAGCGCTTTATCTGTCCTTCCATTCTAAATGACAGCTTTGGAATGGGAGGACAGATAAAGCGCTTCTCAGATGGAAGGACAGATAAAGCGCTTCTCAGATAAGAAGCTGTGATCTGAACACGTTACACCTAGGCGATAGGGGTTCCTGGTAGCCAACAAACTCTTTGCCTGTGTTGTTTTCTCAAATACATCGGACATTCAAATCCTTGTTGAAGAAACTTTTATGTATAAATTTTCCTACCTGTTTTAACTGCAAAACACTGAAAAGTTGAATTCCTGATAGAGACGTAGGCTGAATTAACTTGTAGAAAAACAACCTGGAAGAATTACATCAGAAAAGACGCTTGTCATGTGTGCTCACGAAAAATTGGAGTTCTGAAACCAAATGTCTCGATACACCGGTGTTCTTAAAAGACATCGAAAGATGGAAGAAATTCATCCATTAAGCCAACTGGCACGATTCAATTTTTTCCCCTCTAAAATGTGACTGAATTAGGGGTGGAATTTTCTCTAAAAACTACTTGAGTGATTTCCCTGTTGCCTTGACAGTAGACTTTATATTGTAAAGAAAGGGAGGGAGGGAAGGAGGGAGGCAGGCCTTATTATTTTTAAGGATAAACAAATTCTAAAGCAATAAAAGATAGGGATGTTTTTATGTGTGGTGGTAGTAATCTACATAACTTTAATGTTAAAAATCCTTTCCCAGCAAACTGAATGTAAAAGAGGAGTGTCCACGCAGCTGGGCCTTATTTCTGTAATTACCATAAGAACAGCGGTAAAGAACAGTATTCACAGAGAACGGTGGCTTTCTTCCCAACCCTGAAAAATTAGCACTTTGTGAATCATCGCTAGTTACAGCAGTGGCAGGAGACACAATTCGAAATGCTAAAAGACGGTCCTTGCAAATGCGTGTCTCTTCTCGTTTAGAGCACGTGTTTTTAAAATTCACTTTCCCTCCTGAGTTATAGAACATCGGGCTCCTTTTACACAACATTCCATCCTGAGACATTCTCACTGTGGCATTTCCCCTGAAGGGACGCTGATGAGCGGGTGCAAAGCAATTCTGAGGAAGTACCGGTTTGGACCAGACAATGCAGTCTCCCTAGGAAAATGTGCTATTACAATCTCCGAATGCATTGAAATGGAAATCTCCCTCACATTTACATGCATTTAGAAAGATCTATAGAATTTCCTGGTACTTGTGGAGAACTAAGGGGGTGTGAGAAATAACTGACAAACAGAAAAGTTAGGAGAAACAGTGAGTCTTTGCATTTTGAAGAAAAGTTTCTTGCTTTTGCAATGAATGTAGAAATCATAAAAATTCCCTGGAGTAAGCAGGTAGGAGAGGGTAAAGGGGGGATAAATAGCCATGGAAGGAAACTTGACTTTGGTGAGCACGTAACCGGAAAAGACACAGGCGTTCGGGTTGCCTGTCACTACCAAACCCAATGAGCAATGACAGCGGCTGAATCTTTATGGGCACTTTATTCAGGTGGCCGGCGATCTGAGAAGACGGCGGGTTCATACCCTAACGGACCATCTTGCCTTCTCTTTCCAGGCCAAGGTTTTTATAGGGAGGGTCCGGTAGAAGGAACTGCAACTTTCGGTCCTGGACGGTTAGCTGCTCCCAGGGGCGGGTGGTGTTTGCCCCTCCCTGGAACACAAAGGCCTGGATGCCTCCACTTGTCCCCAGGCGGTAATCTTTAGCAGAGCCCCAGGAGGTCGGCCGTTTTCCCTGGAGCTAGGACGGGCCTTATCTATCTGTAGTTTCTGGAACAAAAGCTTTAGCATACACGTTACTTGCTAGACTTACAGCTTTTTACCTTAAGCTAAAATTTTCCAAGTCTTGCGTCCCCTATCAAACAACACAATATAGGAGTGATATAGTATAGAATTATACACCTGAAACCTATGTAATGTTATGAACTGATGTCACCCCAATAAATTCAATACAATTTTTAGAAAAAAGACACTAGTTTTTGTATGAACAACTCCCGCAAGGCTCCCGTTCTGTTTGCCTAACTCGGAACTCACTCTAAGAACAAACGAGCCCCGGCCATTCTCTCCTGCCTCCGGAGACAGTTTTTAAAATGAGGAATTCTTATTTGGCTTTTTCAGTTTTTGTGGATGGAATGGTGATCGGACATGAACTCCTCTGTCACGGTCAGAAGCAGAAGGTCACCCTCTCCCAGCCGCAGAATTCACAAATGAGAGCGCACTAGCGGGAGCCACAAGTACCGCCATGTCTAATTTACACTTGAGCAAGTGTTAAAGGACTTCCCTATTTCTCTTCTTTTTACACTTGACACATAATTTTTTAAATTTATGCAAAGTGGATAGATCATGGAGTTTTGTTTTTGAAGTACGGGAAATAATTATTGAATGACTCTCACATGCTCTGACCCCTTCGGGCATATCCATCCAAGACTACTTATATTACACATCTATTGGAGGCTCACACGTGTAGCTTTTGAGGAAATTCCATGTGCGCAGATCACTGTTTACTTTTGTTTGTTCTTACGTGTGCCTGCACAAATATTTGTTTTATTTTTGTTATTGCTCACTTACAGTTGTCCCCACTTTCCCCCATTGCTCTCCCCTGCCCTACCCACCCCCTACCTCCCAACAGTCAATCCTCCCCCCACCCCGTTGTCTTTGTCCATGGACCCCTTATAGATCGCTGTTTTAATTAGCATTATTAACAGAGTTTTTCTGACCCGATGAAGTTAAAATTATGATCGTCCACTTGACAGAGAAATTACTTTAATTAGAGCACGTGCTTCCGGACAGCGGGACCATGGCAGTGGCCTTGGCCGGTGAGGGCGATGAAGGGGAAGCCCTTGCCACAGCAAGGAGAGAACCAGCAGACCAGCAGACCACAGAGCAAACTCTTTGCAGAAGAAATGCTGTCTGTTGCAAGACAGCCATCAGAATGGACATCACTTAACATGCGTTGCCTTTTTTGGAAGGGTGTGCTTTGCATCCATCGCGTCATTTCATCGAGAAGCGAATGTGAAGTGTTAGTGGGACAGAGTTACAGACGAGGAAGCGGTCTCAGGGGTCAACAGACAATACACAGCAGAGCCGCTGTTCGAACACGATTCTGACTGTCCTGGCTGCAGGCATGTGCTTAAAAAATACTGAATAGTAAAATGGACTCGTACCATCTCCCTGCTGAAGTAGCCTAAGAGTTTGGGTATAAACGAACCCTCGGGAGTTTGGGAAACACGCACAAGTCCCAGTCATGGGTACAGGGCGGGCTGCACATCGACTGACTGCAACTCAGACAATTGAAATGCCATTCATTCATTTACTCTTTATTGCTCACTGAGTGTTCCTTGCTAGGTAAAGCATGCCCTCTTACACATCACACTCAACAGCCCAGGTTTAGGCACTCAAAGGGAAAGTTTTTCCAGCAGTAAAGTCAACAAAATTGATTTGAGGAGCTGTGAGATCTTAGTGGTTCTTAATTCTTCCTAATGAAAAATAGTAAAAGGATATTCTTATTAGTGAAAACAACAGAATAGATAAAATAGCATATCATAGATGACATGAACGCTTATTTAGCCTAGTAAGGTCATTCTGTGTATGTGTGTGTGCCTCTGCTCACGTATAAACATACACACTCACACACAGATGCTGCACCCTGGCGTAAAGACGTCTTTTCTTGCGTCTCTCAGTCAAGAAGACTGAGAGGCACCATTGCTTGAAGGAACACTGGAGAATATCTACTGAGAAGGAAGAGTCTACAAAATTTAACATACAAATGCTTTTTGTGACCTTATAGAATATTTCCAAAATTGGTACCTCAGAGAGTAAGCAACAACTGACATCATAAAAATCTCCCTACCATAGTCTAAAAAACAAATTTAATTATATTATTTCCACCAATTTCAATAATCTGACATCAAGCATAACTTTAATGAACCACTCATTGTTCTGTCTTTGCTTTTATACTTACTGATAATTAACGTTCGCTACTTCTTATGGAAAAAGTCCTAATTAGCCAATCATTTCTGTTTTTAGTCTTTTTCCACGAAGCTGAGGATAAGCTAATACAGATGGAAGTTACTGTAGACAAACTACATCGACCGTTTAAAGTAAATTTGATTCTTACAATCTCTTTAAGAAATCTTTTCTTTGTTTTTTTTAAGGAGTCAATGAAAGAAAAATTTCCCTCCGTTACAAATCTCCCAACTCATACTGTTTTTACATACCTGTCATTTGGGGTATTTGGAATTTGAGCCATTTCTGATTAAAATTCTGCAGATCAAACTTGACCTTGAAGCTTGGTGGCTAAGGTGGTTGTTTACAAAGTGGAAAAAGTTCTCTAGTGAGCTGTGAGTCTGGGGACATGGATGTATTTATTGGGACCGATAGTCACATAGCCACAGCATGAAACGTGTATACTGCATGCTCTTAATAATGCTATAAAAACTGTAAATTGATCTTTTAATTTTTTGCTTTCAAAGTAACAAATACCGGTAGTTGCCCGTGCAAGAGTTTGATGCAATATTGCTTTCACACAGAACACGCTGGCTACATTACGTTCACTTTCATCTACTTCTAAAAATATTCACCATTTTGTAAAATCTGTCTTGGATCACAAACAACAGAATTCATGCCATTCAAGGGAAACCATTCAAGGGAAAAATAAATTACAGTACCACCGAGAAACAATCCGATACATTAATGAAAGAGGGAAGGAACTGGACTAGTGTGATTTGTTGGTCTAAACAGGAATTGTTGAAAATATTGTTCACATTAAAACACTTAGTGCATTTACTACTTGAATCTCTTACCAGAACGTAGAAATTAAATACCCTGAAGGTTTTGTTTGCACACTTTAAATCAACAATTATATTTGCATATTAATGTACCTCACAGTATTTAACATATGGCAAATTAGCAGTGACTTAAAAGCATCACCTGAAAATAGTCCTTGAGCCTGGGTTCCCTCGTCTGTGGAGACATCACCTGTGCTGTTGGAGTCTGCCTTCCAGAAGACACTTAGTCTGGGGTTGGCGGTACTGCCGTGGTGGCATGTGGGAGGAAGCCAAGCTTTGTTTTGATGAAAAGGAATAATTTCTTTTAAATCTGAAAAAAAAAATTCCCAACAGGCTGACAGGCCTGCACAGTTGGAGGACTTTGTTTATGTGATATGAAACAAACAAACAAACCCCAATGAACCCCTTAAAATAATTTTTCCAAGAAATAGCAACTGAAACTAAAAAAATACCCCGGTCTCGGTAGCTCTACAAAGTGGAAGTCCCACGTGGAGATGCTGAACGAAGCTTGGGTTTAAAGTTTAAACAGACATGGGATGAGCAGGAAACCTCCCGGAAAGGAAATAACGCTAAGTGCTGTTTCAAGGAAAACGAGGAAGGGCAGTGGTGAGACACACTGGTTTTCTAACAGTTTTTAATTTTTAAAAAAAGTTGCAGTTGAGAAAGGAAGTGGGTCGACAATCCAGAAACATCCCCCTGCGACTCACGACACACAGGAGAGTCCTTGGCATAGCTTTCCAGTTGATAACAAACTACCCCAACAGAGGCAGAAGGGACCACAGGTGCCCAGAGAGCAAACGCAGCTATCCTGCCCACAGAGAGCTGATTCTTCCCACGACAGACCACGCTGAAAAGTGCTGTGGACGAGAGAAAATCAATACGCTGAGGTACCCAGCGAGAGTAGGGGACGCCCCGAGAGCTCCAGGTGAGGTTCTCCGCTCCTGTAATGTGCCGATAAAAACGGTCAAAACCAGAGGGGCCCTACGCTTTGCAGTTTTTGAACTTGGGTGCTGGTGAGGGGTAGGATGTAGTGCTGAGTAGTGAGGGCAAACTGTCTCTAAAATAATCACTGAGTGCAAGTTTCATGCTGCTTTAGGAAATTACCTCGGGTTTAGGAGTGTCCATCCACTGTGATAGGATGTTCCAGTATGAATGGAATGACATTTAACCCAGAAATACATCTCAAAAAAGAGATCCAAGCGTCAGGTCCGCAAAAAGTGGCTTTTGCCCCTGGACTCCCCAAAGGCACAGTTTATACAATTTCTGGGCCTCCCACTGTATTGAGAGCATGGGAATAAGAGAATCCACCCCCCATAGGACTAACTAGGAAGCTTAAATAGAGCATACTGCCTTAAACAAGAGCAAAATTAAGAAGAACAGCATGACAGTTACACAAATATATGAGCTTAAGAAAAAAATGAAAAAAAACTTACATGGTTTGAAAAGATAGGTGAAAAATTCAGACTATGGGGAAATATAATCCAAAAAATAAGAGGCAAAAGTAGTAGAAATCCTAATTTTTCTCACATGTTGCATTCTGTAGAAATAAATTAGTGAAATCATGAAATAGATAACACGAGAGCTCAAAGATGTACCATTTCAGCAAAACGGAAAGAGAGTGGGAAAGAGAAGAGGCCAAGCTGTAGCAGCAGCTTGAGGATGACGAGGTGGCAAAGCTACAGAATTATCATTTACTTTTCATTATGATGAATGAACCCAGAGCCAAACCTAGAATTCAGCTGCCATACGAGGAATGAGCACAAAGGGAGGAGAAGGCAAAGAGGTAAAGGGACAATAATGAAAAAGGAGGACAAAGTAAATGCCACCTAAAAGCGATTGTTATCAACATAGAAATGCCCCGATATGCAATGGACTTTTTTTTTTTTTCCCCAGCCTTCTGGGACCAAGAGAGTTGGTGGGGGAGGGGCGGGGGTGAGAGAATCTGTAGTTCCCATATGGGTCACCGAAGCAGAATCCTCCTTCCCTCCCACGGCGCTCTGCCCAAGGTTCGCTGCGCCTACCCCTTGGTTCACGAGCATCAGCCCCCATAGTCCAAGCCGGAAACTTCCAACCAGACTGAACACGAGTGATTCTCCAAAATTATTTCTGCTACCCCCACTCCCAGCTTTACTGAGAGACAACAGACATCTACCAGTGTGTCAGCCTGTGGTGTGCACTGTGTTCTTTTGATACATGTGTCTATTGTGAGATTATCACTGCTACAGGGTTGGTTAATACCTCATAGTTACTGTGCACACGTGTGTGTGCGTGGTGAGAACATTAAAGATCTATTCTCTTAGCAACGTTCAAGTCTGCAGTACAGTGTAGACACCACGCTGAGTATTAGCTTCCCCAATCTTACTCGTCTTCTCACTGGAGGTTTGTGTCCACAGCATCTCCCCATTTTCCCCACCGTGCAGAGCGCCTGGCCAACACCATTCTATTCTGATTCTGATTCTGATTCCATAAGCTTGGTGTGTGTGTGTGTGCACTTTTCTTTTTTAGGTTCCACATACAAGTGAGATCATACAGTATTTTTCTTTCTCTATTTGACTTACCTCCCTTAGCATAATGTCCTTAATGTCCATCCACATGGTCACAAATGGCAGGATTTCCTTCCCTTTTATGGCTGAGTAATATTCTATTATCCACCTTAATATGCATTTAGATAATTATATATAACATTCTATTTTATACATACTCATAAATACCACATTTTGGTTATCCATTCAGCCGTGGCTGGAGCTTCACTGTGTTCCCAGGTCTTGTGAAAAGTGCAGCAGTGACCGCCGGCGAGCCCGCAGCAGCTGTCTCCTAGAGACAGCGGTGCCGGTTCCTTGAGATACAGCCCAGAATGGGCTCGCTGCATCCAGTCTAATTTCTACTTCTAATTTCTTGAATTAGCACACGTGCTTCAGTGTTCTGTGTCACGCGTCAACTCTTCTCTTATGAATGCCCTCCTGGTAGGTGTGAGGAGAACTCTCCCTGCGGTTTTCACTTGCCTCTTTCCTAGGATCAGTGACCTTCAGCATCTTCTCATGACCTGTCGGTCCTTTGCATGTCATCCTAGCAAGAAAGTCTTTTCAGGTCCTTTGCCTGTTTCTTAAAATGAGATGAATAATTTTGTTTGGTTTTGTTTTGCTATTACCCCCTTGCCTGATACACCGTTAGCAAATATTTTTCCCCTTCCCACAGGTTGCCTTTCCATTGGCTGATCATTTCCTTGGCTGCGCAGAAGCCTTTCAGGATTCTGGAGGCTCAGCCAATGAGCGTCTCCTCCCTGGGGCTGAGCAGAGTCCAGGGCCCTTTGGGGCTCTCGGGCCTCGGATGGGCGCGTCTCCTGCCGGGTCTGTGCATCAGAAGCCCTCCCTCCCCATGGACTGCGGCTGAGAGGGGTCTGGGGGTTAGCACAGGGCCCTTTTGGCATCCCCAGAGGTACAGGCAGGAGTGTGTCTCCCTGGAACCTGGACTAGCTGAGGCTGCGAGGAGGCAGGAGCCCCGCACAGGGCGCTGATGGGACTACCTCTGGCAGGGTCCCCTTGCCAGCAACGCTGGATGGACTAGAACGGGAGCCGGGGGACAGGGCCCTTCGGGGTCTACAGACGGACCGAGCAGCCGAAGCCAGTTCGAGGGTGGGTCCAGGGTCCGCAGCCAGGACTGAGATCTGTGTGCCTATTACCCAGGGCCTAGCAGGCTTGACGGGCGCCTGGGCCCATGGCCAACGGTGCTGATGGCAGACGGAGAGGGACCGGGCTGTGACAGCGTCTGCCCTCCAGGGGGCGGCGGGGGGGGGGCGCGGTGAAGCTGGGCCTGGAGTCCGGGTGACACTGGGGAGTCGGTTGCCTGTGTTCCTAGGATGGCTCCCTTCCATCCAGGACGGCACCGGGGTCTCACTCGCTGCTGCCTGGGTCCCAAAGCTCCTACAAAGGCACTTGAGTCCTCGGGTGGGAGCCCAGGTATTGTTGCCGAGGCGGGTCCGAGCGGGGTCCGTTTCATTCCGACCAGGAATGGACGTCCCTCCCCGGTCAGTGCGCTCTCTCCACCCCGGCAGCTGGGTGTCTGTCTGCCTCTTTGACCCTGAACAGAAAACCATGTCACGCCAGCTGACCTCTCGGGCATTACTTTCTCGTCCCGCACTCCTGTGGCTGTTTTTAGGAAGTAAAGCATTCACCGGCGTCTCCAGTAAGTGGCGCAGACGCGTTCAATGAAAGGCTGTCAGATAGATGGTTCAAGGCCCGTGAGTATCCGGCCCCGGGAAACTGAGGAATACCTTCGAGTCCACACGGGGGTTATTGGAAGGATCTCGACGGTTAATTGTTAATATTTTTCTAGCAAAACAGAAGTTCCATTTCGGAAGACACTGCATTCTGGGGTGTGCTTTAAACAGGTGCACAGTACGCGCGGGAAATCGGCTCTGCTGATCTGCGGGGCGGGAAGGTGTTCGGGTGGCTGTGGTTTGTAAGGGGGCTCGTCCCTCCGCAAATCCGGGTCACGAACCTTCTTACTGTAATATGCCCCCCACGTTGCTATGTTTCAAGTAAAAATCCAACATAACAGTACTAGACTCCTACTTAGAAAACGTGATTACTTTTTCCGTAAGAGAATATTCCCCAATGTATTTTCCAAAATATACCCAACATTGAAACCACCTTCATCCAGTGAAAACCTACCTCTCTCAGACTGGGAGAAAAAACCTTCAAAACCCGCACCAGCCAAGGCCACGGCTATTTTAACTTAACGGTTACCCTGGGTTAGCCTTTGCCAAATGCTTATTTGAGTTAATTCGATATTTGAGAGAGAGAGAGATTATGACTGATATGTGTCCTTGTTTGGGTTGCTAAAATAAAACAAACCAAAAAAGCACAGACTGATTCGCTTATAATCAACAAAAACTTATTTCTCTGAGCTCTGGAGTCTGCAAAGCCCGGGACGAAGTCACTAGAACGGCCACGTCCTTTGTCTACGGAAATGCAATTCACTGTCTGCCGAACCATTTTCCCTTCGGCATGTAAACCACAGAAATTAGCCCGGGGTTTCCAGGTGCACAAAAAAGCGCTAAGCAAGAGAAGACCGACACACAGGAGAAGGAACGAGCGTTGCCAGCCACACCTGACGTCACTCAAACGCTCACCCCTGCTCGCAGCCGCGGAGCGGGCGGCCTGGGAGTTCCCGTCAGCGGGAGTTTGAAGGCGCGTGTCTGCGCACCCGCACCCGCAGACGCATCTCCCACCCCCGGTGTCGCTCTGATTTGGTAACGGAGCTGCAGCTCCGCGGAAAACCGCACTCCTTCCTGAATCACACGGTGACAGTAAGTGCCTCCGGTCCCCTGCCGCCACCGGGCCAGGATGACGGATGGTACCACGTGCAGACCTCCAGCTGCAAAGAGCCGCGGAGCCTCGCTGTGAATTTAGGTGTTGACGAAAGATGAGCTCTGGCTTAAAAGAACATATGCTGTTCGTGAAACCTCCGGAGAAACTATTAAAAATGCACTCTTCATTTTTAAGAGAGGTTTAATTACTGGTGAGACAGCATAGAGCGGGATTCCTATAATCTTCTCCTTGCAGTCATTGGCATAAATAATCGGACTGTGAAATATTCTGTCTGCGGTTTCGGAAAACTGGAGGTTAGCAGAGATAACAGGCTCATTAATGTGTCATCAGGGAAACTCTTGGGTGGCCTGGCAGGTGGCAAAGGCTACTGTGTTTCAAACACAGTCACAGCCCTGGCCAGGTAGCTCAGCTGGTGGGAGCATCTTTCTGACACTTCAAGGTTGTGGGTTCAATCCCCGGTCAGGGCATGTACAACAGTCAACCAATAAATGCATAGATGAATAGAACAACATATCTGTGTTTCTCTTTCTTCCTTCCTCTTTCTCAAAAAAATAAAAATAAAAAAAATCAGTTAAAGAAAAGATAGTCACAGATAGTCACCACTTTGGACCCCTCATGTACATTTCTGAGTTAGAAGACAATGTAAACACAGCAAATGAGAACAACAGAACATGTTAACTCCCTGTTGCTACATCAAATGGAGTGTCCAGTGAGCTGCAGAGATAAAACGTTGCCGGTCAGAGCTACAGTGTTAGCTGTTGTGATGCATGGAATGCCAGTCAGCTGGGTTAAATGTAGCTGATCTAGATAAGACAAAAGTGGCCAAGAACTAATACTTTTGGGGGGCTGCTTCTTAAAGCACAAGACTCCACTGAAATGGAGTAAAAGACTCAATCTAGTCAAATTCATGAAACTGTGTTGGAGGAATTAACTTTAGGGAAACAACCCAAGAATTGGTTGAGAATTGCTAACAACAACAACAAAAAAATAATAATGACTATATTTCTTTGCCCCTGAAGCAGCATCAATTTTAAGACATAATTAATTTAATCATTAATTGGAAGGAAAATTAATTCAACATATCCATATATACCGTTTTGTAAGTAATCACAACCCATTTACCCTTATAATAGCATAACTTCACCTCTTTGGTGTCATATTCAATGTTTGAATCTAGTCACTGTTTTAATTCGGATAGTAAAGATTGTTTCTAATACCGATGGCCACCTGAATGGGTGTGTCGCACTAGCGTGTTGCTTTTTACCATCCACACCTGTAATCCTGACCACTAACACTTCCAGAATTGCCGGACTAACTTAGGGGATGCTGAACACTCTTAAAGTTTTGTTTACATTTCACATATGAAACTATCCCCTCAAAGCACATAATTTTTTTTCTCTCTTATGCTCTGTTATATAAATTTGGCAGGGTTGTATTATACATATTATAAGTTATATTTGGCTAATATATATACACACATATATTCTGTTGTTGGTAGACTGTTCTATAGTCCAAATAGATGTGGATGCTAAAATTGGATTTTTTTAACGGACATGCATGTGAAGAGAGCCTGTTAATATGTTCCTGGGATGCTCAGTTGAGTTATCGTTTCGGTGGTGTTATTTCACGTCAGTTTGTGAATCCGCCACACACTTTGGATCAGAACTACTTGGCAGGTAACTGGCCGGCTGCCGTGAGAGCCTTGAAGCGCACGAGGGGGGACCAGCTCTCACGGTTTTCGCTGAGGCTCCAGGTTGTCCACTCCACTGAATGGTGTCAGTTCTCGTCTCTCTGACGGGACCGTCATGGTCCCTCCTGAAATAAAAAGAATCGTAACCTGTAGTGATTGTTAAAGTGTGATTCGGGGACTCGGTACAAAATAACGTTTACGTTTTTGAACTTGCCACTTGATTTCCATCTTCTTTCCCGTTATGAACGTACAAAACTGGTGGTGGTTCCTCTTTTAGTCTGTCACTGATCTCTGTGAGGGTAACGTTTAAAGGCTCCATTTGTAATTTTTTAATTCCAAGCGGAATTCTTTAAAAATATTGTTGGCCGCTGCAGTAGCTGCCGGAAAACGTGTACATACCTGTTGAGAGTTTAGCTGAACTACTCCCTAATACGGAATTGCATCCATTCGTGTGGCCGGGTGGCTCACAGGGACCTCTGAGCCCAGGTATAGAGACAGCACCAGCATCACCGGTGAATGCAAGCTCCTGATATGTGTGACTCCCCAACAGCCCATGTGATAAACACTCTCCACTCCCCCAGGGCCTTTGCCCTTGTGTGCGCCCCTTAGATTAGCCCCCGTGGAGCTTACGAAAATCCCATTCTTTTGGCTTGATTGATAAATCTGGCCTTAACCTGGAAACCCCAAAGCACTTCACCTTGAGGACCCTAACGCAGGCATGTCCTCATGCCCCCTACCTGCCCCCTGCCTGCCCCCCACCCTGATCTTCCCATGGGGACCCCGGAAGTCCAGGACCTCTGAGTAATAAACTCCCCTGTGTCAGTTCTGGTGTGGTCTTTTGTCGGCGCCCCTGGGCTCTACCTAACAAAGGTTGTTTAACCAAGTCCCAACCAAACAGAAGGAGTAAATAATAATAATAATAATAATAATAATAATAAAAAGGTTAGTTGTAATCCAAGGACATACTTTGAAAATTAGTAAGTAAACAGATTTAAATAAGGTTTAAAAAGTTTTTTTTAAGTTAATAGTATTGGCACATCTCCCATTTTCTCTTTCTATCGATACTCCTATTTTTAAATATGCTGCCCGAACCCCAAACTAGGCTGCATGGCCTCAGCTCCCATGGATCTGGAGCAGAGACGTCATCTCGTCCCTGGACCCCAAATTCCACTCCTTCCTGCGCAACCAGTGCTCAGCTGCCAGAGAGCCTGGAAATCCACTTTTGAGCAGGTGGGAATGAATGAGCATCTTGCTCTTACTGAAAGCCAGTCCCATCCAAAACTTGCTCTCCAGAACCCTGCCCACCACTAATTCTTTTTGCTCCAGAAGTCTGCACATCTCTTCCTAGTAGGACAAGAAAGTGAAACCCGTGCCCTGATACAAGTAGGTTTGTGGTACTTCTGGGAGCTTCAGTTTCCTCCTGTGTCAGAGGAGAACTTGACGACGATGTCTGTGAAGAAGCATGCAGTAAACGGTAGTCCTAGTCCGCTGGGCTGCCGGAACAAAGGACCCTTTAAAGACCGGGTGGCTTAAACACCAGAAATTCATTTGCTCATCACTGTGCGTCCATCTCGTAACAATATTCAGGCCATAGCAGCATTTTGCAAGTGTCAGCCAATTGCAGTGGCCATGGTATTTCCCATCAGAACCTTATGGAAAAATCATCGGAATAAAAGGAGATTTGGGGGGGCGAATTGATTTATTGGCACACGGAGAATTAATCTTAAATAAACAGGAATGTATATGCCATTGTTGTAAAATGTGGGCAGAGCCCAGCATTTCCTGAGTTTCCCATGTTTCAAAACAGCCTGTATGAATTGGTCACATTTATATACTTCCTTCACCATCATATGCTTAACATTTTCTGTGTATTAACTTCTATTGGAGTAAGTTTGACTTAGTTTCATCCTCAACAAAAATGTCTGTGATATCAGGAATTGGTATTGATGGACAAATATTTCATACTTTATAGGTAGACTTTTCAAATACTAAAATTAAGAGAAGAAAAGCCTATGTGTATATCCATCAGGGTCCAGTCTAGAAAGAGAAGTCACATCAGTAATTTGAACTGAAAAAAAATCTGATATGAAGACTTATAAACCAGTACATGTGGTTAAGTACAAAAGGGGCGAAAGAGAACTCTAAGGTATACACAGAGATTCCAAATGCAGAAATCGGGCCAAGGGGAAGGGCATAAAGACCGAAGTAAGCACCCCAGGAGGAATTTTCCCCCGAGGCTGAGAATCAGACGTGGGCGACCAGGGCACAGGCGGACACAGATGGCAGCATGCTGTTGGCCAAGAACCTCGACCCAGGCCGGGCCCACACCCAGCAGGCGGGAATGTCCCACCGGGCGAACAACAGACCCCCAGAGGGTGGTAAGGCTGATTCACGGGCAGCTGCGCCAAAGAAATAAAAGCGCAAAGGCACACTGGGACCAGGGAGTCAAGTCCCTTCTTGGTACGTCCTTCAGTGTCCCCTGTCACCCTATATTGACAAAGCCTAACACTGGGCCACCTGGCGGAGGAGAAGTGTAAGCATCATTCATGCAAATGTAAACATAAATAAAAGGTGTGCGCTCGACAGCACCCCTGTAATTCAGCTCGAGGTTACCACAAGGTGACATTTATTGTCCCTCTTCCTCCTGCTCTGAGTCTGGATGTCCCTAGCGAGGCTTGTCGCTGATACCCTTGGATGCCAAGAACCCCTGTAAAGGTGTTTTATTGTTGCCGCAGATAATGGTAGAGCCTCTGGCACCGGGTCCTCTGCATTTAGAGCAAAGTTTCACTGAGCGAAGCCACTCACGTGGGTGGTGCTGACAATGCGTTATCACACACTCTTCTCTGCTCATGTGGAGACAGTCCGTGTACCCCACCCTGTTTTATATCCTTGCATGTGTATTGCAGGATATACGTACATCCTTGTGTATGTATTCACATGGACTGATAGCTCACTCTCCTTGCCATCACGCCAGTACCTGAGGCCGGCCAGACACTCGAATTGTTTGTTGCAAATTCAACACTGACTCTAGTGAATGGAGCTTAGTTTTTAGATAAATCTTCCCATGTTTCTTTTTCAACTCTTTCATGCCTCACAGTAAGGACTAAGCTAGGAATCATTTTCTTCTGTAGTTTCAGAAGAAGATACCATAATAGCGTTTTAAAGTAATGGCATCATGTTAGTCATTCTGATTTTTAGAAAATATGTATAGATATTTACTTTAGGGAGTGTACTTCAATGGTTTCAGAAATAGAGACGCATACAGGTTAGCTTTATTTCAAATTTTTCGTATAACTAAAAATCAAGGGTATTAGACCTAGTCATTGGACATACCACTAGTCTCTAGATTGCAAAATAGTGTGTAAACAATGTAATCTATCCTTTTTCAACAATTTTGTATTTTTTTCACTCTGATAAACATTATTTAAAGAAACCAAATGCGTACGCTAGACCAGGTCCTGCTGTTTCATAATGGAGCAGAAAAACTTTCCGGCTGAGCCTGATCATCCCCACCGTGGGAGAAAGAATAACTCTCTCCATCTTCAGCCAGTTAAGTTTTTGAGCACTTTGCCACTCAGCAATGGACAGCCGACCTACCGATACAAAACGAGGTTTTCCCAGAGGAATTGTGCATGTGCGTATGTTGTCGCGTTGTCTTGCCTGAGCTTGTGTCCCGGGGGAGTGGATTTTGCTTCTCGGCAGGAGTCTGTTAGTACGCCTAGGAATGGATTTCGTATCAAACGCATCGTGTTTTATTGCTCGTCGGAGACGTGTTTGGAAATGGGAAGTCCTGCAGGGGTTCCAGAGTTCCTTCTTTTGAAGCATGTGGCTATAAATAGCAGGGCAGAGGAAATCAACAGTGTGATGAGAGTCTTCAGGCAATTCCGAACAATCCCTAAGTAATTTCCCACAGAGATGCAGCTGAAATGCAGGTTTTCAGAGATGTTGAACTGATTACAGCTTCATCAGATTCTTAAAGGAATAAACAGACTACAGATCTAAAGAAATTGAGAGTTAACGCGTGCATTAAATGTACTTAGACTTAAGTGGGTCAAAAGTTATTTTTTTATTTCAGAAAGAAATACACATTTTTTGGACTTTGAAGACATAGGATTTATGTTTTGTGAAATACAAAACAAATATAGTAGTTTGTATGCATTTTATGCCTGTTTCTAAAAAGCCTTGGGAATCTGCTGCGCTTCACGTAGCTTTGAATGAAATATGGAAAATGAATGGCTGCAGACTGAGCAAACAGAAACACCATAGCTTATTTCTAGAAATGTTGCACATGACGTATTGATATCATTGGCGGGCAACATGTTATTATATGAGGTCACGATGAGGTGTTTACAAAGTATCATGTGCTCTAAACAGTTCCTGAAGCTTGCTGTTACCTTCCCTTTAGGAAAGGGGGGGACTGATTCTAATTTTGAAACCCCTTATTCTACGATAAATGGAGTTCAGGTAAAGCTGCAGAGACCAGAAATTTCTCTAAGACTAGGGGATTACTTAAAATGTCTTTGACCTTCTTTTGAAGAATTGGACTTCCTTTCTCCCGAGTTTCTCTGTGCATCCGAGGAACCCCAAAATAATCCACACCAACGAAAGACCTGCTTACTCCAAACCATGACGCGATTGCAATTTAGGCGTGGCATATTCTGAGTGGGTTGTATTGATCCAAGAGAAAACACATGGTTCAGGGGAAAGGCTAAGTGGCTAAAGTCTAAAAGAAATAGGAAAGTACGATTAGCAAATTTAGGAGAAACTGTGGAACGGTAAGAGGAAGGCCCTTTGGATGGAAAGAAAAAATAACCACATCAAGCATAACTGTGGATTCGTTTGAATTGTATAAACCTCAAGAGTGAAGGCAGTCACAAGCACGGAATGTCAACACTAAATACTCCACTACTCCTGACCCAGCAATAATGCTTTCTTACAGACATAATGACATTATGATGAAAAAGTCTACACCTAAATAAAACTTAAGTATCATTTTGTTCAACTGGGCTCACCTGCAGAGGTGTCTCTGGAAATAGTTAAGGCAAGTGCACCGTACAGACAGAGAAAGAAGAGGTCACAAAGGGAATACGATATGTATGCAAGGATTAACGAGGTTTTGGGTACTTCTGGTATGTGTATTCTTGCAAATAGTTGGTTAAATTCAGTAATAAGGACTAAAGTAGATATTATTGTAGCTTGACTACGTTGCCTGTTCTTACATTTTCACTGATTTTTGGAATATAACACTGCATGGAGGGACCTCTGATTTAGGAAAGAAAAAAAGCTCATTGTCCAAATGCCCAGGGCAAAGCTGCAGGGTTTACAGTGACTTGGGCACCCTGCTCTGACTGCGGAAATGCCAAACGCGCATTCTCCGCAATTTGCAGGAATGGAAAAGGGAGTCAGGCTTATGTCTTAAAGAGCAATAATTTTATAGTAGCACAACCTAACAGTTACACGGCATTGAACTCAAGAAGTTTCGCGTGCCCAAGAAGAAGAATAAAAGTATCTATATTACACAGATGTTTAAAAAGTCAATGAAAGGATTGCATGGCTGTAGAGACAGCCTCTCCCATCCCCACAGAAAACTGAGCAGAAAAGTGGAGAACCGAACCAAACAGAACACAAAACCACGGACCGCCTTGGTAACCGAACTAAGTAACGAGGTGTCCCACCAGCCCTGCACTGTAAGACGTGAATGGACTTCGACAGCCCCAAGGCTCCTTGACACCATGCGTTTGCGGAAGCATGAAAGAAGCAGTAGCCTGGTGTGTGTGCAGCCTGAGACAAGAAACCCTCCCAGACAGCAGACAGGC
Source organism: Glossophaga mutica (assembly GCA_039655065.1). Taxonomy (NCBI): domain Eukaryota; kingdom Metazoa; phylum Chordata; class Mammalia; order Chiroptera; family Phyllostomidae; genus Glossophaga; species Glossophaga mutica. Next base: position 4,951,050 of record CM077316.1, read on the forward strand.
GTCCCCCGGAAAGCAGAGAACGCCAATCGGAGCATAGAAGCTGGAGCCAGGAGTTTCCCTTCCCGAAAACAAGACGAAAATAGCAAGACATAGAACGTAGAATTTGGTTATGTAATCCATGGTGGTCTTGTTTTGGTCGAGTCCCGAGAATTGGTTTATAAAAATAGAACAGGTAAAGAAGAATCCCATTGGTTCTTGACTATAGCTGCGATTCATTTGATGAGATCCTCTGTTTGTTACTTAACGGAACATTTAATGCTTTTCAAACCCGGGACTGTGTGTGCTGTGCAAAGGAAGGATGACTTTCATTCATTTGGGTAACCGGTTCCATGAAAGGGGCTCCAGGTTTTGGAAAGATAACATTTTCCAATTGAGAAAGGATGTCACAGAAACTCTGTTCATCTAGGTCAGTGATTTTCAACCTTTTTCACCTCATAGCACACATAAATTCATTACCAAAATTCTGTGACACCAAAATAGATATTGTGTATTTGGCCAATCTGACAAAAAGATTAGGTGTCGTTTTGATCCATTCACAGCTATTGCTGCGTTGGCTGTTTTGCGTTACTTGACAATCTGAGGAAAAAGAGGTCAGTGCCCCCGACTCAACAGTCGGGTGCTGCATGCTGTGAAAATCCTTGAGGCACACGGGCGGAAAATTGCTGATCTCGGTTGTAGATTATCGAAGTCATTTCACCTCTCTGTAGACCCTATCGTGTTTCCGTTTCCTTATTCCACTGCTGTATCTGATTCTCAGGAGGATACAGGAGAGAAAGCAAGGAAGGTAAAACCAAAACATCATTGGATTCAAACATGATAACCTATCATCAGTGCCTAATTCCAAACTAGAAAACATGTTCTCTTTTCTTTTTTTCTTTTTTTTTTTTCAGGTTAGCCATGATTCTTTTTTTAATTTTTTGTCGGTATTTTTTAAAATTATCGTTCAATTACAGTGGTCCCCCGTTCCCCCCATCACTGCCCCCTGCTCTCTTCTCTCACCTGGAGAGAGAAGACCAGAGCGCTCTGGACCCCGGCCAGGCCTCTCTTTGTAACTCCGCCGCCGCTCGCCATGATTTCTGCGCCGAGCAGCTGTGAACGCCGCTCGCACAGCTGTCGAGTCCTGCTTTTGCAGACGCTCAGACCCAGCGATGTCTTCCTCATTTGCATATGCTGTCAACCAACTGCTCCCGCGTCATCTGGCCAGAGCTTCCCCTCCAGCACGTGGCACAGTCGGGGTGGGGTTTGATTTCGAGCCACTGCGTAACCAAAGAGCGTCACTAATTACAGTGTGATCTGAAATGGATACCGGGTTTGTACGGCATGAAAGAACGTGGCTTTGGGGAAGACGGCTTCCTTCGAGGGTGCGAGGCCCTGCGCCCTGCTGCGCAGAGAGCTGGCAGGCCCGCAGGGAGGGGCGCGGGCGGCATTCGTAGCTGCCCCCCCGCCCCGCCCCCCAGACTCAGCGCAAAGGGGCAGAAGCCAGAGCAGAGAGCGTGCGTTCTCAGTTTAATGTGGTCTGAGGGACCTCGGTCCTTTGATTGGCTGATCGCGGACGTGGACACAGTATTGTCAAGTATTTTTATGTATGCCTAAAGCAGGCCAGGGGGGGAAACATCCTTCAAACAGGCACCCCCAGGGTTTCTTGGATTAGGAAGGAAAATGAAAAAGACCGGTTTGGCTGGTGAATCATGCGTCAGCCTTGTGATTTTCAAATCCCTTTCAGTTAAAATCTTGACCTTCCTTTTTTCACCCTTTTCCAGAAAATTCTTCACTAATGCAAACTCTAAGTCATTGGTGAACTGTTTATAGAGATAGTTTCTTTTCTATGGGGCAAAGTCAGGCTCCCGCCTTATACCCCGCCCCCCCCCTCCAAATCTGCGTGGACAATCCCGGCCGCCTGGCACCTGCGCGCCTCAGAGATCTTTCCGTTTCCAGTTTTTCTCTCCCTCGCGGCCGTGTGGCTGGTTTTCTGGTGCCCTTGCAGCGGCTCAGGTACCACCCGGACGTTTATAACCCGTAGATCATGTAATTTCAGAATTAGGTTTCTGTTCACGAACCACCACCTAAAATATTTTAAATAAATCCTTAGTTTCCTAAACTTTTACAAAGAGTAAAGCCTTCGAATAAAACCATCTCACGATATCATTGATTTGTTATATTGACAATCATGATCATATCTCTTTCTGTTACCCTTGAGTCTCTGAATGGGGGCGTTACCTTTATTTTCATGCATGTATGATATAGTACATGTGAACATTTGAGGAGTCAAGCATTTGCGTGGGTTGTGTGCATGTTCTTATAGAAAATATTAAAAAGTTCTTTCAATCAATTATTTATTGAGGACTTATTACGTGTCAAGAATTGCGCTAGGCACTTGGGATTCTTCTATGAACAGAAATGAGTCTCTGCCTAGAAGTATCCAGGGGTATGTCATAGACAAACAAACAAGCAACTATGGCAGTCAGCGAATGTCCTGATGCGGAGACATACATGGTTTTGTGTGAGCGAGGCAGGAATGTTGCCCGGTCTCCAGGAGGCAGCACAGAGCTCCCAGAAGATGCCAGGGCCACACGGAGCCCTGTGACAGAATTAGAATTAGAGCCAGCAACAGTAGCGTGTTTAGGCTTGGGAACAGGGAGAGTTTATCCTGGGAAAAGACTTCTGGGGGAAATAAAGGCATGTATATTTAAGAATGCTGAAATGGTAAGAGAGTATTTTGTGTGTGAAGACCATGCTAGCATTTAATAATAGACTGTTTTATGTAGATGCAAATACACAAGCCTAAGAAGATACATAGCGCCTTACCAAAGTTCGGTGATTAAGCAAGGCTGTAGTTCAGTAAGGGAGAGGGGGCTGAGGACATGCCTTTGAACCTGAAGCAGCTATGCAAGACTTCAACCCCCTTTCAAGGACCATTAGCTACAACTGACTGGTAGCTGTCCCTTCTGTCCTGTGCTGGGATACTCTGTGCCTTCCTTCCTGGATCGTGAGATAGCCCAAACCTACTTCTTGTTCTGCTGGTCTTCCTGCCCAGCCCGGAGTAATATATGTGGCACAGAGGTACATTTGAATAAACAGGTAATTGCGTATTAGGTATTTCATAGGTTTAAAGGAAGAAAACACTTACTATGAAGTATATTTTTCATATATATTTCGTATATAGTAGGGTGGAACTACTGTTTTTGCTTTAGTTTCCAGAAGTTCCCATAATAGATATTAGAAAGCTAACTCTCACAATTTATTTTTCACTTTTCTATCACCTAATACCAAGTTCCACGTAATTCCGAGGGAGGGAACATACCTCAACAGCACGCCTGCAATAACCACTCCTAATTCACAGCTTCCCTCCACCTGGGTCTTATCATCGTTTTTATAGTCGCTCAGTTCGCTGTGATCCTTGGGTAAGTCCAGGCCAACAGCAATGGCGATTTGTTTTCTGAGCCAGCTGCCCTTTGTCTGTGTTTATTTCAGGGCATGGAGCTTATATCCAAGAGGAAGTTATCTAAATCTTTTGAAATGCTCTCTTTATCTGTCAGACCCAGGTCTACACACAAATGGAAAACCACAAATAATCACATAGATCACAAAGTAATACCTGAACTGACATTTCTGTAAAAATTGGCATTTAAACAACTTTCAGATGGGTATCTTGATGATGCCATTTATTTCTACATCAGTATGCACTGTTGAACGACCTGAGGAGGTGATATGTTTTTTTCCTTGTAAATATTCAATTATGCAAAATAAAAGCCACAGCTCCTTTAAATGTCAAGTATGGGGCCTTTTAAAGACATTGTAATATGTGTTGAAATATTTGCATACTTAATTGGAATTTTCAAATCTAAAAGCTTTGCATTTCCCTTTTTAAGGGAAATCCCCTTAAAAAGCTTGCAAAACCGGAAGCAAGTCTAGATTCTTTACAGCGGTGGGTGTTTTGAGAGGATATTTTTAAGTGGTTCTAGTTCTCATTACTTGATAGCCACACCAACTAGAATGCTAAGTCGCCTGGAGCTTTCTACATTTCACCAAAGCTCAGATAAAAGATAGAAAGCTAACTGTAGACTTTTGTGTTAAACAGACTCTCAGGGGGTGTCAAGGGTAGAGATTCAGCCTAATTTCTCACACCACCACTTGCAACCTGGTGTGATAGAGCGAAGCAGGCCCTGGCCAGGTGCCTCAGTTGGTGAGAGCATTGTCCCAGTAGGCCCAGGTTCCGGGTTCAGTCCCCAGTGAGGGCATGTACAAGAATCAACCAATGAATGCATAGATGGATGGAGTAGCAGATCAATATTTCTCTCTCTCTCTTTCTCTCCTACCTCTCTCTCCCCACCCCTTCTTCTCTATCTAAATCAATAAATAAAAATTTAAAAAAGAAATAGTGATGCTATGGATGATAATGCAAAATTGCCAAAAGTCAGTCAGTAAACACCTGTTGCTCTTGACCGCACTAGACATACTGAGAACATTCAATTTTCAGTAGGAGGCGGCTCCTGAACCTAACTGGCTTGAAGACCCAGCCTATGAACACCCATGGCAGACGCCTGCAAACCCTTCTATCAGGGTGCCCGGGACATTGCATTCGATTACGCCTTGTTGGCTCTTTCTTCGTGCCTGAAAGCTCCTTGACGCAGTGACTATTTCATCCCCGTTTTTTGTCTGCAGTGCCTGGCACAGCGCTAGCTAGACACTGGAGCTCAGGCAGTGTGCAGTATATGCATGCGTGAATAAAAGAAAAAATAAAACCCTTCAGACAAATTGAAACCAAGAAAATTCAGTTGACCAGCATATTCTCATCTCCCAAAGATAGAAGTATTTTATGCATCTCTTATTCGCCCTGCAGTATGATTCATATTTTATTGCCATCTTATTATGGAACCCCCAGTTTTTTAGCACAAAATCTTTACTACAGGATGCGGTGCAATGCAAAAAAAAAAAAAAAAAAAAAAAAAAAAAACCACCCAAAAAAACAAACGTGGTGCTTCTTGAAGTTTTAATTAATATATTCCCCCTTCAAGCCATCTGATATACCATTTGTGAATTACAATTCTGAATACATGTTTTCATTGTTGTCATTACTTCAGCATCGCATCGTGATGTTTGTCTTTGCTAGCGTTCTAAATCCGACGTTTGTCCTAACACTTGGCCCCTGGGTAGTTAAAACTGTAATGGGGGAATCGAGTATCTGGGAGTAATAACAACACTTCCCTTTCATGCGTTGTTATTCACGCAACATGCTTGCTATTTATACATGCCCGTGCCCTGTCCAGTAAGTAAATAAGTGGCATCTAGTTATTTATTTATTTTTCCGCCATGACAGGGTGGTACACATCTGTCATGGCAAATGCTCAGCGGTAAAAAGGAAAGGAGGAAGAGGTGCCCTTAGATTCTCCCAGGGAAACGATGCTCACCGGCCAGCAGGGTGATTTCCTCTCACTCTTCCATCCACGTGCAGTTTTACACGGTTTAAGTCAAAACGTTTCTCTACACTACAAAGCAAATGTTTTCTCATAATCATTCATTCATTCTTCAACAAATATTTTCTAACACCTACTACGTGCCAGACAATCTCCAGGGCACTTAGAATACAGTGAGCAAAATGCAAAATATTATTGCCTGCATGCAACTAAAGCTCTGGGGCCCACAAAAGCATTAAATATGCTCATTGAACAGTGTGTCAGAAAATTCCGTAGGAAAAACTAGAGCAGAGAAAGAGGGCTGATCAGGGTGGGAGGTTGCACTTTCACATGGTAGCAGACCCGAGAGGGCTGCTTTTGAAAATAGCCTCTAAGGACGTGATGGAACGGATCCCGGAGAGACGTGGAGGTGGAATTGTGAAGGAACAGGAGCGAGGTTGGCGTGGCCAGAGTGGAGGGGGCGCGATGGGTCATACTGAGAACCAGATACGGCAACACAAAGGTGAGAGCCGAAGGTCCAGGTAGGAAACAGTCAAAATAATCCAGTAAGAAATGAAGTTGGTTTAAGCCAGAGGGAAACCAGTGACAATGGGGTTAACTAAATAAATTCTGCTTATATTTTGATACACCACCAATAGAATTTATAGACATTACAAGTACAGTGTGAGAGAATGAACAGCATCAAGGATCACCCTCAGAATTTTCCCCCGTAACCGGGAAGATGGAATCGCCCTGTTTGAATTAGGGGAGGTTAGGAAAGGAACCCATTTAGGGAAAACAATTACACCTTTAATCTGAGCATATTAATATGAGTTGCAGATTAACATATAAATCGTGAGCTGGGAAGGGAAGGTCAAGGCTGCAGACGTGGAAATCTTCAGCCTTGCTGAAAAAGAGTGTAAGGAAGCAGCTGAGAGATAGAGGAATTTGACTTTGCATCCCAGGAGGTGGACGCAGTGAATGACTAATCCTGGAGTTTAAGACGGGTAAAGGGAGAAAGTGAATTGTTGAGCATCAGCGGATTTTACATTCCAGGGGAGTGATAGGACAGTTGGGTTCAGGCCTCACGTGGGAGGAGCCTGGGAAGATTGGACGGTAGTGGGAAAGGGTGACCTTTGAACATTGTGGAGGAGGTGCCGTTACTAGTACCACCAGCGCTTGTTATTTGAACAGTAGGCCCCGGGCTGCAAGCTACCTGCACAAACTATTGCAACTGTTTCGCGCATCACGGTTCCTCCCGTCTGTCCACTAGGACTCAGCCGTACCGGCCGGTTTGTCTCTTCCTTGAGTTCACCACATGCTCCCCTCTCCCAGGCCCTCGGCCTCACCTTCTCTTCCCCTCGGAGACCCCTGTGTCCACATCTTTAATGACTGCCTCGGAGAAAACCAGCCACGTTTTCTCTGACAATCCACCTTCAAGCTGTTTCCGCTCAGTCCCCTGTCTCACACACGTGCATGTAAGCTCTCAGGCATACAGCGTGCGTGCAGACACGCACACACGTGCACAAATGTACCCACAAACATATGCGTATATATTTGTTTTTTCATATCTTCTGACTTGATTTGAACCACTTATAATGATCAGCACTTAGCTGGGATGTTTATTTGCTTACAATTTCCTGTCTGCCTTAGCGTTTACTTCTCTGAACGGAAAGTTAGTCCTGATGAGCAAAAGGCTGGTCTGATTGTGTCTCTCCCCTCCCCCCCTCCCCCACGTGTGGTCACTAAGGCAGGTAGCAATGAATAAAGAACAAAGAATGCAAAAGTTTGAAAAGATTGACACCCCCACCCTCAGAGAATGAGTGTTCCCATTCCATGGCATCATGTACATTTTTATTTAAAGATTCTGGCTAATTTAGTAAATGGTAAATGCCATCACGTTGTTTGTACATTTACTACTTTTTATGTTTGCAGAAATGTGAAATACCACCCAAATCCAGCTGCAGTCTGGATTCCTGGAAGTACTCTTCTGTATATACACACCTATCTATTTTATTTTATACAATCAGTGAGATGCTCAGCTTACTGCCTGATTATTCTAAAAATATTTTCTGTTATTGATAGAATTGCTGTCTTTCAAATGTGCTGTAAGTTATATAATTGAGCTAATACCTAGGATATGTTTATAACTATTTTTCCTTAAATTGGAAGTATTATATAGTATGAATCTTGCAGAATTCATTGACTTCCTTTTTTCCTAAGAAGAAAACATTCATTACTTTTTAATATCACCTTACTTACTGCTTTTTGATGCATTTGTTTTATGGGAAAAAAAAGAGAGTCTTTTAGAGTCATTATTCACAGGGACAGATGAGTTTGGAAGCAGGTTTTTATTGCCCACTTGAACTTAATGGATTCTAGCACATAGAATGAAATAGAGTTGATACCGTGTCCCTTACATGGCGTTAGGTTGGTAAAACTCACAGGGCTCTTAGCGAACGGTGTGGCTGGCCAACGTAAAATACGATCTTTGGATTATGTCTGGCCTGTCATTGATCATGCTGAGATAAAAATTCAGCTTTTCAAACTAATAAAATCTCATGGTCTGGACATTAATGTTTCATGTCAAACCGATAATGAGGGCTCTGAAGTACCTTCTGGAAAATCCTCCATTTCCATTCGGACCTGGTGAATGTTGGGTCAGATTGCCTGCTGTTCAAAGTTCGTTCTGTTGTTTTCTGATCCGAGCTCTTATTTTGCTAGAATTTGAGTCAAATGATCATCAATTATATTTGCATGGTGACCCGCCAAATTAAAATGTCTCTCTTTTATCAACATAGAAAAATTATTTTACACTACTGTCATAATTATCAATATCAGTCTATAAATACATAATTTCCATGTATGTTTTATAAAGTTTGTCTAATGAAAATTACGGAATCATAAAATCTTGGCAGACTATTAAGGTAAAAGAAAAATCTCTAAAATCACATCAAGTTCATGAATTGATAGATAATTGTAAAGCAGTTCCATTTGTCATCATAAGTTTATTTCATAAATTTGTTGAGCATAATTGAAAGGTGATCCTAACACTGTTGCTTTTATATTAGACCCTTATTTTATGATTTTTGGTACATATTGAGTGTTATAGAAATGAACTATTTCAAGAGAAAATTCTGCATGTAGCTCAAGAGGACTTTTTTAAAAATGTTGTTCACAAGGCCATGTGGAGAATGATGATTACAGATTTTTTAATGAGTCAGTGATAAGAGGCCACACAAGATACAAAACTAAATTAAAGAGTCCACGCATTTCAAATGAACAGATTTTCAATAAAGGGTTAAAACATAGCATGTTAGGTAAAAATAATCAAAATTCAATAAAATCTAGGCATTGAGTAGTCACTGTTCATATGAAGATAAATTAGTTTTGCCCCCTTTGAGAATTCAGTCTAGTAGGAGAGGAAGGAATGGAATAAATAAAGTTCTTTCAGCTGTGATTATGGTAACATTTCTATGAGTTATACAAGGTTCTTGTATTTTCTCTACCATGAAGGAGATATAAAAATAGTGTACTACCGCAGTGTGCCTTGAAAAAATATGTAGATTAACCAATTTATTTATGAATTATAAGGATTGACAACGGTTAAATAATAGAGTGTGAATTGGGTCCAGCCTGACAAACCGCCAGTCATAGGTCTAAAATATGGAGGTTGACATACACCGCTGATCAGGGGGGCGGCAAGAACATGGGGGTGTGCAGGCAATTAGAAGATAAAAAGTATGGTCCGTGGTTGATGGGGGGCAGAAATTCTAGCGTGTTATTTGAAGTTACTGGTGAAACCAGCGGATTTCCCAAGAGGAGTGTTATAAATAGCTGTGTCCAACAACTACCATTCAGTTAGCTCCCCCTTTCACTCTACAAGTCTACAGATTTAACCAATGCATAATGTTATCAATGAGTAGAGATAGGGAAGAAATGGCTCAGTTTGATACAGATATTATTATTATTAGTCATAATCGAAATGGAAGTGGCCACCGGAAAACCTACCAGGTAAAAGCATGGAGAATCTGAACAACTCATTGTCTAAATGGGATCCTGTCCATTTCATCATGAAAATATAATATTTTGCTATTTCTTTTGCTATTTTTGCTGTCTCTTTCTGCTATTTCACTTTTTTAATCCAGTGTAATTTGTAGTTTGATAAACAATGTCTTATGGGCATTATCTGGACTATGGAGCCAGCAGAGCCCCCTGACACTGTTGGAAATACAAAATGGTACAACCAGCTTTCAAAATGCTTGGTTGGAGTCTGCTAAAGCAGAATCTAAATGTATCTTATTTCTCAGAAATTCCACTCCTGGATCTGGAACACAGATGAAATAGTGTGTGACACAGACAAGGATATTTATGGGAGCATTTTTGTAATAGTCAGAAATCCATCCACTTCGGAACAGAAAATGAAGTGGGATTTATCCATTTTATCTAACATCATCTGGCAGGAGAAGGGCCAGCCTAGAACTGTGGCGAGCGGTGTGGATGGATATTAAAAACATAACGTTGAGTGACAGCCGCTACACACGAAAGATTACGGAACCTCTTGTTCCATTTCATAGTTCAAATAGTCGTAACTAGTGGGGAGCGTTGGACGCTGGGATATGATGACTTCCAGGGCGAAGGTGATCATAACTAGAAAGGAACAAGAGGTGCTCTCGCAGTGCTGGTAACATTGTCTTTCTCTATTTGGACAGAATTTACATAGATATTTCTGTGACGTGAATCTAAACACTGACGACTTTTGTACTTTCCAGTATATGTGTTAAACTTCAATAAAATGTTTATAAAAATCATTTGTCCCAAGAGAGATGAACAAAGTTTTGAAACAATAATAACTAAGAGGCTAGAAGAATGTTTGTGTGAGGGGCAAATGAAAGTGTTGCCGGAGCAGGAGAGGAAGGGATGAGATCCTTAACAGAGGGAATCAGGCGCAAAGACACATCTGTGTGTATCCATCAGGGTATTTGTGGCTAAACTCTGATGAGAAAACAGATGGCCTGCCAAACGAAAACAAAAACAAAACGAACAAAAACAAATGCATCTTAACTGGGATTTTCTCCAGAAAATAAATGATTCAATAATTTGATATGTTTCATTCTCTTTTTAGTTTTTTACTTTTTTTTTTTTTCGTGCGTGTGTGGATGTAGAGAAAACCAGAGACTTGCTTGGGGCCTCATGTTCTCCCAGTTTGTCATGCCCAGCCTGGCATGCGTTCGAGTCACACCAGAAGTCGGTGTTCCTCACCATTAGCCCGGCAATGGGTCCGAAGTTTGTGGGATGAAGTACAGAGGCTTTTGGCTCCATTTTTCACCAGCCTAACGAGCTGAGTAATAGGCTCCGAAGGAGACCAGCTAACTCACTTCTTGGCAAGCAGCCATTCCGAACCCATTGGTGTCCCTCACTCAGTCTCTCCAAAAGTGAGGTGCTCTACATTTTAGTAATCTAGCCATGATTGCTCACAACTGTTTCTCTTACTGCTTCTCTTCTGGGTGGATCCCTATAACTGTGAGGGGCGTATGTGTGCATTTTCCAAAAAGGACAGTTTTCTCCTGTGTAAATTTAATACACAGTATTTATACCACCAACATAATGACTCAAGAGCATTTTCTTCATAGATCATCTCCAAATTTTTGGATGTTAGGATTCAGAAAGAAACCCTGTGATGAATTAAGAAATTGGGAAGGTGTACTTCTTACCTCCTCTTAATCAGTGAGTAGTGTTTAGATTATTTATCCCCCACATTGTCGTGCTGTTCTATTCAGTCTAACAAGGGAAACTTACAGGACTAGGAAGGGTTATTTTAATAAGCATTTCTTACGGAGCTGTTGTGTGACCTCAAGACTTACATCATTTAAAGTCTTCTTGCACGTGGTTAAATCCGGAAACCATGACTCTTTCAAAGTCATGCTTCTAACAATTGCAAAATTACTTTTTACGCACCTTCTTATTTTTCTGATAGAAGAGTCCCTTTCACCAACTCTCATCCCACTCCGAACACTAACATCACAGGAAGGGGGGAAGTGAGATGCTTTTTACAAAGCTGCGGGTGTTTGCATTTTACTGGGCTGGTTCCTATGTATCTCCTTGCTTGGTTCCTCGGAGAATGGATGATTTTCCCTCGGATGCCACTGCCCTCTCAAATAATGTGGTTTCACTTTGGTTGGAACGAATTCTTCCTCGAGATTCAGTAGCCCTGCGGTAACTTCTCCGGGAAGTTTTAATGAGGTTTGACCTTCTCTTTTATTTTCTGTACTAAACCATTTTGTGCTGCCGCCAGAGGCAGTTTAATAACAGGTGAGTTTCACCCTTAGGCTGCTTGTATTTCAGGAGAGGTTGAAGTGATCTCTACATGTCAGGCTGTGAAATCTGGAAAAAGCTGTGTGATCTTTCAGAACGAAAGTCGGTAGTACATTAAGGCAATGTAGTTCTCCTTTTTCTTTTCATGGACCTCTTTACATCTTTGTTCCAGACAGCTCCGATGAAATACCAGAAATGACTGCTTTTTCTCCCCTTGCATGTGTGGCCATCAAACATGCAAATACAAAAATTGTCAAAATAAAATATTCTTGTCTTAAGCTTTGCAACTTTTCTGAAGAGCTTCTTAATTTAATGCCTCGATATGGGCCTATGGAGGATTGTTAAACTGTGAGTTCAGGGCCTTAAAATATATTCACAGTTGGCAGTGTTCTTTAGACCTCACTGTAATTTGTTTCTTCAACATTCAGCACAAGTCCAAGTTCCTTTAATATACGCTAGCAGGATATATATATTTCCAATCTTTTTCCTACGCCCAAATCATTTCAGACTTCCTACCTCCTTCAGGAAGCTACTTAACTCATCACTTCACGAAGGTTTGTCCTTAGTTGGTTACATTTTATATTTAAATTCATAATTCTATTTTGCTCACTTATTTGAAATTTATTAAAAATAAACGGGATGCCTACTATGTAATCAGTTAAATAATTGAAAAAAGAAACCCTAAAATTACCTTGGAATGATAACACTTTCTCTTCTGCTAAATCGTTTTTCTATTTTCTAATTGCAGCATTCCTGAAAGGTGTATAATATTATATTATGTATTTGATAAGGATTCCAATCCTTGAAACCAATTCTATGAATATCAATGGATTGTTGACTTTCTAAGTTATAATTCTGTGCTTCAGAATAGCTTAAAACTTTCCATATTTTTAAAAGTTACATTTGGTTTCTAGACTGCCTATCTCCTTGCTACGTAGCAGGTTATTTCTTTATAATCTTAAAACTGAATTAATATAGAAGTCCCCTAAAAAGTGTTACACATTCCTTTGATCTCCTGCCATTTCATCCAGGATGCCTCCTTGAAAAACGAAGTCAGATTAAGTGCCCCCTTATCCATTCGTACACATCACATAGGTCTGTTTCCCTGTTAGCACTTAATAAATTATATCATAATTATTTCTAGGGGTTGGCATCCCCAATTAGATTTTACATCCTTAAGGACAAGGGCCATATTTATTCATCTCTGTGCTTGGCACAAAATGAATTTTAATGAATGCTTGTTAAATGAAACTATTATGGAATGCAGCAATCTATATTACAAGTTGTGAAGATTTGGGGAAAACGAAAGAATATGTTTGCACTTGCTGAGCCAGGAAGTGTCGTGGGGAGTTTGCACGATACCACGTGTAGACTGGATATTTGGGCAGTTCTCTGCATGTGGCTACAAATTTACACACTGCTTCCTGGCTCAATACATATAAATATATTCCTCCATTTTCTCTAAATCTTCGCACCTTATATTACAGATAGCAAATTCAGTAAAAGCCTGTAGGTTTCGAGCGTACATGCCCCATGTTTTCCCACAGCCTGCTGACTGGTGGCCGAGCAGTTCAGAGCATCTTGTGGGTGGAGGTGTGGTCAGGCATGACAGGTTAATACGCCAACAGGCTGGCAGGAGCTGCGGCATTGAACACATCTCTGTGGCACTCAAGCAATAGAGGGTTAGCTCCTCCTGCTACACGAGGGCCCGGGAAACTCCATCCAAAGCCTACAAAGTAACTTCCATCTGTGAAAACGTCATGGAGTAGAATTTCATATAATTCTACTGATGTGAAAACTAGGTAAATGATCTCTGTAATTCAGTGCCTGAATTGCACATTTAATAATGATCCAACTGTATGCATTTGCCAAATTACAACTGAGAATATGAATTCTGTTGATACACATCAATGAATATTGAAATTGATGTATATACATGTGTAATCTTAGTTTTTTTAACTTTATTTATTTTTTTTAATTTAAAACAGACTGATGGTTGCCAGCGAGGAGGGGTTTGGGGGGCTGGGTGAAAAAGGTGAAGGGATTAATATGTACAGGTAGTTTTGAGGTGGTACAGCACAGGGAATTCAGTCAAAAATATTGTAATAATTAAATAAGTACAAGTTTCAGTCTTTAAACATGACATATCACTAACTCCAAGTGATTTAAAGTAAGTTTAAATTTGTTCTTTCCAGGAATCTCTCTGTGTTTATGGGGGAGTTTTAAGTATGTGAGAGGCACAGCGTGTTATAGCAAGACCATGATTAGTGTATTAATCCATACACCTAGAGGTGATGTGTTTTCGCAAGCAAATCTTCTCAGTGTTTTTGTATTCATAAAAGCCTAATTAAATCTGCATCCATCCTTCAGAAAGGGTCGAACTGAGAATTCGTGGACAATCTTTGTCAGCCAAGGTCCCGCTAGCTCATCCCTCTCTAACTGCAGATCAAAGGTCATGGGTTGTATTTTTCAAACTGAGAATCAATAATGATAAAAGTGTCTAATAACCAGTGAGTTTGGAAATATGTAGCTACTTCTTGAAAGGAAATATTTTCAACTTGCCTACACATCCTAATGCTCCCTAATTTGTGCTGAAAGTCTGCACATGTGATTTAAGTCATTGGGCCTAAACTTGCTTATACATTTACTTGTAAGGCACTGGAGGATGATCTTACAGAATTTTGACTTCTGGAAGCTTCTTGGAAAGCTTCTTGGTCAAGAAACCAAAGCGTAGGAAGATCTTGGGGGAAGAGAGGGAAAGGGCGTGGGGAACCTATTTTGCAAGAATGTAAGGCAATGAGTCAGACACTCACCTCATGAAAATAGACCAATGTGGGAAAATGCAAGCAAATAATGGGATTTACATTCCAGTACCGGCTCCACGCAATTACCTGAGACTCGAAGTGTGCATTTCACGGTTCCAGACTTCAGTTTCCCAACAGCATCTGCGTGAGATGAAGAAGTGGCGCTTGATTTACGTCTGATCTACCTTCTAGCAATAATATTGTCAGATTCTGAGAAACAAACATCTGCTCTTACTGCATCATGTTTGCAATTTTCTACAATTTATGTTGAGATTTATTGACTGTTTTTTGTTAACTTGTCTGAACAAATTCATCACGGTACTGAATATTTAAGGGTTTGATTAGACACATGTTTCATCCAAACACTATGAGGACATTTTAACTCTTTTCTCCTAGTTTTATTAAAAAAAAAAAAAAGAAAGAAGGATATCATCAAATCTTCATACCGTGAAGTTTATGTTACATAAAAAGGCGCTGGACGTTTCTGTACAAAAGCCTTCTTTCTGGTATGGTTTTCTCTCTCTAGCTTGCAGAGCCGCAGCAGCTTGTCTCGAGGGTAGCGAAGGGACTCCTAGTAGCAGAGTGCAGCATTAACCGAGTTCCTGGCCTGGCCCGCTTGTTTCTACTTCCCCCCCTTGCCAGCCGCCTTCTCTCTGTCTCCGAGCCAGCATAGCTGGACTACCCAGTCTACTAAAAGCAAATGCTAATTCTTGAAGATAAATGAGCTGGGGTATTCTGAACAACCTCAGAAAGGATTCCGCTCCTTAGGGTTTTCATTCGCAATTAAGATAGTTGCAAACTAGCCAATATCATTTTCAAAGCATATTTGTAGCAGATGGATAATTCTTTTTATTACGTGGCAATTCCATTTCCACTATAAAAATTCAATGCCCACTGAGGCCAGATCCTATTTTAATTGCTTATGTAGTTAATAAATTATTTATTAACGATGATCAACACAGCTTCCAACAAAGTGCACTGATAACGTATTCCTTTTGGGATCACAGCATTTTATTGTTTTAATTGACAGATTCTGAGTTAAGGAACCCAAGACTGGGAAAGATTCTGTGCAGACGGAATAAAAGTGAGGAGGGTTAGCTGGCCTAACTCCACTGCTGCTGTGGGAGAAACACCTGAAGCAAATACCTGTCACCCGGAGTCACAGGTGCTCCTGGGGAGGCATGTTCGGCGGGGGCGGGGCGGGGGGGTGGGGGCTGCTGTGGAGAAGTGCTCACAGTAGCACGGATACTTCTCTGGATCTCAGAGCGAGGCCTTACCCAGTGTTCTTTAGTAGGAAACGTAGGAGAAAGATACCTCCCCCACCAGAAAAGAAATAGAAATACTGAAGTCACGGTGACATCCCCGAGGATAGTATTTCAGGACACCATTATGTTGCCTACATTTGAAATAACAAACAGGAACGACCAGGTGGTGTGAGTGGCTGGGCTGAGAGTCTGCTAAGCTGGCACAGAGAAATTTGGACTCGATCCAGACATCTGAAAGCTATTCGATGTTTTTAAGCTCAGCTGCTATATAATTGAATCTTTGCTTTAGGAATAAAACTCTTGACAGTGTGAAAGCTAGGCTGATTAAAGAAGCAAATAGAGGGAGGGGTCTGGCCCACTAAAACCTGGTGCCCACCGTTCCCACCGGTGAGAGGCGGTGACAGCGCCCGGCTGACGAGGAGAAGAGGAAGCAGGGAGGCCTTTTACAAATTCGAGCTCAGGGATCCATCTGCGTCAGTGCTGGGAAGTTGGGGGTTTCGTAATTTACTGTTGTCTAAGCGGTTTGTAACTGTTGAGCTTTGCTATGGCGGATGCCTTTGCCTGGGATCGAAAAATGGAAGGGAACGTCTGGACACCAAAGTTTCTTCAGCTGATTTCTGTAACGAAGACTAACGTGTGCGATTTCAGCCAGCGAGTGACTTTATTTTGATAATAGAACCATAGCTGTAGCTTCTATTCACTGTCTAGCGATTTCTCTCGGAGTTCCAGCACAACTCCCCGTTGCAGCCATGCGGTAAGGCTGGCGGATCCAGTGGTAGGAATGAAGGCGGTGGGTGGGTTTCCGTGTTTTCGTCTGGGGAGTCCAGAGAAGTTAAGGCTTGTATTCTGTATGCCTGAGGACCGAGTTACATAAGCAGCCTTTGCCAAGTCCTATCAGGCATTATTGGAGAGCAAAGAATAGCATTCATGTCTTTACAGAAGAGTTTTCTTTAATTTTCAAAGACCACCGAATGGTTCAGGTGTCACTGCCCATTAACAAAGCCTCCAAATCTCTGGACAGGGAGAAACTTTATTTACATTTTCTAGCTAAGTGGCCCGCTTTATACTCAGATTTTTTTCAATAATGTTCCCAAAAGAAAAAGGGGGAGAGGGAGAAAATTAGAAAGGGAAAGAGGGAGGGAACGCAGGAGAAAAAAGAAGGAACTGACTGGGGGAGAAGAGCTAAGTGGAGTTGAAATTTGGGCAAATTAGCCAATTGTAATGAAGAGTCATTTTGAAACAGGGCCCTCTCTGTCTACTCGACTTTTCCATGTGTCACCATAAGCTGTATTTTGTATCTGGCTCCGTTTGAGCATCTGCTTTAAGTCATTAATTTTTGAAGAGTAAGCTTAATTCAATAGATTTTGAAAGCATTCACTTATTAACATTCACAAATCTTACTAAAGAGTTTTACTATATTGCCCCATTTCAAATTTAAATCCTCTTGTAGAAATACATGCCAAAAAAAAGCCATAATCTATTTCAATTATTTCCTTATTTCCTTACTATGTATTTGGTAAATAGTAAAATAGAGCAAATTTTCTTATGGGAAGTGGTTAAGCAGAAGTCAAACCAAGCTATTTAGTGTCGCAATGGTCTTTCATTCTGGCCAATTCTCACTGCTAAGAAAATGCACCACCTTCATTGACTTCAGGCCAGAAATTTCTCTCGCATTTTTCTCTTTGCTAAAACTGAAGGCTCCTAAAAGGCTCGTGGGAGTGAGTCGGGATATCTGTACTCAATGCCTAACGATGTCCCAAATATGCTGGTGAGGTTGTGCACCTCATCCATAGCCACACCACACCACACCACACCATGCCCCGCCGCACCACACCACACTGATGAGACTTGCTTGGCCCTGCTCTAAGAAAGGCTCTCCAGTAGAATAGCAGCCTCTGACTGGGGAGCGTTAGAGGGCAAGGGTCTGATTATGACACAAAATTGGCTCTGCCTCACCTCAGAAGCCCTCATGGATTTATCGGGATGGTTGAGAAAAAAGAGGCAGCTTTAATTGCTGGAGAAAACCAACACCTGTGTTTTGAGTCTATATCAAACCGGAGAGATTAAAGTCCTGGTCTGAGCTCTTCGTTAATGGGCTACAGTTCACGAAGCTCTGTTCTTTCTACCCCTGGTCTACGGCTCTCTAAAAGGAGAGCTTTAGCAAAAGGTGACCTGCTGTTAGGGCGCCCTGCATGGGCAGGCTTGTTTGGAATCAGTCCCCTTTGATGTAATTCCAAAGGGAGGTTCATCTTTAACGGGGGTGCTCCATCTAGTCGTAGATGCAGAAGCCCCCCCCGCCTTCAGAACAACAGTCTGTAGTGTAAACAATCCAAATTTGAAGCTTCCTGCTTTGAAAGAAGGCGATGGATTTATAGCTAAGAAATGTTAGGCAGTTTTAAAAATGAATTTCATGAATTATTTTAGGAAACTTGGTGGCTATTTATTACGGTGCGGTCGTGTTTATGTGCCTTGCCTGTTGTCATGTAAATACTAGAAATGGTTTTAATATAGAAAATTAATAACCGTATATCTCAAAGATTTATACAGACATATACTATCACAGATAATGCATTAGTGCACATATATTGCCCCATGTATACTACATTACCATGTATATATCTATACTATGGTGTTTCTATGTATATGTGTGTGTGTATACTATGTCCAGCTAAGGCCGTAACTCTCTACAACTTCCTGATATTCTTTCTCTAAGCTGAGGATGTCTCCCGTATACTCTTCTTGTATTTCTTAACTGTAGCTCCTATGACACTGTAGAACTTTCACCTATTTTTGTGCAGAGCGGCTTTGAGAGTGAAGACCTGGTCTCTTTACCTTTGTGGTCCCAGGACCCCTCACAACGCTTTGTCCTTTAATGGGTTTACAGTAGCTCCTTGAATATGCGGACGCAAAAAGAATAGATGAGCTGATAAATGCATGGTGTTTGAAGAGTTCTGTATTTGTGTGTGTTCAGTGAAGCAGATTTGTGTACCGCCCATGGTTAAGTATATAGAAATATGTAAAAACTAAGAGAAATGAATTCACTACGTACAAAAATAATTTACGTTGGCTTGTAAAATGGCTGTAATCGAGCCCTGGCCATTGTGGCTCAGTTGGGTGAAGTGTTGTCTCTTAACACTGAACAGCTGCAGGTTTGATTTCCAGTCAGGGCATGTACCTGGGTTGCAGGTTCAATCCCCGGTTGGGGCGCAAACATTTGAGCAGGAGGCATCTGATCCATGTTTCTCTCTCATGTTGCTGTTTCTCTCTCTTCCCCCTTTCCTTTCTCTCTCAAAGCAATGAAAAATTGTCCTCCGGTGAGGATTAAAAAAATGGCTGCAATTGAGACTAAATTTTTAAATTTAATGGTTTTAGTCATCAATGCCTCTATATCAAAAACACAAATAAATGTAGTGTCCTGCTAAGTTTTTAAAAATCTATTAAG
Source organism: Glossophaga mutica (assembly GCA_039655065.1). Lineage (NCBI taxonomy): Eukaryota > Metazoa > Chordata > Mammalia > Chiroptera > Phyllostomidae > Glossophaga > Glossophaga mutica. Next base: position 4,970,269 of record CM077316.1, read on the forward strand.
GGTTATCAAGAAAAAAGCTCTTTATAGTATAGCTGACCTATTTCCTCCACAATCACATTTAAGCTATGACAAGATCCTCCAATAGGGAAGGAACTTTTTTCCCCACAGATGGTTCTAGGAAAACTGGATATCCATATGGAAAAGAAGAAATTTGGACGCTTATCTCAACATAAGAGCTAAAAACTATAAAATTCAGAAGAAAACCTAGGTCAAAATCTTCACAGCATTGGACTCAGCAATGATGACTTCTCGGGTGTGATGCCAAAGACACGGGCAACAGAAGAAAAAATAAACAGGTTGAACTTCACGAAACTTGTACATTAAAAGATACTGTGGACAGAATAAATTAAACCCACAATACGGGGAAAATATTTGCAAATGATATATTTGATAAATGATTAATATACAGAATATATAGAGAACTAAAAGTCAACAACAACAAAAAAAACCCTATTCAAAAAAGGGCATTTCTTCAAAGAAGATACACAAAGAGCGAATCAGCACATGAAAACACATTGTATATGACTCTTAGGGAAACGCAAGTGAAAATCACAATGAGACATCACGTCCCAGCAGTTAGGATGACTACAACTAAAACAACACAGAAGAGAAGCATTAGCGAAGAGGTAGTGAAACTGGAACACTTGTGCAGGGGTCGGGGCACGTAAAACGCTGCAGCCACAGTGGAAAGCGTGATGGCGGTTCCCCCAAAACTTAAATATAGCATTACCATGTGATGCAACTATTCCACTTGGGGTACATGCCCCGACGAGTTGAAGGCAGAGTCTCAAGGAGATATATGTACACCCATGGTAATTATTCATAATAGCTACGAGAGGGCAGCAGCCCAACTGCCCCTCACCACGTGACTAGATCAGCAAAATGTGGAGTGTACATACCATAGAGCATCCATTATTCGGTCTTAAAAGGGAAGGGGATGGGAACATAAGGCACGCTTCCACGTGGGTGGACCTTGAGGATATTGCAATAAGGGAGTAAGCCAGTCACAAAAAGACAAATAGACTCTGTGATTCCACTCGTATGAGAACTAGAATAGTCAAATTCGTAGAGACAGGAAAACAAAAGGTTGCTGGGGGCTAGGGGAGGGCAGAATGGGGAGTTACTGTTTAATGGGTATAGAGTTTCAGGTCTGTGCGAAGAAACCGTTTCTGGAGATGGAGTGAAGGTTGTATAACATGATGAATGTTCTTAATGTCTTTGAACTTGTACACTTAAAAATGGTTAAATGGAAATTTCATGTTATGTGTATTTTACACAATAAAAAAGTAGTGAAAAGGCTATACTTTCTCTTGTAAAATACTGTGATGGGTTTGAAGCCTGGTTTTCATTTTTGTGATAAATCCATCAGGCATATTTAAGCACAATTCTGTCTAATCATTTCCTTCATTGATATAATGACACATCTTGCCAAGAAGAGCAGATTGAGGTAGGGAAAGTACCGGGTAGAAGTCAGAAAACATGCATTTACCTCCTGAATGACTCTCACTGGCCCTTTAGTATAATTGACTCCATTGGTTGAATAATGATGACTTTCAACTTGAATTAACTTCAGTACTCCCTTTCGGATCTACATTACTAGGTCGTATCTAATTTTTTTGGTAGGATTAGGTTAAATCTGAGTTAGTGGAGAGTCTTAAGCAGAACTGAAGAAATCATAGCGACATAAACAGGAAGCAATGAGCAGAGTAGCCACTTCCCGGACATTTCCAATTCAGTCATTCACAACTCACACAGAAACTAACATACAAGACGTATTCGTGCGTGTAAAACTCGAGACGCAATGAGAGGGAAGGAGAGACGTGAAATTTCCTCTGCACTGTCTAGCCCTTACCACAGTAACGTCTGCCTCTCATAAACGCGATTTTGCCCCGGGGCCTTATACTTGTGAGTTAAAATCAACTAGACTGAGAAAGACAGAATTTTATTGGCTGGCCGAAAAGTTCATTTCGTTTTTCCCGAACAATGGCTCTAGTAGTGCTTAGTTGTTTTTAACTTCATTGAAAACAATTTTGTTAGGTTGTATTGTGACAGCTGTTGTAACAGCATGCAGTAAAAAAAAACCCATCAAAATTGCTGAATGTTTGTGCAGCCATTTGAATACCGAAGATGAAAGAAAGTACACAACAGTTTTGGTATATTAAGCTTTATTATTTCAAGAAAGGTGCAAATGCAATTGAAACTCACAAAAAATATTTGTGCAGGGTATGGAGAAGGTGCTGTGACCGATCAAATGTGTCCAAAGCAGTTTGTGAAGTTTCCTGGTACAATTCACATTTTGGCCAAATAATCCTTTGCTGTGGGGCTGTCTTACGCACTGGAAGATGTTCAGCAGCACCCCTGGCCTCTACCCACTAGGAGCCAATAGTGGGAGATAGCAACATACTCAAAATACCCAAATCAATAAAGTTATTGGTGAAAATGAAAAATGTGTCTTTTATTTTATGGAAGAAAATGAACAGCCCGCCCAGTATCTTCAGATCTAACCAAAATAGACTTTACTCGCCAGGTGCAGCCACCTGCTTGATTTAAAGTTTAACAGAAAAGAGTCCCTTTGATCAACAGCGCCCGCCCGCCCACGATTCAGTGGGCACCCGCCAACCACGCACCTTCTTTCCTGTGTTTAACCATTACATCACCGCTTCGGTCGGTCAGCCTTGATCTTCTCAAATTCCCACGCCAGCACCCTTGAAAGAGGTTTGTTAAGGTGGCTCATTGTCTCTCCGATTCTGATAACCTCCGTAACGACAGCTTCGCGGCACCTCTCTCCATCACGGCCTTGGTCTCTGAAGCTAAAGAAAGGAGCAACCGCCAAGGGGTCCAACTGCCACTTCTGTGCCTTTGCGACTTGTTTCTTTTTTCCAGAATATTAATCCTTTAGTCAATTCTCTAGCTTAAATTTCCGTTTGAAAAGTTGGCACTTACCTAGAAATTGCAGGTATATAATTGGTCTATGCACACACGTAGGTAAAATCCATGAAAAAAAATGGAAGTTTTACTTTGCAATTGTTTTAGAAAAATTAAATTGACTTCAAATGCAAACCAAGGAATTCCTTGAGGTACTTTTCAATGAATTACTAAGAAAACAAGAAAGGAAGAGCGTGAGAGGCAGTGCAGATCAAGGAGAGAGGAGACAAGCCATCACTGTTTCTAATATGCCAATGAGTACGTACGGTATTTTATACAAAGGGAAGAATACGTTACTATTGGCATCTATGGGGCCTCTGCTGTTATCCACAGATGAACTAGAGGAAAGTAATAGTCATATTACTACTAATTACTTGTTACTACATATTACTAATAGTCATAATAGCCTACTGTGGTGCTATCAAATATATTTATCTTTAAAATATTTAATAAGGGAGACATTTCAATTACCGTAATATAGTTTATTTAAAGTCTCAGCCATTTATACGACCTTTTTCTTATTTTACAGTAAGTGAAATTTATCATTAAATTTTAGTGCTAAATTGTACTGAGGCAAGGCACAATTCATGGCAATGCGGCGGTTTTAATTGCTATTTTTCAGACTCACTGTTTAAGAATAAAGTATGTAGACTGAAATCGGTCGTAGATTATATTCTGTCAGGGGGCATGCTCTCGGAGGGCATTTTGTACTTCTGAAACACAGTAATAACTCATTTCACAAAGCTTAACGATGGCCGTTCAGGGGACTGGGCCTGATTAATTGACTGATGGACAACGAGGACCAGCTGTCCCTGCCTCTGAGACAGTCCGGGAGCGTCTTTGAAACGCGTTTCAGAGGAAGATTGTGTTTGAAACCGGTGAACTCTGCCCTCTCTCTTGGGAACATCAGATGTCCGGGAAGGTGAAGTTCCTCAGAGACTATTATTTGCAATGAAAGATTCTGTGACTCTGCGGGACCCAACTCTAACAACCAGGTCAGCTGCTCCGACAGCCTCTCCGAGTGCCTGGGGACAGGCACATGAGAACTCACCCTCCGGGGACTCTGGGGACAAGGAAGTCACAGAAATCCTCTGGAGGCTTTGTCTGTTCTCAGAAAACACACATATATTTTTAATTGTACCATACATGTTTCTTTTATTTATAGTGTTATTCTTTTCCTTCCCAAGAGTGCCATCATCTACGAACCTGGAGGGGGTTCAGCGTTTATCGAAGAGACAGGTCTACAAACGCCTGGAACATTCTCTTGCAGGCCCAGAAATACCAATTTGCAAAAAATTAAAGAAACTTTTGATGAAGGGGATCTGAAGAAAATGGAGGAAAAATCAGAAGCTAGCCAGAGGGAAGGATATCCCCAAAGAGATTAGAGCAAAATAGGACAAGGGTGTTTGATTTAGGGGCCTCCTTCCTCTTGTTACAGGTATTTCCCATGATTTTCTTTAAAGCCCCATTTCTTACTTTCTCACTTTCCTTTTAAATTTATCTATGATGTTGCAAAAATGATTTTCATCAATTAACATATATGTTCTGGTTATTTCTTATATGACATATATTATTTCTCGGGCAATAAAAATAAACCAGGAGGTAATCTTTTGAAACCTAAATGAATTTCTAATGTGTCATGGAGTTCAAAACATATCCTTGTACGGTATGAAATCAAAAGTTTATTTTATAATCCCATCACACAATCAAGTGCTACAACAAATGTTTATTACACATTTTCTCCAAATAATATTGGAGACTTTCTCATGTCTAGTAATAGAAAAATAATATCGGTGAAAGAGCGATACCAATAGCATTCAATTAAAAGTTAGCATCTACACTTCAGTATTTCTACCTTATCCCAGATACTCCCCACGTGTTCAATGGAAAGAATACTAGAACAAACAGAATATTCCGAAAAAAAGGTGATCATAGATTTATCCTTAACTTGAAATCCTGGCAAAATCATCTAGGTAAAGCCATTTAACCTCTCCTTTCCTTACATTATTCATGTATAAAGTCAGAACAAAGATGTCTATTCAAGCTGTCTGAAATTAGTTGTTTATATCAAAGTATTTGGTAGCTGTTCCCTGGGGTTACTAAGTTCCAGAGAATTTACTTAACACTGAATTTTTGGGACAATATACATTTGCTCTTGTGAAATATTTTTGTTGTTTGTTTACTAAGTAGAAAATACGCGATAGTCCTTCTCTGGAATGTGACCCACATGCTATTTTAATTGACAATCTACACATCTGTCTGTAGGTACAAAGAGCGTACAAAATGTGCAATCTTATACTTCACTAGTTAACAGAGTTTGGAGTTTTCTTATGAGAAAAGTTACGTGAAAAATATATATCAAGGCAAAGGATGTAGCTGCCGAAAGGTGTACATGCGTGTGACCCACAGAACTGGTTTGAGGATGGCCTGAGATAAGTGTGCATCAAGGTCCAGGCATCATACCTGGTCCATGGCAAATGTCAGGGATATAGGCTCCTTCCTTTCCTGACAAAAAAGCAATTAACTACAACTAGCCAAGACTTGTCTTGCTCTACCTACCTAGACAGGTCATTAGGAACTTGACAGACTTTCACGAGAGAAGAAAAGTGAACTCGCAACAGAAATTTGTCAAGTATAGCAAAATCAAAAATGTGGAGTTTCTCACTGAGACAGTTGCTGTGGAATTGGTAGTGCTTTGGAACAATGTTCTCTGCTGGGAACTGCCCTGCCTGGTTTCAGAAGCTGTAATGCTCCCATGGCTAAGGCTGAGTGAGTGACCTTTGGACTGTAAGCCACTAAGGAGACAAAGCTTATCTCCCTGGCAGGAATGCTCCACTTTACTTCACCCTGTCTGGCCCCCGATGCTTGGTCCGTTAGCCAATGACGGTTAAGATTCCCCAAGTGGGGAATGACCTAAGACAGGCACGATCATGTGGAGGCCCCAAGGAAGGACTTGGGGGGCTACAACAAAAGGGGGTGATGGACCCTCACCCTTCAACTATGACATAGCCTGAGTCCTCATTCTGTCTGCGAGAAGTTTCCTAATCTCTTGGCTGCCTTACTTCCCCTGTCTGACTGAAGCCTGAAACAATGACAGAGGGTGGTGCAGCTCTGTGCTGGAAAGGGCAGGTTCCCTGGGTGATCAGGCCTAAGAAAGGATGTGTAAAACCCTGTGAAACCTGCTTTGCTAAGAATGCTCTCAATCAAATGATAAGGGTCCGAGCAGGAAATGAGTTTGTTTCCCAAAGTTTTGTAGCCCTTTAGCTGACACACCCTGACTCAGAATAAGCCCTCAGAGTTCTTTGTATGCTATCTATTGTTTGATCCTTACTGCCTGACAGTGATTAATGAGCTTTACCTGTATTCCTGTGCACAAAACCAACCCAATAAAAGCCCATTGAGGAAAAGGCTCTTGGCCCTTCTCCTTGGAGAGATCAGCCACTTTTCCTCCCCAAGCACATCCTGTCTTGGTAGACTAATTCTCATCCGTGGCAGCTGGGGTGGCCCCACGGGTGGAACGACCCCCCCACTACAGTTCTCAGCCTATTTGTGGCAAAATGGTATTTAGTATTTACCTCCTTTGTTCTCTCTCTTTTAGTTTCTAGTCATTTTTTCCCCTTTGCTTTCTTCTTAAAAGTCTTTGGTCACTCACTTTTTTATAGTGAGTGTTATATTTTCCAAGCAGATATCCTTCTAACGCAAAGCCATTTATTTTCTTTAAATTCAGTATCTGATGCTTGCTTGAACAGAATCCACGTCTTCCGGTCTCTCCTTGAAAACTTCCGCATAGACCATTCCATGCTTTTCTCTTTGATGGTGTCTGTTCATCCCTGCTTGCGAACGCCCAGGGCCTTGTTTCTTTGATATGTTTAAGTTAAATCAAATTTTCCTAAGTAACAGTGGCAGCTTAGGTTTAGCTAAACACTCTATCAAAATATAATTATTCTTTTAGCATTGCACTCTTTTTTCTATTTTCTTTGACATGCCTGTCTCATCTCTTTGTTCTTAACTTATTAATAATGAGTGAGATAAGGCTCCACTTTTTTCCCGTTGTATTAACTTCATAATCAGTTCACTCAGAACAGTTTGAATGGCTGGAAGGTAGAAACCTCGGCTCAGCAGAGAAATCATTTCACCCTGTCCATTCTGGGTCTTCACATTATGCGGAATCTCTACCACATGGAAGCTTAGAGTCTGTCAATGCCTTAATTTCAGGCCCTCTAATCGGTTCACATAATGTGCACGTTTATTTCATCAGTAGAGGTAAATTTTGTAGTTGCTTCATATATTGATAGTTGCTTTATTTGATAGCATTTTGCCAGTTGAGCCTTGAGTGTTTTGTGAAGATATATCTACCTTATTTTTCACTGAATGTGATATGACTTTCTGTACCCAAACACACATCTTCAATCCCTTCACCTGTAAGGAGCAGTGGCTAATGAACTTTTTGCACCTGTAGTGCAGGGTTTAAGCCTTAGAGTTCAGTGTATAAGTATGTGAATGAAGGAGTAAGAAAGAACAGAGCATATGTTAAGCTCTCTCTCTTCAAGAGTACAACTTCAATCAGAAGCAAAACTGAACTTAGATATTTCAAATAAAGAGAGTTAAGGAAGAAATTACTTGTAGACTAAGCATAGGGTTAAGGGAAGCAAGAGATGTCGAAGCCCCTTAGACCAATATTTGCAGTAAGCCACTAATTTCCCTGGGAGCTGGCGCAGGTGAGGAGGAGTAAGAGGAAAGAGAGAAGGGGCAGTTTCAACACCAGGAGTTGGAAGAGGGGCCGGTGGGAAGCAACCATAGTCATGGAGCGATTCAGCCCCTTTCAAAGTCTCCAGCAGGCAGAAGTAGGAAAGAAACACCTAAAACATTCTTTCCTCTTGTACGCTCATCTACCAGTGGCTTCCATTGGTGAAACCCAGCCAAGGGAAGTGCTCATAGAGATGTATTCCATAGGGTCAATTTTGGAGGTGCAGAACAGGGTGAGCAAGGTGGAGAACAGGTGTGGGCAGGGAAAGACAAACATAATAATCAGTTTATAGTCCTTGACTCTGCAGATCTCAGGACACTTTAGTGACCACATCTGTAAAACAAGTACAATATAGTACCTGTGTAACAGTCTTCTGATGATGATGCACGACTCATGTATAATGGGCACAGAGATCAAGCATGTTCGGCATGTAGGAAGGAGAGCAGAAACTTCAAGCTGGAAATGTCAGCTTGACTTTTATATGAATTTCTTCTCATCCACAGGCTCTGATTACAATTTTTGTAAAAAATTTAAAACCAATGTTGTAAGTTGCCAGTGCAAAGAGAAAGGGGTAAGTTTCATTACTTGACTGCAGGCTTCCACAAACGTTTTGCAAAGCAGGTTGACAAGCGGTAACTGATTTAGCTGAGAAGCACATTTAATGAAGTTGTTCAGGACCTATGTCAAGTGGGGGATTCAAACCCGGAGAGTCACTGGGAAGTTTGGAGCCTTCAAACCAGAGCATCTCTGCTCTTCAAAGTGACATCAGCCACGTGTATGCCTCTGAGACAGGAGCAAGGGGCTTAGTCTCAGGAGGACTGAACAGGCCACACTTACAACCAGAGAGAGTGAATATGATGGTTTGGGAGGTTGGGGAAAAGGCGATTAAAACAAAACAAAACATTTGCTAACAGGTCACCAAATCCTCTCCCCTGCTTCCGATGCTGAAGCCCAGGATCCGAGCAGGAGAACAGAGCGCTCATCTCAGAAAAAGTGACTGCACCAAGGAGAGGGGATCTACACACTGACGTTGGAGTTCCTTTAAATCAGTGGCTTACTCCCAGTCCTACACTTTAATGAGATTATGTGTCTCTCAGTCATCCTAGAATGAAGTCTGTAAACCAACAAGGATATCCATACGCACTCTCTAGCCAGTTTTTTTACACCCTTAAATGTGAATGGACAAGAAAAGCTTCCCAGATGTATGGGAAATACTGCAACACGAAGCCAGGGGGCAAAGAAAGGAGGTGAGAGAAAGGAGAGAGGAAAAGGGGGAGGGAGAGACACCAGAATAACAAATGGAGAAAATAGCCCAGGCTGGCGTGGCTCAGCGGATAGAGTGTGGGCCTGGGAACCGAAGGGTCTCCGGTTCGATTCCCAGTCAGGGCATATGCCTGGGTTGCAGGCCAGGTCCCCAGTGTGGGGCATGTGAGAGGCAACCGCATATTGATGTTTCTCTCGCTCTCTTTCCTCTTCCCTTCTCTATAAAAATAAATAAATAAAATCTTTTCTAAAAATGGAAAATATAGATTCAGAGGAAATAGAGACCATAGAAGGAGTAGGAGAAAACTGTTCGCAAACTCAGAGCTGTAAGAAGGTATAACAATCATATAACAGAATCAGGGTGCTATTAAAAATAAAAAGAACACATATATGAAATATACTATAAGGAATATATTGTAAGATTATAATACAAAAACCTTTAGAGAAATATACAGGGTAGGGCAAAAGTAGGTTTATAGTTGTGAGTATGTGAAACAGGGTTTATTCTTGTATTATGACTTATTAATTATTGTATTATTTTCCATAGGAACAACTTTAAACCTACTTTTGTCCCATCTTGTGTATGCATATATACAAATATTTATATACATATGTATATTTGACAAATTTACATACTATTGGGTTTTTTGCGCCACAGGATTATTTGAAATATTTGTATATTCCTTAAATAATGATGCTCAAGTTCACTCACAAGATTAACAACTAGTGTTTCCTGTTGTGATGCATTAAGTGAGATTAAATGTCATCTGTCAACTGTTTAATTTCAATTTAATTATGGGAAAAGAGTCACATCTACAGATTGACACAGTCTAAAAATAACTCATTTAGCCTTTAAAAATAATCTTACAAGGAAGAGAAGCTGAAAACTTTTCTAGATTTAAAGAAACTAAAGAAACTTAAATTCCCCAAAAACTAAAATGGAAAAATTTCACTTTAACAAATATTAGGGGAAATTTGAATTCAGACTGTATATTGATAAGTAGTATTATATTTATGCTCTAGAAGATATGAAAATCAAGTTAACTCTGCCTCCACCAGAAAATACTTTTATCTGAGAATTCTATACCCAGCCAAACTATTAATAATAAGAAATAATGACAAACTTAATTGCAAACACACACTTCAGACATGGAAGAATCCAGAGTTTCACTTTGCATGGAACCCGCTAGAGGCCATGCTTCCAACAGCCGAGGCCAGGGGAGGGTGTCCCGGAAACAGGCCAGGCGGGCCTTCACGGCACCTCAGGGTGCATCCATGCGGCAGCAGGACCCCAGAGAGTCCTATGGTGACCTTCAGGGAAAAAATGACGTATTAGAAAAGATACTGTGAGGTGCAATTACAGCACATGTAGAAAGAAGCATGGCCCTGGCCAAGTTAGAGCGTCGTCCTGATACGCCAAGGTTGTGGGTTCGATCTTCAGTCAGGGCACATCCAGGAATGAATGAACCAGCGAATGCGTAAATGAGCGGAACAACAAATCGATGTCTCTTTCTCTCTCTCTGTCTCTCTAAAAACAATTAATATATAAAAAATAAAAGTCAGAAAGAATGTGGATAGATATGTATGAAATTATGCAAGTGGAAAAAAGTACATTACTTTAAGGAGGTAAAAACCAATTTTTCAAGAGAGAAAATAGAAAATACAGCCTGGCACTGAGCAGTAGTCCCATCAACACACAGCTGTGAATGGTGATTTGTGATTGAACTAAAAACTGTGAAGTCGATGGACCAAGAAGTTGGGGAAGATGATTTGGTGTTGATTATGCATGTTAATTAAACCTTCATTTCTGTTAAGTGGACCAGCAAGGAAAATGATTACAAATTATCATTGGGAAATATGGAGACAATTATGATAAAAAGAAGTAAAGTTCAAACTTTTGCAACTGAGTAGCAGGGCTGAATATTGCACATTTAAAAATTTGAATGGTATATATCATTTTAATATTTGCCTGACCTTGTTTCCCCTGATAGCAGAGCCTGAGACAAAGGCTTATATGTGAGTAATGTTTTTGAGATGTAGCCCCAGGGACAAGAACGGGGCTTAGTGAAGTTAAGGAGGAAGAGAATGACACGGAACACAAGGATACATCATTGTCGACCACCGTGCCTGGTAACCAGGCGTTCCGAATATTTCCAAGATGGAAGAAGTATACTGAGATGCAGAATGGTCAGTATTTCAGTCAGAACTAAAATGAAAATCCAGTATGAAGGACTGATGTTGTTTGTTCAGATAATCAGAGAAGCCCATTGCTGAAACAAACTGCGGGGGGGTGGGGATGAAAGATACTTGAGTCTGGACCATGTATCCCCCTGAGCATCCAATGTTTCCTGGGCCACTTCCGGAGTCAACCCTTCTCTCTGCTGCAATTGTCCATTCTGCATATGGTTTGCCAAATTCTTCGCATGTCCATTGCAAAAACAGACAAGTATAGAATGGGGTCAAGAGGCTTCTTTCTCCATGTCTGCTAGGATCTTGGTGCGATTTTTAAAAGTAACAAAGTCTCTCAGAGCTTCCATTGTTTTATCCTAAAATAAGATTAAGATCACTTCCAACTCCCATATGGCACTGTGCTATCGAGCAAGCGAAGACACGTACAAAATGCCTTCACGAAGGGTTCGCAGCTGGCCAGTCACCTGAGCTTCATGCGAAATTGCTCATTAGAGGAAGATCATATAGATACGTTTTGGCAACGGCTGAAGGCATCCTTTCTGAAAGCTGTTTTGACAGCAAGGCCAAATCTCAGTTGCATCAGTTGCTCATTTCCCATTTATTTTCTTTCCAAATAGTGCCAGCACTGACAGCCATAATTTGCCTTCTCCCCCCAACCCCCACTGAACACTGTATCAGCAACGTAAAGAACCAATGGGATTGCAAATTTCGACTTAATTTACACTTTGGATGCCATCTCATCAGCATTAGCCAACCTTAATAGAACACTTAGCATGTTAACACCTCCTAGGTTTGTCCGTAGTTAAATTTTTAATACATCTATAATGTTCGGTGTCCTTTCTGCAGCTGCTGCCTTTGCATGTATAATTAATTGCAATATACTTAAATGTTGCTGATGTGGCTTTTTATGTATAATTCTGTTTTAACCATTAATAGAGGGTAAGAAAAATGGGTCTCTTTAAGAGTGGAAGTTTAACAATGATTAAACGAGCCGGAATCTGGAAAAGTCAGAACAGATTAAATAAAAGTGATGAATGAAGAAGAGGACTATGAATAGGCACAATCGAAAGTTCAACATAAATTAAAACAGCAGGGAGCTGCCACAGACACCTGTTGGAATGGCTAAAATATGTTTTCATCGACGATATCAGGTGCTGGTTGCGGGGGCAAAAGGAACTCTCACGCACGGCTGGGAACGCAACATTTATAGCCACTTTGGAACACAGTTTGGTGATTTCTTAAAAAGGTCCGTACAACCTCCAAAATGGGGTCCAAAAATCATGCTCCTAGATGTTTACTCAATTTCTTTGAAAAGTTATATCCGCACAAAAACCTATTTAGAGCCATCATATTTATAGTCACTAAAAACGAGAAGCAGCCACAACGTCCGTCACAAGTTGAGTGGATCAGCAAATTATGGGACATCATATTGATGGGATGTTATTCAGCAATAAAGAGAAAACAGCCACGAAGCCGCTCTGGGAAAGGCAAGGCGGCAACAATGGTGTAAAAACCATTGGCCGTCCAGAATGAGCAGTGAGTTGATTAGGCAGAGCACGGAGGATATTTTGCATTGGCGATGCTCGTCTGCATCATCCCGTAGTTGCTGATACAGACACTAAGCATCTGCCGAAGCTCACAGGACTCTACAGCACAGTGGGAGAACCTGAACGTGCAAAGTTTGAAAACTTTGCAGTGGAGGAGCAGCGGAGGTCAGCGGACCCCAGGATGGAGCGTGGGGTATGACAGAACACTCAAACTTCATGGCAAGTTTGCGAAACCACCTCATGGAAGGGGGTGGGAGGAAGTGGTGTTTGTCACCTCATGAACTCTGGGAATTTCCTGACCCGGAACATGGACATGAAGAGCTGCGTGGGGTGACATTGTTTCCCACCAGTGGTTCGGGGTAACAAAGACAGACACTCCAAATCACACTTAGATTTTAAATAAAATAATGCAATAGGAAGAATGAAAAGAGGCCATTATGTGACATTACTATACAGTCTCTGAATAATAATGCAAGTGTTTATAATCAGTGTGTTTGTTGTAGGGAGATAATTTGGAAGAATCATTAAAATCACAATCTCTTAAAGAGACCGAGTCTAAGGTGGGTCCACGGTCTCTGTAGCCGCCTGCCCTCGAGCGAGTTATTGCAACTCTCTGTGCCTCGGTTCGTTCAGCTGTGCGGCCAGAAAACCCAGTGCCTGTATGGAAGTGTTTCACTGAAGATTAAATACTCAGAATGGACTAGGGTTCTTAGTAAGTATGATATAAGTTATAGTTACTTGGGTTGTAGATTCAGATTTGGAAAGAATTTATCAATGTAACGAGAATTTACAACATATAACTTGTTTCACTGAACCTTTTATAGATAAGTGCATTCTTTTGGCATAACACTGAACACAAATAGAATAAATATATTAGATGGATGGATGGATGGATATAGATACACAGATGGAAAATTATATATGGCCTTTGGGTCGATAAGGTGGCATGATCCCATATTTTGTATCTCTCTGGATTTTCTGATTATCAAAGACATGCTCATTTATTATACAATGATTAGGTAGTAAAAATACAAAAAGAAAGAGCAAAAGAAACACTAGAAAGGCAGCATTAAGAAAAATCAATACTGCGGACAGACCTATTATTCTCTCTCAGCCTGAGTGGAAACAAACTTCCTGCAAAGAAACCCATTAGTGTTACTGCATTAATTCATACCATGACCCTGATGTCACCCACAGGTCACTTCCCTAGGGTGCTCCTAGCTCTGCCTTCTGGAGTGGTGGCAATGGCCCACAGTGCCCTCTGCTTCATGGATTCCCCCAACGGGGTGCCTGTGGGCCTGCATAGAGAAAGGAGAGGGGTGCCTGCTTCCGGAACAAGGCTTGGCTGCCCCATGCCCACCGTAGGCTACGGCAGAAGGAGCCCCAGGGCGGGGGGGGGTAGGCTGGCAGTCCGAGGTCCCCTGAGATGAGGATGAATTGTCCCTGTGACCAGCACGGAAGCCTGGGAGGCAGGTCAAGGTTGGTCTCCTAAGCACCATCGGGAGAGGAATGTTGAACAGCCACACAGCTGCATTGCCGTCATCCTTGGATCTACGGATGGGTCGTCACTCCAGCCCCTCTCCGGAGGACTTCCGAGACCCCCACCCTTGGGTGGAGGCAGGGGGAAATCATCGTATCAAGTGATTAGTGGCAAGGATGCTGATGGTCCTGCCTCTTCCAGACACGGAGGAAGTGGCTCTTCCACGGAAGGAGCCCTCCACACCGGAAACTTGCGTTGGCCATGCTCACAGGGACTTCTCCGGAGGTCGCCTCCCAGAACCAAGGAGGGGGTACAACCCCTGGGGGATAGGGGACGGTGGGGGGAAGCCAGCGAGAGGCAGCAGCAGGGACCTTGGGCAGCGGGACTGGTGCCCTGGAGGGAAGAGAGCAGCACGGTGTCCCCACAAGGCAGACTGAGGTCATTTAGCTTCCTTGCTGTTGACCACACCCAGCATTATACAAACAGGAAAGACCAAAGAGCCAGGAAGGAGAGGCCAGGTCTCCCCGGGAGGGAAGACGTGTGTCCACTCTCTCACCCAGAGGTCCAGTCTGTCCTTAGGGATCCAGCCCGAGACCAGCTGAAAGGTGGGTCTGTGCACTGTTGACGCGTCTGGCTGCCCGGGGGTAGGTGACAGTCACCAAGTGTTACAGGTGCCAGGGCCGTGTACCATCCCACGCTGCTGACTAAGCAGATGGGACAAATCCAGGACCTTCCTTTACCGATCTGTTCTCCTGGCTTTGCCCACTGGGAGGGCGGGCTGGCGGTGACCCCACTCTGTGCTCCGATAGGCTCTGGGGTCTTGGAACTGCTTTATCGCTGGTCCAGATTCAGGTACCACACAACAACGTACCCTCTAGAGCTCGTAAAACAGCTCAGGGGCGGGGGATAATATAAAGGAGGCAAAAAGGGGGCTTCCGTGTGCTGGCCCCCAGGCTGTTTAATTCTTCACTGCAGGCTGCGACCCATTAGCTCAAAAGGCATCTGGGGCCAAAATGAAATATTTACACATCCAATGACTTTGAAAATAGCCCCAAAAAGCAGATTTGTAGCCATTTGGTGCCTGCCTTATTTGCATGCTCGTGAAATCGCACCTACCTCTGCCGGCAATCAACAGGAAACTCCAGGGCCTTAAAGACCCCAAGTCCTGGAGCTGTCTGACACACTGTCACCTGGACACCTGAGCCCCTCTTTCCCAGGACGTCCCCCGCCCTCCTCCCCTTCCGAGTAGCAACCCAGCCGGAGTCTCTGGACAGCGTCCTGCTCTGAGCAACACCCCTCCCCCCCCCGCCGCCCCGCTCCATATAATACAAAGCTTCACCAATACAGCTGCCGCCTCATCTTTTTCTTTGATCAGCCCCAAGTTCCACAACCTCCTATAAATATTCCATGTGCTGCTAATTAGAAGAAATCTGGAACACCTCTCCTAATATAGATGAAGCCGACCTCAGAACAAGAAATATTATTAAGGATAAAGAGGGACATTACATTATGAAAAAGTAGTCAGTTCTCTAAGTGATTTAAAATCCTAAATGCCTGGGCATGTAAAAGCTGAGCTTCAAAATGCATGAGGCAAATTTGATATAATAAAAATGAATTTTTTAAAAAAAATCCACAATCATAATTGGAGACTTTAATGTTTCCCTTTCAGTGAGTGACCAAAAAGAGAAGACAGGAAATCAGTAAGATACAGGAGACCTGGAAAACCTATCTACAAACCGGACTAAAATTGTACAACACTCCACCTAATAACGACAGAATCAAAATTCTTGTCACGCGCACAGAGAACGCATGCCAAGATAGGCCACATTCTGGGTCATTAAATAAATCTTAACACATTTAAAGGAATAAAAATAATACAGTGGATGCTCTTTGATAACAATGGATTACACTAAAACCAATTACAGAAAGGTATCTGAAATACCTCTGAAATATCTTGCAATTAATCAACACACTCCTGTGTCATGCATGAGCCAAAGAGGAAGTCTTAAGGGGAATTTCAAAAATATTGGTACGGAATGAAAAAGAAAAAGACCTATCAAAACTTATGGGATGCAGGAAGAGCAGTGTTTAGAAGGGAAAGTATAACGTTAAATGCTTCTATTAGAATAGCCTTCTAATGAATTGTCTGCCTCCTGCATTCGATGATCAACACAAAAGAGAAGCTTAGTTACAAGGTCTTAAGTCACGTGGCGTCTCTGGCTCTGCGTCTCATGCGGAGTGAAATCTATATAAAAGGCTGGCCATGGCCTTCAAGGCTGTCTGTGGCACAGCGGCACGCAGCCTCTGCGACCTCGGTTCTTCCCACCTGCAGCCTGGACATCAGCAGCCCTGGGCTCCTCGCTCTCCCGCCCAGAACCGCACAACTGCCCCGCCCCCAGCTCTCCGCAGCACGGTTTCACGTGGGCAGGTGCACTCCGCTTTTCCTGCACAAACCACTTCCCCCGCCTCATCAGGGCTGCCCGTGGATTAGAGAGGCTTCTCCAGCCACCCTGGGCGCAGCGCCACTCCCCTTACTCCGGGTAACTGCGCCGCTGTGCCCGACGGGCCTGGAGTTTGTTTGGCACTTCACTCACAGAACGGTGAGCACATCAGCATGTCGGTGGTGTGACTCTCCTCCGCGTCTTTGCTCAGAGTCAGGCTGAGGGGAACCAGGTGCCGTTTTCAACAGGCGGCTCTGGCGCTGGCTGAGGTCCCCGCCATCCCTGCTGGACAGAAGAGAGAAGAGCTGGAAGTCAGTGAGAACACGGCCGCTGTTGGTTCGGTTTGGTTGTTCATGGGCCAGAGCCGAACACTAGACGCAGCACTTCGGCTCACGTTTCAGGGAATGAAAGGCCATCCTAAGACTGTACCTCGGTGCACCCCCAGGGAACGGGGCACACTGCGGACTTGGGGGAAAACGAGGCGTCTCTCTTAAGCTGAGCCTTATTTTTCACAGCAGCATCACTAGCTCCTTCCACACGGTGCTATCTGTGCCTTTCTTGCCTGTCTGCTGTGAAGACAACAGAAGCGTCGTGAGAATGATCACACTTACCTGTTATTTTCGCGTTAGCCTCCATGAATGGGCTTAGACGCTGAAGCTTTCACAGTGAAATTATGGTGCTATTGAATAAAATGGCAATAATTAGGACCATTAAAGATCTATTAAAATTGTTTTGGGAAACAGAAGGTGGAAAATGACACTGTTCTTAATTCTGAGGCACTTTAGGTATATTCTGTTGTTTTTATTTCTTACTAAAGAGCTTGATAACAAAAGCCATAGCCCTATACCCAGGAGGAGGATTCTGTGTACACTCCCTTCTATTGACTCTTGTAGGGGTAGAGGGAGATTTTCTCCACCCTGCTAGGGCCCCTGGCTGCGTGTGGAAATTAAGCTAATGATGGCAGATGAACAGGGGAAAGCATACACACGTGTTTAATGTACATTTCACGGGACACCAGAGCCTTCCCGGGGAAAGGAAGACCCAAAGAAACAGACCTGGGTGTCTTTACCCTCAGTGGGGTGAAGAGTGGGCAGTCGCATCCGTGGCTGCTGTGGCTCAGCGGATTGGGCGCAGACCTGCGAAGCAAAAGGTCACCAGTTTGATTCCCAGTCAGGGCACCTGCCTGGAGTGCGGGCCAGGTCCCCAGTAGGGGGCGCATGAGAGGCAACCGCACATTGATGTTTCCCTCCCTTCCTCTTTGTCTAAAAATAGGTACATAAAATCTAAAAGAAAGAAAAAAGAGTGGGCCGTCACAGAGGAACGTGGTAGGTCGGAGTGTGGAGTGATTGGGGGGGAACGGAAGGCCTGCTCGTTAGCCTCCTTGTCCATGCCCCTTCGTGGAGACGAGGATACCGGTTCCACTGGGCGATCGGAGGGCACCGCGCACTCGAAGGTTTCCTGATCTGCTCAGCAAAGAGCGCCTTAGCTGAACACATTCAGCACATCGAGGGCCTGCGTTTGGGGGCAGCGCGTCTGGAGCCTCATCCACTCCCAAATATGCAGCGCTATACCAACTCATGGTGGAGAAGCCTGCAGATGAACCTGAGGTCGCGAGAAACATTTCCGGTGGGAAAGTCGGGCTGTCCGCAGGTGAGGCTGGTCCTGCCCGTCTCTCCCTGCCAGCGCAGACAACAGGCGCCGCTGCCTGGAAGACAGCAGCCGGGTGTTGTGAAAGGGGGTGCGAGCAATGGAACGTCCACCATAAGACGTCAGTGGCATCGGAAACTGTAAACGATACATTTGACATTTGTCATAGAGATCGTAGTGACGGTCTTGACAAGTCTATGCAGATAGTGTTAAAAGTCGCACATTTTGGAACGGCCAGCCGTGCGCAGGTGCCCAGGGTCTGCAAAGGGGTGGGTGGTCGGGAATGGAGAGCGTGAAAAAGGCCGTGGGCCTTAGAACTCGCAAACCTCAGCAGGGCCCTGGCCGGTTTTCCCAGCGGCGTTGAAGAGGAAAGCGCATACCGTAACCGAGAGTGCCCTCCTTGTGCACTCACGCAGTAACAGTAAATTGCTTTTTTTTCTGCTGACATCACCCAAGTGCCATCCACTTGTATTTGATTAAATTTATCTGATTTGGAGGGGAAAAATCTCTGAAGAAAATTGAGATGTTCTTAACCAGCGAGAGGGATGTGGAGATGAAATAGAATTGCATTCAACAAAGTACGCGTCTTCATTGTTCTTCTTAGAAATCAGAGTTTACAGGTACAGATGCGATTATATAGTCTAAAGTGCAAAACCGTATATTTCCTTTTTATCTCATAACATCCTAAAAGCAAAACATTTTTCTTCAAAATCATGTCATCTGTTTATCCTCCGCATGGATCTTTGTTTCTGTGTGGGCATGTTTGATTTGCAGACTGCTATTGATTGAGTCTTGTGGTCTTCTGATTGATTATATGCCAATCGCTACTAAATTTCAGACACTTTTGTTAGTAGATTAGTATATTTTCATTAGTGTGTCTTATTTTTTTTTATGTTACTTGCTGATGTCTTTGGTAACAAATTACCGTAAATTTGATGACTTAAAACAACGCAAAAGTATTCACTGATACAGTCTGGAGGTCAGAAATCTAAAATCAGTTTCTCTGGGTCAAAATCAAGGTGCAGCTGGGCTACACTCCCCTCAGAGGTAGAATCCATCTCCTTGTCTTTTCTATCTTCTGAAGCTGCGTCACTTGCCTCCCTTGGTGCGTAGTCGCTCCCTCCAGCACCAAAGCCAGCTGAGTAGCATCCTTCCCTGACTCTGCCTTCTGCCGCCTCCCTCGTGGTCTTTTTCCCTGTGTCAGTTTCCTCTCTGCCCCTCCCTTTGCAATTGCTTTTAGTGCCCAGGTGGGTAGGGCAGGGTTATCTCGCCATCTCCATATCCTTGACTGAATGACCTCGGATTAATCTCTTCCTGCCATAGGTGGTAACATTCACAGGTTGCAGGCATTAGGGTCTCTATGTTTGGGGGGGCATGATTCAACCTCCCACACTGTTCAAGTACTTTATATCAAAAATTATTTGCCAACAATCAATCTAGTAACAAGTTAAGTTATAGTCAGTCTTTCAATTCTCATGGTAATGTGATTAGTCTGAGATTATCAAAATTAACATTTTTCCTGAAATGTGATGATGATTCTAAACCTGATTTATCTATTCTTTTCAAAAAGGTCTATTTACTTCACCTTTCAGTTACTTAAAAATCCTGCAGTTAATGTCTTAAAGCTCTGGTGATCTGAACTGAGCCATCTTTAGAAAAGGCCAAAAAAAAAAAAAAAAGGTTTGCTAATGATTTTTCTACATTCTTTTTTTAAAAGCAAATAGGCATCATAGATACTTTCATTAACCAAGTGGTAAAATAATATTGGAGAAAATATTACTGGCTTTTCCTTCTTTATCATTAAGAATAATTATCTTGGGGTCTTTTAACTTTGCCTTTAAAAATTAAATATCATTTTCAATTTGTGCAGGGAAAAAATGCAGTAAAGATTTTAGGAAATGTCTGTGATTTTTCAGCACATTCCATCAAGGTTTTTCAAGACTTAAAAGAAAGAAAGTAAATATGGTGTTACCTGATCACCTAGGTTAGCACAGCTGAACATTTTGAATTTGTAGAAAGATTTGTGAACACTTCTTGCTGATGTACACCTTTTTTTGGTAGCCGCTGAAATGTTTATTAATAATCTGGAGAGGAACTTACCAAATGAATATGAAGCTAGGTTCAATATAAATCAAATTGCTGCCAGATATATAATCATCCTTAAATATGCTACATAATATATGAATATATAAAGAAGACATCTACACTCATAAGCTCCAGAAAGTTAAGCTTCCTGGAGCACTGGGCCTTGTATAATCTGGATATTACATCTATAATAACAGTTGTACTATGTCAAAAATTGTAGAACAAAGTAAATTGCCGAAGCTTGCTGCGGAAGATAGGCAAACAATGCTCTTTTTAATTGAAAAACAAACTTCCTTTGCTTCCAAGAGCTTGCTTATTAAAATTCCAGTAGGGTAATTAGAGCAAATCATCTTACTTAGAAAATAATATATATATAAGTTTCATTTCACAAAGTTATCTCCCCTTTTGGAAAGTATCCTGAGAATGGATTGAATCATTTCATCTCATTACCCATTCTTATTACAGAAAATTTGAGACCCGAGTCATAATTCTTTTCTTTTTCAATCTCTCTGCTGTATTTACAATGTTATATGTGGTAATAACATTTTAATAAAAGTACATATACCACAAATTCAGAAGGGCAGATATTTTCACAGTTATCTAATAAAATTAATTATGCTCGGAGGCTAACTAGTATAGTGGAAAGAACTACAGATTATATATGTGTATATGTAGGTATCTGTAAATACTTATTTTTATGTAAAGGTTTTGCACTGACTCCTCAGTTTAGGAGCTATTTCAGCTTTGGGGAAAACACAAAAATTCTCACAAATATCCAGAAGGGAAAAGGCACATTTGTGTTCATGTCAAGACCATTTGTGCCACAAGCTCCAGTTTCTGAGGCCATTTGCACTTGTCCATTTACTTACTAAAAATATTTTTTCACACTTACTAAGTTACTTCTGTTGTCCCTGAGAATAGCTCAGTGACAAAAGTTACAGACAGTAGTACCTGGAGCTCACTCCCTCTCCTGTGTCCGAGAGGGCCAGGGAGAGAGGGCAACAGACAAAATAAGCCAAATAATGGTACATTAAAAAGTGATAGCTGTTACGGATGAAAATGCAGCAGGGCAGAGAGACAAGGAGAATGAACACCCCCAGCAGAGGGAGGGGTACTGGAATGTTCTTAAAGGGGAAAGAGCACCTCTTAAGGAAAGAGCATCTTTGTCATGTCTTACGGAAGGAAAAGAGCAACCCTTAGGGGTGTCCGGGGAAAGGACATTCAGTTTACAGGACCCCGGACAGACCGAGTAAGGAGGTGATGAGATGTAACCAGACTGGGAGCTATAAGAAAGTGAGAGAGGAACAAAAGAATTGCAAGTGTGTGTAATGGAGTGATTACAATAATAGTCACTTCCTGTGGAATTTACCTTGGGAGGGAGGGAGTTAAATACATACACAGAGGCTGAAAGACATGAACTCTTGGTAGGAAGAATGGATTAGAACTCTGTGGGGTTGGAAGATTGTCAGAACCCTGGGCCAGGAGGGGTTGGCTTATAACAAAGGGTATGACTGGTCAGCGAGGGCTAATTAGAATTAAGTGCCTGGAAGGGTTACCGACTCAGGGGTGGCCAGATCCAGGCGTGTCTTCCGTGGGTGGCTGGCTGAGGTAGCTGTGCAGACAGGATAAGCGCAAGAACTTTAAAGAAAAGAAGTTCAAGAGGGCTGGTGTGAGTCTAACTATGGCCATGGGAATCATCGGGAATTAAGGCAGGAGTATGCGAGAAATGTGGTAAAAAGAAGATAGAGTTACAACCTTGAATAATAAGAAAGAGAGCCTGAGTGTATCTGGAAGAGGACTGAAAAATAAAAACAATAGCAAAATAAATTATGTGCGCCATTCCATCCAAGACCTACAAAGACATACATGTTAAACAAATATTATTTCATTCATGTGCGATAGACTTCATTTTGCCCATATTAGTACAGTTCTTCCCCCTTGTTGACAGAGGGACTATTATTCTGAAATATTATGGAGACCACAAGCTAAGACATCACCCATCAGCGGAGAATATAAACAGGCTTCTTCTCAGAGATATCGGTCTGGACTGAATGTCGGAGTTGTTGGTTCCTTCACCCCAGCGTTTTCATACTTGAGGCTTTAAATTCATCTCATGTGGTACATGCTGGGCAGGCCATTTGTAACCATGACAAATCCTCAGCCAGTACAACTGTATGTATTTGTGCAACTTAAAAAAAAAATCAGTATCTCTTTAAAAAATATTAACTGAATTAATGTCCATCAGTCATCTTTGCTGAAGACTAATGTTTGCTTCGCATGAGAAAAGTCATTAAGACTTACAAACTAATTACCCAGAACTTAAATTCATATTGTCTCCCAGCTGGCATGATAAACAGCATTTTCAATCAATTTTTAAAAACATCTCTGTGGTAGTAGGTCTCGGTCCCCAAGTGTATTGATTTATAAACTGGTCAGCCTGGCACCGCCTGTGTTCTGTCACAGGGGGGCACGGCAGACCCCAGCAATCAATGCAGAAGCTTATAAATTTATACCATGGGTGTCTACACCACAATTAATTTGGGTGTGTTTTCCTAGCAGCAATTAGCAGCAGGCAGGAGTTTCAATGAAATAAAGTTGTGATTCCCACAGGGGCTATTTACACGAAACGTTACAAAACAACCAGAGCTTCAAACTGTTTACATTAAGAATTGATTAATAACAAAGCTATTAAGCTACATATTAGGTTACATATTGTGCCAATTTAAGGGATACTGCTAATTAAGTAATCATAATCATTTGCATTTGCCATATCTAATTAACTTTTTATATCTCTTTTTAAGTTTTTCCTCCAGGAACCCACAGCATTCTAGTGGCATTAGCAAAAGGAACACTTAGGCTGTTTCTTGCAGTATCGCTTTCCAATAAAGTAGATTTCTACGAAAATACTTAGGGCAGTTCAATCAGAGTAAGTGGATTTTCATGACAATTACTTTGGGCTGCACCAAGTTTATTCTTGGGGAAATGAATGAACATTCGGTTAGGGTGTAGGGTTGTAAAGTGTTCCTATGCAAATTAAGTTTGGAAAGTAGTTTCACAACTTCTGGAAGAAGTTTAACACAACAGTCTTAATGCCTAAAAGGATTGCCATACATTGATCTTTTGTGTGTGTTTTGTCAGAAGGATATCTGCGTATCTGGGAAGATCCCTAAAGATATTTTTATCCTGGGAGTAAGAGAGGGCTTAACAGATTTTCTTTCAGTATCTGTTTCAAAGAAAACAATACCTTCAAAGTAACTCCACCTTTACAGGTAAATTTTATAATCTATCCTTCCCTATTCAAAAGAAGTTAAAGTATTATTTCATCACCAAATAGTAGCTTCTAAAATTAATATTTAACAGCCTCAAAATTCCATACTTCAATTTCAAATTACTTACTAAACAGTATTTTACAATGAATAACACATCTAGCCTGCTGTTCACCATGAACTAGAATAGTAGATTTGATTATCGACATTGCCCAATCAATTACAAGATAATATTATTGTTGCTCTTGATGGTGCTTTCTTCTTATCACGGCACTTCTGCATGGAATTGCTTGGAATTTTACTACCAATTTACCAATGCTTCAATTCTAATAACTGTGCAAGCCATGAACTATTTAATCTGTGCAAAGTGCTGTGCAAAGCTTCAACACAGATTATTGCGACTGGTGCTTAATCTAGTAAAACAGGTTTTACCATCATCATTTTGCAGATGAGCAAACAGGGAGTGAAATGTCTCATCACGTTTCCAGTTCAAAGACCGGCCTTTAGCAAAGCCAGGCTGCTCCTGCAGACCCACCTAGCACCGCGGGGAGCCTTCCCAGCCACGGCGGCACATCATCCTGCCAGTGAACCTGTTGTTTCAGTTCTTGAAGGACTGGCAGCCATTGTTTTCCTACTTATCTCCAATAGTGAAGATTCTTTTGAATATTTTATAAAACCATACTTTAAAAAAAAGATTGTATTTATTTATTTTTAGAGGGAAAGGGAGGGAGAAAGAAATCAATGTGTGGTTGCTTCTCACACGCCCCCTACTGGGCACCTGGCCCACAACCCAGGCATGCGCCCTGCCTGGGAATCAAACCAGAGACCCTTTGGTTTGCAGGCTGGTGTTCAACCTGCTGAGCTACACCAGCCAGGGCTTAAACAATACTTTCTTATAGGCATGTTGTCGCTGATTAAAAAATGTTCATGAAATTATTTGGCACTCATTTTGAACTTGAATGGGCTTTCTTTTGGCCAACAGAAGCAGTGCTGTACTGGTCTGTGGGACTGAGGCTGGTGAGTAAGAGACTAGGAAAATCTCCTGGCAAGTGGAACGAGGGAATGGAGACAAACAGTTGAACAGGCAGCCTGAATGGCTGAGCAGGTAACAGCCAGCTGGTAAAATCACAAGACCCTTCTTCCCCAACTGGAGATGCCGACGAGCAGATGGTCCAAATCACCAGAGTCAGGGAGGCCGGTAACAAAACCCAGTCAGATGCAGAATAATCGGAGATGGAGGTAAAACTGACTGGGAAGTGACTCCAGACGCCTTATATACTCGTTTTATTATTATGTCAGCACACTGCACAACACACCCAACAATCCCATGAATATTCTGTTCAGAGACTCCCTGGAAGCTCCCCTAAAAAGCCACCCTATAGAAAATAGACAGAACCTTCAGGACAGCCGAGGGCCCCTGCATCCCTCCTGTCCTCGGGCGTGCACTTCTGCGTTCTGCCTCCTAAGCTCGAAGGGCTCCGAGGAGACTCGCACCCGGGGCAGCAGTGCGCAGCAGCAGCTTATCTCGGGCTCTCCCTCGGATCCTGCCTCCAAGGGCCCTCGTGGTGCCTCACTGCCCTAAGCTGTAATAAACCCATTTTCACTTCCCCTGGACTCACATCTTGAATGTTTTCCTGCACGAGCTGAGAACCTGGTTGTCTCAAATGGTGCCGGGGCGAGACTCACCTCGGTGCGGACCCAGTCCGGTGACAGGACCACTTTCTATTGCCTGGACCCCTGTCTGGGAGTTAGGGACGGGCTGATAACAGTTCTCAGCACCCTGAAACCAGGATGCTGGGTAGGTCATGAGTTGGCATAGCGCTCCACAGTCCTGGGCCCTGGTGTTCTGCTGTTGCCACCTTGGCTTCAGACATGTGAGTGAAGCTGCTTTTGGACCCCTAGACCAGCCCAAGTAAACATCGAATTCCACCAAGTGACGTCATTCAGGCCAGATGGAGGCGAGCAACCTCCTAGCTAAGCTCTGTCCAAATTCCTGACATACAGGGTTGTGAGATATTCACACGGAGCTTGGTTTGGTTGGGACGATCTGGGTGGGCTACAATGGGATGATACTTTTGGAAGCATAGGTTAGTGTGAGGTTATTTTCCATGGGAAGCGGGGAGTGTTTACTGAAAGGATTCTTTAATAAAGGGTCTTATTAAGAATTCCTGGTTCGATCCGCTATTCCAAAAGTCATTGTTGGCAACCCTATGACATTCCCAGAGAAGAAAAGGAATTGACAAAGATCTGCTAGGAAATTTGTTTCCGTTTGTTTTTGGTTTGGTTCAGTTTTTTGTGTTTTGTTTTTTTTTTTTTAAACACATTCAGACCCTTGGAAAGGGCTCAGATATGTAGGCTGTAATTGTAAAATAGCTCTGAGATCCTCTGGAGGAGATAGTCAAGCCAAAGAGAACACAGAGGAAGATAAACACAGCAAAGCAGATTTTATCTCTTAGAGGGAGGGATAGTTCCCACATTTTCTAGAGAGTTTCTGCATTTCTTTACCATAATAAGGCAATTTGCATTAAATCATATCATTCATGCCAAAAATACAGTCACAGACAGAAGTAGTGCAAAGTAAATATCTAAAAGTCTAGCTTGCTATTTAAAATTTTGTATTATATTTGCATGTGATTTTCAACAGGAAAATTAATATTTATCATTTTATTTTTACTCCTATATGGAAAATGTTCAATGATTCCCAAGTCATATTCATTTTAGCATAAAATTAATATTAAAATTTGGCTTTTAAATAATGTTTCCAAGATTGGAAGTATTTGTTTCTTCATGTTGAAAGTATAGCAGGAAAAGTGTTCGTTAACATATTGCCATCGCTTAGGCAGACTTATTTTTTAAATTTCATTTCATACATATAAAATGTGCAAGAAGTCAAGAAAAATCTGGGACAGTTGTGAGCATCAGAATCTCCATGTGTACTAAAATATTTAGAATGTCGGTTGTAATGAGCCCAAATCAAAGTCATTAAGTACAAATGGAGGAAATCATGGAACTACTCATTACTGGTATGCTATTTTCCACCCAAACCTTCTCATAGCTTTAGATCTGCTTTAAATTTTCTATTTATATGGAGTTTATGAAATTGTGATTTCTGATTGCTCAATTTCCATTAGATACATATTCAGATGCATAATTATTACATTTAACAACAATTCTGCAAAATATATTAAAGTGCAAGAGAACTTTTAAATAGGTTCTGGTACCAATTGCAATGTGTGTGGGGGTTTCCCCACACCAAGAAATTCTCAGCCCTGGCTGGAGTGGCTCAGTCGATTGAGCACTGGCCGGCGAACCAGGGGGTCGCTGGCTCAATTCCCAGTCAGGCAAATGCCTGGGTTGCAGGCCAGGTCCCCAATAGGGGGTGCTGAAAAGGCGACCACACACTGATGTTCCTCTCCCTCTCTTTCTTCCCCCCCTTCCCCTCTCTAAAAATAAAATAACTAAAATAAAAAAGAAAGAGATTCTCAGAACCCTGGTTGGGGGGTCCCACAGTTCAGCTCAGTTCTGCTGGAGATAGCATCAGATACTACCGGTTCTGGGTTCAAGGCTGCCTCTCCATCAGAGGCCAGTTGCAAGCTCAGCTTGTTACTGTGCTTCTGACCTACCGGCTACAGATTGGAGGCTCCCAGGACCCCCTGCTTGGACTTCAGACGCTTGTCACATGTCCAGTTTGCGACCTGTACTCTAAGCCAGAGGTTCCCAAGACCCTGTCGTCAGGTTTCTCCGATTTGCTGGGCTGGCTCACAGAACTCAGAGACATATTTCACCCGCTAGATCACTGGTTTATAGCAGGAGGGTGATGTAAGCTACGGGCTCTTTGGCCGGGGAGAGGAGACATGAACTGTCTGCTCCCAGTGTCTCAGGTCAGGGGCGACAAGATCTCGTGACTCAGTCGCCGGCAGCTAACTGCTTGGCTGTTTAACTGTCTCAGCTTCCCCATTCCACTTCCCAGGGAATTTTCTGAGCTCTTACCACCCTGCCTCAGGAAGATGTGCCATGTGCTGCAAGTGCAAAACCTGCCCTGGATTTTGTAGAGTGAGTGTGAAAAATAGAACGTAAAATGTGCCGTTCATCCGTTTTCATGTGGAAATGATAGTATTTTGGCCCAGTAGTTAAAATACATACACTATTAACGGTAATTTTACTTGTTTCTTCTTACTCTTTGTAATATGACTACTAGAAAATTTAAAAGTCTGCAGTAGCTCATCTTGCATTTATATCGAACAGCACTGGGTTGCGATGCCTGAAATTCATGTCGTTAGGGTCAGGTGAGTTTCCAAGAAAAATGGAGCATTAGTAGAAGGCATATTAAATTAATTCCGTCTTCTAAAGAACATCCACTGTGTAAAGTCAGCTTTGAAATTGGACCTCAGGGAGCTATCTGCTATAGTTACTGGTATTCGTGATAAAATAGAAGTGACAGGGGAGACACGCCTGTCACCACTAGAGTTCACCTAAAGCCAAGCTCCTCGGCCGTGACACCCTCCCCTAGGCAGAAACGCTGCATATTATGGTCACATGGGCCCAAAACTTATTTGGAACCTGAGCTGCTAATATTGATAATAAGCACTCTTTTCAGTCAAACTATCCTGATAAATTGATACTAGAATTCATTACTATTCTACCTTTCAGGGATTCCAGGAAATAAGATACAAATGATGAATAGAAAAACAGTGTGCGCTGTTATCTTTGCTTTTCACACATTCCTTATTTCCAGCCAATTTTCCCATATCTGTTTATATATGTGGTTGTAACGAGAATTTATGATGCAGGGAATCTTTGTTTCTAATTTTCAAACCATATATAACCCCCCTAAACTTTTATATCCAGGCCTAAGATATATATTGCCTATACATTGTCTTTGTTACCTGTGGCAGACTGGAATTTGTTATGTTAATTCATTGTGATGACCCTAAACTGCATTTTTTAATATGCTACCTTTGATGTACTTTGGCTTCTTATTTAAAAATAAACAAATAAATAATAAAAACAAAATTCTACATAATACAGAATTCTAAAACTACTTCTTAAAGCATTTCTTGCATTTTACCTGGTTGGACACCAAACTGTATCCAATCTAATCAAATGTGTATAAATACTCATTAAAGACTGTAAACTGTGCAATCACTCATTATTATTCTACTGTTCAAGATATCATTGTTATATAAATAAAATAAAATTTATTTCATAAAATTCCAGGCTAGCATTCATGATCAAGAAATTAAAAAAAAAAAAAGATGTGATTGTTATTAGTAGAATGACTACTTACAACCAGGGTACAAATTAGGAGTTTTAAAAAATAATTCTTTGGTCTAGGTAGGACTTACCAAATCAACCAGTATTGACCACAGAAGGGTATCACATGTTACATGACATGACCACTGTGTTATCCTGGGCAAGCAGATGAAGGACGAAATAGCATTAGACATTTCGAGGGAATGAAACTGCAGCGACCTCCCCGTCCAGCGCAGCTCCTAGACGAGAATTGTGCAGGAAGCAAAGGTGTTTTATTTGTACCTCTCTAGGGCCCTATCGTGAGTCCCCAGCTGCAGGGGCATCCCCAGCTCTGGCTGCACATCACAACCTGCTGGGAAAGACTTTGGCACGTAAGGCTCCTTGGTCCATCCAACCTGAAAAGCATTCAGTCTGAGGGGGAGAGGAGCACGCCTCTATGCAGTTTAGAAGTTCTCAGGGGTCCAAAGCAGGCCAGGTAGAGAACCCCTGAACTTCGAATTCTACTTCCTCTTGTGGCCTTAGGGCACTTTCTCTAGTAATGATCCAGATGGTTTTATCTTTCGAGAATGTTTCCCATTCCGGCAAAATGAATCATTCTATGCTGATATGGATGAGCTAATCTTTTAACTTGTCTTTTGTATTTCTGTGCCTTTCTTGATTTTTTCTAGTGCATGCACACTGTGTGTGTGTGTGTGTGTGTGTGTGTGTGTGTGGAATAGTGCTGGGTCAGTGGTGGAAACCCCACTGGGAGAATGATGCATATACATACATATATATATAATAGAAAACGCAAAAGGGGTGATTTAATAGTTGCTCTGATACCAGAGGGTTGTGTTCCTTATGCAAATGTTCTCTCCAGGAAGCCCACCAGGGGTTCAGGGAATATCAAGGAGAAATCTGAAAATCTTCCTGTGTGGTTCTGGAAGTGCAGGGGTGCAGGACAGTAGCCACCCCCAAACTCCAGCCTGACCCACCTCTCTCTGTCTCCCCGGTGGAGCAAAAGTCTTTCTCCGCAGGGGTTCTTCCGGGTGGAAGATGGAAACAAATGAATTCAGAGCCCAGGGGCTGTGGTGGAAACACATGGTGCCTGGGAGTGGAAACTCGTGGCCGAGACCCCTGTCCATTCCAGATGCGTCCCTCCTGTCTCAGCCAAGGCCCCAGACCCTTAGTCTGCAGGGGTGTGACAGCCCCACCAGTGTCACCTGAGGGCACCCCTGGAGGAGGAGCTGTGGGACGTGCCAGCCCTGGTTTGCACTGGGAGAAGAAACAGTGACACTTATGAAGGCCACATGCCTGAGATCAAGGTTCCCAGCGTCTGTTTAAGACTGAAGCTTATCAGAGTATCAGAAAACACCACCAGCCAAGACTGAACCAAGAAGCTCGCAAAAACCAGTGAAACTACCAGTGGAAGACATCTTGGGGACCTGGAAGAGCCTGCTTTTTCAGAGGAAACTCAAAACTGAGGGGAGAGACGAAAGATATCGCTAGAGGAATTTGTGGCATTGGGTAACTAACACAATGATCACTTGCAAATGCATCTGTCTACGCAAGACAGGATGGTATATACAGATCTTCCCAAAGATGCTAAAAAAAAGGGCTCCTAGAACTTTCAATATGCGCAATTTGTTTTATGTCAACAATTCTTCAATAAAGTTTTTTAAAAGTGCAAACTAACAAAGTGTACTAACTTACTATATGGAGTCTTTTGACAACGACTTTTAAAATATTAAAGTGCACTGCCTAAAACAATTATTTTTATTTTTTTCATAAAGAATATTGATCCACTTTCCCCCCCTCACAATTGTAACTGGATTGTTAAAATTGTATGATTAGTTTCTAGGAATATACTTTTCTCATTATTTTCTATAAAGTGGGCTTAGGAACTCACTGAAGGCAATGTTACTCCATGAAGGTGAGCATTCAAAATAAGGAGATCTCAACTGTTTTTCAATTCAATTCTTCATTGTTACACAATTCTGTTTTGATGTAATCTTTTTTTAATTTTTTGGAAGAATGACCCTAATTTTCCTTATTAACTTTCTCAGCATGTCACTGATTTTAGTAATTTCATATTCATGTATAGAGAGTTTTCTTTGGATTTGTCTTATGAGTACACTACTTGCATACTGCCTGTTAGAATTGTTTCAATGTGATTGAGTCCCTTTTCTATTAAGTACGGGGAGTAGCACCCTGCTTAGTACCCCAAGATTAAGTAAAACCTTCTACCAGGATTCGCTTAGCGAGATGAAGTGGCTAAGAAATGAGCTTGGCCTTTCAATACCCAAATGCGTCAAACGCCCATCAGTAAGATGCTCTAGAACGTGTGCCCCAAATAGACATCGTCCATGGTCCCCACCAACAACATCTGTTTGTCAACATTTGTACTTCTTAAGAGAAATGGTTAAGAAACAATTGTTGCATCTGCTTAAAACCATTTCAATACTACTACTGTTTCACTCAACGGTCACTTGTGGGCTCTCTGAGCTTTCCAGCAGAATAGAAAAGTAGCTTTTTTTCCCAGTTGCTGAAAATATGGGCAAGTATCAACAGCACACTGTCAGTAAAAGAGAATTGAAGAATGTATCCCTTTCTAATTGCAGTGAAATGTGCACAAAGTCAAGTGTTTTCCACGGGCTCTCTAAACTCAATTCCGCAGATCCTTTGGCCATCTATGGTCTTTTGCATAAACCACTTCTTTCCAAGCCACTGCAATGATCAAAATACTGCTTCCTGAAGTGGCCGAGCTCACTGTCTTTGTTTAAACAGAACCTACTTGTTCAAAGGAGTGAGTACAATTCTTAAGGCGCATATAATGATTTTATAGACTCCAATCAAGCTATTTGAAATAAACTGTGGGGCTCAGGGGAACGAATTATCACGTCTACTAAATGTTGACCTTACGGTGAACTGTGGGTTCACCGTAAGGTCGTATAATCCTCACCCCTAGGCAGCTAAGGCATCGTGTTTCACCATAAATAAATCCTGAATCGAAATGGACAGGATTGGTTCTCGCTCTCACAATAAGAGAGGAATACTTGTTTTCAAACTACGTTTTGTTATTAGTGCCCCGAAGACGAGTGACTCGAAACAGCTGCTCTGTCCTCAGGAGAAGTATCAGCAATGGTGAACTCGGGTCCTTACCCTGCAGGCATGAGACAGTAAGCCTGGAAGAAAGGCAGCACATTTATCCCTGTAGATGGCCTCCATTTTAAAACATCAGCGAAGCCAGGTCACTTAAACTCTAGGTGTTTCATTCCTTTGTTAAACTGGTTTTCAGAGCCCAGAACAGTATCTGTTACGCCTACTCCAGGGAACTACGCTGCTGTATTTACTCCCAGTATTTTAACAGCCAGTTATGTAAATCAACACACCTGCCCTGGATGGATACCATCGGTGGGACAGGCACAAATGCTCTTCACAGCGGCACAGGCGCCCATTTCTGGAGCACTCCTCGGGGAGGGTGGCTTTTTCTCAGCAGTTTTCAGAGCCTGAGAAATATTCCTGGATAGAATAAGTGCCGAGTTTTATGGCTGCATAGAATTTGATAAATAGAGCTGATTTGGTGGCATTTCTTTCGATGATGTAATTTGTGACTTCCCTCCGGCTCGCGTCAAGACTGCGACGGTATATATTTGTATGGTGATCTCACCCCTGGGCTCCCTGTGTTTATTTATTTTTACTCTCGTTTTTCTGACATCCTAAGTATCTTCCTGCAGTCGGAGCCGAAGGCAGCTGTGACTTGTCTGGTGATGGTAGTAGTAAACCTGGGAGATGGTGACCTTGTGGAATGTATCAAGCTGGTGACAGGTGGCAGGAGTTTCTACCAGGAGTCTAATGCAGGCGAATAGCCCAGGGCGTCTGCGACCCCACCATGCAGGCTGTCCTGATGGTGTATCGACCCGAGCTTCCTGCAGCCAGACGACAGGGGGCGCTGTTCCCACTCTCTCCTGGTGCAACCGAAGCTCGATTTATCCTGGTTTTTACCATTTTTATGTTCTTGTTTTAGCACCGGCTGGTGTGGCCTGGGGGAAGGATCCCCCTCGGGCAGTATGTGTCTAAATCCTATAATGTCAATGACCTCATTTCCTACACCACTCAATATAACCTCCCCAGGAAAGTCCCAGGGCCTTTAACCAGGCAGTTCCTGTTCACCTGACTTTTCAGCTACCTTGTATGTCATTTACTCCACCGATCAATCCCTATTCATTCATTCATTTATTCAGGTAACCCCTATTAGTATTCATGAATGTTATGAGGTAATGGTTATAAAGAACCTGCCCTTAGGTATGTAAATATGATGTTGGCAGCACGATCCCTCTTCTTCTTTATTATTTAGGATAAAAAATGGTTAACTTGCTGAGAAAAGTAGGAATGCCCAACTCCCAGAGGACCCACAGCTGGTAATCCCAAAGTCCCAATTAATTTTATTTTTATGCTAACGAGCGATGATAAAAGAGGGCGAGCCCAGGAAGTGCCAGTGTATTTAATTTATAAAGATTTTACAATGCTGCCGCTTAGAATGCATTTTAGTCTCAACAACTTTGAAGGATTGGAGTGAAAGTTCATTCAGGCGTTCCGGGGAGTCATTAATAACGGAGGGCCCCACGTGACCTGGAACCGCAGTGATAACCGGAACCCACGCTTCCAGTAAGGGGGGCCCCTCCCTTCCATTCCGTGAAGGTGTGCCACTCCCCGGGTCTAGGTGCTCAGAGGGAACCCGGAATTTTTTTTTTAATATGACAAAAATGCGCCTAAGAATCAAAATTGGCTGATCTGGTGGTAGCTCTTCAACTAACTGGACCTGAGTAGTCATTCTTTTTGATTGCTAGTGTTTGCTACCATAGATTAAGTTGGACTAAATAATTTAAAACGCCTTGAATTTAATGAAAGCTCTTTGACAATTATATGATTTTTTTAACTGTTAAAGAGGGTGACATAGATCAATCCAATCTATGAACTTTAATACTCATACAGAATTTAGCTACATGAAAGAATACTGAATATAATGTGATATTAACTCCATACTAAATAAACAATGTAAAAATGGGCTTCTGCTATGTCCCTATCTGGGTTTTTCAATACCCAAAGAAAATATGTTTCACTTAGTGAGAATTACTATTTCTATTCCAGACCATTAAGTTACAAGAAATGTAACACAATTCTGAGGAAGCGTGGACTGAATGATATAGTTCTAACCTTGTAAAAATAATAGAGTTACCACCTGTGGCTTTCTTCAAGAATATTTTTTCCCAGGAACTATTACTTAGAATATATAGATCTCTATATCTCTAGGTTTCTAGGAATATAGATACAGATATAGATATAATACATATCTAGATTAATATATCTATATCTATAGGATATATTCTAATATATATAGTGTTTTTGTCAAGATAAAATATCATTATTAAATTGATATTTTCTTCTGTGCTGTGTGCTATTCTAGATATAACAACTACATTCTAATTGACCACAAAGAACTCAATTGTGTTCTTTGTTTAAAATGCATGTGTGTTTGTGTGCATGTGTGTGTGATATTGAGAGTTGAGAAGGGAAGTAAACAGATAACACAGTTCAGGGAACTAGAATGAAGGGAAGAGGGAAAAATAAACTCAGATTTCCAGAAGGAGAAAGCCCCAATTATGGCTATCATTGTGTAAAAACAGTGAGAAAACAGAATAGAGTAACGCTTCTGATAATTTTCTGCTGAATTATATATTGTTGGCAATAGATCTGTAAATATTCTGTAAAACTCATAATTTGCAAATCAAATTAACTTTTGAATATTTATCACTCAGATACTGGGTTAAGTTGTCAAGCATAAAAATGTCAAATTCATCTTGGTTATATAATCATTTCAGTGATGTCGTTAACATGCATCTATAGCTTCTTGGTCCATTTTAACTAAAAAGCAAAACGTTAAAAAAAAAAAAAAACAGGAAGCAAATGAGAGCCACACATCTCCAGGGTACAAAAGGAAGGTGTTATTCTTGCATCCTCTTCCTAAGAGGTAGGATACTCAGGCGCTTGACTCCGGTGTCCCTTTTCTTCCCTCCGAGCACCCGGATTGCTTTCCAACCATCTCGAGAGCTCCAGGCTTTTCTCTCTATTTAGCATCTGTGCCCACGTTCCGTGATCGCCTCTCTGATTCCCCCTGGAGAACCCAGCAGCTCCCAGCCTTCCCCTTGTACTTGGACCGAAAGCTTTTAAAGTCCTGGAAACACAGAAACTTG
The DNA here is from genome assembly GCA_039655065.1 of Glossophaga mutica. Classification (NCBI taxonomy): domain Eukaryota; kingdom Metazoa; phylum Chordata; class Mammalia; order Chiroptera; family Phyllostomidae; genus Glossophaga; species Glossophaga mutica. The sequence continues at coordinate 5,005,346 of CM077316.1, forward strand.
GATGTGGCAAAGACTTGGCTTATCCAGTACCATCCCTGATTGCATCTTCAAATCCTCTCCCAGGTATTTATGATGACTTAGCATCGAACCCCTCATTGTACTTTACTGGGATACTTTAATCATGAGCATTTCTTGCGTTAAGCCAAAACCTTCATTTGTTTCACTTTTAGCCACTGGATATATTTCTGCTGTCCCAAATGGCAAACAGTGGCTCTGCTTGCCTGAACACAAAACAGTCCTGCGTGTGTGTGTGTACGTGTGTGTGCGCGCACGTGTGTGTAAAAGAGAGAGAGAGACTTTGGGGGTACTAATTTATACTACATTTCGTACCTGTTATATTTGGGGTCTGTACATTTTTTACGGAGGTACGCAAACTTCATGAAGTAAAATGCGCCCCACGCAACGCGCGGTTCTGTATTAACAAATACACCGAGCGTGTGAGCCCTGCCTCCGACCAGACGCAGAGCAGTTCTGTTCCCCCAACACTCGCTCGCGATGCCTGCCGGTCCACCACTCCCAGCGCTCCCAGCGTCGCAGTGTCACCTGATGTCGACTGAGACTGTCCCCTTGACCAGACTTTGGTCAGGCACCCCTGGATCCCCCGCTGGACCGCACCTCCACCTGGCTTCCCCCGTCCATCCTTGCAGAGTCCCGTTTCAGTAAGAATCCTGCTGAGTCCATTTGGAGAGAAGCGTCCCACCTTTAATATCTGCTCACCCTGGCCGGCCGTCAGGAAAAACCCTGTGATGTCAGTTTAACAAGAAGTCCCCTCTAACAAGATGTCTGCTCTTAGTAATTTTCCATCCAATGACCCACCCACTCAACCTGGTCCTTGGCTATAAATGTCTCATTTTCGTTGTATTTGGAGTTGAACTTGACCTCTACCTCATAGTCATCCCCTTGACGCATCTATCACAACAGTCCTGGATACAGCCTCCTTTACCCTTTTAACAAGTGTCAGAATGGTTTTTTTCCCTACAATTTCATGCAGAGATAACCATTCTGAGCATTTGGCTTTGAACGTCCACAGCTTTTTAAAAAAATTGTGTGCCTCAATTCCATGCCGTGACCTAGCCTGCCCTTCCACTCCGCTGTCTATTGTAAATATATTCCAATAGCCAATGTTCTTACTACTTTCATTACTAACTACTTATGTATTCTCTAACAGAGTTAATTCACTCTTTTATGATTTCATATTGTACTGAGTATACTTATATTCTTAATTTTTCAACTTATTCACATGGTTGATTGTAATATTGCATTGTAAGCTCTTTGAAGACAAAGGCTGCCTATTTTCAACCTTGTATCTCACAGAGCACAGCTAAACATGTCATCGTTTTGACTTCGATTCAAAGGGTGGAATTAGAAACAATCCCTTTCCAGCCCTGTGCTGAAGCCTCATTAGAACCTTAGTGTTACGTGCGAAGATCACAAGGCGTCTGTTATTAAAGCATCAGAGGAGAGAGCCTTTCCCTGCCTCCCAAATCAGACCTCTTTCATCTAGTACAACTTCTACGGAAAATGGAACGAAGCCTCGGAGAATTTAAGTGTTTATCTAGGGCAATTCGGTGCTTATTAATCTACTCCCAGTTGGAATTCACAGAGAATATTGCAAAATACGTGCAAAATCTTGTCTTATGTATGGTTTGTTTGTCTTGTCTTTTTTCGATGGAGAGGGCTCACACTCACGTGGTCTAAAGTCTCAAAACACTGGAGGAACCGCCGAGCCTAATTATCCCAAACGTTTTTACAAACATCAGATAAACTGAACATTTTTGTTGTCTGCTTGTTGTATTATTTTTTTTCCAAGGGACTTCAGGTTGACAAGCAAGGCCTCTGCAGAGAAGCAAAATAATGTCAAATCTTGCCATTTTGAAGTTGCTTCTGTGATTTTTCATGCCTGTGAATTTTTTTCTCTTCTATAATATTTTCTTATTTCGCAAAACTATTTCTCGAATGCATGAACTATGTTTATGTGTACATATCTTTCATTTATGTTGGAATAAGCAGTTTCAATAATTGTAAGAACTTAGCTAAAAAGCATGCCTAAAGGTTAAACGTAAGCATCCGCATCTCTGTGTGCCCCGGGAGAAGGTGCGCATTTCCCTGCTTGCGGGAGTTCTCGAGCCATCCCTGACTCCGAGGATGCTGAAGGCTTTGTCTGGCTTCTCCTGCCACTGAGGTTGCGGGGGGTTATCATGCTCCGAAGGCTCAGTCTTGCAAACCGTCAGCCATGTCTCATCAGGGCGGAGCGCTTTGGTCTGGGTGGAAATATTTGTTACGCAGCAATGCTTCATCAAAGTGGACTGGAATCACCAGTTAAAGCATCGAGGCAGTTTCTCCAGATATGGCGACACTGTGAACTACACTACCTAAACACCTCAAAGGTGAGTTCCTTAAATAAATCGTTTCCTCAACTTCTTACTTGGTAACCTTGAATATAAAATTAACAAAGTGAGAAAAAAACATTTATTTGAGATCCAAGAATAGTTATTCAGGAAGCACTGATTCAGGCAGAAACCCAAATCATGTTCGATTATGAGGTGAAGGTGAGGGGAGCTTACGAGAAAGGGAAGGGAAATAATTACTGTATTTCGGGGATCATAAGACGCACCTAGGTTTTAGAGGAGGAAAATAGGAAAAGAATTTTGAAGCAAAAAAATGTGGTGAAATATTTAATAACATAAATAACATAATATTTCACCAGTGTAAATGTAAAGCTGCATTTGGACTATAAGATGCCCCCCAAGTTTGGGGGGAAAGTACGTCTTACAGTCCGAAAAATATGGTGCATGAAGGAAGGAATTTCTGTTGATGCGAAGAAACCAAGTTATTCTTTAGCTCTACATGGTAGTATGCCAATTCTAAATAATGCCCTTCATTTTTAGTCATCCTAGTCAGGATGTCTGCTTCCTGTTAGCTTTACAAACAGCTATGTGGACTATAGACTGTGGTTGGGTGATGTCCAAACGTGATTTTTTCCCAGTTCAAACACCCCAAAGCTTCAAGGAGTAAGGTGCCCAAGTTAGTTTGTCTGGAATGGCCACCTCAGCTGTGTTTGAAAATGGCTCCACTTACGCCATCTTCTCGCATGCTTTTTTTTGCATGAGTATCTACATATATTGCATGGGCTGAATCGTGTGAGAAGTGTGAGAGCCCTTAGAAATCATCTAGGTTAGTACTTCGTAACCATGTGGGGGGCTCTGTATCTCTTTTCGCATATGAAGAAATGAGGCACCCTACTACCTAAATTAAGTAGTCGTTAAACCTCTTGGGCCTCAAGTTCCTTTTCAATGAAATGAGTGAATTGGATTAAGTAAAACTTCAGTGTCTCATATTTCAAACAGCCCATGTTTATCAGTAATATAACATATTAACTGACAAACTATCAGGAAATATCATAACAATGAAGCAAACTTACGAAAAGTATGTAAGAACTAGACAATAAATGAAGTCCTAATTTATTATTTTCAAATCACTGTGTTGAACTTTGAGAAAGAGTTGAAAAGTTAACCCTCCTGTCCAAGGAATTTCTAATCTAACAGGCAAAGTACTGCACACAATTATAAAAAGCAATATAAAGGTGTAAGAATTAAACATATTTTAGAGCACAAATACAAGAAACAAATAGTCCTCCTCTAAATGGGAGCCAAAATCTCATTGGAGCTATGAGTTTGGATAAAAAGCAGTGCACTGTGACCTGCAGAGAAAGAAGACCCGCGTAGTGGAGTTCTAGGTGAACATGTCTAGAAAGAACCTTAGATCAGAATGTAAAGATCTGCATGTGAATGCCGTCAGCGGTGGTTCCTAGCATCACAGTGCCCTTCTGTTCTGCGGTCCCCACCCTCCAGCCCCAGGAACTGCTGCTTAGGGAGAGGTCCTTTTGAAAACGAACTTTGCACTTAGTGCCTCATTGAAACTGGATCCCTGCATCTCTACCTCCAAGTGTTCTGAGCTGCAGCGAAGGCTCCTTCGTTCACACTTTCAGCATCCTGTGAAGTCCCAAAGGGGTCAACTTTCTTTCCCCAAACTCCCCTAAAGTTCTAATTTCAGAAGCAAGGATTCTACTGCTTGGCTTATTTACTTTAAAAATCGATAGAAATGGGATTCATTTATTATTGGTTCAACTTCTTTCTTTTATTTGTCGATTCAAATGCATAGATTTTACATATAAAATGATAAAAATGTATCCTAGTCTTATGGCTCGACTTAACTAGGAGAAGGGAGAAATTGACCAGAACCTGTGCTCCTGGGAAAAAGTGATGGCGGAGAAAACTGGGACCGTTTTGTGTTCCAGTGAATCACACTGCAAAGAGCCACCCTTTACATAAGACTCGCAGATGACCCCCAGTTCACCTCTGACAGCAGCAGACACAGGTCCCTGAAATGTGGCCCTCCCTTGATTTTAAGCAGATATTGGCAGTTTAAGCAAGCGTTGGCGAGTCAACAAGCCTTGTCTTCTGCTCCGTCACACCATCTACTCATTCCATCCCCACACACCCGAGTCTTTCTACCTTTACGTAACCCACCTTCTCGGCCCCGCCCTGAGATGCTCGCAGATTGTAACAAAATCTCTTCTTTCCTGAGTCCAGATTTGTTTTTTACTGCTGACCAGCTAAAGATATAGAGTATGGCTTTTATCTTTCAAAGAAACAATCACAAAAATAATTTCTTAGGAAGTTCTGCCTGCAGAAACCCTCAGGAACAAGGTGACTTGGCCTGTCTTAGAATCTAGGGCACGACTGGGCTGACCTAGACCGCCTCGATTCTTCCCTCAGCTTCATTCCGCTTTCAACAGGCATCTTGCTGACCCTACACCCTGACCTCCTTCTTTCTTCTCAAAGCATTTTCTTCAGAAAACGTGTGGTGGTAAATTTCTTGTCTGCCCTTTGGATATACACGTAAAAAAATTGGAGAGCCTCTTCCCCATATTAAAACCAAGGAATGTGTTACACGAGGACCTAGGAGTCATGCCTTAAAATGTGAAAGGTCCAGGAAAGTGTCGCTCTGCCCCTCTCAGTGCAGCCCCGCACTTTTCATTGGCTCGCTCCAGCACCTCGCACCCCTCCCAGCTCTCATCTTTGCGGTGTGGGGTTCAGGCTGGGTCTGGTCTTTCTCCTGCATCGCAGGAGCCTTGAACGAATGTTCCCCTTGCCTGTTTGACTTCACCCAGTAGAGTTTTTCCTTTGGTAAGGCTTCTTTAACTATATTAAAGCAATAAGAAGAATTGAAGCAGATAGCACACCCCATTACCCCTTCTTCTTCTGGCTCTCACAGATGAGTCGTGCCCCCCTGAATTTAAAACTATATTTCCTTATTTCCAATTATATTCAGAGTTAGTTATTACTATATTAATTGTGCTCAGCTGTTGGCATAGATTTTGGTACATTTTGATATGGTTAATAATATTTATAATACTTATAAAGATTATGGAAAACTCAAGTAAGAAAAAAACTGATTATATTATTCTTTAAAGCATAAAAGATTTCAGAGAAATTTGTTTTTCTCCTCATTCCCTTGGGTCTACCTTGTTTTTCTGTGCTCATCACAGGTCCCTCACAGTAAACCCTGCCGATTCGGGAAACACTTCCCAGCGCACACACCCATCCATGCACACGCTTTGGTGGTCGTGTTTCACGTCCCGTGTCAGAACCATTCCCACTCCTGATGCTTCTTTCTCCCGGCTGTTATCAACTGCCCAGCCCTCCTGTGTCACTTCCAGACTGTGTGAAATGCTCTCCTCGTCCCCTCTACCTTGTCACCACGTGCACTAGAGCAGGTTACCGCACACAAGAGTACTTACAGAGGGGCAGTGAACTGCAGCCTGTAACCCACCCACCAAGCTGTGCTCCAAGGTGTTCCATTGTGTTTGAGGAAGAAGACGTGTATTTTCCTAATTGGCATGAAGGTGCCACAGGGTACTGATCTCCCTGCTCTATATGTGTCGTGATATTGTTACTTACAAACAGAATTACAGTGTTCTGCCTTTCGTTATCCAAACACTAACCAGTGTGAGAGCAAGGTCTGTGTGTCATACTGATACCCAAATCCCACCATTTAGGGCAGTATCTATAATGGAAGATGCTAAATACGTATTGGTTGGATGAACAGTGAACCAATGGGTATCGCTCCTTTCAAGAATATTAACGTATATATCCCTACCTTCTCTCAAAACAACATTTAAATATTTAAACTTTCCTTTAAGACTAAGTTTCATCAGTACAAATGATTCTAATCGTATTACCTAACGCAATGCTCTCAGGCATATACAATCTGCTATGCCTTCCCTTAATGGTACCAAGCATCTCCAACTTTGGACATTCGAGTGTTGTTTATATTTATATATTTCTCTTTTTCCTATTGTCATGCTGGCATGTCTCATGGACATCGGATCTGCACTTGGTCCTCCAATTTACTTCTAATGTACTGTGGGCTTCAAAACCAGAAAATAAAACTGGGAGTGATTTCATGGAAGTTAGCATGGGAGAAATTCAGTCTGCTGTGGGTGAGACACAAGACATGTGGTGGCAGAATAGCAGGATTTTGTGGGGAGGAGGGCAGTTGCCTTATGGACTTTCTTTTAAAAATATATATCTTAGTTCTGTCTTTTTTTTCCTCACCCTCCTTCTCCTCATCCTCATCATCCCTCTTCTGGTTCCTAACAGGATGGTTGCAGATAGGAGAATTTTTGAGGCTTTATGTCTACTGTGGTTGTGCAGAAAAATGTGCTTCGCTAACTAGTCTCAATACCAATGCCAATTTCTAATTGTCCTCAACCCGTATAAAACCACCAAAGGGTTACAATGGAAAGCAGGTCTGGATTGTCTATTTCACTGATACAACAGCTCTTTGGTCTAGGATTTATGTTCCTACCATTTATTTGGTAAGTGTTCCCAGATTCAGTGCACTCAAATAAATTTATATTCTCCCTGACAACACAGGTGACCCCGTATGCCTCTATCTGTATTTCTGAGAGGGTTTTTCAGTCATCACTTGCTTTTATATCACCTTCAGGGAGACTTTTTATTGCCGTCTGCATGTGCAGGATTACAAATGAGATCGCTCTTTCCTAATCCTTTGCAAGTTTCAGCCCATGAATAGACATAATTCCAAAACTGCAGGTCTGGCTGCATCTTCCTGAAACACGCATCTTTCATGTAAATGACACCCTCATACAGGTCTCCCCCGCTGTCCAAAAGTCAAATGTTCCAATGACACTGTGAGTCAAAATGGCATAAAGCAAAGAAGCAATTACTATGCATTTATCTGGGAAATTATGAGCATTCCCAGTCCCCCCAAATAACCCACCAAATCATACCAAACAACACGTAAAACCTAAAATACCACTAACGTGCAGTAAAAGCAGGGATGATGCTATCAATACATGGGATGCTTTGGACACCCATAAGTCTACTCGAGCAGTTGACCTTCCTTCCCATCCCTTGTTGGGTGTTGACTACAAGAGACCACCGTGTCACTGGAACTAATAGGAAGTTAGGAGCTCCCAAGTTGCTCTCTCTTTGAGTGTAAACAGTCCAAACGGCACACAGGCAAGTTTAACGCACGCACGAGATCATTGCTTTGCTCACCACGATTGAAACAATTATGTCCAGGGTGACCGACTCCCTTAGGAGCTCTCGTAGGTTTGACCCTTAGGGCGCATCTTGCCAACAGATGCACAGAGTAAATGGAGAGGCAGCCCAGCGGCTCCCCGACGCCGAGTCGGAGCTGTGGCGGCTTGACAACGAGTGGGATCCTGATTCCCAGGGAGTTTTTTCAGGTAGTGAAAACAGGTACTAACGTCGACCTTTCGTGAAAGGGAAGTAGCATAAAGCGACCTTTGGGAAAATGGGGGATTCCTGTATCTGATGATCACTGGTTATCGTGCGTCTCCCTGAAGCCTCACCATTTCTACAGGAAGGGTTTGCTTAGAGCTTATATCTGTTCAAGAATAAATTTCTGAAGTTAATTTTCGTTGTCTCTTTAAGAAGATGCAGAGATGTCTTGAGAAGCAGAAACGTCAGGGGCTCTGTTGGCAAACAGGGTGGTGTAATGGAAAGATTGTGGGTTCTCCAACATGGGTTATACAGTTCTGGGCGCGAACTCGGACAACAGCTCTGTGAATTTCTGCATGTTCCTTAAGCTCTCTTACCTTCGGCTTCTTTATCTTTAAAATACTTTTATTTTGTTTTCTACATAGAAGAAACATTTCATGAGAAACAAGTGAGATGACCTTTTAGGGCCTAATTGCCCCCCAGCAATGCTACTTTCTACCTCCGTGTTTCTTTAAAGGGATCTGTGGATGCTGGTGCTCAAGAAGCCTGATTTGCAAACAAAGTTAGACTGGAGTTTTTTCAATGGCTGGCGCTGTGAGTGTTTTTCAACAGGACACTCCATCTCCGGGCTTACACCTGTGCTTCAGAATTCCCTGCTGTATCATTTAACTTCAAGTCACACTAGCTAGCGGCTCTAACAAATCAACAGTGAGCTCTCTCAGCAGCTCATTGGAAGTGAATTCCTCACCCTGGTAAAGTCAACAGGAATGAAGGGGAGCTTTGCTCTGTGCGGCTACTCCTGGCTCAGGCTAGCGGAGGGTCAGCCTGTGGCTTCTAAGCTCGCCCTTGTGATTAGTATCTGAGCGCAAGCAGATGGGAAGGATAAAGTGAGTGAATGACTACATTTCCCATCCCCGTGGGAACAAAGGCGGATGGGAAATGTAGTCACGGCCTGAGAAGCCATGAGCCAACCTCCCACTGTACTCATGGAAGGAGAAAATGATCACCGGTACAGATGTAGCTGCCTCTTGCCCACCTGGAAAAGCATCGAGACTTGCTAAGGAAAACCTGGGTCACTATTCGGTAGCAGTGACTGAGCGATGTTACTGAAGACAACTCATTCTAGTCTAAGCAAACGGTGAGGAGCATGACCTTGGTCAAGAAGTAATTACTATAGAAAAGCAGTAACGAGTTTCAGTCTAGCTGGTACACACCAATTAAACTTTTACGTACACCACTCAAACCTGACAAAAATTAAAGCCCATGTCCAAGTTCTTCATAAAGAAAGTTGTAATTAACAGTATTAAATGAATGAAGTGAATACATGGATGAGGAAGTACAACATGGTGAAATACCCATAACCCCAGGAGCTCCAAACAAACCTACTACTCTGTAAGACAAAATTGTCAATTAAGTAAATAACTTGGCCAATCAAGTTTTTTTTTATAACAAGCCAGTTTTATTGTTTTTATAACTTGAGTTTAAATTAAATAATTTAGTCGAATTACCTGAAATGAATGATGATTTTTAGGTATGCTTATAATATATTTAGGATTGTTATTTAATTTGTTAATTCCCCAAATAGAAATTCCTTGACCTCAATAAGAGCTAGAATCCATATGTTAATGATTACCTTCAATCCAGACGTAATGGTTACCTGTAATCCTGGCTCTGCTGTCTGATTTGAGCTTAAACCAGCTCCTTACTTAGCTTCTTACTGGATTTCTCCGTTGGTGTCTTTCCGGCATTCCAAACTCAACACACATTAACCAGAACAAGACTTCGGACTGTGTGCTGTGCTGAAGTCCACGCATCTTCAACCCTCATTCCGGGCACTCCACACATCTTTTGTGCTATCTCGGGAAACTGCTCGTCGCTCTACACTAACCCCGTGTATCGTCTTATATCAAATTATCCTTATTTCCAAAACCAATTGAGGTTCACGTCTTCTTTTCTGCTTTCCACTCTTGCCTCCCCCACATCGGTGTTTGCTGGTGTCCAGATTGTGTGGTAGGTACTTGATCCAATTAAATTAATTATTAATCTGATCATGCTGTATTCTGCTTTTTTAAATTAAACTATTCATTTTTTATACATGAACTCCGGTATAATAGGACAAAGGTCAATATTCTAGGCAAGCCAAACAAATATTTACATTCTAGCTTCTGTTTGTCTCTCAAAACTTATCTTTAGGTAATTAGCAGTATGAATAATTACAACAGCCATCTTCTACAAACTCAAATTTCAACAAGTCCGCATTTGAAACAGTGAACTTGAAATATTACACACTCCTTTATGATAGAAATAGTTTATAGTATAATTATTTATATTGGGGAACAATGAGATGGTGTTATCTACTGAGGAATGCAAATCACACATGCAGTAAAATGAATACACAGAAGTTGGTTAAGATTGTGTGCATAACTTGACTTGATTTCCATTTTGTAAAAAAGGTATGAAAAAATCAGTAAAAACAAAACAAAACAAAACAGAGTAAGTAGGCATATTTGCTACACAAAATGACAGGAAGGGGTTCGGAACAAGCCACTCCAAAACACACCACTTGGGCAAACGTCACTTTCAGCTGAAGGCACTTGACAAACAGCAGATGCAGAAAGGTGACTCCTGACCGCCCTGTCTCTCCCTGAAAGCAGGCATAGAGTTCCTCATCAGAAAGTGCCTTCCTTCAGCAGGACTGGGTGAATGAAACTTTCCCATCCACAGAGACTGCAGGCCAGCACCCAAATGGACCCGTAGAAACAAATCTTCGAAAACAACCCTTACCTTCTGTTACGTTCTCTGCATATTTCCTAGTCCCTGTCCCACAACTGACAGCCTGTAGTCAAAGCCCCTTTGTTTTGTCAAAGCTGTGTAATTTATCAGTCTTTGTTTAAAATGGTATATAAGCTGTGGGCCTAACAGCTTCTTCGGGTCTTTTTTTTTTTTTTTGAAGATTCCTGTGTACACATGAAAATGTTAAATACAAGGTATATGGTTTTCTTCTGTCAATCTGTCCTATGTTACTTTAATTCTTAGGCCCAACCCCAGAACCTTGGTGGGAGCAAGGCAGGTTCTCTCCGCCTGTTGGTGAACAGCGTTGACCCTTGGGAAGAAGTGGCTACGAGGCCGTGCTCACTCAGATGGGGCCTTTATCTCCCACAGGGACACAGATGAAGACCCTTTGCAGCTGTAGGACAGAGGGGGCTTACCGTCTCAAGGATCGTCCCCCTGAGAAGACCCCCTTCCTGCGGCTGCATGCAAGGGCGGCCGGGGACCCCTCTGTAGCCGACAGGCAATGTCGCCTTCTTTGCCTGTCACTCATCCCTCATGCGTGCAAGTGTGTGACCTTGAATCTGTGTGTATCTTCAATTTAAAAAATGGAAGCTAAAGAAAAAAAAGAAAACATTCTTGACAGATTCACGTGCACATCTAGGAATATAATAGTTGTAATTATGTTTGAAAGAGTTAAAGAATGATACAAGTTAACATCATTTATGGTACAAACCACATCATTATTCTAATCAGAAAGTTATTATTTAGCTATGTATTTAAATAGAGAACTACAACACATTATATGTTTTTGAAATTAGAAAGAAATTAAAATAACATCCCCCCCCATTCTTTCCTCACTGTGGAATGTAGCTATTTGATTGTCGTAGAGAGACAGTGTAAAAAAGTAGAGTTAAGTGGTTTATTTGAATGCACCATCACTAGCTTCCCAAAATGTTTCCAGACATTCTCTTGTCACACATAGATAACATATTTTAAGATATAGAGTGAAACAAATATGTGACTTATGAATATTATTTCAATAGAGGAAAAGTATTGTCAATAGAGGAATAGTAGAAAGAATTGTCATTTATAACAATGACAACGATTGTTATGACTTGACTTGGAAATGATTAAATCAATTTGCAATTCAGGCAGTGTTTCCAAAGGCAGTGGAAATCTGTAGGGGATTTTGGGGAAATCTGCAATAAATTATGCTTCGACTAGAGAGATTTAATTAGAGATTTTTATCTCAAATCTATTGGAGTTTTGCCAGTTAGTCATTAGGTTCTATCCCTGCTTGGAAGCCGTCCTAAAATGTAACGGCAATGATGCCCTGTAAGGCCGAGGCTGCGTTCCAAATCCAGACTGTTACAGGGAACGGCAAAGATGGGGGGCACGTTTTTCAGATTTTTAAAACTGTAAATTCCTCTGAATAGTTAACAAATTAGCACCTAGAAGACTATTCTTTAGTTCTTTTGTTTTTTACAACATAACCCAGCCCAGCTTCTCATCCTGTTCCTAGCAAAAGTGTCATTACACGTTGCTGACACAGTCTCATCTATGTTTCTCATGAAGCTCTTGCTATAAACTCCCTTAGGTAAAGCCCAGACAGTGCCCAGTATGTCCTGGGCAAGCCGTCATCCACTGCCCGTTGAAAAAAATAGAACAGGAATATTTTTCTCGCTGTTTCTACAGGAATTTTATGTCTCCTCCCTTGAATTATTACATTAAAATGCCTCGGGATGGCCCAAGAATCTTTGGTGTCAACAAATTCCCCCTGACTTACTTTTCTACGTTCCCAGAGAGGTTTAACCACTTTTTTCCCTCTGAGTTCCACTGCTCTCTATGACTGTGACATCAATTGTTAAATTCTGTAGGGCAACTGTCTGTTTGCAGGGCTTTATCGGTCTGCGGGACATCAACTGCATTGCAACTATCTGTTTACGTAGAGGTTACTTGTTTATGGCATTACTAATACACTACGACATACACGAGGGAAGAAATGATTTTATTAACTGATGAATATTTGAAATACTGCAAACCCAGGGTATGACACAAAGCATGCTTGTCAAAAGACAGAATTAACTTATACAAACACAAATGTGTAAAGAATGACTAGGAGAACTAGATTTGTTTGAGGACCAAGTGTACAAAATACTGCAGATGGTTCCAAAAATAATAAACAAATAATATTATAAGCAGAAAACATTGCATTGTATTAGCAAATCTATGTTGAGACAATAGGGGAAAATATGCTCGGAACAATGGCATTGTTATGAGAGATTGGGAAGGGCATTGAATGCAAGCCTGGAGAATTTTAGCTTTAACCCGTGCTGTAAGAAAGAATTTGGTGGGGAGAAATGATCCGACGCAAACAGTGTTACAGAAAAAATATCTACTGTGGTAAAAGTTCATCTAGTGTGATGGGGGAGGGGCTAAAAAGGACACCCAAGGGAAGCTGGGAGCCACATGGGACTTAGGAGTAAGGAAACGGCTGAACACCGATGTCATGAACTCAGGCGTTGTTTGTTGCTCACAGACGTTTTTCATAGAATTGGGAGGGCTTCACTGAAATGGGCAGATAAGTAACCATAGGACAATTAAATAACGGATAGGCTTGAAGAGAAGGTAACAGGTAAGAGACAGGAGTGCTTCTTTGCAACGTCTTGGAAACGGAGACAAGATGGATTTCAAATGCTGGAGGAAGAACAGATGGAGAAGATGAATATCTGGTTTCGTGTTTTCTGCTAAATCGGGAAGAATCTAGAGGTGAGGTTAAAGAGGTAAGAGGCCGCAAGATTAATGGTACAGGGTCATTAATCAAGTTGTAGAAATTATAAATTCCTGTAAGCAACTCTCCTTTTAACCTTTTAACCTATTTTGGCGAATAGAATATTTTATCAGAGCTGAAAATCACCTTAAATATCACTTCGTCTGCCATACATGCAAATTGGATTGGCCTCCTGCTCACGAGATTTTCCCAGAGGCCAAGTTGTACGAACTTTCTGTCCAAGTGAGCGTTACAGATGGATCTAGGCCTAGAGACCCTGGACTCAAGAAGGGCAGGGACAACTCCTTGAGAACCCGAGTCTTTAATGATGGAATACGAAGATTCAGTGACATACAGGGCAGAAAGCGTGCCGGCAACGCCTGCGCTAGAAGTCCAGAAATAAACACTCACTGATGAAGCCAGTGTGTGGTGGTACTTGAAGCTAAGGAACTATAACTAATCATCCCTTACATCTGAAGCTATCTAAGAATAAAATATGAAAAGACTTGGCCAACGTCACCTATTGTAGGGGGGGAGTGGCAAAGCCACAAACTCGCAGTGTCGAATGGACAGTGTATTTAGGGAAGTTGTAAGAATAAGTAGCAACTGGACTGGAGTTGCTTGTCAAGTGATGACTGTTTTGTGAAACCTTACATAATGCATCCAGATTTCATCTCGCCTTTGAGATCCTTAACCCGACTGGAACAATTAATATTCATGGAACCAGAACACCCATGCCAATTATGTAATCAAAGTAATAATAAAATTTATATGTGATTTTTCCTTTTAGCAGGGAATTTGATAGTCAGGATGGAAACAGGAAGCACGTGGAAGTTCATTTAGAGGTGAACTCGCATTTATGAAGGGTTTGTTTCACAACAAATAGCAGATTGTCTACCGTGTTTTAACAGAATCTGACTCTAAGCATCTGTGTTTTTTCTTTGCACATTGCTTAGACAGAGTCTGGAAATCGTTCATAAATTCATTTTGAAAAATCCATGAATGGGTCATAGACTGACCAGTATCACTCAGTACAACGATGTCTATTTTCAGGTTGTGCTGTGTGATGGTTACCTTTATAACGATGGAGCTCTTGGCCACATACGTGTTTGGGACACGTGTGTGTCCCCCCCCCCCGCTGTGCCGTGTATTTTTGTGCACTTTTAGTTACCAGCGTGTGAGGACCGACCTTCCTGCTGGAGCCCAAGGAGTTTTCCTGGACACGGGTTTCCAGCGCTAAACCCATCCAAAGCCCGGATGTTTAGTGACCTTAATCCAATTAAACTGGTCATGGTGATATTGAGATGGCATTAGTCAGCTGTTTTAATTAATTAATTAGTAGCTCTCATGTGAGAAAGGACTCTAGGCTTTACAGTGTGTGTCTGAGACCATTTGTTAAGCCTCTGCTGTCCGCCAGGCACCGGAGATCCCCAGAGGGGATGAAACCCAGTTTTGCATGTTGAGGGGGAGACAGAGCCTGTCACTCAGTGTGATAAGCACTGAGCATGCACAGACAGAAAGCACTATGGGACATCAGGGCAACAGAGGAAGTGAGCAGGGACCCGGGAAGACTCTTAAGAATTAAACTCTGGACCAAGAGGGCCGGGACGCTAGAGGGTGGTTCCAGGAGAGCGCAGCGGATCGAGTCACTGGGAACATTCCCGTGTGGCCTGTGATAGATGGGGAGCCTACTCCACGCCCATCTGAGGGGTCCAGGCTGTCCCCTAGCTACGGGCTGCGGGTAGTCTGGGGTCCCAGCGTGCAGGCTCTGCTCTGGCCTCTAGGCACATGGTTATCTCGGCAGCCTCACAGTGGCCTGCCCTGGCCGGTCGCCACCTACGGATCCGAAGTCTTTCCTGGACTCGGGCGCATTGCCCGGCCATCGGGGCTCCCTGTAGAGCATATCTGAGCGCCGGGAGTGCACCAGGTACCGGTACATTTTTGACGTCTGCGGGCCCATAACCTCCAATGTTCCGGGATGGGGGAGGAAAGGGGACTCGGAATCTGAAGGTGCCCCCCACCCAGACCTTCAGTCCACGAGTGGAGGCCCGTACGCACTCAAGGTCATCTTCCGAAGTCACAGGCATATATGTTTGGGCTTTTTCTTGAGTCTACATTTTCCCATGTGTACATCAAACCCGTCTCATTTCAATACAGTTTCATTTCCTTGTGTCAGTCTTCGTCACTTCTATTAAGTGCTTCTGAGATATTCTGATGTGACAGAAAAGAAAATGAGGAATATTAAATTCTTAAAATAGGCGAGCGACTTCATTGGAGAGCATCTGCCTTGTCACTTGTGTGTACAGTGCTTCCGCTGTTTTGTTACAGTGACAGCTAACTCCTCTGCGCTCCTGGTTTAACCCAATCTCCATTGTGTTTTTCCCGCTCGAGTGCTCATAGTTTCTTTCTTGAAAAAGTGGTGAAATCACATGGTCCGCAAGCCCCCCATAATGAAATCCTCCGGATGCCACGGAAAGACTGGTATGATCTGGGGGAGAATTTCCTACTCGCTTTCTCATTTTCATTTTTGTTTTCTGCACTGCCGCCGGGGGATCATTGCCTTGCCTGTCCCCACTAAAAAGGGGGAGGGCAGGAGGTGATTGCTGCATAGCACCAGCAGGGGACGCTGTTAATCACACGGACCAGAGATCAAATACAAATACAATCTATGTTCTTGGTGATCACAAACAACCGTTATAGCTGTCAGGAAAAAGCAGCATCAGAGGGGGAGGAAGATGAAGATTCCCTGAACAAACAAGCTTCCGAAGGTTAGCGTGGAAGACACAATTGTGGGCTAAGGTTCACTTCCCCGCCTCTTTCCCCTACACATTACAGACACCATTCTAGAGCACTATGAGTTCACGGAAACATGAAAAAAATACCTGAGAAACATATCAAAGACTATAAAGGGACGATGCAAACAAGAACTCTACGCGCCATGAAGCTCTCCTCGGACCACCTAGTGGGAAAAATAATTACACCATGTCACAGTGTTTCTGTCTCATCAACACATGGAGTTGTTCGATTTTCCTTTTTTAAAACATTTTTTAAAATAATTTTTTTCCAAGTTCCATGTTAGACATTCGAAAGAAAGTATTGTCTCTTGCCAGGAAGAATAATGTTAGACACCAAGTTCCAACATTCGCTTCATCAGGGTGAAGAGATTCCCTTCTCTGTCGAGTTTAATGGGAGTTTTCGTCTGGAATGGATGTTAATGTGTGTCAAATGGTTCTTCTACTTCTGTGAGGATAATCGTACGGATCTCCTTTTTTAGTCCATAAATGCGGTGGATTAAGTGAATTATCTTTTGAATGTTAAGCTATCTGCAGATTCCTCAGATGTTCTGCATTTGGTTTTGAAGTAGTATCCTTTTAATATACACCTGTAATTAACTTGCTGATATTTTGTGAAAGAGTTTTGGTCTATTTTGCGAGGACTATTGGTCTAGAGTTTTCTTTTTCCTTTACTATATCAGATTTTGATATCAAAGTAATGCTGACCACATGAGTATGAGTTAGGATGTGTTGTATCCTGTTATTTATTCATTTGGGTTTTTAAAGCTCTTTTTATTGAGTGATAGACATCGAGCCGCCTACCCACAGATCCACGCAGGGTCTTTTTTCCTGCGAAAGACTGTCATCTGAATGATCTCCCAGCTGCCAGTGAGCCTGTTCTTCTCTGGGCTGATCGTTAAGCTTTATTCTTTGCTCCTGTGAAGTGCTCCCTGATCAATTGCACATCTTTTGTCAACGTACGTAAAAAGTGTTGATTTCAGTTTTTTGATATCTAAGACCCAAGTTGACAAATACAATCATTAGGTTGAAGGAATTTCTCAGGTGTTTGTAAATGTCACCTGATACTTCATGTGTGATATATTTGGGATCCAACAAAGAGTAACAACCAAGAAAAGATTGACAATTACTATACCTAGTACAAAATCTAATTTTGCAGCATTGCTCTATCGTTCACTTTAATGTTTGCCACTATAGATGAGCATTGTGGCAATATCTCTGAATATCCGAATTTGATTCACAAACCCAGATTCGTTGACTGTCAATTGTACCATGAAAAGCCCCTCCCACTACTCCAGTTCTCCTTCACTAGGGTCCGCAGAGATGTGCTTGGAGCAAAGCTTTCCGATTATTGCTGCGGCAGTCTTTGTTCTGGGCCCCACCCCACCTCACGTGTAAAACAATTTCTAGACTAAGAAAATAGGACCTCCACAGACTAGCGCTAAACAGAAACAAACACAGAGACCATTTAAAAATTTGTGGAAACTGCCATGAATCTTCACATTCACAAAGGTAGAAATATAGTTCAATTTTCAAGTTAAAGTTCGAAGCAAGCAACAGTGGTTATTGACGTTTAAGATCATAATCAAGAGTCAGTCATTGTGACTAAAAGCAGAAACCAACTTGGCCAGGTACAAAACCTATTACTGCATCTTTAATAATTCAGTTATTCATTTCCATCCACTTCGGCTATTTCCAGACTCGAATACCCTGAAGACTGTGCACAGTGCCTTATATTTCACCAGAATAGCAGGTATGCTTAGCAAAAATCATCGAGAAAGAGCAAAACCCATTTTTGTTCGACAAAGACAATTTAGTTTTATAAGATTTACTTGAGACTTATCGTTCAGTATGTCAACTCTATTTACAGCGGGCAAAACACCCTATATTTTTGAACTAACAGGTCATCAGCATGGATTTCCATAATCACAGTGCCCCTGGGGAAAAGCGAAAGCCATCTCGCCATGTTCTATTCTGCGGCCGGGTTGCACGTAGATCTTTGGTCCTCCCAGAATCTTCGTAAACAGGCGAGGGCATAGTAAAAAAATTGTGAAATCGTGAATGATATGCAACCTCAGGTGGACTTCACACTGTCAAAGACAAGCCAACAAAATAATAAATTACATTATCTTTACTTTTACAGATCATGGACCAGTAGGCAGAGTTTGGATTTTAAACTTCGCCCTGGCTGGTGTAGCTCAGTGGATTGAGCGCGGGCCTGCGAACCAGAGGATCGCGGTTCGATTCCCAGTCAGGGCACATGCCTGGGTTGCCAGGCCAGTTCCCGGCAGGGGACACACGAGAGGCAACCGTACATTGATGTTTCTCTCCCTCTCCCTCTCCCTCTCTCCTACCCTTCCCCTCTAAAGATAAATAAATAAATTCTTAAAAAAAAAAAAAAAAACTTCACTGGAATTGCGGCAAGTGTCTATGATGATTAGTTACATGAGTACAACTCTCCGTTTGAACTGCGTGAAACTGCAGACGAACTGAGTAGATGAGCTTCCTTCCCCACTGACATGTGGCTTGTGAAGGAGGTCCTCCTTGTGCATATTTAAGCAACACAGCACATCTTTCAACCATAGAATGTGCTTGACTCCCTGGAGTTCTCAAACAAGGATATGTGTTTTCCGAGGGGCGGGGGGTGTAAAATATGCAGATTGCTGCATTACTCTCACTTTCGGAAGCTCACCACTGAACGTGGGCAGTCTAGAGTGATGTCGATGGGGACAGTGACACAGTGCAGATCTGATTCTGCAGATTTCAGCGCCCAGTCTAACAGCTCGATTCTGAGAGGCAAAGCATCCTCGAAGCCTTTGGTAAATGGAAACCAATGGTGGAATACCCCCTGCACGACACCAAGTCACTGCAGGACTCCACGTCTTACACCCGAATGAGTGGCTTAGTCGTTAACTGTGGAAGAAATGCAACTCGGATGCCCTTCAGCTGTGCCTGTGCAGTGACTGACTTTCACGAACACTCCCAACACGTCTCGGAAGCTCTCTCTGGTGTGTGGCACAGGAACTTTACAACTTCTTTGACAAGAAAAACATCACACTGCAAGAAAATGAGTGCTGTAGGTCACTCACCCTATGAGGTTGTTTTCAAATGACAGATTTTATAAACTAGGTGGAAAGGTCTTTATGTTATTGAATTATTCTTCAGGTACGGTTTAGGAGAGCCAACAATTCTGTCCCACGCTTCAGGAAGGCTTGCATGTAAAATAATACAACCTCTCTAAATTCTGAGTTATACCCAGAAAGGAAATCGTGCGGGTGTGAATGAGTGTGACTGTGGGATTATGGGTTTCTGTGGGGTCGGATAATTAATCATTAATGGTCTGGGATGGACCTGCGTCCACCGATCAGGCTCCCGTGTCTGTGGGAAAACGCAGGTTGGGCGATGGCCTGCCTCTCCCACGCGCCCCTCCTGCGTTTCCTGTTCTAATCTGTCCTTCCTTGCCTTTGCCACACTATTCCAAAGGTTCCTCCCCAAACCTCGTCACCACTCTCGGTCATTGGCATCTCGGAGTCCTGTCCAGTGAAACAGTTTTTACTACTATTGATACGTGGTTATTCCAAAACTCTATCCCATCCTAGGACGGGTTCCTGAACTTCAGATTCATATCACCTCTGAAATATATTTACCCTGATGCTCCATAAACACCTCAAGCATCATGTGTCTGGAGTCATTTCATTGCCTTCTAACCAAACCTGCTCCTCTCTCCTTCCAAGCCTCTGGCTCCCTTGTCGATTCACAAACCATCAGAGGCCCTGTTGATTTTACTGCCCTAATACATCAAATCATTCTCTTCTCTAAGTTCTCTTTCAAGTTGTTTTTCTCTTGTTTTTGGTCCTTTATTCCCATTTCTGTAGGCTGCTTTATAAATGTTGATTGATTTCAAAAATTGTTGATTAAGGTAGGCAGCTGCTGGATGCTACGATATGCCTCCTGCCAGTTTGAGTTTAATACTGGCCCTCAGAGAGAATTCTGGAAGTTCTCCTTGTCCTGAGGAGGCTCGGGTTTACGCTATGTTAGGACTTGCTCGTTTAAGTTCGCGTCGCTCTTTTTCTTTTTTTTTATTTTTTTATTTTTTTATTTTTTTTTTCCTTTTTTAGATTTTATTTATTTATCTTTAGAGGGGAAGGGAAGGAGAGAGGGAGAGAAACATCAATGTGCGGTTGCCTCTTGTATGTCCCCTGACGGGAACTGGCCTGGCAACCCAGGCATGTGCCCTGACTGGGAATCGAACCGAGATCCTTCGGTTCGCAGGCCCGCGCTCAATCCACTGAGCTACACCAGCCAGGGCTTTTTTATTTTTTATTTTTATTTATTTATTTATTTTTTTTTTGCGTCGCTCTTTTTCTAACAAACAGTCCAGTCTCTGCTCCTTGGGTAAATGCGTGATTATGCTGAGGTTTTGACTTTAAGTCCAGCGTATTCACAAAGATTTGTCCAGCTTCACTGGGTTTGAACTTGCATTTCTGTCTCCCCGACCCTAAAGGATTGTGAAAATGGAGACTCAGGTTTTCAGCCTCCCAGCTCTGTGGTCAGCTGGATTTATTGGAATCTGGTCCTCGAACACAAGGTTAGGAGTCAGCCGATGACATGAAGAAAAATTGGACACGTGTTCAGGCTCATTTCTCTGCGTTTTCCTCTTCACCGGAATCAATGAATACATTTGCTCCCAGGGGAAAAGGGGACAGAACAGAGGCAAGCTTCTCCTCTGTTCTCTTCAAACTCATCGAACTGGGTAAGTCACCCAAGGGATCCCAGGGCAGAGGGAGACGACGGGAAGAGAGAGGCCAGTCATGTTGCATTAGTCGGGTTCCCACCACAGGGGAGGGAGATCGGGGACGCAGAGGCCGGGTCAGCAGAGCCCATCACCGTGATGCAAGTGAGCAATGCTATGATATGCGCATGCGCAAATCCCTGTTTGCACGCACACTACAGCTTTTTAGACAGCTGTCAGGGGTTCATCGCCCCCATACTACCCAGGGTCTTCCAAAGGGGAAAATCACACACCTTTAAACAAAATGGTTATCCTGAGAAATGGTTTTTTAAAAAGTATGATATGTTCCCAAACAAGCTTATTGGTATAAACACAGAGTGCTTTTGGCACGACTGAAGCAGTAACAGAACGAGGATTTTATTCAACCCATGAGTTCAAAATACTAGTATGGCCCTGGCTGGGTAGCTCAGTTGGTTGCAGCGTCATCGCATGCACCAAAAGGTTGGGGGTTCAATTCCCAGTCAGGACACATACCTAGGCTGTGGGTTTGATCCCCAGTTGAGGAGTGTTTGGGAAGCAACCGATCGATGTTTCTCACATCAATGTTTCTCTCTCTGTTTCTCTCCCTTCTTCACTCTCTAAAGTCAATAAACATCTATTTTTGAAATTTTAAAATACTAGGTTGGACTAGATAAACTGAATAGATAGCTGAAATGAATAAAAGAAGTATTTGCCAAGTATATTTGCTTTATGAAATGTAAAGTTATTTTTTAAGTTATTTGATATTGCCATGTATGTCCTATCAGAAATATAAGGAAACATGCTTGAGTGATCACTAGAGGTGTACACAGGACACACTCGGTAACACAGCAGAATGAGACAATTTCCATCGTCAAATATATACATAAAACTAAAAGATGATTCTGTGGAAATAGGAACATTCTCTGTATAGCTGCTTAAAATTGGCTTATTAATTTATTCAGCCAATGTTTACTGAAGACATTCTTTAGGACTGGCACCAAGCCAGGGGCTTGGGATTGAAGAATAAATGATCATTGGTTCTTACTGTGAAAAATTCTGTTTCTAGTATGTAGTTACGAAGCATGCTATTTTATTTTTTTATTTTTCTTACTTCATATTTATTTTTATTATTGTTATTCTATGACAGGTGTCCCAAATCTTCCCCCTTTGCCCTCCTCCGCCCAGCCTGACACCCACTCCCACAGTCTACCCCACACCATTGTCCACGCCCACGAGTCATTCACACATGTTCTTCGACTAGTCCCTTCCCCGTCTCTCCACCATTATTGGTGATATTTTAAATAATTTAGGTAATTTAAAAATACACTTGCATTAGAATTTGAAATTGTGATAATGGTGAGAGTCAATTAAAATACTAGTATTTATTTTTCAATCATAGAAACAGATGAGTGTGTAAAGTTAGAAAAGTTGCAATAACATAAAGAGTAAATGTCTGCAAATTTATCAGAAGAGAATTTGCTTAGAGAAGTAACTACTGGACTTTCAATGTCATTGCAAGGTCGATTGCAGATTTCATCAGTCTCTATTTTTAGGAGCATATCAAAGTTCAGACCCAACGCATTAGACTAACAGATTGCTATATTTCATAAAGATCAATTAATTAGCAAGTAATAATCATTGAGAGGCTATCTTTAAGATGTCATTTGCAAAGCTTGTACTGCATAATAATAGGCACTTACTAGTTAAATTGTTCTCCATCTCTATTTTCCAATATATCTGTTTTAATTTAAGGGTGTTGTATGGTATTCATATTTTACTCCGTGTTGGGGACAGTCATTGTGAGCTCTGGACATCAATCCATAAAGACTGTCAAATATATTCTGCATTTCCATAGTATCCAGAATTGGACAAAGCAATGCACTCAGGTGAGAGAGATGCTTTTAGTAAGTGAAGTAATAGGAAGTATTTTACAGAACAAATCGGAGGTCAAAAATCTCTGTAGAAATCAGTTAATAAAGATTTGTTGCAGTGTGGAGAGGTTGATGCTTAAAGCAAGTATTGATAAACCTCAAACTGAGAAACTAAGTACCATGTCGATATAGTCATTAAAATGTGCTGTAATTCAAGAATGAAGGATTAGCGGGAACAGTCAATAATAAGAGGATTACTAGAACCAATGGGAAATATCACAAGTTTCCAGATAAAGAAAGCTATGGTATTAGGGGGTTGAACAATGTCACATAGTTTTGCCTTTGAAATGAGAGTTTTATTTAATTATTCATTCAACCGATATTGATGAATGTTCGTTATGTGCCAAGTTGTAATTTAGAGCCAAACCAAATGCTACTTTTAAAAAAATGTCAGTAGAAGAGAAACTAAATGCATCGTGCATTAAATGACCACCATTAAGTAAACCAAAGAATCACAGCACACAAATTCGTAGTAACAGCCTGTGCTGGCATCAGAAACACCTGTACCAGGCAGTATGAGCAGAAATGACGGAGAATCTCCCTTCTTTCACTGGAGCCTCGGAGAATGTTCCCCTTGGGGGACAGCGAGGAGGACAGGCAGTCCGAGTGGCGGTGTGCAGAGCGCTCCCTGAAGCAGGGGCACACGCCGAGCATCAGCTCAGAAAGTCTCAGTAGCTACGTAAACGATCGGATTTCATTCCTTTTCATAAGAATCCATTTAGAGATTCGGGACGGAAAACTGGCATGTGCCAATCTCTGCTTTAGATCTGTCGGCACTGCTCGGTGACAAATGAACTGGCGGCAGGCGTGAGAGCAGGCAGATCACCCAAGACCGTGCACATACGCGTGTAAGATGATGGCAACATGTAAGAGTATAGGGGCAGACTACAGGGGAGGGGACAGATGGAGTCAGGATGCGTGTTCCGGTGGAATCACTGGGCTTTAGGTGGACTCATCAGACAGCCAAGTGTCGGGTGGGACTCCCAGGTCTCTGGCTTGGGCAAGAGAGCGCGTATTTTCGCCAAGGGCGGCACTTGGGAACGCAGAAGGAAAAGCAGATTAGAGAAGGGACAGTTTTCGAAGAGTAATCACTACATCGTAGTGCTTAATTTAAGGTCCATGGAAGAGAGTCAGTGTAGAAATATTCAGGAGGCGGCAGACCCAGGCTTGACTCTCAAAGAGGCCAGGTGTGCGGGTGACCAGAGAACGTGGGAGCTGATAGATTGGCAACGGACAGTAAGGAGACTCAGGGCCCAGCACTGAGGAAGTCCGGTGAGTGCCACCTGGGTAGAAAGAGACCATCTAAGAACCAGGAGCAAACCGGGAAAATGGGACACTTTTATCACTTAATTTCTTAAAGTTCTCAGCAGTTTTTTTTTAAATCCTTACCCAAGGATATGTTTATTGAGAGAGAGAGGGAGGGGGAGAGAGAGAGAGAGAGAGAGAGAGAGAGAGAGAGAGAGAGAGAAACATCAGTCGGTTGCTTCTCCCATGCCCCAGACAGGGATCGAACCCACAACCTTCCGGTGTACAGGACCACGCTCCAACCAGCAGAGCCACTCGGCCAGGGCGCTCTCAGCAGTTTTTGCTGCAGTTCCCTGCTCTTTCCCAAAAGGGCCTTTACAAAGGTGGGAGAAACCTGTGGATGGGGTGAGTCTTTAGGAGAATGAGGCAGCCTTTATCTTGGGCCTTTCGGGTTGCTCTAACAAAAGGCCACAGATGGGGACAGCTTATAGCAAACACACCTGCTTCTCCCAGTCCTGGAGGCTGGAGCTCAGGATGCAAGCCTGGTTGGCTGCCTCTGGAAGCAGGGTTTACCTGGCATCCCCACGTGGTGGATGGGCAGGGGACCTTCTGTGAGACCCGAATCCTATTCACGAGGGTTCCACCGGCAGGACTGACACACCTCCCGACGGTCCCACCTACTAACACCGTCACCGTTGAGGGACAGTTTCACTGCGTTAAGTGCGGGACATGCGCAGTCGTTCAGACCCTGGAACTGCCTCATGGATAACAGGGCCCGGGAATGGCGCTAATTTATTCACATGTAGACTGAGCAGTGGGAAATTAAGTCCTGGCGTAGAATCTGTTCTTTTCCTTACCAGGCACCCTTCCTGGTCACTTTGGCAAGCACACTCCTTTCAGGGTGACGACGGGTCCCCCACTAGGAGATTCACTGGGGCTGCATGCCTTCCATCTGACGTCAGAGACACGTGGCTATATTCTGCAGGCTAATCAAGTTACCCTATGCCCTGGCTGTATTCATGGTCTACATCTATATAGTCAGTGAAGGTTGTTTTTTTTCCCTGGTTTTCAAGAAAAATGTGCAAGTTATCCACCACGTGAGGCAGCGGTCCATGGCCAAACATTCTGCTCCTCTATCAGCCTCCGGCCTCTATTTCCCCTTCTCCTCCTTCCTGCTCTGGAGGCTGAAAGCCCGCACACAACACCTTTCCTCTTGGGCCTGTCTGATCTTCCTCCCCAAGGGGCACATGCTGCATATGGCTCCAGACAGGGGAGACCCAGGAGGCCAGCACATGCAAGCATCTCACAATAAACGAACATAGAGGAAAATAAATTGAGGCCCATGTGTCCAAGTTTTCTGGCCCATGTTAATGGCAGTCTTCAAAAGCTATTAGTCAGAGTCTCCGATTCAAGTTCTGCGACTGTTCCTTTGTGAGCGAGGAGCATCGAATCTAAATCTGATCAAGGCATCCTGAGTTCCATCCTCTTCTACTCACTGTGGATGCAAGACAGGCCTGGTGGCTGGCATCCCGTGTGGCGATAGGCAGCAAGGAACAAAGACACCCTTTTCAATGAGCCCATCGCTGAATGCTCACAGCAATGTACGAGACGTCTATGTACAATGTAATAGAAACAACGTCTGTTTCTATTATTTCCTCTTACAGGTGAGCAAAGGGACACCCTTGAGCAGAGTTGCCCACTTATTAGGTCAGTCATGCTGTTCTGAAATCCCTCAGTCGATGATTAATTAATCATTGATATGGCTAATTACCCAGTGTTCAAAAGAAATTGGATTTACACTGAGTGCATCCCACGAGAGTAACCTGATACATTAGCATATTTTTCATGGTTAGAATACCAGTTATAGGTAGGCACGTCCATGTTGAGGATAAAATCATGAGGCAGCTGAATTTAGTAAAATGTAGGTTTTTATCATATATCAGTCTTCAGTAGGTGTGATTTAAAAAGAAAAACTAAAAACTTTTCCCTGCTTCAGCAGTTATCGGTGGCCCGCAGGCGAGCACTTGCATTTGAATTGCAGCCGGTCAGCCTTATTTTCCAACTTGCAGAAAAGCTGCCGGTTTTAATTAAGGTTAAAGGACCCACCAGGAGCAATAATATTATGTGAAACATGGCCAATCGCATGTGAAGAAACATGGCATGTAACGCCTGTGCCCATTTTTAAAGCTGCTCAGAAAAAAAAAAAAAAACAACAAAAAAACAGTAAAAAGCGTTAGGCTGTAATAGACCTCCCATTGGTTACAGACTAATTTCATCCTTGCACAGGCCTTTAAACTGCAATGCACAATAGGTTGGATATAGTCACAGCAAGTATTTGGATTCAGTGAATCATAATATATCAACAGTAATAATGATGACGATATTGGTGATTAGGATGATTTGACTTGAAGCAAATATGAGGGCAGTTAGAAAAATATTGGTCAGTTAAGCCCATTTTCAACTGAAATACACAATTGGGAGCTCTGTTCATGTCCTTACGATATGTTGAAGTTTTGATCTGTACAGATCCTATAATGCCAGGGTTGAACTCATAGGTCCTCCCGACTCTTCGTGGAGAAACACACTGTTTTTCTTTTCTATGTAAACACTGCAGAACATTTCAAACACTGAAGATCTAGCCTAGAAAAAAGCAGATCATTTAAAACAGTGAATCTTGAGGTATTCAGTTATCATTTGATGATATTTCTCGCTTATTAAACCATTCTTGATTTATTCCTCTGGTTATTTGTTTCTTGATTCAATAAGAAAATAACTAGTGTAAAAAGCCGAAACTAGGCACATTGCCTAGGCCCTGAGTGAAGTCAGGTTGTCTTGGGGAAACCTGCTTGGAAACAGACATTTCATTCTAGGGAGATAAGTGCTGACACGTGTAAGTACCAGGTCCAAGAATGAGTCAAAGGAGAGAAAGTCGGCTTTGCCTTAAAAAGTCAAAAGAGGGCCCTGACCAGAGTGTCTCAGTTGGCCGGGTGTCATCCCACAGAGCGAAAGGTCCCTGGTTCGATTCCCAGTCAGGGCACGTGCCTGGGTTGCGGGTTTGGTTCCCCTTTGGGGCACATACGAGAGGCAACCGTCTCCTTCTCCCTCTCTTTTCCTCTCTCTAAAAATAAACAAATACGATCTTTTTAAAAAAATCAAAGCAGGCATTAGAGTCAAACCTGATCTGATTATTAAAAAGTGAATAGCAGTTGAACACACTATGTAGCCCTCAAAGAACTCCAGAAAATCTCACCAATGCTTCAGTTTGATTCAACAGATGTTTGTCGAAATACTTGATTTTATAACTATTTATTGAACTGTTATTATTAGAGAATATAAAAAAATAGTTCTTGCATTTGAGACATTCTAAAAGGTTAACCAAAGAAGTAATTGATTAAAAACAATATAGGAAAGTTACCCAGGACTATGCATAGTATTAAAAAGCAACATGGAAGAAGAAGCCATACAACCGGCCTGTGGCAGGAGCAGAAAGTTTAGTGAAGGATGAAGGCAGAGCCCCCTGCGGGCTCCCGGACAGTGAGCAGGGAAGGCGCCCAGTCGAGGGAGGGACGGCTGAATGATTCTATACTGACCCAGCCCGATAAGCCTAAAGTTTAGGAGGAAGGCGGTGAAAGACAAGGAAACCGGGATAACAACTTCCAAGTGCCTGTAAAGAAGCTTTGAATGCGTCACTGTAAGCTTTTCAGGAGCCTCTACATTTGAAGCCCTCACAGGACTGCGCCAGGTGGTTCATTCCTTGGAAGGCCAGGAAAACATCTTGTTTTCTGATTACATTTACCCCCTCTTATTTTCTAGTTTTGTTTCTAGTTTGTAATCCCCGCACCATAGTAGTTCATGGATATGATTTATAAATAAGTGAGTATAAATATCTTGAAGGTAGGCGAACAGGATGGTGGTAGAAGGTGAGAATCTTGCAAAACAGGAAGGTGCTAAAATCAGATATTTGCTTTGGAAAGTTGCTTTGGAACAGGTCAATAGAACAAAGAGAGAAATCAGCAGAGTTGTAGAATTACACAGGAGAGCTAGCCTTGGCCTGGAGCAATTTGGTTGGGGGGGGAGAGAGAGAAAGAGCGAGCGAGTGAGTACACACGTGAGATTCGAGATGTAATTAGGAGGGGAAGGTAAGTGTCCTTGATTAATTGCATGACCAGCTCATGTGCTGACCACATGTTAGGGGTCAGAGGCTACATGCATCTCGGGCCCTATGTAATCCTCATGGCAGTGAGGAGATGGTCATTCTTACTGTCTTCTTAGAGCAAAACGAAGCTTAGAGAGGTTAAAAGCTAATCAGAAGGTACACAGCTGGAAAGTGGCAACACTTGACTTTAAAGCCAAGTTAGTGAGACTCCAGAGTCAAGCTGCTAACCAGTTGTCTCAGGAGAAAAAGCCAAGGAGAGGCTGGAAACTGATGCAGAGAGCAGGAGTTATTCAGAGGTGGCAGTTGCCCAAGGTATCCCATTTGGTGTCTTGACAAATACCCTTAAGTCTTAATAAAGGACATTGTCCAATTGATAAACACTTTCACTCACTACGCAGTGATTTTCCCATGCATCAAACAATCTAGGTCATTTTAATACTCTATCATATTACTTGCATATCACCAGCAATTATAAATCCTGTACTTGTAATACTTATATCCACAAAATAGTCCAGAGTTTCATTCAGATTTTAATAAAATAAAAACAATTGAAATTCTGTTTTTGTGAAAAAAAAAAACAATCTGCATTGGGAAGCACAATCCTAATAAAAACAAATGATTAGAACATAACTTGACAGATGTACAATTATATGATAACTTCCAGTTGGGGGAAATTTTAATAATTAACTTTAAATATAAATGAATAAAGATATAGCGTAGCTTACCAAACCAGTCCACTGTCTTTTTCAAGGATAACATTACATTCAAGCTTTTCCAGTTTCTGAACAATTCTATGCAGAATTGGAGTTATTTCCATTTGCTTTTATTCTAGAGTTGTTTCCTTCGGCATCCGAGCGTAGTTAGTTATTTAAAAGTGTTCCAAGATTTAAAGACAACCACCCGATACACCCAGCCGTCGCTAACTTTCTTCCTCAAGGAGGAAGAAAGACATCATTCTCAAGTTGGGTAAGGCTTGGGGGATGCTAGCAGCGGCGTTTTGTAAGGGAGGCGAGTGAGTGCTAGTTCCGGGAGACCCAAGAATCCGATTCTCTGATTCTCTTGGGGCTGCGGGGCTCTCCGATGGGCCTGCCTTCCTTGCAGCGGTCGGCTGCTGAGGGACAGGGGTGTGCAGGCGTGGCTGGCCGGGACCCACACTCCAAGGGAGCGGAACGAGAGAGCCGCCTGTGAGAGCGACTGTGACGGTGTGCGCCTGGGTTTCCTGGGCTGAGGGTCGGGTTCCGGTTTTCCCAACCCGTCAGCAGCCTGTCTGCACAGCACACCAGCCTCAGTTGCGAAAAGGAGGAAAACAACGACAGGATATGTTTAACTCTCTTACAAATTCATGTTGTATGTGTTTTTTTAATGACCTGAGGTCTCTAGGGAATGGACCTCACCCCTACGGTTTCCTTCTCAGTGCAAACATTTGGGAGCAAAATGCGGTCCCTCTCATGAGCCCCCTTTGACGCCAGAGGTGCCACTTTGAACCTCGTGATGCCCTGAACAGGTCCCTCTGTCCCATCACAAATCCGCACGACTTGGAACTCCCAGTGACCTTGGTGGATTTGCCTAACTGTCAAGCCTTGTTACTAAACCAAAGAAGTAAAATGAAGTAAAATAAAAATAAAAGTGATTGTGGTTTTTGATGAGAATTTAAGAAGCATTCACAGTATTGGTCCAAGCAAAGGGATATATCTGTAGAGCTCCATAGTTTGGGAGCACGGGCAATAAAAAGAAAGAGAAATATTTAATTTTAGAGACAATTAGCACTTCGGGTAAATTCCAGCAAATAATGCAGCACCTCTCTCTCTCTCTCTCTCTCTCTCTCTCTCTCACACACACACACACACACACGCACACACGCACACACACCATCATGTGCACACATATCACCATTATATTCCTCTAGACCCAAAGGCAGAGGAAGTTTAATGAACCCCGTGTTTCTGCCGGTGATACATTTCTCCCAGAGGACGGAGATTATAGAGCTCATTATCGTTCATATTTCACAGATATTAAAGGTAAAATTAAATTCCGTTAAGCACCGTGTGGGCACGTTATTTCACAAGCACAGTAATATTTGTACGTACACTTCTCTGTTTGTGCTTACTTACTGCTTCCAAGGTAGAGGTGTGATCTGCAATGTTTTTACACTTCAAATGAATCAGTTCATTTCATTCTTGGAAAATTATCAATTTGTGTCCTTTTGACATGAGTTCTTAGTGTCATTTTATGTAAGCAAATATTAAATAATTTGATTTTGTGCTAAACCCACACATATTAAATAATTTGAATTTGCACTATTATCATGAGATGTAATGATAAAACGGTAAGCATTTTTAACCCAAATACCAAATAGTTCACTTTATTCATAAATTAGAATCCTCTTTAAAGTTTTGATGTTTGTTATGTTACCATTAATAGCTGAAATATGATGAACACCCAGAATAAATATGTCAAAGTCATCCAATTCCATTAGTTTACAATAGATTTCTAAGCTTCAGTTTTATCACAACAGTAAAATGGTTTTCTATTTTATTATAGGATGGTTAATTGGATAAGTAACTCATTTTTTTACCACATATTAGGGGCCAGGTACTGTGCTACAAGGCCTCAAATACTTTCATTGTTATCCTTTTTATTTTACTTATGAGCAACATGAGATTTGACAGATATTTCATTTTTCAAGTTTTCCTTGTTAACAGAATTTTTAAATGCAACAAGTTATTGCTTTTATTTACTTATTCAGGATAAACAAATGAAAACAGCTTTCTCTAATGATGAATTGCCCATAAAGAAGACAATTTTCTTACTTTCATTCCTATTTCAATCCCAAAACATAAACAAACTCTGTTTGCTCTGTTTCAATTTAAGGCACAAACAGTTGTGAAACGCGGTGGATGGAATTTACATGAAATGCCGGAAAGAAGTGAATGATCTGTCCACTCTTCTTAGGTTTTCCCACTGTGAAATGTACTTATTCCCATTCACCTCTTTTTCTCTTTTGATATGGACACAGGAGGCCATGTTTGACTGATTACGGATGACACAGCTTCAACCCACAGTTTATCAACTTGACATTCAGAATGGTGTGTAGCAGATTCATGCTGTACACATAAATAAATACGTGCAATTATATCACTTGTCTTACTGCGTGTCCTTCACCTGCATTCCTAGTTACCTTTACGAGGCCAAATCAAATAGTGTCAGAAATCTGTGTTTGTACACAAATATCGTTGCTATATCCATCAGTCGTTGCCTTGTAGTTGCTGTCTATTTAAACAATTTTCTTAAAATGAAGTTCAACTCCTTAAAATGGGGCTAAGAAAAATTTTGCCAGGAATGGTGAAATAAGGGAGCTCAGGCACAGCTATTTTACAGGATTGAAGGTCCCGATGTTGAACCAGCCTGCTTCTCGGGCAGTACACCCCCTTCCCGTCGGTGTATGGGAAGAGCCATCTGGTCCTTTAAAAATACTATCTTCTTACCGAGCGTGAGTCACCCATCTGGCCATTAAACCTGATAGCATCCCTCCACGTGACCTCTCTCTCACCTGTGTTTTTGTCAGAACACACACACTCTCTGCCTGAATATAAAGTCCTTGGTTACTGATATTTCACTTTTTCATAGGCAGCTTTTTTATTGTGGTTTTTCCATGTTTCTCTTTAGTCCCTTTATAGACCCTCCACCCCCACCCTTCCAACCCTGTAATCACCACACTGTTGTCCACGTCCACGAGTCCTTTTTCCCTTTGCTCAATCCCTCCTGATATTTTTCACACAAGAATATTGACCAAGCCCTGGCTGCTGTGGCTCAGTGGATTGAGCGCCAGCCTGCGAACCAAAGGGTCGTAGGTTCAATTCCCAGTCAGGGCACGTGCCTGGGTTGCAGTTCAGGTCCCAGGTCGGGGGAAGATAAGAGGCAACCACACATTCCTGCTTCTCTCTCTTTCTTTCTCCCTCCCCTCCCCTCTCTCTCAAAATAAATAAATAAAATCTTGAAGAAAAACTTAAAGTTTTTAAAAATATGTGAAAGAAAAGAAAGAAGGAATATTGAGGAAGATATTGAGCAGCACCATCCGGACTGAGCAATCTGCCTCCACCCGAACCTGGGGGGCTTCTCAAGATTCCTGTATTGAGAGCGTGGGGAATGCTGGGAAGTACTGGGTCCACCCAGCAGAATGGGGTTTTATAGGTAAAGAGCCGTCTCAGTTCCCCTTCGTACCTGTGAATGTGAATGGCTGTGAAACGTGTCAAGTGGCGTTTGAATTTCAACATTTAGTTCCTTTTCTCTGAGCAGCTTCCCCTCGGACCCTGTCTGGGCATCTCCAGTCTGAACTGGCGAGACCCTGCTGACATTTTATGGAAAAGTCTTGATAATTTTAAAGAAATTAGTAAGTATTCTTCTATATAAGTGAATGAAGTTTATAGACTTTTTTTTAAAAAAGATTTTATTTATTTTTAGAGAGGGGAAGGAAAAGAGAAAGACGGAGAGAAACATCAGTGTGTGGTTGCCTCTTGCATGCTCCTCACTGGGGACCTGGCCCGCAACCCAGGCGTGTGCCCTGACTGGGAATCAAACCCCTGACCCTTTGGTTCACAGCCTGCGCTCAATCCACTGAGCTACACCAGCCAGGGCAAGATATATTTTTATCACCATGCTCCTGTAGAGAGAGGGTTTGCCTCCCTTGGATAATCTGCAAAAACATCTACCTACTTCCCTTATTGCTTCATTGGTCAACAGAAAATAACAGTGGCAAACAGAAATCTAAGGAGGCCGCAGGGAAGGTGGTGGGTACTGTGTTGCTGTACATTCTGAACTGGTTTGGAGAACACTTTGGATCGGAATCAGAACCCCCCACCCCCACCCCCAAACAATGGGAACAACCGGAACTCCCTTCTGGGACTGTGCACTGGGCCGTCCCGTATTCTTCCTAAACGATGACGCCGTCTGCGCTGTTCCACCGTCTCCACGGGACTGCGCCCAGCTCTCCCGCGGTAGGGGCGCTCTGTCCGGGTGCACAGCCCTGCTCAAAGTATCCGTGGCAAACGTCAGTTTCACGTCAAGCCTTATAGAGCAGGAAGTAAATGGCTTTGTGTTCTTTTAATCATCTTCACCGCGGATATGTTTTCATTGATTTTAGAGTGAGAGGAAAGGGGCGGCCGGGAGGGGATACCGACATGAGACCGAAAAACAGGCCTTGAGAGGTGGGTTGCTTCTCCTTCCCACTCTGACCCGGGATGGAACCCTCAGCCTAGGTCTGTGCCCTGACCGGGAATCAAACCCTCAACCTTCGGGCGTGTGGGGTGGCGCTCCAATCAACCGAGCCACGCGGCCAAGGCAGGAAGTTTAGTTTTCAGATGCGAATTAAGACAGATACTTCCTACCTCAAACTGTGCTGAGCTGGAGGCTCGCACGGCGCCCCTGGTGCTGGCCAAACAGCGGGCTTTTCTTCCTTCCCAGCCGTGACCTTGTCGGTCAAACACCGCCGGAGGTGAAGCGGCCTGCAGTAACGTGGCCCTCTGCGACATGCTTTCCGCTAGCTTCCTCCCTTTATTTTACCAGCAAACCGCACATATCTTTATTTATTGAATGTCTTCTGTGTTCTCTGTGTTTAGCCACCTGCTAATGCCACAAAAAGAAAAAGGCGTAAGCCATAGTATCGGGCTACCACAGAGGCAGAACCCAATGATGTAAAACATAAAAATAATTTTAAATCGTTGTGGATATCGCAGTGAGGTTGGCTTTTGGCTTTTCTATCCACATTCATACAACTCCTAGAAGTGCTCTGTGTCCCATTAGTTTTCAGTAAAGATATAAATGAAAAACATAATAAAAATGCAGTGTCCTGAGTGCTGACATAGAAGTGCACCTTCATCACTGAAGCACCGAGGAGGAACCAATGGACCACTGGCCTGCGGGTTCCAGGATGGTTTTCACAGGCGAGTGGGGAGATGCAGGGGAGAGGAAAACAATGATAACGCCAGGTGTGGACGCACCACGAGTCCCTGGGTCTGGGGCACAGGTGCCTCCCGGAGCGCTACGTCAAATCAACCTCACAAAGCAAATGCTGACTCTGTGCCAGAAACCTGTTGTCCATCAGCTGGCAGGAGCGAGTCTTGGCCAGGTGCTCAGCCCACTCATAACCGGACGTTCCCTCCCGATAACCTAGTGATTTCTGGTACCCGGTAGCGATTTGATCTTTGATGTGGTATGCAGCAAGGGAGAGAAAACTGAGTGGAGACGCTTAGAAAAAAAGACACTGTGTTTGTTATTTTGTAATGAGTGAGTAGAAAATGGATTAACAACGTTATGTGTGGTTTGACATTTTTAAAAGCTTAAATTTTGAAACTATTTATTTTATACTTCTCCGGAGTTTAACACACATAAACTCATAATAAATACATGTTAATCTGTGCTGTTTTTTCCCCTTTGTTGAATGCAATTTCCAAAAGTTAAGGGAAAATGATGATGGCCTTGTAAATGAAGCCTCATAAATATGATTTATGCTGCGAGATCACAATTTTTTAATTGAAAATGGAGACGGTTTCTTTTTATCTCAGTTACTCAGTAGAAATCTCAGGATGAACATCCATCTTAGTAACAAAAATGAGAATAAAATGTATTCTGTGGGTTTACAAAATCCTTAACATTGCTGATTTTCAGATGTTCTATTTTACCAGCTCTAGCAGCCAAAGGACAGTGTATAAAAACCAAGACATATTATCCATAAGGAAAGTGCCCAACAGAAATGAAAGCAAAAGTGACACTTAAGGATTCAGCCCATTCATGTTAAAAATGGCTTAGGATATGATAGAGGTGCCCGCGGCCTTTCATAGTAGCTAAACGTCGCTATTTATTAAATAAATAAACGTCCTCCGCAAAGACAGCAGAAGAAAAGTGGGCAGGGATGGGAAGTGACTGTGGAGGTACGTCTCCCAAGGCGCGAGGATTATTGAATGTAATCGCAGTCCATCCACTGTGCTGGAACAGCAGCGATGTAGCCAGCGAAAGACGGGATGTGCCCGCATTGTGTAGCTGGTGGCCACCCTGTGGCAGTCTCAAAATTGCTAACCGCTTCTTGGAATTCTGTAGGCTGATTTCTGGCCCTTGCTTAAACCATGGTTTGTATCTATTTCCTTTATTTTAAAAATAAATGAAAAATCAAGAGCAATACAAATGTTAACAAAGAATTACGAAGTCAGGATCAGAGGTGTTGACATATTAGTCCACTGTCCACATTCAGTCATAAATTTGTTGCTGAGTCTTTTACAACCAGTGCAAAGGAGAATATGTTTACTTATATGATTCATAGTGTCCTAAGATTTTTTTTAAAAAAAGACTTAATGTATTTAATTTTAGAGAGAGGGAAAAGGAGGGGGAAAGAAAGGGAGAGAAACATCAATGTGTGGTTGCCTCTCAATCACCTCTTACTGGCCACCTGGCCAGCAACCCAGGCCTGTGCCCTGACTGGGAATCAAACTAGCAACCCTTTGGTTCACAGGCCCGCGCTCAATCCACTGAGCCACACCAGCCAGGACAGTGTCCTAAGATTTTTAAGGCCATTTTTATTTCTCCTTCATATCTAAAGGAAGCAGCAAAAACATTTTTTAAAGATTTTTATTTATTTATTTTTAGAGAAAGGGGAAGGAGAGTGAGAGAGAAACATCAATGTGTGGTCGCCTCCGGTGCGCCCCACACTGGGGACCTGGCCTGCAACCCAGGCATGTGTCCTGACTGGGAATCGAACCTGCAATCCTTTGGTTTGCAGGCCCACGCTCAAACCACTGAAGCTATGCCAGCCAGGGCAGCAAAAACATTTTTAACACTGCATTTATACATGTACTTTCCATACGAGAAAGACTGAAATGTAGTGAAGATTCTCCAGTTCCTTACAGTTTCAACAAAAGGGAGACAAGTTATGTGTAAAGGCTGAGTGACGTATTGGGAGATTGTTTCATAGTTTGTCTGGTGTCGGCGTTGGTGCTGGAAAGAGCACCGTATAAAATAGCTGATAAGCCGTGCGGCAGCACATGTGCCCGGAGACTGCGCCCAGGTTCTTGTAAATACTGTTCACATATGTATACTCACTAACATGACAAGTGTGCTTAGTCATTATATTTCTGCCCTAATTAAAAAATAGCAGCTCTGGAAACATAGCTGAGTTTTGATCCAAGATCAATAACTGAAATATCGGAATGGCATATTTAATAAATACCCATAAAGTACTTCCTTTTATTCTTGACGTTATTTGAATAAATTAGTAATGTTAATTTTTCTTTGCATTACGCAAATCCACATATCAACCACCAAAAAAGGCCAAAAATTACCTGGATGTTTAAATCATTATTTACGTATTATTGATTGACCTAACAAATGTTTATGGGTGCCCACTACGTGCCAGGCACTGTTCTAACACTTGGAATGTAACCATGGACAAAACAGATACATTTCTGCCTCCATGGAGCTTACGTTCTAGCAAGGAGAGATGGTCAATAAACAAGAAATACTTAAGATCTTCGATAGGTACTGTGCAAAAACAAAAACGGGGAGCAGTGTCAGTGTGGGGTCACCATTTTAACAGCACAGCTGACGCGGGGCTCGTACGCAGAAGGCGGAGGAGCTGAGACTGGGAGAAGGTGAGTGGATTCTGGTCAAGAACGTTCAGCGCACTGGAAAGAGACAGCGGGGAGGCCCGAAGGCCAACGCGCCTGCGTCGTGGGGGACCAGCCCTGGCCCAGCACGTTCGGAGCTGAGCAGGGCATGGAGTGGAACTTACCGCCGAGGCCGCTGCCTGCCTAACCCGGCGCTCTGTTTCCCAGCAACAGTAAATAAAAACAAGGGGAAAGAGTACATCCTCAAATAATGATAGAAAGTATAGCGGAGTACATTCACGCCAGTAACCAAGTCGTTTATTGTCATTACCAAGCGTTCCGAACTGCACATTCTTGTGGGTGCTGCACTTTCGTACGACTGGCTGTGCAGTAGCGTCGCTTACACTGGCACCACCGCACACGTGTGAGTTGTGTGCTGCGCTGCGACATCTTGGCGGCCGTGGTGTCACCAGGCAATAGATTTTCAGCATCATTGTAAACTTATGGGACCGCTGTCATAGGTGCAGCCTGTTGACCCGAATGTCCTAATGCAGTACATGGATATATGTATCCCCCCCAGGTCAGAGGGTCATGGGGTCATGGGGTCATGGGGTGGGATTGAAAGATCATTCCCCAGAACAGATGAGTACCTCCTTTTATTTAAAAAATATACTTTATCTTTTACATTCTATTATTAAATGTAACATATATTGAACAGTGTGCAAGTACATGCAGAAATAAAAATATAGAATTTGTTATTACTCAATAGAAATTCAATAATTCAAACATCATGATTTGGATACTTCTTTAACATGCTCTAGTTGAAGAGTTAAAAAAAATGAGCATGAACGATTTATTTTAAAATTTCTGCTGGGGTTAATTGTAGTAAAAACTGAAAAGAGGGAGAGTGATAGTATGAAATGAGTTGATGTAATCAGTATAAGGGGACTCGTAATTTTGAATTGGCTTATGGAAAAGCACAATGTCGTGTTTATAGCATCCTGCTTGCAGTTTACACAGCTAAGGTCATTAAGCTAAACATTTGATTACTAGCAAATTTTTAACACATATCTCATAAGCAGTAAATTTATTTAACAATGTACAAATTTTTTTATGTGAAAATGGACACAATTCCAATGCCATACCCCCTTGAAGTTTTAGCTAAAATTTACTCAAATGTCAGCCGCTCCATTGCTGTTAAGAATCAGAATCTTCTCTGTGAACTTTCTTATTCGGCCTTCTTCACTCCTGGTAGCTCGTGGACTTCTCCGGCACCTTCGTTTGCTTCCCGGATCGTAAAACACTATCTCTTCAACTCAAATCAAAATAAAGTTCACCTTTAAAATCTTCAGTCATATGACCAAACTAAAGGCTCAGGAAATTTCCCTGGCTGGCGTGGCTCAGTAGATTGAGTGCCAGCCTGTGAACCAAACGGTTGCCAGTTTGAGTCCCAGCCAAGGCACATGCCTGGGTTGCGGACCAGGTTCCCCAGTAGGGGGCGTACAAGAGGCCACCACAGATGGATGTTTTTCTCCCTCCCTTCCCCTCTGTCTAAAAACAAATAAAATGAAATATTCTTAAAAAAAATAAAAGCTCAGGAAATTATACTGCCAGTTGCTACTCTGGAAATAATTTACGGGACTTAGGCTGCTACTGCAGAGTTAGAGATGGCCATGCATTATCCATCCAGGAAAATAAGGAATTGTCTCAACGTTTCGTCATTCATGGGGAGGTTTTACCAGACTGCGGTCAAAGGTCCATGAGGAATGTCCTGTGTGCCGTTGTGTAATACACTCTTCACACGTGCCTGGAGACAAGTTAGTACTCTATTCTAATGAGGCTCAAACCTTAATACATCTAGCAACTGACAGAAAGGGGCTTTAATCTGGAGGGACAGGTCAGGAGAAAACCCGAAATGTTTTCCAGTCTAACTGGCCCCAATCGAAACTGCTAGTAAGTGCTCACTCATCACAATGACCTTCCTTTCATCTCCATGAGGAAATTATTTTATTTTTCTGAGCATTTATTGGCTTGTTTTTATAATGTGTGTCCATTTAAAAATTTGATCACGTAGCAAAGACTTCATAGTTGACAGAGGCGAAAAGCAACTCTTTGAACTGAGTACCTAAAAATAATAAAGGTGTCACTCCTTATGCATGTCACTTAGGGACTGATAGGTGTCTGTCCCTCTTTTTAAATCTTTTTTTTTAAATTTTTCAATTACAGTTGACATACAATATTATGCAGTTTCAGGGGTACACCCCAGGGATTAGACATTATATAACTCACTAAGGAATCAACCCGATAAATCTTGTACCAGCTGACTCCAGGCAGTTATTAGACTGTTGTTGAAAATCTCTATTAAATAAAATAGTAGCAAAATCAGCCTGTTCCTAGTTAACCCTCTGCAATAAAAGGCAAGGAGTCAACACGATGTTATGAATCACTGTAAAGCTAGCATCTGGGGACCACCCCTAACATTTTACACAGCTTAAAAACTGTGCTATTCTTCCATATCAGAAGGAGTCATAAACTGCCAATGTCAGCCTTTTACGTTTTGATGGAAAGATTAAAATTGCACTTGGAGACTCATATTTAACACAGAATGTAAAATAATGCAGAGGTATTGTTTGCAGTTCGGGCAGAGGCCAAGGTGAATTTCCTTATTAAGCTTTTTGCTTGTGAAGTCACCTATGAAGTAATGGCCAAAGGGAAAGAGAGCAGAGAAATAAAGGCTAATCTGAAAAGAACTGAACGGAAGCACTTCACGGCGCATGGCCAAGAATGAGGATTGTAATGGATATAAACAACATGTTATTAACAGAAGAGTAAAGACTACACCATTCACAGGTCTTTCAGGTCCTTTAGACAAAATGTTTAAGATTTTAAAGGTCCTCTCTGACAAGTAAGAGATTAACTCCTGTGTTTCGGGGTTTGCAGGTGGACATAGTCTCTACATCAAAAATAATTTTACGTTGCAATTGTACTTGAAGATCAGTTAAAGAGAAATTAAAATAAATTTTGCTTATATAGCTCACAATGTGTGTAGTTTATAAACCAGAGAGCATTTTGATTTGGAGACATGTTGGTTGGAAGTATTTGGTACTTTGACCTTTTTTATATGCAGATTGTTAACCCTCTCGGTTAAAGTAATAAGCTAGTCTATCCCCTATTTTATGGATTTATCTCTTTCATAAACTACACTTTAATATTAATAGATCTGGACATAATAGTTGTATATCTACCTTTTTCACATGTAAAAGGCTATTATGAAGTGAAAATTAAAATGAGATAGCAATAACACATAGCATGCTGAAAAGAATATTTTTAAATCCAATAACTAGTATAAAGAGAAGGAATAGATGCAGATAACTCTGTAAAGTAGGATAATATAACTCTTATTAAGAGAAGATTGGTAATATTTATCTAAAGAATGAAGCATATTCATATTTTGACAATGTCAAGAAGTTTTTAAAGGAAAACATTAGAGAACTGGATGCTAATAGTTTTTTAAAAATATGTTATTAATGATATCAAGTCACTCAAAATCTCAAAAAGCTAGTTAAATAAGAAATAGCATTTTAATATAAGAGAGCTAAAAGAAATCACTATAAATTATATCGTAAGAGAATATTTATTGGAGTGCTTTGAAAATAAAAAAATAAAAATACAGATTGAATAAACAATAAAAATTATTTTTAAAGGATGCTCAAAACATTTGATAAGATTTAACAGCTATCACCATCATCATCATCCTCATCTAAAAATCTCAGCAAACTAGGAAAGTAAACATTCTTCTTGATCTGACAAAACATGTTTTAAAAACAGCAACATGCATCATAGTTAATGATGAAATGTTGAAAGCTTTCCTCTGTCATCAGGAAATAAGACAAAAATGACCACTTTCACATTTCTCTTCATTATGATATCGGTTGGTAGAGACAGTCTAATGAGTCAGGAAGAGGGAAAAGGGAGCGAGTAAGGAAGATAATCAAAGAAACTGTATTAAATATGGGGCGTACCATGTTCATAAAATGAAAGGATTGCTGTTGTAAAGATATCGACTCTCCCTGAATCAAAACACTTATTCCAGTGTGCATCAAAATCCCAACCTTTTTTCCAGGAAAATGGCAACCTAATCACGTACATTTAAAAAGTGTCAAATGTAGTCAAAATTATCCTGATGAAGGCAAATTAGAAAGAATTGCTTGACCGGGTATCAAAGTGATCACAAGAGAGTAATTAATAGAGCATGATACTATTGTGAACATTGGAAAATGGAACCAACTAGAGTGTCCAGAAGGAGATCCATACATAACATGGGCACTTGGTTCTCGACTGAGATGCAACCGCAGGGGACGTGGAGAAGCTATTCCACAGACAGATGACGCCGCAGCTGGTATGCGGACAAGGCATCTCAGCCCCTGCCTGGCGTGTACGTAAATGATTACAACAGGGTTTCCAAAAGATGACGTGACGCATCATCGCCATCAGAAGGAAACATTATTTCCTCAGCAGGCTATAAAAACACGAATTGTAAAATGAATAACCGTTCAACTGGATTCCATTAAAACGATAATCTCCCCGTTAACAGACCTAACTAAAAGAATGAAGGACCAGGGAAGAACTTTGGCAACAGGTACCTCCCAAGGGCTCAAATCCAGGACAAGAAGAGAACTCAAAGGCAAGATAGACAACCCCGCAGAAAAGTGCGCAACAGACGTTAGCACTCTATGCAAAAATATCCAAGTATGTCTTTCATGAATGAAGAAATTCTTTTCAGTTGTCCAGCAAAAGCACATCCGTATGGAAGTGTGATCCTCCGCTGACTCCTCAGAATTGCGAAGACGAAGTGGAATGAAGATCGCAAGCGACCCTATGGGGCAGCGAGGAACTCTGGTGCACTAAGAGTGAGAGTTTAAAACCGTGAGCATGTTCAAATGCGACTGGGCAGGATTTCACGAAGCTGAAAAATGGAAGTCCTAAGGCCTAGAGACTCCATCCCTCAGCACGAATCTGCAGGAATTGAAACGATATTGTCCGATATATGTGCATAGTATCTCCACAGCTGCTGGAGTTCATTGCTAACATGTAGGAACAACTATATCGTTCATGAACACTAGAACGGATGAACGGCTTGGTCTTACTTACACAACAACATGCTTCACAGCAATGAAAATGTGTGACCTTCTGCTGCACAAAGATGAGCGCAGACTAATACATACCATGCGATTGCACCTACATGCTTGTTCCAAAGAGGGCAAAAATCAATCTGTCACTTTAGGAAGTAGAGGGGTTACCTTTGGGGAAAGGGAGGTTAGAGGTTAGGAGAGGTCATGTGTAGTCTTCCGGGATTATTTTGATACATCATTCACTGTTCTGGATGTTGATGAACAGATGTGTTCCTTTTATAGTGATTTAACAAAGTCCTATCTTGTCATTGGCACAACTTTCCATAGGTATATATTTATAAAACAACAGCCAAAGTTATCATATATATATATATATATGCATAGGTAAGCTAGACTATATTTGACGGTTGTAATCACAAAGGTTTTTCTTGATTTGTGTGTGTTCAGTGGGAGAGGAGATAAAGGATTGTACACTGAATTTAATAGGTTGGTTTAATCAGGCCACCCGGTCAGAGAGTCTATTAACTTGCTTGGAATTCGAATGGAAACTTATTTTTCTATTTAAACACCAACAAAAACGATATGAGGATGCTTTCTTAACCAAGAAATCTTTTAAGAGAGAATTTGCAGAAAGAATGCACTCTCCTTGCCCATTCCAGAGACCTGCTTTGGGGAGGGACACAGGGATCTTGGCCTGACTTGCTTTTAAAAAAACAGAATATTGACATTCTAGTGATCTCATTTGCTCCCCACGAGAAGGGACATCCTTTTCCCTGCCTGTGAAAACACAGTTACTTTTTAAAAATAGACTCGTGTATTCAAACTATTAGGAAAGTAATCTCCAAATGTATTCTTAAAGGCATACATTTTCCAACATATTAAAATGTATTTGATTCATTGGCTTGCTTTGTTTTGTTATTCGGTAAACATGTTACATTTATTCTTAGCAAAGATTTATCATTTCTGAAAGTCACCCCAGTACACAAATCATAGGCTGAAAGCAGTTTTTAACTGTAACTAAAGATAGAATGTGACCTTTCATAGATGGCGAAAAGACTTATT
This sequence comes from Glossophaga mutica, assembly GCA_039655065.1. Classification (NCBI taxonomy): domain Eukaryota; kingdom Metazoa; phylum Chordata; class Mammalia; order Chiroptera; family Phyllostomidae; genus Glossophaga; species Glossophaga mutica. The sequence continues at coordinate 5,048,325 of CM077316.1, forward strand.
TTTGAGCCATGTGGTGAGCCTCAGGCTTAAAGCTAAAACTGAGGCTGAAGGGGTTTCAAACCATGACACTGATTAGCGGGTATGTTCTTCTGTTAGAGGCACCAAAAGGCAGCAAGAAAATCTTCTGTGACAACTTGTCTGTTGCCATTAGTATAATCCATGCAGAAGACAAGAATCGTTCTCCGATTTCTCAATGCCTGAGTTTATCGGAGCCGCAAAAAATGGCATGAAGTTATCTGAAATACAGTTTTAAGCGAGATGTGCAAGGCTGAAAAACTGAACAAATCAGAACTTGGGGAACATTTCTCATGGGCTTATCACAAAATGCACCTGAGATCACATTTCTTCTCCTTTGTTATTAAATCCCTTGATGTTCATTGTTGAGGGGTTTTCCCTGGGACAGAAATAAAGTGACTTACTGAATCCTTGCCCTTGAGTAGTGATACTCTTGGGGAATATCTAGATACTAACTTAACTGGACCTGTTCAGTTGGCTAATTTTAAGAAGGTTACCTTATTCCCAGTTGTAGTCCGGTGTGATAGTCGTTTTATCCTATCGTTGTCGTAGCAGTAAGGCACAGAATTCTAGTCATCATCTGCCCTTTCCAGGCTGCAAGGGTGTTTATAAAGATGAAGAATGGACAATTGATGCGACGGCTTGTAAAATTCCACATTTACCATTTCTTTTGTCCATGATTTAACGTTAGAGGTGGGATGCAACTTCTCTGACACTATTCTTTCACCCCAGGCTTGAGAGTCCCGGGGATTCTCAAATACTGACAGGCAGGCAGAACAAGATCTAGCACACGATATCTGCAGGTTTTAGTATGAAACAAATATGTTTGGGGAGGCTCCTGTGGTCTCCTTATCTAGCAGGTCACATCAGAATAATACAAACTATTGTTCCTAACACCACGCAATTTTTTCCATTGTTAGTTGCTTCACCATCCTCTTTCAAAACCAAGATAAAATGTATCTTTTCAGTGGGCCTGGAATACCTACTTTTTGCTCAGCTTGAGGGTGGGCCAGCCTTTCCTGGGGAACCTACTTTCTCGACAATGTAGTTGAGGAGCCAGACAGTGTCCTGTCCAAAGGGTGCCCTGCTCGAGGCTACAACTCAGCATTGCTAATAGGAGACAATGTTAGATTGATGATGAGTCCTGACGTAAGAAACCAAGCTAGAAACCACACATACGGTGAGGGCCTTTTCCTTAATGGAAAAGAAATGCGTATGCTGCTTTTGCGGGAGGGTTGAATAATCACCATCAGCAGGGGAATCTTATTGTCACAGAAGAAAGAAATGTCTGCATTTTGGTAGCTGAGAAGTAAAGTGCCTTCAGTCAGTGACCTCAGCTGACCTTGTGGAAAGGCAGGTGAGATCATGAAAACTCAGAACTTACCTTTTTACAAGCGCAACAGTCGGGGGAGTCAAGGACCCTGAACTTGTGGGGAGAGCAGAGCTAGCAGCTCTGAGCCACCTGGGAACCAACCCATGCACGGCTATTGGCTTGCTCAGTTCGGGGGTCGCTGATGGAATTTTAATGCAAAGGGCTACTTGTAAACAGGAATTTGATGCAGATCCAAAGTTTGTTTAGCTAGCTTTACCTTGGGAAAAGATGTGGGAAACTTCTGGAAAAGTGTATTTCATCACTAAAAATGAGACTTTGGATTTTGCACGAAGCAATTTTACGGAGCCTGCGTATTAAGACATTTTTGAGCATTTTATGGCTTCTGTGTTCTCTGCTGACCGAGTCCTTGCCATGGCACCTATGCTCAGTATATGTGGCCCGGTACCGCCTCGCTTGTCTTGTCTCTGGAAGAGTGAGGCGGTCAGAAAGGAGACACCAATATGGCTGCTCAGGAACATCCCCCCCCCCCCCCCCCCCCCGCCCCTGGAGACCTCAGGAGTGAGAATGGCCAGGCGCACAGCCAGGAGAAAATGAGGAGGATATTCACGAAATGCCATTGCCACCGACATTCCTCACCTAAATCTAAGCTCTCCTTCTTTCCGGCTTGCCCCATCTCATCATCACACATCCTCATCTGTTCATTTATTCCCGTTTTGTCATTTAAGTTCACAATCATGGATCTACTTTTAATGTCGGTTTGATCGTGCCCTCTCTGAACCAATCAGGAATCCGCTGACACCTTTTTTCACCAGACATTCCTAAATTCCTTTCCCTCCCCATTGCTACTGTCGAGAGCATTCAGATCTGGCACGCTGGCCCTTGGAGAGTCTCTTCAGAAAAAGAGGGCTTGCTGTGATGAAATAGATTTTAGAATGCCACATGTTTTACCTCATTGTGGAGATTTAAGTGCTCGTTAACACACATGTCTCCCAATAAAGCAACCCCTTTGACTCATTGAATCCAAAATTTCCAACCTTATTTCAATACAGCAACTTTTATTTTAATAATAGTTCTTATAACCTCTGAGAACTACTGTTCTGTGAAACACGCTCTGAGAAATGCTTTCCAAAAATATTTTAATGACTTTCTAACTAGTTCCCAGGCCTCAAAGGTAGTTATGCCAAATGACGCAACACATTTTATGATATAACTTCCCTGTTAAAAAAAAAAACAGTCTATGTGTCCTCACTGCCTCTTGGACGAAAATCAGTTCAAGCTAATACTCCAAGTACAATTTTTACTCCAGCTATTTTTCTGGAAGAAAAGGCCACTATTCCGTAAAACAAAATCTCGCTGAAGTGAAATAAATTCTCTTACTGCTCTTACAAAGGACAAGTAACCTAAGTTCTTGGAGCCTCACTTTCTTAAATCCTATCTCACAGCTAAAATTGCATTGTTAAGTCTTTCGTAACTCCTACTTTCCTGCCTGGACCGTGAAACTCGTTACATGCTGTGCACTTGGACTTGTCCTGTCTGTTTTATGTATGCTTTGTATACATTCAATACACTTCATTTTACTCTAATGGGCTCAGAGGAAATACAATTAAGGATTAAGGACCGTGGCTCCACATCCTAGCCAAAATTACTTTATAAATATCTGATATCAAGCAAGTTATTCTTTCCTTTCTCTTTCCTCATATTAAAAATACAAAGGAATATTGGCAGGATGAGCATTGGTATTAAATGACTATGTGTGTGTGGAGAATAACAGAGCTTCATAACATGTAGCTATTGTGATTAATATAAGATTATACATTTCTTCATATTAATATCCAGGTTTTATGTTTCTATAGGCTTTGCTTATGGAAAGCATTTATGAAATATGTCATGAAGCCCGAAGTATCAGAACTTGGAACAGTAGTTCACTTGCCTGCCGTTTCACAGTTAGCTGATAGTTCAGCCAGGGATAGATCTCTGGGCCAAGACCGCAGAGATCCAAATTTCTATCAGTGAAGTTTGAATGTCCTTACTTTCTCATGGTAATTAACTAGAGTTATAACTTAGGTCAAGATTGATTGGCAGAAGATACTTGGCCAAAGTTAATGTGCCTATAAAATGGGATTAAGTTTCAATTTTCTTCAGCTTGTTAATGATATGTATGCTATGCCAAGTATTTGGCAATATTGGTTAATCAAGGGAATCCACTGTAAATGATTAAAGGCACATCAAATATGGCATTTGTCATGTAGGCACAAGCATATCATTGCATGTTCGCTCCGATGAGTTATTGTGTTTAAAGAAACGGTGATATGAGGCTAAAGGTATTTTAACTTTAAAAAAGGCAGTTTTTTAATGAAAAGAATCGTAGACTTTCTATGAAAAACTCATCGTCTCTATAAGGGGAATTCAGGGATTGCCTTTGCCTTGCAATCAAATTCTCAAAACACTAATGAAATTTGCGATAAGAAGTGATTGGTGTGGTCGAGGAAAAAGGCCTGGTTTCGTCACAGCTGACCCCAATGTGTTCCAATTAGAGAGTAGGAGGGGAAGGAGGAAAAACAGTTCTTACAAGTCATGGACAGGCAGCTGAAATGAGGCATTTGGCGGAGTGATAATTTCACTGGATTGGACAAATTAACTACCCACCTACACATGCTTGTAGGAGAAAGTTGCCTTAGCTTTTGGCATTCAGCTAAAATAGGTAAAGACTGTGTCACCTTATAAACTGAAGGGCATCTGACATATAAAGCTGTTTTAGAGAAAAACCTGTTCCTTTTAAAATTTCCAATATTATCAGTACACCAGGACCTCAGTAGCTGTCAAGGGCTGACTTGAGTTTAAAATAATCTGATATGTCAGCTGAAATCTTGTCAGTTAATACTTTGGAAGTTTTGGGGTTTTTTTACATCAATTCTTTGCTATAGGAATGCTATCTGAAGATGGAGAAATAAACATGATCTATCTTGTCGAATTAGTAATTTTCAATAGCTAACAAAATGCTTTGTTACGCCTCTTTACAGAAGATAGGTCAAAGGCTTTGTACAGAAGACAGATCATATTTTCAAAATGAGCCCTCATCAACTGTTAGAGCTATTGTTGACAGAATATGTAAAAAGAGTGCGTGCAGAAAGATTTTCTCTTTGCTTTTGTCCTCATCGCCATCATCAGGACAGCCACCGAAAGTGGCTTTTGTCATAATCAGCTAAACCGTCGGTGCTCACTGCCTGTCAGTACACCGAGCTTTCCTCTCCGTTGTCCTACACGAGATGATCAAGTGGTTGTTCGCTTCCATCCATCCTCGGGGTTGTCATTCCTGTTTGGATGATGATCTTAAGAGGAAGCGGGAAAGTAAAATAGTAAATTCTATATTAATTTTCTTTTCAACTTTGACAATTCTCCTCTTTGGGTAGACATGAATAAAATTAGTACATCTTTGAATTTTAATAATAATATTCAGAGGAAACAAGGTCTTCTTTAATATTTTTAATACTTTTTACAGGATTGATTTATTTAATCGGTATTTCTTATCATCTAATCTAATTTCTATCTAGAAAGTTATTTTAAAATACCATTGACAGTTCTATCTAACTCTTTCATAGTTCAATCAAAAATTTAAAGAAAGTGATAAGATATAGGATTTACATGTCTGGAAAAGCAAACATATTCGGCTTTTTTATTGTAATTGAAGAGGTATTTCTTATATACCTGTCTGATATGAGTCAGCTGGCAAATGTGAAGTTAACAGTTTCATTTTTTCTGTAAAGGCAGTAATGTCCAGAGGCAGCAAACATCGTTATTCATTATGTTCACTAACTGGAGCCCAGAGGCAACTTAGAAACCCGTGAGTTCCCGGGGGTGTGAAAAGGCAGGTGATTTTTCATCTGTCTTGTACACAACGGGAACCTGTGTCATCACGGGAGACCAGGATGTGGAAACTATGGAGACTTTAAATGTTCTCTAAGATCGCTCAGTTAACAAGCAAACACAATGCCTCAGTTCTTTTACTGGACAATTGGAATCGAGACAGTCTTAGAACAGCAGCAGCGTGTTCAATATGACTATAACGGTGTGAAATAACAGGAGGGAAAATCGTGAGCTGGGTGAGACTTCTCAGAGGCGTGAAAGGCGGACACAATGAAGCACTGAACGTGACCAGCGATGAGAGCTGTCGGTCAGTCTGCTCGGTAACCAGAGGCGGACAGGCGGTGAAAATGGAAAGAACGCTTTGCAGGGTAAAATTTCCCACTGAGTGTCCGGAATGAGCAAGTAAATATGAGTAGTATCAACCACAGAAATAAAGAAACATCAAAATATTCCCAATTCGTGTTGTAAGTTGGCAATTCAAAAGACAATGATAGAGGTGCTAAAAAACAGAATTGCATAAAAAAAGTGAGGTGACTGCAATTTCATGTCTGGGAATTTAGCTGAAGAAACTCAAAGAACTTATGTGAAAGAACATTATCGCCCCTGTGTTTGTTGCAGTGTTATTTACAATCGCCAAGATATGGAAGCAGCTCAAGTGTCTATTGGTAGATGAGAGGACATAAAAGCTCTCGTACATATATGCAATGGAATACCACTTGCCCTTAAAAAAGAACAGAATGTTACATTTTCGACAGGATGGATAGACCTGGAGGGTGTTATGCTCAGTGAGGTAAGTCAGTCAGAGAAAGACAAATATCATATAATTTCACTTATATGTGGAATTGGAAGAACAATATAAATGAACGAACAAAATAGTAGGACACTCATAGATACAGAGAGCAGACTAATGGTTGTCAGAGGAGACAGGGCTTAGGGGATGAGTAAAAAAGGGGCGGGATTAAGGTGTACAGATTGGTAGTTACAAAACAGTCACAGGGATACAAGTATAGTGCAGAGAATATAGTCAATAACATCACTATAACTATGTACGGGGCCAGGTGGGTTCTGGAAATATCAGGGGGCACCCTTTGTAAAGTATGTGACTGTCTAACCACCACGCTGTACACAGGAAACGAATACAAAGGAATATTGAATGTGAAGCGTAATTGAGAATAGTTTTTAAATTAAAAAAAAATCAGATGTAATCTCAAAAAAAAAACCAAAAAAAAACATGAGGCAAAATATCAGTAAAGGATATGGTCATCAGATGGAAGACCAGGGTGGACTCTTGAAAGAAAAGTGAATTTTAAATCAGAAATAGTCGTATAAAGGAAGAAGTCAGAATACAAATTTCCATTATAACTTAGGCAGATTAAAGAATGCAAGCAATGAAGTTCTTTGGCCAGGAATCATGTCATTTGTTTTTTGTTTGCCAAGTTGATTTTTAAATTTCCGTTCTGTAGGTACTGAAACCATCACACACACACGATGCCAGTGATCTTGGCCATGCTCATATATCTGTAAGTAAGTGTACTCATCTACATTCAGAAGTCGAGATTCGGCTTCATTGTTTCTCCATGAGCGCAGGTTTCTGTAATCTCTGTGCCGTGCATGTAGTTTTTATCAAACAAAGGAATTATGTTCAAGGATTTCACAAAGTCATTCTGAACTTTAACTAAAATGTGTGATTTTTTTAATAGATTCTTTCTACCTGAAGTTTATAAGCAATTCTATAAATCGTGGATTCAGCTTCTTAACCCCATATCAGAAATGAATACAGCAGATCATTTTGTATAGACTTCTCCTTAACGACCACATCATCCTTTTGCAAAGAGAATTATAAGACCATTTTGTCATTATTTTCCTCATCGTTGTCAATCTATAGAACATTAATTTATGGAGCAGTGGTAAGAAAACAACTTAAAGTAATTCTTATCTGAGCCACTTAGTCAACTGGATCCAAGTTAAAACAGCCAAGAAAGGAGTCTAGTGAGTAGAGAAAAAAAACAATGAAAATTCCTTTAGTGAAAAAATGAAGTCTACATAATCTAGGTATTTACCTTATTTGACAAAAAGTAAATAAATAGTAATCAGCGTGGCCTGAGCTGTTCCTCCTTTTCGATGGGGAGGGGGCTTCGATGTGTTATTTACTGACACTCATTTTTCTTACTGATTCATAGGCAGAATAACAACAGGAGCAGAATGGGAGTCATTATTGATGTCCCAGAATTCTTTATTCTTTCCTCAAGAGAGAGAATTTGTCACCGAGTGAGGGCAGGAGTCTGAACTTGTGGTTGCTCCTGAATCATTTCTGTTTGGGCTTTCATCTGAAGAATTACTCATTCTGAAAAATAAATAGGGACCCAGGCAACAAATAAAGGAAGAATCCCAGTTCCGGAAATGAGGAGGAGGTCACACTGCGGTGGAGAAAGGGGCAGGGAGCTAGAAGCAGGAACAAGAAAGGAGCACTTGTAGGAAAAAGTAGGAAGTGTAACATTCAGATGCGCTGATGACATTAAATAACCCGTCCTAGTGCTGCAGCTCCTTGTGACTGATTCTCATACAGGCTAGTGGAGACTGCCAAGTATTGGACCAGAAGTAACTATCTAACCCAGCAAACCTTGATGGGTTTACCATGAAATCTTGCAAAAACATCAAACAAAACCAAACCGAAAAATGAGAATTTTAATCTGAGTACCTACCTTATTTCTCTCGGTGTGGAGGTACTTTGATATGCTGTTCATAATGCAGCATTGTTGAAATTTTTTGTAGCTTTGAAATGTTTTTGACACTTTTGCAATAAACTTATTATGTTATGAATTTCTTTTGGTTATCATGACTTCCAGATGAATCGCTATGTATTACTTTTCCAGTTAATTTGAGAGATATAGAGGAAGCCGGGGAGAGAGAGATTACTTGATTCTTTTTTTTTTTTTAATATTTATTTATTTATTTTTAGAGGGGAAGGGTAGGAGAGAGGGAGAAGGAGAGAAATATCAATGTATGGTTGCCTCTTATGTGTCCCATGCTGGGAACTGGCCTGCAACCCAGGCATGTGCCCTGACTGGGAATCGAACCGCGATCCTTTGATTCACAGGCCCGCACTCAATCCACTGAGCTACACCAGCCAGGGCTTGATTCTTATATTTGCACTGACTGGGGATTGAACCCACAACCTTGAGGTACTGGGGTATTGGGATGCTCTAACCAACTGACCTACCGGGCCAAGGCTTAGCCAGAGAGCATTTACATGCAGGATTCCTTTAGGTAAGATCCCTGATAGGAATAAGCCACCGTTGATATGCTTCTAAAATTGCCACTCCAAACTTTCTATGTGAGGTAGTCATTAGAAATATAAATGCATTTTATAAAAATAATAGCTATTGACATATACCTTAATTCATTTTCTTTCATATTTATTCAAGAAAATGTAATTAATTATGGGGATAAAGAAAGCTTAGATTTTTGAGAACCTTGAAATATAATTTCTATAACCTTTAATTGAAAGACTTTCCAATTATAGGTGATGTCTAAATAACACACATCCATCTTTATTACATATGTGAAAAAGAAAGACCTAAAACTCTCCTTTATTTATATCTGATACAAAACTTACTCAGAAATACCAATCATCAAAACTTACTTTAAAGACTTTATGCAAAGGGTATGTTGTCTCATATGAATGTATAAGGCAACAGGGTGTCATTTTTAATTTGACTTCTTTCTGTGGGAGATTGGGGTTACATTTCACATGCAGACAAAGAAAGCTCTTATGTTAAGTTTAATTTCCTCAGCATTAAAAAAAAAAGCATGACTACCTTCCGGTGTGCGTGGTCAAGTGGATTATTTCTCAGTTTGGCCCAGACTTAGATTCTGATAATGCATTTGCAATGTAGAAAAGTAGGCTTGAGGAAGGAAAATGATGAGTTTAGCTGTGCGCATTCCGAATTGGAGGTGACTTCCGGATGGAAGATGGAGGATGTGATTGGTAAACAGGGGCAGGCCCGGCCTGGGGACAAAGCCGGCCCGGGAGATTTGAGGGTTGTTAGCACACAGGGTGGAAGGGCTGCCGTGGTCCGGGCAGGCTGGGCAGTTGGCAGGGGTGGGCCAGGGATGGCATCCTGTGGAAGGCAGCGAGGAGGTGCCCGTGAAGGAAAATCAGCCGGTCAGGTGGGACTGACCGAGGGGAGATGGGACGCCCAAGGCGGGCGGGCAGACCCTTTCTGGAAGGGAGTAGCCAGTGGTGTTTAACATTCCAGGGAATGTGATGCTACAAGGCCCCCAAAACATCCGTGGACCGGAGACAGTAGAAGCTCTTGGGGAACTGGTTGTGTGTGAGGAAAGGTGGAGAGTAGAGAAGGCCAAAGATTAAATGCAGGACCAGAAACTGCAGGTACGTAGCTGATGCCGTCCCGTCAGGGTCCTGCCTGTTCCTCTTCTTTATTTCTAATTCTTCTGATGCTTATTTCTTGTTCTTCTACGGACTGCTGCCTTCAGGATCATACTAATAAAAGTGATTATAGTCACAAGTGTTGGCTTGTTCACTTCAAAACACTTCCAGATTTGCATCACGCGGCTTGAAAATATTTTTTGAATTTTTGATAGAAATCTGCGCTGAACTATGATACCCTGTTAGATCACCAGATAGGGTTGAAAAGCACATTTTCTTAGGTGCTAGGAGTGTTGCTGGCGCACATTTCATAGCTGTCCAACACTTATCTGCACTGTCTCATCTGAAGAAAGCCACCTAGCCCAAAGGGGTTTCCCTCCGGGACTTTGGGTACCAAATGACTCATGGCCGTGATGTATAGAAGCCACCCTGGGTCACCTGCATCAGGACAACTTGGAAGAGTGATCCCAGCTTCAGAGGACCAGCAGAAATGTCCTGTGAGATTGCACCAGTGACCAAGTTTTCCCTCTGTTTTATCCCGCTTCCGTCCTGAGCTGTCCCAGTAAACACCTGTGTGATAGTCTGTTCCAGCGCTGGCTTCCGAAGGAACCACAAACCTCAGGGGTACCTACCCCTCAGCAGGTCGTCTATTTCCCTTTTATTCTGGTTTCCCAAAGACATCTATTCTTATTTCTTCTTTTCATCCCCCAACCTCATTCCCTTTGGCAACCATCAGCTTGTTCTCTATATTTTGTGTCTGTTTCTATTTCATTTTGTTTATTCTTTTGTTTTTCTATACTCCACATATAAGTGAAATCAGAGGGTATTCTACCTTCTTTATCCGTTCATCCATTGATGGAGATCAAGATTGCTTCTACATCTGGGCTATTTCTGGTAATGTTATTTCTTTTTACATTTTATAAACTCCCAGATGATGTTTGGGCTACACTGGTAGTAAAAATTCAGACTCAGCTTTCTGTCATAGTGGAGTTCTAGAATTCTGTGTTTTCACGTGAAATTAATAGCAATTGTTAAAAGAGACTCAATATTTGCTGCCGTCATTCATTGGGCTTAAGGCCTGTGCATTTCTGATACTTGGGAATTTTCTCTTTTTATGTACAACTGTACATTTAATTTATTTTAGTTATACTTAGGTATTTCCACATTAGTGAAGAAGTTTCTGAATTATTTTAGTTCACCATGTATCTTAAAACAGAATTACCAAATATTTTCTCCTATATATTTTTTATGCAAGAGCGCTTGCTCTCTCTCTTTCTCTCTCTCTCTCTCACACACACACACTAGGGGATTATCTCCATAAAAAACATTTTCCTATATGATTATATATTTTGAATAGCTATTGAAAATCTTCTTTCCTTAGGTCCTATTTTCAAGAAGCAGATCCTAAGATAGAATATGTGTGCAAATGATTTATTAAAGCAAGCTCCCAAAAGAAATTGGTAAAAGAAAAAAGTGGGGGGAAGGAAAAGAGCCAGAGAATTGTGAGATTTCAAGCAAAATCTCAGCTTCCACCTGATCCCATGGTGAACTCTGGAGCATAAATTACACATTTTTGACCTGCCCAAAGCAAGCGAGTTGGACCTTCAAACTCACTCACAGTGAGTTATTGATGAAGGGCCATCGAGAGAAGTGTAAACCCTCAAACTCCCAAGTGCTTGCTGCTCCGTACTGCAAGAGTCTTCCTCTGAAGGATGGGTAAAGTTGCAAGTCTCAAAGCAAAGCACAGAGAAGCAGGAGGAATGGCTTATAGAAGCAAGCGAGGTTTCTGAGTAGATCTAGCAGCAATTTCTGAATGATAAATATATATCCCAATTTTATACCATATATACAAATGGAGCTCATGCCTTTTTTTTTAAAGTATATTTTATTGATTATGTTACTACGGTTTTCCCAATTTTCCTCCTTTATCCCCCCTCCACCCTGCACCCTCAACCCTCCAGCGTTCCTCCCCCACTTAGCTCACGTCCATGGGTTGTACATATAAGGGTTTTTTTGAGTTCTCTGCTTCCTATAGCATCTCTCCCTGTCTATTTTTGCCTACCAGTTATGCTTCTCCTCCCCTGTACCTTTCCCCCACTATTCCTCCCCTCCCCCTCCCCACTGAAATCCCTCCATGTGATCTCCATTTCTCTGATTCTGTTCCTGTTCTAGCTGTTTGCTTAGTGTGTGTGTTCGCTGTTTTTCTTTTCTTTTAGGTTCATTTGTTGATAGTTGTGAGTTTGTTGTCACTTTACTGTCATATTTTTTATCTCCTTTTTCTTAGATAAGTCCTTTTAGCATTTCATATAATAATGGTTTGGTAGTAATGAACTCCTTTAACTTGACCTTATCTGGGAAGCACTTTATCTGCCCTTCCATTCTAAATGATAGCTTTGCTGGATAGAGCAATCTTGGGTGTAGGTCCTTGGCTTTCATGACTTCAAATGCTTCTTTCCAGCTCCTTCTTGCCTGCAAGGTTTCTTTTGAGAAATCAGCTGATGGTCTTATGGAAACTCCTTTGCAGGCAACTGTCTCCTCTTCTCTTGCTGCTTTTAAGATTCTCTCTTTATATTTAATCTTGGATAACTTAATGATGATGTGCCTTGGTGTATTCCGCTTTGGGTCCAACTTCTTTGGGGCTCTCTGGGATTCCTTAACTTCCTGGAAGTCTACTTCCTTCATCAGATTGGGGACGTTTTCCTTCATTAATTGTTCAAATAAGTTTTCAATTTCTTGCTATTGTTCTTCTCCTTCTGGCACCCCTATAATTCGGATATTGGAATGTTTCAGGTTGTCCCAGAGATTCCTAAGTCTCTCTTTGCTTTTTCTAATTCTTGTTTCTTCATTCTGTTCCAATTGGATGTTAATTTCTTCCTTTTGTTCCAAATCATTGCTTTGAGTCCTGGTTTCCTTTCTGTCACTGTTGGTTCCCTGAATATTTTGCTTTATTTCATTTTGGGTATCTTTCATTTGTTTTTCCATTTTTCGACCATGCCCAGTCAGATCGGTGAGCATTTTGATTACCAGGGCTTAAATTCCCCAACAGATAGGCTGACAGTCTCCTTGTCACTTAGCTCTCGTTCTATAGTTTTGCTGTTTTTTTATTCGGGTCCTAGTTCTCTGTCTTGGCCTACCTGTTAAGTTGTAAAGGGCCGGGGCCTCTGGTATTCACCAGGGCGGGGCAACCCTCTTTGCTGCACTTCGGCACTGCCTGTGGGGCAGGGGCAGTGCAGAGAGGGAACAGTGCAGCCCCCCCGCTCATCTCTAGCCCACTTTCCAAGGAACTCTCGCGTGAGACTGGGAGTTTCTCCCACCGCGGCAACTGCTGTAGTCCACAGTCAACTGTGAGTGTCAGTTCCCCCTTCAGCCAGCCCCACCCACGCAGCCTGCCACCTCGCCTGCAGGGTCTGCCACCTCGCTGAGGTCCTTACCAGGTTCTTACCAGTCTGGGTATTATGGTTGACTTTTTCTTTAATTTCTCGGTTGTTGGAGTTTCATGCAGTTTGATTTTCTAGCACTTCTGACTGTTTATTGATTTTAGAGTGGTTGTTATCCTCCTTTTGGTTGTTCGAGGAAGCGAAGGGTTTCTACCTATGCCTCCATCTTGGCTGGAACCTCATGCTTTCTAACTAAAGAGACTTTTAGAGCCCACTCAGCGTTATGGGAGTGCAGTTTTTCAGATCCAGGCTCAAGGCTGTGAGAACACAGCCTATCTCAGTTGCCCGGACATCTGGGTGAGGGAGCCAGGCTGACTTGGTTTACCCTACAAAGACCGACTGCAAAACTGTGGTGGGAACATACCATGACCGCGATGTGCCCTTAAAATGTGGTGACGTACGGAAGCTAACTAGAAGATTACAGCTGTGATGTATATACAGACTGCAGCTCTCTCGTGTGTAAAGAGCCTAATGAGGATCCAGCGAGTGCCAGGGCTGCGCAGATGGCTTTGAAGGTGTCTTGTCAAGCGAGGGAGGGAACATCAAGGAGCAAATGGAAGGCTGATTGATCTGGGCTGATCAGGGGTCTGCACGCTACTCAGAGTTTCAAAGCAGCGGTGAGGGGTTGTATCCCAACTGAGGTCACCGAAGGGCCGCAACTCTCCATCCAGGTAGTCGGATTTACAGGTGGAGATTCTGGATTCCTCGTCACTTAAAGAAGTCAGCCGCAACTCATGTTGGCTCAGTGTGCCTTTTCTTCTTGCAGGATTTTAAATTAACATGGCTATTGCAACACACACATGCCAACTTGACAATCTAATGAAGTTTAAAATTAACAAATAGCATTAACCAGATTACCCCTGGAAATTGTGATTTATACTTGTTCTAGAAAAATATTTTAAAGAAAAGTCTCTCTTATTGAAATTATAATGAGAAAGAACATGGCTGCGGTCTTTCTGCATGTCTTCCAATATGTACTAATGAAGTAAAATATATTACATTTTCTTCTATAAAATTGAACATAATAATTTCATTTAAATTAAGAGTTAAATTATTAAATGTCCAAAATACCATGTGTACCCCCCTCAAAATTTAACTTTAAAACTCAGGGTTTTCTCTGCTAGAAATACATATTTCTGAAAATAGATTAATGGAATAAAACATTAAAATTCTAACCTTGTTTGGCAACTCCCCAAGGTTCCTGAGAATCAGCTCTTTAACTAATAATATGAAAGAATATAAATCATCCTCTTTCTTATATATGCAAGTCTTTAGAATGAAAAACATGTTTTGAAATGGGACAGCTGAGAAGAGGCTAGCAATTTAAGAATAAACTTCTAACAGAAATTTTCTTCCAAGGTTACATCGCAGGAAGTTAAAAATCATCTTTACATTCTCATTATGCCTCAGGGCAGATTCTCGTCATTTTTTGGAGGTAGTTTCTTCAGACTGCAGGGCCCCCTGGTTGTTATTTCACCCCCCATTTCTGCTCAGCAATGGAAGGGAGTTTTGAGTCTCGGATATCACTCTACAAAATCCTGCATTCTTCCAGAAACTTCCTGACATCAAACATGCTGCATTGGAATGAACTCCTTTGAATACCGAATCTTTTAAAAGTTGACAATACCTTAATCTTGTAACATTATAGCTGGAAATTGCATTTCTATTGTCACCCATTTTTTTAATTCAATCGGAGAGTATTGGCTTCAGGTCTGGGAATCCATCAGAAGGACAGTTGTTTCCTATCACTTATTTTTCCACGGTGATCAATACGGATCGTTGTAGAGTTCGGGCACAGCTGAAGACAGATAGTTTTCAGAATAAGTCATTTCTTATTCTACTTTAAACACCTTTCTGTGTTCTTCAAACATAAGAAAGATAAATGTCACAAACCAGGTGTAATGGTATGCAAAAATGTATCACTTTAAAAGTTGTGCATTAAAATATTGTATTGTCAAATAAAAATAACACAATATGCCTGCCATAAAGCAAACAAATACAAAGCATGCTGTTAATATGAATGATATGCTAATTGGTAGAATTTTAAATTAATAGGGTTAACCATAAAGGTTACTTGAAAATGTGTTAATGAATTAATTGTAGATTCCATTGAGAGAGAATTAAAGATGAGAGAAGAAACATATGAGATGGGTTATTGAGTTCATTTTTCACATTAAATAAAACAGCACTCATTTATTAGCATCTCAATAGGAAGGCTAGAGGAAAGCTCATTTTAGTAGAGCTTAGGAACACAAAGCATAAAGAATCCTTGCAGCCTCAAAACCATTCTCTCCACTATCACACAATCTCACACACAATCACGCACGTACACCCCTCCCCCAGAATAAACGTAAAGACAGAATTCAGTACATATCAAGCAAAATAGCCTGTGGATCTCAGTCCAGGGACACTCAAAATTTGTAATGTTCTTTTCTGAAAATATGTACCCATCCAAATAATTAATGTGTCACTGTTGTTAAAGAAAGTATAAATATAGTCCCATATTTATTATTATCTTTTTCAGGCCTTACTGACTTTAGTATAAATCTCTACAACAAATTTAACAAAGACTATTCACTGCTATAAAATCACTGCACTTCATCATAAAGCAAACAAACAAGCAAACCAAAATCTTACTCAATGGACCATGCTCCAATTTAATAACTTCTCCTACTGAGATTTGTAAATCCTTCATTGAAATATCTACAGTTAATCCATAGTCACCCAATGATATTGATTAGAAATATTGACTACAGCAAACATGCAAAGTAGCCTCAATTAATCCCTATGGAACGTCAGATATCAAAGTGCCAGATTCTAAAATAAAATCATTAAATACAAAATAAATGATTTATTGCAAATCTAGTAAATATGACTTCTGTGTATAACTTAAATTGGATTTGCATTTTATAAACAAATTTCACTATGGACACTTAGTGTCTTCATAAAGAAAACTTCCTACTTGACACATCATTTAATTAATATTCAAGTCCTGTTCCTGAATGGTGTATTTTCCTCCAGGGTTTCCTTCAGATGAAAAGGCAGTTGTTAAACAAAAATGCTCACAAAGTGTTATGATAAACCCATCTGTGAGAATTCCTCAGTTGCCAGTTCAAGAACAATTAGAAGAGCTCATGCAAGCGGCTTCGCATCATTTCTTGGCTCCGACAAGCAGACGTGCACACAAAAATGCTTCCACGTTATCCTCGGGGGGACGGCCAGGCAGGAATCACGCACCAGAGATGAGAGTCTGGCAAGGAAGGGCTCCGTCTCGGGAACTGGCTGCTTTGGACTTGAAGGCGTGTAGCGTGCTCGGGCCTTGTGGGACGCTGTCGCGTCAGTGACACATGAGGGCAGGGTCACGCTTCCATCCTGTCATCCGCTGTCTCCGAGGAATTTACTTTTCCTGTTTCAATTGGAAATTATTTATTTCAAAATGCATGCATAGCACAAGAAAAAATAAATGGCCGATAAATCGCTTTTCGCAGATATCCAACTCAAATTGTGCAATGAATTATGGCCAGCGAGGGTACGCTTAGGAACACTGGATGATGGAAATGTGATGAAGTGAATAGAGCCGTTTTTACAAGTGAAATTTGTTTTTGAGAGGATGCCCTAGAGAGAAATTAATGCTTTTTCTTTGTCTGAAATATTTCTGCTGATTTTTTAAACTGTCAGTAGAGTTGCTCATCATACCCCCTCCCCCCCACTCCGGGTGCCTCTACTCTGGAATTTGCAAGTTTCCAGAATGAGGTATATCATCAGCATAATCATAAGGTGAAAATAACTTCATTACACAGAGCACGGTAATGTATTTCACAGAGGAGAAAGGACGGGGTCAGTTTTGTGTTACATCGTGAAGAGAAAGACTCATAAACTCGTAGCATTTGAGACTGAAGGTCACAGCCAGGATGAATGAGGGAGCCTGCAAGTGCTATAATGAGCACTGTGGTGACCAGGAGCACTAGGTTTGCCAAATTTTATCTCAGTTTTTAAAACATGATCTGGTAATAAAGCCAGTCTGTTATAGAATATCTTATAAACATCAGACTCAGTAGTAACTCATATAAACCCAATTATTTAGGTCAAGATCCTACTCAGTTCTCTTGATGTCTCATAACTCAAGCTCTTAGTCAATAACCAGCATTAAAATGTAAGGGGATAGCAAATGTTAAAAGTTATAGATCTTTCTATGATGAATCTTGTGTGGCTGAAAATGGTGCATTTCTTTTCCATGGGAAAGTTTATTTACCCTGAATTTTACCCTTTATTTGCAATGTTTCATGGCCACGATAACTTCAATATTTATGTCCTTTGTCTCCTTGGTCTCTGCTCCACTGTCCCTAGCCCTTGTGACAGCAGATTAAGGGACCCCACGTTCTCACTAACAGCCATCAGTGCCAATGGCAGCGGAGGGCACTTTCAATGAAGTCGGGCCACCTGCAGTAAACGAAGCATCTGTATGATCTGCAAAGCAAGACTGTTCTGACGTTTCAAACTGAAATGAGAGGACGCTCAGGTAATTTCTCTGCAGCCCAGCAGAGGCAGAACTGCCTGACTCATTGTAATGTTTGCTGAAGGGACAGTGTTAGTATCATTCTGGCTAAGATGCCATGCTTAGCCCTGGCTGGTGTGGCTCAGTGGATTGCGTGTGGGCTGTTAATCAAACCAAAGGGTCACGGTTTGATTCCCAGTCAGGGCACATGCCTGGGTTGCGGGCCAGGTCCCCAGTGGGGGCCATGTGAGAGGCAACCACACATGGATGTTTCTCTCCCTCTCGTTCTCCTTCCCCCTCTCTAAAAATAAAGAAATAAAATATATATTTTTTTAAAAAGATGCCATGCTTAAGGACTGATGGCATCCGCTATCCCTAAGTGATGCTCATCCCCACGAAACATAATTTTCTCTCTCAATATTAATTTCATTCCATTTTATTTCCTGTAGCACATGATCAGTAAAGAAAATACTTGTGTCACACATTTTGCGTGTAACTACCTCTGAATCAAATTAGATCTCTCAGCTCCACTATAAAAACAGATCAGCCAGATCAGGAGCAGCTCACACAGTTGTTTTCAGTATGAGCTAATATTTTTAAATTTCCATTAAATCCAAATGGAACTTTAATTTACCATATAATCATCAGCATTACTACTTACAACAATAGTAATTCAAAGCTTTAATTAAAAAGCACAAAAAAAAAACTAAAAAATACGACTTTGGTGTATATTAGGGATTTTGTTTCATTTTTTAAATGCATTGTGTTTTGTTTTGTTTTTTAAAATGCCTTGTGTAGATTACAGTCAAGAGCAGTAGCTAGAGGCGATGACCGTGCCCATCGACAAGGTAGGAAATTAATAACAAAACGCTTGGCTACCACTCTGCTGCCGGGACCTGGGGCCGGGAGTAAGAAGAGCTGGCTGCAAAGATCACCAGCTTCACAAAGGTCTAAACGCTTACAGGCCTTTGGAGGCACAGGAAGCTGCCTGCGGCGAAAGTCCTGCTGTGCTGCTCTCTTTGGGAGTGGCCTTGGCCATGACCGAAATGACCAACTCGAAGGTGGAACAGGTAGCGTTACCCCACTGCCATGGCCAGCGGCACTGATTTTGAAAAGTATGCTGCTGGGCAGGTGTCATATCCTGGGAAGATGCAAAGACTCCCCTTTGCAGACTTGTTTTTCAAACTCGCTTTTGAAAATTGACTTGGTTACCAGAAGCTATGACTATAGGGCTTACTGAAGAACAACAGTGAAGGGTTAGGTAACTGATGTCTTTGATGCCGTAACTAGTGTGATAGAAGAAGGAGCTTGAGATGTTGGGTGAAACATGAGCAGGACTATTATAATTGAGAAAAATGTAATTATTGTTCTTAGAGTCAACTTGAGAATTAAATAAATACTCAAGCAGGGATACTCACAAGACCCCGATACAAAGATGAGTCAGGGAGGGAGGGGAGAACAGGCCTCACGGAGGTTAAATACCCACACAGTTCACTGCAGAACAGCCAACAAAGATAAAATACATTTCTCTTAATGTCTCTTGTGCACACTCCTGCCCTCCTGGGTTTCCAGGAGCTCAATAAAAGACAAAGGCCAACCTGACTTGCAATGTGACAAGACTCGATTGTCTCAGCATTGCTACTAAGCTTGTGGAAACAAGCTGTTCCAGCACGGCTGTTTGCCTCTGAGTTCAGAGGGTGCAAACTGAGAGCTGAGTTCTATGTTCTTTCACCTCCCGACGGCTCCTTTGAGGGCTTCTCTCGCTCTGGCTCTCAAAGCAGGAGTCTGTATTTGCATGCAACGTACAAAATCGGAAACAGGTTACACACAGAATGTGTCCTCTTCCATCTCATTTCTTGGCTGTAGCCTAAGTTTCTCCAAAGCTACTAAGTATTTCTGAGGCAGGGAGGGAGAGTGTTAAGGAACAGTCAGAATAAGTACCCTCCAGGTATTCATTGGAAGGAATTATTGATGACTGGACTCAGCTTTCGGTGGGACACTGGGAAGATCAAGGAACACAGGCCTTTCCCCAGCCCCTGGGGCTGGAGAGCTGGTTCAGCCTGGGGACTGATGTCAGGGATGCTGGATTCTTGATCTTGGAGACATTACTGTGTAATGTCTTTGTAGTGTCTGCGTCAATCCGAGCACATACTGATTAGAGCCATACATCCAATCAAACACTCAACTTGCCTAAGTTGACATGATTCTAGTGCCAATGATTGGATCAAATATTACTCATCCAGGAGACATAATAGCATCTTCATGGGAGAATTCCAACCACACATGACTCCTCACAAGTTTCTAAAACAATAGAAGAAGCCAGAAAAGAGCCATAGAAATGGGCAATGACTAGAAAATGCCTGACCAGAACCTGTATATTCAACACAGCTCAATCTGATCGGATTTTACTGTTTCCCTGTGTAAACCGTCACGTACACACCTGATAATGTGTATGCACACACGTGCTCAGACACACACAAGACGTGGTTCACACTAGACAACTCCATGCAAAGGAAACGTTTGCCCTGTTTCACCTGCAGCACCAGGCCTTTCTAAAAGCTTAAAATCCTGGAAGGGGAGGGGAGGGGATGTGGGTGAAGGTAGAAGAGGGTATAGGTGGGATAAATGGTCCTGGAAAAAAAAAAATAAAAATAAGTAAATAAAATAAAAGCACAAAATTCAGCTCCCAGGTACAGCGACTGGAAACCATCCCCAGACTCCCTCCATTACCAGCTTTTAGCAGCAAGTTGCTGTCCGCATAATTTAACCATTTGGGGAAAGTGTTACTACTTTCTTTTTCTTCCGCAATGCCAATTCCAGCAGCTGAAATTTGTTTCGGACTTTACGTAGATCATCGTCTCAGGTGATGTTATTTGCCGACCTCATGTTTGTTCGCTATTCCTATCAGAAGAATGGAAGAAGTGTCTCACTCCCTGGTCCTGAGTAGGAACAAATTATTTCTGTTTTTAGAAATGGGACCTGTTAGAGTCTGGCTTGCTCTAATTTCCTGGGAGATAATCACCCGTGTGCAGATCGGAAGGCAGCCTGGTCAGTGGTCGCTAATTGTCATTGTGAATGCTTTCGCTTCTAAATCTTAGGCTGTTTCGTGTTTCCTAAAAATACGATTAATATCCTTCCTCTTTTTTCTTAATTCTCCTATTTCCAACCTCCATCAGAACCGCAAATTCTAACAGCCTCCTCGTTCGTCTCTTACTGATATAGTTAGTGTCAAAGGTGGGAGAATGTGAGTCATTAAAAATAAACATTGAATAAGAGCTCGGTAGAACAGTTTTCTATTTTTTTTTCATGAAAGTTGTCTCATCTGGGTGTGTTAGATGGAGACCAAGCAGTACCCTGGGCCTCCTCTTCGAAGATCAATAGTGTACGGAACATTGGGTCACCCTTTCCATGACCCTGACCAAATATCAGTGGGGGCGGATGTGGAACCTTGTCTAGTTGTGACAGTGGGGACACAGGAGAGAGATTAATTAATGCTCCTGCAGCCATTCCGTCTTAAGCTATGAACCTGTCAGATTCCAGAGTGTCTGAATTCTTTGAATATTTAGATTCTCTCTTCGTTCGAGCACAGAGTTATTTGATTCTGCAGATTGTCTTCCGATTCAAGAGATGGAAATCTATCATCTGATCACTTAACAACATGAATGTTTTGTGGAGTGCTTAAAATTGAAGAAATGCATGTTAGGTTTGTGTATAAAAAGGGCTCACCTTTGGAAGCATAATTTATGGAAATTCATGCATCTCAATCTTTGAAACCCATTTGTATATGTAGGAGCTAATTCATGGAAATAAGATAAATGAGTCCAAGAAAAAAAATGACACTATTTTACTCTAATGCAATACAGAAGTCCACTCAAACATATTAGAAAAATTTCCACCCCAAGAAAATACAGACAATGTCATAAGAAAAATTATGATGAGAAATAGTGATTTCTGAAATTATGTAACAATATATTCTTGTTTTAGATTCTCACTTAAAGATATGTTTATTGACTTCAGGGAGAGAGGAAGGGAAGGAGAGAGAAACATCCATGTGAGTGAGAAACATCCATCCGTTGCCTCCCGTATATACTCCGACCGGGGATCAAACCTGCAACCTAGGTACATGTCCTGCTCAGGAACTGAACCCTCAACCTTTCCGTACATGGGGCAATGCTTGAACCAAGTGAGCCATCCAGCCACGGCCATGTATTCTTGTTTTGCTTGTAAATAAAAGAAAACAACACAGTCGATGCTTGTTTAAACTTTGCATACAAATATGCATGATGCCAAGTGGATTCAATTTATCCTGTCTTAATTTGAATTAACTTGACGGATCTTTTGACACATGGTGAACAGACTAATTGTTGCTTATTTGGGTGCCCTGAATCAGTGAACATGGCATTCACAATCCAAGCAGATGTTCAGACTTTCTGTGATTGCCCGGAGGCTGCGGGTGGAAGAAGACGGAGAATTATTTTGCTGATTTACTTTTGTTAGTATCTGTCAAGGCATCGGCTGCATTACAAATGCAACTGTGAAAAGAAACACACTCTGCTAAACAGTCGGGAAGAACAGCTATGAATGCTAATTACGATTTTACCTTTTGAAACATGGGAACTTGCGTAGTTAGTTGCTCTAATCGGAATTTGGCAATGGACAAATTGCAATAGCACATTTATCTTCTCCTAGCCTTGTTTTTTCAACATCTTTATTTTTAAATGTTATTAACTTATTATAATTCATCTCAGTACAGAAAGTTACAGAATAATAAAGCGAGCAAGTGCACCTACCACTCTTGCTGCCTGCCACCTTGTCAAATCTGTGTTGTATACTATGTACTACATAGTTTTTAAGAACTGAAACGTTACACGTTTCTTTGACTCTTCCTCTGAATGAACGTAAGGTCAACTCTATATATCCTTTATATTTTTGTTAATAATTTTCAAGTAAAATTTGCTGCATAAATTTAAAAAATAACCCGAATTATATTAACAAAGGAAGTCTAGAGTTTACGAGTTCAGAGACCCTAAGGTAATTTCTCAAAATCGTCAGATTCATTTTATCCCTTATTTCTTGTTCAACTAAAATAGTTTTTATTTTATTTTCTAATTTGTGCCACTGTATAAAATGCCATCTTTTTGTATATTATTTTATAGGTGGCAACGTATTATAATTATTTAACTGCGGATTTACAGAATTATCTAAATATGAAATCATACCACGTGTGCTATGCAGCAAAGTACAAAACAACAAGCCTAAGATCTAGAAGGGAAAACGTTCACAATGAGAATTAGCGAGCGCTGACCCACGCCTGCGGGTCTGCACACTGGTGGTTGTTTCCCAGGAAATTTGAGCAAGACAGACTCTAGCAGGTCCCGTTTCTACAAAACAGAAACAGTTCAAACCTGTGTGCTGGTCAGCTACAGCTTCTTTCATTTACTTGATCAAAGCAAGGATGTCGCAATGCTGAATTTTGTTAGTGCAAAGAATCCACTTTTGTTTCCATGAAGTGTGGAATAATAATAATAATAATAACGACAACAACAACATATATCGGTCTTTGCACAGGTTCCTGACACGTAGCTCTAGAGAACTTTGTCATTGCCTGAGAGAAGAGAAATGGTGTCAGGCACAGAATTCCCAAATCCCTTGGAATTCCTGGGTGATAGGAAGGCCTTTGGTTCTGATGAGGCAGTAATCTTGGAGGGCTCCTGGCTGGATGCTGGTCACCAGAGAGACCACCCCATGACTGGGACCTGGGAATTTTCCGCTGTCCCTCCTCTTCTCCAGAGAGGAGAACAGGGCTGCAGTGAAGTCAGTTATCCATCAGGCCTATGTCATGAAGCCTCCGTGAACATCCCAAAAGGATGGGCTTCTGGCAGCTTCCAGGTGGGTGAACACATCCACAGCTTCACAGGGACACGAGCTCCCAAGCTCAAGACACTTCCGAACCCCCCCCCAACCCCCCCTTTCCATGTGGCTTTCCTCTTTCCTCGGGATGTTTTCTCCATCGTTGAGGTCATGAATGGAGCCCTCGTGCTGAGATGGCGCCCTCTTAAGAAGAGACACCAGAACGCTTTCTGTTTCTCTGTCTGTCTGTCCGTCTCTCGTCTCTCTCTCTATCCATTCCCCCCCCCCACCAGGTGAGGGCGCTGTGAGAAGGCAGCAGCAAGCCAGAAAGAGGGCCAGCACCAGAAACCAACCCTGGTGACTTCCTGCTTCCACTACGGAGAAAATAAATGTCAGCTGTTTAAGCCTCACGATCTATGGCGTTACACAGAGACTTTTACTTTGGTGGGTTCTTGCTGGGGTTTTGGCTGCCTTCATTATTCTGGACAAATAAGTATAAACTATCCCCAAATACAGTCTTTCATCTCCTTGCTTCGTCCCTCAACTTGCATGAGATCTGACTCCCTTTCTTTGATCTCTGGGTGATCTGCCCAATTCCGAGTTTATTCATATATCTCTTTAAGGACTCTTCTTTTCTGGACAATGAATTTTTCTCAGACCAATATTTCCCAGTCCCCATCCTCCTTATCTCTTCTTGTTCTGGGGGTCAGTCCTGGGCTGAGGACTCGGATGCCGGGAACGGTCAATGCCCACGATGCAAATGAGACATACGCCAAGCCGGGGTGTGCTGAGGGCTCAGCCAGTTAGAGAAGGCTGCCCCCTCGACAGGATGCCCTGGGTCCTTGGTGACATTGTGTCAGATCCTTGCATTTTCAGGAGAAGCCAGAAATTCAAGCTTGTAAAGGTCAGTGGCTAATTTAAAAAGACTTTAAAAGGCCCTAGAGGAGCCAACCTTATTCCTGCCAAACAAGAGAGAGGCGAGGGCCAGCTTTGTCTCGGTCCTCAGAGGAGACCGCTGCCGTTATGATCGCTTTAATGCCTCCCTCCAGAGAAGGGGAGGGCGGGGGGTTGTCACGCAGACAGTTCCCCTGGTGGTCCCTAGACATATCTCTCAGATGGCTTTGGAGATCAGGCCACTTGAAGACCAGCTTGTGGAGGAATCATGCCTCATGTCTCTTCTTCCTCTCTGCCTGGCCGGCAGCTCCCCCAGACTTAAAGAAGCACTGCTCAGCCTAGGAGTAGGGCTCCCCCCCACCCCCCCGCCCAGCTGAACGTGGGCTAATGGCTCCTTCTGGGGCTGAGCCTGTCTGCACTCACGAGCTGATGATGCCACACACTGGACTAGAGCTCTGCAGCCACCACTGCGGTGGCAGCTGCCGCATCCGTCATGAGATTCTGCAGACATCGACACTACTGTTACCTTAGGCACAAGGATTTTATTGCCCTCCACATTCTTTTTTAAAACCCCATTGAACAATACGGAATTTTCTTCCGCGAGCGTTGGGCTGTGAGACTCAGTGAGCAGCCGGGGCTTTCAATCGAGCTCGTGATGACGCCTGGTTTTTGTTTCTGGCACCGTTTTCTCTCTGCGGTTGTGCTTGGGCTCGTCCTTCGGCTGGGCGGACCTGCGTTCCCCTGCACCTCCATCGGAGTGGGTCTTGGAGGCGCGGCCACCACGCTCTTCCCTGTCCCCAAGGCAGTGATGTTCGACCTCCTCATCCTGTGGCACGCAGAAACTATGACTAAAATTCCGCAGCACACCAAAAACCATATTTTTTCCCAATCTGACAAAAACATAAGTGCAATTTTGATTCATTCACACTGGACAGCTATTGTGCTGGCTGCTGTCATTTTTTTTTTTTTTTAGTTGACAGTCGAAGGGAGACGAGGTCAGCGCCCCCAACTCAATAGTCCCTTACTGCAGATGGCAAACATTCTTGCCGCACACCGGATGGATGATGATCATCACTCCCAGGTGTCAGGCCAGGTGGGGCGGCCACCTGCGGGAGCCACTGCCAGTTTCACAGAAATTTCAGGGCTGAACCAGAGAACAGAGACAGATGTGGTAAGAAAAGGAAGAAGAATGAAAAGAAAAACTTCGTTAACCATTCTCCAAAAGAAAAAGAATTATGCACAGGTTTTTTTTTTTTTAATTCAAGAATTTTTTTGCTCAATTTATGGTAGAATCATTATTTTTTCTTTACACACTTTTCTCTCTTTAGTGTTATCGAGATGGAAAATTCCTGTGCATTCTTTGGCTCTCATAGTGAAGGTCATTTATACTCACAGATACTTTTCTGGGCTCCGGATCACGGCTAGAATCCGTTCTTGTATTTTGCCAATCACAAAATTATTGGTAGTTACTTATTATTATTGTTGTTATCAGTATTGTGATCTGCTTTTAGTTTGTTAATATATTCAAAACCACTAGGCTCTATCTTTAGAAAATATTTACGTAAAAAGTCTGCCCCACCTGCCCTCTTTCTCCCTTTACTTCCCTGGGGGTTTGGGGGTGGGACTGGGGGCGGAGGTGGGGGGAGTTCCCCGACATGGAGAAAAATATTTTGAAAAGATTTTTAACTATTTCATCAAAAATATGAAATAAAAAAATTTCTTTACTCAGCCATATCACTTTCCTACTTTGTGTTAAATAGGTAATTTAGGGTTTTTACTTTTGATATTAGCATTTTCTCTTTTTTGACTCATTTCTCTCAGTAGTGGTAGACAATCTTTATGGCTATGTAGAAATAACTGTTTACGAACGTTCCTTTACATGTGGTTGTGTTTCTTTCTATATAGCTAAGAAATTCTAGTTGCATAAAAATACAACTCAGCGTTCTAAAAAAGTACATTTTACCTTATAAAATGGTAGTCATGGTAAGTTTTACTCAGTAACTGCATTTTCCTGAACAGGTAACATGCCAAAACCTGTATTGAGGAATCGGACCCTCCCACTGTGCTGGCCTGTCAATCACTGTCTTTCTTAGGGGACTTTGTCACCTTTAATTCATCCTGCATCTCACATAGGGTTGAGCACAGGCCTGCATGTCACATCAGGTGACGGTTTCTTTGTGCCCTCCATCATTTCCCTCTATGAGCCCCCCAAATTGCTGGCCAACATTTTATTGGGTTGGCTGAAAAGTTCCTTTGGTTTTTTTTTTTTTTTTTGTAAGATGGCTCTAGCAGTGCTTAGTTGTCTTTAATGTCATGTGAAACAATTTTGTTAGATTGCATTGTGACAGCTGTCCTATCAGTGTGCATTTAAAAAATTATCAAAAATGATGAATATTTGTGTAGTCATTTTAATAGTCAAGATGGAAGAAAATATGCAACATTTTCAGTATGTTATGCTTTATTCTTTCAAGAAAGGTAAAAATGCAACTGAAACGCAAAAAAAAAGATTTGTGCAGTGTATGGAGAAGGTGCTGCCACTCATAGGATGGGTCAAAAGTGGTTTGTGAAATTTCATGCTGGAGATGTCTCACTGGACGATACTCCACAGTCGGGTAGACCAGGTGAAGTTGAGACGGATCACACCAAGACATTCACTGAGAACAATCAACGTTCTACCGTGTGGGAGATAGCCGACATACATACTCAAAATATCCTGATCCATAAAGTTATCAGAGAAGATGAAAAATATGTCTTTTATTTTATGGGAAAAAACCACAACCGACTTTTTGGCCAACTGGATATTTACAGCAGAGCCCGGAAGTGATGGTGAATTAAGCGGGTACACATTCATTAGCTCACATGGAGCCCTAGGTTGTCACTGGAACAAGGTCTGGGACCTGGGGTTTGCTTTGCAGTTTTGAGCAATGTAGATCTTTCCATTATGGGACAAAGACCTAGGTCTTTCTTTATAGACACATACAAGTAATTTAAAAACAGGTATCCGTGTATTTGTGTGACTTTATGTAAATAGTATTAGAGGCAGAAATGCCAGTGTGAGGTTATTATAACATAAGTCCTAGTTATGGCAACATGGAGCATCGCTGAAATTATTTATATTTCTAGTTTTGGAAGGAAACAGTTAACAGTGGGTCTGTAACACTTTCTCCCTCTGTTTTCCAGCCCGACCGACCTCCTTCCACATATTGAGTGATGGATTTACTGGATAGAAAATCAATGAGGGTCCTGCGGTGCTTGCTACGTGCTGATGACTGAACCTGCAGGATTTATTTCCGAAAGATTTTACATTGTAAATAATCCTTCCATCTTTGGATCTTTGGGCTTCAGCCACACTGAGGAATCACGAGTTGGAACACCCCTACAAAAATACGGGACTTGCAGTTTTCAGTTTGAGGGACCCTAAAACCTAGGGAACTTATCCCTCTGGAGGCCCCCTGAGAAGCTGTGTCTGATGCACTCGAGTGTCTCTGTCCTTTTCTAGCTGACGCTGCGGCTCCTTTTGGCGTCCTTCGTATTTTGCGTGAGGCCGTTTGCCAGTTTGGGCCCCTGTGATTGTGCCATTTGTACAGTGTTTCATTTTTAAAAATTAAATCTTTGTACCCGTTGTGGGAAGCAGGTAGGCCAGGTGTCCTTTGCACCGTTTCAGAAAGGAAGTTGTGGTCTGGTGAGGAGGACAGGGACAGGAGGAAGTTTAAAGCTCTGGAAACGATCTACTTAGCTCTTAGCGTCTATCAAGGTGCTAAGCCCTCCACGAACGTATTTATTTTGTAATTATCCAGCGTGCAAAGGACTATTTACTGTGATGGTCATAATGCTTAACCTTCGGGATCCTTCTCTTTCACGGCTTCCATCTGAAACCTCACGAGAGCTCCTGGAAATACGGCCAGGTGTCCGATTGGCAAAATTGATCAGAGTAAGATCCTTTCACTGCGATCAGTTCAGAGCAGTGTCTTTCCACTCCCACTTTTCTTTGACCATCTTTCTTGTTTTGGGTGGTCCGGAAGGAGCCAGCAAGGAGGAAGTGTGACTGATTTAGGGGGGGTTATGGAATATATTTACCTGGTGGGACGTAATTATACTGCTAGCAGTTAATATTTATCTATAATGAATGCTGGTCATCCTAGTGTGGAAATGGTTTTGTAGACGAACCCCGTCGCCCACTGTGCTGTGATGGTGGAAGAGGCAGGAGGACCCAGTTTGTGCCACGGAATGCATGTGTCGTGTGCGGCCCAGAACCTGAGACCTATCGACAGTGGAGGAGAGGCAAGTATAAAACATCCAGAGTCAATCACTGGAGCGGTCCACGCAATTTATCGTGACTATGTGAAAGGCGCTTAACGGAGCGTTCCCTAAATTTAAAGTGACCTACACACTTTAAAATGTTTACCGATAATAAGATGTGCATCTGAAATAAGTCTAAGCTATGGGTAACCAAACATTTTTAATCTACTTTGCTAGAAAAACTTATGCCTTCTATAGAAAGTTACCTGATAAACTTCTCATATAAAGAGGCTCTCAGAAATTGCAGCCAAAAAATAAACACATAAGATAAATTATCACAGAAGTACTTCATAGAATTAATGAAAACATGGATATTTTCTAGGATTTTCTGGTTATTTTTGGTATCGGTCCATTTTTTAAATTAATAATTTTCTGCAATAGCTTTACTCATTTCAATAGTAACTGGTTTCTTTTGGTAATTTTGTACTATTTTTTCTTAAAGGAACACCACATTTTATGAACGCCCCCCGCCCCGTGCCTGTGAAGTCAGTCATACTCTCTGCAGTTTGCACATGAATAACTTAAACATAGAATACGTTCTCCCTTTCCACTGAGCTTCCTTTGTCTAGATTGAATTACTTGTAAGGGAGAAAAAAACACCTGATCCTATGCAGAAGACCGTATCCATCCATGAAAGGAATAGGCAAGGACAGGCAACTCAGTTATTTATTCTTTAATTCTACTGAGTGCCCAATTTGAGGCTCTTTTATTTAAATGGACACAGGGTATAGCTTTCTTAATGTAGATGAATATGCAAAATATTCTGTTACTGCTATACATTTATTAAAGTAAATTATCTGGTGCACAGAACCCCTCTTGATTAACATATCACTTGATGTATGACTTAGAGACTATTTAAATTTTTGGAAATACTTATAATGGTGAAAGTATGAACATTTGTTTGAGATTTTGTAAAATGTTTAATTGTAAGAAATATCTTTTGAAACTTTAAATAGAAACTATTTTTATTTTGTAAATAGAGTATATTACCATGTGGTGTTTTATTTTAGACATGTGGAGAATTTAAGCAAATTATCTCTGAAGGGTAATACGCTTTTTCAAAAAATGTAAAACAGTTCTAACCTGGATGGTCAACAAACAGAATCAAAAGCCTTTTCTGCAATAGAGAGGAACTGGGAACCTATTTAAGAAAGAGAATGACCAATCCAGGTAGACAAGACTTGAGTTTATTTATATGATTCATATCCCCCTTCTTGAAAGGACATTTACAAACTTAATTTCAAAAATAAAAGAACTTCTGAATGACACACGTTCGCATTTCCAGGTCAATATTACAGGTATGCTCTTTCGTGATAAATTATCAGCTGAAAATGTTCCAGTGAAATCTGGCATCAATTAATTTAACACTTCACATAAGAAATAATAAAACATTTATTTTCAAGTCTTACATATATTACTTAAAATAGATACAAATTTCAGTTTGTAATTTTTAAAATTTTATTGCTATTTCAAGCTACCTGAAAGAAAACACCTTAGTGAAAAAAAATGTTTTGATCGTTTTTAATAAGTATGACTTTAAAAACACACACTGTTAGTAACAGTCCACCATATGTTATTGAGCAATTAGGAGGTCAAATAACGTATAATTTTATCTCAAAAGAAAAGAAATAATATTTGTTGGGCAGGTGCAGGTAAAATAATTTTTGGACACTATTATAATATGCAACTTAGAATCAAATCCACAAATTCAATTTTTTAAAAAGTATAACATTGAACATATTCATAAATAATTGCTTAGCTTCCAATTTTTCCTATTAACCTGCATGGTTGAAGCGCACGGAACACAAGAGGTGAGATAAGGTCGTAACGAAATCGTACATCTGATTGTTTGCTTGATGGAGGCATCCGTTTGTGAAAACAGCTTCTCATACATGTTTTCCTGTCCAAAAGTATACACTTGCTGGTTTTCCGTATATACAAGTAGCCTGTGAAATCCTGGACTCTGAGCAGAAACAGGTTGAGGTATAGCACTGAATAAAGCATCCAAATGCATAGATGTGGCTGAAATTCATCAAAGTTGCTGTCGGCAGAGAAGGGCTGGTCGGAGTGTGCATCGGAATGTCTTCCAGGTGTTTGCCCTCTGAGAAATTTGTGGGCGGCATCGAATAATTGAACTCTTCAACATCAATATATACAAAGGCATTTTATTATTAATCAAAGAAAGGGAGTTAGAGTCATCAGAAATTACAACTTTATTTTGTCATAATACATATATTTATTGCCATCAGAGCTCTGCAATTGCCATAAAATTAGAGTCAGATGGAATTCAGAGACACGTGCAAGTTTTGGAAACGGACACATAGATAACAGTGTAGAACTGTACATAAAATAATTACAATTTATTAAACACGCTGTTTTAGCACATCCTTCATGGATGGAAATGAGCACCATATCTTTTTATGAATATATATTTTTCTCTCTTGTTTTCTACAGCACCAAAGAAATCCAAATGGGGAAAGGAGACATGGACATTGGGAATCGAGGATAAAGCTTGTTTCCATCTCAGCCACACTACCTTATTTTTACATGATTTTCAAAGCTTCCGTCATGTGATTCCGCCCCCCACCCCTCCAAGGGCACCTGTGTTTCCCAACCGGTACATACATACGTAACAAGTTGTTTTCTATACCATCCTTACTCAAAACTTGCATGTGGCATAAAATGGGTTGGTGGCACCAAGGTATATTTTCTGTTGATTTCGTGTGTTATTTGTCCTAATCTTAGCCAAGGAAACAAACAGGACCGACTTCAAATCCAAACTTCTGATTCTGTTCACCAAAGTCATTAATCATTACGTCAACGATAGGTACTTGATCAATTTTCGGTGTATTGATTTCAATCACAGTCTTTTCATATCCTTTTCTGGACTGTAAAGTTAAGCAGAAATTTTAAAATGTTATACATCCACTTTATATTTTTAACACAGGTGTTATTTTTTTTTTCTGAAGCCTCTGAACGGAGGTAGGAAGAAAGAAAAGAGTTGAAGAGCATATTTGCCATTATTGACGTAATCATGGGCGGTCCTTGTTGTCCCTCACGTCCTACGTGGCTCCTACGCTCACAACTACATTCAGTGTTTCACTACCATTACCCAGCTATAGTCATCTACATACTGCACAGCTGAAGAGAATCTTACTGAATTGATAAATACAGTTTTGCAGGAAAACCGATGTTGGTGTGCATCGGTGCATAAGTAGTATATCCTTAGGATTATAGTCATACTTTGGATAAGAGTCCAAGGTTTTAAGAAGTATTTGAACATAGGAACCATAATGCAAAAGGTCAAAAGTCGAAGCATTTCTACTGGTATATATGAATTTTGTGAATAATGATCAATAATGCATTGCTACCAGAAAATCCAAAACACTTACTTGCTCCTTTTCATGTGTTTTAGTTTCTCTTCTTTGATCAATGTATACCTATTCACTGGGTCCGAGGCAAGGACCCATTCACCTGTGACTGTGACTTCTTTTTAGTCATGGGCTAAAACAATGGGCTTTTCAGGGTGCTCTGTGGGTCACTTTCTTATGTGGAATTCCCACATACGTGAAAAGGACAGTTCCAGAGGATAAAAAGAAGAACGGCAGTAGCTGTAAACCGGTGCGATGTGCCACCAGCCAAAAAGCCCCTTATAATTAAAATGCAGGGCTAAGAAGTATCTATGGTGACTCCTTCACCTGTCATTCTAGAAGCATGGTCTTAGAAGGCAAATGAAATAAGGTTTTTGAACTTTTTTTCATTTCAAGGAAAACTAGCTGTAAACGTATTCAACTATCAGGAATAATGCCAAAAAAAGGGTCCAAGATGATCTTCTGCTAAGGCTTTAAAAATCTGTCTGTCTGCATGTTTCAGAGTTCCTGTGTTTGAGTGTGTGACTATTCATGGTGTCAGATATACTGTATTTTGATATGTCAGTGCTAAGCATCACATCTTAACAGCATTTCAACTGAGACACCCGTTCCTTAGGCGCTATCGGACGCGGGGCCAAACCGAAGGTCATGGCTGCCTCCCCTCGGGGCGCGGGAAGGCCAGCGGACGGGACACTCACCGCGCAGCCATCGGACAGCGCTCTGATGTGAGGGCTGTTGTCATGGGACATCTCCTCGTCATTCGACCCCAGGAACCGGAGCGCTTTGTCATAGCTTCCCGATGCCACGTCGTACCAGGCCGCCGACTGATGGCAGTGGTAGGTGAAATTCTGCCGGGCCGAGGCAGTCAGCAGCTTCAGGAACGTCATCTGCACCATGTTAATGGAATTGCCTTCCACGTCCAAGTAGGAGAGCTGGGGACGGAAGAGCGAAGGGCACGTGAAGACGCCTCTCCTCTTTTTCGTTCTAAGGAAGGAAGTCCCCGTGGACAGGGACAGCAGCGTGCGGACGACTCAGCAGACCCACTTTTACTTAACGAAAGCAAGTGTGCCCAGCGGATCAGCAGACCCGGGCGTGGGATTTTGTGAAATCAGGATTCCGCCCCCCCGCCCCCGCCGGGTTACGGCTGTAATCACTGCTTATCTTTGGCAAAAACCACTTTCGTTCCATACTTCAGTTTCTCTGGCAGCAACCATTGCAAAAAGACACCTTTGTTTCTACGGCCCCATGTATTGCGTTTGTCTTTCTTTTTAAATAGGAAAAAGAGTAAAACAATGAGAACTGAGAATATTAGGGCAATGTAAAGGTTAACTATTTTCCCGCTGTTTGATTTTGCCTATTCCCTTAAATATTTCATACTACAGCTACAGTGTATCTACTGGAACCAAAGTTTAAACATGTTTCTGCGCTTTTCCCTTGGGGGCTGTCGTCCTCTAAGGCATTTCTGGGCTTTAACTTCAGTGCAGACCCGCCGGCTGATGTGCCCACCCCCCACGATTCCACTGGCGCCGGGCACAAGGCCCGGCACAAGGCCCGGCACGGTGCAAGTGCAAGTGCACAGGAAACATCTACTTTGTTCTTACAACAGGAAAATAGTCTCAGTTGCAAAGTGTTAAAAATGTCTGTTCTACCAAGTTTATAAATTATTTTATAAATAATTTATAAATTATTTTAGGAAGTGTAATCGAAATATGTAGTGGGCTCGGTTAAGACATACAAACTTAGATTTAAAAAAAATTAAGTAAGAAATTTACCCAAATTATATTGAAATGAAGGAAAGAAATAAATTAGGCTTCAAGCAGATAGAAGAGGAAATAGGCAGAATCCAAGATACTATTTAGATAGATATATTCTCTAGACCTGATATTTCGAACAGAATCCATTTTTAGGAAGGCTCTCTCGGGTACTTAAGAAAACGTATACGTTATGATCCTATTATTTTGGTAAATTTAGTGTGTTTCCATTCACTTTTGATAGGAAAATTGCAGGCTCCTGTAAAGTGGTCTAAGAGCAAGACATGGGTAGAACTCAAGGACACATGGGGGCCCCGCTTCAGTGTCATTTAGGCGGTCGGACTCGGTGTCAGGAGACACATAATGCGAGCTTCGTGCATGAAGTTCAAGATAACCCATTCCGTGTCGCGGTGATAACATACCAGTTTTCCTCTCTTAAATTCACTAAACCAGCTCCCTGGTTTCTCCTTTGGCCACGATGAAATCCTCACCTGTTGCAAAAGAGCAGAAAATCAGAAAGTAGGTAAAAATTATGAGCAGTAATGTTCATGTATGTACCAGTAACTCTCGGTAAGACTAAGGTGCTAAAGAGCTTCCAAGTGGTCTCCTCTGGGTGACACGAAATAACATAAAGGACAACGTTTGAGATCGACCCTATGACTTCCCCTTTAGCGAAGACTGAATCCTTTCCCCCGTTTTCTTTAGTTGCTCAAAAAGAAGAAGGGGGGAGTCCTCCGGCACAGGCACACTAAGGACCACAGCGGGCACTGCTGGAACTTGTAGGTGACCTCTTGCAAAGGAAACCCTCAGCTGGCATCAGCCACTGGGCAGGTGCCACCAGCATGCCATAGCCAAGGTCGGCGTCTCTCTCCTAACGAGATCAGCCCCACGCTAAAGCCGCTTGTTCTGACTTGAGTTTCTGTGCCTCTGGGGACCCACGCCATTTACAAAGAGAAAGGTGATTTATTCAACAAACATAAATAAAGCCAGACTTTCCCACCTGTGTGATGGCTGGAGACCACAATGATGCTAGTGAACAACCTCTCATTATATTAATAATTAGCCTTTAGCTAAAAGGTAGCACTCCGATGTGCTAAGGGTGCTGGGTGAGCACCAAGAAACGGGCTTGAAGAGACGACACAATTAAAAAGGACGTGTGTGTGGAGAACGTGCACCTTTTATACGAAAAATAATTCTTTATGAAGTTGCGTATTTTCAGCGTAACAGCTGTGCGCTCTGCCGCGTGGTGAGGGGGAGGAAGACTACTACCCATGCCCTAGAATGTGAGCCAGCTGCGCTCTGTCATGGAAAGCCGCGGAGTTTCAGAGAGCAAGCAGGTGCAAAAAAGAGTGCGCTCGGGTTAAAAAAGAAAGAAGTATCTGTTAACCCCATGCGTCACTTGGGTGCCTGATTCACGTTTATGCAAATGAAATGCTCTCATTACCCTGTAAGAAAAGCAGGTAAATGAAACCATGATAGTACGATTTTCCTGTTTCATTCAGTACGGCAAAAACATGGCAGGGGCTGTCCACGGCCACCCCCCCAAACCGATGGGTACTTACGCCCTCGGACTTTTTGTCTGGATAAATGCACGTCTCACCCCCGGATGTGAAGTTACAGTAAACCTTGAAGGAGTCTCCTGAGCAACCTTGGTTAGGATCGATCCAGTATTCCCCTGGAGGGAGGAAACAGATATGTCAGAGACGAATCCATGTAGGTGTAAAAGCAAGTGCATTATATATCAAATTTTATTACAGGAATAAGGAACAATGAATATCCATGGATCTTTCCCCACAGGAATTTCTTTCATGCTTTTGGTCGTCTTGGGGTGTATGTTTGAGGACTTGTGGAGTGACCCTTTGCCTTGCATGCCTCAAACTTGTGCATGCGTGCCCCCAGACCTTCTGCCTGGACACCCTTCTTTATTCCCAACATGGCCTGTTACTTTTAGGGTTCAGCTCCCACGTCACCTCAAATGTGAACATTCTATTTATCATGGGTGATGAATTATATGCACACTGGAATTAGACATACTCAACCTTAAATCCCTTGAAGTATTATTTACTACTTAAGTCGTCTGAGTATAATAGCCAATAGTTATTCTTGGTTTATTCATTGGTAACAGTGGAGGTGATAGTATCAACGTAGGTCTCAAAGACTATACCTTAGAGATTACTTTAGAGCAAAACTTTCTCATAGCAAATGTACTGCTCCTCTGAGTGGGATCCTAAAAAGCAGGTCGATTTTATACACAGGGGTGAGCAAAAGGAAGATTACAGCTGTGAGTACACAAAACACAGAGTTTATACTTGTATTATTACCAAGTAATATTTATTTGTATTACAACTGTAAACCAACTTTTGCTGACCTCTGCATTTAAGTGTCATTTGCTACTAATGCCGCTATCTAAATGGTACCGAACAAGTCTCACCATGTGAATGACCATCACCATGAATTCGGCATGCGGTGGGTACAGTTGGTAAATGATGGGAGTAACGAAGTTGTTCCTTAAGTAATTGGTAATACGGCTTCGGTTACCCAGAATCATTGACAGACAGGTGAGGATGACTTTGCCTCCCTCCTACCATTTTCCACGCCACCACTTCATGTCACGTGTTGATTTCCATTTTGTCTGTCCGCTGAGTATGAACTTGAACATTTTAAAAGCTCCCACTGCTAAGCTCTGTACTGGACCCTTGAAACACCAATGCTGAGCTGTCTTATCTTTGGCTACTACTGTTCATAAACTGTAGTGATTACTCTCAGAGTCCATACGCTTCTGCTACAGGTCAGGGGACCCCACCTGTATTATTTAACAAAAACGTTCATAATTTTTGGGTTCACACCATTAATAAAGTCACATCTGGAACAAACTGAAATTCTCAGGAAAAACATATACAATAAAATAAAAATCACCCAAGATTTTACCAACCAGAATAACCCCTCTTACCTTTGCTGTTGCTTATGTTTTTTAGAAATATAAAATCTTGAATTACATAATTCATGTTAAGCTTTATTTTATTTTATTTTATTTTATTCAGTTAACATTGTCCCTGAGTATTCTTCTGAATCACATATTGGTAGCTTAGTTACTGAGATATTTTTGTTCGATCAATTCAGTGTCCTGTGGATGCTATTTTCAGTTTATCTCCTATTTATTCATCTCCTCCGTGTATTGTCACACCCCCCACCAGGCCACCATGATCTCTTGCCTGGATTTGGCCTGCAGCTTCATAACCCGCCTCTTTTGTCCATCTAGCTTCCTTCCCAGTCACTTTCCACTTCGCTCACTGCTGTCCAGCCAGGGGACCTTCGGTTCCTCAAAGACACCAAGATCTTGCCTTCTTCAAAGCCTTGCCGATGTCCCCTACCCTCTGCCGGGAAGACCCTTCTGATTCTTCGCATGACACTGACTATGGCTTTAAGGTTTCAGCTCAAAAGTCACCTCCTCCAATGTTAACCTTTTTTAAAATTGAAAATGGAATCGCCCCTTAGTCTACCATAGTAAACACCCGTTTTTTTCACAGGAGGTTATCAATACGTGGGGCTCCCCCATCTCCATGGGTGGATCATGGTGACTCGAGAGCATTGTCCCTTGTTTACCTGGGCATTTCTGCATGAGAATAGTGCCTGGTACCACAAAGTAAATAACAAATACATACATATAATAGTAGTTGATTACCACACTGAAGAATTAACGAAGCAGTTATTACATGGAAGCCACAGGGAACTACAGCCCACAATGAACCTTCCATTCCGAAAGTTTACAAAACATTTTCCGGACCGCTCAGGTTGTAACTAGTCATGTGTGGTTTGCACATTTGATTTTCAATGGTATCTGATTACCTTAGTCAGCTCCATCAGAAGGCTGAGTCACTCCCCTTATAAATCCCTGAAATCCTACTGAGCTAAACATATCTTTTCAAAGAAACATAATATAAATCTGAAGACTCTGGACATTAGCTTGTAGAGAGCCTTTAATAACTACCCATGTTATCATTTTATTTTACTACATTTATCGGGACAGCCCTGGTTAATAGGGTCATAGCGGTCTCAAGCACACATTTCTGTGACATGTCATCTGTAGGTGCGATCATTTTAACGGTCCCTGTTTCAGCCAGCCCGATTTTATGATATTCTTCCTTTCTGGTGGTGGCTGTTTGGCATTGTGGCCAACTTTTCCATCCGAGCCAGGTTATTCAGACCTCAGTTGCAACGTTACTCATGTGATTGGTGGTGCAAAAGGATGTTGTCTCAAGAGTGAAAGAGGGACAAAGTACTTCCACATCAAGTGGGAGATTTCCCCTCAGGGAGAGGTCCGCCCCTGGCTAGTTTGGTGATTTGGCTCCAAGCGAGATTTCGGTCAACTAGGGGCACTTGCAAGTGTTTCCTCCTCCGAATAGGTATGTTACAGTGTTGTCCAATACCAGGTGTGGCAAATTACCCTTCTAATTATTACAAGTAAATTGTTTACAGTTGTTCTGCTTATTCGTGGATCAATAAAATAAATTTTTGCTCCAAGCTATCCTAATTCTTAAATATTTTCTTCATTGGATCAAATATGATTCAGGTATGCTATTTAATCATGTTGATTTTACACATATTAATTTAAATTAAGTTAGGAGAATAGAATATAAATAATTATATAGCCACACACCCAGAGTTGAACACACATAAAATCCATTCTATGATTATCAGGCAAAATGCATTTGTGTTATCTATAATCATCCACAAATGATCTTGTCATAATTTAATGAAACCTTATTTAACAGACACGAGTTTTTCCAAAGCAGACCATGCATTACGCAGCATAAATGACTTTTTCTGTCTACGGGATTGGAATTAATGAATCGTTGGTGTTCGCTTTATTTGGAGACTACAGTGAGCATCTAACCGGAGTTATGAGATGTGAGTGCACCTCGGTCACCGAGAGGCTCCGCGCCTCGGCCTGGCCATGCCTGATCAACGCACCGTCTGGGAAGTCGGGGTGGCTCAGCTGCAGGTCCCGGCATGTCCGGGCGGGGTTGGTCTGCGTGCCCATCGGGAACTTCATGTGCTCGATGTCCTGCTTCAGGGAGTTGAGGGAGCCGAATATTTCCTCCATTCCATCCGAGTAATCGAGAATGTTATCACCTGCATCTGCTTGCATGCCCTCAGTGTGTCTTCTTGTTTTTTTGGGTGACAAGATTGGCAAAGGCTGGATGACTTCACCAGGGGGACCCTGTAAGAGAGAGGATGTTCACGTAATTGTTTGCTCAGTTAAATGTCCTGCAGGTCTTAGTTATGGCTGGCGATGTCATAAGAAATTACAGGTGGTTTAGCTTTTCCACGTTTTCCCTATTTTCAACGTCTTTCGTAATTGCTACTATCTGTGTTATAAACTTTGTGAATTCTTTCAAAACCATCTAGTGGAGAACCTGAGGCAGCTGCACCGCCCAGGTGATTCCTAGACCTTTTGCCGTAGAAGTAATGAAGCACAGATCGCTGGGGACGAATGTTGAATGCCTTCCTGTCTTATTAATTAGTCCTCATTTACATGCCTTATCTTCACAGTTAGATTTTAGTCTCGGGAGATGAGAACACCACTCGAGGTTCTTGTGCTATCTAATGAGTCGTCTGTTGTGCTTCGTAATTATATCATGATACCTCGATCTTTTACAAAAACACATTAGCTTGTTTTTAAACATTTATAACTTCAATCTAAGTGAACAAACTTAAAAAAATGCAACCTGACGTGCATTGACATGTATGTAAGAGTGGAACTACACTACATACTTAATTCCTATTGTTCGGGGTTGCATGGTGTCCCACAAACACTGACCCGCAGACGTCTGGAGTGCCCGCACCTCGGAATAAGACCTGATATGGAGATGGGGCTGCTGTAGATACACTCAGTTAAGTAAATGCGAATGTCTTAGGGTGGGTGCCATTCTAGTACGCTGGCATCCTTCTAAAAGGGAGATTCGGGCACAGAGATGCAGGTGAACAGAAGACAAGGCGCAGAGACAGAAGGAGAAGACGGCCATCTACAAGCTAAGGAGAGGGGTCTCCCACACGCCTTTCCCCCAGAGCCCTCGGGAAGCCCAGCGCCAGGGACCCTCGGACCGAGGACTCGCGGCCTCCAGCTGTTACACAGCAAGTCCTGTGCCGAAGCCGCCTGATTTGCGGCGGCAGCCCTGCAGCACTAGTACCGGTGTCGCTTGGGAACAAGCTCAAGGCTGGAGACTGAAGAATCTTCACACGGGCCTATCGCTTAACGGTTGTGTGAAGCCTGGGAGATGTCAACAGGCGTCAGCGGGGGTTATAATTATTGCCTTTATTATCGTCGTTATCTGCAGTAGGGAGAAATGCCAACCACCAGCACCTTTTTCTTTCTGTCGAGTGTCAGATAGAACGGTACCTTTGTGGCATGCAATCAGTAGCTTTCATGAAAACCTGACATAAAAGTATATGATTTTCTTAAAAAAACTAATAGGAAGATGACTATCATAATGCTGTATATAGGTATATAATTAAGGTATCTTTCTAGTCAAACAGTGAAACCAATTAAGAGATGTCTTGGCATGTAGACCTGAGTACTTAATGAACGTAGTTGCTATTTCCTAGAAAATCAGACTTGGACAGAACACGCCTGCTCATCCTTCTTCTAGATTCAAAGACCTCGCTGACGGTGTCAGAATCCTAACTACCAGAATATCACTGTGTCACCAGGCACTTACCGGCGGCCCAGGAGGCCCGGGAAGGCCACCGTCACCCTTCTGGCCAGCAGGTCCCTGTGAGAGAGAAAAGGGACAAGATAAACAGAGCACACGGCATCGGTACAGGCTGTACTAAAAACTGGAAATGCCAAAGGGGAAGGTACTTACTGTGGAGCCTTTGTTACCCTTGGGGCCTTGAGGACCCTAGAAAATGCAAAAGCAAATTATAGATACAAAGGTGGAGCGTTGGTGTCTCTCCCGTGTAGGTGTAAGTTGATGTTATGAAATTCTCTTTTCTTGTACTTACTGGTAAGCCTGGAGGGCCCGGTGGACCGATGGGGCCGGCAGGACCTGGAATTCCCTGCAGAGAGAATCATCCAAATTAGAGCATTTTCCTCAGCGACTCCATTCTCCTGTTTTGCATGACAGCACACAGCAAAATTTAGAGAACGCAAACATGCAGAAGAAGAGCTTAAATTTTCCATTGTAAATCCAAGTAGTAACTTTGCAGGATAATCTATTCTTTTTCTATTTTGCTTCAGTGTCTACACATATATTTATATTCCTGCAGCCTTCAGGAGAATGATTTGTATGTGTTGGAGATCAATAAATGTTAGTGCAATTAACTGTTGAACTGTAATTTTTGTCGTTCTGACTTGCCACATTTTTAATTTATTGAGTCTAAGGTGAAATAAATTTCTTTTTGAAAACACCACTGACTCAAGGAGATTAGAATAAAGACGCTCTACATCACTTCCTCGGTCAAGTTGAAGGGCATGTGGGCAGCTGTGTGTACGTAACTGGGAAGGACAGGACAACAATTGCTAGCTCTCCTCACCCCGTCGCCCTTGGCGCC
Source organism: Glossophaga mutica (assembly GCA_039655065.1). Lineage (NCBI taxonomy): Eukaryota > Metazoa > Chordata > Mammalia > Chiroptera > Phyllostomidae > Glossophaga > Glossophaga mutica. The sequence goes on from CM077316.1 coordinate 5,089,578, forward strand.
TGGAGATCCTTGAGTTCCTGGGAGACCTCTGTCACCCTTCTCACCTTGCTCCCCCGGAGGCCCGATCAGGCCAATTAAACCAGGGTGCCCCTTGGGAAGGCAGAGAAAAGAAAGGTTAACCACAGACCAATTACAAGCACAGAGTAAATCAGAGTCACCCGATAATTGCACATTACATTTATGCAACAGAAGAGGAGAACATTTACATAAAAACTTGAACCTTTCCGAAAAGGATGTAGGATTCAGACCCTCTTTGCCCACACCCAACAGGACCCTTCGCTGCTTGCATTAAGCGAGGCCCATGTTCAGGCGTGGGGGGATTATGGAACTCAATGCTTTCTAAAAATAGCATCTTCACTTTCCTTTTACAGAGAAGCAGTTCCCTCCACTAAACGGCCAAGAATGACCACATGGGATATTGGTGAAATAAACAACAGAAAATTCATTGTTTTAATAAGCATCTTCTTTTATGGGAAATAATTTCTATTCTTCAGAGAACCTGCAGTCTTTAAGAGACATTTGGAAACTTAAAAATAATCCAAAAACGTTAATGCCATTCTGACGAAGGTTTATTTTCTTAATCTTCACCAAAGGTTTATTTTCTTAATCTTCACCTGAAGACATGCCCGGAGAGCAGGAGGGAGGGAGTGAGAAAGGCAGAGGTGCATCGACGTCAGAGAGAAACATTTATTGGCTGCCTCATGTACATACTGCGACCAGGGATCGAACCCACAACCTGGGTGTGTCCTCTGACAGGGGATCGATCCCGTGACCTTTCCATGTATGGGACAACACTCCAGCCAACTGAGCCGTGCCAGCCAGAGCAAAGGTTTATGAACTTTAATTATTTGGTGCAACTCAGCATACATTTTGGGAGATTAAATAACTATTTGAAAGATAGTCTATATGAAAATTTTTATTTCCATGTTAAAAAACATAAACAAATGGGCATTTTGTTACTCCCTATGTTTCTTTTCTGATACTTTATTTTTCAGTATAACCTATATACACTTCTCCATTTGGTTCCCACTGGGGACACTGAGAAAATGTAACACTGATTTCTGGTACATTTTTCACTCTGACTAGGTCTATTTTCTCTTCTCTAAACTCATCGGAAGAGCTAAGGATTGACACCTTTTCCCTTGGCTAGAACAATGAAGATAGTCTATTTCAACCTGCCAAATTATTGCCTCTGCTGTTAGGATACGAAAATAGTACCAGCACGACCTTGAAGCTCACCTTCTCACCCTTGGAGCCGGGGTCGCCTTTGAGGCCAGGTAATCCAGGGGGACCCTGATAATGAGAAATGGCACAGGCACAGAAAGGAGGTACAGATTAGAGAGGCATGTTACTTCACCACGCACAGGGCACGTTTGCTGTTGGTAACTTTTCGAACGTTAAAAAGTAATAATGACCAGCCATTGTGTTTCAGAATTCAAAACAACTTTGTATGTTTAAAACTATGGCTTAATACTTAACCATAATAATAGAATACAATAATGAAGATTTTGTTTAAACAAATATGAACTCAGAAATATTTTTAAGGATATTGTTGTAATGACACTAATTTGAGAAGAAGGGGTTTCCAAACAATATATACATTCAATCAAATGTTTTGGTGCTAAATGGAAATTCAAAGGCTGTGATATTTCCAGTAAAATTTTAAAAAGTAAAACTTCAATGCACTTTTAAGAGTCAACTGACCTTTGATAACACCTCTCCTAAGTAAACTCCCAAGACAGTATTTTTAGCTGTAATTCCTGAATGGAATCTCTTAATCTAAATGATTTGCAAAATTAATAATAAGGTAATGTCACTTTCTTCAGATTAGAATTATATCTCTATTTTAATAATTTCACCTTTTTAATAGTTCAAGGACATGACATTTATCCATCCGTGCTAAGTTGTATATTTATGAAAACTGTGCCATGACTTTAAGCGACTAACAATCTAGTCCTTACCCCTACCCACAGAAATGTTTACACTGACGACTTCCTAACACACATTTTCACGTAAGAATCTGTGTACTCCAATGGAGAGCCATGCAAAATGAGACCCTGGTGGGAAGTTATGACGAGCGGAGCTATGCAGGCAGCGGCCGCTGTCAGCTGTGCGGACGGACAGGCCCTGAAAGGCGGTTTGCGGGCACGCGATGAAACAGGTCCCACAGAACGCCCCACACGGGGGTCCCTGCGGCGGGGCAACAAGCCAGGCCTCGGGAAACAAAGGCAAAATAGCCACGTGGTTCCTCTGCGGATTTGAATTAGTTAGCCTGAGCCGAATTCTTTTAATTATAATTACAATGATGGTTTTTAACAGGGCACCTGGCCAACTGTATGAAGCTTCACAAAGCCACAGCATCACGAGCCTTCACGGCTGGGTCTCTCTTCCTGCAGGAATATGTGCCACGGGTCACTTCCCCCGCCCCTCCTAGATGCCTGGAGTCTGCAGGGTGAAGAGCCCAGGACGTCCCCAGTCCATCACTTTTGTGAATTGGAAGGATTAAGACCCACGGATCTGAGCCAAGCAGCATGACGTAATAGGGAAATTATGGGGTCAGGACAGGATAGACCTGAAATAGAAGCCAGCCTCTCTTACTAGTAACTTAAAGTAGTTAACCAAAGAGAGCTTAGGTTTCTCTTCTGTGGTCACGATTCCTGTCTTAAGGGGGCTCTGGGAGACACAGTAGATGCCCCCCTTCCATTCTTGCTTCTCAAGTTGACTCCTCAAACTGAATTCCTGAACTTCTGGGGAAAGTGAGAATAGTGTTAGGATAAATTACTGCTGTGTAATATTAGTATTAGGGCTACTATTAGGCATACTTATATTTGTTTCCATTTATGAATGAACTTGAACTTCTAGAAGTATTGCCATAACAGAAGAAAATTTCCCTACATCATCTAGTAACCATAGATTAAAATTATTTTCATAGAAAGATAGTCTGCACCATTTTAAGTGTGAACACACCTAAGAACATTCTTCTAGCAAGGACAGCATTGTTAATCCTCAGATCTAAATGTATGTCAATTCAATTTAGATTCCCTTTTGTGTAAAAATAAACAATCGTGCCACTTCGTTAAATCTCGGTCAAAAAGGGACTACAAAGAAATGACCGGGTTCACTTTCAAATATATTCTCCTTGGAAGCCTGAGTTTTCACACCGGACTTTCATCTAGGTCAGCGAACGTCAACCACTGTGCCGCAAGAATTTTTAAAAACACGCCACACCTGACTGATTAGTCAGGGGCACTCACTTCTATTCCTTTAGATTGTAAATTTTTAAAAAATGGCAAAAGCCAACACAAGAATAGCTGTCCAGTGTGAATGAATCAAAATTATACTTTATTTTTGCCAGCTTGGCAAAAAATATATATTTTTTGATTTGTTGCAGGATTTCAGTCATTAGTTTATGTATGCTCTAAATGAAGAGGGTTGAAAATCGCTGATCCAGTTTATCCACACCCTGCCACGGCGCGGACGTCGAAGTGTGGCCCTCTACCAGTGGTATTAGCGTTGCTGCCTGGGAATTTATCAGAAAAGACTATTCTTAGCCTCACCCAGGACAACCGGGCCTGAAAGTCTGGAGTTCAAGATGAGCCATCTCTTCCAAAGGTTTGAGAAACATGGGTTTGGGACTTTTGTCCCAACCCCAGTTACATGAATATGCAAATCACACCAGCCTAAAGGAGCTCATTCATGGTCAAATAAACCCATCACAATTCACCAGCCTACTTTAATCACTTTAAAATTAAGGAAATGTATTTTGCATTTACTTTTTCGGATCTCATTAGATGGGCCTGGTAAATCATTAGTTTGGCAGATAATGCTGCCTGATAACACATTTTAAAACAAATAATATTCTGAATGAGTAATGTAAACAGATAATTTCTGGAGGTCTTGTCACCATTAGGATAGATGCCCACGACTTCCTAGGTTAGAACAAGGTGGCATACAAAAGCGTGAAAAAGTAGTTCTAATACCATAATTGCATGAAAGAATCAGACACTTGGACCAGGAGCAGAAAGCATTTAAACATATTGTTAAAGCTGACATACATCTGCTAAAAGTAAATTCATTCATTAGATGGAAAATACAAACCTATTTTTTAAATATTTTAATACTTTAAAAAATATTTTGTTTATTTACTTTTAGAGAGAGAAGGGAAGGAGAGAGGGAAAGGAATATCAATGTGTGGTTGCCTCTCATGCGCCCCCTACTGGGGACCTGGCCTGCAACCCAGGCCTGTGGGAATCGAACTGGGAATCGAATTGGCGACCCTCTGGGATGCAAGCAGGCACTCGAGCCACTAAGCCACACCAGCCAGGGAGAAAATATGAAACTATTTAAAGAGGCCAGATTTTTTTTTCTTTCTTCACTCCTCATTTTACATTCCAACTCTTTCATAAATGCTATGCACTTCATAGAAAGGTTGCCATGAGTGGGAAAACTGATAGGGATTTTGCCTACTCGACATCAGTATTCAAATGGCGGCTTCCTTGAGTCTCCAGTCCACCGCTCATTAGCTGGGTAATCTTGGATCTATTTCTTATTATCTCTGAGCTTTATTTACAAAAGCATTCTAATAAGAATAACCGTGGCAAAGAATTGTGATCATGAAAGAAAAAACAGTCCAATAAAAGCATTGTATAAACTGTGAGGTATATGTAAACATCAGTCATGATTCATTTCTGATGAGCTACAGACGGTTCTCAATCATCTTTCTCATCAGTATGAGTGAAAATGGCAAAAAAGAAGTAGCAGGAATTCTAATTGCTCAGGCTTAATGAGAAATACACTAGACATTATTTGTGTTTCCAATGCATTTTAAATCGTTTCTATAAATATTCCTCATGAAGGAGTTACAGAAAATTCCTCTTAATTCCAATAAGCTAATAATCTCTTATGAAATTACAAACTATATCTAAGGAGGAACTTGCCAAGAAGCAAGACCAGTTTCCTATCAATTTCATCAGTTGGAAATAGAAATTGGTAAAGATATGATATTAACAGTAGTTATAAATAACCCTCTGAAACTGGAACATATCAAAAATATTAACTCTGCATAGAAAAATGTTATTCCAAGTGTAAATATTTTCTATTTCCCATTTAGATAGTGTAAATTGAAAAACTCGAGGGAAATACATAATTCATAAGTAATACAGTAAAAGGGAAAACAGGGACGATACACTCTTAAGTGTCTAGAATGCACAATCAAACGTTTCTCCCTGCGGCATTAGGCTTTACAGAATATTTGCTTCGATATACATCCCAAAACTCCAGTGCATTAAAGTTCCAAGTAACTGCAGATGCTACACTTTGTACGGAATGGATGAAAGAAGGTGAAGGGATTCACCAGAGAACTTCTCTGCACAGCCCATGGACGCTGACGACAGCGTGGTGGCCAGAGGGAGGGCTGGGTGGAGGTGGGCAAAGGGGGGGCAAGAGGGGCATCCGCAGTAATGTCAACAATAAAAATGAAGTTTAAAAATTGCAGGATTGTAAGGTAATATTGAACTTGTTGAAAAGCGAAGGTTTTGTTGTTTAAACATGCTGAATCACTACGGAATGCTACATAGCTCCACCTGTTACAGAGCATTTGCATGTAGCATTTAAAAAAATGAAACTGCCGTTGGTGACCCATCCTACCATTTATTCAAGCATGTAGGGTTTGAAGAATAACGCTATCAGATCTCTTATTCATCAGTATATGAAAAGAGGGAGTCTATGATAATACTGGAGTAAACTTGCCCAAAGGTAAATACTGAGCAATTTTTCAGTTACTCGGGAACAAATAAAATGAAAGAATAGAAAACAAAGCAAAATAAAAGCTGAGACCTAAAATAGAGATGCTCGTCTGCCTTCGAAAAAATCCAATAATTACTTTAAACTTCATAACATTCAGGTGAGGTGCTATCAATGTTCCCATTTTACAGATGAGGAACCTAAGCTGAAAAAAAAAAAACAAACAACGTTTTCCTAACGTCGTTCTGCAAGTCAGTGGTAGTACTTGTTTTTGAAACCAGGGAGCTTGGTCCTCAAGTCCATGATGGTAACCAGGGACCATGAATCCCAGATGGCCTACGACATGAGACCTCCCTTAGCTGAGTCTGAAAGATCATCAGGGTGCCCTGAATACCATCCCGGAGAGGATTTCTGCACTGGCCCTCACCTCCCGTGGACCAAGTAGTGTTTTCATCGAAATCAGATATCATGGTCAAACGATTAGGTGCCATGCAAAAGCTACAATGCATACTTAAAACAAGCAGCCAGAGAAAGGACCATCAACTCAGATCCTTCTCATTTTGCTCGGCCTGAAAGGGTTTGAGTCGTTAAGCCCCTTCCTTGTTCTGTCCACTCACATCCACCCGAGAGTCGGAAAAGGAAACTTCTACGAGCCGGATCAGGTGGGATGTCTGATGGTTTTATTTTTAATGTTAGCCAGAGGAAATCTCCAGCACGATGTTTTTTAATTTCATCTGGAAAAAAGGTCAGAATGCTTATTGGAAAATCTGCAATAACAAGAAAAAATCTCTGGCAAATTTTAGGGTGACATTAATGTGAAGCACTTTGTTTTTTCAGGCTCTGACTCTGCGCAGGTAGGAATTCCCCATATTTATCGAGAATATTCCTGGGCCTGTGGGGTGGTGTGCAGACTTAATAATCCGCTTGAAGTCATTCAAGTCTTGCTAACTTTTATCCAGTTACTAGAATAAGTGATCTTTAACTTTTCAGAGAAAGTTAAAACATAAAAACTGTAACACTTACGAAATATTTGGTATGTTAGAGGAAATTTTTGTGACATTCTTACTAAAGGAATGACCCAAATTCCTCCTCAATAATTAAGATAGTATAACCCAGTTTTGAAAGCTTTCTGAGTGTATCTATGTCTCATCCACCCGAGAGTCGGAAAAGGAAACTTCTACGAGCCGGATCAGGTGGGATGTCTGATGGTTTTATTTTTAATGTTAGCCAGAGGAAATCTCCAGCACGATGTTTTTTAATTTCATCTGGAAAAAAAGGTCAGAATGCTTATTGGAAAATCTGCAATAACAAGAAAAAATCTCTGGCAAATTTTAGGGTGACATTAATGTGAAGCGTATCTGAGTGTATCTATGTCTCTGAGATAATAAATGTATTGATGAGAAGCAGCGTTTTTATAAAATTTAAGTGACTGTACGGAAGAACATGCCGATTCAAAGCAATACGCCTCACTCGCAGAGTGCTAGCTGTATGTATTGTTTGTTGTCTGGATTAATCCCTTTGTACATAATTATTTATGGAAAATGAAGTTCCAACATTTCTAGCATACAATGGAATCTGCCATGCAGTCAGCAATCATTTGAAGGCGTGACTTGGATTCTTACTTTCTGCCCTGACTTTGTAGTGAGCAGAGCCTGGGCTCCTACAGTAAACTCCGTCTATGAACTCTGAGCTCCAGTAATAAACTTCATCTAGGAGCGCTAAGCCGGTCACCTAAGCGCTCCGGGCATTTGTCAAGCCTGCCCTTTGCACACAGCACGTTGATGATAACCCAGCTTCGGCGTGGTGATAATTGCACCTTTCTTCACCTGTGGGGGTTAATGATTTATCTTCCAGCCTCCATGACTCACGAAGAGAATGATTTATTGGTGAAGGGATCACCGTGAAACTGTGCCAACGTTATTCTTTTAAATGAAGTGCCAGGAAACTCAGAGCCACGGCAAGTGTTTGGGGGAAACTGCACATTTGGAAAAGAACTGGCCGGGCCATTAGCGGCATTTTATTTAGAGTGGAAATAGCTTTTTCATCCAAAGGACACAACGAAGGAAAGATCTTCTGGTCAAGGGACATATTTTCCAAGTCATCTATCAGCTAGAATTACTTTCCTCATTTTCGGTCTGAGTAATAATACACTTCCTTGAATCCTGTACAAAATATAGACGGATTTATAAGATGTGAGTTCAGTTATTCTAGCTTACAAATTATTTTGTGTCTGGAATTCTCCCTTTCTAAACAACGGGAAGGGTGCCACTCACCAAAGGGCCGGGCGGCCCGTCCTGGCCTGCTGCTCCGGGGAGGCCTTGCTCTCCCTATGGAAAAGAAACATGATCCATTTATTAAAACTTAACAAAAGCAGACCTGTTTCTGCCTGGTTTTAATTTTGGAAATACAAAAGGAAACAAAGCCAGTGCTGTTAATGGAGTCCACCAGATGGAGAACTCCACAAATACTGTAAGCGAGTTTGAGTCTTCTCACCGTGTGTGTATTTGCAGGGGCACACACGTTCGTGGATATGGATGGACTCAGGCATAAAAGTGTTTCGTCTGTGAGCTCTTAGGGTTCAGCGTTCCATTCTGCCTTTATGAATTAAAATTTTACCAGGAACTTACTAAATACATGGCCTACTTAAATATCTAAGATTTTAATTTTCACACAACGTTTCCTGAATTCCCACACGTGATATGCACACTCTAATTCACGAAACAGTGCTGTCATAAATGCATTCATTTGTCATTTCTTTTTAGAAATAAAACATATTTAAAAAAAACACAATAGCATTTTTGTAAGCACAGATGCTCACCACGGGCCCAGGGATGCCCCGCAGACCCTCCGGACCCGGCTTTCCGGAAGGTCCCTGAGGACCAACAGGGCCAGTTTTCCCAGCAGGACCTTCAGCGCCTGCTTCTCCCTGTTAGAAAAACACAATGCGTGCACACGTTACTAATGAGAAAAGACGTCTCCCCATTTCACCGAAAGCATTCACCGAGACGCTGAGCCATCTGCGCATGAGCTTTGCGTACCCAGCGCCCGCGCCATCAGCCTTACCTTGGCACCTTTTTCGCCTTGTCGTCCTTCCGCACCTGCCGCTCCCGGAGGACCCTGTAAACATCAAATATTCAAATTTCCTTCTTGCATTTACATAGTCGTCTGGGAGACAGAAAACCTGACATTTCCAAATCGTGTAGCAAAATGATGTAGGAAAAGAACCATTTATATTACAAAATATTCCAAGTAACAAGGAAAAAATTTGAGTTTGAAATAAGGTATCATAATTCCCATTATATTTAAGTTTTGTTCCTGATAATTACACCATGTCCTTGTCATGTTCTCTTATGGCATTTCCAAAAAACCTTTCAACTCAACACAAGGAGGACACTGGCTTTGATCACCCAGGACAGTAAGAGCTACACATACATATTCATCGTAAACTTATCCTAAGACCTGTAAAATTTACAGTTTTGTTATATTTATTTCACTTCTGCTAGTTAATTGAATTTTTATTATTACTAAACAAGCATTAAATTCAATTTGATGCTGATTTTCTGCACCAGTTCAGACACAAGAACGGAAAGTTTAAAAAAGGACACTTCATGATCTCGAGAAAATTGCATTCCTTTTTCCCCAGATTCTCTCATTTGCCATTTGTGTACTTCAATTTTTGCCATGAATGGCGTTCAAACTCGTGGACTGCGACTGAGGTTGGAGGATGGGGGGGACAGTGGCGGTGGCCTGAACGGGCGAGAATCAAGCGGGGCCACGGGGTGACTCTCTGTCTCTCAGCTGTGATAATACCATGTCACCGGTGCCTAGAGGCTGGGCTTGCATCTGGTCTTTTAAAGCCATGTTCCGAATGAGGCCCAAGCACTGCATCAAATTCAGAGAGACCCGTGGATTCATTCATCTCTGAGAGTCAATGAACACGCAGGGAGGGGCAAAAGGAGGTCCATGGTTGTGAGCACATGAAACACAGAGCTTTTTCTTGTCTTACTATTCTTCTTCTTTATGAATTATTGTATTGTTTTCCATAGAAACAACTGTAAACCTCCCATGCCGTATATCATTAGCCGTTCTTTTCCCAATAGCGATCTCTGTAATTTTATGTATCATTAGACATTCATTGTATCTCACCCCAGAGATTAAAAAAGGGTCTACTTTCTGTCAGAAGTGTCTCCAGGAAGCAGCAATATCTAAACAATAATACATGCATTAGAACTTAAGTGCATCTTTTAAATGTCATGCCATCTCTGCGCGAGGAGTTCTCTATAGAAGTATGAGCTTCAAATATTTCCTGGCGTTAAAATGCTGATTTGTAAATTATTTTGGTGTGATATTTAAAATATGAACCTACGCAAAGTGGATAAAACAACCACAATGGATGGGACTGCGGGAACAGAATTTATGAGATTCCACTAAATAAGGGGTTTATTCTTGTGCCATGAAGATTTCCCCTTAAACTGGTGACATAAGGCCCAAGGACTTAACCTCCAATGACTGCACTCATACACCTGGACTTCATAGCACAGAAGCTTGATAAAGATCGCACTTTTTAAAAAAGCAACTTATCGGCTGTCTAAAAATGTACCAAAAGTATCGCTTTGACTGCAAGGTGGGAAAGAAAACTGGAGTTTGAAGAGCCTCGAGGATTTAAACACAAGACCACGACAGCACGGCCGTAAGACTGGGGCTCAGATGCAGGTTTTCTCTGTCCCGCGAGGACTTCTTCCCTCTGATGCCGGCCCCGTGCCGGCCACAGTAGAAGCACATGCTAAGTGGCTATTCTCTCTTATCTTATTTTACTCCATTTCCACTTATTCCTTATATTTTTTCCAGATGGTGCATACTCTTTAAGAAAAAGTAGAATGCAAAGAGATAACGCTCTTTTTGTAGGAGAATAGGTAGTTTCCTTTTTGGGGGGAAAAAACTAATAATGCCGATGGGCAAATGTTTTGTCATTTATTTATGTCATTTATGTTTTGTCTCATACATCTGCACAAACAGAGGGACAAGGACCTAACCTAGTGAACTGCGGGCAGCACTTCCTCGAAGTACAGTGTGTTCTGATTGAAAAATTCCCCCTGAAACAGGAGCCTCAGTTAATTCTCCATAGCGGTCACTGTTCTGCGGAATCTTCCTCCCCGTGAGAAATCTATTTTAAATCAAATGCACAGCCTAATCTTCTCTCTGCTACTCACACTTTACAATATCATTTTAGAATGTACCCGCTCTTCCATTCACAAAACAAATATTTATGACTTCTTTGTGTGTCAGAAATGTGCTGTGCACAGGCAATACAAAAAATAAAATATAAGCGAAACCCTAAGATATAGGAGGCACACACAAGGCCCTCGGGCCGAGTCCGGCCCTCCACCTTGTTCATCCCACCCGGCACCGTGTGCCTACCCGGCGGCAGTGCTGAGCTCTCCCTTAACTGTTAAGGAGTTTTATATTTACACAGTCCTACAATTACATCCAGCAACCGCGAGGCTGATGTGGCCCCCGGTGAAAATGAGTTTGACACCTGCTCTAAGGAGTCGGCAAGTTTAATTTTGAAGACAGACTTCGAAATGCACAAATCCAGTACGCTGTCAAATACCCACGGATGAAGTAAGTTGTTCAAGATCGGTACACTGATCCAGGCTGGTAGCAGGGAAGGCTTTCCCAGAAACCCGACTTCTGGTCTGCGTCTTAGTGTCAGCAGGACGACCCTCACGTTTCCCTCCCAGCATTCCATTCACGCATACATGCATGTACACGCATGTACATGCTACTCAGTATACATGGCTATAGAAAGTATCTATCTACTTCTGCTGATTAATAGCGGTCATTGTTTTCACTTTTTATTGTGCACTTGGGCCATATGAGCTGGACTCTTTAAATTGAATGTAATAGGTACATTTTAAGGTCACGATGTTTAAATTATTTTAGTCAGCTCTAGAATCTTCTTTTCAATAAAATCCATGGAACTAACTTGGTTTCCAAACAACCGTGATGATAACTTTCGTATTAAGATTTCACGACTTGGGGACACCGACTGCGCAGTCTTCTTGTGCCTGAAGGAAATACACGTTCATTCTCAAGTGTTACAGTACCTGACAGGGTGTTCCTGTACTACCAACGGCCACTTAATCTCCCTGCTTGCTCGATAACTCTCGGAATGTTGTTCCTCAGTGTTGCCTCCACGGACAACATTCTGATCGATATTCTATTAGGCAGGTTCATTTGTAAGACTCACTCATGGACAAGCGTGATGATACTTGGGGACCTATTTCGAGTCACTGCCACCTCGGCGAGGAGCTGTGACAGCGGAACCGCTGTCAGTCTGCCTTCCTGGGTCTCCAACGTGGGGCACCTGAGGGCAGGGGAAATGCTGACTTGCACAGAATGCGTACAAAGCTTACGTACGGCCTCATGTCCTCCTAGTGGGCTAAAGGAGGACAGCGAGAAAGGCGGTTCTGTTTCCAAAGGCGAAGTGCGCAGATCAGAGAGTAGAATCATAGCACAGGAATATGTTCTCCTTGTCTCCACAAAGGTGATGGTATTCAACTGAATCCTGCATCAGAGACATTGCTGCCTCCTGGCTAGACGCGAGGCCTGATGGACACGGAATTCCGCCCTTGGTGTCAGCTCATCCCATCCCCTCTGCACCGTGTCCCTGTAGGCGAAGGTGCCTTGTGTTCTCCCAGCATGCAGACGGACCTCACATGCGGACAGGACATTTAAGGCCCCGCATCCTTCCTTCTGAATTAACTCACTCAGTCACAGCATGACTTGTCGCACTAGTCCTAACTTCCTGGTGCTTGACCAATCCGCTTCCTTCTGAAAGGTCCGAAGTAATAGAACAGATGCTTATCCACCCCAAAGGTTTCAGGGCGTTCATGCCGCAGGCGAACAGAGGCAACATTTCGCAAAAAATCATGTCATACTTTACAATTCTTTTTGAAGAAAAACAACCCAATGGTTGTTTTGGAATACATTCTTTTTTCCTACTGAGACCATGACTTGGTGCTGCCCACAAAACGTAAAGTAAAATAAAAGAGAATGATAAGAATGATAAGGAGGAGGAGTCAGAGGAGTCAGAGGAGGGAGGTGGACGGGACACTTGATCAATGAAGAGGAAACTGTACTTAGATGTTGCGGACCGTTCAGCCTGGTTTCAGGAGTTGTAACCCTCACCCCATGGTGGGCTGTGTAAGAGCCCAAGGGACCCACTTCATCTGGGTCTGTTCTGTCACGAGGATGTGACCCACTAAGGAGACAAAGCTTATCTCCCTGGCAGGAGCGCTGCTTCTGCCTCCTCCATTTCTGGCCCCAGTGCTTGGTTGGCAGTCAATGATGGGTAAGACTCCTCATGGGAGGGGCAGCCTAAGCCAGACGCAACCACTTGGGAGGCCTCATGGAAGGACTCGGGGGGGCTGCAGCAAAGAGGATGTGATGGACCCTTGCCCCCCGGCTATTCCGACATAGCCCGAGTCCTCATTTCCATCTGGGAGATGTCTCCTGCTTCCTAATCGGCTTAAAGCCTGAAACTGTGGGGGTGAGCGGTGCAGCCCTGTCCTGGCCAGAACGGCTCCTTGGGTGATTGGCATAAGAAAGAATTCCTAAAGTCCTGTGAAACCTGCTTTGCTAAGAGTGCTCTTCCTGAGGTGACAAGTGTCCCAGGAGGAAATGAGCATGTCTCCCAAAGTCTGGCAACCCCCCTTCCTGACAAACACTGGCTCCGATTAAGCCCTCAGATTTCTTTGACATGTTAAACTTGTATTCCGGTGTATTGGAACCCAATAAAAGCCTAGTGAGGAAGGGGCTCTGGGTCATTCTCCTCTGAGAGTTTGACCCCTTTCCTCCCCAAGCACAAGATGTCTTGGTAGTTTTTACTTTCATCCGTGACGGAGGGATGGGGCTCTGCGGGCGGAGCCCCCCCACATCTGGCGCCCAGGCCAGGGTCCCCCGCACTTAGAGAAGATATTTCCTATACACTATGCCCATTTATGTCAAAGAGAAATGTTCATAAATATGGACTCCAATTTACATTCCTGAGAGCCCAGATTAAAACCTATTTACGCTCTCTGTACATGAAGATGTGTAACGTGAAAGTGCCCCGAAATTAAAGCTGCCGTTAGAGAGCCACAGTGGCCTGGCTGCTCTGTCCCTTGGATTCCTGAAGAAAGCTGGTGTGGCATGTGGCACATATTGTGTGTGTGCACGGGCGGGCAGGTGGGAAACTGGAGCAGGCGCGGCAGAGCGCTCCACGTGGGCGTGTAAGGGCTGCAAGAGGGAGGTCAAGAGAAACTGAGTTATTCCGAGACAGGACAACAGTGCGAAAAAGACAGTGAAGTCAATCTCCTAGCGTCTACTGTAGCCAATAGTTTGGACGAGGTCTATGTATTTCTATTTTACTACAGTCTTTTGTTGAAATCCTGCCATGGCTTCCAGAACAGAGATGTTTCCCAGCGTCAATGGGACAGTCTATGCTGACTGCTCCTGAGCTCATTCCATGGATCCTACATTGGGGTTTTTCCAGTGTTTTCAGGCAGCACTGGACTTGTGACATTCCGTCAGTCTGTAATGCATCAGGAGCTGAAGTTCAGGCTCCCCTCAGAGTCTCCAACAGCCCACAGCATCTGCGCAGGGGGTGGGGGGACCTGAGCACAGGGACGTGGAAACTGCTTTTCATTAGGACACATTAAACCTGTCGGTTGAAGTGTCGTGTATTTTAATAAGTATACTGACACATTTAAGAAATCACCCTATTCTCAAGGACTTATTTTTTTTAGCATCATTACAAAGGGCTGCCTACCACTTACCTATGTGATATGAATTCACACACATACTGGGTAGGGAGAGGATGTTTCAAACAAAGACTTTTAAACACTTACCCTTTTTCCAGGAGGACCTGGTGGGCCGGCCTCACCAGACGGGCCAGGAGGACCCTGCAACATGGACGAAACACGGTGAATCCACTGAGTGTTGTTTCAGGGCCCCCGCAGCATTTTTCAAAGTCGGGGCTGAACCCTCCTTCTTCCTTTCCCCACCTCTGTGTCTCCTGAGAAATCTCAGCCCTGTTTCAGTTACCCTAACCTTCCTGTAGGGATCTGTTTAGAGCTGGGAAATTCATATTAACACTTCCTCCCAGCTCGAAGATGGTGGATTAAAAAAAAATCTATGTTCTTTTAAAAAGCGCTAATTTATACCTGACAAGCATCCAAGAGACATACTGATTATAGAATCATACAGTTAATAATCCTACTCCTGGCACCCACATTTGCAAAACCATCAAACAATTACCTTGCAATTCCTTCCCGCACCACACTAAGCATTTTTACGTCAAGGAGGACGGACATGCTGGGACGTGACCCACAGTCTTCTCTGCACAGAATAAGCCTGTGTCTCTGATGGCAAATACCCAGGGATCACGCTAGACAAACAGTTATGTCAGGGGAGCTGTCTGTCTTTGGCTCCTGCTCAAGCTGGTGCCCTCCCTGAATAGCCACGTGTGGCCAAGAGCCCAGGACTTTGTTGTTACCAAATAGAAAAAATATGCTGAGTACCATTAGGTTAGTAACTGAAGTTATCCATGTTCATGATAGGCTGCTAATCTGGCTGTCCTCTTTTCAGTCTTATTTGTGATGTTAGAATAATTTTTTGTTAACACAGACAGACAGCTGAATTTGATATAGTCTGACAAAAGCATTAGTATGATGTGACTACTTTTTTTTTTTAGTTATGAGAGCTTTGCTTATATTTCTGAAATTGCATCAAGTTAGAAACATTCCGCATAAGTTTGACTTTTAACTGGCATTCAAATATAACTGATGATGGTCTCAGAAAAATGGTTGCACGGGGAGCTATGCTTCTGAAAGGTTGATTATTTCTGATGTTCTTAAATGTCTGAGAGGATGTGAAGATGAAATCAAAGTAGCACGTGCTGCCTACCGGCTGACCGGGGTCTCCGTCTTCACCCTTGTCGCCGCCAATGCCATCTTGACCCTGTAACAGAAACAGAAAATGAACCTGATGTTTCTCGCTGCTAATTCAGTCTTATCAGAGAAAAGGGTACAATATACTGTCGTAGTCCTTGAGATAAATTATTACCAGGTGGGCAATTAAAGTAGTAGAGTCTTTCTGTTTTCCTTTTAAGGACTGTGGTAGCTTTCGCTTTTTCAATATATGTTTGTGAAATGCCTACAACATTAAAATTACAGTATGTTCTTAACACAAGAAACAAAAAAAATGTATTTAGTGTCCACATTGAGTGCATCCTCGCACCACGGACAAATACGGTGCGGTTTGAGATGGGGTTTGCATTGTGGAAGAGAGTCAGACAGAAGCAACAGTTCTATGCCTTCGAACTAGTAGTGATGCTGCTCCTGAGATGTCTGTACAATGCAACAAAGTCTCAAAAACTAACCCAAATGAAGAGAACAATCACACACCCTAGGTCTAAGAGCCTCCAGCTACGTGGAGTTTGTTGTAGTGATTGCAGTTCACCTTTTCTTTTTCTTCCGATTTTGGAGCTTTGCTTAAACAATTCAAATTGTCTTTAGTTATTAACAATAGAACCACGGGCAACATCCTCACCCCCCAAAAATCCCTTTCTTTTTCCCTGGTACTTACCGAAGGGCCAGGTTCCCCCGGAGGCCCGGGGTCTCCAGGAAAGCCAACAGGACCCTAGAATAAGGTTTTTAAAAGAAAGGGAATAAATGAAAAATGATTTTTAGGAAGTCATGATATTCTGAGTTTAGGAGGTAAAAGTCATGGTAAAACCATGTGAGACCATTTCCCTCCTTCTGTTGGGAATTTTAAAAACGAAGTCAGAGAGACTTTCGGCCAAGATGGAAGCGTAGGTAGACTCACTGTGCCTCCTTGCACAACCAAAAGAAGGACAACAAATTTAAAAACGAAAACAATCAGAATGTCCAGAAAAATTGAACTGTATGGAAGTCCAACAACCAAGGAGTTCAAGAAGAAACATTCATCCAGACAGGTAGCAGGGCTGGAGATGGGCAGCCAAGGTGGAGAGGACTCTCAGCAAGGTGGTGGCTGGTGGACCGGCAGTCCCACATTTGGGTGCAGATAAACCAGGAGGAACAAATGGGGAGCAAGACAGACCCTGCAACCCAAGATACCAGTAAGGGGAAATAAAGCCTCAAGCCTCTAACTGAAAATACCTGTGGGGGTTGCAGCAGCAGGAGAAACTCCCAGCCTCACAGGAGAGTTCATGGAGAGACCCACAGGGTCCCAGAATGCACACAAACCCACCCACCTGGGAATCATCACCAGAAGGGCCCAATTTGCTTGTGGGTAGCAGAGGAAGTGACAGAAAGCTGGTCGAGAGCTGAGCAAGAGGCATTGGTCACAATGCAGCCAGGTGGGTTGCCCCAACCTGGTGAACACCTAAGGCTCCACCCCTTACTACATAACAGCCAAGACCAAAAAAAAAAAAAAAAAAAAAAAAAAATGGCCCAAATGAAAGAACAGATAAAAGCTCCAGAAAAAATACAACTAAGTGACAAAGAGAGAGCCAACCTATTAGATGCACAGATCAAAACACTGGTAATAAGGATGCTCACAGAAATGGTTGAGAATGGTTACAAAATAGAAGAAAAAGTGAAGGCTATGAAAAGTGAAATAAAGGAAAGTGTACAGGGAACCAACAGTGAAGGGAAGGAAACTGGGACTCAAATCAATAGTTTGGAGCAGAAGGAAGAAATCAACATTCAACCAACCAGAACAGAATGAAGAAACAAGAATTCAAAAAAATGAGGAGAGGCTCAGGAACCTCCGGGACAACTTTAAATGTTCCAGCATCTGAATCATAGGGATGCCAGAAGGAGAAGAGGAAGAACAAGAAATTGAAAACTTATTTGAAAACATAATGAAGGAGAACTTCCCCAATCTGGCAAAAGAAACAGACTTCCAGGAAGTCCAGGAAGCTCAGAGAGTCCCGAAGAAGTTGGACCCAAGGAGGAACACACCAAGGCACATCATAATTACATTACCCAAGATTAAAGATAAGGAGAGAATCTTAAAAGCAGCAAGAGAAAAGGAGACAGTTACCTACAAAAGAGTTCCCATAAGACCATCAGCTGATTTCTCAAAAGAAACCTTGCAGGCAAGAAGAGGCTAGAAAGAAGTATTTGAAGTCATGAAAACCAAGGACCTGCATCCAAGATTACTTTATCTCGCAAAGCTTTCATTTAGAATGGAAGGGCAGATAAAGTGCTTCCCAGATAAGGTCAAGTTAAAGGAGTTCATCATCACCAAGCCCTTATTATATGAAATGCTAAAGGGACTTATCTAAGAAAAGGAAGATAAAAAATACGAACAGTAAAGTGACAGCTAACTCAGAAATATCAACAGCTGAACCTGAAAAAAACCAAAAGAACTAAGCAAACAACTAGATCAGGAATAGAATCACAGAAATGGAGATCGCATGGAGGGTTATCAGCAGGGGGGTGGGGGAGCATGGGGAGGAAAGGTACAGGGAATAAGTAGCATAAGTGGTAGGTACAAAATAGACAGGGGGAGGCTAAGAATAGTGTGGGAAACGGAGAAACCAAAGAACTTATATGTATGACCCATGGACATGAACTAAGGGGGGGGAATGCTGGTGGGAGGGGGGTGCAGGGCAGAGGGGAATAAAGGGGAGAAAAAAATGGGACAATTGCAATGGCATAATCAATAAAATATATTTTAAAACATGTAAAAAAGGTTTTAGAAATAATGAATAAATATGTGAGTGTGAGTGTGCGTGTGTGTGTGTGTGTGTGTGTGTGTGTGAAAAATGAAGTCGGTGGAGAATGTTTCTGACGATAGGAAATGGCGAAAAGCCCATTTCCCCAGCTGTGGGCCAGAGTCTCACGATTCCTCATTTTCCTACGAAGACTCCAAAATGGCTCTGAGTTGGATGCCACCTCTAAGGGACCAAGCCCACTTACCGGGTTGCCCTTAGGGCCATCGTCGCCTGGTGGTCCCTTGGCACCGGGAGGTCCAGCAGCGCCAGGGGGCCCAGCTTCACCCTTCTCTCCCCTTTCTCCTTTGGGTCCCTGCATGGCCGGAGAGCAAGCATGATTAACGTGCACGCCGCGAATCAGAATTTCTTTTTCTTTTCTTTTTCCAGTTTTCAGGTGTTTGTAGTTGTAAGACACACATTGTTCCTGACAGGCACGGAATTTTGGTTATTCAAGGAAATCGAAGACCATCCAGCCTCATCACTGACAGATGGAAAGAATGGGGACTTTGAGTTACCCAGATCTGCACTGAAATCCTAGCTTTCACTTTCTCGCTGGGTTTCCTGGACAAGGCACTCAGTTTCCGACGCTTTCTAGAGGAAACTGGCTCACCTTTTATTGTCAGATGAGAAAGAATACAAAGAGAGAAATGTACTCACGACAACCCAGGAAGTGGTAGCAACACAGCGTTTATAGGAAGTTAGCGCTGAAAAGGATCATCTAGTCTAGTTTCTCAAGAAACTGTATGGTTTCTTCAAGGTTCTAGCTTTCCTCTTGCTTGAGAATAGCCAATACAGACTTCGTATATTTATGTAAATCAGAGTTTCTTAACCTTGCTGTATGGGTTCAGACCACGCTTTTTGGTAGGGGGCTGTCCCATGAACGGCAAGCTGTATACCGGCACCCCTGGTCTCTACTAATTAGATGCCAGAGGCTGTCTTGCCGGCAGGTGCAACAGCCAAAAATGTCTCCAGACATTTTCAAATGTTTCCTCCCCAGGGTCAAGTTCACTCCCAGTTTCAAATGATCTGAATCAGAGCAACACAATCCTAATATATAAAAATTTTTGATGTAGCAGCATTGGTTTGTTTATTTATTTTGTGGACAATCCACCAGCTTCAGTTTGAATGCTCTAATTTATGGTGATGCGATTTTTGCAATTTGTACATGAATAAAACTATGCAGAGGACATGAAAATTCTTGAACAAAAAAATGCTCTGCGTTTGTAATTATTCTTAATGGGAAGGAAAGGCAAATAGTGAAGTCTATGTCAAATGCTCTAACGGGAATTCCTGAACAGCCACACAGATGATGGGACCATGCTTACCCCTGGGCCGGCTTCCCCGGGAGGCCCTGGGTTTCCTGCTTCCCCAGGTTCACCCTACAAGGAAGAGATCAAAGGGGCATCAGTCAGGACGCAGAAATGACGGCTTGTGCTTGTCAGATGGCCTTCGTCGATGACCATTACATTTTAGAGTAGCTCTTAAAAGTGCTGTATTTGTCAAAAGGCAGTGAAAACCTTTAGGAAGATGACGGAACTTTTCCTATTATTGACTTGTATTTCTCAGGTGAGGAGACAGATCAGCTGATGGTACCACTCCACTCGGTTAGCTGCCAGCCAGAGCGCCTGCCCACCTGGGTCACCACCAAACCGCACACGACAGGCAGCGGCTGGTGCCCAGCACTCTGTGTATAAGTTCGGGCTGCATTAGGATCCATGCTGCTAGAGTTGGGTTTATGGATTGAACGATTTCGGTTATTTGTATTCCAACATACGAATTCAATTTATTCGCACTTTAACAATTAAGCAAATGATTCGGTAGCATTCTGATACTCTTGTAAAATATACTACTCTTGTAGTAGAGGTCTGAAGAACATAGAAAGGGAATGTATTTGTAAGATACTTAAAGGTCCATAGATACTAATTAGAACTGCTCCTTTTGAGGATATACATGTTATACATTTGGATGGCTATTTTCTGTCTTAGCAGACTTATAAATAAACCTCCTAGATGAGTGGGTTTTAGTTATGAAAGTGTGCAACTAACTCTTCACACTTAGAAATGCAGGCAAATATTCTGTCTGAGCAATCACCCAAGGAAGTAATGCATTAGTACATTCGTGGACCACGTTTCCACGCCAAACTGGCGGTTCTGGATTCTGGACTGGGGATTTTTCTACGTTTTTTTAAAAACGTGAGGCCTGAATGTTCTTTAACTTTTAATTCTACTCCCCCAAATATTTCCATTGCACACTAATTGGTTTGAAATATATTATATTAAATATAAACACGATTCCAGGGAGAGGCTAACTTATGTACATAATTCCTTACTCTATGAAAATATGCACATATTTTAACATCATGAATTAACTGCATAAGGGTGGAAAATATCAAGCACTTTCTAGGAATTTATTAGTACTATTGTGTAAAATTACTTTCTTTTCTAGATGAGTAGCAAATTTTTCCATTTTTTGGATAAATCTTACAAATAATATTTATTTTAGTAACATTGCGTTAACATTATTTATGATATGAGTATAATATCTGTGATATTTTTATATCACTTTTCATATCTTTAAAATAAATCTGAGTTTTCCATTCAAAGCATCTGTAAAATGTGTACATCAAATGCTGTATATATGGAATATGTACAGGATACGGCACGATCTCATTAGGTGTGAAATTTAAAATAGCCAAATTCACACGAGCAGAGCAAAGTGGTGGTCACCGGGGGCTGTGGGTTGGGGGACATAGGGAGATGTAGGTCAAAGGGTACAAATGTTCAGATACCCAAGATGAGTAAGCTCCTAAGATCTCATATACACTATATATGACTCTACTTAACAGTACTGTATTGCATGCTTGAAATTTGCTAAGAGAGCGGATCCTAAGTATTCTTACCACACACACACAAAGATATCCAGGTGAGGTGATGGATAAGTTAATCAGCCTGAGTGTGGGGATTATTTCACAAAGCATACATGCATCAGAACACCAAGTTGGACTCTTTAAATATATATAATTTTTATAGCTCAGGAAATTTACTAGCCAGGCCCAGAACATTTTCTTTGGCATTGCATGGTGAAATCCCAGAAGTTGGAACAAGCAGGGAAATAACTATTTTTTATTCACCCTCTGTGTACTTTGCTGTTCTGTTTAATCTTTGACCACTCTGAGGTTAAACTACAGTAGATTCTTAAGGAGTATTTCCATATTTTCAAAGGAGTGAAATGATAGGTAGTAAAGAGAAGGGCTTAAATAACTGCCAAAATTCAAAGACAAGTTTTTAGTACAAAATCTCACCATTTTGAGAACAACGCATCAGTGTTCATTTGTCCAAAACCCATTTGAAAATTACCTTTTGTATATTAGAGCCAAGTGTACACAATATAAATGGCAATTACTTAAGAAGAAATTAATATTATATAAATAATAATTGATATGCAATTATTACATATGGTTACATTATAGAAATTAAAGTATTATTACTGATCATGCAACTGTTTTACAGCATTCTCTAACACCCTTGTTCAGGTTAGGGCTCCCTCCAGAAGGGACAGCAGATTATTCTGTTTGCCAACAGTCATAAAATATGCATGAAATCTCAAGGCACTGTTCTGATATATATCTCTGTTTCGAGGAAATCGTTGAAGTGCAGAACCCATCTGCAGCAAATCTACAGTATATGGAAAACAGGTTAAACATATTTAAGCAAAATGCAGCATGACTAAAGGATGTGCTTTTTTCCTCCTTTTTTTTTCCCATTGAATTAGTGACTGGAAATAAGTTTTAACGTGGAAACGGGGAAGCGTTCAGCCAGAATCAAAGCAGACATCAGCGACCTGTAATCTATAGCAAATTGTATTATTACCCAGATGCTGAAGAAAAAATTGAAGTCTCATTTCTATCTTCCTGTCACATAGGAAAAAAACAACGTTTGGAATGGAGAAAAATGAAAACGTTATTTTCTGGTAACACATTTAGAGTCAGCTAACATTTTAATTGTACGAAGTGTTATCAACACCGTGAGTCTTTCTCTCGAGACCCGGAGCTGGCGAGGTTACCAGCAGGCTTTAAGCAAATGGGAACAGCATGGGGTGGGAGTTTCCAAGACTCCAAGCATCTGGCTTCCACGCTTATCTGAGAGTTACACGGAAGAAAAACCATAAAAGATGCAACCGAACTGCTTACAACTCTTCCCACTGCGCCCCAAAGCCGTAGGCAACAAGCAGAGGAGCTGAAAAGGCTATGCCATGGTTTTAGAATTTGCTGTGCGGGCAAAACTAAAAGCGGAGACTAGAGTTCACAACTCTCTTGTCAGCATCAGAGCCAAAGGGGGACAATGCAAAGGGCCGGAGGAGGAGAGTCATGCCCCGGTCCGTCTGACGCAGCGACACCGTCAGGGACGGTGTTCTCTGCGGCCCTTGTTCCTATGACCCGTGAACTCATGAAACGTGATTTTTCGATTGCACCCCCAGCTCACCTGCACCTTTTCAACATGAAACTTCGAATTTAAAAATATAAACAAAGAGACAGTCAACCAAAAGACCAGGCTCTTTATGCAGTAAGAATCAGATAATAACTTTAAAATGCTTCAAATGTAGTAATTAAGGAACTATTTGAATAATCATACAGGGTTAATTACATTCAAAATACTAGTATGTGGGTGGGTGTTGAGCAGAAATAAACATCTAGATACTATATTCTAACCTTATTACATTGCTCTTCTGAGGGATAAATTTTTAATTAAAATAAGTAAATTTAAATACAAGATACGATATGGCCAAAATTTTTGAGACCAATCAACAGACCTTTTATAGTTAGGATGTCTATACTTTTGATATCATTCAATAAATAACTAACGGTGGGTAGAACATAGACAGGGGGAGGGCAAGAATAGTGTGGGAAATGTAGAAGCTAAAGAACTTAGGACACATGGACATGAACTAAAGGGGGGAGTGTGGGTGGAAGGCGGTGTGCAGGGTGGAGGGGAATGATGGGGGAGAAATGGGACAACTGTAATAGCATAATCAATAAAATATATTTAATAAATAAATAAATAAATAAATAAATAAAACAGCCAAAAAATAAATAACTAGAAAACTCAAGAAATTTCTATTGCTTCCACTGTATAATTTTTCATGGTATAAAATTTCATTTTCGACCCTCAAAACTAGCAAATATTCTATTTTTAAATAAAGTAAAACTGTTGTCAATTTTTGAAAATTCCATTAAGAAATGAGCATGAATATATAAATAACAACTCAGAGAATCATTTTGACATTTTCATTAAAAGAAAGCAGAGATATTTTAAATGTAATCATGCTCACGAGAACAGGAAGCTACTTGGAGCCCAGATGTTACGGCACACGCCAACTACTTTGAAAAGTGCCAGAGACAGGTCATAGCATTGGCGATGAAAATAGAACTCCAAATGTGACAGAGTGAATGATTAATTCCTTTGTAGTTGGAAGGATTCTTTTTTCCCTTTTAAGTCCCTTACATCAACTGATCTCTCCCGTTTTCATACTGAGTGTTGTTAGAGACACAGTCTAGTCAGACACAAATGGGTTGCAGAAGACAGAGCTTGGCTTGGTCACTATTTAAAGACAAAACTCGAATTCGAGTACTGAAATTCCCCAAGCTTCGGCTTCCTTAGCTTCGACATGTGGATAATAACAATACCGTCAGCACAGGGCGCTTGTGTTGATTAAAGAAAATAATCCATGAACATTGCTCTGCACAGTATCTGGTCATCAAAAGCCTGATCTCAAAATCATTTTACCTTTAAATATTCAACTCCCAGATGGGATGAGCTGTGATTCACAAGGCCATGTGTGACACACTTAGGAAGACAGTACTCCTGGAAGCCCCCAGAATATTAGCCACTTCCCTTGCTGTTTCAAACTGTCAATCATTCTATTCCTTACCTTATCTCCCACTCCGCCAACTGAACCAATGGATCCTGGAGGTCCTTGTGGTCCCTACAGTATGGAAAAAGGAATACAGCTATTCTTACTCATGGAATGATGTAAGAAATTCATCAATATATGTCTAGTTGTTCTTAAAAAGAGAGAAATATACGTGAGCATATCCCAAGGCATGGGAAGGATGGGGCAAAATCATGCTCTTTATTGAGTTGTCAAATTTACTAGAGAGCAGTAATTAATATAATATAATATAATATAATAAAATATAACATAATGATATTAGACTGATTTTCTAATGGACCAGAATTTTGAAGATAAGGCAGGAGACTTTCTAACTGCAGTCATGCCAGTTGACACTCGGAACATAAATTCAATCTTTCCACCACCAAACATGTCATATTTAGAGGATGATTTTGTAAACTTTTCTAGTGGATCGAAATACAAATGTGGTTAGGAATTATGCAATCCAGGCAAAAAAACAATACAAACCATCTCCCAACCTTAAAATTACTTAAGGGTGATGAAACCCTAAAAGCTTTTTTAGCACACCTGCTCCTCGTACTTTCGGGTCTGCCAGAATTAAAAGCAGACGTAATGGAAGAACAATAAGGACCAGAATAAATGTCTCAGCCTTTGTGAAAAGGTAAGGTCAGAAGGAGAGATTACATCAACACCTATAAATGTGTTAATGATAACAACAAGATAAATACGGCTTTACATTTCAAAATCCTATCACACTGGAACAGTGAGTGAATTATTCAGCTCGGGGAGACTTTATACAATTGAGAGGAAATATTTTATCTAGTAAGAGATGCATGGTATATTGTCAGGCACATACTACTCTAACCTATTCTATAGAGTGAAAATACAAAATGAGAAGCTTTTAAATAAAAGTCACTGGTGGCAGATGTTGACATAAAGGATGTTTGGCCTATAGACCTGGGTTAGTACAATCGAAGCCAATTACAAACCATCTCTCCAGGCTATTGTAAGCGATAAGGTTAAATTTGAAACAATTTGGTACCACTCAACAGGTATCCTATGCAAGGCGCTGTCTTCGTACATGGAACTGAACAAATGTGGTTATTATAATAAAGCCAATATTTCCCACTCACCAAAAAACATACATGGAATGTGAACTCTGTAGCTACCGCATATTTGTGGTGATCAGTTCCCTACAAAGCCTGTCTCTTTTCCTGTAGAATGACATGGAGTAAGTAGAGGGTCCTTGAGCTCTGCGCCCTGAAATGTCTGCTAATAGTGTCATTATCTGCCTTGTACTTTAGACACCATCTGCCATTGAACGGCACCAACCCCCGCATTGCTTCAGCAAAATGAACACATTTCCCAGCTCTTACGTCAGCTCCGCTGGGGCCCTGGGGACCTCTCGGGCCTGGAGGACCAGGTGGACCCTGTGGGAGACAAACAGGAAGCTTGTGAGGACCACGCTCAAGGGCCTTGCTGCTCTGTCCATTTTGCGATGGAGAGCACTAAAAGAACTTCCAGCCTGTGAAATCGCAGACGGACGCACGGCGGGGCCCTAAGGCGCGCTTGATGGACAGCCCACCGCATCAGCAAAGGGTGTCTTACACGAAGCTACGGGGAAATTAAAGCTGCCGCAAAATTTTTTGATTAAGAATTTAAAAAGTCCATTGCTACTATCTGGTCTAATGAATTTATAATGCGGCTAGAAATATTTTATGCTAGGATGTGCAAGAATGCTAGTGTATAAAAGGAACGTAAAGTTGAAACAGGAACTGGCGCTTGCGTGGATTTAGAATTCTTAATTCCATAGAGGATTTTTAGATCTGTATACACTTTTTGTCAGCACTCGTGTTCCATATGTTAGAATTGAGATTAGACCAACTATCCAGTGGTCTCCTAAAGCAATGGTCTCTCTTCTCTTTGGGCATTAAAGTGACCTTGGACATTTTTAATAAAATCCTGACAGCCAGAACCTGGTAAGTACCTCACGCTTACGATTAGCTGGTAGTGAACACCGGGGCGTTCGAATTTTTTTAAAGGTCACAATTTATTTTAATGCCGTGGTTGGACTTGCTGCTACCATAGGTCAGGGAAGCTGTCTTGGTACTCGGACCCAGGGCAGCCGCGCCTCGGAAGGCGCCTGCCCTGTGTCCGGTGCTGCCCTGGGGGTTAATCGGTTCCTCGAATCAGCAAGGCGTATGCGCCCTGCTTTTAAGTTTACAGTGATGATAAAAATCACTTCTTACTTGAAGAAAACAAAATGGAACATTCAAGTGTAAAACCACCAAACACGGATTTCAGGGAAGTAAAAACTGGGCCAATGTTTATTGAGAGAATTAGGATGCAATTAGGATGTATTCATTATATTTCATTATTAATTTCAATGACCTTACCTAATTGTTTTCTTATCCAATATAGTGCTTAAGAAACAAACATACGTATTTCACATTTTCAGGTGAACTATTAGAGCAGAAAGCCAGAATCAATCAATGGAAATCCTGTCATGGTGTTCTAATTAAGATTGAATTCCTTATTCAATTAATTTATAATTACAATCAATTTTTAATACTGTATTAACATTTGCTAATTATTCCAGTGCTGGGTGACTACTGCCTGTTCTTGTCCCACATGAGTGTCCAGAGCTAAATGCTAATAAAAGACTGAAGTGTGGCAGCGTGTATGTTCCTCAGTAACATACAGACACAGAAGGGGAGAACGTACAACGATGGACCAAACGAATGAATGGGTACATGGGCTCGACATCACTCAAGAGTGAGAGAACAGAGATTCACGGTGAAGGGAGACCAGCGGCCGCAGAGGCGGGCTGGGCGGAGGAGCGGGGAGGCGGCAGTTTGAAAAGTCACAGCCTCTCGGACTACTTTGTTCACATTAGTCACCCTGAAGAAAGATTGAATTACACGAAAAGTCATGCTATCTATCAAATACTTAAAAGTGAAAACTTACCATGGGGCCGACATCCCCATTTTCACCTTTTTCACCAGGGGGGCCCGGCAGACCCTGAGAAAAAAACAATAAAAGTCACTCATTTACTTAAAAAGAAACACTTGGCAATTTCTAACATAAAACCAAAAATTAAATATAAAGTTAAGTAAGAAATTTTTAAAAATTAACATAAAAATGAAGATGCAGAAACTATCATGTCGAAATACTTACAACGCAGGTATTGGCTACAGATGATAAAATCTTACATCCTACATTTACAAATAAAATTCATGCTTTTTATAATACGATGCTGTTTGATTTTAGTTACATGAACTTACAGAGCAGATGCCACTCAAATCTCAGCTGGCGACATCTTTAGGGGAAAATTACTTTACTTTCTCTTGATCTTTCTAACCAGTACCCCTATGCAGAACTGTTTATATTTCTTACTTCATATCACAACATGTCACACACACTGGAATTGTACACTGTACTTTAAGACATAACTTTGCCACTGATTTGCATACTCATCATCATAAGCTACTTTGAGGCTGTGGCACCCAGGTGTTGATTCTTCTTTTCTAAATCTCTAGCAACTAGAGGACCAATCAAAAACTTGGATTTCAATAAAATGTTGACTTAACAAATGAATGATTGAATGCTAAGAAAATAAATCAACAGAAAAAGCTACATGCCATAAAATGTTACTTGGAACACTATGGTAGTTAAAATTCTCAATTATTCCAAATGTTTAATCACAGAAAACATAGCAAAATCAATTTGGTTATATAAACTAATAGAATATTATAAGATTATTAATATGATACTGGTTTTCTAAATACGAATGTGTATGAGTAATAAAACATAAAAACAAATGAGTATGTGTAGTATAAATTTAACTGTAAATATCTGTTTAGGCAGGATAATTATTG
This sequence comes from Glossophaga mutica, assembly GCA_039655065.1. Classification (NCBI taxonomy): domain Eukaryota; kingdom Metazoa; phylum Chordata; class Mammalia; order Chiroptera; family Phyllostomidae; genus Glossophaga; species Glossophaga mutica. The sequence goes on from CM077316.1 coordinate 5,117,856, forward strand.
AACAGAAATAGTAAAGGGGTAATAGTTTTTATATATTGGGATTATGGAGTATTTTAATTTTTAATGTTTTCAGTGCTATCAGGGTTTGTATATATCTCTATACATATTTTAAAGCTTGTACAATAGTGTCTCAGGTGTAATCTATTTAAGAAATAAAAAATACATGATACAAAAGCTCTAAATTCATGCTGTTATTTTAGAAAATCATGATCTGCAATAATAAAAACATTTTTCTCATTATTCCCTAAACACACACACTAGCTGAAACATGAGTTTCAAGAAGGGATACTTACCTTTAAGGCATAGGTGATGATTTTTGATATTTTTATTCTATTTTACTATCTTATTCCATGTTTATTTTTTAATGCTGGTTAACTCACTAAATGGTTTTGATGACCCACTAATTCCACACAACTCTCAGCTTGGGGAGAGGGTACTTTACCAAGGACACTTACAAACTTGAAAAAAAAAATTGGTGTATATTCATTTTATGAGAACATCTTAATTATTGGCTTATAATGGACAACATATACCAGGATTTCATATTTTATTAAATGTCAGATAGATGTCTAGGAAAACAGACTATTACATATACTTCCTAGATAGTTACCATCATGTGATGGAAGCTTCTAGAATTACTAGAGAAGTTCTCAGGGAGAAATAGCCAGGTAGTGTTTCAGATGTGAGTCTGCCTGAAAATTACCTGGGAGAGATTGTTGAATTTTGGATTCCAAGACCCATAACTTAAATAGATTCTAACTCATCGATGGGGCATGCAAACTTAAAGTCTTAAACATGCAAGTAGAAATTAACGCAGGTAAAATATGTCATTTTGAAGTCCGTTGTCTTTAGTAGTATGCATTGCAACTAGATATAATTCAGTTCTTATAAACGCTGTATCAAAGAACAGTCGCAGTCCCTGTAGTTTGTCTAGGCTTCCACTTCTTTTTACTAGAGAGGGTGTCTGATCTGGGATCCCCAACTCGAATGGTAAACAAATACTGCTTTACAGTCTTCTTTCCTTTCCATAAGAAGCCCAGCGCTGCATTGCTGTCATTTCTTTACGCACATGGTTATTCCTACTATTAATTCAATAGGAACCTCCCAATAGAAAAAAATGCAGTATTTATTTCTTCTTTGATAAGCTGGATTATAGTTTGAGTTGATTAATACAGGATGTTCTTATTATTACAATTAATAGAGACATAATGAGTCCTAGTCTCCTGCTGCCTTGGAGCTAAACACCCTACAGCACCCTCCAGTGTTAATCATTTCACGTGTCCTAAGTCCCTCCTCGGGAGTAATTTATATCTGCAGAGATTCTGTTTAAAGGTCTGTCAGTTTAATATCACTTGCCACTCCAGAGATGAAATCAAGCAATGAACTCAGGCCAAGAATGCTCATTCTCTATGTCTCCTCTAAATGCAGGCAAATAGCACACATCAAGTTGAAAAATCAAGTCATTTGACCACAGTAGTGTATCATTATTATTTGTCTATTATAATTGCTACTATCTATTCTGCCATGAAGACTCAATTAAAGAAAGCAGATCAATTGTGAACATGTTAATTACATTAGCATCTTTTCAGATTCCTGACTTAAAGGAGTAGCTGTAGGAAAATAGAATCAATTTTTAGTGAATTGATTTCTCGAGTCGCCCTGATCGAAGAGCACATTTATTATGTTGTGGAAATGAAGATAATTTTTAATTAATATTTTAGTAATGTGAGCTACAAGGCATCTTCTTTAGTCATGAGAACTGAATTCTTAAACTATACCCTTAAAGAATTCAGAATATTCCATGGAATGAAAAAGTGAAAAGTGGAAAATGAATGGTACACACCCTTGGCAATCTAGTTTTTAGTGCCTGTTGTTGATTCCAAAGGCATGTGTCACAAAAATCTAATATGAAAATGAAGCCTCTCAATTTTCAAGTTTAAAAAGATTTACTGTGGCATGAAAATAAAAGCAGGAAATGATAATGTTCACTGGTAGACATTCACTGAGTGTTGTAATAAAAACAGTTATGCCCTGGCTGGTGTAGCTCAGTAGATTGAGCACAGGCTTGAGAACGGAAGCATTGCTGGTTTGATTCCCAGTCAGGGCACGTGCCTGGGCTGCAGGCCAGGTCCCCAGTGGGGGGTGCACAAAAGGCAACCGCATATTGATGTTTCTTTCCCTCTCTTTCTCCTTCCCTTCCCCTCTCTCTAAAAATAAATAAATAAAATCTTTTAAAAAACCCAACAATAATAGTTATGACAATATAATTAATTATATTATTTACATTAATCTGTATAATTATATACATAAGCTATTTATTTTTAAAAACCAATACTCTGGGATTTTTACTTGTGAAAATGAAGCTTAAAAATTAACTTTATACAAACGCAACTCGTTTTGCTTTTCTACAGCCTCCCAAATTTTTTTGAATACAGTAACCAGGTGATTTAATTTGAACATTTCTAAATTTCTAATGTGGCATAACTAGATCCATATGGCACGTAAATATTATTTAAAACAAAATTTCATCTCACCTTTAACAGGAACCTAATCAACAAAACAAACAAACAAGCAACATATAACCAGAGACACTGAAATTGAGAACAGGCTGACAGTCACCAGAGGGGAGAGGGGAGGGAATTTCAGGGGAAAAAGGGAAGAATTTACAGGAACAAGTATAAAGGACACATGGACAAAAACTATGGGGGGTGGAAATGGGAAGGAGGTAGGGAGGGCTGGGGTGGTGGGCTGGGGTGGGAGTCAAAGACAGAAAACTGTACAAGATCAACAATTAAAATAAAAATTAAAATAAAATAAAAATTTCATGATTTTTTTAGAGGATCTCTGGGCAGATATCGAATAAGCAAGTGGAAAAGGAGAGCTAGCTGTGCCCAGGGTTTGCGGGGAGCAGAGGGAGCCCCATGGGAGGAAGGAAGAAGAGCCCAGACTGGGCGTGGATGACCCAACGCTTTGTCTAAGAGTCCACTTGAAGCACATGCCTGAATGGAAATTCCTTAGCCGGCAGTGCTTTACGGTAACATATTTCCTCTCCTGAACATGCTTTGTAAAATACAAATCATAATCTTAAGTGTTATTTTAAATGATCAATGTATGGTTCATTTATTTTACCCAGTTATTCTTTACGTTTGCTATTGGTATTTTCCATTAGTGGTTGTGATTGGCCGTTTGCTGCTTATAAAATGCTTTTAATTTTGGCTAGCCATCCGAAATACTGATTTCTTTGCTATGAGATTTGCAGGGAAAAATAAATGACCTCCTAACATCTCCCTTTTGATTGTCAGACTTAAACAAGATGCGCTGTTTCAACACAACGAGAATAAAGAAAGGAGATGTCATTTCTAAGAGGGGCTAAATTAACACCCAAAACAGACAGCTGGGGTGACACAGCTTCAGAAACGTCCGTAGTCATCGATAACAAAGTTGAGGTTCAGATACACATTTAGGAAAATCAGTCCCTACGGTTAACCACGTGCCAACGTTGTGCTTTGTTTCACATCCCCCAGAAAACCTGGCGTGCAAAGTAAGGGGGGGGTAGCAGAGGGGGCACAGCACGGAGCATCCTACCTGCAGACCGATGGGACCGGGAGGTCCTGGGAACCCTCTGGCCCCCTCGTCACCTTTTTGTCCAAACATCCCCTGTTGACCTCGGGGACCTGGCTCACCGTCACCTCCCTGGCAGAGAGACATGAAAATGATTGGAAACTGGAAAGATTATGATTCTGGTACGAGTCATCCTAAAAGTGTAGCTGCTACTAATTTAATCAAAACTGGCCTATATACGAGTACCTGAGTAAACAGTAGATTAAATTTCTGTTACCTGCTGCAAATATACCACTGTTGGTTTTGTTTATATTCTTTGTATCTGGAATATGGCTGACTTTTCTGTTCTTATGGTTACCAAGTGAAGTAGGTGTTTTGTAATAAGGGACAAATAATGTTCAGAATTTAATACAAATGAAGTACTTCTCAGCAGGTTGGGATCTATTTTAAGATGAAATCACACCCTGGCCAGGTGGATCAATTAGTTGGAGTGTCAGCCTATAAACCAAAAGATCACGGGTTCGAATCCCAGTTAGGACACATTCCTAGGTTGCTGGTTCTGGACCCAAAGGCAACCACTGATGTTTCTGTCTCCCATCGCTGTTTCTCTCCCTCATCGATGTTTCTCTCTGTCCCTCTCTCCCTTGTCCTCTCTCTAAATTCGGTACGCATGTCCTCCGGTGAGGAGAGAAAGACAAAAAAGATGAAGTCACAACGTTCTTTGTTTATCAAAACAGCTTGGTTAGGTACATTCAATCACCGTAATTCCAATCAACGTTAAGCGTACAAACAAACTCATCCCTCTGTGCAACAGACCGGCTATGCGACAGTTCAGAAATTCAATCAGGGGCTGGGAGAATTCCAATCCGATGAACAAAGAGGAAGACTTACAGCAATTCCGGGGGCACCAACTGGACCCTGCAGACCTGGGGGACCAGGAGGACCCTGCGGTGAGACAACAATCAGTAATTTTGAAACCGAAGCCAGAAGAGCCTTGCTGTACAGTGCAGAACATTCGGCTGATCAAAATCCATTAAGTGTCTGGACTCTTCTTGGTGAACATGCAGTCGACCGCCCTTGATTTCAGTCCTAGGGACTCAGGCGTGCCTATTCGCGATCGATTTTCAATCGGCAGTTATTGAAAAGGCTCAAAGTTGCAATGTTTAAAAATGGATTTCTGTGCTGATGTAAATAAATAGTGTTCACATTTGGAAAATTTCAGAATACACCAGATTTCTCCTAATGAGACATGTATGAGTCAGAACGAGCACATGAAAAAATTGTCAGTGTGCTTTCATCCTAAATGGACATTAGGATTCGGAGGACTCTGTCTATACATGTGGAAAGCAGTGACACCTAAAATTTAGGATTTTCTTCGTATGCAGACATGTGCAAACTGAGTATTCTTTATTAAGCATTCCAGAACTCCTTACTGTGAGCGATAGATTTTAATAGGTTTATTAGTCTTACACGCACAAGCATTCCTGGCTAACTGCCCATTTACGTGTAAAGAACTGCTAAGGCATTATAGAGAGAAGGAAGGTCACCGGATTATATTGTTCCTTCTCAGAACCGCGGCCCGTTGGGAAACGTACTTAGCACAAAGGTTCTGAACGTGCGCTGCGTGGGCCATTCGGCACATGAAACCTTCTCAGGTTTGCACTTGGTCAAATTCAAATTCTTTTCATAACAACTGAGACTTTATCTGTCTTTAAACCATCCGAACATTTGAACTAGTGGTGGGTAAAACTGCTGATGTCTTAGTCCCATTCTGAGGCTTTTACGGTGGGAATTCTTGCATATCTTTGAACATACGTAACTGGAAAAAGAAGTTTTACTAGAATTGACTGAACACAAAGTAATATGGAATGTAAACTTTCATAGAAAAATATAATTTAAATAAAAAAAATAGAATGGACTCAATCCCAAAGGAAATAGTATTGATATTACAATTTTCTGATATGTAAGTAGTACTAACATGAAAACTGTTCATGGTTATTAGCAAAAGGGGTTAAACACATAAAGCACCCTTAATAAAAAGGAAGAAACTCACATTCTCTCCTTTGTCACCCTTGCTGCCTTTTTGTCCAGGTTCACCAATTTCACCCTGTATTTGAAAGTTTGAGGTAAAGTTGATCTCCCGATGATTTCAGAAGCACATATATTTAAACATAAATCGGCAACTCTGTCATTTGCTATGTGTTCTCACTACCCTTGCTCTCGTATGCTTTCTTTTCTTGTTCACGCCCCACGTATCATGGGGTATCTACGAATTCTCAACCTCTAAACTAAAACTTTGGAGTGCACGAAGATGTATGAAACTTTGGGAAAGCTATCTTTGGCTGTGGCGTCTGATCTTAGAAAGATGACATCTAGAATTATTAGAGAAAAGGTACTTCACACTGGCAATACTAAGGAATGAAGACCACCAACCTTGTCGCCGTCCTCTCCAGGGGAGCCCGCAGGCCCGGCCGGCCCCGGGAGACCCACGGGGCCCTGCACCCCATCTCTGCCCGCGGGGCCCTGGGGGCCTTTTTCTCCCTGTATCGAAAATCCAGCAGACCGTTACTGTGTTGGAAGACACCTATCCCCTAGCCGCTTGCTGCAGTTTGAAGGTGCAGCTCAAATTGCAGCAAGCGGCTCACACTCTGCCCTCCACACTTGACAAAGAAATCGCTTAATGTTCTCAAGAAAAGAAAATATTTTGTAAATGAGGTTGCAAAATATCCCTCGGTTTGCTTACGACCAAGAATACTATCCTTAAGAACCATTTATGAATCTCAGGCTATGGTGCACAGATATAATTGACTCACCTTAGAATTTGCATTTTAAACATGCATTTTCTAATCAAGTATTGTATATCAATAGATCCATCCCATGCTGGATGTTTGCAAGAACTCGCTGAGCCTTTACTTTTCACTGGTGATACTGGGTAGCTAACTGGCCTAAACATTCATAGAAATTCATCTGCTCAGTGCCCAACTTCGTTATAGGCTTCATGTGTGGCCTTTTTATATTTTTAACAAATGCGTCATGGAGTCTCCTAAATTTTGATATTTTAATTCATTGCTGCTTTCACTCATTCAAAATGATGAGGCAGCTAGATTTTCTGTTTCATTTTGCCTGTTTTTTAACAATGGCGTTATTTTCCTGTTTTAAAATTTACCTACTCATCTATTGTGTAATGGTAAAACTAATGCCTTGATAATGAAGATGGCTTGTAGTTTCCATTTAAGAATCCCTTTCAGAATTTAGAATAATTTATTTTCTAAAAGTCAAGGTTTCATCAGTTCTGCCCACAGTAACTGGCCTGCCTCCGAGCAGCCAGCTCGCCAGCCGCTTCCTTCCCTCGCCACCTCCTCCTGGCCCTTTGCATGACCCAGTCTTATTCCTCGACTGCATTGACTTCGCCTTCTCCCCATCACGGACACCTTATCCCACGGCCGACCACCGAAATAACCTCTTCCCATCCTCACATCTGCTCTTACTTCCAAACGCTTCCCTTTGATGGAACCAGAGGGAGACACTCAGATAATCTTACCCACGTCCTGCAGGTCACCTGTCTAGGATTCCTAAGATGAAGGCCAGGTTGTTAGTGTGCTCTGCCGTGGTATCGGGCTCCTGCTACCCGCCCAGGTGCATGGAGCCTCCTCTGGCCCGTGCTCTGTGCATTCCAACCCCTCTAGACTTTCTTCCAGGTGAACCTGATTCCAGCCCCTCCTGTCCCTTGGCCTGAGCAAGGGTTTACTCCCTTGGCCTGGGATGCTAATCACGAAAGGACTCTGCCTAGCTAATTCCTTCTCACTGTTTACACGCCACCCTCGATGTCCTGTCCAAGGGAAGGCTGAGTCCGGCTCAGGCCCCTCTCTCAGGCCCCTCTGTCCTGAGCTGACATACATCTGTGCGTTTCCTTCACATCACTAACCAGAGTTTGTAATGACCCATGTGCTTCCTGATTCTTTGCTCCTTATCTAATTGTCGCATTAGACAATAAACTGTGTGAGGGTGGAAGCTATCTGTTTTTGCATTCAGCTGCATCACTCTGGCCTGTGGCCCAGACCAGCCACTTAAGTAATATTTAATTTGTTAATTACTTAACGACAACAAAAATAACAAAATATCTACAGAGCAAAGTTAACTCTGATTTATTTGTTTCCTGGGTTCCATATGATCTTATTTTTCAAACCTATGCTGAAATTATCATTGAAACCATACCCCTGATATCATCCTGGAGACCTTTTATTTCCTTCCAATCAAATATTATACTATGTTAAACCTAAGTCTGCTCATAAATTGCTCTATGCTGTTCACGGTGAACTTTACTATTTTAAACACATCAGCTGATTCAGACATTTCTCCTTCATTTGGATTTCCTGTTAGCCTGAACTCCAAAAATCAATTCTCTTATACAAGAGTCTCTGTAAATAAGACAGATTGATTCTTATCTACCTTCATTACAGTACACATATAACCCACAGCCAGGAATCACTCGCCACTTATCTCCTCTGATCCTGGTCTGTGTGGAGCCAGGGGGGAAAAAATCAACTGATCAACACATCTAAATTTAGACTTTTCATTTACAACTCACCAGATGACAAACCCTTCCCGCATTATGTATCTCCTGGCGCTCAACCTATAGGACTACCAGAAACGACATCTGTGCCCCCTGGAGAAGTACTTATTTTATCAGTTCTACACCTTCATGAATAAAATAGCTGAATCTTACTTATAGAATTTACTACTCATTTCCATGTCTGATTTGGCATAATTTTATATTAGCCTATGTTACAGTTCACAGAATTCATCCTTTCTTATCCAAAAGCCAACTTACTCACTTATTTTCTAGTTATTCACTCATCCTTTTTTATGACAACTCTGCTTCACATGATGATGATGATGATGATGATGATGATGATTCACTGAATAGTTATCACAATTACACAAAGTGATTTAGAACTACAATTACATCTAATCCCCACAAATTACTGTGGCTGTCTTCCCTTCAGAGATGAAGAAACAGAAGTCTGGAAATGTTAAATAACGTAGCCAAAAATCATGAACTAAGTAAATGGTAGAACCGAGCTCCCAACCCAATTCTGACACCCTTAACTTCTTCCCTTTCCACTGATTCTTTCTTCTTACTGGGTAAGTCCAAAAATGTATGTGCATGGCCCGAAGGCTGACAATCCCGACACCAATCATTATCTGTATTATATACACGTGTGTTTGAAATTGTATTTTTTTTTTCCTCTTATCTCCAACTAGTATCGCCTGACCCATTTACGGTTCATACATTGCCTTCGCTGTTTCTGATGTAGCATTTTTCCCCATTTCTACAGCTGTCTCCCTAATAGGCATATCATCAACATCATTTCCTATCTGTAATCTCTGAATCTGGTGCTCCCCTAATGCAGTTAGTAGTGTTCTTCAGCAATTATTCTCCCCATCAAAATACTTCTATCGATGCAGGAAGTTAGGAGAAATTTTAGCTCATTCTCCATATTTGCCCCCGCAACCCCGAGTTTCTAATCTGATTGACTGATGTGGAGATGCAGACTCAGCCTCCGTTCTGCAGTTAATGCCGTAAGTAGGTCGTGCAGATGGATGTTCGAGGCTCATTTTCTGCTTTCTACCTTCCAAAGAGCTGGGCTGGCGGGTGAGGGCACCTAGGCCTTGCCTTCCACAAACCCTCCCCTTGGGTTTCTCTATGGAAGCCTCACCCTGCCGGTGATCCCGTGGTGTCTTACAACACGAGCTGCTCAGGGGAGTTAAAATGCAACACGGACATCCGGGTTGAGCAGAAGGGGAAAGCTAAACATCTTCGCTAATATTTCCATCGGTTTTTACTGACGCTCTGCGTAGAGGTCTGTGGCTATTTTCTCCCAAGGATTTTATAACCATTTTATGCTACTATCCCTAAAATACGTCCTTTCCTGGGGGAGGGGGAGAGTTTCTTAATCCAGTGTCCAGCACTCAGTTGCTGGCAATCGGTTTTGTTGAATACGAGAACAAGAGGATGAACATCCTGGCATTTTTGTTGGTGGCGGGAATAACGGGGACGCAGGATGGGCAAGCCCTGCTTCCGTCATAATCAGGTCAGTTACCACCACAGCCCAGGCCCCGATCCCTCCCGGGGCCCCCCTCGGCAACTTCTCCTTCGCCTCAACAAATGTATTTCTTCTGATCGCTTTCAGTACTTTTACATTTTCTAGTCTTTGTTTCAGCATTTTACCTCTTCATAAAGTCAAGGTACTGAACCACTTTAAAACCCATAATTCAATATATTCACAGAATTCTTGACTTCTTCATTAGTATATGCGCAATTTGTGCAAAAAGCGGTGGATGTCCTTTTCTTCCCTTCTGTACACGCCTTCCTCACCGCACTGTGCCGAGATGTACGTGCCCTGGACGTTTGAATGAACTGGTGTGAAAGGGCCTGGATCTACGTCCTTTCTCTCCCTTCCCAGGGCACAGGGCGCTACAAAAGTTTTACGGACAAATCTTTATAGTGTTTGAGGTTGGCTGGAAATTAGAGAACTTGTAAGAGGCAGGCAAAGAACAATTGTTTTCAGCGTTGCTTATTAACACCTCAGAAAATAATGTCTAGATTTCCAACACACTTACTAAGCTGGAAATATATTACTTAAAAAATTCTCAGTAACTCAATATGCGTTTTTCTGTTCCCCCAAAATTCTGTCCAATGTGGCATGGCTTCATTTAAATATTTTAACTGTTTCTGAAAGAGAATGGATTACATGAAGCAACCATTTTAATTCGGAAACACTTGAGTAATATCACACACAGAAATGAGAGAAAATGCTTGGACAATGAAATCAACATGCTTAATCTGAATCAACTTGCTAAAACTAAAGTCTTTGCGTTTAAAAAGTTTTTCAAAATTATAGGCATAAACTAGATTATATATTTCAAGACTTACATGTACGCAGAAGTATTAAACTCATATGTATGTGTGATTGTCAGCTATTATCATCAACATTTACTGAACGAGTCTGTGTTTTAATCTTGGAGGATGAGAGAAAGCTTTCATGTTTTAGAAAATTAATATGGTTAAATGAAAAGCAGAAACAAAAATAGGGAAGAGATCTTGACAAAGAAACACGAACCTAGTGAACAGAACAGCCTGTGATCATTAAAATGTAAAAACTTTTCAAGTCCAATAACAATAAGATGAGATAATTGGTCAGATGTTTCCATTCTCATTCGCTGTAGACCAAAACTCAAATTACATGAGAAGAACAGCCACTTTCTATGGGCTTAACTTGCATGAAAATGATTGGAAATACACTCGTATTCCAGGGAGAGTGAAAAGTGCACACTTTCCTAATACAAAACAGCAAGGAATAGTTTTAATCAAAACTCCAATTTTATTTTTTTTAAGAAGGAGCAAAATCAGGAGCCTTTTACATTAATAATATCCAACTCCCTCACAGGCATTAGGGTTTCATAAAGCATGGAAAAATGCCCTCTCATTCAATTGAATTTGAAATTTTCTGTATTATAAAAATAAAAAGGAGTGAGCTAATATGCCCGACACACACACAGGGAGAACGCAGTCGAGTAGGAAGAGCTAATATCCCCGAATAAAAAGTAATAACTGTGCAGGGTGGCGAGATCATATGTTTTCTCCTTGAAATTACTTACGGGTGCGCCCTTCTCTCCAGCCGGACCAGGAGGGCCCTGGGGTCCTGGACGCCCTGGCAGTCCGATGGGGCCTGCTGCGCCTGCTGCCCCCCGTTCTCCCGGCGAACCCTGGACACGAGGTAGGGCGGGAAGTATGTTGCTGTTAGTGATGGAAAAAGTGATACCGGCATAGGAAGGGCGCACTTAATAGTGTAATCTTTTAGTAAATAACGCAAAGGTCACCTTTGGACAAGGATGGGATCTCAAACAAGAACAGCGGTACTCGCTACTTTAAAGGTTAATTTCCAGTCCAATATTAAAGTTAGGAAACACTGATAAAATAATTTCGACATTGTATATATTTAACATGTTAAAGATGTTATCCTTTTCCATTTAAATGTAAAATTATCATTAAATTAGAGCTATGCGTTGGCCTTTTTTATAAATCACGTGAATAGGACGGATATGTTTTTAAAAGCATAGGATCTAAGTGGACTCATGTCCGGTCAGTACAAATTACCCACATTTGCAGGAGAAAGGATTCCAAGTGAATGTATACTTTCCTGAGAAGCTGTGGAATAACGATGAAGACAAATACTTATTTCCTTCACTGGACACAGTATGACCGGCCAAGGACATGAAAATAACTCATGGCTTTTAGTTAGGAAACAAACATTGTTAATTTTACAGTGAAGTATGTTTAATCGTTAAAATTAATTACATACATATTTTCACATATGAGGGGGAGAAAGAATTCGGATTTGAATCAACCACAATGTGAAGAGTCTGTAGACATTATGTAATATTTTATTATACAAAGCTTAACTATTTTAATGACTCCCTTGGAGTATTAATAAGATTAAATTTCAGATTGCCATCTTGCTTGTGGAAACTGCATTAAAATTTACAATAAAAACATATTACTTTTCTGTAGTTAAAATACTGCTGATGATATTATCACAGCTCATTAATTTCAAAAGAGTGGATGAAAACTTTTTTGATGTCTATTTGCTCCCTAAAGTACAGCTGCAATTTCCTTTTCCATTAGTGATTTCAAACATTCTGTAAGTCGAGCTATTTTGAATGACAGCGTGCTCTGCAGTGGTTTTATTTTATACATCTATAAATGAAAAAGCGAAAATCTCCGATGATATGTACCGATTAAGCAAATCATATTACAAACCTGCAAATCTTACTGAAATATCCCCAGGCCAACTTTGTAAGGAATAAGCCTATGAATCTCCAGTTCCAGCTGAATTACTAAAGAAGTCCCATTTTTTTTAAAAAAATGAAAATGTAGACCCAATAATAGAAAGAGAACTCATTTACACATCCCACAGAAATACAGTGAGAAGCGGAGATTATAACACACTGAGCGGGATAGCACTGCGGTGGACACCAGCCCTCAGACACTCACACTGCAGATGCATTTTTTCCCATGAAGGGCAGACATCTGTCGCGATAGACATTGTCGCACTTCTCCGTAACTCACTATAGTACAGGACAGAGGGCTTCACAATTGTCAGATACACGCGCATCTAAAACTAACACGTTGGGGTTTCAACATCGGTTAAACAGGTCATGGTAAGCACCGCAAGGGGAGGAGTTCTATTTCTTTTTCCTCTTTTTCCCCCACTGACCTCCACCAGCCAGGCGGTGGCTGGCATACAGCAGCCCTCAGGAAGTGTGCCAGCTGTGTGTGACAGTCCCTTCCTAGCACTGCGCCACTCGCCTCTTTCCATCTTGACCAAATCGGTTAACTTCTCTACGGCTCACTTTTCTTGCCAATAAAATGGGGACTGATACAGTCTTTCATCGGGTTTTGGGGATGTCAGTGCTGTTTACGACATGTAAAGTTCTTTAAATGACATTTCCCTTAAACTAGATAAACAACTCTCCGTTTCCCATGTAGATGTGCAATCTCAAACAATCGTGGAAGCGACATCTTGGGAGGAGAAAGCTAAGCTCCAGGAGGTGGTGTGAGCTGAGGTCACACTGTTGGAGGGAGGGCAGACCTCTGCCCCCTCCCAGGACTTTTCACCCTGATTTAAATGGCTGGTCAAAAGCTTAAAAGAGAGTGAAAGGTGAAAAAAAAATCAAAGTCATCAGCTTTTCATCTAATGTTGACTAGTTCACAGGACTAGTCAACAACAATCATTGCCTAGATCTATGGGGGGGGGAAAAGAAGCTGATAAAGGAGTAAGATTGAAATAAGATATATAAATGAATGGTAGGTAACAGAGGGGTTCAAAACACTCTGGACAAGTCACCCATGACCTATGTGACAGCAACGGGAACTACCGTCATCAGGACAACAGCCGATGAGGGACATGAAAACATCATAACGTAGAAATTAAGTCTGAATTATTAAGCTAATTACCAAGTATAAATTGTCAACACCTACAAGTGCAGTGGTTACAATTAAATCGTGGTGAGGTTAAATGAGAAGACATCGTGTCAAACCGACCTTTTTTATTTACAAAAAAAAAATCAATCTTGTATACTTACCTCTCTACAGTAACGATGAATAGTTTACAGATTAAAAGTGTTTCAGTGGAAATTCCTCAGAGAACGAGAGGCTAAAAGCTACAGAAATATCATCACCCCAATTTGTGATTAAGTAGCAATGGACATGTGACAAATTAAGTTTTCAACCATCGTGTGTTGAATTACATGAATTATAATGACCATGACATTAGAAAGTGTTCTGGTATTTAAATACTAATCATTAACCCTTGCAGACCACTTGTTTGCGAGTGGAAAGTGGACTTTCACCAGCTTTTAAAAGGGAAGACTTTCCGTTTCCATATTTAGTTATTTTCTTTTACTTTAATTTTATTTTTCATTTACAGTTGACATTCAATATTATTTTGTGTTAGTTTTAGGTGTACAGCAAAATAGTTAGACAATCACATACTTTACAAAGTATACAAAGTGTTCCCCCAACACTTCTAGTACCCACCTGGCACCGTACGTAGTCATTACAATATTATTTTCTAATATATTTTATCGATTATATTATTATAGTTGTCCCTTTTTTCTCCCCTTTATTCCCCTCCACCCTGTACCCCTCCTCCCACCAGCATTCCCCCACCTTAGTTCATGTCCATGGGTCATAGGTATCAGTTCTTTGGCTTCTCCATTTCCCACACTATTCTTAACCTCCCCCTGTCTATTTTGTACCTACCACTTATGCTACTTATTCCCGGTACCTTTCCTCCCCATGCTCCCCCACCCCCCTGCTGACAACCCTCCATGCGATCTCCATTTCTGTGATTCTATTCCTGATCTAGTTGTTTGCTTAGTTCTTTTGTTTTTTTTCAGGTTCAGCTGTTGATATTTCTGAGTTAGCTGTCACTTTACTGTTCGTATTTTTTATCTTCCTTTTCTTAGATAAGTCCCTTTAACATTTCATATAATAAGGGCTTGGTGATTATGAACTCCTTTAACTTGACCTTATCTGGGAAGCACTTTATCTGCCCTTCCATTCTAAATGAAAGCTTTGCGAGATAAAGTAATCTTGGATGCAGGTCCTTGGTTTTCATGACTTCAAATACTTCTTTCCAGCCTCTTCTTGCCTGCAAGGTTCCTTTTGAGAAATCAGCTGATGGTCTTATGGAAACTCCTTTGCAGGTAACTGTCTCCTTTTCTCTTGCTGCTTTTAAGATTCTCTCCTTATCTTTAATCTTGGGTAATGTAATTATGATGTGCCTTGGTGTGTTCCTCCTTGGGTCCAACTTCTTTGGGACTCTCTGAGCTTCCTGGACTTCCTGGAAGTCTATTTCCTTTGCCAGATTGGGGAAGTTCTCCTTCATTATGTTTTTAAATAAGTTTTCAATTTCTTGCTATTCTTCTTCTCCTTCTGGCACCCCTATGATTTGGATATTGGAACATTGAAAGTTGTCTCAGAGGTTCCTGAGCCTCTCCTCATTTTTTTGAATTCTTATTTCTTCATTCTGTTCTGGTTGAATGTTTATTTCTTCCTTCTGTTCCAAACCACTGATCTGAGTCCTGGTTTCCCTCTCGTCACTGTTGGTTCCCTGTGATTATGTTTTATTTCACTTTTCATAGCCTTCACTTTTTCTTCTATTTCGTGACCAGACTCAACCACTTCTGTGAGCATCCTGATTACCAGTGTTTTGAACTGTGCATCTGATAGGTTGTCTATGTCTTCATTACTTAGTTGTATTTTTTTCTGGAGCTTCTATCTGTTCTTTCATTTGGGCCATTTTTTTTTTTTTTTGTCTTGACACACCTGTTATGTAGTAAGGGGAGGAGCCTTAGGTATTCACCAGGGCAGGACAACTACGTCACTGCATTGTGATGTTGTATGTAAGGGAGGGTCCAAGAGGGAACAGTGCCTCTTCCTTAGCTCTCCACAGGCTTTCAGTCACTTCCTCCGCTACCCACAAGCAAATTGATTGCTTCTGGTGCTGATTCCCGGATGGTGGATCTGTGTACCTTCTAGGACCCCGTGGCTCTCTCCAATGAACTCTTTTATGAGGCTGGGAGTTCCTCCCGCCTCACAACCCCCACAGGTGTTTTCAATCAGAGGTTGGAAGCGTTATTTCCTTGCTGGAACCCTCGGTTGTGGGTCTGTCTCGCTTCCCATTTGTTCCTCCAGGTTTATTCGCACATGAATGTGGGGCCACCTGGTCCCGCAACCGCTGCCTTGCCTGCCCCAGTCCTCCGCCCACCACCTGCCTGGTGTCCTCGCCACCCGGCTGCCTGTCTCCACCCCTCCTACCGGTCTGGAGGAATGTTTCTTCTTGAACTCCTTGGTTGTCGGATTTCCATACAGTTTGATTTTCTGGAAGTTCTGCTTATTTTTGTTTTTAAATTTGCTGTTGTCCTTCTTTTGGTTGTGCGAGGAGGCAAAGTATATCTACCTATGACTCCATCTTGGCCGAAGTCACAGCATTATTGATTATATTCCCTGTGCTGCACTTTACATCCCTGTGACTATTTTATAACTACCAATCTGTACTTCTTCGTCCCCTCACCTTGTTCACCCAGCCTCCCAACGCCCCTCCCCTCTGGCGACCATCAGTGTGTTCTCTGCAGTACGAGTCTTTGGTTCCCATCCTTTTGTTTGTTTATTTGGTCCCTGAGATTTTGGTTCGTTGCTTTACCTTTGCCAGCTTTCCTGTTGCCCGGCACCTCCCCTAATCCGCACCACGGTCATGAAATGAGCACTAGCATCTGTTCACGGTCTTGCAGTGCCAAGTGCTTACATCTCTGCTGCGTCCCACACGGAACACCCGGATCAACATGTTCTCCATTATTTTCCCTGAGTGTTGCATGTTCTGAGGAGCATTTGCAAAGTAAACGAAACCGGTACACAGACAAGCCATCTCATCAGCATTCACTTAAAAGGCAGCCCACAAGGGAGAGAAGCATAAAGGTAGAATGTTCTTATAAACCAGAGGCTACGGAAGGCAAAAAAATAAAAAAGAGCTGCTCCATTTTTTAAGGTCAAGTTGTCCTTCACAGCAAGCCTTACGTGACATAATCTCGATTTTTCAGATTACAAATATTTTAGGTCAGATAAGCTAAATATTTCTACAAAATATCAAGCACTACCACAACGTAAAGCAGAACTTCTTCATGATTAACCAACCCAAAGTCTTGTTGGTCTTTGCCCCGCCCCCCGCCAGCTTCACATTAGCCTGCTGACATCCACCTGGGTTCCAATCGAGAAGTGTGCTTTATCGCAACGAACTTTGCGTATGACTGCATCAGTCAGTAGCTGTGAGCCTTCTAAAAACACTGACTGCCATGTCTGAGGAATAAGGAAAAGGCAGTGAAAAGAAGGTTCTCTGGAATGGGATGTAGAAAAAAAATAGAATTAATAGGACTTGCATGGGAAGGGTTTATAAACTCCCAAGGAAAAGCCGACAAGGAGAAGAAACAACAGCCCAGGAAGAGGAAAGAAGCGTCGGCAGCATCAGGGAACACCCATGAAATAGGGGTCCCAGGAAAGGGGAGAGAGGGCGCGGGCGCGATTGATGGTGAAGCCTTGGGCATCCATCTTGCCTGGCACCCCTACTATACTTCCTCCATCGGGACTCCCCCTTCCTGGGGAACAAAGCGAATGGTTGTGAAAATGCAGGGCTTTTATTACACACACTACTGTATTTCTCTGAATCACCTCATTTTTAGAGAAATCATGGTCCACCACAGGGGACTCCATATCGGAAAAATGTATACAGAGGAGAGGTAACTTAGGGAATCCATTTTCCTCGATTCTGCTCTGTGAAAATATAGGTGGTAGAAGCCACCTGAGAATTCGCTTGCCTGATGCATTTGTGCGTGTTGTGCTCGGACATAAATATAAAGCATGCGATCAGTTTTATGTTCCACGTACGAGAAGAGGCTGCATCGCCCTCCTCTCTGGCTGTTCAGCCCCTGGTGGTGTTCTGCTTTGTGTGTGTGTGTGTGTGTGTGCGCGCGCGCGCGCACGCGTGCGTGTCAGACAGCCAGTTAGTGAGCAAAGCCCTGAGATGAGAAAACACACCTGGGCTTTGATCGGCATCTATCCCCAGCTCTTGGATACAACATCCCACAGAGAGTGAGCAGGTGGAGCCGGCCGGGCTTCAGAAGCCCCAAATCACCGGGCCCTGTTGGGATCATTGTGTTTGTCTTGAGAGCATTGAAACAGTGTTTCCTAATATACACGGACTCCTAGTAGCAAAACCTTTAGGGAAGTATGGCGCACCAGCATTGCGCTAAGATGACCCAAGCAGCGGCGAGCACTTCGAGACTCTAATTCCCTCAAAAACTTGCTTTTCATAATAAAACTGATATTTTATTTATAGTTCTAACTCCCACATAATTCCTTGAGGCAAATATCACTTCTTTCGCCTTGCCTTCTTTGTTCTGTCTTTTAATATAACACTCTATTTTGTTATTTTGTCTATCTCCTATTTCTTCAGTAAGCCATAAACTCTTTGTAGCAAATGTCCATTTAATGAATCTATAAAACTTCAGTTCAACAGAGCGGTATGTTCAGATATTTAATTATAGTTTTTCCACAAGAAAAGACTTATAGTAGTTTACAGGGAAGATAGAAAATATAAGTGAATATAAATAAGGAATAGTTAAGTGAGAAAAGTTGATAAGCAAGTAACTTTTTATTGGCATAGAATAAAACCAATAATATTAATAATCTAAAAATGCATACTTCAGGTCATAATCGGGGTTTTGAAATCACTTTAATGGGCCTTGTCCAGAATGGTAAAATATTGACTATAATAAAATTTAGTGAATATTAAAGTATATCATATGTCACCGGTTTTTACAGTGAGTTCTACGCAAAACATTAGTTGTAAAGCAAAGAGTTATCTTCTCTACTGTGTCTCGGTTTTGACTCCATGATTTCTGTAAGTGGAAGCACAAAGAGAAATCTAATTTTCATAATTTATGAAAATATATACTGGGCCACTGATCAAGAAATTACAAGTATTTCTCAAGCTGAGATGCCCAAGATATTTCTTCTGGGGAAATTCATACCGAGAGCACTGCACACAGCGACCTCCCCTGTGGGTCCTCAAACGCAGCCTCTGGCTCAGGCAACTCTGCAAATCAGTGTTGCTCCTACCACCGGCCAACGGCTTCGCCCCTAGACCTCGCAAAGGGCGGAGCGTCCCTTACAGGGTGCCATAGCAACATGATACAAAGAGCCTGCTGCGTGTTTCTGACCGCATGGGTGATAAATAAAGACAATGGGTGTCAAAGGACTCGGACCGTCCATTCGGTTCAGGAGTTTAATCTTTGATTCATTCAAATTAAGTACCTGTTACAAAGAGCACCTGTGGGAATATTAATGCCCAGTGAGCTGTCATACTAGCGTCTCTCTCCTTTTTTGACAAAATCGTTCGCAGGAGTAGAGAAGAATCAAGATGAGTTGGAAAAAAAATAAACCAAAACAGGGGTGGGGGACTTAAGTAGGTATTTACTGTGTGAGCTGGGTATCCGGAAATGCATATGTAATATGCTATTATAAATCTTTGTCTTCACAGGACTATACACCTGGGCAAGTTACTTCTCTAAGCCTCAGGCTTCTTGCCTTTAAAGAATGGAATGATAATATCTACCTGGCCAGATTATAAAGATTAAATAAGATCATGTTTGTAAAGTTAGCAGCATTAAAAATTGAAAGGATAAACACTCCTAGTATTATTTCATTTTCTGTTCCCTTTACCCTTCACGTTCTTCATCCACATTATTTTCCCCCAAGAATTCATCACTTTAGCACTTTTTCCCTCATGTGAATAACTGCAGAATCTCCGTCCCCCTCCGCTCCTGGGAGTCTCAGTCCAGCACTGAGCATTACTCAGACAACCTCCCAAAGGCAACGTTAGTGCAAGATTTGATGTAAACTCAGACAGATCTATTACAGAGGCAAGGAGTTCTACAGAATATTCTCATGCCTTTATCCATTATGACTTACGCTTTCGTTCTCCCACCAACTGGCCTGTTGTTTCCTTCTGATACTTTAACGTCACCTTTTTGACCGACATTGCAAAATACGACTTGTTGTCTTTCTTGCCAAAGCAGTCACAGCTCCCCATTCTTTGTTTTTTTTTTTTTTTTAACATTAATTTCCAAGTAACTCATAGCAAGTCTTGAACTTCGAAATGTAAGAATTAACATGAACAAATTTTCTGGAGACGTTACTAGTCACATTCAGAAACTCAGCAGGTTTTGTCTTTTGATCTTAGTCATTTGGAGTAAAAGGTTTTCAAAACCAGATTTCACACGCCCTGAACTTGCTCTCAATGGAGTAAACTGCGGCCTGTTCGGCATGTGTTATAGAGAAGGCATCCTCATGAACCTCTTCCCTATTTTTTACAGCGATTACAGCAATAGTGTAGGGAACTAATAATGTGGGTGACAGCTTTCCTTTTAGTGGTTGCTCTGCTATCAGCTCGAAGGACCCAATTTCATTGGTTGATGCCTCCAGGTTTGGATACGTGAATTTATCATAGGATAGGTGTTAATTCCAAATAAATAACCTCCAGTGACCGTCTGTGGAGCATGTCCAACAGCCAAGTATAAAGGCCTTTTAAAAACTTTTTCGACTGCTAAGAGGTTTTGGATTGTCCTGTGAGAGTGTTTTGTGTCAAGTTCAAGGGCTATGACCCTTCTGCTGATTTCCCTTCTGTTCCCTCTGCCCTTGATGATTAACATTTATTGTTCGTGTGTTATCAGTCATTTAATCACTGACCGTCTTACACTGCCGCTTAGTCTTTGGTGTGCTCCTTTTTAAAACCGTTTCCTGTACGGTAAGTCTCTTAAAGGCATATCTTCCATGGAGCTTAACTATACACAGGAAAGTAGTAATTGCCAAATAAATCATGTGAAAACCAACTAAATAAATTATATTTTTATATTATATTCAATACATCACCCTACATGTAACTGGATAACTGTTGACTCGTATCCTGCTAAAGTGTATTTCCCGGCCATATTTTGGACCCTACAAATACACTGATGTCAGCTCTTCCAAAGAGTTGGAACAGCATTCCTTGTTCGGGAACTAAAAACAACTTTAAACAATTTAATTCTTATAGTCATAATTCAGGTTTCACCAATGCAATAACCATGAATCATATATATATATATACACACATTCCCAAAACAAAATCACTTTGTAACCAAGAAGGTCTGGATAAATGGGTTGTGTTATACCAAAAGTTTTATGCTCAAATAAGAACTTTCTCCTTTTTTAACTTGTTGCCGCTAGTATCACCTCCACCACCTCATAAGGGTATTTTAAAATGTTCTACATATTTTGTAAATGTTATGAATATGGAAAGTTGAGTTTTTAAATGTCTTATTTTAATTTAAAAAATTACCAGCTATCCATTCCACACCTTAATCATCGTAGTCTGACACTTGTGTAAATGTTCATGTTAAAACTATAATGTCAATCAATCTGCCAAAGTTACATTGCTGTGTTCTCAGTATTAGTTATGCTGCATATACTTTACTCCAATATTGGACTCTGTGATAATTCGAGTGGGTAGATATGGAATAATTACTGTTTGTCATGCACTGCGCTATGAATACAACCAAAACAAAACAAGGAACTCGATCTAGTGACAGAGACAACTGATTCTACCCCAGTGTAATTTCTACCATACACATCCTAACTAAGGGCATTGGGGGTGAAGAAATTTCACTAATGAATGAAGTGGATGCGAGCTGCCCAAAGATGACTTTATCAAGGATTAATTAACATTACACTTGATCTCTGTGAATGAAAACATCCTGGTAGTTTGAGACCCAAGAAGTTCAATGAATTAGCTTGGAGAGAACTAGAGGGTAGGCCTTAGGGAAAGTAAAATAATTGGGGTAACAGTGTAAAGATAACTCGTTGGCGATGGTGACGATAGGAGTTTGGATTCTGGAGGCAGTGGGGACCACGAGGTATGCAAAGCCAAGGAACCGCACAGTTAGGGGTGTGTGTTCAACTATAACCAGTGGGCGGAACTGGCCGAAGAGGGTGAGAAAGTGGAGTCACGTGGATGAGCTTGGACACAATGAAGCAAGAAAAGAAAGAGAAGATGCTGAACCAAGGTGACGGCCATCGAAGTGAAGACAAGGGGACAGATGAAAGCATTTTGATTGTGGAACTAATGACTTCAACATGTGTAAGGAAGTCGAGAAACAATTGAAGGTGGGAACTTTTAGCTTTGTAGATTGGCAAAATAAAACAAAGAACGAGAAGAGGCCACTAAAATTTGTAATTTGGCTGTTATTGTTAACCTTTCAGAATACAGATAAGAACAAAGGTTAATTTATGGCCCGCTGTGTTAGATTGCTTTTCTAGGGGTTGATAACGTTATCTCGAAAAAAGTGAGGTAACAATCTGATATTTACTCATTTGCCAATTATTTAATAAGGTTATATCAGCTAAATGAAACAATCTGGATAATAAAGAAATGAATATATACTTTTCATACTTGAACAATTTTTCAAATTAGCACTGCTAAAATTCAAGTCTCATCGAGTACTCAGAATCGGACAAATTATGATGCATTTGGGGGGGATCCTGTAAGAGGCAAGACAGCTCCTTTCCACCCTGACTGTGGTGGTGGAATAAATATTTTCGATCATCCAAACTCTCTGTTTCTGCACTCATTAGTGCATGCAATTAGTAGAATGCCAGTGCTGGCTGGCTTGATTGACATGGGTTTATTTTCCCTCATACACACTATGGGATCACAGCATGAGGATAATGAGAGAAGAGCTGTAATTTGCAACCGTGGCCAGCACGGTTATTTATTATAATTATACTTACAACTGGGCCGGGTGGACCCTGGGGACCCTCTCCTCCTTTCAGTCCAGGTGCACCCTGGGAAAAGTGAAGAAATGAGGAAAATGAATCAATGCGGATGGAATACAAAGAGGAGGAGATGTAGGACTGGTAAGATGAGGATGTTAGGAAGTGTTTTCAGACACAAGCACATGTTGCTACACGGATGATGATAATCAATGCACAGGCTTATATATGTCCCCTTAATTACTCATGGATGTTTATTTAGTTAGGAAAAACCCAAATATTTCTAATAAGCAATTTCATTCACGTGCTTTATCTACCCGTTGATTATACCTGAGCTCCAGCAAGACCTCTTTCACCTGGGAAACCTCGGAGTCCTGCTGGGCCGTCCTTCCCTGGGACTCCTTGAGGACCTGGGTCACCCTAAGGAAAACAAGATCCATCTGTCACTGGGAGTAATTTTTATACATGTTTTCACAAACAAGATTGTGACTATCTCTAACCTGCTGGGCGTGAAGGCTGAGTATTACTTCACAGGGAGAATATGATGGGAAAGGCCGCAGAGATTAAAATAAACTACCCACTACCACCCGTATTTCAGAGTGTATACAAATGCGTGGTTTTATAGTCAATGGAGCTAATTCCTTATATTATTGTTCAGTCATGCCTTGAAGCACAGCAATATTTTAATGGCATTTCTTTCTGACGTTCATTTAAATGCTAAGTCAATGTGTAGTTAGTCCAACTATGGACCAGAGATAAGAAACTACAGTGAACAGCAAATGGATGTGGTCAGCCAAGAAAAGCCCTGAAACACTCGTACCTTTGCGCCTTCTTTCCCTGCAGCACCGGGAAGGCCTTGCTCACCAGGAGGCCCGGGAGGGCCTGGGTGTCCGCGTTCACCTAGGGGACCCGTCTCACCGGTGGGCCCCTCAATGGAAAAGCAAAACTCGTTAAATGGCTCTTTTAGCAAAGATAACACAGACCCCACAGAGTTTATCATCCACATTTGTTTCTGTAATGTTAATTACTCTCATTTATTTTCATTACGTCCTACAATGCGGGTCACCTACAGCGCTGACAGGAGCGTGTCTGGTAGGAGTCTGAGAACATTATCTACAACCTTGGCCAGAATCGGAGCGTTACGGGGAAATGCGTGGAAACGGAAAGAGCTGTTTTCTTTGTTCAATACCAGAGATGCTCCAGAGTGAGGCTGTCCACGTAGTGTTAAAAACTGTGGCTTTTAACTCTAGTTTGCCCCTTCTGTCTCTTTTTTATAAGATGCCCGGTGCGTTTAGGGGTTCAAAAGGCATTGGTCTCACAGTGGCTGCTACTCAAGGAATCGCTGCTGGATAATGAGCTCAGGAACCCCAACGACCAAAGTGGTTCTCCTTGGACCTTGTCCGGACGGGAGACCTCAGGACTGTGAATCGATATTCATCTGACCAAAGTCTAGAGAGTGTGGCAGGGGGACCCTGAAGGCCATGATGCGGACTGGCAGCTCCTCCCTGCCGAAGGCTGTAACAAATAACCCGTTGCCTTAAAATGCTGCAAACGCCACCGTGAAAAATGCCCAGTCGTTCCTGTGTCCCCGAGCGGTGCTGCTCCGTGGTGCTAGAGTTTAATGAGCTTCCAGGTGTAAACAGAGAATGAGACCCGAGGCCTCTATCTCCACTTAGAACAGGGAAAATGAAGGAACCAAGCTAAGAGTAGATAAATGGAAATTTTCCAGATGCTGTGGTTGATAAACGGTGGAGTGTATTACTGAAGATGCTAATGGGAGTCTAAAGATGCAACTGATTCCTACCTTTCGGTCTTGGATCAAGAACCATCTGCCCCGAATTTTGAGTGTGCATATCTAGGCTGACATTCCTTTAATTATATACCATCAGCGTGCAATCATTTCCTCCAAAGGACATTGTCCTTAAATGCTTTATCAGAATTTAATAGTGAGGAATGTAAAATCGATCCTCATTTCATGGTTATCACCACTGAGACAAAAATGAGGAGTCGTTCCCATAATTGTATCCAAAAAAAGTGAATGCCAAGTATTGCAATCAATATTAACTCCTATCGAATCACTCACTCCCCTTCGTCTCAACATGAAATATGGTTAAATTTGAAATAGGCGATTGGACCTTCTTTCTTAAAAGGAGCAATAAAAAAATAACCCGGTGAATATGCACACTCAGTGAAACACCTGCTCCTTTTACGTCTTAAAGTAGGGAGGCAAAAATAAAACGAAACGAAACATGCAGGCCTCAGACACCAGCTGGCTGCCGTAGGCCGAGAGAAGTTTTCAGACGGTGTGAAGGGAGGCCTGGAAAAATTCAGTTAATCTCCATGATATTTACATTTTAGCTGGGCTCAAATTCCATTTCCGTTCATGGACATGTGTCAAATGTTTTGACACAAAAGATTATTGTGAAGTTGTTTGAAATTCTTAAAAAAAAAAAAAGCATTTTTGCCAGAAGTTAACTTTTGAGGAAGTATGTCTTTTTTAATTAAAACTGATAAGCAGTGAAAAGGAGGCCTTCATCACACACAAAAAAATGTATGTAAAAAAAGTACCGTGGATACTGCATTTTCTTTATAAAGGAGCAAACAGTATTTTCTCTGGTCAGGCTTAATCTCTGAGATAAAGCAATCGAGCAATTTAAGAATTCTCCATTTTCACTTCTTTCACACATATTCCTACAGAAAGATGATGCAGTTTTTTGTTTTCCCGGGTGGGTGTGTTTGAATGTGCACTGTGTGTGTGAGTTGAAGAGTATTAAGACCTAATTATAGGCTGAGGATAGACTATGTAAAGCAATTGAATAATTAAAACACTTACTCAACTGCTTTAGCTCTTTTGCTAAAATTTATTAGTCGGGGTAAGATTCCAGCTGAGTAAATTAAACGTGCACTGTCTAGTCAATAGTCTTTGCCAGAATTCAAATAGTACTTTCTACTCCTATGAATTTTCTATATAGGTATTTAATACCATAATTCAGGATACCACATCAGCTTGTGAGCTTCGTTCTGCCTCTTATCTTGAAAAAGTTACTTGTCTTTCTCATGATTTTGATACATTCAAAGACTACAAACTAGTATTTTTTCATTGATGGAAAGCATTTTTTATGCGGACAAAAATCTTAAGAAACATGAAATATATCACAAACATTAAAATTGTAGAAGGAAATGGTGTTCAAAGTTTTATGTTGCTAATAAACTTCTAAATTTAATTTACAATCAGAAAACTGAAGTCACTTTGTAACTTCAAACACTGGGAGAAGATGATGATGGCCTATTTATTGAAACATTTTTTTTGTTTGTTTTTAGCCAATGATGCCACGGGTAGGCTTTCATGCCACTTGGTGAAGTTCCTGACTTTTTATTATGTATTCTTCTCTGTTATTCAGTTCAGTTAAAAATCGCTAAGTAACAGTTTGCTGCAGTTCATTGGATGTAAGCAAGATGCATTTATTACAACGCTATACAATCTATAACAATGCTTCGTTTTCAATCTGAATAGAAGGGGCAGAGGTGACACTGTGAACAGAAAAAATAATCTGATCAGGGAATAAAGTAAACGAAAGTACCTGTGGCCCAACCACACCGCCTGGCCCAGGGGGGCCGGTCTTGCCTTGGAACCCCTGCGGAGAGAGAGCATGCAATCCATGAAGCCATACGGACACGCAGCACGAATTAAAACTCTCTGAGACAACTGAATACGTTGCACGAAAAGAAAGTCGTCTTTTGGCTAACACACTTATTTTTAAATGGTCACGTGCTATTATTTTCCTGTTCTCTCTAAGACTCAGAAGTTACCAACTTCATTCTTTCCCATGATAATGCAATGAGTACTGTCAATAAGCTTAAAAAATAAACTAAGACAATAGGATAAATTAAAACTGGAGTGAAATCATGTTCTTAGCCCTGACGGACAGAATCAAACAACACAAACAACTGTGACCTAGCACTGCTTGTGGATGAAATAAATGAAGATGATTAGACGTTGTCAAGCAGTCCACTGCTTCCATACACAGTGAAATGTACACTCTGTGACAGTGAGTCACTTCTCCGTCCTGCATTCCAACAATCTTGTAAAATAAGCGTGATATAAAATTATGTTTATGAAAATAATATTTTGCATCATTAGTAAATCATCTCAGCATTTTATCTGTGTTCTTTCCTCAAACCCCAAAGAATTACTTACAAATGTATTTTGCATATGGTGCAAGTCATTAAAGTAAAATCCAGTAGATGCCAGCTGCACATGCTCACTAATCAGGCCTTTGGGCATATATTCGGGTATCGATATTCCTCTAGACTCATGGGTTATTCATCCCGCATGTCTGTATCAGGACTGGCAAGTTTCTCGTGTGAGTTCAGTTATGTTTAACAGTTGCAGGAGTAGAGTCAAAATACTGAGAGCCAAACCCTCCAAAGAGCTGAATTAAAGCACATGGTATTTACAAAAGGTGTATTCGCTGTAACATCAGACTAGAAATGATAAAATTAGAAAGCAATGGCGAGAAACTGGTAGTCCCAGGTTTGTACCACAACCTTCCAGACCCAGTAAAAACGTGACACTCATTCCGATCCTCCCCAAGTGTGTGTTACGTGCCGTTGAGTCAGCTCCGACTCCTGGGGGCCCCTTGGATGAGCGGTGGCCACAGTGTCCTGTCCTCTGAGCCCTGCTCAGCTCCTGGAGACTCACACCTGTCTCTTCTTCCATGGAGTCCATCCACCTCATGCTCGGTCACCACTTTCCCGGCCACCTCCTATTTTCCCAGCATTACTGTCTTTTCCAAAGAACCCTGCCTTCCCGTGATGTGCCCAAGGAGGACAGCTTCGGTTTTGTCATTTTCGCCTCCAGTGATGTTTGAGGCTTCATTTGCTCTGGGGCGCACTTGTTCTCTCTCTGCAGAGTCCTCCTCCAACACCATATTTCAACGCAATCTTCCCCCCCGCCCCCCGCCCCCCGCCATCAGCCTTCTTCCCCGTCCAGCTCCCCCAATGCACAGTAACTGGGACTGCGAGGGCATGGACGGTCTCAGCCTTGGTCTCTAAGGGCACATCTTTGTCCTTGCTGATCTTTCCTAACTCTTCCGTTGCTGCCCTTCCGAGTCTTGGCCTTCTCTTGCTCTCTGGGCTGTGGCCTCCATTTGAATTAATCACTGAACCAAGATACGCAAAAATCCATAACAATTTCAATGTCTTCATTGCCTATGTCACAGGATCGATGCGGGATTTGGCACTGTTTCTAAGACAGATTCGAGTTGTTTCAATATAATAGAAACTATTTCTAATAACTCCTTGTGGCCCTGAAAAGCTTTGAATTGTGAGACGTCAGATTGAATTCAGGGAGTTCTGACTGAAGACCAAATTCAAATACCAAGAGAATCATTTTGAAAATAAGGTCACGCATACATAGCAAAAGTATAGCTGCTCTAGATTCTTACACAAAGCAATCTTTTTAATCCAAGTCAGCACAAAAAAAAAAAAAAAGTGAGAAAGAAAGTTTCCTGGCAATAAGGTTATTCACTATTGCTCTAAAAAGTGGACTTGAAATCAGAAATAGAATTTTCCAGCAATAATTCTAGCCTTTGTCTAGGAGAAACTACTCAATGAGAACATCTATTCTAGAATCATTAGTGAATATGCAGTTTTTCCTCTTTGTTTAAATTTAAATACATAACACTGTCACTTTGGATAGAAGCAGAACTCTTATTTTATAAAATACAAAAGGGATTTTATAATAGAAACTTTCTAGGTACCTCTTTCTTCAAAGATACTTTGGGAGTGTTCTAGAGGTATTCCCATGAAGCTACACCCTGACTTAGTTAAAAATGATTGACTTATTTTTAAGTGAGATTTAAGCAAGATTTAAGTGAGAAGGCCTTTGCGAATCTGAGGGTGGAATCTCCCTTAGAGAGTTTATTTTTTTGCCCCACAGGCAGCCTCTTTCCAAAGAGAAAGCCCAAACAGCTTTACTCTCTGGTTTCACTACATTGTTTAGGGATGCATTTCGGAAATCCAAGACTTTGCGTTTCACAGTCTGATGGAAACTAAGAAGTTGTCACACCCAGAACCGTCACTGGGTGAGCAAAACGGGAGTCGGGCTGCTGCGGCCAGGTCGTTTCCCCTACGCAGAAAATCGACACGTTTCCGGAGGTGCTACCATGCCTGGCGATGTGACTCTAAACATGTCTTCACGCTTGACAAATACCCCGAAATGACCGGGGCCACCTGGGGCCACACACTCAAAGGCAGTCTGTGTGTTGGGTTCCTTAAGAAATCCGGACGAAATTAATCGATGATTGGAACCCAAATTCGATTCCAAGGAAACATGCTAATCTGCAGTGATTTCTGGGTAGGCTCACACCCCATCAGGACAGCCAGACACGTGGTTTTGAAACAGTGGCAAACACACCAGCAAGCCGATCAGAACCCGTACACCAGACCTGAGCTTCTGGTTTCTCCTCTGCCAGAACCATTTATTGATGTTATACTCCATGATTGTAAAATAAAATTCAGTTACTCGCTCCCATTTACATTTTTCTACTTCAGGCAAGAGGATGCATTTGACATAGTTCCAGACCAATTACAGCCTTGCAGTTTCAACATCAGAAAAATATTTCACCCACTAGTTCTGGGGAGAAGAACGTATTATCAGCATGGCTTACTTGAATGCGGTTCCTTTAGAGAGTGGAAGGGTGATGGGGTTGGTTGGAACGGACCTGTCAACAGAGACTTCAGGGGAAGGGTCAAGGTTGCCAGCCTTGTGGAGGTGTCCACAAGAAAACGGGGTCTTTCCCGTGGGCACATCCCGAGGAGCCGTTGTTTACCTACACCCCCAGGAGCTGATCAAGTCAATTAACACCCCATGTCCTCAAGTATATTCATGTAGGTGTTCAGATGTACACCTGGGTCTGTTGGTGCGTTTCAAACGTATATTTTAGTAACAGGTTCCATGGGATCAATGTCCCCATGGTCCTGAACCTGGCAGTTGAGCTGTTAACGCTAAAGTGGCTTTCTGCACAAGGACGAGGTGCTAGAGGCAGGAAAGCCCCAGCAGCACGGCGGACTCACTCACCGTCTCTCCACGTTGCCCTGGGTGTCCCGGCAGGCCGTCCTTCCCGGGTGGTCCCTGCAGTCAGAGATAGACTCCACATGTCACGGCTATTTCTTGACTTGTTTTATAGCCTAAACGTACTGTTAAATAATTTTCTTATCGTATTTTCATTAGGTATCACTTTGGACGTTCTTTTGATTCTATATGTGGTAATATGTGTATATATCTCTGGACCATAATTCTATCTGAACGGAGACCGAAAGAAAATTGTACAACGCTACCTGAACTTTTTACATTTACATTTTAAATTAAATTTTTTCATTAGTACTTATCTTTTTTTAAAAAAGAATACTCATATGTATGTGTTTCTATTTTTACAAAAACATTAGCTCTTTGGTACTTGAGAAATGAGTATTTTCCCCTCTTTTTGGTGATGTGCTCCTAATTCAATCCATGAAGACTTGGATGTGAGACCAAGGCAGTGTCCTGTAGTGGTGGCCTGAGCTTCTAACTGAGAAGAAGGACGAGAAATACAAACTCTTATAAACAATGGCGCTTTTCCTCTCAAGGGCTGCAGGTAAAGGCAACAAGGTCCCGGCTATGCTCAATTTCAGAGAACGTCAAGACCAATCTCCCCCAGTAGGTTTTCTCAAATCTGCTTGGAAGCTTAATGTTTATGAAGCGCTGGAGAGCAAATCCACTATGCTATCACTTTCTTAAAGGGTGCTGCCTTTGTCATGGCTGAAGAAATAAATGAAGCAATTAACTAAGTACTTAAAGGAAGCAACTCTGTGAGGTTCCTGTGTTTTAGATACTTAGTAGAAATAGATTGCTTCTTTAGACTGCATTATGAATTATTCATCCTACTCAGAGACCATTAGAAGTATCAAGTTTACATTTCAAACCATGTTTAATAGATATAGGCAGAAAGAGCCTTGGCCTTCTGGATAAATGAAGAAAAATGACCCTTTGGATAACAGCATTTTCATGATAACAAATATACTTTTCATATGTTAATTATTTGGATAACCCTCTTTATTTGTTTAAACAAATACATTACATACATAAATCTACCTTCAATTTTTTCATATTGAGTAGGAATAAAGGGTTTGTTTTGAAATAAGCTCATTTTCCCAACTGGGTTCTTTGGCTGGAGTGAGCCTTTTTCTAGCTGGGCTTCTACACTTTGGTGGGAAGTCTTCCTGACCTCTCCTTGGACCAGTCTGCTCCTTGACCTCATCTGTCTTGAGAGACTGGCTCCCGGGTGAACTCACAGTTCTAAGCAAAGGCTGTTCGCATGATATTTCACACGACCAAGCTTCTTCCGGGACCATCTCAGGGACTCTGAGGCCACCCTCCCCAAAAAGCCAAAGCTGGACTGCTTTTAACCAAGGCCCCCAAAACATTCTTGGAGGTCATTCAACCACTTCTTCTTTCAAAAATATATGTTACACAGCTATGCATCAGGCATGCAGTGTATAGTAACATAAGGTGTAGCTCTGCCCTCGGTTTAAAGGCGAAGCAGAAATAAATAGTTAATTCCTAGTATTTCCTAGGAATTACCATTGAATTCCTTGATTTCATGTAGGTTCAGTATTTCAAAACAGTAAATAAAAACAAATTTTGTTCTTTATCACTGTTTTGAGATATATATGTATGCACATATATGTATATAATTGTGATATCGGTTGGGGGCAGTGGTAAAAGTTTTAACTAAAAACATAGAGGGTAACAGCAAAAGATAATAAATATGACTCGGGCTTTCTTCCCACCATACGAAAATGCCTCTCAAATGTGTTTTGCCATCAGCATAAACCAGTTCCATATATCCTAACAATTAGAATAATAAAAGTTAAATAGCTCCATATATTTGCTGGGGTGAGAAGGGCAGATGACACTTTTATTGCAAAATATCACCATGCTTGAAAAGAGCAATCTCAGATGTATATGATGTCACCCAGGGGTGAAGGCAACATGAGTTTTAATGTCTTTCCTACATATTCTGAGGGAGCGGTGGGAACAGCCTCCACCAAGAATTCCTATCCTTGTCAATTTTCTTGATGTATGGATGTATTCCTGCTAGAAAGTGGTTAATCCTAAATAATTGTAATGGCCCCACACGACTATCCAATAAAATAAAACAGATTTACTACCCAATAATTTTACAGCATTAATTTAAAAATAATATTAACACTTTTGCTCATCAGCCTTGGCTGCCCCTTTGAGGTGTCGTTGGCAAAGCCTGCACCTACTAATCCGCAGGAAGAGGGGCTTGCTTCTAGTCCTTCACCTAAGCTTCCTCCTTTTCCATCAGAGATGAAGCCATTTCTATCCTATAGACCGTATAGAAATGCCTGCGCCAGAGAAATGATGGGTTCTTTTATTTTACGCTCTAATGTTTCACTTGCCAGAGAAGCAGAGGAAAAAGATCATTTTGCTTAGCGATGACAGCAACGCTCCTTCACGTCACGTCTCTCCAGTGAGAGCACACGCTGTGCAAGTGCAGGCACTAGCACTTCTGATACCCAGGCACACACGTGTGCAACACGAACGACTCACAGCTGGTCGAACGTGCACGAGAGAATGAACTGGGGAAGTCTGAGGAAAAATGGGCCGAGTAGCTTTCTGTGTCAATAAAATTACGTTGCACGAGGGAACCATTTCTTACCAATATGTTCAAAACCAAGTGGTGTGGTAATGGTGAAGTTCTGCGTATCACTGGTTTTTACGTTGCTAAACAATGATCTATGCAAATGGCTTCAAAGTATTTATAAGAAGAATCTTATGGGCACCGTCATTCTGGAGCTGTGCATTCACTTCCCTGCAGGTGAGACTTTGCAAAGTCCAATGTCACATCTTGAACAAACCTGAGATTGTGGGTAACCAACACTATACGCAGGTAGCATTAATACTGTCCTACACTTCATATGAGTCATGTGTATGAATCCTTTTATAAGGCAGATATAAGATAATAATCTACTCTTGGTACGTTTGTAGTAACGAAGTAAAATGGCAGTGTTAAAATAATATCTTAAATGTACTATCTAAAAATTATTGTAGAAAGAAATTATCTTAACATTTAATATTTAGGTCAGTACTTCCCAAGAAATAATTTATTTTCTAAAGATGTGAGCTGAACTCACATTTAAAAGTCACCATGAAATAGAGGGTTATTGAAATTGAGTAAAAAGTGGAGGACACATTTATCTATTTATTTATAAATTATTTTCAACATGTTTAAAAATGCAATATAATCAGGTGTAACATTTATTTAAACTTCTAACATCTTAATTTAGAATCATCTGAATTGTCCCTTCATGCAAGACTAGTACTGAACGCACCCAAGTCCTGGTGAAGCAAAATCTACATTTTTATCAAGATACCAGCACGATTCGCATGCCCATTAAAAACTAGAAGGGTGGTCAGCACAGGTTAGCACTCATGGGAACTACCCAGAGTTTGTCTGAGACACCTGACCCCTCCCCCGGGGTTTCCAGGTAAGTGAGGCAGGGGGACAGGGTGTGGCCTTTCTATCACATCTCAGGCACTGCTGATGCTCTGGCCCAGGGACCACGATTTTCGAGCATCTGCCTGAGACAGGTGGCACTGGGGTCTGAGGGCCTGGGTCACCCACACTCTCTGAAGGTTAGGATTTTAACATCCTAACCTTCAAAGGTGATGTTCTTAGTCGGGTGGGGCCTTCGGAAGGTGCTCCAGTCAGGTAGGCGGGGCCCTCCGGAGCAGGATTAGGACTCACAGGAGAGGTTCCAGAGAGCGCCCTGGGCCCTCCCGCCAGGTGAGCACACAGGCAGTCTGAGACCCAAAAGGGCACCCTCGCCGGACCACGGATGCTGGCAACCTGATCTTGGACCCCAGGACGGAGCCAATAAATGTCTGTGGTCCAGAAGCCACGACGCCTGTGGGTTTTCGTTACAGGAGCCCAAACAGACTAAGAGTGCAGACTGGTTCTAACTCTCAGAGATGAACTGAGAACAGGTGGCCCCAAATCGACAAAACAGCAGAGTACTGAGTGTGTCCTGTACGCCCATGACCATTTTAGTGTAACAATGAAAGATTTCAGATAATTTTGCAAAGGTGTTTGATGAAGCTATTCAAAAGAAGATCACTTTAACCAAATTTCGTAAAAGAGGTAGGATTGAGGAAGGGTGACCACGGCATGTTCTAAGGACAATGCATTGTAAGGGCAAAATCCCAAGGACAAATACATAAACCTTAACAGGATGTAAGTTATATCAGAATGTCGGTGTTTAGAAAGTGGTATTTTGAAGGACACATTGGATGTGACAATTTCCTATGCCACCAATAAGATCCGCTGCAGTCAGAGAGCAGTTGAGAGAATTATATTTTCTAGAATCTGACATGCTTTGAGAGAACATTGAATACAATATAAATTCATTATATACAGAAATAATCAACATCATAAATTGAAAATACCTCTAGTTCGTGACATTATCAACTGCAATTTTGTTTTTATGTAAATTGTTATCAGTATTTGTAACTAAAAAGGTTTTAAGTTACGACTCTCAAAAAATCTCAAAACACCTTTCAGTGAAGAAAGAAAACAATGCTTGCACTTACCGGAGGGCCTTTTGGTCCAGGGAATCCGACTGGGCCCTGTGGTCCTTGAGGGCCCTGGAAACAGAAAGCGGGTGGGGGGAAATTTAAGAAGGTGCGCCTTTCTAGACACGTCTTAATACTCTGCAGTACATTTCTGCAGAGGAGACACAGCAAAGCATGCGGCTTTCTAACCGTAACGGCAAGACTACGGCAACACAGCAAGCTAATCTGTGCGCGTCTGAGAGGGGTGACCTCTCACTCTGTTCGGTACGCAAACCCGCGCAGCGCACCGATGGTCTTAACTTAATATGGGAAACGCTTAGAATTCATACGATAAGTGAGACACAGATGTATAAAACAGTCCTACAGAGTCTCTCCTGTCAACCTTGGCTGGAAACAGCCAAGAAGAAGGGCATTTCTATTCCAAAGCCCCCCACAAGAAAAGGTATTTTTAAAACTGACTTTAAAATTATTCTGATCCTAGTCAGACAAAACTAAAAGGGAAAAGAAGTGACTGCCTCAAAAAGACCATAGAAGATGCCTTTAACTAATTTTTATACTTAAACATTCTATATTTATTTTTGAGGATTTATCTTGTTTTACTCTGGTATAAACTTATTTTGTAGATAGGCGAATAGAATTTTATTGTATAATTCTCATTGACATTTAATCCAAATATGTAATTATAGTATGATTCTTGACTTGATGTTTAACTATGTTATTCAACACTCATATTTACACATCTTTAAAATGCATAAAGTAGACCTAATTACTGTACTGGAGGCTGCAAAAGGATGCTAAAAGATAACCCTTTACAGGCTTAGAACATAATATTTCTAAAAGAAATATGTACAAAATGGGAGATAATATGAATGTCTAAGTAACACAATTAGGGTAGGATATATGTATGTTTAACTCAGAAACAGTTTACTAAAATTGATCTTTAATAGGATTTACTTTTTTCAATTTATCAATGTAGCCTTCCCAAGATAGCATTTCATCACCATTCATAAGCCAGTGCTAAATCAGAAATCAGTACAAATTATTGCTCTTATCAGCATCTTACCTTAAAATGAAAAGAAACTTCAAAGTTGGATATGATATTTAAAAAACAGATATCACATGCAATTATCACATAACACTGGGTAGATTTTTAGAGCTTAAAATTTTGGTACTCTTGTTAAAGTATGAAGTTAGCCTTCTTAAATATCTATCATGATAACCTAATAAAATTTTAAACAAAAATTAATTTTAAATACATAAAATTTTTTAAAGTATTCATTGTAGGTTACGGAGCAAGCTCTACTTTCCTCATTTCTTAAACTGTTATTTCTTTGCTTTCTAAAATTTTGCTGCTTTTCAAATAAAGTTTTATTTTGTTTTTAAATATCTTTACAAAAGAAAAGTTTTTAAAAATCACTTCCTCACCAAAAATAAAGATGGATAAGTGGATCTTTCTTTACAAAACTCCAAAAAGGAAAAAAAAAAAAAAAACAGGGTTTGACAGGTTGAATTAATCAAAATAGTTTCCAGGTAACGTAGAAAATACATAAAGACTCTGTAAAGATAGTGTTGAAACTCAATCAGGGTTGCCAGATAAAATACCCGGTGTCTCATGAAATTTGAATTTTGGATAAAGAATGAAGAATTTTAAATGTCCCAGCTATCACAAGGAACATAATTATGTCACAAATATTCATTGTTCATGTAAAACTCAACTTTAATTGGGTGTCTCAGTTCTTTGATTTTTATTTTGTTTTGTTTCATTTTTGCTAAATCTGGTGATCTTAGACCCCACTAAAGCTGTACTGATTACATCTTTAGTGACAGGCCCCTCTGAGCTGCAAATAATTGAGTATGAGTGATCGATCATCTTTAACTTGCAGAATATGCTGTATGTTTGTGATAGGACTTCTATGGTCCTTCAATTGTGCGCCTGAGATATAACTAAACAGTTCATAATAAAAATTCTTTCCAGAAATGAGTATACATTAGGGAGAAAATGTCCCATCAACTATGGAGAACACAGAAAATTCATTCTGGATATTTAAAACATGTATAAATGTTTCTTGAAAATTGCTTCCAGCCTACTTGAAAAAACTTGGAAGTGATCAGTCTTTACTTTTTTCCTCAAAATGTACTATTCTTGTGTTTCAAGTTTTTTACAATTACAAGTGATCACGCTGTGGGGTCACACAGCTGCGCTCAAAAGTAAAATTGTAAAGACACACGGCTGATGGTGCAATTTTGAAAAGCCCAAGTAACACATGGGAAGAAGAAAGTGTGTGCTTCAAAGACAGAACTCCATGAGGCGCTACAACCGTTTAAACACTTCTACTCCATTTAGTGACTCAGTCATTTTAACGAATTTAACTGTTATCCTTCTAAGACAACTTGGCCCATTAAATATTTCAAATGTATGTATTATTTACGAACTAAAAATATACAGGATGGACTTAGTTTGAGGATAGTTCATCAAGGGTGAGAAACATTTAGTAGAAAGGTTAACGTAGTTAAATATGAACCAAAGTGGGAAATGACCCTAACTAAATGTTTATTCTTATGTCTCATCTACTGACATTTCTGTCACAAATACAAACTTCAATCCAGAGAAATTACTTATCATCAGTTTTAAGTGATACATTACAGGATGTTTCCGTTTTCTTTTCGTAAAACATCCATTATAAATTTCAAAAATGATATTACATATATTTTATGATTGTATAATACTAAAAATATAGAACATTAAGAAATGACTTTAATTTCATGGACAGGAATACAGTTTAATATCCAAAATTTTCAAGAAGATAGCTTTTAAAAATCTGGCTACCAAAATGCTATGTTTTGCCAGAAAAATATAAAAGGCATGCTTACTCATGTGTATTTAGCTTTATTTTACATCAATTGGAAATCAATTTACTAAGTAGTTTTTCTATTTCCTGGAATAGATGTTTTATCTAGATTTGCATGGTTATTGATTGTGATTTAATGGTCGCCGGAAGCTGTGCATTTCACCAGCATAACTCTGCTGGCCAACTCCAGGGACGAAATGAGTATCCACGTGGAAGGGAAGAAAAGCGAAGAAGGCACAGGTGTTGCACGCCTATTTTCAAGAAAAAAATTACTCTGGCTAGAGTTTAAGAGTGACATCGTAGGCCTGTCACATACACTATTTCATTTTTGTAACAAGGTCAGTAGACCATAACTGACGAAGCTTTCTTTTAGAGGAGTAAACGAAAGAACAGGAATTTTTAAACTCGCACTGGAGTTTGTGGATAACTCTGTATACATGTCTCAGAGACAAGTTCCTTCTCCCAGAAATGTTCGTATTTATTTTGCATGATGCGACTATATCACACTTACTCTCTCCCCAGGGGGTCCAGGGGGGCCGTCACCGCCAGCGGTGCCCTGCCGATAACAACACAAAGAAAAAAAGGGAAAAGGCATCAGTTCGGATGTCTTCTGGCAGCATCTTCTCCGGAGGAAGAACTTGCGGGGAGGCCCAGGTGCACCAAGCACTGATCGTACCTTCGCACCGGGTTTCCCCGTGGGGCCTCTGGCACCTCTCGAACCTCGAGGACCCTGCAGAGGAAGATGACATTGTCCTCGTGCCGAGCCAATCCCACGGCACCATTATCTTGAAAAATGACATCCGAAATGAAAATCACGGTTTTAACTCAAAGCACCCACCGTGGGACCACGCTGACCGCGAGGGCCTGGTTTGCCGGCCACGCCCTGCCAAAGACAGTAGGAACAGGGTCGGTGATTAGCATAGCTCAGGACACTGTCCGGTGCGCAGAGACCGGCCCTCAGGCGAGAACACGTGTACCCACCAGTCCAGAGAAATATACTTATCAGCGTACCCGAGCACCTTTCTCTCCATTGGCACCTGGAAATCCGGGAAATCCAGTGGAACCCTAGACAAAGGAGAATGATGACCAATTACTGGGGCAACTGACATTGGTAACCACAAGCTGGAAGTCTTTTGCAATACAGTGATGCACACACGCTGATGATGTTGAAATGAAAAATATAATTTTACTGTATCACACAA
The DNA here is from genome assembly GCA_039655065.1 of Glossophaga mutica. Lineage (NCBI taxonomy): Eukaryota > Metazoa > Chordata > Mammalia > Chiroptera > Phyllostomidae > Glossophaga > Glossophaga mutica. Next base: position 5,156,040 of record CM077316.1, read on the forward strand.
ACTCCACTCATGTACTTAAAAAGGAACTTACGGGGACATCTGAAATCCTGGGAGCTTTGGAAGCATGAATTAATAAAATGCGTTTTAGTTGACTTTCAGTAACATAACCGAATACATCATTTCTCACATTAGAAAGTAGCAATTATAGGGCATTTTATATACAATACATTTTTGACTTATACTTCTTCATATCTGCTTCAAATCTAAAGAGTTCTATTTGTTCAAGCATGAATCATCAAATATTAAAATAAGACATTGATAAAATATTTTTCTTGAATTAAAGTTCCAGTATCAGTATACATATCACCTTTTCATTGAATGATTTTATGCCTTTAGAACTGGATCGAATCATAAGCACTGCAAATCTCCCTCCACCCTTTCTGTTTGACTTCTGAATGAGGTAAGAGCTAGCTGAAACTCAAGGCCAGGCAATCAGCATTAAAATCCTGTTTTGGGAATTCCAAAGACATAAATTCAAGACATCTCTGTCATGCATGCAGCTAAATAAATTGGGTGTATTACTTATTCTCTTTAAACATCGTTCTTTCTTCTGCAAAATGAGGGCCGCCACCCGCATCTTACAGGTCCTACGAAATTTATGGGAGAGTGGAATAAAGGAAGGCAAGGTATAAAAATGATAATGACAGCAATAAATAATGGCTCCTTAAAGATGTAATAGGCACAGTAAAAGCATGACATCATTTCACCCACGAACAGCCAGGTTTTACAAATGAAATACACAAAACTGATTTTCATCTGCTCAGAGACTCCTTTGAACCTGACCGTGATTGTCTGGCTCATTATTGCATCATGCAATCGAGCAGATGAGGGTTCCAATTCTTGCTCCTCAACTTGCTAATGATGAGATGCTGGGTAGGGGGAACGGGGTGCTTCCAAATACTCACTCTTCCCCCTTAGACCATTGTATGCATTAAATTCAGTAACGCGTAAAAGGTCTCTCAGAGAGTAGCAGGCATCCGCATCTTACACTCTTCCCCATGCATTAGAGGAAATACAACAAAGCCTTCTTTGACTTGAACACATTTTTTGGCTTTTTTTTTTTTATACCACTCATTTGGGTTGAATTGCCCTTAACGTAATGTTTCTCCAAGTGATCAATGGAGAAATGTGTCTCCAAGAGATAAATGTTTCTCTGGGTCAGAAAAATCGGGAGTGATGGCTGGACACACGGACTGTCAAATCCCACTGCGGACCTCCTGAGACCAGCTCTCTGGTGGAAGGACCCAGAAATCACACCATTTTCGCGTTTTCCAGGTCACACGTACAGAGCGGACGCTGTCGATCCACTCACATCCCCTCCACGAGTCAGGAAAGCTGTGTGTGTGGCTGCTGGGCAAAACGATCACCCGAAATGCACTGCTCTCCTCTTGTTATGACCCATTTCCCAATGTATCGAATGTATGCCTAGAGAGATAAGTGCGTTCGACCTGGGACAATTGTTGGGACATGTAATAGTCACGTAATGGGGGAAAATGTCTCAAATTACAATTTTGAAGGGCTTTCAAAGCCTTTTCTCCTTCTCTACAGAGAATCAGATAGTTATATCTGGCCGAGTATTACTTTGTGGCTGACTATACTAGGAATTTGATAAGTGAGTATAATCAAATATGAAAATAATTTACTTCTATCAAATTTTATTTGGGAACAAATATTCATTTCTGTCCTGAACAGAATAGATAAGCAACACATTTAGAGAGACTCCATTAAAAGAAATGGCTCTTATGCATCAATGTTCTTTTTTTTTAAAATCTATTTTCTTATATAGTTTCTCCTCTAAGAAATTTATGGGAGACAAAAACGTCCAATCTACCAACAAAACAGTTTGTCATACATGGGTTTATCACTTTTTTCTCACATAAGGCATTATCACCCAAATACACAGTTTCCATGAAAAAGCTTTTTATTTTTTTCCTTTGTTTTTATTCTTATTATTGACACTATTACAGATGTCCCTGTTCCTCCCCTTCTCCCCCTTTGCCCACCTCCAAAGGCTAATGGCAAAGTAGTCTCAATTAGCATGAAAATATGAAAATTATTTTAATGCTGATTTAAATATAAAGGAATCTTGTCTTAAAATAGATTTCACTTGTGGAAATAGCTGTCATTCTGGAGTACCCAGGGTGGTGCATCTTTTAAGTATCCAGCAAGATTTTGCTAGTAATATACTGGATAGGGTTTTATGGTCTAGTGATAGTCTGTAAATTGCTTGAAGATCAGCAGCCACATTTCACATTTAGTACAAAAAAATTTAAATCTATTTAAAATTCATTGGCTTCCTCCTAGAAAAAAATGTGAAGTTATTTGATCTTTGATGTGTCAATCATTTTTTTGTTTTAGAACATAAATGGTTTCTGAGCACAGAAAAAATTTTATGAAGAAAAGTCATATAAAAAATAAAAAGCAAAATATATCAGACATTTAAGTTAAAGGGCAAAGGAAAATGTTTGATTCTGCTAGGAAGAAACACTTTTCTCTAGTCATTCTGATGCGTTTAGTTAATAATAATAAAAACCCAAATTCAGGGATATTGAACAGAGAATTGACACATGAAAAACAACAGAAGATGACATCAAATAAACTCATCAAAGAAAATTATGCTCATTCAAACAGTATGACAGTTCCCTGTTTTTCAATCAAAACATCACCAGCTTGCAATTCAACTTAGAAATCAGATCAAGAATTCAGCAAGTAATCTCAGGAGAGCTTAAAGTCCAGAGCTGTGAAGGCGATGTCTTCTCTTTCTCATAACACCTGTGAAAATGCGTGACATCCAAAAAGAAGGGAACTGGGAGGTGGGACAGAGTATTAGGAATAATATTTAACAGGTAAAAGTTACAAATCAGCATTTTACATGCAGCCAGAAATAGTAAACGATGTTATTATTTTTAAATCATAGGTGAAATGACTCTTATTTTACCAGGGCTGAAAGTATTTATGTTTACCTCTACCTATAGAGGAAGTATGACTTATATGCATTTCCTATATAGTGGGTATTTTCTAGAAAGTAATTTTTCTAGAAAAATGTTAAGATGAAAACACATGGTAAGCTTAAATTAGCGTCGCCACATGGTGACTAGTGAACACAAGTGCTTGCCTCACACATTAGTCAAGAGGGAGGACGCTTTTCTCTCCCACTGATTGTTTGTGAAGCTTATTAACCATGAAACGTGTGGGGGTTATTGTATAATTAGGGTTTGCCCCCATCTACTGCGTCTCTCAAGCCTAGCTGTATCAAACAGAGAGAAATGATAGGTAGATACATACGCACATCATCTCATGTGTATATCACTATATCAATATCCAAAAAATATATACTAATTCATTTAACCACTTTACTGTATCTAGTCAATGCATCAAGTGCAGCCTTAACGATATTTTATGATTAGCTTGAGAAAAATTAGTATATTAGGGTAAATATGCATGTTTAAAACCATCAATTTTTATCGATCATGTATGCCTATTCAAGTAGTCAAATATATAGAATTTGAGTGGTGTAAGGGGTTGGATGGCGCCCCCCTAAAAAAGAAAAGATATATGCAACATCCAGATCTCTGGAACCTGAGAATGTTACCTTATTTGGTTCTTTGTGGATATACGTAAATTATGGGTCTCCATCCTGGATTACCTAGGCAGTCCCTAAATCCAGTGACACGTGCCTTTGAAAGGGGCAGAAGAAGAGAAGAAACAGGCACAGAATAAAAAAAGGGGGGGGCTGTGAAGAAGAGGGCAGAAACGGCAAACAAAACACACTGATGCAAGCCAAGGGGGGCCCGGGGCCACCAGCAGCTGAAAGAGACGAGGACAGATCGTCCCCCAGAGGTTCGGACGGGAGCCGGCGTTGTCACCCCATGGACTACATGTCTGGCCTCCGGGCTGTGAAAGAGCCCATTTCCATTGTGTGAAGTTACCACATGTGTGGAGCTATGTCATGGCCGCCCCGGGAAACAAGTGCTGCGGGAAGGAGGCAAGGTGAGAGAAGAAAAGATGTGTGATAATTCTTCCAAAAAAAAAAAAAAAAAAAAAAAAAAAAAAAAAACCTCCAGTGGTTATCCAAACCCTGAGGGCACCAGAAAAGAAATGAAATGAAACGAAAAGCTACGAGCCATCTCTCGTCATCCACTTTAACACTTCCAGACGTCCCGCATGCTGTCCTGGAATACTCTATTTCAATCCTCACGAAGCAGCCAGCCAGGCCATCCTTTCGGGACCCCGTCTCTGAAGATACTCCGATCCCAAACCAGCCAGCTCTCCGAAGTCCTGGCAATCCAGGCACCCACGCACTGTGTGACCTTCTCTTGTCAAATTACATTGTAAGATTCACCATCACTGTGATTCATTCTAAGTGCTTCCCAAAATGGGGACCAATACACTCTAAAAACGAAGCTGCTTATTTTACCTTTGGACCTTGTCTTCCCGGGTATCCTGGCAACCCTGGAACACCAAGTTTCCCCTACAGTCAAAAGATAAGAAGAAGAAGAATAAATTCTAAGTGGAATTAAATGTAAATGATGATCTCAGTCTTTTTTTTTTTTTTTTTTTTAGAAGAAACACATATTTGTACGCTTGAAAGAAAACTCTGCACGTGTTTTCCATACCGTCATTCTATTTCTTCATCTGGATAAGGAAAGTGATGCTTTAGAGGGCGGCGGGTGTCCAACCCCACGGCTCGCGGGCCGCACGCAGCCCAGGACGGCTATGAACGCGGCCCAACGCAAGACTGTAAACTGACTCACAACCTTTGTTTCCACTCATCAGTTTCCATTAGTGTTTGCGTATGTAGTTTGTGGCCCAAGACAACCCTTCTTCCAGTGTGGTCCAGAGACGCCGAAAGGTTGACCCCCTGCCTGGTTAGACACACTTCTAATGTTCTAATGTTCACTAAGGTCACCTTGGCTGTCTAAGGGCTGTGCCTTCTTTGGGGACATGGGACCCTGAGCTAAGGACAATGCTAGAAGTCTTTGTAAAATTTTAAGCATGAGTGAAGAAAACACCTAATCTTTTTCAACATTAAATAGTACTAAAAGTTAATTGATGTAGTTAATAGTACATTTAGATCTTATTCCAACTAAAGTTAATCTTTTGGATAATATTATTTCAATTCTCATGGTAACTATAAAACCAGCATTCATGAGTTATTTAAGTTTTTCTCATTGAGTAAGTAAAGTTAATACGATATTAAGAAATTCTGACCTAATTTTGAGCAGTTTCTTCCTTTTTTCAAATATACGGGTTCATAAATGCACATAACGTTAAGAGCTACGGCTAAATAATGACTTCTGTGGAGTGTTCATTCCTGCAGGCGGGCATTTCTACGTGTAACTATTTTGTTCCAGTGCAAGGAGATTACATCTCCATCTAAAAAATGCTAAAACAAATGATAAATTACAGCGAACTCTGAAGGCATGTAACAAATACTAAGATGTTTAAAATTCTATACTAACAAAATTGGGCCCCTGGAAAAGAATTAACTTAAAAAATCATAGAGAAGGAATTAAATCAAGATAAATGAATTGAATAATGTATGTGGAATTTTCCTGGGATTCATTTTCCTTAAGATCTTATGACAGCACACTTCAGAAAAAATTATCCAAGTCTTAAACATTAGCAAGTGCACAGTACATTATATGTACATTTAGACAAAATAAAAATATAAACAAGTCCAAGTGACTATATACAATGTTGAAATATCAGCAGCATTTTATGAAAAAAAGTAAATATTTCACCAGATGAAGAGATGGAAAAATTAGGAATATAGTTTATGACCTTGTCACAATAGACTGAACTAGAGTCGTCTGAGTCGAGGCCAGCCTGCGTAGGTACGTAACGTCCAGACAGAAACTAGGCAAACGATGAAGAAGCATATCTGTAACGATGCCCCCTTGGGTGCACGAAGCCACAATAGCTTGTTTTATGCCACCGAGTCCAAGGTTAATGAAATACTCTAATTATGATCACAAGGTTTTTGTGTTCTATGTTAAAAACTAATTAGAAGGTACACTTTTATTCATTTTAGGGTTGTGAGAAAATCCTGTTTGTATTTTCAGTACGGTGGTACACAACCTCCAAAAAGGGGAACAGGCCAATGGAATGTTAAAGATGAAAACTGTGGGGTGCTGTGAAGCCTGGGTGCTTCAGAGCAGTTTGTGGGGCCGTTTCCATAGAACAGAGAGGGCGAAGGGGAGAGGGCGGGCCCAGGAGAGCCTTGAATACTGGCCAGTGGGCAGCTAAGGGGCGGGGTCACAGGGCCTCGGCTGCGGCGTTCTGCCCTGGTCCTTTCCCTTCTCTGCCTGGACACAATAACGTCAGTCATCATTGAAGAATCGCTCCATGACGCGATTCACAGTGACGTGAGGGGATGTTGTACGTTTGTCTAGTGAGCGAACCCCACAGAATCCTTCCATAATACATTTTCCTTTTTGGACAGGATGGTAAGGGATGGAGATTAGAATGTTCTTAATTAGTCTGGAATGTCCATATTTTACAGACTGAACTAGAAGCTCATTATGGAAAATTTGGAGAACAGATGTACATATAAAAAAGGAAATCATTTGAATTATACCAAGAAGTAATTATTGTTTCTATTTTCCTTTAGTGTACATAAGTAAGTTATCACACACCTTTTTAGTATTATTTCTTAATTCAACCTCAGAGCAAATGATAAGATATTCATCAAATCACCCTATCAGCAAATACCCTATGGAGGCATCATTTTAATGTTGCCTAATATCACACCTAAATATAAATATAAATGTAATGGTTGCCAATATGTTTGACATAATGTATACAGCCCAGTTGCTCTTCAACCAATGAATAGTAGAATTATCTTGCGATGTTTTAAAACAGAGATGCCTCAATTAACCTCAGATTAAAAATAAACTCTCTTGAAGTTGGACCTAAACATCAGTATTTTTTAAAACACCCAGGGAAAATACGTTAGGTGGAAAAATAAGAAATCCGTATTTTGGTAACGGGGGCAAAGATATGTGTTCCACCCAAAACAAGTAGACCAACATTCATCAATTCTTTCCATCCTTCCTTAATCGCGCTCACAGGCCAAACTCTAATGCAGAAGAGCCTGGGGCTCTTGCATGGCCCAGGGCAGCGGACGGGAGGAGAAGGTAAAAAGGACAGAAAAGTCGGGCAAGCGAACCCATCTCCTGATGCTGCGGCAGAAGGAGGATTTGGTCAACCACAAACTGCATGCACAACAGTGGTCCCCTGAGATTATAACAGAGCTAAAAAGTCCCGTCCCCCAGCGACATAGCATTGATAGTCACAGCTATCGTATCATTGCAGCTCAATGCATGACTCACGCGTGTGCGGTGATGCTGGTGTGAACACACCTACTGCGCTGCCGGTCACACAGAGGCCGGCACGGACGATCACGGACAGTAGAGAATACACGACAATGATAATGCATGACCATGGGGTCGATGTATGTATGGACTGTACTACAGTTTTATCATTATTGGAAAGCACACTCTTTCCACTTACTGAAAAACAGGCTGGTGAAACCAGCATGGCGCATGACAGCAGCCGCAGCCTCACACACCTCGTGTTTACAGTGTTTCTCGATGGCATCACTTTCTCTCATGCTTGACCAAATCCCCGGTTTTGCTGCACAGGCTCGTGGCCTGGGAGCAGGAGGCTGCCCCCGCAGCCCAGGTGTGCAGTGGGCTGTAGCATCTAGGTGTGCGGAAGTGCATGCGATGACATTTGCAAAGTCACCTAACAACACACTTTCCTTGTTAAGCAGCCTGCAACTCTGCATGGATATGCTTGACATTCAATAAGATCCTCTAGATTTTTGACATGGGTAATTGAAACCATGTTTTAATAACCATGGAGAATTTTCTTCTAGAACATCTGGGAATCTGAGGTTGTTCACTGACCTTCTCTCCTGCTTGGCCAGAAGGACCAGGGTCTCCAGTGGGGCCCGCTCGACCTTTGGGGCCTTCAGGGCCGTCTTCTCCTCTGGGGCCCATTTGGCCAACTTCTCCCTGAAATGCAGAGGGATGGCATTTCTGTGACTTAAATATATTGGAGATTGACCGGCAGGGATTATAGCCTATCAAAAAGTCATATTCTTCAACTCCTGGTCTATTGACTCCTGTTTTACTTAGGACGAGGAGGATTAAAAGTGTTGGACTTCAACAATCTTTCCAATAATAAACAAATAAGGACCACAGTTTGACATTTGAAAACCCACAGAAGCTCATGCTACTATGTATTATGTGAAATTAATTCTAATGTATCTGTACTACAGAGAGAAAAAATAAGAATCAAGATTGGAGAATTGGGGGATGCTACCCCAAATTCTACCACTTTGGCATAAAGATTATTTTGAGCTAAAGGCAACCGAGAAGCTCATACAGGCAATGTACAGAAGATGTACCACCTATATAATTTTTTAACCAAAATCACCCCAATAAAGTTCATTTAAAAAAATTATCTGCCTGCCCCTAATTTGCCTAAAAACGGGACATAAGTTTGTAAAGGTGTCCTTCCTCCCCTTTCTATCAGAAAGGACAGAAGTTAATCACTACAGACGAACACACTCTTAGCAATCTGGAGTCCGAAGCAGACATTATTTGGGGTTTCTACAATAAGAAGTTTTATTAATCAGCCTATACATACCATTGGCTTCCCTTTTATGTGCCTGCCCACAATTTTTCAGTCCTAGAAGGTCAAAGTCCTTTCCTGCATCTTGTTACTTCTCTAAAAATGTACGGTTACCTTTCTACAATGCTTCAGAAGCCTAGGTTCCAACCACCCCTTTGAGTTACTGCTCATCGCTGAGCGCTCCCAGGTGTAAACACAGTGCAGAAGCCAGCAAACTTCTTCTTTCTGGCCTCTTGTTAATCTCTCTTTCGTCAGCCTGATTGTACAGGGCCCCAGCCAGAGAACCTATCATGATGTTGGGAAAAATAATTTTTCCTGTCCGGCAACAGCGACTTTGGAAATCACTGTTTGGAACACAAGAGAAACGTCTCCATTTTAGGCTCAAGTTGTGTCTGCATCAGGTCCTAGAATATGAAAGGTGGTTGCTCCCCTCCTGGAAACAGGCTTTATGTGAATTTTAGGCAAAGAAAATGTTCTATAGCTCCCTTGTATTTCATATTTATTAGGGACTATTACGTTAGTCGTAAAATACATCTTCCCAATACAATGTTAATTTACTTTCAGTGACTCACATCTTTGTTTTCTAGACACTCATTACCAGAAGGGAAAAAAAAAAAGGTGTTTTTAGTCAAAATTTAGGGCCACCATACAGTAAAAATTCATGAAAATTGCAGACATATTTCCAGGCAGCATAGCTCACTATATGTGAACAAATTTAGAACAAAACCATCATGTTATTCCTTTTAAGCAATTTGGTCATTATGTTTGAAAATGTCTATAAAAATTAGTATCTAACATTTATGTCATGGGACATTTGGAAATTTAATATAAGATATGAAAGACAATCGTTGATAATTATATTATCTTCCCCAAAATTAGATCACTTAATTTTACATAATATCAGGTGAGTAATGTCTCCTGTAATATTAGTACAAACATTTGTATTTCTCCTGTGCCTCAGCTTCCTACATTTGAGTACAGGAAGACACACGCCCTCGCACACACCACTGTAGATACGGGGGATTTTCTTTCCACTTACTCTGTCCCCTTTGAGGCCCATGTCACCTTTGAATCCCGGAAAACCATCTTCACCCTAAAGAAAATATAAGTAATAAAACAGGTGATTGATCAGTTGGTTCGACGAATCTAAAATATGGACATATCTACAACACAAATACTGGTGATTAGGAAAAATTGTTCTTAGAAACGCGACTCCTAGCTGTGAGACTTCTTCCTCCCTTTTGTAACCTTATCCCCAGTATCCTTCCATAATTAATAAAATAATTAAATAAAATAATTTTTAAAAATCATTTAAAAATTAGGAAATATTTTACAAATGTGCCCATTATATTTCCTCTGCTATGAGAGAAATTACCACTCTCTCATGACAACATGTATTCTGTGCTCTTTGGAAAAAAGGCAAATACTTACATAATCATCATTTTAACTGTGGATGATGAAATAAAATATCATTATCCTTGATTTACTAATTTATACCTAAGAATTCTGCATCATGAATTTTGTAGCAGGTGCTTTAGATAAATGCTTTCCAACTCATCTACTAATCTCTATCTTGTTCTCTATCTACTAATCTACTAATCTTGTTCTCTATCTACTAATCTCTTTTCTGGTGGAGAAAAAGCGAGTTAAGACAACCCTTTATATATAAACAGACATTGTCATCAGGCGTCACCTGCTCAGACCACTGCTGTTGAAAACCAGGCATCCGTTAGCAAAGAGGAGAAATTTTGATATAAAAATATGTCTTGCCCTCCATAATGAAATCTTAACTCTTAAGAGTCACAGACAACCTTACTATCTCACAGTTTCAAGAAAAAAAAATTAAATTCCAAATGAATGACTATTCATATATTTAGTAACATTAATTGAGTGATTATTCCTTTCAGAGTACTGTGGAGTATTTCGACATTTCTATTTTACCAGTAAAAATGAACGTAGAATATTTGCATTAGTTTTGGTTCAGATGGAGTAACATGGGTGTTTGGAGAAAAGACGTGGCGATGATGATGATGGTGATGATGGTGATGATGGTGATGATGATGATGATGATGGTGATGATGATGGTGATGTTGATGATGGTGATGGTGATGATGATGGTGATGTTGATGATGGTGATGGTGGTGGTGATGATGGTGATGATGATGATGATGGTGGTGGTGATGATGATGGTGGTGGTGCTGGCGGTGATGGTTTTGAGTCAGAAAGTGAATGGGAGAAAGGCCAACGGGTACCTCCATTGGGAGTTAGAGAATGGAGTTGACGTGCATAGTTTGAGGAAAGGACATTTCAGGCCAGTGCGAGATCAGAGCTAGAAAGCCTGACACACAGATTTCCAGATCCTGCTGCCAAAATGGCCTCTCTAAAACACAAAACTGCTCCAATCAATTTTTACTTTAAAATACTGCAATTGGCTAGTGATGACTAAGCTCCCACCCTCTGTCCCTCCCCACCCTGATCGAGCCAGCTTTTGTTCACCTCTGCCGTCTGGTCTTTGGCCTTGAACCTCCCCTCCCCGCTGACTCAACACTGGGACTGAATTCTAGAAACTCTCAGTCACCTGTCCTTCTATTTGCAGTTCTGGCTTTGGTCCCCCCTCTTGCACACACTGTCCATCTTTCCCCTTCTCTCAGACTCAGTGCCTGATTCCACAATGACATGTTACACGACCTCTGTTTCCCCCAAAAAAACGACCCTCCCGGTCCCGTGTGCCCCACTGAACACTTATTACCCCAACAACCACCACCCTGCTTAGCAGACCAGAGGTCTCTTGCCTTCTACTAAATGGTAGAAAAAAGACTCATGCCGAATTAGCCTCTGGATCTCCAGTGCCTAGTACATTTTTGGCCCTCAGGAATCACGGTGTTCAACGAACATCCTCTAGCTGAACATTTGGGAATCATCCGTGCCTCCCCGTGAGTCTGTCCAGCTGTGCTAAGGTGCAGAAACTATCAGGCCATCATGGGTGCAGGAGACCTACCCCCGGACACGGGGTCCAATCTGGTATCTTCCCTAAACCTAAGAACTCTGACTGGTGTAGAAGTTTCCTTCGAGACAGAAACACGCCGTTTTCAACATTCTGGCCATAAACTCTCCGTGTGGAATTAGGGTTCTGTCTGCACGGAATGCAACCAGCCAATAGCAGAGACTCGAAAGCTGCAAATGGCCTCTTAACTTCCTATTGACTATTGTCTTCATTAGCTTCTCCCTGGGGAGCAAGGTCATTACGAAGCTGCCAAGTTTCGTTTAAAAAGACTGCACTCTATGTCTGAAAATCAGTAACAGTTTTTAGGACTCTTTTCAGGCAGAGCTGCTTTGGATTCTTTTGATTTTTTATTTTTTAAGAGAGAACACAGTGAACTAGAGGCTATTTCATCTCACCTTTGTTTTCGATACATGCGCAATTAAAGAAATTAATTAGGGGACTCTTCCATTAGTAGGTGTCCTTATGAGAAATGGTATTTTGCAACCAAATGAAACGATCAAATTCTGAGCTTTCTACTCCTAAAATTATCCGGTCTGAATTAATCTTAAAAACAAATTCTCAGAGTTTCAGAAGATGTAAAAGAGGCCTTTGCCCACGCCACATGGATTACTGGGCTTTGCTACTTCAAGTCTAAGGAAATATCTGAGTTGAAACAATAGAGATTTTTAAGCCTTGCTATTTTACCTTTGGTGAACAATTAATGTTGTTGTATGTGAAAAGAAACTAGTTTGACTTCATTTTTCATATCTTAGGAGATTAATGGTCAATTATAATACCTACTCAGAAAAAACAAATAATATACATTACAATTCATTAGGATTTAGTAATTTTTTTCTTAATTTAGCCTCTGTATTTATTTTTAAGTATACTTTATTGACTATGCTATTGCAAATATCCCAACTTTTTCTCTCCTCTTTAACCCCCTCCACCCTGTACCTCCCAACCATCCAGCACTCCCCCTGCTCATGGGACATGAACCCATTCATGTCCATGGGTTGTACATATAAGTTCCTTGGCTTCTGCATTTCCTATGCTATTTTTTCCTTTTCATAGAGAAAGTGCATAATTTATAAATTCATAAATGTACGGCTGGTGAAATTTCACAATGAGCATGGATGAATCTGGAGAGCATTATACTAAGTGAAATAAGCCAGGCAGATTTAATAATTCTTTACAGTTTTTTAATATATTTTATTGATTATGCTATTATAGTTGTCCCATTTTCCCCAATTTCTATCATTATAAAAAAACTTTCCATCAAATTTTATATAGAATTTACTTAAATCTAGATACGTAATATACTACTAAATTAGTATATGATATCTAATAAAAGAGATAGCAAAAAAAAAATACCTTACAGATTTGTTTGGAAAATGTCATTTCACAGGCGTTACAATAAACCTCCAGGGAAGTACACAATCTAAGTTTACATGCCTAGTTAATACAGTAGAATCAGAACTCGGAACCCTCAGAACCTTTAACTCCAAGTTTGAAATATTAGTTCTTTCTCTCTATGTGTACCCATTCCTTCTGAGACCATACACCACTCAAAACAACCAATAATCTCAAATTACGTTCATACATGTAAACAATGTTCGTTTATTTTTTTCTGAGCGGATTTCTCCTCGCACACATCACATCATCCATAATTTTCTTCCCTCTGTCCTTTTGAAGCCACCCCTTCACCCAGGAAGTTCACAAGTTCCCCACCCCAACTAAACACCTTTCCTTTAAAAACTGCCTTCCTTGGAAATCCTGGGTGGGGCGCTAATTCCAGCAGGGAAATTTGACTGATACTTAAAGGTCTTAACAAGATCAATTCCAAACTAAGACATTCTTTTTTTTTTTTTTTTGTTTTTGCACACAGGCAAGGTGCCAACAATTACAAATTCAACACTGAACCTTCATTGTGTCTGTTACCAACTCAGTAAGATATTATCGTCCACTGAATTTCATCTGGGGTGATCCAGAAGAATTGGCTTTCAAATCAAAGTAGCGGAGTTCACTGAAAATGCATTACATTTGTCATACCGTGGAAGTGACAATATAGTTGTATACCTTTTATATATTTTTCAGAAAGCTAAAGTATAATGGGTACGATAAGTCCACCTCTTGTTATCAATTCCTTACTGAGATCAAATCCACTCAAAGTGCTTTTGATAAAATTATGTCGAAGGGGATAAATGGTTACCTGGAAATCAACATTTCTATTCCATTATCTCTCACCAACTCTACCAACACATTATAAGAAACCCTGTTTTTTAAATGTAATATTGCAGTAAGATAACTCAATACTGACTCTGAGTAGTGGCATTCAGGTTAAGCACACACATCGAAGGTGGGGGGTTCTGCACGCGTATTAAACATTTACATTAAAAAGTTCAGTTTCAAGTTCATTGTCTAAAGACAATGAAAACGATACATGCTCTGTAAAAGATCCCACGTCCTTTCATCCGCTTCTGCCCAATGGTGACCTTTACTTTCCTCTCATTAATAACTTTGCTTTGTAGGCTGTACCACACATGAAAACTTCCTCTTCCCGCAGTTCATTTATGGTGCTTCTAACTTTCATATTTTGCACTGAGTTTCAATTTATGAATTTGGGGGATATTAGTAGAGAAAAAAGGTGACTAGACACTCCTCTGTTATGTATATCATTATCATTAGATACTAAACATAGAAAACATATTTTCTCGGGGCCAATTTTGTGATTTAGAAAAGTTAACTGCATGTGAGGAAAAAGGAGGGCAGGGTTCATTCTGTTTATAACCTATTTTGTTTCTGTCCTATAACTGAGTCCTTGCTCCAGATGATAAGAATGTTTTTTTAAGTTTTCAGGATACGAAGTACAAAATTACATTTGCACTGTTTAGGATATAAGAAATCACTTCCTGTATTTGAGAAATGGAACATCTGAAATCAATTTGCACGTGTAATATAGAGGGTATATAGTAATTAAAACCACCTAAATAAATTATAATTTACCTTTTCACCTTTGGAGCCCTTGAGACCTCGGACACCATCTGCTCCCTATGGAACGAATTAGAAAGATTAAATGACCATAATGTCTTACACTGAAATTAAATAATGTGGAAAAAAATAGCATTTACCTTCACTCCTCTGGGGCCAGGGTAGCCAATGGGACCCTGTGGACCAGGAGGACCCTAAAACAGACCCATTGCAATGTAACATGGAACACATTCAAGTGCCACTTCTTAACATATTATAATGTTACCAAATGATCTACAAGAATATACTATTTTACTATTAGGAAAAGTTTCTTGGGTAGTTTTACCATTTATTTCTTAAGTCAGAGATGATAAACAAACCATGTGAGTAGCCCTACTTACTCCAAACTTGTCATATCATATATTCATGCTAAGAATATAAGATCAATATCGTAAAAATATAAAGTAGTGTAATAATTATATAATTAAATAACTAGTTTTCTAAACCTGAAAAAGATCTAATGTCCTCAGTGCTTACAATAGACAATTACAAATTAACCAAGAGGATCAATAATTTCTAACCAAAGACTGGTATACATCAGTAGCATTCACGTCATTAAGAATAGGATCAAAATGGTATATTTTCCACCACTAGTTTAATGTCACTAGTCTACACAAAGGAAACAATATGTTATACATAATATATATTTCCTGCAGTAATTCTGAGTATTTTAATGAGAATCCAAAACTAACAACTCTAAATAAAAATGATCTGACCCCTACTACTGTTATCCGAATTAGTATTAACATTGAATAAGCTTTTATTTAGATATTTTGATAATTGTTGCTATTATAATTAAGTCTCTTCTTCTTTAAGGGTTTTCAGAAAGTAGTAAGTGAAAATAAAGTTTGAGTGACATAAACAGTTACTGATATTCAGTAGTTCTTGTCCAATTTCATTATAATACTCACAGTCATTCATTCCACATACACTGCATATTCAAATGTGGATTTATTTCTGATCATGAGAACATTTTAAAAAAGAAAATGCAGTCTAATAAAATTGCTAATAAAAAATTAAAAGTTATCTCATACATATCTGTTTACCATATCCTAAACAAAAAAGAATTCTAGGAAAATGACATTTTTAATGTTTTTTTAAAAAATATTTGAGAGAGAGAGAGAGAGATTTGTTGTTCCACTCATTTATGCATTCAGTGGTTGACTCTTGCATGTGCCCTGACTGGGGATTGAACCTGAACCTTGATGTATCAGGATGATGCTCCAACCACCTGAGCTACCTGGTCAGAGCAGAACACGCCATATCTATAAGGTAGCCACAATTCTTTTGAAAGTTAAAACAGGTGGAGAGGAATTATTTTCTGATACTTATTCTCAAATATTCATATCCTTAAGCAAGCACGGAAAATATATATATACCATAGAGGAGATCAGAGTAAGGCATTTTCTGTAGGAGGTTAGGGGAAAGAACATTTAAAGGGAGACGTTGTAACATACCACAGCGCCCTTATCTCCAGACGGGCCTTCTTTTCCAGGATGACCCTAGATTAGCAAAAGTTGACAGTGGTAAGGTGCAATATTAATAGCAGTTTATAGTACTACTAAATCGTTCTTTTTTTCAAAATACTGATATCTTATTCCTTATGTTTCTAAACAAATGGAACATGTTGCATCAACATGCATGGCCTTAAATAACATCGAAAATGGTGGCATTTGGAGGGATGCAAATTTTGTCAACTACATAATATATCTGAGAGCGCTTGGGAAAAACATACAAAACAATACATATTATTCTTCATCAACAATTCGACCTCGGTCTCAACTACAGTCTTACATAAAAATATTTCAATCTGACTTCTATTTGGCATATTGATCAAATAATCATGCAGGCATCTTCAAAGAGAACTAGGCATGAGGGTGGGATATTTGAAAACACAGCAAGATCATAAATAACACTGAGTGTTAATAATCAAGTTATTGAGAGCAAATGAATAAAAATGTGCAGCTCTATCACAATTATACTCAATAAACGCAAGTAGAGAGAGAATGGAAAATTTATCCTAGTTCAGACTGAGAGGTTGGAAGAGGGAAGAAAAGAAGCATCAATAACAAATTTCTAAAAATAACAACTGTGGAGATTACAGAATTACACTATTGATTACTAAGTGATAGAATGTTACAAGCATTGCTATCTTTCCAGAGAAAGTGGGAATCCCGGAAGGCCGAGGGATTTCCGAGGAAGTTTACAAATGGGGATGAATTTCCCCTGGACTCTTGAGAAGCATGTACCTTGACATGGAAGAGAGTACGTGGGAAGAAAAGGGCACTGGAAAGAAAGGTGTAACAGTGGAGAAGTTGAGAGCATGCGGACAGAGCAGCGAGCGGCAGGAAAACAGGAGATGCCGGCCAGCAGCATCGCCACGGGAGCGGGTCTGTCCAAGGGCAGCTGCGCGCTCCTTAGGCGAGGCTGCACCGTGGACGTGCCCCCATGAGATGGCGCTTTAGAGGTCAATGTTTAATGACTGGCTCGATTCGCTCTTATTACTGAATTCATAAAATCATTGGGAAAGCGCGTGTAAAAATCTGTTTTGAAGAGAATATGCAGAAACGCAACAACCAGGTGACTATTACTTACAGGAGGCCCGTCAGCTCCAGGAAGTCCCGAAAGTCCGGGTTTTCCCTGTGGTCCCTAACCGAAGACAGAAAGACAATGTTTTCATTTCAGAAATGAAAGTAATGGGAAGTCTGGCTTTGTGCATAGGAATACACCACTAATAAAATTCTTAACTCGAGTCACTGGCTTTTATATATAAGCCACACGACGTGTAAATAGCTTTGAATATATTATACAGAAGGAATGGCATGTAGAGATAAACAAAACCAAATTCAACACATATCAAAAACAGGCTAGTTTTTGGCCTGCTTAATCATCCTACATGTCTTTTTAAGTTAGCAAATTAATTTTGCACACCACAATGAACTAGAGTTTCAAGAATAAAAAGGACAACAATGTAAGTCAGAAATACATTGATTTATGACATAGAAGAAGCAAACACTGAATATATCCATCAATGATATTGTGCCAAATTGAATAATTACATAGCAACATTGATGAAACATCAGGACGTATTAAAATATTCTAAAAACGATACGTTATAGTGTGACAGTTCTTCATAGGTCACGAAGAAACATGAGTCTAATATTTTCATGCAAAAGTGGCATCACCTAACATTCAACTAACAAATAGTAACAGCAAGTATGTATTCAACAGTTCAATCCCTGTTTAACCACAGAGGGTTTTGAATCTCATTTAACCTGACCATCACTAAGGCTGGTGCTTGGTGAGAATGGCTACTGCAAACGTAGATAGACCCTTTCTTAGGAGAAAAGAGGCATTCCGCTGAGAATAATGCACTTCCCCCAGTCCTCAGCGTCCAGGCCATTATTGCTGACTGGTCGAGATGTAAGATACAAGGATTTAGAGATAATTGAAAAGGTAAGGATATAGCAGTAATCCTGGGTTGTGGACATAGCTGAGGGTGTTTCCCATCCCCCCCGAGTGTTTAGGGAAACCACTGAACTCATGCAGACTCACTATGGAACAACAACAAAAACAAAAAAATAACCTTTAACTTGAACAATGTAGATTTTAGAAGTGAGGTGAGTTGCGTCTCGTTTAAAGGATTTAAAAGTTCTGGTCTCCTTCACCACTCTGCAAAGCCATATTTAGTCTAGTAGTCTTATATTTTGTAATAACTATTATAAAACACTACATTTTTAATGGCAGGGTTTTGACCATCACTGAAATTATCTTCACTATCAAGACAGTGGTCGTATCGTCAATCAATAGAAGACATCTGGCAATAAAAAGGAGCAAATAGCTCAGTCAAATAAACGTTTGGAAAAGGCAAATCACAGACAGGAGAGCAGATGAGCGACTCTCTAGGTCTAGCTGTGTGGGGCAGGGCCCGGACGGATGAGGGGTGCAAATTTAAACAAGATTCCCTTCTGGGTGGTATAGTCTAAATATTTGATAGTAGCACAAATTTACTAAAACTCCTTGACTTGTACACTTAGAATGAATGAATTCTTATAGTAAGAAATGACACTCCCATTAAAGCTATTAATTAAAAAAAATTAACTGTTCCTAGAAATTAACACACATAAAAAAAAAAAAAAGGCATTAGGGAGTCCAACTGACACTGTGCTGTAGCTATGGGGACAGCCAATAACACCTAGGAAATCTGGTGGGGAAGATCAGAAGAACAAAGACATCACTTTAATTAAAGATTTTTTCTTGTTTTGATCCAGACATTGGGTTATTAACGAGAACTTCATTTGTCATTTATATATAAGACATGGTGGCAACGATAACTTCACAATTTCCCCTTAATCAGATCTTGCCACAGACCCTTTGTCACAAGCCAACCTAATTACGTGTTTTAAATAATGAGAAAGAAAAGGAGAACGAAACTGAAGGAAAAACACTGGTTCACACCAGTACCTTTCTGAAATTAATATATCTGACAATGTCACATCTGGACGCTTTCCAAATGGAAGCGCTGAAAAATCTCATCACTTGCAGTTCGGGGATGCACGTACGACTTCTTCTCACATTGCGCTCTCCTGCTGAAACCCCAGATTGATTCCTTCCAGGCTGAGCCAGCAAGACATCGGATCCACAGCACCTGCCTAAGGGTGGCAACCCACACTGCTCCCCGGGCCGTGTTAGAACCACAGACTAGCTCACCTTTTCACCAGGAGGACCAATGGGGCCTTGTGGACCAGGAAGACCCTGTAATAAGGGAATGTATTTCATTCATCAGGAATCATGTCCCAAGAATATACTTTTTAGAATAGTAAATTATTAGCCTTCTCTCTCACATGAAATGAGTAAATGAGTTAGGAGAATCTATATACATTCCCTGCAATCCCCAGAAAGTTCTGGAATGTGCTGAGCAGTCTCACCCAGCTTCTCTTTCCGCAACGGGACTCTGCGTGATGCTGTTCAGCGCCCTCCTGCAGGGGGCGCTGTTCTCCTGACATCCCATGAACCCTGAGTGACTCCCTTTTCTCTTGAAGAGGCTTCTTTCTGCACATTTGCTCAAGGTTTGTTTCTGTTTCTGTTTCTACTTGTTTTTCAATTACACTTTACATTCGACATTAGTTCGTATTACTTTCAGGTGTACGGCTTGGTGGTTCAACAATCATACACTTTACAAAGTGGTCCCCTCAATATT
This sequence comes from Glossophaga mutica, assembly GCA_039655065.1. Lineage (NCBI taxonomy): Eukaryota > Metazoa > Chordata > Mammalia > Chiroptera > Phyllostomidae > Glossophaga > Glossophaga mutica. Next base: position 5,175,896 of record CM077316.1, read on the forward strand.
TCAGGTCCCCACCTGGCACTGTACCCAGTTATCACAGTATTACTGACTGTACTCCCTACAATGCACTCTACATCCCCGTGACTATTCTGTAGCTATCAATCGGTACTTCTCAATTCCTTCACCTCTTTCACCCAGTCCTCCAACCCTCCTCCCCTCTGCTCACATTTTTGTTTTTAAAAGGGTGGGGAAAGAATTATCTTCCTAACTTTCACACTGCAGCCATTTTTAGCTCTATGTACAAAATTTTGAGGCTGTCGGTTTCCCCGTAAGATGACGCCTCCTCACCCTATGATGCCAAAGGACCTGTGCCAGGGGCTCCGACTCACCTGCGGCCCTGGGTTGCCCTGTTGACCGGGCGGTCCCGGCTCCCCTTGGGGGCCCTGCCAGGGGAAAAGATGCAGAATCCTTAACACACCGTTTTCACATAACGGGTTTTTTCTTCTCAGTTGAAAGACAGTCCCCGCTTTAATTTTCCCCGTAGAGAACCTGGAAGGTCTTGCAAAAATATTAATGCCTGCAGCAGCTAATGGGCTTAGCAAATGTGGTAGGAAATCTTTATTTCAGATCTAGCAACAGTCATTCGTTAGTACCCGGGTTCGTAGAAGGGAGTGACTTCATGGATGCTTTTCTACGTACCATGTTCCCCTTCGGTCCTTGGGGGCCATCAATTCCTGCGATGCCCTTCAATGGGAAAAAAAAAAAACATACGGATGCTTTTACGTTTAGACGCTACAACAGAACATCAAAAAGCCTAACCTTATCATAGCATGATACCCATTAGCCTAGGGTGAGTAGAAATCATTTTAGAATTGGATGAAAATGAGGAAAAAGGAAAGATCTGTACTCTCTCCTGTGGACCTGCTCACTGGACACAACCCCGGGGCATTTCCCACCGGGCACTGGGAATTGGACGTGAAGCATTAAAAACGCAGATCCTGAGCATTAAAACAGACCAACTAAAAGGAGGAGAGCAGCTAAACTGATAAGCAGATAGATCATTAGGCCTGAGAATATTTCAAGGCAGGAAGTCCTGGGCCTTCTACTGAAAGCTTTCAAGGCCTCCGGGCTTTCAAGCGAACAAGCGTCCGCAGCCAATTCTGCGCACTGCAGCAACACTTACGGGCTGCCCCACAGGTCCTGGACTGCCCCTTGGTCCCAGCAAACCTCGAGGACCCTAGAAAGAAACAAAACCCAAACCCCACATACCCTCATAAGAAATGCCCTCAAAACACGCTTCTTCCTAGAAAGAAATTTTAATGCAATGTTCAGAGGAGAAACACCTGGACCTCGAGTCTTCACACACGGAAGGAAAGTGGCATTTAAAATACTATTTTATGTCCTGCACGCAGCCAGTGTTTATGCCGATCCAGAAGCCACGATGGATAACAAACAGCGAGTCTGTTCTATAGACGCTGTGGGCCTTTGATTCTGTAAGTTTACGCATGAATCGCTTGGGAACTTGTCGAAATAAGAAGTGGTTTCCTATTTGAAATAGTCACTTGGGTGTCATTTCTGATTGGAAGGGCAGCACAGAATCTTGCTGAATTTCATTAGTCGATTACACAGATAGAAGGGTCTTGAGTCTCATCTGTTTTAAATGATTTTGCTTTATTTCCTTATTTGTTTATTTATTTACGTATTCATTTTAGAGCAAGTGCGGGGGGAGGGAGAGACACTAATGCGCTGCTGCCCTGACCAGCATCGAACCCGCAACCCTCTGGTGCTCGGGGTGACACTCCAACCAACTGAGCCACCCGGCCAGGTTCATTCATTCTTTCACGTTCAGGTTCATTCCATGTTGAGAGACTATTGTCTTAGGGAAAGGGCCCTGGGTAACTCTGGTTGCGGATTATAGAAACCATTTGCCTAAAAAGATGTTCTAAAAATTACTTTTGTTGAATCATAAACAATTTTTCCACTTCCGTTCTCCCTCCTCCACCTGCCTTGTTTCCCCCCCTTCTTTAAAAAGTCCACACAATACTTTATTCTCTCTCAGAGTCACTTGAACATACTCATATGCCTTTGAGTAGACAGGCTGCATAAGGAGGTAAACTATTTCTTGTGTAAAGGTCCAGATAAAGCAGAAGACAAGAGAATCACTTTTTTTTTTTTTCCTAAGTGGCTTCTTGCAAAAAAAAAAAAAAGTGTCATGTTATTTTCCTGGGTTTCTGCAGACACGCACCTTCCTGAAGTGAGGAGGCTGTGCTAGTCTGATGCTTTGATTGACTAGCTTGGGGTGAAACTTCCAGCTCAGTTTTCTCATTGGTAAAATTCAGTAGAAAAAATATAATCTGTCACATTTTATTCCTCTAACTGGCATGCTGAGCACCTCATTGTTCTGGTTTTTTTCATTTGTTTTTTTTTTTTTTTTCTGGCAATAAGCTTCATTTATCCTAAATATGTAAACAGATTCTGAAGTTACTACTGTTAGAAACAATTGAAACAAAAGAGAAACAACAACTTGATCAGGTTTTCTGGCTGACAAGATGGTGTATGTTTACATTTCTTTCCTTTCAAATTCTCTACAACAGAAAAGCTCAATGTATCCCTATCCCTTTTAATGCTTTTTGCATGATAATTACCTGGTTAGCTTAAGTATGACTAGCCCGGTCACCTGGGCTTATTACTGACTTTACACGTGTAACACCAGTCACTATTCCTCCAAAACAGGGTATTATTTAAAAAGAAAAAACGTTGCTTACAGCTTCACCTGGAAGACCCCTTGGTCCGATCTCTCCGTCTTCCCCCTGTCATTTCAAAACGCATGGGAGGGTAAAGTGATGAGACAATGCATCATTTCAACACGATTTCGTTCTCTTATGTTTAACTTTACACATTTCTTTAAAAAAAAAAGAAGTTTAACGTACCCTCATTCCATCTTCTCCAGGAGGACCAGGAAGACCCTGGGGACCTCGTTCACCCTAGTAAATAAATACCAATATGATTAGAATACGAAAAAGGTAGAAGGTTTAGAAGACTGTTCTATAGCTCCCCTACCAAACAGAACAGGACATTCAATAGCGAAACTTAGGCTTTATTTGCCCTCCTCAGAACCCTTCCTAGAAAAATCATAATTTTACATGAACTGGAATTACATTAGTACGCTAGGGAAATGTTCCCTTGATTTTCAACACACAAAAAAAGTTTAAATAAAACACCCTAAGTAATTTCCAGACATCAAATTATTATAAAGTAAACCATTAAAGTACTATTTTGCTGAAGATTGTTTCAAACCTGGATACACTTTGGTGATTTTAATTTAATTAACTTTTTTCTGCTTCTAACATAATTCATATTGAATCAGCACAACTCTAGAAGACTGAAGGAATTTTGAATTTCTTTACAAGCAAACATGTCTCTCTTGACATGTAGTATGCATGTGCTATGTTGCTAGATATCTGTAGAGTTCTCTTTTCTCTTTTTTTAATTCTCCAATTTAGCTAAAGGTTATCTCACTTTCATTCTCAACTTCCAGAGAAGAAAAATGTAAAGATCCAAAACTGATCCTTTTTTTGAGACCACCTCTGTTTAATTTCCCACTAAAAATATCTACTGGATTGCTGTCCACCAGGTGGTTTATTTAGTCTTAGCCAATGACAGGCTCCAGCATTGGCATCCAAGGTCATATCATAACAAAGAAACAGCTCGTCCCTGTCTATCAGGACCCTCTCATTTGAAATAATAAAAGGGATTGCAGTATGTTGTTGAACTAATGACAGATTGCCTACAGATGTCTTCTTCTGAGTATGTATCTACAAATAAAAAATGTAAGGCAAAAGTAAGAGAAAAACTGAGGCAATTATAAAAAACTGGAGGCAAAGTGGAACCTCTGTCGTGGTTCCTCTGATAATTTATGTTTTCCATATACACGGTTATAAAAATTCCACCTCGACTTACGTTTGCATGAAATGAGTATTTTAAGGTCTAAAAACAGTTCAAGAACTTATACTGATATTGCATGTCTAATTATACTTATCTTCCTTTAACTATCTAATAGGTGTAATAATTCACTAAATGGATTTACAAATATTTAATTTTCTTCTAATTTCCTAGAGTGTATCAATTCTAAAATATTCCCTAATATTCTTGCTTTATCTCTGTACAAAAAGTGACAGAATGGTATATCTTACCCTGTGACCTTTGTCACCTGGCAGACCTGGAAGTCCATCGAATCCTCTATCCCCCTGTAAAATCATCATCATCATCATCATCATCACCATCACCATCCCCATCCCCACCATCGTTATCATCATCCCATTTCCAGTCTAATCCTGTAGTGTAATTTGAACGTGACATATTCTTTCATATCAAGAAACTTTATTTTAAAATACAAACTTCTGAGGGGCGAACTGACATCAGGATGTGAATATGCAAACAGATGGGCTCCTGACCTTTGCCCCAGGTTCTCCTGGCATTCCTCTTCCTCCATCAGCCCCCGGACGACCCTGAGAACGTCAAGAACATGACTCAGCAAAAGGGACTCCTACCAGCACAGAGTAAAATGAAACAAAATAACTGACAATTTCAGACGCCCTCAAAATGCACAGTGAAAGCCAAACATACCCTTTTTCCAGCTTTTCCCGTTGGACCAGGCGGACCTTGGACACCACGTGGACCCTGTATCGAATCATCATAATTAATTCATTTTATAGAAACTGTTTGATCAATGAACTCAATCACTTTGAGTGAGATGGTTTCAGGAATTTACATCCACTTAACTTTTTACCTTAATCATTTTAACATAAGAAAATAATCTCTTCTGTAAAAATCCAGATAAAGCAGAAAAGAATCAATTTTTCTAAATGACTTTTTGCAAAAAAAAGAGTCATATTATTAAGTATACTTAGACATACACCTTGGTTTAAACAAAAGGAACACAGTAATATTTTAAACTTTAAAAAAATCCTCAATTACTCATTTTTTCTCAACACCTGGAGGTTTTTTATTTCCTTTGACCGAACACTCTCTTAACCCATCCATCTTAATCCTTTTTTCCAACCCCTTACCCCTCCCCTTTACCTTTTTTTTGAAGTTTCTCCCTTTTTATTCTTTCATAATATTTCATTTATCATGCTGATTTGTAATGGCTTTTTTGGGCAGTGGACTCTCCCATTAGACTGTTAACTGTTACAGCTTTGGACTAGACCATTTTCTCCATTGTACGGCTACCACTCAGCACAAGTTTTTTCAACCGCCTGCGAAATGCTGGAGGCTGACCGGGCAGACCCTGATGCAAATTACAGACTGGCACCGTGCCGGTCAAAGTCAAGGTTAAAGACTCTCAGTATGCCTCTGCCCTGAATCACTACGACACAATGTTGTGTCTGTATATAAAGTCTTCCAAGGAGATGGATACACACTTTTTAAAATTATAGAGCTAATAATAGGTTCCCGTATAAATATGATACAGGCCTTTATATTTAACTATATTTAAGTAACTATACCTTTCTAAAGTTAAACAGTATGCATATAGTGAATGTGGTGGAAAACATAACACAAGTTTATAAATAATTTTATGATCACTGTAAAATATAGAAATTATGACATTAAGGCTACCACTTTAAAGCTAAAGAATATAGCATTAAAAATTACTGTAGTGAGAAGGCAAGTTGAAGGCAAGGGACAATTAAGGGGACAAATCTTGGCAGTTTTTAATGAAAATGGTCATTTGATCGTGCGTCTCTGGCATCAAGAAAAACCACAAAATCCATGAACACGACTGCAGTCTGTTTTCAGATTCACCTACTATCGAAAGAGGTAAGTTTGATCAAGAAGCCCCTACATTTAGCGAAAGATTAAATGCCTTCGGTCCCCCTGCAGCGAGCGTCATGTCAATAATTTGATGCAAGTCCCCCTCAGGCCGCAAAGGCCTGCCACCCCTTTAGGGCGACATTCACACCAAGCACGAGAGCACCGCCACCTTCCGCATCACCCAGCAGCCTGTCTCAATTGTCTTCGGATTTTTTCTCACGGCAACGTAAATAAATGGTGGTGCATCCACCCGGGAAGTACCACTCGGCAACCAAACGGAATGGACCGCGATGCACTCATCAGCGGTGCGGGATCGCCAAGGCGCCGCGCCAGGGGAAAGAAGCCGCAGTCAGAGGGTCACAGGACGACCGAGGTCGTCGACAGGGCATCGTGAAAAGACAAAACCGAGGTGATGAAGAGCAGGTCGGGGGACCGTCAGGCGGCAGGCTGGGGAGAGCATGTGACTGCAAAGTGGGGGCGCCAAGAAATCTGGGGGGGTACAGATCTTGATGATGGCGGTGGTGAATACAAAGAATGTGGACAGGTGTTAAAATTCAACTTTTCCTTATAATATTCTGTACATAAAACTTCTTTAAAAAGAAGAAAACAAATTAGTGGCTGGCTAATTGAGAGAGCTCCTGTACCCCAGTCTGAACGTATATTTATTGAGTACATTAAGAAGGATTTTTTAAAATGAATGCATTCATAAAAGTACAACACATTTTGTTTTTCTTTTCTAGGATAAGTAAATTTCATCATGTGCCTATACCGAATGGCTCTATTTATTTCTTATCACTAAAGAAAAAAAGAGCAATACTTTTAATTTGGCACCATGGAAGTAAAATCTAAGATCTTTAAAACGTTGCAGCTCAGATAGTCTGAATTTCTCTGAATTTCCTCAGCTCTACACAGGGTTTGAAGTTAACGTCTTTGAAGGATGTTAAATATCCTTTCTGAGAAAATCTACTAGATGGAATCTCCACAGAAGCCATCTTGGTCTGGAGGCAGGGCCACCAGTAGAAGTAAAAAGGCCAGAGTTCTGCTCTGCTTTGAACAATCCCAAACCAATTTAATAGTCTGAAGGGCTAATACTATTAAGCCTTTTCTCTTCCTAGTTTACCTTCCTTCAATATTGTTTAAATTAATCAAGTCATTGGCAGTCAACCGGCCACAAAGGATTTTTCAGAGAAAGGAGTTGATGTGAGCTTAAAGACAGTGGAAATAATTTCCTTGCTCATAAAACAAGTGGCAGATACTTCAATTACCCGACTTGAAAGAAAAAATCAAAAACAAGCGACATGAATTAATTTTTACCTGAGGACCTGGGTCGCCGCTCTCCCCTTTGGCCCCTGATAAGCCAGGCACCCCCTGTGGAGACGAAGGGAAGACATAACGTTTCATTCAGCAGCCCCCTAACCACTTTGACCCTGTCCATTATTGAAAGTACACTTCATCCGATTAATATGATTTCATTAACACAATAAAATTGTCAAGTCCTTTCATGGAAATGCCTCTCCTCTCAGACTTTGTACTCCAGTGTGTGAGCTACCCTTAGAAGACTCCGTTTTCAGCCTCAGCCCATGGAAGCCAGTTTCATGAACTCACAATGAAACGTTCTTCTCTGTGTGTACTCTCACGCACAGACCCCGGCCCACGGGCCTTATCTACCACCGCACTCACCGGGGCACCCAAGGCAACACAGTCTCACTGCATAAGCTCTAGACGGAGTGCATTCGATAGCGAGGACCTGGGGACACGTTCTCGCTTTCACACTGGGAAATTGATCAGACGCTGCATTCTGCAGCAAGAACAGATGCTATGGCTATCATTATAATTGCCCTGAGATAATGTCAAAGCGGTTTTTCCCCCCAGATGGGTCTGTGTTTTTCCTAGGAGAATAAGTCCTTGTGACAGATGCCTCTCCTAAGTATTTACATAATGCAAAAGGTGCAACAAAAACCTGGCACGTTAACTGGAAAAGACAGGAAATCATTTTATAAAGGTCCTATGAGTTTTAAACATAAATACGAGATGCTCCTTTTAAAAGCGCTCATCGGGCCTTTTGGTAATGACCCTCTGAGCCATGAGAGAAGGGCAAAGCACACGTAGCCTGCTTTTGGGTGAAGCCGCAGTGTGTGTGGTTTTGCTTCAATCAGTGGCATGACGACATAAAATGAATAGAAAATAAAGTGTACAAGAAATGCTAGGCCATGAACATCCCCCTAAAGAGATCAGAACGTTAAAACGTGGGGATAAGAGTTATTTCATGCCGCAGAAATACACTCTCTGTGTTTAGGAAGTGTAGAGTTTGTTTAAGTCAGATTTGTAATCAATGACAGTGCACTGAGTGGAAGTATCAGAAGGTGAAATTACGCTGTGGGAAAATGTTAGCTCGCTAGAGCCTCCTGGTGGCTCCGGAGTGAAATAACCGTGAATACAACTCTCGAGAAATGCAGCAGGTCAAAAACACGAATATTTGAACCTTGAGAATTACAAGAACGGTGACTTTCAAACCTCTAATTAAGAATTCTTGTGGCTAAATTCCTTCAAGAGAAAAACTGGTTCTACACGAAGTCTGATTATTAATCACCGAATTGAATGCTAGGACAGTCAATTTATTTTTAATTAATTTACTGCAGTATATCCTCTGTATATAAGCACTACCTACTCAACAGATTATAATTACTTGCCCAAACACTTATCCAAGAAATTATCACGCAGTAATTTAGAGTAACAGAATGCGGGGGAGGGGGAAACATCTTCCACGTTTTCAGCATATTTTGTCATGTAAACCTCCATTTGTCCATAAAAGCAATTGGAAAAAACAATGGAATAAAGGGATATTTTCATTGGAAGAATGTATATATTTTCTTAAAATATTGATGTAGACTTCATTTCTTTCTTCATTCTTAATGTATAAAATTTTTTTTTGTACTCCAGCATTAATAGATATGTAAGAGTCTGTCCTAGTTTCATGTTTTGGAGCAAAAGGTAACAGAAGAGAAAATGGTGAAAAGAAACAATATGATTTTCTCTCTCAGTACTTACCTTTAATAGTTAAGGGGCCCGGGACATTTTCGTAACAAAGACGTAAGCAATGAAATCAATTAATCTTGGAGATAACATTGGCAGCGCGTACGTGGTGGCTCGTGGTAAAATCCATCAGCGTTTCCCAAGCATTCGTGACCGCAGGGATCACAGTGGGGAACTCTCTACAAATATCGCTTGCCATTTGCACCCCTGAACCTGTATCATCCGAGTCTCAAGTTCAGAATCCAAGAACTTCTATTTTTAATAAAATATACGGGGAATGCCTCTGCCCCCGAATCTGGGCAGCAGTGACGCACCGCCGACTTTCCCTTGTTATGGGATGTGCGTAATCACTCACAGACCATTAAATATTAGCAATCTTTCTCCCTGTGTTAAGAGACACGGAAGGTTCCGTGTTCCTTATTATATTTTGAAAGGCAGAGCAGTAAAAATGAATGATGATGCATTCGCTTAGTAATAATGCATATAGAATCATGTACAATTTAAATTCTGTGGAACATATTGTTAGAACATGTGTTTCTCATAGAGCTGAGTGCATAGCCCTTCAAAATATATAAAGTGTTATGAAATTTTCAAGATTGAATCAAAAGTACTGTGAATTTATGTAAAACTATATCACACACTGGAATAAAATACAAGGAGAAAACTATTTCTTATTCTAATAAGAGTAAAACAAATTAAACAGAAGACTATCTATTGATTCAAATTTGAATATAACAGTTTTCCTATCAGTGTCCACTAGCAAACCAAAGATGAGATTTTAATGTTCAGAGCAATATTTTCTATAAATACCTATTTCAAAAGTATATTGAAAGCATATGAAAGCAAACTAGACATACCTTTTTTATTGAAAAACAAACACTTATAATAGAGATTATGTATTTCATTAATTCTAAAATTGATGAGAACTTAATTTGGGATCCCATAATGCTTTTTCCAAAAAAAAAATGATTTGAAAAAAATCTGCATTTTATGAATTGCTACGCTGCTGAATATTTGGTGAGTTTCAAAAGATGCGAAGATACTTAAGGAAACTATTGGTTAGCAAGCTAGTAAGGAAAAATAAAACACTTATTTTCCAAGAGCCTCTAAAAGATGATTTCTCTAGTATGTGGAGTACTTTCAGGAATACTGGAGGCGGCCTGGAGTTACAGCCAAGTATCCTGTTCGCACCTAATATGATGGAATAATTTTTACTGACCTCGCATACATTTTCCTGAAAATTCTGTTTGCCGTAAAATGAAGTCTCAGGAATTCAATGTAAAATTGCATTTTAATAACTATATTTTCTGCATGTAAATTATCCTTCCACTTGAAAATTAACAGCTGGCCGTGTGATACAATTTTATTTCTCATTGTCTTTATTTAATCTGGAAACACTTCATCGAAACCTTTTCATCAAAACTGACTGAGGACTCGATTGAAACTGGGAGCAAAACTAAGCGTGAGTGGGCACGTGCAGTCCCCCCAGCCGGAGGTGTGAACAATGGTTGGCCACAGGTGTACAAGGAACTGTTACAGGAAGAATTGAAACACGCATCCTCTTATTGGGTGACCTACCACAGGACCTGGTCTTCCGGTCAGACCCATCGGGCCAGGCGGGCCTCGCAGCGCGATCTAGAAAATACAATACATCCAACTTAGGAACGGTCTGTCGGACTCACGCATTCAACCACAGTGCTCATTCGCACAAGCTTCCCTTCAGTGACGGATGATCGGCACAAGCGTAACAGCTACATGCCAGAGAGAGCGCCTGGTTACTGAAGAATCGCAACTTTCTGGAGCGAGAAATGACCTACGTAGGGATCAGCCATTTTTAAATCGTTGTAACATGTGTAATCTTGTACCACATATTATTAAGACTTACTCAGTAGAAAATTAAAATAGATTCTTCCAGTAAGAAATCTAGACTCTGACATGTTTTTCTGCCCTGAAGTGCACAGACCTCTCGCACACAGTGTGAGCACGCCGGCACAGTGCACGGACCTCTCTTAAGTATACAGGTGCCGTACTCGTTGGAAATACTTCTAGAGGTGAACGATTCGAGTGGCTGTAAGTAAAAATTTTCCAGCTGCATTTTAGGGCAAATGATGACAATTCAAGTCAGAGGTCAAAGTGCAAAACTGATCAGAAAGTGTTACAACAATACATTTCTCTCAGCAAATCTCACTTTTAACGAAATATAGAAAAATAGATTTATTCTGTGAAATCATAGGCATGGCGACTGATTACATGCATTATTGATGTTGAAAATTAGGGCTGTGAAATTAGCATACTCGAAAAGCTGAAACAAGGAAAGCACAAAGGATAAATACCTGACAGGTGTTAAATCAGCATGGTGCATGATTTTTGAATATTAGTGATTCCAGAGGTGAATACTTAAGATTATCCAGATATCAAAAATAATGCAGTAGTAGAAATATGTAAAACGTATTAGAAAAGTGCACAAGATGAAAACAGTAGGATCTCCAAAGCTCCACTACCGACTCACCGGGAGATTTTTGACAATACACTTCTTAATCCTTGAGATTAAGTATCTGAAAAATTGGAATTATAATGCTTGCTACCTATTTCCGAGGAAGTTAAAAGGACTAATTAAAATGAGAATTCAATGGCCTCCTGAAAGATTTACGCTCAAATAATTACCTTTAATTTGCTCAAAGTGGTACGATTTCCGAGATAAACTGCAGGAATCATTAATAACTTATTTTAAATATTTTTGTATTTGTTTATGCCACGTTTAGTAAACAAATATTTAAGTTTTGTCTTTATACCTGAAGTTAGCAAACCATGGCGACTGTCTAGATTGATGGACAGACTGAAAATGTAAGTAATATTGATAACGAGTTTAAACTTAATGTTTTCAGATACTTTATACACTCACAGGTTTATGACAATAAATAAAAAGTTATCATATAAGCAATTTACATCACTTAGCAAGTGGATACCCACAATCATACCAATTTAAGCCCTTAATTTTCTTTAAAAAAATAAAATACTCCATGAGCGAAAGTACTATATGACTTTCAACTCTTCCCAGTCCCTTCTTTTGACTTCCTTATATATAATTTAATTACACTAAAGCTAATTCAGAATAAATAAAAGTATAGCATCAAAAATATAAGCACTAGTATTGTGAGAACTGTATACGGTGCCAGGTGGGTCCTGGAAATATCGGGGGGGCACTCTGTAAAGTGCATGACTACCTAACCACCACGCTGTACACCCGAAACTAACACAGCATAACACTGAACGGAAACTTAACTGAAAAAAACTTCTTATATAAGTTAAAGAAAACAAACACAGTTATATATTTGGTAAGGATACAGATAGTGGAAATGTGCGGTTGACAAAGAATTGCAAACTGAATGAGTTTTGTAAAAATATTATGGATTATAACAAGGAGAGCTTAGAATATCCCATTGGAGGTTTCTGTCTTGCACAACATTGCTTAAGAAACTTAATTTACTGAATTATTTGGGATATCCTAAATGACCACGCGTGTGTTACGGTTTGTGTGTTACTACCTGAACTGTGTACAGCAATAGTGCAAGGGTCGGTTGTTTGACACTCAGTTAAAGAAAATAACCCTTCTGGACAGAGATATAATCTTAGCATTTTCCCATCTAAATTCCATGTACTATTCAGCAGTAACTATTTTGTTCATCGTCGCAGCGCCCTCCAGAGGCACACGCCCGCACGTGCAGTGCCAGGTTAGGGGAATACACGCTATTCTTCTCACCCGGGCCTGCTGAAGGATCGCCTGGGCCTGCGCCTCCTGGGCAGAGATGGTCGGTCCTTTGGATCCGTCGCCGCCGTAACGAAACTAAGGAAAGGGAACACAAAAACTCAGGAGACGCCTTTGTCTACTGGGTGTCTTAATGACTAGATAAAAGCCAGTTGTCTACCATGGTGGGATTTTGTAGAAGTCCAGGTAACTCCGTCATGGATCACGACACCTAAATTTCTCTCTTTCACTTCTGCCAAGACCATCTGCCAGCTCCCTGGACCATGGTTTACCATTTGCAGGAGAGGCGAGAGACGCCTTTCCAACTGTGCATTCCGTAATGTCTGAAAACTCTACAGTCGGCCCCTACCATGCATCGCTATTCAGCTGGTGTGGTAAAATGAGCGCTAGCCACTCATTTGTAAAAATTCCCAATGCGCTGTGTTCAGGAGTGGTTACAGACCCATTGCCACTCCGTTGAGCAAAACTTTTGGAATCTATTTCCATATATAGTGGAAACGTTCCTTGAGATATATTTATCTTGTTTACCTTTTCTTATTATACTAAAAAACAGATCTTACCTATATCCCTCCACAAAATGCTAAAATTTCTTTTTAATTTTAACTCAACATGTGGCATGAGATAATTTCTCTCTACATAACTGTGACTTGCAATTTTTTAATTGTTATGGGGATGAAACATTGTTTCCCCCAGAGAACTAGGGCAACATTAAAGGGATCCTGATGGCAAAGCAAACTATTTCTGAGCAATGAATAATGACATCATAGATATTTCTTCTTAAATGTATCAACTGTTGTCTGAAGCAGTACATTAACATTATGTTAACATACGAAATACACATTAATCATATGACCCCAGAAAAAGCACATGATAAGAAATATTAAGAAAAAACCCTAAGCTTTGGTGTCAAAAGTGTCATCAAATAATGAAAGCTGAATTCTAAATCAGACATCGATTTTTACCAGAATGTAATTTTGGTAAAACATTTCGTAATTTCCAAAGTCTGCTTGATTTCAAGTATCTCCACCTCATACCTGGTTTTTAGTTGATTGCTCTGTAATAGGGTCAATAGGGGCAATATTTTTCAGCAGTAACATGACAAAATATTAAGTCATCTTTGTAGCGATAAGAAAAAAACCTACCGGCAACATTAACATGGTCCCCGGGGGACCAGGTAGCCCGTCAGCTCCGGGTAGGCCAGGACGTCCTGGAGGACCCTAGGGAAGGCAACAAAACCATCAAAACTAATAAATAAATGAGGTGATCAAATTTATTACAAACTGCCTAACTTTCAATAAGTCTACACTATCAATTTTATCTCCTTTTAGTACACCTAGTGTTGTGGACCGTTCAGCCTGGTTTCAGGAGTTGTAACCCTCACCCCATGGTGGGCTGTGTAAGAGCCCAAGGGACCCACTTCATCTGGGTCTGTTCTGTCACAGGATGTGACCTACTAAGGAGACAAAGCTTATCTTCCTGGCAGGAGCACTGCTTCTGCCTTACCCATCTCTGGCCCCATAGCTTGGTTGGCAGTCAATGATGGGTAAGACTCCTCATGGGAAGGGCAACCTAAGCCAGATGCGACCACTTGGGAGGCCTCATGGAAGGACTCGGGGGGCTACAGCAAAGAGGATGTGATGGACCCTCACACACCCGCGCCCCCCCCCCTCCGCCTATTCTGACATAGCCCAAGTCCTCATTTCCATCTGGGAGATGTCTCCTGCTTCCTAATCGGCTTAAAGCCTGAAACTGTGGGGGCGAGTGGTGCAGCCCTGTACCGGCCAGGATGGCTCCCTGGGTGATCCGGACATAAGAAAGAATTCCTAAAGTCCTGTGAAACCTGCTTTGCTAAGAGTGCTCTCCCTTAGGTGGTAAGTGTCCCAGGAGGAAATGAGCATGTCTCCCAAAGTCTGGCAACCCCCCTTCCTGACAAACACTGGCTCAGATTAAGCCCTCAGATTTCTTTGACATGTTAAACCTGTATTCCTGTGTATTTGAGCCCAATAAAAGCCTAGTGAGGATGGGGCTCTGGGACATTGTCCTCTGAGAGTTTGACCCCTTTCCTCCCCAAGCACAAGATGTCTTGGTAGATTTTATTTTCATCCGTGACGGAGGGATGGGGCTCTGCGGGCGGAGCCCCCCCACATCTGGCGCCCAGGACAGGGGCCCCCGCAACCTAGTATATCTAGGATGGGCTGTATTTCCTTGTCCTTGTTAATGTTATTTTAATAATGTACAAAGTTATTAGCTACACAATGATGTACCAAAAAAATACAGGAAAACAAAAAAATATGGGGCAAAGGACTTTTACAAAAAGAGTTTGGAAAGACTTAACATAAATGATTTGTCTCCCCACATGACCCGCCCGGGGGGGGGGATATGATCCCCAGACTCAAATTCAGGCTTTCGAACTCCTGTGCCACCACCAGTCTCCAGCTGAACCCCCGTGAGAGGTCCCAGCAAACGGGTCCGACCTCAAACTGAAGATGCCAATCTACAGTAACGGGTTCACAGCAACACAACACTTGCCTGAACGTAAGTTTTCTCACTAATTGTCACACAGATAAAATGCACGTTCTTTACCCTCACTTTCAAAATTACAGTTAGAGAAGGTAACTAAAATGTTGTACCACATTAAATATATAGACGCCTTCCCCCGCGGTGAGAAGAATAACATCTTAAACTCCTAGAATACATTTTAACTTCTCGATCTAGGTTATGAGAAGTCCCATCACTTACCCTCTCACCAGGGTCCCCAGGGGGGCCTGAGGGGCCTTGGAGACCTGGTGGGCCCATAATACCCTGCAGAGAAAGACACGGAGCGCGGAGTCAGGTCTGTGCTCTTCCTAGTATTTGGGTAAATTCACCCAACCCACACCAAAGAGCTGTGCATGTTTCATAAGTACACAACTGTCTCCCAGCCATTCACCCTATGTATCTTCCTGCGAACAGGACACACACAGGGACCGCTTTAGTGGTCTCAACTCTTCCTCTACCGAGCTGCTCTGGCGGAGGCAGCCAGGCAGCCAGGGAAAGACAGGAACGGAGAATTCGCCAAGTTCAAGTCCCTGAGGTCCAAGTTGGTTTGCAGTTCTGATTGAAGAAATGGCAGACTCACGCCGTTAGGCCTCCAACAGGTGAGAGCGAAGTCAAAAGGTAGACATCGTTGAGCCTGGAGGCACTCTTACATTTTCTTTCATGGGTAAATATATGTAAAGGCAGCAGTATCCCATATTCATTTCAGATGACAAGAATTTAATTATTTCCACAAAAGACAGAGGATTTCCTACAAAGGCAGATCAGTACAGCTAGCTACCTGAGACTCAAGAGACACCGAGAGACAACAGCTCCCAGGAAAGGACAAAGGAAGCTGACAACTGCTCCATTCACAAGTCTGGATGAATGAGGCAGCTACAATCTCTCAGAATCCTCACTGCATTCATTGATACAGCTACACCTCTTTAATAAAAACGCTGGTTTTTTTTTTCTTTACTTTCATAACTTTCAGGTAGAAAGCTGAAAGTGAGGTTAGATGCGGAGATATTTAAGCCACAAAAATATTTAAAACAGATTTTAATTCCACTGCTTCCAAAAGAATATTATTTGGGTCACCAAATCAGAAAGGAAATTCAAGGCCACCAGGTCTTCCGAACAAATGTTTGCCTCTACAGTTCAATACTCCAATGAGTCTAAAAGACACCAGTTCAATAATGGAATAGAAATTTTACATCTGATATTAAAAATCAAGACAAAAATAATCAGAAAACATTTACGTACCGCAGGTCCTGCAGGCCCTGGTGGTCCCTCAATGAGCATGCCCTACGATAAGAGAAGAGACCAGATCGTTTCTAGGGAAATGTAGCCCCAAGCTCTGATGGCAGCCGACTCTAAGAAAGCATCTTACAAAGTGAGTTCTCTACCCCTACCCCGGAGAACCCATCACAAGTGCGTTTGCATGGGGAAGGGAGGAAATTCAAAATTATAGAAGACATAGACCCTGTCCTTAGAGAACCTGTGAAAGGAAATAAATATTCAGATCGGTAATATTACAAGGGGAATGTGCTTCCAGGAAGGGTACAATGAAGGTACTTGACCGACTTTTCCCGAGCTGCTTTAGCCATTGGCCACATGAATGAAAGAATGCGAGAAGTGGCACCTCAGCACTGGAATCCATCGAGGGGGAGAAAAGCCCCAAGGAAAGAATCGGGGATAAATAGGAGATCGGTTCTGGCATGGCTAAAAAATACAGTACTACTTCGGGGCAGGGGCCCAGTTCTAAAACATTTTATGAGTCTACTGCTGAAAACTGGTCATTTTACCAAGCTGGTTGTAAATTTTCATTCTGAAACATATTCGTAAAGCCTTTGGTGAGCACGTGGCATACTTGCTCGGGTTTTGGAATAATGGAGTAGTTAGCCCGTAATGTCCCTACCAATGTAGCTTGTTAAGTTTTATCTCCCCTCCCCCTTCTTTTGAATTTTTATGTCCTTGTAATTTCTGAAACGATACTCATGACCTTGAGGTCAATGGTTGGACATATAACTTTAGTTCTAATGCAACAGTTTTCCCAAGTTTCTCAACAAGGAAAGCAATGGCAAAATTGCTTTCCAGTAACAATTTGCTTCTTACCAATATCCTGAGTGGTAAGAACATTAACATAAATTTAAAAATCACATTTTAAAAAGAACATTGCCATATTATTACATAATGTTACTTGGCTGCAAAAATGGTTTCATACTTACTTATATCTATGTCAAAATATATATTAAATAACATCAACTCACAAAAATAAGAGGAAAAAAAACACTGGATTGGAAACTGGAAGAGCTCAAGTCTAGATATATAGCTCAACCACCAAACAGTGAAACCCAAGGAGAGTGATTTAAACCCTTTAAAACTCAGGTTCTTTGGTTGTAAAATGAGAGAATCGGAGTAGACAAATTTCAGCTACTTTCAAATTCCAAAATCCCATTGCTCTATAGTGTTTGGTTTATTGAAACGGCACTAGCCAGACGCGACCTTACTCCCTCAGTTATCGGTGACAAATTAGACACATGCGGACAACGGAATTCTCCACGGTCATACATGGACGTACGCAAGAATTAAGGGGGACGACGGCTCACGAGGCCAACTCAATAGCCGCACCAGCCTTCACGACGCCTTCGCGCCGGTACTCACCGGCTCCACTACCGCTGGTTCCCCCTTCTGGCCCTTCTCCCCGTACGAGCCATGGCCAGTCACCTGTCGAGAGAACAATTCAAGCAGCCTGTCTTTAAGTAAATAAGGCCATGAGGCATTTTTAATAAGGCAATTTAATTATCTAAATGCATTTCAAACAACCTATTAAAAGGGGCCTTTTAAATAGCACCCTGTTAAAGGTTTAAATAGCGAAAATACAAAAAAGAGAAGCATAATGAATATTAATAATGAATTCTGATTGAGACTGAATGATTGCTTCTTAAAAGTCATCTATGGACCTCCACTATTAGTCCACACGTTAAGCAAAAAATGTGTCATCAAATTAAATTTAATAAGATACAGGAGGGGAGCAGGGAAACGGGTGAAGGAGGTCCAAAGGTTAAACTAATACTGGAATAGCAATAGTAAGGGTGGTGCATCACTGAGCAACACCAAAAGAAGTAAAGAATTAAAAAATAAAGTAGTCTGAAAATCAGAAATGACATGTACTACCCCAAATAATCCTGACTCTATTTGAATCATATCAGGGAAAAGAAAGTCTTGACACAATCCTATTCAAGAGCATACTTCCCAGCGAAGACTCCAGTGATGTGGCCAGACGTACAACTGCAGAAACTCCCCATGGGGAAGAATCTCTCACCACGCCCCAGTTGTGGCGAGTATTCAAAATTTACTCAGGAAAACAATCGGTATTATACACCTGAAAAGACGTCAAGACGAACATGAAAATACCCCCAAAACAAGACACACAACGGCACAGCGTGGCACACCGACTTACGCTGGTTTCCGTGATATCTGTTTCTGCCGGAACACCCGGGCCAAATTCTTCATTAGTGGGGCTTGTCTGTTTCTCTTCATATTCTTTATATTCATAAAAATCATATTCGCCTAAATCTCCATCTACCAGAAGGTCAGAGTCCCTGCCGTCTATTTCTTTGTTTTCATACAGTGTCTCCTCGGGGTTCCTCCTCTGGGAATCATAATCCTCTCCAGTTAGATATTCTTCAGTAAATACTTCTTCGGCGGGGGTGGGCTATTCATTTCAGTTGCAAGGAAGTGGAGAACAGGAAGGTCACTGTTAGTGAAGCCAGGGGAGCGTTTGCCATTACAGCGTGACGGGCTGTGACGAGGGCGAGCAGCAGGTGGAAGGCTACTCAAGCAAGTCCTAGAACTATTTCTGACGGTATCATCGAAAGAAATAGCTTTGTACATCGGTGTGTACAAGGATACACGCCGTGGGGATCGTAACGCGGTCCCCAATAAACGGCAAATATTCACATGGAGGGCACATGTGTATTTGCTTCGTCCATTGCAAACAACCTGTCAGTCAATTCGATGTTTACTTCATAGTGTAAGATTTGAATAGTAAAATGTGCACTTAGTTAAAGCTTTGCTTAATTTTCAAATCTCAGAACATTATTATGCAATATAATCACCACCAGAGAAACCACGTAACTTTGACTTTCAATCCCCAAAATAAAATACCAAGGCCAACGTTGAGACTTATCATGCCAATATTTACTCATGGTATCTGGCATGTAGGGGAGTTTTATATCACCGGACAGTTCTTTAAAGCAAATAAAATATGAAGTACATGTCTCAAAATTTAAGACATTCAAATAAAATATATCACTGTCAAACCTCATAAAGAGTAGATGATAAATATTCACTTTAAAAGTAAAGATTATATCAATAAAACCCCCTCAGAGATACTTAAAAATAAACGGGGCATTTTCCTTTCTCATGGCTAATTTCCTATTAATAGCATAAATCTGAATCATATTCATTATGCAATTTTGGCTACATTATGATTTTTATGACGTTCAAATTAAATCATTTATTTTGCTATGTTTTTGAATTTCATTTTTAAGTAACTTGTTTTCCGTGACATAGTGAATCTAGATGATAAGGAAACAAAATCACATGAATAAAAGTGTGGTCGAATGATTATTTTAGCAATTGTTAACCAAAGTAGAATGTCGCACGACCACGTTATCTTCGTATTCTCGAACAAGGAGGACATGGTCTCTATGGGGGAAGCATCTTGTCCACATCAGGATATTACTATGTTCACAGCTGAGAACTAAAAATCTGGATGCATTTGGGTAGATAAATAAACATCTTGAATCAAGATATCCATTTGGGGGAATGTTTAAGTCGGACTAGGTGAAAACTTAAAATCTGTTCTTAAGGTAAACTGTTAAAATGTTATTATTCTAGATTGTCACTGAGTTTATCTACCTATTGGGACATGTGTTATATAATTTTTCTAATAACTAAATTACTCGGGTATTGTTCATACCTAGTACAGCAGGTGTTTAACAAAGTTAAACTGAATTGTATACTCATGTTTTTCATGATCAGAATATATGCATAATAAGGAATTCAGAAAGATTGCTTGATTTGTCTCTTTATGAACTTAATCCTTTTCCTAGAAAAGAATGGAAAAGGTTAAGATATATTATTTTAGCCATAATTAACACTACTTTCCTGACAAGTGTGAAACTGTGAATAGCTATTCAAATCCACAGAATGGATTTTCTCAGAATATGTGCTCTTATGAAAACGCATGATTATCAGCCAGGTGGCATGAATTCTGATTGTATCACTTGAGGATACAATTCTCACTGCGGAGGATTCTCCTCCTCGCAGAAGGCTCATGTTGTGAATGCCCTTCATTCATCACAACAGGCCCAGGAGCTCGTGAATCCCAGGGACAGTCAGGAAAATGACAGCGGCCGCTCAGCTGAACCAATTCAGCATTTGCATGCAACCCGGACCTATGCAAACCGTGAATTGACTCCGATTATAAGTGCAATGTTTTTAGTAATAGTGAACCAATCGGATGGCCTTCTTACCTCAGTAAAGCCATAAAAACATCTAACTTTCTGAGATTATAGATTCTTCCAGAGTGAGGCAGATCAAGAACACAGGACGCGTGTTTCAATGGAGGACCGTGACTAAATACTGCCCTTTGCGCATTACCTCATTTGTTCCAGATACACGCCTAGGAGCTTCCGTCTGGTAACTTTCCATCGTTCCATAGTTGTACTCTTGAAAATCCTCCACGATATTTGCCTAATAATAAATTCAATGGAAAGGTAGTTAGAAAAAAACGGGAGGTCATCCCAGTCGTGGTCAAGCATGATTTAACTGGGTTATCGTATTAGCCAAATGCAGATTTATCTAGTTGGGTTAGCACAATGGCGCATCATCAGAGATCTCCCAGCTTTCTAGGAGAGATCTTGATTGCTCTTTCTTTGCTACCTGGACCCCTAGTTTGGTTTTTGCCGCTGCTTGATAACTTTTCTTCTTCTTGGATGCAAACTTTTCAGATTTAGGGGGTGTAAACTTTTTGGCCTTTTCCTTTGAGTTAGCGGCCACTGTCCTCGTCTTCTTTCTGAAATTGGATTTCTTTTTCTGCAAAACGCGGTGGAAGACGGAATGGAAAACGTAAATCGAGTGAGAAGGGAAACGAAGAGCGTGGGCGAAAGGAAGGAGAAGCCAAGCGAAATGAGCATCGTTCCTTCGGGACAGCGACTGCCAAATAAAAACCACAGTTAACCAGCTCCCAGAAATCCAGCAATCCGGTGAATGAAAGGTGGACGGTGAGCGTGAGGGCGAGCGGACACTAGGAACCACAGGGTGGGGGGCATCAGGGCACCGCAGGCAAGGCGCTCCTTCCTCGGTCTTTACCTCGGTCTGTGCTAGCGTGTCCTCAGCGACAGTGGGTGTCTCTGTCACACTGTCAGCCTCCTTATACTCTGCTTCACCGTACTCATAGTCATACTCCGTTAAATCCTCAGGCGCGTACTACATCGCAAAGGGAAAGACACCAGGCAGTGTTGTTAGTTGCAGGTCCTACCATTAATGCAAAGTCGGCGTCGTCTTCTTAACGTTTACTCAGAGTAAACGCTAAGAGACGAGGAAATACGGTTATTGAACTGTTATTTTGCATTGCGCAAAGTATTATACGGTCTTACACAGAGTATAATGACAGGAGTGACGAAGCAGCGGTTCGAAAAGCCTAATGGTGGTTAGGATTGTGAAGAAACTAAAAGTTTCGAATGTTAATTCGAACTTTTAATCGTGGGATATTCATTCACACATAGAAGTTATGTATTTGGACATAGTTGACAAATACTCATGCTCATTTTGGTTTGTAAAAATTACTCCACAAAGCTTATCCAGGTAAATTTTACAACAGTTTCAGTGGGGGCTATTTTTTTTCATTAAACTACACACATATAAAAATAAAAATATAGAGAACAGTCTTCCCAAGTATGAAAGGGTTTTGGTATCGCTTGTAAAATGGAAAGGGGAAAGAGGGAAAGGGAATACAAAGCACATGAAATGAGTCTATATTCTATTAGAAATACTAGAACCACTGGAAAGATAAAATGCTTAATTTATTCAGGAGTCTCTTCTTTACTGTAGGCTTAAGATCCAAATGAGCAGAGAATACTTGTGAAGCATTAAAAGATTCAAAATCATATCTGCTTATAGTTAACACTTTACTTAAAATTTTAAATATATCGCTTTTTTATCTACCAGAAAGAGGGCGTGCCATTAATATATCTTACACTGCTTAAACTGAACTCAGATTGTAGTGTTTTATACTAGAATGTTCTGTATTAAAAAATGTATCAGGAAGAGGCATGTTCTTCGTAGAAGGACATGCAAGACAATCACACAACGTGAATGCTGAGGGAAATGATGCGTTCACCTTCACAGCCAAAAATCTCTATCAAAACTTCAAGTTTTAAACAAGAATACAGGTATTTTAAGCATCTATTAATAATTGGTTTTAGTAAAAATAACTAAATACGCTAAGGTCATATATAGTACGAAACAGCAAACTCAACTAGCTAACACTGTGTGTGTGTGTGTGTGTGTGTGTGTGTGTGTGTGTACTCTAAATGCAAACTATTCGGAATTACTTAAGCATTATATTTGGTAAAAGTCCGGTTATGTCCCTATGTAACCTCTCTTGGTATTTCAAGTAATCCCTTTTAATCTGCCAGCAAATTAACAGCTGACCACATGTCTTTTAGACGACTGCAATCACTAGCAATACTGTGCATCTGGCCCTTCGTGAAATGCCCTCATTGGACTGAACTTTTCTAGATGGCTCGGCTGAAGGTCATATCGAAATACAGACACAGACATGCCTTCGGCCTTCTTTATGATGCCTCCCCCAAACCCTCCAGTTTGATTAAATTAATTGAAATGGAGCCCTAATTTTCTCTCTTCAGCAATAGCTTCATTTTCAACGATTAGACATTTGAGGCATTTCAACAAAAATGTGTTCTAACTAGAATCTGTATAGAATTTGGTAAAATAGAAAAATGCATGTCTGTAAGATTTTAGACATTTTTGCATCTTCACGCCTCTGCAAACAAGAAATGCCAACTATTCCCAGGAAAGTTAATGTTCAGCGTTATTAATGACATCATTAAGTAAATGCAATAATTAAATACTGAATTTAGATATATATTAAGTAGGCATTAATAGAGGCTGTTATGTAATAAGCAATGTTTCTGTAGTGACAGTTACCCTTGTTGAAATAAGAAATACTGGGTTTCTATAATTACTAGCTACTAGCTGAAACTGGAATTTTTTAAAAAAAGCCAGTCTACTTTATGCTCTAGAGCTTTGTAATTAAGCATACTTTTTAGAATCATGTGCATCCATAATGAGTTGTAAAAGCAAAAATCAACAAATAAAGGCATAAAGGGACAATTGAAATCCTTCTTCAAGCCTTGTTTTCAGACCATGAATATATCCTGCCAAAGTAGCCAGTTATTTCTATATCGTGTTTTTCTCTTGTAGGAGGAAACCTCTTCTAACCTCCATAATGCTTTCCTCTGTGTGACCTCTGTCCGTGTGGAGAACAGCCAGTCTCGGCTGTGACTGTGGAATGATGGAACAGACCACAAGCTCGCCACCTTCAGTACTCACTTTCCAGGTGCATCTTCGTGCACCTTTGCCTGGGAGTCACTCAGGACTCCCTGGGAAGAATCCCGGCTTTTGTTCTTACTTTTTATCCACACAACATCCCCCTTTAGGTGGTACTGAGTATATTTAAGGCTTTGCTGGTCTACATGGAGCTTTACGACTATGGGCTTTTGAGGGCTTTTGCCTTAAGAACAGGGGAAGAAGAGAGAACTGATTGCAGTCGACCAGATGCACATTTGCAAAAAGATGAGCCTTGGTGGAGTGCTTCCCACCCCATCTGCGAGCAGCCGGGCAGAAGTGACGGCTCGGAGGAGCAGCAGTCTTCCAGACACGTCCTCATCTGCCCTTACTTAATCTGATAGAGAGCAGTGGTGTCGGCAAGTACGTGCACAATTATGGGAGCCAGACTATATGGTCACTGTCACATGAAAAGAAAATGAAGGTAATCTATTTGGGGAAGTCAATTATTTTTTTAAGCTTCTTTTCAAAAGATTATCTTTCACTGGGTTTACTTTCTTTATTATCTTTTTATGTATAAGACCATCAACCACCTACTGGATATAAGGCATCATAGTCTGTACAATACATTAAGAAAGACTCGCGTATAGATTTAACATCTAATTTGTTATAAGATGGAAAATAATCCAACTTGATGTGAAAACCCAACACTGTCATAATCTCAGTATTAGTCACTTTGCCATATCCATGGTATTGTGGAGGTTCAAACAGAATTAAAGTTTGATGATGCTATCACTACATTTAAATCCACCTACATTATGCATTTTTCACTATTGTGCCAAACACATAAAAAATGAATCTTAAGAATGAATTAGAATGTGTTATTTAGAGGATGCTAACAAGACTAAATTAGAAGTGAGAAAAAGCAAACTTCAGTTATTTTATAAAAGAAACTGACATATTTATTAATCCAAAATGGAATAATAAATATGCAATGTCACAAATTTATTAATAGAAAATTAACTAATAGAAAGAACAACATGTATGCTTGATGCTTTCTATTGTATTTGATTTTCATTACATTGACAAATAATATTGCATTCCCATTTTGTATATAAATGCACATTTGTAATTTAATGTCATATTATTGTTCAACATTAACATAAGGCTTGCTTACAAATGTGGTTAACCAGTGTTTTACATACTGGTATAAAATGGTTGTCTTATTATTGAAGTATCAATGTCACTCAGCATTAGGAAAAAATGTGAGAGCCGATTTAAAGAAGAGACATTTTTCATTGTGACACATTCGATAGAGAAACTACTAAGAGATGCTACCGCCCAGCCAGATTGCAGGCAGCTTCTATTCTGGCAATATGTTTTCCTCATCAAAAGCTTTTAGTAAAAACAAACCTGACATCTCAAAATGTTAACTGCATGTGTGAACAACTAAAATAGAAAAACACAAGTTTACTTTTAAACAAACTGAAGAATAAGAGTGGGCCAAAAATTTTTATGTTGATGCAAAATAACTCAGCTTACCTGGCTAATAGCATCAAAATGTGGGAATGAGACACCTCAAGGTAATATATTAGGAATGCATACCTTTATCCTTTCAAAAATCAGACCCGTATCTCTTGCTAAAAACAGAAAAGCCTTATCTTTTTTAAAACAGTAGCAAAATAAACTTCAATCTTGAACATGGGTACTAAAGGTTATAAATTTTAATACTGAATTTTTGCATAACAAGGCTAATAACCCTGATGGCTATTTCACCTATCCTCTTGGAATTCACAGAAATCTGCTTTACTAAACCAGGAGGGCACAAAAAGAACGCAGCACTCGAGAACTGCAGGAGACAAGCAAACGCAAGCCTCCCAGTCATTTCTCCTTTCTTTCTCGTGCTTGCTTTCCTGTCAGCTTCTTAAGACTTTGTCCTGTTTCAAAAAGAAAATTAATATTAAGCCATGGAAAAAGATCAGTGCAACAGAATTTGCTATCATACCTTAAACGGTAACGTTAAAAAATATATCTGGCAAGCATTGAAAAAGTAATATCCAAATTGAATTCACATGCAAAATAATAACAATTGAAAATCAAGGATATCACCCTGTTCTAAATAGTGAAATACTCAAAAAGTGGCACCTAATAATAGTATATTTATAAGGTAAGAAAAAATGTTATTTGAGCTATTTTCAAACATAAGGACACTGTTAATATTTTAAAACTTCCACCACCTCTTCTAAAATTTAACACTTGCAACTTGAGGAGAAAAATCTAAATATATAATTTTGATAACAACGGAAGACTAACTTCCTTCCAACTTGCTTACTTTTTTAATTTCTAGAAAATTCACATCAAAGAATAGTACCTAGAGGCCCGGACCAAGAGTACAGTATAATATAGTTTTTGTTCTTTAGGATCGTCAAGTCTGACAAAATCGCTATTTCTATACTAACTTCTATGTAGTTTTGGTCTGAGTGAGAATAGACTAAGATTTCATTGTGGTCAATTTTCTTGGGGGAAAAAAGCTTGGGAGAATGTTTTCACCCCTGAATTTCAAATAAAGTGACATAACGTTAATGAAAGTATATGAATAGCTTTAATTACCGCAATCCATTCGTACTGTTTTTCATGTCATCGTGATGTGTATCAGATTTTGTGCAAGAAAGAAAAAAACATCTATCGATGTAGCATGGCCTATAAGAATTGGAAAAAATTCCCTGACATCCTGAAAACTTTCAGATAACTCTAATGTCAGTGTCTCATCTGCATGGATCTCCAAAGTCCTGAGCAAACAGCAGCCACTAGAAGGCATTTCACCCTTACCTTGAGGCTGTGTTAATTACTGAAGTGCTAAGGGGACAAATACAACTTTTAGAAATCATCATTCTCTCGCCCTCTAAAGAATAAAATATGCTTATAGACACACTAAACAAGAGAGGCATGTCTATTTTTTGAGAAATTTAAGTAAGTGGGGAAAAAAAACGAAAATCATTTTCGAGGCAGTTCTTCCCAGAAAGAGTAGTGCACTAGGAACTGCGAAGTGTGCTCCAGTTAAACTTGGACACGCAGAGATGCGCCCCCACCCGGCAGGACCCCCGTCTCCAGCATGGAAATGAGAACCCTGCCCAAACTCGGGGCCTCACCTCGTCGATCTGCGGCTCCTGCGCCTGCGCAGCCTTGGGCACGGAGGAATCACAGTCCGGACTGTAATGCTCACAGTAGTCGTACGCGGCTTTGGGGTCACCGGTGATCAACAACTGCTGGATGTCCCCCTGCGAAGAAGCAAGCATGGGTGTGGTCAGCGTCCTCGAGTCCACAGAGGTCTGGAGCAACATGTGTCCAAAACGACGTGTAGTTTACTTTTACACGTGTGAAGAAGGAAGCACACGCCTGCTCTGTAAGTCAGCAGTTAATACAGTGGACCCTTGAACAAGACCAGTTTGAACTGCGTGAGTGCACCGGTAGGCGGATTTTCCTTTTTTAACTTTGACTTTATTCTTTACGGTATCGCAGATGTCCCCACTTTCCCCTATGCCCCCCAGCCCCAGCCCTTCCCTCTGGCCGCCACCCCACTGTTGTCTGCGTCTGTGGGTTACCCGCGATGTTCTTTGGATAATCCCTTCACCTTCTTTCATCCAGGCCTCCCCTCCTGTCCCCTCCGACAGCTGTATGTATGTGGATTTTGCCCTTCTTTTTCTAAAAAGATTTTATTTATTGTTTTTAGAGAGGGGAGGGGAGGGGGAGAACCATCAGTGGGAGGCAGAAACATGCTTCTCACCTGCCCCCAAATGGGGACCTGGCCTGCAACCCAGGCACGTGCCCTGATCAGGAATGGTCTTGGCGACCCTTTGGTTCGCAGGCCTGCACGCAACCCACCGAGCCACCCACACCAGCCAGAGCTGTATGAATGTGAAAGTTTCTGACAATTTTTCACCCATGAATCTTATAATTTTCTTAAAAACATTTTCTTAACTCTCATTTACTTTGTCGTAAGAAAAATGTATAGTACATATAATATACAAAACGTGTGTTAATTGACCGTTTATATTACTGGGAACGCTTCCCATCTACAATGGGCTATGAGTGGTTACGTTTTGGGGAGTCGAACTTATCTGCGGATTTTGGACTGCAAGGATGGATTGGCGCCCATAACACCGGCATCATTCAAAGGTCAAGTGTACTCCGCTCTTGAAGCAATCTATTTCCACACAGGTCTCCTTAAACGTGAAACGTGTTTGATAAGAACCTATGGGTTGTGACCATATTCATTTCACTGGGGCCCAGGAAAATGTCTGGCTTAATATCCATCTGACTCGGAGATTCAAGGCCCTGTATGTAGGTCTGGGCACAGGAACCCAGCTCACAGAACCCCTGGCGTCACTTTGAGTAACTCCAACCTTATTCCAGCTTTCTCTGCATTCTTCTGCATCTTATTAGTGGTTGCTCTATAGGGCCTGGTGAAAATACAGACGTTAAACTTACAAAGACTCTAACATTGCGTACTAGGAAATAACCCTTCATCTCCTCAGATTTGCCTGTGTTCCCCATAGTTTGCTTGTCCTGCATTGCAAGTTCCCTGCTGTTTCTGAAATGAACTCATTTTGGGTAGCTAAAGGCCTGTTATTCCGTGTCTAAGGTCCACAACACCAGCTGAGCGATTTAGAACACTGCATAGCCACACTGAATTATTACAAATAATCACAAATAACAAAGAGAAATTTGAATAGGAATTCTTCATTAGGCTGCTTAAAATAATTAACGAGCGGCTCTGGCCGAGGGGTCTGTTGGTTGGAGCACCCTCCTGCGCACCAAAAGGTCGCAAGCCAGATACCTAGGTTGCGGGTTCGATCCCTATAGGAGGCAACCAAGAGATATTTCCCTCTCTTTCTCTCTGTGTCTCTCTGTCTCCTCCTCTTCCCCCTCTCTACCTCCCTCTCTCTCTAAAATCAATAAACATATCCTCTGGTGAGGATTTAAAAACTAAATATAAAAATAAAAAAATAACAAGGCATCATTGAGCACTGGCCTCATGAAGGGTTTCAGTTAGAAATCATGATTCCTGAATGTTCTCTCAGCTTTGCCGGAACTCCTTGAAATTATGCATGGAAGTCACTCACCCCAGTTCATCATTTGTGAAATGAATACATTGCGAGATCGGATCCGAAGTCCTCCCCAAGACTAAAAAGTCTGTAATTCCACACTTAATTTGCGGGAAACACAATGAACCAAGTGAAACTACTGTTGAAACACAAAAGCGTTGCCCATCTTATAGGCATATGGTGTTTTAAAATAGTATATTTTTGAGGGGAATTATGGTTTCCTAAGTACTTACTATTCTAGCTAAGGCACTTGACTTCATTAAGGGGACTCCCGCCAACCTTTCCACTATAAATTCTTATTGCAGGTGTTAAATATGCAGCCATAAAATCTACCACTGGAAAGAACCTGGAAAATTCAGTTAAAAATCTACAGTGCTCTGTCTCCCAGGAGGCATCGTACAGTGTTTTTCTGTTAATCCTATGACACGTTGAGAGACAGCCTCCTGATAAACAACAGCATCCTGACAGGCTGAATGGACTATAAATCTTCAGAGTCAATCATCATAAAAATTTCCACAGCTGGAAAAGGGGGATGTTACCAAGTAAAATGGGCCTTCAGTAGCACACAAGGTAGGAAGCAACATCCTTCTCCTCTACAGAGCTGCAAAGCCAAGGTTAGAGTGGGTGCAGTCACCTGGCCTGATACGGCTGTGCAAGCTAGGTCTCTCTCTTCTCTTGTGTTTGCCTACAGACAAGGTGAGTCCAGAGCAGTGCACATGTCAGAAAACTGGCCAGAATGCACCGTCCAGATGAGGCTCTTCTGAATAGCACGTGCACTGCAAAAGGGTCCCGCCGCATTTTTATTCGGCCGGCTTATACGTAATAGCACGGGATGTCACCCTTTCAAAATGAAGACGCGATGCACACATTCTGACGGTGTCTGCTTGCCTTCGATTTCAGTTTTTGTTTTATATACACATATAATAACTCTCTAGAAGATCCAGGTATTTCTATTTTCTGTGCTATCCACGTAATTACATCATACTCTATGAAATGCACCAGTTAAAACACACTTAGCTTTTTCTGCCTGTGTAAGAAATCCCATTTAGTGAAAAAGCGTCTTACAAGACTGGTGTCATATTTTAAGGCCACGGGTCCACAGGTCGATGTTCAGGGTCTGAATTTTCAGATTCAACTCCTCACCCTACGTGAGACCCACCAGGGCTTGGTGGGAGTCAGTTCCCACCTGAGCATCCCCTGAACTGGACAACGCAGCAGCTGGTTTGGAAGAATGAGCAACAAAAAACCAGGCTCTGAAGGGCCGTCGCGTTCAACTCCAAGCGATCAACTAATGTGACCCGCGAGCGGGTCGTGTGCTTGGGACGAACACAGAATCCCAAGAACAGCAGAGGAAGTCCAGGTATAACCCAAACAGCTAATCCAGAGGCTGGTTCAATGCTTAACTATAACAGTTCAGGTGAACATTTATTTTTTAAGTTTAGTTTTCAATGACAGTTTACATGCAATATTATTCTGTATTAGTTTCAGGCGTACAGCAAAGTGGTTAGACAATCAGATACTTTACAAAGTGTTTCCCCCGATATCTCCAGTACCCGCCTGGCCCCGTATATACTTCTTACAATATTATTGACTGTATTCCCTATGCTCTACTTCACACCCCCATGACTCCTTTGTAACCGCCAATCTGCACCTCTCAATCCCTTCCCCTTTCTCACCCAGTCCCCCAAGGTCCCCTCTGGCAACCATCAGCCCAAATAACCAGTTTAGTTTTAAACAGTTTATTTACAAGTAGTCTCTCCTGAATGTCAATGTAGCAGCTAGAAATTGTGGGATCCCATAAGGGGTTCAGTTCCACCCTGAATCTTGGAAGACTTAAACCTCTAACATTAAAACTTGGGTGTAACTTATATTCTGAGACCATAATTTACTTTTGACAAAATCTGGAAGACTCCAAGTATCTATCAACTCTGTAGCTCACTGAATTTCCCAGGTTTCTGGAATTAGCCATGTCCTGGCCCCCAGCGCTGGGGCACGTCACACAGGTGCCGCACTTTTGCTCTGTAACACCGTCTAGCCTCCGGATTGACTGGGTCGGAAATGATCTGCGAGATTTGGAGCCTCGGTGCTGGTGATGTCGGTGTGGGATGGAGGGGGCAGCGGGACAACGGAGGAGCTCCCCTTCGGGGTGGGGGGGGGAGTGGTCTTGTTGCTCCCAGCTGAGCAATGATAGGGTCACAACGCCATTTATTCCGTTAAGAAACATAATAAAAGGAAAAAATGGGGGGGTTCAACCTCTTAGGTCTATGAAGAGAAATGGTAATTAATGATTGTTTCTGGGATACATTCCGTTTTTCTTGCAAGAGAACTGGCTTCATTTCCTTCTGAGTCACGCCACACACCCCGCCCCCCGACCTTTGTCTGCAGACTGTTAGGTGGCAGCGCTAACGCCAAACCAAATGACAAGTGTCAATAAGAATCAGCGGAAAAGTCTTCCCCACCCCGGCAGCCTACCCGACTTCCTCACGTGCCTTGGCCGCAGCTTTTCGCTCATCTTCAAGGACACAACGAACTTGCCTGGATGCGGTGTTCCGAGTTGTAGCGCGTTCCCACCAGCTCCCGCCCCCAGTTCACGAGTTTCCGATCTACGCTCAGAACGTCACTGTATTTGGAGACAGGACTGTAAGGAGATCGTGAAGGTTGGTGAAGTCCTCGGGGCGAGCTCTAATCCAACAAGAGTAGGAGAGTGAACACACGCACGCACCACCAATGGAACACGGTGGGAGGACGTGGCACAAGAGGGCGGCCTATCGGCCAAGGAGAAGGGCCTTGGTCTCAGGTGGCTTGGCTTCCAGAACTGTGCAAAATAAGTTTCTGTTGTTTCGAGATACTCAGTCTGTGGCGTTTCCTTATTGCCATAATACAGAGCAAGTTAATACTCATTTGTTTTTATTTTTATCTTGTGCGTTGTCTTTATAGCAGAATAAAGAAGAACACATTAAATGCATGTTTGCTTACTTATAACAAGGGTCATATCGGACTGTGTCCAGGAATGGTTATTAAGTAAATGCTGTGGAAATACTGGTGACTTGATTTGGCAAATAGCTAGAACTCGGGAATCATCGTAATGATGCCCCTGGCAGTACCGCCATTCACAAATATCCCTCCGCCCGCGGGAGGGAAGAGAAAGTAAAAACCCTGGGAAAGGAGATGACTTGAAGTATAAATGAAGAATTTGCAGGGAATGAGTTTTTAAGTAAACTTTTTCGAATTAAATTCTGCTATAGTGCCCTGGCTGGCGTAGCTCAGTGGATTGAGCGCGGGCTGTGAACCAAAGGGTCGCAGGTTCGATTCCCAGTCAGGGCACATACCTAACCTTGTGGGTCAGGTCCCCAGTGAGGGCCACGTGAGAGGCAACCACATATTGATGTTTCCCTCCCTCTCTTTCTAGAAAAGAAAAAAATACATAAATAAATAAATAAATAAATAAATTCTGCTATACTTCATCTGAATTTAAATATGCATATACCTGACTATTTTAAAAATGCATTTTCATTAAGCCAGTAAAAAAATTAAAATAATTCCTGGTTCTACACTAACTCCATATTAATGAAATTATATTCTAATTCTTCTTCATGTCAACAATCAAGAAAACAGAAAATGTATTATCATATCAGAATTATATACGTGTATATGAGAATGATATTTTTTATTTATGTTATTTCATTTTATCTGTTCATACTAATGTAAGAGCGAAACACATTTAGTTCTTTCTGGGTTTAAGGCAATACAAGTAAAACTTTCAATTACAAATCGGAAAAAATAATGAGATGATTCTTAGATAACAAAAGGATTCTTTTTCAAAATTTCATTAACAATGAACATTTAAAATATGTATCGCCACAGTTCGATCCCCCAAAATAAATTCATTTGATACTTTTTATAAATGTCCATTGTCCAAAATAATATAATGGAAGACAACATTTTAAAATCTAAAATGAGAAAATAAAAATGAAGTCTAAAGAAGGATTTAAAAACAAACTGGAAATTGTTTGAGACCTTATTTTTAAAAATTGACTTAAGAAAAAATATTATTTGGTATGAAAGAAAACAATAGGTATCATTTAATATTTTTAACTTATATTTTAACACAGACTCAAAGGACAAATTCATGTACCTAATATCAGCATCAAGGTCAAATATGACCTTTACATGTAGGTATGAATTTCACAACCTGTCACACAAAGTTAATAGCAGTTAAGTAATTTGGCAATTACTTTATATTTCATGGTCTTTGACTTGGCATAAATTTTTTTCAGTTTTTTAAATATGTTTATTGATTTAAGAGAGAACATCGATTTGTTCTTCCGTTTATTTATGCATTTATTGGACGCATAGAACAGATTGTTCTGTGTCCTGACCAGGAGTGGAACGGCCAACCTTTTGGCCTACAGGACGATGCTCCAACCAACTGAGCCACACTGGAAAGGGCTTGGCAGAATATTTTGGTTTTCTTTTTAAAGTAATTTTAAATTGCCATCTTTTGAATATGAAAAAGTGATACACTCTTCTTGCCATTTCATAAACACTGTAAAGACTTGAACGGGCCCATTTCCTCCCCATCCCAAGCAAATAAACTAGACATGTGGGAATCACTTCTTTTACATATTGTTCCACTTTTTTAATTGCTTATTTTTAAGGCTCGAGCAAATATCTATCAGTGGATGGAAAGAAATCATTGGTAGTAGCCTTTCTCCACCTTCACTATTCTAGTTCTACAGGCAGTGATGCCATTCCTGAAATAGCAGGTTTTTTAATATACTTCCTGACTTCTACTCGGGACCCTCCCCCCACTACCTAACAATCAAACGACCGTTTCCCTTAGGGAATTGAAGATCTAGTCCATCAAAAGTGGACACTTTGTGAACTATTTACACCTAAGAGGATTTTTAAAAATATGCATATGGAGCAATTGATACATCTTCTTCCGTGTTTTAATTTTGAAAACAAGTCATTTGTTCATGTCCATGAGAAAACGCCTCTTCTCACTACACAGTGCAGATCATCTACTGATCGGTGAAAGATGGGGCACGTGCTCTCAAAGCTGACAGCCAGAATTCCCCAGTGAGATGGGAGCATTCGGAAAGAACCGTATTTTTGTTGCATGAAAAGCAAACCAGTTACACGACATTCCCAATCTGAGGAGGCACTGTGTGCTGTACAACTTTAGGACAAGCAGGTGGTCCCCACACCTGCCCGGTTGCCACTGCGGTTGGCACGCTGAGCACTCCAGCTAAACGGTGAGCTCTGCAGGCTCCAGCTGCAGGGAGCCCTGAAACCTCTATTCTGCCCCCGGTCCCTGATCCCCTGGGAAAGTAATGCCCATACCTCCTTGTCACACTTCTGACATCATCTCAGTCAATTCTGATTCCTGCCGGAAAACCCGAGTGATCTCACAGGGCACCTGAGAAGTCCACATAGAGGTAAGCCCTCCCTTAAAATCTCTATAGGTTCTGCAACTTCAAGGGAAAGGATGTACAACCAGATCAGTATTACCATAGACTATCTACCATAAACGAGAGCGAAGGTCCTCCAGCATGCATCGAAGTTGCTGAAGGAAACGATGGTATTCGACCACCGGCGGGACCTTCCATTCACACACAGAAGTTAAGGATTCAAATACTAAGTTTAAGGATTCAAATAACCAGGTATGTCACTTGCCAGGAAGGGGCACTGTCTCTACCAGAAGACAAGAGTCAGGGTCCTCTACTTAACCAGCCAAGATACGTTGCTCAATGAAATCCACACAAATACAAATGCCGCGAGAGCAGGGCCCTGCCTGATTGGTTCTCTAAGCTCCCCACCTTTGTGGAACAGGCCTGTAAACCCTGGGCGCAGATAAACGTCTGTTCAACACGCGGGTCACAGGGCACTGAGCTTGCGCAACCTGACAAGCCTCTATCTCAACACCTGAAGCTAAGAATACTATTATTTGTCTTATATTTCCCAGAGACATTTTAAAAGTTAATACATACTCAAACAGTTTTGCAAGTATAAAGTGTACCCGAATATTAGGTATAAGATTAGAGTATTTGAGGGCAACTAAAGAATACACCTTTGAATGGAAAATGTCTAGAAAATGTGTATATGGACACTATGAAATTTAAGATGCTGCTGGAGAATCCATTGGCGATTGTTCTTAAATTCTAAAAACAAGTTGAGGTTCAGAAGCCTAATGTCATTACTCTATAAGAAAAGCCTATCAGAAAAAAAATGTAATAAGAGGGAAAGAGAAGGACATTTCACTGAGCAGTTTCCACCGCATGCCACTGTACAAGCCCTTGCTGAAGAAAATTCTAGAGTTTTTTATCCATTAGGTTCACATTTGACATCAGTGCTTTGTTAACAGGCTGGCGGTCTTGGTAGAAGTTTTTGTTTGTAGATTCAGGATCAAGACTGACATTAAACCTTAAACAGGGCGTACACTTCTCAAGGAGCATCTACCATTGTCAGAACACGAACTGGGAACCTGCGCTTCCTGTCGACCCAGACTCCTCAGTTTGCAGGGGCGTCAGCTCTCACTGAGGTTTCTTCCCAGCATTCCACACAGTTCACGATTCTTCTTGACGACTTTGGGTGGAAAAGGAGAGCTGCCAAAATGCTGGGAGTTCTAGTCCAGCTGAAACATGGCCCAGAGATGGCACTGAACAAGGAACACCGCGTGATCAGAAACAGAACTGCTACCCGCACGGCCCTTACCGGTGTATTTCACCGTGTCCCAAAACCAGCTCGTGAAATCAACTTTAAGAAAATGCGTAGGACAGTCACCAGAGGGGAGAGGGGAGGGAATTTCAGGGGAAAAGGGGAAGGGTTTATAAGAACAAGTATAAAGGACACACGGACAAAATCTATGGGGGGGTGGAAATGGGAGGGAGGTGGGGAGGGCTGGGATGGTGGGAGTAAAAGACAGAAAATTGTACAAGATCAACAATTAAAATAAAAATTAAAAAAAAAGAAAATGCGTAGGGTTCCTATGTTTCTAATTCAACAACTATTGACCAACTAGTATTCTAGAAAATGCCTGAAGTCGAATAAAATGCTGCCACAGGGCGTGAGCATTTGGCTTATGTTTCCAGGGAAGGATTATTTACTGGGAAATAATTACCAAGATGACTCTATGCCACCAAAGTAATAAGTTCATTAAATTAAATGTTTAGGGAAAATGTAGCAGACCTTGCCTTCTGTGTTCTTGTTTGCCACAGATGATCTATACCTCTTAAATTAGTAACTGCTAAAAAGTATGCTTATTCATTCATTTAGACAGTAAAAAATTTCAGGCACTATTCTAGACCCTGTGGACACAGCACAAAGCCCCCTGACCTCTTGGAGCTTAGATTCCAGAGAAGGAAAGAGGAATGAGCAAAATGGGGTATCTTAGAGAGTGTGAAGAGTATGGTAAGCGGGATGGGTCGGAAGGCAGGATGCTCTATTACCAAGCGCGATCAAGGAAAGGATCTGGAGACAGAGACAGCTGAAGAACTGGGGGAGACGGAAGTGCAGACATCTGGGGGAGAACCTTCCAGAAGAACTGGTGGGAGCCCAGGTCCAAGGTCGTAGATGTTTGCTATGCTCAAGGAAGGGGTGCCTTGTGGACTACAGTGGGGAAGGGGGCGAGGAGCATGGCTGAGGTCGGAGTAAAGGGCAGGGGGTGTGGAGAGATCACGTAGGAGCCCCCAGAATAATGAGAGGACCTTAACTTATCCTCTAATGACCCGAAATGCCACCAGACGATTACAAGTCAAGAGGTGACATCCGTCTTTCACTCGGTCATCCCTTCAGCTAAGTGTATTGGACAGGAACAGGCTGGCTATTCTAGGCTTGCAGCTGAGAGAGCAGACGGTGCAAAGGACAGAAGCCAGGGCCGCGTTAAACAGCTCCTGCAATGCACCCGAGGAACAGATAACACCGTTGTCTTAAGAGGTAAGTACGTAGACGTCACTTACTACACACCTGCTACTCTTCTCAGAACTTTAAATAGCCACAGTGTAAACAGAAATGAACTGGGTCATGCCTCAAAAACATCTAGTTCCTTAAAAACTTCCTTAAACGATACTGCCAATAACCCCTCCCGTTCTTACACTTTTTTGAGCTGATACTCATTTCACACTAACTGCGTGTTTACTGTAGAACTCAGAAAGAGTAGACAGATGTCAACACAGGATTATTTTGTCCAAGATAATCGTATGGTATTTTAGCAAACTGAAAGCTTTGTTAACAGTAAATTAAAATTGTATTTTTTTAAAAAAAGGAGAATGAAAGCCTTTTAAATCCAGCTAAAATTCCAAACAGTTCATGGTTGGAAGAAGGAACCAGCACCTATGTACTTCCTATGTGTCCAAGCTGGAAGTCTGAGGCAGTAGGCTTTCCTCCCCCAAAACCCACACCCGATCGTTCCCCAGGACCTGTCCGTACCCGCCACGTTAGCATCCCGAAGCCAGACCCTTTCCCAGTGCACAGGCTTGTCTCCAAGTCCTTCTGTTTGAACTGATATTTCAACATATCAGGGGTGGTTTTACTTTTCCATCAGATTCGCACCCTTCTAGACTAACTCCATTGCCACAAGAAGAATCTTTGAAAGATCTGAATTTTTATTTCCTCTACTAAACAAAATTTCTCATGGGCAATGGTTTAAACTTGAACTTCTTCAGCATGCTGCAAAGGGTGGTACACGGACAGGCCCTACCACACCCAAAGGGAATCGAGTTTCCCAGATCTGCTGCTTTCATTGCAAACTGTCATCTTTTGCGCATGCCCTCACCTTTAAATATTTTTTTTCTCTTTAATTTTCACCCAAGGATATGTTTATTAATTTTAGACACAGAGGAAGGGAAAGAGAGAGGGAGAGAAACAGCGATGTGAGAGGGAACACCAATTGGTTGCCTCCTACACGTGCCCCAACCGGAGATCGAACCCACAGCCTTTCGGTGTCCAAGACGATGCTCCAACCCACTGAGCAACCCGGCCAGAGTTAAATGTCCTTTTATACTTCAGCCTCTTGGATACAGTTCTTATTCCCCCACTTGACATGTCCATATATTTATTATGACACAATCATATCTTATTATAACTATTTATTGTCCTGTATCAATTATTTAAGTGAAATGTTTAGCATATAGTATTTATTCCACTTCAACAGGGAGTAATCAACTACTTAATAAACATCTGACTTTAGTGGCAAACGCTAACCTAGAGCCCTCCCTTCCCTTCTCCGCCCAGGCCGTTCTGACCACGCCTGAACCCCTCCCCTGTAGAGCACATGTCCATCCGCTCACTGCTCGTCCTTGGCTCTGAACACCACACTACCAAGTGTGGATTCTGGATTCCGCACTAGAACATCTACAATCATGGGGTATAAAGCCTGCTCTCGAGGAATCTGGAGTCCAATGAGACAACTACATATTAACAGATAATTATAAAACAACATGCAGATGCCTCATTCTCTGAGAAGTTAAAAAATTGTTATAGACTAAAAAATAAAGAGGAGAGGTATCAATTGCACCAGTGTAATCTACACAGAGATAAAATGTATAAAAGGGACGCTTTCTTGTGCGCTATTGGTACAGGATGCCACACAGCTGCTGTACAATCAAGTTCAGGGATGTCTGGAAAGGAGAAAGGAGGAAATGCCCTACAGATCAATGATGCGTGGCCATAAACAACGTGGCACACTTTTGTGTACTGTCCCTCAGCACAATGTGATCACACGTGGAACAGACGAAAGCAGGTGCTCCTTTTAGACATGGCTACAGATAACGCTCAGAGAACACATCAAACCAACGTTTTAGCTGGATCTAGTCACACACGCAATTGGTACGAAAGCTTAAACAGCTCCTAAAACAGCAAAGTCAAAAAAGACAACTCATATTTGCGGACACGACTCTGTAAATAATTATTAACACTGAGTCTAAATAAAACCTGACAACTTCTAAATTAATTACAGTAGGAAAAATATTATGTTTAATAAAACTACTACTATAAGATACTGTCATGTAGATATACAGGACTATTTCTGCGTGACAGCAGGAAGGTCCCCTTTTAGAAATCACTGCACAGATCTTGTCAGAATGGATCAGAAAACAAGGCCCAGTATATGTTGTCTACAAGAAACCTACTTTAAACACAAAGATACATATGGATTCAAGTAAAGGGATGGAGAAAAACACATTGTGCTATCACTAATCAAGGAAAGCAAGATTAGTGATGTTAATTTTAGACATGGTAGATTTCAGAGCACAGAAATTTATCCATAATAAGCAAAGATATTACATAATGGTAAAGGAGAAAAACGTCCAAGAAGGAACAGCAACTGTTAATATATATGTGCCTAACAGAAGAACAACAAAATAAACTAAAACAACCCAAGAAGAGATTGGTTAATCCAATATTCTAGTTGAAGACTTTACCACCCTCCCCTCAGAAATGGACAGATCCAAATGCAAAAAATTGGTAAGGCCACACACTCGAACTCAACAGCACTCTCAATCAATTGGATATAACTGAATTCTATAGATCACTTCACCCAACAACAGCAAATTACACATTCTTCTCCAGCTCACAGGGAACTTTCACCAAGATAGACCTTAAAAAGCTTGAAATAACAGAATCATACAATACCTGCTCTTAGAACACGGTGAACCTGAACTAGAAACCAGTAACAGGAGGACGCCTGGAAAATCCAACAAACTTGGAGAAGAAACAGCGTACCTCTCAATAACACATGAGTCACAGGTGACATCTCACTGAAAATTTTAAAATACTTTTGAAATGAAAATTAAAATACAACTTATCAAAATATATAGGATGCAGCAAAAACCGTTATCCTAAAGAAAGTTTTATATATGCATTGTATGCATATATTAGAAAAGAAGAAAAATCCAAAATCTATATAAATTTCAAATGCATAAAAATTTCTACAAAAGTCAAGTAAGCTACAGTGATAAAACCAAATTAATGATTCAGATCAAGGTAAAAAAAGACATGGGTTCAAATACTGCAGGAGGAAATTTGGGGGTATTTCCTTAATTTCTTCAAAAGAAAGAAAGAATCTTTGAAAAGGTAGATCATTGTTGAAAATATAAAATACCTATAATAACTTGTTTGGATTCATTAAAAAAAGACTGAAATAGCAATGCTTTGAAAAATGGAAGTTATAATGGCTACAGCTTGTTATTTAGTGAAGAAATTTCCTGTTTAAAATACTCCAAGAGTAATTTAATTGAAAATGAATACAGGCGATGCAGTTCTTCTACTTTAGCTTTTCTTTGCATCTTTGAAGTGTATTATCAAGCTAGAAGAAACTAAGGCTATTGATTAGGGTTGACTGGACATTTTGTTATAACAGTGACTAAAGAATGTATGCACCAATGCATAATTAAGTTAACATATAATATACATCCATATATATCTAATACCAGTATTTTAAGCACCTTCCATATATAAACTTATTTTTAAGTAAATATGTATTTATTAAGTAAATAAATAAACTTATTTATTAAGTAAATAAGTCTTCAGATTGCAATTCAAAGAGGGCCATTTTAGCATTTTTGCTGTAACAGTACCATTCTATAAATGCAAGGTAGTATGTAGACAAAATTATATACACGAAAATTTGCATCTAAATTGAAATGACACTTTTTCCAAAGAAGTGACATTTCCAGTTTTCAGGTTAATGACTCACTGGTGTTTTTTTTATCTCATCTTATTCCTTGCAATTCTCTATCTAACACTAAAATAATGCATACACGGTGCCGTTGCCGTCCCTTGTCACTTTTAGCCTCATTTCTACACATTCAGTTGCAAAGATTCAGAAATCTAGACAGGTACCATAATGGAATCCAAAATGAATTGAAAACTAGTTGAATACATTTTTAGGAGAAGATATATTGATACCGTATTCACAGAAGCTGAATTAATTTCACAAAAGGAGTCAGAACATTATAGTCTGATTTTAAAATATGCATGTTTAAATTATTTATTTTCTTCATATTATTTCTTCAAGTGGGAAAGACTAAGTATTTTGAAATTTTGTATATCTATCCAGTAATACGATTTAGGAAATAAAACTTAAATTTTATGTGTAATGACTCTTTGGATACATGATTTTGATAATTACAAAATTTACATTGCTCGCATTATGAAAATACATACTGTCTGTGTGTATGTGTAGATATACATGTATATGTACTTACATGTGTCATATACATTCACATATCAAAAAACCAATGTATTCTATGTAAACTTGTCTATTAACCTGCAGTATCTTACATAGCTTTACTCTGTTACATTTTGAAGACTAAATTACTTAGAAATTGTACAAAAACAATCATCAGAGCAATGTCTCTGAAGTGCATCCTTTTATGAGGCCAGGCACCAGGTCTGTTTGTTCTACAGATAATTTAAATACTAAATGGAAATTAAAGCACAAGTCACCAGGTCCAGTGATTGAAGGGTTAACAGAAAGAATGTGGTGATCATAACTGGGAAATTGTAATTGGAAGAGAGCTTCTCCCCAAGACTCCCACACTGTTTTAAAAAGTGATTTTAAACAGGCGAAGTGTCTCTTTGCCATCTCTATTGTATTGTGGAAACATGGACAAAGAACAGAGTAAGGCAGAATACTAGACTCGTACATTTTTCTAAATTAATCTCCTAGAGAAGGAAGTGAAGAAAATGTTCTTTTCTCTAAAGAAAATAATACCAA
The DNA here is from genome assembly GCA_039655065.1 of Glossophaga mutica. NCBI lineage: Eukaryota > Metazoa > Chordata > Mammalia > Chiroptera > Phyllostomidae > Glossophaga > Glossophaga mutica. Next base: position 5,217,384 of record CM077316.1, read on the forward strand.
GGACCAAGAGTAAAGTCATTTGCCCTTCCCAGGAGAATGGTGTGCCTGTGTCCAAATCAACCAATCTCTGTAAACGTTTCCCAGGGCTTGAAGTCACCATTGTCTGCTCATTCTCCTGCTGAACAATGGAAAACATCATCGCTACACCCACAGGGGGAGAAAGTAGGTCACCCCGTCCAGTTTTCCACTTTGCTTTGAGCACGCATCGATTGTTACTGGTATTAACTCGGTGGGTCGGACTCGACAATGTTACCTCAAAAACTTCTTCATCCAAAATCCTTGTTCCAAACACCGTGATTCCATTGGTGTCAACGATCGCTCTCTCACTTCTGTCCAGCGGTTTTGTGGTTTTCTTCTTACAATCCACAATCATTGTCACGGTTTTCTTCTCCACGCTGATTGCTACCCGATGCCACCTGAAAAAGCCAAGTGATTCTTCTGTAAGCCTCGAAGACAGGGCTGCCGAACCCTTGTCCACATTAAAAATACAATGCCTTTCAAATTGTGAAAGCAAGCTGCAATTGTACAAAGTGTAGGCTCATTTAGGGATCGATCAGCTGGCAAGTGACTGCTCGCCGTTTACCCAGAACAGCCCTAGGCACTCGAGGACACACGCAGGTAAGACTCACAACAGCACTGGCTGCTCTTGCTGATAAGGAAGTGCCATCCTCTGCTTCCCTTTGTGTTGTTGCAACAAAAGCTCAATCTCCTCACCTACGAATGGGCGTATTTGATAGAGATTAGGGGTGGGATATGGGCTAAGTAATTGTGTCCATGTGCGTAAATGCTTTCTTCCAAAGTGGAATGCCACTCAGGAAAAAGAAAGGGAAAAGAAAAAGAGGGGGGAAAAAGCCTTCTGCTCTAAAGATCCCCAGAGACTGACTGTAAAAGGGGACGGCTACTGATTGAATGGCTGTTCCATCTGGAGCCACGGAACGAACGTCCTCATTGCAAACACACAATGTGCTTCTCTGTCTTTATTCACGTGTATTTCAAGTGCTCTCGTTTTATTTTTCCATTTTAATTTCAAGACGGTTATAGATCACTACTGTGGCCACGAGCCAAGACGGAGACACAATCTCTCTCCTTCTTTCCAGGGTTGGCAGGAAGTGGAAACGCTGAAAGAAAGCACAGTCCACGCATGTGTGGAGGGACAGGCTCGACCCACGGCGAAGCTCCTGCTCCAGCTAATTCAGGGCCGCGCTGACAGCCGTCAGGGCACAATCTGGCCAGCCCTTTGGAAATACGCGTGCCCTCGTCATATTCATACTGTAATATGGTGGGTTTTTCACAGTCCCTGCTGCTAACACAACCACCAAGTGAAGCTCGCTGGATTTTGCAAGCCACTCTGGTTTATATTTTAATTTTTTTTCCAAATGAAAAGTGCTAGATTAATATTCCAGAAATGTCTAGGACTCGATCCATAAAGTAAAGTACCCAAAAAGCGGCAGGAGCCTTCCTAAAATGTGCTTCATGTGACTTGGCATGGAGACTGATGAGGACCAAGTGCATTTCCATGTACACCTAATCTTCGGTCTTTCCGCAGCGCACTCACCGAGCACAGGCGTCTGCGTCATTGGAGCTGAGGCTGGATTTACGTCTGGAACCTAATCCTCTGACGGTACCATTTTCACAGAGGTCTGCTAAGAGGCCCGTGTCCTAACTTAAGCCATGCTCACTGTGGTAGGTACGTGCTTTCCGTTCACAGAGAATAAAAATGACTTCAACTGTGAAGTACTGATGAGGGCTCTCAATTTGCTATTTTGGGTGAATTAACCTCAGATCTGTTAATAATGATGTGTCAAACTATGGTGTCACATGTACTATTCATAACACTAAGTGAACACTTAGTTTTGGAGTTCCTCTTAGCTATTCTCTTCTCCTGCTACACCTTCCTACCCTCAGACAAGCAGGTCAGTTCTTATGGTCAAAGTACCTACAGAGGCCAGTGTCTCTCCATTTTGTGCAAACTGCCATCTCTCCCTCCTGCACCTCTACCTCGTCTCTGCTTCCATTCTCAGGCAAACAGAGCAGCCACTTAAAAACGTCAGGTCCAGTCTCTGCCCTGCTAAAAGCCATCGGACAGTCCCAGTAACGGCTGAAGTCCCTACTCTGCCTCACAAGGGTTGTCCTCTGGCCCTCTCTGACCTCATGTCCAAATTCTTGTCCTCTGATCCCTGTACTCCAGCCACACCACGGCCTCCTCATTGTGCCCTACGGATCTCCACTCTTACAGGAATGCTCTTCCTCCATAGCCCTATGTAGCTCACTCCTTCCCTCCACTGGTATCTGCTCAGTGTAACCGTATCAAAGAGAACCACCCTACCTAAAAGGCATGTCCTACATTCCTTACCCTGATTTAGTTTCATTCATTGACCTACCACCATTTTTCATATTAAATGTTAAGGGGAATAATGTAAATGGCTCTTGGAAGCTTAGCATTTTCTGGCACCGAGACATCGCTTCCCCCACGGCTCTGACAAAGAGACGCTGAGTGTAGATTTTTTCCCCATCTGCACTGCTATTTCCTTCTCCAATCTATAACCAAATGTCGTATCACAGATAAACTGATTTTGATAAGCCTAGATTCAGCAATCAAATGCCAGGGAAATCTAATAAGCATTGATGTGAGTTCAGCTGCTCCCTAAATGGGAGGCAATGTTCAGAGCACAGAATTCACAAGTCAGCACGATTTTCAGGAGAACGCTGTGGTTATTGGAGACTCGGACAACTTTCTAAAAATGCAACCTGTCTCCGCCACTTTCCAAATATACGATCTCAGGCAAGTCACCTAAACCCTCTGTGCCTCAGTTGCCTTATCTGTACAATGGCCTATTAACACCACTTTCTTCTTAAGAGTTGTGAAAAATTAAATGATTTAACTGTGTACAAAGTGTTTAGAAATGTAGCACATAGCAAGTATGATATAAGGCTTCCGATGCACATCAATATTAATCTGATTGGTAAAAGGTAAGCAGATCACCCCTCTACTCCGAAAGTCTACGGTGGTTTCCCCGTGTCACTGCAAATACAACCCAAAGGGCTAACAACCACCTGCAACGTGTTGTCCCATCCAGCCTCCCGTGGCTTCTCCGTTCCCATCACCCTCTCTGGTCCCGGCAGGCTGCCCCCCTTGACCTTGCTTAGACCAATCAGCCACCCCGGGTCTGCTTCCTCTCCTCCTGGAATAGTGGGCTTTCAACGATCAGCATGACAGGCCCCCAACCTCCTTCACTTGTCACCTTCGTAATGAGGTTTCCTCTGGGCCCCCTCCTTAAAAGTGCACCCCTCACCACCATTCCCCAACCTTGTCCCTGGTCCAGTTCTCTCTCACTTATCACCACGTGAGGCACACTTCACTAGTCCCTTCTGATTGTTCCTTGTTTGTCTGCCCCGACTGTAAACTCTGCACAGTTAGATATTGTATTGTTTGTAGAAAAACTGTGTCATGCTTTTTCAACTCTTGTTGAATGAATCAAATGAGAGAATGGCTTTCCACCCAAACACGGGATTATTCTGTTACTTACTTCCCATCGGCGATGTTCACAGTCCTGAACAGGGGGTAGTCCTCAGGGGCGGGCTTCCCAGTGTGGTCTTCAAACAGGAAGACAGGCGACCTCCCGACCTCGACGCCGATTTGCTGAATACCATGTTCATTATATATAGATAAAAGGAAAGACTGAATTCCTTTTTTGGGTTTTACTGTAAATAATATTGAAAAATCTTCTGGAAAAGTTCCTCCTGAGAAGAGAAGTCCAGAGTCAGAATGCAAATTTCCGAATCCCTCGGAGATCACCCTACTAGGTTTTGAACTTCCTGGGTGGCCTTCCTAAGCCACCTAAGACCAAATAGTAATAACAGTACAGGTTTAAAAACAAAACGGAGAGGGTTCTCTGTTGAGCTATTCCTGCAATAATTCCTCAAGCTATATTCCAGGTTTAAAGCCACTCATGTAAAGCATGACAATGATGTAAAATTAAATAAAAAGTCAGGAAAAAGACTGTGATGCCACGTCCAACATCAAACGCTCACTGAGCACTTTAAAAACACGTGAGTCCCACCTTTGGTGCGAGACGTCATTTCCTGCCCCTGTCTAGTCTGAGGCCACCCGTCCTCTGTCCAAAGAGGCAGTAAAAGAACGAAATAGAAAAAGATATCACTGTAGTCATCCCTTTGAAAGCTGAAGAGTTCCTGATCAGTTTTTCCTATCATGGAATGCGGTTTCATTAATTAAGAAAGCTTATGTCATTATAAATCAGAACGATTAGATGCTTGGTCAATTCGATCGTAAATGCAAGAAGGCAGACTGTCTCCCACTCCCAACCCCCAAAACTTTTAAATAGTTAAAGGTTTTAAACTTTTAACTATTTAAAACTTCTTAATTTGATTTTTCAAATATTTTATGGATTTAATAACTATTTTAATTGTTTTCATACTCAAAGTCACAAAAATGGTACGTTGAAATCCTTTATATTTGCAGTTTATTACTTTCATCTCCTAAAAAATGATTTCAAAACTAGAAATGTGTGGAAAAATCAATAATTTATCAAAATAAATGTGTTTTCAAAAATATGTGTACTTTAAAATGTCCTTCCATAAAAAAATCCAGGTTTGTTTTGTAATTTTTACTCGCTTGATTTATAATTATTCTATCGTTAGGAAACAATTTTATGTGAAAATGAAGAGCTTAGTATCCTTCAGGTGCAGACAGTAGAATGTAATATAAAGGGATAATATAATTAATTGTTTCTGAGATGGTCCCAAAGCACCAAACCAAACAAACAAACAAACAAAACACTTGATAATAAAAACAATACTGGCCCTAAGAACAGACATGACCTGGACTAAATATTAACCCCATGTAATTTGGACAAGTTAGAGAGCTTCAGTGGAACTCAAATTCCATTTCTGTTATATAAGGATGGAAACATTCAATTTAGTAAAGTTATCAGAGAAAGCCATCACCATGTACCCAATAGCAGGCAAGTACTTGCTTTGAGTTACCTCCTTAGAAAATGCGATGTTCAGAAATTGTCATTTCATCCTGCAACTCCCTTTTCCTACATGATTAGGATTTCTACACAATTAGTTTATTAGATCAATTAGTGCTTTCACGGAAAGTAAAAATATTCACCAAGTATTTTCCAGTACCATTATGAAAACTTCCCACGTAAAGAAAATCTCTAGTCCCACATCTCACTATTACTATGAGATATGACTTTTATTATACTTGAGGTAAGAATAGCATCCAAAAGTAATACAGGAGAATCTTTTCTATAACATCCACTGAAGACCTATTTCTTTCAACAGAAACATACATCAATTTCAGAGAGATACTCGTTAAGTGTGCCTAAATCCACATATTTATTAAGTTGGCCAGGGTGGTCATTAAGGGTGAAGTTGCCACACTCTCCCTGATGAATAAATTCTGCATGATTACATGCAAACATGAGTTAGACACAATATGGTCTTCAAGTTTCATCATCTTGAAGTAAAATAAGCAATCATTAAATTTTAAAGTAAGCATATCTTCTGTGATTGTGCTTAGTTCAAATTGACAATTATTAAATCGTTATTTATTTTTGTTGGAGACCACAATCTATTTGTTGTCTGATATCTAAAAAAACAATATATATATATATACACTTCCCACCATAATTGTTCATTATATAGCATGATAAAAACAGTAAGACTTAACACAGTAGTACTAGCCGTGGTGAATAAGGGAACATACCTGAAAATAACTGTTTTGTTGGGGCGCTGAGCTGTGCTTGCTTTGAAACTCTGTAAGCAGTATCTGACCCTTTCGAATTCTTTCTGTTTGTGCAAAAGCCCGTTGTTTTCGATATTCCCTCTGGAGAATTGTGAAAATCTAGAGCTTTTAGTACATCAACTGGAGCAGCTGAAAAATAAATTAAAAAGAAGAAAAACATAATCGAACAAATAATCTCTAATATAAAAATGAGTATTTTTAACAGAGGAAATTGTTTGTTGTTCCGATTCTCAAATCTGTCTATCACTTGAAATCCTTCCCTAACACTTGGAGTGTGGCAGAGGGTACAATAACAACCAAAACATTTTCGAAGGCAAAGTATCTCTAATCAGGAATTGAATTATGGAATAACAAAGCAGAATACTTCCATGTATATGTATATACATACACACATACATATATAGGTATATATATAATATATATGTGAATGTGTATATATGCAGATTGAGAACTTAATACAACCTATGAATGTACAAACATTCTGATGCATCTCTATCACAACTTATAAATCTTTAATTATTCAAAGTAATGGCATGTTTGCCATTAAAGTGAAAGCCAGCATCTGTACATATTCCATTAACTTCTAATAAATTTACTATTTAACTCTTCATAATCTAAATACAGGCAACTTTGAAGATTCAAACTCAGAATGGATGCTATGCATAAATATTGCAAATGAGCAGTTACGAAGCCATATTGGATGTGCAAAGAGACATTAGAAGATATTAAAAGAACAGTAACAAAATATAATGCCCTTGTGTTGAGTGCTTTCCGATGTTCTTTACAAAGTACTGCATATAAATAAGCCTATATTTGCGTGGACATGTGTGTGTGTGTGTGTTATGTGTACGTGCATGCATGTATTGATGTGTAACTTGTTGATTTTCACCATCTAGATTTGCCAGAGCAACTCAGGGACATTGCACCAGGCTGCGATATTTAGACTGAAAGCCCCTGGAGATGAGTAATCATGTTCCTTTCCCCCCTCTTAAGTAGCATTACAGTGTCTCACGCAGGTCCGCTTATTGGCAGAAGCATGAATTCCCCAAATCCGATTCATTCCAATCCCTCCCACCACCATAACGTAATGGGTAGGAAATAAGTGTGGGACCTTGAACTTCCCCTTTGGGTAACCTTGATGCAGTAAACAGCTTTATTGGAATATACTTCACACAGAGTGCAACTTAAAGTAGACGATTCATCAGTTTTGGTACATTATACTTCTCATTTTTACACATCATAAATAGATACACCGTTAAATTTGCCATCTTAACCATTTTAAAATGTATGATTTAGGAGCATAATTACAGTCACAGAGTCGGGCAACCGTCACCACCACCTCTTGGGCCGGCCAAAAAGTCCGTTTAGTTTTTCCCATAAAGTAAAAGACACGGTTTTCCTTTTCACCAATAACTTTATTAATTTGGATATTTTTAGTATGTTGGCTATCTCCCACATGGTATAACATTGATTATTCTCAGTTAATGTCTTGACTTGATCGCTATTAACCTCAACTGGTCTACCCAACCGTGGAGCACAGTCCAGCAAGAAATCTCCAGCAAGAAACTTCACAAACCACTTTTGACACATTCGATCAGTCATAGCATCTTCTCCACATACTGCACAAATCTTTTTTGCATCTCAGTTGTGTTTTTACCTTTCTTGAAACAATAAAGCATAATACACCAAAAATGTTGCGTATTTTCTTCCATCTTCAATATTAAACTGGCTGCACAAAAATTCAATTTTGATAAGTGTTTTTATCATGCACGCTGATGTGACAGCTGTCACAATACAATCTAACAAAAATTTTTCAAATGAAGTTAAAGACAACTAAGCACTACTAGAGCCATCATATGGAAAAAACCAAACAAACTTTTTTGGCCAACCCATTATTTCCAAAACTTTGTCATCACCCCAAAGAGAAACTCTGTACCCACTAATTCCCCACTTGCCCCTCTCCTAAGCCCTTGGTAATCTCCATTCTACTTTCTGTCTATGTGAATTGGCCTATTTTAGATATTTCATATGATATTAAAATGCTCCTCAAAGCATTAAACACAGAAGCACCTGCAACCAAGCAACTCCACTCCTGGGCACATAACCCAAGAACTGAAAGCTGAGACTTAAACCGATGCCTGCACGTCACTCCTCATTGCGGCGTTATTCACAGTAGCCAAAAGGTGGAGGGAGCCCGAGTATTGATCGATAGGTGAACAGAATGTACTGCACGCATACAATGTAACAGGATTTGACGACGAAAAGGAAGATACATGCTACAACACACATGGACCTTCAGAGCATGACACCGTAGGAAATGAGCCTGGCGTAAAAGGACAAATGACGTTTTTAGACCTTCAAGTTTCCTGACCGACAACCTAGTATCATTCAATTCACTCGAAGGGTAAACACCACGTGAATCATGAGATGGAAGCATCGTGACCAAACCAGACTTGAAGAATCCTCGTGTCACTCAATACACGTTCATTCTATTGGCTTTCTATTTTTATTCAAAAGTTTAAAATTTCAGAAAAGGCCACGGGCTGCCCAGTGTACCACTGAGCATGTCTGAGACACAGTCTTCACCCCGAATACTCAGACTCAAACTAAAAAGCGACTGATTGCGCCCCAGGAAGCATATAGGAGGCAGTGTCTGTGTTTGAGAAGATGAACAGAGCCCCGTTTTGTTCAGAGGGAAAAGAAATCACTTCTGGCTGACAGCGAGCACCCATGTTTTAGATTGCAAAAGTTTCAGTTGTTCATCTACAAAAATAGAACTGCCATCACCTCTCAAACATGGTAGGCTCTATAAATACACTGTTTCTGGGAGCACTTGAGGAGGATGGAAATGGGGCTGATTTGAGAGGCAGGAGGTGTGACCACCAGAGTTTATCACGCAAAGCAGAAGTGAGCTGCCACCTTGCCGTTCTTTGAAAATCACGGTTTCAATTAATATTCTTCACAATGACTTTGAGTCTTTTATAGAATCTGCGAGTGAATGCCTGGGAGCAGTGTGCGTCTGGTCACTTCCTTCGTTAATTAAATTTGGGGGGCGCTGCCTTTGATGTGTACAAACACATGCGGGTAAGGAAGACTTTTAGTAATTTGCCTCCTATGGTATAACTAATGTGCTTCCCTTTATCAATAAAGACCATCCACTTATTTCATCAAGCTTCTGAATGAGCATCAACCTACAACCCAGTACAGTAGACAGCATTTCTAGTTATTTAAAATATTAATTAATAATCTATTAATTGATAAAATGTATTTTATCAATATATATAAAACAAACAGATAAGATGCTCTGGTCTCCATCAGAGTCCTGTATACCTGCAGCCTGAACTGAGTGTAATTGAAAACAAACATAAACATCAGGGTTCAATGAACGGCCTCAAGATCATTTTTATATGTGATATTTATGTTTTAAGTTTCTTTTTGCAGAGTGTTTATTTCTGGGTTATAGCAAGGAGGGCGGTGGAATGCCGAAAACCTAGGTCTGATGTGTGCACAGACTTTAGAAGCATCCTCTTTTTAATATAATTTTTTTATTGTTGTCCAACTGTCGTTGCCTCCATCTTCCATCTTTAATTGATATATTAAATTGATATTTAATATATCAATTAAACATGTATTATAATATATTGTTGTACAATATATTACAAGATAATAATATGATATAATATATTAATATATTGAATAAAATTTATTAATATATATCATTAATTAATATATTAATTAATAAAATTATCTTTCTTCATGGAAATTGTCTGTTTTGAAGGGATCGTTAACTCTATCAAATATGACACGTTTTAGTTCAGCCTTGGAATATTTAGAGAACAATAATAGCAGTTAAGAACATCTTTTACAATGGTCCTACTTGCAATGGCCAACATTTTTAGGCCAGTAAGAATGGTCAGGCCTGACCATTCTTACTATCATTTTTTTGTCCTGAGATAAAACTAAGACAGTAACGACTATAACAGCTGCAATGTCCAGAGAATCTAGTATGTGCCGGTCACCGACCTAAGTTGTTCTCAGGCCTTAACCCTCACAGACCATTGGGGGCTGTGTTCCTACCCACAGGGTGCAGAGCAACTGGGAACTGAAAGCAAACTAAGGATGATCTCACCAGTAAGTGGAACCTAATTAACAAAGCAAACAAGCAAGCAAAATATAACCAGAGACATTGAAATAAAGAACAAACCGACAGTAATCAGGGGCGGGGCCAGAGGGATAAGGGGGGAAATGGGGTATGAACCATCAAGAAACATGTGTAAAGGACACATGGTCAGAGCAAAAGGGGGTAGGTACGAGGGTGGGAGGTGGGGATGGGCGGGGCAGGGGAAGATGGAGGCAACCACAGTTGGACAACAATAAAAAAATTATATTAAAAAGAGGATGCTTCTAAAGTCTGTGCACACATCAGACCTAGGTTTTCGGCATTCCACCGCCTTCCTTGCTATAACCCAGAAATAAACACTCTGCAGAAAGAAACTTAAAACATAAATATCACATATAAAAATGATCTTGAGGCCGTTCATTGAACCCTGATGTTTATGTTTGTTTTCAATTACACTCAGTTCAGGCTGCAGGTATACAGGACTCTGATGGAGACCAGAGCATCTTATCTGTTTGTTTTATCTTATCTTCTCGCTTGGAAGCCATTAGGAAAAGCACCTCTGAATAGTTAAAAAAAACCCAGGATGGGAACACAGACACAAAGGCTGTGATTCTGAGAAGAAAAGGAGGCAGCCCAGTGGTCCGACTGCACGGAGGTAAATAACACATAAAATGGACCGTGACTTTCCTTTCCTCCGTGTGATGTTTCCACAGGAGGGTCTCCTCCACCAGCAAAGGGTTTGTGACATTGGTCCCTTCCTACTGCGAAAGTGATGTGACAAAAACACACTCCTTCTTTAGGACTCACACTAAGGGCTCGATTTTCCTCCTGCGGTTCCTTGGAGAAACACATACTATAAAGTAATCATTCACTCTTCACAAAACAGTCAAAAAATAGAGCCATCTAATGAAGATTTCAAGTAGATTCTTTTTTCTAAAAAGTCATGTCAAGTTCCCAAGACGTAGCTCAGTTAACCAAGTCTCAGTTATTTTTTTCCTTTCAAATAAAATCAGTAGTAAATGAAGCCACTTTGAAATCCACCTTTTGTCTGACCTCATAATCATAGCATTTAACAAATTCTTACGGTTCTAAGGTTTTATACAGACGTACATGCCGCACACAGGCAAACTATGCATCACATTTTATTAACTGCACTGCAACTGTGAATGATTAAAAGTGGTCATTTAGTTTAGCTCAATTCAATAGATCGAAAAGAAGTGAAAGTTCTATATTCAAAGCAAATCTTAAAGGCCTTAAGCATTTTAATGGTTTCTATGTCGCTAATACTGCACACAGCATGATGAACTTTTCAGATGTACCCAATCAGAAGAATATTTTGTTCAATCACATTTTCCTGGCTTTTATTGTCTACTTTTATTGTTTGTTTTATGGGAGAACAGGACATCAGAGCCAGTCTCTTGCTACAATAGCCATTCCACAGTTTTCCATGGCTTTTCTTATTAATCCACATGCCACAGCCTGAGTAAGCCTCCAAAACGCCATGCTTCATGGCATCCCGTTACTTGAATCCCTTCGGAGAAGCCCGCTGACTTGCGGATGCACGTACATACCGTGCACATACAGTGGTGATGACCTGGACATGCTCACTCTCCCTCCCAGGTCCCTGCTGGGTCTCCATCCTTCGGCTTCATTACCCGCTCACACCTCCTCACTCTCTGCATTAGCCACTCTGGACTCAGCCTTCCCAGGATGTTCCTTCTCCTGCCTCTGGGGCCTTCTAAATCCCATTCCCCTTTCTGAGACACTAGCTCCTCCTCCTGAGGATGGGCCGGATATGACTGGTGGGAAACACCCTCTAGAAAGCGTTCCCTCTCTCTCTCTCAAAGCTGGGTTGGAGATGCACACCTCCATGACAGCAGTCTTCACACTTGTCTTTACTGATTGACCTAGACTGGAGTTTTGCTCCAACTGGAAGAGAACTTGTATGTACACGTACACACAAACACACACACAAACACACACATGGACTATATAAAATATTGATTGAATGGGAAAAACAATAATGTGAAAATTTATAGAATCAACTCTCCCAGAAGTTCATAAAACTCTCTTGTTCTGAAACAAAAATATTTGATAGCTTAGCCCCGGCTGGTGTGGCTCAGTGGACTGAGTGCTGGTCTGCAAGGCAAAGGCTCGCCAGTTCGATTCCCAGTCAGGGCACCTGCCTGGGTTGCGGTCAGGCACCCCAGTAGGGGGCGCTCAAGAGTCAACCACACATTGATGTTTCCCTCCTTTTCTCCCTCCTTCCCTCTCTCTAAAAATAAATAAATAAATAGAGTCTTTTTAGATAAAGAAAAACTGATCACTACGATGACTGGGCTGGAGCCCAGACATTCATTCGTGTTTTCCTTTGTTTTGTTCTGTTTACTCTTTATTGTTGACACCATTACAGATGTCTCATTTCCCGCCCCACTTCGCCCACCTCCACCCAACCCCAATGCCCCTTCGGGCCATCACCATGCTGTTGTCTGTGCCTATGACACTGAGTAAGGCGCTTACCCTTCTAACACTTAGCTTCTTCAGCTCAACCTCATCTTGAGAATAAATGAGACAGGGGATTCTAATCTTCGGTGCACCGCAAGCATTCAATCAAAATAATATCAAAAAGCATTACTTCTTCAAACTGTCAACCCTTTGGGACATCTCGATGGGTTCTAGGAAACCCACGTTTCCCCAGAGCCGCCATTCTCCCGATTCCTGCTGTCCGTTTCCTCGGACGACCCTGGGGACCCTCCTCCTAGGGGAGGAGAGGGCCGAACCGACTTCTGTCTGGAAAGGCCCATGACGTGGCACCCATGAAAACTGCCCCGTGCTCAGCAATCTCCCCAGCACCTACTCAGGTCACCCTACCCACACGCAACCCCAAGAGGGTTCCTGGAACCGTGACAGCTTAAGCCACCAAATGAGTCTCAAATCTGTACCATCATGCTCTCCGCTCACATACTGCCTTGTCGCATTAACTTGACATTGATACACTGACAGCGTTAGCATTTTTCCCTTTTAATAGTTTTTCTCGGCACTGCATACGCATGAATGTAACTGTAGCTTTAACACAGTAACCCTGATGGCAGGTATTTATTAAGAGGGTTTAAAACCTCACAGTTCGTTGTCTTTCCTCTACTACTTTTCTTTTATTTATCTCAGACACACACACTACGTACGAATCCTGTGATATCAGCCAATATGAAGCATTAGAAAATAAAACATATTGGCCTGAATTCTCCCATATTTAAAAGGCATGGAAGTTCATCTTTAAATGACCACAAGGATAACGAATGTCAATGGAAATCACATAAATTTCCTATGCCCACACAACTTTTTTGGTGGGAAAAAAATACCAGACTTTTTGTGTGTGCTCTGTAATCTAACCTCTGTAGTTAAAAAAAAAAAGTGCAAAATGAGAGAAATAAACTGCTGGAAAACATTAGCAAATTGCAAGTGTATAAGATTAGAGCTGTACGATTTGCATGAAATACTCTTGGGCAGGCGAGTGTTTAAAGTTTACTTTCCCCAAAGCAGTTCTAGAACAAATTTAAATGTTTTGCCATTTTAAGCCTATGTTTAGAGAATATATTCTCCTACAGAAAAATATATCACAGGCTCAAGTTTTGGATGGGCATCTTGGAAAAATGGGTTTGGATATTCCAACAAAGAATAGCACCGAATCAAGAATGACGTATGCCAAGACAGCATGACACAGTGTCCTGGAGTTGTAGGGACTTTATGGTTCATCTTGTCAAACCAAGCACTTAACAAGCCTACTGGGACTAGCATTTCAGGAAACAGAAACCCAATGGTCAAACGTAAATGCACTTCCTCGAAACTCCATGAACATGTCAGTTTTTAAAAAATAGTTACACGGTGAAATTCAAAATTCAAAAGGTTGGGGAAAATGCACAGTGAAATACAGGGTGGGAAAAAAGTAGGTTTACTATTGTTCATGTGGAAAATCATACAATGATTAATAAATAATAATGCAAGAATAAACCCTGCATTTCACATACTCACCACTAGAACCCCACTTTGGCCTCCCGCTGTGTTCTGAAGTACAGCGAACAGAAAAAAAGGGACTCCCACCAAAATCAATTGCAGTCGCATCCCATTTTGCTGAGTATTTACTCTAACTCTGATCTACCCAGTGGTTGGGAGAAATCTGTAAAACACAGCGCCTTCAATTTCGCATTGACTAGGAACAATAAATGGCCTGGCTTTGGTACCAGCGTGGGTACACACTTCCTCGACAGTGTCTAATCGGTAATTGCTCTCTAGGTCTCCAGCTCTGTACACATCTGCCACCTGCTTCCCGGACGGCACATGTCATCGCTCTGTGAAACCGGGAAGCAAAGCACGAACTCCCATCACCATCTCTCCATGACGACATGGAACCTCAGAAAATAACTGAACTGATGTGCATGGCGTCCGTCAAACGAGTGAACTGTCTAACCACGTGGAACTGGGCTGCCAGGTTGGCTGTGTCTAGATATGTAAGATGACATGAAAAACGGTGGCGATCTTTTGGGCTCATGAGTCTGGCCTGGAAGCTGCACAAATAATTCAAGGCAGTATTTGTACTCTAAAATTATCTAATTCCACATTTCATATACATTTAAATAGGGCATTACTGGTTTTGTATAGATTTTATTTATTTATTTTTACAGAGAGGGGAAGGTAGGGAGAGAGAGAGGGAGAGAAATATTGATGCGAAAGAGAAACATCAGTTGGTTACCTCTCACACGCACCCCGACTGAGGACAAACCCGCAACCCAGGCAGGTGCCCTGACCGGGAATCAAACTGGTGACCTTTCAATTTGTAAGACAACGCCCAACCCATTAAGCCACACCAGTCAGGGCAGGACATTACTTTTTATAAATGGCAGATATTTAACTAAATACAAAGGAGAAAAGTAAATCAGTAAATGAGTATAGGAAGGATAGGGAAGGAGTCCATATCAAATAAGAAAGATAGTTAAGGCTTCCACAGGAATACGATGTTTGAGCAGTCTAGAAAGGCACCGTCTAGAAAGGCACCGTCTAGAAATGCCGATCTTGCTCTTTTTACAGAAAGACATTCTAAGTGAAAGGAATGGCAAGTGCAAAGAACCTGAGGTGGGAGTGGACCCGGATGTTGCAAGAAATGCAAGGAGACAAATATGTCTCCAGCAAAGGACATGAAACAGGTATGAGGTCAGAGAAACAAGGGCGCGAGCAGGTGGAAGGCAGACTGCCCAGGTTCTGGGGGTTCGGGGGCTTGGGATCCTCCCCCAGGTGAGATGGGAGCCCCTGGAAGCTGCAGGCGTAGGAGTAACATGAGCCATCGACTTTCCAGACCACTGCGGCTCTGAGCTGAGAACAGACTGTGGCGGCCCTGCAGGGGGACCGCAGAGCAGACAGGAAGCAACTCCAATCTTCTCCGCGTCAGACTTTGTCATCTTGGACTGAGAGACGATTTGCTGAGTCAGTTTGTGGGTGTATGCTGAAGACCGAGCGCCGACAGCAGTTGCTGATAGCTTGGATGCGGGAGAGAACAGGAGTCTCGGCTGACTCCAGGTGTGTTTTTTCAGTCGAACTTGAATGTCATGACTGATTACGTTGCCGTTGCTTGAGATGGGGAAGACCGTGAGAGGAGGGGGTTCTGTGGTTTTGGCAGGCCCACTGTGAGATGACTTCATAAATGTCATTGGAGATGCCTAAATAGGCAGTTGAGTATACGAGTCTGAAGTTCTGGGGTACAAATAAAACTGTGGAAGTTGACAGCCTACCGATGTTATTTAAAGCTGCAATTAACTTAATGACATGGTTATTTTAAAACATTTTTTGGTATAACTTTCCCTGAAAGAAATCATTATGACTTAGAAAGGCTTGCAATAAATATTTTTGTCTTCTCAAATAATCAAAACAGACATCTTGGACCATTCTATTAATCCTCAGAAACAAAAAGCACCCTTTGCAATTTATGTTTCAAAACATGCTGTCATTGGGGTTATAACAAGAACAATCACATTGGAGGGTGTAAAAATGTTAGGCTACTTCTTTGTCTTACACACGTTTTATCAGTGTGTACACATGTTTGGGTAACACACTCTGCTACAAAACAGGAAGATTATTCATTCACATGCTTTCAAGTCTATGACACGACCATAACTATGTACCAAGTGTGGCTTAAACAGACCAATCATCACTGAGAACCGCAGGTGACTTTGCAGTGTGTTGGCTGGCCCCGTAAGAGCAACGTGGCTATCTGTCAAGGGACACAATGGTTGTAATCAATTGGAACCACCCAGGATGGCTAGATATCAAAGTCTGCACCCTCCCTGCCAACTTAGCAGCACCCCTGTACTTTTTAATCAGTCACAGGATCCCACGCTATGCAGAAAACTATACCCACATGGTCCTGTGTTATGGGGCCCCGCCCCTCCCCCAGCCTCCACACCCCTCTACTAAAACGCATACTCCATGGGAACAGCCTGGCACGCTGTCTTTGTAGCCCTGGCACCTAACGGAGCCCGTTGAGGAGAGGCATTTAGTTTCCGCAGTGATGGAACGGCCTCCATCCTGAACTGTCTCATGTCATGCACACTTCTTTGAACTGACAGTTGAAAGCAGAAATAATATCACAATGCTGAGAGTGTGTTATACGGCATTTCTGATTTCTACGTGGTCGAAGCTATGGAAATGTTTCGTATAAAACTGAAGTTCTATGTTCAATACAACCATTTGACTTTAATCTTGAAAAGAGCAATGCTCGTTGACATTTATTCTATTACATGCTATGGAGAGGATTTTTGCAAAAAGCATTATCTGTGTTATAATCAGCTGATCTATCCCCAGCAGTTTTTGCAGAGCTGTGGTTGTTTGATGATAGGGTACTTAGTGATCGAATAATTTGCACACAGCAGATAAATAACCTTGCACTTGACTTCCAGTGCCTTGTTATACAAGCCAGGCACATCCCTGTTTTGAGTATATTTATTTCCTGTAACAGAAGGTCTGTAAACTCTTGACTGTTTATCAAAATTATCTGTGGAACTTCACAAGACACCACTCGGATTCCGTACAAAATTGCCTCAATCAAAACCCACAGGGATGGACTGAAAATGATGGTGACATCAAGCCAGGGCTGATTGCCTCTACCTTCTTGACTTTAGTGAAATTTCCTTTCTAATGAGTTCATTAATGCATTCCATAAATATTTATTGGCTGTCTGTTACAGTGCAGGTATGGCGCCAGAGGCCAGAATTTCTTCTGCTGATGAAAAAGATGCATCGCCTGCTTTGGTTTGAGCACCAACAGTGCTCTGCGATAAGTACTCGAGTTTGGAGTACCGTGCGCTTTACGATGTTATACAAGGCCAACTATCAGAGGCTTCATGTTTGAGGAGAGGTATTCCCGGAGAGATGATATCTAAACACCACTTGAATAGACAGCGATGACAAGCAGATTGGGAGAGTGTTCTGGGTAGAGACCCCAGCTTGCTCGGAGGCAAAATAGAGACTGACATTTACAAGAAATCATCCTAACATCAGCAAAAATCGGTTCCATATACTTCTGGAGACAGTGCAAACAACCGATGCACATAATCTTATATGCCAACTCAGGTCATTAGGCTATTGAAGAGCAGTTCATCAGAGCTGCAACTCACACCTTCACTGCTTTCAATAAAGAGGCACCGGATGCTTGCTACGGACAGGCATCTGGTCTGCGTGCTTGGGGCGCACTATGTAAAGCAGATGAAGATGCCAGTGACTGTGGTGTAACTAAGGTCATGGTGGATAGCAGTAGAATACAAAACACACATACTTCCTTCCAGAACAATTCTACAGCTCTTATCTATCAGTCGTATTAAGCACTTGGAACTTCATGCACTCTTTCCTTAAAGATGACACTTCATCACAGAATTATATGTATAACATGCAAATTACTTTCTAACATGAAGAATGTTTGCTAAAGTAATTGTAAAGCAGCAACTACAGAGAGGCTACTCTTTCTAATAGTTATTAAGCAAACATAGATAATCCCTAATAGCATGCAAAATAAAGGTTAAAAATGAATATATGTTAGAAGTTTCCCCAGCTATTACTTTTATAGATTGATATCAGTCTTGAATTCAACTTTCTTGTTCAGTGGTAGACACGTGAAAGGATGATTTATGTTGCTGCCAAAGCAAACACACCACTTCTTGTGGTCTTTTTCTCTACCAGATTACCATGTTTCAGAGGGAAACAGTCCATCAGTAGCTTCAAACATTTAGAAGCATCTTTGGAGAGAAAGTGTAAAACTGTTTCCCAGATGAAGAAAGCTACAGAGAAACCCCAATTCGTTCACTTTCTGAGAATGAGGAGGTGCAAAGGGAGTGGGGGTCTTATCACTGCTAACGACATGACATGTGGAGGGGGTCACCTCACACCACTCCCAGTTAACCAGCTTTTACCCTGTTCCAGTCTGCTGCGCAAAGTAAGAAGATAATTAATCATCTGAATAGTGAGCATGTCCAAGACTGGGCATTCTGGCATCTTGGTAGACACTGGGGACAGAAATAAAACCAAACCACATTCACGAACCCCCCAGCAACTCCTAGAGGGAGACTAACATATAAATGAGTGATTTTTGAAATAACGATAACATGGTACGAGTTTTGTGGGTTGGTTTTGTTTTTGTTTTTGTTTTTGTTTTGGCACACCATGAATCTTCCAGTTACATTCTCCAGTAGATTACATTCCAAACAGCTTTTAGGTGATCATATCTGACACCTTCAGACTGAAGGTAATAAGGCTACTTCTACACATCAACCCCGCAACGTGGAGTGGGACCTGCTGTTCCTTGCAATGGATCCTGATTGGAACAGGAGGCAATTTGCAAGAGTCCTTGTTCCTTAATGTAACCAAGCCAACCCCAATCTAAACCCTGACTGCCCACAAATGCAGCTGTCAACTTCTCCTTAACTTAGTCAAAGGAACAAGTGACATCTCTTGGCTCCCAGCAACCCCTCTTTGGGTTTCCCCCATCATTGGTCTATAAATGATGACAATGATCTAGCCCTGAACTTGAGTGCAGGCTGAAGAGCTACCTGAATTAGAACATCAGCTTTGCCAGGAGCTCCTTAACGCATGATCTGCGCATTAATATCAGAGCCCAGGATGCCATAATCACAAGTCAGAGAGGCTGCAGAGAAGCCTTAGAACACACGATCAAGTTGCCATGGACAGTGATCAAAAGCAAGGTTGTGTGGGTTCAAATCCTGGATCAGTGGCCTTGTAGCTGTGTGACCTTAGGCAAAATCATTAACTTCTCTGTTAACGTTCTCATGGGTAAAATGAAGATCTTAATAACAGCTGACTTCCAAGACATTTGTCAGAATGAAACAAGAGCCCATACGGTACCGGATGAGCAGCGCGCACAGTGTGAGATCTTACCGCTAAGCGTGTCCACCTGGAGATAGGAAGCTGGAGCTCAGTCTTTACATATGAAAAGGCCATTGCCAGAGGGAGGAGAAGGGAACTCGTATCCCAGGGACAGAGAATAGTGTGTTCAAAGATATCGGAGGATGCAGGCATGAGGTTAAACACGGCTGACATGCAGGTGAGTGGGAGGGGGGTTGGAATAGGTGGGAAATGGCCCATCGTGAACCCCACCACACAAGGGGCCGTTCCATTCTGCAGGGCATACTCATTCATGCGAAGCCCTTTGGACAATCCAGTGATCCTCAAAGCCAATGAAATACGTTGAAGGCTCATCGAGGTCAAAGAGAGGCGTGACCGCAGGAAGTAGGCTAAGCTCCACCCACTGTCAGACTCCGGTCTGGAGAGAGAAGTCGGGGCATGCGCCCCTCCAAGGCCTCCCCCTCCTCTCTCTGTGCAGAGCCACCCAAGAGCGCCAAGTACAAACGTGCTCTCCAGTGTCTTATCAGCTTTGTCAAGAATTGCAACTCCTGTTCTTTCTAGCAGTCATCCTTTCGGGAATTTGTGCAAATCTGAGTGAGGAAGGAGAGCCAACTACCTCCTACAGTCTAAGGTTCACTCCTTTAAGCCCGGATGTCAGTTTACCAGTCAGACAGAGGAAGGAAGCTTCCCTGACACCCTATGCGCTCGGGTCCCATGAATAGGGACCTTCATTTGCCTGTACAGTACAGGGCCATTCAGGAGCAATTAAATTTGGTTAAAATAAGAAAGAAATGCTTTTTAAGGAAAAAAAGAAGGTTTGAGGGGATTGCAAAAGTTGATTGTGCTAAAGCACTTTTACACAGGTTTGTTTTAGTTCTCAATTGTCCCGTCGTATTTAAGCTGGTCTCTTACTCTGAAATATGATAACCTTTCTTTTCTCTGAGTTCTTTCTCCTAAATTAATAGCACTGTCTCTAATTCCATGCGCAGCAAGCAAAGAGTTTATTTTACCAGATAACAGTAGGTCTGGTGATCAGCCAATGTCTAAAGACCCACTGGCCAAGTCAGTAGTAGGCCGAAGACTGTAGCTGATAAATAGATATTGCTCACAAAATCACTTTAAAATTGACTTTCATCTTCTCGACCAGCTAGGATTATTCATGTGGCATTCGAACACAACTGAGTAGAAATTAAAAAAAAACAAAACAATATTAACTTATAAAAAGAAAACCATAGTACAATTTCGAAAAGAGAAATAAATATATTATAACATACAAGGCAGTTTAAAATGGAAGAAAAAAAACCCTTCAGGTTGTAAATTAAATTGTGAGATTAGAAGAAAAAAAATCCAAACAGAGGAAAGGCATCCTGAAGGCTACACTGAAAACTGCAGCTGGAGTGGACTCTTCGGCGAGAGAATGTGGACCATCACAACATTTTACAGCATCTGTGTATGCCTCTCCTTTGCAAAGAAACAAAGCTGCAACGGTCCAAACAAAAAACAAAAAACGAAAAACCCCACCAAGTTTGGTTTCCTCTCAGCGCTCCCAGCTCAGGTCACATTTCTTCGCCCAGAATGAAAGGAGGGAAGTAGAGGAGCAAAAGCAGAAAGGCAGGTCAGCTCTCAGGCCCCGCTCACAGTGCCTTGAATTCCCAGTGATTACATCAACCACCCTGCACCATTTCTCCAAGGCAGGGAAGAAAGAAAAGTGCACTTAGTGTATGAGCGAACTCTGGCTTTTCTATACCCGGATATAATCGCTAAAAATGATATAAAATGATGGGGCTGGCTCAGTACTTAGAAAGCCCTATGTTTATAGGAATCGCTAGATACAGTACGAGTATTAATATGGGTTTCCATTCTATCTTCTCACGGACAGCACTGCTTTTCGTGAGGGACGCTTCATACTGCTCTACCACAGGGTTCTCAGAGCAAGTCGCATGGTAGCCCACTGAGAGCACTTTCCTATAAACAAACCTTCTGTTGATTCATTCCTAAGGTAACAGGGGTTTACGTAGTTTCAGATGCTTTGACAATCCAGAAGAAAGACTTTAAGTGGAATGTGCACTAATGAGCCCTCTCCTGTTTTTTTCCCAAAGGTGACCACTTGTTTAAAAGAAGATCTATGAAACGAACAACCCATGTCAAGTAATGGTCAATTTATTATCTGACTTAACAATGAAAGCTGTATAATTATATATAAATATATATCATCAGACCAATCTAAAATCAATATGCAAAGCATAGAAACTTGACATTACTTGCCCTATGGGAAATAGATAATTGCCTTAGCTTCTAAAAAATTCAAACTTGTGCCAGCTCCTTCAGTAACAACTTTAGAGAAGATCAAACAAACAAACAAACAAACAATACCTATGTTCTACCCTGGTTGGTGTAGCTCAGTGGATTGAGTGCCGGCCTGCAAACCAGAGCGTTCCCAGTTCGATTCCCAGTCAGAACACAGGCCTGGGTCGCAGGCCAGGCCTTCAGTAGGGGGCGCACGAGAGGCAAACATACATTGAGTTTCTCTCCCTCTTTTTCTCCTCCCCTTCCCCTCTCTCTAAAAATAAATAAATAAAATCTTTTAAAAAATACCTACATTCTTAATCTAGCCACAAAAATATTCTACCAACTATTATGCTTTCTATTCTGATGTAGGTAATCTTACAGAATCACCTACTTAAGTGTATTAACAATACAAGCGATCCAAAATTACCTTTCTCCAAACTTGGGAAACGGAGGGATTTTACGTGCATCTGCGACTCAATTTCCTGTCCAATTTTCTCGAGATCAGTCCTTTTCCCCTAGCCCATCCTCTCACTAATCACCCTAGCACATGCATTCAAGTAATATCTGCTCATTCCATCAAAGCCCAGACCATGATGCTTTAAGGCTCGTGTCATCCCTATCGCAGATCTTTTCTGTGCCTTAGTTTCCTCATTAGTAAAGTGAGAAGGCAGTATGTGGGAAAGCAATCTCTAACACTTTCCACGTCCGGCATTCCCCTAAAAAACCCAGACACCTTTTCTTCCTTTGAAAAAGTCACCGTTTTATTACAGACAGCCCCGTCCAACCTTGATGTGAGCCCGTCTGTCATTCTTAAATAGGCAGCACTTGGGTAAATTAACCAGAGGGAGGAGAATTTGTCCCCTCAAAAAGAAAGAAATTTTTAGAAATAAAAAGGGGGTTACTTAGATTTTTTTGGTCAGAAAGCCCACCCACAAGTCTGGAAAGGGCGTCCGTGGTTGCCTTACTACATTATGGGGAAAACTTAACTTGAATAATGTGCACCTTGTCATTTAGTCACAAAGTGAGGCAAACACAGAGCCTAAAAAGAATAAATAAATTCTTTGTGAGCAATTATACTAAGTCTATACATTTCTCATTTAACAGCTTTTTAATTGTGCCTACAGCTATGAGAATACTACTTAGAAAGTAATTTTTATAAAATAGACTCTCATGTTAAGTATTAATTATGAAGTAAATCATCACTTTAAGATATCAGTAAACTTATGCACAATTTTAAGAAAGTGTCTCTAAATACATACACACACACACACACACACACACACACACACACACAACCTAAACTGAGACTCTCTGCATACGACATGCGGGAAGATGCTTCTGATAAAATACCTATTTGTCTTTATTGTTTCTCTATTCCAGACTTGGTCAGTTTTCATTGGAAAAGCAAATGGAAAGACATTATTAATAATCATAGCGGACACTGCATTTATCATCAGGAGTGTATCTAATCTTTTAACTGATGTCTGTTAAGTAACCGCAAGGACGAACTTGACCCCCTTGCAGGGATGGATTAGCACAGACTCTGGAAGCCCGCACCATTTCGCCTGCTGATCCCGGGCACTCAGAACACCGCCCAGCAGGGCTCACCACCAACTGCTGACAAGCTCTGGAAATTTCTCATGAAATCAATCAACTTTTTGCAAGAACAGTGTTGGCTTAACCACCAAGGATTGAATACCATGTTAATTAGTAAAAATGATGCAATTAGATGTTGTTTT
The DNA here is from genome assembly GCA_039655065.1 of Glossophaga mutica. Classification (NCBI taxonomy): domain Eukaryota; kingdom Metazoa; phylum Chordata; class Mammalia; order Chiroptera; family Phyllostomidae; genus Glossophaga; species Glossophaga mutica. Next base: position 5,240,703 of record CM077316.1, read on the forward strand.
TCTCAGCAATTAGTTATACCTTAACTCATTTTTAAACCTTTGAAAACCACGTATCTTCACACAACCGCAGTGCAGTCATTATAGAGCCCAGGTAAATCTCTGGTTCTTTCTGTAATAAGTAGTGGACTAATTGACAGAGAAATTCATCAGCTCCTAAGGTATGCATTTATGTTAACCACAGACCAAAAAATTGAAACTAATGCAAATGAGTATGTTATAAAACTCTTTTATACTAAATCATAATAAATGCTAAAATTTTTGAATAAGTTTGTTAAAGATTGCCAAGTTACAGGGTTCGGACTTGCAAAGTGAAATAATGACTGTGTCCGGCCACAAATTTTCTTTAAACCCATTCATCCAACAACTTTCCTCTGTCAGGTCAGACACTTCAGGACCCTAACTCCACTTTCTTCAGAGCCTAATGTATTATGAACTCATAAGTCTTTAAGGCTTTAATATTTTTAATCCCAGAGATATAAATTTTAGAATAAAACAGGTGGTTTTAAGTCATCTTTGGGTTTAGCAACCAAATCACACCGCTGTGCCTCAGTGAAATCAATACATTATAGTACGATTCTAGTGTATAAGACCTTTACTTAGAAACTGGAGTAAAATCTTATTCACTGTTTTTTCAATTGCAAGTGTAATCACTGGTATGAGTGCTGGACACTGATTTAGTTTCCCCTTGTGCGATGATTCAGGCCAGTGTCTCCTGTTAAGCATTAGTAGACAATTACGTCCTTTTGGATGTTTATTAAGTGGCAAGAATGCCTACAAGTAGGTTGAAGTCACTATCTTGTGTCCTGCTATGCAACAAACGCCTGGCAACTTGGTTGAACGCATACCAGATTTTGTCCTAGTACTATCTAAACAATCATAAAACCTTCAAGACAGTTCACCAGAAAGGACAAACAGAAACCACATAGGATCCCTAGGCTTGGCTATTTCTCACATAACGTGGCTTTACAAGAACAGGAAAGGTTCTTTCTCCATCACTTATTCGCTGCAGTACAGGGATGTTTGTTTAAAAGCTGCTCAGGTATGCAGCCAGATTGGAAAGGGAAAATTGTACATGACAGGGGTAGAAAGTTCATCTGCCTGATACCCTTAGAACTTTATGGAAAAGAACCAAATCTCTAACCCTGAACGCTACAACGGTGGCTCTTGAGTTTACATTTCCCCTTTCGTTGAAGACAGTCTGAGTGTCTATATTTTTGAACAAATAGCTGACTATAGGATACTTTTGTCCGCATATGTTGTGACACGCCGAAGAAGAAACGGTATGTACATCTCTTCCTCCGTTGGGAGGATTTTAAGAAGCCTCACTTGGTAGGCAGATGATTGGATCCCCAATAATACACAGAACCAGCAGAGGGCAGAGCGGCGGGCAGGAGGAGCAACCCCGCTGGTGACCAGGTACTCAAGGTAGAAAGCAAACTTTGGATGGATTCCACTTTCAAAGACTCTACTCTTTATCCTTGGAAAGGTAGAAACGGAGAAATCGACGTAACTGGCGTAACTCAGGAAAAGTTCAAACAGTCCTCCCGAGGCTCGGACTGCCGGTCCGACCCGGGGAGGGTCGCAGGGAGGAAGGAGCCAGCCCGCGCGGCCTGCTCCAGCTCCAGGTGAAGGCCGGCGCGTGTGGGGCAGGAGCACAGACCCGGTTTCGAAGAGCCCGGCCTCCGGGAGCGCCAGCTCCCATTAGGGAGAACGCAGATCTTGGCACCCACCGGGGCCAGACTCAGGTTTCTGCTAAAGCCTGCGCATTTGGGCTTGACACTTTCTTTCTCCCTCAGCCAATCCTCGCCACCCTCCTTCTTACCCCCGCTGCGCCGTGCCCTTTGAACAAAGCTGGCTTTTCTACTCTCCGCAGTTGGGGCTCCCTGCTCTCCAAAGGCGCTCGACCGCCAGCCGCGTCTGCGGCACCTAACGGACCGCTGCAGCCACACGCCTAGGAGGGAAAGGGCGGGGTAGGGGCGGGAGGAGACGCAGGGCGGAGGGAAGTGGCTCTCCCTCCTTGGATACTGACAGAGCTGCCGTCTTCCCAACAGGTCTGCTCGTGGACTATTTGCTGGTGCCACGTAGGAACTTTCCCTCACCTCTCCCCTCCCGCCCTAGCCCTCGCCCCCTCCCCTATCCCTCCTCCCCCAGCCCATTTGCCGGGCCAGTTTCACCACTCTCCATGAGAACTGCACGTCCAACCTGCAAGAAGGCGGGGGTGGGGTGGGGGGTCATCCTGGTGGGGAGGGGGCTGAAATTCGGGGAAAAGCGTTCTCCAGATCTTCAACCCCATTCCTTATAACCTGCCAATCCCCCCCCACTTAAAATCTCATCAAAATGCCACAAACACACACTCCGAGTGTTCTCAGTCTTCTAGATTCAACCCCCTTTGCTTTCTCATATCCCTAAAAGTAAAACAGTCCCTTTCTCACTTTATTCCAGACAAAGAACTTTATCAAGGTTTATTTTATAGCCTTTCTTTATACTTTCGGCTCAGTTCACCCCTAAAAAGACATGTCCATTGGCTAGAATCTGAGGGAACCAGAAGATGTGTTCCACGGGCAGTCTGAGGGCCGATCCTGAAACAAAAGCTCTTTACAAGTGCCCTTGTGTTCAAGGTAATATTTTTCCTCTTTTCAAAGACGCTGCAAAGTGGTGAGGGGCATTGCAGCAGGCTCCGTGCCTGACAGATCTTTTTTCCTGCTACCTCTTCTCCCATTACTGTCCCGCCTACATCCATCTCTCTCTCTCTCTCTCCAGTCTTTACTTCCAACCTGGTGGCAGCTGCAATCTGGATTTTATTTAGGAGAATTTTTTTTGAGGGGGGGGAGGGGGCCGCCAGGGGGAGGGGCGCAGAATGAGAAAGACCGACAGCGATCGCCCACCTCCCCAAGTCCCTGTTTTCTTACCTCCTCTGACCTCTCTAGGCTGGAAGAGGAAAGTCAACGCGAGGGTTGTGACGGTGAGATCCCAGAGCCACCGTTTCGTTTTCCACCTGGAGGACCACCGCTCCATCTCCGAGCCCCGCACCCGCATCTGGGAGCTCTACCCACGAGATCGCGACGGCACACCAACTTCGTCCCTGCCGAGGTAGTAGCGTCGGGGGTGTTTGCTACACAGCCATTGGGGAGGGAGCCGGGAGCAAAAAAAAAAAAAAAAAAAAATCAAAGGGCTTTTTTTCTTTCAAATTGGATGGTTCGCTTCCTTCCTGTCTCTCGCCCCCTCCTCTCTCTCGCGCTCGGCCCCGCCGGCCGGGGACCCTCGATCTGTCCTCTGCGGGGCCCTGCCTTCAGACTGAAGGCGGATGAGGGGCTTCAAACAAAAATCGGAGAGGACTGCGCGCCCCTAAAGGCTTCATGCCGTCAGTGGGCCGGACGAGAGGCCCCGGGCAGCCCCCTCCCCCGCCCACGCCCCGCGCGCGCCCCCCCCCCCCCCGTCCCGCGCGAAATTGACAAGCCGGCCGCGGGTCCGACCCAATCACACGCCTCGCGCACGGCCCGAGCCCGCCCCGCGCTGGCCCGGCCCCAGGATCGCGACTCCGGGCAAGCCCAGCCCACCTACCAGCCCCCATCGGCCCCCTGCTCGCCTCCCTCCTCTCCAGCCCGAGCCCCCGAGAAGAAGTGGGAGGGAGTTACGGGGGACGCGTGCTTGGCTCCTGCACTTTGGGAATGAAAGGAATGGCTGGAGAGCCCCGGAGCCCACAGAGTTTTCAAGGAGCTTCTGTATTCAATAAAAACAGCTACTTGTCTGCTTGCACCGTCTGCTAGCCGCTCGGCCGTCGGCGCGGCGGGGGAGGGCAGGAGCCCGGCGTCGGATCCGCCACACCGCTGGAGTCCGGGGCTGGCCGCCGTAACCTTATCCCTGTGCAAAAATCTGCTGCTTATAGCAGACTGGGAACCGGCGTACTCACGGCTCTGCGTGCTCGGAAAACTGTTGATTTTTTTTTTTTAACCGGCAATTAGAAGAAAGGGATAAAGGTGAGCTAGAGGGACCCAAAAGGTGAACACTTGTGATCTTATAGGGAAACTCTCCTTTATGATCTGAGACGTACAAGTTGTTGTCTTCAGTGTTTGAATTCTGCAGGAACTGTACTCCGGGCAGGAGGAGAAAGAAATGCACGGAGCCGACCTGAAGGCAGTGGGCAATTTAATTTTCCAGCTGATTCTGTCCTGATCCCGGATGGGAGGGGAAGTGGGAGAGAAAACCTCAGGAAAGCCATCAGCAGAGATCTCCGAGTGTCTCCAGGCCCACGTCTCCTCAGAAAGGGTCCCAGGAACTGAGAACAGGGTCGCCCCACAGTGAAAATAAGGAGGGGTGGGTTTCTGAGGTCCTTCTACACCTTTCCTCACAGTTAATCCACTGAAACCTGGAAAACAGTTGCTCTGGTCATTTTTTCCACGTTTAAATCATTTCCTCCTGTTAGCTCCTTCTTGTTCCTTAGTATTTCCTCAGGTGTCTCTCTCAGCAATGTTCTGGAACAGAGCTCCAGGAGGTGCCAGCATCACTGAACAGCATCACTCAATAGTGATGCTCTTCAGTGGATGAATCCATCCTCCTGTTGGCAAAGACTGGAAGCTTTGGCCAGGACCTCTGCTGAGTAGTTAAGAGAGTTCAGTATTTAAGAGTTCCCAACTAAGTTTATGAGACACACAAGTCCACTAAAACCCAATATTCTATTAGTTATGGAACTAGACTCGTGACCCATCTGATGAATCAAATGCTCTGCTGATGTGGCTTAAGAGATGGGAGGTGCTCAGAGACTAGATTGAGGCCCAAGATGCAATGGCTTAACAACATGTATAGGATGCGATGCGTATACAATGAGGAAGGCAGCTGAAAAATACCCTCAATATGACAGCCACTCTCTGCGACTAAGAACCATTCCCATATCAAGAAGTTTACCTCTTAGATAACAGGTAACAGCAAACAAACAAACAAAACGCCTTTAATGTTGTAACTGCTACAATGATGTTTGGGATGCCTTATATCAGCTTTTGAAAAATACCACCAACTGGCTTTTTAGATGACAACCTCGGGTTGTTAGTAATTTAATAAAATAATTCAATGTCAGAGTGTGCTTGAAACTGGAATGTACAATTGCAAAGAAGGATTTTGTGGCGCTAAAACAGGTCATTGTACCACCTTCAATGGCCTTCACTCTTCGAAATGAAAAATGGGTGTGTTTTTTGCAGTTTCCATGCTTTGTCAAAGCATGATTTTCCTGTTCAATTCTTTGTCTATTTTTAAACCCATTCTGTAAGGCCTCCCTGATATGTAAGATGGTGAACTTGATACAAAGTTTGGAAATAACGTGTTTGTGAGGTTGCCAGACTCAGAAGCCAACTCAATAGCAAGAGAGAGTTACAGGGTTTGTAGGAACAGGTAAAATAATGTTTGCAATTGTTTTCGATCCCTCTCCTGACTTGTTGGGAACTTCAAGGCCTGACACTGTTCTGGAAGGTGAGAAACCAGGCAGGCAGTCTAGCAAGCCCCACCTTCTGGTCACATCGCAGGCCTCTCCCTCCGGTGAAAGGGTCCTTTCAGGCAAAGTAACTTGGGTGAATAGCATTATTACTGCCTTACGCTCCCTGTGCTCTGTGGTGTGCATTCCTCTGGCCACTGCCCAGCGAGGCATAACCTGGGTCTGAATGAACGCCTCTGGCAGGAAATATAGCAGATTCATAGTGAGGAATATAAATTATGTCTCAGCCCTCCAGCCTGAAGCTAGCAACCGGATCTAGAGCCCAGGACCCTGCCCACGGAGTTACGGGAGACGAATTCAGTGAGAGGAAGGAGAATCCTGAACCAGAAATGGAGAGCAGGGAAGCTGGAGGATACCTGGCTACCTTCCACTCACCACAGGTTACCTTCCAAAGGCATTGTTTCCACACCACCTTTCCGCCAGTCTTTGTTAACGTGCATAGATTCAAAGTGGAATAGAATATGACAGCTTTCTGACGTAGCCTTAATTGGAAGCACGATGGGCTATATGACATTTCCTATTTTGCCGCATTATAGACAGTGTTTAAAGGTATTTGGGCAGCTTTGTAGAACTCATTCTGACCGCAAGCCTTTCAAAAACAAGATGGAAACAGTTTACAGAGGAAAAAAAGTAGTCTCTCTTGGTAGCTGTATTTTAAATTTATTTGTCCATGATGGCTCTTCAGAGAAACAGAATATAATTTAATAATTGGTTGGGAGGTTGGTTTATGGACATGTGAATGTTTTAGACAATCTTCAGAGTTCCTGGAAGTCTCACTAAACGTTGTGAAAGGCCAATAGATCCATCCCCCTTTACATCTTCACAAATCCCAAGGAATCGGGGAATACGAAACCAATGTTTTACATGTCGAGACCTCAAAAACCAATCTGGGACTGAGGAAACCTTGTCCAGGGCTGGATGCCCCTCATGCGAGAGTAACAAAGTATTGGAGGCAAAGACAACTCTATTATAAAACATAAATACACACGTAGAATTAGAGAGAAGAAATGGGTTTAGAAAATTACATCATTTTTTAAATCATTTGGCATTTACTTGTCTTTTCTTATGCTGATATCTATATACACACATGTATATATACGTGTGGGGGGGGTGGCCTCTGAGTTGGCTTCTTCAAGCCTTTGACCAAACTTTCATCTAAAGGTTCTCTTTAATCATGGAAATTGGGCTAATTCCTCTGAAGCTCTGTATATTATTTTTGTATCTTATACGGAGAGGCATTTTTTCCAAACACTTTACTACAGGTAAAACCATCGCACCAAATCTAACTTACTGAATGAGGAATAATTACAGGGGTGGGAAGCTCTCACACACATCAGAAATACTTAAAACATTTCAAAGAAAATTGCTGTTGAACGTAATCCTCTCTTACTGTGCTTAATGGTTTGTCTTTCTTGCCCTTTTCTGAACTTGGGTCAATTATGTTAAGAAGAAATGACTAAGCAGTTTGACATTTATTTTACGGTTTTTCTGATACATCAGTGGCTAGAAATTAGTCTCTGGTTAAGAGTGGAGTTAGGCCCTCTTACCTCACAGACCCGCCATTGTTCACCCTGGAAAGTGGGGGTGGGGAGGAGACAGGGGAGTTTATTTCCATAGTGCAGGCCAGCTCACCAGTGACCCCGCAGGGATGATGAAGTGTCAGCCCCTTTGCTGTGAAATAACATCCAGCACAAATTTAGCCCCATTTCCATGATAAAACAGACTCGTTACACGGAAAGTTGGTCTGTTGAAGTGTTGAAGGAGTCTGCTCAGTGGAGATGACGGACCCATCCTGCTGGAAATACCGTCAAAGTCAGTTCTGAATGACCCCAAACAAGTGAGCAACGCGGCCCTTTGGACTCCAGCGTGTCTCCCTGTGAAATACCCTTCGCTAGCTATACCTACAGGAAGCCATCCTGGTCCTTTGACGTCATTGTCCAAAGAGGGAAGGGAGGAACGGTGAACCAAATGATTCAGGGTTAAACACAGGTATTTTTGGACATTCGTCAAGATATTTTTACTCTCTGTATCTTTTTTTTTTTCCTCCTTAATTGAATGGGTTTGGCATTTCGTGAGCTCATGTGTGTCAGCAAAAATGTCACAGGACTTGTTACAAAAGGGTACTGAACTGTCTCAACATCTCTATCAGTGGAAGTCGAGGACGGAATTTTAAGCATTTCAGTGAACCATTGCCACGGCCAAGGGCAGCGGCGCACGGACTATGCCTGCCCATGATGTTTCACTGCGAGTGGCGTTCCCCCAAGTAGCGATTACCTTTATCCACACGAGCTGCTCCTAATAAAATAAAATCGCTGAAGTTAAGGGTTTTAGCTACTTTCACGGGATTATGTACTCTTATGAATTTTCTCATAGCAACTTTACAAATACTCTTGAAAATTTCATTTTGGTAGTAAAATAAGAATATAGAAATCGATTTCTTTGGACACTTATTGTTTCACAGAATAAATAATAAAAGGCAACAAGATGACCACACATATCATCGCATCTTCTGAAATAACTAGAAGCCTCTTCCACCTCCACCACATCTTCGCTGACTGACCTACCCCTCGCGGCATTTGTCCGTATTCTTGCCTTAAAATAAGTAGTATTTACTCAGACAACCATATGTAATGTGTTTGGTGCCTCCACCATTTGTAACAACTCATTTAATTCTGAAACCAAATGCAAGCACTTTAGAAATCTGAAGACTCACACAAAACAAATTTCTGCGTTATATGCAATATTTCTGTTATTTTACACGACAGTCTTACACATTTTCTTGAGGTCACAACAAATGCCAAATACAACATTTAAGGCTGGTGGGTAGGGTTAAATATCAAAATAGATGTGATTTTTAAAACATCTGTGATGAATAACTCCAACCTAATTTGTTCTGCAGATTCTCAGTGTTTAATAACCCTCCCAATACTGCATTTTCTGCCAGTACTAGTATGGCCAAATTATTGCTCATTTAAATGCTGGACAAGCCATAGATCCTATTTCAAAAGTTCCTGCAGTCTAATCTATAAAGACTGGAAGATCACATATGGGTTCAAATGATTTCAAAAGAAGAAATATTCAATAAGAAGGTATACTTTTGAAAGAAAAATAACTTTTTTTACTAAAATAGGAATGTCTTATTGAAAATACATAATGGGTTTGTTTTGTTAGCCTTCAGCACACCTTCATGACATAGGGACGTCACAGTTTTAATAGTTACAGTTTAAGGATGAGGTTAGGGGTTACCCAAAGTTCAAACCAGGAACACAAGAAACTCAATATGTAAAAAAGCATTTTATTTTCACATTTCTGCTCTCATTGTTAATTCTTTCTTTGTAAGTAGTAAGTTTTGAGAATATATTTTGCATTTTACAGTAGGCATATTAGTTCCTTACAGATTAATTATTAAAACAAATGTGATCCCAGGACTGCAAACCTTGAAATAAGGAAAGGTAACATCGCTGACTACATTCATAACCTTTAAAAAAGTCTAAATCTGAATACATTTCTAACTGTAAAATCTGTTTAAAATCTGTTTTTTAAAGATAAATGAAGATGAGTTATTTTTATTCCAATGCCAACCTGCAAGTTTCACTCTGAGATTTTAAAATAAAATAAATGTTGTAACTTTATATGCTCCTGCAAACAGAAAACACTACTGAAGTTAACCCCAAGTCATTTTATTCTTTCCAAGAAGGAAGAGAAAAAAAGGGCATTCAATATTTTAAAGAGAAGAAATATAATTATAATTGCATTAATAGTTCTCCAAACTATCCAAAATATTTGTTTTTATTTTTAATAGATTTTATTGATTATGCTGTTACAGTTGTCCCTTTTTTTCTCCCCTTTATTCCCTTCTGCCCTGAACCTCCCTTCCACCAGCATCCCTCCCCACTTAGTTCATGTCCATGGGTCATACATATAAGTTCTTTGGCTTCTGGAGAAGTGTTTCCTGTACTATTCTTAACCTCCCCCTTTCTATTTTGTACCTACAACTTATGCCTCTTATTCCCTGTTCCTTTTCTCCCATTCTCCCCTCTCCTCCCCCCTGCTCATAACCCTTCATGTGATCCCCATTTCTGTAATTCTGTCCCTGTTCTAGTTGTTTGCTTAGCTTGTTTTGTTTTTGTTATTTTTAGGTTCAGTTGTTGATAGCTGTGAGTTTGTTGTCATTTTACTATTTATATTTTTGATCATCTTCTTTTTCTTCGGTAAGTCCCTTTAATATTTCATATAATAAGGGCTTGGTGATGATGAACTCCTTTAACTTGATCTTATCTAGGAAGCATTTTACCTGCCTTTCCATTCCAAATGGTAGCTTTGCTGGATAGAGCAATCTAGGTTGTAGGTCCTTGCCTTTCATGAATTTGAATACTTCTTTTCAGCCCTTTCTTGCCCACAATGTTTCTTTTGAGAAATCAGCTGATAGTCTTATGGGGATTCCTTTGTAGGTAACTATCTCCTTTTCTCTTGCTGCTTTTTAGATTCTCTCCTTATCTTTAATCTTGGGTAATGTAATTATGATGTGCCTTGCTGTGTGCTTCCTTGGGTCCAACTTCTTTGAGACTCTCTGAGCTTCCTGGACTTCCTGGAAGTCTATTTTCTTTGCCAGGTTGGTGAAGTTCCCCTTCATTACTTTTTCAAATGAGTTTTCGATTTCTTGTTCTTCCTCTTCTCCTTCTGGCACCCTTATGATTCAGCTGCTGGAATGTTTAAAATTGCCCTGGAGGTTCCTGCGCCTCTCCTCATTTTTTTTGAATTCTTGTTTCTTCATTCTGTTCTGGTTGAATGTTTATTTCTTCTTTCTGCTCCAAACCATTGATTTCAGTCCTGATTTCCTTCCCTCCTCTATTGGTTCCCTGTACATTTTCATTTATTTCACTTTTCATAGCCTTCACTTTTTCCTCTATTTTGTGACCATACTGTGACCACCCTGATTACCAGTGTTTTGAACTCTGCATCTCATAGGTTGGCTATCTCTTCATTGCGTAGTTCTATTTTTGGAGCTTTGATCTGATCTTTCATTCGAACCATATTTTTTTTGTCTCGGCACACCTGTTACATTGTAAGGGACAGAGCCTTAGGTATTCACCAGGGTAAGGCAATAGTAAAAATAACACGACTTTTGAGGAAACACAATATTCAGTCTATAGCAAATGTCATTCATTGAACCTATCAGGTAGCAAAGTAAACTATTCGCTGTTTGGTTTTTAGGATATGTATCATGCAAATCAATTAAAATCTGTATTTACTGCTTTTGAATGTTGACCCTCACTAGTGGCAAACTTAAGTTATCGCAATGATCAAAGATGGCAAATAAACTCCTCTGTAATTCGAAGAAAACTGTATTTTTGTCAATGATGGTTAACTTCTCATGAACTACATAATAATCAAAACTTCAACCGACCTCATGTTTAGAAACTATGTTGACATTTCAAAATAAATAAGGACAAAAACACAAAGAAGAATATGTCAGCAAAAATGGTGGAGGAGGCACATCCAAGCATTTGTTGTTCTACAGAAATATTGAAAAATCAAGCAAATATGCTCAGAATCAACTTTGTTAAAACTCTGAAAAACTAAGGTTTACCACAAAAAGAGAACACTGAATCAAGAAAAAGTCAACATAAAAATGGGAGGAAATATGTGTGGCATTTTTATTTGCTTTGGTCCCACTCCTCTGGCTGACTCAATGGCAATCTCAAAGACCGCAAGCTACATTGCCAATATGCCGCCTAATGCCAGACACCAGGAGCAGAGCACACTTTATTCTCAGAGAATTCTGATCTCTCTGGGAGCTAACAGAAAGATCTACGTAAGGCATTTGTCTTTATTTTGCCTAACTCAGAGCTCACACAGGTCAGAAAAGCAGCAGATATACCTGAACCACACTGCAGGACAAAAGTACAACCTCAGGTTAACCTGAGGCATGTGATTGAGTGCCCAAAGCCTGGGAGGAAAAGCTGGGTAAAGAATTTTGGGGGTAAATTAGGGTATTCAAAAACACCTCTGCATATAAGGGAAATTAGAAAGCCACAGCACATGCTCAGGAAAGACACTTGCTCAGTACAAATCTAAAAAGATTCTTATATTTAACCTCTTGCAGATCTCTAGGCTCAGTGCAGCAGGAAGTGAAGGCTAAGGCAGAGTTTTACAAGGCCTGGCTAAGCAGTGAACACATCAAGCACAGAAGCAATCTGCAAAGACTGGCACAGGTGGTTTTTATAAGTTTCTCTCTCTCTCTCTCTCTCTCTCTCTCTCTCTCTCTCTCTCTCTCTCTCTCTCCCCCCCCCCTTCCCTTTCTCCCTCCCTGGTCCTGGCTTTTCAGGAGATCTCTGTTAAAACAATAGCTGAACACAAGCTAAATAGGTACTTCAGAGATAACACATGAAAAAGTTGTGGATTTAAAAATAGTTTCGAAAAGGCACTAAACAAATAGCTCAAGCTTTATTAAACAAAACCCCAAGAGGGGAAAATCAGATTTACAGAGTTGCCATACTATATTTACAAAATTTCCAATTTTCAACAAAAATTATAAAGCATGCAAAGTGACATAAAAATCTGCATCAGTCACAGAATGAACAGAAACTGTTACTGAGGGGGTACAGACATTGCACTTGCTAGACAAGTACTTAAAATCAACTTTAATTCGTAAATCAACTGTCTTCATTATTTTTAAAGACTTAAAGAAAACTATAGGAAAAGAACTAAAAGAAATAAGAACAATGATAGTGACCAAGTAGAGAATATCGATAAAGAGAAATCTAAAGCAATAATCAAACAGAAATTCTAGAGTTGGAAAGCACAATAATTGAAATGCAAAACTTACTGGAGGATTTATTAGCAGATCTGTGTCGACAGAAAAAAGAAGAATCTATGAATTTGAAGATACGTAAGTTGAAATTATCCAGTCTCAGGAACAGAAAGAAGCAGCATGGAGAAAGATGAACAAAGCCTAATACGCCTTTGGATACCATCAAATGTATCAACCTATACACAATGAAAATGTTAAAAGGGAAGGGAAAGAAAAAAAAAAACTAAAAGACTATTTGAAGAAATGAGGGTACCAAATTCTCTAAATTTGATAAAAATGCATGAATCTTCACATTCAAAAAGTTCAACAGACTCTAGAAAGGATCCCTGCAAACAGATCCACCCTGAACCATATAATAAAACGGTGGAAAGCCCCGGACAATTTAAAAGCAGCCAGAGACAAGTTTCTCATTGTGTACAAGAAATTCTTAATAATTTCTCATCTGAAGCTAGACAAGAGCACGGTTACGTTTTAAAAAGTGTTACAAGGAAAAACTTTCAACCAAGAATTCAATGCCCATCAAAATTATTCTTCAAAGAGAAGAAGAAACCAAGACATTCCCAAATAAACAAAAGCGAGAGTGTTTGCTGCTGGTGGACCTGTTTTTAAGGAAGTACCGAAGGAGATCCTCGGAACTACAAAACTGAGACACTAGACAGTAACTCAAAGCCCTGCGAAGAAGTAAAGAATCCTGACTACAGTAACCACATTGGAAAATATGTCAGAGACAATAAACTATAAGCCGAAAAATGGTTACAAAACACAACGGAAGACATTATATGTTGATAAAAGGGTCAACTCATCAAGAAGATACAACAACTTTAAACAGTAGAACCTCCAAATATGTGACACTGATAGTAACATATTTGAAGGAAGAACTGGGCAGTCCTGCGTGAATAGCTGGACACTCTCATAACCCACTTTTAAATAGTGGCCAGGGCATGTGGACAGAGGCTCAAAAGGAAAGCGGCTTGGCCAACGTTACAAACCCGGCCCTGACAGACACACAGAGCGCCCCAGCCCACGGGAGGAGAACACACACTCTTTTCAAGTGCAAGAGAACATTTCTCCAGCATGAAACGTTTCTTTAGGCAACAAAACAAGTCCCAACAAACTTTAAAGGATTCACAGCACACAAAGTATTGTCTTTGGCCACCATGGAATGAAGCTAGATATCAGTAACAAAAGGAAAATTCACAAATGTGTGGAAACACATTCTTAAACAACCACTGGGTCAAAGAACACATCACAGGGAAATTAGAACATGCCCCTTATTTAAAAGTTTATACATATTGGGAAATACTCCTTTTGAAGGTAGGTGCAAAAATCCTCAACAAATGACCAGCAAACTTAATCCCATAGTATTGGGTTGGCCAAAAATTTAGTTGTTGTTTTTTTTTTTTCCCCATAAGATGGCTCTAGTAGCACTTCGTTGTCTAACTACATTCAAAATAATTTTGTTATATTGTATTGTGACCCCTGTCATATCAGCATGCATTTAAAAAAGACATCAAAATCGGCAAAAATTTTGTGCAGCCATTTTAATATTGAAAATGGAAGAAAATATGCAACCTTTTTAGCGTATTATGCTTTATTATTTCAAGAAAGGTAAAAACGCAACTGATACACACACAAGAAAAGGTGCGTGCAGTGCGTGGAGAAGTCGATGTGACTGACCAAATGTGTCAAAAGTGGTTTGCCAAATTGCGTGCTGGAGAGTCCTCGATGGATGATGCTCCACGGTCCATAGACCAGCTGAAGCTGATAGCGAGCAAATGAGGCATCAGTTGAGAACAATCAACAGTCTACCATGCAGGAAATCGCCCACATACTCAAAAATATCTAAATCAATAAAGTTATTGGTGAAAATGAAAAATGGGTCTTTTATTTTACAGAAAAAATCCTACAGACTTTTTGGCCAACCCAATAGTTTGGTGGTTTCTCAACAAGGTTGTAGGGTAAGGGGAGGCAGTCTGGCTTCCTCGCCCAGGTGTCTGGGTAACTGGGAAGCAATGGTCCCACAGCCTTGGAGGGGCCTGATAACCAGTGTTCTCATGGCCTTGAGACTGGGTCCCATAAACTGTTCCCATAACATGAAGTGGGCTCACATGCACAGAATTATGTTATGTTATGTTATGTTATGTTATGTTATGTTATGTTATGTTATGTTATGTTATGTAATGTTCTGGCATTTTGCTGGCTTCATTTGCCTCTAGTATTTAAGCAAGTAGGGACTCCCCACTGATTGCCATGAGGGGTGCCATGCTGGAGCAAGGGCCAAAATGTGTGCCAAGCAGAGACACTCAGGGGACACGTGGCTTGCAGCAGGCGTGGCTCGGCCACCCTTGAATAAAGGCATGTCAGACAACCCAACGGCTCCGTGAGTATTCTTCCATCTGCGCGAATGCCGTGGGCCTACCTGGTCTCGAAGGGTTGCAACACAAAAGTCAACACAGAATTCCCGCACGACCCTGCAAACCTAGGCCTCAGAATACACCCAGGAGAATTGGCACAGGTCCTACGGCAAGTTCATGGGCACACACATTCATAGCAGCACTATTCACACCAGGCGAAAGGTGGGAACAGCCCAAATGTCTCCCTGTAGATGAATGGATAAACAAACTGCGATGTATATTTAAAATTAAACACTATTCAGCCAAAAAAAAAAAAAGGAATGGAAGACTGATACATGTTACAATATGGATGCCCCTTAAAAACATTATGCTTAACTGGAAGTACCTACACATAAGTGGTCTAGTATTGTGTATTTCAACTACACGAAATGTCTGGAAAACTATACCCGTAGAGTCGATAGCACTTTGGTGGTCACCATGGGCTTGGAAAGAAGAAAAATGAGAACTGCTAAATGATAGAGGACTACTTTGGGTGAGGAAAATAGCTTGGAGCTGTATAGAAACGGAAGTTCCACAACATGGTGATTAGATGAAATGCCACTGAGCTGTCCAGTTTAAGACGGTTGATTACATGTTATATAAATATTGCCTCAATTTAAAGGAATTTCATACCTATGGATAAACTTTCCTTTCTTCCTGCTATAGTAAAGAGAGATCAACTTATACTAGTGAAACCGTATGGCACAAAAACTGAAATGTATTTATTTAACAGCAAGAACTTTAGAAGAAACAAAATACTGCCAAAGATTTGGAGGGGAAAAAATCGAGCAATTTGCACAGCACCGGACGTTTTCTGGCAAGGAAAGTCCAGCTGTTTCTAACATTTCTCCAGTTATGATTTTGGTGGAATCTTCTTCAGCAATAAAACAGAAGACTATTTTTGTGTGTGTGGTCAGTAAGAGATGTACTAAAGATGATGCAGAATAATCCTTAATAAAAATAGTGTTTCTTGGAAAAACACTGTAAGTATAACCATTTTAGTGGGCCTGCTTTGAAAGCAATACAGAAAGAAATGGTTTTGAAGTTATATTCGGTGATACTACTACATGAAACATGTATTTCCAAAAATTATTCTTAGACAAACCACGGCAGTGAAGCAGTTGTAGCTAAAAAGGCACAAAGATGTCATTGGTGGGGATAATTTAATCGAAGACTTTTAAAATAAGGTGGGTTTCAGAATGACTTTTCTCCCCGCTTTTGTTTGTGATACAAGCAAAGCAAGTGTTTTTATTCATTGAAACATAGAGCAGTGAGAAAACAAGAGATGACCTGTTTTACAAATACAGCTTTATTGAAACACACAGAAATATCGCTGATTTATGAGAGTACTTCATAATGAAATGGAGAGTAACCGTGAAAATCTCTGGTGGCAAAATATTTAAGGGATAGGGGAACACAATTAAGGTTACACATTTTTGCTTTCATCTTCCCACAAAACTTTTCTAAGTTTGATGATAAATGGCTGACAATATTGTTTAACTTCGTATTTTAATCAAGTGTGCGCTGAAATATGTCTTCAAGTTAAAGACGACATTTTAGCAATGACTAAGAAAGCAGTAGTTTCAAAGAGAAAGTTACATAGTGTGGAGAGAGTACTTTGAAAACATAGGTACCGGGGTGTTTCTCTCCTTCTGTCGATGCCAAGAATCACCTGTGTTACCTACAACACTTTCATATCTGTACTCATAGAAAGTGGAAACATTTTTAGCTGTCTAAAACCTTTTAAACAAAGATTTTCGGTGATTTCGGAGCTCTTTTTAAAAACATACAGACATGCAACACTTTCTGCAATCTGCAAGATCACTGCTGGGTTCAAGAAAACTGTGTCCCTAAGTCAAGGACAGAATTAAGGGGTGAACATCACTGTTTATTGCTGTGAGTAGACTCTTTCCAATTACAGAAATAAAACTAAATCATCAAGATAAAAGCAGAGCCTCTTGTTTTATGTTTCATGTAGCAACTTGCAAAGTCAGGATTATTTGAAGAACAATACATCTATTTCTGTCTTCTGTCTTTCATGGACAATTTGCTTATATTTTACATTTTAGAGACACAAAATATCAATAAAATCAAAAGAAGAAAATAAATCTCCAGTAACTGACTCGAATCTCTAGTATCTGGCAGAATAAATGGAGATTTATTTATTTACTTATTTATTTTTCCTCCTTGGAGAACATTTTTTCATTGCTTGTAGAGCAAGAGGAAGGGGGAGAAAGAGAGAGAGAAATATTGATGTGAGACAGAAACATTGATTGGTTGCCTTGTGTAGGCTTCTCGACCAGGGATGGAACCCGCAACTTAGGTATGTGCCCTGACTGGGAATTGAACCTATGACTCTTTGGTGTACCAGATGATGCTCCAGCTGAGCCACACCAGCCTGGGCTAAATGGAGATTTATAAATTACCTGATAAACGATTCAAATTAATTGCCTAAAAGAAGTTCAGTGAGTTATAGGACACTGATAGTTCAGTGAAATCAGGCAAAAGATACATAAAATGAGAATATCAACAGAAACATAAACATAGTAAAGAACCAAACAGAAATATTAGAATTGAAAAACACAATAATTCAGCTGAAAATTTTACTAAAGGAGTTCAAGAACAGATTGGAACTAGCAGAAAATGGAATCAGCAGCCTTGAAAATAGGTGATTTGAAATGATCTAGTCAGAAGAGAGAATGAAACCCCCCAGCAAGAGTGAAAAAAGCCTAAGGGATTTATCAAGCAAACGAACATTCACATTACAGGGTTCAAGAAGAAATGGAGTGAACTAGAATGGGAGAGTAATTTTATTTAAGAAAATAATAGACTTACATTAAGAAAGAATAAAATAAGTTTTAGTTTTCCATCTTCATTTAATCCATTTTTTCCTAAATTGATCATGCACAGAGTTTAAGGTTTCTGTAGAATACATAAGCACATACGGTTAAGGTTTATACATATATGTGTGCATACAAATACAGGTCACAGGGGTCAATGTCTAAACACTCAGCTGAGAACACTCCCAGCCACCGGGACAAGGTCACACTCCTTAGGGGGTTACCGACGTGACACGTGAGAGCACCTTGTATAGCCTGTCTCTTGAACAACTTGAATGTTGTTGGGTCTCATGTGAGTCCCAGCAAGTCCTTTCCCAGGATCCTAGCCAGTACGTTTCAGAAACGAAAACCGCCAGTGCTCTGCGTAGCTGATCTCAGGGTGGGGACCCGTTTTCTTCTTCCTTTTCCACCTGTCGTGACTAACCTGCACCCTCACCCAACACTCTCTCCTCTGGGGGCTCTGATCCCTTGTTACCATGCCGTTCTTAGGGTGGATGCACTGGTATGTTCATCATAAAGACGGAGCAGAGTGGCACCAAGAGACCACCTAGCCAGTGGGTCACCCGATGTCCAACAGGCCTTCCCTGCCCCGTGGCACAGCAGCGGCCCTGCGCTCTCTTCCTAAGTGGAACCAATTCACCTCTAACAAAACAGCAACTCTTTTCCATGCCTTCCAGTCTCTCAGAAGGAGGAGCCAGGAGCGATGGGGCAGCAGCTGCTGCATTTTAGTTGACGAGATTTTTGCTGTACCCCTCATTGGAAGCAGTGTCTCCCTGGAAACCAGGACATCCGATCCTCCAGCTCCAGGTAATCCAGCTGGGAAGCACAGATTCCCCAGCTGGGTCCCTGTGTGGTAAGTGGTAACTGCAGTGGTAATACCAGGTGGACCTACTCCTACTTCTGCCCTTAGTTTCCAATCCACACCCAGGTATTCTATTTGCTGGTGGCATAGAATTAGACACCAATCGTTGGCTTAGTGCGTATAATGCATTCTAAAAGATGGTCCTCGATCCCTGCCGAGTAGCATCTCCAAGTTGGCGCCTCTCCTTACCTTCACAAGAATTTCCCATCCCTCTCTCAGGCCAGCGACTTCTGAGTCACGCAGCGTGTGATCTGACCCCCGGATTCCATCACCGTGTGTTCATCGCTAAACATCCTGCGCTGCTGCAAAGTGGATTTCTTGGTGTAATGTCACGTTGTATTATACCCTCATGGCAGCTCAAGCCCTCCATCCTCTGGCCGAGGCCGTCAGGCAGGAAAGACGAACTCACGTCCATGGATGTGAGTCGATCCACAGAACGCCCTTCCGTGTGATCGTACTAAATACTGTAGCATATGGGAAAAGAACCGCTTGTGCTGCATTTCCTAGAAATGAAAATGACCTTTCTGCTGGAATAGCCAGGTACTGTCCTTCCAACTTTCTGACAAGCCCTTCCAGACTTTTGTACCAGATGGCAGCTGTGGCACCGAGAGGGCCTTCCTGCTGAAGTGGACTCCAGTATCCATGTATGTTTTCCATGCATCTATATTAGCATCCAAATACAATAACTCGGTGTATATACATACATACATATATATATACACACACACACACACACACATATCTATAAACACACACACACATATAACTTATTTAATGTGCATATGTAATAAATGCATATAAGTAAATGTATATTGATATCTATGTTCATGTCTCCCCACTAGAATAAATGCTCCCTAAAGAGGGGAATGCATCTAACCCAAATGATATAAAATTACTATGCGCTGCGCACCATACAAGTGATCATGAACTCTCTGTAGACACAATAATAATTCTTCAGAATTATAAAGCAGACACTTTGCTAACTTATGATTTCAGATGCAATTACTTAAGAAGTGTCGGGGATGAATTTGAAAGCGGGGTAATGAGGACCCCTCTGGGTAACTTGGCTCTGCTGCTTAGGGTGTGCTATCCTCCCTAGCAAGGGATTTGGAGGATTCCAGAGAAACGAGAGTAAAATTAGGTCAGGAGAATCTAGTACATTGAACGAACTTGACTTCTTTTCAACAGATAGAAGTCCAAATTAAGGGTTTTATTTTATTCTACCATTTATTCAAATTAAAGCATTTTAAATGCAGGTTTAAAATGGAAACATTTCTCATCTCCATAAACTCAAATAATGTGTTCCAATGACTGGAGAATCTTAGGTCTTTTCTAGTAGCCACTAATGTTCAACGTCTTTGGGAACAACAATTATTTTTTCCTTGTGGCCAAACACACACCACCAAAAAGTAACTCGGTTCCCTCCTGGGTGAAACATTCCAGAGTCTTTATTAATAATGTGATGATTCATACTCTTTTCGCCAGCACTGTATCAGAATCGTATCCACATTTGACAGCACCATAATTCACTGCCCCAGAGCCTATCCTAAAGCTCATTTAAGTAACATCTTACTGATTACAGAGTAAGTACTTCTGTATCATACAGACTACAAAAAATGTGCACAATAAAATTAAAATCACCCTTAGTTCCACAGTCTGTATACTATTTACCTTTTAATGTATTCCTTAGAATTCTATTTCCACTCAGGGTTATATATTGAGCTATAATTAGTTCTTAGAAAAACTTGGAAGATGCTGTACCTGTTTTCTCACGAGATAGCAACTTTGTATTCAATAATATTTTAATTACTGCATAGTATTCCATTATTCCAGTGTGTCGGGATTCACTGGACCCAAAGCTCCTGAAAATTAGGGGCTCTAAAGCAGGCAAAGGGATATGGAAAATTCCACCCAGGAAGAAGTGAGCCTAGAAATCCGGTTCTGTTGCTTCAAAGATCAGTTATTATGGGGCAACCTAAATATGGGGGGGGGAAATCTGATCATGAAACCAAACTGAATCCCTTTTTTGTGACTACTATTCTATTTATAGATAATATGCATCTCAAAGCCCCATGAAGAGCAGGGATTATAAAAGAGGAATTCAAAGGCAGCAAAGCTCAGCTGGTCTGAGGTGAGGAAAAGAACGTGGGGGCTGAAACACCAACGTCAAGGCATGAATCGGGGCCGTTAAGAGCCATACCCTAGAATGACCTCCTTCAGGTTCAGGATTCACTGAAAATTGCTATTTATAATTGTTGCATTCCACACCCTTTATCCTTTAGTCAAAACTTTTTCTCTTCTTTATTAAAGCCCTGTTAGAGGAAAATACTTCGTTGGAAGTGACTTCCTTATGTTTCAAGAAATGTATTTACGGCAGCGTGCTATTAACAAAACTCACCATCCCATTTAGCATTAGCATCAGCATCCTTAGAGGCACGATACAGAATAAAGGCAGCAATACACAATAAAGAACATTTTACACCTTTGTTCTCTTCGAACACTGAAATAAATTGTGTGGGTATGCTGTTATTTTGTTGACATTAAATACATATATCTAATCATTTTTTCACCTCAGAATGCCAAGTGTGATAAATACATAATCATCAAGAATTTTATTGCGAAGCCTTAGCTTTGAGTCAGACAACTATTTTCAATCAGTTTCCAGGAGTCAAATGCTACTGTCTAATTTAAATCAGCATCATTAAAGCTATCATCTTTGTCATTAAAAAAAAGAAAAAATAAATTATTTAGCACATCTGCAAAGTAAAACAGTTGACCAGGTTCTGCTGTCTGCAGGCAGGCTGCCCAAACAAACAAAAAAGTCAATAAATAAAATAATCAATGTCACTTTCGGCCATTCGTGCTGAAGCACAGTAGTACTCTTTGCCTACGGGGGAAGGAGTTCCAAAACAGGAAACAGAAGGGGAAAAAGAGGTTCTTTCATGAATTACTGAGTCTCTAGACACCAGGCTGCCTTTACCTCTGAATTCTGTGTTTGTCAAAATGCTAATTTACCTGAACTCTGGGCAAATAAAAATATGATGCAAATTAGTAGTGTGATATAACTTGAAATGTAAAAGTAACTTTCTTTCTTTTCTTTATTTTTTAAAAATAATCTTTCCTTGTCAAAGTCAGTCTGGCCAAACAATCTGAAGAAACTAGGTCCTTATTCAGGTCCCTCTCTAAAAGATACTATTTCTCAACGAGAAAAATAATCTAATTCTGTGTACAGATGAAAAGTTTCCACACTTATGTTTTAAGAGCTTCAGCATGAAAAAAGTAAAACGGGTAGTAGAAAACTGAATTTTGGATTACTAATTTCCATGAAATTTCTTAAATTATTTTTTTGTTTAATGTCAAGGTTCTGAAATGGGAGGGAAAATATGCATTTTTTTTTTTTTTTTTTAGTGCATGGTCTGTTTTGAATTTTTCCACACTCCTTCCGTTGACTGCAAGCATGAAAAGAAACCCAAAAACTATTTCACACTGACTGTACTGTAGGCAGGGGGGGTGCTCGCGGTTAGAGCGCGGGGCTTGCAGCTCAGTTTTTCGAGTTCTATTTCTGGCTGAATCCCTGGCTAGCCCCGAGGTTCTGTGATGGCTGCTAACGTGCCCATATATGGGCTTGCCTATCGGAGAACCGGGGCTGTGGGGGTTCTGCACCTCCAAGAAACAATGTTAAACAGGGACACGTGTTCAATCCCCTGCACCATTTGAACTAAGCTCACCTGGCCCCCTCCTCTTGTGATAGAATCCTTAAAATGTGTTACGTCAGGTCTGTCTTCATGACGTTTCTCGTACTTACCGCATCTAATATCTCCCAGGTATGGACATTGTGCCCACCCTTCCTCAGCCAGCTTGTATCTCATTCTGCCCTAGTGACTGCAGTTCATTGGGTTATGAGAAACAGGAGTTTCCTCTGGCTCACTTAGGCCACAGGGGAAAAAAATTGCTCATTAGGATCTCTCTGAATCCAAGGGGAAATTGACCAATCAAGTGTTGGGGAATATGTAAATGAGAGTAGATTCTGGTCCTTCACAGAAAAATATCATGAATTTTTCCATTGAGGAAATGTCAGTAGTGTAGGAGACTGTTCTGCGTGGTGTGGGCCCAGCTCCCACTCAGACATGCACAGGACCCACGCCCACAGATAGGTTCTCCCGTGGGGAATCAGGCCTGCATTTGTACCTAAGCCGCTTTGGGACTTGCTTTTGCTAAAACTCCCTCACCCTGAATTGAGACAGCAAGTGCTTATTGTAACTTCCTAAAATCCATGCTAAACCTTCCTAGGATGAGTGTAACTGGCTCAACCACTTTTCCCTTTCCATTTGCTAATATCCTTCTTCTGTGATGTGATTAGCCGCATCATCTCCTTTGTTGCCTGTAAAAGGTAACCACCTAAAGCCAACCTGTGCATAGTAAATGAGGGCCACCATGTAATGTGGGGAGAAACCCAATAAAGGCCTGTCATGGCGGAGGCCGCGGGCTTTTGCTCCCCTTGAGAGAAAAGCCATGCCGTCCCTTTTCCTCCACCGGACTCGGTCGTCCGTGCGAATGTCTCATTTCATCCGCAATGACGTGGACACTGCGGCCAGTATCTGCTTCAAATAGTAGGATTCCGATTCCATGATCCCGCATGCCCTCTTCTCTCAGTTCTGTATTCCAAATGCCCACAGAAAGACAACAGGCAAAGGCACATGAGGAGTTCATCTCGGCATCAGTCCTCCATGGCCTGGGCTCCCGGTTACTTTCGCTTTAGCAGGATGACCTTCCAGTGGCCGTGGCCGTGTGCCTGAGAGTGAAGACGACATTCCGGAAGTCATTCTTGGGCAGATAAAACCATGGGTCTCCACTGCTCTCACCATCCACCCATGATGCAACGTATCTACTGACTTCTCACCACGTAGCAAATCTTGGGAGAAGGGCTTAGAACGCCACGTAAGTATGGGAGCTTCTCAGCCTCCAAAGAATGTCCAGTCTGTGTGGTAAGATGACAGATAACAGCACCTATCTCAGGGCAAGTGTGATGTAAAATGGAGAACTGAAGATATAACGAATGCATAAATTTTAAACCGCACACTGTTCAGAGCAGCGTGATACAGTCTTAAGTCTTTCAGCTCTTGCCTCCCTGGGATGCGAACCATCCCTTTGGCCGGCATATTCGTACTGTCTACACTCCCTACAGGTTAGTCACTTAGTCATCTCAGTGATCAGATGAGTTGTGAGAGAGAGAGACCACATTCCCATAACTTGTGTTATAGTACATGATTACAATTGTTTTATTTCATCATCAGTTACTGTTGTTAATCTCCAGTATGCATCATTTCTGGATGTCTACATAAGGAAAAACATGCTATATACATGTTTCATCATAGGCATGTCTACATAAGGAAAAACATGGTATATACAGGGTTCCGTACTACTCTCCGTTCAGGCATCGTCCACTGGGAGTCTTGGGATGTAAACCCCTCCCCCCCTTAAAAGGGGACCACAGTGCAAAGACTCTGACGCAAGAACGTGTGTCCCAAGGAGGAGAAGCAGCCAGGAGCCTCGTATGGCTGGAGTGGGGAGGACCAGGAGCCCTTCGGGGTTACAAGCGCCTTGAGACATTAATCTCATTGAGTGGGTTTTAGGGCAATTGTTTACCGAAACCCCACTTTATCCAGATCCTAAAACAGTCATACTCCACTTTTCTTTTTGATCATTGTAATGTTCAAGTTTAACAGATTCATTGATTTCTATTAGATTTCATGAACAAGCATCAGTTGTTTTTTTTTAAATAAATGAGCCCCTGGTTTCCACATGGAGAAAATACTTCGGGAAAATGTTCGTATGTTTGTATGTTCTTACAGAGCAGGAAAAGAAAGTCACACTAAACCTGCAGTTTGTATAAAATCAAGTCATGTTGTTGTCTTCCAGGTTTTCCTTATCAATAAGTGTATCATGTAATGTGTACTCCGAAAATTTCTTCCACGTATTAAGTTCCTTGTATATATTCGTACTTGCTGGGACAAAGCTAAACCAGGAAATGGGAATAATCCCAAGTGACATCACACTAAGCCTGTCCAGTTATGGTCAGGCACCCCCTTTCCTTTGAGGCAAGCAGAGGAAGGTGGCTACCCCAAATACGCATCTATTCTCCATCCCATTCTCTGATCACGTGCTTGAAGACGTAACCTGTATCAATACCAACAGCAATTTAAAAACTCAACAATCTTACTATGCTGGACAATCTTAACCCAGGTATATTTCTTTGCTTGTGTAGGTCATACTTTTGAAAAAAAATAAGGTACCTAATTTGCATGGAAAAACAGAACACCGTATGGGACCTACATGCGTTACTTTAACACGCTCAGAATTTCCAGTGAATAGGTATTTGCCTCTTGTTGGCATAGTCAGAAATGCAGGTTTTCCGAGTGTTGAGTACGTTAGATGTTGGGAATTAGGAGATTGTCCCCTACAATAACCAGCTCTGAGAATTTGAGTCAGGGCCTCCGGGAGCATTCTCTACATTGTTTTATCTGTAGGTCCCAAAATTTCACAAGTAACTTGCTGAATGTCAAAAATAAAAAGCATGCCCTGTATAGACCATTGAGGCATTGCAAGCATCCTGAAGCAATTCAATAGCCTGATCGGTGCCGCTTCCACCGGCCTGGAGTCCTCCACCGGCGCGGAATGTTAGTGCACCTCAGCAATCGCGAGGGGGCTACTCTGGGCCACACACTCGGCTGGTCTCCAGGTGTCCACCAATTTGCAAAAGAGACATTGTCTGTGAGAGCTTACCGCCGCTTAGAGAAGAGCGGTTACGCTAAATTTAGCACCATGCAGTCAACGTGAACTTGTCGGTGCACTGCCTGCTAGGCCAGAGCAGGAGGCTGTGGGGGTAGAGGTTGAAATTGGCGGCATAGAAACGGGCCCGGATAGGTTACCCTGGAAGTCACATTCGAAATGAAATCTGAACGAGTAGGAGGGGTAACTTCGGTAAAATGAGCAGGGAAGAGACCCAGGGGCCTGGCCGGGATGAAGAGGGTATGACGGACTGGAGGAACACGTGGCTCTCCCGCGGAAGGAGAAAGAGGGACTCTGGGCACGTTGGGGTGAACCATAGGAAAATCTCTCGGTCAAGTTATTTGAAGAGCAATGGGAAGCCAGGAGGAGATTTTAGGCAGGATATAAAAACTATTATATTTGCATTTCAAAGACTGTGTCCTGGATTCACTGCGGAAAACGGATTGGAGGTGTGCCGAAGCGAGTGTTTGGAGACCATTTGGCAGCAATGGAAGGATCCAGGTCAGAGGTAACCTGACCTTGAATGTCGGGGGCGGAACTCACTAAACTAGAATGTTCTTGTGAGATGCTTTGAAGGAAAAGTGGACAGTTTTCACTTCTCTTTGTACTTGTAAATTAGGGGGTCTGTTGACAGAAGTGTTGCACATATAATTTAAACCCTCTGGAGTAAACCGTGCAGGACTGTGTACTTCGTTTCAGTACTGTGTGGGGAATGGAGGGTTTTAGAGACAGAATCTGGGGCCAACAGAGAGCGCACCCCAGAGCAAACTGATGTGTGATCTGGGACACATACGTGGAAAGAGGCAGATGAGAAGATGAGGAAAGGAGATAAAGATCAAAAATATGACAATGAAAAGACAGCAAACTCACAGCTATTAAGAACCACACCTAAAACAAAAGCAAACTAAGCAAACAGCTAGAACAGGAACAGAACCACAGAAATGGAGATCATATGGAGGGTTAGCAACAGGGGTGTGGGAGGAGGAGAGAGGGGGAAAAGGCCCAGAGAATAAGTAGCATAGACGGTGGGTAGAAAATGGGGGGAGGGCAGGAATAGTGTGGGAAATGTAGAAGCTAAAGAACTTATGATACATGGACATGAACTAAAGGGGGGAATGTGGGTGGGAGAGGGTGTGCAGGGTGGGAGGGATGATGGGGGAGAAACGGGACAACTGTAATAGCATAATCAATAAAATATATTTAAAAAATATTAAAAAGCAAGGGATTTCATGTCCAAGGGCTGAGAGGGTCAAGTTCTCGCTGCTGCCACTGCTCTGGAGTCGAAGGCGGGCCGCCTAACGCCCGGGCTTTCACTCAGCAGCACCACAGGGCGGAGACTGAACACGTGAGGTGCGTGGGTCTGGTTTCCATCTCTTCCCCCCGTAATGTTTAGCTCGCCGAGTGCCGAGGAGCGGTCTTTTTAAAGCTATTAATTGTACACAAGTGATGAGAACAATGAGCAAACTGTCTACCTAATCTATCTGTTTCTAAGATTGGTGAGCGATAGAGTGCCAACCCATGCTTTTGGGGAAAGGTTTAACTGGTTTAAATACGTACAGATACTAGTATTTTTAGAGCATAATGTTTTAGAATACAGGTCCAGAAACAGTCTGCGCTATTTTAAATTCCATATTTACTACTTACTGTCTAGACCACCTTGAAGGTGGCACTTTACCTCTCTTGACCTCAGCTGATGCAACTGCAAAATGAAGAAAATAATTCTACTTCATATAGCTGCTTGTCAGGATTAGGTTAGTTAATAGATATAAAGCTCTTAAAAGACTGCTTGTGTATATTTAGGACTCAATAAATATTAATTCTTACCTTTTCTTCTTCTTGGTTTCCTTATCTGTAAAACTGAGTATGGTGAGGTTAATTGATATCATATGTTCACAATCTTCAAAAAGCCAAGAATTCCTTGATCAGGATGTATGACCTGCAGGTATCATCGCTAGTATTCAACCTGTGATTTATGTAGAAGCCTGACCACTTCTACATGGACCACTTATCTCTAGTTAGGGGCTTCCAAATAACAGTCACCTGTTAGTCACTCAGGAAGCATAAAGTTTACTTGGGAATTCCCTTACTAAATTTGTCTTATTCCAAAAAATAGCTGAATAATCTCAGTTGATTTGTTTAAATTTTTTAAATGAGTACATCTATCCCAAGTTTATCGAAAACATTTATTTCTGAATGACCATTTATATCCCAGGTTTATTTAGCAGTAATGCCTGTGAAATTCTCTAGCTATATCTTTAATTGATGTAAGTCATTGCAAAGAATGTAGATAACATGTAGGTTTTCTAAAATTATATTTGACACAGATACTCAAGTTCTTTAAAATCAAAATATATATATATAATTTTAGAAAATCCTTCTGAGTATAAACAGTATTGTGCTTTACGAGTATTCAGGAAACTAGCGAATTATACATGGAAAGAAGGCAAAGAGGAAAGGCCTTGGACAAGGAGCACTTTATAAATTAAAAATCTCACATGAGAGACCAAACAATACTAATAATTAAGGTATATTCTTGGGAACATCTCCCAGCTCCAACTCTCCATCTCTAACCCTGACTTTGTGTCCTTTTTAAAATTTATTTTTTAAGCGACACAGATTATCTCCGTTAGAAATTCTGATACATTTTCATTGTACTCTCTGTGAGCATAATTTGTTTCATCAGAAAAGTGCATATATTTCTAAGAGGCTCTAAATTTTTTAAAGTGCAAAATGGGCTTACATAAAACAAACAAAACAAAGAAATTATGTCCAATACAATTATTACTAAACACGACAGCTTGAGAGTGATTAGAGTGCTGATTTCAAAAGGTAATTTTTTTATGCTTTTCTGGGCTTTTGAAAAATGATTGATCCAAAGATTGATGCTATGTTTGGATGTTATGTAGTAAACAAAACTCTTTCAAGGCCGTTGCTGATTTGAGGTTAGTTAGGTGTCTGTGGCTGCCCACTGAACCTTCCCAAACTGTCGTGGCATGAGACAATGACCATGTTGTTACGTCACAGCTGTGCAGGTCAGCAGTTCAGCCTGGGCCCAGCTTGGAGGACTTGTCTCTGCTCCAGGTCCAGGGTCGCAGATGAAAAGCTTCAACTCGAATGGACTTCGCTGGCTCGGGGCTGGAATCGTCTGCACGAATTTTCACTCGTTTACCTTGTGCCAGGGTTGGGATGACTCCAATTTGGACGCAGCTGGACTGCCAACCGGTGTGTCGATCCATGGCCTTTCTGGGTGACGTGGACGTTGGAATGGAATGACAATGTCAGGCCAGTAAGACTCCGCACCTGACAACGCGAGGCTCTAGGTCACAAGATGAAGCCATGTGGCCTTTCCCAGCAAGCCTTCGAGTCACAGACTGTCGTTGGCACTGCATTCTACTGCTCATAGCAGTCGGAAGCTTGCCAGATTCAAAAGGAGGTGACAGAAACCCTACACCATGATGGGATAAATGTCCAAAAATGGGCGACCGTGTTTAGAAATGGCCACAGACGGGGACAGTCACTTTGAAAGGCCGCCCTCACGGGGCTTTGAGGTGCGGCGTGTTTGCAGCCCAAAGGCTATTGTGAAACATCTCAGAACACTTTTTGGACTTAGCTTCTGCTTTACTCAGCTGATCAGTGGCCCCCATTGCACATTCCAGAGGCGGGTTGGCCGGAAGGGCCGGCACTTCCGACGCTGTCAGTTACCTTCTCCTGAGCGGCCTTGCGGCCAGCGGTCTTAAAAGCGCAGGCGAGCATGTGTTTTAATCTAAAGTAATGAAGTGTGAAGTACTAAATAACAATTCCCATTCTTTACTCAAAGGACAAGATGTACATTTAAAACATCACGCGGTAGACGGAGATTTCTGAATATGTCTCGTGAACAGAATTTTGTGTTTAATACCAATGGCTGCATCCAAGTCAGTAAAAGAGTATTTGAACTGTCGTGTGCCCTTTTCATGTGTTTGGAAACCTGGAAATATTCCCCCTTGGAGTACTGGACATTACAATGGCATTTATTAAAATGGAATTCCGCGTCCACTTCAAAAGCTGACAAAAGACTGGAATGAAACATGTGAATGGAATGAAAGCAGAGAACAATGTGTTTGGCCTGGGTAAGTTTCTTTTAAAGGTAGTACATCTAGGATGGAATTTCATATTTGAAGAAACATATCAAAGAATTGGAGAGTATACAAAGAAATCAAGCAAAATAATAACTCGGAAAAAAATAGCACTGTTTTTAAATTTGAATACTGTAGCATACTTTCCTTTAAATAATTCCTTACATTCATATAATATTTTTTGCTGTGTTTGAATCATTTACATATGTTTAATGTTCCATTGGATCTTCACAAAAGCACTGAGATTTCCTATATATGAGGGAAGTGAAATCAAATGGACAAGGCTGGCAGCTACTGGAAAAGTCGGGACAAAAATTTTACACAAGATCACATGACATTGGCCTCACCCTGAAGATGGAATAATGATGACCCTTTTAAAGGATTTAGAAAAATTGCATTTGTGTTGAAAGGTCTCCACAGCAAAGTAAACAAGTTCATTACCTCTACAGGAGAAAAACGGTGTTGAACAGAAATAACTAACTGTCCCAGCACCGTGAATGTCAAGTTTGTGTGCACAACTGATAACTTGGGACTCGGAAGAATGTAACAGCACTTGTAACATCTCAGAACACACACTTCTAAAAATGTGCCTGTAGAAAATTTGTTATCGAGCTGTGCTTCCCCCTAAAAATTGGCGTTTTTCTTCCTCCTAAAAGAAAAAAGGGAGTAGATATACCAACTAGCATTCCATGTCAATTCTGGAAACCAGAAACCTTTCTGGAAAGTGATGCTTGATTTAAAAGACTGGGGAAAAATAAAGCCCAGGTCTACAGAGAAGAAGCCAGGAAATAAAGATTCCTTGCCACAGAATCACTGCAGCTTGGGACTCAGAGTCTTAGGGACCTCTGAGCCGCAGTTCGGTGTTCCCTGCCAGCGTCCGTGAACACGAGCCACACTAACATGCTGGGAATTAGGGTGAAAAGTCAGCCCCTTCACTTTTTTTGGGAATCGCTGATTACCAATCAGTAGACGCAGCTTGGTGAGGTTAGGGGACATGCTCAGGGACACCCCGGTGACAGAGGGGGAAAAGCCTGGACATGAGTTATGTGATTCAAACATCAACAATACATATGCTTTTGAACAGGGAAACCTCCAAGGACTGAGGGGCAGGGGATTAATCTGTGTGCTCCTTTCTCATGGGGTATGTCCTGCTGTTAAGAATTATCAGATAACCCTCCATGTGATCTCTATTTCTGTGAATCTGTTCTTGTTCTAGTAGTTTGCTTAGTTCGTTTTTGTTTTTGTTTTTGTTTTTGTTTTAGGTTCAGTTGTTGATAGTTGCGAGGTTATCAGTGGGGAGGGGGAGAGGGAAGGATCAGGGAAAAGGCACAGAGAATAAGAAATGTAAATGGTAGGTACAAAATAGACAGGGGGAGATTAAGAATAGTGTGGGAAATGAAGAAGCCAAAGAACTTATGTGTATGACCCATGGACATGAACTAAGGGGGGGGATGCTGGACGGAGGAGGGGTACAGGGTGGAGGGGGAATAAAGGGGAGAAAAAAGGGGAAACTATAATAGCATAATCAATAAAATATATTCAAATTTAAAAAAGAATTATCTGTAAATTCTTCTGAAACATGCTTTACCTTCCTTTAAAGCTGGTGAAATTCTAAGAATTCTCTTCTTTAAAATCAACCACAGACCCTTGCTGTGTGTTTCCTAAGTATCAATAAGATAAGCCTGTTCTTTCGAGAGATTTCTGGCTGGAATCGACTGTGACGACAGGATCGTGAGGCCACGTGACATTAAGGAACACTGGCCTTCTGGATCCTTAGCATCACAACACAGCGGCAAGTGTTTAGGCCAAACAGACAATAAAAATCAAACTGAGGAAAACCGCAACATGATCTCAAACACGTGAGGCTGCTCCTGCGGACTAGCGGTCGGCCTTGGCCAGCAGCTGCCCTCCCCACGCCTTGGGAGCGCCTTCCAAGTGCGGGAACCACAGGAATGGGCCCCAGGCTAACAAGGCCCTGGGCCTGGGACGGGAATCGTTGCCACAAAACAAACCAGCGGCCCTGGAAAACCTCCCTCTCGGAAGGAGACTCACTTTTGGCTAACTCGGTGTCATCTTTGCCTGGGATACCTGCTAAGGAGAACTCAGTGAGGTTAAATAGCAGGTGAGAAAGAGGAGATAGGTAGTATTTCCTTTAAAGAATCTAGAAAACAGATCTACATAACCCATTTTCTAGCTTTTAAGTTCTTAACCGTACTAAAGAAAGAAGTTTGGCTACCTAAACTTGGAGGAGCGGAGCAGCGAGACTGTCGTACTGGTCTGTGCCAACCTTTGGGGCTCTGCTGTCCAGGTATGGACACCGAGGCCCTAGGCATCTGCGTATCAAGATACATAATTAGTAAGCGGCAGATTCGGGTTCCAATCCAACAGGCCCTAACTGAAATATTTCTATTCCTTTATGCTGCTCTCCCACTAAAAATGCCTTCAGGGGAGAGGAGGACAAAGGGCACTGCAGTGTAATAAATGACCCAAAATCCAAATTTGCTTTATTTTGGAATTTTCCACAGTCGAGTCCCAGAGACGCAAAGGAATAATAAAAGATAAACAGAAATCACAGATTTTTTTTAAAGAGCAGATTAGGGGCAAATCAAAAATTTTGCTATGAAATTTGTAGCTGAGGTCTTCTTCAGTTGTTTTTTTTTTCCTCTGAGGAAAAGACCTGCGTGAAGGAATTTAAGGTATGCCCATCCATGTCTATTAGTGTGGAAGCACCATGAGATCAAGATATTTGTTATTTATTGCTACATCCTCAACTCCTGAAGCCTTGTTGTTCATTCGAGTCAGTTATCAGTGGATCTGTTAAATATGTGACTGAGTGATTCGATTATTTTGTTAATACTTTCTGTTGTCAAGTTCAGCTTCAAATAATTCTGTCTAGAGACTCATTCCCATCCAAGTTTGTGGGCTAATACAGTTCATACCCAGAAGTACATTAGAAACTCCATCTTCACCAGTGGGTAAGGTCTAGAATTAACCTTGTGGCCTTATCTTGGTGAACCAGGAGCTTCTGATTTGCTCTAGGGCCACCCTAAGCCAGCTAAGCAACGTGTTTCTCCTGTAACCTGCATTGGGTAAGTCGGGTCTCTATGAAGAGATGTCTCCTAGGATCTGTCCTGTTGAATAAAGCTCTGACCTTCGGTCCACCCCACTTTCTCCCCACAAAGGCTGGGCCAACCCTTCGTTCCGGCCACTGACTGGTTTGCTACCTTGCTAGAGACAGCAACAATGATACTTCACTCAGCATGTCCAACCTGCTAGATAACACACAATGATTTACATAAATATAGGTAAATGTTTACCTAGGTAGCACATTCTTCGAAAGAAATGATTTTTGCTTTGTGTAGTTGTGCAATCATTAGGTTGAATACTAGGCTATGAACAAAGACTTGCTCATGTACTAAACATCGGCTGTTCTAGCAAATATCCTCTGCTACACGATATGATAGAGCTCTTATGGCGGAGACAAGGAGAGAGATCTGAAATGAGTGATTATCCCCAAACACTGTTTACTAGACACCTCAGCCATTTCCCAAAAGGTGTGCTTTATTAGTCCAGAACTCAGCAGGACATAGGTCGAAGGGAGGTCAGTAATGGGACTGTTTACAGGAGAGAGAGGTTGTGTGAAAACAAGTGCTGATGAATCAACCAAGAACTAGCAAGGCGGGAAGCCATTACCACTCTGGACCGGATGTGGAAGGGGAGGCAGCAATGCTGTTACTGTTGCGAGAACCCAGAGAGAAATGCCGCTTTGAGATGCAAATCCCAAACATAGAAGAAGGAAGCCATGGCCAAGCCATTACCTGCTACGGGCTGGAGTAGCTTCAAGTGCCCAGACTTCTCCATTTCCTCTGTTTTATCTCCTATTGCTTCCTCTGGTTAATCGGTGCTTCTCGACGGAGCAATCCCCTCCCCCACCCCCACTTCCAGGATGTTTGACAATGTCTGGGAACACGTCTGGTTGTCATGATGGGGGCAGGAAGTGCTATTGGCTTTTTGTGGGTAGAGGCCAATGGCGCTGCTGAACATGCGGCATGCGCAGAGGGACCCCCCACAACGAGCAAGGCTCCAGCCTGGATGTCGGGTGTGTCCTGGTTGAGAAGTTCTGTTGAAACAACCAAATGTAAGTGGAAGCCAAAGGGAAGGGGTCTGAATGATGGGGCCCATTGGCACCAGCCTCTTGGACACACAGTTGTGCAGAGAAAGGCAGAGGGAGGATCCTGGGGTAGAGAGGGATATTGAGCAAATTTATTCAGTTTTTCTATGTATTTGCTTTCAAAATACTCAGCTACTCTGATAATAATTTAATAAAAATATGATACTTTTTTTAAAAAAAGCTTTGCTCTGCACCCTGGCTGGTGTGGCTCAGTTGGTTGGAGCATCATCCCGTAAATAGAGAAGTCATGGGTTCAATTCCCGGTCAGGGCACATGCCTAGGTTGAGGGTTCCGCCTGGCCCTCCCTGACTGGGGTGGTAGGGGAGGCAACTGATGGGTGTTTTTTGCACCTTGCCGTTTCTTTCCCCCTCTCTCTCCATCCCTTCTATTCTCTCCAAAAACTCAATAAGCATGTTCTCGGGTAAAGATTAAGAAATAAATAAATATAAACAAATAAATAGCTTTGCTATACAAAATAATATGCTATTTGTTGCAGCAACTTGTAATTTAACATGACACTTTTTTAAAGAAAATTAATTCAAAGGGGCGATTTATCTTCAAAATGTCAAAAGACTTAATCTTATAGTCAAGGCAAAGTAAGGGGAAAACACTGTAAAATGTACTTGTTTCCTTAAGGAAATGGGTCAATAACTCATTGAATTGCTTCAACTTAGAAAATACATTCAATAAATTTAACCATGGACTTTAATTTTACACTGAGAACAATTGTGACATTAGAAAACCTGACATCTATCAAATAGCATACTTCATTACATCTAAAGGAAAAATAGCTAGATGTGTAGGAAGATGAAGTCAGCCTCCCAGGCAAACACCGCCCTTGACTCTCTAGCTTTTACTGCCGCATGGTGCCCACATTCTTTCATTCCTTAAATCAAAATCGTTACATTGTCTTTTCTGATGAGATTTTTAAAATTCTTTCTAGGTTGTGTCCAAGTGATATTTAAATGCAATGAGTATCACTTACTCTCATTAAAAAAAAAAAAAATATTTGGAAAACACCCAGATACATGTCAGCGCGCCTCTCAGATCCAAGAGCCTCCATTTCCTCGTGGGTTTTGGAGACCCGCGTGTACAGTCACAGTGTGACAAGAACGCCACCAGCCTCAGAGTTCGCGCTGGCATGTAACGCAGCAATAATGCAAGTTCCAAGACTTCATGTGAAAATCTAGGCCAGCAACTCAACACGCCACTGACGGGATTGTTGCAAAATTCAACTTCGGCCACCACAGAGCTGCCGTGTGGCCACGGAGGGGCTTCAGTGGTCGAAGCCAATCAACTTGATAATCCCCATGCCGTTCACACTGCTCTGCAGCCGGTACTTCTTCTTTTTTTTTTTTTTTTTTTTTTTTTTTTTTTTACCTTTTGTACTTATTTCCCTTTTTTTTAAAATATATTTTATTGATTATGCTATTACAGTTGTCCCGTTTCTCCCCCATCATTCCCCCCACCCTGCACACCCCCTCCCACCCACATTCCCCCCTTTAGTTCATGTCCTTGTGTCATAAGTTCTTTAGCTTCTACATTTCCCACACTATTCTTGCCCTCCCCCTGTCTATTTTCTACCCACTATCTATGCTACTCATTCTCTGTACCTTCCCCCCCCTCCTCCCACGCCCCTGTTGCTAACCCTCTATATGATCTTTATTTCTGTGGTGCAGCCGGTACTTCTTTCGCGTGCGTTTAATATTCGGAAGGTTGCTTCTTTGACCCCGCCTTCACCTCGGCGGCCGAAAACAGAAGCAGGTGATGCTGAGCCCGGCAATTTGGTCAGGACAGCCTGAAATGATTTATTTTGCACCCTCAAAACAAACCCTTACCGCTCCTCCATGGTGGTTTGCCATGTGTGAGCGCAGACTCTGGATGACTGGCAGCTACATAATTTAGGAGCCAAAGAATAACCATTATGGCATTGAGACCTTTATTATGTTGCATTGCTAGTGTTTATTTTGCAGTGGCTGGGAGACCTGCTCTTAGAACAGGTCTTCAAAATAAAGCCTTTAAAGGTATCAATTCAAAGCCTACATGTTTGGTTTTGTGTGTGGAGATTTTAGACGTTTATTGTGAATCCTTAGCTTTGTGTAAGTAACACACAGAGCCAGCCTTGCGTGCAGCTGTTAATTAGACAAAATACATCCTCAGTGTTCTCCTGCTACACTGGCCACTCATTTCCCTCCTGCCCCATATTCCAGATGCGACGGTTTTGCTTGCTTACCTTGCAAAAAAAAAAAAAAAAGTCTGAAATGTTATGCATCCTCCTGTTCATTTTAAATTTGATATAAAAGTGATTTAAATTGTGGTGAAGGATGTGTTTTCCTCTGTATTCTATATTGTGAACTTCGCTGCTTTGATTGTATTTTATTACACCCTTAGAGTAACAGATTTAGCTCATTTAATTTATAGAAAATGTCACCATGTAATCCAACTGGCAAAGTCAGTCTTCATTGTTCAGTCAGTTAGCCAAATCAAATTTGCTTTCTGTCAACAAGAGTTGGGCTATATTTTTAACTTGACGATTTTATAGACATGGATATATGTTCCTATGACAACCTCCCCTCACTTTTGAGTTCCAATCCTCAGATATATAGTTAAGGGAGCAAGTGCGTAACAGCATGGACCCCTGCCCAGAGCGGTTCATGGGGCCAAAACCACGCATCCACCCCAGGAAGCCCTCTGTGCCTGTCTTCACTGAGAAACACATCCTTTTGTTCGATGCCCTGGAGATTTAAAAGGGTCTCGATGGGCAGGGAATATGCCTTGCTTTGTAACGTGGTACAGAGGCAGTTATAAAAAGGGACGTAACAGGAGAGCTGATGGCTAGAAATGCTTCCCCAGGAAGAACAAGATTGAGAAGTTGAGGGTTTCAGTCTCATTTCCCTTAATGCTACCGACACCTGCCATCCTCCCTGAAAAGCTCGCACATGCCCTCAGGTGTGTGTGCCCCCAAGTTTGATGGCCATGCTAGAAGATCAGTGATCTTTGATTTTTGTTATTCAAAAAACATATGTTTATCATATACAATGTGTATATTTCCTAATCTTGACCAACGGTTAAGTTTTAATATTATACATCCCACGTGCATTTATGTAGCATTGTACCAGTGGCTTGGGTTAGGCCCGTGTGGTAGATTGCATTCTCGTTTCCGCCTGTGTACTCCTCCTGAGCAAGAGAACTGTCCGCACTCAGACCTGCTGTGTATCCCTGCGAGTGCAGTGAAGTTCCTCCTGCCGTCTTCAGTCTCATCCGTGGGACTTACTCCCGCAAGGGACAGCGAGTGAGCTCACGACATGCCTCGTCCAAGCAGAAGCTTCGGGAGCTTTGTGCAGCGTGTGTGGGGGTCGCCGGCTCTGCTCTCTGCAACCAGCACGTCCCAGAGAACTGGCTGCTTTGTCTCTGCATCTCCTCAACCTGACCTCAGGGGGCAGGTCCAGCTCAGCAGAGCCCAGCAGGGTCCGGCCAAGCCTCAGAAGACCCACGGCTCTCGTGAATGAGAAATAGCTCTCTTTGTAGATGCCACCTAGGTGTGTTAATTACAGAGCATTTACTGCAACAAAAGCTTACTAAGGAAACCAATGAGCAGAACAGATGGTATTCCTGCTCTCAGAGAGGTTATGCCTCCATATGTTCACCACACCCGAGAAAATAACAATATTTGGCCAGGATGTGGCCAACTATGACAATTAAAGAGTCCATACTTATTCTTTTTAGCTCATGGTTTCAAAAAAAAAAAAAGCCTTCTTTAGGGGTGGTCTTTTTCAGAGCTGCAAGAAACAAAAGTGATTCATGCATAAGATTGACAAAAATGCCCTCTTGTGATTTCCTGTGCTGATCACACTTCCACCTGAAGCAACAACAGAAACAAGCAAAAATGTTGTCACTAAACAAGTGATTTCATGTTGCAAAGAAAAAGATAATTTACTTGGAAACAGAAAAAGAGAAAGAAGCTTGGCTTGGACATAGAACCCGTACATAAACCTAAATCATGAATGAAATTTTTACAACATCCTAGACAATGTCCTTTCTCAGAGTGTGAAGTCGTCTGCACCTTATTCTAGAATTTTCCCTTTTCCCATGAACATCCATCCACCTCTCCTAAGCACCAAACCATTCCTTCTCCTTGCACTTATTGGGCATCTTTTATACATTGCCGCCGCCCCCACAGCAGGGCCCTTCTCCTTCTGGGGTCATGTTTGAATGAATTTTAAGTGTTTTACACAGTTTTCTTATATATACATACATATGTGTGTAACACATACATATATGTATGTTATATGTGTGCGCGTGTAAATATGTGTGTAATATACATGCATCTGTGAGGAAAGGGTCCAGCAGAAGTAACACCCGCTTCAGCGTGGTTGGTATAGTAATAACATGGGTGTAATAATTTATACTTTTAATTTGAACATTTCACTGAAAATGTCATAGGATGTGTGTGAGTGTGATGTTACTATGTTACAGAATTACATGCTTCTGACTCATTTGTAATAAAAAGGGGCGTTCCCGGTACCAGACCCTGTGTAATGCCTGCATGTATAGATAGTGCCTCGGTCCTAACACCAGCAATCTCAGGAATGAGTAGCATTCACAATGGGTGGCGCGCTGGGTCTGGCGCGGATGTCAGCATCCCTGAGAAAGGAGGAGGAGGAGGAACTGGAGGAAGAGCAGGAGGAGGAAGAAAAAAGAAAAGTAAGTGTTCTTGCCTTTGTGCTGCTGACATTCTAGAAGTCAAGGGGAAGAGAAACACATGAAATAAGTAAGTTTTTAAAATTTTATGCATGCACGCAGATAATGTTAAGTTGAACATTTTCACTGATGGGTCAGCAAGGCCTCCCTGAGGAGGTGATAACGGAGGAAGCGCCCAGGAAGGCCGCTCTGAGCCGAGGACAAGGCGCTGGAAAGGCCGGGCCCGGAGTGTGCGGCAGAACAGGAGGAGGCCGTGCGGACAGGGAGGGATGAGCGGGAGACGAGGGAAGGACTGGAGAGGACAGGGGCTAAGTCCTGCGGGGTCTCGTAGGTCACCCTTAGGGTCTGGCTACAACCGGAAGCCATGGAGGCTGTCGACCAAGGAATAGCCTGACCTGCGTGTTTAGCTCATCTCCCTGACCTCCGCGTTGAGAAAACGCCGCGGGTCAGCAAGGGCAGAAGCACAGAGGCCAGCGGAGGGGTTCCGAGTAACTGAGGTGCCAGAAGGTGCTGGCTCGGTGCACGTGGGTGCCGGAACTTGGAAGTGGGCGCGCCCTGCACGCTCCCTTTGTGACCACGGAGTTGTCATTTCCGAGACAGGCAAGACGGACAGGTGGAGGATTAGTTGGAAAACCATTTACAGGCAGACATAAAATGGAACAAATAAAATTTCCGCTGGCGTGTTCAAAGGCCCATGATAGAGATGCAGGACAAGGCATTCCTTTAAACTCTATAAGAAATGGTGGTTGGTTTAGACGTGCAAAATGCACACTGATTAAGTTTTAAAGATGAACGATATACGTGGAAGTTGAGTTCGCAGCCCTGCATTATACAACTAAAAACGTCAATGGAAGTACACATGAGGCGGCGGTCCCTCAGCGTAAGGTGTGAAGGAAATGCCGGTAGTGTTATAATGTTACCATTTTTGATACTTTGCATCGATTTAACTATAGTGACACATTATTTTCATTGTATTCCAAGCACATCTATGTGTTCCATAATAATATACAGCTTAGTTTATTAACTTTATTTAAATCATATAAAAAGTATGTATTCTACTGTAACTTTTTTACACTACATTTTATACAACGCAGCTCTGTTGATATATTATGTAGATGAAGCTCATTTTTTTATGAAGATTGGATCCAACAGGCATATTTCTTTTTCTTTTTTCTTTTTTTTTTTTTTACCTCTTGGGATATTTGACATTCATTGAGCCTCTTGATTCTAGATTTTGGATTAAAAAATACAAATTACGTGGGAAGTCAAGGGAACTAGAACAGCTGAAAGCATTTTGGAAAAGATGAACAAAATGGGAGGGAGCTCCGCCCAACTTTAACCCTCACCGTTTAGGCGCGGTCATCGGTGTGGTGCTGGCGTGAGCATCAGTACACCCACCAACCAGACTGAATAAAAGAGGCAGCAACGGGCTCCCCGACCTCGTGCAGCCAGCTGACGGGGAAATGGGGCAGGAAAGCTCTTCCACTGAGAGAGAACAGTCTCAGCAAATTGCAGTTGCATAAACATATGCAAATCCCCCTAAAAACAACAACAAAAAGCAACCTAAACCTCATACCTTACACAAATACTAACTCTAAGTGGATAAAAGATTTAAATGTATGATATAAAACTGTGAAGCTTATAGAGAAGGAAATATAGGAGAAATGTTTTAGGGCCTAGTGTTAGATGAAGAATTCTCACACATGAAAAGAAAAGAAAAGAAAGAAAAAAATTGATGGGTTTGACTTGAAATTAAAAGATGTCATTAAGGTGATGAGAAGACGATCTAGAATAGAAGAACATATTTTCAAACCACGTACCTGCAAAAGGATTCTTATTTAGTATCTATACAGAACATTCTCAAAATACAGTGCACACATAAACACACACACAAATTAAAAATTGCTTAAAGACTTTGGACAGACATTTCACCAAAGAGGATGTACAGATAACAAATAAACATGCGAGAGATATTCGCCATCATTTATCATTAGGGAAAAGCAATTTAAAACCACAATGAGCTACTCTTGCACTAATACTAGGTGAGTTTTTGGAAAAAGTGACGACAACGTCAAAGTTAGTGAGGAGGTGAGGAACTTGCATCGCTCAGAGATTGCTGGTAGAATATCATGTACCAGGTATAGCCGCTCTGGAAAATAGTTTGAGAATCTCATAAAAAATACAATGTTCATACAACCCAACAACCCCATCTCTGGTCATTTATCCCAGAGAGATGGAAACTGAGGTCTACGCAAACATATACCAGGAAGACTCGCAGCAGTTTTATCTAGAATAACCCCAAATTGGAAATCACCTAAATACTCATCAAACAAACTGTGGCTCCTTTGCACAGAATGTAGTCTACCATGAAAAACAACTCGGTTATTAAAAAAGTTAAATGAATTATTCATACACACAAGAACTTGGGTGGATCTCGGCGCACTTATATTGAGAGAAAAAAAGCCAATAGCAAAGGTTACATGCATTATGATTCCATTTGCATAATAATCTTGAACTGGTAAAACTATAACGGCAGAAAACAGACGCGTGATCCCCTAAGACTGGGGACAGGGAAGAGGGTGTGAAGAAGCAAGTCTGCAGTTCATGGAGGGGTAGCTTGAGGGGCAGTTTCGCAGTGACGGAACGGTTATCACGGTAGTGATTATACCATTGCTCATATGTGGTAACCCGGCACGGAAGCGTGTGCACAAGAAATGAGTGCGTGTCGAAGAAGCGGCTCTAAATAAGCTGGCATTGCACGGATGCTGACGTGCTGGTTTTGACACCGGGCTGGTTCTGTTCCATGTCACCTTTGTGCAGCCCAGGAGGGAGGGTGCACGGGACCTCTCTACTATTCTAGTAGCATCAGTGTATTTATAATTACTTTTAAATAAAAAGTTAAAAAACACTAAGGAAGAATAAAACAACAAAAACCCAAGATCGATAAAGCTAAAATGGAAGTCTATACCTGCAAAACCCACGCCAGGCGGAGTAAGCTGGCTAGAGGTGCACAGGAAATACAGCTGCAGGTCACTTCAAGGCCAGTACAAAGAGGGTAACGTCAACGGATGTAACATTCGTGGGGCCCTGAAGTTAAAGAAACTATAGACTTAAAACAAAGTAACAATTCCCAGAGTAGATGAGATTTGTTTCCCTTGGAAAGGAAATATTGTGAGCGTATCAAATCAACACTATGCACTTGGAACTCAATTTATAATAGGAATTCAGTAAATATAACGAACTTTAGATAATTATTTTACTTAAAGGAATATTATTGTTCTTAATATTAACATTTGCCATGTAAGAAGCACGTATATATCCTCTACTAAGTGTTTTCATAGCTCCTAGGGTATTCATGGATCAGTATAGCTCATTAGCCTTGCCAGTTTGCAAGAAGACACCTACTGAAGAGTGCATGGGAATTCACACATTCCGTGAACGGGAACAATTGTAACCCATATTCTCCGGCTGGAATGTCAGAATTTCCCTACTGCTACACTGGTCTGTCTCTTAAAGGAAAGATGGAGATTGCTTTCCTATTTACGATGAATAAAATTTTATAATTTTTTACATTGCGATAAAAATGAACTAATTTGCCATTCCTTACAAGGCATAACACTCATGTGTTGGGTTTGATTTCTCAATTTAATTTTCAAAAACCCAAGTGCAGGAAAAGGCATACTTTTTAATGGAACACGGGGTGAATGACTTTGTAACCAAAGAATGCTCACATTTGAGAGCCTTTCAAGCCTTGTGCATCTGCATTTGCAGTTTCAGACCCCAAAGTCACAGAATATAGAATAACATTTTATTTTATATAATAAGTAAAACCATATAAAACATAAAAGCGGGCAACTAATGTTATTCTACTTAAGTGCAAACATCACGAAGGAGCCACAGATGCAAAGGCGGCCAGCCTCTCCAAGGCAAACAAAAGGAATAAGTGAAATATTCAGAGAAACTTCGTCAACTCTAAAATTATTTCCATCACGTCTTACACTAAATGGAACATGGAGAACAGATTGGATTATTATGTGAAGGCAACAAACCACTAACAGATGAAATAAAATAAAGTGATAAGATGTGTTTTTACACAGAAAACAAACAAAAAAGTTACAGTGACTAAGAAAATGCACCTCCTCGGATTGGGTACTTCCCCTTGGTGGTCCCGTTTCACATGACATTTGACTTTTTTTTTTTTTTTTAATCTCAACACATTGCAGTCTCAAACCTGTGCTCCTGCAGAGAATTTAGCAGAGTCAGAATTCATTGCCACAGAGATAAGGGGAAAATTCAGTCTTTCAAAGACAGTTTGGAAAAATGGCAAGGCAACCTACCCCCAGCCTACAATCTGTAATGGAGAGCGTCTTCAAAATGTTCCACTTCTTTCAGAGGAAAGGAAGACCATCTGAGATGGATACTTGATGAGCCAAGGAACTTTTGGTCCGAAAAAAAATTATCTATTTATTAATTTCACAGTGTAAACTTCCATTGGGATGTAAAAATCCAATGGCTTTTCACATATCAAAATTCATCAAGTCTCAAGATTCGTGAATTCACTGCAGGGTAAGTTTTTTGTTTGTGCCCTGATCCTTTCTACTGCTCTCAAATGACTGGTTACTGTAAGCCAGCAAAAGCAAGTGTGTTCATATTTTGCTCTACATTAACAAATAGCTAGCTAATAAATGAACCAAGAACTAAACTAGGTTCAAAAATTTAAAATGAACTGTGAAGGAGGTGAGCAAGTGGAGCTAATACAGTAAGAGTGCTCAGGGGTTAAGGTCAAGTCCTACACTCTTCAGGTTAAGGGGAGCAGGGCAGTAGCTGGAGGACAGGGGCTTTGGAGAAGGAAGTATCAGGGCTGGAGCTCGTACCTCCGCCATCCACTCAGCATGAACGTGGAAATCCATCTCACACCTTCAAGGCTCACTTTCCCGAGCTGTAAAAGGGCGTAATAAATACGGCTGATTTCATAGAGATGTTTTGAGAATTAAGTGGCTTACTGCATTGCAGTGTTTTATAAAATATTTAGCACAAAATAATTAACTTCAATAAATGTTGGCTACACTGAGTTCTGAATACTTCCCTGGAGGATGGAAATGTAAGAATTCCCAAGGACAATGGATACCCTCCAATAAGTCCATTTCTCTTGACATACGCCTAATGCAATGACTTTTTGGGGAAAAAATAATTGAGAAGAACAAAAAAAAACTGATGACTTTTATGAGGAAATTAACCCATTTACATGCATCCTGGACGTAATCATTTCCAAAATGTTTGTTTACAGTTCTACGAATTGACATGAATGGTTTTTCTGTAAGCAAGCTGGTAGTGAGACTTCACAGGGTACAGGGCCAACGTTTGCCGGATAATAAAAATTAGTATGGGCCTAATCGAATTATGAAAGTTAGTCAATGCTTTTTGTGGAAAATTTGAGGGGCAGAAAGGAGAAAATTGGATTCATTTACTATTGTTTATGGCCTGCTGAGTTTTTCTTTTTAATTTACTTTTTCGGGAGCATTTTCCCATGTCGTTAAATTATTAACCAAATCCTCATTCTTAATAGATGCATAATGAATCTAATGCATTCTGAGAACGATTTGCAAGTGGCTTTGCCTCTCTGAATCTTAGTTTCCTTGTGCGCAGTGTGTTGGTAACAATAGCCACCACCCAGAGGCCTATCGTGAGGACTCCCCGAGGCCGTGCCCGGGACCAGCTGGGACGGTGAGCTGGAACGCACTGTACAAACGCTCGTTAGTATCAGCTCTGTAAGGAAATCGGGGGAAGGGGGGACTACGTGATGTGGAGGTTATCTATCGGCAGAGAGGGTTATCGGCAGAGCGGGGAAAGTGCTTTGACTGCTGTTTTACAGCACAGTCCTACTGCGGGAGGAGGGACGGGTTTCCCAACAGTGCTTTCTTAACTTACGCGTTACTATCACTATCCTACAATCAGAATAAACCCTCCAAAACAGATAGGAGTTAAAAGGAAAGTCGAAGTCTACCAATAGCAAACGAAAAGGAAGAAGTGGGAAGGTTTCCAGGAAGCGATCCCTCCCTTTTAAGGGATTAGACGTATTAAATAGGATTCATTTGAAGATTTTAAAACAGTCATACTCATCCTTTAATTTCCTGAATGTTTGGAGATGCATTTTGCTTTAGAAAGCATCAAAACTCAGGGACCGTCTTTCACCCTACCCCTTCTCTTGCTATTCTTTGTTTTTACTAAATTCGGTACTCAAACATCGAGGGAGCAGAGAAATATTGTGATTTTACAAATATGGGTGATTGCCTAAAAAAGCCTTTGTGACTCTCAACTCCCTTGATAGTGCTCCTATCAGAGTAAAGTGAGAAACACTTTGGGACAGTTTTCGGTCTACCACTTGGGAGGTTATGTTGAAATATATCGACGTGCCACACACCCTGTATAACCATCTGCTTTATCTTAGCAAAGTTCAATGCGACTGAAAACAATTCTCGTGCCTCAAAAGTAAATCACATGCATGCCTCGGGCTGAGCGAGAGAAGAACTGGGTTCTAAGCACCAATTCTGCTGGTTCTGCTACCAGTTTGGGCAAAGACCAGTAGCAAGCCACTTAATCTTCTAAGCCTAAATTTCTCCTTTTGTAAAATAACTGACATCATAATTATT
This sequence comes from Glossophaga mutica, assembly GCA_039655065.1. Taxonomy (NCBI): domain Eukaryota; kingdom Metazoa; phylum Chordata; class Mammalia; order Chiroptera; family Phyllostomidae; genus Glossophaga; species Glossophaga mutica. Next base: position 5,285,520 of record CM077316.1, read on the forward strand.
TAACGCTGACATTATTTCTCTAATTGTACAATCCTTATTGTCCATCGGGATGACCGCTACATAAATCCTTATTTTACATCATTTCAGTATAGCAGGAATTTGCTGCTAATGAAAGTTAAATCCCATCCGGTGTTTACAAAGCTGTCTTGCAGTCGTCTGTCCCTTGAAAGAGAATTTACTGACAAGTTTTCCTTTTCTCTCCACCTCAAGCACACATCATGTGCATTATTTCTGATTTATGTGGTCCTCGCTGAACTCCTCTAAATCTTCTCTGCGTTTCTTTCATCACCTCCTCCTTTCTTTCCTCACATCTTCTCCTTTTAAAGAGACAGAAAAACATGTGACAAATGTTAGCTGAAATTGGCTTCATTTCCTGAAATTGCAACTTGGCTGCCATAGAGTCCGCTTCTGTTCCCTCGCGTCTCTCTGCAGTTTGTATAGAAAAATCGTGGTGAAAGATGAAGAGGATGACTTCCCCCCCCGCCTTTTCTGAATATTTTAGAAGAAAAAATTAAAGGATGACAGTATATGAACACAGAAAACAATGTTGTTCTGAACATCACAATTTTCACATTCCACTTGAGGAAATTTGACTCGCTGAGGGCAACAGAAGAGCGAACAGTAAAACCTCACACGCAGCCGATGAATCAACAAGTCCTAACAGAGGGGCTGCAAAGTAGCCAGCCCCCTGCTCAAGTGTGTGGTCCAGAGGCGGGCTGCTAGGAGTCTGGCGCAGAGAGTACCTATGCGTTCCGCTGTGTTTCCAAAGGGTTTTGTTTTAAACATTATGAGCTCCTCGGAAGAATGTCTGGTATGTTGGCCAGGGATCAAATCTGTCAACTGCTTTGAAGACAGTTAGGGTTCCAAAATGAACACTAATAAAAGCAAAGAACCCGGGATAGAGCCAAAACAGAGATAATGAGTCTCATTAAATGAGAGCTCACGCATGGTCTGAGAGAATACTTGTACCTGAAGAACTTTCTGGGAGAGACGAATGAGAGCCCGCTTTCTTCAGACAAGCCTCCGAGAAGGAGCAGCGTTTGAGCTGAGCTTCAAGAATGCCTTGCTCTTCACGGCTACAAACCGCTACAATACTTTGGTAGGTTTTACCACATTCCTTTTATCCTCTCCCAGGTGTTTGTGATGCCATGTGCTTACTCCATGTATTTAAACGGATTGTGTTGTGATTGTTTTAGGACTCTCACATCCCTGAAAGGTTCTGTGGGAGTGGAGAATTGGTCCATTTGTTGCTTTATTTTAAGCACCTGGTACTTTGTGAGCACTAAATAAACTAATCTTGGGCCCTTATGCGCTGTTTCTCTGTCTGGAAATAGATAAATAACCTGGATACACTACTCAGATCTTGATTCTGAATGTTGTCGCTTGGGTCACCCATGTTGGGGACCCACACTGTGGCACCTAAGCAAAACCAGCTCAGCATCTCCTCGTGAGCCCTGCTCCACCAGCATCCCAGGAAGGGACCGCCCAGAGCTCCCGCTGGTCTGGGATTGGAGACTCTGACGTGTTTGTCCCACGACTGTGATTCACCTGGGGGCACCCTTCGAAGCTTGAGGAGACAAAGAAAAAAAGTATTACTTCCTTCTTTTCCTAAAGTCTAACAGTGATATGTTCCTAAAGTGTTCCCAGGGAGTGGTGGTACAGCTTGATTTGATGAGGTTTTATACACATTAAAAATAATCTCTGCAAAAAGCTATAAATGGTTTCCCCTGTTATTCATGAACAATGGCACTCAGTCTACTTTTAATACATGTTCTGACACACTTTGCTAGAACCCTGAGGTTGCTTAGTGAACAACTGGTTTTGCTGAACTGCAGTCCAGTTTTCACCTGCGCGTCATTTCACAGTAAAATGTTGGCAGGCGGTCGCTGGGATGCTCACGAACCCCAGCTTTGCTTCCTTCTTGATTTCTGGCAATACACTCTGGCAAAGCAAACATACACACACACACACACACACACACACACACAACTATTAAAATCCTGCTCCTGATTTATTTTCTTGAGAATATGTAGATAGTATTAATTTGAATTTTTATGTTAGAAATTTTTTCTTAGTTCTAAAATTTACCAAATGTTTGCCATTCTTTTCACAGTAAAAAAAAAAAAAAGCATATTTTTAAATAGTCGATGTCATACTTATTGATAGCTTTTTTCCACACTTTTATTCTGGTACGCTGAAAACACATCTTCACTTTCCGATATTATATTATTGTACTTTCAGGTTATTATCAGGGAAGTTTTAAGTAATATTATCACTGTCTTGGAAATAGCTTCATAGACTGTTCATTACAAAATCACTGGCCTCTGCACACTCCCCCGAGCGGCACAAAGCGCACTTCCAACAGCCTGTTGGAATGCCGGATGATATATTCCACGTTAAATTCCCCGTCTCTCAGCTCCTAGCACGCTTCTTCCTCAAGCTAGCCCTCATTCTCTGATCCTGAGCTTTTGCCAGGAGTGTCCGGCCTTTGGGCGTCTCTGGGCCACACTGAAAGAAGAAGAGTTGCCTTGGGCCACACAGTAAATACATTGCAACACATAATCACACACAAAAAATCTCATAATGTTTTAAGCAAATTTACAATTCTGCTTTGGGCCGAATTCACAGCCATCCTGGGCTGCATGCGGCCCACGGGCCAAGCAGGTTGGACACCCCTGGGCCATCAATTGGAAGCCCGAGTCATCCTCCACTCCCATCAGATGTTTTATTTTTTTCAATTCTCCAACATCAAATCAATTACTAAAAACTGTCACTCCCATCTCAGCACTGCCTCTTGCATCCGGCTTTCCCCATCAGTCCGTGATGGTGCCGCCTGCCCAAGCCGCAGCTATTTCTCCGATATTATCATCATCATGCTTTTGCCACCAGAATCTCTTTCAACCTCCCATCCTTGGCGTAGCACCTAGATTTGTCTTCTTCTAAAGGAAATCTCCGTTCAGTCATTCGTCAGTTGTTCACTCTTCGATCTTTCCTTCCACAAGTACTCAGGCAATACTACCTTTGAGCTAACTTTGCAGTTTGCTTTCCTTGGAAGCTTGACCTTGAGTAAGTCTGGGCCATATTCAGAGCTCACCCCCTGCACAGGGGGCCATTCACCAGTGAGCGCCGAGGGGGCGCTGGCTTCAATCCTCACTCCGTTGTACACAAGCCTGTCTGGTTCATTTTCTCTAGTTGGTCTCGCCATTGTCTTGTACAACGTGTAACTTCGTAATCATGATTAATTTATGCCACGAGATGAAGAAAATACATCAAGTCACCCATGAACCTTTGCAGACGTCATTTTACTGCACTCGAACTGATTCTGGGATCCTCCCAAGTACAAACACCCGAGTGTGGCTGCATTGTCTTGTCCCCACAATTCTTAAGTCTCAAGTCCCACGGCCCTGTGATCGGAAGCACGGATCCAAGGATTCACAGAGTGACTCCCAGCTTTGCAACTTGCCATGTCTTCACAGTTTCGTGACCATTTTCAAACATGCTCCGCACAGCACAATTATTTCACAACATGCAAATAAGAAATTCCTGGGTATAGAAGCTATTGTGTAAAGTGAGTTTGTGTAATGGCCTACACTGCCACCTTCTTAGGAAGAACCTGCCTGGACAATTGTTGAAACAGTAGAATTTTTCACACATTTCACAAGATTTAAAAAAATCACCTTAGATGTTTGTTAAAAGTCATGGATTCTCAGCCTACTTATAAAAAGTTTCTGAATCACATATTTGAGGCGAGTGCTATGGTCTAAACATTTGTGGGTCCCCCCCAGAGCCCCCATGAATGAGATTTGTGCCTTTATAAAAGACACCCCAGAGAGGTCGCTAGCCCCTTCCACCACATGAGGACAAGAGACGTCTACAATCCGAAAGGCAGCTTTCACCAGAATGTGACCGAACCGTCATCCTGCTCTCATACTTTCAGCCACCAGAACTGGGAGGAATATATTTCTGTTTATAAGTTACCCAGCCTGTGATATCTGTTAGCTCAGCCTAAGTGGACTGAGATGGTGAATTCACAAAATCTGCATTCTTATAAAGTGACCTAAAGCATTTTCATAATGAAGAAAAGTTAAGAAGCAGTCATTGAAGTTTCTGAAGATTTTGCAATAAGGAAACCTTTTAAACTTTTGTTTAGCCCAGTGTTTGTCAAACACAGGTAGAACATCTTTTATCTGGCTTCTACGGAGAAGGCCTACATTGTTTCCTTTACATAAAATTCTCTTTCCACCCAGGGAAATTGCTAGACACCCTTCAAGTCGCAGCTCAGAACAACCTGCTTTGCAAAGGCCCCCTGGTCTCTCTGTCAGAGCCCTGGTCCTGGCATTACTGCATCTATCTAGTTACCTGACAAGATAGTTTCTTTAACAAAGCATTTCTTTCCTCTGTGAGCAGAACTCATACCTACTTCCCGTGGTGACTGCACGTGAGTTACTGGATTCACGAATGACTCCAAGAATGCACAGTAAGGCATCATCAAGCCTTTTAGCATAATTATGCATCAATCCGCACAATATAATCAGATTCAGTTCTAATTGTGTTCCTTATACCAATCTAACTCTTTTCTAGGGCATACGTTAACATAAAGTCACCTTCACAGTGAGTCTTAGGACAACATGTTCCCAGGTTTATGAGCCATCGCTGTGTCAAGTTCCTCTTCTAAACTTTTCATCTCTGATCACGTGCTCCCTGAAGGGCTTTGCCACTGGAAGGCAGCTGCGGAACAGACGCTTCCTCGCATGCTCACGTGGGGACTTGACCACATGCCTCGAGGGCTAACAGCCCAAGTGTACTTTTAGGACTCCAAACAGAGAAGGAACAACTCTCCGAAGCATTTGCTTAGGCAGATATTTTACACAAGGTACAGAAAAGCTGACTTCGATATAAGACTATTCTAATGGTTTCTTAAGGATCTCATCATGGACAAACTATGAGCCAAGCACTCTTAAAACTTTGAATTTTTGGTTTGATTGTTTTTATATTCTCATATAAATATTTACTGCATATATGTTAACACAAATACCTAAAATGAAGAAATACCTAAAATGAACATGAATTAAAATTCCATAGAGATTCTTTGCAGGACAACTGTAATGTGTATTGAAATCAAATGTTTTTCTTATAGGGTCCATTTTTGCTTGATAATTTCCACACAGTTACCAAAAAAAATGAACAAGTATAATTTTCTTCTTTCTAGTCTGCAGATATGCACTCTAATTGTTAACTTCAGAAATCTAAAATAGTTTTAGAATAGAATGTAGTTTGATCACTGAATGTAGCCAACTGTGGTGGTATTCATGAAAATAATTATGTTTAAGTTGAGAGAGTAAAAAAAAACTTTTCATGTATAGAATTTCTTTCGAGAAACCCACAATTAACACTCCTGCACATATTCTTTAAAATACCCTGTATCCTTTAAGACAATGCGTTCATCTGTTGTTCCACATCACCTTCATAACTTGAATTAGTCACTTCATACGGCATATTTCTGTTTCTCTGCCTTACCAGATCATCTGCTTTTGGGTGAAAAGGCAGACTCATCTGATTTTAACCTACCGAAGTCCTACAACAGGGCTGTGCATACAGAAGGCAATAAACCTCTGCTGATTTAGTCATCTGTCAGCTCCATCTAACCGCTCACTAAGTCACCTGAATGATGCACATGGAACTCCACCAGAGAGATGCCCTGGTCTACGGTGAAGAAAATAAATGGTGAGAGGAAAGGTTTGAAAGGTTCGTTCTGTCTTTGTCCTTCCTTCCTTCCTTCCTTCCTTCCTTCCTTCCTTCCTTCCTTCCTTCCTTCCTTCGGTTCTTTCTTTCTTTTCTTTCCCTCTCTTTTTTCCTTTCCTTTCCTTTCCTTTCCTTTCCTTTCCTTTCCTTTCCTTCCTTTCCTCCCTTCCCTTCCCTTCCCTTTGTTTCCTTTCTTCTTTCTTTTTTTAAAGAGTCTGGCTGGTGTGACTCAATAGGTTAAGCGCCGGCCTGTGAACCAAAAAGTCGCCGGTGTGATTCCCAGTCAGGGCGCATGCCTGGGTTACAGGCCAGGTCCCTGGTTGGAGAGGCAACCAAGCAATGTTTCTCTCTCACACTGGCATTTCTCTCCCTCTCTTCCCCTCTCCCTAAAAATAAATAAATTAAATCTTTAAAAAAAAAGAAGAATTAAAGAGCTAAATGGAGATGGTCCTGGTTACAGAGGAGACCTCTGGATTATTTCTAAGATGCTAAAAGGATGCTTCTGACTGGAAATTTATTGCATTGGTTCAGACAAAAATGTGACTTATTTGTATATTTTTAATAGTATTGTATTTCTCCTGAGGCACTTCTAAGCAGTGGTCGCCAACACATACACAAAAAAAGCCACAGACGAGGGGAGGGAAAAGCCACATTTCGTTATACAAATGCATGTGCTCCTGGCTGGCTTCCTGGAGCAATGTGGGTGTGCGCTGGGGGAGGCCTGGGGAGGCCCCACCCTTCCTGGTGCAGAGACCCACCTGCGCGTGGTCACAGGGTTATGGGGAAGTCGCCAATGGCGTTTCCATCGGCTTGCTTTAGGTCGCTCAGTCTCTGGTTGCAGCTCCTATTCTGTTCTGTTATCCAGGACAGGTGTGGTCAGTTTCCTTTGGTCTTGATTCATTGGCTCTTATTCAAGGAAACCTCCCGGGTGTTTTCCCCAAGAAAGGATAGCAATTCAATTCAACTTCAGCCCTTCAATTTGATGTTAAATTAACTGGCATGCTATGCCACAGGGAATTATATTATTGGATTCCTCAACTTCCTATTTTTTCTTTCTTCAGACTACTTTACTTTAATCTTGCAGTATGTGGAATAAAATCGTTATGTCTTTTATAATAATGTGTGTATATATGAATACGAGTCCAAGCCTCATTACACACATTATAAACTGGCTTCTTCAAAACTTGAAGAACAGTTTCTTGGTATCATGGAAGAATATTTATAAATTAAATCTGTTACTCTGAGTTTAAACTACTTTTGAGTGAATTTTTTTTTTTAAATCCTTGGAGAGGTATTCATTTCTACAAAGTTTATATTAATGGTAGTTGGAAAGTTAAGGTGTTTTCCTTTTTACTGATTCTGATACTGCATTTCTAAGTCTTTATACTCCGCCTCGTGTTCTCCTATGGTCTTTGTTAATACCCTAAATGTGTCACCTAATTTGAAACAGATTTGCTGCTGTTTTCAACTATATCCAGTTTGTGGGTTAAGTATATGAGATAGAAATAACTACAAAATGTGAATTTCTAAGGCCAGACATTCCAACTAGCCCTTCGCAGCCAGGAATGTGAATTCGTCTGGGCAGCAATGATAAACGTGGGTTATAAAATAGTCCATGGGTGTGAATCCTGAACTTAGAAATCCATCCGCTTGATTTATACAAAAGATTGAAGATGGCTGGACCGAAAGGCTCGGGGATGGGAACGAACCCCCCAGCACAAGTGCACTCAGTGTGTGACGTAAGAGCAGACGCCAAAAGTTAAGTGACATAGAAAGAAATATGGCTCGAGCTCCCCGTCCCATCCAGCTCTCAGTGCTTGGTGCCAGCCGCTTTATTTTAGTTGGGAAGGAAACAGGAAATTGGAGCGAGTGAACATGCACGTTTAGTCCAATGAGAAGAGTGCGTCAGGAAGTCCATGCAGTGGCTAAGAACAGCGGGGCACCCCGAGGTTCACCCGTCCTGCCCGGGCTAGCTCCCTTCCTTTCCCGACAGCCTCATCGGACCCTCTGGCAGCATCCGCCCGGCAGGCCGTGTGAGGGCACCGACGCTTCCAACAGGTGCAGGTTTCAGGCCACAGACCGATGCCACTGGCCACCCTCAGGACCAGTGTGGGCACCACGCGTCACAAATCCAGGTCTGCCTTTTAGGCGAAAACGGTCCGATAACAAAACCGAGATGCTGTGGTCACAATAAATCAATGAAGCACACTCGGTAGCATTGGTGAAAAACCCCAGTCGTAGGAAAGGCCAGATACCCGATTGGAACAGACAAACGAGCTACCGTAGAAAAAAATCTGCTTCTTGAACTGTTGCAAAGAACAACTGGCTCTTAGGAAGCACAAAATAAATATGATCGCTCTATTACATGCTCCCTAACGTAGGGACAAGTAAATGCTCCAATGATGTTTCTCAAACCAAACACACACTGGAACACCCAGGACAGGACTACTCGGTGGTAGGCAGCACATCTGTGCCCTTGGACTTATTCGTTCACTTCAGAGAAACCAGATGGTTTCAGGGGAAATGTTTAGACCAGCGAACCCATCTGCATTTCAAACTATGTGCTGCCCCCTTTCTTCAGCCCCGGAGGTGGGTCTGACCAAAGTTTGATTCCTAAGGCAAGGGAAAGTAGCCTGGCCGACCCTGTCCTCGATCACCTCTGTTCCTGAGGTTCATGCGGATTGGGGGACATGCCCAAGCTGGCACAGCCAGAAATGTGAAGCTGTAGCGTGAGAATTCAGGGTTTTTATGCCGGACTCCAACACCTGTCTCCCATCTCCCGTGTCCCTACAGTTATGATTCAATCCCCAGTCAGCCGCTGCCCTGCTGAAGTTAATTCACTGATCTCTCCATTCTCACTGGACCAAGGATGGGCCACACTCTGGACCTTACTTGTGATCAGCTACAAAAACCCTATGTTGGCATCGTGAGATTCATTTTAAATCACATGAGAACTTCCGGTCAAGATGGCAGTTTAGGCAGACATGGCTCATCTCTTCACACAGCCACAGCAAAACTACAACTAAAATACAGAACAACCATCACTCAGAACCTACAGAAATCGAGTTGAATGGAAGTCTGACTACTATGGAATTAAAGAAACCACGCCCATCCAGACTGGTAGGAGGGGTGCGGATGCGGAACAGGCTGGTCCTGCATCCACATGCGGTGGGTAAAAATTGGAGCGGGGTATCTCAGGAGTGAGGAGTCCCAGCCCCACACCAGGCCCCCCAGCCTGGGCTTCCAGTGCCAGGAAGAGAAATTCCCCAACTTCTCGCTGCAAAAACCTGCGGGGATGGAGTTGTTGGAAGAAGCTTCTGGAGCCCCAAACAGTTCCTCTTAGAGAACCCACACATGGACTCATTTACTCTGACTCACTCTCTCTGGGCTCTGGCACCAACAGGGTGGCAGCTTCAGGGGCACCAGTGATGTGCAGGGGGAGTCTGAGGTGTCTGGCATCAAGGCGAGCAGGAGCCATTGCCCTTTTCTGGGCCCTCCCCCCACAGAGCCAGCAGATTGGCGCATTCTCTAACATTCCATCAACCTGGCTGACTCTGCTTGACTGGCCTTGGAAATCCCCAGAGACTGTGCCCCACCCAATTTACAAGCCACCAAAGCTGCTCTTCCATATGAATGGCTCATACTCCACAACTTCTAACTCCTCTCAAACAAGCAGCTGCTGGCCTCAGTAAGCACCAGGCCCAAAACTAGCAGCCTAGATTCACAGCTTGGCTTTGCCTGGGAATCTCCAAGGCCAGCGCAAGTAGCAGCCATCTCAGATTGCTTTATACCTCAAGCAGGGTGGCCCTGAGCGAAACACAGGTGGGGGCTGACCTTGGCCTGTGCCATCCAGGAAACCCCAGGGCCTGTGCACCCAGTGGACAGCTACAGACCACGTCGGAGCACAACCACCCTGCCCCTGCGCAGCTGATCCTCCACGGAGGGTGGAGGTTGGTGCTCAGTGGTCAGAGCCAGTCCTTGCAGCTGATTGGCCTGGGTAAATCCCTGCCATTGATCTGCCAACAGCAACCAAGGCTCAACTACAAGAGAAGGGTATACTCAGCCCACACAGAGGGTGAAACTTAAGCTCCCAGCTAGGGCAGGCTGTGCACTGGATCCAACAGGACACCTACGACCTTAGGCCACACTACCAAGACACGGAGTCAGAGCAGCTCTACCGAATACATAGAAACAAACACAGGGAGGCTGCCAAAACGAGGAGCAAAGAAGCCTGGCCCAAATGAAAGAGCCAATCAAAACTCCAAGAAAAGAGCTAAACGAAATGGAGATAAGCAATCTATCAGATGCAGAGTTCAAAACATTGTTTACAAGGATGCTCAGGGAACTTAGTGAGGACCTCAGTAGCATAAAAAAAGACCCAGATATAAAAAAGAAGGATACGCTAATTGAAATAAAGAACATTTCACAGGGGAACAACAGTAGAGTGGATGAAGCCAAGAATCAAATCATTGATTTGGAACATAAGGAAACAAAAAACAAACAGAACAAGAAGAAGAAAAGAGAGTCCAAAAAAACAAGGGCAGTATAAGCACCATGTGGGACAACTTTAAGCAATCCAATATTCTCTTCATAGGAGTGCCAGGAGGAGAAGAAAAACAGCAAGAAATTGGAAATCAATTTGAACAAATAATGAAGGAAAACTTCCCTAATTTGGTGAAGGAAATAGACATGCAAATCTAGGAAGCACAGAGAGTCCCAAACAAGATGGACGCAAAGAGGCCCACCCCAAGTCACATCATAATTAAAATGCCAAAGTTTAAAGATAAAGAGATAGGAGGGGGTGTGGGAGAATGGGTGAGAAGTGAAGGGGCTAAGAAGTACAAATAGGCAGTTACAGAACAGGCATGAGGGTGTAAAATACAGTACTGGAAAGGGAGCAGCCAAAGAACTTATATGCATGACCCCTGGATATGAACAATGATGGGGGGATTGCCCCAGGGACCGGGAGGTTCTGGGGTGGAGGGGGCAAAGGTGGAAAAATCAGGACAACTCTAATAGCATAATCAATTAAATATAATTTAAAAATAAATCAATAAATTAAATGAATTTACTTACTCCTCTAATTCAAGCCTATAAAACCTACCCTGGACCATAAAGTCAAAATGAACCAACCATTCTGTCTTCCCTCAAGGAATTCACAGACCGGTGCAGAAACAAACTATAAAATGAAAAATTATGTTCAATGACACTAATACAGAAACTGCTTTTTATTGTTGTTTTGTTTTTAGAAAGAGCAAAGATAAAACTCTATCAGGAGTGTCCAACCTTTTGGCGTCTCTGGGCCACACTGGAAGAAGAGTTGTCTTGGGCCACACAGTAAATACACTAACAAAAACTGATGAGCCAAAAAAAAAAAAAAAAAGATTTTTTAAAAGATTTTATTTATTTATTTTTAGACAGAGGGTAAGGGAGGGAGAAAGAGAGGGAGAGAAACATCAATGTGTGGTTGCCTTTCCTGCGCCCCCTACTGGGGACCTGGCCCACAACCTAGGCATGTGTCTTGACTAGGAATCAAACCTGAGACTCTTTGGTTCACAGGCTAGCACTCAATCCACTGAGCCACATCAGGCAGGACCAAAAAAAAAAAAAAAAAAAAAAGGTTTTAAGTAAATTTATGATTTTGTGTGGGCTGCATTCATAGCCATCCTGAGTTGCCTGCAGCCCATGGGCCCCAGGTTGGATACCCTAAATGAAACTAATATGTAATGTCTGGCAGTAAAAGGGGCCAGTAACAAGCACCGCCAGGAAGCACAGGAGAGAGTGTGGGGTGGGGAAGGCGGGGCGAGGGGGAGGGGGGGGCCAGTCCTCCAGAGCCTTTCGAAGTCAACCGCCCTGCATTTTAATCCCATTATTCTGATTCTGTGAAATAATGCCCACACGATCTGTGTAATTGTGCAGTTATATGTAGAATGATGCCTAGACACTTGCCCCATGTTAACTGAATTATATGTTAGCAGGCAAAACAGTCGATCGATCAGTAGAGTATTATAAAAACGGTACATACGTGCATTTAAATAAATGACCAAGACTATCTCTAAATAGGTGTCTGTATTTATTCTTAAATAAACCACTGTGGATGGGTTCTAAAAATAAATTTTCAAAGGATTTCACTCTATGCTTCCTGGTGCGGCCGGAGCCTGAGTATTATGCATATCCCTGGGATGTATATCCCACACCAGTACTCAGCAGTCTCGTCATTGTCTTCCCTCTGTTTCTGGTACCACCCACTGGGGGACGTGTCGCAGCTCCAGTGGGTGGGCCCATGGCTCACTGTGCGGAAAGAGGAAGGCGGTGTGCGTCTGGACTCTGTTCCCATCTCTGTCGGTGACTTCCGATACTCTTGGATAGCCCTTGATTCGGGCTCACACTTATTCCACGAGTGATAGGTGCAAGCAAAGCACTCTCAGAGTCCGAGGGCTCAGGAGCTGCTGCGTTAGCGCCACTTAAGCTGGCAGTCTCACCGAGGAGACAAGATTAGTATAATAATAACACAAACTGTATATTAAGTATAATCAGAGATGTATGAATAAAATGCCATGAGAGCCCTGGCTGGTGTAGCTCAGTGGATTGAGCTCGGGCCTGCGAACCGAAGGATCGCGGTTCGATTCCCAGTCAGGGCACATGCCTGGGTTGCAGGCCAGTTCCCGGCATGGGACACACAAGAGGCAACCACACATTGATATTTCTCTCCCTCTCCCTCTCTCCTACCCTTCCCCTCTAAAGATAAATAAATAAAAATTAAAAAAATACTTTAAAAAATGCCATGAGAGCCTTTTAAGGGGATTATGACGCACCTCATGTCAGAGTAGAAAATCGGAACACTTCTCATCACCGCGAAACCCATTCCTGGAACTTCTTTAGGGAGAGAGTTTTAAGGAGGGCTACAGAAAGTAGCATTGAACGGATCCAACTGTTATTTTTAACTGCAATCACCATGAAATTGTAGGGATCACCATGGAAGGTATTTTTTGCCCTCGGAGCTTTGAGGACACACTGAACAATGCCCGTCAGGAGCCATTAGCCGGGGTAGATTTCGTATGCATTCAAATATGTACTCTCCGAGGGGCCTTCCTATGTCACGTTGACCGGCCTGTAATTTTTGACCTAAGTATACATATTTTCAAATTACAGCTTGTAAAACAGCCCTTTAGTTATTTAAGGCAAAATTATGATACTCCAACTACCTATATCCTAGACCAAATTCTTCTGCCATTTTCGCCCATCGAAAATAAAGCGGCCACCTTTCCAGGCCTGAAAGAATGCTTTCTTTTAAAGCCCTGAGGTTTCCGTATTAATAGAATCCCACGCATTCCACAGCGGTGGCTAAAATGCGAGTTCAGAAAGCCCATTTTGATTTGGACTGTTTACTCTGATTTTTAGCAGGGGACGTGGAACAAGGGCCCACAGTTCAGTCCTTGGAACTGTGGTCTGGGCTGGGGACCGCAGGGAAGTTCTCAGGCAACTCGCAGAACGCCCGGGAGACAGGGCAAAGGGGTGTTCCCCACATTCTTCAGATGACTCTCTGCACAGAACTCTTCTATTCACGGCCCTTGAAAGGAGGTTTCAGTGGCTGCAGGGTCCGAGTCGGAGGTGGGGACCTTACTACTAACAGGGCAGAGAGACGCATGTGGTGGGAGGGGTCGGGGATGAGGTGAGGGCAAAAGAAAGGTGTAGACGGGTGAAAAAAAAGACAAATGGTAATTTTATCACCAGCAGGTCTCGCTTGAGAGTTCGCACAAAAATCCAAGAGCACCACGCTGAGCCGGTGGGTGTTTAAGGTTAAAAAAAAGGGGGGAAACATGTTATTAACCCGAATGTTGAATTTTACCTGGGAAACCAGAACAAGGCAGTCACTTTAACAAAATGCTACGTACAGGTGAACATTTGGATAGCGTAACAGTCCCTGGAAGAGGTGTTCTATGAATCGCCCCTTGCTAATACTTCTTTTTCACAGATTTGCAAATAAATAAATAATAAATGAATTGTATCTATGAACTTAAAAAAAGAAAGACGTTCCTATTTTCTCCTATAGATCAGCAGAAGGAAGATCAGGAGATTATGTGTCCTCAATATAGATGTGACATTCTGCAACTGATAGATTTTAGGGACTGGCAATATTTATACCACAGAAGGTCCTCACAAACTAAAATTAAGGTTGGGTCCTTGAATCTCACAGTAACCCTATTTTAAAACAGCTCTTTTTAAAAAAATGAAAAATAATATGTAAGTTAAATTTTTAGAAGTATGCATCTCCATTCATTGTATGGAAACTGAAGTAAACCAATGGAGCATGTATATGATTGTTTTAAAAGGACTAATAGTCAGGGACTCCTGACTGTAGTTCAGCTCTAACCACTCCTTACAGCACTTTCCCATGTCCCCCTGCCCAATATCTCTGCTTGTCTCCTGTGCTCACACCTCAGTGTAGGCAGGACCCGCACCTGCTGCTCACCCACTGAACCAGCAACGCTGATAGAATGTCACTCCTGTGACCACATCACAATATAAGACTCTATCTTGATAGCAGACACTTTAGAAACTCCTCATGCCTCCTTGATAAAGTAAAGGAGCTGGGGGGATGCTCCATGGCCAGAAACTACAGGGGCCTCGTTTGCGGAGGACGGGTTTCTGGTTAACAAGCAGGAAGAAGCCAGGCCTACGGGTCCTGCGGCCGCAAGGAAATGAATTCTAAAAGCGACCTGAATGAGCTCAGAAGTGGATTCTTCTCACGAAGCCTCCGAATGAAACTGCAGAGAACAAGTCTTGTGAGGTCCCAAGCAGAGGGCGCAGGAAAGCTGCGCCTGGACCGCTCGCTGACTCACAGAAGTCTGGAGATAATAAATGTGTGTTATTTTAAGCCGCTCAGTGTGTGGCAATTGGATATGCAGCGATAGATAACTAATACACTCTTCTGTAATTCTAGAAGTCTACACGACTGTAATGATCTCTGTAGATAAGGCGGTAATTCATTATTCCATTCCACAAATATTTATTTAGTGCCAGATACTCTTAGTTATTAGGAATGTGATAAGAAACAAACCCCCGCCTTCCCCACAATTCCTATGCTTTAATGAGGGACATTGTAATGATATTTAAAAGTTATCATAGAATAGTTATACAATTACAATTGCTTTGCAATGGAATAACAAATGATCAAACACAGTGCTATAGATATTAGCAGTAGGCTTTTGTCAGGGGGAAGGGGAGTGAGCCTCAATTTTTAACATTTGCGAATTTCTGTTCTGTAAATGCCCCCACCATGGTCTATTTTAAGGAGAAAATATGAACATAATTAACTTCTGTAGCCCGGTGCGGGCAGCGCCCCCGCCCCATCCACACAAACTTCACTGGGGTTCCCTGAACGGAGTGCTCAAGAATGACCTGACTTAATGATGGGAACAAAGGACATTCTAGAAGATCAGTCAGCATATCAAATGTCCCGAACCTGGGAGACTCTGGGAAAACTGCATGAAGAATGCGGCTGGAACGGAATGGCGAAGGGAGCAGAAGTTCAGAAGGGGAGAGGGGAGAAGAAGGAAGGGGCCAGACGGTTCCCGCTGCCAGGTATCGTTCGAGGTCTGGGGACACTGGAACGGAAAGGCGAAGGGAGCAGAAGTTCAGAAGGGGAGAGGGGAGAAGAAGGAAGGGGCCAGACGGTTCCCGCTGCCAGGTATCGTTCGAGGTCTGGGGACACAGGAGTGCCCCCACCTCATGGTGCTCACAGGGCCCTTCATGCGATATTAAGAACTTTAGGGGTGGGCCCTGGCTACTATCTAAAAATGAATAAAACCACAGACAAAGGAACCCCAGCCATGGCCAGTCTGGCGGCAGACTGTGTAGAGGACAGACTGGAACTGGACAAGCCTAGAACAGGAGAATCGACTGAGAGCTTAACTAGGAGACTTTACCAATAACTCAGGTAGGGAGTGATAAACTCTTACACGAAGAATCAGAATAGCCCTGGCTGGTGTGGCTCAGTGGACTGAGCACCGGCCTACGAACCAAAGGGTCACTGGTTTGATTCCCAGTCAGGGCACATGCCTGGGTTGCAGGGCAGGTCCCCAGTAGGGGGCGCACAAGAGGCAACCATGCACTGATGTTTGCCTCCCTTTTTCTCCCTCCCTTTCTCGCTGTCTAAAAATAAATAAAATCTTTATAAAAAAAGAATTTTAGGGTTGGGCCTAATAGGAAAAGGAAACCATTGAATTATGACTGGCAAGAAACCATCAATTTGTATTTTTAAGAGATAACTGTTGTTTGGAAACATTCATTTTGAAAAGCATTTGAATGTATGTGAGGAAACCAGTTCACACACATGTGAACATACTAACCTGTGTGTCAATTCCTTATTTTATAAAATAAAAACAATGTGACTTCATCATAGTTGTTTTTAGAATAATTTAGTAAATATAAATTGTCTAGAAATATGGCCAGTACATAAGTACTCATGAAATGTTTTTAAACGTGGCTTCTTTCTGCTTTTCCTTCTTCTACCTGCAATCTTCTTATTTGCCTAAAAGACAGGAGACACCGGGACAGAGACGCAGTTTGGGAGTGGTCATCACCTGTGCGGTGTTTAAGTCCCGCGAGAAGACAGGATTGCTAGAGACCTCGGTGAGAGGGAGGGCCCAGGTCAAGGCCATGCGGAGCTCCAAGGGGAAAGGTTAACGAGAAGGGAAGGAACCTTCTTTTGGCAGCAAACGTACATCATAAAGCATGGAAATGACAAATTCTGTCTGCAGACCTATGTTGAGCTCACACCTGGATTACAGGATTTGTTTTCTAGGGTCACTGTTATTAGAAGTATGTAGAAAAACTGGATAGAGTTCAGAGAAAAGCAATGGAAATAATTAAAGACTTGAGGTTAATGGATTTGTGAGGAAAGGTTAGAACCCAGAGTATGTTTCAATGAAGACTATAAAGGAAATGGGTATAATTAGTCTTCTAGAGTTTTAAAAAGAGTAGTGGTGGAAAAAAATAATGGTTTCCTCAGATTGAAAAAAGAAAAATAAAAAATTATTAATCTATTAGCCTATGCGTGAAGAGAGAAAAATGAACCCTGATACTGAA
Organism: Glossophaga mutica; assembly: GCA_039655065.1. Lineage (NCBI taxonomy): Eukaryota > Metazoa > Chordata > Mammalia > Chiroptera > Phyllostomidae > Glossophaga > Glossophaga mutica. Next base: position 5,302,353 of record CM077316.1, read on the forward strand.
AACATTTTTTAAAGATTATATTTATTTATTTTTAGAGAGAGGGAAAAGGAGGGAGAAAGAGAGGGAGAGAGATGTCAATGTGTGGTTGCCTCTCGCACACCCCCTACTGGGGACCCGGCCTGCAACCCAGGCATGTGCCTTGACTGGGAATCAAACCAATGACCCTTCGGTTCTCAGGCTGGCACTCAATCCATTGAGCCACACCATCCAGGGCTGAGAATGTTTATTTTGTGAGGAAAAAAAATCCAAAGAAACTAGTAAGAAATTATATTTTGAGACATTAAAAAACAAGATTGAAAAAATAAAACTTAAATTGAGTTCCATTGGACATTTCTATGTGATTAGAAATAACACACACACACGATGAAAAAAAATCCATGCTGTCTTTAAGTCCAGATAAAATAGACTCACGGTGAAGGTAGGTTTGAGTCTTTTCCACTCAAGGATCATAGTAAAGTGAAAAATACAATAAAATGTAATAAAGCAGTATTTTTCTTTAACGTATACTTACATGTAATATGAGTTTGATTTTAGGGTGTATGATAACCCTTCATTATTCACAGAGATAATTATAGAGCAATATAATCAAGAAGATAAAAATGCACAACAAAATATTTTACGATTATTTGAATGGTTCTAAAATAACTAACCATTATTTCCCCAAATTAACCTAGATTCAGACTTTCAAATTTCTCAGAATTTAATGACAGATCAGCTCTCTGACTTCAGTTAAACTGGAACATATCAACAATATTACTATGAGATTATTTTTGTTGGAAGAGACTATTAAATATTGACTTCCACTTGAACAAGTTAGCTATTTTTCAAATTACTGTCGTAATTGCATTCATTCCTGTTGTTATTTCAATGACCAAAGTGTGTTAAATCAACAAAATTTTCAAAACCATTATAGGATCAGTACACTTAGGATCATTTAATTTCAGGGAATTGACTCCATTGGGTTGCACAGCTTATTTTATAATCAAATCTATATAGAGAATAGAAATCTTCTGATTATTTTGGTAATGAAAGTATTAAACAGAAGGCTAAAACCTCACACACTGCAATGACACGAGCGAAGATTCTGTAGGAGTAGAGAGGTTAGTTTGTGCCAAGTTTCTTCCTCATAACTAGGAATAACTAAGACAACATCCTGTATGAATCCATCACTGCAAACGCCTTTGTAAATTTGGGAGTATGAATCATCTTCTATTTGTGCACTGAATGATGTACTAATGTCACAAATGCCAGAAGCAGACTTAGTAAGGCCATGACAAAGAAGAAAGACCATTCATCCTGACTCTAGGAAAACTCAGTCACCCACCCGATGCGCCATTTTGGACTAATTTCCAGAGCAGGACTTCACAGAGAAGAGGACTCATCAGAACAGTGACTCCAGAAATCTGCATCAGGATTATTCGCCATGGATGTACGACCCGAACGGGGCTGGGGATGGGCTTAGCAGAGATCTCACATGGGGCTCAGAATTAAGTGGTGACGCAAGAGGTCATGCAATACTGAGAGATGCTGAAGATCTTGTTCTGCCAAAATAGGGAGATATTCTCAGCATGATGGGCCTTCAGTCAAGAGCCTAGACATACTTCGTCACTAGGACGAAGAACACAACACAGAGTAGGTTCTGTATTCTAGAACTAAGTTCATGATGGAAGTAACAGTAACCTATCAAAGAAGAAAATAATATTTGATAATGCCAGAGTAATCCACAAGTAATTTACCTGCCGAACAAGACAAAAAGCAACATGCATTAGAAGGAGACAACACACCCCAGATGTCCTCTAACACATGGTCTATCTACAAGTTCAACCTACGATAAAAAATAGTAGATATGCGGAGAAGTAGAAAAATATGATATATGATAAAAAGGCAGCCAATGAAACAGACCGGGAAGTGAGCCAGATGTTGAAATTAGCAGATAATAAATATACATTCCATATATATATGAAGAAAATAAAATGTAGAGAAGTAGGAAAAAAGAAAACAAAAGGAGAATACTGGAAGAGCCTGTAGGGAGATTGGATACTATGGACTCAGGTTAGTAATACACTTGAAAACAATTATCCAATCTAAATAATACGGAGAAAATAAGGTCTTCGTAGAAAGAGAGCTTCAGTGACTTCTGGGACAATATCTAGTTGTCTAATCCACATGTAACTGGAGTCTCAGGAGGGAACATAAGAGAAAGTGGGGTGGTTTTTCAATTTCTCTCAGAAATGTTTTTGATCATCATTACAGAGGTTGTAGACTGTGCAGTCGATTTGTTCTCACTTTTATGTGCTAAGGTAAATGGATTTTTAAGTTCTTTTTCAACTGTTTGCTTCTAGTCTATAGGAATAGAATTAATCTTTATACTCTTCTCTTTTTCTGTCACCTCGATGGAATCAGTTATCAGTGCTAGCGTATTTCTGCAGATTCAACTCTCTATGTGAGCAATCATGTCACTCAAAAGTAATTCTTTCCTTTCCAATCCTTATGCTTTTAATTTTTTCCTTGCTTTAGCTCATTGTCTATCTAAGTCCTCCATTAAAATGGTGAATAGAAGTTGTAAGTGCAGAAACCCTGGACTTTTCACCAACTTTAAAGAAAAAGAGTTCAATATTTTACAATTATAATGTCTGTTGGTCTTTCATAGATGAGCATTATTAGAATGAGGAAATTCTTTATATCTTGTTTTCTGATGTTTTAAATTTTGAATCACTATTAAATTTTGTTAAATGCACTTACTGCAATTATTGAGGTGACACTGAGTCTCCCAGCACTTTGAACTTGGACTTCCCAGCATCCAGAATTGTGAGAAATACATTTCTGTTGTTTACATAGTGTGGTACAAGTCCCCAAAGGGACTTGGACAGTAGAATAGATAAGTCACTTTATCCCGCTAACACTCATTTCTCTTTTCAATAACATGTAAATCAATGTCACCTATTTCATAAGGTTTTTATGAAAACCAAGTAGCATAATAGATGCAGTATTTAAAATGACAGGTTTATCATATGAAAAATTGTATATGAATTTATGTCTATCATCGGATAACTTGCTTTTTAAAATTCATAATACATCCTGGACATTAGTCATATTGTTACATATTTTGGGATGCCCAGAACAAAGCCTAAAAATAAAACTTCAACAAATGTTTGTAAATTAATTAATAATTGTTACTCAAAATAATGGCAGCTTAGAATTTCACAGCAGGCTTACATTTTAATTACGTATGCTCTTTTACTTGTCCTTAGGTCCTTAGTTTTTTGACGTTTCCATATTATACTTAAGTTTGTAGTGATCCTAGTAAATATTTTAAAAAATTCAGACCCTATTATCACATACACACAATATAAAGGTGAAGCAGAAAAGCATGGGTTGGGGGAGGGGGTTGTGGGTTTAAAAAAAGCAGGATGATGATCGCTATATGTAGCTGACATGTAATTCAGTTTAACAGCCAAACACAAATGCATACAGGTGACCTCACAATCGTTTCCTTATTAATAAAGGGTCATCAGGTAGTAAGTACTAAACCAAAAAGTTATTTCTTACTTTCCAATAATCAAACGCTTTATGAAATCTCTCTCGCCCTTACCCTAGAAAGAGGGGCATGATGAACCTTGCAGAACCTGAAATGGAGGAAAGCTGTGCCGCAACATTTCCTCACCTACGGAGTGCGGTCCAGCGGTGCGAGGAGACGAGCCTAGAGTTTGGAAAGGCAGTTCATGAAGACAGAACCTTTAGAATTTTTGTTCCTTACGCTAGACAATGTATTTATTGAATTGATTTGAGAGAGAGATTGATTTGTCGTCCCATTTATTTATGCATTCATTGGCTGATTTTTGGATGTGCCCTGCCTGGGTATCGAACCCACAGCCTTCGCATACTGGGAAAATGCTCTAACCAACCGAGCTACCCAGCCAGGATGCTGTGCTACAAAATTGGAATATGTGCCCCCAGACATGCGCTGCACCGTTTCCACCCATCTCTGTGCCCGGGGAAGCCGACTGTGCATTGTGTGGATGGGCTTCCTGGCCCCCCGGCTGTTGGACGAACTGGACCGTGGGGTGAACTAACAGAGAAATTGAGGGCACAAGAAAAGTGCTGCGTTCTTCAGGGCCAGCCCGGTACACCTGTTAAGGTTATTGTCCTCGAAATTATTGCTCAGGGATGGCAGGAGCTCCCCACTGTCACTGCCTTCAGGGGCTCTTTACACTGGCACACGCCTATAAATGGCCCCTTCGTTAGCCTCTCTTGAGTTACTTCTGCCAAGAATGCTATTTGTTTTCTGACAAGGCCCTAACTGACACAATTGCAAGCAGGGATGCTTAGAAATCATTGCCGTTGACTCATCTTCCTTGTTACATGTCAATAAATAGTGCAAGTCAGAGAGAAATACATGCAGGCATTGTTAGTAGAAGCCAACTGAATAGGAGACGAATTAAATGATGACAGTCAAATTGTACACGCACTATAGCTGGTAGGGGGGAATCTCAAAGTCTCAGTGAGAAAATTCTGGTAAATAATAAGAGACGCACGCTGTGATTATGTATATAACCTGCTCCTGACCTTTCTTGCCTTTCCTCTGAGGGGACAAAGCAGCACCGAGGTGCCCTCCTATCTCTGCGGTCTGAGGGAGACCCTGGGGGACAGATGTCTCAAGGCAGATCCCTTTTAAGGTTAGCTGACACTGAAGCCTCGGTCGCAGCTGGTTTGAATGGGCAATTATTTAAAAATAATTCCCTAAGTAAACCAAAGCTGATTCCATTACAAATAGCAAAATGGAGGGTTGACCTGGCTCTTACGATGAGCGGGGAGCAGGGGGCCCAGCTGCAGCTGGGGAGCTAGCTGGCTGACCACAGGCCAGGAGCCACAGGCCCCGAGCCACACAGGCCGGGAGCCAGAGCGGCGGACCCTCCCCGGGGACAGGCGGAGCTGGACTGCGACACATTCCTGCTTACCTTGGCCGAGCAGGGTCCGCTCAGTCCCAGAACCCAGAGAGAGCTTTCTGCTTGGACGAGTCTGTGTCTGTGCCCACGGCGTGAGCCTTGGCAGGACACACCTGTGACCAGAGAAGGTAGTCCCGAGGAACAGCCCGCCCGGGGACACGAAACCGAAGTCACAGGACTTAACACTGTTCTTGAGACAGTGCTTCCTAGGACCTTTATTCTGAACTTCAAGCATCCGCCTTAAACTCCCAACCAGGAAAGTGATTTGGCGCCGTACAATCTTTTGTAATTATTTAAATAAATAATAAAATAATAAGCACCCAAAACACTTAAAAGCTCCTCTCTAAATCAATCGGGCACTTAATTTTCAAACAGCTGATCTTTTTAAAAGAAATTTATGATTATTCACTGGCAAGCTTGTATTTCAGTTTTCTTAGACATTTTGGCATACTTCAGAAAATAAAAACTACGGTTTTCCAGAACGATTCTATAAATCAACATAACTTTATAAGGATGATTTCATTTTTCTATCATAAGTAACATGAGACAATGGCAGAGATACTGATGAAAGTGCAAAGTTTCTTCAAACTTAATGCTATTGTAGTATAATAAAAAGTGATGTTTTACATATTTCCTACATGAAAATGTTATTTAATTCACAATCAATACATTTTATAGAAATGTAGCTTCTCAAGCTATAATATATTGACTTTACCATAATGTTTCTGAGATTTTAATTAATTCATTTTTAATGGCTGTTTTTTATATCAATCACAATTATCAGTCAATCGACTAAATAGAAGTGATTTATAAAATTATTTTAAAAAGCTAATTAGTTCATAGATGGTGAGACTTAATTTAAGTAATATTGACTAACTTAGCAAAAACAGTCTTTAAGAGCAAGATGAATTATTTCCTCCAACAATTTAAACATGTTCTTTTAGTTTATTAAAAACCACAAAAGAAAATTAAAGTTTCACTTTGTCATGCATTTTTCTCTGATTAGTGTTTCACATGCCATAAATTTTATTATTTTAAAGTGTGCAATTTAGTGGTTTTCACATATTCACAAGACTGTGCAACCCTCACCACCACTTGATTCCAGATTGTTCCGTCATTCCAGAAAGAAACCTCATACCCGTCAGCACGCACTCCCCGACCCCCGGCCTCCGACAGCCACTGATCGACTTTCTGTCTCTAAGATTTGCCTATTCTGGGCATTTCATATGAATGGAGTCATACTTTTATGTCTGGCTTCTTTCAGTTAATAGAATGTATGATTACTTCATCCTTTTTAATGGCTGAATAATAGTTCCTTATATGGACACAGCATATTTTGTTTATCCATCCATTAGTTGATGGTCATTGGGGTTATCACCACTAATGGGCTAGCATGAACAATGCTTCTATGAATATCCATGTACAAGTTTTGATTTGGACATATGATTCGATTCTCTTGGGTCTCTATCTGGCAGTCATAGCCCTGAGACATATGGAAACTCTACAGTTAACTTTTTGAGGAACCTGCCAATCTTTTTTCTAAAGGGGCTGCACCTTGTCAAATTCTGACCAGCAATGCTGGAGGGTTCCAATTCTCCACATCCTTGCCAACACTTGTTATTTTCCATTGTTCGATTATAGCCATCTGATTAGTTTTTGACTTTCATCACTTCCAAAGGCAAATGGCTACACCTGGAAAGTGGGAAGATGGGAGCAATCAAATACAACTGTAAGTGACTGAGAGTTGAGGCCGAAAACAGTGTCGGACTGAAACACATTTTGCTTCCTGTGGCTGAGCGAATGAATGAATGAATGAATGAATGAATGAATTGGTGGTGTCATTACTGGAAGCGAGGAGACTGGCAGGAGGGATGACTTCCAGGAAGACCCTAAGTTATGAGACCATTGAAGGCATCTCCTCATTTGCAATAGCAGGATGAGAGCCTGGAAACACACACTATAACAAAGCTTATGATAAGTGTTTGCAAAACCTCATAGAACTAAAACATATAAGGTCAAGTTCAAGGAGTTCATCATCACCAAGCACTTATTATATGAAATGTTAAAGGAACTTATCTAAGAAAAAGAAGATAAAAAATGGGACAGTGAAAAGACAGCAAACTCACAGATATTAACAACCACACCTAAAACAAAAGCAAACAACTAGAACAGGAACAGAACCACAGAAATGGAGATCACGTGGAGGGTTAGCAACAGGGGCGTGGGAGGATGAGAGAGGGGGGAAGGTACAGAGAATAAGTAGCATAGACGGTGAGTAGAAAATAGACAGGGGGAGGGCAAGAATAGTGTGGGAAATGTAGAAGCTAAAGAACTTATGACCCATGGACAAGAACTAAAGGGGGGAATGTGAGTGGGAGAGGGTGTGCAGGGTGGAGGGAATGATGGGGGAGAAATGGGACAACTGTAATAGCATAATCAATAAAATATATTTAAAAAAATAATAAAACACAGACTCGGGAGCCAGCTGGTCGGGGCTTGTAACTTGACTGCCTGTACGGCCTCCATCACGGCTTCACCTGTTTCCTCTTTACCGTCTCCATGTGTAAAATGAGGACTGTGATAATTGTACATGTCAGAAAAAGTTGTGAGAATCAGGCAAGTTAATACATTACGGGTAAAGTACTTAGTGATATGTACCCTCACGTAATAAATGTTAGCTATTATTGAAGTGACTATATAATTTATTGTCTGGAGCGGAACACTTTCAGTCTCAAGAGTGTCCTCTTTGGACAATAAAAGATCACGCTCAGGCTACAGGTGTAAGTAAGCATTGCCCCAGCCGAACTGGGACAGGTGGTCTTCTTACCTGTCAGTGCTGTGAAACACCAAGTTCCCACTGAGTCCTGAAACGCCTCAGCATAATTCTAAGAAGGGGTGAATGGAGACCACTGTCCTGCTTCTCCTGCCTCAGCCAAAAACTGGGAACAGTTAAGGTAGGACTGAACTGGGAGGATTCTGTTTATTTAGTAGTCTGTTAATCAAAAGTGCTACAATAGTAGGAATTACCACAATTAGAAATTATTTGTCATTGAGTCTTAATTTGCAATTTATCATGTTTATAGTTTGGTAAATTTGTTATTAGACATAGTTTCCTTACCTTTAAAATGGGGGAATCACACATCAGTCTTTTAATCATTGTAAGTTTTAAATGAGATAGCATATGCAAAAGATCTGTTAAAATTTAAAACCTTTATGGAAAATGTAGGTTGTTATTATAATAAAGTTGATGTCATTTTTATTAACAAAAACCTATGAATTCTAACACCACTAAAATATTACTTTGTTCTTCTAATCTATAATTCAGAAATAACTTTGCTAAAAATATAGAAGTATGTTTATAGAAAAACAGTGGATAGGTAGCATGATTATTATCAAAAATACAGAAAATGCAAGTGTTTATGAGGATGTGGAGGAATTCAAATGCCTGTGAACTGTTGTTAGGAATATAAAATGATGGAACTGCTTGAAAGACAGTGTGGTGCTTCCTCAGAAAAATAAAATTACTGTATGACCTGGAAATTCTATTTCTGAGTGTATCTCCAAAACCATTGAAAACAGGGTCTCACAGAGATGTTTGCACGTCACTGTAGCATTACTCATAATAGCTTAAGGGGGAAGCAACCCAAGTGCCTACTGATGGATACATGGATAAGCAACGTATGGTCTACGCATCCAATAATACACGTGTAGCCATAAAAAGGGAGGAAATTCTGACACATGCCACAACATCAGTGAACCTGGAGGACATTATGCTAAGTGAAATAAGCCAGTCACAGAAAGGTAAATATTGTATGAATCCACTTGGGAGGTGCCTTGATGAGCGAGAGTCATAGAGACAGGAAGTAGGTGGTGGTGGCCAGGGGCCGAGGGAAGGGCGGAATGAGTCGTTATTGTGTAATGGGCGTAGAGTTACAGTTCTGCCGGAGGACACGAGTCCTGGAGGCGGGTGGTAGTGACGGTTGTACCACAATATGAATGTACCGAACACCACGGCACTGTCCACTGAACACCACGGATGGTCAAAGTGTGGAATTTGATGTTATGTGTGTTTGGCCGTAATAAAAAAGGTGGGGGAGAGGAGATAACGAGCGAGACATGGAAAGCTCCGATGCTTCTTGCCGATGCTGGTTTCCTTGCTCAATGAGAGCAGCGCGCGCGCGCGCGCACACACACACACACACACACACTACGTTAGCTGCTTCTCTGCAATCCGAGCAATTGCCAGACAGGCACACCAGGAGGCTCCCAGACTGGGCGGTGAGCAGACCGGAGGGCCGAAGGGTGTGGCGGGACGGGGCTAAGTCACAGGACGCCCACTGTATGGAAAAGACGCGTGTGGCTGTCACCACTCTGAGAGCGAAGGAAAGGGAAAGAAGCACTGTTCATCCTCGGGGAAGACGAGGCTGTAATGTAAAGAGCCATATTATAATAGTTGAAGTGGGGTCCACGCCCACATGTCCAATCCAGGGGTCAATGTCCAAGTGAAAGAAGAGGCAGCTCAGGATGAGTGAGTCTGGGAGTTGGTTTCGAATCTCAGCTCTTCTACCCCCTGCACGTGCGAGCCCAGATATGTCACTCAACCTGCCTAAAACATATGATGGAGGTAGTAACACTCCCTACTTAAAGAGCTGTTGCAAGTGTTCAGCGAGGTAATATTTACACGTAGGTACCTAAAATACAAGTGTTTAAAATGTTAGTTATTCAGTTATTAATATCAGCTATTGTTTTTGATGGCCCAAGTATAACAATTCTATATTATCAGTAGTGATTAGAATACCCACTGATAATATCCATCATTATCCATCGGTGATAAGGAGAGCAAAGTTCAGACTGGGAAATGAAAGAAAACGTACCGAGATCTAGATTAGCAAGTGGCTCTTCCACTGACTTTAATTAATCACCCTGTCACATACAAAGAAGCAAATCGGGGACTGTTGTGGGGTGACGGAGCCGGTGATCTTAGGAGGAGTGCACCTGGGTCGGTCCCTGAGGGAGACGGAGGCTTTGGTGGTCCAGAGGCCAGCTGAGGCCCTACGCACCCTTGCAGGGGGGGCTTGCAAGGAACAATGCCAGTAGGTGGGAACCACAAGCAGTTCCTGAGAAAGAAAGAGTGGAAAGCACCTAGAAAAACTTCGCTCGCATTGCCATTTTGTCCAGAATGCTGGTGGAGACTCTGGAAATGACCTTGCTGGAGACTCGGGTACTGAAAATGCTGCCAGCATGGACAAACCCGTGTGTGCCCTTGCCGAATATTATAGCATCAGAGAACTCTGCAGCTGGGGCCCAAACTCACTGTGGTTGCCCTACTGAAGGCCCTGGGTGTCAGGATGATGAGGACATAATTGAGTCTATTTTTTTTTTCAGGCTCTTTTGAAAGAAAAATAGTAAATGCAGAAGGCAGAAAATGAGAGATTTGTGTTTTTTTTTTTTTCCTTTTAGATTTTATTTATTTATCTTTAGAGGGGAAGGGAAGGAGAGAGGGAGAGAAACATCAATGTGCGGTTGCCTCTCGTATGTCCCCTGCCGGGAACTGGCCTGGCAACCCAGGCATGTGCCCTGACTGGGAATCGAACCGCGATCCTTCGGTTCGCAGGCCCGCGCTCAATCCACTGAGCTACACCAGCCAGGGCAGAAAATGAGAGATTTGTAATCATAAATTTTTTTTGGAAATGTCTGAGTAAAACTTTCTTTCCTTTTGTTACTGTTGTATTAGTTACAGTAACTAGAGATGCATTCTATCATATTTTTAAAGTTCCTACATCGCTGGCCTACAGTAGTTTTCCAGCTAGCGATCGACATATGTCCTTGACAAGCTTGCCCCAAAGGGGAGCTGCAGACTAAACAGAAAGTCAGATAGGAATTGCTGGTTTGGCTTAACTGAACTGAAGACTTGGGTTGCTGCAAAATTATTCACAAAGAAGAACAAAATGTTATAATATTTATTGTCCTGTACTTTTAGTTTGAATGGAGGGGAACAGCAGATGGGCAGTTCGGAAATTTTTGGAAACAAAGACTTGGTATCGCTGGAAAATATATAGCTACGGCTGTACTTTCGCCTCTGAGGAATCTGTGCATAAAGGCCCTTTAGGTCTGGGTCCAAGCAAAATAGTGAATTGAAAGTTGTTTTTTGTTTCTTTTTCTTTCATGATCTCGATCTTCCCCATTTGCCTCCTCTACATGAGTTCTTTCCTGCCTGCGTCTCGCACTTCAAAGAGAAATCACATCTAATCAGAACCTAACAGACTTCGCCTCGCCGTGTCTCCTTTGCCTTCTAAGGAGTTTACGGGGCCCGGCGCAAATAACGCCCCCCTTTTTTATTACAAAATCTTTTATTACAAGAGCATAAGCATGTAATTCTGTAACGTAACCACATCACAGTCAAGCACACCATATGACCTGTTAGATGAAATGTTCAAATTGCTGTCCATCGCGTGGGAGACATTCACGTGCCCTACTGACCACCCTCAATGGCGTTACTTCTGCTGAACTCTGTATATATATATATTTTTTATGAAAGAACCCCCAAAGATTAAACTAAAGGTAATCATCCCTGACTACTTGTACTCAATATAACATCTGCTGCTCTGGGGGTGCTGGATAGACACTGTTAGAATATTAAACTGCTTGCTTTTTCTAAAACACAGCCCTTACTGAGCTCAATGACCAAACTGCAGGAGAACCAACACACTGTACCTGAATACTTAACAACGAATTATACTGATCAAGATTTTGCCCAGGTCTGTCCCTGCAAAGGGTTCAAAGCAGTCATTACAGGGTTCGTATTGAGCAAAAATGAAATGGGTGATACAGTCTAACATTTCTCTTGGTAAGAATTCTAGGAATTTTTCAATGGGATGTTTAACAGAGTTGATGAAGCAGATTTTAATAGTGGAAGATTTATGCATGTTCAGAAATTCATACAATCTCATGTAAACACACTTATTACTTATCAATGTTAGAATCTGGCCTTCAAGTGCTTACTGATTGTTGGTATAGTTTGTTGATTGTAGCGGTCATTGAGAAATCATTCTCAGTCAGCTAAACTTTGGAGAAAGCATCATTTCAGGTGGAGGAAAAATGGAAGATGGTTCTCCGGGGTTCCTAAGAAATGTTAACATCCATCCTCCCCGTCACCTTCGGCAGCGAGGTGGCGGTGACGGGCCTTCTAAGCTGGAAGGCATAAAAGGCACACTGTGTATCTTCCTCTGTGCCTATGGGTTTTCGAGTTGCTCTGGTACTTCATAGGTTCCTCCTGTGTGATTAAATAGCATAGAAAACCTCGCATGGCTTGTAAGTAGTGGCCTTTACTGAAAGATGGAAAGTTGTTTAGACTGATACGTCTTCCTGGACGCAGGTGGTAGCCAGCGGATCTGTGAAGACTAGGGGTACACTCTTTTCTGAGAGGCCCACCTGTCACCACGACAATACCGACTCACAACTACACCAAAACAACCAAAACCGAAAACCAACACACACTGGAACCTGTACAGCAAAATATCTCTTACTCGACCTGACCCGGGTTTCACCAGATTCTTAGTAAAGTCGTAGCTGTCGTTTAGGACGTGGACCTGCCCGGAGTTTTTCTCTAGGCTTTGCCCCAGTGACACTTCCCTGCCACCCGGCGCCCTCACCGGGCCCTTCCCCCAGGACCCTTCCGCACCACACACTTCACACACCTCTGTCTCCTGAACTCTCCCTCCTCAGAACCCCTCATTCCTGCTCGAAGATTTCAGTCGGAGCCGACACTCCTTCCTTAATCCAGCCTCTACTCGCTCGGCTTTGAAGTTGCGCTTTCTCATGCGGGCTTGGTGCTTTCAAGGAACTGTTCGGCCGCGTTCAACTATCTGTTTCTTCTCAGTACCGTAACACTTTATGAAGTCATGATAAGATAACTTTAGAATATTTTAAAAATCAGTGCCATTTATTCCAGGGAGTGAAGCTACCTTTTCGTGGCATTATTCCCACCCATACTTAGACAGAGGCGTGTCATGGACACGAGCATCGAGTGCACGGTGGAATACATTTCCTGACGCATCTGTAGATGTGTTACACACCCAGACACATACAAACCTTAATAAAGCGGCATTGGGTATGCTTATCCACCCTACCCACACTGCATACCAGAAATTGAACCGGTTTCTAATGCTCTGATCTACTAGAACTTCTAAAAGCATTCTTTATTTTGGAGTTCTCTGAAAAGAAAGTGATTAAAAACTGCATTATGAAATAAACTCTATACACACTGCTGAACAGTGAACTGTAATAGGGTCTCAAATTCTTTGACTGCAACTGAAGGATACTTAAATGAAAGTCTTTATAAGCTTCATTCATATATTCTATGACTGTGAGACAGTGACTTTCATAGAAACATAGTTAATCTAAAAATCGGAAGAGAGTCTCTTCCTTCCTGTTTGTATTATCTGCAAAATTCTGACATATTGTTCTTTGTTCTTCCTACACACACTTATTTTTACATCTTCCTAGCATATGTTTCGCTCTCTGTTTCTCTCTTTCTGGAGTGTTAAAAAGGAACTTAATGGTCTTGACCTTTCAGAGGAAAAACAGCAACTACCATGCTGAACTTCCTATTTGTGAGAAATCACTCATTGCAACGTGTGTCTGTGAGTGTAAGTGTGAGTGTGAGTGTGTGTTATGCACATCAGACATTATGGACGATGTCACTGCCCGGTGTCGAATCTTTTCTCCTGGTTAGCTCCATTATTCTCAGTACGTTGGGGCTACTCTGAATTTTTTTCTGCTTTGGAATCACAAGGATATTAACCTTGAGTTTATTATGTAACTATTAACTACATAAGTGAGAAAATGAGGGTAGTGATATCTAGGAAAAAACAAGTAAAAATACATGAAATATTTGATGAAATTAGGAGAAAAAACATAAATAGTTGATTGGATCCACAAGTGAATGGTAAAGAGTCACAGGTTCTTGCAAAGTCTTTAATCTAAACAACAGAAGGTACGGAGCTGCTACTCACACAGGTGTGTGCCCTAGAAAGAGAAGGAAATTAGTGAGGGGAATGAGAGATTCTCGTATTTCAGGTACAGATGTTGGAGCATAATCAAGCAAAGTCTAGCAGAACGTTGAAAATACAACTCTAGGTGTAAAATTCCAGATAAGTATCAAAGTGTCATCATTGGATCCAACCGAGTGTAAGAAGACAGAGATGATGAAAGTGTAGAAAAGGTTGGAGCAGAATTTCCAGGTTATTTCACGCCATGGAGAGCTCTAGAATTTCTGGTGAAGCCGGTGGACTCCTCCTTAGAATAATGGTTTGCCCTCCATACCACAAAATGTATGGAATTAAAGGGAAGAGCTATTAGTTTGAAATAAAGCTATCAAAATACCTTAGAATGCGATATACTAATGGAAGTGCTTGCTTTTTAACGCATTAGATAACAAGATTTAGAGATGGGTCCAGTGACTGATCATTTCGATGTAATGGTGACTGTAAACCACGTTTAAGGAGAGCTGAGAAACGGTGGTAGTGTGAGATAAACAGTCTGTGTTTCCCAGCGGTGCCAAAGGCAGCCTATTTCTAAAGATCACAGACTCCAGCCATAAAAACCTTGAGCAAGCAAGTCACTTCCCCTCTCTGTGCCTTGGTCTCTTTATTTCTTCTTTTTTTTTAATAAATTTTTATTTATTTATCTTTAGAGGGGAAGGGTAGGAGAGAGGGAGAGGGAGAGAAATATCAATGTACGGTTGCCTCTCGTGTGTCCCCCGCCGGGAACTGGCCTGCAACCCAGGCATGTGCTCTGACTGGGAATCGAACCGCGATCCTCTGGTTCGCAGGCCCGCACTCAATCCACTGAGCTACACCAGCCAGGGCGGTCTCTTTATTTCTTGATCCTCAGAGGGTTGAGGGTAAATGGGTTCGTGCCTGGAGTGTGTCTCGGTGAACACAAAGCACTATGTAAGGAGTCTTTATCAAGTATGGTCAAGCAAACCCCCTTGCAGAGTGAGTCCTGCAATTAGTTTCAGCTTGCTTCTCTCTTAAAGGCCTTCTGAGCCAGAGAAGGAGACCAATACTGAGTAGACAGAGAAACAGAAAAAAGAGAAAGAAAACCAGGACAATGCAAGAGAAGAACAGGCACTTGGAGGTCAAGGCCTGCGGTGGAGAACAGATGTCCGGACTGAGACTGGTAGTCTGTATTCATCGGTGGCCTTCCAGAGAGGGCCCAACGGATGGATAGAAGCAGATGCGGGGCGCTGAGCTGTTTACTAAATAGATTGATAGTGAACAAAGGCAGGGAATTGGATGACTTCCATCAATAGTCAGCCCCTGTGAGAAAGGAGGTCGAAAGCTTATCAGATTTCACAGAAATGCCTTGAGCACTGTGGATGGTACAGGAGAAATGGTCAATGAAGAAAGATTGGAAATGCAAAAGGAAGAGTAGGTAATTGGTAGAAACAAGTCCTGATTAGCACAGGAAAGAATGAGACTTATCTAGAAGTTTTCACCATGGACTAAAAAAGAAGAGGGCTCATCTTTCTGAAGCTGAGGGCTGTAAAGAGAGAAAGATGAAGATAGCAAGTGTTGGTATCAAATTAGAAAGAAGATTTAGAAGGTCGGTGTTGGAGAATCTCCTTCAACCCAGAACTGTAGGGGAGACATCGTCACAAAGAATAGGCAGGTGAAGAGAAAGATGGGCACCGTAGGTGAGTGAGAAGCATTGTTTATTAATCGCTATAAGAAATGCCACAAGCATCTCATTAGAGATACATATAAATATTGTCGAAGGGTTATGGCAATCCAGCTGGAGTTGCTCTAACAAGGATAGTTAGATTACATTCTACATATCACTTCCCTAGGTAAATCCTCTTTCCTCATTCTGTGTTTTATTTCTTCACAAGGTTTCTGTCATCTCTCCTGCTCTTTAGGCCCCATTTGTTCCTTGTTGGTGGCTTACCACTATCCCTCCAATCTGGCCACTGCGTTTCCTTTTCTTTACTGATCCTTTGCAATTCTCCTTGAGTGCAATTTTGGTTTTGATGGGCATCTTGCCCCATGCAATTCAAAGTGTCCTTAGGAGCTCAGCCCAGGGCAAGGCAATCTCCTTAGTTAATTTTCTAGTGAACGAACGCTGGGTTTGGCAATGAAGATATAAGATATTACATGTAGCTTATTAAGGGTAGGAATTACCTGGTCTCATCCAAGAGACGATCTCGGATGTGGAGTCAAGAGGTACCTAAAGTCGGACAGAAGTTGAGCTATGTCAAAAAATAAATGATCTTCTGTAAGAATACATGTAGGTGGGAGACCGAATTGTTACTTTCTTTAAACGACCACTATAATCCATGGCTCCCACAAGGAAAAAAAAAAGAATAGGTTCAGTAAGATATCCACTTTGAGATCAATGCAGAAGCTTCAGGTCTAGATTTTGATGTTTTAAAACTAACAAAATTAGCTCAGTTGAACACACATTTATTGAACATAAAATATGCTTGCTGGGTTCTTTGCATGATAGAAGACCTACTCTGTGTCTGTATCTTTCCTGTGTCATTCTTGAGTGTGTGCCCAGGAATACACGCAGACTATTATCCCCTCAGTGATCGCAGAGCTCGTCCAGAGATCTATCGTAGTCACCAGGCTCCCAACCCGCACTTGCAATGTGACAGGCACTCTTTTAAGCGCTTCTACCAATGTTATCTTCCCAAATCCTAGGACTTAGCATTTAAATTGATCTTTCCTAGTAACTTATGCAAAGATTCTAAAACACCAACTCATCTGGAACATCCCTGCTAATTCATTTAAACCAAATATGTAAATTTAAATATATTTAAATAATAATCAAATGCTACCATGGTGGACTATTGATATTTATCCATATAAGCAGCATCTTTGAATCTCTCAGCACAAAAAGGAGACACATGAACGTACTCACTTTTTCATTTGTTCACAGATACACACATACGTTCATTTATTTAACAAACTTTTAGTGAGTATTTGCTATGCCAAAGCAATGTGTTCGGTGATTTTTTTTTAAAAAAGAAGTTATAAATAAAACAACCACATTTAAAAAGTTTATAAACTAGGGAGGTATGTTGAGGCAAAAAAAAAAATTCAGATAGTCAAGTAAATAATAACATGTAATACATGGAAGCTTGACGAAAATTCTGTAATAAACATAAAAGCAATGCCCAGGGTGGACCGTGTGAGACTACAGGGCAGGGAGCATGGCCACTGAATAGGCGCCACTTGGCTGATGGAAGTCCTTACTGTCACGCAGGCCAAGAGGGCGGAGAAGCATGGCTGGGCTTCAGCTGGCTCAGGCTTCCTGCGCTAAAGTGATGTGCTAACAATTGCTAGGGGAAAACCATTTGCTAAGCTATCGAGAAAATGCAGCCTCCCCAGTAAAAGGAAACTTTGTCTCCTCGCTTCCAGCTGCAAAATCATCTACCGTTCCTATATTTTTTGTTTGTTTTACTGGTTCTGAACTTTGATGGCTATGAGAACGAGAAACCGATTTCATCTCCAGCTGGCAATGAAGCTCAATTCCATTGTCCAAGTTGGACGGCCATACCCTGCCTTGATGAGTCTACCATAGCTCCTTCTCCGGCCTCTAACTGGACCAGAAATTAATCCGGAGCCAGAGAGGCAGCAGAACACCGCGGCTCTCCTCTCCGTCCCCCTGCAGAGCTTTTTCAAATAGTTACCACTCAGTTCCTTTTCCAAGGGAGAAGTGTTTTGAAAAAGTAAATAAAAGATGAGCCGTGAAAGCCAGTTAGCCTTGTTTTTTTCCCTCCACTCTGTCGGAACGAAAACACTAACTGTTTTCTAAGGGGCTGGGCATGAAGAAGTGGAAGGTCACACAAATTTCGCCTGGGAGAATCAGAAAACAGCAATGCCATTTGCATGGAGTGCCTTCTCCGACTGCGGCGATACCGGCTGGGCTAAACCATGGAAACCACTGCTAGATACAGTTGTGAGTGAGGAGGCTGTATGTGGTTATCTGGGTTGCACGTCCTGACCTTCTGTCCCCTTGGCTGCTCTTACGACAATCGCGTGTGAATGAAAAGCTTCTTCTATGCGCTCAGGAATGTTGTTAGTGTTCCATTCCATACGAGCAGGTCTGGCGGTAGGGAGCCACATTCGAAAACAGACTGTTTAAAAAGTCGTCTGAAGGGATGTGTCATGAAAAGCTAGTTAAAATCGGTAACTGTAGCCACATTTTAAGAAATACAAAAGACGGTATTTGGATGTGCTCGTATTGACCATACCTGAGTATCTTCCATGTAGTCACTGACAGTAGAAGAAATGAATTTCCACACTCATGGCGTATCATGGTTCTTTTTTCCCTTACTCAGACACCCGGTGGCTGCCGTCTCGTTCTGCCATTTGCAGCACACATGGCCGGCAAGTGGATCCAGAAAGAGGAAATCCGAAACACTGAACAGAAGCCGCCCGTGGGTGTGGCCATGGTGGAATCTCCTGTTGGAACTACACAATGCGTGGCTTTTAATTTCTCAAGGACTGTCTTATGCCGTTTTCTTCCATAGGAAGACCACAATTATGTAGAAACTACGAATGCCTATGGCATTTTGAAACAAGAAAGAAGGAAGTTATACAGGGAACATTTCTATATTTTTTGCAGTTTAGACCCAAGGCAGAAGACAAAATATTCCAAAGCTCATCTCCACAGTGGTAGACTCCTGCAATGTGATTCTTTAAACCAAGCTTGGCAAAGTTCAAGTTATTTAGTAAAAAACAAAAAACTGCAAATCAGCTTGAATTTCACACTGGTCAGTGGAATAAAAATATTAGACCTCATTCTCACTGGGAAAATGGTGAACAAGAGCAAAATTTAAAAAGAGAGGGAGAGAGGGAAATATACCGCATTTCCAAGATGGTTGCCGGCAAGTGTCAAATTGATGCAGGTATTGAGAGGAGGCCTGGGAATGATTTGCCGGGGCCGTGTACGTGGGGAAGCAGTACACCTGGGGCAGGACTGAGATTCAAGAGGAACAGCACCGATGTCCTTCAGACCTGCACAATTATGGTGATTCTTAACCTTCGCATGTTGGCGAGCGTCAAAACCCATCTCTCTTTAGAAAGGCAGAACAGTTCTGGCCTTCTCGGCTAGGACACAGCCTCGCGACCCAGCTCCACAAACCACCCCGTTCAGACTTACATTTGGACTCTGTATCTTCCTCTCCCAATCTCTCCCTCTCTCTCTCTCCCCCCTCCTTTCTCTCCCCCTCTGTCTAGTGGCTGCAGTAGCAATTCCTATAAGGCCAAGTTCCTTGTGCAAAGGTTTTGTGATTTATTTTTTAGCTGGGAGCTCACATTCTTTGGATCTCTGTGGGAAGAGTCAGAGGCCCAGGGAAAGGATGTGTTCCTGAGAGGTTACAACACAGACTGTTTTCACAGGCCCAACCTTGGTCATAATACTCTGGAACTGCCCCGAAATCAGTTTCACTAGTCTGTTAAATCACGCCTTAAATAGGCTTGCATTTAAAGGGCCATTAGCATGTCTTTTTGGCATGTGTGGTCTGTGGCGCCGGTTGGCGATCCTTATTAAAGGTCTAGGATTAGGCTTGTTTAATACTATTCAGAGGTGGGAATAAAAAATACTAGGCAAGGGGGAACTACAGCTGCCAGTATGCACTCTCTGATGCTAATGGCATTTGATGCTTAGCTGAACCCTTTTCTACATTGGCCATGTTGAATAGGCCTTTTTCCCTTCAGTGTGACTTCAGTTTGAGTCAAATGTAAACCCTGAAGTTATCTGCACATCGATTGTGAATCAGAAGCCACAAATTCATGTTTTGTCTTCTTTCGAGAAACGTATTTTTGGTGCTTATCTTTTGGTGAATGAATGTCAGAACTGATGTTGGATATTGGCTTCCAAATGGAATTGCTGGGTCACGTGGTGTCTTAATTCAGAAGCTTTCCAAAATGGTTGTACCAATTTACACCCCAAGTGGGCGTGTGGTACGTCAGGCATGCCACATCTTCGTCATCATTTAGCATCCTTCTAGTCAAGGCAACTAGGAATATACTTCCTGTTCATTCAGATGTGCCAGTTCTGGACATTTCATAGAAACGAAATCATACAATATGTTGTCGTTTGTTTTCAAGGTCCGTACATACTGTAGCATGTACCAGTACTTCGTTCCCTTGTGAAGTTAGTTACTCTTATTTCCATTAATTTAAAGTGAGTCTTGTCCTAGTTTATGTCCTGTACAGACTTTCCCATGCTCCATCAAAAATTTCAGTTCCAATTGAACATATACTTTTGAATGGGATGGCTTAATTTTAGAACTAGAAAACATTTGGAGAACATGCAGTCAATTTGTAGATGAGCAGAGAGGAAATTCCATAAAGAAGGGGTTTGCTGAAGGCATTGTGGTAGAACAGAGCCAAAACCTACAGCTTCTGCAAAGGAACTGTATGCTCTGTGACCTCAAACTGAGGGATTATATTTTTATAAATACATAAGCTGAATTTTCCTGATTCTTTTGTTTTCTTTTTCAATCACAGCACAATAATGACATTATTTTATTTAGGTTTCTTTAAGAAATTTTTGTATTCATATTTCACGTACCTTAAATTTTATAGCAATATAGGTGGGAACATACGTGTAGGAATACATAGAAATAGGAAATATAAAACTGAGAGGGACAATCCTGAAACACCAGAGCCTGTATGATACGAAGTCCAGTTCAGACAAAAGCCTCACATGCTATTTTTCTAGTCATCAGTTCTGATCTGTTGGGGGGTTTCCCCACACCACCAGGCAATTCTCAGACACCAGCTGTCCTGAAATTCAGCTCAGCCTGACTGTCTTCCTGGAGACAGCATCGGAGACCACAGGGGAAGGGCTCAATCCTACAAGACACTCCCTCCTCCCCTGCTCGTCCCACAGCTGTAAATTCCACTTATCACCAATGGGCTCTAGATTAGCTTCCATTGATATCCTCTTTGGGTTCGATTAACGTACGAGAGTGGCTCTCGGAACTCACCAGAACATTTCACCTAGCAGAAGGTACAACTACGGGGCAGCGGGTTGGAAGACATGCAGGAGGAGGCGGGAGTGGGGACGTGGGCAGAGCTTCTGTGCCCTCGCCAAGCACCGTTCTCCCTGACTCTCCCCAGCATCTTCACTAACCCAGAAGCTTTCGAACCCTAAAAAAGGGTTTTGTGGAGGCCTCAAAACCCTCCTGTAGACAGAACAGGCTAAATCATTGGCCATGGTGGCCGCTTAAACCTCCAGCCTCTCTCACCTTCCAGGATACAGTGGGTGGGGCTGGAAGTTCCAACCCTCTCTGAAAGGACTGGTTCTCCAGGGGGGCCAGCTCTTATCTCAAGTGCTTTCCAGAACCACCTCATTAACATAACAAAAGACACCTTTCAGGCTCTCCTTACTTAGGAAATTCCAGGGGTTTTAGGAGCTCTGTGCCCAGGAAACTGGGCTGAGACCACATACAGATTCCTCATTCAAACCGCAATATCACACCCGCAAATCATGGATTGCATTAACTTAATAGATTTTCTACAAACAAATCCTCACTTATAAACTCCCCTAGGATTGTAGAAGCTTTTTGCTGAGTTTTAACTTATCTTCCCTAAATCCTTTATACGTTCCACAGGAAGAGAGTTGGGTGGGGAGCAAACTGACACTTCGGGAGCCTTTCTGTCCCCGCCACGGAGGAGCTCCTCAGGGGGCTCACCTCTGCAACCAAGCTCACAGCTCACCACACCCCGAGACCCACAGTTGACCAGGGGGCAGCCACACCCAGCGCCTGGCAGCCAGGAAAGGCAGATTCTTCATCTGTAGTGCTCACTTTCTGTCCCTTGAACCCAGGACAGTGACAGGGAAATAGCAGTCCCTCATTAAAGAGAATTGAATGAAGGAATGAGAATAAAGGACCTTGTCCAAAGTGACACTGAGCACTGAATCAAGACGAAATCCAAAGTCATTACCTTGTTGTCTCCAAGGCCCTACCACGCACCCATCCCCTAGGCAGTCCGTCCTAGGTGGTCACATCATCAGTACCATCTCACATCACCACCTCCTGCCCTATCAGATCGCACAGCACTTCGCATTCTATTTTAGGAAACGCTGACTTTGATTGGCATAAGCCCTTTCCAACTCCAAATCTCTCTCTGTCACTAACCTCTGGACACATCACAGATGCACAGGAACGTTTTCTGAACTGCGCGCTCCGGTGCCAAGGTGGCGTGGCCTCTTCTGACCACTACATCGTTATAAACACAACTCACACCGTAATTTTCCCTCGGATGACATCACAGGGTTTTCTATCCAAAGCACACATGTCTTTGGATGAGGGAGGTGACCAGAAGTGAAACTAAATGCAGGAAAATTATATGTTGCACTTCGGAAGGTTTGGACTCAGCACATTCTGAGCCCACATCTGCTCTCTCGATGTCATCGCACACTATCTATGGCTCTTTCATGCCTGGGTGCCCAAGTGTAAAAGAATTTGAGACAATTCATTCACCCTTAAAACCCTTTGAAACTCCGTGGAAATGAACAATTTGTACTTCAAATGTGATTGGCTGACTCTACTTTTCCTTTAAAAATGGAATTGGAACATGTTCAAGGTGCCACCTAGGTGATTTGCACTAATCTTGGAAACACCTCCAAAGCCAAACTTGAAAATCTTCTCTAGAACTAAGGCCTCGCCTAAGTTTCTGCTTCGGACACTCTTAGTAGAAAAGACATCACTCTGTGAGTATTAGCCATCATATCAATACTAGCCCAGGAAAAACTAAGTGGGGAGGGGGCCGTGGGGCAAACCGCAGGCCCTCCCCAGGTTAACCGATGACTTGCTGTTTCAAGGATGCTCCTTCAACCAGGGGCACCGGCATCTTCACTTGACCAAGATTCTCAAACTGGAATGTGTTTGGGATCCAACGTTGGCTCAGGAGGTCTGGCCTGGAACTGAGATTCTGTGTTTCTAATAAGCTTCCAGGAGATACTAAGGCTGCTGGCCTGTGGTCTACACTGAGTTGCCAAGGTTCCAGAAAATCAAGGGTAACTACTCCGTATATTGAATTTTAACAGCCTTTGGGCGATGTTGACATTTTATGACGATGCACTCTGCATACTTGCGTAGTCATTTGGAAATGGCAAATATGTATTGAATATACATCTATGAGATAAAATTTAGAAGTGATAATGTGTAATAGGAAATAGTCGAATAACTGATAAAGTTTTCCAAAGCATGAAAATCAACATGGCAAAAAGTCAGAAGAATTTCATCAGACTGTGGAATGGGAAATGTGTGTATTCACTGACAATGTGTTAAGGCCATGATTCAATTCAGCCTTTCACTTGACAGATACATCTTGTGATGAGAGAGGAATATATATATATGTGTATATATATATATATATGTATATATGTATACACACACACATATATACATACATATACATATATATATATAGTTTCTTGGAGAGCTTGAAAAGAAGCACTCATTTTAAATTGTGTATAAACAGTCTATTCTTTTTCATAAGGGAAAATAGTAAAATCAGGGTTTTTACAGCTATTAAGTTGTCAAAAATTTTGAAATCTCTATCTTAGTGCATTAGGATTGTGCAATTGTTTTGACATCTCCCATTTTGAATGCAATCGCTGTTTTTCTGCCTGACTGATGTGATGCCTGCTAGGTGGGACATATCCCGAGCCCCGTTGCATTTTGTAAGATGGAACATTGCTATGTAAATAAAATGTTTGTAACAGATGCATAGGCAAGGAATTTTAGAGCTTTTCGAGCCGCAAGTGTCCTTGGAAATCATCGGGTACCACTCCTTTCTTTTAAAAAGGAAAACTTGAAGGTCCAAGGAAGCTGGGTCATTTATCCAGGGTCCCACCCAGCTAGTCAGTAACGGAGCCAGGACTAGAGCCTAAAGCTCTTGACACCTGAGCATTTGTTTTTTCCATAATAGTTAGACTGTTCAGCTTGTTTATGAGAGTTTGTCCTTGCAAGAGCCCAGAGAACAATAGCAATGAGGACGCCCACAAGCGTGTGTTGCTTAAAAAGTGTCCACCTGGTATTATTTGCTTGAT
The DNA here is from genome assembly GCA_039655065.1 of Glossophaga mutica. NCBI lineage: Eukaryota > Metazoa > Chordata > Mammalia > Chiroptera > Phyllostomidae > Glossophaga > Glossophaga mutica. The sequence continues at coordinate 5,326,379 of CM077316.1, forward strand.
TTTTTGTTTTTCTCTGTTTAAACATATACATTGACTATGACAAGAAAAATTTGATGGCCAGTTATCAAATAAGGGTGGATGTATTCATTGGAAGAAACTAACCTTTCATATGAGAGGATATGGAGTCTAAAGTAAAAAAACATCAGAGATTCAATGTACATGTTTAAAATATGGTTATTGCTTTTCTTGTTTTGAGTAGAACATAACGACACCATTAAAATAATTTTTACAATATGGCAACTCTGTATCCTCACTGGCCCCTCGTAGCAGGGAATCAAGTCCTTCCCCAATATCTCAAACTCTTCCTAAGGACCTAGATTTGCTTGCCAGCTTTTTGAAGTTTTCCTCCTTCCTGCTGGCCTGGCTAACATGGCCCGAGACTGAGAACTCAGGTGTACCTCATTAAACCAAATTTATGCAAGAGTTGGCCTTCTCGCAGCCTCACTTTGTGGTTAAAAGATCTTGGGCACCAAATTGCTCTCCTGGCTCAAGTTCAGAGCCGTTCAGCTCTGTGGTGCAAGTCCATCAGCAGTAGACGTTGCCACAGGGGTGAAGCTCTATGTTAGACAGAAATGGAAGAAGCCCAGAGATCAATTTGGCTCTGAGGTCCTTTTCACTGGAGCTGCTCCTTTAAGGGGGGGGGGGATTCCTCCCAATGTTAGGTTCGTTAAGGAGCCAAAAGAACGACCTTGAGCCTAAACTATGACAGCTTTTTAATATTTCTAAGGATGTTGTTTTCTAGAGCAGTTTAAGGTTTGCAGTAAAATTGTAAGATTTATCATACATCCCCCATGCACCCCACATGCAGAGTCCCTCCCTTTACCAACATCACTTGCCAGACTGGTACGTGTGTTATAGCTCATGAACCGACCTGGACAATTTCACAATCCAAGGTCCGCACTTTGCCTTAGGGCCCACTCTTGGTGTTGCATATTCTATGGGTTTGTGTAAATGCGTCATGTCATGTACCCATCATCAGCAGGTACACTGCCCTATAAATCCTCCGTAGAGTTCTGCCCATTCCTCTCCTACACCACACCCCCGTCTCCAGAGTTTCGCCTTTTCCTGAATGTCATAGAGTTGAAATCACACAAGATAAGGCCTTTTCATGGCTTGATAGCTCCTTTCTTTTTACTGATGAATATTAAATTATCTCATTGTCTGGATAGGTGCCCCATCACCTACTGAAGGACATCGTGGTTGCTCCCGGGCTTTGGTAGCCAATAGTAAAGCTGCTATACATATCCACGTGCAGGTTTTTTTTGTGGATATAAATTTTCAACTTCTCTGGGTAAATACAAAGGAGAGTGATTGCTGGATCACATGGTAAAGGTGTGTTCAGTTTTGTAAGAAACTGTCCAAGTCTCCTCCAAAGGGGCTCTACTATATGCTGTTTCCCCAGCGATGAGGGAAAGTTCCAGGTGATCCACATCCTCACCAGAATTGGGGGTCGAGCGTAGATTCTGGCCATTCTAACGGGTGTGTAGTGGTATGTCATCTTTGTTTCAATTTGTGTTTCCCTGATGGCAACTGATGTGGAGCACCTTTTTCATGCTTATTTGCCATCTGCACATCTTCTTTGGCGAGGCATCTGTCTGCACAGGTTTGGGCTCATTTTTAAACCGGGTTGTTTATTTTCTTAAGAGTTTTTCAATTTTTTAAAAAAAATTTAAGAGATTTTTTTGTGTAGTTTGAATAAGTCCTTTATCAAATAGGTCTTTTGCAAATATTTTCTTCAAGCATGTGGCTTGTATTCTCAGACTCTTGACATTGTCTATCACAGGGATATAGCAGTTGATACAGACAAATATATAACATTTGTCTATCACATATGTTATATATTAGCATTTATAATCTTAATAAAGTCCAACATACTATTACTTTTATGGCTCCTGACTTTGATGTTTCGTCAAAAAAGCTATTGCCTTATCCAAGGTTATCTAGGATTTCTCCGAGGTTGTCTTCCTTCCAGGAGTTTCATAGTTTTGCATTTTACATCTAGTTCTAGGACCTATCTTTAGCTAATGTTTGTGCAGGGCATAGAGTCTGGGTTGAGATTCATTTTTCTGCGTGTGGATGTCCAGTTGTTCCAGCACCATCTGTGGAACAGACTGCCTTTGCTTCTTTGTCAAAGACTAGCTGACTAACTGGGACATCTTTTAAAGAATGGATTTTTTAACTTGGTTGCCTTTAGTTTTTTAAAGCATGTCTGCAATTGTGGGTCTGAACAGATCCAGCCATTCCTAAGACAATGTCAAGGGCAAGTTAGCAGCCCAGAATCTCTCTTCCTTGTGAAGATTATCTTTTGCCCATGGGGTGTGCCTACTGACCTTCCATTACAGCAAACCTCAATGGGCACCACCCTGGAATTTAAGATGCTTTAATAATTCTCAATCTCAAGAAGAAAGAGTCTGGTTCTACTTCCCTTATAATTGAAAGTCTCTTTGGTTCTTTAGTAAAATTTTGGTTGCAAATACTCTTGACAAGGGGTTCTGCCTGAATCCGCCCAGGACCAGCATGTAAATCCTGGTCTCAGGACACATCCATGTATCCTGATGCACTCCTTTCAGAAAAGTGTTGATACATATTTTCCTCACACCTTTTTACATTACTAAAGGGGAGGGAGATCTGTGTTAAAGGTCATAATACATACATGGGAACAAAGCATATTATTACTAGCTTTTAAATATCCACTCCAAATCAGGAAAAAAATAATTTAATGCTCCATACCCACTTTAGATAGATAGGAACAAGAACATAGTATAGATTTTTCTTTATAACATTGAAAATAACTAAATTTGAATAACTGATACCAAAAAAACCATATAAAGGAAAGATGAAATATATGACTATTTTAAAGTAGGTAATATTTTGGTTCCTTAACAGATGACTAGTCATACATTCATAAAACACTTATTAAGTATCTACTCTGTTATTTAAAAGGCATTTTTTTCTTTGTTTCAACTTCTGTATGTGTATAAATTAAATTATTTATAACTATCACCTTAGGTTGTTCTATATATTTTAAATTCTCATTAGATTTATGCAGCATATGAAAGCAGTGTTTTTTGACTCTGTACAATAGATGCAAAATTGTACCCTTGAATGAAAAAAAAACCCTATTAAAATCTCAAGGTATTTCCATATTTCTGATAGTTATGTATAGGTAAAAAATAAATTTGGCCATATAGATAATAACAATAGAATAATAGCAGACAGAATAGAAAAATCTATAATTAGACCTACAAGTATATCCAATTTATTTTTGACAGAATTACGAAAACACTTAAATGGGAAAGAATATTTTCAACAAATGGATGTAGGACAATTGGGTAACTAAATACAAAATAAAGAAAGAGGAACCTCTGTCTCACCTCCTATGATACACAAATGTCAATTTGAAACAATTCATAGACCGAAATCTAGAAAGCTTTTAGAAGAAATCATTGGAGAAAACTCTCAGGGACGTTGTTTGACACATATTTCTTAAACACCACACGAAAAAAAGCAACTATAAGAGAAATAAGTCACTAAATTGAATTTTATCAAAACTGAACATTTTGCTTTTCAAAAGACACTGATAAACAATTGAAAAGGGAAGCCCTTTGGAAGAGAAAATACGTGCAAAACATATTAAAGAGTTACCCTCAGCCAAAGAAAGGTCAGGCTCTACACTGCGTTGAGTAGCGTCCCTCAAAATTCCGGTCCATCCACAACTTGTAAACGTGACCTCATCTGGGAATGGAGCCTTTGAAGATGTAACCCAGTGAGGTTGAGCTCCGACTGGATTCAAATGGGCCCTGAATCTAGTATGAGTGGGGTTCTTACAACGAGAGGGACATTTAGACACAGAAGCACAAACACAGCGAGGAGAAGATCAATGACAACAGAAGCCGAGAGTACAGTGATCCATCTGCAAGCCAAGGAATGTGAAGACGTGGCAGAGTCTAGAAGAGGCAGAGCAGGAACGTGGCCTGCAGCCTTTGGAGGGAGGCTGACCCTGCGGACACCTTGATGCTTCCGGTCTCCAAACTGTGGGAGGACCGGTCTGTGTTGAATAAGCCACCCAGTCCGTGGCGCACCGTGTCAGCAGCCCTGCAAACTAATACACACTCCTGAGTATTGACACAGGAGAAATCAAAGCGCATTCGTCCACGCAAATGGGGGAGCCTTGTCCCCAAGTGTGCATAGCAGCTGTGCTTGTAATAACCCCAAACCGGAAGCGACACCAGTGTCTACGATACAGGTGAATGGATAAACAAATCTTGATATAACCGTACTGCCGGATGCTACTCAGAAATAAAAACGAATGAGTTATTGATATATGCAATGACATTGATGTGACTTAAAATAACTATGCAGAGTGAAAAAAGCCAGAAATAGAAGAGTACATATTGTATGGTTCCATTTACACAAACTTCTAGACAATCCAAACGAATCCGTCCTGATGGAAAGCAGATCGGCGCAGCCTGAGGATAGGCAGGCTGGGTGGGGAGGGGAGGGAGGAAATACAAAGGATCGGGAAAACGTTTGTGGGTGATCGTGAACCTTCATTATCTTGATTGGTGGGGATGGTTTCATGACTGTGTACATGTCACACCTCATTAGATTACACACTTTACAATGTGCAGTTTATGGTATATCAACTGAACTTCAATAAAGCTAAAAAAATGAATTCACCGAGATGCATGTGATGAGAAAATAAAAGCCCTGAAATATTTGGGGGGATATGCTGGGACAGCACCTCATCCAGGCTGATGCTTGGAGGCCTAAGATGGACCTGGGAAGAGACCTCCTGAGGGACCACAGAAGTGGAACTTGGTGGGGCAACTTCCTGGCACCAGGAAGCACAGTGTCCAAAGACAGAGAGGCAGGAATCGCTGGAGGCTTCTCGTCACCTGAAGGCCGACGTTCGGGCAGAGTTGGGCAAGCCCAGGAGAGAGCAGAGAGCAGAGAGCAGAGAGAATACATGAGACCTGCATCTCATTTTTAATGGGCTTGGATTCTTTCTTCAAAGTTATAGAGAGCTTTTGAGGGCTTCTAACTATGACGGGGGCCATCTACGCTACTTCTCTGAAATACTTTCGGGTGGAGAGAAACGTATTGAATACCTTATTCATCATCAGCCATACAGGCATTTCTGAAGAAAGGAAATTTAAAAAGTCTGCCACCAGTTGTAACTCAGTTTTGTTTATTCTCACCCCAGTTCTTTGAAATCACTGCGTTTGTTTGCCGTAGGTCTCACCGCCGTCTTGGAGTCTTCCTCTCAGTGATATAAACATCAGCTGGCATCGCATCACAAGGAACAAAACTTTTATTTAGAATAGTTTTTCATGGTCTGGTTTTTACATTAAAGACGTTCTATTGTGTTTGCCACCTTAAGTGCCTCTTCCCAAATTGCAAACATTTCAACCCCAACCAGAAAGTAACACTGTACTAGGAAGCGTCCTTTTAAACCCACTGTATTTACATCCCTATTATACTTTTGCTGCGACTAGTCTCCCCCTGTGATAGTTAATGTTCTTATACCCTGTTATATATTCTTCTTCATCCTCAGGCCTATTCAGACGGATACACATGCATCTGTGGATCTGGATACCTTTCCCTTTTATAAAAACTGTATTTTGCATGTACACACAACTTGCTGTTCTCACTTAATGTTTCATGCACATCATTCTGGGATGTACATTAGTACTTTTATAATTTAAAAATACACAATATGGATGTGTTGTTGTACATAAGAATTATACAGTCCTGACTTTAAATAACTTAAAGATTGAACTTCTGCCCAAGTTTACCACTTGTCGATTACAGGCATCCTAGCCAGCTCCACCTGGAAAATCCAAAGTATCTCGGAAACTTTCTATCTCTGTCTTGGATACCGTGATTACAACTTCATTTCCATTTTGCAACACTTACACTGAAAATGATGAGTTTTCATGGACCTAATGAAATGAGGCTTCCTTGTGCTCCTGAGCTGTTCCAGATCGACTCCTTCAAAACTCAAGGAAGAAAATTTTTTCAGCTTCTATTCGTATAAACTGCAGGAGCTCAGTTCGTTGCGTGACAGCTTGAGTTCCCAAGAAAGCAACAGAGGATTGCACGCAGGCTTACTGGGGGACTCCGTCAGGATATGCGCAAATCAGTGACATCCTGGGAGAGGGCAGGGGGCAGGTGTCTCACCTGCAATGCAGGCGTTTCAGGCCTCAGCCAGTCTCACGGCGAGCTCTAGAGCTAAGATGGGCCTGCAAAGTCAGCCCAGCTTGAGCGAAGGGAGCTGAGCCTGTATATCCCTCCATCAGCCCGGGGCTGCCCCGGCCACCTTCAGGAAGGATGTTCCTAACAGCTGAGGACAGTTCCTACCAAGGGACTGAGCTGCGGGCGTCGGTAGTGGTTACTACCATCGCTGGGGGCGTGGTCTTGAGTTGGGAGACTCGGGGAAGTGTAAGAGTATATCCATAGTGTCTACCATAGTAACTGATTTTGGAATGATGAATCATGTATCGAGGTTTATTTTGGTCTTCAGCCAATCAAGTTAGCTTGTGCTGAGGGGGAAAAATAGCTGCAATTCCGGCTTTGGCCACAAGTCTACCCGTGACGAGTGAGCACGTGCAGGCGTGTGACTGTGTGCTCTAACCCACCTACTAACAAGGAGCCCTAGGGATGCCGTGCATATAGGTGATGGGGCATCGCTCTGCAGATTATCTTACGCAAAGTAAGTCAGAGAGAGACAAAAAGCGTATGATTTCACTCATAGGTGGAATCTAAAACAAAAATGCGAAGTTTATGACAAAACCAAACAGAAGCTGGCCCACAGGTGCAGAGCAGAAGCTGGTGGTTGTAAAGGGAGGGAAGTGGGGGGCCGGGACGGGGGAAGAAGGGGTCCACCAGAGTCTTGGTGAGCGCAAGCTCTCGAAAGACCTTCAAAGCAGAACCAAATAAACCTTACATCCATCGTGTCATTCTCCCACGCTGGGGACAGGCTTCTCTCCCCCTCTCCCTCCCTTTTTAAACTGTGTGCTCCTGCTCTGCTCTCGGGCTCAGCGTGATGACTTGCGCCCAGCCCACCCTTTGTCTCCAACGTGAATTCCCAAGATTGGTCGCGTGATCACCCCAGGTTTTGTCGGAGAACTGACTGGGGTTCACAGGTCCCCACGTGCTAGTGCACAGAGCAGATCGTACGGTGTCATGTGGCCGTGCCCGCTCCAAACAGCTGACATCGGGGTTAGGAGGGCAGGGTTTAGGCCATAGCTACACGTGTCAACAGAACAATCTGGAAACATTCCATCAGCAGAAGCAAAAGATAGCAGATACCTAGTATTATGTGGATAGAAGAGCACAAATACATTTACACGTTTGAAAGTGAGATTTCTACATATAAAAAAATGCATGGAGCTACACAAACAGATGCATACTAAATACCTGTGAATAAGCTGTAAATTTATTCACCACCTTCACTTGTCTTGATTTCATGGTTAGAAAGATACCTGTACGGAATGGGTAGTGAATACCGACAGAAAATAACGTGTGTATTACTGAATGAGCATTAGCAGGAGACTTGAATGAGAATAAAGCAGTTATTAACAATGACATATTTTTGGAAGAGAGCTAAATACGTTGCCAAGGTAAAAGATTCTATTTTGGGCTGGAGGAAAGCCCCTAGTGCAACAAAGATGAACAGTATATAGATCGGACCTAGAGGGACTTTATTACAGGAAAATTGTAAAAGCATAGAGAAGAATTGCCCCACAGCTGTTCATGATGTGATCATCATTAGAAATTTACAAAACCCATTTTTAGGAAAATCGTTTTTTTGTGCACTTCGTCGGTGCAATCACAGTGAATAAAAGTGAAGTTTGCACTGATGTGCACCTTGTTGTGCACACAGCATCTTTGACTTATCTTCGTGAAAACGACGAGAAGGCAAGGTCACAGGGGGCCTGTGTTTTTGTCCGAAACTCACCCTTCCTGGGAGTAAAAAACAGTGCTCGAAGGTATTTGGTAAGTGGATGAGAAGTGAAGGAGTCTGGGAAAAGAAAGAATTCAACAGTAACATGAGCAGTGAAGCCAGAATCACGCTTTGCTTTTCAAATGTGCGCTTTCTACGCCAACACCTTCCTCCATTTTGAAGGCGACTAATAATCTGTAATTGCTATTTATAGTGGATTTAAAAACGTGGTATTAGGGGAGAGAGTAAGCAAATTGTATCTTGTTTGTAGTATCAGAAGAAACTCAGAGATGTTGTATATGAATCTCTTTACGAATAGCACATTTCAATTTACCTAAATGTCACATTCGATTGAAACTCCCTCCCTGCAAGCAGTAGGACTCCACGGCGGGGAAAATGAGATACGGACACTAGCTACATTTTTTAAATGCACCAGAACCCCACTCCAACTTGCAGGAGCCTCCAGTTCTGATGGCAGCTTTGGAGTGAAAAATAATTTCATTATAGGAAGGCCTCGGGGTAGAGCGGTGTGGGTTCCAAACCCAACCTTTTTCAAATAAAGGAAATGTTAAAAATATTGTCATACGAGACAATGTTTCTGAAGGTAAAAAATAAATTTTCAATATAAATAATAATTTGTTAACATTTTTCCTTCTCATATTATTTTAAGAAACCTTAAACTCAGAGGATGACGTATGAAAGTTTCAGGGTGAAAAACTGTAAAGGAACTCATTGAAAGTGCATAGGTGATTTCGAGTGAATTCCAAGGTGTTTCACAAACCTATTAGTTCGGAATCTCTGAGGATGGGGGGCCGGTTATTTTTAACAACGGCAATTCTTGCAGACTCCGACCTTGAGAGTTAGTGACCCCAAGAGCTCCCGTTTTATCTGCGGCACAGCTGATTTGAACACATCTACTGTGCTCAGCCCAGCCATCTGGGGAAGTGGATGAGACCCGAGACAGTGGTGTGGTGTCCCTGGAGCACAGCCCTTACACACTGTCACAGAAACCACCGCTCCCTGTCCTGACCGATGTGTTTTAATATGCAACAATGATTCGCTGGTGCTACCGAATTTCTTAGCATTTAATTAACAATTTTGGAGAAACAGTTTAGAAGAGCCAACTTTTTTTTTAATATCTAAATCACTTTGAATGTTTTAGACATTTTAAAACAATGTTCTCTCGTTGAATTATTACTTGTAAGTTTACATCGTAGAAAGTAAGCATATTGGTATTGTTGATTCCCAGAAAACAAATCACATTACATTGTAAAAATATCTTTGAACACAGTAATAGAGATATGAAAAAACAACTTAGAGAAAAATATATAATTTTCTTAATTACATAAAAAATAGATGATAGATTTTCAAAAACTGCTATTAGTGCTATATGATATGACTAAGCATCGATACAACTTTAAACATTGTCCAAAATGAATACATATTGCCTTTGAAAGAAAATGAAGTGCTATTATAAGAAGGTCATTTATATGCATAAATAACAAAAGTCCATTTACTTGATCAATTATGCATTATGTGCCCATTAAACCAATGTTTATTGGGATGTACCGAGTCCCAAGATTTATGCTTGGTTGGAGGATGGAGTGGTGAGCAAGGCAGCCGTGGCTGTAGAGCTTACAGCCAAGCAGCAGAACACGGGCGATTCAAACAAGGACCTATGCTTTAGTCTGAAAGGTGGCAGAAGGGCAGAGGTCCGGCAACATTTAACAGAAACTTCAAACCCAGACAGAGGATTTACAGAATATTTCTAGGAAGCACGGGACACTGCATTGGAAGGCTAAGTGCTGGTAGATGACAGCCGAGTGAAAACGGAAATGGAGGGGCCAGCACGGTGCTTCGGGAACCCGAAAGCAATTTAACGCGGCTGCTGCTCACAAAGAATGCACTCGTCCGTGCGTGCTTCATGGGCATGGACTGCATGCGCATAAACTAGAAGGGACAAGGGGCAAGACAGGAGCTCAGGGCCCAGATAACGAAGGCCCACGCCGACCGCGCTCTCACAGTTGAATTTCGTCCCAAGTATGGTAACAGTCAGTGGATAGGTTTTAATTTTAATAAATGAGCGTATTTTTGCCTTTAAAGAGTGGTGCAACTCTGCTGGAAAAATTAGCAGGATGGGACAAGACGGGCATTGACGGGGCAAGTTAGGCGACTGTCAGGGCATCGGGGTGAGAGGCCCTGGTGCTGGGATGAACGTGGTGGCAATGAGCATGAAGAAAGAGAATGGCGGGAGATGCCAGCTATTTAGAAATGAGGATGAGAGAAAATGAGCAGTCAGAATCGTGTCTTCATTTCTGCTGAATAATCGTTGATGTTACACCAGAAGGGAGAACATGGAAGACAGTCATTGGTGGGCGGAGGCATGCGGGAAGGTAAACAGCTCAGTCTGCAATGTGCAAAGCTGATGCTCTTACGAGACAGTCAAGCGAACATGCCCAGAAGGCATTTGGCTTTCCGGGTCCAGGTAGGAGCACGGGTGTGGGAGGCACCGTGGCCACAGCTGGGGACTGAAACCGAGTAAACTGAGCCAGTCTTCCAGGGGAGTAAACAGAGGTGGAGAAGGGCCCGAGACAAACCTCCAGATGTGCAGAATAAGGGCAAAGGAAATTCAAAGGAAAATACGACAACAACCACAGAGATAGAAGTTAAATTAGACAAGCTTGCTGAAGTGGAATAGATTGGTCCAAGAAACATACGGTTACAAATTGCTATAGAGTGAATAAAAATAAGGAAGCAAAGAACCCATTGGTTTTAGCAACTACAGAGTCATTACTTCCTTTAATGAAAATAATTTTACCCACATGATAAACAGGGAAGCTGGCTGTCCCGGGTCAAGGAAAGAGTTGGAAAGTAAAGAGAGAGTGTATGTAATTTACATGTTTAAGATGCATGGCTGCGAGGGAGGGAACTATAGGCACTAAAGTGTGCGTGTGTGCACACACGTGTGCATGTGCCTGATTTTTTTTTTAAACTAGGAACTTCTTCAGCTGTTGGAATACCCAGGAAATGAACCTAAGCATAAAGGTAGAATTTAAAATAGAGATATGAAAAAGAATAGCTAAATTAGACATTTGCCTGAAATGTTGACATATAATGATTGAAATTAAGCATGGGAAAGGTCATTTTTATTACAAAATACATAACATGAGGCTTAATTAAGAGAGACTGTTTTTGTACATTCAAAGGGGAGAAAAGACTGTGGTCAGAATTCCTCTATGTGAAATACTAGTGTGTTGATCACGGCCTCCTTAAATATGGGAAGGGGTAAGTAGGTGATTAATTTAGTGAACCAAAATGGAAATAAGCCACCCACCACCTCCAAAAAAAAAGAAAAAGAAAAAAAAAAAACCTCACCCCAAGCAAATATTAATGTAAGGAAATAGTAGGGATAGTACACTAATTTCTGTAAGTTTTTATGTCCCCTTCCCCCACATTTATTTTTTTCCCTATTCATTGCATCTCCATGCAATCTTAAAGCAAAATGTATGTCTTTAGCCTCACTTCATTCCTCTCCTCCTGAGAAAACCTTCTTGGCTACAGTCCCATAGAATTTTTCATACTTTCCTTTAGGCTTATTTATATGGTGGTTTTGCTCATAAATAGTTTATTCACCAGCCTACGATGCAGCAGCCAATTCAAAATAATTTGGATTCCTCTTGAATGTAAAAAAAATATGAATATAAAACTTTCAATATGAGATGAGCAGTAAAAGTAATTTGGCAAGCCAGTTATTTTTAAAACTGTGATTGTAAATGTTGAAAAACAACTGTCAGTCAACTGTAATCATTGGAATTTTTATTTGGTTTATTAATTAGTAGGCATACTTGAATAATTATATCTCCTGTGGAGGTGTGTTTATTTGATTTTAAGGAGTAAAAGCTTTAAACATTTTAATACATTATTTGTGAACAAAAAGACATACTTAAAATATGATTAATTAATATACTTTTTTTTCTACAGTAATCTCTAACTCTCCAACCAGATCTGGAAAAATAAGGAAAATGAAGAAACACCATCTTATACAAACTTCCCCAACCTGCTGCAGAACACTAAAATAAATAGAAATAATTAATCACTCTGGGACTTGAAGTTGTATGTTCCAGAAGTAATCTCTTTTAAAACAATGAACATGCTAAAACTACCAGAATAGAGTCAAGAAGTTAAATTCCTTCTATGTAATTTTTAATGACATAATTTATTTTATCTTTCCCATTGCCTCTTTAACGACTTCTGCATTAAATGTGTAAACTTGTTTTTTTAGGTAAAGACAAGCTTTGGAACTAGAAAAGAGGTCCTTTTGGTGAGTCCACCCCTCCCCTTTAACAATGTCCTGTAGAGAATAAAATAGAAGAGCTATAATTCTGCCTTTGGATATAACTGATCTTCATTCATGTTAAATAGATGATTGTCATGTGTTACATTTTGGTAAAATTACTAGAATCTCAGCTTAATGTGGGCAGGTATCTTTTGGGTCCACCGCTTTATCTGAAATGAAAACTGTTTAAATGAGTGAATTAGCTTTACTAATTAATCCTCATAAAAATAACTACATGCTTAGCTTTAATTTTATGAATTAAAAAAATTAAAGTTGAGGACAAAAAACTTGAAGAAAAAACCAAAATTATTAAGTGGCTCGGTTGATATCCAAACCCATTGCTTCTGAAACGTGAGCAACCTGTGAACATAGCATAGGCATTTTAGCTGCTACCCCATGTTCTACATAGATTATCGCATTTAAGTTACATGGGGTAAGTTTTATTCTTTACCATTTTTTAAGATGAGAAAGTTAATACCAAGAGTAGACACTGCTCGGTAACTGGTTGACCTGGGAATCAAACCCAGATCTATCAAACTCCGAACGCTACAATTTGGGATGTGTCCGAATGACCTGGTCGTTTGGTTCCCAGGTAAAAAATCTTGTGATTGGAGGCAACTATCCTATTTACCTTATATTTTGCTACGTTAATAAGTCATATTTTACTACTCGATATTTATTTCTGAATTATCGGGTCCAGCTTAGGACTAACTTTATTTTGTCAGTCCTTGGAGACTCTTAAGTTCTAGAGATGTAATGAAGAGACATATGTTGATTTTTCAAAACTTTTCCTTCTCTACAGTAGTTTTTATCCTATTTTTGACTTTTGGAAATAGTATTGAAGTAAAGGAAACTCGAAAATGAGTTCTCACTCCTTTCTGTAAGCACTGTATGACTGCCTTCACAGCTCTTACCTCCTGACCTCTTAAATTCTGATGTTTTTTCAGCTTTATTTTCCCCCGGGAGGAAAAAAATATGAGGCAGAAGAGACTTTTAAAAGAAAGCCTATTTTAGACCATACTGACGGAACAGCACCTACCGCTGAGCACAAACCCCAGACTGATGTGGGTGCTCCATTACTCATCTCCCACCCACGAGGGTCAGGCCCTCTGCAGCCCAGCCCTGGGAGAGTGGGCTGTGTGGGGGTGGACCTGAAAAATGCCTCATTCCCCACTGCCCCCTCCTCCAAAGGAAGGTCCGAGCATGAGGGCATCCCTTTGTCCAAGGGAATCCCTGGGATGCGAGGAGCGGTGTTGGCACCATCCGTTAGCACACCAGCCGCCCCGACTTGCTCAATGACGATAGCATTACGGTAGAGAGAGACAAGCTGCACCAAAGGAGGAGGAGGGGGAGGGGAAGGAGGGGGAGGGGGAGGAGGAGGAGAAGAAGAAGAAGAAGACAACGAAACCTGAACAATTAAGCCCACTGATCTTAAGGTCGAACTGTTCAACTTACAGGATTGATTAGGTCATTAAAGGAAGAAAAGCCACCTATTTCAACCTGGGGTGGAAGAGACAGCATTCGTCTTCCCTCCGCTTGCGGGGACGGCTTGTGGCTGTGTGTGGATGCCTGCAGAGAACGTTCCTAGGCTTTCCCACGGGGCCTATAAAGAACTCTGGGAGGTCTCTGTGCCTCAGAAAGGTGCATGCCGGGCGTTTGGATCCTCGGGGACAGGTGGGATTGGGAGGCAGCCGAAGGGCTTTGAGTACTACTTGCTTTCAGTATTCTTTCGGGTTGACTTTGACTTTTTAATAGAAATTGAAATTTCTTTGTAGAAGTTAACTTGAACTTGTCCTACAGTCTGTGTCTTGGTAACCTAATCCAGGAAGAATTTGGAAAGCTAGTACAGGAAGTAAAGAAACCTCAATAATTCTGTTAATTTAGTACTCTGAAATAGTTTCCGAGTTTCTGTAGGAGAGATTACATAAAAACTTAAGTTCTTAAAAGCCTCCTGATTTAAGTATTATTTCAAGGCGAATTTGGTAGACTGCCTGTACCTACTTCCCCGCCCTCCAAAGACCTTTAAAATGCTCACAAATCTTTATTGAAATGACAATTATCAGGGGATTGTTCATTTGATCTAGTCATTGTTGCTTAAAGCATGGCCAGAGGCCACGTGGGGGCAGCTCCAGGGTGGAGGACCGAGCTCTTTGCACAGAGCTCGCTGGGGTGAATAAACGGCAGGGCTCATGCATTCAGGGTGATGGATTCTTTGTAGAACAAATGAAACCACTCGTTCCCTGTTCCATGAGAATCGGTAAGCTGGGCTCAGCATCTGCTCCCAGCACAGTCTGGAGAACTGGTTTCCAAACAAAGGGGGAGACTTTCCTGGCTTGGGGGTAAAAGGCAGATTCAGGATAATTCTGGAGTAAAACAAAGGAGCAGAACGGAGGAATCGACAGGAGGACACCAACCTCTAAGGAGCCCTCCCCACTTTCACAATAAATGAGAACCTGCGCCCACCTGTCCTCCCCGCCCCCAGCCAAGGTGTGGTTGGGAAAGCTGCCTCTTTGCAAGACCCAGAGCTGAGCTCTCTCATCCCTGTGTGTGTGTGTGTGTGTGAGCTCTGTTTGTAACTTACGTGTCTAGTGTGTGTTAGACGGTGTTCTAGGCACCGGGAATACAGCAGTGCAGACACAGAGTCCTGTCCTCGTGGACCTTCCATTTTACACTCTAGTAGGGAAATATGCATTAAACGAATAACCCAATGGATACACTCCACTTAGGTATCACTCAGAGAGAAAGTAAAATACACGGGAGACGGAGCCTACCGTGCTGCGGTGACAGGCAGCGTGGTCCGGAAGGGCTCTGGAGGAGGTGGCATTGACCAGAAACCTCAAAGTATGGGAGTGAGAGCCCTGGAGAGGAAGAACATTCTAGTCAAAGGAGACCTGTGAGTGCAAAAGCTCTGAAGAGTGGGATGAGTGTGTAAAGGATCAGTGAGGACACCAGTGTGCAAGCAGAGAGTGATATGCCCTGGAGACACACAAAACTTCCTCTTCTGAGCCACATCGTTGCTCATGTATAAATCCGAAATACCAACCAAGGGTCCAGAGATCCTTGACAAAACGGACATTTGGCCACAGAAAGGCCAGGGCGAAGAACATGTAAACCCTGAGGGTAAAGGGGTTGTATTTATATACAATTGGCGGGGAGAATGAATTCTTAGAGTTTTACATTGTAACTGAGATGCTAAGACAGTCATAAATAATACTAGGCAACTATAAAAATGGATCGAAGTGGATATCTTAGAAATAAAACTGTTAAAATATTGTTAACTTTTATACATATAATCCTAGTATCTGTACAACTATACATATCCTTTTTATTGGAGTCAAATAATGAAGGATTCCCGGAAGCTATTGGGGTGGATCGAACTGGGCCAAAAAGCAGAGGGAATGGGTTTCCGAGGGAGGTCAGAGCATCAGGCATTCACTGTTTTTTCCTCCTGCTGAGCTGATAGGTTTTCAGGCACGTACCCATCACCCACAAACACAATGAGGACCACGATTTGAAATGAGTTTTCCATACTGAGAAGCCAACTCAAATTCCCAGTTTTATTCCAATGAGTCAAATGCCATTTGGAAACAAAAATGACAGTGTTCAAAGGTAAGTATTCAGACTCCTTTTGAGCAGTGAGCAGGTTTTAATAAAGTTACCAGAAACAAACATTCTCCTTTTTATCTGAAAACAAATGAACACTGGGGACTAGAGATGGGGGAGGCACCCACAGCAAATAAAAGATATTGCTGACATTAATATTTGTTATGAAAATTATTCTTAAAGACTATCCCCAGACTTGTCTTGCTCATTTATTCTTGGGTGTCTTTGCCTTTCTTTATTTTTCTTGGATTAGCCAAATATTACCCCGCCTTCCAATACTAGGGCAAATCGTATGCCTTGCATGAAGCTCTCCTAGGCCACTTGGATTTTTTTTTTCTTTAATCACATCAAGGTTTGTGATTAAAGTCATTAATTTGTCCACTTTGTAATAGGCCATCAGATTAGCTCTTATATACATGGGGTGAGGGTAGGAAGGAGGTACTTGTTGGCCACAAGTGACCGTTCACAATGCAGAAATTCTACCGATTTCTATTCCTTTGGAGTGAACATTACTTCCACCAGTCAGTTCAATTCAAATTCAGATACCACTGGATGGCATAATATGTCAAATCTTCCATAATCTACCACCACTGTCAAAGTACATTACCTTCCTCAGTAACAGTAGGGGCAGTGAAAGAACCCACACAATTTTAAGGTATTTGTTAACCTGGGAATATTTAGCAATGAAGAAAAAAAAGAAAAACTGAGAGAGTGGATAAAAATGCACAAAGATATATTTATGTATATCTATGGCAGACCACCTACATCAAAATTTTCCAAGAGCTAATTTTAGTTTCTTACACTGGTCTGTAATTTATCTTCTCCATTTTTTTTTTTTTTTTACTTAACAAAACTGTAACTTTTTCAGGGGAGAAACCACTGTGAGCCAATGTCATTCCTATGGTAGCAGTGAGACACTTAGGAATTGAAGAATACATGGTTGGTATTTCAACTCTCTTTGCTCTTTTTTACTTTTCTACAAGGTGCCTAATAGAATATTGTATCCAATAGGGTAGGTGAAATTACGTATAATCAGTGTTGCTATGAAGTCTGCGAGAAACTGTCAGTACTATGTGCTATACTCCACTTGTGCTGCCGTCATAAAGTACCACAGCTGGGGTGCCTTAAACTACAGCCATTTATTTGGTACAGTTCTGGAAGCTGGGAGTTCAAGCCCAATCCAGTTCCTGGGGAGAGCTCTCCTCCTGGCTGACAGACAGATGCCTTCTGCGCAGGGGCTGTCCTCTGGGCTCCAGCAGACTGTACTGGAGACAGAGAGAGGTTAGGGAGCGCGCACGAGCGCGCACACACACACGCACACACACACACACACACACAAGGGCCCTCTGGTGCCTTTTCTTTAGAGGACATTAATCTTCTTGGATCAGGGCTCCACCCTGAAGGCTTCATTTTACCTTAATTACCCCCTGAAAGGCCATCTCTCCAAATATAGTCACCCTTCAAGTTAAGGTTTCAACATATGGATTTTCGGGGAGGACAGAAGAGCCTACAACACGAGGTAAGTGTTAGACAGGATTCGGGGCTATCCCAGTGTTTATTGACTAGTATTAGGCATTGAACACTGCATCCTGATGTTCAATTAATAAAAGACATAGCTAAAATTAATAGTTCTTCTTTACATTACTAATATTTAACAGATGTTTCAGGTTGCCAAGCTTCTCAGCATTCTCACTGTTATTGAGAAAAGAGAAGGATATTTTATGGCTCCATTTCTCATAATTTTATTAGTGTTTAAGTGATGTTTTGGAGAATGCAATGACTGCGTGTAAAGTAATGAATCCTGACCTGGCCACATGGCTCAGCTGGTTGGAGCTGGTTGGAGCGCCATCCTGTACACCAAAAGGGTGCAGGTTCGATGCCAGTCAGGGCACACACCTAGGCTGGGGCTCTGATCCCCTGTTGAAGCACCCGAAAGAGACAGCCCATCGATGTTTCTCTCTGACGTCAACATCTCTCTCTCTTTGTCCTTTCTCTCTAAAATCAATAAACATATCCTTGAGTGAGGAGAGAGAGAGAGAGAGAGAGGAAGGAAGGAAGGAAGGAAGGAAGGAAGGAAGGAAGGAAGGAAGAAAAGAAAGACCCAAAAGGGATGCTATGGTAAATGCATGTTTAAGAAGTGTAGTGATTTTTACCTTAATCTATTTTGACTATATATATCCAGTCAATTTATCCATTTTTTAAAGTTGTGTTTCTAAGGGGAAACTAGATATTTTGTGTAGGGTTGAGAAAGGAGGTTCCCAAACCCTAGCTCCCCAGCAACTGAGCACGGCTCAGCAGGGGTCCAGGGCTCCCCAGGAACCTACTGCAAAGCAGAGGCAGAGGTGTTGGAGAGTTGGTGGAAAGCGGGGCCACCACCCAGCCTCTGTAATGAGGAACTGGAGAAACTGCTGAGAAGCGCAGTGAGCTTGTAGCTGTTTCCAGTACCCCCAGGGCAGGGCCTAGTGAGTGACTGGGGAGGAGGGAGTGATCTATGGGACTCCAGCCTGGACCAGAGCGCAGGCCATACATTCCAGCAACTGCCTATCAGAGCAGATCTCTTTCCCTGTCAAGATAAGAAATTTATTCATTTAATCATCACAAGAACTCGAGGGAGTGGTTACACTGCTCTTTCCCAAAGCAGGAAGGGAAAACAGAAATTCAGAGAGATTAGCTTGGCCAGAGTCATACAGCAAATAAAGGATAAAAGATTCTAGCTTGTGAATTTTCGTATTTTATTTCCATCTTTGTTTCACTCCCCAGATAAGACTGTCACTCATGTATCCCTAGCTTATGACATTTGGGGCTCAACGTAAATCTGGATATTAAGAATTGTGTTTCATTATTCTTGAAGAAGTCAGAAAAGCACATTCGGAGGCAGTGTGTTCGTGGAACCTCTTAAAGAACAAGTGTTTAAGGCATACACAACAAGACAAGTGCTCTAGAAGGCAGGAAAGAGTTGTGCTATTTAAAGACCTTCAGTCAGCCCCAACTGGTGCGGCTGTTGGTTGAGCCTTGCTTGTCCCACAAGGCAAAGGAGGGGTGGCTGGTTCGACTCCTGTCGGGGCATGGGCCTGGCTAGCGGGTTCCACCTGGTTCCCTGCTTCTCTCCTTCTCTTTCTCCCCTTCCTTTGCCTCTTTCTAAAGATGGATGGATAAAATCTTTAAAATAAAATAAAACAAAACCCCCTCAGTAAACAGTTATAATTTTTTTAAAAAACTGATTAAAAACTTTTTTAATATAATAGATTTATAATAATATTCCAGACAAAAATCTAGATAAAAAATTTTATTATACTTAACATTTTCAAAGTTTCATTTTATGTTCTTTAAAGACGATGTGGTTTTTTTACAATATAATTTATGTGATATTATTTATATTCTAACTTTTATTTTTTTAATTAAATTTTATCCAGTAGCAATGCTATCTGCATATCTTGGCAAAATTGCTTTAAATGAATTCCTCTTCCATGAAAGGTAATGCTAATTCATCAGTTTCATAGAACTGCCGAAATCTCAATGGGATTTTAAAATATAAATAATCTATACAGTTTTGTTGTGGGATAAAAATAAATTAAGCTTGCTTTTTGCGGATTTTATTCAATGGCTATTGAGTCACGAATTTCCTCAAGTGATATATAAATCTAAATGCTCTCATTTACTATTAATGCTTTAATAGGCATTGCCAACTGCTGTGGCATTTTATACTTGCCCAAATAGGCTAGATCTTAAATAGCTCAATGTTCTTGGGCAAATATAGTTGCTTTTTGCTGCATTTGCTTTCTTTTTGATTCTTATGTTCCTTGTGGAACATAAGGTCAAGTCTTGAAGATGAGTTTTCAGAAATATCTAGGGTTAAGCATGGGGCCAAACAAAAACCCCTAAAGACAAGCTCTTATAGCTACAGAAAGGTCTTTGAGAAATTGGAAAAGATTTATTTGGAATCCAGGAAGGAAAGTAGAACTCTGAGAACAATAACCACATTCACATGTTCCAAGTATTAAATAATGTCATTAAATGTCTGTTTAAAGAAGAGTAGGAGATGGGGGCAAATCAACGCTGGTAAATGGAAATATCTGATCATATGTGGATACGGAGTAAGTTGGGTAGAACAGTAACAAAACCCAAAGTAAAGCTCCAGTGGCATATAATGATAAGCAATCTTTTACAATAGAATTAACTGCAAAGGAAAGAAAAATAATGTGTTTTCCTATGTAAAATATTGGTAAAGGTTTAGCTATCATTTGAAATGGAAGGACAGATAAAGTGCTTCCCAGATAAGGCCAAGTTCAAGGAGTTCATCATCACCAAGCCCTTATTATATGAAATGTTGAAGGGAATTATCTAAGAAAATGATCATGATCAAAACTATGAACAGTAGAATGACAATAAACTCACAACTATCACCAACTGAACATAAAAAGAAACAAAAACAAACTAAGCAAACAAGTAGAACAGGAACAGAACTACAGAAATGGGGATCACATGGAGGGTTATCAGCAGGGAGGAGGAGAGGGGAGACTGGGAGAAAAGGTACTGGGAATAAGAAGCATAATTGGTAGGTACAAAATAGACAGGGGGAGGTTAAGAATAGTATAGGAAATGGAGAAGCCAAGGAACTTATATGCCTAACCCATGGACATGAACTAAGGGCAGGGGGAATGCTGGTGGGAGAGGGCTGCAGGGTGGATGGGAATAAAGGGGAGAACAAATGGGACAACTGTAATAGCATAATCAATAAAATATACTTAAAAATAAAGTATAATAAAGGTTTAGCAGACATTAACTAGTCGTATGAGTTTTGCTATTTCAGATTAATGGTTGACTTGTACTGACCAATAGACCACCCCAGGTACATGAGATATTAGAGTTGAAATGTACTTTTCATAACCATGGACAAATCGAACTCTACACTTCATATTCATATTCAATATATAATACATATTCCAAAGGTCCGATTTTAGGCTTGCAGGTGACGTATGCTCATTCAGTGACCTTCTGTTGCAGAACCTATGTTCTCACTAGGGTAATAGGCACTCAATAATTATGACAAAATGACATAAAAGTTTTGATAGAAGTGCCTTTTTTTTAGCATAAGGATTTCCAAAGATGGGTTATGGAGCTGAGTCTTCAAAGATAAAAGGATACTTATCAGCCTTGGAAAGGTGGGGGGAGAGCATAGTATCAATAACAATGCAGAAGTATAAAAAACGTGGCCTCTTCAGAGAATCAATCCATCTCTGGAGTGTTGGTTGCACCGGGGAAGACTGTTCTTTTCTTTGCGCCTTTGTGCTACCCCTGGACAACAAAAAAGGAGGCTCTGGATATTGGAAAGCTGATGGGATATGCCAGCGCCATTGTCACATAACCACCGAGACACATCTACTAGATAAAGTAACCTTTTTGGTTTGATTCACTCATGGCACAAGAAGAAAATGCTTACATACCAGTACAAGGACTGGATCACTCACAGGACTTCCAAGTGTTCCCTCGCGCATGTGCTGATCATTCCATCCCTTGGAGGGGAACCCGCCCCAAGCACCAACCAGCTGGAACTGAGAATGAGTCTCCAGTGAATCTAGCCCGAGTACGCTCCTGCACTGCCCGACATTTCTGGAAGAGACCCTCAGAATTCTCTTCCAGGTAAAGGTTCTCTGTTCCCCTATCATCCCTTTTAAGCGATAATCAACTTAGATGTCAGCCTAAATCCTTGTCGGAATTGCAGTCCTTTCAACAGCACCATCGAAGACACTCGGGACAGGATGCTCCCTGTGCAAAGGCAGCAGCCTTCAGGTGAACGGGCAGAACACCTGGAATCATCGTGCATGTGGATGCCCTGCTCTTCTGGGGAATTTTGAAAAGACTGTCGCTAGCATCCTACATAACTTCTTAAATTTGAGATGACGGGGGAGAAAATAGTCTATTTAAGTGACACTTGCACTTACTTTATGCTACTTTACTCAGATAAGATCCAGAATTTGCAATGTTGTTATATGTAGGCCATTAGAGCACGCACTCTCCAGGCAACACGAAGAGAAATACAAGTTGAAACCCAGAGGTTCAAAGTCTGGAATGGCTTGTGGAATAGGGACTGATTTTTTTCCCATACCGAGTCTTGTATTTTTTAGTGAACACCTTTGTACAAGGAATTGTTCCAGGTTCTTGCTCTCATGAAGCTTATACAGGGTCCAGCACAAATAACACCCCTTTTTATTACAAAATCATAAACATGTGATTCTGTGACAAAAATACCACATTAAAATACACCGTATGACATCGTAGGTAAAATGTTCCCATTAAAACTATAAATTATTGCGGCCGTATTATTACCCTACCAACCACACTCAAGCAGGCCTTCCTTCTGCCGGATCCTGGGTTTTATTGGCAGGTGTCCCGTACAGGTAAACGTCCCCAAGCAGGCAGTCTGACAGGATAATCGACGGAACGCAGAATCACAGAATAAATGCACGGCAGTTCGACCTCACTTCTCTAAGACCTCCTCCAAATTTGTGACTGAATACTGACCATTGTACTAAACTCCCATGACCTTTTCCCCATTTGACACGGACCGAGCTTACTCTCGTATAGTAGAAAAGGTAGGGGTTGACACGAGAGCATCATTTGTCCTGTGACAAGTGGACTCCACGGTGAGGACCTCTCTCCTGGTGCCAACTTCTCTACAGAGGTGACTCTAGTGGTACAGGGTCTGAGCCTCCCCCTCATTAAGGCCTCACCCCAGGCTCATGGTAGTCTTCCAGAATCTTAGACGAACTCCTGGTTTATTCTGCAGTCTTCTCTACTGTGTCATACTCTTCTTCATGCAGGAGCTGTGTCTCGAACACCTCCGTGCTTAGCACAAAATAGCCATTGCATAAGTATTTGTTTCATTTGAGAGGACTATTATAAATAATGTGCCACTATCATAAAAACATCATCAATAATATTTGCAATGGTGAAAGATCATAATCAGTGTTCACAAAGCTAGCTATTGCACAGCCAATAAAAAGGGGTGTGTGTATATATATACATCATATATAATACTTCCATATAATTTTTATAGAAAAAAACATAATACAAATTATGTGTAAAGTACTATACTAAACATTTTAACTTTTTAAGGCTTAGTTATATAGTTAGAGCTCGGAAAAAGTTGTTTTTCTTTCGAATTTATTGTTGTTCAAGGACAGTTGCCTGCATTTCCCCCCCACCCTGCCCCACCCCCGCCAACCCCACCTCCCTCAAAGTTGCATTATTATTGGTTATCTTTGGGTAGTGAGATGGCGAGAGATATTTTATTTGTACCTTATTCTTCATCTGGCAAGTTTTTAATATCTGTAACTTCTATAAAATACTAGTATAAATGATTTAAAAGCTTCAAACTATTTTTAAATGTATTACGCAAGTTTTTATTCATTTATTTATTTTGCAGCCTGATGTCACTGGCTTATTAATGACAATTTATTTAACATTCCAGTAACCTAGGTTAAACAAATAGAAAAACTAGGGGAAGGAAGAAAGAGAAGGGGTAGGAAAGGTATTTATAATGTACTTGTATCAGTGCAGTGCTATGGCAAAATCAAATACTTTTCAAATGTGCAGCTAGTTGGAAGATTTGCATATTGTTCTGAGAAACATAAAAATACAGAGAGCATATTTAATTCCCTATCAAATGTACCCTGCATTATGTTTTGTGATATTACTTCCTTACCCTCAAAATGTTCGTAATGTTTTCACTTTCTCTCGTGGCTTTTGTAAACTGGGTATGACACCAAGATGGCCATCTTCCAGCTGAACAAATAGGGTTCTTCTCAGTGCACTGGGGTGTTGGAATGGACACTGAGAACAGTTAGGAGATAATTTACAGTTTGGCCCAAACACCCAATAAGCTATTTTTTGAGCACTTGCCAGTTCTTTTTTACCTGGTTAATCACTTTTTGAAAGATGTATGACTTTATTAATGGGTTCCCACTGTCTTCAGAACACGAAGATGAAGGGAAGATTAATTTAAATATTGATCTTTTTGGCATGCGTGTGAAGAAATTAAGCTATGGGTGGGCCATTGTTATTCTTGAACTCAATATCATTTTGGAGTGGGAAATCTCTTATATATGCAATCACCAGTGTCTCTGATTTCAACCTTCAGCCTCAAAAATGGTTCTATTCTGTAATACATAATCATTCTCCTGGTTTCAGAAACAGGTCTAGCGAAGTAAAAAAATAAAGCTAGCCAAAAGTACATCTGGAAATAATATTAAAGGCATGGATCTTGTACAGAATCTTATAGGAGAGGTAGAGTCCTAAATCAAAAAGCACACCTTCAACTCTGTTGTTGCTCCATTTAAGAATCAACTCTAACTTGCGACGTTCAGTAACAGTTTGATGCCAACCGTAACTTTGGGGACAGCAAATACCACCATTGTATACTCAAGTTAATTACAGTGATGGTTCTTAGATTTCATTCCTTGGTACCATCCAGTTAAGAAAGAGCTAAGTGCAGAATGTCGGCTTACGGAAATCTTGAATATGACCGATAGAGGTTTCTCGGTATGTTCCCACTGAAGCCAGTTGAAATGCTTCCCTCTCTCCAGTGTAATGAGAGAGCACTTTTTGGGCTTTCAGACTGCAAAGGCAAACCTCTTTGGTTGTATCTTTAAAAAACAACTATCGAATAACTCTTTGGTATGCTTCGCTTTTTTCTCTTCTACTCAGAATTTGTCCTTTTCCTATATCTTTTTATTTAATTTGGCCTCAAGCACAATTTCCATATCCTCCGCTGGTACCAATTTGACTCGTGGGTCCTTCAGAGTACTGTGTGCTTTGTTCAGCCACTGGCCACAAGAAATCGGATTTTGACAATTTATTAATAGAAGCAGCTGCTGCCTGCCTCTTGGCAAACACATACCTACGCCTCCACCTGGGCATTTACATATTGGTGATACTCTATTTTTTTCCCCTGGAAGGTATTCTCTTCTGATGATTGAAAGGGAGAATTCCCTGATAATGTCAACCAGTTATCAGGGAATGACATAAAACTGTATTCTGGTTCCTGAGAGAAATAAAAGCAATAAACAAAGAGTTGTGAAGGAAGCTGAGTAAAGGCAATGAAATTGACCACCCAGTTCAACCACACATTCATCCACCTGTAACCTTCTCTGCTTTTAGAAAGAAATCTCCTCCCTCCAAACTCTTTCCCCGTTCCATCAAGATATTCTCTCGTCTTAAATTACTTTCTCAGTTGTAATTTTCCTATAATGTATTTATTTTAAAAAAACATTTTATTGATTGATTTTAGAGAGAGAGGAAGGGGGGGAGAGAAAGAGAAACATTGATTTTGTTGTTCCAGTTATTTATATATTCATTGGTGGCTTCCTGTATGTGCCCTGACCAGAGATTGAACCTGCAACCTTGGTGTATGGGGACAACGCTCTAACCAACTGAGCTACCCAGCCTGGGCCGCTAATATTAGTATTTAGATATTCTTGAATCTCCCCCATTACAAAATGAAACTTTTTTCATACTATATCTAAATGATAAATAGCACCTCTTCCTTTTTCATCACAATTCGGTTTTTAAAGAGTTGCCATTACTACTCTGAATTATCTTCTAATAGCTTCTGGATCCTCAGGTTAAAATGCTTTTAGCTGCAGATGACTAAAACAGAAAAATTGCTCAAACAGTGTTTTTATCATCTCATCTAAAAAATGTCCATAGTTGGATGGTTTAGAATTGGTGAATCCAGTCGCTTAATAATATCAGCGATCTGGTCCCACTTAGTGATTTTCCTTGCTTTTGTGTCATGGTCAAAGAATCTTCCTGCTGCTCCAAGCATCAGGTCCCTATTCATCAATGTTCGGACAGGAAAAAAAGGGGGATAAGGCTTCTCCATGGGAATTTGTTTTTATCAAAGAAAGGGGTCTTTCCCAGAGGGCCCAGAACACTTACCATAACATTTAATTGATAAGAACATGGTGGCATGTTCTGCCATAAAACCAATCACCCCAAAGGAGAAGAAGATAACCTCAGTTTTTTCAGTAAAACTAATTGTCTACCTGACCTTTTGGCTTAAATGCCCCCAGAGTCCTTTAAATTTAACATGGGCAGTAATCGAACCCATCTCACATTTTGTATGCGCTGCCCACGTGAGCACACACTTTACACGCTGATCTCTCTGTTCACGCCTGTTCTCAGTCAGTGGCACCCGCGCACATTTGTTTGCCGAGATAAAAATGTGTGCCTCACCACCGACATTCAATCTGACGCAAAGCCATAAAGATTCTACGTTCCTAATGCTTCTTCGGCTCATCCGCGTATTTCCGTCCTAACACCACTGATCTGGTTGAATTACTGCTGCTCCTTGGTCGACTGATCTCCTGCTTAGCCTCTGGCCCCTTTTGACACGTTCTCCTCATCTCAGTGTACCCCCCTGCATACAGTCATTCAACGGAATCTGGCAGCCTCGAAGTTAAGGTCAAACCTTGGCTGGTATGTGAGGCTCATTATAACTGGCCACCTCCAGTGACTTCGGCCTCATCACTTCCTAATGTGGCTCCGCTTATCCTGCGTTACCTGCATTTCCCTGGTGCTGGGTCCCCAGGCCACCCTCAGAGATGGTCCTTCGCAAATCGCAGCTTCTTTGTAAAGAATCCTTTCCCAGATCCCAACCCCAGCGCACTAGACTTGGCTAAGTTCTCTTACGGAACTCACACAGGTCACCGAACTTTGGCAGCCGTCCAGCTTCTTCTAACCTAGTTTAGGGCCCCTTCTCTGGGCCTTTGCTATGATAACTCTTCACATTTCTCATTCTTATCACCTACTTCCTTGTCCTGTTGGCTTATTGACTGTAAGCATCTTGAGGCAAAGGCTAGGTATTCTCTGAACCAACACAGTGGCTAGGTTACAAAGGGTACTCAGAAAAGAGTTCTTAAATACATGTGTCTATAGACCAACTTTTTAAAGCACAATTGAAACCTGTGTCGTCCACAAAGAAAAATGTTTATATTGATTTTTCTAAGACATCTGACAAAAGCCGGAACATTAAATTACATCTGATTATGTTCTATCTTGAAAACAATGAAATAGGTACTGCTAAGAAAGTCTGTAATATGTAAATACTATAGCTATACTCTGATAAATTATCTTGTTGCCATCCCTTTTACCATATTCCTAACCTGCCCATTTTGAAACTAAATAAAACTGACTAAACTTAATGGGCATTTTTTAGCTTTATTTCAATTTAAATGTTTATTCCTTTTACCATTCCTTCTACTGTCTGCTTCTACAGATTGCCCTGCCCTTATTTATTTATGAAGTACCTTCGCCCACGATTGGTAATTCTGCTTGGCAGAGAGAGCTACATCTCAGCCCAAGGTGGGGACTATTTTAAATAACTCAGCAAGAAGAGTGGTACGAGGACAGTCAGTATGAACAAGGCTGAGCGAGTCAAACAGGTTAACGCTCTGAGTCAGGGTAACTAACACTCTTCCCGAGTGAACCAGGGATTAAGGGTATCTCTTAGGCACAGGTATATTGAGTACTTTAAGTGGACATTTACCCTGAACCAAGAATTACTTTGATTAGATTTAGGCTCCAAATATGATTCTGTTTTGATGATCACAAGACAAGAGGATTTCCATCAGTTAACTCATACATAGATATAATCAACAAACACAAACCAGTGGTCCCATGTGGTCCAAGCAGCGTGTTAAACATCAATGGTACATCATTTGCCTCCCTGGGAGACAAACAAATATAAACAAATATTGATAACGCAATACAACTTGGAATCACCTGTTACTACCAATGTCTGTACAGAAAAATCTTAGCTTCATTAAAAACCCATTATTATAGTAAACATTTGAAAAAGACAATGATAATCACTTTAAAACAGGCTGAATTGTCATCTAGCTTGGGATTCGCCACCAGACGGTCCATCCAACTCCTAGCACTGAGCTGTATGCACAGTCAGCGCTGAGCTAATTTTTGTGAGACATAATTTAGCAGCTCAGCACCAACTGGAATATAGTATACTACATGTCTCCAGAGTTTGCATTTATTGTTTGAAGTTGTCACCTACACCAGAGTATTCAGTACAGATAATAGAGTTACATGATGTGGCTACATGTAACGCGATGATAAGTACAACGGAGTGACATGTGAATTTTAATTAATTCAACAAAAGCCCAGGCAGCTTCTGTCCTATGTCAGCCGATAAGCTGAGAGCTGGCCACGTGTCAGTGAACAAAGCAAAGCCCAGACCCTCAGGGGGTGATGGGGTAAGAGACAAGCAATCTCTTAGTGCAGGGTGTTAGAGTTCTTAAATGTGTTTGTCTGGTCTCTTAATAAATTTGCCCTTTGAACAAGAAGAGAAACCCAGAGTACAATACTAGTTTTTACCCCCATTGCTTAACTTAGAATAGGCTTCCATTTGTCTGAGTTAGTTATCTGAAGGATAGAATGGACCTCCCTGAATCTAAAAAAAAATTTCCTGCATTTATTATTAATAGAAATGAATAGTAAATTGTGGTATTATTTCACCAGACGAACAGGTAGTTTAATCATAACCCCTCTTTATTTCACTAACAAATATTAGTATTGCCACAGGCATTGGAGTTATTTTTCCTGTCCATCTTTTAGTGCTGATGTTCTTGCTTTGGGACACCTGGATAACATTCTGAAATTCATATGTTACAATTCTTATCAATTTAATTGGGACATTGGCATCGAACAGAATATTGTCTTGTATTTTGCACTGGCTCGTCCCAGAAGCGTGAGGCAGATGGGACCTCAGTTTACCGAAAAGTGCCGTGGGCCGGAAGTCAGGAACGCTGCTGGGAGGCCTCACCAGGTCACCTCATGGCAGTTCCCAGCGACTCGGGAGCTTGTCATGTTTAGTGGCTAACTGCACTTACCAAGTACCTTTCCATTAGAGACACACTAACCTTTCACAACATGAAACACAAATCATAGCAATGATTTTTTAATGACCACAAAGATTATGAAAAGGAATAAAAATGCAGCAGGTCACAGCTTGAACACTTAACGTGGCACATATTTTTTTTTATTGGGCACAGTCTGTTCCATAGACAGACAAAGAAAAGAAAAGCCACACTTTTTCTACATGCTTCCCTCTCAGAAAAATGGCTAATATTCTCAGGAAGGAGACAAGTCCAACACTGAAAAGTCAGATTCTTAGAACCCACTGTTTTAATCCTGGGATTCTTTGCTCCTGGGAGTGGTATGGGTTGTGGGGGGAAAGACGAACTATTTGGAACTTTCTACACATAGGGTGTCTATTCATTCATTCCACAAATATTTGTTGAGCATCTTCGATATGCCCACATTCTCACCAGGGGTTACAAAGATGAGAAAGTTAGGGTTCCATCAAGTGGCCCACAGTCTAACAGAAAAAAACAAGTTTGCAAAATTATAGTGTTGGGGTTTTCTATTACTGTCTAGAATACTCTTCTGAGTAGTGCTGCTTTGGGAACCGTTGGGACAGAGAGGCCAATCTATGAGAATAGTAAGAATTAGTAACACACACACCGCTGCATTCACTACAAAAGTAAATTCAGGAAGCAAGAAATACATAGACAAGGCAGAAGCTCATGTTCATGAAACTTCTTATGTAAGGCCACCGAAGGGTTTAGATCTGTTCCATAACACATGCACCTTATGGAAAAGGAAACGAAATACACAAGTACAATTAAATAATGATGAACAAACACTTCTCTCTCTCAAATATGTTGAAAACGTGTTAGAAATTTTTTTCCAGGGGCTTCAGAATTATTTTGAAAACAAAATGGATCACTGAAATGCCTGAAGAATTTTGTTGAAGGCTACCCTCCTTAACTCCATTTTGCTGGCATAGATCTTAGAATTCTAACAACACCTCAGCGAATTATCTGTGTTTTTACTCCCCATTCACGCAAATAAGGCTCCAGCCAGCAGACGGCTGGAGTATGTCTTGGCTAGAGAATGCAGAAAAGGTTTTGTCTGTTTTGCTTTGGGGAGAAGAGGTTGAACCCTTCTCAGAGAATCAACAAATCAGCTACTTGGTGATTTTAATCCTGGACCTTTGGAAAGGGTCATAACTTTTTAATAATGGTTTCAGTGAAGATTTCTCCCCAAGAATCTGGCCAACAATACTCTTCAGTCAGGTATGCTGGACATTGCTGTGACCACTGGGAAATCCACCAAGAAGAATAAATTATAACCTTAAATTGGAAGCCAAAATACACACCCGTGTAAAATACTGCTCTGTAACGTTTGGCTCGTGTGAGGAAGGTGTATCCTTTTAATTCAGTGGAAATATAGCTGACCTGCATTTTAGGTCATGTTCTGATTAAGTCTCACTTCCAGGTAAGGAATAACACCATTACAGTGGTTCCTCTTAGTACCTGCTTTTCCATGTACGTCTCCCAAACAATTCTCTTCCACGTACCTCACACCTGAATTCTTAGCCTGAGGCCTCTCCTTCTTGATCCTTGAATGCCTGTGTTGCCCTATTTAGCTTAGAATAAGGTAATCCTTTGTTGCTTGTTGGGTTCCCTAAAATCATATCCTGGAAGGGTTCCAGGTGGGGTGGCAGGAACCTGCTGGAAGGATGAGAGGGGAGAGAGGCCGTGTAACGGTGTGCTATCAAGCCAGTCCCATGAAAGGGATCTTTGACTGGATGTTTCAGGGAAACTCCGGAAACCGCATAATCCGTTGCACTCCAGGGTTCTCCGCACCAGAAGGTGGAGAATGCTGGCCTATCGTTCGCCAGCCTTGTTAAGGGGTTGGTCATTCCTGGGCATCTGTGGCTCTCAGGCAGCACAGGCTGAGCTGGGTCTAACAGCCTCAGGACAGTCGACAAAAACACAGACAACCAGGCTGGCTGTTGGGAGAGAAAGCCCTTTGAGAGCGAGGGCACAAGGAAGCAGCAAAGGGGCCGCGGAGAGGGCGGTACCAGTACCTACCTCATATGGGTATGTGAGCACCGTCAGGTATTTAAATAGGTAGAGTCAAGCACCCATAACGACGTTTCGGTCAACGACAGACTGCATATAGGATGCTGGTTCTATCAGACTCTCATGGAATGAAAAATTCCCATCACCTAGTGAGGTGGCAGCCATCGCAACATCTCAGCACAAATGTTGAGACATCAAGAAGGTTGTGGTTGCGATGAGAAAGCACTTGCACCTGGGTGTGGGTGCAGATGACACTGAGGGGCCCCCAGAGGCGGTTCCCGAGGAACAGACTGGGGAAGGTTGTGGGAACTGGAACAGGACGCGTTGGGGAAGAAGAGGTGGGAGAAAAGGGAACCTCAGGAGAAGGAAAAGGAGCCCCAAGAAAATTCACAGCAAAGGGTCAAGCAGAAGCTTTTGTAGACCTAAAAGAGCTCCTTTCGAAGTTTGAAAACAGGGACCCCAACGCCCACACCGACAGCTTTTCCTTAATAGGGAGGAAGGCCCAGGTGCATTATCCGTCCACCAGAACACCTGTGATAAAAAAGAACCACTGCCAGCTCACCGCCACGGAGACAGTTCTGAAAAGATGGCGCATCTTCAAGAAGAGTCTCGGGAGGCCCTTCGGGAGGCCTTCCAGAAGAAGGCGCTGCCATCGTGGACGACAATGTGTGCCGTTGCCCCTGACGACCTTCCCGTGGGCCAAGACGGGGAGGAGGGGGCCGTGATATTAACGATCCGGAACCTGTGTAGGCCTAGGCCAGTGTGCGTGTCTATGTCTAGGTTTTTAACAAAACAGTTTTCAAAAAGCTTACAGAATAAGGATATAGAGAAGATACGTTTGCACTTCTACGCAACGTGCTTGTGTTTTTAAAAAATATTTATTGAATTTATAGGGGTGACATTGGTTAATAAAATTACATCGCTTACAAGTACAGGGTTCTATGACACCTCATCTGCATACTGTCTTGTGTGTTCCCTGTCCAAAGTCGAGTCTCCTTCCATCACCGTTTAGCCCCACCTTTACCCTCCTCCACGCCCCCCACCTCTTTCCCTCTGGCCATCACCATGTGTTGTCTCTGTCTATGAGGGCCTTTTCTGTGTTTTAAGCTAAGTGGTATTACAACAGGGTCTGAAAGTTTAAAAGAAATCAAACATTCATGCAGCAAAGTTAAAAAGTTACAGTAAACTATGATAAATTGATTATTGAAGAAAGGATAAAATTCAAGTGAATTTAGTGTAGCCTACGTGTACGGGGTTTATAAAGTCTACGATCATGCACAGTGACGTCCCAGGCCTCCACACCCGCTCACCGCACCCTCACCGACTCCCCCAGAGCAACTTCCGGTGCACAAGCTCCGTTCACTGTAAGTGCCCTACACGGGTGCACAACACTTTA
Organism: Glossophaga mutica; assembly: GCA_039655065.1. Lineage (NCBI taxonomy): Eukaryota > Metazoa > Chordata > Mammalia > Chiroptera > Phyllostomidae > Glossophaga > Glossophaga mutica. The sequence continues at coordinate 5,358,607 of CM077316.1, forward strand.
CCTTCCACACCGTATTTTTACTACACCTTTCCTATGTTTACATGTGTTTAGATACACAAATGCTACTGTGTTATGGTTATCTACAGTATTCAGGACAGTGGCATGCTATTAAGGTTTCTGGCCTAAGAGCAACAGGCTGTACCATGCAGCCCAGGTGCGCTGTGTGGCCGCACCATCGAGGTGCGTGTGAGTGCACGCAAGGATTGTACACAACAGCGAAATCTAACGACCTATTTCTCAGAATGTTTTCCTGTCGAGAGACATGCACTAGCTGGGCGATGTCTTGAGATGTGAATCCTATCTTTGGGTTGTGATTTTTTTTGTTTTGTGTTCTCCAAATAAATATGATCTTGGGAGGGAGGGTTGGAGGAAAAGGGAGAGACGGGGTGGGGGGAGGAGGGAGAGGGAGAGAGACATAAGACCTGTACTGTGGACTCTCAGGGAGTCAGGATCTGCCCAGAATTTGTCAGTAATTACCTAACACTGGACATTGTATCTACACTCTCAGGTGTACTGGAACTCTTCTAAATGAAGCAGAGAAGAGAAAAAACCAACATGAACTGGATTACAAAACAAAGGATAATCTCTTGGCTCAAGAAGTTTGACAGTAGTTAAACCACTGGGTTAGCTCAGGATCGCGTGTTGCCTGAGCACCAGAGTGGGGGGCGGGTCCCACGTGAACGAGCACTTCCTGTGTCTCTCCTCCTTCCGCCCGCCCCACCGTGGTCCTGCATTCATCTGCTCTTCACCCCTCTCAGTCCCACCCTCCTCTTCTCATGGTTCTGATGCTAAAGGGCAGGCAAGAGAGGACTCGAACCGGCTGGATTTGATCAAAGAATTGACTGGCTCTAGTGTGACTGTGGCCAGAGAATGAATTATCTTATTCGTCCAGCATGGGATGGACGCCCATCTTAAAGAGATCCCTGTGGCCAGCAGGATGAGGTCATGTGAGCCCGCAGCAGCTGATTTGGACAACGTGTAGAGAGGGAAAAGAAGAAAAAAAACAAGGGGCCAGAAAAAATAAGATGAACGACCCAAAGCGAAAATGCATTGTCCTCTGAGCTTTAGTTTCCTCATTAATACAATGCAGTTCAACGCAATTGTTATATTTATTTCACAAAATGATTTCAAGTGTTAAATATGATAATACCTGCAAAAGTGCTTTACAAATGATGGAGTTTCGTCAGGGAGCGCGATGCGCCAGTCCCACAGAATGTTAAATGGTCTCTTACACCTGCTCATGTAAAATATGATCAGTAAGTACAAGAAGGCGAACTAAGGCTCAAGCAAGACTTTGTAAGTAGATCCAAGTATAGTTTCCCTGAACAACCGAGGAGCGTACATCTTTGTAGCAGTCAGTATTCTTTTCAAGGCAAGCCAATCTTGAGTGTGAGAACAGGAAGGAATAGCTAGTCTACACCTCGTTATTTTTACAAAAGGTACCAGGCAGGTTATCCTAACAGGAAAACCATCAGGGCACCAGCTGGCAGAGTGACTTCCTTAAAAATGACCACCACCAGGAAGCAATCCCCTTCTTCTGGGGTGGGAGGAGGGGGGCAGAAAGGAAGGGCGGGAGGGAGAAGAAGGAAGGGAATAGAATAGTGTAGAATTGCTTTGGACTCTTCATTTCTACACTTCTAATTACTCAGACTACATTTTCTCCCACAAACCATTAGTCTCAACGTCCTGTCCAACCACACTGGGAGGCTTCACTGAGGGTGTGCTGTGACCTGGCTGCTGGTCCTTATTCCATGCAGAGAGAGAGAGAGGGGAAGATGAAGACGCTCTCCTAACCCCGAAGGGCCTCACGGCCCAGCTGAATGGAGAAACACGAAGCTCTTCGCTTCCATCCGCCTGATTTTTTATTCACAGTCCCCACCCCCTTCCCTTCAGACCTTATCACACTTGCTCATCTTACGCTAGAACCCTTCTAAGCCGTCTTTCCTCCTCCTGTGCTTCCTTCAACTAACACCCAGTCAGACTAATTTTTAGTAAAAAAATTTTTTATACACGACTGTTTTTCTTAAGAAAAGAAAATTAAAATTTCAATCGGATAATGTTTATGGGTGGAATTTTAGGGCTGTGAGGCATTTGCATCGAATTCAACTCAACTTGACACAATTTTTTATGCACAAGGAAGGCCAACAAAGAATAAGCAAAAAGCAGTGAAAAATAAAATTCCTGGGTTCTGGATAGAAAATGTGAGAAGGTCAGTGGTCTTTACGTTATAGCACCGAGGAACAAAATCAAATTTCTGAGAAATCCTGGAAACCTAAGAAACCAAATGAAATCAAATTGGGTATATATGAGTTAGCACTTGGGGGACTGACAGCTGGAGGATCAATTAGGAGGCCAAAGCCATCATCTGGGTAAGGATTAATGATAGGCCAAATCTGCACGGTGGCAGCAAGAGTGGAAAGAAAGCCCAGGTGCAAAAGACATCCCGAAAGATAAATTCCCTGAACCTGAGGACGGAGCCAACAGACAGGGAGACGGAGAGACTATTTTGAGGTTTTGGCTCTGGGGGGACTGTGATACGTGCAACCAGAATAAGAAAATCAAACGCAGGAGTAACTATGTTGAAGCTTCTTGAGAAGGAATTATGTGTTGCACCTTCCACTCGTTAACTGTTCCTCACCTGGGCCTCTCTTGCCCGCCACCCTTCCTTGGGTAGCTGGAATAGTGCAACACCTTTTTCTCCTTCATCCCCAGCTGAGTCTTCCTCCTCCAGGCTTCAGGAGGGGCCACCTGCCTTGCAATGAAAGCATCGCTTTTGCCTGGGCCCAGTGACCAATTCAGGGGCGCACCCGACCCACTTGGAGACACTATCCCAGGAAGAGGACTTGGCTGTAACCGTTTGGGGAGAAACAGGTGCTTTTTCCACAGGCGTCCCAGCACTTAGCCTGGGGTGGCTGGTGAGACTGCGGGCAAGCCAGCAAAAGGCGGCGCCTGCCTCCCAGGATGTCCTTCGAGCTCTTTAATTCGACCTCCCACGTGGTCCACTTACAGCACAACAAACTCCCTTTGGCTTTCCCCAGGTTGTGTACGGATAGTTCTCTGACAATTGAAAAAGCCGCGATAAACGCTCTATAAAAGTAATGCGCAAAAAAATGGAACACTTTACCTTAAAAACAATTAGCCAGGAGAGAGAGAGAGAATAAGAGCTTCCTGGAAATCCTAAATCTTATCTTTGGAGGGACGCAACAACACACACTTGCCCCCAGTTTAAGGTGAACACCGGAGATTTTTTTTCCATCTTTTTCTCATGTTTCTAAGTACATGTCATAGTTCGTGGGCATGCGCGTGCGGTCAACTGTATCATTACGTTTATTTTACATGGTAATCTCCCTCTGAATCCATAAGCAAGTTCTCCTTAGACATGTGTTTTTTCATAAACCCACTAATTGCCGCTGGGAGGGTAATAGCATATTCCCTCTTTGGAGTTCTGGCATTTCGGAAGAATGCCATGCCCCCATCTGTGCCTTGCCTTTTTCCATCAGGATTCCCGGGAGTGCAGCCCCAGAATCCAGAGCAGGAAGACGAACGCTTGTCTAACGGGCGCCCTCGGCACATATGGTTTGATTCGTTTGATACTTTCTTCAAAAAGTAAAACCAAAGTCTACATTTTTTACTCAAGTGACTGGTTCTTATCCTTTTCCAGGGGCTGATCCATTCTTTTATAAACTACTGGTGCGCTTTTAATACATCAATGCACTTCTCTGGCTTAAAGTAAATCATCTGCTTGCAATTATATAACCTCTGAGCAAATTTAGCGAGAGCACGTAATTAATATGTGATAAACTCCGAATGGGGACGCGTGTTCTTTGAGGCCAGAGCCAGGGATCTTTTGCACCCTGTCACGGACACCTTTACTGGGTACCTTTGGGCAAGTCATGAGCTTTTTTTCCTCTCCTCAGTTTAATGTCTCCCACACATTATTGTGGTGAGTAGCCAAGCTAATACTTGTCTTATTAGCCTGACAAATAATTCTCCTATTGCACGCACTTGTAATATTTTCCTGGCAAGTAACAGGTAGTCATGAAACGAAAGTTATATTCGTGTCTTTTCCGCAGGACAGTTCCCGTAAGAGACACACCAAACAAGCTCTTCCCTCTAGGACGTGCTTCTGCCCTTAAAGCACACGGGCATGAGGGTGAAGCTTAGCGCAAAAGACCGTGCAACTTGCTTATTCAACTTGAACTTAGAACTTAAGCTAGCAAGTCAATGTTGTTGAAGAGCAGAATTCAGCTCTAGCTAATAATAACAAGTGGTCCGTCTTCCGGAGTGTCCTTTACGGGTACTTCCTGACCAGGCAGCCAGGGTGAAGGGCACATTGGGACAGATTCAGCAATTTAGGGCACTCTATAACTCAGGATGGAGAGCCAGGAGCCCCAAGTCTCCATTCCACCCCCGCCCAGGTCTCACGAGCACATCACCTCTCTGCACCACGGAGGATAAACGAAGCTCAGGGAACCAGCGGTCGCTCAGTGCTGACCCTGTGCCAGACACCGTCCTCAACTATTAGCTCCTCGATCCTCCAAACTCCCTCGTTAGGAAAAAAGAGACATCCCTGAGGATTGGGAGCATCAGAGAGGATGCCATGGAGGAGTCGATTGCAGAAGGACAGATTTCGATAAGCAGGGAGACAAGATGAAAACACCCCCAAAGGAAGGGCGCTGCAAGGCAGTACACGTACCGTGAGTCCCGGTGGGGTGGCGCGCCTGGCTCGTGCCCCGTGGACTCCGAGTACTGAAGTGAAGCCCGGTGCTCCGTGGAGAGGAGTTTGCAGGGTTTACGGCCTCTGTGGGGAAAATGGCAAGAAGGCGTTTAATCACTTTGTAGGGCCCACTGTGACAAAGTCAACAACGTGCTGGGAAGCAAAGATGAAGATTCATTTTTCACGGGAACACGAGAGACTATCTTAGAGTAGACGATGCGTGAATGTGTGAGACGATCAAGATTTCGACTAATAGAGAAAACTTTAAGGGCACTCCCAGCAGAGGAACAACCTGAGTGGAGGCACAGTTCTGTGAAAAAGGAAAGGGCTCGGAGCATGTACGTATGCCGAGTACATGGCGCAAAAACGAGGAGTGTGTGCAAAAAGCCGGAGCCTACTAGTGTTCCTGTTAAGTCCAGTTAATTCACGAGAAATCTCAGTTTAATGAGAAAAGTAAATGATGGGTGGGGGTGGGGTGGGGGAGAGGGAATGTCCTCCTGGTAGTAGTTCAGGCAATTCTAATCCTACTTTACAAATATTGTGAGTGTGTGTTACAAAGACTCAGTAGTCACGGTGTACATGGAGGCATCCCTGGGGGAAACCCGAGAGCTGATATTTTCTCTCTCTAAATTGCTACATTATAAGTGCTTCATTTTTCAAGGAAACACAGCTAGACTCATTGATCCCACAGTAAAGCTAATTTATTCTTAAAGGACCAAAGGAAATGCCATGGCTTTAATCAGCTCTAAGAAAACACACCCAGCGCACCCGCCCCCCCATCAAGTGCGTCTGAGGCAGTGCAAGGTCTGAGCCCGAGCAGATAGATTTCAGTGGAAGTAATTACAAGCTGCAACATGATTTCCTTAAAACGACACACATACTAGACAAATACTTATTTGTGGTTATAGAGTGGGTAAAGTTACCATAAAAATAGTAGCACACCTTATAATAGTGCTGTATGCCATAATTTACCTTTGCTATATCTGAAGTGTCATATCTTGTTCCAGACTTAATATTTAGTAACTAACAATTTAATGTACAAATCTCCTGCCTAAGAAGCAGAATAATTAGAAGAGGCAAGCTCCCTTCTTTTTACATGAAAAAATCATAGTGGACCAGTCAAAATGCCTAAGGATTATACAGGACAGAGAAATTATTTTAGTTACGGAAAAGGCAGGGCAAATTTTCAAATAACTCTTATAAGACATGCAGTAGACTCCAGGCAGATATGCAGAAGGGCCGTGATGGAGCATAAATGACACATTTCTCTTATGAAAGTCAATGCCATGAGCACACCCTTAATTTGATGCACGCATGACCTCTAGAAATAGAATTAAAATGTAATATATTGTAAAGATACAGCCAAATCTATCACAAGTTTTCTTGCACCACAAGCAAATGTGATAACAGAATATGATCCTTATGTTCTGGAGAAAAAATGAGCATTGGGCTAATTTCCCTCTGTGTTCTCACCATCCAAAGTAAGTCTCTCTTTAAGCAACAAGAAGAGAAATATCAGCCAGTGGCAAAAGCATTTCCTATGCTCTGAGAATTTTGGAGTTCTTGGGGTTGCTTAAATGATGGGTAATTGAACCAGAGTCTACCAAAGATTCAATATTTTTTTGGTAATTTATTGGAAACATCCCATCTCATTTGAGTAGTTTATTTAAACTCTCCAACAGCAGCTTACAACAGAGCAAAAGGTGAAGCTCAGAAAGTGGCTCACTTCAAAACCTCAGCGATCATAAGATTCTCCCAGGGCAAGAGCTACTTCTGCCCGTTCACAAGAGATCTACCAGTTAGATCATCAAAGTGACATATTATGCACTTTTTTCAAGCTATGGCATGACCAATGCATGTGTTGGAGACTCACACATGAGGTTCACAACCTAGATAATAGACATGAAGCCTACACGCAATTTATTCCCAACATTCCCTATTTTCCATTGTTTCAGCTTTTATCATTCTGGTCAAAACTTGGACACAGGAAACGTCAAAATCTTGTTCCTATCACAGGGCCTAGCTCACTGAATTCAGGAGGAAGGGAAGGGAAGGGAGGAAGGAAGAAGAAAAGGAAGGAAGGGGTGGGTAAGAGATAAAAGACAGAATAAAAATTTCTACTGGCAGAGGAACATGGACTGTGATCACCCGTAGAGGCAAAGCTGAGCCTTCCCTCCCAGAATCCCCAAGCTGTGGAGCCGAGATCGCCCTACGAAAGCTGAGCGTTAAAATCATCCTCTAATCCCTCAGAGCATTCGCTGTAAGCAGATCGAGTGGTTCACCCACAAAAAGAAAATCTTTGACCAGATAAAATGTTTTATTATCCTATCTGAAGAAGGAACTAATGAATCAGAACAGCATTTGCAGTCAAAGAATCAATTTTAAGTAGAGCCCGGAGAGCAAACTTTTCACGCAATAGCCTGGGGAGGAGGAGAGTTTTGCCACGGACTTAGGCCACCTTCCTAACGAGGGGATGGCTGCATCATGTCTTCATCCCAGCCCCTTTAACTAACGAATCAACGCACTATTAACCCTTCGTGCTTTGTTAATGCAACGACATGAAATAAACTTCTGATTAAAACGGACAGTGTCCAGGTAGAAGGGCCCGTCGGATCCAATGGGACAGTGATGTTGAAGCAACACCGCAGAGAGGACACTTGCGGGGCAGTTCCTCCTTCGGGTGCTTTCTCAGCGTGCTCTGCGAAGCAGGCGTTACCATCGCTTTCATTCTGCGCTGGAGGCAACCATAGCCCAGCCAGGCTCAGTAACTGCCCGACAGCCTCACCGCTAAAACGCTCCACTCCGGGGCTGGAACCCAGGGCGCGCCTCCAGGCTCTAGTGGTGGCTTTATGAAATCGGCGCCCTCGTTACTGTGACTCTTCTCCTTGTCTGGACGGACAACCTGAGGCTTAGAGGTGGTAGGTAGGCCCTGGACCCAAAATTTGAACTCCAGCCTGTTCTGAGCAAGAAGCTGTATGCCACAGACCCCACATTAAGAGAAAACATTATTATTTAAAACACCGAATTAGAAAAGTTAGCAAAACAAAGGGTTCTAATCCGCTTTCTAAAGTCTTTGGTTGCATTTACGATAATTTGCATGGTTCACCCCACGCTCATCAGAAGATTTGAAGATTTAAATCCTCTGCACCATTTCTAGGTCTTTTATGAAAATTAGGGGCAACACATTCTCAAACACTGACTTGCTTATTCTTCAACTAACATTTTTGCAGTCGGATAAAGTATACTTTTATAAAAAGTACCCACAATTCCCTTTTGAAGTATCCTGTGATTTCTTAACTGAATTTTATTTACTAAGCTGTTCGGTGCTACAAGTTTCGCTGCCCAAGTAGGCAGCTGCTATATGCCACTTCAATGGATTCTTTCTGATGTCCCAAAATAAATCAAATTATACAGCAAGCAGGGATATCACTAAAGTCTATGTAAATAAAGATATATAAAAATTAAATACAACCTGTCATTTGCCTGTGACTATTGAAAGTAAAACCATTCATGTTGCTCCAAATAAAACTCCTGAGCGACACAGTTTTTTTCTAAGAGGGTGGTAACTAAGAATGAACACTCTTTAACCGGGAGAGAAAAGGTCTTTTGAAGAAGCTGGTCCGACGTATTTCCCATCGTTCCTCTGGGCTCTGCCCTAGCCCAGACCTGCTCCGAAGCAGGACAGGCGCCCTTTCATCGACCCCCACTTCAAAGTGCAGGGTCCCGACAGCGAGCAGCGGTCCGTAAATACCCAAGGCGGACGATGGCAGCGGCTCAGTGTGGGGCTTCGGACCGTCTTCAAACAGGGGAGGTCAAAGGCAGAGCCTCTCAAAGCCTTTTTGTTCCTCACTTTTTACTAATCATAGCGTGACTCCTCCAGGGACCAGGTCTGGAATGTCGGAGTGTTCCTTCTGCGACTCCAGCCTCCTCTGCCCGACTTCCCACCCACGCCCCGAGTCCCCCCGGTCAATCGCTCCTTTCATATCAGCGAAGGATTCGTGCAGGAGCTTAGCAAGACTTCCTGCCTCGCGTTTTTCCTCTCTTCAGCCCGGCCTGGACCACACCGGCACGTTACTCCTCCGAAACCTGCCGTTCGTGCGGTGTGGAGTCTTTGCTCAGAAAACCCACCGTGCCCCAAAGGCCGGAGGATGCCTCCCAAGTCAGCAGCCTGAGACGAGGCAACTTTGCCTGCTCACCTCGAACCACCCTCCAAGGTCCAGCTGCAGCTGGTCAGTGGGCCTCGCTCCCCTCCCGCCCCAGCGAAAGCCCGCAAACCTCGACGACTTGCTGAGTCAAGTCCCATCACGGCTTCCAGCGCCGGCTCTGCCTGAAGTTTTCTGTATCTATGAGCTCTCCTTTAAGATCGTTTTTATCTTTCTCTTATTTCGCTGAGCATAAGGCCCTCAAGGCCCATCGGTGCTGTCTGTCAGATGCTTGGCAAAATTTCTTTCTCTTTTATGGCTGAATGGTATTCCATTGTGTATATGCATTACACGTGTGTGTATGTGTGCATATATGTATGAGTGTGTGTGTGTATATACACACTGCATTTTCTTTCTTCATTCAGTGGTTGTCAGAGGTTTGGGGGGGTGGGGAAGGGGAGATGAAACGGATATAGATGGTCCGTCACAAGGTACCAAACTGCAGTTGTAAGGGAACTGAGTCCTGAGGATGTAATGTACAGTGTGGTCACTACACTTATCGATACTATTGTGTGTGTTTGAAACGAAGAAAGTAGAACATAAAAGTTCTCATCCCCCAAAAATTGTAAAAAGAAACGTATTAGATTATAACAGCTCCTTATATAACACCAAAAGCGTTTTCTACTAAATGTAATCTCATATATTGTGGAAAAATTCAAAATTTAAATTATATTGATTTTATATTAATATTTAATATAAAGTGAATCATTAATTATTTAAATAAAGGATTTATATAAATTATATCATATATTACATTATCAATATAGATATTAACAATTAGCCTCTGTGACTTTTGGGATCATAGAAGACAATACGATCACATAATTGTACTGTCTCATGTTATATGTAGAAATTACTGTCCTATGCCACAATGATACATGTTGAAATGTATTACACATAATTATTTTTAATATAAATAGGTATTTTAATCAGAAAAAAGTAGAGATTAACAACTAAAACCATAAAGTCAGTCTTCCTTTTTCTCTCCTTCCTTTCCTCCCTTCCCTCTTTTCTTGGTTCCTTTTTTTCTTGTTTCTTCTGATTAAATCATTCTTTATTTCTTTGTCTTTTCCTAACCACCAAAAACACTGTACACACACACACACACGTGTGTGTAAGCCAAGAACCTGCACGTAATCATTTCATGTGGCTCTGGAATATTGACTAAAGAATTAAGATTAAACCCATTCCAATGTCAGAGAAAAAGAGTTGAATGAAAATTATTTTAATGTCAGATAAGAAAGGGAGTTATGGCTGTAACTAAAGCCCATTAAAAGGGTTAACAATGAACAATAATGGCTGTGAGCAAAAGAAAAAGATTGACGTATCGATCACTGTGATCAGATGTGAGAATACACACTGGTCAGACAGGGAACATCATTTTTTAGTTACTATCACTGAAGTTCAAAAGGTCACGAAGGCAGAAAATCGTGGCATTGGGTTGGGTGATTTAAACGTGCTGAGAAGGGCTGTTTTCACTTGGTCATCCTTCCAGGCTGAAGTCAGTGCTCTCAGGAGTGTCCTCAGAGACACTAATGACACCAGTTTGTGGCTTGAAATATACAATTAGTTACCTGAAACCGACCTGTAAATATGGTGCTTAAACTGTTGTTATATGTATATTGTCTCACGCATAAAAACGTCTGTCCACTGAAGTTTCTTTCAGGGTGTCTGTTTTCATTTTTAGTGAATGTGATCACCTCTCATAGGCAACCGCCCTGGTGCTCAGAAGCTTATGATGTAGCGTTCTAGTAGGGGATCTACATGCGTACACACATACATACATACATAAGTATGTATATACACACACACACACACACACACACATATATAAAGACACAGATTGGGGAAGAGGAAGAAAGATAGTAAGATATAAAGATAAAATGGTGGCGTTTCACAAGATATATTATTATATTATCAACTCAATACAGAATTGACATAATGAGAATAAAGCTTTTCAGCTCTGTTGAGGCATGAGTGACAAACTGTCAGCTATTTGAAACACACGATGTGATGATGTCACATGTGTGCACTATGCAAGGGTCCCCCCCATGAAGCTCATTAACAGGTCCTCTCACATATTTGCACTTTTTTTGTGTGTGAGGACATTTCAATTGTAATCTCAGCAAATTTCAATTATACAATATAGTGTTATATACTGAATTGTTAATAGATGCAGAGGTAGGATCAGCTATATGAGGTTGGGCACCAGCTCAAAATGAAAATGCTTGTTCAAAAAGGGAGGTGGGTCGGGGGACTGGGTGAAAAAGCTGAAGGGATTGAGACGTACAGATTGGTAGTTACAGAGTAGTCACGGGGGTGTAAGTACAGCACAAAGAATATAGTCAGTAATATTGTCCTAACTATGTATGGTGCCAGGTGGTACTAGACTTGTCGAGGTGATCACTTCATAAATCATATCCATGTCCAACCACTACGCTGTACACCTGAAAACAATACACAGCGATGTTAAATATCAGCTGTAACTGAAAAAGAAAAGACAACCGAATATTAAACCAAGCATGGGGTCTTTCTGAGCACAGGCCCTGTGCAAGTGCCCAGGCCATGCGTTCATGAAATCAGCCACGTGGGTAGGACAAACATTTGCTCCTAATCCTGTGCATTTTCACGGGTCAGATTAAAGTGGCTATTAATCAACATCTCAATGTCCTTCTAGATCCATAGGGCAAGACAGTTTTGAGTCCCAGTAGGTCAGGCTCAGAGTGTTTGTGGCCAACTGCCAACAAGCTATCGCTGAGCAGTTTGGACGGGAAAAAAAACCATAAAAATTTAATAGAGGAACCTCAGGTCTATTAATTATTGGTATAAGTGGATCGTTTTAATAATATATACTTAAAATACAATTTAAAAATAAGAGTTACAAAGTATTCTTTTAGTAAAGTATTATGTTAGAAACTTTTTACCTCACAGTAATTAATTTTGAATAAGCCTTTAAATTAGTCTTTATTTTTCCCGTATCAAAATTATGTATTTCTACATAGTTAAAACAAGAAACCAACAAGTCGGGCCAGGCTTTGCCCCCACATCCGCTAGACGACTTCCCCCAGCACTGTAGGCAGACATTGTCTTTCTCTCTGAACTTCTTGCCAGAGCCCTTGGTGCCTGGAGGACCCGGTTTATTCTTAGTGTTTTCTTTTCTAGATCGTACACTCCAGGGCTCCACAAAACCTGTCTTCAGCATCTTTATAAGAATCACACCTGCCAAGGTGTCTTAACCATAGAAGGAGCTCCATGTAGGTTTACTCAGGACACCAATGAAAGTGATTTACTGGTAAAACGCTGTGTACTTTCTCTTTTAACCTGGAAGGTTTTCTCCCCGCTGAGGCTGGTTCGCACCAAAAGCTTTACTTGTTAAAGGTTAACCCAAGGCTGCAGCGAAACTACTCAATCAGGGGGCTACTAAATTTTCTTTTTCTAAAAAATTAGGGGTTTTTGCTTTTGTATTGTTACGTTTTATTTTCGGTTACAGTTTACGTTCAATATTATTTTGTGTGCGTTTCAGGTGTACAGCACAGTAATTAGACACTTACACAACTTAGGCAATGATCACGCTGGTATTTCCAGTCCCCACCGGGCAGCATACGCAGTCATCACAATGTTATTGCCTGTATTCCCTCAGCTGTACTTGACGCCCCTGTGACTGTTGGGTAACTATCCATTGGTACTTCCTAATCCTGTCACCTTTCGCCCAGATCCCCGAACCCCCTCCCCTCTGGCAACCATCAGCCTGTTCTCCGTATCTATGAGTCTGTTTCCATTTTGTTCATTTATTTTATTCTTTAGATTCCACTTTTATTTTTTATTTTATTTTTTTTTACGAAGATCAAATGTAATCATCAGTCTGCAGATAATTTTCTTGGGTACGCTCTCGTGGTTAGGATATGATGAAAAAGATCACTTTGTTTAAAAAGACTAGTTAGTTTGGCTCTCTAGAGATGCCAAACTATAAAAAATTCAAGTATTGAATTTCTTCCAGTATTTTTATATATCATTTAAAAAATATTTCTGCACCAGGAGAAAAGAACGTATTTTCTTGCAGTAAAATTCATGCAGAGAATTTTGGCAATGAGAAAACCAATTTAAAGGTCATTGTTTCTAATATTTATTTACATTTTTACATGTGTCCCAGAATGATACTGTTTTCTATTAAAATATTTTATTGTCCTTATCTTGAAATACAAGTGTTCAAGCTTAAATATTAGTAAAATAAAAATGAAAGTAATACCCAATGCATAAAATTGCTGAATACATACTTTAAAATAGATACAAATTCATTGTTCTATGATTCTTTATCAATGCATTCTTTCCTTCTTTTCTCCTTTCTTTACTCCTCCTTTCTTCCTTTCATACATAATAATTTGATCCAAAAGCCATTAATTAAACCTGAACAAGGTAGGCATCTGTAAAGGGAGGAGGCAGTGGCACAGGACGGTACTTATATGAGAGTGTTGTTGGCAGCCTCGTAGGGGACAAAGAGACAGAGAGGCTCAGGGTACAACCAAGGGGTGGTGGGGGAGGGGCGGTGCGGAGCCCATGGGGGTGAGAGGCCTTGGTTACACACAACAAGGCGTGGCCATGTAAGCCAGTGCGTTGGGGAATAAGAAGCCAGATTTCTTACTGATGGAGAAGGAAGTTACAAATAAGAAAGGGGAGACAACCATAAAAAAAAAAAAAAAAACCTTCTGCTTCTCTTGGACTGGAACTAGAGATATTATTGTAAATTCAAGTTTTTTAAGACTCCCACCTTTTTCTTTTTCTTGCGAACCCTTCCCTGACTCCACCCCAATGCCCCTGGCCCCACCTGCCTGAGAGAGCTGTCTCTGTATCTGCTTCCTGCTTTGCCTGACACCACCCCCTCCCCAAATGAAAAGGGGCCTCTGTCATTGAATTCACAATACTGCATCGAATCTTTAAATACTTATTTTGTTATTCTCTATTTCCCTTTAGTCTGTAAACTACATGAAGTCAGAGCTTACATACTACTCATTTCTGGGCATTTCATACGCTGAGCTGTAGAGTTCCGGTTATTTAGTAGGTTTCCCCTAAAAGTTTATTGAACTTAAATTACCCCAGGAGGGTTGCCTGGTATGATGAATAATGGAGGAATAATTCTGTGAACTATATCAAAGACCAGTAAACCAGGTCTCTGTAAGATTATGTTTTCAAGGATGATAAACAATATTTCTCTTTTAAAAGTAGGCTTTTCTACATGAAATTAACTAAGGTATTTATCTTGCCAGTTGCTCCTTGAGGATAGCTCCTAATCCATCCCAACCTAGTGGTTCGGGTAGGTCCGACCCAGTCTCCCAGCTCAGGGTTGAGCACAAAACCCAGGTTTTGCAGTCAGGATACTCTGCCCCTCCCCCCAGCCCAGCCTCAATTACTCATTGATTCAGGAATGGGCAGTGACTCAAGGCCATTCAATCAGACTCTCCTGGAGATTCCAGCAGGCAGAGAAAACAGGCTTTCTTTCACGGGTACCGCTAGCTCTCAGCCCTTTGGAGCTAGGAGGATCAAGAAACTCAGTTTTCAGGTACTCTCTCTCCTGTGGTATTGCATGCCAAAGACGGTGACAGACGCAGAGAAAGTCACGACCAAAGACAGAGAGAGAACATTCTATGTCACACAACCCCCTGAAGTTTGTTGGTTGCACAAGGATGGACACCTATGCTAAGGACAGTCAGCTTGGAATGGCCTGGAATGGAACGATTTTGACCAAACAGCCTACCTAGCTAGCCAGTAATAGTCTCTTCTTAGGAATTTGAATTGCAAAATATAAACAAATAAACAAAAATCGCTACAGGAACTGGGGGTGCAAGGATGCATACAAGGGCAAGGGGGGTCACGGCAGGCCGGGAGAGAAATTGTGAGTCGAAAAAGCTAAGCAGTAAGTGGAAGGACTCAGAGGGACCTTGAAGAGGGCCCATTTACAAAGCAGAAGAAAAGTGAGAATAATCGAACTGCTCACAAATGTAAAACGTTTCCACTGAATCTCAGGTGCTGGTCTAAGCATTTTCAGCAGGTCACCTCATTCAATGCGGTGGTCACGTTGCAAACATCTTCTACATCTCCTGCGTTCATTCCTTTCTTTCTTTTCACATTCATTTAATAAATTACTATTGAGTTTCTACCCTAGGCCGAGGACTATTCTGGACTTTGAGAGTAGAGAGTTGTTGAAGAAAAAAATCTTTGATATCTTGAAGTTTATGCCAAATCATCTTTTTTTCCTAAAGATAATAATTATTTTTAACTATTATTCTACCTGGGATAGTAATTACTATTAACTATTATTGCAGGCTATTGAATGAAGTCACAAGGGGAGGCCCATATGTTTATGACATATTTGACTATGTCCCACTCAGGATGCCGGTCTTCTCGACACAGATTTTTGTCCTTGAAGACGCACAGCTGTGCTATGGAAGAGGCGTGACATAAGACAAATACACACATCCAATTCTCATTGTGATTAAAGAATTACTAGAATTGGTTTTTTTTTTCTTTGGTAAATCTGGCCCATGACAGATTGGGTAAATGTGAAATGGGAGTAGAAAAGAGGGCTTCCATCAGCGAAGATTTTTGCCAAACAGACCTTTGAGGAAACCTTTAGCATTTCCTAACTGCCATGGTTAGGTATAGTGATACCTACCCGTATCACTGGTTATATAAATGACCTTAGTGAGTAACGAAGGGCTCATATATTACTTATTGGATGTGAAAATAGTTTTCTGTTGCTTATCTTGCTGGAAATTAAACTTTTTCCTATAGTTAAATCATCCAATTTTTTTAAATGGCTTTAAAAATCAACAAATGATGCTTCATTTTCAGTAATTCAGATGTCCATTTACGATCCGATTCTGATCAGTCACAAGTTTATTAGGCTGGACGTGACACTGTTTAGAGCTCTCTTCTGCAGATTCAGAAATTCGGTGTCTACTAGTAGTTACGGGTATTTGCATGCTTGGAACGTTAGCCATCCGAACTACTTTCCAGGCAGTGAACTAAATAGCCTGTCCTGTTCAGTTGAATGATTGTTTCGTGACAGCTGATTATTTAGTTTTTATTTAAATAAAGGTTATCTTATATCTATCACAGTGTAAGAGTACATAAAGCCTCATTTTTTACGGTATACTGAAACAGAAAACCAGAACTGTAGACATTATGTTCCTAATTTGGACATCAGCCACTATGTAATTTTAAATCAGTTCTTATCTATGTTTCAGCTTTTTCGTCTGTCGAAGGAGAATTCTGTCCTGTAAAAGGCAAATATGAGGAATAATTATTTTATCTAGATAATGAAAAATAGTACGATATACAAATGCTAAATTCTGTAAGTAGTGTTCCATGTTTTAAAAGCATTACTGTGCTTTTACTTATCATTTTTCCATTAAAAAGTTTCCTGTACTGTAAGTGTACTATGAACAAAATAGTAAACTGTTTCTATTACTTTTTAGACTTGTTGAATTTTTAAAGGTATATTTCTTTCTCTGGAGTATGAATATAATTTCACATTCAGTAAAGTGGTGAAATATGAGTAGAAGGAAGAGACTAATAAAGATCAAAGGAGAAATTACAAAATGGAGTCTAAAAACAGAAGAAAAGATCAATAAAATCAAGAGCTGGTTCATTGAAAAGATAAAATTGATAAACCTTTAATGGACTTGTTAAGAAAAAAAGGAGAAAGTTCAAATAAGTAAAATCAGAAATGAAAGGGGAGAAGTAACTGATACCATAGAAATAAAAAGGATTATAAGAAAATGCTATGAATAATTATATGCCAACAAATTGGAAAAACTAGGAAAAATGGATACATTCCTAGAAATATATAATCTTCCAAGATTGAATCAAGAGGAAACAGCAAATCTGAACAGACTGATGACTACTAATGAAATCAAATCAGTAATCAAAAAACATCTAAAATACAAAAGTCCTGGACCAGATGGCTTCACAGGTAAATGTTGCCAAATATTCAAAGGATTAATAATTCTCTTTCTGAGGATATTCTAACTAATTGAAAAGGAGTGAAGTCTCCAAAACTCATTCTTCAAGACAAGCATTGTCCTGATACCAAAACCACACAAAGACACTATAAAGAAAGAGCATTCTACATCAATATTCCTGATGAATGTAGATGCAAAAATCCTCAACAAAGTATTAGCAAAATAAATTTAGCAATACATTAAAAAGATAATTCATCATGATCAAGTGGGGTTTATTCCTGGGATGCAAGGTTAGTTCTAGATCCACAAAACAATTACTGTGATACACCACATAAACAAAATGAAATACAAGAATCATATGATCATATTGTTAGATGCAGAAAAAATATTTGACAAAACATTATCCATTTATGATTAAAAAGAACTCTCAGCAAAGTGAGAATAGTGAGAACATACCTCAACATAATAAAAGCCATATATGACAAGCCCACAGATAACATCATACTCAGTGGGGAAAAGCTGAAAAATTATTATTTGTTTATTTATTTATTTATATTATATTTTTCCATTACCATTTATCCCCCCCATCCTCCCTTCCCTCCACAATCAACACACTGTTGTCCATATCCATGAGTCCTTTTTCTATTTTGTCCCATCCCTCCGTCCCTTAACCAACCCCCAACCCCTACCCCAGGGCTGTCAGTCTGCTCTCCATCTATGAGTCTGTGAGTCTGTCTCCGTTGTGGTTGTTAGCTCTGTTTGTTAATGAGTCTCCACATATGAGTGAAATCATACAGTATTTGTCTTTCTCTGACTGGCTTATGTCACTTAACATAGTATCTTCCAGGCCCATCCATGATGTCGCAAAGGGTAAATTTTTCTTTTTTATGGCCGAGTAGTATTCCATTGTATAAAAGTCCCATGGTTGTTTTATCCATTCATCTACTGACGGGCCCTTGGGCTGCTACCATATGTTGGCAGTTGCAAATAATGCTGCAATGAACATAGAGGTGCTTATGTTTTTTTGAATTAGTGTTTCAGGTTTTTTCAGATAAATTTCCAGAAATGAAATTGCTGGATCATAAAGCAGATCCATTTTGAATTTTTTGAGGAATCTCTATACTGTTTTCCGCAGTGGCTGTACCGAACTGCATTCCCACCAACAGTGTGAAAGTGTTTCCCTTTCTCCACATCCTCACCAGCACTTATTGTTTGTCGATTCACTGATGATAGCCATTCTGACCTGTGTGATGTGGTAAGACATACAGATGGCCAACAACAGACATATGAAAAGATGGTCAACATCACTGATTATCGAAGAATTGCAAATAAAATCTTTTTCTCTAAGATCAAGAAAAAGACAAGGATGTCCCTCTGTTACCACTTTTATTCAACACAGTATTAGAAGTCCTCACCACAGAAACAGGCAACAGAAAGAAATAAAAAAAGCATCCAAACCGGAAAAAATACAGAAAAGCTGCTATTATTTGCAGATGACATGATATTATATGTGGAGAAACCTAAAGAACCCATCAAAAAACTATTAGAACTAATAATTGAATTCAGGGAAACAGCAGGACACAAAACTAATAATGAGAAATCAGTTGCATTTTATTCACCAATAACACACTATCATAAAGAGATATTAAGAAAACAATCCCATTTATAACTGCATAAAACAGAATAAAATACCTAGAAATAAAATTTCACTAAGGAGTTAAAAGATCTGTACTCAAAAAACTATGACATTGAACAAAGAAATTGAAGGAGAAAATAAATGGAAGGATATACCATGCTCATGGATAGGAAGAATTAACATTATTAACATGTCTGTACCACCCAAAGAAATCTATGGATTTAATGCAATCCCTATCAAAGTAACAATGGCATTTTTCACAGAACTAGAACATATATTCAAAAATTTATATGGAACTACAAAAGACTCTAAATAGCAAAGCAATATTAATAAAGAAGAACAAAGGCAGAAATATGCTACCTGATACTGAATTTTACTACAAGGCTATAGAATTTAAAACAGCATGGTACCAGCATAAAAGACACACACAGAGATCAATGGAATAGAATAAAGAGCTCAGAAATAAATGCCTAACTATACAGTTAACTAATATAAGACAACAGAGGCAAGAATACAGAATGGGGCAAAAGTAGGTTTACAGTCATGAGTACATAAAACGGAGTTATTCTGGTATCATTATTTATTAACTATTGTATCATTTTCCATGTGAACAACTGTAAACCTGTTTTGCCCCACCCTGTACACAATGGGATAAAGACAGTCTTTTCAATAGTGTTGTGAAAACTGAACAGATACATGCAAAGAAATGAAACTAGACACTTTCTTATATCATATACAACAAAAAATTCAAAATGGATTAAAGGCTTAAATGTAAAATCGGAAACCATAAAACTCCTAGAAGAAAATGTAGGCAGTAAACTCTTTGACATCACTCTTAGCAATTTTTTTTTGGATGTGTCTTTCAGGCAAGGGAAATAAAAGAAAAAATAAAGAAATGGGACTATATCAAATTAAAAAAATTTTTTACACAGTGGAAGAAATCACCAACTGAAAGGAAAGATAATCAATTAAATGAGAGAAAATATTTGCAAATGATATATCAGATAAGAGGCTAATATCCAAAATATATAAATAATTCATACAGCTTAACGCCAAAAATACAAAGCAATTGAAAGATGGGCAGAGGACCTGATGAGACATTTCTTCACAGAGGACACACAGATGGCCGACAGACAAATGAAAAGATGCTCAACATCACCAGCCACCAAAGAGATGCTCATCAAAACCATAAAGAGCCATCGCCCCCCACCTGTCAGAATGGTTATCATCAATAAATGAACAAATGGGTGCTGCTGAGGATTTGGAGGAAAGTGCACCCCCGTGCACAGTTGGTGGGATTCCTAACTGGCGCCGCCACTGTGAAACAGTACGGAGATTCCTGAGAGGAAGGACTCCGCCACCTGGGACAACAGGGAGGGACTTGGGATTAGGTTAAGTGAAGTAAGTCAGACAGAGTAAGACTGAGTGCTTTTACTTATACATGGAATCGAAAAGCCAAATTAAACTAAAAACCGAAATAGAAACAAACTCACAGATACAGAGAACAGCTTGATGGTCACCAGATGGAAGGGGGAGCGAGAAGGGGTGGAAAAGGCGAAGGCATTCGGAAGTACAAGTTGCCAGTCATTGAAATAGTCACGACCTAGAAAGTACAGCGTAGGGAATATAGTCATTAACGTTGTCATTTGTCACGTAAGGTGCCAGATCTAGTAAGGGCACTAGACTTATCAGGGGCTCACTTCATAAGGCATAAAAATGTCTGATCACTATGTCATACTCCTGAACTAATGTAACGTTGTATGTCAACTGTAATCAAGAAATAAATGAAAAGATAAAGCATATTTTAAGAGAATTAGTGGAATACCACTGATAGAGAGAGAGAGAAACAGGCACGAATATAAACAGGTAAATGCTATATCACAATGTAAGATATCACTGTGGGTTCAAGTCAAAAGAATTGAAAGCTTCCTCTCAGACCCTAGTTTCTCTTCCTTTAGAATGAGTTCCAACGCAGTTTTACCCTAGATACTTCCCATCGCATTTGGCACCTGCATGTTTAGCCACAACTACCCAGGTATGATGAGTGTATACATTTTGCAGAGAATATCTTCGAAGTTATCAAACTTTAATGCTATATGAATTTCCTAATGTGCCTTATCCATTCAACCTGTGTTTCTGTTTTCCCAAATTAACATCCAAGGTAACTATGAGACACAGCCCCTTAAATGATTTGGGACATCTGGAAGAATAGAATTATAGCTTAGATTTAGTGGAAAACTAAATTTAGTTAAAGGACTACACACATAATTAAATCACATATTTAGAACTTCGACCATTCCTTTCGGAAGTCTACTTTCGAACACTTTCTATATATTTCTCCTGAGATGATTAGGAATAAATCGTGGCACAGGAAATAAAAGAAACAGAAGAAAGATCTTGAATAACGTGGTCCAAGAGCTTCAGTTTCCGAATGAAAGGCTGAGTCCAGCCATGAGTGCGCCTCACTGAACACCACACGCTCGTGCGGAACTCTCAGAATTGGAGCCTCGGGGACCCAACTCTCTCAGCTCTATGCATTGGAGCTTCGAGATTCTGATACTTGATTTTAAAAATCTGGCATATAGAGTTGAGATTTTAATATTATTATTGTGATGTAACCCTAATAAAATAAAATTTTTAAATAGCCAAAATATGATTTTACTAACCCAGATCACTTAGCCAATCCATTTTTCTATTAATCTTCGTAGAGTTTGCTCTTTTTGTATCATGATAAAATTAAAATGTCATCTCAAAGCTTAATATGATGGGTAATACGTCACAATGTAAGGAAAAAACAAATCAGGTTGTTTCAGCATGAGCTGTACGCTCCTTATAGAATACCCTAGCTTAGAAATATCAGGCTTATCTGCTCACTTCCTGACAGGCCTTACTTGTCTGAAGTACTGAAGTGAGACACTTTCTGTTTTTCAACGAACTAAGAATAAAACATTAATTTGAATGCATTTCCCACTGGCAATTTTATATTATTTTATGTTTTACTTTGAATAGAATTCCTATAATGGTTTATTTGCTCATTTTTTCCCTCTATTCCTGTTTTCACACATTTGGCCGAATTATTTCATTAAAAAAGCACTGAATGGAATTATACAAATTCAGACAGCGCCAAACATTTGCAGCTGGACTCGGCTGGGACAGGCCAGCTTTCCAGAACTCACACACTCAGGCACACGGACAAACAGGTCCCCCCTGGAATGAATGGCGCCATTCATGGACGCAGAGAGGCGGACCTGTGCACACTTTGAAAGGGCCGTTGTTCCGTATGCACATAGGCGACCACAGTCACAATCTCTGTTTGTGGAGAGCCAACGTCGCTATCCCAAGGTGTGCTGCCTTCAGTTCATTATTCACCGTTTCATACTCATTTTTTTTTCTGAGAAATGATAGTAGTTTGAATACTTAGCTTTCCCTGCATGGGAAAATAAACAGCACTCGCAGACAAGCTCAAAGCAGCAGCCGAGAGCATTGGACTGACAGCTGAATTCCTCACTCAGTCATTGGAAGGTCTGGGCTGGGGACTCTTAAAACAGGGCTAGGTTTTCTTTCTTGTGAAAATTCCCTTGTTGTCAACATTTTGGAATTTTTGCAGAATGGGGAGAAACGTCATATGCCATAGTACAACAATTCCGCAACAAGCTAAACATTTTTTTTTCTGACAGACTGAATAAATTTAGTATGTCTTATCAAATTATTTGAAGACCTAAAGTGACATTTTTTTAAAGATTTTTTTACTGAACTAAGTATAGGTGTTTCTTGAGTAGGTTTACACTTAAAAAATGAAATGAAAGTTTAGGCTGGTGTATTTTCTCTGAATTTTACTTTCTTTTGTTTATCATTTTGTGGTTTTCTTTCCACGCTCTGAATGAATGAGCAATGACCCCTGCGTAAGGCAACAGTCCAGGTGTGCTGGATTTCAAAATTGAACTCATTTCTCCCGTGGACTTGCATACCTACTGCAAGTCCTTCCTTTCCACTTTTCCAACCATCCCGTGCTAATGACCATTTGCAACTGTTTCATCTACAAACAGGCCCATTATTGATCTTCGGAAACAATTATGATCATATTCTTAACAAAACCTGTCGATTTGCCAAATATTACTTGTTCTCCATGTTTAGAACTATGTCTTGAAACATAAGAAAGCTTCTCTGAGGAAACTAAAGGAAAATGGGTAAGAACAAAAAAAAATAACAGTGGGCGAGGCATTTCAAAACCACAATATTTTTATGATTCGAGTTCCTGGTGCGTAGGAACAGGGAATCCCGTTTCACAAACTATAGTATTTTTCACGCAGGAAAATATGTTAAAAGGATAAATACGTTAAAATAAAATACGTTAAAAAAGAAACATGGTTTATCCTTTCTTTCTTTTCTAGAACTGAACTACAATACAATCAATTCTTCAGACAAAGTTTTTTGTTGTGAGTAATTGATACCTACTCTAGGTCATTTCTATTTTTTCTGAAACTCTAGCCAGCTGACATTGCCCCCAACCATTGAGGCTTTACTTATTAGAACATCTAATTTTTCTGTTCTCACCAAGCTTCACTTCCATCAGTTTCTATGGCATTACCTTCAAAGCCACTGTTTTTTTAATTAATTAATTTATTTATTTGTAAATAAAAGAAAAATGTATTTATTTTCTTTTAGCAAAAGTCCCATCTGTTTTTTAACCCACTTGTAGGTTTGTTTGTTTTTTTCATTTCAAACATTGTTATATTTTCCATTGAAGTTCCTACTGACTTTTTGTGGATTCCATTTCTTTACTAGTATTTCTCATTTTTCACTCATTATGTCCATATTGCCTTTAAATCTTTAAGCATATTTTTAATAGCTGTTTTCAAGTCTTTGTCTCTTAATTCTAACATCCCTGTCATCATGATGTCCGTTTCAGCATTCAGACCAACACTTCTGGGGACGATTTTTGCGGCTCTTTTCCCTCTCCACCTCACAAACAGCACAGAGCTCAGAGCTCTGAGCCACAGTCTCTGCCCCGGAAAGTTCCGTGTGCTCCACACTGGCTGCACTTCTACGTAGCACGGTCGAAAAACCCTGCGTCTAGACAGAAATCGTGTGTGTGTCCCTTCTCCAGGGATCAAAGTGCGCGGCTGTCTCCTTCGCAATGCCTATCAACATTCGCTTCGTATGCACCGCTTCGTGTACAGTTCATGGTGGGGACCTAGTCCTCTGTCAGTTACTGTGCTAGCTGAGTGTGGAAGGGTAGCGATTGCACATTTTCATAGACTCTGCCAGTTGACTTTCCTAAAGAATAAAGCAATTTATATTTCCATCACCAAAGCATAAAAGTGACCATTTTTCTAAAAATTCTCCATCATAAACATTGCTTGTCTTTAAGAACATGCAGAAATATTATTACTTTATTCCAGTTTGTATTTCAACATCTCTTTGTTGCCTTTTTACTTTGCATTACCTGTTCAAATATTTTGCCCATTTTCTATTGAGTTTCTTTTTTTCTATCAAGTTGTAGTATTCCAATCATTTTTAATAATTCACCCAACCTTATTTTGAATAGCTCATTATATTCAAATTGTCAAAGTAGACTTTTAGTGTACAGTGCAAAAATTTTATTTGTATTCAATTGTATGTATATACCAAATGAAATATTAAAATATCATATACTGTATGTCACACTCTGCATTATATTTTATCAATAAACATTAACCATTGAGCAATTCTTCTGGTTTATGTGCTATTTCTGTACCTGGAAATGAGATGAGACTGTTTTGGTGTCATTTTTAAATATTGCCACAATAAATACAATTTCTTGCAGTAAGGTAATGATACAACATTACATCTACTACAGCTTCCAAAGTAATCTAACGGCACTCTCAAGAATCAGCTCAGAAACTGGGAAAAGCTGACTATCCTACATAAACTACTATATTTCTAGTACATAGTTTTAATAGATTGCGGTTCACTCAGCACACTGTAACTGCAAGATTTACCTATTTCTTTAAAGATATTTTGGTTAACCTGCAATGTTGGGGTAGAGGCTAAATTAATTATTATAAAAAGTTTGCCAAATTCTGCCTTGTGGTAGGTGTGACCGGAATAGTTACATCACATTTCCATTATTGAGCTAAGATTTCTCTTTTCAATATTTCACCTAATTTTGGAGGGATCTACAAAACCACTTATGCCCAAACATTACCTAGTAAACAGTAATGTTTCATATGGAATGCATGTCAAATAACTACTGTCAAGTTTTTTGAGACTATGGAAGCAATTGGGATTTAAATGTATGAGTCTTCTTTGACATTATTAGACAGCATGTTTTAAGTTCAGATAGAAAAATTATAATAAGGTAAAAGATAATCATATAATTCAATAAGCAAGCTAATATATAAAATCCCCAGCCACATAGAAACACATGCCTAGAGAGATATACATGAAAATCAAAATATAAAAGCTCAGTAGAAAATGTGTGGAGGTCAAAAACGTATGGTCCTTCACAAATGAAGCTCACAGCCTGATGAAAGAGACAGATGCATATCTAAATAACAATAATATAATTATATTTCTTGATAATATATGTAGTTTCCATTGATTGATTCGTTTTGGCTGGTTATAGAATCAGCTTCAGCACATTTTCTTGTAGAAACAATTCTACGTGAAATTAATGTTTGGTTTGTAACTCCCCAAGAGTCACAGTCTAACGTAAGCTAAGGGAGAAGAAAAAAGGGAATGATAATATTAGCGGAAAATTTTGTATACCTAGTCCGTCTGCCATTTTTCCAACTGTACCATTATGCCAGCAAAACTATTTTGATTCATTTCCCTAATCTTCACTAAAACTATACGAGAAAGTTACTTTTGAAAATAATGAGGAGAAAACAGGTTCGGGAGATCTAGTAAATTATACAAAATTATCCAACTCATAACTGGTGAAACTGGGACTAAACCCAAGATTTGTCTGCTTCCTAGTTAGTTGAACCCTAAAAACAGAGCCTGAGATCCAGACATTTACAAGAAAGGGGAAAAGCGGGGAAGCAGGGGCTGGGAAAGAAAATAATAGCATGTGTTACAGTGACGTAGACACTCCCTACTTCCTGGGAGACCTCGGGCCCTGGAGATAAAGCCCCTGCTAGATCATGGTTGCTATAATCATCTAATAACAATTAAAACTGGAAATGGATCCCCAGTGGGTCCTCTGAGTGTCGAGTGCATTCCTCTCTGCCCCTATCATTCCACAGCAGTCCTACCTCCCCATGATGGTCAGGTTCACTTACTCCTGACGGCAATAATTCCTTTCCATTTCTTTTACTTTACTGGCATCAAAAGCCCAAAGTCAACAGGTAGAAGATCCAGTTTTAAGTGCATTGGCACTCTTACTGTGTCGCCTGGCAAAAGCATCTTTCTCTGGGAACTGAGCCTAAAACCATAATGCCTATAGTTGCAGAGGCAGGAAGCACAGATTCCCCCAAAACACATGACCAAGGGATCCACCAGTTCTGATATGTATTGTACCATCCGGAGGCACCAGCCTGTGGGGTTGGGTGGCTGTGAGTCAACATTCACAGCCTGCTGAAGACGGAGTCCCTAGCTCAGTACATGGCATCTCCAAGAGGCACCTCCAGCATCCACTAGATCTTAATTCTACTTATAAGTAAACTTTAAGTGTAGCTCTATTTAACCCCCTTTTTAAATGGGAGGAAATGCTGCAGTTTGTCCTTCCCAAATGGAAGACAGACAAGTTGTGTCTTTAAATTCACCACTCTTCAGAGTGAGAGAAGCTACGCCAGAGGCCTCTTTTCTTACGTGGACCTGCTTTAGATGACAAGATCTTGGACTACAAGAGTGAGCCTGGTGCAATCACTGGTGGGGTCTCTGGGCATCTTGGGAGAGTGTATTGTGGTCGTGTGTTGATTGTGAGTTATTAGGAGCAAGATGGTGAACTACGGATGACTGTATCTTTGATTGTCCTCCAAAAATTGATACCTCCTAGTACTCATGCACTTGTGTGTCCCCTACCTTTAAGTCTGGACCCTATGACTTTAATGTTGCTTTAACCAATAAAATGCAGTGAAAGTGATGCTGTACTAGTTTCATGCCTAAGCCTTAGGCACTATGACTTTTCCTTTTGCACACACCTTGGGTTTCCATGACAGAAGTCCAGCCACCCATCTGCAGAAACAATGGGGAGTGCAGAGAGGCCGTGTGGACAGGGAGGGGTCGTGCAGCTTCGTGGAGGTGAACCAAGAACCCCAGATGACAGCCAGTAGAGAGAGCCTAGATGACAGACCCTTAAACTGTTCTGGCCAGCCCGAGTTTTCTAAGCTTTCACAGCAGAAGTTAAGCCTCCTGGCTTCCAAAACCATCTTGGGTCTTCACATCTAGCAAATATGACATGGGGCAGACACACTCTCTCACTGCTGTACCACGTCTGAATGCCTGAGCCCCAGAACCGTGTGCAATAAAACTCACTGTTTTAAGCCATTACACTTTGGGGCAGTTTGTTACACAGCAATAGGTAACCAAAATAACTAGGGTGTTTTTTCCCTTTTTAATGAGAAGAAGAAAGATAGCATGGCATATCTCAAGGGCAATGTAATTAAACAGTTCAATCTGGAGAGCCAACACTGCATGATGATGTCATGATGCTATTGTTTTCCACATTGACCTTCAGGTACTGCAATATAACATCTGTGCCAATATTCTTTTTCTGTAATGTATTTTTAATATGAAATGCAATCAAATGCGTAAGATGCATTTCATTTTTAACAGAATCGTCTTAGCTATAGAGAACAGAAAGCTTATTTTTTAGAAATCTGTTTCCACTCAGGAATTCCAACTTTCATTTTGCAAAGCCTTGTGGGAATACTTTTTCCTGGTATGCATTCCAGTGGCCTTTTTATTTCCTGTCGCTGTGTCAAAAGCAGTAAGAGCAACGCAAAAGAATGGAACAGGTTACCTTATAATATATATACCATATGGTTGCATAGTCTTCTCTCTCCATTGGTTTGGAAATTACCGTATATGGTAATAGCAAATTGGCCTTCTAATGACTATTCCTTGCATATGAATATGTATGTTAATGTCTAGTAAATAATAAAGATGAGACCTTTGTTCCCAAATCTTGCCTTTCGGATTTTTCTCTCTCTCTGTTATCTTAACTACACCTAAGATCTTCTTCTGTGGCAGGACATCAGCGTTCCACCCCTAAGGATCTAAGGAGCAGCCTCAGCCAGCTCAAGGCAGAGAAGGAAGGCCAAGGATGCTCTGGCAGAACGAATAAAGGGGAGCGCGGATTAAGTGTGAGGTGCAAAGAAAAAACTGTGACGACTCTCAGGTCGTTGGCTTAAGCAACTGCCATTTACTCAAATGAGAAGGGCTTGGGGGAAATGTGTTCACTTCAGGAAATCTATGTTATTTGTATTCTTTACACTGACATTTATATGAAGAACTGATATTTCATCTGATGTTATAAGCAAGGAACTGATTTCACCTCAGTGCAGAAGAACCACCCAGAAAAATCCATGACAAGACCTAGTTGTTGAAGCAGGACATACACCTGTCGACTGTACTCCAGCCACAGTTCTAAAAGAAAAAAAGCACTCTGGCACAAGGGCATTCTAAGAGGGTCTAAAGTAACACAGTGTACAAACCCAACAGTCTATTTTTCTGGCTTCCCTTTGACTATCAAAAGTCGAATGAAAAAAATCGAGGTCTTGTAAAAGTTTTTGTAGCACAATGAAAAAGGAACATGATCCTAAACTTTACAAATTTCTACATATTTCTGAAAATTATAACATATGGAAAATAAAAGCTGTTCTAGAAAATATTTATTTAGTCCATTGAAAAATATGCAAAGAATATGCCTCATAAAAGAGATATTGGTATACATAAGGAACTATTAACCCGGACAAAGAGTTAAAGTGCAATTGACAAAAATGATGACAAATTTCAATTCCACTTTTAAAAAGATAATTTTAAAATTAAATAGTTGAGTTAAAGTCCACATGGAGACAACAGAAGCAGAATTCACAGTGTGGAAAACTGTATCAGTAGTTTTTCTCCAAATGAAATTTTAAAAAAATAAACATATGAGAGGACACAGCTAAAAATCAGCCGTCTGCAACCTGGAAGAGGGCCTTCACCAGAGGCTGACAATGCCAGCCCCCTAATCTTGGAGTCGCCAGCCCCCAGAACTGTGAGAAATAAATTTTATTATTTATAAGCCAAAAAATAAAAGTTAAAAAAAATAAAAGATACTATATGGAACACATTGTTACTAAGCCTGAGAATTATGAGTGTAGTAAACCTGGCAAATAATCTAAAAAACTGAGAGTAAGCAATAACCAAATATTTAATGGAAAAGAAGATAAACCTTTTCTGATTTTATCTATTTATGTTAATTGGTTGTTTATTTATTTATTTTAATCTAACTAAAGTTTACAACAGATACCACAGAAGTACGAAATATAAGAAACAACTTTAAACAGTTATATGTTAAATTAGATAGCGTAGAAGAAATAGATACATTCCTAGAAACATAAAATCTCCCAAGACTGAACCATAAAGAAACAGAAAATCTGAACAGATCAATTACTGGTAAGGAGATAGAACCAGTAATAAAAATCTCCCAGTGAAGAACAGATGGCTTCACTGGTGAATTCTTCCAAACATTAAAAGAAGACTTAATACCAATTCTTCTCAAACTCTCTCAACAAATTAAAGAAGGGGGAATAATTCCAAACTCATTTTATGAGGGCAGTATTACTCTGAGACCAAGCCAAGACAAGAACACTATAATAACCCTGCTGAACAGAAATGTAAAAATTCTCAACAAAATATTAGAAAACTGAATTCCACATTAGTTAAGGGATTATATACCATGATCAAGTAGGCTTTATACCTGGGATGCAAGGATGGTTTAGCATGCTCAAATCAGTGTGTGCATACCCAATAAAGTTAAGGATAAAAATCACATAATCATCTCAGTGAATATAGAAAAATCTTTGAAAAAATTTAACATTTTTTCACAACAGAATTATTTTTTAAAATTAAGTACAGAATGATTGTATGTCAATGTAATAATGATCAGATATGACAAATCCACAGATAACATCATAGTCAATGATAAAAAACTAAAAGCTTTTTGTTTTAGGTAAGGAACAAGACAAGGTTGTCTGCTCCTGCCTCTTCTTTTCAGCACAGTACTGCAAGTCCTAGCCAGAGCAATTAAGCAAGAAAAAGAAATAAAAGACTTCCCAATCAGAAGGGAAGATATAAAATTGTTTATAGAAAACATGACTTTATATGTAGAAAAGCCTGAAGACTCCACCAAAAGTGTTTGATAATAAATTCAGTAAAGTGTACAAGATCAACTTACAAAATGTCAGTTGTATTTATATGTACTAACAATGAACTACATGATAAAAATAAAGAAAACAATGCTATTTACAATAGTACCAAAAAGAATAAAATACCTATGGATAAATTTAATCAAGTTAAAAATCTATGTACTGAAAACTGTAAAACATTGATAAAAGAAATGGAAATAGTCCTGGCTGGTGTGGCTCAGTGGATTGAGCACTGGCCTGCAAACCAAAAGATTGCTGGTTCGATTCCCAGTCAGGGCACAGGCCTGGGTTGTGAACCAGGTCCCCAGTTGGAGGCGCATGAGTGGCACCACACATTGACGTTTCTCTCCCTCTCTTTCTCCCTCCCTTCCCCTCTCTAAAGTAAATAAATAAAATCTTAAAAAAAAAAGAAATGGAAATATATCCCATACTCAGGAATTGGAAGAATTAGTATTGTTAAAATGTTCATACTGCCCAAAGCAATCTGCACATTCAATGCAATCCTTACCCAAATTCCAAGGGCTTTTTTCACAGAAACAGAAAAAGCAATCCCAAAATTTGTATGAAACCAAAAGCACTCTGAATAGCCAAAGCAATCTTGAATAAGAAGAGAAAAGTGGGAGGCATCATGCTTCCTGATTTCAAACTATATTCCAAAACTTTCGTAATCAAAAGAGTATGACATTGCCGTAAAAGGAGACGCGGACACCAACAGGACACAGTCCGGAGTAAACCTATTTCCACATGTGAACTATTGACAAAGGCGCCAAGAACACACAATGGGAGGGTCTCATCAATAAATGGGGTTGGGAAAACTGGATGTCCACATGCAAAAGCATAAAACTGGATTCTTATTTTATATCGGACACAAAAAATAAACTAAAATGGATTAAAGAGTTAAATGTAAGGTCGGAAACCACAAAGTCTCTAGAGGGCAACATAGGGGGAAATCTCCTTGACTTTGGTCTTAGCAATAAATTTTTTAATATGACACCAAAAGGGTAGGCCACACACCACCTTCCCCCCGAAAGAAGCAAGTGGGACTATATCACACTAATAAGCTATTACAAAAAAAAAAAAAAAAACAAACTGTTACAGCCATTATGCAAAACAGTAGGAAAATTAATTAAAAATTAGAAATAGAACTATCATATGATACATCGATTGCATTTCTGGGTTTATATCCAAAGGAAGTGAAATCGCTGCTTTAAGAGGTGTCTGCACTCTCCTGTTCAGTGCATTTCACAGCATGAAGAAATAGAAACGAGCTAAGCGTCCATTGACAGATGAATAAAGATGTGATACACACACATACACACACACACAAAAATATTACGCGGCCGTAAAAGAAAGAAATCTTGTCATTTGCGACAATATGGATGAATGAGGAAGGCATTATGCTATGTGAAATAAGCCATAAAGAGAAATACATATGCAGTATAGTATCACTTATACTATATGCTGAATCTTTTTTTAAAAAGTCAAATTCATAGAAGAGAGAGTAGGAGAAAATGGAAATTGGGAGATAGTGGTCAAAGTGTAACATCTTTCAGTTAAAAGATGGATGAGTTCTTAGAATATAATGTACGGCACAGTGGTACCATCAGTTCTGTGTCGTACACTTGGATTCTGCTAAGAGTGGATCTTAGGAACTCTCACAAAACAGTAAAAAGAACTTTTTTCCGAACTGAAATATTTAAGTCTATGAATCAAAATGACTAACTTTATGAACCCAAGAAAAGCAGTGAAACAAAAATGATTCAAAATGAAGTATGAGCACTCGGGCAGACAGGAAAAACGGTACCTAGGAGAGGACGAACGTTGGGCTGGCCTCGAGTCTCTCTTCTGCAGAGCTGAATGCCAGCGGACAGCACAGCACTTTAATGGAAAAAGTGTGTGAACCGAAAATTCCACATCAATCAATTTACGGCTCTAATGTGAAAGCAACATGAGACACTCCTAGGTTGTAAGGACTTGGAAAATTTTGCTGCCAAGCAACTCCTCTTAGAAGAGAAAGAGAATCAGTGATACAATTCAAGTGATAAAAGCATAAATCCAAGTAGAAAGGCTAGTGATGAGCACTGAGACTACTTTAAAGACATTAGGTTAACACAGCTGAACGCAAACCCAAATGATTTCAATAAAAAATTGGCTGAGGACCTACTACGTACAGGAACTCTCCAAGTATAGGGGTAACGAAAGACACGGCTGCAAGTTTTGATAGGTGAGCTGAAGACAGTATTCCAACAGAGCAGCACCTGACTGCAACGAGAGAACAAGGCCTTGAAAAGTCTCAGAGGAGAGCTTTTGGAAAGTTCCAGGTTCCAGAGGCTGTCAAGAGCTTGTCCTGTTCCAGGAACAGTGCGGAGGAAGTGAAGAAGGAGGGAGAGTTATCCTCAGAGTCCACAGAGTACTGGCAATTTAGTCATGTAAGGACACTGAATCTCTTCTACGGCAGTTGAGACACCAATGCAGAGATTTAAGCAGAGGAGTGATCTGATCTAATTTACCTTTGAAAAGAATGGAGAGCAATCGTATGAATCCTGGCTTTTTTTTTGTCTGACATACTTGGCTTAGCGTAATATTCTCAAGAACCATTGATGTGGTTGCAAGTGGTAGTATTTCATCTCTTCTTATTGCTGAGTAGTATTCCATTGTATACATGTATGACATCTTTACTCAATCGTGTATCTGATTTCACTCATCTGTGGGATATAAAACTGAAAGCAACAAGTGAACAACAAGACAAACACACACTTGTAGACACAGACAACAATATGGTGGCTACCAGAGGCAAGGCGGTGGAGGGGCACTAAAAAGTAATAGCGGTCAAATACACGATGATAGATTTGGCTTTGGGTGGTGACCACGCAGTGCAATCTACAGATGACGGAGTATAGAACTGTTCACTTGCAACCTATCTAATTTTATTGACCAATGTTACCCCAGTAAATTTACTTTTAAAAAAGACAGAGAGAAAAGAGCCCTGGCTGGTGGGGCTCGGTGGATTGAGTGTTGGCCTGTGAACCAAAAGGTTGCTGGTTCGATTCCCAGTCAGGGCACATGCCTGGGTTACGGGCCAGGTCCCCAGTAGGGGGCACGAGAGAGGCAACCACACATTGATGTTTCCCATTCTTTTCCCTCCATTCCCCTCTCTAAAAATAAAATAAATAAAATCTTTAAAAAAAGGAAAAAGAAAAGAGTGGACAGCAGAAGGGTGTTTGCCAGGCACTGTTAAGAAGGGGATGAGGAGATGCGGGTCACAGGTACAAACTGCCCATCACGAGATGAGTAAGTCTGGGCATGTAATATGTTATACAGAATGGTGACTACAGCTGGTAATACTGTGTTACGTACATGAAAGTTGCTAAGAGAATGGACATTAACTGTTCTCATCATAAAAAAGAAATCGTAATTACACGAGGCAATGAGGTGCTAACTGATGTACCCATGGTAATCATTTCACAATATATGAGTGCTCTGTGATAAACGTGACTTCACCGTTATTCTCCAGTTACCCCTAGTTTGATTGGGGTTCACCTACAGTTTCCTCAACAAGAACTTTTGGGAGCAATAATCTCTGTGTGCTTGTGTGTTCAAAACAATTTGCCTGCTCAATTTCTACTTGAAGCACAAATTGGCTGGACACATATATCATCCTATACATTTTCCCCTGCCCCTCATACACCATATTTTTAGGACTATAAGACGCACTGGGCCGTAAGATGCACCTAGGTTTTAGAGGAGGAAAATAGGGGGAAAATTTTTGAAGTAAAAAAGGTGGTAAAATATTTAATAACTTGTGACCCCGCTCCACCACCATGCCCCTCCCTCCAGCAAGCCAGGTAAGCTACATTCGGACTATAAGACGCACCCCCCTTTTCCTCTCAAATTTGGGTGGCGTGCATCTTATAGTCTGAAAAATACAGTAAATATCATCCCAGTTTTCTGATGCTGGAAACTGCTAAGGAGAACATGAACTCTGGGGGATTTGCTTTTTTCTCTTCTGAATGACTTAGCATTTTCGCTTAGCTTTGCAAAGGATTCTTTCTTAACTTTAAGGCCCAATACTTTATCAAAATGTATCTCATTATTGATCCTTCTGGTTCAAATCTCCCTGGCATATGGCATGCCTTCGGAAATGTGGACCCGAGCCTCCTTGCCTTTCAGGAATGTTTTCTTGAATTATAGGTTTCTATATTCTGTGCCATTATTTCGGCTTTCTTCTTAGGGAACTCCAATTATGTGTATTTGATCTCCTTTGCCTTTCTCGGGTGTCTAAGTATTCCCTTTAATCTTTTTCAGCTCCTCTGTATTTCTCTTTTATTTTGATCACTCTGGTCATTCTATACTCTAGATCCTTTTCGGTATCCTCTTCAAAGTTTATGTTGCCTTGTGCTCCTTCTAATTTTGTCTTCATTTTTGTGCTTTTTTTCTGCGGGGGGGGTTCTTCCTACTTTCCCCCCTTGGTTTGCTAATGCACATTTCATTGTCTCCTGTTTCTTCACCATAGTTTCCCCCAAATCTTGAGTTTTCCCTTTTGCAGGGGGTCTTCCTTCATTGGAGTGCTTATTCCGTTTTCTTTCTTTACTTTCGGTTCATGACCACATATTTGGTTGGAACTGGCACCCGTCCTTTCTCATTGGGTGAGGTGTCCCTTGGGAAAATCTCCCCCACTTTATTTCTTCCAGCAGGTTTGTGTCAATTCTGGCCCAGCTCCAACTCTGCCTCTCACTGTGGAAGAAACTAGATTTTTTTTCCTGTCCAGAGAGTGCAGGAGTTTTCTTAGGAGAGTGTAGTTTTACTGGATTTTCTCAGAGATATGGCCACTTATCCATTTTTCTATTCTAGACCTTTCTCTAATGTACTTTGACCTGCTTGCTTTTTTATTTTCTGCTTTGTCCTCCTGGACCCCACAGCCCCTGTTCCATGGGGGCTTTGCTGAGATCTGTGGCTCCTGGAGCACCTGTGTTCCCGGTCCCCTCTGAGTCTCAGGCCACCTCACAGTCCTTCCGGTTAGACCATCTGAGTTGCTTTCAGAAACCTTTACACTTAAAATAAATAAATAAATCTAGGGCTCATGCCTGCTTTTTAGTTTCAATATAAAAGGAAATTGTAGATTTTTTAAAATGTATCTTGTTTTTATAAGACACATTGGGGAAAAATGGGAAATACTTCAAGCCCCCATTTACTAGAAGAATTCCATTTTTATTTCTGAAATGTGGTAGCTCATTAAATAATATGTGTTTAAGTTGAGCAGCCTACGATAAAGTTTCTCTGCATACTATGAGCTTGTTTCGTCTGCAGAACCATTTCTTTCCTGATATCTTCCTGATAGATATTTTAGAAATCATCCTCTGTTCCGTGGAACAGAGGTTCTTCCTTGTTCTTCCTTCAGAGACACTGATTATCCTTGACTGAATCATCTCTTCTTTAACATCCTGATCTTTTTAATAGCATGCATGTGTTGCGTTTACCTCAACCCTTCCCTTCACATCAGTAATTTTCAATATTATTGATACTCTATCTTGCTATTTTTTAATCCACTTAATCGGGTCATAATAGTGTTGCTTTTTGTAGCCTCAGTTTATTTCTGGACACGTGTAATGGATTTCTGGACACATTGTGAAGTACCCCCCCCTCCCACCAGAAGACCCCTTCACGAACAGAGGAGCTTAGTTGGCAGGGAAGTTGCCTGATCATAACCCTCAACTGAATTTCTCTTTAAGACCAGCCCTGGGTCTAAGGGAGCTTTCTCAAACAAAGGCACGTGCCTCGCCTGCTCAAGGACGGTCCACGGCAAATGACTGGCCCGTGGGAGCCACACACAAACCCGACCTCCCTGCCACAGTCCAGGACGACTCTAAGTAGCCGTTGTAGCTCCCGAGCCCCGCGCTGGGTGAGCTGAGACTCCTGTGGCCACCGCACTGCAGTTGGACTTCTCCCTCTTCCCCATCCTGCTCCACCTGCTCCCTAGTGCACCTTGTTTCCCAGAGTGTTGGTGACAGAGTCAGGAGGGCCGTGAGTTCCTGGACACTCTCCCAACCAAGAGGTAAGGTGTATGTTTCTTCCCCTTGAAGGGGGCTGTCCTCTGGCTACTCGGACCAACATACCGCAGTGGAGGAGACACGGACACGTCGGGCCGAACTTTTTTTTTTTTTTTAAGATTTTTATTTATCTTTAGAGGGGAAGGGTAGGAGAAAGGGAGAGGGAGAGAAATATCAATGTAGGGTTGTCTCTCGTGTGTCCCCTGCTGGGAACTGGCCCGCAACCCAGGCATGTGCCCTGACTGGGAATCGAACCGCGATCCTCTGGTTCGCAGGCCCGAGCTCAATCCACTGAGCTACACCAGCCAGGGCGGGGCCGAACTTTTAAGAGGACTGAGAAATGTAAGAGGGGCCGAGATTATATGGAAAGACAGAAAAGCTCAGTGAAACAGAGAGAGTGCCAAACTTCTGGGCCTCTCTGCAGACCTCGGACATGTCAGGGACCAGGGGACCAGTCCAGGTGCCAGGTGCACACGCCCCCAGGTGTCCACTGCACAGCAAGCAGAGGATCCTGAGCCACGCTCCGCCCACGAACCACACTCCACAGGAACCATCTCACACTCCATCTCCGTGTCCGAGCATGCGTCCCCAGGAAATGCAAGACACTTGATGTGCAGAGTGGCCCCCCGAAGCAGACTCTAACTCGGGTTTGCTGGCCATCAGGACACCATCCTGGGGGGTTAGAGGACAACCAACGGCTCCCGTCACGCCGTGTGGGTGTCACTGGTAAAACTGGTACCAGCTGTGCACCGGGGTGGGATGCAGGTGGAGGGGAGGCACAAGTAGCTTCCCTGTCACGGGGTCCAGGGAGGCACTGCAGCAGGAGGAGAAATCGCAGGGGCTACAGGCCAGTTGAGTATTTTGGGGAGGCACTGGTGTGCCAGAGAAAGACAAGGAAAAGCTCAGGGGTACGAATGTCCAGTTAAAGCAAAGTGTGAAATCAGAGCCTTGCTGGCACCGTGTAAACAGTCTCTTACTTCCTGTTGCGGGATGCAACAAAGAAACGAAAAGAAGATGCCATGGAGGAGGCCTAGACGTTAATTATAAGGGTAACAGAGTTCAAGAGAAGTCTGCATTGTCAAGTCCAGCCAGTCTGTTATGCCAAGGTCAGGTCCATAATTACAGGGACGTAGGACTCTGAGATGTGGGCTGAACTATCTGGGTTGAGGCCGGAGAAATCGCTGAGTCTCCAGATTCCCCCGAAATATCCTGCGGAAGTGGCCCACTCTTCCCAGTTGAAGACTAGCATCTTCCATGTTCAAGTTGATACAGAAACCTTGGTCCTGCAAAACAACATGCACCTCACCTCTGCCCCCACCTCTTCTCTTGCTCATCAGATCAGCAATTTGGGTGAAGTCACCCAGCTGGGGAGGTACTGGGCCTGCAAAGGGGGAAGGGGAAGAGTGAGCCAAAGTATGTCATGGGTCAAGGATAGAACATAAAGTTGCATAAGGCATAGCGTTTTGAAGTGGGAGCAATTTCCTGAGATGCAGGAGAAAACACCTTGGCAAGAACCACGGGCTATGCTGACACCCTGCTAGACAGCTCTCAGAAGCTTGCAGAACATCAGGCCCGCAGTACGCGATGCAGAAATGCTAGAACCACCAGAGCAGGTGGTAGAAGAAGGAATGAAAGGCTCAGAGAAGGGGGCGTGCTGGCGTGGCTACAATGCATGAGAGCAGAAATCCACTAGCGATCTCCGTCCCTGGGAGAGCTCCACTCGTGCAATGACAGCAGTCAGGAGGCGTCGGCCTCGGTGGGAGGTGCAGTGGAGCTGCTGCCTGCAGCCAGGTGTGTTGGACTCTGGCAGCCTGGTGTCGACAGAGATGACACGACTCTGAAATCAGAGAGTCCCGCTGACACAGACT
Source organism: Glossophaga mutica (assembly GCA_039655065.1). Lineage (NCBI taxonomy): Eukaryota > Metazoa > Chordata > Mammalia > Chiroptera > Phyllostomidae > Glossophaga > Glossophaga mutica. Next base: position 5,396,374 of record CM077316.1, read on the forward strand.
AACGCTCAGAGGCAAGATTAGCGTATTGATCGTAAATGGCAAGGAGGTCTGAGTGGAAACCAGATGTTCCTGGAGATGAGATGCATGAGCAGCCAAAGAGGGCACTGTGTAGGGCACACCAAAAGAAAAGAGATGTGGACAGATGATCAGGATAGATGATCACGAACTTGTGGAAACTTCTCTGGCAAAGTGACCGTCTCTTGTCCAATTTCTGAATATGAATCATTTCTCAGACTGACAATCCAAACATCTAAGAGGAGTCTTACTTAATACCATGCAAGAGAATTCTAATGATTCCCCAGCGCATTCTCAAAGAGAATCTGACCATAAATTCCAGGAACAAAACAATGTAAAAAAATAAAAATTAATTCAAAGGAGCAAAAAGGGAAAGGAAAGGAAACTTGGGAAAAGTAAAAAAGGACAAAATAAAAGGTTAGAAATAAATTCAAAAATATTAGTGATTATAGCAAATATACAATGGGCAAAATGTTACAATGAAGTCAAAATTTATCCTAATGGATTGATAAGCTAAATTCAGGCACATAGGTTGCTTGTGAATGCTACATCTAAAAATGTTACAGAAATTTGCAAGTCAAGACCTGGTAAAAAGATAAACCACATTTATACTGATGAAAGTGCAGCGGGTAAGGCTATATCAGTATCAGAAAAATAAACTTCGAAGCAAAAGCATTGTTATGAATATAAAGAAAAACTCCATCGTGATAAAAATTAGAGCCTCCCAGGGTGAGGCCAAAATGACAAACTGGAACATACCAGCTAACATCCACAAAATGTAGGAGGACAAATGAGAGGAATACATGAAGAACCAGTTCATCACACATCATAGAGGGAGATTTTAACGTATCTCTTCTCATAACTTCTATACTGAACAGGAAAAAAGAATAGGAAAGATCCAGAAACCACAATAAGTAAGTGTGGAATCGTGGACATGGACTGTACTCCACAGCTGGAGAAAACACTCGAGAAACAGTTACAAAACTCAACCACAGTCTGGAAAGGAAGAACATTTCAACGTGTTTTTTATAACTCACAATCTCCGTTGAGAACATAGCTACATTTTAATCCGATAATCGAAATGAAAAATCAAATGTATTTGGAGACTCGTCAGCATATTTTAACAACTAGCGTCAACAGAAAAATTAAAACTTCAAAAACCTGAGAAATGGTACAAACAAATACATTAAAAAAGAGAAGAGGCATAGGAGGTACAGAAATTAAAGATTATAAGATGATGTAAATGAGAAATGTTATTGAAAAATTTCTAGACAACATCACACCCCCATCCACCAAAGAAATTGAAACTCTGAGTAGTTCTTTGACTGGAGTGAGCAGTGAGTCTGTCGTAAATCTGCTCACAAAGAAAGGCGAATGGGGCAGGCGGACCCACCGAATATGGCTGCGCGTGACTGCGAAAATTCACTAGCGATTCCGATGGCTGTTTCTTCACCCATGTCTGGGCAAGCAACTGAACTGATCTGCATGCATCCTTCTTCTCAACTTAAGTTGTGAATGATATTGCTACCCCCCTCCAAAAGTGGAGGCTGAAATGAATTAGGGCATAAAACAATGCTTTCCAGAGAGTCCGGTACGTATTGCACACTCTGGGTTCATCATCATCGTTAGTGTTGTAGAAAAATCTTAATGCCACTAAATGACAAGAAGAAATACCTTAAGCTCATCTCATCAAGGGACGTAGGTACAAAAACTCTAATCACAATATGGCAAAACCTGTCATAACACCATTAGTACAGACTGAAGATTCAACTCTGTAAAATTAGGGGCTACATTACTACGAGGAAAACAAGTCAGGATTTGCCTGCTGGGAACTCCTGGAATTTGTTCAATCCAGGTCTGCCCAAGCCCCGCCTAGCATGCCATGTGCCCTGGTTCGGGCTGCCCGCTCGCTCTGTCCTAAGTACCCACGGGAATGGCTCTGGCTCGGTGGCACTGTGGCCGAGATTCCCAGGCAGCAAAAGGCCCCTGTGTTCTCTCCAGCCAGTCTCCCCACAGAGCCACCCGTGAAACCGAAGGTTCTTGAATTGTGACTTCATACCATATGTAAAATCAATTGCAGAGAGGTTAATGACTTAACGGGCAAGGCAAAATTATGAAACGTTCAGGAGATAATAAGAGAGAATACCTTCAATATCTCGGGGTAAGAAAGGATTTTTAAAAGGAGGTTAAAGGCACTATTAGCCTAAAAGCATATGGTTGATAAACTGGATGATGTTAAAATTAAGAACTTCTGCTCGGCGTAAGAAACTATTTAGAAAGTGAAAATATAACAGAATAGGTAATATTTGCAATGTATATAATTGACAAAGAACTAGTCCCCAGGATATATTAGAAATTGTGGGCTAATAAACACATATAAGCCTAGAAACTGAAAATAAAGATAAAAAAATGATATTTTCTTGGGAACATTTTACTTTCTCTCGTAACACATTCAATAGTTCTCCTTTTCTTTGCAGTTTTCTTTCTCTCTCTCTTATGCACCCAGCCCACGCACACACCTGTGTTATCTTTCTGTGTGTCCTGAAAATAGAAAGCAGAGAGGCGTTGCTGAAACACGGATTCTGCGCAGTTGGCTAGACTCACCACCGCTAGTGAATGACCACTCTCACAGGGTAGCATCCGAGTCTGCACTAATTCAAGTAAATTAGAATTTACTAGAGGAAAGGGACTTTTAGGACAAATTTGTTCAGAAAATCAAATACGTAAATGTGAAAATCCACAGAGGCCAATGCTCTATCTTCTGTTTTCAACTAATTTCCAAACATGCTCTAAATACACTCCAAGGCCCTGGCTGGAGTGGCTCAGTGGATTGAGTGCCAGATTGCAAACCAAAGGGTCGCTGGTTCAATCCCCAGTCAGGGCACAGGCCTGGGTTGTGGGCCAGGTCCCCTACTGGGGGACAAGGGTCACCCACGCATTGATGTTTTTCTCCATCTTTCTCCCTCCCCTCCCTCTCTCTGAAAATAAAGTCTTTAAAAATAAATAAACAAACAAACCCACTCCAAGGTTTAAAGAACACAGTTTGGTGGAGAAGCCAGTGCACGAAGTACTGATCACAAGATGGTATTTTCTCTTATGAACTTGGAACAAAGATGTCCCTCATGGGTTCAGGGCAGTCCGATCTGTAACCTTAGACTGAGAAACTGGGATTATTGCAGAGCTGAACGACACCTCTCCAGTACACTGTTATCAGGTATTTAAGTGGCCTACATCTTCCCCATCATCTCGCAACACCTCAGTATGGACCGACTCTCCATTTGGAGCTCAGGATGCCCGGTAGCTACAACGAACTTGGCCATGGTCGCTAGAATGTGCTGGACTCCACAGTCGCAGTTTGTGGGGGTGGAATTCAACTGAGGGCTTTAATCCACATTCTGTAGGGTCTCTAAAATCCAGGCTAAATTCCTCCCGCAAGCCTCTGAGTGTCTTTTCCTCATGAAATCTTCCTGGTTGCCCCAGGTACGAGGGGATGCCCCCTCCCAGAGCTGTTATGGGATTTTGTATGTAGCTCTATTAGCACTCACCTCATCTAGTTTACAAAAACGTCTCTCTCTCGCAGACAATGAACTCAGAGGAAGGAGCCACAGAAAAAGACGAGTTTAAGACTATCTCCAACGGGGCGAACGTCAACAAAAATCTTGAGTTTTCTTGCTTACACAGCAGGAATCACATTTCATGTCCTCTAGCTTAGAGGGTTATTAATGGGAAGCCAATGTGATATCTGAAAGCAACTTGATAGCGTCCGTGTACTACAAATTTATTTGTAAACTACTATGACTGCGACAAATTATCTCAAGTGAGCGAACGCAGCATACGTGATGGTGCCTTTATTTTCCTGGTACCCCCAACAGGGCACTATTATCCCACGTACAGTACAACCAACTCCAGTCGGGCTGCGTGTGTTTGATCTTCAATCCTCCTCACTTTATTCTTACAGCCAGTGGCTCCCAAACTCAACCACACACCAGCATCATTTGGAGAGCTCGTTAATACGTGGCTGGGGCCCACCCCCAGCGTTTCTGAGTCAGTCCTTCTGGGGATCAATTTGATTTTTTTTTTTTTAAAAAGAAGAATCTCGCATGATTCTAAGGTAACATGTAATAAAACAGCCTCATATTTTAAAGTTGAAGGATACTTGGGAAATCACCACATCCTGTAACCTGGGTTTTAGGGTGTGGGTCAGATACCCTGGACCCACTGAAGGTGTATGAAAATTGTGCATGTAAGTCCTTCTGTGTATTTTCTTAGAGGGTGCAAAGCTCCATTGGGTTCATTTTTAAAAATATATTTCATTGATTATGCTATTACAGTTGTCCCATTTCTCCCCCATCATTCCCCTCCACCCTGAACACCCGCTTCCACCCACACTCCCCCCCCTTTAGTTCATGTCCATGTGTCATAAGTTCTTTAGCTTCTACATTTCCCACACTATTCTTGCCCTCCCCCGTCTATTTTCTACCCACCGTCTATGCTACTTATTCTCTGTACCCCCCACTCCCCTGTTGCTGACCCTCCACGTGATCTCCATTTCTGTTCCTATTCTACTTGTTTGCTTAGTTTACTTTTGTTTTAATTGTAGTTGTTAACTGTGAGTTTGCTGTCATTTTACTGTTCGTATTTTTTATCTTCTTTTTCTTAGATAAGTCCCTTTAACATTTCATATAATAAGGGCTTGGTGATGATGAACTTCTTTAACTTGACCTTATCTGAGAAGCACTTTATCTTCCCTTCCATTCTAAATGAAAGCTTCGCTGAATAGAGCAATCTTGGATGGAGGTCCTTGACTTTCATGACTTGGAATACTTCTTTCCAGCCCCTTCTTGCCTGTAAGGTCTCTTTGGAGAAATCAGCTGACAGTCTGATGGGAACTCCTTGGTAGGTGACTGTCCCCTTATCTCTTGCTGCTTCTAGAATTCTCTCCTTCTTTTTAAACTTGGCTAATGTAATGATGATGTGCCTTGGTGTGTTCCTCCTTGGGTCCAACTTCTTTGGGACTCTCTGAGCTTCATGGATTTTCTAGAAGTTTAATTCCTCTGCCAGATTGGGGAAGTTCTCCTTTATTATTTGCTCAAATAAGTTTTCCACTTGTTGCTCTTCCTCTTCCCCTTCTGGTACCCCTATAATTTGGATACTGGGGCTTTTAAAGATGTCCTGGAGGTTCCTAAGCCTCTCCTCATTTTTTTTGAATCCTTGTTTCTTCCTTGTTTTCTGTTTGGTTGTTTCTTCCTTCTGGTCCACTCCATTGATTTGAGTCCCAGTTTTCTCCCCATCACTATTGGTTCCCTGTGCATTTTTCTTCATTTCCTACTTAGTGTAGCCTTCATTTTTTCATCTAATTTGTGACCAAAATCAACCAATTCTGTGAGCATCCTGATCACCAGTGCTTTGAACTGTGCATCTGATAGGTTGGCTGTCTATTGGTTGCTTAGATGAACTGGCTCTGGGGCTTTGATATGTTCTTCTGTTTGAGCCATTTTTGGGGGGGGGGATCTGGTCGCACTTGTTACGTATGAGGGGTGGAGTCTTAGGTGTTCACCAGGGTGGGGCAGCCCAGTCGCTAGGTTGTGATGCTTATTTGAGGGAGAGGTCAGAGAGGGAACAGTTCCGCTTGCTCCACTCTTTCTTGGATTTCAGTCCCTTCCCCTGTTCCCCACAAGCAAATTGGGCCCTTCTGGTGCTGGTTCCCAGGTGGGTGGGCTTGTGTACATTCTAGGACCCTGTGGGTCTTTCCAACAAACTCTCCTGTGAGGCTGGGAGTCTCTCCTGGCACTTCAACCCCCACAGGTGTTTTCAATTGGTGCTTTTAGGCTTTATTTCCTGGTGCTGGGGCCCTGGGTTGCATGATCTGTCCCACTCCCCAGTTCTACCTGGCTTATCTGCACAAGAATGTGTGACTGTGGTCAGCCAGCCGCCCTGCATGCCTCACTGGGTCTGCCCATTGCCACCCCGTGCCCAGGTCCGCCAACCGCCACTTTTTCCTGCCGTGACCCCTCTCTGCCGGCCGCCGACTCCACCCCTCTTACCTGTCTGGATGAATGGTTGTCGGACTTCCATACAGTTCAATTTTCTGTCAGTTCTGATTGTCTTTTGTTTTTAAATTTTTTTGGTCCTTAATTTTGTTTGTGCGAGGATGCACAGTGTGTCTACCTACACCTTCATCTTGGCCGGAAGTCTCCATTGGGTTCTTACAAGGGACTCTCTGTGACAACGCCAGGAGGCTGAGAGCTGCTGCCAGGTCACCCTCCTCATTTTGTTTCCACTGACACTTAGATTCAGAGAAGTCACTTGACCACAGTGACATCACTATTCTCATAAAACTGACATTATGGGCCAGGTCCCCTAACTTTAATGCCTTGATTTTTAAACTGCTCTTCAATGTATATTTCCTAATGTGAGTGTCTTTGAGTGTTAGACATTCTTTCAGCCAATAACATAACATTGAACACACATTTATTTAAAGTATTTCATAGAAATATAAGACAGCATCTCCTATCCCAATGGCTTTGATCTACAATCTTTATTTTTCGCTGGTTTCCTCTCATTTTTTTTTGTTATTTCCAGATTGCCTGGAATCTTTGCTATGAAATGAAGAATAATTCTTTCTCTTATAAACTGTTATGAACACACTCCCCAGTGACTTGAACTACTAAAGGGAAAATATCATCCAGAACACATTTATACTGTTTAAAATCACCCAAAATGAGAATGTTTGCAGGGAATGATGAGGTCTACACAAATACAGAAATAAATAAATTCAAGTAGGAACTTGTTGCCCTTCCATCAACACTGACATTAGCCAATTCTTTTCATTTCTCAAAATTTTCTCATAAATCAATAAAGGAATTTGGACCATTAGTTGATTGCTAATATTCCCTTCACTTTTAAATTCCATAATTGAAGACATTAAAAAAAAGCACTACAGCCTTGGCTGGTGTAGTTCAGTGGAGTGAGCACCGCCTCTAAACCAAAAACAAAAAAAGCACTGCATAGTATTTCCTAGCTCTTTGTTCTTCAGTCCTAAGTATTTTCCACATCTGCCCTCCCTCATTTTACACCCACCAAAGTGAAAATTAAAACAGTATCTACATGTGTGGGGAAGAATTTGCTTTCCCCAGAGAGAGATCTAACCTTTGCCCTCAACACTGAAAGTTGATCTCTAGACCCCTGGAATGTTCGGCCCTTCAGTTCTCTGGGAGTTTGGGCCACAAGACAGTCCAATGTGATTTATGGTGGAAGGTGGGTGCGTGCATGATAAACACCCACCTGTACAAGAAATGGAGACTAAAGACATCAGCCTACCCTCCGGAAGGTGCTAGAAACTAAAGGTCAGCCGTGCAGACATATGCGATCCAACCCCAATAACAACTCTGGATGTCAAAGGCTCAGACAAGCCTTTGTCTGGGCTGATGACATAATTCTGTCACATTTTTGCACGTTGTGGCCGGGAGGAGAGGATGCCATTCACGACTACATGCAGAGAGGGGGATGCTCTGCGTCTGAAAACCTCCCAAACTCTGCCTTATGCGTCTCTCCCTTTGGCTGATTTTCCACGTCCTTTCTCTGCAATAAATATAACCACAGATAAAACAGGTTTCAGTGAGCTTCGTGAGCCTTTTCAGCAAGTCATCAAAACTGAGGTTGGTTTTGGAAAACTCTTGAACTTGCAGCTGATGTCAGAAGTGGGGACAATTCTGTGTCCCTGCAGGCGACTGATCTGGATGCTGTGACAAGAAATGGCTCTGCTTGGTGTCTCTGTCTTTATTAAATGAACTTATTAATGAATAAAAACACATGAGAGAAAGATATAGCACTTTAGTCCACCAGGGTTCGAAAGCAGCTATTTTTAAAGTACTGTGTTTTATGTTGTCAAAAAATTCCTTCCTATTTATTCCTGTAAATCCATAGAAGACATTGTAGGAACTTCATGATTTAACAGTCAACCAGGAGTTTTTTTCCTCCTTTCTTTTCTTTGAAATTAATTAATTTATCGCTCACAAAGCTGCTTTCAACATGATACGATAAACTGTTTTGAAATAAAAGGGAAAACAGAGGTGGGGAGTTGGGAAATGAATAAATACTACCGCTCACCAACGTGGGTGGAACTGTGACTTTTTTAAGAAGATTGGTTCACTCTTACATACAGAACTATGAATGGAAAACCATGAAAAAGCTGTGTTCTAATAAATAAATCATAACGATTCATACTTGCTAATTACTGTAACGATAATAGGTTCTAATTTATGAATTCAGAAAAATCTCAGTCACTCTACGGTGCTAAGTAAATAATCAGCGCTTCCATAAACACTGTGATAAACCCAACAGTTGACCTTTCCAGCTTGGAATTCTTCATAGGACATGGAATAAGTGTGTTTTTAGTCCGGCCCAACAGGCTGCAGTAAAAGCTCTTATGAATAATAACATTTGAAGTTCTTCTCACAGAATGGAAAGAAAAATATGAGTGTTGACTCTGGCAGCTAAGGGCGTATGTTTAACCGCGGATCTTGCAGGGAAGAGACAGACAGCATCTCAGCTGAACAGGCGGAGTAATCAAAACCCAGCCAGTGTTCTCGCCAGCTCTTTACGTTGGGAACAGTTCGCTGAGAGGCTGGCTCTCCACGACCCGAACGACGTGACGGCTGCCGAGGTTTCCAGTGGCCCAGTGATAAAGCTACTTCTTTAAGTGATACAGCTACAAGCTTTCAAATAAAGCACAATTTTCATGTCCCAAAGGGTAAGTGGAAAGGGTAATCCTTTAAATACCTAGCGCAAAGCCAAAAGAGAGTACCTGGGGCCCAACCCAAGGACCACGGCAGGTGAGAGAGCATTGTCAGGTCGCGCCACGGGGGTGATGGGCGTGTGTCGCACAGCCCAAAGCATCGCAGGACTGTAGAAATCCTTAGTGACATATTGTTAGAGGCTACGGTCCAACTGAAGACCAAGTTCATCTTCAGTTTTCAACAGAATATATCCTGCGAAGATCTAATAAACAAACAGAAGTTGTCCTCAAGTGGCTCTGAATGCTAAAAGATGGAAATGATGGAAGCCATTATCGTCAACTGGCTGAGGCCGGCGCCTGGTCTACTCCCAGACGAGGTCAGATAAGGTGACGCCTCCTTTGAGGAGCAGCGTCACTGTGCACCCTACTGCTGTCATTTAAACAATCTTCAGTCGCTGGCTTTCCCTGGAGGACGCTACCGGAGGGTTCAAAAGGGCCTTCAGGCTTCGTGTGGTCCCCTCCCACAGATTCGGGTGTTTGTGTAAAATAACTGCCTTGCCAAAGGCCTCCCTCCCGGAGCTTCTGATTTCCATTTACAAACAAGCTCTTCCATTTTTTTCAAGAATAAAATATTCATAATATTAAGAAAATGTTTTTAATCAAAGCAGTACATCGTTCAAGTCAAAAGAAGCATTTAAAATTATACCTAGTACCTTGCAGTATAGCCAGTTTCTGGCAATAATGTCTTATCTCACGATTGTAAAAGTACTCCAAAAGTAGAATATTAAAGTGGTATTAGAAAAACGTTGTAGAGGCACAAAAATGGTGAGCTAAGAATTCCCTTCACAAACTAAATGTCTGCACATGTAATTAAATCATCATTATATCATAAAGGGAAGTCTGGCATTACTTGAATACTCACTAACTTGAGGGTGGGTGAAAGTTACAGGAAGTACGGAGAAAGGAGCACAAGTTTTAGACTACACCTTATCATTTTCAAAGAACATAGATGCTGATAAAAAGAGTTTGAACACTTATGTGTTTACATCTTGTGATCATCTAAATAATTTAATCAAAAACAAATATATCACCTATGAAGTTTTCTTGAAGGGTTCTGTAATTTTCACAACTGCATTTAATTATTCACTCTCATACTGCTAGATTTTCTAGAAAAAATAACTCTCGAAGTAAAAATAGAGAGACATAATAAAGTAGCTCATTGAATATCAGAACTGATTATATCATATCCTAAAAAAATGTATGTTTACTAAGGCTATAATTGAGCCCACTACATTAACCCTTTATTTGAATACTATAAACTTTCATCCTCATCCCTTGGTATTCAAACATGGTTCAACTAAACCAACATTTACTTGTTTTATTGGGACTCCAAAAAGGTACAAACCAATAACTTTGTTCTCAAAGAGTTTCTAGTGAAGTTACAAAAACCGACGTATACTGAAGAACTATGGAATAACTCAACTTATGTTAATTAGAATTATACCAAACAGAGTCACAATATTTAATAATGGTTTGGCTTATCCCTGACCTCAGGGCAAAGCAAGCAGTGTCTCCCTAGAAATAGAAGAGTACCTCACAAGTATAGTAAACTGCATTACAAAATGTTATTGCCTATTCATTCAGTCACTCACCACTGTATTTATTAAGCAGCTATTTTGAGCCAGGTACTCTACCAAGAACTGAATATACAACCGCAAATAAAAAATAAAACGTCAGCCCTGGCTGGTATGGCTCAGTGGATTGAGCACTGGCCTGCGAACTAAAGGGTCGCTGGTTGATTCCCAGTCAGGACACATGCCTGGGTTGTGGGCCAGGTCCCCAGTAGGGGGCGCATGAGAGGCAACCACACGATGTTTCTCACCCTTTCTTTCTCCCTCCCTTGCCCTCTCTCTAAAAATTAATAAACAAAATCTTTAAAGAAGCTAAAACTTCATTACATAGAAATTACAACCCAGACTGGACGAGAGTTTTCTCCTTTTTTTCCCCATCTAAGTTTTCATTCTTTTTTGTCATCATCTATTTTCTAAATTTGGCCAATAGCCCAGTCCAGGCTCTTCAGAGTACCATGCACTTCCGGCAAAAGCACTGGTTCAGCCTTACCCCTAGAACCCACGTGAAAACAAGAAGATCACGGTTAATAGTGACTCCTGCTGTGGAATTAATATTTCTGCAATTATCTACAATTACATACAGTACACAATAATAGCTAACGATAAACTACTAAGTTACCGATAAACTACCAAGTTTATGCATTTACTGTACGGTACTTGTTATTGCTATTTTAGAGAGTACTCTTTTTATTTATTAAAAAAGGTTTGCTGTAAAGCAGGGTCCCATGTCACTGCAACTCTCAGTGGCATCACTTTCCCTCTTGATTGGATTTTGTCTTGCTTTGTGACACAGCCACGTGCTGCCCAGGCTCGCAGCCTGGACGCAGGAGCCCCACCGCACGGCCGGTGCGCAGTGGGCTGTAGCGCGTAGGTGTGTGTAAGTGCGCGCGATGACGTCCGCGCAAGACGAAATCGCTTAAGACGCAAACCTTAGAACGCGTCCTTGTCATTAAACGATGCACAACTGTCAATATAGATCGCCGTGGTTTCTATCTCGCGGAAATGCTTAGGAAAAAAAATAAGTAAAAATAAAAACCTGGGTAGTACATGTAAGATTTACGTTGGTAAATGAGGCATCTCCCGCCGACAAAACAAGAGAACGCTACTGTTAGCCGACGAGCTGTTCCATGGCACAGGTTCCTCAGGGTGAGCGGGGGAAGAGCCATGTCAGTGTTCAGATCTGACTGCAGGGACAAGAGAGTGGCTTGTGGGGGACTGTAGGCGAGTTCCCACGGTCCCGCTAGGAAGCCCCTGTGCCGTCGCGCACGCTGCCCCCTTTTCAGTTGAGAAGTTAAGATTGTAAGCTTCCTAAGGACATGGACTCAAACTACTTTTTTTCCTAGCTGCCACGCAGAAAGTGAATTGATACAAATAATAATAGGTTCTCAGATATAAGTGAAATCACAAATACCAGAGGACCCCGCTTATATGTGGAATCTAATGAACGGACTGAACTACGCAGCCAAGTAGAGGCAGACTGCTGGATGGAGAGCAGGTGACAGGCGTTGGCGGGGCGGGGCACGTTAGCCGGGGGACGGACGGACCCCGCAGGAAAAAGAACCCGCGGACACGCGCAGCGGTGCGGTGATCGCACTGGGGAGGGAGTACAAGGGGGTTACATGGTAATGGGAAAATGCAATGAAAATTTTTAAGAAAAATAAAAATAAAATAAAATCCAATAGTCAACTTTTTAAGTTTTGGCATCATTGCTCCCGTGGTGAATGCCTTGCACATTCGCCTGACTGAGTAGAAACTCACTTCGCCAGAGGTCAGTAAGGAGGCCAGAGCGTGCAGGGCTGGCTCCGCCCACAGGTGGGTGTGTACGGGTGTGCCTCCTTGGTGTGCTTTGCTTTACTGCACTTCACAGATGCTGGGTTTTTGATGAATCAAAGGCAAGACCCTCCACCAGCAAAACGGCCATGACCCCCTTTACTGCAGCGGTCTGAAACCAAACCTCCAGCGTCTCTGAGGGCTGTCTGCGTGGGGTGGGCAGAAGGAGGTTTACAGTTATTCGTATAGAAGATAGTACAGTAATTAATAAATAAATAACAGCACAAGAATACACTGCGTTTCGTGTACTCAGAACTGTAAACCTCCTTTTGTCCACCCCTGTATGTCTACTGTTTGTAAGAGGATGCCATCTCTACCAAGTCAATCAGGTTTTCTTCCTCTTTAATAGTAACAGATCAAGGGAATGGCATGCTCTTTAATGTGTAGGAATCTATCTGAAATGAGGACTCGGCGCATGGAAAAACTACATTTGTGTGAAAATGTAGTAAAAACTACATTTACTTCCATATGTGTTGGTCTGTGTGTGATCTCGCTCCATGACACTAGGCTTGCAAACTTTCACATCCTACTGCTGTCTTAAATCACGGCTAAGCTGCGGTGGGCCTCTACCCACCTGGCAGGTAAGAAATTCGACGTCGGTCATTTTGCAGTGTCCCCTCCGCAGTAGCTCCATAGGATCACACAGAATGTCTCGGCTTCTGTGGTGACAGAAAACCAGGGGAAGTGTCCCGTTTATACTGCAGGACTGTGACCATCTTCACTGTTGCTCTTTTGGCCACATCGGTATTACTTTGGAATTCTGAAAACTGCCATCCGTCTCTGGGGCCCTGCGGCTTCAAAGAGTTCGGGCTGGCTCCTTGGCTCCTCTCCACTGATCTCAGGCTCAGCCCGGGAAGCTTTTCCACTGCTCTGAAGTTTTTAGCCTTCACAGCTGCAAGAGGGGTCTGCTTAAGCTGTCCAACCGCCCTCCCTCCCAGCACAGCAAAGCAAACTCCCCTCCCGGTTTCCTTGAAGTCTTAGACCACGGTCTCTGAAATGCTCCTCTTCACCTTGGTTGAGCCTTCCCAGTGAAGGACACTCCGCAGAGTGCTCTAGTCTGTGTTAGGGCTCATGCCACCCTCGGATGGTGAACGAGGAGGGGCTGTCCAGACAGCCAAGTTTTGGGATCTCAAAGGGTCTGGGGAAGCACCCTCCTGAGGCTTGACAGAAGACAAAGCCACGTCCAAGCCTTGAGTGGCTAAGTCCCCACCTGTCTAGCTGGTAGAGCACCAAGTTGGGCCATTAAACCATGTCTCATGCCTAACTCCCCTCTTTCCTGGAGCGCACCCTCTTTCCCCCCACCTTCCCTGCTTTAATGAGCTTTTCAAGTTCAAAACAGTCGGAGGGAGGGGTTCGGTTTCCACTAGGTGGAGCTCGCCGTGGAGAGTTTCCTCTGGGCGGCCCCTCCCTGTGCCCGCTGGGCCAGAGCCACGCTTTCTGGGTCGGCGCCTCCTCTGGCCAAGGACAAGTCTCCAAAGTCTTGGAACTGATGTAAAAACATTTTCACCAGCCCTGCGGTTGGTATTTACCAAACTCACCGGATCGTAAGTTTGTTGGAAACGACTCAAGACATTCAGCCACAGCACTGCACCTTTTTTAAAAAAATGAATTTATTGGGGTGACGCTGGTTATTAAAATTATATAGGTTCCAAGTGTATAATCCTATGATACGTCATCTGTGTATGACCCTATGTGTTTATCCTTCTGAGACTCAAGTAGCCTCAGACTCTGAGACCTTCAACCCACATCTTCATCGTTGGTATTCCGTGACCTCAGGTAATTTCCATGCCTCCAGCCGTGAATTCTTTCCGATGTCTTCTCAACCAACCCAGAAGTTTTATCCCTTCAGAAGTCCTCAGTTTGGGAGAGTGTACCGTGTTCATCACTGGAGGAGCAATCTTCCTTACTTCTAGTCCTAACATTGCAGCCCGCCTATAAAAATGGTGTTCATGCTCAGAGAATACGGGAGGTCCTGTAGCGTAAGACAGAGGCCTCCAACTCACTGGGTTTGAACTGCAGTCAGAAATGCTGTTTTCCGCGTGAGCCACTGGTGTTTGCAGGTATACAAAAATGCACGCAAAATAATACAGACTCTGACTACATGTGGTATCACCATGCATTTTCATTTCATTCTAGGAACTCCACTTGGTGTTTTTAAAAAAATGCTTGTTGAACTAATTCCAAAGAATATATGCACCCCCATCCTCTCTTTATTGCAGCGTTCTTTACAATGGCCAAGATCTGGAAGCAGCCCAAGTGCCCATCAGTAGATGAGTGGATAAAAAAACTAGTACATTTACACGATGGAATATTATTCATCCATAAAAAAGAAGGAAATCTTACCTTTTGGAACAGCATGGATGGACCTGGAGAATGTTATGCTAAGTGCAATAAACCAGTCAGACAGAGACAAATACTGTAGGACTTCACTTATATGTGGAATCTAATGAACAAAATAGGAACAGACTCATAGGTTTAGAGAACAGACTGCCAGCTGTCAGAGGGTTGGGGGTTGGGGGGACTGGGTGAAATAGGGGAAGGGATTAAGCAAAAAAAAAAAACCTCATAGGCACAGACACCAGTGTGGTAATTACCAGAGGAAAAGAAGAAAGCAGGGTGGGGGAGGTAGGGGAGGGTAAAGGAGGGATAAATGATGATGGGAGGAGCCTCGACTTTGGGAGTCGAACACACAGTACAACACACAGGTGATGTATTACAGAATGGTACATCTGAAACCCATATAACTTTATTACCCAATGTCGCCCCCAACCAATTCAATAAAAATTAGGAAAAATGCTGGTTGTGATCCTCCAAATTGATTTCATGATTCACTCACAGGTTGAAAAGGCATTTTGAAAAACACTTCGCTAGGCCACTGCGGACGTTGGCTGGTGTGAGTCCCTCTTTCAGATGGAAAGGTTTATTTTGAAATTCAGAGCCTGAGATAGGGGACTTAAATATTCTCTTCTTTCCCCCTTATTTCTCAGTAGTCTCTTGGAAATCACAGAGAACTTCATTCTGAAAGGCCAATTTTGCTTCCTTTACTGACCATTATTATATCAATCACTATACATCTGCTCACAGTTCTTGAAATATTCTGCAAGCTCCCTTCACATGTAGTCTCGCCTCAGCCCACTGGTGTTCCCCAAATGCACAGGCTTTATGAGAGGCTCTACTGCCCATTAATATTCCAACATGGTAACAACACCCATGATCTCAACATTAACTTCCCCCAATTGTAGTGTTAGAATAGTCTTTCTTATAAATATACGTGGTATGAAGCTTTTTCAATAATCCCAAGTTTATCCCATCCATAACTGGTATTAATTTTACTCCATACCATTCAGGCCTAAGAAATGTTATACTGATTCATCTTTCTTTCTCAATCAAATGTCCTCCAAAGCTCTACATAACTTGCTGGCAATACATTCAATTCAGCCAATAGTGGAATTCTTTCCCACGAAAGATAAAAAATCCCGAGTCCATGTGTCTGAGAAGTCATCCACCACTACTTCCAGCTCATCCTTGCTCCTTTGGCTTCAAATTGTTGCATTTATGCAATGATGCTGACTGCCCCTCAGGCCCTGGTTCTCCCCAAGTTTAACCAAACTCGGAGATTCGTGTCACCCCCTGGTTGTCCCCACGGACCTCCGCTGGCCCTACACAGCAGTCTTCAACCCCATTCCCAGTGGAGGGTAATATGCACCATCCGACAGGTTGCCAACCCCCCTTGTGCACGTCTCAGGTAACTGCATTCTCTGGGGCCAGCTACATCTTCCGCTCCCACTGAAGCCTCCCTTCCGCTGCCTAGCTCTCTAAAATAATCTAGCTGAAAACAAAGGGTGTTCATTTTTCTCTGGAATGTGTTTCTTACTTGTGGAAACTCAGACCTTTAAAAGTATAATGAGGATTCCTGACTTTTAGGGAATGGGGTGAACATGGAGAAAGAAGATGCTTTATTTTTCCTTTTTAAGTGTCCGCAGCAGCAAAGAAACGTAAGATACTAAGCGTGTGTGGAGGAGGGATGGGGGCAGGGAACAGAGGCAAAGAGACGGGTGAGAGGGAGAAAGAGGCAGGGAAAGAAAAGAAATTCTTGTTAGAAGTTTTTTTAAAGCACTTACGCCTACCTTCTTGGGAATACCGGGAAAGCTCAATAAGGCAGCACAGAAAAAAAGTTAAATAAACTCTTTGCAAGCGCTTTACTTTCCCTTTGATCCACTAGAACAAATATGAAATAAGATTATTACTTATTACCTTAACTTCTAAAATGCCTGCACACCCCATTGAATAAACACAAGATTAAAAACAATAAAATACAGGGGCGTGGGAGGAGGAGAGAGGGGGAAAAGGTACAGAGAATGAGTAGCATAGACGGTGGGTAGGAAATAGACAGGGGGAGGGCAAGAATAGTGTGGGAAATGTAGAAGCTAAAGAACTTATGACACATGGACATGAACTAAAGGGGGGAATGTGGGTGGGAGGGGGTGTGCAGGGTGGAGGGGAGTGATGGGGGAGAAATGGGACAACTGTAATAGCGTAATCAATAAAATATATTTTTTAAAAAACAATAAAATAAAGCCTGTAAGTTAACGCCAGGAGAATTATAAAATTATACTAGTGGTAGCTTACCCCAGAAAGAAGAGACTGTCTATATGCTTTGAAGAAGTAAGCCTTTGGGATTTCACCACGTCTGCCAGTGGACCTAGACCGGGGGTGGCGGGGGGCGGGGGCACGCAGTAAACAGAACGGCACTGGGTCCTGTGTTCTCAGCACTTCCAGGGAAAGCGCACTCTCGTCCTAGAAACCAAAAGAATAGGAAAAAATGGGACTAGGAAGGAACAGATCTGGTGACATCATATATAATGGAGACTATACCCCCAGATCAGTATCAGGAATAATTACTGATGTCCTTCTCATGCATGGCATAGTAGATTACGGTTGTTCTAGTGTAGTTACTCTCGTTTGATTAGTCACCACCACAAGTGTAATTGTGATGAGAATGAAATTGATTACGGGAAGTTTTCCTCATGGCACTGACCAGAAGAGAGAGAGAGAATTAAAAAGATTGAACCCTCAGCAAACTAACAATATTAAAACTGTTCTTTTGCTTGTTGTAGTAATTGCAATGATCTAATTGACTCCATTTACATTCTTTCAGTTGGTTTCTTTAATTGTTCAAGGTTAACTTTGTAGTGGTTTTTCTAAGTTTCTGTTTCGGCTTAAGAGTGTTCAGTGTTTTTAAATAATCGGTTCTGAAATTATTAAAAGCACATTTGATTTTGCTGTAGAGAACCACATTGTTACGTTTCTGAGTACACAAAACAAGCAGAGCGCATGAGTCAAGAAAGATGAAAAGGGAAGGGGAAAGGGAAAGCTTATCTTCGAGTCAGAAGGTATGCTGAGAAACCCAATTATTCATATTAGTGCCTAAGTTCAATTGGAATACGAGCAACAATCAAGAGGATTGTTGTCCGTCCCTCCGCCTTGCCGGTAATGCGGGGAGGTCTTTAGGGAGAGGGAAATGACAGCGACGGAAGGTCCCATCCGCATACAGAAAGGAGGGGCACTGACAAAGAAAGAAGGAAGTGGAGGAGGAAGACTGTGTCGCACAGTTGTAATTTCCGTTCCTCTGAGTACTACTCTAGGGAAATGTTCCTTTCTCCAATTCATAAAAACAGATAGTCACGAGTAGCTTCTTTCCATTGTTAAATCTTATATGCAAATAGCATTCTTTTAATCATTAAACAATCAATATCCCAAGAGCTGAAATGGGTGTGTTTCAACAACTGTGCTGCACCCGAGTCACACTGGCCCGAGTGAGTGAATGAATAAACCTTGATATAAAACTTCTCACCTAGGGTCGCAGGTTCGATTCCCAGTCAGGGCACATGCCTGGGTTGCAGGCCAGGCCACTAGTGGGGGCCACGTGAGAGGCAACCACACATTGATGTTTCTCTCCCTCTCTTTCTCCCTCCCTTCCCCTCTCTAAAAATAAATAAATAAAATCTTTAAAAAAATAAATAAAACTTTAATAAAAATAAATAAAACTCACCTTATATAAAAATGAAGTCCAAATGAATCAGAGATTGAATTGGAAGATGTAAAATTAGCAAGTTTTAGAAGAAGATGTAGAAAAATACCTTGGAGAACTAAGGTCGTGGGATGGAGGGTCCAAGGATTGGCATCAATGGAAATCTTTTCGTTTTCACACACACACGTGCACACACACACACACGTACGCACACACAGGCCTCTTTTCTAAGTACCTCGGATAAAGCAAGTTTAATTCAAGGGAAGATGCTAGCATATGGTAGAACAGACTATTTATGACAGGTGGGATGCACCCCAGAAGCTGCTCTGTAACAGGTAGGAGGAGAGAGACCAGTCCGGATATGGACTGGCGTGGATGCAGAGAGAATGGAAATTAATTGACGATTAGGCCCAATATTACAGAAGGCCTCATGCGCCGAATGGATGAGCTTGACCTTGATGCGGTAGGAGGACTCCTCAGCTGTTCTGCCTTCTTAAGAGTCCTCAACAGCAGAAAGGGACATAAACATACAGGCCTCAGGGTTCTGGAAGCATGGCTGGACCTACCTGCAACTAGCCAGAGTTACTTGGAAGTCTCATTCATTATCTTTAGAAATCAGGAGGCATACCAGTATTCATTAAATCATGCATAAATAAGGTATGTCCTGAAGCATGCCTGCTACGATTTCGAAAGCGTGGGACAGGCCATAGGTGGATTTTTCTACATTCTTCCGCAGAGGTAAAAAGTGCACTTTTAGAAAGATAATGGCTCACGCTTCATTTTTGGCAAAGGACTTTCATAGTTGCCCTCTGGCGGTATGGCAGAAATGGCATATTCATGTCCACTTATAAAGAGATGAGGAAATTGAGACACAGAGAATTTAAAGTGCACAATGCTTAGCAGCAGAGCCAAGAAGAGAACATGTTTGGAAACCTGAGTCCAATGCCAATCCCATAATCCCTAGTCCCCCGAGAGTAGAGTAGAGTGTAAAACCAATTTATCTTGGATCACACTGAAGAGAGCTTAGTCACACCCGTACTAAAAGGCAGATTTACCCGTATGGGTCACGCTAACGTGTACTCCGAGGGCAGCACTGCGTAAGTGTTCTAGGATAGTAACTTTTCACGTGTCGGATTGGCTGGGCAAGGTCGGCTATGGGCACAGATGTGTTTTCCTTGATGCTGAAATGTGACTGGTGGTACTTGTTTGTACTTAAAAGAATGAAACTGACCTGCCTAGATATACTTGGGGACGAGAAAAAAAGAAAGAAAGAAAAGAAAAAAATGCCCCCTTTCCCCAAACTTCTTTGAAAATAGTTGATATGTCAGGGAGACATTTTTATAAGCCGTCTGGGAGTTCTCACTGCTATTCCCTTACATGTTGGAACCTCAGTGGCCAATGACCCTGAAGAACTCATCAGAAGCGAGCAAGGATTCAATTGCGGCCTTACTCTCCGGTTGGTGTTTGTAAGATACTAACCTGCTCTGGTTGCACTCACAGATTTCTATCCTCTCCGCTACAAACTTCTGGCTCTTTCGGAGGGTCCACCTGCCCAGAGCCATTAGGAAGGTTTGTATTTTTACTATTTTTTAAACACACTTACCCCTTTGACCAGAGCCAAAAGCTTTGAAGTTTGTCGTTGATAACGCACCTATACCTGATGGGCAACCTGGACACTGGACTGAACTTTCCACTTGGACTACCTCAAAAGCATTATCATACTGGTCTCTGGTTCCAATGCGGACAGACTTCCTGGAGTATTCTGAATTGGATTCTCTTGGCCTACTGGGCACACACAAAAAAATCCTGCCAGATGAGACCTGAATTCCTGGATTCCCGATTTACAGAAAGTACACAGGGCACATTTGATATCCACAACCTTCTTTCATACCCGCTGATAGCCAAAGTTGCTTGTTTTCCTCTGATCTTATTAGCAAAATTTCCTTTGAAAAGACAGAAAAGGAGGAGAGATGATAATAAGAGAATGAGATAAGTAGCTAACTTTGAAAGCAGTTCTCAAAAGAAATAAACAGAAGTTTTGGCAAAAAAAAAAAAAAAAGCTTTTTCAGGAATTGATTTTTTGTTTTGAATTTTTCTTGATAACGTACTTGACCAAAATTAGGATGCTAAGAATTTAATCAGTGATCTCATAGAGCTTATAAGTGTCAATTTATTTTTCACATATTTTTGTATATGTGATTTCATGGATAAAAACCTGCTGATTACAGTTAATTCTATGTATTTCTGTGTAGGGATAATATTCACCATGTCTGTGAATATAATTCATGGTAAGAAACCAGTGAGAATACGTACTAGCGGTGCTTTAGAAACACATTCTGGAAAGAGGTCATTGTCAGGCTACCTCATGATTGGAAGAACTAGTCATTTCCAAACATTCCAAATATTGGAATTACCTGGGGAATCTTTATGTCGACTGACATCCGACTCCCCCCATCACCTTTCTTTTCTGTACCCCTACAAAGTGCAGCCTAAGCACTGGGATTATCAAAAGCTCTTCTGTTACGTAACTAATCTAGTGAAATCAAAACTACGCTAGAAGCCTGAAGTTCTGAGTTCCAATCTAGTCTCTCTCACTCATGGACTGTAGGGTTTTGAGCAACTCAGACAACCTCTCTCACTTTTTGTCTTGTCTATACATTTCTATCTCTTTCACAGGAATTTTCTATCTCTTTCATAGGGAGTTCCTGGCAATTAAATGAGATACTATACTGGAAGTCACTTTATTATAAGTTATCAAGTTCAATGTGAAGTGATGCATAAACATGAATAGGATATATATAAAAAAGTTCTAGTTCAAGTCTGAAGGACATCTGCTCTAGAATAATTTCTTACTCAAGTGAAGGTGCTCTTTTCGGTCTATTCAGGCCTTCCACTGACTGGACGAGACCAATTCACATTTGGGAGGGCAATCTGCTTTGCTCCAAGTTTACCAATTGATGTCAATCTCATCCAATAATTGCCTCAGAAAAGCACCCAAGGCAATGTTAGATCAAATCTCTGGCCACCCATAGCCCAGCCAAGTTGACATTAAAAAATTTATTGGTACAGTATTATTATTATCATCTTAAATAAGCCACACTAAAAGGTTTGTAACGACTGAGTTGTATTCTTGGCACTGATCTTCACCTTGACTTTTTCCAAAATATGCTTACATGTACAGATGCTCCTTGACTTACTTACAACTGGGTTACATCCCAATAAACCATCATAACTTGGAACATATTGTGATTTGAAGGACAGCAATGACTAGGGACAACGTATCAGCTATGACTGACTTTCCCCTCTGTACTCCAGAGCTGCGCCTAGGGGAAAGCAGCTCTGTTAGGTTCCAGGGGCACACGGACAGGCCTCACGAGTAGGTGGTGTGACCCGACAGATACCAAGGGGCCCCACCTCTGGAATACACCTTCCCTCAGGGACATTCCTCGAATTCTCATCATTAAAGGCTAAACCAAAAGGCCCTTTTAAAATGCAGAGAAGTGTTAGCATATCATGGATTTATTTAATAAGTAGACTAGAACAGGAATAAAAATAGCTTTGCAAGAGGAAAAAGGTGATTATTCTCTCAGCTTTGCTCTGGCAAAGAATGCTGTTGTTGTTGTTGTTTTTTACCAGACCACCCCCTCCCCCCAAAATTAGTTTTGCTAAATTAGTCTTCTTGTTTACCTGAAATCAGGTAGGTCATAGATTACTATTATGGCTTTATGACCTGATTACTCACTGCCTTCTCCCTGTGTTTCTAGGTAGCCATGTTTGTTTCCCATCAATGGAACCTACGATAAGCTTTAAAGAATTTCCCATTTTCTTGGTAAACACTGATAGAGTTTGAGGGCTCTTTGTTTTTCTCAGTTAGAGAAAACATAAAATTCAGACTTTCACCTAAAGAATGGGTATGAACTGCAAACAGAAGGCCATCTGATCAATCAGCATACCACAATATTTGCAATTAACACTCTAACAGGAAGAAGAAAGGATTTTTTAAAGGATACTTATATGATGTGATAGGAACAGCTAAAACCGTTCTCAAATAAACATGGTACATTATCACATTTTAAAATGAAATATTATAGGACGACGGTTCGCTTCGAGGGAAGCTACGGGAGCCCGCTGTGGTGCTCGCTTACTGGCACCACAGCTCAACCGTCACCCTTGCTTCCTGGAATGAAAACAGGGCACCCTGACAGCATTTCCAACGAAAGGGAACCGCCCGCAGTGGGGCTGGGGTGTAAACAGCCTCGCTCTCCCCGTGCACAGAGTCACACGGCTGGTGGGTGGCACATCTAAGACCCCGGTCCAGGTGCCTCTGACTCCCAGGTGTGTGTTTGAACTGCTGAGCCACACCTCTTCACACGTCTGGGAAAAGAAAAGATACATGCATACATGGTATTTTAAACAAGGAAAAGACAGAAACAGAAGAATAGAAACTATCAAAGATGAGTACCCAGAGGAATTTCCTCTTTGATGGATATATATGCACACTATTTTACATATCAAGTCACAATATCTATTATGCTAATTATGCCATGTTGAGCACGACTCTTATAAAGTCCAATACCCTTTAGTTACCTTTTTCAAAATTCCTTAATTTATTAAGGAATAAATTAAGTTTATAGTTTTCATTTTAAAAGAAACATTTTTATCATATCCGAGTTGCTTTCATAACTTTGGAGAATCACCCACTGTTTTTGTGTATATTTTGTAGTATCTACATTACTGGAGACAAGACATATGTAGTATTTCTCTAAAATCTTGTAATATATTTATTTTTTGCACTTTGAAATAACAGGTTATTTTATAGAAGCACAAGAAAATGATTTCTCAATATGATTTTGCTGACTTGACTATATAAAGGGCCATTTAGCTTTTAGCTAATATTTAGAATACATATGGCTAGATATTTAAGGGTTTTCCCCCTGAACTATATAGAATACAGTGACCCTTGTATTTTATGTTTCCTAAATTTCTGCATTTATTTAAATAAAAATGCTACCAAGCCAAGTAAAACACCAGTTGGTAATGCTGAGTTCCAGCAACAGAACAAGGACCGGTTCCACACACGAAAATGAAAGGAGCCTGGTGCACTCTAAGCTTTATTTTTCTCCCCGAGTAGCTACTAATTACGAGCAGTGGCTGTAAAACAAAACCTGAGACTATGCAATGAGAAACTTCATTATTTCCACTGTATTCATCTAGGGATGAATATGCTCAAAAAGACCTTACTTGGTTTTTAACAGGGATGAAAAAAATCTGATCTCCAGACTGACCCACATGACGGATTTAGTTGCAAATATCAAATGCCCCTTAATCACGTTCTGGTAGCACGTTAAAATAAGAAATAAAATCAAATCTCTCTTCATAGATGATCATCCACTTGAAGTGAAGACCTCTTCAACTTGTTGGGACTCATAATCTGTACTTATGTCACAACCAGAAATCACAGTGAAAGTCCCTTTGTGAGCGGCTGTGGTCATTCACTGCACAGCCCCAGTTGAACTCAAGATGCCCTGATAAAACGACCTGGGACCGACTATCCGTTTCCACCCCAAACACATGCTGACCCAAGGCTACCCAGTAAGGTTTTGCATGGGGGGAAACAATGTCACCATATCAAAGAAGCTGTTGTCGCCCACAGAGAGAGGCTGAGGCCATTCTTCGTCCAGTTATCAACGGTTCTGATCTTTCCACGTTTCTCTAGATTCACTGCCATGTCCACAAAGAGTAAGAGAATAATCTGTAAGTGCACCAAATTTTCAAAAGCATTTTATAATGACTACTTCTCAGGACCAACAACAGGACCGTGGGAGGGCCCACCGGGCAGATGGAAGTGCAAATTCCACAAGAACGTTTTCACTTGGGATGCTGCCCCCAAGTGCACTGAACCGGGCCCAAACCCATTGTAGGGCCCCTGTCAATTTCTGGTATTATGGTAAAAGATACATTTATTTTCACTTATCAAATGAAGGCATGGAAATACTGCAAACCCAACTTTGATGTGGTTACACAGACGTATGTCATTCCGTCTTCCCGTTCGGAAAAGAATGTGTCATATTTGCAGAGAAGCAGCAGGAAAGCACCAAGCCACGGTCCGGGGAACAGGTGATTTTCAACCGCAGCCGTGGCTTTTAACCGGTGTTGGCAAATCTCTGTGCTCCCCAACTTCCCTGTATTTAAGATAAAGGGGCTTCTCGGTCATGTAGATCTCTAGTGCCCACTAGTTCTGCAGTTCTCAGGGCGCAGAAAGCTCACGGTCAGTGGAATCGCCAGGTGGGCTAAAACAATTCCGAAGGCAATGCTATCAAAGGCAAGATAAGAAAAAAAATTACTTGATTTCTCTAGTTAAATCATATTAAAGGAGGAAAAAAAATCAATAATTAGAAAAAATAGGCCAGCAGCTATTTTTAGTACGATAAAATAATAATTGGTAAGATAGAATTTAATGAATTGAAGTGAAGATTTGCAATTGTGTCATTTCTCTCTTGCCTGACAGTGTTTTTATTGAAGCAGTTTTCTAGGGTAGTATCTTACATTCAGTTAAGAAAATACTTTCTCTAAACACTGAGTCCCTAGACAACCGGTGCATTTTCTCTTCTCCTTCCTTTTATCGCCTGAGTCAACTTCACGGAAGGAGGCCACTGTCAGTCTGCCCCTCTCCATTTAGTCTGAAATACTGGCTCCAGCACGAAGCCACCCTGTACGCCGAAACCCAGCTTGCTGTGACAAACTCCCTGCTTGGCGTCACCTGCAGAATGTGGAATAGGCACCTTAAATCTAACAGGCCCGAAGCGGAGAGCTTGCTTGCCAACCTCGCTAGTTTCCTGTTGCCATGTAACGAGTCACAACCTATGGAGTAGCTTAACACAATAGCCATTTATTCTCTCAGTTTCTATAGGTCAGAGACCTAAGCACAGAGTAGCTGACTTCTCTGCTCAGGACCCACGGGCCAAAATCAGGGTGCCCGCTGCGGCCGTGGTCTCATCCAGAACTTGGGGTACTCATCCAAGCTCACGTGGATGGATTACTGAAGCCCTGCTTTGTCGGGGACCATCACCGTCGACAACTAGCTCTTTGCTAGGGGACCTCTCTCAGCATCTCAGTTGCTGCTTCCTTGAGGCCGAAAGAAACGCAGCCTTCTGACTTCACCTTCCTATAAAGGGCTCGTCCTCTTTTTTAAAAAAAATGCGTAAATATAAGTGTAACCCAGCCATGGGAGTGGTACCCCATCATGTTTAAGGGCCCTGCTTACAGTCAAGGGGTGGGGACCATGGGGGTCATTTAGTGTTCTGCCCACCACGCCCACGCACACTCAGACCTCTTCGCTGCAAGCCCTTCCAGGATTAACTGTTCAAGCCCCAAACCGAGGAGTGTCACCGAGCCCTGCTCCCCTTGCGGTGTCTAATCAAGTTGTCCGGAAATCCTGCGAGCTCTCCCTCCACAGCGCAGCCTGAACCTACTTGTCTCCTTCTCTGCAGACACCACCGTGTCCGCAGTTCTTTCTCTACACAAAGCAGCACAACGGCTTTGCAAAAGTCCCCCTCCCCCCCCCCCCGTATTTCCAAGGCTCCTGTGCAACCCCCATCCCCCACTGTCGGTGCCCTTGGCCCCTGCAGAAGCCACGAGTGAAGCTCTGTCCCTGCACAAACGCTGGCCCCAGAAGCCCATGGCCCCCCCAGTGTCAGGGTGCTGTCTGCCGTAGCCCCGCCCCGCCCCCCGCCCCACGGGGTGCCCCTGCGCTCTGCCTCCCCACAGCGGGGTCTGAACCTTTCTCCACGTGTCGGTCACGCCCCCCCATTCAGGGAGCTACAGTGTCCATATTGCGTAAAGGGAACTTTATATTGATGGGGGATGCCGTGACCCTGGCTCAGTCCCTGTCTCTGTGTATAAATTGTACAGACTGTGAAGAAGAAAAAAAAGGTTTTAATCAAATCTTGTTGCCTTCTTTTGGCTTCATTTACCACTTTGAATGCAGGCCAAAGTCTTCAAGGAGGCTTGCGAGGCCAGGTGCGAAGGCCTCTTAGAAGAGACACTGTTTAGTAGTTAAGTGCCTGACTAGGGAGGGATAGCTCTGCGACTGCCCCAGGAAAGACCGTCAGCTGCAGAGGCGGCGGCTCCGGGCAGAACCCCACGGCGGAGGGTAACTGGCGCTGTTCGAGGAGCCGGTGGGAAGCCTGATGTGACCGAGACCCTTCGTAGTGGGGAAGGGGTGGGTCAGCCACAGCTTCTGAGCCTTCCAGGAAAACCTAAGCGTCGGGGACAATGTGAAGTGACTGCTAGTGACGTGATTTAGCACTGGTGTCCCCTGTTCGTGCCGCAGGTGGCGTGGGGGTGCTCTGGAGGCTCTTTGGAAACCCCCGATCGCTGACACGTGGTCGAAGCTCCTTCCATCACCATGCAATGTCAGGGACTGGCCACCTTGGAGCTGCCCACAACCGTGGTGTTTCGTGCTCCCGGCTGTGCTTTCCCATCCCAACTCTAACTCCCCTGCAGACATCTCTCACGCAAGCGCACACTGTGGAAGTCCCCCGAGCAACCCTCTTTGGTCCGAGGGTGTGGTCCTTGAATGGTTCCTACCGGCTCTCTTTCCGGCGATGGCCCGTACTGGGCCCACTCCCTCCTCCTTCTCAAGAGCCCCCTGCTAACCCCCAAGCGGCTAGTCGGCCCTTTGTCATCCTCCAGGTAGAGCCGGTGAGCCTCTGTCCTCAGGTGCCAAGGTCCCCAGAAGTCAGGAAATGTACGTACAGCTCTCTGAGTGGCCTCGTTGAAGCCCGCTCTTTTCAAGGCCACCTTACTTTTCTGAGAAGAGATGAGGTTTAAAGCATCGCTATTTCCCCCCCAAAGTTCTCCTCAAAGTAGTTACCCTTCTCCGAACTCTAACAGTTGTTTATGGCGTAGAACTACCCGAGGGTTTCAAAAATCAGAAAACTAAGTTTCAGAATGTTCCTTTGTATGTTCAGCAAAGAAAAACTCCAGGGAGAGTCTGCCTCCCGTTCCCGTTGCGTCTGCGGCATCATTAATTCAGCAAAAAATTAGATGAGTCTCGGCAATCTCTTCTACACGCATCACGTTCTGCTCTGCGTTACGGACGCGTGGACTTGCGGACATGCGGTTCATCTTGTGTCCACTCCTAAATTGTATTCTCTTTATAAGACGATGCAGTGATTTCCTTATTTGTATAAACTTTATGCTGTATAGATCTTCCCAAAAGTTAACTGCTGAATTTGAATCTTTACACAGCTCGGCAGGGAAAGCTGGTCGAGGGCTGGGGGGGGGGGGGGGGGGGTCTGAAGGGACTGAGTAGAGTGGAAGAGTTAAGCAATTAAAAATAAAACATCACATTGTGCAACCTAAATGTGTATGAGTTTTATTTGTCAATTATCCCTCAATAAAGCTGAACAAATAGAAACATAAAAAAAATCAGATATGGATTTAAATTCACGCTTCCCCTTTTACCAGCCTGTGGTGTGACCTTGGACTTGTGGCTTATATTTTCTAAGTGTTTGACTCTTTATCTGTAGACTGTAGAGAGTAAAGTTTCTCTCAGAAGCTTTCAGTAAGAAATCAGTGAAAAATTATACAAAAATCTTAGCTATTGTGGTTATTAGATTTATTATTATCCATATTTCTAGAAGGATAATAGATCTGGCCCAAACTAGTACGAGACTGTTTGTTTTATAAATCACTTCATATTTAAACAAGTCAGCCAGCAATTATCTGGACAACTTAGTCATTAATAAGCAATCTTACTTTCATTCTCTGAATCATGAGACTAATTACTTTGCATCTATTTTTATATACTTGTCTTAAAGAAGTGAAGAAGGAAGGAAGAAGCAGGGGCAAAGGAGAGGATAGGAAGATAACGAAGGAAGAAATTGTGTGAAGAATACTAAGGATCAGTATCATTTGAATGGTTTTATTACATTCCTTTAGTTTGAGAAAAGCAGTCAACTACCGGCATAAGGGAAAAAGAAGGAAAATGTTATGTGGTTTACACTTCCTTTTAAGATGCTTAATCGTGGAAAATGTGATTAAAATGTGTGTTCCTTTCAATATACTTTCAAGGGCAGTTGGTTGGCCTGTGTTCTCCATCCTGGGTGGCTTCTTACCACTGAATCCCAAAGCCAGTCTCCAGGTAGGGCTCATCCAGATTTACTTCTAATCAACCCCAGACACGTGTTAATGAGTTTAATTTAAACTGGATTTCCAATGAAGCCATTAGGTAAGTGGATTAACTAAAATTTCACGTAGACCTTTCCCTCCAATCCTTTGTATGGACCAGTAATAAGAATCCTCAAATCTTGTACCCTTTAGCCTTATAAATGGTGCCTTAGGCTTTGTTCTTATACGATCCTGTATTTACCAGTGATTCTGAAAGGTTGTGGGTCATTTGCTAACAAGTGAAAATGTTGCTCATTTGCTTCCAGTGAACTTTTAGGTCCTTGCGTGAGGGTACATGGGACAGAGGGTTGGAATCTCATGGCCCAAAGGACAGGGTGGAGACTTTTGGTGTCTGTTGACGCACTCTACCTGTATGTAGCAGAAAATGCCTTTTCTTGGTGGCCAGGCAGCAAGATTGTAGGACATTTACTATACCCCTTACCTACCTGTAACAATTGGTGGTCATATCTATTTCCCACAGAAAATCTAAAAGCTATGTATTCACAAATTCTATGAGGTCAGTCTGCATCAGGGAATACCAATATGAAGTAGAAGTTACAAAAGTAGTAATAATAAAGCTGTGTATTGTTACTTCTTGAAAGGGAATCCTCTGTGAGACACAGGCGTGACGCTGGTATTCGAAGTGGGTAGTGCTCGTTGAATCACAGATGACTTCCTGGGTAGAAGAGGAAGGGAGGAACAGAAAGGCATGAGATCCGCAGTCATGGAGGAATGAGGCGTGCACGAGGATGATGAGAAGTAGGAGTATCATGGGCCTATTCTAAGGGATGGTTGTCCTGGTAAGAGTTTCCTACGTAGTACTTAGAGATTATCCATTTCTTCTTCCTCCTCATTTTCCATTGACCATGCTGAACCGGCACCAAAGGATATTTGCCCTAGTAGTGCCACCGATAAGGATACCTGGGATTTACGAGCGGCTAGGTAAGGCCCTGATTCGAGTAGAAGACCTCACACGTGAGTGTCTGAAGTGGCCAGGTTCACGACAAACTCTGATACATGCTGTCTTAAGTGACTAGAGAGAGGAGAACCAAGACAGCAGCTTGCAGCGAACCACGACTCTGCCACAGCCTGAGGTCCCTCGAGGTGACAGGACACATCAGTGTGCGTTCACAGGGGGTTGAAGGGCAGCAGGGATAACACAGCAAGAACCCCCCGCTCGGACAAATGGCAGGGAACACAGATCTTCCCCTTTGAACCTTCTTCTTTACAATAAGTGCAGAGGGTCTGGCTTCAAATCCCTAACATTCAGTGTGCAAAATTACTAGCTTTATTTTTAAACAGACTTAGTTTCTGTTCTGTGCTCCTCCACCCCATTTTGGTGGGCAGTAAAAATAATCTCGGTCAATTTAGGGTAATCTCAACCATTTCGGTTATTTACCCATCTCCCCATAAATTCTTCACTGAGGTGGTATCCAAGCTGCGAGGGTCCCAAAGGGTATCACGAAATTAGCAGGTTTCCTGTGGCTCTTAGTTGTCACTTCACACTGGTTCCCACTGTGATGGACATTCTGCTGGTCTCCATCACTGGCTCATGCCCATGATTGCCGCATCTTTCTGGTCCACGTGGTCCCTCCTCCAGCCCGCTGAGCATATTCGCGCCTCTTTCAGCTCAACAGAAACACGTCCTGCTGCTCTCTGGGCTGTGGTTGGTGGAGCAGGAGCTTCTAAGAGGCCATGGTAGGAGCTGTACCTTGAACACCTCATTCCCACTTTTGTTCTTCCTTGTGCAAGGGTGGCGGGAGGCAAAGATGGAAGAGGGTGGGGAAGGGCGGGACGGATATGAAGCTTGACAGGCCTCTAAAGTCCACTTGGGAGATACCCAGTTTCTTAGATTTGGAAACCCAAGTTTGTGGGTTTGTTTTGTTTTTCATCCCCATAACCCCAGAGCCGGGGGAACAAGGTACACAGAATGGCTTCTCAAGTGACACACCGGTATCTGAGCGCTGCTCGTCCTGTTTCTTCTCCTTTCCCAGCCCACGACATTGCTCTGGTGGATTGGGAAAACTGGTTTTGATTGATAATGGGTTCGTGTATTATTGTACCTTGGCTTCTTTTCCCTCCTATCGTCTTTGTGCTTTTTTAAAAATTGGGTTTTTTTTTTTAATTTTTGCATTTGAAACTCAGATGTCAATATTTTGGTTTTGTTGTTGTTTTTCTGCTGTTTCATCCCTTTTCTAGGACAAGCTCAGAAAAGCCTGGTTGCTGAGAAAATTGGAACCAGGGCGGGAGGAAAGTGGGGGTGGAGGAGAGGCTACTGCGTAATAACCCAAATATCAGCACAAATACGTCAGACAATTATCATACTACCGCACAACGGTCGGGGTTGTCACGGTTCTTACAGAAGGCGTACGATTTCATGAAATATTCTTATAAGTAGCTCTACTGTTTTTTCTGAGTCTTCAGTGTCTAGATCTGGAATAAGTCTCCAGTGAAGCCTATATTAAGCATTGGGTGCATCATTGATCTTGGGCAGTTACCGGCATCGTTAAAAAGAATAAAGGACAAAAGATTCAGTCTCTTGCATAAAGGTGCGTTCATTAAGACTTGTTCATTTACCACTGATAAATATCACAATCTGAACTTTCATTAGCTTTTTTATCCATAAAACTGAGTGTTCAGTTTCTCTCAATCATTGAACGATCTGATCAAATAATTGTTTCTATAAAATCTAATCAATACATCTGATTCTAATTGTACGTATAAGTATGGCGACCAATATGCTGAAATGCTTTCAAATTGGATAAACTCATAAAAGACTCCTAAAATATTTGAATATTTTTAAATTATCTAACTATGACCTAATTAGATGAAATTGAATTTATTTTAGAAAGGATGCAAGGCAGATGGCTCAGTTAGCTGGAGCCTCATCCCACAGAGCAAAGGGTTGTGGGTTCGATCCCTACTTGGGGCAGGAAGCAACCAACTGATGTTTCTCTCTCTCACAACATCTCTCTCTCTCTCTCTCTCTTCTTCTCTCTCAAAAAATCAACCACCACATCCTCGGGTGCAGATTAAAAAAAAAAAAAAAAAAAGGATGCAAAGTAAAATTAAAATTATTGTAGGTACATGTAATTATGCATGTATGGGCTTATATATCTATGGAAGATTTTTACTTTGCATCTCTTCCAAAATGATACGCACACATCAGCCACGGAATCCTTCCTTTTATAGATTCCGATGTCAACGTCTCATTAAAGACAGACCCGAACACTGACCACCACGCATGACACAAAATGACAAAACGAAGCCCTGCTGCGGGGACTCTGCAGGCGGCTCCCAGGCAAGTCCGGCCAGGGCTGCACGGTGCGCCGGGGACAGAGCCCGCGCACCGATTCTCGTTTCACAGAGATCGCGGGGCCCCGGTCTCGATTGCAGCCCAGCCCGCGGCCAGCTTCGCCGCGTTTCCACGATAGGCTCTGTCTGCACGTTCTAAAATACTACCAGGCTGCTAGTGGGTGGGATCGGATGACTGCCCCTCTCCCTTCACCTGCGAAATTTCAGAGCCTCTTTGAAAAGGGCCATTGTTTCCCAGGAATGCCAGGCCCAGTCCAGGAAAGAAAGTCTTCATTTCAACAGGAATTTGGAGCCCGCCTGAGGAGGCCAGCCAGTTAGTTACTCGGTGAAAACTGGCAATTCATTCAAGTTCTGAACAGTCACTATTCCGGCCTTCCTCTCTTACTTTCAGCTCCCTGGGCTTCATGACTAATGTGTTTTTTTCCCCTTAAATCACAGGGATGTGCCTGCGTGTCTGCGGGGGCGGCCCTGCAGAAAGGAGTGTGTACTAAGTGCCGCCCATGAAGGAACCTCTCCTCTCGGACAGCAAGCTGCAGCCGTGGGCAGCAGAGACACAGGTCCCTCTGTTCCGAGTGCGGCCGGACGTGCACCGCACTCGAGTGCGTGCATGGGAATAAGCTCACAGGCTGCACAAGCATTTGGAAATAGGTTCCCAATAAAACATATTTGTGCAAGAATACAAAACAAAGGCACAGGGCTTGCATTCAGGATCCAGACAGAAGACCCCTGTCTGAAGCACATTAGAAATAATTTCTGCAGTAAAATGAGGACTCGACGCCAAAAGAATACATTGCTCAAAAAAGAAAGATAAATAAATAAAACAAAACCTCGGCACAGAGGTACAGCAGAGTCAGAGCTTTCTTGTGAGAGCCCACAGGGACCGACCTACTACTGTTCAGAGCTCTCGGGCATTTTCCGCAAGGTGGCTGGAGAATTTTGCAAGATGTGTTCATTCTACCAATCAGATATTTAGGTCCACAGAACCCTTACTAAGAAAACCTACCTCTGCCCCCGCAAATGTTTCAAAACATCATTGAACATTCAGATTTACTCAGATGTGAAAACTAAAGAATAATACCAATGAACTTGAAAGCCGGCATTCACCTTTATGTGTTTTTATTAGCAAGGAGGAAGTGGTGTGGCCAATTCAATCAGGACAGAATTTTGGAAAGATTTTGTCAGGGCAGGGGCAAGCAGCTCCGAATATGAACTGACGCTGATTGCTTTACTCAACATCTACAGGTCTGGGAAATCTTTTTTCATGGTTCCTGGTACAGCACAGGTTCAATCTCTCGTTCAACAGTAAAGCACCATTCATTTGTGGCAAATTACCAGGTAATTATGTTCCGAAGAGAATGTTCTAAAATTAGAACCCTGAAAACAGGCTAATCGAGTCAAAGGATGACATTTGTTTTCTTTCCTCCTCTTTCGTCAGATGTTTCCTGCGATTTTGTGAGAAACCGGATGTGGTAACATTATTAGTCGCTGGGCTTCAGGAAAGATGGTGCACAAAAGGGAGCTTGTCCTTTCGAGACCTGCTTTTGAGTCGGTTACAGACGACAGAAAAATACTCTTTTGTGGTCGCTAAAGTTCAGGAATGAATTCTGGCAGTCTTGCCCAATTCCCTGAAGCAGAGTCCACATGACCAACATCTCATTGGCAGGCTTCTCCTGGGACTCCCACTAGGGCCAGGGTAATGAATGGACTTAGTGGAGGTGTTCCGAGTCAGCTGCGGAGGGGCTGGTCTGCACATCCAGGCTCTTCCTCCGACCCTCCCCAGGCATGCCACTCAAGGAGAGGGACAGGCTGATGTGCTTTTGCATGACAACCACAGACTCAGTGGTTTTACCGAAATGTAGTCCCAAAGAACCTTCTTTTTGTCTTCATTCAATACAGAAAAGCGAAAGCAGCTTAGGAAAGAAAACATTCTTGGTGGATCACTTGAGTCCTTAATTTCCATCCCAGCAATCTTTTCTACTTGGCTTGAACATCCAGCTGGCATGTGACTTCCTCCAGACCTAGGCCAGGTTACGTCTTAGGTAGAAATGGGGTCCTTACATGCCTGGAAAGCGAATGATCAAGGCTGACGCAGGAGTCCGATGCCCACGGTGACCAAGTGAGGTGCGGGGACAGACACGATGGCATCTCGCAGTCTCAAGACCGTAAGAGCTTTTCGAGTCGTTGCTTGAACACTCGGGGGTTAGGGGTGCTGACCCCCATGCAGGCAAAACTCCGCCTATAATTTTAGTTCAAATTTCCCCATCTCCAAACATGGATTAAAAATACTATCTTCAACCCACACTTGGTTGGATCCGCAGATGCGAGACCCATAAATAGAAAGGGCTGACTGATGACATTTATATTTATTGAAAAAAATCTGCATTTAGGTGGACCCACACAGCTAAAACCCTTGTTCAGGGTCAACAGTTCTTTCATTTACTAAGTAACTTTTTTTCCTGTGTGTGAGAGGGACAGTTTGCTCATTCCTTCTAGTTCAGAACGTATCAACAGCATTCGATATTTAATATTGATCCGTTTTTCATCTTGTTAATTCTTTAAATAATTTATGCCAAATTCTATCTGAAATATTTTTGCACCTGCCCCTTTACTGAAGTTCCATTGGTCTCCCATATCTAGCAACCAAGATTGAATATTGACTGCTTCAGTGCCAATAATAACGTCCCACGCAAACTGGGAAAGTCGAAGAGAGGTTGAGAATAAAAATACAATGGCAATCGTGACAAAAATCAATGAATGATTTGTTAATGCTGGATAAAGCAGTCTCACTTTCTACCAAGGGACTCTGATAAAGTAATATTATTTACTTTTTTAGCAAGCATTTTCAGCACTGATTTGTCTTGGACGAATACAGGCTCTGGCACAAATAACGCCCCCATGTTTTAAATTACAAAATCCTAAGCATGTAATTCTAGAACTTAAGAATATCACACTCAAGCCCACCCCATGACATTTCAGGTGAAATGTTCAAATTAAAACTATAAATTATGACACCCACATCCCTACCCTGCCAACCACACTCGCATGGGCGTGACTTCTGCCCCACCCCACTGGAGTCACAGGGAAGTGAGTCCGGGGATCATTTTCATTCTTTGCTGTACTCTCGTCCCCTCTCCCTTCGCTAGAACCGAGTCAGCACATGCACTACACTGCCGTATTTTAAATGAGTGAAAAGACAAGGAGAGGTCTCGGTAACAGAATCCACACTGGGAAGCCAGGGGCTTTGAACTTCCGCACCACCGTCCCCAGGTTTCCGCAGGGGCGGCCCGGGAGACGGCCCAGCCACCTCTGGATGGAGGGCGAACAATGGCTCCCTCACAAGCGGGCCTGCAATTGATTACGGCTGTGTTTATGGAGGCGGAAGAGAACTGACCCAAAATGACAGATTCCCTTCATTCTCCGGGGCTGCAGGCCTTTGGCGGGGGGGGGGGGGGGGGGGGGGGGGGCTCACTGACCAGTCCTGCCACCTCTCCCCACTGCAACCACTGGATGGCCATCTAACTCAGTGGACATTGAAATGATTACTTTATGCCATTTTTTTTTTTACCAGATGTATCTCTCTAGTTTTTTTTTCCCCCTAATGGGGTAAAATATACACTTCTTAAAATATACGTAGTCCATGTTTAGAGAATCCAAACAAGGTCCCGTTTCCACCTGTCTTTTTGCCATATGTTCTTATTGAATATTATAGAAAACCACTAAATAATAGGAATTTATGAAAACTTAAGGAGTCTCTCTTCTTTCAGTTCATTTAAAACATTGCAGAGAATTCCATTGTGTAAATGTACCACAGTTTTTTGATCCATTCATTAACTGATGGGCACCTAGGTTGCTTCCAGCACTTGGCTATTGTAAATTGTGCTGCTATGAACATAGGGGTGCATAGATTCTTTTGGATTGGTGTTTCAGGATTCTTAGGATATAATCCAAGCAGTGGAATTACTGGGTCAAAAGGTATGTCCATTTTTAGTTTTCTTAGAAAATTCCATACTGTTTTCCATAGTGGTTGTACCAATCTGCAATCCCACCAACAGTGCACTAGGGTCCCCTTTTCTCCACAACCTCTCCAACACTTGCTGTTTGTTGCTTTGTTTATGAAGGCCATTCTGACTGGTGTCAAGTGGTATCTCATTGTAGTTTTAATTTGCATCTCTCTGATAGCTAGAGATATCGAGCATCTTTTCATGTGTCTCTGGATCCTCTGTATGTCCTCCTTGGAGAAGTGTCTGTTCAAATGCAGCAGAAAGAAAGAAGGAGCTCCTACCCTTTGCGACAGCATGGAAGGAATTGGAGAGTATCATGCTAAGCGAAATAAGCCAGGCAATGAAAGACAAATACCATATGATCTCACCTTTAACAGGAAGCTAATCAACAAAACAAACAAACAAGTATAATATAAACAAAGACACTGAATTTGAGAACAGTCTGTCAGTGTCCAGAGTGGGAGGGGAGGGAATTTCAGGGGAAAAGGGGAACGGTTTAGAGCAACAAGTATAAAGGACTCATGGACAAAAACTATGGGGGGGTGGAAATGGGAGGAAGGTGGGGAGGGCTGGGGTGGTGGGCTGGGGCGGGGTAAAAGACAGAAAACTGTACAATATCAACAATTAAAAAATACTGATTAAAAATAAAAAAAAAAAATAAATAAAAAAAAAAAATAAAACATTGCAGAGAAGATAAATCTTCCATCATGTGATTTGCATAGCTCATCCAAGTAGCACTATCGACTTTTATCACTTGATTATCTAAAAATATCCTGACTTTAAATTTGGGGTACCTTTTAATAACGTTGTTATACGAGGTAGTGCTCTGCTCTTTCCAGTGCTTGGGGACCCACAGAGTTTAAGATTTAACTCAATTAACCTGTGGTTCCAAAAGGCTTTTCTTTTGTCTGCTAATAGTGACCTCTGCTGGTCAACTGTGATAACAGCATGCGCCCCGCGGTAGCTGCTGTCCAGTGGAAGGTTCACTGCCTGAAGAACAGCAGTATAATTGTTATATTAAGTTTAAAATATATTAGACCCTCAATGACCATTTAGATTTTAAATCCCACAAAAGATCAACCTGTCTCATAAATACCTGTGTACTCTGACTTCAAAAACAAAGTGATACCTGGCAAGGTCTTAGCTGATTTATTTAAAGAGAATTTAAAAAACTTTGATAGCATAGAAACAGAAGAATGGAAAATGTATATTAATGCCACTCTTTTGTTAAGGGAAATAAAGAAGAAAATACTAGGTATGACTTCTATTTCTAAGAGGTAAGTAACCATGAACGCCGATATGAAAGAATAAATCTATAAATCTATATTATCTCGGAGCACGACAGTGTTTTGCAAGGCAAGTATTTCCACCGACGGTGTTCACCATGGGCTTCTCTTTCAGCCAGTAGTGCAAATGCGTAGTTTTGAAGTTTTCTTATCTTTTTAGGAATAAATTGTATACCTGTATTTTATTAACACGTTATTAAGTCACTGTTTTTTAAAAGATGACGCACTCTGGTAAGTCCCTAAAAGAGGAAATACCTCTCTTGGCAGTATTAAATCTGATCATCCTATACAAACAAGCTGGGAAACGGTTCCCTCTTGCTTCAGTTACAGTTACCATTTTGGATTTTCAAGGTCAAACTCGCTCTGACTCCAGTCCGTCCACAAGTAATCCAATAACCAGACTTCCTAGTTTTAGTTATTTTTCTCCCGGTCACATCAGCTGGTCCGATGAACACCTGAAAACTGTGGACCGATAGGCTGCAGCTTTCTGGTTCCAATCTCTTCCCATCACCTCACTGGGGCCCCGAGGGAACGGCCATCCCTTTGTTTCCCTCGTCCGAGGCCCAATGCTCAATACCCTTTGTTCCCTGAACTCCCTGCCCCTTCCTGCCACCAGGCCAGCACAGCCCTAACCTCCTGTCTGTCCTCGGCCGGTCAGCTCTGGCATAAACCACTGTTACTTGCTTACTAGTCGAAGTTGGTTTCTGTACCCTGAAACTAAATGGAGAGGAACTTGGCAATTCGAGAACTTGTTTAAGATCTATAAATATTCCCGATAAACTAGGCAGCACCTCTTGAAAAGAATAAGGTGTGGTTTGTTGGCAAATAACTATTACTTTAGATAATAAGGTTCTAAAATCTGGGATTAAAAAAAAAAGAATTATAAAAAAGACAGTTCTGTCCTAGCCGGAGTAATTAGGCAAGAAAAGAAAAAAGCATCCTCATTGGAAAGGAAGAATTAAAACTGCCACCATCTGCTGATGATACATGATACACGACACTGTATACAGAAATCCCCAGACTCCTCCAAAAGAAACCTAGTATAATGAATAGGCAAATTTAGTAAAGTTACGGAGTACGAAATCAATATACAAGAATCAGTTGCATTTCTATACACTAATAACAAACCATCAAAAACAGAAATGAAGAAAATCTCATTTACAATTGCATCAGAAAGGATATAATACCTAGCGGTTATTTAAACCAAGTAGTGAAAGGTCAATACACTGAAAAAGTGTATACAAGTAGATAGGATCACAATGATAAATTTGAATATCAAAAGAATGAACAAAAATAGAATGTTAAATATGAATATTTAACAGTAATAATGCATATTATTTAACTACCCCTTACAACTCTACTTCCCGAATTGTCTGCAAGCACACTAGACCTGTCCATCATTTCACTTCCCGGAGACTCGCGTGCTAGACTCCGCTGTAACCACAGGCCCCAGAGAGACAGGCCTTTAGGACCTCCTCGCCCACCTCCTCCTCCCGCCATGGACAACCACCTCGCCCAGAACTCGTCGAGGTGACCAGCAGCCCAGCGGTCAACCTGAGTCTTCCCAGACGCTGTAAGTTAGAGTTGCGGCGGGTGGTTCTGTTGGGTGCTGCGCAAATGAGCTTCAAGGGACATGGCTAAGCAGCAGGGAGGAAGCTGGAACGCAGACCGCAGAGCGTGTCGGGCTTCTGGGGTGGACAGAGAGCGGTGTCAGCTCCCGAGACCCCACGTCTGAGCCCCGGGACAGACACTGAACATCACTCACTTCCACTTTCTGGAATCCTGACACGTGCGTGGCTTTATAATAAGGAGGGGGCCTTGGAGACTGAGTGAAAAGGGGGAAGGGATTAGACAGTACTACTCAGTAAGTACAGAGGAGTCACAGGGATGGAAAGTACAGCACAGGGAACACAGTCAATAATAGTGTCACAGTTGTGTGTGGTGGCGGGTGGGGCTGGAAATACCGGGGACACCACTTGGTGAAGTATGTGACTGTGCCCCTGAAACTAAGACAAAATATTACTGAACGTAAACTGACACTGAAAAATAAAATTTAAAAATGTATTGCATGAGAAACATTTTAAATAAACCACTTTCGCTTGTTTACTAGTTTAAGTTGGTTTCTGTACTCTGAAACTAAGAGAACCTAACAGAATAAATAAATGGAAATGCATCAGAACACCTTAATATACTCCCCCTTTTTACTTTAAAAAATAAGAAAGAGGAACATCAGCTCGAAGTGTACAGGAGTTCACACGGCTTCTCTTGCACAACCAGCCGAAATGTCACTTAGAAGCAGGCGGACGAGTGGGAGATGGGCGGAAAGGGACAAGCGGGAGACCCCAGTGTGGGGAGGACTTCACGCAGATGCCGGCCCTGCAGCTGCAGGGGAAGGCGCCTCCAGGGGCTCAGGCCGCCCCCGCGGAGGGCCGGCCGGCTGGGCCAGGAGGACCTCTGTCCCGCAGCCACCAGGAACCGGCTCTCCCAACAACCTGGGAGGGTTTCGAGGGGGACTTTTCCTGGAGCCTCCCGGGAAGAGCCAACACCTTGATTCAGGCCCAGTGGGACCTGGAGCAGAGAAATGAGCGGAGCCCATCCGGCCTTCGGACCTATGACCTGTGAGATGAGGCATTTGTGTTGTCTTCAGCCACAAATCTGTCCGATTCCTTAGAGCAGCCTTAGGCCACCTCCTTTACCAGGCGCTGATGTGACTCCCAACCGAGTTGGGACCCCAGCAGAGCCTCGCCCAGCTGCTGATCCACGGACTGGTGATTTAAGCCACCGGATGTGCGGGCGGCTTGGGAGGCAGTTCAAACAGAATGGGTACAGAAATAGGTGCCGAGAATGGGAGTCTAGATTTAAAAATCTAGAGCAGGCGGCATGGGCTCAGAGGCCGGGCGAAGGGTGGGTAGGGCCTTGAAAGGAGACAGGGAATGGGTAGCGGAGACTGAAAAAATGGTCATGAGACCGCTTGCTGTAGGAACCCGAACTAGAGACCGGGCGCTTGGCAACATCACCCAGGAAGCGCATGCATAGTGAGAAGGGAGCAGTTCCATCCTCGGGAAGCAGAAGGAAGGAGGGCAAGAAGCTATCGGTAAAGGAGACTGGAGAGTCGTGTTGGCCCTGGCAGGCAGAGGACCAGGGTGGAATGATCGCGCAAGTGGATCATCAGAGGCCAGAGAGTTGTTTGTAGAAATGTGACAACGTGTCTTCTAGGCTTCAAAAATGTGTGTGTAGTTCCCTGCCCTGGCTGGCGTGGCTCAGTAGATTGAGTGCCGGCCTGGGAATCAAAGGGTCACTGGCTCGATTCCCAGTCAGGGCACATGCCTGGAGGTTGTGCCGGAGGCAGCCACACACTGATGTTTCTCTCCCTCGCTTTCTCCCTCACCTCCCCTCTGTCTAAAAATACATAAATAAAATCTTTTTTAAAAAGGTGGATGAAGCACCTATTCAAGAATGCTTTAAAAATATGTATGTATGTTTCAATGTATAATTACACATTTGGGAAATTATCCTAAGGAAAATTACAGCATTCTTTTAATAGCCAAAGAAAACTTCAAAAACAATCTAAACATCCAACAATGGACTATTGACTAAATTAATGATGGCACAGCCATACGAGGCAACCATTCTAAATTATTTCATAAAAGGCTATTTATTGACATATAAAGATAGTAACCTTTTATTGCCTGGTGAAAAGAGCAGTTTACAAAATTTCATGGACTTTGCATTTAAACACACACGTGTGCGTGTGTACATATTAGAAAATATCTGAAATTATATTTAGTAAAATGCTGATGGTAATTCCCTCTAAACGATAGGATTATCATTTTTTCTCCTTTTTATTAGTGTTTTCTCGTTTTCCTATTACAAATACATGTAAGCCAAGCTTTTTTTTACTTGACGTTAGTGAAGACAGCATCCTTTACAAAGGTACTCAGAAATACCAAATGGCACGGAGAATAAACCAAGGGGAAAAGAAGCGTTTGCTCGACCAAGAGATTATTCACGATGTAAGAAAAGCCATTTCATGCGAATGTGAGACAATCCAGGCAGGTCAAGGAACGGCTGGAAATGCGGGTGAGGAGCCTGACCAGAGCCTGCTACACAGTAACCGAGTCAGCGCCCAATCCCGGAACCCAGTGGGCGCCTTGGAGGAGGGTGACCATCCCCACCTTGCAGGGGACAGGCTCTGGGTTAGGTAGTCTCGGGTCCTCCGTCTCCCTCAGTCTGTTTCCTAGTTCGGGAATTGGGAGGAGGGATGTCAACAGACATTTGCCCGAAAGTTAGGACTTAAAATTGATGCTACGTGCAAGTCCAAGCTCTAAGCCTTGGCTTAGAAATGTTTCTGAATTCCTGACGCGGGGACAGAGCGAGCAAGGCTGCGGCGCCCTGACAAGGAGCCTGGCTGTGGAATAAAGGGGTGTGTGTGAGCGAGGCTCCCAGAACTAAGGGAAGGCGGTTCCCAGGCAGGAGGAACCAAGTGTATACGCTTACCCTCCAAAGAGAGGGAAAGAGCAAAGAGTGATCAAAGGAAGCCGTAAAGGGAGAAAGGGAGACTGATTTGTGAAGCGGTGTCCTTGGAGCACCAGGAGTCGGTGGGCTCTCAGGCACAGGGGATGCGTTTATCTCAACCATCTCTCCTATGAGACGGGGGCGGGGGGGGGGGTAAGGTAGGTTCCAGTGTGGAGGCCCCGATCCCCCAGGAAAGCCTGTCCTGGCCTGTCCCACCACAACTGGACTTCCACCTGGAGCTTGGAGACTGTTCATTTCTGACCCATACGTTTGAAAGCAGCCATCATCACCATCATCATCATTATCAGTATGACCATCATCATCATCATCATCCCTTCGTTTTCCCTGGTGTATTATAAAAGCAGCCCCACCCTAAAGAACAGGTTAACTGAGAAAGGTATTTTACTGGATTAAAAAAAAATGAACGGCGTTTCCTTACTTGAGTAGTGCCCTATTTAAACACCTTACCCCCAAATTATTGCTAGGTCCCAGATACCTTCATACAATTAAGCCTCAGTAATAGGCATTCCCACTTCACGTAAACACTGCTTCACACAAGGTAGGTGCTTGTTCCCTTCGTGCTTCGAGTTAGCATTTTGAACACTTCTAATTTTGGGGGCTCTGTAAAAGGAACACTTTTTAAGGTATTTTTGGCAGGTGATCTGGCCAGCGTCACTGAACCCATTCATTAGCACAAGGGAGCTTTCTCCAGGGGCGGCAGAGCCAACCGAAGGTACAACTTACTGAGTAAACATTCCTGTTTACTTGTCATGGCCACCGATTTGATTTATGGTTAAACTGGTTTACTGTACACAATAGTTTTGTATGATAAATAAATTAATAAATAACACACGGGGGCCAAGACGAATAGTTGGTTAAGGACAACATAGCACTGTGAGATTTTAAATAAAGTAGGTTATAATGTAATTTGCATAGCTATACATTGCAATTATCATCATCACCATCAGTATCATTTTAGAAGTTTCTCCCAGAACACGGATATGAACATCTATTATATTTAGTAACTGTTTTAGTTATGCCCTGGTATTAGGGCTCTCCAGAGAAACAGAACCAATAGGTTGTGGATACATACAGAGATTTAAGAACTTTGCATTCCTGATTATGGAGGCTGGCAAGTCCAAAACCTGCGGGGTCAGGGTGGGCTGGTAGGCAGCAGATGCAGAGGAGAGCAATGAAGGCTTCTGCTGAAGGGTTCCCTCAGGGGAACTCGGGGGAGGTCTAGCTTTTGCTCTATTCAGCCCTTCAACTGATTTGATGAGGCCCACCCACATTATGGAGGGCAATCTGCTTTACTCAAATTTCACCAATGTAAATATTAATCTCATCCCCAAACAGCTTCCCAGACACACCCAGATTAATGTTTGATCACAAAGCTGGGCACCACAGCCCAGCCACATTGACAGATAAAATTAGTCATCATATCCTTCCTCAGTTGTAACCCACTTTAATGCAACTTATAGAGGCTGGAAGGAGACCTGCAAGAAATAGAGTTGGGTGCAAGGAGTTACCACCAGGGAGGGACCTGTCAGATGCCCGTCCCTGCCTCGATCACTTCTGCCATGCGGGACAAACTGTGTGGCAGGAACCCCTAGCCCCACTCCCTACCCCTACCCTTTAGTCCAGCTGATCTGTGTGTGGTACCATTAAGAAGGCAGGGGGAATGGATGATGGGCGTGAGTAACCAGCAGTGTGGACCGTACGTCTACACTTCAGGTTCACAATTAACTAGGTACGTATATGTGTGATTTTTTTGCGCATGTGCTTGTAGACACGCATAACATATTTAGAAGAAACAGTAGATAGTGTATTTCATAGTTTAAAATTAATATCGTAACTATCCCTCTGCCATTGTGATATAATACATCTCTGTCGAGAATTATTTGCTTTATGTGATAAGGTATACTAGAGTCATTTGGATTAAATTTGAAAATTTGTAAGCACTGGAAAATTTCTCTCTGGATATTAAATAAACTGTGTGGTTTATTCATTAATTAGTTATATGAAAAACATCTCTTCCCAGACCAGTGCCAGCTGTTCCTGCAACTGTGCTTGTAACAAGCCACCCCCCCAACTCGGAGGCACGAACGATCGGCAGCAATCATGTGTTCTTGCCCACACAGCTGTGTGCTGGCTGGACACTGTCTGATTTAGGTTGAACTTGGCTCCAAGCTATCGCTTGGGTCCCAGTCTGCTCTCTCCGTCTGTCCGGGGTCAGTGGGACAACCGGGCTACCTGGAGTGTGTTCTTCCTGCGACGGTAACAGGAACACAGGAGGGCAAACTCGACTCCTCCATCCCCGTTTAGACCTTCGTTTGTGTCATGGCTGCTAACAATGCATAGACCACTGCCGGACAAATGTCCAAGCCCCAGACTGAGGGCTCCTTTCCCACCTGGCACAGGGCAGGGCGTGAATATGCATGACTAGTGTGAGGAAGTGAAGACTGGGACCACTACGTCAATCTACCATGAACTCATATTGCGCCCCTCCAAAGCCAACGGAATTCCACT
Organism: Glossophaga mutica; assembly: GCA_039655065.1. Lineage (NCBI taxonomy): Eukaryota > Metazoa > Chordata > Mammalia > Chiroptera > Phyllostomidae > Glossophaga > Glossophaga mutica. Next base: position 5,440,437 of record CM077316.1, read on the forward strand.
TTGTGTATTAGACTCACTCGTATAAATTGCTTCATTTACTCTATATATTTACTTGGCTCCTGTTATGTGTGAGGCACAGATTTTTTTTCAAAAATTTTTAAGATACATCTCTTGCTCTACGGAAAAGACAAGTAGTTTGGTGAAAGGTTACAGTGAAGTTAAAAGCAGTTACACTGTGATGTGTGAATTCAGCCATAAAGACATGGAGGGGGCAACAGGGGTAGGAGGAGGCATCTATTTCAGCCTAGAGAGAAGGGAAGAGTATTGGGAAGGCCTCGAGGAAGAAGTGTCTCGAAAAGCTCTGTAATAAAACGGAGGAGGGGGTTAAATTTTATCAGTTACCTTTGATGCGTTAAATCTGCCCAAACAGCCCTCGGAGGAATCGTACTCGCGTGTCTCCGGGTTTGCTGGAGAGGCTCGCAGTCTCACCCCAGAGCCCGCAGCTTGCCCGGGTCTGGGCTTCTGGCGGGAACCGCAGCGAGCTGGGGGAGCAGCTTCGTAAACAAAGACGGGTGTTCAAGCTCCTAAAATCCTATTGGCCGAGGCAAGTCACGTGGTTGAGCTCAACATTAAGGAGTAGGGTGGCACAGAGACTCCTTTGCGCATGTGTGGGTAGAATCAAAAGGTTGCGGGGCAATTGATGAGAGAGGTGGGGGCGGGGGGAGGTGAAGCAAATAATTCAGCCTACCTTACAAGCAAAAACATCACCAGAACCTAATTTCCTACAAACACCGATCTATTTATCTAGCTACACTAATATGTGTCTTACCATAAATGAAAAAATAAATAAATAAGATATATACATACGCTATGTATTGAGTCCATACCATGTGGTTCAGTCCATATGGGGTGATCGGCACTATGGTGTTTGGATACATTAATAAATACGCATTATTAATATACACCTCACTACTTCTTAGAGCTCTGGGCATGCTGACCGATTCCCTGGTCCTTCATGATGACAATGGCGACATTTGTTCAGTATTTACTTAGCATTGTTATGCCATTTCCCATATTTTCACAGAATCAATTTGTGATAGAAATTTTGGATATAGCAAACCATTTCTTAAAGTCTCAGTACCAAATTTGGTGGGTTATTTTTTACTGCATTAAACGTAGTCCTATGGGACTCAGTTTGGTAGTCTGGCTTTATTAAAAGACAGCGAGCGTTCACAGCAACTAATGGGTTTGGTGTCTGTGTGTGATTGAAGTTCCACCAAGAATTAAGGCTTTGCCTTTGCATCACAAAGGCAAAGCTTTTTCTAATGAAGTGGATTTTTAGGTCTCTCTTCAACAGTCTGATGGCATATAGGCTGGGTATGGGCTTGAAAACACCTAATAGAAATAAGTAGAATCAGCCCTGGCTGGTGTAGCCCAGTGGATTGAGCGCGGGCCTGTGAACCAAACAATCGTGGTTCGATTCCCAGTCAGGGCACATGCCTGGGTTGCAGGCCAGTTCCCAGTAAGGGACACACGAGAGGCAACCACACATTGATATTTCTCTCCCTCTCCCTCTCTCCTACCCTTCCTTTCTAAAGATAAATAAATTTAAAAAAAATCTAAAAAAAAATGTATTAAAAAAAGAAATAAGTAGAATCATTCTGACTATATTGTTAAACAGTAGTCAGGTGATACAGTTAGTCCTGGAACACGCTTTGATATTGATTGTGGGTTTAGAAGCTCAATGGGAAAGAAATCAAAATAGCAGGTAACAGTGGACAAAAAAAAAAAAATAGTGCTCAATTGTTGGCTATTTATTTTTCTGACATGTACTTTGAAGATAAGATTTTTTTTAAATAAGGCGCTAAGTGGATAGGTGTAAAGCACCATTGAAATAAGTCAATTAAAATGCAGGTTATTTTTATTTCATTAAAATTTTCAATGACTGGGGATATTTAGTAGCATTTTCTAATTGGAAAACTCATAAATGAGATGCTGTTTAAGCTCTCGCTGATTTTTACTTAGCAGAAAAAAGACTCCCAGTAATTTGCTTTCTCCCTCTTCTATTATTGAAATGTTCTTGGGTCTCATGACTGATACCTCTAATTCTAATTCTTTTCTAATGTATCTAATCTGCTGTAAAGAATTAGTACAATTGGATAAGCCAGGAAGGATTTTCAGCTCCCTCGTTGTGGGCATTCTTTAAAAGTGGCTGCCAGCAATATTCTTAAATAGAAACATCTGATGTGAAAATCTGATAAGTGATTACTTGATGAAATATGTAAAATCTAAACTGGATATGTCAAATCTAACTACAGGGTTTAGCTTCCAACAACATTTAAAAGTTACAACAACACAGTAATAACCAAACATTATTTAATTATGGCAAAGTTGATCATTATTACGATAGTAGTAGCTAGCATTGCTCAAGCTCCCAAAAGCTCTTCACAGACATTATTTCATTAAATCCTCCCAGAAGTCCTTGAGCATGTTATTATAATTATTTTACAGATGAGTTCAGAGAAGTGATTTCTCACGATCACAGAACTAATAAGAGATCTTATGAAATACAATAGCTAGTTCTCTGACTTAATAAACTGTAATATACAATCTGGCTTAAAATATCCAATAATAGTTAAAAGCTTTGAGAGACTTCAGAGATAGAAGCAAAAGAAACCTTGAAGCTAGCCTTCCGTTTTGGCTGGAAGGGGAGGAAAAATTACTCTAACGCGCCTTTGGATTATAAGAAGGTAAAGCAGAGACCCTCTTCTGAATGAAAAGTTTAGACGGATGAAGAGAGTTGCGTGTTTCGTATAATACTGTAAACGCTTCCTTTACTGTGACAGGAGCTGCATTCACGTTGATTGTGTCCTTTAGGAAAACGGGCCGGTGCCAAATTTGGATGCAGATGATGTCCCTGAAAACTACTTATTTGGAAGAGACATGGCATCCATGTGTCTTCTTACTCAAACAGTAGCTCCTGAGGGACAGATCAAAACAAGACACTCAGCAAAGGCAAGAAGGAAAAACTTGACCTGGGACAGATGGAGAGTCTCTCGGAGTGCTGGGGACCAACCTGGATCGTTCAGCTGGAACTTCCTCCTGTGGCTTTGACAGTGGGGGGTTTACCGATGTCCATGGATTGCTGCGAGGCGACACTTCAGTTTGGAAGTGTGTGTGTGTGGGGGGGGGGGTTCGTGGGCGTTCTTTTTATTATCATTAGGCTCTCTAACATCTATGTTATATATATTCTTTTGTATCAAGTACTGTATTTTAAGTTATCATAAATAAGAATAGTAAAGGAATTAATTAAATTCATGCATTGGGATTCCATAAAATATGATATGAAGAACAATGTATAATCACACAAAATATGTTTGCAATACATTATTAAAAATTACAAAGTAATACAAATGATAATACTCAATTTTTATAAATACATGTGTAAAATATAGGTAGTATAAGTAATAGATAATCACCTTTCTTACAAGTAAAGAATAGGAAGGAAAAAAAAAGCTTTCTTCAGGGATGAAAAAATTAACCAGTTTCTTTCTTTTAGCCAATAATATATTATTTCAAGGCACAAAGGGAAAAAGAATATAATATAATATAATATAATGAAATACATTACTGTTTTTTAAAGCTATATTTTTAGTAGTTTTTTAAAAACTAAGAAAATAACTATACTTTCTAAAAATTATTATAATAAAACTATTATCACCATCTTAAAGAACTTTTGCTCGTTTTTACATGTCCACATTTTGAATATATTTTGGTGAATTTAATTTATCAAAGCATATATACACATTTAATCAATTTTAATTGATATTTACAAAATGAATTTTCAAAATCCAAAAGATGTGATCATGTAGAGGTTACCTAATTTGTAGACTCTTCAACACTTTCATTTCTTCGTCTTGTGCCAGGTGCCTGTAGGTAATTTTGCTAAAAAAGGTGAAGCTAGACCAGCGGGACAGCATGCAACCTAACCTTTTTTCCCCCAACCGGTACATCACATGTCCGAAGAGAAAGAAAACGACAGGCGCTTTCCACCCAAGAGTGCCCAGTAATCAGAAAACAAGACAAACATTCTTGCTCCAGAACGAAGAATGGAGGGTATAACATAGAGAGTAACCTGTTCCAGCCAAAACCATAATAGATTTTGTGCGGGGGACCCTGGTCCCCGGAGTTTCGTCCCCCAGAGCTGCGATGGGAGTGAGACTACCAAGACCAGATATGCTGGGGGCAAGAAGGCTGGCGGATCTCTCCGAGGGGGAGAGCCCAGGTCCTTTCTCCTGAGGCTTTTATTGAGAAGATCTGAGCGGGGTGGGGGTGGGGGGTGCACAGCAGGCATGCAAAACTCATCAATCAACGTCCAAAGGCCTTAGTTACAGAAAACAGACATTATCTACAGATAACAGTTGAGGAAACACAGAGATCTGCCTCAGGTCAGGGTCTGTGAGACGTGCCGACCCAGATGGTCCTTCAGGCAGGGCTCAGGAGTCTTCTTCCCCGCCTCAAAGTCAAACACCTGGTTATTCATTCTCCGGGCTGCAGCAGAACAAGCTTCAGTGCGTGTAACGCATTCTCCAGGCCAGGTTTCCCCGGGAACCCTCGGTGCTAGCTTCGGGGCATGCCTGCCTCCCAGCATTCCCTGCCTTCCAGGCAAGAACTTACAGACCCTTATTCAAGGCCCTGATTGCGCAGGGGCTCCAATTCCCAGCACCACACAAAGTGGTCCCCAACAATTTTGGAAGCGGCAGGTAAAGGGTTTGAGGTTGAACGTTAGGAAAACTGTTAGTAGTGAATACTAGAAGAGACCTCTCTAAACACTGTTTTCATTTATCCGTAGAAAATGACAGTGTAACACGGTGTTCCTGGGGTGACAAACGCTAAAACGCGTCCTGTGTAAAAGATGATCGGCCGACTCCCCGTAGGGCGCTGCCTGCCCTGGGCGCTGTGCTGGGCCCGGGCGGCACCTTCGCGGGGCAGCTGCGCTCCCTCACTGGGTCCTGTACCAAGTCCCGGGCGGGGAGGACAGAGGAACAAAGCTGTGGCCGTCCTCCTGGGGCTTCTGACCCAGTCTGGGAGCCCGCAAACATTTACTCCGGAGGCTCTGACTTGAGGCTGGTGCCCACAGGACCCCGCGCAGCCTCGGGCTCTGGAATCCTGGAACCAAACATCGCCAGGCGGCTGGTGCGAGTTTGGTTTCAGTTTGGATGCTCCAGGGATCTGAGGAGCTCAGCGAATACAGATTTGTGGGTCGATCGCTGTCGCCGTTTGGACAAATGTTCCGAGGGGAGGAAGGGACAGTTACAGCGGTGGGTCCTTGAGTAAACAGAAGTAAAATGAGGCATTTCTAGAAATGAAAGAGCTGAAACTTGAGCGTATCCAGTTATATGCCTCTTGCCAGCTTTGGTGTCAATGTTTTCAAGATTTGATCCCTTCTAACGAAATGTCAAGGACCGGGATACCTGGAAGGTGAACGTGTCCAGGCCTCAGGCCTCAGGCCTGCCCTTGCTGTGGGTCAGCGGGACTGCTGGGAGCCACCTCAGGACACCAGCCGACAGACGCACAGCAGCCCGCCTGAGCTCATTCAGCGTCTGTGGGTGGCTAATTACAAATTTTAAAAAGTTAAATAACAAATAAAACAAAAGATGAGCTCCTCAGAAGGGTAGAGCACACAGGGGAATGAAACAGAATAAAACTTAGGCGAGTTTTCTTGTTCATGATCGAGCTGTCATATTCCTAGCATTCTACCAGCCTAAAAATATTTATATAATATAATAATATCACATATAATACATATATTATGTAATACATAATACTGTTATACTGTATTATTATTATACTGTATAATATATTTCTCCCATCTTCAGTTCTTGGAGGGCTTAATGCCCGCAACACTTGCCTTGCCTAGAACGCGACTGCCACCTCGTGGCCGACCTTGATAACTGCAGAATATGGGGCAGCGTTCAGGGCAGGTGTACAGGCAGAAATTTATAGCGTTCCCATTGCGCGCTGGTCCTGGAGATGCAAGGGTGGGAAAAGGTAATATGGTTCCTAAAAAATCTAGTGGGGAAGACAAAGACGGACATTACTCGAATAATCACCAATTAAATGTAAAAATAACAAATAGAACAACTCCGTGCCAGGTTAACTCAATACTCATAAGAAGCCTATGAAGGAGACGGTCTCTTGATTTTACAGGTCAGACAACCTGGGTGCTCCTGGCTGTGAAGCCGAAACTTTGATATAGACAAGACGAATATCAGATCGGGCAACGTGCACTCGCTCGGCAAATATTTACCGACATCCCAAAATGCGCCGGGCGCTGTTGGCCTGCGGGTTACGGCAGCACGCCAGACAGACACGGGAAGCAGCATTCTCACCTCGTGGGGCGTATCTCCCAGGCGCACGCGTGCCCGCAGACACGCACGCGTACATTAGCGTTAATGGCACCTCTGGGCTGTTCCAGGCCGAGGGATGAATCAGGCAGGACGAGCGACTGGGGAAGGCGGGGTGAGGAGGTGCACTAGGTCCAGAGGAAAGGAGTTGGGACCCCGCTTTTCCTTCCGGCCTCCACCCCCACCCCCACCACTGGGGCAGCGAGAACCACTGCTGGGAGTGGGCGACAATCGGAATGGCAGACCGCGAGGTCTCAGAAGTACCCCGAAAGGTGCTAGAGGACAGGATAGGCCTTCAGATTGTATTCCGAGTGCAGTGGGAAACCAAGGAGTGTTTCAAAGGGAAGTAGCCTGGCCAGACTGAGGTGTTTTAAAGATGGCAGGAGTTGCCGGAGGGGGGAGGGTGGGAGGGTGCGGGGTTAGGAAACCTATTGGAGGGCTCTTGCAACATTCCAGGTAGGAGGCAATGCTGAAGTGTAACAGTCTATCAAATCCACCTTACAGACAACTCAAATACAAAGGGAACTGTACCTGCCACAGCAGAAGGTACACAGAAAGTACACAGGAAATCAAAGCAAAGGTCCCACGTGGATGAGGATCAAGACGATCATCATTTAGGCCCTGAATGTCAAACTCATTTCCACCGGGGGCCACATCAGCCTCACAGTTGCCTTCAAAGTGATAGGGGACTTAAGAGTTGGAAAATTTTAATTTAATAGCTAACAACCTTACTAATCAAGGCATGTAAAAGCTGTTGTTCCGGGAACTGAAGCTCTGACCCACCCTGACTCTGAGAGACCCTAAGCACTTCCACCTTTGTGCCTCAGGGGGACAGCAAGCAACTCAGGATGGTATCGGAGCCATTGTGCTCCAGGGTGAGACGCCCACCGCCCAGGACACAGGTGAAAGACCACCGCCCGGGGCAAGAATGCTGGAGTTGTTTATTTTAGTCCAATTAACTCCGCCCTGAATTTCAAAACCCCTCACTACACCTTGTCTATTCCCTGCTGTAAAAACCTTGGCCTGGAAACAAAAGACAAGATGGTCCGTTAGGGTATGAACCCGCCATCTTCTCAGATCGCCGGCCATCTGAATAAAGCGCCTGTAAAGATCCAATCTCTGTCTCTGCTTATTGGGTTTGGTAGTGTCAGGCAGCCCGAACTCCAGTGTCTTTACCAGTTTCAAAAGGGCCGCATGTAACTTCGGGACTGTATAAATGGAACTACTCCTTAACTAGGGGCTAGGGGCAGGGAGCTCGGTGCTGCCGCTGGGTGGACACAAGGTGCCGGGCCGCATAAAACAAGGTGGAGGGACGGATTCGGCCCGCGGGCCTCCTGTTTGCCCCCTGTGAGTTAGGGAGACAGAGGCAGCAAACCTGAGTGTACAGGAGCAAGGACATGGGAGTGTCTGCAGGGAAGAGGAAACGGCTCAACTTCACCGACACAGAAGGCCAGTGGGAGGGTGGAGGATGGATTGCAGCCAAATAGTGCGGGACTCAATGGATTCGGGAGCTAAAACTGACCATTATTTTTCCTTTTCTCTGGTTTCTTACCCAGCTTCTGGGGAGTTTTGACAACACCCGGGGCCAGGCTGCTTTCTACCCGTCAAGCTGGTTGGTGGGTCTTTTTAAATGTCCTTGAGAATGCGGGGCACAGAAAGCGTTAATCAAAAGTGATGAAAAAACCTGTGCAAAGGCTGCCAACTGTGGCCCGCCCACAGTCTGACCAAGTCAGGCTTATCCATTTGCTACCATAAGGGCTTCCATAGCCGCAGAACGGTGGGGTTTTTCAGCCAAAGGCAGAGCCAGGGTTCTTACTGGTTTGGGGGCCAGGTGGAGTTTAAGTGAAACTGAAAGGAAGCGTTCTCCGATAGGGTGAAAGCAAACAGGGCTGGATTGAGAAGTGGGCCCAAGGTTCCATTCCCTTAGAAACCACAAAGTTAGGACAAATGTGGCATCTGGTATCTGAAACCGTTACCTGAACCTTCGAAGCTGGGTAGGGAAGCGAGGCTGCCTCCCTCTGTCAAAGTGGCTGCGTGGCTCCGCCCCGCCCCCGCCCGCATGTGGGGACATTCCCATCCCACTAACTCGACTCCAGAAAGCAAAGCTTCGCATAGTCTATGATTTCAGGGAACATTCTTCTCAGGGCTTTGCCACTGGGGTCAATTAACAGTGGAAGCTTGTGTGTTTGTTTATAGTTTTATACCACTATAGCCTTTATCATGAATATTTGATTGATTTTTGTTATTTTTAAATAATTTATTATACTTTGTGAAATGAAAAGAGAAAAAACCAACAAAGATCTTTAAGAAACCACAGAATACTACTATTGAATTAAAATATTGATTTAAACATGCTTAAAAATACTAAACGTGTGCAATTATGAGTATCCTGTCTCCTTTCAAAAACACGAATATATTTAGTCATAGGTCAAGGAAATCAGTAGGATTAGGTTTTCGATACAAGCAAAGCACTGACGGAAGGAGACGAGACCCTGAGTGGTGGGTGCACAGCGGGATATGCAGATGAAGTATCACAAAATCATACACCCGAAACTCACATACTGTTGTGTCACCAACGTTACCCCGATAAATATCTGATTTATTAAAACACAATTTTAACACACTAGCTTTGACTAATACGTTGCGGTAGACCTTAAGAGACCTGTGAAGGAGCACACGGGTCTTGGGAAGGTATGAGGAGGACAGCGGAGGCGCTCAGGGAGCTGGAAGGGAGGTCCCTCTATCCTGTCTCTACTTTATTATTATTGTTATTATTTTTAACCAAAGCACTTTACAAAAGGGAACATTTTATTATCTACATGTCTTGGTCTGTCTTCACTACTAGAATGAAGAGTCAAGAGAGAGAGCGTTAATCAACTTGTTCTTCCGCCTCTCCTTAATTCTCAATATTGGCATGGCCCACGGATCAAACCTGGGTGCCCTTCTCCACCTACTGTATCTCCCAACCCTTGGCTATACAGTAAACATTTTATGTGTCGATGCTACATACGTGTACAGTGTGGACATTTCTCTACTATGCCATGCTTACATATTCAACTTCCTACTTGAAACATGGATACTGAACAGGTGCTTGAAACTAAAATGTGTCCCTCCCTCCCCCACCCTCCCCCACAGTCCCTAACCTAGTTACACTCCAGTCATTCTTCTCATGAGTAACTGCCATCATAACCCACCAGGATGGTGGACAGTTTGGGGCACAAGTTGAAAACCCGGAATTTATCCTTAATCCCTCGTCTTCACCTGCAAGCCTATCAATCCTATTTCCCAAATATACCTCAATTCTAGTTCCTTCCCTCCATGTTTACTGTGACCAAACTGTTCAAGCAGTGTCTTTTGTCTGGGCTACCGCAGAAGCCCAACTGGTCTTCCCGCTTCTGCTCTATTTTTCACACTGCCACCAAAGACAAATTTTCATATGTACCTAAAATTTAGTCATCACACACACACACACACACACATCCAAGGCTCCAAATGAGCCGGTAGGACTCTCACGGTCTGGCTCTACACACCTGGCATTTTGTGGTTTGTCCCCATGGTTTTTCCAGTTTTTATTAATGCCTTTGTCTCCTGGATCCCCAACTAATGCTCCCTGAAAGCAGAACTTTGATTTATTGTTTATTGCTCTATCTTTAACATCTAACCAAGTAGGAAGTAGTCATGCATTGCATAATAGTTCCATCAATGGCAGATCACAGATACGACAGTGGAGCTATGATATTATAATGGAGCAGAAAAATTCCTGTCACCTAGTTATGTCTTAGCCATCATAATGCCTTAGTGCAATGCATTACTCAGGTGTTTGTGGTGATGCTGGTGTAAACCCATCTGCTGTGCAATCGGTTGGATAAAAACATAGCACATACAATTATGAATAGTCCTTGACAAGGATAATAAATGACTGTGACACTGGTTTATGTATTTATTCTACTATACTTTTTATTTTAGAGTGTACTCCATCTGCTTATCAAAAACAGTTTGCTGTCAAACAGCATGTTGTGTTATGCCTCGTACATTTTGAGTTCACCATCTCTCTGGATTGCAACATTTTTCTCTTGTTCCTGATTTAACCTCCGCTCATTTGGTACAGTAACACGTTGTGCAGGCTTCTAGCCTGGGAGCAGTTGGTAATACCATGTGGGCCAAGTGTGCAGCAGGCAGTGTCATGTAGGTGTGTGTGAGAGCACTCTATGATGTTCACACTAAGGACACATCTCTGAGAAGGTAGCTCCCTCTTTCAGTGGCGCGTGGCTGTCCGAGCAGACTGTGAGACGCACCTTAGGTCCCCCGACCGCAGCAGCCGCACCTAGAATGACACGCCTCTGTAGGGTCCTGGAGGCTTTCCCTGTGCACAGTGAGGGAGACCCTTCTGCCTCGTGTTGAGCTGATCTGTTTCACTGCACCCAGAAATGATACAGAGCAGTGAAGCTGTCACATGAGCAGGATCAAATCCCAGCTCTGCCTTTTACTGGCTGTGTGACTAGCATTGTACAATGGAAAGGAGTACTTAAGGGTTGTTATGCAACACATGTTAAGGGTGTGTGTGTGTTTGTGCAATTTTAGGTATATACATATTAGGATCTCTCTCCCAAGAGGCCACCAATTCTGTGAAATGAGCAATGGCCTGAGCACCTCCCAGGCTGCTGTGTGCATGATGATTCCAGAACACAAAATGCGCGCTTTGTTCCTTAAACTGAGTTCCCTGGCCCACGTGGACCCTGCTGAGTTGAAGAGCGAACCTGCTACCTTTAGCTCTCCCACCCCCACAGTAAGCTCACATCCCATAACCCTGCACTGCGCCCCGCTCTCCTCCCAGGGGGCAGAAGGGTTCTGGGAATCGGGCCCAGAAGGAACCCAGAGAGGGCAGCAGAAGGCGCAGGGCGCCCCGCCCAGGCCGCCCCCGCTCGCACATGCGCAGCAGAGACTCCATCTGTCCTCAGGCTTTCGCCCTCTCTCACGGTTGAGATCTCATCTCTGTTCCTTCTTTGACAGCGTTTAAAATTCGTGCACCTCTCTCGTGCAAACTCTTCCTTCTTATACCTTCAGCATCTGCCTGGAATTTCAACCGTGTTGCTTTCCAATCCCTGCAGATCCTCTTCCTTCAGTCCCAGGAACCGGCCTCCGAACCGGTGTCACTCGTCCTTGGTGCAAGTCTCGCGAGAAGGCGACCGTGTCTCGCGGTATTTCCGAGTCACCAGAATCCTTAGCGCGAGGCGGAAACATATTCCTTTATCCCAGTCTGCGTTTCCCCGCGGCTTCTGGGGTCTGTGTCCCTGTGGCTGCGTCTCCCAGGCAGATGGCGGCCCCGGAGCAGCCGCTGCCGATGTCCAGAGGGTGCCAGAGCTCGGCTGCGCTCTCTCCGTCGCGGGGCGACCGAACCCTTCTAGTGAGGCACCTGCCAGCCGAGCTGACCACGGAGGAGAAAGAGGACTTGCTCAAGTATTTCGGGGCGCAGTCTGTGCGCGTCCTGTCCGATAAGGGGCGACTGGTAAGGGCGCGCCCGTCCCCAGTCGCCCGCGGGGCGCTGGGCTGCCCAGCCGGTGAGCAGCGCTCGCGCGGTGGGGGCGTCCCTCCTTCCCACCCGCGGCGCAGGCGTGCGGGGGGAAGTTGAAGCTGGCTGGCGTCCCGGTTACTGACAGCTCGGCGTCGGGGCGCCGGAGAAAGGCGGGGCGCGAGAGCGGAGCGGGCCGTAGTTACGTCCCTTCTCCCGCCCGGCTGGGCAATCTCTAAACTACTCCGATTTGGGGCGGAGGGTGTTTCCTCTTAGACTCCGTATTCTCAGAAATATGGAACAAAGGACTAGTGAAAAATCTTTCTTCATTTACAAGCCCGTGTGAACACAGTCCATTCAAGTAGCGCAGAAACTACGATAGTAACTTTGAGTAAACTAGTTACAGTGTTTCTATTCCATTTCGTTTATACCTGAAGATTTCCTTTATATCTTTAGATGGATCTGTCTGCATTGCAAGAGTAAAGGCGCTGTTAAGTTTCTGCAAGATGGTTTTTCCTGGGGCAAAACATTAATGGTTCTAAAGTCTCCCCAGTGATTCTAACAGGCAGTCGGGATAGAGACTTACTGAAAAACTACCGATTTTGATCCAAGTGCCATGTGCAGGAAGTCCTCAGTGTCGTTGATAGGTTCTGCAACTGTAAGCAAAATGGCATATCAGGAATGTAGTTTTACATAGGCTGATCGATATAAGGTAACTCCTTATAAGGAAAGGACTTTGAACAAAATAACATTATTCGAGGATCTGCTGTATAACCAGCAAATACAAATTCGATGTGATTCAGTTTAAGTCTGCTTAATTAGGTCATCTTGGATCAAATTAGGCAAAAGTACAATTGTGACATAATTACTCAAGCAGTTTTATTTTTTGAATTTTTATTGTATATCTTTGAATACCATTTAGCCCCCTTATACTTCTTCCACTCTGCCATCACCACGCTGCTGTCCCTGTCCATGGGTCCTTTTTCCTCCATCCCTTCACCCCCTAATCCCCCACCCCCCGCATTAGCTGTCATCCTGCTCTCTCTGAGTCGGTCTCTATTTTCAAGCAATTTTAAATGCTTTAGTAAGTATGGACAAGAACTTTTCCTTGGCATAATAATTCATTTACTTTTGACTTATGTTCCTTTTCTGATGGTTTTAAAAATATTTACAATTTATATTTAAAAACAGATTTCCCCTCTGAACCCTTGTTACAAAGAAAAAGCCCAAAGGAAATATGCCCTCAAGGAAAGTTTTGTTGTTGTTGAACATTTTAAACTCAGCATTTGGGTCTGTAAAGGAAGGTTTAAGATCTTTAGATGTGTTACAAAATGGGAGATAGTTTATATTTTTTGGATGGTTAAGGGTGGTCTGTTGTGTATAGTAGCAGGGTTTTTTAAAAAAAATCTTTATTGATTTTGGAGAAAGAGAGACATTGATTTGTTGTTCCACTTATATATGCATTCATTGGCTGTTTCTTGTATGCGCCCTGAACGGAGATTGAACCCACAACCTTGACCTATCGGGATGATGCTCTAACCAAGTAGCTACCCAGCTGGGCCATCGTGGCAGTTTTTAAACGTGCGGTGAAAGAATGTGTACAATGTGCTGTGTGTGCACGTTCCTTTATATGAAAAAGTCTATGCAGCTTTTTGTCTCAAGTCCAGTCAAAAAAAGATTCAAAACCACTGTAATGAAATTAGTAGTAATCAGTTAAAATCATCCAGACTTTTCATCCTCTTCCAAGATTTCATGAAGGTGTCAAATACTGTTAAGTGGTAAAATATCAGACTTCCTTATGAAAAACTGAAATTGTATTGGAAATAATTTGTACCTTAATTTTTTTTTCAGAAACATACAGCTTTTGCTACTTTTCCTAATGAAAAATCAGCTATAAAGGTATGACTTTCTCTTTACTATTAAAGTTATCACCGATTTTTATTTAATCATGGCTCAAAAATAAAACATAATGTTAAACTGTAGTTTTTAAAAGCCAAAGGGTTTCTATTTCAAGATTTTGCCCCACAGGCTACATTTGGTTTGTCAGTTGGCAGATCGTAACCCAAAGCTTGAAGTGTTTGGACATAAGAATAGTAAATTAACTGGAAATAAAATGAAAATGGAATTGTAATCTCATATATTTAAAAATAAATTCTAAAGGATACGAAGATCGATAACTTTGTAACTGTTGCAAGGCAAGATGTGTTAAGTATCAAAGGGAGCGTGGGGTGTGTGTGTGTGTGTGTGTGTGTGCGCGTTATTAAATCCTGGGGAATTGTTGGTGATGGAAGTGACGGCTTACATAGGCCTTTAACAGTTAGTTGGGTTTTGAGAAGGAAGCCAGGGGAGCTGACCTTCCAGGTTGGAGACGTGGGCGGGGAAAGTTGCAAGTGGAGCAGTAGCTAGGGGCCCAAATGGAAACAAGCCTTGCCCCAGAGGTTCAGTCTAAACTTGGGGAGGAGGGATCGAACTTCGTTTCTAGCCATTCCAAAGGCACTTGATACTTCTGAGCAGCCAATCGTGTGGTCGGGCCTGCGAGAGAGCTCCGGTAGCGTTCCTGTGATGGCTTGGAGGTGGACCGTGTTCGGAAGCCGAAAGAGCAGGTGGGAAGCTGAGGGGAGAGAAGCGTGGCCCCGGCACGAGGAAGGGTCTGCGTGAGCTGGGGAGAAGGCAGAGGAAGAAGCAGGAGTGCACTTGGCAGAGGCCGAGCTTACAGGCCTTGTGATCCCTGCAGATGCAGAGGCTGACGGAGAGGGAAGGCTTTGAGATGTTTGGACTGAGTTACTGGGTTTTTGCGTCCTCTGACAGGAGGGGCAGGGTTCAGAGGGTGTTTGTAAAGGGAGATAAGGAATTCAAAGCTTGCTTGTTAACTTCCAGGAGGCAGTGGGCTACTTCTGTGGAGATATTTTTAAAACAGTTAAAAATATGGCTCTAGAGCTGAGGCAGGGTCAGAAATGGAGTTTCTGCCCTGGCTGGTGTAGCTCAGTGGATTGAGCGCGGGCCTGTGAACCAGAGGATCGCGGTTCGATTCCCAGTCAGGGCACATGCCTGGGTTGCAGGCCAGTTCCCAGCATGGGACACACAAGAGGCAACCGCACATTGATATTTCTCTCCCTCTCCCTCTCTCCTACTCTTCCCATCTAAAGATAAATAAATAAAGATCTTTAAAATAAAAAATATATATATATAAAAAAAAAAAGAAATGGAGTTTCTTCGACCAGATGAGGGGATACGGTTGCCCGGAAGACCGGCCAGCGAAGGAGGTGGGCTGACCGGCTTTCGTCCCATCTGCCTGTTAGTATATGCGTAGAAAAAATGGTAGCAGAGCTACGTACCAGATTGTTAGTAAATACCTTCATCCGAGGGTGGGATTACAGAAGACGTTCACATGCGTATTGTTTAACATACAGGAATGTTTTTCAGAAACATGTTTTTCATGGAGCAGGAACGTTGCGAGTGAAATACGGCGATGCAGACCCCACTGTGTTAGGCTCACGGGTCACCGGGCGGAGAGAGAGGATGTGGAGCCGGGCAGGGTCTTTGGGAGCTGGTTCTGGCAAGGAGAAGAAGTGAGAAGGTGGGGGCAGTGACAGGTCCTCGAGCTAGAGTGCATTCGACGGACTGATTAAAAAAAGGGGGAGAAGTGGTTAAGAATGAAGTGAATAGCTGGAAGAGACAGGGAGATGAGCTGACATCAGAAAGGAAAAGCCTTAACTCCTTGGAAGGAAGAGCGTGCGTGACATTTGTTCCCAGAGGAGGGGAGATGAAGCAGGTAGCTCACGTACCTGGGTTTCAGGCGATGAACGGTCAGCTGGCTGTGAAGAAGTTGATTTAGGGGCTTGAAAGTCATTGACACATTTTACGATTGGTTTTGTATAATGAAGGAGTCAAATAGGGACGCCTAGAGATGGTAGAACGAAACAGTAGTCCCAGTGAAGGCCTACAGTTCCACTTGTCCGAAGCATATTAAGTGCCAGCTGTGTGCTGGATGCTGCGTTAGGTCCTGGGCTACCTCCGTGAACGGCGGTTTTACGCCCTCCTTGGGGATCACGTGCTCAAAGGGATGACGGACCATAAATTGTGTAGCATTTTAGGAAACGATAGACGCTGTGAAAAGAGGAGGAACGCAGTAGGACTGGAGCGCGGGTAGGGAGCTCAGGCGCACTTGATGTCGTGAGGGTCACATTCAGGCAGCAGGGCGAAGGGGGCGAAGGCAGTTGGCTCAGGCATGTCTAGGGAAGTGCATTCCAGGCAGAGGGACCGCCAGGACCCTGTGTCGTTCCAGACAAACAGAATGAGGGAGGTCACCGGGTTGGAGGCCAGAGAGGAAAGGTGTGTCGTGTACGTACGTACAGTGGGGACCCTGGCGCTCGTTCCGAGTAAGACAGGGAGTCGCTGGGGTGTTTTGAGTGAAGCAGTAACACAGTACGACGAAGTATTGGAAGGGACCGCTTTGGCCGCGGTGCTGAGTCTTAGACAGGAAGAGTAGAAACAGGGAACTTGTTACAGGATTTGGGGGATTAATCCAGTCCAGTGGTGATGGATGGCTGTAGCAGCGGAGAGGAGAAGAAGTGGTTCGATTCGGGATGTCTGATGAAGGTAGAGGCAGGTGGGATTTCTCGATGCTTGAATAGGCAGTGTGCAGAGGTGGTACAGGTGACTCCAAGATTTCAGGCGTGAATGTGGAAGAATGGAGTTCCAGAGCCTGACATGGGGAAGGTTCCAGGTGGAGAACCTTTGGGGGACAGGGAGAGGAGATGACGGCAGGTTTCATTTCGGAAGTTTTGATTTTTCAGGTGTCTGCTGGGTGATAGCCCAAGGGGAGCTCTATCCAGCAGTTCGGATGTGTGTTCCTGGACTTCAGGACAGAGGTTTGGGTGAAGTTACAAATGGAGCCATCAGTGTGGAGATGGTGTTTGCATTTAAGGTGCTCGTTTAGGTCACTGAGAAATTAAGTAGAGGGCCAGTAACAGAGTTCTGAAGCTCCCCCCTATTAAGAGTTTGAGAAGGCACAAGCTGAGAAACTGAGTAGAAACCAGGGAAAGAAAGCCATAGGGAAGTATGGTGTTTACACAGCAAGTGAAAACATGCCTCAGGACGGGGAGATCAGCTGGGTTAAGTGCCGTGAAAGGAAGGCCGACCCTGGCCGGCTGGCTTGGCGGTGCAGAATGCCTTGTTGTCTCTGGCAGGCGGTGTCAGCGGACTGAGGGGTTAAGGCTGAGCCGAGCGGAATGAGTTTGTGGCTGGGCGGGAGGAGAGGGGTTTTCGATAGAGGGCTTAGCGATTCTTCAGGGGGAGCGGTGGCAAAGAGGGTCACCAGCTGAAGAAAAGAATAGGATGGGGGAAACCGGAGCAGGTCGTGCACTGACGTGGCCGACCCCACGGAGAACAGAGGATTGGCAGTGGAGGTAGGAATAGCCCCGAACAGTTCTAGAGAGTGGAGGGGAGACTCCTGAGTGGGTGGGAGAGGGTGGGGTTTAGTGTCCAGGTCAAGCCTCTGGATAAAGAAGAAAACTCGGATAGTTAATATCATGGTAACAGCTGGACGGTAGAATGTGTGGGTGCAGATGCTGGTAGATGGGGGTCAGGGTGAGAATCAGAAGTTCTTATCGCTCGCTTGAGTTTTCTCAAAGCAGGAAGCAAGGTCCGAGGCGAAGAGAGCGGGGCAGGAGTACGGTGAGGCCGAGGACTGCAGAGAGATGGGTAGAAAGAGTGGACTGCGAGTACTCGTATAATGTGTCAGTGTGTGGCCTCATTCTGGTCCACCCCCAGGTGTGTGGTCGTGCGTTTAAAGTGAGACTGAGCATATTCATCATGCTTGTTTTTCTAACCGTCTTCAGCTGCCAGGGAATAGGCAGAGTTGGATTGAACCCGATTTTAGTTGTGCTAAGTGGTAGGAAGTAGTTCTTAGTAAGCAGTGAGCCTGGCAGCCTGAGGATAGGAATGGGTGAGGCTAGCCCAGCATTGACGAAGAACACGTGTAATGCAGATGGTCTCTTACCAGTACTTCTTGGTGCAGTTACCCAATTTTTCACTCTCTTATTCCAACTGAAGGCATTGACGAGACTCCACCAGCTGAAGCTTTTAGGTCATACTTTAGTTGTTGAATTTGCAAAAGAGCAAGATCAAGTTCATTCCCCGTGTCCCTCTTCAGGCACTGAAAAAAAGAAAAGGTAAGTAGATGTTAGGCTTTCCTAACATTTCAAAGTGTTTTTTAATCGGTTGTGTTGCTATTGCATTGTTTTCAAACTAGCAAGTAAATAATTTGAAACAATAAATGACAGATCTCTAATTGAATCTAGTGCATTAAGACAGTGTATTTGTTTTTGTTACTATTGTGCATTAGGAGTTGATTTAATATGAGGAATAATGTAAAGTGAGAAGAGAATGGGGTTAAAAGCATTGAACTTGAAGTGGAAAGAAGGTCCCCAGGACAAAGTCTTTGCTGTATCACAGAGAGTGGGTGTCACCAGTAGGCCTGGCCTTTGAAATCAAAGCCTGGAATTTGGTTCCCAGCTGTAACTCTCGGTAGTTGCAGAACCTTTACAAATTTGCTTTGCACCCATGGTTCGCAAAGACTAGTCCCTGGGCCAGCTGCCTCCTCCAGGGTCTTGACTGGGATACCCATTCTTGGCCCTTAACGCAGTCCTGCAGAATCAGAAATTGGGGGTGGGGGGAGGGGATGGGTAGGGCTTCAGAAGCCTAAGTTTTAACCAACGCTTGAGGTGATTTTGGTGCACACAAAGCCTTTCAAGTACCACTGTTGAGACCCTCAGGCGTTCTCAGGATCTGGGTTCTCTCATACCACCTTCGGAGGGTGGCATTTGGAAGAGTACGTGGAAATGCGGCGTGCCTTGCATGGTGTCTGCAATAGGGGGGCGTTCAGGGAAGGTCGGTTCTCCTGTCCTTTTTTATCATTGGCATCTGCCTGAGAGAGGCTTGAAGTTGTATTTGTTGTGGTGCTGTTTTCCTAAGGCCACGTGTGAAAAGAGCGTGTTTTCTCTGTGCCCAGTTTTTCGCCCTATTTCTAAACGTAAGATGGTCTTGGACTTTGTTGCGTTCCAGGTCTGACGACCCCGAGGAGGAAGAAAAAGAAAAGAAGGAAGTGGGTTGTTTAACTATAGAGAATGGAATCGCACCAAACCATGGGTGAGCCTTTGTTGTTTATATTTTGTTCTTTTATCTTGTTGCACTGGTGGGTTTATGTGTGTGTATCACAAATAATATAATTTTAAAGGGATATTTTGTTGTGTATATTATTAATTTATTGATTAAACATTTTGAGCTACAAGAATTTGTCACTGAATTTGCTTCCATTAAAATATTCAGAGCTATAAATAAGGCCCAATAAGAAGTACCTTATTTTTCTTTAATGGAGTCAGAAGGCAAGTGTCTTTTAAAATTTCTTATTTGGATCTACTACACACAAAGCAAATCTAGAGTACTGAATCATTTGAGCAATTTTATATGTTATCAGATGACCTAAAACAAGTTGTTGATATGAAACTTGGTAAAACGTTTTCATTTTAAATATTTTTTAGGCTGACTTTTCCCCTAAATTCATGCCTCAAGTATATGTACCCACCACCGTCAAGCACCATCCTCGCAAACATAGTAAATGCTTTGGCGAGCGTGCCCAAGTTCTACGTACAGGTAAGTAGAATAAAACTAACTTCATCCAGGTAAATGCTTGTATACCTTGGTATGCTGTTTTCATGCTAATTCTCCTACTTTTTCCTACTCCCGGGGCTCTACCACGTGACCTAATTACTTCCCAGAGACCCCTGTCTCCTAACCAGCACACTGGAGGTCAGGATTTGCCTATGAATTTGGGGGAGGGTCACAAACATTCTATCTTTTCATGACTACAGCATAAGCAACCCATCATGTTCAGTACTGATACTAATAAACATAGGGCAGTTCAGGAAACATAATTTCGGGCAATTCTTTGTACGTCAGCACACACCTTCATGTAGAGATTCTTTCTGAAAGGAAAAGGCAGAGCGGGCCCTTAGCGTGTGCTGGAAAGTGCTGATTGTAATGGGATACTCCTGGAAGTACAGCACATATACAGCTAGTGTTTATTTCCTTATTTTACTTCTGTTCACTCATTTCACAGTAATCCGGGGGAACATAACATGTCAGACGACTTTACATTTTGATAAGGAGGGTAATACCTGGAGAGGTGACGGACACTTTGGGAAGGCCAGTCTCCCGAGAGGCCCCGGGGCCTTGGCCCAGCCCGGGCCTGGGCCGTGAAGGAGCGCGGTCGGCCAGCCGGCCGCCGCGCCACAGCGATCAGCAGTGTGATGGGGCGTTGTTAAGTACACAGTGGTGTGAGCTGACTCATCATTTGTCTAAGTGATTTTAAATGTTTCATCACTTCAAGGTGCTTCATCTTATGAATAAAATGAATTTGCCCACACCTTTCGGACCGATCACTGCGCGACCTCCCATGGTAAGAAAGCTCTTAGAATTTTCAAGACTCAAAACATCTCCGCCAGAGGTGGGATTACCGAGGCTAACTCTTAACAAACACTGTTCCGGTGACTGGTAACATGCCCTGAAAGTCAGGCACACGTGTGAAGTTAACGGGATGGCGTGATAGTGGAGTGGGGACCCGGGAGGAGGGAGCCGGAGCAGAGGCCGCGCCCCCGCCGGCGCCGTGTGGCCCTCTGACCCGGACACGTGCCACCCTGTGAGACAGTCACACGGGAGAGGCGTCACGCTCTAACTTCCCGGTGCTCCGCTTTCGTTGCCTGTAGAGCTGCACTCGCAGAAGCAGGTTGCTAGTTTCTATTAGACTCTACCGTGCAGACTTACCGGTCATTTAGGTGACGGGCTTCGTCTGCCCTTGAGCCGTTCCGGTCGTCATTTGCCGTAGTACTTCACTAGGTAGTACCCGTGAGGAAGGGTCTGAGAGCTGAGTGTAAGCAGAAAGTGTGCCTTTCTGCTGAGCGCCGCGGGTCGGCTGCTTCTCTAAGTGTGCACCTGCAGCTTCCCCGCCGTGCCCTGCGACCCGGCACCGCAGAGCCACACGCCACGGGGGCAGCAGGGCGGACGCGGCCGGCTGCGGGAGCAGTGAACTCAAGTCCCAGTCACTTCGCACAAAATGTTGTTTCTTGCCCGTGTCAAGTTCAGTCCCAAAACAGGGCAGAATGGTGTCCTGCTTTACTGAGTCGTTAGGGGCAGCCCTAAGCTGGCCCACTGTGTGCGTTCCAGGTTGGAGGGCTCATCGCCACGCACGCAGCCTGCAGATCCAGAAGGGGGGGAATTGTGTGCGGAAGGTCCGGACACCAGCAGCCCCGGCTGACACTCAGGTCCCTGGTGCACTCTCACTGCCAGGGACATTTGGGGAGTTCGTTGGGCCAGGGCCCCGGGTGGGGGTGGGGGAGAAGCCGTGTTTGCCTCCGCTGGCTGTCCGCCACTGCAGGGGCTGGTGTGTAAAAGAGCACCCCGAGGGGCAGAGGTGAGCATCCTGCGTCCGAACGAAGTGGCCGTCCCGCTCCGCCAACATCCCGGGCCGTTTCTGTTGTCCTTGTTCAGTATGAAGACTACGTGCCGTTGCACGCCCCTCTGCCTCCCGCCTCCCCCCGGCCGCCGGAGGAGCCCCCTCCGCCAGACGAGGACGAGGAGCTCTCTAGCGTGGAGTCGGAGTACGAGAGCGGCGACGAGGAAGACCGGCAGAGGTGCGCAGTCCCCGAAGCCCGAACTATCAGAAAGAGATTCTCTTGCTCATCTCGATTGTACTAGAATTCTTTGTAACTTGACGTTAGCATTTGCGCAGCCCCAGCCCCAGCCCCTCGAGCATGTAGTGCTGACGGATTAAGATCTGAGACTAGATGTCCAGATGTAAGGAAAAATGTTTGGATTATGAGTGATTTTTCCGACTTACAACCATGGTGTTATAAGGTACAACTGGTCCTCGTTGTTTGTGAATTCGCCCACTTACTAAACTTTATTTGTGACTCCCAAGTCAGCGGTCGAGGAGCTTTTGTGGCCCCTGGAGGGCATGGGCGGGCACAGGACGGCGGCAGTTTTGAGTTGTCTGTCACACACTTTCCAAGGTGAGGCCGAACAGGTGACCGTCTGCCTCCCCATCCCAGCTCTCATTCTGCAAACACGGGCCCTTTTCGCAGTCTGTCAGTACCATGCGTTCCCCACCCTTGGGCTGTTGGCTGGGTGATGTTGCCATTGAAAATGGTCCCCGGGCACAGCGTCGGACTGCCGCCTCATGTTTCCAAGGTCAGGGACACTGTGACGGGCCCGGTGGAGAGAGGGTGTGTGTCAGATGAGTGTGTTCAGGCAGGAGGTGCTGGTGCCTGAGAGGTCAGTGGCAGTGCATTAACAGCCTGCGTTAAGCGAGCTGTGTTTGCACAGAACACGCATCACACAGGGTGTGTCTGGGTCAGGAGCCCCTGGAACGTCAGGAACCTAACCCTGAACTTCCCTAGGGGCGGCGAGTCATTGCTCACCAGTTTTTTGTTTGTGGAGATTCTTTACAATAGGAACATGTCAGATAGCAAGGATAAGAATGCTAGATTATATTCATATTTTTTCATCTTATTCCCCTGGATCTTATTCACCTCAGAAAATTTTCTAGAGCAATTCTGTAGGATTTCATTTAAAAAACTATTATAAAACTACTGCAAATGAATTCCTTTTTAATCAGCGTTCCAGATGATCTACATATGTCATTTCAGATTCTGGTGGAGAGCAGTAGGTTGTCATTAACGTTCAGCTGTGTAATCCACGGCTTAGCCTGGACGAGGAACCGCTAACATTATCTGTCTAGGGCCAGAGGGTTCCGTCTTGGGGGAGAGCAGCCCTAGACCATTCCTCCATGAGTGCGCACACCTGCGTTCCAGAGCACTTCCCATTCACAGAAACGGGCAGCTGGGTTTGCTCCTGGGGCTGTCATCCACCAGGCCCTGGCCTGGAAGCCTGGCGGGGGCAGAAGGCGGGGATGTCTGGGAACTCCACGCAGAGCGGGTACAGGAGTCGTGGTTGGCCTGCGTCAGAACCCATGCAGGAACCCGGGTGGCATAGACAAGTAATCAGCAGTTGTATTATGACTGCGTCGACTTCCACTTAATCAGCAGCTCAGTACGTATCCTCTTTTTGGGGACGGAGTTCAAACCAATGTGCAGGCGCTGCTGAGATCACATAGTGGGGGGTGCAAGGAGCCTGTCTCGAGCAGAGACTCTGAGGGAGGCCCTAGTTCCTGATAGACTGCAATTTAATCTGTTACTACAGAGAGACCAGTGTGGTGCGCTGCACTGGGTTTCGTCCTCTGTAAAGTGTGCTTTTTAATAAAAATACTGACAGTAGATGCAAATGCTGCGTGTGGACTGGCCCGGGCCTTTTCGATTGTTGTTGTGCCGTTACGTTTGCAGAGTCCTGAGAAGAACCAAGTCTTTGCTTGAACCAATCTCTTGTTTCATGGTTCCCTGTTATCTTCTGGAAATGTGGGAAAAAGATGGTGTTTATTTATTCAGCAAATACGTGTTGATTACCACGTATAAGCCTGGTGCTGTTGTTGAGGCTTCGTGTAGTTTGGATGAGCGATTTATGAACGTAGACATATGCGTACGCCTGGATTTCCTCATAAAAGTTTTGGGTAACCATGGTTGTTAAGGTTTTAAGTGTCCAGCGTGTGCTTACATTTTTCCTTGCGTGGGACAAAAGGTATCGATCTTACTCGCAGTCCTCCTTCCCTGCATTTTATCGTGTGTATGTTTGCTTTGCTTTTAAATTGCACCCCTGTGACTCTGGAGAGGTAGCGTTGTGACTAGTGGTTTTTGAGCTTCTGCTCTGTGGAAACAAGTGTCCCGCCCTGAACAAGATACGAGATGCCTGGAGAAGGTCTGTTCTAAATAGGACTCCTAATGGGGATAAACTGTGTACATGAATGTATCAGTTGTCACGCTGTGATCGTTACTTACAACCTGCTTCAGAGTATCATGGCTGAAAACTTTGTTCTCAAGTAACTTCTTACTTGGTTCTATAATGATTTGCGACAATTATTTACAAATACTTTTAAATAAAAACACTTCACTCCGGGTTCCCTTTAATAATTAGAATATGAATCACAATATTTTTAGTGTGTTTGTAGGGCCTTTGGATGGCTGTCCAGGAAAGAGCAGTGAGGTGGCCCAGATTGTATTAGTGAATCCTGCTCACCTGTTTGCATCCTGGTTGGCCATTTTGGAGGGCAACTAGTAAGTTTTATAATAAAACTTATCCTTAAAAGATAAATTAAGTAAGTTCCCACTTCCTTCAAACTAAGATGAAGGTTGAGCAAGGAGATTTAGAACTTATTCTTTAGTCAGGTGTAGTATGTCTTAATTGATTGCTTAGGAATTACACTTACAGAATGTGAATTATTTTGCAATTTTTAAATCCAGATGCAAATTTAAGGTGAATGGAAACAGTGGTGAATAGTTATGCCTCTACATAAGGAAATATATTTTTTTACTTTCCCTTCCCCAATGTAGAATGGCCAAACTAATGGAATTAGCAAATCTTCAGCCCAAAAGACCAAAACCAGCAAAGCAGCGCCAGGTGAGAAAAAAGCGAAAAATAAAGGATATGTTGAACGCACCAGCATCTGCCCCACACAGGTAAGTCTGATTTGGGTTCCGAGATGGGGGCTGTGTGTGCACTGGTCTGCCCGCTCATTCACGTTGTCTAAGACAGTCACGGCAGAGACTTTACTTGCCCGTTCGCCATGGAATCTGATGCACTTTCATATCTGAGTCAGATAAAATTACTGTTCATTGCAGTTTTGATGTCATTCAATTTTTCTACCATGTCCATTTCCCTTGAATTTGTAAGTAACTTCATGAATTGAGAAAGGAGCTTGTTAAAAGTATCTTTTTTTTTTATTTTTAAAGGAATGAATTTTTAATCCTTACTTGTTTTTATTTCATCTTATTTTTTCTACCTCTATTTGTCTTGACACCAGTCTCATGCATTTAATCTCTATAGGAGCCCTGAGCAGTTAAAAATAAAATAATGTGAACCAAACTAAATGTTCTAATAGCTACAATAAAGGAATAAAAAGGAACCAATGAGATTAATTTTACCGATATGTTTTATTTTACCCATTACATCTATTTTACCCATTATCTATAAAATATTATTCAGCATGTAATTAATATAAAATGTTACTGATGTTTTACATTTTTCATACAATGTTAACAAAGTCTGGAGTATATTTTGTCCTTAGAGCATATGTTAATTTGGACAGCAACGTTTTAAGCGTTCGTTAGCTCCTCTGTTGGGCAGCTTTATCGTATAGCAGATGAACTCACTGCGTACGAAGGTTTACGTGAAATGCAGAGTGAGCTTTCACCGCATGCCGTCCAGTCGCCTTCAGTTCAGAGCCGGTAGTCCTCACGTACTGTCTCTGTCACTTGCCGAGGGACCTGACGCAGCTTCTTCACATTGCTCCCATCTCCTCGTCCATTGGACTGGGATTGGATCGTGCCCATAGCAGGACCTGTGCTAGGGCTTATCAGAGTACCAAACGAAGGCTTCCTTTGTGTGATGCCTGTGGTGGAGTGCCTTCCGGTGTTAAGTTCCGAAACGCACAGCGAAGAGGCAGTGAGGTTTCCCTCGGGACCCTGCTTGCGGTCCCAAAGTAACGCCGCGGTTGTTGGTCGTTCCCACCCAGCAGCGTGCACCCCGTGCTGTCCCCGTCGGACGTGTTCGATCAGCCCCAGCCGGTGGGGAGCAAAAAAATCGAATTCCATATAAATACCGACGTGCCCGCCGCGTTAAGGAAGGATTTAGAAAAGGAGCAGCGTTGTGAAGAAGAGAATCGTGGTAAGCACGTTCTGGCTCTTTACTGTGCTGTGTGAACATTCTTCTCACTCAGCGTTCTGCGCTAGAAGTAAACCTTGTGTGTAATGTTTCTGTCTTGGTATTTGTGGACTGTTTAAAATATACAACGAGGCCTTCCTCAATATCGGGGACTGTTACTCATTTTGAACTTTATTTTTTATGATATTAAAACTGGTGCTCAGTTAACAATGAGAAGGTCACTTGCATTTTGTTGCTGATGAACTAACTCCAGGGTGAAATGTAGTCTAGCTTGTGCTGACGTTTACAGTGAGAATATAATAGAAGTTCTTGCGTTGACTTTGGTACTGCTTGTGAAACACGATCTCAGTGGTTTTATTGGTACAGTGGTTTTGTTACTGCTGTTGGTTAGAAAACAGCAATGTGACTGTCTTGTGAGTTGTAGATTTTACGTAACTTTCTAAAAATCTGCACATGGGAGATTGTTTACCAAGATACTGTTTTAAGTTTAAAGATAACTTATTGAAATCACAGATATTTTTCCTGCTTATTTTAGGTATTAATTTGATAATATAAGGGCATTCCTTTGTTCTTTAAATCTTTTATTTAAATTTTGGAAATAATACGAGTTTATAGAAAATACAATCAAAACAAGGGCATGTAAAGTAAAATTTTTTAAAGTTAGCCCTTCACACCCACTGTGCCCGATTCCACTACTCAGAAAAACCGCCGTTAACCGTCTGGTGCGTGGAGCTCCTTCCAGACCTTACTTACACTGTTTGCACTGGGTTTGTCGTCCACGCAGGAGCGACCTGGGGGGAGCGCAGAGCGTGGCGGGCTCTGCGCCAGGCCCCGGAGGGCAAGTCAGGAGTGAGGTGCGGCGGGAGTAGCTTGTTAGGTCCGGGCGTTAAAGCCTGTGTGTTGCTCATTTCCGGCCCCCTGACCCTCCGCGGTGTAGAGGGTGGTGTAGTGTATCCCTCTTCATCCACTCGTGCTCTGTCGGCAGAAGTTCAGGGGGTTCCCTTTCTTGCTGTCACGGGAAACGCGGGGACGCAGGCGTTTGCTCGGGGTCCGCAGCGCTGGCCTGCACTGGGCGGGAGTCCCGGTGCGGTGCGCGCTGCGCTGCGGGCACAGAGAGCCGCGCTGGCTCTAAGTCGCGGCTCCCGGAGCCCTGAGAGTGCCTTGCCTTCTCAGCCAGCCCCTTTCCTGTTCCTCTCAGTGTTTGTATTTTTCTTTTCCTTGTGTGCTTTTCTTTCTCCTCTCATTCCTATACTTTTAAGCCTCATTTAGCCAAGGGCCTAGCCCTGTAATGAAAGGGAGACCGGCTTCCCGTTCCGCATCGGTGTCAGGCGCGCCCTTGAAGCGGGACAGAAGCCGTGTCGTGTGGCCCCTGTGTCTGCGGCCGCGGCCGTGGGGGCCTGTGTTCCCTTTCACACTCTTCCGTGCAGCGTGTCGTTCGCACCATTTCACAGCTTTTCAGAGAGTCTGTTGGTTTGTCTGCTTGTAGGTGGTACACCTAGGATTTTTGTAGTGACTGTTGACTCTCAGCCTTTCCAACTCCCTCTGCCAAGCCAGGTTAATTTTCCCCGAAGCTAATATTCATGCTTCATTAGTCAAATCCATTGAGTGTTATCTAAAATAAGAAATTTGCAATGTTTTTAATTTTCCTAATTGAATGAGTAATTTCTTAAGTATGCAAATAATTCTTTAACTTCCTGTATGATGAAGATTAGGATTGACTTTTTCTTTTTGGGAGTGGAAGTTTAATGGATTTTTTTTTTTTTAGTATATTCAAATGGGAGTGTCTTATTTTATGATGTGTATCCAGCGATCATGTCTGAGAAGGTTGATGGTTGTTTGACAGTGTTCCGGTGTAGTGCTGTGAAATCTTTATACCCACTGTATAAGTAATCCTGAATGACCCCATCCCATTAGCAGAATGCCTTTTATAATTATGTAATCCTTTGATGAATTGCAGTTTTTTCACACAGGTACAAACAGTTCTTAGTGGGTAGGTTAAACAAGATACTGATTATTGTCCCGCCCCCACCCCCAACACACATTCTCCCTCTTTGGCACCAACCGCGTATTTCATCGGATGCCTTTCCGGTGGTACCTCAAGCTAAATGTAAACTAGATACGGGTGGGCTAAGGTAGGGTTGCAGTGCACTGCGACCTCTTGAGTTAATAAAGCTGCTGCAATAATTACACCCTGCACATCTTCTCCCACGTGAAGAGCTGTAAACCTACTTTCGCCCTCCCCGTATGTAGAAAATGGGTCCATTTCCTCCCCACTTCCCAGGCCCCCGAAACGCACACCGTGAGGCAGCTGCAGGCTGTTTGCCGTCGTCTGTGCTGTTCTCGTGTCGCAGTGGCAGAGCCCGAGGGTCACGGTGGGAACCGCGTAGCCTGCCCCAGCCCTGGAACGCTCACTCTTTGCCCCAGTGCAGTTAAAGCCCGCACGCCCCTGCGGCTGTTTGGAAGGGCGGGGGTTCTGATGTCTGTTGTTGGTGTTAACCCTTAGATTCACCTGCTGCTGAGGGGGATGCATCCAGTGTGGGGTTTGGGAAAATCTTCCCCAAACCTAATGTGAACGTCGCGGAGGAAAGTAAAGACGACTCTGACGAGATGCCATCGGAGTGCATTTCTAGGAGGGAGCTGGAAAAGGGCCGGATTTCTAGAGAAGGTAAGTTCGTGCAATAAACCAGCACTGGCTCCGTTTTCCATTTCTTCCACCCTTCAGAAACAAAACTACACATCTCTCCCCGCTCCTTACCTGTGGGCACAGACTTCAAAACATCCCTCAGCTAATGGTTTTAATCGCCACTTTTCGGTTTTAATGCCCAGACTTTGTGGGGAGGAAAGTCTCTGTCAGCACGGTTCATATTTGGAAACACTGTCGTTTCTTCCTGAGTGTTTTCTGCAACATCTAAACCAGTGCCTGGGCCGGCAATCTGGAGATGGCTGTTCCGGTTGATAGGCCAGGGCAGCCCTCGTTTGTTCACAGCCAATCATTGTAACTATTTGGTGACTGGAGGTCTGTATTTAAGGATTTTATATCTTAACATGAGAGTTTTTTGACTTCCAAAGGACTTTTTCCTGTTTTTTTGTACATTTTGGGAAGATATTTAGAAGTTTTAGATTGACATGGAACACCTTACAATTTTTCCTGTAATAACGGGAGAAATAGGTTTCTACCAGGCATTTTTGCATAGAACATCTCATTGTCGGGTACAGATTATTGACACTAAGTAGGAGTACTATAGGGATTCAGGAGCTACCTTTGTCTGAAATGGTTGAATATGACCTGTGAGTACTCATTCTTACCTTTGAATATGCTGGTGTCTAGTGATTTGGGAAATTGACTTTAAGCAAAGCAATTATAGCAACAATTGGTAGCGTTAATTTAGTTCGGTCTTTTTTAGTAAAGTGACTTATCGTAAGAGGAACTTCAAGTAGATACTGTATTGGATAAATTTTAGTTATTTTAGATGCCTGAAAATTTTATACTTTATTTCCTCTTATCAATTCAGATTTTTAATGGGTATTTTTATCCAATTAGTAACATTACGTTCAATTTTTATATTTTTAACATTGTCATAATGCTTATTTTGTCTATTTAATAGTTATACTTGAATGTTACAGGTTTTTAAAAAATTGATAAAATATCTTAACTTTATATCCTTGTTTTGTTTTTGAATAAGAAATGGAGACACTTTCAGTTTTCAGAAGTTATGAACCTGGTGAACCGAACTGTAGAATTTATGTAAAGAATTTAGCTAAGCATGTTCAAGAAAAGGTAAGTTGAAATTTACAAATAAAAATTTTTTATTATTTTAATTTTAATTTTTTGCTGGACTTCCTTATTTGTTTTTTTCTTATTGAAATTCTAGGACCTTAAGTTTATTTTCGGAAGATATGTTGACTTTTCATCAGAAACACAACGAATAATGTGAGTGGCAGTGATATTATCAGCTTTTTTTCTTCATTGGTTATGAGCCAACCCCCTTGTTTATCCTAACTTTTTCCCTGTGGTTACAAACAGGAGTCAGCAGCCTCCTTGAAAATGGGCAGATGGTAGAAATTTAGCATTTCAGTTTCCTTGCAGGCCATATGGTGCCTGTTGCAACAACCCACTTCCGTCTTTGTAGCATGAAAGCGGCGTCAACAACATGTACACAGGTATCCATGGCTGAGTCCAAGTGAACCTTCTTCACACAACAGCCTAACCATAAAATCCATGGCTGAGTCCAAGTGAACCTTCTTCACACAACAGCCTAACCATAAAATCCATGGCTGAGTCCAAGTGAACCTTCTTCACACAACAGCCTAACCATAAAATCCATGGCTGAGTCCAAGTGAACCTTCTTCACACAACAGCCTAACCATAAATTCCAGCTACAGCAGAGGTTCCCACGTGCCGGCCTGCGTAGAGATGACCCGAAAAGCTGGGCAAACAGTTTCCTGGGTCGAGGTGGCGCCCACGAACGCATATTCCTAAAAAGCTCCCGGGCCCTGCCGAAGCTACCGGTGCCAGTGTTCTAATGGCTCCTCGGTAACGGCCTCCAGGCGACTTGGTGAGGTTCCCACCCTGGCGGGGAGTTTTATGAGAGTGAGAGAGAAGGAGATGATGTAGAAGCAAGTGTTTGGAGTTAGAATGCTACTTGACATTCCATAGTAAATCCTAACGATGTAAGACCCTTCGCCACGTAATTAGAAGTAGGGAGAAGTAGAAGAGGTGAGGAGAGAGGCTTCTCAGCGAGGGTGAGAGGGAGGAAGGACTCACAGCCAGTTGGTTGGGTTCGAAACCCCCTGTGCCGGCGGCGCCGCTGCCTTCTTGTCTGGTCTGGCCTGCCTCTCTCCGGACAAGGCCGCGCAGGTCCTGTGATTCCCCATCACGCCCATTAGAGGGGACTCCTCCTCTTACCAGGGGGCCGAGCTTGTTTCTGCTGGCCGTGCAGAACACTGGGCCTTTTTCTTGTGGGTGCTTTTGAATATGATTATAAGAAAAGTAGATATTCTAATGTGCACAGATATATACAGGTGTGTATGTATATTCTTTCCCTCTATTTCTAGGGTTGCCTGTAATTAGATTTTGATGGGAAAAATTCTGTATTGAGAAGGCAATACACAACAAAATGATAAATTGTTTCACACAGGACTAGTTATGTGAATTTTTTAAACTTCTACATTATTAATGCTTTATAAAATGCTTTAGCCTAGTCCTGTAGACTATCTAAATGGCAAGCAATACTTTAGTTACAAGTTCCAGCCTGATTTTTCTAAGGAGTTTTGCATATAGTTTTGTCTCAAAAACGCTGAAAACTAATGCACTGTGGGACAGTGGAACACTGCTGTCAGAGTGAAAAGGTCTAGTCCGTGTCTCCGAGTCTGACCTGACCTGCACGGGTACCGCTCCTGCGACACCAGCTCTGGCTTTGCGGTGGTGACGCCCCCTCCCTGGGTGACGCCCCCCTGCGCTGGAAGCCCCGGGCTCCCCTCCGGTTCCTGTCAGCCCTTCTCTTCCTGGCGTGCGGTTGGGTAGTATCGAACTGGCTGCATGAAATGTTTTAGGATAGAGATATGAAATAGAAACTTAGGAAATTTGCTGTTATAGTTGCTAGTAATAAAATTTTTAAATCACAAATACATGCAAAACAGCTCAAAAGATAGGTATAAGTGCATTCTCAAACTTATATTAGCTACTTATAGAATCAGTTTCAGAACCGACTACAAAATACAATCTTAGAAAGCTTGAACAATTTGTGTGTTAGTCTGTATAGCTGTGTCTTTCTCTGAAAGATCAAAATGGTGAATTGTTCAGCACATTTGCAGTCACGTCCTCAGAACTGTCCGGCTTCTCTGAATCAAAGCCTCTCTCCCCCCCGCCACCC
Organism: Glossophaga mutica; assembly: GCA_039655065.1. Classification (NCBI taxonomy): domain Eukaryota; kingdom Metazoa; phylum Chordata; class Mammalia; order Chiroptera; family Phyllostomidae; genus Glossophaga; species Glossophaga mutica. Next base: position 5,471,993 of record CM077316.1, read on the forward strand.
CCCGCCCCCCACTCCCAGGTTTGACATCCGCCTGATGAAGGAAGGCCGCATGAAAGGACAGGCTTTCGTTGGACTTCCGAACGAGAGGGCGGCAGCAAAAGCCTTGAAGGAAGCGAACGGATATGTTCTTTTTGGAAAACCGATGGTGGTCGTATCCTTCCAATCAGTCTGTTTGAAAGACTGTAGTTTCTAGAGGAAGGGGGTACTTGAAACTGATTTTTATCATCTGTAAGAAAACTCGACAGCTGGCATTCTAACTTGAGACAATTACAAACGTACTTAGCTGAGTCAGATGAGTGTTATTTCGATTGTCACTGAAAAGTAAAGGAACCTTAGCAGGGGGAGGTTATTAGAATTTAGCCAAGTCTAAACGTTTCACTTCTGTAGCTCACAACAAGGTATTCATGCCAAGCTTGAGACTGCAAAATCCAGAAATACATTCGGAGTCATTAAAGAAAGATGTGGTTCACTGTAGCTTTATTTCATAGTTTAGCATATTGTAATTCAAATTTTGTTTGAGAATTTCAGTCACCCCAGTGTACGATTTATCAGCCGTCCGGCTTTTAGCCGTGGTCTGCAAACGAGAAGCCAGCAGGGCAGATGAAGGAGCGAGGGCCTGGGCGTAAATATATTGGCTGGAGAGAAAAGGTAAATTTTTTGCTTCTCCCGCAAATCAGGGACAGCAGATAGATAAAGAAGTATTTGATAAATGTCTGAGAGTAGAAAAATAAATTAAAAAGATAAATTCAAAAACTGTACTCCTACCCTAAATTAGAAAGATCTTCATAATTCTTTAGAAAAGATTACTTTCATGTTTGTGAAAAAATCCTTAATGCTTAAATATTAGCAATTTGCTCGATCTGCTAGACCAAAACAAGATTCTAAAGAAGGGAAAAGAAAATGATGAAAATTGGTGCAGGTAAGTGTGGATAGAAATTAATAAAAGGAGAAGACTTGTTTGAGCTGAAAGTTAGGAAGAATAAAACCCTAATGGAGGGATAATTCAGGTGTCCCCTAAGATTGTTAAAGGATCAGTCAGATCCATCTGTCTGTGTCTGTCTGTCTATGCAGTTAATTCCCATTAAACTTCAAAATTGTAACCACAGGGTAAAGCCCATTGGTATGTAATAGTTACCTTTGGAGAGTGAATTTTGCACAGGGAATGTGTCAGACTGCTCGGTCCCCCTGCCCCACCCAGAGTTTCTGGTTCGGCAGTCCTGGGGTGAGGACCTGCGGGCCCCTCCCCCCCACCTTTTCCTGTGACGGTTCAGCCACACCAGGACAGATTTGCCACCCTCGGTGGGGCCTGAGAATTTGCATTTCTAATTACTGATTGAACACTTCGAAGAAATGTGTGTGTGTTTTTTGTGGAATGGAATCTTTTGTCGTCTAAGCATTTCCAACTTTAAAGTTGACCGATTTAGGAAAGGTGAATGGAAATACATACTTTTTGTTTTCTATTTAAAATCTTGCTGCCTTGGTATACTGGAAGAACATGAAGTAAATGGGCCAGAATTACCGGTGTTAAGCTGAAAAAATCAAATAACTTGGAGAAAATCTTGCTTAATGTTTATTCCTTTTGTGAGATACCTTGAATATTTGAGTTTTGTTTTAAAGGATCTGTATTAGTTTAGTCAGAAGTCCTACAGATGCCTTAGAGAACCAGTTAAAAACAAACAGTTTTCAGTGTGTGTTTTAAAAAACTTTATTTGCGAATTCACTGTGGAAAATGAGAAGACGATAAACTGCTGTCTGCTGTTCCTCCTTAGAAGCGTCCCTGCGCACACGCTGCCGTAGCTTGGTCACACACAGTGTATCCTTTCTCGTATCCTTTTGGGGGCAGCCCTTTTTGGCTTTTGGTTTTCTTAGATGTTTTGTCCCTTCCACCCACCCATTGATCCAGATTAAGCAATAATGTTTTTACAGTTTCAAAGAAATATTGCTGAATATCACTGCTGATTACACAAATCTCATATGGGTTTTTTACATTTGTTGCTCAATTTTCTATTCTGTCCTTTAGCTTACATATTTTTTGCAGGGAAAGTTAGTGAATCAGGTCAGTTTGTTTACTTGTAGAATGTATGCATTTACTTTGATACAGAATTTAGACTTTTTCTTCGTTTGTGTATTTTCTAGACCTAATTCAGCATCCCCATCCCATGTATTCTGTTTCGTGACATGTCTGGTTTAGAAATTCCGTATAACGTGTTGTAAAATTTGGCTGAGGGAAGGAGGTTTTTTTTTCCCCTTTAAAAGTGACAAATACTTGCAGTAAAACAACTGCGTTCCTGTGTAAATTCCAAATGGGAGTGGCAGACCTCACACAGGAGGGGTGATTATAGAAATCTCCACTGAGACAAAGAGCAAGGAGAAGTATTTTTTCCTCTTTCTTTTTCTAAACCAAACCAAACCAAAGGAAGAAGAAAAGAGTAGCGGAGGCGGAAGACAGAACGTTGGCCCAGGGTGGCCCGTTAAGTGTGAGGCAGCGGCCCGGTGGGGTATGATGGGAGGACGGTGGTTTCCAGGCCGGGCCCGGCTGGAATCGCCCAGAGCTGGTGCTCGGTCCTGGCTGCACGTTCAGATGACCTGGGCAGCTTTTTAAAATGCTGATGAAGATGTAAAGCCAAACGATACGCTAAAAAAATACACTGAAGCCAGGGTTCCTCCCCCCGAGTTTTGACGTACTGATCTGGTGTGTAACGAATGCTGGTCGAGAACCCTGGAGGAAGGGTTTTCAGACATAAAGATGCCTGAACTCTGTCCCGGGCCGAGTAAATCGCAGTCTCTGGGGATGCAGTGAGGAATCCAAGCTGACAAGGTCGCCTCCGTGTAGTTGTCAGGGCTGACCAGTTGGATGCTACTTTGGGAGACAGAAATGGTTTGGTGCCTAATTCTCACCTCGCTGTCCAGCCTTTTATACGTGGGAAAAGGAAGATTGGTGTCTCTGCATTTACAAACCCTGCTTTTGTTAGTAGTGCTGTGAAAACAAGTCGAAGAATCTGTTAATAACCATTCTTTCCCTAAGAGTACAAAAAAGTACAAATATTGAAATTGCTATTATTTTTTTTTTCAATGGGGAAGTTAAATATTACATTTTTTAATGTTGTAAACCAGTTTCTGTGTTAAGCTTTTTTTTTAGGCAAATAAAATTTAATGCTGACATGATTCACTAATTTTCTAAACCTAAATATTTTAGCTTTTGGTTCTTTTGAAACTAATGAACTTTTTTATAATCATTATTTTTAATGGACTTTTATGCTATTTCAGGTTCCTTTTGAATTCTGTGTCTTTCCTGTGTTTCCACCTTTGAGAAGAAATTGACCACCTGGGCTGTGGAACTGTGCGTAACAGCTTTTAAAGTGTATTTAAAAATTAAGCCGATATTCACTGAAATTAGTTTATTGAAGATGTATTATGTGCATTTTAATCAGCTTCATATATAATAAATTATTTTCTTTCCAATAAAATGATGTTCTTAATTTTTAATGTGTTTTATACTGCTAGGAGAATATAATTTGATAATTACATAAATTTATTTTACGTTAAATTTAAATTTTACTTTAATATTACAAATAACGCCCTTTTTTAATTTTTACCTGGATACCAGTATACTTACTTGAAATTTCTTTTTAACGTTATCTTATTTCTTTTTTAGAAGTTTTATTCTGTTTTTGTTTTGTTTTGTTCTGGGTTTTATTTGTTTGTTTTTAATAGTGGGGGATTTTTCCCAGTTAAGGAAATTTGTACTGTTGCCCTAATTTTATCTTTGATCTTTGCGCCCTCACAGTCCGTCAGACTATCACTCAGAAGGTGCGGATGTTCCCATATAAATTTTTCTCTTCCTGTAGTGAAATTCGTTCCACCTGTGTGTAAGTAGGGGAACTTTTCATACAGGCAGAGCTCACGGATACTCCCAGTCGGGTCCAGAGCCCCACAATAAAGCTAGTCACATACATTTAGTTGATTTCCCAGTGGGTGTCAAAGTTACACCTGAACCATACGGTGGTCCGTTGGTACGTGATAGCGTTACAGCTAACGAAAGCAGTGTGCGCACCTTAATCCACAAATACTCTGTTGCTAAAAGACGCCGCCACCATTGAGCCTCCAGCAGGCCAGGTCCCTTGCTGGTGGAGGGCCTTGCCTCCGTCTGGGTGGCTGCTGGCCCAGCAGGGTGCTGGGTGCAGCAGGCTGCCGGCAGTTGCTTAAAGTGCGGCAGCGGTGAAGCTGGCTGCACCCGCCGAGGCTTGCTTTCGGGTTGGTGTCTCTGGAGCGTGCGATGTGGTTTGACAGCGTTTTCAGCCGCAGCAGACCCTTTTTACAAATTGGAGACGCTCCTTTCAAACTGATGCTGCTTTTTAAACTAAGTTTATGTCCTATTTTAAATCTTTGGTTGTCTTTTCAACAATCTTCACCAAGAGTAGATTCCATCTCAAGAAACCACTATCTTTGCTCATCCCTAAGAAGCCCTCATCTGTTAAAAGTTGTATCTGCAGGCTCCACTTCTCGTGCTAGTTCTCGTGATTCCTGCCACATCAGCGGTCACTTCCTCCCCTGAAGTCCTAGACCCGTCAAAGTCATCCCTCAGGGCTGGAGTCAACTCTGTAGAACTCCTGTTAATGTTGATATTCTTACCTCTTTCCATGAAGCACAAATGTTCTTGTGGCATCCAAAATGGTGAATCCTTTCCAGAAGGTTTTCAACTTACTGGCCCTGGTCCCTCACAGGAGTCACAATCTGTGGCAGCTAGAGCTTTATGAAATGTGTTTCTGAACTAGTGAGACTTGAAAGTCAAAATGACTCCTTGATCCATGGGCTGCAGAACAGATGTTGTGTTAGCAGAAATGAAAACGCCATTAATTTCATTGTACCTCCCATCAGTCCTCTTGGGTGACTAGGTGCATCATTAATGAGCAACAGTAAATTTGAAAATCTTTTGTACTGAGCAGTAGGTCCTAACAGTAGGCTGAAAATATTCAGTAACCTTTGCTGTAAACAGATGTGCTGTTGTTCCACTTATGGAACACAGGCAGAGTAGATTTGGCGTAATTCCTAAGGGCCCTCGGGTTTTTGGAATAGTAAGCGACCCCTGGCTTCAGCTTACCGTCACCAGCTGCATCCACCCCTAACGAGAGTCAGCCTGTCCTTGGACGCCTTGAAGCCAGACAATGACTTCTCTCGGGCTATGAAAGTCCTGGATGGCATCCGCTTCCAGCATCAGGCTGCTCCGTCCGCACTGAAGCCTGCTGTTCAGTGCAGCCACCCCCACTGGTTACGGTCTTCAGGGTAGCCAGCTGCTGCTTCTGCATCAGCACTTTTGGTTCGCCTTGCACTTTGATGTTGGGGAGACAGCTGCTCTCCCTGAACCTCATAAACCGACCTCTGCTAGCTTCGAGCTCGTCTACAGCCTCCTCCCTTCTCTCAGCCTTCCCAGAATTGGAGAGAGTCAGGGCCTTGCTCTGGGGTAGGCTGGGGCTTTGCAGAGCGTGGTGTGGCTGCTTTGGTCTTCTGTGCAGACCGCTAACCCTTTCTCCACACCAGCACTGTGGCTGGTGCCCTTTCTTATCATCTGCGAGGGCCCTTCTGGTTCCCTCCAAGAACTCGTCCTCTGCATCCACAACTGGGCTGTTTGGTGCAAGAGGCCTAGTTGGGCTTTTCAGATGCCGCCTTCGCTAAGCTTAATCTTTTCTAGCTTTTGACGTAGAGTGAGAGACGTGTGACTCTCCCTTGCACGTGAACATTTAGGAGGCCGTTGCAGTGATATTCGCTGGCCTGTTTTCAGTATTGCTGTGTTTCGGGGAGCAGGGGCGCATGAGGGGAGAGGGAGAGACAGGCCAAGGCTGGTCGGCGGAGCAGTCGGAACGGACATTGGCTACAATGTGTACATTGTTGCTGCCGTCTTGTTGTTTTCCAGTTGTGCCTTCTCCAAGGGCTGGGGTGAGTGCACAGCGAGTGAGACATCTGGAGTGTTTCCCTTCGGGGGACACTCTCAGGATAACGCGAGTGCCCCTCGCCTAACCCTGGGCACAGCCCTGCCTCCCATTAGTAACGGGGGCGGCGTCAGCAGAGCCCAGACGGGCCAGTCATCAAACACAGGGCGGCAGCACTCAGGTTGCCGCTTTAGATGCCGCTTTGGAAAATATCTGCTGTGCCAATGGGACTCCTTCAAAACCATATCGAGACACACTCGGGCTTTCAGAGAAAGTGAGGGGAAAGGATGCCTCCCACGCACCTCAGACTCAAAAGGCCGGCCCTGGGTGCCCAGGTGTAGTAACGGTTTGCTCTCTACTGCCCTGTAAGAAAACGCTTCCATTGTGAGTGGTGGGGGTTTTTCATAAACCTCAACTGTACGTCGAAAGGCATTTCATCACATTTCATTTCCTCACCCAGTGCCTGGGAAACAAAAACAGTGCTGTCAGTAGGACAGTTCAGTGGACAGGAGAGCTGAGCAGTGCGTTGGACACGTAAGAGAGGGAACCGATGGCTCTCAGGGGGGATGGAGCTCCTGCCCCAGGACGTGAGCTGCGGACGTGCGCCGGAGCTCCCCCAGGGAGGGCGGTGGGAACCTCGACCAAGCTCCACCGCCGGCGTGGAAACGGGGCCGGGAAGGAGAGGCCCGGCCCTCCAGCAGACTGACCTGGGATGCCGTGGGGAGGGTCAGGAGACGAGACTTCGGGACGTCTGTGGTTAACGGACAGGCGTTCTGAGGGCACCATGTCTATTAAAAACGTCTGTCAGAAGTGAGAATAAGGGTATTTGACAACGCCAGAAGAAATGTGAATTTTAAAATAATGACATGGCACCAGTACACCATTTACATAGTAGTTAATATACCAGGATCTTCGAAAATGCAAAAATTCAAGAACACATCTGAGCAACAGACGACCTCACCACATGAAACATTTCAGGGCTTAGGAAAACACGCAAAAGTGCCGTAGCTCCGTGTACCGGGACGGGGCTCACTGTGGCAGGAGAAGGGGGGAGCGGGGGGAGGGAGGGGAGGGGGCGGGGCTGCTCCGTTTGTGTTGTGTGTGTTTTCCTTTCAAAAAGCTATTTGAAGAGTGTTGTGGCAAAATGTTAACATCTCTTAAACCCGGGTCTTGAGACATGGAGTCTTTTTTTAAATTATGTTTTCCTGTGTGACAACTATAACCAAAATGAAAATAAAACAGTGTGGTGGAATACCTCCAAACCAGTTTCTCAGCTATATTTTTATTATTGTCCCTCCCAAAGGAGGGATTTTAAATCGGCCTATACGAAATTTTACAGTCACGGTATACTGTGTGTCTGTTTTTAAACTGTATGTGCTTGTCTGTGGATAAAGGAGAAAGATTTTTCCTTCCTCCTCTAACCCAGGGACCAAACAGCTGCCAGTGATTTGGAAGGCAAATGACTCTGTACCATTAAGCATAACAAATCATGCAAAGTATACTCTTTGACCTTGCCTGAATTAAACTGCATATCAGTAACAGAAAATTTTGAAAAATCTTTCAAATTCCTGGATATTAAATAACAGATTTTAAAATAATGCATAGATAAAAAAACAGGATTCTTAACGGAATTGAGAAAATAATTGAATTTCATACAGCATAAAATATGTGGCATACAGCTACAGGAATGTTTAAAGGGGATATGATAATATTAGAAAAGAATAAAAGCCACAGATTGGTAATTTACATTCTACCGTAAGGAACTAGAAAAAGAAGAACAAATTAAATTCAGAGCAAGCAGGAAAAGGAAATAATAGAAATAAGCACAAACCAGTAACTTATAAACAGAAAACATCATGGTAAACAAAACTAGCTCCTAAAAGATCAGTAAAATTGAGGAATTCTAGTCAGATTGCTAAGAAAAATAAAAGATCCCCCAAATTGTAAGAATATAATAATGGAATATTTGAAACAAATTTGTTTTCATAAATTTGACAACTTTGGTGAAATAGACCAATTTCTTGAAACTACCAAAGCTTATTCAAAAAGTAGGTGACTTAAAATGCTCCTATACCTATTTAATAAATTTACTTAGTAATTAATGTATCTGCAAAGAAAACATATGGCTAGGTAGTTTCACCGATGAGTTCTGCCAAGTGCTAAATGTCAACCAACTATTTTATGGAAGAGAGCGCTTCCAAATTAATTTTAGGTGTCCTGTATTACCGTGATACTGAGATGAGACAAAGTACAAGAAAAGTACATATCACTGCTTTCTCATGAGTATAGATGCAAAACTCCCCAACGAAATATTGAATTGGTCCAGCAGTGTGTAAAACAAGGGTTATGCATCATGGTCGAATGAAGTTTATCTTGGGGAATTCAGATTAGTTCAAATTCTGAAAATCCACTGCAATCCCTCATGTCGACAGAGTAAAGAAGAAACAGCATAAATGAAGGAAAAGGATGTGACAAAATTAAACATCCATGCATACAAACTCAGTAAAGTAGGAGCGGAAAAGAGCTCCCTTAATCGGCCGAAGAATGTCCACAAAGCCTTTAGCTACCCTAATACTTAAGGGTTAAAGGCTGAACTTTTTCCTGCTACGATTGAAAACAAGGCAAGGAACTGTGCGTTCACCCCTCCTTTTCAACATCTCTGCATAAAACAAGAGAAAAGCCATGCAATTTGGAAATGAAGACATCAAAATTGACCCTATTCAGAGATGACATGTAAGAAACCCCAAGGAATTCAAAGGTCCCTACAGCTGACAAGAGTTAGACAAAGCTACAAAAGGAACGGTGCAGAGATCAATTGTGTACCTATATTCTAGCAATAAGCAGCTATATTTTGAAATTTGTCTAGAAATACCATTGGCAATAGTACCAAAGCTGAAATAATTAGGTAGAAATCTACCAAAAATAGGTACTAAACGTCTGTGATGAAAACCATCAATTTTTGATAGTAAAAGAAGAAAAACGGAAAGAGATAATATGTACATGGGTCAAAAGACTCATGAGTCTTAAGATGTCAACTCTTTCCAAATTGACTTACTCCCATTCAAAGATTCTGTTTTGTTGATGCTGCCAAACTGATTCAGATTTACGTGGAAAAGGAACAGAGCTAGAAATAACTAGCACAATTTTCAAACAAACAAAAAACCTGGATGACTATGTATATATGTATATATCAGGAACAGTTATATGGGGAAAATTGTGGTTTTCGCACAGAAATAGAGACATAGATAATTGAAACAGCAAAGTCCAGAAACAAACTCACATGTATGGTAAATTAATTTTTTTACAAAGGTGAGATGGCAGTTTAGTGGAATAAGGACAGTCATTTTAACATATGCTAGAATAATTGGACACCTGTATTGAAAACAAAACAAAACAAAAAACCTCAATGCATTTCTTAAACCTTACACAAAAACTCAGTAAAAAAAATGGATCATAGACCCAATTGTAAAACTATAAACTCAGAAAAAGAGTCGATGAAATCTGCATGATCTTGCTTAGACAGGAAGTTCTTATACACAATACCAGAAGTGGGATCCATTAAAACAAAAAGAAAAATTGGACTTCATCAAATAAAAAATACGCTTTTCAGAAGACACTACTAAGAACATGAGAAGGCAAGCCGCAGACTTGGAAAAAATCTTTGCAAAGCATAATTTGACAAACATTGTATCCAGAATATGTGAAGAACTTTCAGAACTCAGTAAAAAGAAAACAGCCCCTCCCCTAGAAGATGGACAATGAATTTGAAGACACTGCATCAAAGATTTACAAATGGCAAATAAGCCATTTGTAAGGTGCACCACAACAGCCATTAGACGAATACGAAGTAGGGCCACAGTAAGACAGCAGCACCACCCACCTACTAGATGGACGGCTGGGAATCTAGCAGCGCCAAGGCTTGGCAGAAACGTGGAGTGCTCCAGCTCTAACGCTTCGCTTACGGGAGTAGAGGTTTGTACCTCTGCTTTGCAGAAGAGGTTGGGGAGTGTTGTTATAAAGTTAAACATACACTTACACGTGACCTAGCCGACGCATGTCTAAGTATTCATCCAAGTGAAACAAACAAACAAAAAAAGGTTCACACAAAACCCAGTACATGGGGACCCTAGGAGCATGCTGAGTGGGAAGCACCAGGAATTCCGCTACCTAATGAGACAGCAATCGCACTGTTAGAAACTGCCTGTTGTACTGTGGAGCTCTGGGGGCCAAGGAAGCCTTGTGAGTTCCAGGGGAAAGGCTTGGGCAGTCAATTGCAGTTAATTTTATTCAATTTCAGAGCCTAACGTAGGAGGAGCTATCCAGGCCCCTCCCACTGCCATGTGGTGGGCCACTGTGCATGTGTCCCCGGGGCAGCTGGCACACAGCCAGCGGGTGGGAGTCAGCACGGGCAGACAGAACCTTGAGCTGTACATGTCGGGGCGCTGTGCTCTGCCAGCTGGTTGCTGCTTCTGATCAGAGGTACAGAGAGGTGGACAGCGATGCATGGTGGGTGTACCTCCTGCTCTCGTAAGCCCACCTCCCCGCTGCTCAGCCTTTTCCTGCCCCCTCATTACCTTTCTGTTTTTCTCCTTTGGGGGGCCAGGCATTAAAGAAAACAAGTGTATATATATATGGGGAAAATTAGACATTCATCATGTATACGAAGGGAAAGGCTCAAAACAGATCTGAGAAGACCTCAGGTTCTATACCTCAGGCTGATCCACAGCATACAGTAATCAAAAAACAGGAATAATTAAAAAGAAAAAGCAGCAAAGCCTGGGAAGGCAGAGGATCTGAATTTCAGGGTTACCGTATTATTAAATTCAAATGTCTGGTTTTCAGCAACAACAAAAGACCGACATGCAAAGAAATTGGAAAGTATGGCTCATTGAAAGGAAAAGAAAAATCAAACTGTCCCTGAGAAAGACCTGATGGCAGACATATTAGACAAAGAAAGTTAAAAAAAAAAAAAGGTGTATGAACAAAATGGAAATATCAATAATAAAGAGAAAACTTATCAAGACACCAAAGGAATTCTGGAGCTGACAAGTACAGTACAATAACTAAAGTGAAAAATTTACTAGAGGGATTCCAAGGAAGATTTGAGCGGGCAGAAGACACAATCAGCAAACTGGAAGGTAGGACCATGGAAGTTACCGAGTCTGAGGAACAGAAAGAGAAAAGATGGAAGAAAGTGAAGGTAAGTGATCTGTGGGCCGCCATCGAGCTGACCAGCACAGACTCTGAAAGTCCCCGGAGGAGAGAGAGAAAGAGGCAGAGGGTACTTGAAGAAATAGTGGCTGAAAACTGCCCAGATCTGATAACAGTTATGGTTGTAAGCACGCAAGGGGCTCAACAAATCCCAAACATGAATTCAGGGACCCACGCTGAGATATATTATACTCAAATTTTTGAAAGAGAGAATCTTGAAAGCAGCAAGCAAGAGAGAAGTGAATTGTCACATACAAAGGATCCTTAGTAATAATATTATAAGTAGATTTCTCATTAGAAACCTTGAAGATCAGGAACTTCCGGCAAAGATGGAGGGGTAGGTGGACACACTGGGCCTCCTCGCACAACCAAAATAAGGACAACAAAAATTTAGAAACAAAAAAACAACCTGAACTGACAGAAAAGTCGAACTGTACGGAAGTCCTACAACCAAGAAGATAAAATAGACACATTCATCCAAACTGTTCGGAGGGGCAGAGTCCGGCGGCTGCAGAGGGGTCCCGGCAGGAAAAAGCGGTGGCTGTCGGACCGGGCGGGCAGGCAGGTGGCAGCTGGCAGACCCAGTGAGGCACACAACACGACTGGCAGTTCAAGTGGTCCCACATTGGCGCACAGATAAACCAGGAGAAACTGGGGAGCGAGATGGACCGCACAACCCAGGGCCCCAGCGCTGGGAAATAAAGCCTCAAACCTCTGATTGAAAACACCTATGGGGGTGAAGCAGCAGGAGAGACTCCCAGCCTCAAAGGAGATTCATTGGAGAGACCCACAGGGTACTAGAAGGTACACAAGCCCACCCATCTGGGAATCAGCACCAGAAGGGCCCAATTTGCCTGTGGGAAGTGGCGGAAGGGACTGAAATCCGAGAGAGAGTGGAGCAAGGGCCATTGTTCCCTCTCGGACCCCGCCCCCACATACAGCATCACAACCCAGCAACTGGGCTGCCCAGGGCTGGGGAACACCTAAGGCTCCGCCCCTCACTACATAACAGCCTCGACCAGACCAAAAAATAAATGAATAAATGAATGAATGAATGAATAAATGAATAAATAAATGGCCCAAATAGAAGAACAGATCAAATCTCCAGAGCAAATACATTTAAGCCATGAAGAGATAGCCAACCTATCAGATGCACAGTTCAAAGCCCTGGTGATTAGGATGCTCGCAGAATTGGTTGATTTTGGTCTCAAATTAGATGAACAAATGAAGGCTACCCTAAGTGAAATGAAGGAAAATGCACAGGGAACCAATAGTGATGGGAAGAAAACTGGGACTCAAATCAATGGAGTGGACCAGAAGGAAGAAAGAAACAACCAAACAGAAAACAAGGAAGAAATAAGAATTAAAAAAAAAAAAAAAAAAAGGAAAGGCTTAGGAAACTCCAGGACACCTTTAAACGTTCCAACATCTGAATTATAGGGGTACCAGAAGGGGAAGAGGAAGAGCAACAAGTGGAAAACTTATTTGAACAAATAATAAAGGAGAACTTCCCCAATCTGGCAAAGGAAATAGACCACCAGGACATCCAGGAAGCTCAGAGAGTCCCAAAGAAGTTGGACCCAAGGAGGAACGCACCAAGGCACATCATAATTACATTAGCCAAGATTAAAATGAAGGAGAGAACTCTAGAAGCAACAAGGGATAAGGGGACAGTCACCTACAAAGGAGTTCCCATCAGACTGTCAGCTGATTTCTCAAAAGAGACTTTTACAGGCAAGAAGGGGCTGGAAAGAAGTATTCCAAGTCATGAAAGGCAAGGACTTCCATCCAAAATTGCTCTATCCAGCAAAGCTGTTATTTAGAATAGAAGGGCAGATAAAGCACTTCTAAGATAAGGTCAAGTTAAAGCAATTCATCATCACCAAGCCCTTATTATATGAAATGTTAAAGGGACTTATCTAAGAAAAAGAAGATAAAAAATATGAACAGTAAAATGGCAGCAAACTCATAGTTATTAACAACCACACCTAAAACAAAAGCAAAAGCAAACTAAGCAAACAACTAGAACAGGAACAGAACCACAGAAATGGAGATCATATGGAGGGTTAGCAACAGGGGAGTGGGAGGAGGAGAGAGGGGGTAAAGGTACAGAGAATAAGTAACATAGATGGTAGGTAGAAAATAGACAGGGGAAGGGCAAGAATAGTATGGGAAATGTAGAAGCTAAAGAAGTTATGACACATGGCCATGAACTAAAGCGGGGGAATGTGGGTGGGAGGGGGTGTGTAGAGTGGAGGGGAATGAGGGGGAAAATGGGACAACTGTAATAGCATAATCAATAAAATATATTAAAAATAAAATAAAATATTTTAAAAATCACCTTGAAGATCAGAAGACAGTAAACTAATATATTCAAAGCGCCAAAAGAAAAACAAAAACCTCAGCTAGGAATCATATGCAGTAAAACCATTCTTCAAAAGTGAGAGAGAAATAAGACATTCCCCCCCCCCAAAAAAAAAACAAACCTGAGGGACTTGGTTACAACTAGGCCCACCCTGGAAGTAATGCTTAAGGGACTCGTACAGGGTGAAATGAATGGACACTAGACAGGAACTCAAAGCCATATGGAGAAGTGCAGATCTCAGCAAAGGAAAGACACGTGTAGTAAAAGCCAGCATTACTGTAACAGTGTTTATAAGCACAGTTGTTTCCTACATTATTTAAGAGGCTAATGCATTTACAATAATTATGTGTGGGGGCACACACACACAGAATTATTGTGCCCCCACACAGAATTAGTACACGAAGATGTATTTTGGGGACTTCAGAAATGAGGAGTGGGAACTGCACTGTAACACAGGTTTGTATGCTCTTGAAGTGAAGCTGGTATAAAGTCCAAGTGCAGTGTTGTATTTCTAGGATGTGAACCCACGGTGACTGCAAAGAAAGCAGCTACAGACTGTCCACAGAAGGAAATGAGAAAGTTAACATTTCACTACAAAAAAAAAACAAACAAACAAAAAAAACCCCACCTAAACACAAGACACTAACCCAGGAAATGAGGGACCAACAAGCTGTAATGCATATGATGAAAATGACTGAGGTAAGTCCCTCCTTTTCGGTTACTACTTGAAGTGTAAATGAATTAATCTTCAGTTAAAACGCAGAGATTAGGAGACTGAATAAAAACATATGATCCAACTATATGCTGTCTACAAGATTCAGTTCCAAAAACAAATGGATTTAAAGGGAAACAAAAAATTATTACATGCACGTAGTTAGCAAAAGAAAGGGTGGCCATACAGACAAAATACACTTTACATAAAAAAACAATGCAAGAGAAAGGACATTAGATATTAATAAAAAATTGTTATATATGTTTGCAATAGAGCAAACATATGTAACAATTATAAACATTTAGGTACCTAATGACAGACCATCAAAGTGTTTGAAGCAAAAAATGGATGAGATTGAAGGGGAAAATAAGTAATTCTTCGATGATAATTGGAAACTTCCGCACCCTACTTACGTTAAGGGATAAAATGGGACAGAAGATAAGGAAGGAAATAGAGGCCTTAACACAAAAAATGAACTGGATCTGACAGACACGTGCAGTACACACTACCCAACAACAGCTGCACATTCATTCTCGCCACGTGCACGTGGAATTCTCCAAGACAGACTGTAGGTCAAGACACAAGTAAGTTTCAATAGATTTTTTTAAAGAGATACACAGAATGTCCTCTCTGATTGCAGTGGGATTAAATGAGAAGTCAGTAACATAAGGAGAGCTGGAAATTCCCATTCCCACTGAAATTAAACAATGATTCTTGAATAACCAAAGGACCAAAGACGAAATCACATGGGAAGTTAGAAAATATTTAGGGACAACTGAAGACAAAAAGAATGTACGAAATGAGGGGGTGCATTGGAAGTGATGTAGAGGGGAGAATATATAATTACTTAGAAATAGTGACCTACTTTTCAACTTAAGGAACTAGAAAAAGAACAAAGTAAACCCCAAATTAGCAGAAGAAAGGAGAGAAAGATTAGAAGTAAATGAAATAGAGAATAGAAAATAATAAGGAAAATCAATGAAACCAGAAGTTGACTGTTTCAAAGAAACCAGCAACAGCACACCTTTAGCGAGATGGACAAAAGACTCAAGTTACTAAAATCAGAAATGAAGTGGGACATCACTGCATATTTTACAGAAATAAAGAGAGTGGTAAGATAGTACAATGAAGAATTCTACACCAATTAATTAGATAACGAGATGAAATGGACAAATTCATAGAAACACATAATCTAAAACTAAATTATGAAGCAATAAGAACTGAATAAACCTACAACTAGTTAGGAGATTGTATTAGGAATCAAAACTCTAACAACAAAGAAAAGTCCTGGACCTGATGGGTTTACTCTGGAATTCTAGCAAACATTTAAGGAAGCCATGATACCAGTCCTTCTTAAATATTTTTCCAAAAATTGAAGTGGAGGGCACATTACCCTGGCATGAAGGCCGAGCAAACGCTACAGACCGATATCTCTTACGATTACTGATGCAAAAATCCTCATCAAAGTACCAGCAGACTGAACTCAGCAGCATATTTCAAAAGGTTTATACATCACGTTCAAGCAGGATCTATTTCTGGAATGCAAGGATGGCTCAACAGATAAAGATTTATCAATGTTAACACCCCACTTTAAAACAGGGAAGGACAGAACAACAGGATCATCTCAACTGATAGAGAAAATGCATTTGACACATGCAACACCCTTTCATGATGAGAACATTTGGCACACTGGACACAGGAGACTATTTAAACGTAATGAAAGCTACATGTGAAAAACCACAGTGAACACTGTCAAGTTAGTTGTTACATCCATCTGTTCACATACGTACCTTTAAGTTCTCTCGCAGCAAATTTCAGTTACACAGTAGTGTTAACTACAGTGAGTCACCATGTTATATCAGATCCTCAGACCTTACTCATTTGGTAACTGAAAGTTTGTATCCTTTTGCCAAACTTGTCATATTTTCCCCATCCCCTAGTCCCTAGAAAGCAATTCTCCCCTATCTGGCTCTAAATTGCACCTTTTTTATTTAATTTTTTTCGAGTCCACATATTCTCCATCTCCTGTGAGTGTCCGCCCAGTTGCGCACACTCCAGATTCCGCTCCTTCCTACCTGGGCAACTCACCTGGGTCCTCAGCTCCTACAAGTACTTTTCACCTACTTCAGGTGCACGTGTGGGTGGAGACCTCCCGGGTGTCCTGGCGTAATGTGCAGAGAGGCACTTGGGTTCAGTTACCTATGTCCAATGAGTTGCAAATCAAAGGGGAGCAAAAAATGGTATGATTCCTGCCACTGTGGTGCTGACATCACAGTTTTGTTACTCTTTAAGTGGTTATTTGTGTAATGTAAATGCTTCTTGTCTCATGCCTAGCTCTCATTTTCTGTATCAGTAAAATTAAGATTAGATTTAGATAAGTAGCTCCAAATGACAAAAAGAAACCAGAACAATGCATTAATGGTAGATTTTTAAATAAAACTAAATTTTATAACTTTCATATCAAAATATTTTAAAATTCTTCTTAAAATTCTTCAAAGATTTTATTTATTTATTTTTAGAGAGAGGGAAAAGGAGGGAGAAAAACATCAATATGTGGTTGCCTCTCACGTGGCCCTCACTGGGGACCTGACCCACAAGGTTAGGCATGTGCCCTGACTGGGAATCGAACCAGCGACCCTTCGATTCGCAGCCTGTGTTCAATCCACTGAGCTACACCAGCCAGGAAAAGTATTTTTATATATTTCTTTGAAATGTTAGTGATTATTTAGAACTGAACTCTGGAAATTACTGGACTAGTTTATTCTAATAGTCTCTTTCAATGTTGATATTCTTTGGTCCTCTGCTTTATTCTACCCTTGACTTCCTACATCCCAAGAGAAAGCAAATGTCACATTGAATGTGTTTTGAATCAAAGAGTTTATGGGAACCTAGTGGTTGTATCAGGAAAAAATAGGTCATGCTGCAGTAATAATAATTAAAAAAAAAAACCCTAAAATTCTTCTGGTTTACAATAACCAAGTGTATTTCTTCTGTTAACCTCACCCAACGAGGGACAGGTTCTTTACGTCCAGTGGATTAGCCACTCTGCTCCCTGCCGGCGAAACTGCGTTTGGACACATGCTTTACCAGTCACGGGGCCTCAGAGCAGAGCATCGCTGTGCTTGCATTTCATTGCCAAAGCCAATCACGTGGACAGTCCTGAACTCAGCACTGCAGGGGGCAGTACTGAATATTTATGAACAATAAAACGTTGGGTGGGTGCATGCAAGATCGGGAATAAAAACTAACAAGGCAAAATTAATTTCGTTAGAGTGGAAATTTGAAAGACAAAACATAAGAACTAACCCTCACGGTCTCTTCAGTCTTTTAAACAAATCAGCAAAAGAAATGCCCAGATTCCAAAATATCTTCACGGACAATATTTGACTATATTTTTATAACACCCCAGGGACAGAGACCGGGACACGGGGTCGTGGTTTGGAGCTCCCTCTGGCGTCAGAGAGCTCGGTTTCGGTTTTCAGTCCCAGCCCTTACAAGCGTTTCACCGCGGACGCGAGGCCTCGCTCAGCGTCCCCGGGCCTCCGAGGCTTCCTTTGGAAACCGCGCACGGCCCTGACTGTACCTTCCTGTAGGTGTCGTCCGAGCTCACCCTGGGAACACGGCGAGACGGCGCACAGTCGCCCTCCAGGCTTGTCGTTCGTCGTTTTTAGTTACTTTGCGTTTTTATCCTATCGACAGTACT
Source organism: Glossophaga mutica (assembly GCA_039655065.1). Classification (NCBI taxonomy): domain Eukaryota; kingdom Metazoa; phylum Chordata; class Mammalia; order Chiroptera; family Phyllostomidae; genus Glossophaga; species Glossophaga mutica. The sequence goes on from CM077316.1 coordinate 5,489,911, forward strand.
ATGATTCTCATCTTCTCCTGAGGATCTAAAAGTAACCTACAGACTTAATGGTTTTACGGTTCACACGGTCGATGGCAAAGCTCGGATCCAAAATTAGTGTCCTGCTTTAGAGACTTCGTTTCCATTCTAGTCACTCTTCCGTTCCTGAATAATTTCACACAATTGGGTTCTCATCGGTCCTTCACATCATTGAGGTTATTTTAGCAAACTTTTCCCCCCAATAGATTAATATAAATGGCCCGGGAAACAAGGAGCTGTTGAGATCGGGGGGGGGGGGGCGGGGGGGAGGACACAGAGAAGCGGCAGGCAGGCTAAGACAAAGCCAACTGGGCCGGGGCGGTGCGATCAGAAGCGGTGGCGGGGCTGCACGCCCAAGGGGTGGGGGGGACCGGGGGCGGGGGGAGACGGGGGGGGCGGGGCTGCACTCCCAAGGGGTGGGGGGAGACGGGGGCGGTGCTGCACGCCCAAGGGGTGGGGGGGAGACGGGGGGCGGGGTTGCATGCCCGGGGGGCGGGGGAGATGGGGGGCGGGGCTGCACGCGAGGGGGGGGGGCGGGGGACACGGGTGGCGGGGATGCACGCCAAGCGGGGAGCGGGGGAAGGTCTGAGCTGACCTCATTGTGAAGCTCGGGTTAGATTTTGTACGAATTGGGTTCGGAGAATGCAGCACCCGCTGGAAGGAAGAGGATTGCTGGAAATCTATGAAGTCTTACGTTCTGCTTTCCCCCACTCTAATTAAAGAACATTTTTTAAAACTTTATCATTGAAAAAGACTGAACTGAAGGTTTGAGAGATTGCTGATTGAAAGAGGTTGAGGTGGTAAGTTATTTTAATTGTTTTTGGAGTATCCTACAATCCCTTCCCCACTTTTATCTTGAAATAAGTGGGTTTTGTCACATGGTTTGTAGTGCAAAGTTTCACCATCTATTTTAGGTTTGTTGACAAGTCAAGTCAGTTTCCAGCAGGACAAAATGTCCTATTTGAAGTGCACTTGAACCTTCACTTAAAATGTTTCTCTAGTTTCAGAAACCTGGTAGGCAAACTTGATTATCTGCCTTCTTTCCTCAAACACTCACGCGTGACTTACTGACCTGAGCTCAGGTTCATTTTTTTTTCCTTGTTTTTTTGTGGGGGGTGGGGAGTGCTCATAGGCCTCAGGGGAGCATGTAAAGAAAATTGTACGTGAGATTAATGTAAAATGTAGAGCGATTATGACTTTTTTCAGTAAAAGGAAGCACTACCTTGACCAAGTACAGTAATGTGACTACCTAAAGCTCTAGAATATTGATAACTGGGAAAAGAGAACAAAACAAAAACACCCAGAGAGCAATATAAGTGATCAAATAACAGACATCATTGTGAAACTGAAGGTATTTCTTTTAAAATTTTAACAATGCTTTTCCTAAATTACTGGCTATAAAGATAAAATTTATGAAGCATCTAACGAACACCAACAAATGACAAGAGCAGATAACTTGTCTCTTCTTGGGCAAGATTAATTCATTTGCATGTTAAAAAAATAGATCCATATCCGCTGGAGATGTGAGGCTGCTTGGGGTGAGGATAAAGGAAAAAACACTCGGACACAACCAGTCTACACATTGCATTAAGCACATGATTTCCTGGAGGGAAAATGCATGGATGTTCCCCTTCCAAGTACTTTCTTAAGTCAAAACGCAGAAAGTTTAGTAGCTGAAAATTTGGGCTGGGAGTGAGAAACAGAACCGAATTAAATGTCCTATTTCTTTTCGAAGTTGATACATTACAAATGTTTGCAAATAGATGGTGAAGGCAATAATGCCACTATGAATGCAGTTGGCTGTGTTTGTGATTTTCCTTCTATCCTTGAAGGGCTTCAGAAATAGAATCTAATCCTAAATAAATAATACTTGATTAAGGACTCCTTTTTTTATGCGTACGACAGGCCAGATGTTTAAAAAGATTAATATTCCCTCAACAAGGAAAACATTAAGCTCTAGAAGGTCATCTAGATTCTTTTCCTGGAAGATTTTATGCATATTCTTTACCTGCTCACACTACTATTGATAATACTTTCTAGATTGTAAATAAACTTTCTGTACTCTGAGTATTCATGCACGTTAACACTGACTTTGTAAAATATGCTTCTGACAGGAGTATAAATAGCCGCTGGAAAGGACACGGACAACTTCAAAGCAAAATGAAGTTCCTTCTCTTGCTTTCGGCCATTGGGCTCTGTTGGGCACAGTACGCCCCAAACACCAAGCCCGGACGGACCTCCATCGTTCATCTGTTCGAGTGGCGCTGGGTTGACATTGCCCTTGAGTGTGAGCGATACTTGGCTCCCAAAGGATTTGGAGGGGTTCAGGTGGGCATTGTTCACAATATGAATTGTGGGGTTTGCCGGGCTTACAGTGACTGGCAGGGTCTGTGTCTGTGAAGCAGGGACTATTTACTTCATACATAAGTAGTACCCGAAGTAAGGAGTTTTGTGAGGAAGATACAAACTTGAGTATTGTTGGCAGCTTTTATGTTTTGTTGCTGCTATATTCTTTCTTCAGTAGGCTATTTTCCATATGCTGTTAATAATAGTAAATACATGTAGCGATTTATAGAGTCAGAAACAATTTTAGATCTTTGATTCTTTTCTGGAATGTCCAATGATACAAAGTAAGCCATAATTTGATACCTGAGATTATTTTAATTTGTAGATCTCTCCACCCAACGAAAATGTTATCATTAATCACCCTTCAAGACCGTGGTGGGAAAGATACCAACCAATCAGCTACAAGTTGTGCACGAGATCGGGAAACGAAGACGAGTTCCGAGACATGGTGGCTCGATGCAACAACGTTGGTGTGCGTGAATTCGCTTTCTTTAAAAATAGTGTGTAGCAAAATAACTCCTCTCTCCCATTTCTTGCTCCTTTTGAGCAGACCATGTTCCATACTTTTTATTTTACTTTCTACTTTAGCTATAACGAAAGTTTAATTGTTGCTTATTGTCCAGTTCCGTAAGTCTTTGTATACGTGCCATTTGTCTACTAAAGATGCAAGTCCCAGTTTCAAGCTATCTTACTTATGAAGCAAATATTAACTGTTAACCCTTGTAACTTTTCCGGGGACTACTTTCCAGTTAGAAATGGGAAATCCCAGTGACAATATTAGCTGCCACTTTTACGTGACCTGTGTCTCCATAATTTCCAAGTCTTCCCCCGCACCAGGGTTTTTGTTTTTGTTTTTGTTTTTTTTTATGATAAATAGATATAATTTCTTTGATGAGGCACATAATGAGAGATAATAGTAGGGTCTGGCTGCTTTCTGAGGATGAGCCATGGAGATTTCAAAAATTAGTAATCTCTGTTGTCTCAACTTTTTCTTATCCTCCCCCCTACTCCCTGAAATAAAGGCTCTTTGCATGTTTTCATAGTTATGATAGTTTCTGGTGCTGTTAATTTCCCGTATATGTAAACTTTTGGCCACGTGACTAGAATGCATGCAAGTAGGTCTTCACCTTGAATTCCTTTCACGCTTTACCCTTGGTCCTCTTAAAAGTCACACATAGTTGGAGTGTCAGGGACATGCTGCAGACTTCAATCACTGATCTTTCATAGATTTCTACCTCTCTGAAACCCGTCCTGAACCGGAACGTTGCCTTGCAGGTCCACATCTACGTGGACGCCGTGATCAACCACATGTGTGGGAGCGGCGTGGGTGCGGGAACCAGCAGCACTTGCGGGAGCTACTTCAACCCTGGAACCAGGGACTTCCCCGCAGTCCCCTTCTCCGGGTGGGACTTCAACGACGGCAAGTGCAGAACTGGCAGTGGAGACATCGAGAACTACAATGACCCCTACCAGGTACCTACCCCCCCCCAAAAAAAACCCCAAAACAAACAAACCCCAAAAAACAAACGGTGTTCTGAAGGAAGAGCTCTCTTCCCCTTTCACTGTCTGCGTAGAGCTCACCCATCTCCGTTGAAATGCTAGCTTAGCTTCCCTGAGAAAGCAGGATTGCGGGTGTGACTGGCTAAAAATAAGAAGCTCAAATCAAGATTTAAAACTCTCCTCAATTCAATCTCTCCCAGTCAAAAAGCCCATCTACTTGACTCCCTGCATCCTCCATTTTCGTACGAGGAAACATTTGCCAGGCATGTCCAGACTAGAATGTCCAGGGCCGCAGAGCCCAACGCAAAGAAGACACTAAGGAAACGTCATAATAATCATAATAATCATAACGTCATAAACGTCATAATGCGATGAACGCAGGAGTGACTAATCACGGGGGTTGCCAGGTAAACACGATGTTTCATGCATCCACCACCCCCTTTTCACCCCGATAGGTCCGAGACTGCCGTCTGGTCGGCCTGCTTGATCTCGCGCTGGAGAAGGACTACGTGCGCTCCAAGGTGGCCGAGTACCTCAACCGCCTCATCGACATCGGCGTGGCGGGGTTCAGGATGGACGCTTCCAAGCACATGTGGCCCGGAGACATGAAGGCGGTTTTGGGTCAGCTGCATCATCTGAACACAACCTGGTTCCCGGAAGGCAGCAAACCCTTCATTTACCAGGAGGTACCTGGGCATGTCCGCGTGCCTATACACGGCCTCCTAAGTCGGTAGAAAATAAACGGCAGGTTTAATGAAAAACGTAACTTCTGTAGGTTAACCAGCGCATCATTTGTCTAGCGCGGGAACCAGCTGCATGGAGCAGCATTCTTTCCTCTTTCGTTTGGAGGCTGCTCTTTGTCAAACTCTCTCTTTATCACAAGGGGTTTTAAGGAAGGATGTGCAGAGAATTTGTTTAGGCTTCACACACCCCCTGGCCATTCCCCTTCTCCCCGGAGACCGTTTCAGGAGACAGACGATACTACAGCTGCTGTCTCGAGCCCATCTCTCTGGGTTTCCGTCTCTCCCGCGGCACCGTTAGCTGCGTTCTTGGAGGCGAGTCGATTCACCTCCCTCCGCAGAAATTATTTCACGTGAGGAGAGGGGAGAATGCTGATAGTTATGTCTGTGTCTTTGTCAGAACGTTAGATGAGCTAATACTTACCGAGCGCTTAGAAATGTCGTCGGCCGCAGTATTTACTACGTGCGAGACCAAACGAGGGCAGCATGCCTGCAGGAGAGCCTGTCACCTGGTCAGGGCACGTTCCTCGGCGTCCTAGATAGGAATCTGGGCGTGAGGGGAGGCCCTTGGGGCATTTCAAATAACACGAAGGGTTTCGAGCCGTTTGCTATGTAATGTTCGCTTGTTGGTAAAAATTCTCACCTAAAATGATAGTCTCCCCTGTGTTCCTTCTAGGTGATCGATCTGGGTGGTGAGGCGATCAAAAGCAGTGAGTACTTTGAGAATGGCCGTGTGACAGAGTTCAAGTACGGGGCGAAGCTAGGCGCAGTTCTGCGCAAGTGGCACGGCGAGAAGATGGCCTACCTGAAGTAAATGAGATTCCATTTGCCTTTTGAATTCGCCTCATAGACTAGCTGTGTGTCCTCTCGCCCCAGCGGGAGTTGTCTTACTAAGACCTGGTTTGGACTAACTAACGCTTTTAGGAGTCACTTACCAGTAACAACTGTTACAGTTCCTCAAACCCGAATCGGTCATCGTTCTGATTTAGAAGGCCGATTGCAAGGCGATGTATCTAGAAACCCAGGCCACACCCTGGAGGTTTTGATCGGCGTGTTACACGGTCGCAGCAGGTGTCACTATCACCAGATAACCTGTGAGGCCCAGGCTGTTCTTCGAGTGACTCTGCCCATTGTAAAGTCCCCACAACGTGGCCACACTGTGGAGTTTACATATACTGCACCAATTCGCTTCAGATTTTAAAATACTGATATTCTAAAAGTACAATAGGGAAGCCTTATTTTAACCCAGTTTGCCGTCCTGTATAGTATGATGTGGATGGTATGGATATCATGTCGGCCCTGCTGATGTCCATCTACATTATACTAAACTAAAACTTCTAAAAGGACTTGTTTTAATAGGGAAAATACCTGTAACACGAATGTAATAAAGTAATTCATGCGCATATATATACACACACACACACACACACGGAATGTATTTGTAGATTATACAGCTGTATCTACATAGTGTATATGCAGAGGTGGGCAAACGTAGATTTACAGTTATTCCTATAGAAATGATACAAATAAGTGATACCATAATTAATAAGGAATAATACAGATATAAACTCACACCTGCAAACCGACATTTACCCACCCCTGTACGTATAAACCTTACTGAAAAATCCTTTTCACTGGAGGATTTCATGCGAGGATTCTACACTGCAGGAAACGCACGTGTGGGTTCCTCTAAAGAGCACCTGTGTCTTTGAACAGGAACTGGGGAGAGGGCTGGGGCTTCATGCCCTCCGACCGAGCGCTCGTCTTCGTGGACAACCACGACAACCAGCGAGGGCACGGGGCCGGGGGGGCGTCCATCCTCACCTTCTGGGACTCGAGGTAGGAAACAGGTCTCTCTTTTACCTTCGCCTACCTTTTAGTCATACCGAAAATGTCGTTTTCTGTTATGATGATGCCATGTCGTGCCTTTCAGACTGTACAAAATGGGCGTGGGGTTCATGCTCGCCCACCCTTACGGGTTTACACGCGTGATGTCGAGCTTCCGTTGGCCCAGGTACTTCGAGAATGGAAAAGTAAGTTTTGGCGTTGTACAAAATACTTGTTTCTCAAGAAAAGAAAGGCACTTTTGTTCTGACTTCATATGATACCAATACATGTATGAGTCATTGATGGATATATTAATGTAAGCCTGATGCAGGGTTTATAGCAATGCAGTGGATTAAAGAACTAAAATTTGTGGTCTCTGCTGTCAACTGGTATGTAAACTAGTTCAGAAATAGGAGAAAATGCCTCCTTACTTTCCCAAAACACTCGAAAAAGAGGATACAGTGAGTTTAATAGGTACCTCCCAGCAGTACCTAACTTCACAGGGCTGGGATGTGAATGACAAATGAACAAACCCGTATGAAGCTTAAAACAGTGCCTGTCCATAGCACTATAAATACTGGTTATATACTCTTAGAAAAGTTCTATGAAAGGCAAAAACAGTGTCTAGTGGAACTGAGGTTAAATAGGCAAAGCTATTTACAAGAAAGAGAATGAATGTATTAAAGAAGATAAATGTGCAGACTGTCCTGGGGGAGATTAGTATGGGGGGAAATCTTTGGGAAAGGCATTAATCTGAGTAAAAGTGTTTAAAAGAAACTGAAAATAAAGTTTTTACTGTATTTAGAAAGGTCGTGGGAACTTTTCTTCGTAAGGTGAAGGTTTCAGCTGTAGCTTCATACAGTAACTTCGTAGCTAAGGAGAAAATCCTCTTCCCTACAAATCACACAGATGCTTATCTAGTTTCTCCCAGATTCCTTTCACTTTTAGAAGCCCCTACTCTGTACAGCAACTCACTCATTCTATTGTTGGACAGGTTTACTATTTAGATGTTCCTGCATATTGAGCAACCTTCCATCCACAGATTTCCATTAATCGGTCTCATTTCTGATGTCAGGAGTCATGCACCACGTTCATTTCCATTTTTTCCCTATAACATTTCCACTTTTCTAAAACTTCTACATGCCAGAAATTCTTAGCTTTATCTGCTGTTCATCACATGATCTTTAAGACACACAGTGAGAAGCTTCCTGGACATTATCTGTAAGCTTCCTACATTTATCTTACAAAGTACCAGTCAGGAAAACAGAATTTTAAACCTCTGCTTTCCAAAAGGAAGAATGAAGGGCACCGTTCTTAAGATTTATTTTGTAATTATTACATTTAATGCATTTTGCATATATTATTTAATTTTATAGCATCTAAACAATATCCCTATTTTACAGAAGAAAATAAGGCACAGAGAAATGACGTCTATTGACTGAGTTTTCTCAGTTGTAAAATGTTTTCATTCTGCCCTTTCTGACGCTAAACTCCTAGCTGTTTCAGTGATATTGCACTGCCTACAGTGATGTAAGGAGCCATTACAATTTCGGGGAAAGAAAATGAGAGAGTAAAACAGATCTCCTTTGAAATGTGGCGCCAGGAAACGAGAAGTTGGAGGGAAGCCGATGAGGACTCGGTGGAGGGCTGCGCTGAAGGAGTGGGTTTTAAATGCAGACGCTCAGGGCACAAGCAGGACAGGGTGGGCGGGGTGTTCTGGAGAGGGAACAGGTGAAAGTAGTTAGTGTTCCACTCTGAGCACTTTTAATTCTTTCCGCTAATTAAGGATGTTAATGATTGGGTCGGTCCACCCAATAATAATGGAGTAACTAAAGAAGTGACCATTAATCCGGACACTACCTGTGGCAACGACTGGGTCTGTGAGCATCGCTGGCGTCAAATCAGGTGGGACGGCCTTCTTAGGGACGTTCTCCAGATTGGGGGCGGGAGGTGGGGGTGCGCGGGGTGGGCGAAAGTGGTGGCGGGAAAATGCAGACGACTGTGCTTGAACAACAATTTTAAAAACAGAAAGAAATAAATCACGGAACGTTTCTGCCCTTCTGTTGTAACCTGTTGAATCGAAGTGTTCATAGCAGTTGCATCCTCTTTCGTTTTTAGGAACATGGTTATGTTTCGTAATGTAGTCGACGGCCAGCCCTTTACAAACTGGTGGGATAACGGCAGCAACCAAGTAGCTTTTGGAAGAGGCAACAGAGGGTTCATCGTCTTCAACAATGACGACTGGTGAGTAGATACCGAGTAGACGTTATCTTTTACCCTAATGCGTGCTGGCCTTCTATTTTTCTCTGGCTGCTCATGTACTTTTTGACATATGAAAAAGTCTTTAGTCGGCGGATTCAGAACAGAGAGATCAGAAACGGGTCCAGCAAAGAAAATGGTGATGGCTCTTCCGCCTCTGACCTCCTCTTCATCAGGGATCTCTGTGCTGAGCAGGGCGGGTTTTGCGCACCTTGCGTGTCATAGCGGATAGGACCTCCTATCCGCTCACGCGCCCACCTCACAGGAAACACAGTGGTTCGTACGCAGGTTGTGAAGTCACTAGAAGAAGCTGTCCCACTGGTCCTCGTTCATTTCAGCACAGCAGTGGACAACTACAGCGTCGGCACCGAAATGCCTTCTTGTTCTAGCTCTTTCGCCCAACTCCTCATGTATCAGTTTCTTTGGTCTTTGTCTTCACTCCTCTCTCTCTCTGACAGTATTTTTTTTTTTGTTAAAGCACACGTGTAAAGAATATGTATCTTATGGTAAACAATGTTTTCAGGAGAGTTTTCAGTTTTCCATCTGAGACCAGAACTATGGCTTAGGAGACCTCTCTGCAGGCGGTCTCAGTGTCTCTTCCCAGGGATGACTTCCACTCATGCTTAGCTTATCCCAGCCTGAATTGTGTTCTACTGACAAAACAAAATTAATTGAATGTATCTGTCTTGCTGAAAGAATCCATGGCTAGTCCTTCAATTTCTGTCTTTTATGTTTGGGAGAGCCAACACAAATGTATTGGCTTTATATTTAGAACCTAATCAACAAAGCCAAACAAACAAGCAACATATAACCAAAGACACTGAAATTGAGGACAGGCTGACAGTGACCAGAGGGGAGGGAATTTCGGGGGAAAAAGGGAAGGGTTTAGAGCAACAAGTATAAAGGACACATGGACAAAAACGAGGGGGGTGGGAATGGGAGGGAGGTGGGGAGGGCTGGGGGGGTGGGTTGGGGTGGGGGGAAATGTCAGAAAACTGTACTTGAACAGCAATTAAAATAAAAAAATAAATAAAATAAAATAAAACTATGTACTTGTTCAAAGAAAGGTTAGGTTGTTTTTATCTCCAGCCCAAATTCATTTTAGCCTCTTGAAAACGAGAGTTTTTTGAAGAAATAATCAACTTAAAGATTTGAAAGTAACTTGCATTTTCTTCAGTTCAGATGGGGGCACATTTAAAATATTTGCGTTTGCCACAAGAAGTACTTTTATCTTAGCGGGGACAGCACAACTCCCGTCCTCACTGATGGTCGTCACCCTTGGTTTCCTGTCGTGCTCAGCAGAGACTAGGAAATTGCTGAGTCTTCTGTGAGATTGCTTTCGTTCCCGAGGAAACTACCCCCGCTGCACCGGAGAGGTCTTTGTGGGTGGATGTTCTTCTTCCCTGACTGTTGCGGTTCTGCCGTGTGTTTCAGAGGTCATCTGGATTCTTGCCTTCGTGTTGACTTCGAGTTAAATCTTGGCTTTTGTTTTCCAGGCCATTGTCTCTGACTTTGCAAACGGGCCTCCCCGCTGGCACATACTGTGACGTGATTTCTGGAGATAAAGTCGCTGACAACCAGTGCACAGGAATTAAAATCTACGTTTCTGGGGATGGCAACGCCCACTTTTCTATCAGTAACTCTGCGGAAGATCCATTTATCGCAATTCATGTTGAATCCAAAGTATAAAATTTGAATTAAACACATACGCACCCTGAGAAATAACCAAGTGTGTGTCTTTGCTTTTACATTTATAAATTCTTATAATTCAATCATTTTTGGTAAAACTGTAGTAGATAATCAAATTGAAAGCTCAGTAGAGCATAAAAAAATCACATAATTTTACAATTATAAAATAATTACAGTCAACATTTTGTTATATTTTAGAAGACTCACATTAACCTATTTGTCAGAGTTGGGGGCTCGGTGAAAAAGGTAAAGGGATTAAGCAAAAAAAATTCATAGACACAGATGACAGTGCAGCGATTCCCAGAGGGAAGGCGGTGGGGGCAGCAGAAGAGGGTGAAAGGGGACAAATGGTGACGGAAGGAGACTGGACCTGGGGTGGTGAGCACACGATACCACATACAGGTGACGTATTGTAGAATCGTACCCCTGAAACCTACATAATTGTATTAACCAATGTGACCCCGATAAACTCAATGCTTTTTCAAAAATAAATAAATTAAGTAAGAAAAGAGATTTCTAAGAACTCGGATAGATAGGCACCTTGATAAACACGTTTGTTGACAACACCAGTTGCCCAGCTGTGGGTCAGGAATGTATGTCCGTGTGTATTTCTCCCACGCAGTGTTTCCCGCAGGCCCTTAGGGATAGCTGCCTTAACGATGATTCTTGTAAAAATTAATGCCATTTGGGTGGCTTTAACAATGTGAAAGCCCTTTTACAGTTAATAAGTTTAAAAATAAACTAAAATTATGCAATCTGTAATTCTAATTATATGGAACTCACAGGAATCTTTTTTTCTTTCTCCTTTTCTTTCTCTCTCTTGTGGCTTTAACTAGATGCCATCCAGCTTTTTGTCCCACCGCTTAACGCTCACTATGGATGGATGTTTATTTAGGGCTTTCAAGATACCATGAACCAGGGTGTCCTTAGCTGTTCATTCTCCTTCACCTTGACGTTAAATGTGGGATGTGTTGCTCCTTATCAACATCATCAAAAATGTTTGTTATTAATCCTGTGCACTTCTCTACGTTGATCTGATGAGACTTCACAACAGTGTTTAAAATGCTGAGTCACTCCCTCCTCCTCTATTCCGTTGGCTTCGGTGACTCTTGCCTCTCGGTCTCCCTTTTCTCTCGCTGGTTGCCCCTTCCCACCTTTTTCCTGGCTCACCTTCTGTTTGACATGAGGACTCATTTGGATCTATAATTACCCTGTTTAACTCGCTCAGTCGATTGGACCTTTAGTCTCAGGGCACTGTTTGGCATATGTTACGTAAAAGCTCAGTGATTATCTGTAAACTAAACTGAGATAACGCGAGGAAGAAAAGAAGCACAGATCATTTTCAAGGAGAGAATTATTAGTAAAGATGTGGCCTGAGAATACAGAGAGTTTTCTTCTCTCTCTAATTCTTTCAAGTTTAACTCATTCTTGGTTAACCCTGATTTCTCAGGTCAGAAATGTCATGGGATCTCAATAGAGGCAAAAAAGTATTTGACAAAGTTCAACAAACTTTCGTGGTAAAAACTCAAAAAATTAGATAGAGAAGGAGTGTATCTCAGCATAGGGAAGGCCTCTAGGACAGCCCACAGCTAACATTGTATTTAATGGTAAAAAGCTAAAAGGCTTTTTTCTTAAGATTAGGAACAAGACAAGCATTCCTACTCTCAGCACTTCTATTTAACACAGTACTGGAAGTCCCAGCAAGATCATTCAGGCAAGACAAAGGAATAAAAAGCATCCAAATCTCAAAGAAACAAGTAATACTGTCTCTGGTTCCAGATGCTGCCATGATCTGGTCATGGAAGCTCCGAAAGACTCAAGTAAAAAGTGTTAGAGCTGATGATAAAATTTAGCTTAAGTTGCAAGATACAAAATCAACGTGCAAGAGTTGGCTTTGTTTCTATGCACTAACATTGAACCATCAGAATGAGAAATTAAGAAAGCAGTTATATTTACTATAGCATAAAAATAAAGTACTTAGGAATAAATTTAACCAAAGAGGAAACAGATTTATACACTGAAACTGTAAGATGCTCATCAAAGAAATTGAAGAAGATACAAATAAATGAAAAGATACCCTGTGTCCTTGGATTGGAAGAACTAATATTGTTAAAAATGTCCATACTACCCAAAGCAATCTATAGATTCACTGCAGTCTCTATCAAAATTCCAGTAGCATTTTTCACAAAAATAGAAAAAAAAACCAAAAAATCATATGGAACCAAAAAAGACCCAGAATAACCAAGGCAAACTTGAGAAAAACAAAATCGGAGACATCACACTGCCTTATTTCAAACTATATAACAAAGCTATAGTAATTAAAACAGTATGGCACTGGCCTAAAAACAGACACATAGAACAATGGAACAGAATAGAGAGAAATAAATCTACATATATACAGCCAACTAATCTTCGACAAGAGTGCCACGACCATACTATGGGGAAAGTCTCTTCAATACATCGTGCTGTGAAAACAGGATATGTATAGGGAAGAGAATAAAACTGGACTCTATCTTACAGCACTCACAAATGTTAATTTGAAGTGGATCAAAGACCTAAATGTAGAACCTGAAACCATAAAGCTCCTAGAAGAAAAAGGAAAAAAAGCCTTGTAACTTTGGTCTTGGATTTCATAGAGGGGACACCAAAACCACAGACAAAAAAAGCAGAAATAAACAAGTGGGACTACATCAACTACAAAGCTTCTGTACACCAAAGGAATCAGTCCATAAAATAAGAAAACAACAACCTATGGAATGGGTAAAAATATTTGGAAACCATATATGTGAAAAGAGGTTAATATCCGAAATACATAAGGAACTTTTAAGGCTCAATACCAAAAACCCAGCCCATTTAAAAAATGGGCAAAGTCTCCTAATAGACATTTTTCCTACGAAGACATACAAATGGCCCGTAGGAACATAAAATGGTGCTCGACATCACTAATTATCAGGGTCGTGCAAATCAAAGCCACAGTGAGACATTGCTTTACACCTGTTGGGATATTCATTATTAAAAAGGGTAAGTGATGAATGTTGGTGAGTTTGTGAAGGTAAGGCACCTACGTAAACTGCTGGTGGGAACGTCAGCGGGTACAGCCATTACGGAAAACAGTATGGAGGTTTCTCAAACAATGAAGAGGAGAACTGTGTGGTCCAACAGTACCACTCCTGGGCATATACTTGAAGGAAATAAAATCACATTTCGAGTTGATATCTGCATTCTTATGTTCCTTGCTACACTATTCACAATAATCAAGATACAGTAAATGCCCCTAGAGGCTGGACCAATTTTTGATAGGATAACAACCTGAAGGTCAACAGATGAGTGGACAAAGAAAATATACACGATGGAATATTATTCAGCCATACAAAGGAAGGGAATGCTGCCTTTATGAGAACATGTATGAATCTGCAGCGTATTATGCTAGGTGAAATAGCCCGCAGAAAACTAATAAGTACTGTGGTATTACTATATGTTGAATCTGTATTAAATACAAGTTGAACTCATAGAAACAGTAGAAATGGTGGTTGTCAGGGCCTGGGGGTGGGGAAACAGATGTGGGACAAAGGGTGCAAAATTTCAAGGTAAGATGAACAAGTGCTGAAGGTCTAATAATATACAGCAAAGTGACTAGAGTTAAGGTGTTACTTGAAATTTTCTGATAGCACATCTTACTAGTTCTCACGAAAATGTTACTTATATGAGGGGGTGGATGTTTAATTAACTTGATCTTGGTAATAATTTCACAATGTGTATACATATATCATCACATTGTACACTTGAAATATATACAATGTTATCTGTCAATTATTTCTCAATAAAGCTAGAGAAAAAAATCATGGGGAAGTCAAGTATTTTGGCAAATTACAATCATGTTTTCTGGTTTTTTAAGCCATAAGAGGTCATTATTTTGGTAAGCCGTGCCCTTAGTAAGTCAATCAATTGTACTTAAGGCAGAGGAAAATGGTGTCACCTGGTGGGGATATAATAAATTTGAACTCCATTTATACAGGGTCCGGTGGAAGCGATAACTTCTTGGGTGTGGTCGGTACGGTAATAATCTGGGTGTAATATTTTATAGTTTTAATGTGAACATGTCACCTAAAATGCCATATGGTGTGCTCGAGTGTGATATTATGTTACAGAATTACATGCTTATGATTTTGTAATAAAAAGGGGCGTTCATTGTGCTTTCAGTTTGCTCATATATATAATTTGTTTCTTCCTTTAGATGTTTCACTTTATTATAGAAGTAATCCTGCCTATAAAGACTGAGTTGTTTCCTTTCTTGTGGAACAGAGAACTATTTGTGTTGAAAAATCATCATTACTATTATTAGACTTTCCCTTTCAAGTCAAAGCTGAGTCAATGAACCTCTTCATAGGTGACCGATTACAGACTGATTGGGACATTTGCTCAGTGTCTTTCCAGAGTAATCTCAATATTATGATTATTAGTATCATTATTATTAGCTTTCAACTTTCAAATAAAGTGCACTTATGCACTGGGCCAATTTCTGATGTTTCCAAAAAGACACTTATGATTAATAAACCAAATCTTGAAAGAGATCATTTTCCATGGTAAAGAGAGGTAAATGCGACTGTTTTTGTGAAGGACAGAAAAATCTCTAATTATTTAAACCGAACTGTTTTGAACATTGGCATTTTGCTTTTAAGGATCTATCAAAGCAAATTCCTCCCAACTTGAAAGTGACTAGAAAAAATTTTAGGGTCTTAACTCAGGGCTAGTTTAACTGAATCTCAATTTTCCTTCTGTTTTGTTTGCCCTGCTAATGTCTTAAAAAATACAAAACAAAAAAAACTGGATATAAAGGAAGGGATTGGGGGAAGCTGGATATATTAGATGGAGCTTACAATTTGTTGAAGAAAGTCACAAGGTTTTAGTAGAAATCACTTAAGAATGCCAATAAAAACAACACTTCCTAAAAAAACAGAAGGGGAGTGATATATTAAAAGACCTTTAAAGGTCTTTCACAAGAAATTGAACAGATGGGCAAATACACAGTCTGTTTGCTCTTTTTGCCCTTGAATATAAACTCTGGGAAAGGAAAAAATGAAGTGTGGTTCAGAGCCACTTACGTAATCCGTTTTTAGGGAGAAATAGATGAGTTAAAAAGGTACGAAGATGAGTTTGGGTACAAAGAATATCACTTCCATTGGAGAAAAAGGTAGGATTTATTATCTCCCTATAATTCCAAATCTGTAAGTCCAATACACTATCTTTTGACACTTTTGAAGATGTTTTTCAATCAAGAAACAATTATATTTTCATAATCAATTCAATCAATGAACATCTTTTAATCACGTCCCTGAACCTCAGTTTCCTCATCTGTGAGATGAAAATAAAATCTCATTTTAGTCTTGGGTATTAAATGAGAAACTGTATACGTGTATACCATACTAGCTGCTATTTTTGGTTAAATGCATACTTCACTTCCTCAATAAGGACGTGTCCCTTACTCTAATGCTGAGGGCTAGCAATTTGATATTTCTCCTAAAGTCTAATGGAAAGAAGAAGAAAAGATCACAAAGCATTGGAATTGGAGCAGAAGGTAACATTCTCCTCTAATTTGAAATCTTGCCAGGTTCAGCCTGTGTGCCATTAGCTGAACGTTAGTTAACAGAAAATCCCTCCTGACTTCAGTGTTACCAGTTCAGTTCTAGGTCGTGGATCTGCAGGAATGCCGCCAGCAGGGACTTCAGTCTTGGCTTTGTGTACTATGATCTCACGCGTGATGTAGGGCCACAGGTGAAAAGGATCAGGGAAATCCGTATGTTACAATGAACATGCACATCCATCAACCCAATGCATTCATCGAGCGCGCTGCACTCCTGTAGGTACCGCGAAACACATTACCCCTGCTTAAGTACAAAACAGAGTTGGGAAAACAGAACGGAACTAACTGTATGATACATTCATGAAAACAGAGGGACATGGTCAAAGTTATGCAAATTAAGTATGGATCGTAAGTTGTTTGATTTCAAAGCAGGGAGATCATGTGTGTCTGAGAAAGAGGTGTGGGAAAGGAGGGTCTGATACGGATAAGGAGGGTCTCTAAGGAAGGGGGAAGAGGGAGGGGGCGTTCCAGATGGAGGAAAGTTAGGAACTAAGGAAGTAGGAAAGGAGGAGACACACTGTGAAGCTGCATAGACCCGGCCATCAGCGAGGCTGGAGGCGGGGTTTGTGGAATACTCGTGGAAGACAGGTTGGAAAGGTAGAACGCAACTAACAGGTAACATAAATTTTCTGTCAAGGCCTTTCTGTTAGGTTTGATGTATTGACACCATCCATGGTGCTTCCAAATAGAAAGGAGATTACTATCCATGCAAGATAATCCTAGCTTACCACCGGGAAGTTCCAGGAACGACCATTACTCATGTCGATGTTAAAACCGACTTAGTTTGCTGGGTTTTGGTTGGCGTGCATTACCTTTACAGTTGGCTCTCCTTCCCCCCAAGCCCCCCGCGGTGCGGTTTCAATGGCGCTGGATCCCACCCCACGTGGGAGGAGGCAGCAGGTCTGCCAGCCTTCCCGCGGTTCTGATGGCAGGAAGCCTCCCGAGCTGTCAGCGCTCACCCCAGGCTTGCTGAAATAATGTCAGCACGGCCCTGCTGCAGTAATTGATGGTGAGGGACGGCGTGCTTCCTGCTCACTCTCCGTACATGATTGGGGAGGGAACTAATGGAACCGTGTGCCCTGACGTGGCTGTCAGTCAAAGTGACATCTCAAGAATAGGAGAAAATGAAACAAAAACAGCTCGGTGTGCCAGGAGCTCATGGTTTCAGTCGTATTGCTGCTGGCTTGGTAGAAGAAAGCATAGACACGAAATGTTTTCCTATCATGGTATGCATCTTAATGCATTTTTAAATAAGCTATACAATTATATCCAGCAAAATTCCCTTTCGATGAAAATAAACTTTTTAAAAATTCCAATGGAGAGTAAAAGCATCATTTGGTACAAAGTATTTTCTGCCTTTTATTCTAAAGATACCAAAAAATTATGTTTGTATCCATGTAACAAAAACAGCTTAAAAACAGAAAAATTAAAAAAGGTGTATATATCAGTAGAAATTTTTCTGAGAAAGAAAATGTTTTTGGTAAAGTATAGTTTTATAGAGGTTTACTTTTAGAGGTACTATATGAAAACATTTTTAGCGTGGAGGCTCAGAGCTCTGGCCAGTGTGGCTCAGTCAGTTGGAGCACTGTCCCATAGACGTAAAGGTTGCAGGTTCAATCCCTGGTCAATGCACATACCCAGGTTTCAGGTTCAATCCCTAGTCAGGGAGTGTATGAGAAGGCAATCAATTGATATTTCTCTTTCACATCAATGTCTTTCTCTCTCTCTCTCTTTCTCTCTCTCTCCCCCCAATGAAAAAAGTCCTCGGATGAGGATAAAAAAAATTGACACTACGCTGTGAGTTGAATCATGTCAGGTTCATTTTCTTCAACCAGTGATTGACTGCTCAAGGTATGTTCTTCATTACAGTTCAAGGCAGAAATGCAAGGGTCCAACTCTAATCATGAAAGAGCATTCGGGGCCTTTGCTTGCTGGTACGAGCATTGGTCAAATCAAGACTCGCAGACATACACTCCGTCTACTATCACAGGAGGAATTGCAAAGTCACACGGCAGAATTTGTGGTGCATGTTTCTTTAACGTTGACAAACTAAAGCATTTGGAATGATAATCCAAACCAAAACTATCAAAGGCAAGTCGTAATAGCACAAACTGGACTCAGCTTTCACGACAGGTGCTTCAGGACAAATGTGGTACAGTGAATCAGCAATGCATAAGACAACATGCTTACATGCACACTTGCGCTTTTTACTGCCACAAGCCCAAGGCTGTGCGGTTCCCTCTTAGTTAATTATCACAGTTAGCAATAGCTCTTAGTGATCTCCTCGACCCTTGCTCGAGAGTTTTTCAGTTGTGGATGTGACGAATATCTATTGTTTATTTCGTCAAGCATCCTTTTCTCTTTCACTGGTAACAGTTTGTCATTTTCCCGTTAAGAAACCACCCAGAGACCACGTTTTTCCCGAGCTGCTGAGGTTCAGTGGCCCTCACGTCTCACGTCCGGGGCAGGCGTGTGGGCTCTGCTGGAGCACGGTTCAGGACGTTCCAGTCCCCCGGCTCAGCGTGTGGGTCACAGACAGGCTTGTGCACCAAGCCAGACGGCTGAGGAGTCAGCCTTGGGTCTTCGGTTTGCACGGGTGGCTAAGACGTGTTGAAACGACTGGGTAAGAAGGGTTTGCTTTCCTGTCCCCGCTCGCTTACCCAGCAGGAACTAACCCTGATGCTGCCTGGGGAGAAAAGCCGGCCTGGGAAAGAACGAGGCCAAGACGTCGGAAGACAGAGCCGGGGGGCAGAGACAGTGCGTGTCTTGACGATTCTCTGATCTCCTAATTTCCGCCTGACTCCGTCCGTCTGCCTCACCTCCTCCCTATAACACTAGCTAGTTGTCACTGCATTTGAGCCAGTTGGACTGTGTCTGTCCCTTCGAATCCGAAGCATTCATACTAATGCCCGTGGCTGCTTTCTGTTCTGCAGTCCTTTGCCGAAATTCTTTCTCTGGACTCACTTGTCAAATCCCGCTGCTGGCATACAGGTTCCCTCCAGTTTCAAGGGTCATCTACTTCCAGGTGAACTTAATTTGTCACATGTCCTGGGCTCATGATTTATTTGTTATTTTTCCTGAAAGTGCAGACTTGCTGAAGAAAATCAGTTCCTTAACCAGCCTTCCCATTTCCTCAGGTAGGCATTCTCCCTCCCAGACCTCAGGGAAATGTGTCCCAACTCTTGCACGTTTCACAGTTCCCATGAACGTGGCATTGACCGATGGCCTTTGAAGTCTTCCAGATTCTCCGTCTGGAAGACTTGATGCGGAATCTTGGGCAGGAACATGTTGTTCTGAACCGCGGGGCTTCTGCCATTCTCCTCCTTCGTATTGTGGCTTTCTCAGTGATTGTTAAGGTAGCACGTGACACCACCCCCGCCATGATGCCGATTCTCCTTATGAAGAGACCACGCCTCTGCACCAATGCCGCTGATAGGGCTTCTGCACTTGCTGATGGACAGAAGCTGTTGATGTGCCCAAGCCTTGCTGTATTTGGGAAGAGTCTCTTTCTCCCAACCAAGATACGCTGCGTAAATCTCGAATCAGTGTTGCCTTTTAATTCAAGCGTATATCACAGAGTTTCCGTTTACGTGTAGAGTTTCCTTGTCTGGTCATTAACAATCAGTTTAGGGAACCTGTCCATAAAACATCCAGGGCACAGAGGCAATAGCTCTCAGAATCACTCCTTTCTAGTCTTTGACTAAATTTTGCCTTTTTAAAAAAGATTTTATTATTTTGTTTTTAGACAGAGGAGGAGGGAGAAAGAAAGAGACAGAAACATCAATGTGTGGTTGCCCCTCACGTGGCCCTTGTTGGAGACCTGGCCTGCAACCCAGGCATGTGCTCTGACTGGGAATCGAACTGGTGACCCTTTGGTTCACAGCCTGTGCTCAATCCACTGAGCCGCACCAGTCAGGGCTAAATTTTGCCTTTTTTTATTGTATGAGTTATTTCTTCAGGTTTTCATGATTTCTTGGGGGAAAAGGAAGGTCCTGCCCCTTGCAGTTCACCATTGATTGAATTCTGCCATTATTACAGCTTCTGATCACGCTGAGAATCCCACCACAAAACAACAGGACATTTCTAATTGTATATATTGGGCTCATGGGTTGGGCCTTGAACGTACGGACTGAATTCTAAGGAACAACTTCACTGTCCCATCACAAAAACGAATTCATCATTGCAGATTAAGGTATAGAAGTTAACCCTAAGATGCCCTGAAAGCAAGCAGAAACTTCAGAATTCTCAGTGAGCCCATCATTCGCCGTTAGAGATTAGAGAGCTGTTAGAATCACTGCAATCATCAGACCTAGTCTTTGCTTCCTTTTTTGACGATGTAAGAGTGTTGCTTTGGATTCACGCTCGCAGCTAACCCTGCTCCAAGACCCCTACTCTGCCTACATCTAAATAATGCTACTGTGAATTGACTTGTGTTACTCAGCCACCCTAGTGAACTCATTAGGGTAGCAATGTAATTATTACAATACTTAAATGCATCAAAGCTTATATTTGGAAACATATGTTAACTCAGTACTGCGTTCATTATTCTCATTTAAACCTTATCTGAACCCAAAACCTTCCACAGTGATTCTGCTTTCTATTATAAGACCTTTCATTTCCAAAATTTTGTTCTTATGAGGTCCCATGTGAAAGGTAACTAAGTGAGGAAAGGTTTCACGGTGAAACCCTGTCACCGAGGGTCTCGGTTCCGGTTACCGATGGCAGGACAGCAGACTGGAAGAGTTAAAGTATGAAAGTCTCGCACCTGGTCAGGTGATTTGTGTCCTAGTGGAATAGAGGTCGCAGAACTACCTTCTCTATATTGAGTGTCTTATTGTAGCTGATATTCTGTGGTTGTACGTATTATTAATATCTATTAACCTCAGAATAAAACGCCCTATTGAAATTGAAGAGGGATGTTGGGATTCTGCTAAAGAAGATTGCTTTTCTAGATACAATGAGATGTAAAATCAATTTCTGTTTCCTGGTGGTACGTTTTATGGGAACTGGGTGTTACCTGAGGAATTCTGGGCAATTCTGTCTTGGGTTCTTGTAGTCTGTCAGTGTTAGACCTCTCTGTAATTTACTTTGGGATATTTCTCTTTCTTTTTTTGGGCGAATGTTATATTGCTGAAGATTTGCTATTCCCCTTCCAATACATCGCCGTCATACCTCATTTCACTGTGCTCCACTTTTTTGTGCTGCGCAGACAGACGCTGGGTTTCTCATAAATGGAAGGCAAGACCCCTCCACCCGCAAAAAGATTATGACTCACCATGTAATAGGCTACACTGTTTTTTCTCTGCAGCCTTGATATGAATTAAATTCCTTATTGTTGCAATTTAGCTTAACACTGTAGGTATGGATTGCAAATAGTTGAAAGCAAATCTAGTTATCTCGTTTCTTTCTTCATTTTTATATTTGTCAATTATATAATTTCAGAATCCAAAATAATCGTTTAAAATGCAATCATTTGCTTTTCAAAGCTTCTTACATATTTTCAAAGTTTATATACGGTCCTTGTTGATTCTAAAATGAAAATAAAACAAAACTGATTCTTTTACCAAAATCAAGTATATGAGTTTAAAGCTAATCTTTTTTGTGTAAACATCTTCAAATCACAGAAATTGTAGTTATAGCAGTGGAAATCCTTTTGAAAACTCTTCTATTTTATGTTTGGTGATGACAAATTGAAATTATTTCTAGCCCCATCCTCTCCCTGGTGAAAGCAGAAAATGCTAAGAACAAAAACTATAGGGAAAAAAATCCCCTTCATCCCTAATAAAACTACGAGGTTTTCGGCCCAAATAATAAACAATAAAGACCAGCATGGAAACACTACTATCGTGGAATTGGGACTAATTACAGAGGAAATAGCACGGACAGATTTTGAGCCAGGCAAAAACTTCTTAGAAAATATGGTGGGCTCTTTTCATAAAGATGGGATCAAAGGTTCCTTTCTTTAGTGAGCAGCTGGGGAGTGGTGGGCATTGGAACTATGAGATAGGAACAAATCCACCTCCATAATGGGAACATAGAAAAGCTGCAAACAAAACAAAACAAAGCAACAACAACAAACAAACCAACTGTTTCTCTTTCAGAAGTTAGTAAGAGCTGTGAGTAGTAGCAAGAAATATATTGAATGACGAGCTTGGCAACTGCACGAAGTCCGCCTAGCAGATTACTAAAGAAGTAATGAAAGCAGATCGCCTGCAATCTCTGAGTTCTCTTCACTGTCAGATACCCCAGCAGAAAGAACAGAAGGGCGGTGACGGGTCTAATCTCCTTTTCAGGGGGCTTCGGGAGCAAGGGGTTATGGTACGGGGTCGAAAAGAAACTTTATCGCTGGAATGCCCTTGGTAGAGCGTCCCCGGTACAGGCGATCTGTAGTAAATAGAACCCAGGGCCCGTGAGGCATGGCAGGTATCTTCCAAGTTGTCCGACTCTCTGAGATTCACCCGGAGATGTCTTAGACCTTAATGTTCCTATTGTGCGACGCAACCCCGTGAGCCTCGTTGGAGAGCCGATCTGTTGTTCGGAGCCTGATACTCAGATTCTGTTCGGGGATAGGAGACCTGGGGGCGGGGCTGCTGTTGACATCACAGGCCTTTCTCTGTTTTACCTGAACCCCTTGTTCGCCCCTTCGGGATCGTTGGTAAAAGGTAGAAGCTGGGATGAGGGGTCGGATGCACTGGTGTCTGAACTGATCATCCGATTCTACGTGTCAGCTTGGAGGAATAAAATAGACTCTGACGCCACAAAGGAAATTTACAACCCCAAAACTTCATTATTGGACCTGACTGATTTTCAGCTCGTTCAGAAAAAGGTACTGAGAAGCAAGCAAGGTACAGCAATGAAAATACAGGGTCTCAGAGCAGACCCAGAGGGCTCGATGGCAAAGGTGTTCTGACACAGTGGGCGCCAGATGGCGCTGTCCCGGCTCCCACGACCATCTCAACGTCAGCATCGCACAATCTACACAACCGCGGCCTCAGCTGGGTCCAGGGATCTCCTAATTAAAATGACTAACGATCGGAAGGGAAACCACTACCTCTGGCCCCGGTGAAGCAGTTATTTAAAAAAGGAAAGGAAGGTAAACAAGTGACAGATGAAAAATTCCAGCAGTGCAAGATTAATGGCGTTCTTAAAAACCACCAGACATCCGTGGAAAAAGTAGTTTAAAAATATAATTGACAATAAACGACAAAACTGTAAGGTGCTTAAGAATAAGCCCGACAGAATTGAAAATGGGTGCTATGAAGACAATTCTAAAATGTTTTAGGGTCCACAGGAATGAAAATGGAAATACGTATTTATGTACGCGAATGGGATCCTTGAAATTAAAGCTGTGATAACCTATACCTGAAAATAAACACCTGTAAAAAAATGTTGGAAGGTAAAGTTGAGGAAATCTCCCAGAAAATAGAATAAAAAGACAAAAGAGGGAAAATAGAAAAAAATTATTCCAGGAGTTTCAACATCTAATTTTGATGATTTGTGGAGAGGCTACGGGGTAACAGGGAAGGGGTAATTATGAGCTCAAGGATATGAGTGTATACATTAAAAATTGATGCGCTGAATGCAATATTGTTGTATATAATAACAAATGCATATTATTAATGTTTCAGGAAACTCCAAGGATAAAAGGCAATGAGAAACACTTCCACAGAAAGGGAATGACTCGGTCTCATTGGATGGATCAAAACGAGATTAGCACCAGAAAAAGAAAAGAAATTTAAATAAAAAGATTAGCACCAGCTTCCCAATGCAAGACAGACAGTGTTGTTTTAGGTTTTGACTCTACAGTCTATGTGCTAAGTATCCTGGGACAAACGGCTTAATTTCTTTGGACCTCAATTTCCTCATCTGTCACTAGGGATAATGTTACTTTCTCCTAAGTTTGTTATGAGGAGCAAATAGGCTGACGCAGGACTCGGAATACAGGAAGCGCTAAGTTCATGTCAGCTGTTGCTAGAAAACTCATTTCCGGCCAAGTTGGAAGCTGGAGCCCAGTGGACGGTATCTTTAACATCCCGAGGGAAACCAGGTCCGGCCTGGAATTTTGTAGGGAGCCACTCGCTCAGTCGTAATTTGTGCGGAAGAACAGATGCTTATCAGATGCAAAAACTTAAAAATATGTAACTCCCATGTATCTTTTTTTAAAACCAAAATAAATCAATAAACCCAGAAGGAAGAAAATATGGTTTCTGAGACAGGGAGAATCCAATACAGAAGGGAAGGGGATTCTCTAAACATAATGACAAAGTCCTGGGACAGCAGGGTCCCCCAGGCTAGAGATAAACCAGGGAGCGTTAGAAGAGGACATTAGCGGGATTTGTGAGAAAGGTCATTCTAGAAAAATAAAGTCGACACATTAGTTGACAGGTTTGACCATGTGAATAATTTGATTAAAAAGCATCTCAGCTAACTGTGGGAGGTCTGCGGAGACTTGAGTAGATATTTTTTAAACGCCAAGCAAATAAAAATATTAAAAAATGAACCTGAACAGAAGTAAGCACGATTGTCTAAGGCAATAAAATGTTATAATGCTCGGCTCGGAATGAAAAATGTTGACAGAGACATACTACTGAAAACGGCACGTTTCGATTCGACTCACAAAACCCGGACTGGGAGGGCGGGAAACAGGACGCAGGCCTGTGTGAAGGTGCGTGATAGTGCCCCCCCGCCCCCCCCCCCCGTGACCTTCTAAATTGGGAAGTCGATGCACAGTCCCTGCAACGGCTCGAGGGGAGGAGGACAGGGTGGTTCACAGTAGCCATGGCCTACAACGAATAGAAGAATCCCCAACGCTGACATGTATCTCT
Organism: Glossophaga mutica; assembly: GCA_039655065.1. NCBI lineage: Eukaryota > Metazoa > Chordata > Mammalia > Chiroptera > Phyllostomidae > Glossophaga > Glossophaga mutica. The sequence goes on from CM077316.1 coordinate 5,514,756, forward strand.
AACGATCACAGGTCACCTGAACGAGGGGGGTGCCAAGGCCAGCGCTGGCCTCCGACTTTGAGAGAACCCACATGCCTTCGTAATAAAACCATTTTGTAAAACCAAAATACAAAATTGCATAGAGCTCTAAGGAGGTTCTGAGTGTTGTATTATGGTGTTTTTAATGTTTTTTTTTTTTTGTAATTTTATGTATGTATGTATGCATGCATGTACGTATGAAGGTATGCATGCATTTCCATCTGGTCCAGCTTTTCCAAAGCCGCCGGCGTGGGTCGATGGGCGCACTGCCTCACGGGTCCAGGGCGGAAACCCCGGCAGTGCTGCCGTGGTCGCCCCAGAGTGTTAACCACACCCGGGAAGCTCCTGGACATCCGCGTCCCTCTGCGCCTGGACCCTCCGGGAAAACGTGTGCTCTGCAGCGGGACCCGCCTGCTGTTCGGAGGTGGCCGTCGCTGAGCGTCCCAGATCTGCACTTGAGGTTCTTCCGAGACGCAGGCCCTCCCGCCCAAGGGGGGCTGGCTGCACTTCAGCAGCGAGCTGGGGCCAGGGGGAGACGCGGCGCTAGGCGTCTGTCTGCGCAGTGCTTTCCGTTAGGGCTGTGGGGACAATCGGGGGTGCTGACTGCAGTCTCTCCTCTCCCGCGGGGACTCCGATTTCTCCCAACCTTCAGCAATGACTGACATACACGGGGAGGCCAGAGGTCCAGGGCGGGAAGAGGGGAGCGTGGTCGCCTGCCACCTGGCTGGGAGGAGCAGCATCCTTCAAAAGCGTCTGGAGGACCACCGGCAGGAGTGGGGGCCCCCCAACAAACATGAAGGCAGTGAGGACAAGCACCCACGTGGTGGGCCATCCGGGCACAGATGTGAGGTGACTGTTCTCTTTCCTAAACCATGACATGGTGATACTGGTCCTGGGAAGTAGGTTAGAATTACCCCGTGAGGATTTTTGTATTCTCCCGTTCTCTCACATGCCTCAGACAACACCTTGTATCATTTTGTCTTGGATGCACAAGGAAGTGCACAGGCCAGTTTGGAGACCCTGGTGTGGGTCCTAGTCCATTCCCCAAATCAGGGATTTCTCTGACGTCTTTTAGAAGTTTAGGCACAAATCGAAGCAGGTCAAGGAAGTGTCTGTTGTTTTTGACTTACTATCTTCCTCCAAATTAGTTGAAGTCATATTAGAGTCTGGAAAAGATGTATATTATTTAGCTCATCCTCAGGAGATTATTAAAGTCAAAGCTGTGTTTTGATGCATGAAGTTTGAACTTGAAAATGGCACCTTTATTTTAAGGGAAAAGAAGATCTATTCCGGGAATGCTGGCTGTTCATAGAGTTAAATCACCTGTGTTACGTGAGGGCTCTACCTGCTGTGAGGTCAGGTTTGCCCAGGCTGTTACTGCCACCAAGTTCATCGCTGTCTGTCACTCAGAAAAATGCTGACATGTTGCCAATTAGGGGGAGTTTTCCTGTCACCTCTGTCCTAGATTTTATTTTTCAAAGATGAACACAGTGCAAGTATGAACCAATATGTTAGGGACAGTCAAAGGAGCTAAGAAAATACATTCAGTATAATTGGGTGAGTGAGCCCATGCACGGGTCAGGCAAGGCTGCAGTCTCATTATTCCAGAGATTTTGGAGGAAAAACTTTAAATGAGGAACCGGCAAGGTTTCTAAGTTGGGGTGGGGGGGAATATCTCAGACAGTTTAGAAAACTATTTTCAAAATTTATTATTGCACTAATAGCATTAAATAAACAGTATTGAAAGCTCTCTATTTTAATAAATATGCAATTTGAGAAAAGCTCATAAAAGAAGAAAAAGTTATTAGGAGGAAAAATCCTCATAATTATTCAAATACCTGTTTACATTTAAGGATGCCTTAAATCTTCACACCTCACATGCTATCGGATAGCTCAGTGTGGTTCTGATTTGCGTTTTCCCGCTGACTAGTGATGCTGAGCACTTTTTCCTGTACCTGTTGGCCATCCGGATGGGTCCTCTGGAAAAATGCTTACTCGGGTCCTTGGCCCATTGTAAGTCAGGTAATTATTGTTTTTCATGATGTTGACTTGTAGGAGTTCCTTACACAGTTGGGAGATTGGCCCCTTATCAGACACACGGCTCGCACATAGTGCCTCCCCTTCTGCAGGTGGCCATTTTAGTTTTCCACCTGCGTTCTTTGCTGTGCAGCTTTTTAGTTTGCTATAGTCATATCATTTTTGCTTTTGTCACTTGTGCTTTGGGTGTTACAACAAAAAAAAGTCATGGCCGAGGCTGGTGTGAGGGAGTGCTTCCCCGTTTTCCTCTAGGAGCTTTAAGGTGTCTGCTCTTACATTTAAGTCTTCAATCCATTTCAAATTAGTTTTTTGAATTCTGAAACATAGAGGTCCAGTTTCATTCTTTTGCATGTGGATATCGGGTTTTTCTGACATCATTTATTAAAAACACTGTCCTCTTCCTATCATGTGTCCCTAGCAACTTTGTCAATGATTAGCAGGCTGTATATGTGTGTGCTTATTTCTGGGGTTACTGTTCTGTTCCAGGGATCTGTGTGCCTGTTTTTATGCCAGTGCCAATCTGTTTTAATTACTATAGCTTTGTAATACAGTTTGAAATCAGGAACCGTGATAGCTTTGTTCTTTTTTCTCAAGTTTGGTTTGGGTATTTGGGATCTTTGTGGTTCCATGCCATACCAACAAGCCAAAGGAAAAATAAAAAAATATCTTGAAACAAGTTAAAATGGAAACACAACATACCAAAATTTATATGATACGATAAAAGACACTCTGAGGAGAAATATAGCAATACACATGTGCATTTAAAAAAAGATCTCAAATAAACAATATAAAATTACACCTTTGGGAATTAGAAAAAGAAGGTAAAACTAAACCAAAAGTTATAATGAAGAATATAGTAAAGATCTGAGCATAAATAAATAAAATACAGACTAGAAAAACAACAGAAATAAATCAATGAAACTAAGAGCTGGTTATCAGAAAAGATACGCAAAATTGGAAAACTTTTAGCTAGACTAGGAGAAGAGAAAAACCTTAAACAAATAAAAGTAGAAATGAAAGAAAAGACATTATAACTGACACCACAAAATATGAAGAATCATAAGAAACTACAATGAAAAATTACATGACCACAAATTAGATAATGTAGAATAAATTAATAAGTTTCTAGAAAAATATAACCAATCAAGGCTGAATCATGAGGAATAGAAAATCTGAACAGACCAATAACAATAGGGAGATTGAATCAGCCAGCAAAAATCTCCTAACACAGATAAGCTCAAGACCAAATGACTTCGCTTGTGAAGTCTATTAAACATTAAAAGAAGTATTAACAGTCCTTCTCAAACTCTTCCACAAAATTGAAGAGGAGGGAACACTTCCAAACTCATATTTTGACACTAACACTACTCTGAGCCCAGAGCCAGGCAACAACACAAGAAGAACAGAAAATTACTGGCCAATATTCCTGATGGATGTAGATGCAAAAACCTCAGTCAAATACCAGTAAATCTAATTTAACAGCACATTAAAAGGACCGCACACTAGGACCAAGTGGGATTCATACCTGGGATGCATAGTTCAACATAACAAATCAGTAAATGCAATATAATGCAGTAGTAACAAAATGAAGAATAAAAACCATGCGATTGTCTCAGTAGATGCAGATAAACATTTGAAAAAATTCAATGTACTTTTATCATAAAAATCTCAACAAATTAGATGTAGAAGTAATTTACATTAGCATAATATGATGAAAGCTGACATCATACTCAGTGGTGAAAATCTGAATGCTTTTCTTTCAGACAAGAATGTCCGCTCTTGTCGCTGTCTACCCAGAGCAATTAGGCAAGACGAAGAAATGATGGCACCCAAGTCAGAAAGGAGCAAGTACAATTGTTTCTTCTTGCAGCTGACATTATTGTATGCAGAGGATATCCTAAAGACTGCACACAAAAAAAAATTAGAACTGGAAAACAATTTCAGTGAAGTTGCAGAATGCAAAACCATCATGCAAAAATCCGTTGCATTTATAGATACTAATAGTGAAGTATCTGAAAGAGAAATTAAGAAAGCAATCCCATTGACAACAGCATGAAAAACAGTAAAATATTTCAGAATAAATTTAACCAAGGAGGTGAAAGACCTGTACACTGAAAGCTATAAAGCACTGATAAAGGAAATGAAGACGTGAATAAATGGAAGGGTACCCCATGAAGAATGACACAATTATTGTTAAAATGTCTATACTACCCAAAGCCATCTGTGGATTCAATATAATCCCTATCAAAATTCTCATGGTTTTTTTTTTTTTTTTTAACAGAAATAGAAAAACAGTCCTAAACGTTGGATTTAACACACACTTTCTTGTTGGGTAGGAAATATTCTCGAAGGTGGTTCATAACATATTTGTTTAATGGGTTAAAGTCCTCATCCTGGTGCCTCCACATTGTGTTACTATAATATAGTTGAGCATTGAAATCTCAGGAAAAAACCATATGTAGCCAAGAACTAGGGATGTTTTCAAAAATGCCACCAAAATGGGGTAGTAGGAGTACAGTGCTTAGGAGTGGGAAAAGGATACATATGGAAGATTCGCAGGACTCAGCACTAGAAATCAACGAGCTCCCAGAGAAGCGGGGTTTGAGTGGCTGTCACCGTCGGTGTGACATCTGCTTAGGGAGTGTAAATACTCACTGTCAAATGTTGGGCAGTGCATGAGCAAGAAGAGGAGAAGACCAAACTTCATTTGTGTTAGTTTTGGAGAGACTACTGTGTTTTCTATGAACATACTGTGTCTTGGACTTGTTAAAGGAGATAACAAGAAATCACGTAAAAAAGAAAAGGGAGAGAAAGCATGGTGTGTTTGGTGTGTTGTTTGTAAGGACAATGATTTTCATGAGGTTCGGAAACTAATGAGGATGTGGCTTGGTAAAGCTGGGAGAAGGATAGCAACAAGGAAGAGATCTTCAAAGTAGTCAGGAACAGAATTAAGATTGCTTTCTGATGAATGGGATATAAATGGTGACAAAGAAGACTAAGAATGAGCACTAAATTTGTGATGTAGTTTAGGACACAGATGGTGCCATCACTAAAATGGGAACAAGAAGAATTGGAGGTGAATAAAGAATTGCATAAGAACAAATAATCAGGTATCATAAATAAATCAACAAACAACAAGTGCTGGCAAGGATGTGGGGGAAAGGGAACCCTAGTGCACTGTGGGTGGGAATGCAGACTGGTGCAGCCACTGTGGAAAACAGTATGGAATGTCCTCAGAAAACTCAAAATGGATCTGCTTTTTGACCAGCAATTCCACTGCTGGGATTATACCCTAAGAATCCTGAAACACCTATTCGAAAGAACCTAAGCCCCACAATGTTCATAGCAGCACAATTTACAATAGCCAAGGGCTGTAAGCAACCTAAGTGCCCATCACTAAATGATCGGATCAAAAAAACTGTGGTACATTTACACAGTGGAATACTACACAGGAGAAAGAAAGAAGGAACTCTAACCCTTCACAATAGCATGGATGGAACTGGAGAGTATTATGCTAAGTGAAACAAGCCAGGTGGTGAAAGACAAATACCATATGATCTCACCTATAAGTGAAACCTAATCAACAAAACAAACAAGCAAAATATAACCAGAGACATTCAAATAAAGAACAAACTGACAGTAACCAGAGGGGAGAGAGGAGGAGGATAATGGGGGGAAATAGGCTAAGGGTCCTCAAGAAACACTAATAAAGGATGCATGGGCAAAGCCAAAGAGGGATAGGATTGAGGGTGGGAGGTGGGGGTGAGCGAGTGGAATAGAATAGTGGGGGTAAAATGGAGACAACTGTACTTGACCAACTATAAAAACAAACAAACAAAAAGAATAAAAAATTGGAGGTGAATAGAACAGGATAGAGATGATCATTAACCCAGATTTGAACCTGAGTATCCAGGGAGTGATATTCAGCGGGCAGCTGGATGTATAGATTCAGGCTTTTATGAGAAAAATCTTTTGCACTTTCAATATATAAGTGGTAGTTGAGCCATAGTGGAGTTTCCTTTTATATGTGCGGAGTAAAAAGAGAGGTGAGCAAGAGCGGAAAGAGAGGAAAAGGGGATGGAAATGATGGGAGGGGGGACAGTAGGAATGTGGAAAAAGAGCTGAGAGAGGGGCTAAGAAACGGCTGTGGGGGTCAGAACTAGGACTTCGTGTACAAAGACAGTGGGACTAAAATAAAGAAAGAGATTCCCTGGAAACAGAGGGGGCAGAAAGATTGTAATGAAACTGGTTACCTTGACCTTGGAGACCTGGAAAACTCTCGTCTGAGAGTTACGTGGGGACGATAAACAATATCAAATAACCATGTTTAGAAATCTCAAGCTTAAATCCCATCAGAACATTGGAGTAATTTGAAGGCAATCTACATAATATTGGCATTATGGAGCTTAAAAAAGGTTTTGTAAACGAAACGGATGTTGATAAGGACATGAGTAGATGTTTGAAAACAATGTACTTTTTATAGATTTTAATTCAATTGTATAAATTTTTGATAGTGTGTGTTTCCACAGTACTGTGGCATTTAGATTTTTAAGCTTTCCAAAATTGCTAGCTGAATTGAAATAGATAGCTTAGGTTGTCTGATTTCCATTTAAATGCTCACCAAACTGTCACGAGGAAGTAGTTTTGCGTGGTTTATAACAACTTTAAGAGATTTGCAGCTCTGCTATGAATACATCCAATTATAATAAATATGACTTTCAAAATTACTTTTTGCTGCTACCTGGACAAGTTAGTGTAGAAAGAAGTGGCTCACCTAGATATGGAGTGCTAATATAGATTTGAACATTTGATATATTAAAAATAAGATGCGTGAAAAAGGAAAAAAAATTCAGCAACTACCTATTACAGATAAAACTTAATTAGAAAGAAAAAGTTGAGTTTTCAGGGTTGAATTTTTTATTACCGAGCCAGATATTTTTTGAAGTGGCTGAGATGTCAATGAGAGTTCTCAAAACTGTCTATTGAATTTTAGATGATTTTATGTCTAATTTCAGTAAAAATTTGATTGCAGCAGGAGGGCAGAATCTAGAATCACGATACCTGAGAGCAGGAAGATGACTTTCACCCTGAAAATATATTTAAAGATTACATGTGAGTCATTCGGTTGCTCCTGGCTAAATTTTGAAATAGAAATCTAAAATATTTGTTCATTCTAAACTGCTAAGTGACTACTTCTTCACTTCCTATCTTAAAACAGTAAAACAAAGCTTTGGTTCCATTTTAGCCTTAATTTGTTGAAATTTAAACATTGCCCATTTATAGTTGAGATTTTGCATTGACAGAAGTAAAGCTTAATTTGAATACATATATTTTCTGTTATAAGTGGAAAACAATACAAAGAAACAAAGAAAAAACTCCACTGTGACTGTGGGGGAATCCAAATTGAAAGCATCATAACCAGCCCTGCTTCTCCTTCCTTCAAGTTCATTGTCACGGTCTCAGTTTGTACATGGTTTTTGTCTCGCCCTGCTCCTGGCTTCCAGATGTCTGCTTTGTCACGGGGGCAGGTGGCCCATCAACGTACAGACTTCCAGGGGAAACCTGTTCTGTTTCCTCTCAACCTACATACGGGGATTTTCTTCTGTAATCCCCCTCATTTGCACTTCATCTGGCTCTGGTTTAGGGGAAATAACAACCTTCTCTTGAATTTTCTGTGTTAAAATGCAGCGGATTTAGGGAAAGGGTTTATAATGAGTAATTTTTAGAGGGGAATTATCCTCTTAGATTATTCTAAAAATATCATTAGATGCGAACTACAGGACAACTCAATGTCTGAATAATTTCTATTTGCTATAAAAAAGTGTAAGACTTACAGGATGAGACCCAATTATTTTAGGACTAATTAGAGTTGCATTTTTCCCATTAATGTAATAAAAGGGCTCCAAGAATTTTGAAGTATACCGGGGCTAAGAGCATTGATAAAAAGAATTAAAAAATTTGCCCTGGCTGGTGTGGCTCAGTGGATTGAGCACTGGCTGCAAATCCAAGGGTCGCTGGTGCGACTTCCAGTTTAGGGCACATGCCTGGGTTGTGGGCCAGGTTCCCAGTAGGGGGCGTGCGAGAGGCAACCCCACACTGATGTTTCTCTCCCTCTCTTTTCCCCGGTCTCTAAAAATAAGTAAATAAAATCTAAAAGAAAGGAATAATTTTGTGTCCAATTTTCCCACCCTTTCTCCCCTGGGGATTGCCTCATAATGATTTAGTTACTGGATTAGACGTTGTGAAAAAAGGTGAAGTTACAGTTCTGCTGACGGGGTGAGGACGAGAAGACCCGTTTGCATGGGTCCTGCTTCCTTTTCCTTGCTCCTTAGGGTCCCAGGGAGGGCCCTGCAGGTAAGCGGGTGACAGAGCTGAGTTCCAGGACAGCGGAAAGAGCAATTTCTCTTGCTGTTAGCTAGAGTTTTGTCAAAGTAACTTGCACAGCAGGAGGATAAAGGCACTTATACCTTTTATTGCCTAACAGGCATTTGATGCTAGCTGCGATTTGAACTGAACCAGGCGCATTAAAACTCGTAGCTTCCAGAACTGTATAGATCATATTATGCAATAATTTAATTATCCAGTAGATAAAACAACGTCCTTCAAAATATAGCACCTGCATACTGGGAGGGGAAAAAAAGCACATTGAAAAACATTAAAACGTTTTTAAAGTGTCCATTAGTGAAGGCCTCCAGCACAAAACGAATCTCACTGAATTGGTCCTTTTCATATTTTGTACGGAAATTTAAATTTTCAAAAAAATTGCATCTTTTATCTCTGGAAAAATAAAGTTGGATAATAGAAGAAAAAAAAAGACATGAGATAAGATTAAGGGAATGTTTTTCCCAAATAGCTTCTGATAAAATATTTATGCCACCCTAAACAAAAAATTGTGAAATAAATAAAAACGATCTCTCTTCCCTAGGGGTTGCCCTAGTTTGAGGTCCTCTGAAAATGCTGTTCTCTGTGATTTCCTTTATTTGCCAAATGCTTGCTTCTTGAACCTGTTTTTTTAAAATCAGTGTTTCTATGTGATTATGTGCCTCTCAAGAACACCAGTCCGAACCAACGGCTATTTCTTTCACAAATTTTTGTGTGGCCTGGGAAAATATTTCACATACAGTGGCTGTTTAAAAATGTTGATAATTTTTAGTCTAATGGTTAATTAATAAAGGAAAAATTTACATTTTCCTTTAATATATCTTTTAAAATATCATAAAGAAATCAAGGCACATTATTTTTTTACGTTATATTTTTATATTTTAGAGGTCAGCACAGTTGGTGAAGAATAATGAAATACGGAGTGAATTACATTGCAGCATCTTGTCACAAGGGGGCACTGCAGTCTCAACTACCAGGATGTACCCAGCATTTTTCTTCTGGAAGTGGGGGGGATTTTTTTAAATGTTGAAACCGTTGAAAATACTTTATGCTACATTAAGAATTTTAGATCTCAGATAAACTTTTAAATAGAAAAACTCGCAATTAGTGTTGCCTTTGGCTACTTTTCTTTCTTTCTTTTTCTTTTTTCCCCCATCAAGGTCTGTGAAGTTCCTTGTCTCAAATATGCAGCTTTGATTTGAATTAAATATGCAAATCTCATCTAATGCCCTTTGGGGGGAAAATAAGCAGATGGGCATATTTCAGGCCATAATAGTGTTTTATTTTTTACTTTGATTTCTTTATTGACTTCTTAAGAAAATAATGGATTCCATTTTACTAAATGTCATTATTAGGGTGTGAGAATCAACTTTGTCCATCAGGTTAGTAATCACTATTGTTAATATGCATAAACATATTTAAGTTATAGTAATTTCTTAGGAAACAGAAAAGCGTTAAGGTTCTGAACAGGCATTTTGGCAAAGAGGGTGTGCCATAGAACTAACTACCGAAGCCCATCCAGCTCATGCACCAAGTTCAAATCAAAACCAAGTAAAACGATACCATGTGCTCTTATATCCTCTGAGAAACATTCACTCAGGCTTACTTTTATACAGCCATGGTCTTTCCAGCTATTGTTATAATTAAAGAGTAGCACTTCTTACATAAAAACAGTACTCTCAGACTAACGTATCCGAGCTACAAAAAGCAAAGGGTGAGAGGTGAGGCTTCTGAAGCAGGCTAGAAAGACTTGCCAGGGTACGAGTTTGCTAAAGGCAAACAACCACCTTCACAAGTGTAAAGAAAAGAATGATACCCAAAACAACCTTCCTTCCTGATGGGACCGAGAGGGAGAGAACCAGTTGAAAAACACAGTTTTAGGAAGAATAGCACACCAGCTTTTAAGCATGGCAAATTCTATGTTCTCCCGGGATAATTAGGTTAGATCTCACACATTGAATCGCTAGGTGTAAATAGCTTGCGTGTTTGTCCTCGGATTGAACACGTGATTCGGCCACGCAGGTGTGTGTGGACAGGATGCCAGTCTTGTAGGTAAACCCTTGGCAATTAACCTGTGAAGAGCTAGTCCTCGGAAAAGTCTTTGTATTTGCTACTTGGAGTGAGAAGGAGGAAAAGAAGGAAGACAAGCAAAGATGATGTCGTTCTAAATGAAAAACGAAACCCTCTGCCTACGCCACTTCCCCAGAGAGGTGACCACGCCTTGCCTGACCACGCCTCCCTCTGTCCCCAGCATCCGGATGCAGTGAGCTGGGGGTGCGGTCTGTCTCCCTTGCTGGGCTGAGAACCCTAGGAATGCGGGTTCAGGGTTTTGTTCACTGCTGCGTCCTCAGTGTCTTAACGTCAGCCACTGTTTGTTCAATAATTAACTGAATTTTCTTTTTTCTTTTAAATCCATGGGGGAGGGGTGGGGAGGGAGAGAGAGAAACGTTGACGTGAGAGAGAAACATTCAGGTAGGAGAGAAACATGGACCAGTTGCCTCCCACATGCTGCCCAACTTGGAATCAAACCCACAACCTAGGTATGAGCCTTGACTGGGGATTGAACCTGCAACCTTTGGTGCACAGGACCACACTCCAACCAATGGAACCACCAGCCAGGGCCAGTAATTAAATGCATTTTCATACATCATGGATACAGACATGTGATTGCTTTAATTTTCACCATAATAAGCAACCGGTGGCAGATAGTGAAAATGTACTTTGGCAGCTATTATTAGAGAATGCCTGCCAAATTTGGCTTTTCCTAACTGACTAAAACTTTCGGCTGCCCAATGCAGTTTTTCTCTAACCAGTCTACATCATGGAACATATAAAAACATGCAGAACCTTGAGGAGTCAGAATATTCGGGCTGTGGCCACCGAGGGGCCTCACCAAGGGGCACAGACTTGGCAAAGTCAGAATATTTATGTCCGACTTCGGCCTTAGACATGCAGGCATTCCCTCTTCCTATTCAGTCTTCTCTCACTGGGGGATTATGTTATTTTCAGAATAATAACTTGGCCAAGTCAAGCTTCTCACAAAAGGGCATGCCTGCCCCCAGGGGCGGCTGGCTGCCTCCCACAGAGGAAGCGCTCCCACGGGGGTGAGCACAGAAGGGTATAAAGGGAACTGTGTGTTCCTTGGGCACAGAGATGGGGGAGAGAGCTCCCCATAACTCACCTTGCCTTCTGAGACTGTAAACTTAAAGTATGTTTACACATTTTATAGTTTACTTCCTCGTCTACACGTTTTTTTTTATTATTCTTTTTTTTTTAAAGATTTTATTTATTTATTTTTAGAGAGAAGGGAAGGGAGGGAGAAAGAGAGGGAGAGAAACATCAATGTGTGGTTGCCTTCATGTGTTCCCCACTGGGGACCTGGCCTGCAACCCAGGCATATGCCCTGACTGGGAATCGAACCAGTGACCCTTTGCTTCACAGGCCCGTGCTCAATCCACTGAGCTACACCAGCCAGGGCTTCGTCTACACATTTTTTTTAAGACAGAAATCATGTCCTGACTTTCTTACTGTCCGAAGGCTGTGCCTGGGGGTGGGGTGGGGGGTATGCTGCTCTTCACATACCACGGACACTCCCCCTGCGGTAGACACTCGGCTTCAGAAGTCCGGATCCTGCCACCATTCGCCATTTCTGTATTGGGCCACGGTGCACCGAGGACCGTGTCATGAGTTTGGGAGACAAAGGTGAACAAATGTGGGAGACAAAGTAAAAAACTAGTGAGTGCAGAGGGGTGACTGTCGTGATAGAGGTGGTGCAGGTTGGTATGGGAACAGTAGCGGGAGTATGTAGCTGACCTGAGCTAGGCAACGTTTTATTAGAAAAGCTTCCTAGATACCAGTTCTGGAACAATCCACTCTGACCGGGGGTAAAAAATAATTGAGGGACGTGGAAGTGGAAATCCTAGGGTTGAAAGGGGTGAAATGGAATTCCTAGTAAATAAAGCTGGAGAGGATTCTGTGCAAGCGATCATCACACCTACTTCCTTCAGGAGAACTAAAGGGTTTTATCTGTACAATGAGGTCTTTGAATTACATGACTGCTAAGGGCCCATCTAGTTCCTAATATGTATTATACTTCCTCCAAAGTCCCTAAGTATGCCTGTAGGAAGTTTGTTACTCCCGAAGAGCAGGAGACACTATAAATAAGGAATAAAATGTCCTGTAATATGAGTTTATGCAGAGTTCAAGACTACCGTGTATCATTTTTAAGCATATATTTTAGGTGACAGGCCATTAATATGAAACTTGAATAAGACAAGGAATCCAAACCAGGCAATTTCACTTTACACTAAACGCATTTTAACTGTTGTCATACGGACAGTCCCCACCCATAGAAAAGTACATTTAACTAAAGAAGAAGAGAATTTTTATGTGAAAGCCAGAGTTCGATTCCCATTGCTGGTGTTTCATATGTTGAAGTTCCAGGCTTATCATTTTTAAACCTATCTACTAAACCTTCTTTATAGTCTTAATATTCTTCCACCTTGCAGTCTCATTATGGATATTTTTGGAGTGTAGACATTTTATGTTATGTTATTGTATTTAGTTATTACTCGTTGAGTTATATGTGGTAGGTTATATGCCAGGTAACACCTACTTCAAATGTAGACACTGTTCCTCTTTATTTCTGCAATTTCTAGTATGAGCATGTCAAAAATACACACAAATAGAGAAAATAATATCATGAAGCCTTTGAGGCATCGCCCAGCTGCAGCAATGATAGATGTCTTCTCATCTGCCCAGGACGCTTGTCAGGGTCTGTCGGGGAAAGGCCTTTGCGCACAGACGGTTAAATAAGACCCAGGGCTCGTAACATAATACAGAAACCCCCAGCTTTCAACAACAACAACAACAACAACAACAACAACAACAACGGTCAGTCGTCAGACCAAGATTGTGAAAGATATAAACTTATTTAAGAAAAAGATGCCCACAGATGTCAGCAATGAGATGGCATGGGAGTTAGAATGATCTCACAAACTTTCTTTTTTAAAAATATATTTTATTGATTGTGCTATTACAGTTGTCCCAATTCTCCCCCTTTGTGCCCCTCTACCTGGCAATCTCCTCACCTTAGTTCATGTCCATGGGTCATGCGTACAAGTTCTTTGGCTTCTCCATTTCCTATACCATTCTTAACCTCCCCCTCTATTTTGTACCTACCATTTATGCTTCTTAGTCCCTGTACCTTTTCCTCCATCCTCCCCCTCCTAGCTGATAACCTTCCAAATGATCTCCATATCTATGATTCTGTTCCTGTTCTGCTTGTTTGCTTAGTTTGTTTTTTTTTTTTTAGATTCAGTTGTTGATGGTTGTGAATTTGTTGCCATTTTAATGTTCTTAGTTTTGATCTTTTTCTTAAGTAAGTCCTTTTAACATTTCATGTAATAATGGCTTGATGATGATGAACTCCTTTAGCTTTACTTTGCCTGGAAAGTACTTTATCTGCCCTTCCATTCTAAATGATAGCTTTGCTGGATAGAGTAATCTAGGTTGTAGGTGATGGTTTTTATCACTTTGGATACTTCTTCCAGCCCCTTCTTCCCTGCAAAATTACTCTTGAGAATCAGCTGACAGGCTTAAGGGACTCCTTTGTGCTTAACTCTCTGCTTTTCTCCTGCTGCTTTTAAGATTCTCTCTTTATCTTTAACCTTTGGCATTTTAATTATGATATGTCTTGGTGTGGTCCTCTTTGGGTCCAACTTTTGGGATGCTCTGTGCTTCCTGGACTTGTATGTCTATTTCCTTCACCAAATTAGGAAAATTTTCTTTTATTATTTTTTCATGTAAGTTTTCAATTTCTTGCTCTTTCTCTTCTCCTTCTGGGATACCTATGATTTGGATGTTGGTATGTTTGGAGATGTCACAGAGGCACTTTATACTGTTCTTTTTTTAAAAAATTCTTTTTCTTCTTGCTGTTCTGGTGGAATGCTTATTTCTTCCTTATGTTCTAAATCATTGATTTGAATTCCGGCTTAATCCCCTCCACTGATAGTTTCTTGTAGCTTTTCCTTTATTTCACTTAATGTAAACTTCATTTCTTCCTGGGTCTCTTTCATTTTGTTGCTGTACTCAATTAATTCTTTGAGCACTCTGTTTCGTTTAGTACTTTTTCTGGGTTTGGTTCTGTGTATTAGGTAGAGCTTCTTTGACTCCCTGTCTTAGTAGTGTGGCCTATTGTAGAAAGGCCACCTGTAAATTGTGTGGGGTGGAGCCTTAGGTGATCACCAGGACAGGGCAACCCACTTCGCCACTTTGTGGCTCTGTGTGAGGGGAGGGCTCGGAGAGGGCCCAATGCTACTTACTGCCTGGCTTCTGGAGGTTTGCCCAGCACTTGCATGTGTGACTGGCACATTTTCAGCTGTTGTCCTGGTGCTGGATCCCAGAGGGGTTTGCGTAGGTTTTAAGACTGTCAGGCCTTTTAAGTGGAATCTTTTGAAAATCTGGCAGTTTCTTCTGCTGCCCTAACCCACACTGGTTTTTACAGCAGACATTATGGATATTTATCATCCTGGTGCTGGAACCCTGGGCTGTGTGGTCTGGCCTGGGGCTGGAATCGCTCACTCCCAAGGTGTCCCTCCAAAGTTTTATCCACTACTTGTGTGTGTGGGACCACCCATTCTACCGCGGCTGCCTCTCCACACCACACCCCATCTCCGTGCCTCTCTGCCTGTCTCCACATCTCTGCCCCTCCTACTCATCTGGATGAATGTGGCTGCTTTAAATCCTTGATTGTCAGACGTGTGTACTTCTTGATTTTTCTTATGGTTCTGGGTGTTATTGTTTTGGGGTCTAGTTGTAACTCTTTCTGTGGTTGCACGAGAAGACAAGCATGTTTACCTATGCCTCCATCTTGACCAGAAGTCTCTCACAAATCTTCAAAGCAGCTCTAATGAAAGTGCTTAAACAAGCCACTAAAAGCACACCAAAAACACATGAGAAAGTAGAACACTCAAACTATGCGAGATCAAACTAATAGAGCAGCAAGGAGAAATAGGTGAATCCACCATCACATTCCCTGACTTAGAATTCCTTTCTGCTTGGCATGCTTTGAAAAGACCTTGTTTCCCGCACTGATCCAGAACGGCTCCATGTCCTTTGTTAGGGTGCACTTGCACGCCCTTCCCCGCTAGGCAACAATCACTGTTTACGAATAAGCATAGAGCTTGTGTTTGTCCATTCTTGCCTTCATTTACTGTGCTCACTCTTTCTATTTGTTTGGCCTGAAATGACATAGGGCTTGACACAGTGGTACACAATCCATGCCCACTTACTTAATGAATTAGTAAATGTATTATGCCAGGTAATGTGCAAGGTACTAGAAATACAGAGATGAGACATCCTTAGCAGTAATAAAATAAGTTACATTTATTAACCACTTACAATATGCCAGGTTCCATGTGTAGCATTTTGCTTGTACTGATTTGATTTTCATGTTGTGTGCTTATTTGGTTTTATGTTTGTTTCTTTTCTAACCCTCATAACATTCCCAAGAGCTAGGTACTAATCACATGTAAAGCAATTGAAGTTAGAAGAGGTTAAAAAAACTTGCCTATGGCCCTAGCTGGTGTGGCTCGGTGGACTGAGCACCAGCCCCTGAATCAAAGGGTCACTGGTTCATTTCCCAGTCTAGGGAACATGCCTGGGTTGCAGGCCAGGTCCCTGGACAGGTCCCCAGCCAGGGGCACACGAGATGCAACCACACAATGGTGCTTCTCTCCCTCTCTTTGTCTCTCTCGCCTGCCCTCTAAAATAAATAAATAAATAAAATCTTAAAAAAAGTTGTCATAGAAATGGACATTTAAAAAAACAAACAAAAACACAAAAAAACTTGCCTATGGTTACTCAGTTTGGGGCAGGCTGGATTTGAACCTAGGCAATCTGATTCAGTAATTCTTACTCTTACTCGGTACTCTGGGATCTGTAATACAGGTGGTGAACAGATCCGTAAAGAGGCACTGCTCGGTAAACTCCACAATATATCAGCAGGGTGAGAAGCGGTTTCCATCTGTAGGAAGAGAGTCGTAGAGGTGGACGCAGGTCCAGAGGATTAGCAGAAATAAGGAGGCACAGGAGGGATAAATGGCGCTCTTTTAGGTGGAAAGAAGTACACATACTATGAAGGAACAAAAGCAGGTGGAGAGAGCATTGCTGAGACAGCACGGGGTTTTTATGGATGAGGTCTAGTGAGGAGGGATGAGAAAGAGGGGCAGAGAAGCAAAGAGGGACCAACCGTAAAGCGCCAGGTGTACATTTCTAGATAAAGATTTTCTAATTAGGGCCACAGGGTGTTATCGAAGCATTTGAAAACCTTGGAGAGGACTTCCACGACAAAGAGATCCCTTTGGAGCAGTGTGGATGATCTGGACGTTATCGAGTAGGGTGAGATTGTAACTGGGAGTCTCGGTAACTGGAGTACAAGCCATTCTCATCTTTGGGCTCCCAAACTGAACGCAAGGACCGGCATTAACGGTGGGAGCAATCCGTAGTCACCAAGGCGGGCTGAGCCTAAATAACCTGATGGGTCAGAGAGGTGTAATCACCTGTCGAAATTTACAGAGCTGTCTGGTGGTAGACCTGGGACTAGAATCTAATCCAATGCTTTCCTTTCACCCCAAACACAGTCTGGGAAACATCGATTACATATACACCATTGGGAATACAAAAATAATTTGCTATATAGTGTGTTTAGAAATGTACTTGAATGATATACACAGGTATAAAGTTATGGTTAAATCTCATTTCTTATCTTCCCTTATTGTGCACTTAATTTTGAGTCCATGGCCTCAAATATTCCAGTTCCTACTTTCCCAATGATCTTTGAAGTCACCTTCCTTGCTAGGGAGTCCTTCCATCCCCAAATTTCTGTCTGCTAATGCCTGAGGGCAAAAGCAGTGAAACAGAAAAAGAAATCTGGGCTGTGGAAGCCAATTGCCACCACAACCATCAGCTGTTAAGATATGCCATTAAAGACCTAATGTGAAAATATGTGTACTATTTTCCTCTTAGAAAGACTAAGGGGCAACACTTTGTTGTGTTCTGGGTATCTTTTTCTTTTCTTTTCCCAGTTACTGTTTCAGCCTAAAAGACAGTGTTCTCTCATGAGGTCCAGAGACTGACATTTCTGCCGACTTAATCTATATGTCCGAAGACACTTCAAAGGTTAAGTAAATTCTATTTCTAATACCATGATTACTAAATTGTAAATGCTAGCAGCTTTAGGTTTTGACAACTTTGGGCCCTTTAATTTTGGATAAAGATTCTGCTACCACTTTGAAATATCAGATGTCTCACACCAGTGGTGGGCTATAGAAATCTACAGTAGGGAATGTGTCAAAACAGGTTTTATGAAGATTGGGCTATTTTCAAAATACAATTGGCCTAAATATACCATGGCATGCACAATATATATATATTTTTGGAACTGAAGAGACAATACATTTTAATCCAATCGCCTTGTTTTTAAAGTCAAATGCAGAGCGATTATGTGGAAAGTAAATTTTGTTTCCTAAAAGCATCGAAGCACATCACCCAGTCATTTGGGTCTTCAGGAGCTTGAGGCCTTGCCTCTGTGTCGATACGTTGTCATTGTTTTACGCTTGCTCTTCTGTTGACTGATTGGGAGACGACAACGCAGAATTAAAATGGAAAAGGAGCAGAAGCACTTGCTATAACTCAGCATCAGAGACAAAAGCTCAGGGTGCAGTGGCAGAACAGTGAATGTGCTTTTGCAGTCAATGCCTGGGTTTACCTATATATAGAAAGATATCCCAAGTTCAGACCCAGAGGGAAATGGCTCACTGATCCAATAAAATTTGGAATGCGCAAGTAGCAGCAATATCAGGGGATTTTCACCCAATATATTTGCCAACAAATCAATAACATGCGTAAATCCTTCTGCATTGCGGGCAATCAAATGCTCACTGACAGGTACCACTGCCCAAATTAATGAAATCCCAGAAGTGCTCTGTCTGTTTCAAAGCTAATACCACCGAGGCTTAAAATTCACACATGATAAGCTGGAGGATATCTCTTAATAATGGATTAAATAAGAGGAAATTATGTGAAGATTCTGAATTAAATGCTCTCACACCGAGTGTGCTGAGTTTAAACCGTTCTCCTGTCTACATGGCCTGTTCCCTGCTGTTCATATTTCTACACACTGCACACTCAAAGTAGAAAAACAGTTTTGAAAACAATGTGACCCGTTTCACTAAAACCTATGGCTGCATCTGGCGACTGTTTGTTGTAAAGATTGTACTGGGTGACATGGCTCATTGAAATGGCTCTCACCACTCACACTTTCTGACTCAGATCAAAAGTCATCACCTCTGCGAAGCCTACGCGGACTCCCCCAGGAGCATCGGTAGCTTTCTCCTTTGTTTCCAACGACTGTCTGGTCACATTCGTCACACTGTTCCGTACCCACTCCTTCCAGCTCTCCAGTGTGGCATTAGGATCTGACACACAGTTCACTGAAAGGGAATGTGAGTGTCATATCAACTAGGCAGCCAAGCATGCAAACGGCATCTGTCACATAGTTTAATGGTGGTACGGGCGCCACTGTGGTCTCAGAGATGGCAGTCCAGGTCCCCGGTGTGGGACCCGGCTCCCCAGTTCCGCAGAGCAGCGCAGACCTTGTTCCCGAAGAACCGCGTTCTCCATCTGCACTGCCTGGGGACTGCCGAAAAACTGATGCAACTGGATGCCGTCTGCTGGAGACTCGCGTGAAAGGAATTAAGGCGCACCTGTTCTGCAGTAAAGCGATTTAAGAGACGAAATAAAACAAAAAGTCTTGGAAGAAATATTTAGATCTCCATTCCAATAAAGCAACTGTGTAAATACACTTTTAAACAACTGAAGGGAGTTTGGTTACGAAAGGAGAGGATACCGAGGAATATTACCATCTTTTTGGTTGTAACTCCTTGGCTTAGAAATTCATACTCGCGCAATTATAGGGGAAACTACAAGATATTAGGAATTACTTTAAATACTTTGCAAGGAGGAAAGTGATGAAGAGGGTAAAGCAAATGTGACAAAATCGTGATAATTCTTTATGGGCGATGGATATATAAGGTCATCATGCTATTATTTTAAATGTTGACGGTGTTTGAAAGTCGTCGTCATTAACATTATTTTAAAAGCGTATGAGCAGCCCTTCCACTGCTTCTGCCAAAGACCACTGACATCTGCGTGCAGGTGAGGGAATCCTTTGTAAGAGAAGCGAAAACGAGTCCAACTTCTGTTTATACTGCTGCTCAGACTCCTTGTGCCCCTCAGGGTAAAAGCCAAGGCGAGTCCTGGAAAGGTCCTAAAAGGCCTTCCGTGACCTTTCTCACCTGAGGTCTCGACCCCTCACCCCTCACTCCCCATCACACTCCAGTCGCACTGATCTCCCTCCTTGAGTGAGGGGTGCCCCACCACAGGGCCTCTCCAATAGCCACTCCCCCTTTCTGGTGCCCACACAGGTCCTCACCTCCTTGAAGGAGGTCTTCACCTCCTTCAAGGTTTTGCTCAACTGTCACTTTCTGAAGGATGTTGAGGGTGCCCTTTCTTATCCCATCACAGTTAGAATTATCGCCTGCCCCCTCTTGGACCGTCTCCCTCTCCTCAACCTGCTCTATTTCTTCATCACACGGATTGATTTGAAGATATTTTTTCCTAACGGATTTTGTTCACTTTTAATGACACCTCTCTCGCAGCTAGAACGTCAGCACCATCAGGTCAGGGAATTTGAGCTGTTTGCTAGTTTCTTTGGTGTTGCGTACCAAGTGCCTGACACAGTCCTTAGCAAATCACAGGCTAATGACAAATAATTCCTGGGTGAATGAATGAATGAGTGATTATTTATTTATTTAAAAATATTTATTTATTTATTTTTAGAGAGAGGGGAAGGGAGAGAGAAAGAGGGGGAGAGAAACATCCATGTGTGGTTGCCTCTTGTGCACCCCCTACTGGGGACCTGGCCTGCAACCCAGGCATGTGCCCTGACTGGGAATTGAACCAGTGACCCTTTGATTCACAGCCCGTTGTCAATCCCCTGAGCTATACCAGCCAGGGCTGATTTTTTAAACTAGTTGTAAACTTACACCTGAAAGCATTAAATATCAGAATGTGTGTACATAAGCCACAGCTCAGTAAAAAAAAAAAATGTCAATATATGTCAATTTAGACAAAGTATGGATTTTGGAGTTTGTAGTTTACCAAGTTTTGATTGGTTTATTTACCCACTAGCTCAGTTTGACAATTTCCAGTTAAAAGAGAACATACATTCTAAGAAATGCTGTGGTTTTGGTGTAGTTTTCAGAGAGACGGTGAAAAGTAGAACTCAGACATTTGTTAAAATACATGTTCATTTACATGTAATCAGCAAAGAATGATGACTTTTGAGAGTTCATTATTGCTATGGGTGCTACAGGATACATCAGAAATCATATATCTTTATTAAAAAAGTTAAAAGTGAGTATTACTACAACCTATTTTATAACTTATCTTTCCCAAAGGAAGGTCTAGGCGGATGAAAGGTTATCTAAAAGCCGTGTTCAGCTCTCTGATCTGCTCAGTGTGACATTGCACCTCTTCCTCGTTAAGAAGAATCCACCTGCAGCCAGTATGAAATGAAAGGAAACGGATGAGTTATCTTTGAAATGGGGAACAAAACTTGAGGAGTGGTAAAGGAGAAATATGTACTAGTACTCATCCATTTGCATAGTAAACTAAAAATATTAGATGAAGCGGAGAAAGTTCAAAAGAGTAGGCGAAGTGAGTCAAAGGTTGGCAGGCATTTTCCCATCAATTCTTTGGCAAGTGGTTGTGTTACTACTGACAAGGGTGAGGAGAAAGAAGACCCGCATTGTTCTGACTAACTGACTAATTGAACGAATGTTAAACGATGGAAATGAAAGAGCCAGGGAAATATATACATTTCATACCTTGGTTTCAGCAAGCCATTTGAACTCGGTATCTTTAGCTGGTTGAACAAATACACCTAATGATTTCTGGTTAATGGATTAATGAAAGCTTTGATTGCATGAACAAGACTCCTTGGTTTTTGGTCTATTAACTCAGATGAGGAATAATGCTCGACATTGTACAGTATCTGACAGTTCACAAAGAGCGTTCAGGTAAAATACTACCTTTAGTCCTCATCACTGCCTTGTGCTGAAAGCTGGAACAAGCTGGGACAATGTGATTATCTTTAACAAGATATGGAAACTGGGATTCAAAAGGATACGCTATTTGCCTAAGGACGGGTGGGGATGCTTTTTACTGTTTCACATGACACGAAGCTGAGAGGGGTAACTAGCATGCTGGATGAAATAATACAGATCCAAAAACATTCCCAAAGAGGAAGGCTAGGATGAATTTAACAAGACACAATTCCATTATAATAACTATAATTGTTCACACTAAACTGGGTGTTATTCTTCGGATCATTTGTCTTAGTTTGTAATTATATCTTTGGCTGTGATTATTTGATTAATGCCTGACTCCTTCTAGAGATCATGCGCTCAGAGTGATCAGGGTCTTTGCTCAGCAGTGTATGTTGTGCGTTGGGAGTAGTGTTGGCCACTGGTAGTTAAGCATCAAACAACTAAATGAATTCACACCAAGGTTATAACGAATGTCAAATATAAGTGCCAGAATTAGAAAGACCTATCTTGAGAACATTATACCTCCCAAAACATAAGATGTTAGTTATCAGTCAGAACAAAGAAAACAAACGGAGGCTATTTGTAATCTCAGTCTAAGCTATTGTGTGTGATTTTATCTACTTATCTATTTTTACTTTTTTTCTTTTCTTTGTTACTGTCTGTGATTTTAATCTTCACTCACATAAACAGGGGAATAGTCAACCAGACTGAATGCGGAAAAGAGTATTTTAAATTACCAAATTTTTTTAGACATTTAACATGAACAGATCTTTAGTTGAAAAAGTTTTAACATATTTATAGGTAGGTAATGTGTAAGAAATAGATTTGTAATGGATAAGTACAAGGCAAAACTAGGTCAAAGAATGGCTAGTCTAAAGAAGCACGTTTATTCTCTATAAAAACTAAGATTTAATGAGGTATACAGAATAGAACAACCCAAGTGTAGAAAATAGTCTTGTGAAATAAGGGAGTCTGAGTCACCGGAAGTATTTAAGCAGATCTAGATAAACTTGCCAAATTAATGGTAGAGAAAATTTGTTCTCTTGGAGGAAAATTTATTGGATTCCATTTGATTATGACATATCCCTAATTAAATTAATTGTAGTGTTCTTTAATATCCAATTAGTATTAAGCATTGGAGAATACATAACACACTATATATATATGTATATATATATATGTTTTTTGCCACTTCAACTGCTACAGGATTTGTGGCACGTTATATTTAAATTCTTGCCTTTATAAATACAAGAAAATATTATTTAGTTTGGTAATTATTGTCAACTTTTAATATATTCAGGTTTAAACAAAAAAGGAACAAGACAACTATTTATTAAGGTAAAAGTTTTAAAAACTATTCAAAATGTATCTGCATAAATGTATTTGGCAAGACTAAGAGTAGAAAAAATAGATTTCAAACGAAAACAAAGAGAACATCATATTCTTCCCGAGAACACTCTTCTCTGTGTTTGGAAACTCACGAGGGAAACTTGGGAGTTGAGAGAGAGTTACATCTCTTAGATTTCAGCGTTTGGGTGTATGAAGTGGCACACTCCCCGCCTCTGTGATGCTAGCTTTTGCTTTGCTCAGAATCACACTGTGCAGGCCCGCCCACGGACAGATTCTCCCCAAAGCATGTATCTCAAAGGCTCTGCTGTGCTGAGTGCGCTAATTTCTAACACCATCGAGCGTGTTCCTGTTGGTAATCACCTGCAGACAACCACCTGTGGAAGAGCAGCACTATGTTTATGTCGAAAGTAGGCTATAGATGTACTTTTCCATTTTTCTCTGCAAAAAAAGGTTTAACTCCTGCTGTTCAGTGCATTTCAAATACATGCTGTTCTATAAATTTAAAGCAAGGTGAAAAAGAAAATTAAACAAGATTCACCTGGCAGCAGGACAAGCTACCATCACACACCTGCCACACAGCGATTCTACGGCAAAGTGATTCCGGGGGAAAGAACTGCTTAATCAGCAGCAAAACTACAGGAGGATGAGCAGATGACAGCGCACCGAAAATTAGATAAAAGCCTGCAACGTGATATTGCAGAAAGAAATGGAGAGGCAATGGGATGAGACCAAGCAAAGGGAAAACCAGACAGATAAGGACAAAAAGTTCCTGAGTGTGAGGTCTATTACGATGCCAAATAGCATCACAAGAAGTAATGGAAACTTTGTCTCCTGAATAATTTCTAAGTGGAGTAGGAGATCAGGCTGAGACTATAAAGTCATAGAAAACTTTAATGGCCAAGAAGGAAGATGATAAAAGAAAGGAACAAACACACATTCAAAGGGGTAATTTTGAATATAATACTTTGTTAAGATCCTCTCGTTAACAAAAATAATTAGAATAGTTTAAGCATATGGAAGATTTGTATAAATTCTTAAAAACTTTAACCAAACAAAAATGGTGTGGTTCAAACATCATGTCTTGTGCAGTTTTTTTTTGGCGAAACATCAAATCGCCCAGGTGACTCAGCCCCCCTTCAGCCTAGATTTGGTGACTTCTGGCTTTTCCCAAAACCAAAATCACCTTTGAAAGGGTAGAGATTTCAGACTCTCACTGAAATTCAGGAAAATCTGATGTGACGCCGGATGGCAATTGGGAGAACTGTGTGAGGTCCCAAGGTGCCTACTTCAAAGGGGACTGAGATGTCGTTATCCTGTGTACAATGTTTCTTGTATCTTGGCTTTTCTTCAGTAAATGTCTCTATTGAAAAATTACATGGCTGGGTATTTTCTGGACCGACCTTGTTGTATGGTCAACTGATCTTTGACAAGAATGCCAAGAATACCTGATAGGGAAATGAATCCTTTCAACAAACAGTGTTGAGAAAACTGGGTATTCATGCATTAAAAAAAAAGAAAGAAAGAAATTTCGCCCTTATCTTACATCATACACAAAATCAACTCAAAACTGATTAAAGACTTAAACATCAAATCCATAACTATAAAACTCCTAGAAGAGAATACATACAGGGAAGAATTTTCATTGACCTTGGTCCTGGCAATGATTTCATGGATATGACACCAAAAACACAGCCAACAAAAGAAAAATAGACCAGAGAAACTACATCAGACTAAGAAACTTCTGCTCAGCAAAGAAAACAGTCAGCAAAGTGAAAAGGCAACTCTTGCTGAATGGGAGAAGACATTCTCAAACCATGTATCAGAAAAGGAACTGATATAGAAAGGAGTTCCAAAATACAAGGAACACCTACAGTTCAATAGCTCCCCGCCCCCCGCACAAATAACCCAATTTAAAAATCAGCTAAAGACTTGAATATTCACTTTTCCAAAGGAGGCACCAATGGCCAACCTATGAAAAGATGTTCAACATCACTAACCATCAGGGGAACGCAAATCAAAGCCACAATAACATATCACCTCATGCCTGTCAATACTGGACATGACAAAAGGAAACAAACAAAGAAAATGAAGTTTATACATACAATGGAACACTGGTCAGCCTTAAAAATGCAGGGATCCTTGCAGTGTGTGACCACATGGGTGAATGTTGAGGACATTTTGCTAAGTGAAATAATTCCATCCATGAAGGACATATACTGCCTGAGTCCACTTATGTGACTTTCAACAAAAGAGCATGAACACTGAAATCTCAACTTCCAGATACGACTGTGACAGAATTCTGCAGATCGGGGCAGGTGGGCCCTTCTGGCAGTGAGATAATGCATGCTACCCAGGTGTGTGACTCGCTGAATTAAAGGACACTCAATGGCAAAGTAGCTGCCTGAGGCCTGAATAAATATTATTAGTGTGTTTGGTTTAGCATGAATAATGTTCTTGAAAAAAAATTGAACCAATAATTTAAAATAGGGCAATTTCATGCAACAACCTAAGTTTCTGCCAATGTCGATTTTGCATGTTGGTACGAGGGGCATTGTTTAGAGCTTTGTGGTGAGCCCTTTGCTAAAAGGGATGTCTACTTTCCAAACCCGCACAGTACTGTCATCTCCCTGACTCAGGGGAAGATTGGATTGTCAGTTGCCATTTATCATCAAACATGGGCTTTTCTATCATTCCTTCCCCTTTTATTTCTGGTAGAAGAGTGATAATTCTCTGCACTCTATCAAAAACAGACAAATGAAAGAGATACTGAAAGCCACACATGTCCAGAAAAAATAAGGAAAGCATATTTTCTCCCTATGAAACAGACTATTTCTCTGTTTAACATGCAGGTGAAATGCTGTATTGGAAGATGACGATAACACGGCTTTACAAAAGCTGCGTGACCCTGGTTTTACCCAAAGCAGGATCAAAGCGTTTCCAGAAATTAGCCACCCAGAACTCTGACACTCTCACATTCTAGTTCAAAAAAATTATGTTGCTGTCCTCTGAGTCCACCTCCCTGCTCAAGGTTACCTGCGTTGAAATTTTAGTCTATTCAGGCAGAGAGAAACGCAGCATGAACTCTCCGAGCAATGCTGTTTGGAGAGTCATGTGTTGTTATCCCTCCCACGACAGCATCGGCATCAGAGAAATGGGAAATGCTGGTTTCCGAAGAATCACATTGTACATTGGCTCTGATAGAGTACAGAGAAAAATCTCAAATGGAGCCTCATATGATTTTGATATCCTAAAAGTTGTATAATCTTAGGAAGACCATGAAATAATGCCGTTTCCGTTCAAATAGAAAAGTCTTCAGGCGTGAACTGGCCTGGCTGTGTTATCCAGCTTGAGCCCATTTAGCATCCCAAAACCCCAAAGGCCAAGGGCCCTGTACTACCCCCCCAGGGCAAAAGAGATGCAAAATCCAACCCAGAGCTCACGCTGTGTGGGAGCTCTATTGGTAAATGAAGATGAACCCAGGGATGACGATAGAACATAGTTGACTTGTAAACATGGTAGATGCGGGCAATTAATCCTCCCTAGTTGAGGAATGATATCGGAGTTCCCCAGGGGAAGATGTCAAAGCATTTCCAATCCCAGAAGGATTTAAAATTGAATATAAAACTATTTAAGAGATTCATACTCATAACTCTTTTTTAGTAAGAGCTGCACACCTGCTTTTAGCCCCTTTATTGATGAAGAGGGTTGACCTACAGGAATCATGGGACTCAATTATGTCATTCCTGTAATTTCAAATTTAGAGTCTCATTATTCAACTACTTTAAGTTTATGCTTTCTTGTTGCTGTTGAAATCTGACTATTTTTAATAATATGTAAGAGAATTCTCGTTTCACTTTAGAAATGTAATCTATTAGCTTTATAAAAAGTAGTTGGCTCAGAAATTATAGTCAAATAAGTAAAAATATAAGAAATAAATTTCATATTTTTAATCTGTGGTTTAAAATGTTCAAACATTTGTAACTAAGCTTGTAAATGAGGTTAGAAATTATTAAAAGGCCTTTAATGTAATTTGCAAATTTGCCAGCTCTAGAAAGAGAAAAAGGGAAGTAAACTGAGCTTCAAAGATTAAAACTTAGTTGTTTTCATATTTATAAGTTTATTTGCATAATTTTAAAGATCAACGTAAGCTTCTGAATATCAGCTTCTGTAAATAAAAACCACCCCAACCCCCTCTCACATAATAGCGTCTTTCAGTATCAGGAAGGAGACTCATAGCCGAATGGGACAGAAGGAGGGTGTGGACATTGCCTTTCAGGTCTCAAAGGCTTTGGGTATACGCTCGGAGTCTTCACGCTGCCCCTTTCCCCAGCCAGGACAAGGTTAGGAATAAAACTTGACAAGAAGTATTACTGGTATATATGAAGAGGCTCCATGAAGATCCTTATAAACTTCTAATATGCCTAAAATGGTCATCGAGTTTGGTTTGGAATAGGAATGTTCACACCAGAGCCCTTAGAATCTTTACTGGGTGTTACCTGGTTAGGGTTAGCTTTGGACCTCAGTTCAAATCAGTTCTCCAAAGCAACTATCATTGTCTACACGTGCTCGCTTCATGTTCAGTAAACAAAAAAAGTCATTTGAGGTAGCCCTGAAAAAAAATCAGTTAATTTACTTAAAAAATTCGTCCGCTTGAGTGTTTGTTAGCTTTGAGCAACAATTCAAAATTTCTCTGACATTTTACAACATTTTTAGTGGATGTAGGCTCCCGAAGGGTCTAGGAGCACATTTTCAGTGGAGTTGGGGTTGTATTCTCTTGTGTAGTGACGTTCTAAGCCATTTTTATTTCCTTCTTTATAGTTTTATGTATTTTTGTTTTTTTGACAATGAACATAACAGGAGGAAAGAAGCTGTTATTAAAATAGGAATTTTAGAATGTGCTTTGTTCAGGAATTTAACTCTCTGAGGTGAAACCGTGAATTCCGGGGCATAACGTTTTGCAGGACCTGAACATTTTAATGATGGAAGAGTACATCATTATTAAAGGAAGGACGGAAGAAAGGAGCTTGGCTCCGAGCACAGTCTCTCCTGTGCTGCATCTCGGCCTAGGAGGCTGTGGACTA
Source organism: Glossophaga mutica (assembly GCA_039655065.1). Taxonomy (NCBI): domain Eukaryota; kingdom Metazoa; phylum Chordata; class Mammalia; order Chiroptera; family Phyllostomidae; genus Glossophaga; species Glossophaga mutica. The sequence goes on from CM077316.1 coordinate 5,542,795, forward strand.
ATTAGACACGCAGCTATGCCTCCCTGTGGCTTCACGGACCCTATGTTGGTTTCGATTCTTCCGCCAGAACTTGGAGGATACGTCCCTTTTGCTGTAAAACTTTTCCTTTCAAAGAAGCTCCTTTTCATGATGAAATTTAAAGAGAGAAACAAAAAAACCCCCCCTCACCTAGCACTGAGTCATAAAGAAGTTACAACAGGTGGTCACAGCCACACGATGGCCAAGCTCACGCAATGTGACTTTTGCCGAGGAGCCTGATTGCCACCCAGCTGAACCCCACTGTGATTCTTGTGACAGCCCTGTCCTGTCGTGCAAATCAATCACCAGGTACCCTTTGAGCTCTTGTGGACATTTAAGATTCCAAAGCTTGAGTCCCACGTACATTTACAGAAGAAGCCGGGAGAGAAGCCACTCGGTGGCCCTGTACTCAATCCCAGCGTGATATGCAATAATGACCTGTCAGGAAAGGACACTGTGTATCCTCACACTGTGAAATATCCTGAGGGACTTTCTTTATGAATTCGAAAAAGGATTCAGCAGGGCTCTGGGCAAGAACTCATGCACACGGTTTCAAAAGTGCATCCCAATCCTTTAACAATTTTTCCAGGGCTCTCATTACGTTGGTGTGTTTTCATGTATCCTTTTGAAAAATTATAAAAATAAAAAGGATGGCCTGAAACAGTCTCTTTTTTCCCCAAGGTTTATATTTTTCTTTTTACCTCACCAGGGTGCTCTTTGCCTTTTAAGCATTCATTGATTTAGTTTTATTTTTGCCCATTCAGAATGCGATAGCTGTTGAATGGTTGATATGTATGCATTTGTTGTGCAGAGTTTGTTAGAATTAATTCAAAGTCCAAAACTAACCACCTTTCATCTTGTCTTGGCAGTTAGATGATCCTCAGCACATTAGAACCGTGATACTTATATTTTTTTGGTACAAAGCTCACCTGGAAAAACGTCTGCTGGGAAAATTCACATATACTTATAAGACAGAAAAGTGCATGGACATTTGGAGGAGTCACAGATTCCTTGAGGCTTGGGATCCGGGATGCACTGGGGTGGGGGAAGCGTACTGTAAGACTGGTTAGCATGTAGGGTATTTGTGAGGAAGCCGCGCCTATGGAAAGGAAGGTAAGGATGCAAGAGTCGGCGGAGGGAGAAGCTGGGCTGCGATGCAGAACCAACAAAGGTGCAGGCAGTCGCTGTCATGGGGGAGCGGTCCCGCCCAGGACCTGGAGTGGAGTTGTCAGGTGGTGAGCGTGGGCTGTGTCGATCAGTCACAGAATGTGCCTGCCCAGGCGGTGGTGGAGGAAGGCCACCACGCAGCTGAGGGATCTCTGAGGGGACCGATGGCTAAAACCTGTCAATGATGGCACCCCCTGTGACTGGGGCAGTGGTTCCTTCCACCGATGGGCTCCGGGTGATATCACAGAGCCCATCTCACTCAGGTCATAAGACACTCAGCCCTAGAACCTTCAGCTTCCTCTCTTCCATTTTCACCCCTGAGGTTGTTCTCTGACTTTATTTCTAAAATCTAGTTCAAAGGCCCTGGCTGCGTAGGTCAGTTGGTTAGAGCGTTGTCCCACTACACTAAGGTTGCAGGTTCAATCCCTGGTCAGGGCACAAACAAGAATCAAGCAATGAATTCATCAATAAGTGGAAGAACATATCTATATCAATCTCTCTCTGTGTTGCCTCTTCCTCTGTCTCTCTAAAATCAATAAATGAAAAAAAGTAAACATAGAATCTATTTCAAAGACCAATTTAGAACAACTTGATTAATATAGTTTATGTCTTACTTACACAATAATGTGTTTTAGGTGTGGTTTACTGAGTAGGTTATTTCATTTGTATTTTGAACTCATTGCGAACTTTCTGGACTTTGAAAGATCATTTTGCTTTAACAGTTACATTTTGACCTTTCATGGTTTTGAGCAGATACCAAAGGAACACGGAGGCTGTTGGGTTGCGGGGAGAGCTGCTCTCGCCACTGCAAAACTCGGTGACTGCAAAAGGACACCTTGCGGCCCTGGATCTACCAGCGAAGCAAAATGACTGACGGGCATGGAGCAAACCCCGGAATGAACAGAAATAAAACAGGCAGCATCACTGCCCTCCTCGTTATAGAGAAAAGTAACTGAAATAAGAACAAGATGAAAGGTAATAGGGGCATATTTCACTCAGAAAAGTCATTGAAGGAAATGAAAGCAATCTCTTCATTGTGAGAGATTTTCACCTTTTATCAGCTGAGGTTGGCCCTGAAACATTCTGGTGCCTAAATCTAATTACGTGAGGGGGCGAGTACTGGTTTCAGCATGCCATCTTTAATTCTCTAAAACGTCTTTGTTCAGCAAATCCCTGAAGGGATGAATGATAGCTTGACAGGTTTTCAATAAATAATGACAATTTATCAGTAAAGAGGTTTATTTCCAAGAGATGAATAGCTAGATACAGCTGTAACATTAATTTCCAAATCCTCAAGAAAAAAATAGCATTGACAGAAATCATAAAGTTGGGAAGACAAGCTAGTTTGGGTGGGAGCCAGAGGGTATGGGAGCAGAGCAAAGATGTATTTTATCTTAGACACGTTGCTTTTGAGGTAGTATGGCATGTCCAGGGAGAGAGATACTGAGAGGTAGCTAGAAGTATAGGTCGGGAGGTCAGGGTGGAAAGGTCAGGCTCACCTGAGCAGAGGTGTCTGCCTTCACGAGGTTAGGCTCCCTTGGGTTAGGAAAAGTGTCTGGCCTGTTTCAGAAGGAGGGGGGCAAGGAGGCTGGGCCCCCTCCAGTGAATAGGTGGTGTGGTCTGGGAGAGAAAACTATGTCCCCAGTTACAGTTCCATCACCAGCTGTTTGACTTTGAATGAATAAATTGCTCCGAAGCTCGACTTTTCCTATTAAGGAGAAAAGGATGATCAAAGCCAATAAATGCTTTCTTAAAGAGTGACTTGAATCAAACCTGATAATAAATGTGAAAGCATCTCGAAAAGTTAAAGGTGCTATTCAAATACACATGATCATGATCATAAAGTGTGTGTACAGATAGTCATTTGAAATATTTGGGCTTGAAAGAGAAGGAGGAAATGATTCACTCAGTCAACAAACACCTGTTGCATGAGGCTCTGAATTAGTGCTCAAGAGAGGAAGATAAATAAGACATAGTTTCTTCCCTCTCATGGCTCACAAGTCTTGTTAAATAACACACGGGCAAGTGTCAAGTGGAAGCCGACAGAAGACCTAAGCAACGGATGCTGTAATTGAATGAATGAATTAATGAGTAACTAAAGAGGTGCACAGAGGAGAAGCATCTAATCCTAACTGGAAGTCCCCCACCCCCCAAAAAAAAACAAAAAGCAAAACCCAAAAGACAACCCCTTCTTGGAAGGATCTGTCTTAAAGCATGAAAGTTGTTCTTCAGATAGAGAAGGAGCAACAGGAAGCAAGATATGCCAAGCCCAGGTATTGGCAAGAGAACGTGTCGTACCCAAAATACTTCAGGGGATGGGCAAGCCACGAGGTAGATGGAGGAGAGGGCAGAGGAGGCGGTGATCGGATGACCTAGGTCGTGCCAAGTTGCTCGCATTGTTACGATGAAACGATGGTTACAAGAGGAGCAGGGGGTGCTGGGATTTGCCTGTCAGGGCGGAGCCCTCTGGCAGGGGTGTGGAAGTTGGGTTTGAAGGAAAGAGAATTGCATCAGGGAGGCAAGTCTGGAAATTATAGCAACAGACCTGCGATGGATGATAGGGACTTGATTGAACTCGAAAATTAATTTAATTTCAGATATTTGCACCTGGTTGAAGGGCGGAACGGGAGAGAGAGGGAGGGAAGGAGAAGGTCTCCCTGGAGCTGAATGGGTGGTCGTGCCAGCTGCTGGGACAGAAAGCGGTGAGGGAAAGCGAGATGAAGGGAAACAAAAGAGACTTTGTGTTTGGGCGTTTGCAGGCACGCAGTGTGTGTGCGTGCGATGTTTCAGGCAGACGTGGAGATCAGGAAGGCGAATACTTATGAGTCTGAAGCCCAGTGGACAGAACCTCGTAACAGAGAGTTTGGGGCTAGAGATCCGGATTTTCGAAGCATCAGCAGATGGAAAGGTGACAGAGATGATAGATAGATATACGATGGAGAGAGAGCTTGACATGAGTGTTCTGTTCACTGTAACCGTAGTGCTTGAATAATGCCTGGTCCTTCGTAGTACCCAATGAATATTTGTTGTCAAAGTGTGAGGGAATTTGAAGTTGTGAACACAGATGTCCATACGCAGAGAAAGACACTCAGAATGAGCATGGTAGGCATGGGTTGAGGTAGAAGGATGTCACTGTTTAAGGTGTCAGCAAAGGATAAAAAGTAGGGGTACATAGAAGTTGGAAGGGAATTGAGGAAAGGGTGATTTATGACGTCATGAAAATCAAGGATGAATAAACTTCGGGGAAAACAGCAACAGTTCTAACCTGCTGTTGCTGCAACGCATGTGACGCTGCCGGGGGCGTCTGTTGGGGTCGAGGGCAGAGCTGGACCTGGGAAGGGTTCGGTGGCTCATCCCTGCCCTCGGATGCACGGACGCCGAATCTGAAGTGTACAGACTCTGGCTGTCGCCGGGCATCTTGCCCATCATGTGGGGAAAGACCTCGAGAAAACAAAGTCTGTTGCACACTTGTTCCCTTCTAATACTTCTATTTTTGAAACTTCAACTAATATCGTTCCCTCCCTGCTTGACTGCCTGCTGGTTTCCATGGTGCTTATCCTCTCCTTTCCTCTCCCAGTTTGGCCCCTGCATCGCTGCTCTTATTCCTTTTGGCTCCGCACTCTAAAAACCCTTTCCTGACTTGGGTTCTCTCTCCCATTTCCCCTCCTGCTGTCGGGAATGTTCTTCATCCACGTAGCAGCTCTTTCTCATCTTCTAAGTCTTAGCTGAAATGTCATCTCCTAACACAAGTCTAAAAGCATCATAATCCCAAATAGTTTCTTTCTATCTGATGTCTCAGCACCCCATACTCCTCCACTCCACTGGATTCGTTATAGTTTTAATTACGGGTTGAACTGGTTATTATTTTTTCTTGTTCTTTATTTTTATACATTTCTCTTCGCTATTCTTCCATTTCGATTATTATGTGCTATACATATTCTCCACAGAATTATAATCTCCAGAAGGAAGGGACCGTACCTCTGTGTTCACTTCTGCATACCCAGTGCCTCGGTCAGTGGGTGTAGGAGGAATAAATAACAAAGCTTGCCTGCTAACTGCATGTGTAAGCCACTCGTTTGTCTCTGTAGGCATGGCTCGATGATATGCAGAAATGAAGTTTAAATATGCCGTTTAACTACCCAGTAAAACTCTTTGACACTCTGTGTTGGACACTTGAAGAATGAGGTTGTGAACATTTAAAAAATAATTGGTTTACAAGCAGCATTAACTATCATACAATTTAAGACACAAAGCAAACACAAACAAAAAACTAAAACCAATAACAAGGCCTTTTTTCTTTGTAAGGCATAGAACTGCGTGGTTGAAAGGCAATATATCTTACTACTTCATCTGAGCGTCTTATTTAGCAACTGGCTAGGCTCTGAATAGAGTGTGCAACCCACAAACCCTCTCACACTTTGCGGACATACACTTATGAGCTAATGTAACTTCGTACGCTTAACAGGCCTTCGTGATGCTAATTTGGCTCTGTCCTCTCACTCCAGTGACCTCCCCTCTGTCCCTCACCCCTCTTCACAACCCCACTGATGCCAGTTCAGCACGTCTTTAATGGAAATCTATCGCAGGCTGAGAATATTGTCGTGTTGAGACCAGAAGACACATTAGGAGTAATATTCGTGTTCAAGGAATTTATCATCTGCTTCAGGGAGATTACAAAACAAAGGGAAAAGAGCTAAGTGCTGGCTGGTAGGATCTCGAGGAACAGAATCGGGTGATTTGCAACAGCCAAGGAGGCGCATCTTCAACAATTTGGCTAGAATTGGGTGAACGGGAGAATTGAGAAGACGAACAGCCCTCTGTGAGGAAAGCTGTTTAGAAGGCGCGGAAGGGAGATAGATGGCCGCTGGAACTTGCATGCAAATTGGGGCTGCGGATTGTAATTGAGCAGAGAAGTAAGTGCCCGCCAGCTACAGCAGTATTAAAACAGTGTCCTTGCCTCGGATGGGAAGGTACTCATATGGATGGATAAATGTTGGTAGCCATGGATTTTGTGATTGAGGAAATGATGAATGAATTAGTCAATAAGCTTCCTGTCGATAGAAAAAGGTTTCTTATCTCCCATGCTCCCTACAGAAGATGCAAGCATTTGCATAGAAATAAATTGATTTGAGAAAGGGCAGGAAAGGAAGCAACAGAGAGATGATGGAGCTGGCAAGAGACTGCAGAGGAAAATATGCTTTCAAATTGGTTGAATAAGACTCTATTCCGCGTATAGGACATAGTGCCTTTGGTAATTGAACTCCTGTGGTCCCCTTGCATCCTATCAATTTAGATAAGGAGGAGAAAATATGATTTTAAAGGGGAGTAATGACTATTTTATAGGCATAAATCATTCATCACACGAAGCCTTAATAGAAAAGTTATTGGCATAGGCGTCGCTGTGAGAAAGTAAGTGGCTGTCCTGTCACCTTCCTTATCTGTAGTTTTGCTCTTCGATGTTTCAGTTACCCGCCATCCACCGCGGTCCTGAACTATGAAATGGAAATTTCCAGAAATAAGCAACTCCTAAGTTTTAAATTGCACGCCTTTCTGAGTAGTGGGATGACATCTCAGGGCATCTGACTCCACCGAGAGTGAACCGCCCCTTCGTCCAGCCTGGGTACCTTTCCCCCCACCCTGGTCGTATAGTAGCCACCTTAGTTGTCGAGGTACCTCAGGGCTTGGGTTCAAGGGATGCTTATTTACTTAATAATGACCCCAAAGTAAAAAAAAAAAAAAGGATGCTGGCAATTTGGATATTCCAGAGATGGATGTATGTACAAGAAAAAAGTGGTATGCATAAAGTTCGATGCTGTCCACTGTTTCAAGCTTCCACTGAGGGGCTGGGAACATTTCCACCATGAATGACTATTATACTTAATTTAGACACTTAACGCAGGTACTACAAATGAACATTTTTCTAGGTAGAATCTTAGTGGGGTTTTTGTTGCTATTGTAGCTCCAATAAAATATTAACCTGAAAGTTTTAACAAATGTTTTTAAGAAGACAGATCAGGTCGCAAATGCTGGGATAAAGAAAATCAAATGTCTTCTTGCTGTGGGATCCTTTGATTTTTTAAAAATATGTTACTGTAACTCTTTAGGAAGAGGTATATTATCAAATATTTTTCAAATGTCTATATTTCAGGATTTTTTTTTTTTTGGAGAAAGTTCCTAAAGAGCGAGTGCTCTGTAGAATATAAGCCAAATCATTGCTGTTAGGAAAAAGCTAGTTAGAAGCCAACCACATTTCAATGCTTTCAATTATGCAGGTAAGCTCTGCTTTAGGAAATCTCAAGATAGAAAAGTCCCAAATGAAAAGACTTTTCAAAAGTGTGGCATATTTTGATTGTTAATAACAACTGTCATATCGACATAAGACAGGTATGCGTATTGCTTTAGATAATAAAATAGAAAACTAGCAACATGTTTCTGAAACATTAAAAGGCATAGGGGAGGAAGAAGAGGGCGAAGAGGGGATAAATGGTGATGGAAGGACACTTGACTTCGGGTGTCGAACACGCAGTGCAATATACACATGGTGTATTATAGAATCGTACCCGAGACCTATATGTTTTTTAACTAATGTCACTCAATAGTTTTAATACATAAAGGGAAAAAAGCCAAAATAAAATAAACTTATGCAAGAATTGAATGCCAGACAGATTGCATTGGCTGGATTATTTAGTTGAATCTCATTGAAAGAAGTGTGTCTTTTCCCTCACTTCTCCCGTAGCACTTCTTACTGGTCTCCCCCGAGACGTTACACTCCCGGAAAGGAGCTCTGTGTGAACCATGTCAGTTTTCAGTTTTTCTGAGCAGAGTAAAATCCTATAAAATTTTCATCAAGATGCAAACTAATAACTAAAACAAGCCCCGGAGCCACCTCAGGAAGATCCGTCACACCCTCAGGTGGCTTTCCCAGCCACTGACACACTGGACCTGTCACTGCAAGTGCCCTGGGTGCAGCAACGAAGCAAAGGAAGCTAAATTCACACGGACAAACGTTCTCGTTCTCTTGGTGCTCGCATTTCAGTGGGAGGCATGCGGCCTGCAGATATCAGCATGTCCACCTGGCTGCTCCAGAGTAATCCCCCTGTTTTTAGGTCTGTGCATCAGCGGCCTTCATTTTCTCTGCTACCTAATTCCCTTTGCCACACAGCGTATCATAATCACCGGTGGAGGGATAAGGAAAAGCGCACTTTTGGGAGGCCCTTGTACCGTGTACCACATGGCCGTCTCTTAAGGGAAGGAAGGAGGCAAGGCACCTTGGTTGGCCAAGTCTGCTAGTGGTGTCTGTACTGGTTATAGGAGGGCGGTGGCACGGTGACAGAAACTGAGATGAGATGAAAGAGACCTTCACATTCATTCTTGTAGGAAAAGAGAATATATAATATGTGCAGATACTAAGAAGAAGAATAAAGCAGGGAATTGATTCAAAGAGCGTTGGTGGATACGGGCTGGAGGGCTGCCCCTTTGCACATATATATATACACCCTGATGTTTAGAACGCAGAGAGTGAAGGGTGAATGGACAGCTCTGGGTATCTTTTGATGGCTGACGTGACACAGATAGATTACAAAATGAAATGCTCGTATCAAATAAGGTGGACGTGAGGCTGAGCATGGGATGGGAGTGGGTGGGTGAGACTTGCAAGGATCACGGGGTTCCATGGTCTCTTGTTCACTTTGGCTAATGATCACGCAGATTTGCAGGAGTGGCGAGGGTTTGTTTAGAGTACGTGGTGCTCTTGAGGCCCTCTCGATTCCCGCCCCCGACACGTGGGAGCTGGGGGAGACGCGGCCTTGTCGGATGCACCATGACGCGGGAAGGCCTCTGTCGACGCTCGGAGCACGCCCTGAGCATCAGCTTCCCTTGGATGGCACGTACTAACAGTGTGAACACAGGAACCTGCGAGAAGGCTAAGGGGCAGGAAAGCCTGTGAATAGACCATTACAAAAACCCATTGGTGAGCTTAGAATAAGACAGGAACCCTGATAACACGAGGGAAAAGTGATCACAAAGTTAAGAAAACAGAAGCACCTTCATTTTTATGCTCTTTCCATAATGTGAAAAATAAAGTATGCAATTAGTCAGATTCTTTCACGTTCTAGTGACAGCAACTCTTCTTGAACTAGCTTCATGTGTCCACTCACCGACGTATTTGTGCCTTCAACAAATCTTTATGGAAAGCCAGGCCTGGGGCGAGGCTCTGGGGCCATTCCAGTGAAGAAGGCAAAGATTCTGACATAGTGAAGTTTGTATTCTTGTGCGGGGAAAGAGACTAGGAACACTGAATAATAAATGAGAAAATTTAGGTGGTTAGGCTCATGACGAAAGCATTAGTAAAAGGGCAACTGATAGGCTGCCAAAGAAGACGTTGCTTTCATTAGTGTGGGCCAGTGAGGCCTCTCAGTGCAACTGATGCTTGAGCTGAACTTAGGAAAAATGGCCTACATGAAGACATCTAACCGAAATATTTCTGCACTCAGCTGGTTTCAGGCGTGCATAAAGCGGTCTTCATGTCTCTCTCTATGGGCCTCACTTCTCTCTGTTCGGCCTCATTCTCTAGGAAGCACTTCATGTTGTGAGCAACATGGCTGCTAGCTACTTTGTCTACGTTCTCGTTGCAGAAAGAGAGCTCTCCTCTAAGAAGCTCCTAGCTTTGAAGCAGTGATAGGCTCACTTCTGAAGCGATCTCTGGCACCAGAGGGGGATTGTTTGTGGCCAGCCTGGGTCCTGGGACCCTTCCTGGAATTGAAAATGGGTGCCGTGCTGGAGAGATGCTTCAGAAATAGCAGTGAGGAGTGGGATTCCGGAAAGAAACTGGACAAAGGAGCGTAAGGCAATCATGGAGGCAGGGAAAACCTGTTAGTCTCTCAGTACGCAATATTGAGTACCTAAAAATATGCACCTGAATGGGAAAGAAATGGCTACCTACGTGAAAGAAGCCATCAGTGTGAACAGTGAAAACCCATTTAAAGTGTGAGGCCCATATAATGACGTGGTAGGAATTATCGGTGAGACAATTCTGACTATGGGCACATAATTTCATTGCAAGATAATATTACGAGAGCTTTAAAAATATTGCCAAGTTTTTTTGCCTTGTAAATTTTGTTTAAATGCATTGAAATCTCCATTATGGATGATGTGTAAAAATCCAATTAAGAGGACTAATTCCCTTTAAATAGAATCTCAAACCAAAATAACCTGATGAACAAACATTATTGAACGCCACTGGCTATCAGATGCAAAAAAAAAAATATGGTAGAACAAAACTTGGGAAATCAGAAATAGTTAGGAAATAGGGAAAGACAAATTGTTTGTTTTTGGCAGGGAGGCAAGTCCAGTTCAGAACTAACGCATCCTTTGTCAGACATCATGTGTTTTATATTTGGGCAGTTGGAAGAATTGGTAATTGCTACATATAAATAACAAAATTGAATGTTAAAGTGTTTATGCACTAGTAATTCAGTTTACCTGTATTTGTGAGAACACATGCACTTTTGATTTTTTTCTTTTATACCTTCAGGATGGGTAACTTTAAACAGGGCACGTATTTAGAGCTGGTCTGACAACGGGGTTGATTGAAATGTTAAAAGTCCTCTGTGTTCCAGAGGAAGAGAAATCTTTCCAGAGGAGCTGTGTCCTTCTTAAAAGAGAGATCACAAGGCGAGTGAGACATATGACGGTGGACATTAGCGAGGAGGAAGTGCCAGTTTGTGAAGGGCTGCTTGGCAGGCCCAGGAGAGGCGGCCCAGCACCTGCAGGAAGGTGATTCGGCGTCAGACGCCAGTGCAGCGTCGGCCATGTTTGCAAAGGTGAAATCCAGCAAGATAGCTTACTCTATCACCATGGCAACCCAACCCTGATGGGAAGTAGGAAAACAATAAAACACCTCTGTGCCATGAATACCTCCTGGGGTGAGGGAAGCGGCCCTCAAGGAAAGGGTGTGACGTTATTTTCCACTAGGTGGTTCCTAGTAACAAAGTCTGGGGTGCTGCTTTGGGAAAATGCTGATTTAAAAGGCATTCCCTTCACTAAATTGTTTAATTCGTCCTGCTGCTAAACTCGGCTTTATCAGTGGGAGCTGGAGTTTCAGAGTAAAAGCTTCAGTGCCATTGCAGAGGTCAGAACATGAGCTCTGTCACTCTCCTCGGTGCTTTTCGACAGTCTTCTGCCGTCAGATTGCACAGAGTGTGTATTCAGTGTGCTTTTCGACAGTCTTCTGCCGTCAGATTGCACAGAGTGTGTATTCAGTAAGCAGAAGTTCCGGGGCATTCTGATATTTGGTTAAAATTAAGCTCTATTTGATTTGCCTCGATTGGATTCTCAAATATCCCCCATTATTATTTTTTTGAATTGCCTTTTTCAACTTACTGTTTCTTGGTATGCAGTTCTGTATGAAGAGAAATCAATTTCTTTTTTCTTCTTCAAAATTGCTTAATTCTCACAAGCTTTCCAAATTTTCCCAGGCGTTAGGCAGTTTTGAGTTGTTCCTATGATTGTGTTCATTCAAATAAGACTTCCTGATTTGTAGGCAAAGTCTGGGAAAGCTTGTTTTACTTTTACAAAGTCAGCTGCGTTGAAAGAATTTATAATAAAATCTACCTTTTTAAAGTGTGCAGTTTGTTGAGTTTTGATGATGAGGAAAGTAAGATTCTGAAATTAGATGACTTGGAAAAGACAGAAACTCAAATTTCTCTCTCCTGAAAGTTATATTTTGTTGTCCAAATATATCGTGCAAGTGGTTAGAAATATGGTCCTTAAAAAACCCCACCGCGGATCGTATCCATCTCACTAACTTATGGGGTAAGAACGAAGTTCAAATGTAGAGCCAAATCCTACTGAGCAGCTGTCAATTGGCATTTTGAAGAAAAATAGCATTGGAATAAAATTGCAAGGTTAAATATGTATTTCCTATATGGCAATACAAAACATGATCGTTAGGTTGATTTTTTTCTACCAGGTCCAAACCCACGGTTAAACATGTAACTTCCTGTTTAGTTATATGTTTACTGAAGAGTGAAAAAAAAAAGTCAAACCTGAGTCCATTTTCTGAAATGACTCAGCAATTGCACAGTGAGACATTTGTAGGGCCTACTGTGCTCTCTTTGGATTTTGTATAACTTTTCCTAATACTGCTATATATTACATATTGATGGGCGTTTTCTTCCTGAATTTAAGTTCTCAGGGTCACAAATTTTGGAAGACTGGCAGGGAATAAGTGACAAGCATAGGCTGGCGTGCTGTGGAGCCCTTTCCTTCCCCACGGAGCTCCGTGTCTGAGTTTTAGGGACTTCCCTGCGGTCCGTCCTTCTTAGCAGCGGTGTGGAGGACACATTTCAAGGACAGATTTTAATGTCTAGGGTCATTGCTTATGCCTGGGAAGTACAAACAATAGGTTTGGTGCTTAGCTTTTTAAATTGTGTAATTTTTCATATTAACTATTATTTTCAAAATGAGATTTATCAAGATACATAGTATTTTTATTTGATATAATTGTCAACTATTTCTTGCATTTTGTGAGTCTCAGTGGTAGCTCATGGCTGTTGAGGGCAACACTTGTGAAATGTAGTTTTCAAATGCCAATTCCTCGAGTAGCATCTTTCAGGTTAAAATGCCTCTTTTTCCCACACCGTATAGTTAGGTCATGCATAGACTATGGAAATAATGAAGTCATGTATCATGAAAATAGAAGTATGCCATTTAAGATAAAATGAGAATATCGGATTGATGAATAGTCCATTTATTTGATTAACTTGGGTGAAGTGAGTTTAATATTCCTTAGCCAGCAGCACGCTTGAAGCAAATTCACCATTATGCTAAGGGACATATCTCTGGAGATTCTCTCGGAGCTGAAATAATTTTGCAAATCTGTGGTTAATTAGCTTCATCCCTGAACACGGCAATGGTGGGAAAAGAGCCGAATGACCCGTGAACCACGTGAGCCTCTCCCTTTCCAAGTGGCCCAGCAACAGTGGTGCCGAGTGTGCATGCAGCGACAAGAGGTGGCTGGAATCTACTTTGCATTCCATCCTTGCTTTCTGGGTTAATGGAGGGCTTACATGTTTACAGCTGTTAAGTGAATATCTTTCTACAAGTATTATGCCAATTTCAAAAGAGGGTAAAAGAACAAAGAATGTAATCTTATTCCACATATTTCAAGAGCACTCAATTATTTGGGCACTCTGAGATCATTATTTTATCATTTTGGAGAGCATGCAATTAATGGAAGGATAGCGTGAATCTGAGATAGGCAAACCACACCTTTTTATTTTAAATTGCCTCTCTATGCTGATTCCTGTTGCTATTCCAGGTTTTCCAAGTCACTTTTTCTGTTAAGACTGTTACTCCAACCCCCACTTTTAAATCTTATTGATGTATGCTTTGTCTAGTTTTCTCATTTAAACAAATGCAGTACTATCTAATATGTTTTTGTGGCTGCTTTGTTCACTATTTGAGCATTCCTTCAATATCTTCTCCCTTCCACCAGAACTATTTCTTTTCTTTTTCTTCCAGTGGAATCTTGTCCTCACAGCTCCGAGTCTCGCTGTTCCTTCTTGGCAGTTTCATAAGTGGATTGGGGGTGATAAAACAAAAATGTTGCCAATAAGCTTCCATAATCTTGTCACGAATGGGGAGGATTTTTTAAAGCAGTTAAGGGATCTGAGGTTCTCCTACAGTTTTGCGGTGAAGGTAGCATTTAGAACAATGTCTACTCATCCGGAAATTAAGCTCTTAAGGTAAAAGTTGGAAAAGATTTATGAGATGGATATTTAACTACAGTGATATAAAATATCAGCTACTGGAGAAAAGTACAGTTTTTTTACTAAAAGCAAGACTTTTTAAAGCAGGAAAAGAGTTGATAGTGAATCGTGAGGGGTGGGTACATTTTAGAGGTCACTGGAGTTCTGCTCTTATTCCCAACATGAGAAACCATGACCAGGGAAGTCCCACTGCTCATCAAAGTCCCCCGGTTCCAACGACCTTTGGCTTTGTCCCCCTCCTGCTCAGAGAGGTCATCCTCTCTGCGATATTTATTCAGCAGGAGGAAACACATTTAGTGCTTGAGCTCTGACAGTTTCGTGTGTGAATCCTTTGTGGTGCCCACAAGGGAGAGGTCCTCGCATTCCTTAAAGACCTGGGTCACTGTTTACGTGTTCATCTCTTGGAAGGTGTTTATTCAATACTTTTGGACGAATATGATATGCCAATGGTTTCAATGGCATCTGATAACCAGCCTTCGGGACTTGGGAATACCTGCCATTGGAAAGGTCAGGGGAACCTTTGCAGAGACCCTTCTGGTTGGCAAATGTTGACAGAGGGGGAGAAGTCAGCTGTGCTGGCCCATTACAGAAGAGCGTTCTGGGGAGATACATGTGTGAGGCCGAGCATCATGCCTGTTGTGTAGAGAAGTAGCAGGGAGGCTAGGCGACAAGAATAGAGTGAGCAAGAGGAAGAGCAGTGAGAGGGAAGTTGGGGAGTGGGGGTTGCCAACCACACAGTACGTTCTAGGCGCTCTTAGTCTCCCCAATGCTGCCATGATAAAGTGCTGAAAACTGGGTGACTTCAAACATCACGGAATTTAATACCTCATGGTTATGGAGGCCAGAGGTGCAAACCAGCAGCCTTTCTCTCCAGCCTTCAGAGAAGGGTCCTTTCTTGCTTCTTCATAGCATGTGGGGGATGCCAGTCGTCCAGGCATATGACTATAGAACTCTGGTCTCTGTCCCCATAGTTACTAGGTGTTCCCCTTGGGTGTCTGTGCGTGCATTTTTTCTTCTTATGATACCAATCACTGGTTTGAGATACATTCTAAACTGCTATGACCTTATCTTAACTTGATTTCATCTGCAAAGACATTTTCAAACAAGGTCTCATTCTGCGTCTCCAAACAGACCTAATTTTTTTAATTTAAATTATTTTATTGTTGTTCAATTACAGTTGTCCGTATTTTCTTCCCATACCTATGTTTTTGAAGGACACTATTAAATCACTAGGCCAGCCGCTCAGAGGACTCTGCTTTTTATTCTGCAGAACATGGAGCTACAGTAGTTTTGAGCAGTTAAGTGATGTGATCTAACTTTTTATTTTAAAAGGATATCTCTGTTTCTTCTGGTGAGAATCGACCCTGAGGGAGAAAAGGTAGGTGAAGGGGAAGCTTCCCATAAGAAAGCTATTTGTTGTATTCAAGGTAAAAAATGATGTTGGCTTAGACCAAGGTTGTGGCCATGCAGGGGGTGAGAAACAGTTGGAATTTGAAATCTTTTGAAGAATAAACCAACAAGATCTCCTAACAAGATTGGATATGCAGTATGAGAATAAGAGAAGAGTGAGAAATGACCCCCAAGTTTTGGTGTGAGCCCCTGGAAGGGAGAGTAGCTCCCACTGAAATGAAGCAGGTTTGAGAGAGTACTGACCCTTCATCCTGGCCACGTAAGAAGATGCTCAGCAGGTAGCTGATAAAGAAGTTTAAATTTGGGTGACAGGACTGAATAGTTGCTATGTACTTGGGAGTCACAGCATATGGAAGAATTTAAAGTCACTACAAAGAATAAGATCACCTTGGATAGAAGTGTGGATGTAGAAAAGAACCAAAAGCTGAGTTCCAGTACATCTTAATGTTTAAGTAGTAGGGAAGGAGAAGATGAATCAACCAAAAACACAGAGTGAACAATCGTTATCATCATAGGTTTGTAAGGAGGGTTAAACAAGATAAAGCAAGAAGGTATTCTAGCTCTGTGATTGATGTTTAGCGAGCACTCGGGAAACACTACCTGTTCCGAACAATTTCACTACTGTACCCGAGTTTCCCATGATGCGGTGAGTCTCTTGAAGGTGGGTATGTAGTACTTGGAACATGATGGTTATCAATAAATGTTTATTGAATAAATGAACGCACGAGTTAGTTTCCTTAAGCTTCTGTGGCTTTTTGTACTTACTCTGTTACAGCCTTCAGACTACGGCATTTTAGTGATTTATTATTATGTCTATAAGACTCTCTATATTCTTACATTAGATGTTCAGTATATTTTTATTGCATAAAGAGATTGACCAAAGAAGAACTGGATTAGGGACAATTTGTCTCTCTTGTCCTTCTTTCTTTTTTTTTTAAGCTTTCTAAATATTTCCAGAGTCCATCCACTACCCTTCACATCTACCACTGCACCTCAAACCAGGTCCCCATTATCCACAAGGGTTTTTGCAAGTTTCCTAACTGGTGTCTCTTTCTCCTGGGGCTCTCCTCTAAACTCTTCTTTGCTCTCCTGCCAGCCTGATCTCCCACACCCACGATTCTAATCAGCTTAGTGCGCGCCCCGTAAAATAGTTCAATGGCTTCCCATAAACTAGAACGAACACCTGGCCGCTGGCCATCTTCCCAATCTCGTTTCTCTCTGAGCTACTTTCATCACTCTCAGATCTAGCTTCACCAAACTTCTTTCATTAGCTTCTTTTTTATTTAGCCTGTATTTATTGGGCTCCTTTTAAATAACTGTCCCTGGACTAAGAGGTGGGAGACAGTCACGAACGAGGCAGTTTTCCTGTCCTCGTGGAGATTGCAAAGTGATTGATAAGATAGGCATTAAAAATAATTGCAGCTATGACGTTTGAGGAGTACAGGGCATTACGGTGGTGATTAACGAAGGAGCTTTCTTCGTCCCGTGTGGGAGAAGGAGGGGGAGTCCTTCCATCTTGTCTACGTATATTTGCACGAGAGGTGTCCTCTTCCGAGGGCACTCTTACCTGTCACTTCGTCTAATCACTTTTCAGGTCTCAACGTACGTACCTGTTCTTCTCTTTGACTTCCCTGATTCTAAGTTCAGGTTCATGTTCCCCTATTACTCTGCATTTTCCAATCATAACCATCAGCTTTCTCTATTGTAAATATCTGCTTACTGATCACTTTATAAGTTCTGGAATGACCAGAGTAATGATTATCTTATTTGTTGCTTATCTCCTTATCTCCATGATGATGATCTCCTTGGCCTGAAATGGTCCTACGTGTAAGGAATTTTACTGAATGAATGAACAAGTCCATACAAAGAGCTTCCTACCTTTTCCCACTTTCTCATTCTTGTTAGACCTGGAGCGTTGCATCAGGGTTACCACATGCCTCGCAACAAAGAGGGACTCAGTAAATAATGGATTACATGAATGAACGAGGAAAGGAACGTAGCTACGGCTTCTACCTCCTTCAGTGTTCTCCTCCTCTTCAGGTAGAGACTTTTTTTTTTGCGTTAATCTCTTTAAACAAGAGCGTAACAAGATGATAATATATTCATGATCACTAAAATGCTAAGTATATAATATTTATTATTTTTCTACATGAGTTTATCATAGACTAGGATGCAGGCATCAGGTTTATATTATTAATAATTCAGACTTTGTGCCTACCAACCCTAACACCCAATTCCCCAGTTTCCTTCTTTAAAAAGAATAAGTGGTATTTCTTACTTGGGTTATTGTAATATTTTAAATTATTTTATAGACTATTGTAACGTCCCTAAAGGCCAAATCAAAAAGTAAAAAAAAAAAGTCTTTGTAAGTATATAATCTTACTTGATATTTTACAATCAATATTTTAAATCGTGGAAGTTTTAATATACCTTACATTTCAAAATGTAAGGTTCTTGGAATTGCATCCTGTCATTCAACCCACACTAATAGTGTTTGTTACATGGGGGAAGGGGAGCAGGAGGCTGTGACTATCACTTCTATTTTGCAGAGGAGGAGAGGCTCAGTTGAATGTTATGTCACTTGCCCAAGTTTACAAGTCTAGAAATAAGTGACCTGAATATTCTCATTTCAAACACAGATTTCTTTGTTCCCCAACATTGCCCTTCGCTGAAAGGATTATCTGAGTTCTACCAACACAAACCAGGAAGTTGAATGACCATTGAGTAAACTTAACAGGTGTAGACAGGACTGGTCTTTCCTCTAAATCATTTAGAAATGTGAACGAATTTCCTCCGTGGGGGATTTTCCCAGGTCAATGTTGCATGCATGATACTTCAGATTTTGGTTAAGTTACATAGATGCTTATTTTTGCTTGTTGTTAAAATTCTTAATAGAATACATTTCATGCTAATAAGAGCCAGTTGGGAAGATGAAAATTATGCCGTCCTGTCTGGCACAAGCTGCGGAGAGCTAGTCCTGGCGCTGACTCAGAAGTTAGTTTGCATGGCTAAAAAAACCATCATCAAAATGAAAAGGGAACCAACCATATGGGAGACCATATTTTCCAATGATGCCTCGGACAAGGGTTTGATCTCCAAAATATATAAAGAACTTATACGACTCAATTCTGGGAAGACAAACAACCCAATTAAAAAAAATGGGCAAAGTACCAAGGAGGACGTACAGATGGCCCATAGGCATATGAAAGGGTGCTCAACATCACTAGCCATCAGAGAGATGCAAATTAAAACGATAATGAGATAGCACCTCACACTGGTCAGAACAGCCATCATAACCAAATTAACAAACAACAAGTGCTGGCGAGGTTGTGCAGAAAAGGGAAGCCTAGTGCGTTGTTGGTAGGAATATGGACTGTTCAGTCGCCATGGAAAACAGTATGGAATTTCCTCAAAAAACTAGAAATGGAACTGCCTTTTGACCCAGTAATTTCATTGTTGGGATTATGCCCTGAGAATCCTGAAACACCAATTCAAAAGAACCTATGCACTCCAATGTTCGTAGCAGCATTATTTACAATAACCAAGTGCTAGAAACAGCCTAAGTGCCCATCAGTAAATGAGTGGATCAAAAAACCGGTACATTTACACAATGGAATACTATGCAGCAGAAAGAAAGAAAGAGCTTCTACCCTTCGAGACACCATGGATGGAACTGGAGAGCACCATGCTAAGTGACATAAGCCAAGTGGTAAAAGGCAAATGCCATATGATCTCACCTATCGGTGGAACCTAATGAACAAAACAAACAAGCAAAATAGAACCAGAGGCATCAAAACAAGGAACAGACTGACAGGGACCAGAGGGGAGGGGGGAGAGGGATAAGAGAGGAAAAAAGGGGGAAGGGACTAGTGAAAGAACAAGAATGAATGACATGGGACATGGGCAATGGGGGTGGGGATTGATGGGGTGGGGGGGAGCACAGGGTGGGCGGGGCAGGGGAGAGCAGTGGGGAAAATTGGGACAACTGTAATAGAACAACAATTAAAAAATAAAAATAGAAAAGAAAACAATTGGACAAAAAGGAGTCAGTGACAGAACTTGAGTATTTCCATTTCCCTGTCCTGGGAAAACCAAATGGCCTGGTCCCAGCAAGTTCCAAGTTCCACTGGATTGTCAGCAGCCCTGGAGTGTTTCACAGAAGCTCTCTGGAGTGATTATAATGCTAAACAAAATGCTCAAGTAGCTCTTGCACAGCTATTGGTTTCAAGGAGGTTCACTTGATACTACTAGTGATCATTTTGATAGGATTTCATCTTTAGATAAAGCCTGGACTTCCCAATACTGGGCACGGATGCCCCTCGCCCCGTACAAAACTCCAACGCAGATCATCTCCCCCTGATTCATGCCGGAAAGGGTGGGCAAAAAGTGAGAGGCTTCAATTAGAAATCACCAGGTATCCCTGTGCTTCTTAATTTGGTGAAAATCATTTAAGATATTTCACTTTTCTCTCTTTTCATGCTCATCTTTCTCCACCTCACAAAAAAAGTTACTATATAAAGTTACTATATAAAGATATAGTAAGATATGATGTCAAGATACCACATAAAGATACTACGTAAAGTTACCACGTGGATAGGTTACCACTTTAATCACCTTCCTCCTGCTGTTCATTCAGCCTTGCAAAAGATACAGAGAATTCAGAGAGGAGATCCACAAATGTAACTTACACATATGAAAATATGATCTATGTAACTCATGTTAGGGAAAATATAAATTAAAACTATATGAGTCCATTTTACACTTTGAAAAAGAGAAAAATGTTAACGTATTGTATGGGCGAAGATGAGAGAAAGTGGACATTTGCGTACTTTGTACATGAGAGTATAAGAACAATTTGCAAACAATAATAAGAACAATTTGCAAATATACATCAGAATGTAAAAATCACATTTTCCCCGAAGAACGATCAGGAAATTCTACTGGTCAATCAATACATTAATTCCTATTCCACTAATGAATTAATTCCAATTAATGAACATATAGTTCCACATGTGAAATTCTGTCTATACAATGTCGTTTGATGTGCCATCATTATTAACGTTTTAAGACTCATAAAAATTCCATTAATAGGTATTGTCACATCGATGAGAGCACACCTATACCACGTGATGTGATGGAGCCCTTAAAGAGAACGAAACCAATTTTTACCTGCTGCTAATTGAAGGCTATCCGAGATTATCCTGAAATGTTACCAAACACTAAAATTCAGAACAATGTGTCTAGTATGGGGTCATTTGCGTACGATGCACTTTTGATCATATATGTGCACACGAGAAAATGAAGACTCCCAGAACCATTCCCCCAGGTAACGCTGAGACTTCGAAGTGCTCACAGGTCTCAGCCCCTCCGTTCAACATCCGTTGTCTGCTTCCTGCCAGAGCTCCAGCACCACCATTCTAGTTGCCTCTTTGATCTTAATAATTACCCCCCAAATCGACATCTAAAATGAACCCCCTTTGCTTGAAATGTTATAACATGACTGATAACAGTGCTTACATTTATTATGGGCAAGGCAGTGCTTCTTTGCACACGTAACCTCACTTTGTATTCATGCCATCTCTGGGCAGTAGGTGCTCACTCAGCCCTCTTTTACAGATGGGGAAATCGAGGCAGGGAGCTGGCACGTACGTTCTCTGAGACAGGTCAGTGGCAGAGCTGCAGTTCATTCGCAGATCGCTTGCCATTCCTTGTAGGCTCGATCTCACAATGTTTTGCATGACAGTTTTTACTTGCATTAATTTTTTCTCCAAATTAGGCATTTTTAGGAGTGGGATCTAGAGTCACCTTTTTTTGGAAAGATTTTATTTATTGATTTTTAGAGAGAGAGGGAGGGATAAAGGAGGAGAGGGAGAGAAACATCAATATGAGAGAGAAACATTGATCAGTTGTCTCTCATACCTGCCCCAACCGGGGACGTGGCCCGTAACCCAGGCTTGTGCCCCGACTGGAAATCGAACTGGCAGCCTTTTGCTTTGTGAGATGATGCCCAAGCAGCTGAGCCATGCTGGTCAGGGCCCAATGTCATCTTTAGTTTCAGTTTTCACTGATTTCTCACAATGCCACCAACCAACACCTTTGGGTGTCTTCACACGCATGTCAGCCCCTATGCTATTCTCCCTGACTCTGGATTAGGCCCTGTTCCCAGAGAGTGGGTTCGGCTCCTGGACCCACTTTCTGTTTCTGGGCTTTCTCCTGTCGTTCCTCTCTGTCCACAACTAAGAGAATGATCCGCGTAAAACACAGCTCTCGTCACATCTCCATTGCTTTTGAAAACCCTGTAACGGGGCCACATTATCTGCCAAAAGATGTCCAAATTCCTTTGTGTCACCAGGACACGCCAATGAAGTCTTACAGAACCTGTCTGCTCATTTCACACAGAGAACTCTGGTCCTCTCCATCTCGACTGTTCACATTACCTCTCCTCCTCCTCCTCTGACCATCACCAGGCGCCCCTGAATCTTCTCACCTCTGCTTCCTCCATTGGTGGTGTCCCTCCTTTATGGAGTGCCCCACCCAGTCCTCCACCCCATTCGATCTGTTCCACTGCCTCTTTTCCATCTTCTTTCGCTGGGAAACTACTCCCCTCCACTTAACGCATTTATTACCTTTGACAGTCATTCCTTTTTCCTTCTAAATGCCACTTTACCCTGCTGAGAGCCCAGCTTGACGACTAGCACGTGATAATTCACTAATTAATGTACTAATATTTATCAATTGTTTTCTGTGTCATTGACTGAAAGATGATACTTTATTTCTCTGTGGATGTTCACTAAGACAAATATTTCAAAAATTTCAGGCCAGCAAAAAGCAGTTTAAAAGGGCACTTGCCAACTGTATCTTAGCTCTCACAATGGGAACATCTGGGGTATTTTCGCTCTGTCCAATCAGCCTCACTTGGGACTCTCGGGCAGGTAATGGCCCTGGTGACGGCTTCGGCGTAAAGAAGGGCACTCGAGCATTAATTTCTGAAAGCTGGGAGCTGGGAAACCAGGTGACAGGCTTTTGTGTCTGTGGAATTAAAGGTCACTAAGCTCCTACATCATGCTGCTTTGGAATCTACCAACCCCTCGGTCTGAGGCCTTGACTTTGAAGAGTGCGCTCAAAGGATTGATTTCTCAGTGTGCCACGGTCTTTCCTTTAAAGCTAGTGGTTCTGCTTTGACAAAGAAATGGCAGCTTCTTCCTGTTGTGTCCAGGTGGCCTAGAGTGAAGAATACATTCTCTGAGACCCTTCGATTCCCCTCAAATTCCATCACATTTATTTATTCACCCACCTTCATCAGGACTTGTTTTTTCTTGTACAAATATGACACATAGAATGCATGTTTGCATGCTAAAACAAAATTTGGCTTTGAAGTCCCATTACTGTTGAGTGTACTGATGCTGGATAGATATCGTACGGCACATAACTGGTTATATAGAGATAATATAAATTTCCTATGATGGCATAAAAAATAAAAGAAGTAGGTGCTACGATAATATAATAGATCTGTCATGACAATTTAATGAATACACCCTAAAATTCTTTCTAGGCTTGAGAATACTGATTTGCCTTCTGCCACTGTCCAGATACTTGTAACCGGAAGTGGGAAGCGCATTAGTAGGGGCTTGTCTAGTTCAGCTTCAAGGCCCCGCCCCCATGTTCCTGCACAACACCCCTCCCCAATGCTATGCCCCTGTCTGTGTGTTAATGAAGAAGCCACTGATTGGGGCACCGAAGTGCCTCTCTGAATGGTGGCATACCTTTGACCCCACAGCCATCCCACAAGGTACGGTCACCCCCTAGGTGATCTTAGGAAGACAGAGGAATATTATGTAGTGTGAGACTCACTGGCTTGGGGACGTCCAGAGAAAAGCAGGATGAGTCGTCTTACCGAAATCTTAAGCCAGACGACGTGGCAGTAAAATTCCGTGCATGGGTGACACATGGCAATGACTTTCCACCTGGAGCTATGGTCACTGAGAATGAGTGATTTTGGAATGTACCTTTGCATCCTGGCTCACGAGGCACAGCTGTGCTGGCACAGTGGCTGAGAGAGCAAAGCCTCTGCAGAGGGTTTGAACATGAACTGATCAGATAATTCACTTGGACCTAAGGTTGATATTTTATCCACGATGCTACCTAACATACCATCGGCGATGGATCTTCTAGTTCAAGGTCGAAATTCCCCCAGTTACTCCACTGACTTTCTGTTTGGGTTGAACAGACCAGAAGTCCCCCAGGACACTTCATAAACCCGCAGGATGCGGGCAGCTCTCTGCATCTCTCAGCCATTTAGTGACTCCGTTGTTTTCCCACCTGCAGGACGAAGACCACATAGGTCCCCAGGTCCCTCTGGCTTAGATGCTGCTGTCTCCAATTAATTCTTAACTGTATGGTAATTTGTTCACTTGCTAATATACAAAGCAACACTGAATTACAAAGACCAATGCAACGCTTTTCATATGTAAAACCCTAAGTAAATATTTGCTGAATTTCTCATTTTCTGTGGGAAAAATCACCTGATTATACTAGCACTTTGTTTGAGTAATGAGGGCTATTCTCTTGAAGCCTAAATTGTGTTTATCCTAGTTTCTCACGGGGGCTGGAGGATGTGTAAGGCACACTCAAAGGACTACTTGAACAAGAAGTCAGGCGTATACTTGAGGAAAAACTCATTCTAAGAGGAAAGCAAATGGATTCAAGAGAAGTATCTCGAGGTCAGGGGGTCATGAATATTGTAGTCAAGAATGCCACTCTGTCTCTTAGATTGTTCTCTGTTCCATTTCTCTCAAATTCATATCAGATTCTGAGAAATAAGGTCAGCAGCAAAAATGGAAAGGACTTTTCCAAATTAAGGTCATGGACTGAGCAGACATCAAATTTTTCTCCTTCTTGAAATTAAATTTTAGTAAAACCACAATGAAGACATTTTTAAAAAAAGATGTGAAATACCCTTGATGGGTGTATCTCAGTTGGTTGGGCATCATCCTGAAAAACAAAAGGTTGCAGGTTCGATTCCCAGCCGGGGCATGTGCCTGGGTTGAGGGACCAGTCCCAGGTCGTGACACATACGAGAGGCAACCAATCAAAGTTTCTCTCTCACATTGATGTTTATCTCCCTCTCTTTCTTCCTCTCTTCCCCTCTCTCTAAACATAAATGAACACTAAAAAAGATATAAATTAACAAGGATAGAAGTATAGGGATAGAGGCAACAGGAAGAACATTTTGAAATCTAGGAAATATAGATAGAGAAGTGTTCATTGACTTGCATTTTAAGTAAGAGCACACCAGAAATAGACCGAAACCTACCTCCCAATCAACTTTTAAGCACCTCAACCTCAGACTAGATTCGGGAGGGATGCCTCCAGCCCAAGGCCTCTGCGTAAGACTTTAACACCCAAGAGCCTCCCTTCGTCTCTGAGATTTTTCACATGCCGTGTTACAGCATTCGAGTAACCGCCATCAGGAATATAATGGACATGGAAGTATAACATTTTAAGGTCAACTTGAAGTATAATATCACTAGACAGTGACTAATTAATGTTGTAAACTATAAACCTGAAAGCATCTACTTAATGACAAAGCAAAGGTATTAGCATATAAACCAACAGAGATAAATTACATTAATTAAAAAATTTAATTAGTTCAAAAGCAGGCAGAAGGAGAGGAAAGGTAGATAAAATACATATGCTACCAATAGAAAACAAAGAGTGATACGATAGATTCAAACCTAACCATGTCAACGGCTCAGTAAATGTAATGGTCCAAATATTCCAATTAGGAAACAGAGGTTGTCAGATTGGATTTTTTTTTGAAAAAAGGACACATGGAAACTACAATAAAAAGTAAACAGCAAGAAAATAAAATAAAACAGGACACAATTATGTGCTGCCTACAAGAAACACATTCAAAAAAGAGAAACAAATATGTCACAAGATGAAAAGACATATACCTCATAACCTTTATAGAAAAATAAAGGTTGAATGGCTAAATTAATATTGAGCAAACAATATTTCAGAGCAAAGTATGTTACTGGGGATAAATGTCATTCGATGGTAATAAAGAGATGAATTCACAAGGCGATTTTAGTAATTCTAAACTTTTATGGACAAAAAAAGCAAGCTTCAAAACTCACAAAGCGAAAGCTAATAGCACTGGAAAGGTAAATAAACAAATCTACAGTGGTGGAGATACATATTTTGATTCCCCTAGAGAAATAATTGCTAGAATAAGGCAGCTAAAAATCACTAAGGACACAGAAGACTTGAACAACCCTGTTACACAACTTGATCCGACGTGGCATTGCAAATAGAACACTCTTCACAACCACAGCAGAACACATGTTTTTTTCATGGGGACACAGAACATTTACGGACTTACATCTTATTCTGGGCCTTAATAAAAAATCTCTATGGAAAGTAACGAACCGCCTTCTCTCAGCGTTGAGTGTTGCATGTGCAAAGAGGCTCAACACCATTAGTGATCAGAGACACTCAAACTCAAACCACAGGGAGACCCGACCTGAAATGAAGTGACTGACCTCACCAACTGCCGTTGAGGACACGGAAGGGCTAGCACTGGGACCCTCACACCCTGCTAGGGCAGATGCCAAGTGACAGAACTATCGGGAGGTGGGGGCGTGTTGGCCATTTTTCCAAAAGTCGGCACAGACGGGACACACGATGCAGCCTTTCTACTCCTAGGTAATTACTCAAGGAAAATTAAAGCCTATTGCTCTTGGAGGACTTTTGTTTAATCCTCACTGAGGATATGTTTTACTGATTTTAGAGAGAGAGAAACATTGATGGAGAGAGAAACATCAATCAGTTGCCTCCTGCGCGCGCCCCAACTGGGAATGGAATCTGCAACCTCCTGGTGTACGGGGTAACCTTCCAACCACTCCTAGAGTTTTAAATAAATGGAATCAGAGAATATGTACTCATCTTTTTAATCAAGCATTTTCACCCAGCATAGTTTTTCAGAGATGTGTCCATGTTTTAGCCGTCCGTCAATAGTGTGTGCCTTTTTATTTGCTTAAATGTGTCAAGATAGCAAATGGTTAAGCAAAATAGATTCTGTGTTCTAAGTTAAACATATATCTTCTCCACGAACTAAAAGTCATGTTTGAATTCAGGAATATTCAATCATGGAGAGAATGTCTTCAATCCTACCCTTCCACTGCTATTTTAGAATTTGTCCTGAAGGTGGCAACATTGAATAATGATCTGCTAATTTTTCTAAGTAAACTTTTATGGCCACTTTAATTTAATTAGCAATTCTTACTTTAAAATAAATATCTTTCCCCTAACCTCTATCTCTTCTAGCATAGAAGAAAATATAATACCGATGTCTTTACTGTCATATCCAGTAACCTTGAATGCACATTTTGCAAGAAATCGTTTACAACTTTGAGGAATAAAAGTTAGATAAAAGGTTCAGGGTAGATCCGCTCAAATTTCCAAATGTAAGATCAGTTTTAAACATGACATGTTTCCTGCCAAGCAATTTATATCGATAGACATGTTTAACTGTAAGGGTAAATGAATGCTTGTTCTTTTGAGGTTAAATTTTATTTTCCTGCTATATGTATTCAAATTCAACATAAGGCTTTTGGTATTTAATATATGTTCATAAAGGATTGCTGTACTAACGCAAAAAATCCCACGAATAACCACAACTAAAGTCATTTCTGCAATAAATACCTTTTAAAAGCTACTGACAATCCCGTGTGTTTGATGATCACACCTGGGCATGTATTGTTATATTTTCTATCCCCGTTTTTGGGATCATAGCCACTTAATAAACAAAGGAACATTAATTCATATTCATCCAAATTTCCAAAACTCTACCGTGAAACACGGAGGTAGGAACTAACGCTTCACCGAGGTAGGTTGACTTGTCTGTGATTCGTCAGTGGCAAAGCAAGAAATAACCATTTCTTATCTCCAGGCTGTGACAGCGGCTCATGGTGATAATTCTATCATTGTATTGCTACACAGTTCAGCCTCTTTACATAGCTTCTGGGAGACAGGCTAACACCTGCTTTCACACAATTTTATGTTAGGAATTTGTTATCTATACGGTTTATGTTTTGGCTTACAGGGGAGCGCACCACACGAGTTCTAATGCATTGCTTGTCCCAGCTAATATGCACACCACTCCCTGTTCCTCTCTGCAAAACGCATTTAGAAAACTGCCTTCCATTCTTTACCAAGGCTATTCTGATTTGAGTGGGATTTTTAAAAGACAATCGTAGGATTGTTGGGCAGGGAAACTGCATGGTCAGACAGTGTGGCGGAACCAGCAGAGCCTGGTGCAATTGGGCGCATGAGGGAGGGCGAAGGGTGGGCAGGTGCGCAGCTGCCAGGGAGCTGGACAGGTGAAGCAGGTGGAGATGTCTGGCAGGTGCAGAGAGAAGGTACCCCGGATCCTCTATTCCCAGGTTTCAGTGATTTGGCACAGTCCTACCCCAGGAGCCACAAGGACATAGTGTAACATCACGATTTGACAAAACAAGGTGGTCAGATGAAGAGATCAAACAGGTGGCATGTTCTGGGGTATGCAACTTCCTGTCACTGCACCTTGGAGGGGCAATTTCTTCTTCACTGGGCCTCAGGCCAGGTTCACCGATGCTCACTGGCATTCCTGCTGCATGGGAGAAACCCTTCCATCTCTCTTGGGAAGAGCAGATGCTGCTTGTGAGAAAGAGTCATTGACGGCCTCGTCTTGGGCACACGCATCCCTGATTTCAGCGATCAGCACCCTGGGCCATATCTCGACGTCAGCAAATTCACAGACTTTCCAGTGGGGGACTGGCTGCAGACCCATGTCAGGGGCTAATTAATTGCCCTCTGAGTCCCTTAGAAGTTGTTCCAGATCGTTTCAATGTTAAAATAAAATAGTGCTTGAAAAATGTATTTTAAAAAAAAAATGTTGCCTCCAAGGAATTTAACTTCTAAAAGACTAACTCATGTATTTGGTGATAATAGCCTCTATAGGTTCTTATTTTCTACAGAAAAATCACTCGATATTTAAATCTTATTTCTTTGTTCCACGACACTTAAAATTCTAAAACAAATTTAAAAACTTATTGAATCTCAGCCTAGTAGTTTAATTTTAACTTATGCAGACCGTACAAGGAGCCTAGTGAATACAGAGGTCTGGAAACATGATTGCTGGTTATCTTTGGGCTTCTTAGCCCCTGGGAAGTATTTTATCACTTGGTGATTCAAAATGAATAAATCTTGAAGAAATTCTTTATGTATAACTAGGAATACTTATGAGGTCTGCCCAGAAGGTATCCAGCCATGTAATATGAAAAATAGAGACAATACAAGAAGGAGGAGGAGGAGGAGGAGGAGGAAGAAGAAGAAGAGGAAGAAGAGGAAGAAGAAGAAGAAGAAGAAGAAGAAGAAGAAGAAGAAGAAGAAGAAGAAGAAGAAGGAGAAGGAGAAGGAGAAGGAGAAGGAGAAGGAGAAGAAGAAGAAGAAGAAGAAGAAGAGAAAACAGCAACATACAACAACCATTGGGCTCAGGACAACGATGCCTCAGTCCCTTTCCAAGTAGGCACCTTGGGACCTCACACAGTTCTTCTCCCAGTCGCCATCAGCTGCCCAGTCATATTTTCCTGAATCTCATCGATGATCTGAAATCTCTTCCCTTTCCAAGGTGATTTTAGTTTTTGGGAAAATCCAGAAGTCACAGGGCACCAAATCTTGGCTGTAGGGGGGCTGAGCCACCTGGGTGATTTGTGTTTCACCAAAAAAACTTTGCAGGAGATGTGATACCTGAGTGGGCATGTTGTGGTGATGAGGCTGCCAAGGACCAGTTGCCCATAGCTGTGGCCTTCTGAATCATCCAAATAGTTCAACAGAAGAATGTTCAAGTTCAATGCAAAATCTGATGCAGATTTGTTGCTCTGCTTGCTTAGTCATTTTGAATGCAAGGGCCACGCAGTGCACATGCTCAGTCCACAGCATCTATCACCCCCACTGACTAGTACAGTGAAGTCATTGTTATTCACACACGTGCATTCCAATCCACTCTCCTTGGCTGCCAGGTTACATCAATGTGGGGCAAACCATTCTCATTATATTAACAATGGCTGGACTTTTCCCGGACAGGCCTCATGTATGCAGAAGGACTGGCTCCTTGTTTAAACACACACACACACACACACACACACACACACAACGAAACACTTTTCCATGAAGCGCCCTCTGTAGACATCCATGATGGTCCCTATCGCACTGTATGGCAACTGTTGATCTACTTGTCTATCTTTCTTATTTTACTGTAAGTTCCTGGGACCAGGGTTTTATTTTATTCCTCTTCATGGCCTTGGAGACATAATCCGTGCACAGTACACAGCATTAGGTACCAAATACATGCTCGCTGGGTAATAGGTTCAATGAATACATCCTTACAGAGAGGTGGGCGTGTGAATTCGCTACGATGGCTCTGGAAGCTCCTTGTGAAAGGAGTTTTGGCAGGGTTATCTGGCCGGCAGAGTGGGCTAAATACGTGTGCGAAGCTGTGTGTTCAGAGCAAGTGTGTTCTGTCTACCTGTAGAGCATGCTGTTGGGAGTGTCTGTGTGAAGAGGCACAGCTGATGTCTCAAATCTCTTAAACCAGCAGTTTTTTCATGAAAGTAAATGGATGGAAATTTTAAAGTGTACTTCAGCATTCTAAGTACTTTGGAAGTTCGATCTGAGGGCTTTTCTTGGAGTAGAAGAGGAGTAATTATTAGTCAAAGTCCTCGCTCCAGCGTCTGACACTGAATCTCAATTTTTTAAAGAGACGTGAATTAGAACCAATTAGCACTTTTTTTTAGAGAGAGTAATTTTGGGACTAAAAGTCATCCTTTACAGAGCATTTACCATGTGGCAGCCATTCCGCTAATCGCTTTTACTCATGATGGTACTGATTCCTTGCCGAAATCCCGTGGGGTACTTAGGAGTCCTTCGACAGGTGAGGAAACCGAGGCTCAGGGAAGGGAAGGGACCTCATCAGGACCTTGCAGGAGACCATGACCAGCGCGCCTGATTTCAAACTGGGACGTGCACTGGCTCTACTCCTGGGGCATAGCAGGGCCATGCAGAGGCACGTCTGCTACAAAAGGGGACCACCTGGGTTCAGGTGGTTTAGGTGTCCTCCTCTCCCAGACGGAGCTCGCTGCTTTTTGTAGTCCATGTTAAAGTCATCTCCTTTTCTTTGGAGCAAAGTATTTAATCTAGGCTGCTCTTCATTACCTGTATAATTTTTTTGTTAACCAGAACGTTCTTAAGCATATGTAAATGTTAAAAATAAATTACTTTACAAGTGAAGCTTTTTAGTTATTGTGAAAACATTTGAGCATAATTTTTAGAAATATTATTTATAATATAATATGTAATATATATGCCATGCAGGTATATATAAAAAGTAAAGTGTAAATAGTCTAGACATATGTCAAGTATACCTGTTAATTATATTTTAACATAATGTGTATGATTCTCTACTCTGTACATTGTATTTTTATAGCACTAAAATGAAAATTTTCCAAAGCCAAGTTCTGGCTGAATTATATATTTTTTATATTGGAGAAAACTCATCATTTTCTATGTTTCCTGTGAAGACTATTTTTTTATCTGTTAAGTGATTCACAGCCAGACATAGGTACTTTGTTCCAGAGTGGAACAAAGAATTATATCTTCCTGATGATTGAACAGCTTAGAAAGTAGCAGAGTTTGGAACCAGACAATAGATCACCAACCTCCAGATCAAGAAGGACAATAGTGGCTTCACGCTAGTGTTGAACCTGATCACAGGGCAGACTTTTTCAAATATTAGTGGCAAATGGTATATGGGAAAGGAGAGAATATAGACATGAAGGCAGAAGAAATACCTTTTGCAAAAATGAAATAATGAGCAAATTTCTCACTGGGGCATGATTTTATATACTGGGAAGATTTTAAAGGCCTCTAAGGTAGCATTCTACTGTAAAAAATATATATGGTATACATAATTGGCAATACAAACTGTTTTAGTGGTGTATTTTAGGGCTTGATTCTTTATTTACATTTTTTGCTATTGTCCTGTTTTGCAGGTAGATTCAATTCTTTAAAACATTCATTTCGGAGGAATCTGTGACCATTTGCACATGTTCAATGCTTTACATCCTCAACCAGTTCCTCTCTGTTGGTACACAATGAATCACATTATTTATTCATTCTATGATACTGTTTTCTGTGATAAAAAAAACAAACAAACTTCTCTTACAGTTAAGCCAGGGCGTTTTGGTGATCTTTGGCTTTCTATAACGGTATTTCATCATAAATCTTTGTGGTAAGTACGCAAACAAGGGTACTGTAGGTTTTTTTTTTTTTTAACAACTGAATGCATATAATATTTTATTGTGTTCAATTCATCAAGACACGAAGTTATTCTGAGGAGTTCTAAACACTTTCATCTGTGTTCTTAATGCTGTGTTTCCTTAATCTTTTAGGTTCCACAGTATGCATTTTTACTGTAATAAACATGACTGTGACCTAATTTCCATGCAATAGGTTGTACCCCCTAAAGGGAATCATTTGACCTTTGACAGCTGCCAACATCTGAAAACCACCTCCTCAATCGAGGCAGAGCACATGCCACCACCCTCAAAACATCGCTCAGATCTCATCGCATCCCCCCTTACCCCATTCCAGACAACCCCTGATCGGCGTTCTGTCACTGCAGATTCTGTTGTACTTTCTAGAATTCTCTAAAAATGGTATCATATACTGTGCATCCTCCTGTGCCTGGGTTCCTTTAATCAGCCTTATTAAGATGTATTCATGCTGTGCTGTGAATTCCTGCCGAGATAAATCATCTGTTCTTTTTGTCTTACTGAGTAATATTCCAGTCTCTGTTAGGAACATCTCTTTTCTTCCAAGTGGACGTAAATTTTCATTTCTCTTGGGTAAATACTTAGAGGAAATGGCTGGGTAGGGGTGGTGTGTGTCTAGTTTTTTAAGAAATTGCCAAACAGTTTCCCAAGGCAGCCATAGCATTTTGATTTCCCACCAGGCGTGGGAAATAGAGAGACGAGGGAGGAAAAAGCAGTTGCATTTACTGCATTGTCTTTCCAACACTTCTGTCAGCACTTTGTTAAAAAATTAGTGATTTTAGTAAGTGTACAATCCGCCAGCTCCACGTACGTGATGGTAAATCCTAGCGTGTAGGGTCTGTGCTTGGTGTCTCCATTGTAAACATTAATATAAATATAATATTTTCATTCTTAAAACATTTGCTAATATATGGAAATACATTGATTCTTATATTTAAGACGTATTCTGCAACCTTACTAGAGCGCTTATTAATTCTAATAATTTTGTTCATTCCTTAGGCTTTTGAATTCAGTAATCGCCACTTATAAATATAGACGGTAATCTGTGCAGCTTTTTCTCTGCTTCCCTTGCTCTAGTTTGTGTCTTCAGCACAAGAGTGAGCAGAAGTGGTGAGGGCAGAAATCTGGCTTCTTTTCAATCCCCCACTTTTTTTTTCAGGGGAAAAGTTACCAATATTTTGCTGTTAAGTATGATGTCAGAAGTCGTTTTTTCATATAAACCCTTATTGAGTTAAGGGCTTCTAATCCTAGTTTGTTGAGATTTCTTTCCAGGGACAGCAATTGAATTTTGTTAAGTGCTTTCTCTTCTCTTATGAAAATGATAACGTCTTTGTCTTTTTTCCCTGTTGGTATGGGGAATTATATTGGTAGATATTCACATGTTAAACTTTTGGCATTGAAGAAATGTCCTACTGAGTTATGGCACATTATCCTTTTTTATATCTTGTTGGGTTTGTTTTATTAATAATTTGCTATGTATCTTTGCATGTTCAAGGACTCCATTTTTAAAAATTTTTAGTAATGTTTTAATCTGATTTTGATATCACATTATGCTGACTTTAGAGAGTATTTGCTTATCCTCTATTCTTTCTAATAGTTTACATAAGTTTTGCCTATTTCTTCTATGAATGTATGATAGAATTCATCAGTTACACAATCTAGACGTAGAGTTTTCTTGATGGGAAGTTCTTTGTTTTTTTTTCTTTCTTTCTTTCTTTCTTTTTTTTTTGCAAAAAATACTTTCTTTAATAGACATAGGATTATATGATTTTTCTGCTTTATTGTCTGTCAATTTTGTGAAGTTGCATTTTTTAAAGAATTTTTATGTTTCATTTAAGTGTTCAAATCATTGCTTTACAGTTGTTTATAATAATCTCCTAGCATCTTTTTACCCACTTTTTAATTGTGGTATAATGTAAATTTTATTATCTTAACCATTTTTAAGTGCATGGTTCAGTGGCATTCAGTAAAATCATATTATTGTATAATCATCATCATTATCCATCTTCAGAAGTCATTTCATTTTGCAAAACTGAAACCCTATACTCGTTACACAAAGAGTCCCCCTTTCCCTCCCTCCAGTGTCTGACAACCACCATCCTACCTTCTGTCTCTATAATCTTGACTATTCGAAGTACCACACGGAAGTGGAATCATACAGTTTTTGTTCTTCTGTGACTGGCTTATTTCACTTAGCATAGTGTCCTCAAGGTCCATCCATGTGGTCATATATGTCAGAATTGGCTCCTTTATTCAGGCTGCATAATAGTCCATTGTGTGCATACGTCATATATGTTCATCCATTCATCGGTCAATGGGCATGAGTTGCTTGTATGTTTTCACTATTGTGGATAATGCTGCAATGGACACGGGTTTCCAAAAATGTCTTTGAGATCTTGCTGCTAACCCTTCTGAGTATATGCCCAGAGGTGCACTTGCTGAATAAGATGGTAATTCTACCTTCTTTGTGAGAACCCACCATACTGTTTTCACGGCAGCTATACTACTTTGAACTCCCCCAGCAGGGACAAGAGTTCCAAATTCTGAATCACCTTCCATTTTCTGTTTTCTGGTTGATCATTTGTGTTGCTAGCAACCATTCTAATGAGTATTCATCATAGTGTTGATTTGCTTTTCTCTAAGGATGACTGATGTTAATCATCTTTTCATGTGCTTGTTGACCATCTGAACATCTTCTTTGGTGATCTCCACTTCTTACAGGTCTCCAGTCATAATGGATTAGGGACCACTACTCTGAGCTCGTTTTACCTTAATTATCTCTTAAGGCCCGATCTGCAAATACAACCACATTCTGAGGTAGGGTGGATCAGGACTTCTGTATGCGAATTTGGGAGAAACATGGTTTAGCCCATAACAAGTTCCCAGAAAATGTCACCCATGCCCATGAGAAGCCCAGCAGCCCAGCAGTTCTCTGCCTGACAGAAATGGGTCAGAACGAGTCCCCACTCTGCTCCGTCATTCACTGGAGCAGTCCTGGCAAGTGAGCATCGGGCCAGTGCTAGGTCCACCTGGGCAGGACCTGAGGTCGTGATCAGTCAGGTGTGTTTCCCACAGCAGGAGATCGGAGCATCGTGTTTCCATGGCTACCACAGAAGCACACCTGTATTTTCCTGAAGCATCAGTGAACCGCGGTGCCCTCAGACAATGCATGTCCATTTAACAAAAACAATGGCACTGCATTACCAACATTTTACTTTGTTCGAACACATATTCATGATAGCAACGTTCATATCAAAGTTAAAAACATACCAAACTCCTTCCAAATCTTCTAAAGTCTGAAGTATAATTTATAGAGTGGTCGTGGAAAATTTAGACTCTGTGCGTGCCTTTGGAAGAGAGCGGTGATCTGAACTTGGACCTGGGAACCTTGTTCATCAGAAGAATGAACCGATGAATACTGGCAGCTGCCCGACCCTGGAAGAGACCAGGAATGGACTGCCCCCCACCGCCCCAGAGGGAGCGAGGCCCCTGCTGACATTTTGATTTGGGTCCAGGGGGACCCATTCCAGACTCTGGCCTCCAGAACCATGAGAAAGCCAGTCTGTTTTCCGTTGCCACATTGGTGCTAATCTGTGACAGTAGTCACCAACAGCTAATGCAAAAGGTGCGAAGCAAACTTATTTTGAGCGAACGTTAGTTTTAGTGTTCATCCTAAGTGTAAGTTTTTACAAAGGTGTGATAAACTGCTTTTCAAAATGAAAACTGCCGTCAAAATGGTGTCATTGGTAAAATGACTGTTCTTTTCAGAAACTTTCATTTATGAGTTCGAGTATACCTAGTAAACAGAGTGCATCAAGGTATTTGACAAAATCATTTTGTTCACTGAGTATGGCTTAGTTAACCAATTGATTTTTTTCCACCTGATGTGTTTTGTTGATCCGCCAGTGAGATTTTTCAAGCTCACTGAAACTTACTGAACTATCTGATAAAAGCATAAACCCTTTAAAAATATCTCTTTTCTCTTGCTACAGTATCTACTGATGTTTGTTTTATTCTGAAGTCTTTGAAATGACTACCTGACAGGAAAATAAAGGTGTAACATGAATCCAAATTCTAGCAAAACACAGTCAGTTATGGTTTCACAGCATTTATCCTTAAATAAAGTTTTTAAAGCTTGGCTGTCTACCTGAAGAAGTGACAAGCAGATATGAGGAAGTTTAGAGAAGCAAGATGCTTGTGGCAATGACAGGACCAGAGAGAATGGGTAAGCGCCTGATTTTCAAGACTCAGTGTGGTGTTCTTGATCTTCGTAACAAATAGGCCCCTCAAGTCATGCAACTGTAGGGACCTGACTCCGCCGGTTCCTCACGTGGAGCTGGGGGAAGCCAGTACCACGTCTCCATCATTTCTCTGGGCCCTGGGGTATGGCACTAAACAAACAAACAAACAAACAAACAAACAAAAAGTGGGGGAAGACGAACAAAAATAAACCAAGAAGTAAGTATCTACGGCGGTAAGTACTGTGCATGAAAATCACACAGGTCTGGGGACAGAACGTGCCTTGGGATACTGCGATTTGATCAGTGGGTTCCGGTAACCTCTCGTTACTGCAGTTATTTTGAGGATATGGATAAGCAGAACAAGTCTGGGAAAAGAATGTTCCAGGTGGAGGGACTACTGAGCATTCAGAGAGTTGATCTCTGATGCTTGCTTCTCTAAATTAAAATTTATAAAAGTCCTCAATTATTAAAAAGAAAACAATGTTTATAAGAGTGTTTTGGACCTAAAATAATATTTAGCCCATCCAACATATTGAGGTACACTACTTTATTGAGCCAGTTGAAATCATGGCTGGGGTGTTTTCTAGAAATAGATGTTATTGAGAAAGGCTCCGTCTCTTCGAGAGCGGGAGTGGGCTTGTTGTCCCTGGGGCCCCTCACTGGTACTTTCCAGGTAGACTCAGGAGCTGTGATTATTTTCAACACTGAGACCAAGATTCTCTGTCTTCTGTGATAAAAACAGCTTTGTGTTGGCCTGAGGTGAGGTTCACTTGACACCCTTTTGTGTCTCTTGTACGGAAGGTCTGTTTCAACTGCTGAGAGGACAGATTCATTCAAAAAAAATACTTGTGGCAAAATATATTTAGGGCATATAAGATATTAAGCATGTAGCTTAACACATCCAAGAGTTCGTGAATACTATTAGTGTTTAGCCAAGTTCATGAGCCAGATGAATAAAACTAGAATCCAGTTTATCATATCTCAAAGGCATTGTAAATGTCAAATGCATAAGAAAACTCACATTGACTAACACTTTCTGTCTTGGTTTTCAACTGAGAACCTCTAACAATAACCAGAAAGTTAATTGATAAACAAATTAGAAAAGGAGAGTTAATTAGATGACCAATATTTCTCATTGCATCGAAGTAGCCTGAGGCACTACCCACACAAGACAGGGTCTTGTGACTGAAACTCGAATTTCTCTGTCTAAAGCTTCCTGTCTCCTAGGCAGAACGTACATGTGCGTTAGAACAGTTACTTCGCTTTCTTATGCCTCTGTAGCTCCCAGTGTCTCTTGATGATGATCACAGTTGGCTGACTTTTATCTTCATAGCCGTATAACTGGACTCTACTCACAGCTAAGTCAACCCCTCCACCACCTCCAACCGGAGGGGTTCCAGCCCAACCCAAACTATTTCTTTAGCACCGTAATAATATGGAAATCTTCTCTGTTCCTCAGTTTCCTTTTCAATAAGTTGGGTCTAGCAGTTGGACCTATTTATGTCTGTAAAAGCGTTTTGTTAAATAACAAAATGCAAGTGAACTGGGTAACATAATCCCTGTCCGATCCAGGGCTATCGAGGCGTTATCAGCTTTATCAGGTTCCCGGCCATTCGGAGCCACTCTGCTTCTCGTGGTCACTTCCGCTCATTGCTATGAACATCACGCATGTATGTTGAATTTATAGCACAGCAGTCAGCGAAAATTCTATTTCCAACCTGAGGAGGTGTCATAGTTTAGTCTCGAAGAATTTAGAGCCTTTTTATAGAACTGTCACTTAATCCCAGCCAGTGGTTAAGAAGATTAGTAGCAAATTTTTTATTATATGTTTTTTCCTACCTTCACACATTGAAGTGTTGGCTCACCGGCGGGGCGGGTGGGGGGGAGGATGTTGGTTTTGTTTGCTGATATTTGCAAGTGCACAGAAGGCACTCAATAGACATTTGTTGAATAAATGAATGAATGAAGAAGGTGGCTTGATATCAGTTGCATAGGGATGCACATTCCAATTCCATCAGCCCTGTGCCTAAAGAGTGAATTTCATTATCTAAAAGATACCAAACTACAGAATTCTTCTCCGGGTTGTATTGATTTGATGTAGTAATGGCGCAAGCTTGCCTCATTTCCTACCACACCTAGTATTAGACACATGGAAAAACTAGGAACTTAGAACCTATCACTTGCTTGGCTGCATTTTTGTTCGTAGAAAAAAAAAGAATATTCACTTCTAGATCTTTTTGTGAGATAACCATCTTACTTTGTAAAAAACGGTTCTATTTAAATGCAGAGCAATCTTTTAGCCTGTGGAACTGCTGGATGTTATTAACGGGTACAAGAAAAACGTGAGAAAGTTAATTCCCTGAGATTTAAAATAATCACATTGAAGGTACATATGAGAAAATATCAAAGTCATTTCTGATTTAATAATTCAAAAGGGCAAGTTGAAAATAGGTATAGGTATTTTAGGTAAGAAAAATAAATGATAAATGATTGCTAAATCAGATACACCTTAAGAGAAAGGGTCCATTCCCAATTTCGTTTTGGTTTCTGTGTGTTGAAATAGAATGAGGACAGGAGAAAAAGAGAAGTGTTCTAAAATGAAGAACACTGTTCTAATAATGCTATTACAATTTTTTTCTTTGTATCAGGTTGGAAATGACAGAGAAAGGGATTTGTAAAAGTTCGTTAGAAAACATGGGGAGACATTTCTGGGGGACAATAATGAAATAGTTAAGTATGGTAGTGCATTTAGATGATACACTATGTCCTTCAGAATTTTGCTTTTTCAGAAAGATTCCTTCAGACGTACGCTGGCATTCTCTCTCGCCGCAGCTTTCCAAGGCCTGCTGACATCCTTGTGCTGAACTAGTTGCTATTTTCCCAGCAAGCTCTGTCTTTGCGAGCCTTTACACCTTGGAAAGGCTGTCTCTTTAGGCTGAACTATCGCCCCAAAGCTCCAGTATCGAAGTCAGATGCACGCGCATTCGCGGGGATGCCCGGGGTAACCCGGGCAGGAACCGGAACTCTCACGTCTGTGTGCTTGCACTCGCAGGGGCCGTGCCCTGGGCTCTGGGCGAAGGGCGTGGCTCTGAGGAGGGGCTGACAGTCTTTGCCTTTAGGGGAGTGGATCACAGGTTTTGCTCCAGGAAACAAAAGCTGCGTCAGCTGGCTTTTCATTCTGAATAACTTGAGCTACTTACTTCGTCTTCTTGGGGCCCTTTGTCCCATTGGTCTCACGTCCTCACTGCCTTTTAATGTCTTGTAGCCAGACCACCGATCCAGGATCCCCCTCCTTGGGAATATGCTGTTGTCTGCGAACACTTGGGGTGTAAAACTGTCCTGTAGTATTTTAGCTCACGCCATGTATTCACACTGTTCTCCTAGTGGTTCCAACCATTTGGTAGGCTGATTGTATCTGAGATTATCTGACTGGCTCTGTCCTGATTCCCACTTTGACTGGGGACAAGTAATTTCACAGCTGTTCTCCATTACAAAACCTGACAGTTTAAGATAACACGTTTCCGTCTTTTTCATCATCATAAAGCTCTGTAAGTTAATCATCTACTCATTATATACTGTTTTACTTTTCTCAGCTGAAGTGGGAACCTATGCACTTAGGAAATATTCTTGTTACACTGTGCTGTCAATAAATACGTTTAGCTAGTACATTGAGAGTGACTGTTGTAATTGGTTGTTTTTGAAAAGAATGATCTGGTCATTTCTACAAGGATGTTATCACCTGTCTTCGTAGCTGAGAGAATAAAATGGATAGTATGTGTGGTGCTAGGATTTTAAGAAGCAACTGTGACAATTGACAGAATGTGAATGAAGATAGATGGTTGGAAGGTAAATGGCAATAACCGAAGTCAAGAAAAAGTGGACAGTCACATTCCTTAGAAGAGTCTCCCTTCTCTTTTCCTGTAACAGTTGGAAAACTCAGTTCCAAATGATTTTTTTTTAAAAAATCTTTTTTTAAATGTCAACTCAAAATAATTTTATTCCATCTATGGGAACCTCTTCATTTATGCTCATTTTGAAGTTATGATTTTTATCCTATTAATATACTATTTGAGCTTCCTTCCTTCTTAACTTAGTCATGAGTTATTGGAGGAGAAATTGATTGTATTTTTGTCTTTGCATGTTCACACCTTGAACGGTGTCCAACAAGTGATGATTCTGGAGGCAGCACCATTTTTAGCTAATGTCACACAAGGGCATTATCTAGACAACAGATGAGTTTTGTGGTGGGGGGGTTCTTTCCTCCCTATTCTTTTGAGATACTTGGCCTCGGGCACCTACTAATGATCTTTACAGACTGTCTTTTTTAAATCTCACAATGAAGGTGTGAGATCAGCATCATTCTACACCTATTATAGCTGAGAGAATGGACACTCAGGGTTAATTATGTTGGCTCAAGTCATGGATGCAGGAATCATTAGACGTGGAACTCTTATCTAATCCACAGCCGGTGCTTGCAACCACTGTCCCGCACAGGATGAAAACCCTTTGAAGCGGTATAAGAATGTGAGCTTCTAATGAACTTTGACACACAGCCCCGAGGGGTCTTTGAGCTCGCTGTGCACAAAATATAGGCGTGGGATTTTCTCTTAAATTTCTTCTTTGCACCTGATTAAAAATTGCTTGGTTCAAATTTAGAGACAATTTCTTGTTCCAAATTCAGGAATGCTTTCTCTACATCTTTGAAGGTCACGACTGGCTAATCTGATAAACTATTCATGGTTGGAAGAAAGTCAGAAAAGAAAACAAATCCTTTAGCACCGTATGTAATTTGTAAGCACAGTCCCAGTAAGAAAATGCCCCCATTTTGATCAGTAGGTCAATGATAGAAAACCCAAATAACATGGGAAAAAAGGCATCATCTCATGCACGAAGCAGATCTTTTGTGATAATTGGCGACTAGTGATGCTGTTTAAATTATACCCTTCGGATAAGGACTGGGGAAATAGATATCGACAGCTATTGCAACAGCTATTTAGTAAATGAAGTTTGACATAACATAGCCTTAGCATCGGGGAGCTCATAGGATGAGAGAGAGAGAACAGAGGAGGGAAATGTTGATAGAAATTCAAGGGACGAACAGGACCAGGTTAATCTGAGAGCACATCAGAGAGAGAAATTATCAGAGAGAGCTTTGGCTGAAGGGTGACATTTGAGTTAAACTCTGTTCAATAAATGGGGTTTTGCCAAGGGCATTATGGGAGATCTGTACACTTGACATGTGCAAAGCTTTTATAAGATTATCTAGTGCTTAGGAAAACTGACCGCCCTTAGGATGATTGCCCAGGAGGGTTATCAGTATTATTTAGTTTCATGTACTTCAGAATGCTTTGAAAATAATTAAGGACAAGCAGAAATGATGGAATATGAGATGCATATAAGACCA
Organism: Glossophaga mutica; assembly: GCA_039655065.1. Taxonomy (NCBI): domain Eukaryota; kingdom Metazoa; phylum Chordata; class Mammalia; order Chiroptera; family Phyllostomidae; genus Glossophaga; species Glossophaga mutica. The sequence continues at coordinate 5,584,178 of CM077316.1, forward strand.
GATATAGACCTACTGTACTGTTCTAAAGGCAAAATGGGACTTAATTTTCATTGCTTAGCTTCATTTCTGAATTTTAATTAATAAAAGTGATGTTCTCCAATTTGCAGTTAATGAAGCTTGTTCCACCCCAAACTGGGATGGAAAAAAAAAACTAGACACATTTGTAAATCGTTTGTGTGCTAATTTGTTAAATGCTTACACTGTGTTGAATACAGTAACAGGAATAATTTACAGCGGACACTTCAATAGATCATCACAACAAATTATGGAGTAGTAATTTTCTGCTTTTCACACACAAGAAAACTGAGACCCATTGAAGTTAATTAACACAGCTGTGGTCAAGCAGCGGCAGGTTTAGGTATCATACCCCACTCTCCTACACCATAGACTCTTTCTTCTTTGACTTTTTGTAAAAGTAACAATCAATAACTTAACGATGACTGAATAAACTATGTCTACCACTTTAGGGAGAGTAAAAAAGACAATAGATTTAAGGGATATGGATAAAATGTGAATATACTTTGGCAATTTTCTGCACAAATAGAACTGTATGACCTCTGAATGACCATTGCTTTAGTAAAAATAATAACTGCATCTTCAAAAATCTGTTACACCAAAATGGAATTACTTGAAAGTACTTTGATCTCAAAGATAAAATTTGAAAACCTCTGGGTTTAAAAAGCAAGTGGAAAGCTTAAAACAACACATTTTAAGCAGACAGAGGTAAATCTTGAGCATAGATTGAATAGTCAGGTCGGGAATGCGATCAATTAATTAGAAGTGCACTCTGGAGAAAACGTTAATAATGGCTAATAGAAATGGTTGCCTAGCACTTTGAAATGCAAAGTCCCGTACAAGGTTAATAATGACTATCACCATTACAATAACACTTTCCAACTGCGTAGCATATCCCATCTACGGAGTTCCAAGAAATATGGAGAGGGTAGCAATATCTTGCATTGGACAGCAAGTGTTCAATATTTATAAGACATAATGAAATCAGAACAATAGTGTCAAATTTTTAATTTCTTCCAATGTATTTATAAATATGTACTATATCTTAAATAATGAGAACTTCATAAAACAATGGCATGAAAATCATCTAGTTTAGTCTTTTTTCCTTAACTTTATACCTTTCCCCCTCTCAACTTTATTATGCAAGATTCAAAGACACAGGAAAACAAATGAATAGTATACCTCTGCATATCACCTGTTTATTTAGCAACTATTAACATCTTGACCTCCCTTTCCCTCATCTATCTTTGCTGATTCATTTGAAAGTAGTAGCAGACCTCGAAACTTTGCAATCCTTCATATTTAAGCACGCATCTCTCCAAAATAAAAATATTATTTAATATAACCACAATTTAAATGCCATGTATAGTTTTGTTTTGAACCAGAATCCAATTAGGTTTCATTCATTGCATTCATTTGTATCTCTCCAAACTTGTTCAATTATGACATTAATTGTTTTGAAAAATAAGACAAGGCTGAAATGTCCCACATTCCTGATTTGTCTCACTGTTTTCTCATGATACCATTTAACTTTATTTTATACAAAAGAAATTATATCTAAAACTTTGTTAGATTTGCATTAAATATTTTTGGCAAGAGTGTCTATAGTTGATCTACTTTATCACGATGCACATTTGTCAGGCTGCCTCACTATAATGGATGCGAATTTTAATCACTTGGGCATGGTCCAACTATTCCATTGCCCATATTTTACATAATATATGCAATGCTTTCTGCCTTAAAAGGTAGCTAAATACTTCATTATTTTCCTATACCAAATTACAGAAAGAAATTGTTATGACTAGCGCTTACAATGGTAGATATTGAATTTTACTTTCTCTTTTTATAAATGTCACTATGAACACAAATATTCTTGTTTATGTTATTTTATAATTAATTGCTGCTATGATTTTTTTGTTTTGTTTTGATGTGCAAGGTATCTCAAAGGTGGCTGTTAAAAATTTCTCCCGACTGGGGTGTACTTCTTTGACTCGGCCCCATTAATCCCCAAGGGCTTCCTGGCTTTGGCAACACGGAGTGCCCTATCCTGGCGTTTTCCCTGATCTAAATCTTTTTTTTTTTTTTTTGTTTGAGATTTTTTTATTTATTTATATTTAGAGAGAGGGGAAGGAAGGGAGAGAGGGAGGAAAACATCAGTGTGTGCTTGCCTCTCATGTGCCCCCCACTGGGGACCTGGCCTGCAACCCAGGCATGTGCCCTGACTGGGAGTCGAACCGGTGACCCTTTGGTTTGCAGGCCGGCACTCAATCCACTGAAGCACACCAGCCGGGGCATAAGTCTTAAAACCAACCCTTTTCTCAGTAAAGCATGTGATACATAGTGTACGTTTTTTATAAGAAAGGAAGAAACAAAGGAATTTTATCCATGAGTATCTTCTCATTTATGCAAAAATAAAAACTGCAGAGACAGCCAAAAATGAAATAATAGGACTATATCCGAAGTAACATGTTGTTTGCTTTGATCTCAAATGATACCGAGAAACATACAGATGGAGATTCCAAAGAGGAGTGCGGGTTAAATGTCCTCACGTGCCCCAAAGAAATCCCAGGTAATCTGTCCAGTACAAGTGGTGCTAAACTGCTTCGAAGACCTACCGCCCTGCACCCCATCCAGGTTATGTGAGGAGACAGAATAATCAAGAAGAAAGATTGGTGCAAGGATGTTTTTGGAGAACTGGGTTGGAACGTCCGCATTTAGAGGTATGGGCCCATTTTCTTCTCCCCCAACCTGGCCTTCATCTCAAAGCAAATGGGGCGCCAGGGTCTGAAGGGACCCCCGTGCAGTGCCTGAAATCTGCCCCTGGAGCTGAGAGGGATGGACACACAGATTCATCCCTGCGGCAGCCTCTGTACAACAGTCAAAAGGGCAGAGATGTTCGGAACAGCCCCTGATAGGGAAACAGGAGGCAAAGACGGAGCTTCAAGGGTTTGGCGGAAAAAGGCCTGTTTTCTCCCAGTCCACTGTGGAAGAGTATGGGTGTTGGGGCGTGCATTATCCTGACCGGATCCCTCTAGGTCTCCTGGAGCAAGGGTTAGTGAGACAGGGAGGGACAGTGAAAGGAGTCATGGGCAATCAGCGCCTGTGTCAGGGAATGACGCAGGGACCTTTCTGACAGGTGCCTCTGAAGAGGGGGAAAGAATGCTGATTGCCGGGCAGAGCTTTAAAACAAAAGAACTACTACAAAGTCAGTAAACTTCGGAAAAGAAGAGGTTGGGCTTGCCTCACGAGTTGTCAAAAATTATTATAGATCTGAAGGAATTCAGGTGGTACCAACTGCAGGGAGTAGAGCCCAGAGAAACCCTGGCCAATAAAGCAATGAATAATGAGTTTGACTACATTAAAAAAAAATCTGTTCATCCAAAGAGACTATACAAAAATTAACAGGTAAGTCAGAACAAATCACCCAGTGTGGAAATTTCCACAACACATATCACTGACAAAAACCCCACGGTAGAAAATGGATTCCCACAAATAAATGAGAAAAAAAATACGTGAGAAAAGTGGTAGTATATTCTATAAGCCCTTGACTAAAAAGGAACACATGGTCTCTAAACATATCAAAGGATGTCCATCCTCACTGATCATCAGGAAAACACATGTTGATAATCAGGGAAGTCCACACTGAAACCACATAAGATATAATTACACACTCAGTAGGTCTACAAAAATTAAAAAGAAAATGTGACAGCATTTACAATCAGTAATCTTTTAAGGAGCTAGGTTCATCACAGTGTTTGGGAATTCCCCCTGGCCTCCTCCCCTCTCAGCTCAAGAAGAAGCGAAGCATGACTTCAGGGCAAGGAGACACTGATTTTCCTTTTACGAGAATTGCGGTCTTAGAGAATCTGGGTTTCCTGCCGAACTCTCCCTTTCATCTTCTGTTGGTCCATTTCATTAAGGTTAAATTCTTCCCTAAACATGTTTAAAACATGGATGTCAATTATTTTACACTTTCATGGAATTATCTCAAGACCCAGTCGGTACATTTTGGCCCACCTAGAATGATGACATTTGTAAAATTAGACACTTGGGTCAAACATGTAGACACTGTACAAGTCTAGAGCAAAGTCAGGCACATTCATCTTCAACGCAGAAACCCACAAACAGATTATTTTTTTCTGTGAGTGTTTTGGTGTATTTATTCATGACAGCTTTATATCTCTATTACTGGTTTTATTTTATTTTGAGGGGTGGTAGTAGGAATTTATTTTTGTTCTCTCAATTACCTATTTTAATTTTCCACTTGGAAGATACCTATTCTGAATAAAAATTTACTTTAAAGACACTGTGCTCTGAATACTCTGTTGAAAAAAATCCAATTAACTTACACAAATTACAATGCTCTTAGGGCATTCTTTTTTCCCCCAGAGGAGGAGACTATAAAAACAAAATTTAAAGCTCACAAACGAAAACACAGTTGCATAGCCATAGTTTTTCCTGTAGATTCAGCTCCCCTACCAGCCCAGGTTCCCAGAGTACATTCTTATTTATCTGTTTATAAAATTAGTCACTAAGAGTACAACACTACAGCAAATCAAAACATTTTTTTTTTTTTTTTTTGCTGGCGTAAAGATAGACATAGATTAGTAGAACCGAAGGGAGAGCCCAGGAAGAAACCGTCACGTATATGGGCAAATAATCTTTGGCAAGAGAGCCAGTACGGGTCAATGGGGAAAGGACAGTTTCTGCAGTGAAAGGTGCCGGAAAAACTGGATATCCGCATGCAAAAGAATGAAAGTGGACTTCCATTACAGGCCACATACAAAACTTAACTCGGCATGAATCTAGTGCCGAAATGTGAGACCCTGAACTCCTGGAATGAAAATAGAGAAACCTCCAAGACATTGGGTCCGGCCCTGGTTTCTGGGATATGACATCAAGGCACAGGCAACGGAAGTGAATTGAAACGATGGAACTACAGCAAACGTGAGCCTTTCCGCACCCGAGGAAATAGTCAACAGAGTGGAAAGGCAGCCTGTGGCGTGGAGGAAAATGTTTGCAAGTGGTATCTGATAGGACATAATATCCAGAATTTCTAAAGAACTTTTGTAAGTTGGCAACAAATGAATTGAATGCAGTAACCCAGCTAAAGAGGGGGGAGAGACCCACAGACATTACTCCAAAAATGCTATTGGAATGACTTTAAATCTGGACAGTTCCAAGAAAGGTGTTTCGTTTGATGATTTTAGTTCTGAAAAGAAAGATGCAGACCGGAGGGGCTGAAAGGAAGTGAGAGAGAGAGAAGGATGGAATCATCACACAGCGGGAAATCATGAGTGAGTAAAATTGTCAATAATGGTTTTTAATTATAAAATATCTGTATTTTTATATATCATCGAAACATAAATGTTTTAGTGAAATATGTACATTTCATTGGTGGCATTGGCAGGGAAGAGAGCTATAGGGAGAATTATTAAATCTCCATTTTTAAAGATTGTATTTATTTATTTTTAGAGAGGGGAAGGGAGGGAGGAAGAGAGAGAAAGAAACATCAATGTGTGGTTGCCTCTCACATCCCCCCGCCCCCACTGGGGACCTGGCCTGCAACCTAGGCATGTGCTCTGAGTGGGAATTGAGAGCTGAGTGACATGACTGAGAGTCGAACTGGTGACCCTTGGCTGGCACTCAATCCACTGAGCCACACTAGCCAGGGCAGATATCTTTAAAAATAGTTTAGAATATTTGGACCTTCGATATCTGTTAGAATTTTTGCTTTTGTCTATGACCACACCTTCAGTAATAGCTGTACTTTATCGGTGCTTTATGATGCTGTCTGTACATGTGAACATACTTTTCTTCTTATTGTGGTGATGTGCAGAGATTTGGAAAACAAAGACTGATCATGAGACCTTATTTGAGTTACAAAAATATTCGGGTCACATCAAACTGTTTGACTTTTTACATCTATTTTTCTTTTTAAAAATCCATAGCTAGTCCTGGCTGGGCAGCTCAGTTGGTTTGAGCATCATCCCAATAAACCAAGGTTTTGAGTTCGATTCCCAGTCAAAGCACATACAAGAATCAACCAACAGGTGCATAAGGAAGTGGAGCAACAAATCAATGTTTTTCTCTCTTCCAAATCAATTTAAGAAACCCACGTCTATTGGAAAACTATATTTGAAATCTCAGATCAAAATTAAAGCAAATGTGACTTGCATTCTCTGTCACATAATTCTAACTGAATCTTCTATCGGAATTTTCACTTAAAGTAGACTCTTCAGGGGTCTAAGATAACACCAGTCATAGAAATAGATAAATGGTGTATGGATTCTTTCAAGTAAGGGCTAAATGATATAATGTGTATAGAGCACATTTTCAGATTGCATTCTATACCTAAGTTTTCTCTTGGAAATTTGTACTCACCCATGCTGAGACGGAGGGAAAAGCTATTGTACTCATTTTTCAGTTGAGAGTTCATAGTCATTTTACCTAAAGTTGCTCACGTGTTATATAAGGAAGCCAGCTCTCACACTAAAGTTTCTAACACTCAGAATTCTTTCTTCAACAACATCATTATTTCCTTGACTGATTCAGCATGAAAGTACAAGTGAAAAGTTTCTAACATTCAGAAAGAGTAAAAGCACAGGTAGGCAGACCATCCAGGAAACCAGAAAAGTGTACGTTAAGGCAGATAATGTGTTTGTGAAGATGGGAGCTGTATGTATTATTTTAGCTCTAACATATATGACTTTACTCCGATTCATAACTCTGGTAAAATATAATGCGATTGTCATGATGGCACGATGACATTTGCCTTCGTCTCCCTGTGGCTCTGTTTGTGTGCTCCTTGCACAAGAGGCTCATAAAGCAAAGGATATAAAATCACTCAGATATAACACCCTACAAACAGCCTCTGAAAATGATAATGACTACTCCTTATTAGCTGATGATTGAGCTATAATTACTCCAGGATAAATTAAGCTATGAGCATTAAAGAAAGATAATAAAGTGCTGTGTCAAAGGTTTTTCTTTTTCTCTTTTTCTTTTTCTAATACGGTCCATTTAGCTAAGAAGGGCAGGAGAGGTTTGATTTGCCCCATCCTCTGTTTGCATAAAGAAAGCAAATCAGAATTTCCCCAAGCCTAACCTACAGAGTCGGGCTCAAAGTTTTCTTTCAGAACAGCTCTCTGATGGGGAAGTACTATTTGTCTGTGTCAGCTTTAACCCCACTTGTTTTCATCATTGTATTTCACGTGGGAAACTTTCACAATTAACTTTGAAAAAGTGCTGATCAATTGTTTTAAAAAAAGGCAAATGGAGCTCCAGAATCTAAACTTGTGATTTTAGATGAGATCAATAAAAACATATTGTCACATTATGTTTAAATGATTGACAACTTGTAATTTAGATTTTATGGCACAAATGGTATTGCATGCAATTATATTAATAAGTCTAATAAAAAGTGGCATTAAGTACTCACATTATTAAAATATTCTTGTTGGATTCTCTGCATTTGCATGCATAATTAGATAGAAGATTCAAATGACACTATTGTGACATCTGCCAGCTGATATAAAAGCTAATATAAAATGAGTAAGTTTAAACACAGGAAAATGCCTTAAGACTTAATTCAGAAGAAGCCAAGTTAAAATACAGTAGTCTAGATGAATCATATAGTGTTGTGATTTTTGGACCACTTAAAGAGAAGGCCTTATTTATATAGATTTTCCTTGATTGCGTTCTCTGTCTACATATGATCCTTAGCAACTTTAATTTGGATTTATATCTTGCTTAAGAGTTAATTCTCAAGTAATTAGGCTGGATGATACATTTGGGTCCTTAAATTTGAACGCGTTCAGCTTGGTGAATTAGGACATACTAGATTCATCTCGCCAATGGATTGGAATCCTTCCATTCCAGCATCAAATGGGAAAAAAAAGTGAAATGATAAACATAGAATTTTAATAGGCTGTAATTAATCTTGTGTAGCTTTTCCTAAATGTGAATCTAATCTATCTGCTTTCTATCCTAATTATAATATTGGTTACAACAGTGTAATTTGTCATGAAAAACAGCTGTTACATTACAGTCACGTCAAAGTCAAAGTTTGCTGGTTGGAATTCTGACACAATAATAAATACTCTGAGAATGTCTGCTGAAGGCTCCTATTTCTGGAACTCGAGAGATGTCCCTTTGAATTCAACAAAGACTCATACCCTCTTTTTCTTTTGCAACCTCAAATATTCCTGTTTCCAAGGATAAAAAGAGGGCAGAGGACAAGGCACCATTCTCTAGGGCTTGGTTTTTCAGTGCGTTTGAAGGACAAATTCTGCTTTGTCTGCTAAGTCAAATAAAACAGCCTTTCAGAAGGGTACACCGGTCACATTTTTGCACACTGGATCAGCCTGCCTCACAAGGAGATAGAAATCTCATCTAATATTAGAATTCTACAGTATTCTTCAGCTTAACCCATTGAAGTCAGCAGCTATATCTTGACACAGCTGGAGTGAGCCCTGGCTCTTGAGATGCTAGTTACGGCCACTCAGGACAGATGCCCCCAAAGCTGCATTTATTCGTTCCAAAATATTTACTCTCTGTACATCCGTGCATGGCTCTATCTGGGAGCTAAATAAACTATAGTGAACATGTATATATTCAGCTGACCCGATGAAGCTCACTATTCGTTAAAGATGTATAAAAAGGCCTACCAAGCACATGTATCATTACAACTTGCAACGAATGTTATTTTCAAACAACAACAAAGAAGAGAGGCTAAAGCAGACTAGGAAGGCTTTCTGTAAAAGACATATTGCATCTCACAGCTGAATGGTGGGGAACAGTTAGCCAGGGATGAGGAATAAAGAATATTGCAGAAGCTGGCTCAACATGATCTTATTTCCACACCGATACCTCTCCATCTTCTGGGTAACCGACCACCCCACCACGGGGCTCCCCTTTGTTTCAAATGTGCTACAATGTCCGGCTTCCAGCATTTGACCGAGTGCAACCAACAGCTGCCTCAGTGTGTCCGTCTATATCGGATTCTGCGTGTGGAGCAGGTTGTAGCCAGGCAGACTGCAATACAGGTCCCCGGGTATCTTAAAGCGGAACGTTTCGTAAGCCGAAACCGCGCTAAGGGAAGAAGCAACGACCATTAAATTACGTGGGAAAAGTGGTTTAATGTTCCCAGACCCAAAATATAACCTACCAAATCATAGCAAATAACACGTAAAAGCTGAAGTAACACTAACATGTCACAAGAGTGGGAGTGATATGATGAATACACAGCCTACAGAAAGAAAAAATAATGCACATAGAGTGTACTTTTACTCGCAAATGTGTGTGTCTCTATGAGGGCTCCCTAAGAAGCCAACACTAACCACTGTTCTCACTTTTTGCCTTTTTTGGTGAAAGCAAACATCCTCTTCAGATTTCCTCTGGTTAGCAAAAGCAGGCACTAATGCGGGTCTGTTGTAGCAATAAAGTGGAGAAAAGTGAACTTTCGAAAAGGGAGGGATGCTTGTGTCTGACATTTCAATTTTGATTTGACAAATGGGTGTGTGGAAGTACTTAAAGCCTTATGTTTTAAAGGTTGGTGCCACATTTTCTGAACTTGCCTGCTCTGGTATGTTCCAGCAAACTGACATGCGGGAACTACATCCCGAGGTTCGGCAGAGACAGGGAACTACATCCCGAGGTTCGGCAGAGACAAAGTACTGCTGAGAGCATCCGTGTCATCGAGTTCTTTGGAAAGAAAGTGATGATCGTAAAACGCATGCGTTTCATGACTGGAAGTGCATTGGCCACGGACAGGTCAGCTGTGAGCACGCTTGATAAAAACACGGATACCACCTAAGTGTTTGGATGCGTGAGAAAAAAGCATGCTAGAAAAAAGTCTAGGAATGAAGTTAGAGACTTGTGAAGCTGGAAAATTATTAACATAGAATAAATTGACTCTGTTTTTTTCTTATTGAATTAAATTATAATGCTTTAATGTAATTCGTAATGCTGACATAACAGTAAATGAAATTTACATGTGTTTTAAATGTGGATATTAACCGGACAAAAAAATTCATTGCCAAAAAACAAAAATGACCCTGGGGCCATAGAAAATTTCTGCTAAGTAAAGTATCCCATGCACTTAATTATTTTTATTTTTTAAAGATTTTATTTATTTAGTCTTAGAGAGAGGGGAAAGGAAGGAGAAAGAAGGGGAGAGAAACATCAATGTGTGGTCACCTTTTGCGCTTCCCCCACTGGGGACCTGGCCCGCAACCCAGGCATATCCCTGACTGGGAATTGAACCAGCGACCCTTAGGTTCACAGGCCTGCGCTCAGTCCCTGAGGCACATCAGCCAGGGCCCATGAACTTAATTTTTAGATGTCTTGTCAATTGCAAATGAGAATAGATCATCACTCCATCTGGGTCTCTGAGTTTTTGTTATGTTACAACAAACTCTGAGGGAAGAGCTACAGTCTACAAATCACAAACTCTTGATCCTGTTTTGTGTCCATTTTTTGGAAGTAAAATAATTGCATCACCATTCTTCATTAAAAACTGTAGAAAACCCTAAACTATTGGATAACACTATTGCCTGCTGGATGGTCCCATCCCCGCCTCAGCTGCCTACGAAGAAGGTGGCTTAGCATGGCTGTTGGCTGTCATTGTGCCCAGGGGCTCCTTTGTCTCTCCTGCCGTGACCCTGACCACAAAGCTCCTACTATAAATGATCAGCTGGCGCATCCTGCCCTCCTGCGATTTTCTTATAAGAATAAAGCGTCAGGGGCATGGGTCCCTCTGTTGAGGGCGACCCACTTGGCATGCAGCAGCAGAGCCCAAGCGCACCTCTCCATGAGCACATGTGTCCACAGGCTCACGCCTCCTGCCTGCACCAAGGGTTCCTGGTGTTGCTTGTCCTCACCTCTGGCTCCACACCTGGCATTCAGTCTTTAACTGCTACAGAAGAGACATGTGCACTTAAATCACTAGTTTCTAATTCTTTCCTGCATCTGAGTATTCCTTTAATTCTGTAGGTTACTAACCCACAAGCGCCACGCACGTTGCGGTGAGTGTGGCCCACGCTGAAACATACACTCAGGAGAGCAGGAAGCGCATCCCCACTCATCATGTTTGATGGGGGCAGGTGCACAGTGTTAAGCGCAAAAGAGAGTTCGCTGTTTTGTAAAATACTTCTGTTTTACCATCGGAAAGCAAGCCGTACCGTTGCTATTTCTAAATAACAATAAACAAATTTTAGGAAAAAAGCATTTCAGTAGTCAGCTTATGTTCTAAGAATTTTGCTATGAATGTCTTCTCAAGATGATTTCTCTTCTTCCCTTTCTTCTATTTCTTTCAGTTACAATACAATGATGCCTGTGATACCTTCTGATGGGGACAGAGCTGGTGTGCTTCAGATAATATCCATTCTTAAAGCACAAGATGCGTCCCCTTAGGACTACAAACTCTTCAGAATTAAATGTATTTCCTAAAGGACTTCCGATCATTCTGGTTTAATACACTAAACGTTCATTTGATCCGTCATATAAAATAAGTCACAATTTCAAATAGTATTGTTAATGGTCCACAGGAGAATATTGTTGACAAAGCAATTAGTGCCTGAAAAACAAAGGTTAAGTGGTCAAATATACCGCGTTATGTAACAATTGTCGTAAGACGCAGCACAAAATATCCACCCTGGAGCTGAATGGCCTATCCAACAGATAAAGGCCGGCCATGCATGCATTCTTCTGTTGTTTGGCACTCCAGAATTGGCTTTCAGTATGAGCACCACGATTCCTTTAGGGTATTTGCTGACTTTTTATTTGTCATGGAAAACTGTAAGTATTTCAAGTATGAGGTCTTGTGGTTTAGTTAATACAGCATTTGCAATGTCATTTCAGATAATGTTCAAATATACCAATTTATCTTTCCAACTTTAAAACGTTAATACATACAGAAATTTTATTGTAGTTTTTAGAAGCACCTTTCTTCATTGGGAAGGAAGAGTTAAGGTAAATTAGCTTGAAGACTTGCTAATTTCCATTAAACGACTGAAGTACTCCTAATAAACTGACAGGTAGTCCACATCCCCCATGCAGATTACTTCCTTCCATGGTGAGTCTTCCTTCCCCCATGATTCTCTGATATATTTTTTAGAAAAGTAACACAAGTTTTACAATTTTCCCTAAATAAAACAAAAAATAAGTTTTCTATACTGACTACATCATCTCGTGAACCTGACATGCTTATGTAATTAGGGGGATGATCCCAAAATCTCCATTCTGTTGTGTACATATAGAATAGTAAATTGCTTTAAGAAATCAATAGTCTAAAGGAAATTGTTCTGACAGCGGAATAGACCCCATCATTTCAGATTCATTGTTTGATTTATTGAGACATTCTCTAGGCTAAATATGGAGATCCATCTCCCTTGTCATGTCAATTTTTTAAAATATATCTCAGACCATTTTGCACAAGAAAACAATATAGCTGATTCATCAAAAGCATTCATCAAAGCCCACAACCACGTGTAACTGAGATTTCTTTGGAATTTACCAAGCCGTTTTGCATTCATTTTCTCTGCTGATTCTCCTAACACACTGAGAAGGTAGGCAGGCAAGCAATTATCCTCATTTCTGCAGACAAACTTCACCAGAGCGGTGTTAGCGGTTTGCCAAAGGCTCATATCCAGCCACTAGCTGATTTGGGATTTGAATCCAAATTTTCTGAATAAATTGAGTGCTTTCTGCTACATTCACCTCATAAAAGCAAAAATTCTATTGGTACTTAATAAATGTTTTCTCATTGAATCCTAGTTTTATAACGAAGCTTGACACAACTTCACATTTTTATTTTTATGGGAAATCCCTCATTCACCTTGCAATACTAAATGGTCTGAGCTCACGCATGGTTGCCCTGGTGAAAATTTATGTTTAAAGAATATCACATATGCCCTGGCAGGTGTAGCTTAGTGGGTTGAGCATCCACCTGTGAACCAAAAGGTAGTAATTAGATTCCCAGTCAGGGCATGTGCCTGGGTTGCAGGCCAGGTCACCGGTTGGGAGCGTACTAGAGGCAACCGGTCCATGTTTCTCTCCCTCTATTTCTCCCTCTCTTCTCTTCTCTCTAAAAAACAAATAAACTTTTTTTTAAAAGAATATCACATGAAAATAATACACCAGAATACACCATTTTCCCTATCACTGGTAACAGTGGTCACAGGAAAAATTCCAAAACAATTTGCCAAGAAAACTAAATGAGAGAGAGAGAGAGAGAGAGAGAGAGAGAGGGAGAGAATGAGAATGAAAGGAAGAAAGGAAGGAAGGAAGGAAGGAAGGAAGGAAGGAAGGAAGGAAGGAAGGAAGGAAAGAAAGAAAGAAAGAAAGAAAGAAAGAAAGAAAGAAAGAAAGGAAGAAACATAGACCCAAATTTTACTATTTGGTTATGTAAGTTTGTGAGCAAAAGCATACTATTGACTAGATTAGAATCCATTTTAAACCAATAACTGTAATTTTGAGCCATGGGCAACACAACCGAATATGGGTGAGTGTCCAAAAGCTCCATCAAGGCCCCCTGACCACCAAGGAGAGGGTCCGAGATGGAGGCCAGCACCATCTCGGGAAAAGATTCGAGGCTGCCGTCCATTCTCAGCACTGCAGTTCGAATGCGCCCTCAGAAGCACACCTCCTGTTTTCTTAGCACACAGCTTTGAACACGCCTAGGGGCTCCCCTAAATTTCTGTAGTGTGTTATTTTGAGCAGCTGCCCATCCAAGGTCTCCTCGCTCACACTCCCGAAGAGCTAGAATGTGTGTGGCATTAAAGTCTTGGAAAGCCACACACCTCATTGTGTTCTACCTGCCTCACCGTTAGAGTGGGGTGCTCGCCTGCAGTCACGTCACTCACCCTTTGGCTACCTGTACAAATAGTGAAGATAACGATTGATTCCATTATCCGCTAGATATGAACAAGAGGGGCCCGAGGTCTCCGGGAACCTGTGCAGGAAGGCCCCGTGGGGTGCGTTTAGTGATTTCTCATCTCCACTTTTTGTGGTCCTTAGTCAGAACTTGACCACCTGAGTGGTGGGTGCCTGCTCTTTTGCTTTGTTCTTTCCTTTGTGCATGTGTCCAACACATTCTCACCATGCATGTTCTATGTGCTTCATGTAACCCTGGTTGGGGAACGCTTGAAACCCGTTCTTATCCGCCCTGCATTCTGGCTGTAGCATCTGCGAATGATGGGTATCGGTGTGCTTGTCACCTGAAGACAGGCAGGGCCCTTGTCCCTACATGCAGCCCAACACAGAAACGTCGTCTATGGATAAATATTTGCTCGGATTCATCAGGTTTTGCATTATATCTACCGAGGAACTTCTTTACTATGGTTTAATTAATTAATTAGTTAGGCAATTCCAAATAGGGATTTAACTTATTTCATATTTGCGGCTATTTCCCCATATATTCTCTTCCATCCTGAAAAGTTGACTTCCCCAAAAGTCCTCTTTTTCATTTCTCTTAGGCTATTGATATTCAGCCCCTTGATATTCAGGGCTGCTAAAAGTAATTATTTAGAGCACTTAGATATGTTTTTTAAGAAATCACACATGGGTATAGTATATAAGTTATTATTTTTTGAAATGGATAATGGCATTTTATAAACCCTTTATTACATAAAACTAGAAAGAGAAGTTCACACAAAAATTGGTGTATCATAATGTTTCGGAAACGAATATTCCTTTCTGTAGGCAGGAATGTGGAAGTTAGTAAAAGCATTTCATTTCGCCTTAGCTGGTCCTAATGAATCTTTTGTTTTGCTTCGAGAGGCAACTCTTCAATGGCACTCAATAAGAATTCTTTATCTTCCTGTGGGAGGAGACTAGATATGTAAGTAGGGCGTTTGCAAAAGAGCTATAATTTAAGACTTAACAATTTGCTGGTATAGCTATTCTTCCCTTTTTTTCACAATTCATTGCTGGTGCCCAGGGTTTTATTTTGTTAGTCAAGGAAAGGACTAGGAAATGCATCACTTTCTGTTCTTTGTCATAGCGAATGTTTTGATCATTTCTACAGTAAAAACAAAACAAAAGTAACTTTGTTAAAACCCTAGGGCAACAACAGTAAAACCATTAGCACTTTGTGGGAAAAGCAGGCCATGCGATCAGCTTTGAAGAATACTAATGAATTCTAAAAATAATTAAAATGTATTAATCTGTTTTTCTCATTACAAAAAGTAAAGGGATGGAAGTATTTTAAAAACTTAAAATACAAAGGATATATTAGGATAGATCTAAGAGCAAGTCCATAAAAAAGATGTGCATTTAATAATTTTTAAAAGTATTAAAATTTTTCCAAAGTCAAAGAACAATATCCTCAGATTGAATGGTTCTGCTGAGTACCAAGCGTGATAAAAGACAGTAGGTCAATAAATAGGTAAGTAGATAGAAGACAGATAAATAGATAAACAGATAAAACCTGGCAAAATTTTACTCCGCCCTGGATGAGGAGTGTACGACAACCATACAGACAAATTTCAATATTAAACTCGGATGGATGGGAAGTGAGGAAAAGGTATTACTTAAAATCTGAAAGGAAGGCTTGCGTCTCGAATGCCACACAGCTGGAAGGGCAGCAACAGTCTCGAGGAGAGAAACAGGTTCCTGCCCTCCACAATTCTTCCCGACAAACAAATGCCTGGCTTCGAACGGAAAAGTCCTGGTAACACAAGGTCACAGAGGCACCTCCAGGAGTACAGCAGTCTTCTGCCAGATCCAAGTTCAGAGAGAAGCCACCCTACTCAGTGCCTGTGCACGCCACCTCTCTAGAGGTTAAACACTGAACAACACTTAAATTCATGGTCAACAGCCTTAATAACCATCATCCTCACACACTCCGCGGAAGGACATTCCTGAACTCAAGGCCGTGGAACTAGAACAGCTTCATTCCCCAAGGACCTGTCAGAGTTGCGCTAGAAAACGTTTAGATCAGACAATGCCTTACCCAGAGAAATAAAACAACCACAGCAAAAGGCTTCCGGGAGAAATATAATAGATATTATATGCCTATTCTGTTATAATAGATATAAAGCAAAACAATCAAAAATCAAAACAACAAAGGAGTTACATTAGGTTTTGATTTCTCTTTGCCAATACTAGATGGTAGCAGACATTTATTTCCTTTCTATTTTTCTTTTTTTGACACATTAGAGTTTCTCTGAGTAAGTTATTTTTTGGATCTAGTAAGGTATTTGAGAAGGTCATTGCCGTTCGGGTCGATCGGTCTGAAATTTTAAATCAGCCACACTGGAGGTTATTTATGAGAGCTATTCTGTGACGGAGCAATTTGCTGTAATTCTTGCCACCCTATTGGTTTCGAAATGCACATATTTTTCCCCCCCGTTTCTTGGACTTCTCATCATACCAGGATTTAGGGGCAGCCTGCATTTTTAAGCAGTTTTGAAAAAACAAATGAAGTACTGGGGAGTGGATTTTTGCCTTCGCGTGGCGCAATCTTCCTAGGCGAGCGGGCTGCCCTTCCGCCCCTCCTTCCTCCTGCTCCGTGTCCAGCCCACACGGGACCTCCGGCCAGCCCCTGGTTCACCGTGCTTCGGTCAGGGTTCATTCCTGCCTGTAGCATTGCCTCCCTCTATCTTGCTTTCTGGTCCCCTTCTTTTCCTTCCTGATGCAAAATTACGATGTAATTAGAGCTGTCTTGGGAATAATAGATTGCACACTGCACGCTCTAGAGCCAAGTATCCGCACCTCCTCCCTGGAATTAATTTGCGAGGGCTGTCAACACAAAGTCCCGTAAACGGAGGTTTAAACAACAGGAATTTATTGTCTTGTAGTTCCTGGCACTAGAAGTCTCAGAGGAGGGTGCTGGTAGGGTTGGTTCCTTTTGCAGGCGGTGAAGGACAGCTCGCACCCCACCTCTCTTCTAGTTTCTGCTGGGCTCCCAGCCGTTTTGGGATTTCCTTGGCTTGTGGAAGCATCCCCCAGATTTCTGCCTTCACTTGTACATGGTGTCCTTGTGTGTGTGTGCCTTTCTCCAAATTTCTCCTTTATAAGGATACCGGTCATATTGGATTAGGGGCCTGCTCTTCTCCAGTATGACTTCATGTTAAATGAACCAATTATTTTGGCAACAAACTTATTTCCAAGTAACTTCTCATTCTAAGTATTGTGGGTTCAGACTTCGAGTTATGAACTGGGGCAGGTGACACCATTCAACCCATAGCAACCTCTTACATTAAACTCTTTGGGCCCAAGTTTTTGCGTTTGTTAAAATTGGAATAACACCATTCTCTGTCTTGTAGTGTTTTATGAAGATTGAGAGAATTCATATCTATTTTTTAAATGAATGATTTTTATCTATTTATTTTTAGAGAGAGGGGATGGAAGGCAGAAACATTAGTCAGTTGCCTCTCATAGGTGCCCCGACTGGGAACAGAACCTGCAATCCAGGCATGCACCCCGACCAGGAATCGAAACTGAGACCCCGAAGAAAGAGAATTAATATCTAGACAACACTTAGAACAAACAAAGCCTGGCACGGAATAAGCACTGTTGACAATGAGTAAATACATTTCTGATATTAATAAAGATGTTCAGGGAACATGGTTTTTTAACTCAAATCCCCGGAGCTTATACAAGTTACATTTATTTTCAGCAGGCAGCATTTTTTTGGTTTTTACTTTTTACATACCAGTGCGATGGCGTTGGGGAAAGAATTCTGACATCTACTACCATGTGCTACTAATAATTCCTGAAATATGGTCACCTGGCATTAACGAGTCACCCTGATGCATCACCAGAAAGGCTGTGGAGAGTGCACCCCAGTAACTGACCACACCTTTCAGGAGGTTCCTGCGACTTCATTCTCTATAGTTTCAATCAGCAAATTGTTACTGTAGTTTGCTCTATGCACAAAATTTGTAGATTTTAACATATAATTTTAAATGTTCATTTTCGTATGATAATGTGCTTTTAAGCAAACAAACAAACAAAAAAAAACCCCAAAAAACAAAAAACACCACCAGATAATTCTCTTGAGCTGCTTAAAATAAGGTGTAAACGTATTCATTACTGTTAAGATGGAAATGAGCGTAATACTGCATTCTGGTACAGCTGTATAAATGTTTGTACTTCTATAATGTTGATAATAATAAAGCTTTGAGGTTATTTTTATACATGCATTTTCTAAAAACCCATTAGCACCTTTTCCACCTGCTTGCATTTTGTGTTTTATGCTGTGGTATTGACAGAATGATGGAGTTCTAGCTGTAATTTGGGCTACACATTATTTTTAAGTGTGCTGCAAGCTCACACAAATAGAGATTGTAAGGAGCATTTTTGGGCAATTAAAAAGTGAGCGTGAACCCAAGATTTCAAAGTGATGGAAAGAATGTCAACAGTGTGATAAAAAGTTCAGGTCTTCGGAAGAATTTACTGTTTGCTATTTTGACAATTTAGGCCTTAACACTTTTTAAAATTTATTGAGGTATAATTACCATATAATAAACACATATAAAGAATATAATGGGATAAAATTTGACTTTTGTAAATATTCGTCCATCGCCATGTTCAATATAACATATCCATTACCTCCAACGGTCTCCTCGTAACCTTTTGTAACCTCTCCCTCCTGGCCCTGTGCATGCCCTACTCTCGGTCCCCAGAACATTGCTGTTCTGCCTTCTCCCACTATTGGTTAGCTTGCATTTTCTAGACTAATGCATAAATGGAATGACGCAGGATGGACATACTTATCTTTGACCTCTGTCGGCTTAATTTTGTGAGATGTATCCTATTTATCCATGTTGATGTGTGTATCAATTTTTTTGTTTGTTTTTGCTGATAGATATTATATTGTTTGGCTATTTCACAGTCTGTCCATTTACCAGTTAATGGCCACTGGGGTTTGCCCCAGATTTCACTCCCACAAGGGACGTGCCATGAATACTAACGCTCAAGGTGTGACGTGATGTCCGAGTGTGCCTTGAATTTGCATTTTACTGAGGCTTTTCCTTTTACCTCACTGGTTGCTGCCTTGTTTCTTTCCTGGTTTCTCACGCTCCTCTGGATGGAAAACGAGATAACAGTGCAGAGTACTCTAGGGACGGAGGAAACGGTCTCTCGTTTAATTTCACTTGGCAATTTTTCCAAATCGTCCCTTTGTGTCAGATAATTCCTATTTTCCTATCAGACCCAGGTTTTGAAAAGCAGAATCCAGACAAAACTTCCCCTCTGTTTTGAGTTTTAATTTTTTTTTACATTATTGTGCTTTGTTTCTTTATTTCTCTAGCATCCACGCTTCAGACACTGGGTGCAAATTCCCATAACTAGAAATGGTCAAGTCGACCTGGGTCAAAATGGCCACTTTTGACTTGAGACAGAAAATGAGATTGGAAGTGGCACCTCTGGAAAGAAATTATTATCTACTCTACAATCTTTAAAACTTGTCATAGAATTTGTAGCATGCTATGAAATGCTATAACACACCCTTTCGATATAAGATTGGATGAGTTTGTTGACATCTTAGAATATGTTGGCCATGTCTGTGATCTGTTACTTGTGTTCTGACTCTGTTAAAATTAACTATTTTGTGAACTCCTTTCTCTATTGAACATGGCTGATATCTTCACATGTTATGTTTCTGCATCAACAAAAACAAACACCAGGCACCCCGAAACCAGTAACTAGAAAACCCTGGTGCTATTTGCACAAGGTGGGAAACTCTAATGTTTGATAAATGGCTTGCTTTTATACTCTGAAGAAGATTATCTACACCTCATGGCGACGCTTTGCTTTGAAGTTTTCTTTTGTCAAGTGGCAGTGTCAGAGACGGCTACCAGTCCTTACAGAAATCTCATTTCCCTACACGAAAGTCCTCTTTTCACTACAATCAGGTCCTGTTCAAAAGGTTTTATTAAAAACTGGGAGCAGAATGTCAAGATCTTTCTCGTGTGAAAGAATTCCTGCATTGCCAGAGGTCATCTTGGTGGAGGTGCGTGGGCGTGGGGCAGGGACTCTACTTTGCTCAGAACAGCACCGCAGAGGCCCTTATCTCTGAACACACTTAAATATCCTTGTAAATACACAATAATTTGACGGAAAAGTGGGGTAAACCTTTTGATCACTTTAGAAGCTTTTAGAAAGTGATGAGTTCTCTTGGCCAATGTGCCCTTTTGGAAAGGGATATTATAAGGAACAAAATATCTGAAGACCTCATTGTGAAAGAATCTAATTAAAAGCAAAGAAGGTGTTAGTTTAAAGTAGCAAAGTGCTATGCAGTTACCTGTACAAATAAATCTATCGACACTGAGGAAACTACCCAAAATTTTTCACTGAGTACACTTTGCCATGCGTATTATTTTTTTTTTCTTAGAGAGAATATCCAAAGCGGAGACTATGCCAAATACAGCTTCCGTTGGCTTGTAGACCAAGGAAGGAAGATAACGTAAATTCAATTTATTGGGTCTTGGATAATTCTAGTGTTTCTTGAACACAAACATGTCCTCGTCTTATATAACATAATCTATGGGAGCTCAGATGAGACTTTTTTAACATGTATCTTCGGGAGTCAGGGTTACAGAAAGTATTGAATGGAAATAGGACAATAATGTTAACCTACTGAATAGTAATGGCTCAGTAAAAAATGGGGAAGATTTGCGTGCATTGAAAATTGTTTCCACTGATTCAATGATAAATATTGTAAGGAAGTCTATCACCCGGTAGTTTAATAAAACTTGTTCTTCAAAGCGGGTTTTTTAATCTGAAAATAAATATATGCTTGGTGGTTACTGCTGTCAGAGAGGTGACGCAGAGATAATGTTTAGGTCACTAGCAGCGGGTCAGAAGGCCACACGGAAGACCCGTAGGTGTACTAGCCAGGGTCCTTCGGAGAACAAACTGACAGGATCTTAATTAACTACTTATGCCGATTGTCTCACCCAATTACGAAGGCTGAGATGTCCCCTTATTTATGATCTGCAAGTGGGAAAGCCAGACGGGGGTGGTGTGATTCTGTTCACACCCGAGAGCCTTAGCTAGGATCAAATCCAAAAGGACTTCCGAAACTCACCCTTTTAGAAAAGTTTCTTATGTAACACAAAAAACTTAGATTGGCTGCCTTTCTCCCTGGCCTGAATGATACCGCCTCTTGTCCCCCGGTTTAAGTAGGAACTAGGCTTACCTTCAATTATACAAATAATAATAATAATAATAATAATAATAATAATAATAAAGTGTGCTGAATGTTTTGGATGTGTTTTTTAAAAGGTTTCTTTATTATTTTACATTGAGTAAATTTACCGTTCATTAGTATACTTTAACATAAGAGTAAGTATGCTATTTTTCTCTTATTTGACTGAAGAAGCTACTAACTATCTTCCCAGTTCAATATTAAACGGCCAAATTTGAAATTTACCAAGGAGTTAAGGATTTAGTGGGTTTAGGTTGTTTCCATAATTTTAAATGTTATCATCAAAATATGT
Source organism: Glossophaga mutica (assembly GCA_039655065.1). Lineage (NCBI taxonomy): Eukaryota > Metazoa > Chordata > Mammalia > Chiroptera > Phyllostomidae > Glossophaga > Glossophaga mutica. The sequence continues at coordinate 5,605,642 of CM077316.1, forward strand.
TTGTCGCTTGTTTCTTGGGATACGAATATAAATTGCTTTTTTGGTATTCATTTATGTTTTTCATACATAAAGTTTGTTGTTAATCATCCTCTCCCCAGTCCTGCTGCCCGAGAGATAGAAAACAGCATAAAACCTGCCCACTCTCCGCGGTCACTTACAATCAGCCCGTGACCTTGGGTGAAAGCACGGTAGGCCCTCTCACCAGACCCCAGGGGCCGCTAATATTTCCTTGAGCATAATGACACAGGCTAATTTACTTTCCTTGCTCAGAGTATGATCAAATTCACTTCTCGGACTTATTAGGAAATTCATCTCTTTTGTAATGTCCTTTTCATTGTTTCCTGAGTACGAACGTGAATGCCTAAGCACAATGACCGGCCTGGAGAAGGTGGTTTCCAACTCTCCGTTAGGCTGCTCTGAAACGAAGCCGGGGCAGCGCGGACAACAGGCACTGAGCGCCCACCAAACCGCACAGCCCGGCCACGCCCTTCTGCTCCGGGTCCCTCCCCTGCGCTTCTCCCTCCGACCCCTTCTGCGTCCTTCCTGCGCACCGACCCCTGCCTGCCTGCGGGGCGCCCGCGGCGGCGGCCTGCGGTGCAGGAATCCCTGGCTTCCTCCGGTCTTTTCCCTCTCTCCATTGATGTTACTATCACGCCTCCGGGGCCTGCTCAGAAACCCATCCTTGTCCCTGAAACACCGATGGAGGAAGGACACATGGACAATAACAAGCGGGGCGGGGGGTGGGGGGGTGGGGGGGTGGGCGGTGGAAACAGGGGAGGGATGGGGTGATGGGGAGGGGGAGGGGGAAAAGGCAGAAAACTGTACTTGAACAACAATAAAAAATGTTAAAAAATAAAACAAACAGTGCCTTTCTTTGCTGAGATAGTGTTTGCGGTGCAGGCCTCATCTTCCAAGGGTGGCCCTCAGAAGGAGGTTTGTGTGGGCCTGTGGAAGGACTTCGTGACAGATCTTGTAAAGATGGACCACTCGGATTTCAGTTCAACGTTCAGCGAAGGGAACTGAAGGGTGCACGTGTGGGATACCAGTGACAACGGTGAAAACCTACAGCCTTGACTGTGATGCCGCTGGCTGCCGACGTTGTCTTTCCCAATGAATTTATACACTGAATGTCCTGAAACTCGGATTTATTGCTTCTTTAAATATCCAGGGGGAAACCTTGAACCATAGACTTGATGTTATCATGTCAAACTATATGCTTTAAAGAAGAGATCCTACAAGTTGCGCACGTAACATAAATATAAAGTTTGAAAAGGTTCTACTTGAACATTAAATGTTTGGCTTTTTAAAATACTTGCCAGTATTTACCAGTTATCTGAGAAAGGCAGCCTCTGACATTGAATTTACTCATATTTTGCATTTTTCATGAGACTAATTTTTTTTTAACTATCTTGGTTTAGAGAAGGCTGTATTAAAAGGAAAAACTGCAACAGTGATAAACACCCATAAAAACCCCTATGTTTTCTATGGCGCAGCTAGAATATTGGAAATATTGTCAATTGGCGATAATTAAATAAGCTGATATAAGTAATACCCCACTATTACAAGAAAAAGACATATACACCAGTGACTAAAAGCTAACTGAAAAGGAAAAAAAAAAAAACCCATCTGATGAGCTCTTTAGATACTATTTCAAAGTCACTCCCCGTCACATCTGTTCCGTCTTGGAAAATGACACGAATGGGCACTTCACCAGTCAGTCCCCAACCCTGTAAGTTGCTCTCGAATACCTTCAGTCCCACCGCACATTCGATGCGTCAGCAGCGCCTTTTGGTGCCGCCTTTAAACTGGTTCCTGAATCTGCTTCCTTCTCATCACCCCCAGCACGCTCTCCTGATCCAAGCAAGCTACCCCGTTCCCTCCGGACTGCGCAGTGGCAACGTCTGCTGACAACTGTGTCCGTTTCCATTCTCTCCCACCACCTGACACTTCTCTGCACCGCAGTCGGACTGATCACGCATCCGCGCAAACCAGACCACACACTCCCCGGCTCGGATCCCGCTGTGTGGGCTCATGCCCTCAGAATCGAAGCCGAACCGGACCCCACGTAAATGGCTCCACATCATTCCCTCATGTGATTGGGAGTTCCCTCCGCGGTATTATCTATGCACAGAGGATTTCCTCGCCCGGCTGTATTTCCTAGAAATAACTGATCAACATTTGCTTCTTATCGCTTCCTCGAGGAGGACGGAAACTCGGGGAAGGATTTTGCCTCGCAGACCCTCCTTTGTTTCCTTAGGAACAGTGCTTGAGCAGAGTAGACGCTCATGAAACATCTGCCGATGGGCTGGGATAGGCTCGCCCCCTCCGATGCATCACCCAGGCTCCAGGACCACGCAGCAGAACTCCCTTGGAGGACGACAAATAATTGCATTACATATTAAGCTACTTGGCGCTTCCATTTCGGGTGTAGGGCTAGCGTGTCAATATCCACCTGAATCGTGGCATCCTTTGTATGTCACGATTTCAATAAAAAATAATGGTCAGGAAGAGAATGATTCGTTCTGTGGTAGCTGAGAGCATGGATGAGGACCAGGCTCTAGAGAGGACCATGCTGGGTGTGACAGTAATACCTTAGTTTCATTTCCTGCTAAAGGTGAAATCTTAGCATGGACACGGGACACGTCATGCAGCACTCACCCAGCGACATTCAATCAGCAGGTGAGGAAAATTCAACCCCTTATCAGAGGGGTGTAGAGAGACAAATTTCGGTGTTCCTTAACAACTGGCGGATGAGATTTCACCCCAAACCCTCTGTATTTTAGAAATGCAAACGGATGTATCAGGTCAGTGGTTCTCACCCAGGGATGATCTGGCCCATCAGGAGACATCAGCCACGTCTGCAGACAAGGCTGCTTGTCACAGCGTGGGGGTGCGCACCGCTGACATTTAAAGGGATAGAGGCCAGGAATAGGGCTAAACAGCCCACCGTGTACAAGGTAGCCCTTCGTGACAAATGAACCGCCCCAAGACGTTAATAGTACCCAGGCTGAGAAACCGTGCTAGACAGGCGGGACTGCAATTGGGAGTTTCTCTTTAGGTTAGAGCACAGAACAATTTTGAAACTCCTCGAAATTTCTGCGCACTGTTCTACAGGTATGACCTCGCCGCCTGATGCAGCCAGTGCCCGCTCAGACCTTCCTTCTCTGGCTTGTGCAAGGGGAAAGGGACGGCCCCTTTACCTCCCCGTCTGCTCCTTTCCCCGAACACGAGGTAACTGATAGATCCATCGCTTAGTTCTGCAGACGCGGGAGTCCGCACGACCATCGTTGTTTCTACGGTGTTGTGTGATTGTTTTAATTCCTCACGTAGACATCTTTGCACAGAATTGTTCATTGTCTTTCTCCCCAGACAGAAGATGCTCTAAAATGACTATCAGTGTGAACTGATGAAGTAAATACCGATTCAAAATTTTCAACTAAATGGAGTAAACTGAATCGTGTTTATCGCTGGATTATCTGATTTTAAGTTTTTATGAAATAAAGGCCTATTTTCCATTCCAATATATTTACTGTTTCTGTGGAGGCTCTTTTGGGGGGGTGGGGTGGGAAAGAAGCCCTGCTATTAAGAAATTTCTTTTTTATTTCTTAGATTCAGTATTATCAGTAAACTTGACTTAATCTGACATTAATAGGAAATGACACCTTCACAGGTAGAATTAATTCTAGAAAAGTCCATGACTTTTACTTTTATACTATCTTAGATGTACATTAGAATTAAGAATAAAATGTCTTATTTCATGTTGCTCAATGTTATATAGTATATTTAAGATACACATTAGGTTTCATTAAGTGGACAAAAAACCTGGGATTTCTTTCACACAGACGCAGATGAAATCCATGCTCAATCATTTTCTTGTATGACTATGCCCAATTATTTAATCATTGGGAGCTCTGATTTTTCAGTCTTATGGAGTATGATAAAGAAAAATAAAATAATTGATGTAAAGTGTTTCAAACGGTCCCAGACATTCAGGAGGTATGTAATAAATAGGAGTGGGTACTATTATTAATAGGTGAGAATTGGACTGTGTGATAAAGCAGAAAGGTTCATAATTCTGTAGAGAATTTGATCAGCAGCTTTGGAGCATATTGTGGTCCATGTTACCACCTGATACGGAGGCAAAATACCCTAAGATGTCCATGCATTCAACAGATATTGTTGAGTGTCTTACATGTAGTGTATATACAACACACGTTGAAAAACCTCATTCTCCTTTGGATGGAGGAAACATAATAAGCAAATTTAAAAACTGCATTTTGATACCCAAATAAAACAGTTCATAAAATCAAATGACCAAAAATAAGGAAGAAAGGTTCCGATTGCTTGGGGGTTTATGTTTAGGTTTATATCAATCTTATATCACTCTCTATGCATAATGTGAAGTACTAGTCAAGGTTCATTGTTTTCATGTGAATGTTTAGTCAGGACTTTTTCTTTCTCCGAGAATTCACTCTTCCCATCGGACTGCTTTCAAGTTTTGATGGCTAGATAGATAATCTTGTAAATGCAGATCAACTTCTGGCCTCTCTATTCTGTTGTATTTGTCTTTTTTAATGCCAGTCTCACACAGAAAGAGTGTTTAATACAAAAGAAACAAATTTCAAATATGTGTGAGATGTGTTCCATTTGTCATGCGGGTCATCTGATTTCATTTAGATTTTAAAATGTGAGCTAAAATATCGAAATGGCAGGCATTAGTTTGAAAACCGAGGGTATTACCAAGGGTATATTTTGAGGGTATGATTAAAAGAAATTCCCTAGTCCTCTTTAAGATAAACAAATTTCACATGAGTGCTATTCTTGAATAAACACTAAGCAAATGAAAGGCTGATTGATGAAACTTGATACAGACGATATTTTATATGTCATTATTTTTCATGGGCCATTTGTAGCGACCAAATAAATATGTAAAAAAATATGGAGAAAAGAGTTTCTAGAATATTAGCTCCAACAGAAGTTTGAAAAGAGAGGCGAAATCTCTGTCATGCCTACTTGCACAAAATAAGCACTATATATATATATGTGTATATATATATATAGTGCATATATATATATATATATATGTACTGGATGAACTGATGCAGGTGTAAGAAATGGATATTCTAGAAATATAGACTGCTCTGACCAAAATCTACAATGTTATGGTTGACATAAGCTACTTTCTTGTAATGATGAAGGCTGAGCCTCCTGAGATAGTATGGCAATTATAAGAAGCTTAAGGTTTTGAAATGAGATATGAATACATACCATTTCTCTGTGTTCACCTTCTTCTCACCTCTCACATTACACAAGGCAGTACAGATCCGAATTCTCCTATTTTCAAAAAATTTCTTTCCATCTCTTTGAAGGTGTCCTACCGGAAGACAAAATGTCTTATACTGACTTATCTTTCTCAGATCACACAACTTGCAGTTACACACACACACACACACACACACACACAAGCCACATTTTTTCTGTAAATATTTAGATGGTTGTCAAATTCCAAGTCAGATACATGCTCACAGTGCGATAGAACTATAAAGTATTTCTCTTTCTGAAGTTTGAGTTTAGTTTCGACCTTGGAATGTGGAATTACAACACAACAAATCTTACCACCCGGAGGGTTGAAAGTCATATTTTTTCCTTTATTGTCTTCACATCTCTTTACAAATTCCTAAGTATGTGAGAATAAACACATACAACGCCTGCCCAGTACAATAGACATTTATAGCAAGTAAATCGTCAAGAAGACATTCACAATAAAGATGATTTTGATGATAAGCTGTGCCTTTGAAATAGAAATAAAAATTTCCCGGGCATCCACTCTTTGTCTTACAGACTCAGGAAGAGCCTTTCTCCTTCGAAGGCCCAAGTGCATTGACAGACGCTGCCAGGTGCACTTGACTGTACTGACGAAGAGTTCCACCCTACAGGAAGCCCAGCGCTCCTTCCCTCGTGGCTGAGTCGCCCCCAGTCACTGCAAAGCTCACCGGCGACCCAGGTGATGCCTCACAGAGGTCAGTCTATGCTGCATCCTAGGGCCATCACGTAAGATACTGCCGTCTTTCGAGCCAATGAGAAAGTTAACTGTAAGATCTGTGCGGCTTGAAACCAGTGAAATTTTGAAATATAAATGTTGGCAATTATTTCAAAGTCTGTAAATATGAGGCAAAAGCTTGCCATTGGCTCAAAGTCGTTTTTCTTTAAGAAAGTTTTTTTATTCTCACCTGAGGATATTTTTCATTGCTCCTAAAGAGAAAGAGGAAGGTGGAGAGAGACAGAGTTAGAGAGAGAGAGAGAGAAACATCGATGTGAGAGAGAAAAATTAATTGGTTGCTTTCTCGTACTTGCTCAGACTGGGGATCCAACCCGCAGCCTATGTATGTGCCCTGACTGGGAATCGAACCTGTGACCTGTCAATCTCCAAGATGACACTCCAACCAACTGAGCCACACCAAGCAGGGCTCAAGGTCATTTTTCTAACAATGTTTTCATGTAAAAACTGAAGGTAGATAAAATTGGCATGGATGGAATCTCCTTTAGGAAGAACTATCTTCTCCACTTTAAGAGGTTAATGAATGCAGCAGTTTCTATTCTGTGGAAGACTGTATTTACTCATTCCCTTTATTTTCCTCAGTATTAATCAGAAGTCATGGCAATTGTAGAGTTGGTCTGTAAATTTTGTTTAAACGAGCAGTCTGAGAGGATGCTAAAGAAATTTAGGACTTCATGAATTGAGAGAACAGCAGAGAAGGGCACATATGTGCTCACATAGCATCAAGACTCTGCCCTTCCTACCTTGGCTACTGTGGATCAGTGGATTGAGTGCTGGCCTGTGAACCAAAGGGTCGCCAGTTCAATTCCCACACATGCCTGGGTTGCAGGCCAGGTCCCCAGAAGGGGGCACACGAGAGGCAACCACACATTGATGTTTCTCTCCCTCTCTCCTTCCTTTACCTTCTCTCTAAAAATAAATAAATAAAATGTTTTAAAAAATGAAAGAATTAGAAAAGCGACTTTTCTGTTAAAAAAACAAAAAGACTTTGCCTCCCTGAGTGCTGCCCACAGCTGAACCCTGGGCGTGCTAAATATTTCTGTAGAAGCTATACGGCTAGGTATACGGCTAGATACAACCGTATGAGCATGTTAGATATTTCCTGCTTAACTTTGCACTAAATCTATTCATATATTCATTCATTCAAAACTAATTTAATTGTTGACCACTATCTAAGACCTCCTGGCACTGTGTAAGTTACTGATAAAACATAATAAGAAAGGACACCCATCCTCGAGGAAATTACGAACTCATATAGATTCCAAAATAGTAAACGACAACTGCGACATCATGTTATAGGTACTACAATGAAGATAATGCAAGTAGACTGAATACAATGAAGAAAATATGGTCAGTTCTACTTGGTGAAGGGAGTTCGTGGGAACATGGAACGTTTCACCAAGGGGATGAAATTTGAGCAGGTATTTTTAAAAATGGATTTTGCAAGATGTACTATAAAGAGAAGGGAATTTGAGAATGAGGAAGTAAACACAGGTACCTTCTTGGCCAAAGATAAAAACAAAAGCTAAAAAGCTAGCATGTCCTTCTGATGCACTTTTTCTATAGGGGGCATTGAAAATGAAGACTAATTTGAAATATAACATATCCCCTAAATGAAGGTATGGGGATTATTGAAATATTTCCATGACTTTACCCTGGAGCTTATTATGCATTACGCAAACAAGAATATAATCATATAATGCGGAAATCTGCTGATGTCTGTGTTACTCCTTAGGAAAGGATTTTCTTTACGCACAGGTGTTAAGAGTCTCATCATGTCCTTCAAGAACAGAGAATCACACCCCTAACACATCACTGAAAGCAGTTTGGGGGCAGTTTCAGACTATAATCTTCTGAAACACTGCAGCATTCCTTTGCATTGACCTGTGTACATCGGGGCTAATACGTTTTGTTACTTGAATTTCGCAGATCAAATTTACCCAGGAGTTTATATTCTCTCTCCATCCGACTTACTCATCTAACACGTTACTGGTTTGTTTTCAATCACAACACTGAGTTGCTTCCAGTTTGGGAGTGAAAACAATGAAGGTGCTCGAAGTATAATAGTAAGACACTCAAGTGGGAGTGTTCACAGGTACGTGTGTCTTGCTCCTCCATCCCTCAGTCTCTTCCCTGGTACGCCCACTTTTCTGGGGGTGAGGATGGGGTCAGCATGCAAATGCTCTGCCTGGATGGTGGTGGACTACGACACTGGATGGGTCATCCTCCATCACAGGTTCTTTGATGATGTTGCATGTTCAAAAGACGGAGGTCTGGAATTACTGTTGGAGCATGAATGTCTAAGGAGATTCCCCTCCATGTGGTTCCCTTGAACCTATCAACACCTTCTGAAATCTGCAAGTCTTGAGCAATGTGTCTGGGCAGTTTGGTCCTCTGCCTCTGTGGACGCAGACGGTTACTCTCTCACATGCTGTTCCTGTTGTGCTCTTTGTGTTCCTGAAGACACGAGTGGAAATTTACATTTACAAAGGATTCAGTTCCTTAATATGAATAAACTAGCAAGGGATCCTGTTTGCTGTTTATTTTTATTTTTAAATCCTAGGCTCTTGGAAAGCCTCCTCCTCTCTCCTCTGGTGACTGTCAGCCTGTTCTCAATGTCAGTGTCTTTGGTTATATTTTGCTTGTTTGTTTGTTTTGTTGGATCAAAAAACTATGGTACATTTACAGAATGGAATTTATGCAGCAGAAAGAAAGAAGGAGCGCCTACCCTTCGGGGCAGCATGGATGGAACTGGAGAGCATCATGCTAAGTGAAATAAGCCAGGTGGTGAAAGACAAATACCATATGATCTCACCTTTAACAGGAGAGGGAACCTTTAGACAAAAGGAGAGGTTGGGTCTCCTTAAAGGAAGACCATGTATCAAGGGGTGGGCGACAGTCTCTGCTGTCACTGCCCCTTCTTCACTGGGCCAGTGTGCCTTGCCCCAGATGTTGGGGTTGGGGTGTCTGAGGGCTCACAGCGGCCCCTCTTATAGAACATTGGCTTCGGAGGAATGGGAGCTGCCTGGCTCAGGAGAACATTCACAGCCCCACCCCGCCTCCCGGCCCTAGCTCCTGGGGCTGGGAGAGCTGACTGACAGGCAGAGGGCGGGTACAAAGGGCTGCCCCCTTTGCCTCAAGTGGGACCCACTGTGGGCTCCCCTTGGTGCCCCCGGGTGCAGCCAGTCTGCAGCTGAGACCAGTCTCCAGCCCATCTCCTTGCCCCACCCTCTCTCCCTGCCCTCTCTCCCTCTCCCTTTGTCCTAAAAGTGCACTTTCACAAAGTCACTTCCACAAGCGATAGCACGGAAGTCAGTATGTCGGGCTCTTCTTCAGAGAACCCAGCTGAGGACTGTGCTCAAGGCGCAAACCCTCTCTGTGTCTGGAGGCAGGAGAAGAGGCCTGAGGAAGGCTGTCGTATCCAAGGTGCCCCTCTTGGTGTTTGGTAGAAGCAACCCTGGCTCTGCCAGTTGCCAGACTGCAAGTTAGAGTTCATTTGCATATGCCTCCTGTCTGTCCGCTGGAAAGTGACAGTGTTGGTGGCAGAGTGTGCCCATAAAAAGGATGCATCTCAGGGCCTGGCTCAGAACAGGGGATCAGAACAGGGTAGCTGTTTCTATGATTTATTCACTTATTTGTAATTTATTGATTTGAGACGGGGAGATAGAGAAAGAAACACTGACTTGTTGTTCCACTTCTTTACGCATTCATTGGTTGCTTCTTGTATAACTTTGGCATATCGGGATGTTGCTCTGACCAACTGAATTACGCAGCCGGGGCACTCGGTGGGATCACTATGATTCACACTTATATTGTGCACATGAGGAAGCTGAGGGGTGGATGAGTACGTGGCTTGTCCAAGTTCGAACAGCACCTTAGCTGTGCAGATGGAATAATACCCCCAAATTCTGATTCCAGACTCTGCCCACTCCACCGCTACCCTTGGCTACCTCGCTGTCATTCACCCTAGTGATGACAGAAACATTTAGGAAGTAACTAATTTGAAAGTTGATAGCATTTCTTAAAAGAAAATATAAATATACTGTCTCCCTTAATACTTCAATACCATCATCGTTTTCTTCTCAAACTTTTTTGGGACTATACAATCGTTTCGGTAGACTGCATTTGAAAGTAACAACTGCTAGTAAAAACCCTTCATTTCTACACTTTGGTTCCTATTGTGATGCAAAATGACTTGGAAGGGAAATCTGTGACTATTGTGTTTTATTGGAGGGGACTTGGAAACAGCTTGATGCTCAATCTGCTTATATAAGTAATTTTTATATAGAATTTGAACCTTTACAGATTTATTCTTATTGTGAAGATTAGCTTTTCAGAACTATTTTGTATTTGGACTTGTAGGAAATTCTTTAAATAATACAGGAAAGAACTGCCTTCTTTGATTCCTGTGTCTTTTCTTGTAAATCCCTTTTGATGATGGAAACTAGGAGGCTGATGGTTTAAATTATATAACTCACAATACATTTGTGGTCAATTTTATATAATCGACACATTTTCCTAGTTCTAGGTAAAGTATATTATTGCAGGCAGAATGGTAATAATAACCTAGTCTATATGCCTGCCATTATGCTAACCAGCTAGCCTGTATGGAAATGCAATGAAGTGAGCGTTATGTCCCTCACTCTGTAATGAGGGAACTGGGGCTCTGGGGGTGCCGGCAGTGAGCCTCCTTCACGCAGCTTCTGGGGGGCGGACTTGAAACTGGAGCACAGGGACTGTAGCCCAGCAAAGTCCACCCTCACTGCAGTCACGAAGTTAAGCCATTTCCCTAAAGAGGCCAATTGGAGTCTTTGGATTTTGGGGATGTGTTAGACACACAGTAGACATGCGGAGGACTAAAAGAAATCAAATAAATACAGTGACGCTTGGGCAGGTTCATTTCCAGAGATTCCTTACAGGATGCAACTGCAAACAGCCAATCATGTAATCATCATGCAGTGAAGAAAAACCAGTCGAATTATTTCTTGTGTAGATGAATAAGAACATGAAAGGCGGTATGCAAAGACCATTGGAGGAATTCAGATGGAACTGTGTTGGCATTGTGGCTTTTTCCCTTGTGGGATTCCTAACCTACTTGGGCCTCATTTTCCTTTCCTAAAAAACGAGGATGAGATTGCCTTGGTCTACGGCTGTGGAGGAGATTAAAGACCATGAACCACATACAAGACAATCATTGGTGCCATCTTCATGAGCAGATTTTTCCATAGAGTGTATGGCAACCATACCACAAGACTCTGGTGTTTTCTTTCCTGGAACAATACCATCTACCTTATTAATTGTGATCACCAAGGCAAGTAGACTAAAGAAACTACCTAAAAAGAGTCCGTTACTTTAGTACCTAGGAAGGTGCCTGTATTCGTTTCCTAATGTCGTTGAACAGATGACCGCAAACAAGGTGATGAAAACCACAGAAGTGTACTGTCTCATGACTCTGGAGGCCAGAGTCTGCAGTCAAGGTGTCGGCACAGCCCTGCTCTCTTTGGAGGCTCCAAGCGGGGCTCTCCTGCCCTGCCTCTCCCTGGCTTCTTCTGGCTCCAGACACTCCTCGGCTTGCTGGTGCAGCGCTCCAGGGTCTGCCTCTAACACCACATGGCTGTCTTCTCCGTCTGGGTCCAAATTTCCCTGTTCTTCTAAAGACACCGGGCACACGGGATTAAGGTCCTCCTGCAGGAGGACCTTGTCGCCTTAACCAGTGACACCTGCGGTGACCCTAGGTCCACAGAGGGCCACACTCACAGGTTGCAAGGGTTGGAACTTCATTCTCTCTTTTCAGGGAATGCAATCCAACCTATTACATTTCTTAAGGAAAGTGATTTTTTTAAAAAAATTGTCAAATTCTTGTTTCTGTCTCAATGAACCTAGCCTTCTCTGCAGTCACTGTAGCCCCTGAACCGCCATAGCATGTAATCAGTGCTTCCTTGGCCAGTCCTTCCTCACCTCGGTGCTCGCGGGGTTGTCACCACGATGGCTGTGGCTTCCTGCAAACCACACGTCCTTCCCTTCTCTCCCTGGCATTGCTTGTTCCCTGGGGGCATGGACGAGGACAGTTTTGCCCAAATTATTCACTTGTTGTAAGAATCTCGAACGTAGTCATAGTGCGGTATTCTTTGCCACTGCCTAAGGATAGGTTATTATGGAGAGATTTTTATTCATCTTCAACAGGGTAATTTTCAGATCCTCAGGTGACACAAAATGGACCAATTTTCTGAAATGGGTAAAATGCTCCTGTGTACTCACCGTTACTAGGTGTGGAACGCATCACACACTCACACGCATACCGACGGGAATACTGTTGGTAAAAGCAGAGCTCCGTAAATCACAACTCACAGAGGTGTAAGACCTGATTCAAGTGAAGGCTCAGGCCCCTACAGATAAGTCTAGAAGGGTCTAGTAGTGAATTCTCCGCTTTTCACAGAAAGGACACCCGTTAATCTGCCCATTTCAAAGGTTTCATAGGTTTTTACAATGGTCCATCCACCTCCGTTACCCGTGTGTGGCAGCCAATTGAAAACTTTGTTGTTGAACAAAACGCATTGTGCTACTTGAGTCTCCTTCCTAAGCAGGTCCTGAGAAGTCTGCCTGAGGCGGCTATAGTGCAGGGTGGGGGGGAATAAAAATATTTCAAACTGGTCCATAAGCAGTTCGAAATCAGGTTTGGAGTCCCAGCTCCGTCACTGAGTATTTATGTGCTATTGGACGAACCTTTCCTCTTTGAGCTGTACGCCTTTTGTCTGTAAAGCAAGGATGATGATCCGAACTCTAAACGTTTGCATCAAGATTGCAAGATTAAAAATGTGAAAATGCTTTCTAAGTTGTGAAGTGCTATCTAAAAGGTAACTCTGTTTTTATGATATTTACTACCAGGCTTCCTGGATGAGTGTACATGGCTTCGATTTTTTATTTTTTAAATTCGCTAGTGTACCATTAACTAGATGACTATGAGAATGATACCTCTCTGGAAAGAAAAAAAAATCCGACAAATACGCCTGCATTGAACCCTATTTTTAACTCCATCATAATCTGAGAAAAACTATTTGCTCTTTTGGAAGTTTATCCAGCCTAAAAACATGAATTAAAGCTTTGGGTGCATCTCTTTCTGTACAGAAGATTGCATGCCATGAGCGATACTTTTAAAGATATCTAGGCCCCTGATCCAGCTGCACTCTAAACATAAGCCCTGGGGGATGATTTTCATTCTGATCTACTGGCGAAATGTTTCAGTGAAGAGAATAATTTCCATAGATTTCTTCTTTATGCCAAGTTTAACAAAGGTCTTCGCAGAGCGATCGCTTCATTGAAAGAAGGCATAGCTTTCTGAACCACTGCATACCTGCTGGTTTCTGTGAAGTGCTCTGTTTTCTCTGGTGCATAGTTTTTAGTTTTTGGCTACTCGCTAATGTGAAAAGTGTAGAGTGGATAATTGTATAGAGATTTTAAATACAGACTGAGAGGCTCCTGGAGCAGAAGATTCATGCTGTCCCAGGATGGGATGAAGGCTTTCATCTACAATAACCCTTTCAGCAGGAGGTGATGAGTTGGAACAGAGAAGCTGATATGAAAAGAATCCAAAGGATGATAAAATAGGAAAAAGAAAAGCTGATGAATAACAAATACTGAGCTACTCTAAGATCAGCTCACAAGTTTTCTTTTAGGACGTAGTATTTATTTCTTTCCTTTTCTTCTGCTCCTTTAGCCTGTATACCAAGATCGATACTGTATCTCATTATTGACCAAAAATGGAAGGGGGAACAAAGAAGGGGAAATTTTGTTTGATGGATAAGAGAATGGCGTCTTAACTATTATTCGGTGAACTTGTTACCCTAGAGAGAAACGGTGAGAAAGAATTAGTGGGAAACATGCTCTCTGTTCTTTCGTCGGTGGATTCTAACTGCGTGCCCTCCACGTGGCCCCACACCCACCGAGCCCTTGTGGGCAAAACTGCCTGGGCTGTTTTACCGATCAAGTACAGGCTGCAAGAAATGACTTGTCGAGTATAACACTCCACTTTCTCTTTTGTCTCAGAATTTTAGCAGATCCTCCAAAAGCCAGTTCGGTAGGTGTGGAGTATCCTCACATGCCAAAGCAAAAATTCAGGTTACCTGTGAAAGTTGTTTAAAAATTGTTTGAAACCACTTCCGAATGCCAAGGTTCATGACTCACCACTTGCCATAAGGGAGATGGCAAAGAACGGGTTGGAGGCTGGACGAGGCTGTTGAGAGGATCTGTGCGGGGAGGATTGTAAGTGTGCTGTGCGGTTCCTCATTTCCTGGAGAAGAGCAAGCTGGCGGATGGGGTGGCTGGGTTACGAGAAGCCACAAGCTAACACTCAGAAACCGTCAACGATATGGACCATCACCCATGCATATCACCAGTGAGCTAAAACGTAGTATTTGGAGCAGACATTATCACACTGTTATGTCTGGGGTTTTTTTTTTGTTTTGTTTTGTTTTTGTTTTTTGCTAAAAAGTAACTAAGTAAATTTTCTTTTTGGATTCTCTTTGTAACAGCCATGCAGGAAAATACTTTGTCAGCAAACAAATATCAGTGGGTAATTTTTTGGGTGAGTAGTTAACAGCTCATTTGATGTGTCTAGTCAATAATAGAGATTCAATAAATGTTTGTTGATTTATGAATTGATGTTAGATTTTAGAACTTGCAAGCTGGTAGGATGGCTCAGGAAAAGCACACTTTCGGGGGATTACGGGACATCTCATGAAGGAACTTGTCCTCAGGGAAGAAGGAGCCAGGGATGAAGACCTTAATGAACCTTATAACAAAATCGAAACCCTCCGACCAGGAGCTTGAGCAGCGTGCTGGCTGCTATTGGAGTTCAAGCTCACTATCATGGACCTATGTCTGGGTCCCAGGGAGGGAAGGCGCTGTAAATAAAAACTGAAAGATGACTTTCACCTAGCTCCGAAATGCATTAAGAAGCCTTTAAACGAGTCCAGTCCCAAAGAGAACCATATTCTTCTTCTGCACACCTCCCTTTCCTGCCCTGTGTCCTTCTCTGGAGTGACATTGACCGACATAAAGCTTTAGCCATTTGGCGATGCGGAGAGGTCCCCAAGGGAAAGATCCTGCCCCTGCTGGGTAGCTGGGTCGACAAGAGCCCTGACTGGGAATTTTCTCGGCAGGCCCAGGCAGTCCAGAGAAGCCTGTATAGCTGCATAGCCATCCCTTCTGTTCTGTCTTTACTCTGGAGGGTGGGGTCTACCCTGACATTCTGACCCTTTGCTCCTCACTCTTAGTTTGGACCTCTATCTGCGGCTGATTCCTTCCTAGGTCCATGCTCACCAACACTGTTCTTACCACTGTGTTTCCCCTCTCCTTTGAGCAAGACAGGGCTAACGGTTGAGGAGGCCAGGCCTAGGCACCCCACATCACTGGCAGGCTTCCCAGTGTGCCCTGCAAGAGTTTCCCCTCTCCCCACTCACTGGGAGCTGGCTCGTCCTCACCAGTTCTATCGAGTATTCCCAGGGGATGGTGGAAGATGCACAGAGCACTGCCTAGGGTACAACAACAGGGAGGCAGACCATGGTTGGCAACTCACCTCCTGACTTTCGTCAACAGCAAATAGCTCTGAGATGGGGTAAGAGAGAAAAATCAAAGAATTATAGATTCATCGGCGTCTCTTTGATTAGAGTCTCAGGACAGAGTCAGGCTTTGGCTGGCCCTGTCTGCCACAGGCCCCAATGGCGTTTACCAAGAAGAAGGCGGGTGACGGTTGTCTGCCTGCCTTACTCCTTAGAGATCTGTTTCCCCGTCACCGCCTGCAGCTCCCAAGGCCAGGGAAATGGGGAAAGCTCACTTATAATCTGGCTGGAGACCGTCTGCAGCTGAAGAGCGGGTGGAGAAAGAGCACGTTCCAGGAACACGAAGTCCTTGAGATTGTACCTGTCTGTAAGGGAATAAAGAGGGGGAGGAAACCAATAGAACGGAATTAAGAGGACCGAGGAAAAAGAAAAAAGGAAAGGAAACAGCCCGACTTTATGAGCGCGTAGGCTCCTGGCTGCTGCGCGTTAGGGAGAACACAGTGGAGTTTGCTGGTGCCTGGAGTCTGCTCAGAGACCTTGGCGTTCCACGCCAGAGCTGGGGAGGTGGGGTGCACACAGGGCTTCAAGGCTTTCTGGGGGCTTGGCAGAGCTCAAAACGTCGGATCGGTGAAATAAATCGGAATACTATGGATGCCTCATTCGAAGTGGGCTCGCACATTCCTCATCCGATGGGTGAGGAATACAGAAATACTGTTCACAGAGAATAAGCTCACTTATTTAGGGTTCCTTGGATGGTTTTCAGATCTCTCAAAGAAGTGGGGAGGCCACTACAACTGAGCTGACCATATGAGAATTTATGTTAACAGCATGAAAGTGAGTAATTAGTCATTTTGTAAGTGCCACGCTTGTACAGTATTTCCATGGTCAAAATCCCCTACTATTTCAATTTCTTGTTCCACAAGAGAGATTTATGAGGCAACGAAACCCTGCAAATTCAGTCTATGTCAGCCTAATGTGCCACCAGATAGTTAAACAGGCCAAACTAAACACCTGTGGCTTCACGCCCGGATGCTTTATGTCCTGAATAAAGCTGTTGGAGGTGTGAGCACCTGCATATTTTCCAACAGAATCTCACTCGACAATGGGCATTTGGTGAGGGCACTGCGGTTCCAGGTGTCATTGTCTTTTCATTCTCTGGCATTTGGAAACCTGTCGTTTGCATGACAAATGAGTGCACAGATTTTGGCAGGGCAGGGCCCTTCTGCTGGGCGAAGATATGCAGAAAGGACCCTGTGGGAGGCTCCTCTAATGTAACTCTTATCTGCTTGGCGAAGCGCTGCTTGGACTTCTCTTTGTGTGTGCGGGGAAGGGGCCCTGAATCTGTTCGTTTGCATTGCAGCTGTGGCAATAAACAGTCGGCAAATTCCTGCTCCTGTCTGAGTTACATCCGCTTTTATGCGAGTCACTCAGCAGATACG
Organism: Glossophaga mutica; assembly: GCA_039655065.1. NCBI lineage: Eukaryota > Metazoa > Chordata > Mammalia > Chiroptera > Phyllostomidae > Glossophaga > Glossophaga mutica. The sequence continues at coordinate 5,622,696 of CM077316.1, forward strand.
TGAGCTTTATAAATGGAGGGACTCTTTGCGGAAAACTTAGAGTGGTTCGGTGATGACATCTCTTAATATTCCTCCGGTTCTTCTGAGCATTCTTAGAAATTGAAATACAGCCTGCCATGGAACTGATCAAGTTCTGCACATACATAATCCGTCCTTAATACTTTCCTTTCCAAAAGTTGGTACTGCAGGCGGAGGGATAAAGTAGTGAAAAAAATGAAAAAGTTTTGAGCGAAATAATGGCAGTCTGCGTGGGTCATTATTCGCTCCATTGGGAAAGGTACTTCAAGTAAGAAATGAGCTCAGAAAGCAAGGGTTTCCAAGTGAGAGAGAAGGGAGAATACAGAAACTTGGGGACTTGACTGGGGTGCTTTGGCTCTGGTGTTTCTCCAGACAGAATCCCCTCCTCCCCTCCTGCTGTGGATTGAGAAGATTCTGGGTGGAGAAGATAGAGGCTGAGTCTAGCTCACCCAAAGCCGCCCCGACTGGCCTGCAAACTACGTGCAAACAAGGTGGCCGAGAAATGAAGAGTGGTAAACACCGAGGTCTTTAAAAATCATTCTTAACTGCGGGGCCCAGGAAGTACATAGTTCACCCATTTTAAACTTTAATAAAATGAGAAAATTGTTATGATGCTAAGAGATAACAGTAGGGTACAAATTTATATGTACAGAGTGGTCCTGGTTATGTAGAAAAATCTTTTCAGAGCTATACGTGTTTACTACATGAGAGAAAGAACACTGAAATGTAAACAGTGGTTATTTTTAAATAGTACATTTAAGAGAGATTTGGGGCTTTGTCCTCAGAAGATCTAGGTTTTCGAAGTAACGAGTTTTAATTGTCTTGCTTTCACCACACCTGTGCCTATGTCCCTGGGATATTGTGAGGGTAGGTGAGATGTTACTATGCAGGTATTAATATGTGTGTGTAAATTAGCACAGTATTTCAGCGTAGGCTGTAAATCAATGTTAGCTGTTATGAGTATTTTAATATTATTACTATGGTAATTTCCCATATTTCCCATTTTTTTTTGTCCTGGGAATATGGAACGTTTAGTCATTGAAGAACTCAGAATGATGAAGGTAGAAAATTAAACTGACACGCTCTGGTGTGAAAACATCATAAGATGCTAACGAGGCTCGAGATGATAAGGAACGGGATCGAGTCAAAAGGAGCAGTGAGGTGCCTACAGAGCCGAAGCCAGCTGGAGCTGCTCTGATTGACGGCGCGTGGTCATCCAGGGCTGGCTGGCTAATCTCGTGCATTGTAAAGAAGCTGAAAGTGACCTAGAAATGAGAAAAAGGGCAGCGGCGTCACTGCAAAAGGTGCTTCTCCCAGGAAACCTACGAATATTGTTTGCACCCAGTGGGATGCGGTTTGACGAAGTCCTGTCTTAGGTGCTAGGAAAAATACCTAATAAAGACTGGATGCCTGCAGAGAGGGAACAGGCTGAAACCGAAGCTTTTGTACCTCTTTAATGCAAAACGACCCAGAGAATGCGACTTTTCGGGGCCTTAGAGGAGTTCTGATGCACGGACACTTCCAATGTCTCTGAGATCAAAAGGGTCTTCTAAGGTCAAAGCTGCCAGGAACTTGCTGAGTCAGTGGCGAATAAAAAAAGACTCGGGCTGTTTTTACAAGGATCAGACACAGAAATATAAGTATGTTCGGAAGCTAAAGACTGTGGTAGAGTAGTGCACATTAATATTCATAGATTATTTTCATAATGCAATAGAGTCAAGAGCGAGCAACATATTTTTTATTGATGAGCGTATAACTAGGCACCATAAATAGAATGCTCAACAAGGAGTCATAAAACCACCTAATTCAGTTCCTAAATTGCGCTGTGACTTTGTCTACGATGCTCACCACCTTGGCGTGTCAAATACTCCACTTACAGAAAAGTATGATCGTATTACCTGATCTTTTCTGTCCCTTCTCTTTCTAACCTTTGTGTATTATTTAATTTCTTCACCTCTTGATACAGAGGCGTCTTTCACTTAACATGAACATAACTACACATACTTGATGTCTAAAAGTAGGCACTTCCCAAACTGAAGGATAATATTAAACACCATTTCTTCACAAGTCATGCGAATGCAGCTCAACCACTTTCCCTAAGAGCGCCATCATGTAGCTGTCATTCAAACCAAGAAGCAGAATGTGTTCTCCTATTGCCACCAAGTCACTACCCTTTCCTGTGAGTTTTCCCCACGTGGGATAGTTGGGCTTCCTCCCATGGTGGCAGCCTCGGGCATTCGGCATGAGGGTTTTGCATAGTTTTTTCTTCCTTGACCTTGGGGATCATGCCACATCGCATCCATCACATTCTATTCCTTACACGTAAGTCAGAAACCCACCGACCTTTAAGGAGAAAGAGTTTAAGTTCCATGCTTGAAGGTGGCAGTTGGCGGGGGGGTCAATTTTCTAGAACAGAGTTTGGCAAGCATTCTGCAGAAGGCCAAATAATAAATTTTTAAACAATAATTCGATAGAAGTCACTAGATATTGGGGTGAGAAAGTCATTAGGGAGTTTTGCACAAAGTTTCAGTAGAAAAGTGGGAAGAAAAGTCAAGTGTGCTAGTCAATTTCTAGGCCTAATTATTTTGGATCATCCTCTATTTTGTATCACACTTGGGTCAATTTACACTGACTTACAATTATGAGTGTGAACATCAGCTCTGTTAGGGGTCTTCAGAGACGTGCATGTAGTCCACGACACAGAAAAAGTACTAAATTTTAACATTTTAAATTTAAATTTTAAAATATTTTTAAAATAAAGGTACATTTAAAATAAATTCCCAAATATTTTCAAATTTCAAGTTTTGGATTGAAGTATCTTCTCATAAGAATAGTCCCAGAATGAAGTATTGAAAGAGCCTATTCTATATCTGGGAAAATGTACACAGACAGTACCCACAGATACGCTGATAAAACTACTAGATTGAAATAGTTCGGGTCTACAGGAAAAGTCACTTCTCAGCGAGGAAAAAGGAGAGTATTATAAGACATTTTAATAATAGTTTGTACCAGAGGACAATGAATAGCATCTTTAATATTCTGGGAAAGAAAGGGGGAGCCAACGATTTTTTTATCCATCTAACTTTCAAATAAAGGCACTGTGCAGTTGTAAATATATAAGTGTATCACATTTCCACAATAATTTCCTTGGGAAATATTATTCCCGTACATACTTCCTAGGACTCTATTAAAGAATTAGTTTAGATTACCAAATGACAGGGTAGGCATCAACAGAAATACTGGTGATGGACCTAATGATACATTTTCCGTTAGAACCCGGACTGAGTACTAGGTATGAAAATGAGGTCAGTGGTTATAATGCCCAGTATGCCCTCACCATGTGCTCTGTTGACAGAGTGAGGCTATAACTACCAAAAATAAGGAGAAAGTGAGGGGATCATCTGAAAGGTAGAATAAATTTCTGATTGCTTTATAGTTACTGATCATAACATTGATTATTTCATATCAGATTCCATGGAAAGAGAGGGGAGAGGAACACTTGGTTAATAACCAATTTCCTTATTGCATGTAGGAGGGCAACAGCAGCTAAAAAAAGATTATCGACTGTAAACAACATTATTATATAAAGTAAATATCTTCGTTTAAAGCACTTTCTAAATAGAAAAATAAAGGTTAAGTAAATAAATCAACCACGTAATGAAATGCTATATAAAATGGTTAGCATAGAAGAGTAGACGAGCATATCACTCATATCAATACATGCACATGAACTTAACTCACCTATTAAGTAAAAAAGATTTTTCTATTGACTCACAAGCAGGGTTTCGGATAACAAATTGTCACGGAGATTTGGAAGTGACTAACCAGGCGAGATCGGGTGTGTTCAGGGTGGTATGGCCGCCACTGGAAGGGACTTATCAAAGAAGATATGGTACATCCCCCAGCGGGACAGAGCAAGAGGAAATGCGAATGCCATATAAAATGCGTAAAACGCAGATTGTTCTAGTTCCACTGATCTAAGAAACTTCCTAAATCTTATCTTCACTATCCCCTTGCTTCATAGTATTATTTTATTATACCTACATGTATTTCTCTATTTACATTTTAATTATTTATATATTGCGTAGCATATTTTTCCCAAAAATAAAATTCCTAATTTCCCTTTCATTTCATTCAAGTGTGTACCGTTGAACTTCAATTATCTTGCTCATGATTTTCACAGAGGATGCTTTCTTTCTGTACCATACTAGCATGAGTTTTTGCTCATGGATACATTTCTTTTGAATTAGGTGTTATTCTTTTTTGTTTTGGGTTAGTTTTGAAACCTGCTAAGGCACCTATGATGTTAGGATTCCATTTTGCATAACTTCCCGTTTGATGTCTATAGTCTGTGCATTGCTATATAGACATCTGGTGATACAATTGCTGTCTCTCATTCTCTAATTATACATCTAAAGGAATTAATAGGAAATTCACTTATCATTAATTATTTTTAAGCTCCTTTTCAATCCTCTGTTGTTGGTGGAGTTCCATATAATACATACAATTTCCATGCTTATAAATGGATATATTTCTTCCCTTAAAATCAGGTCTATAAATGTCTTCCTAATTATTTTCCCAATAATTTTTGGAAGTGGGTGTCTTTATCACTATTTTGCCAATATTAAAATGTGGTGAAGGCAATGGGTTTACGTTAAGGAATGTAATTACTCTCTTAAAAAGTAGAAATAATATTACGTCAAAATCCTGAACGAAAAAGGAAGTTGATGAGGCACATCTGACTCCATGGGTCATATTTGTGAATCTATAAAGACTTTTTTAATTACTAAATTCAGTGTATTTAGTGACATCCACAAACAAGAAGACCAGGCTCTTTCTTGTTTCCTTCCTGTTTGGAGAGAGAGCCTGACACCCAATGAGATACAGACATTTGTACCTGTTGGTACATTCATGTTCAGGTTTGTGAACGACAATTTTGAAACTTTATGTGTTCGGAAAGCCTTTTCAGGTCTGACAGTAACATGTTTTGGGATTAGACCCGTCTGTCATGCTCACTTGCCTTTGAATACGTGTTCAGCTTTCAAAACTCAGATCTAGTATCACCTTCTTATAAAGCTTCTTCTGACTCCTCCTGAGTAGCAATGCCCATTTTTTTCTGTGCAAAGCATTTATTGTTACACTTTGATGTCCTATTGCCTGTGTTTATTGGCACGACTGCATTTTTTACTAGACCATTAAATTTCCTTGAATATCAGAACGTAGTCATCTTTATATTTTCAGTGTTTAGCACTATGTTTGGTAAATAACGACTCAGTAAATGTGCATTGAATTAAAGAGTAAGTGTATAGGAAGCAATTTCTAAATAGGAGCCATATGAATATGGTTTTTACAGAGTTCTGACAACCTAACAAATTGTGTGCTTGCATCTTTTGCATCAAACAGTGACGTGTGTTAATATCTCTTAACTGTTTTCAGATGGTGCTAAAGTATTAGAAATGATGCTACCGAGTCATGGCCAGGTGGCTCGGCTGGTTGAAGCGTCATCCTGCACACCAAAAAGGTAGCAGGCTTGATTCCCAGTCAGGGCACATACCTAGGTTGCAGGTTCAATCCCTGGTCTGGGTGCATACTGGAGGCAATTGATCAATGTTTCTCTGTTCCTTCCTCTCTCCCTCTAAAAATTAATAAACGTATCATTGGGTGAGGATTTTAAAAAATAATAGGTTTAGTGCATATGGACCACATTTAATTTTTGTGCCTTGACACCTACCACACCACCAGTGGCTGTGCATGAATGATGGGTAAAAACATTGTTAATGAGGTCATTTCTTACTGAGAAAATAAGAACACTTGCAGTTTTGACTGAGATAACATGGAGTCTTAACATATTTTTCCAATTGTTAAAAGAGTATTAAATAGCAAAGAGAGAGTATGGATCCCATCGATTTAAGTCAAATCTCTGCTTATGTAATAAACTAGTTGGCTTGCCTCTCGCTCCGTACAAATGCACCTATTCAGATACTAAGTGTATTCTCCTGGAGTCGCAGGAGTTCTTTGCCAGGAATCAGAGTGATGGCCTTATCGCAGCTAAATGCATGGAAGGGTGATTTAACAGAAACATCTTCCATATTTCTGAGCATGGGTGGCATTCTGGTGGGCTAATGAATGCCTCCGTCCTCGTTCAGTGCTCCCGGGTGGTCCTTGCGCTTTGCCATAAAGCACCAAAGGATGATTTCTCCAGGTGGAGGCTAAGCAGTCCTCAGTCAAGGGCATAAGAAATGAAGTTAGAAAGCAAGGCGGAGCCTTTGTAACACTCTTCCAGCAAATTTGTGTTTCATCATGTGCTTCACCTACGGGCTTCACTTTCTACATGTTTCTAACCAGCAATCTCCATTTCCGCCGTCAGGAATCTATGCCGTTGCAAACTCAGGCTTGTGTGAAATGATGAAATGTATGCTTCCTGCATTTTAAAGCAAAACCGGGCATGCTCACTCGCAGGCGAGGGGGGTGGGTAGGGCCAAAGGCCCCCTTTCTTCCCAGCGAAGTTCAAAAAGATACTTCCTTAAGAACAAAAGCTATTTAAACACATCACATCACATTGCGTATGTTTGAAAAAAACATGAATCAGTTTTATTTTTGGTTATTTCCCCCTGCCGTTTGCTGGCTTTGACACTCTGCTTTGGTGAACTTGACCTCCTTGCTGCCTCCTGCGGCCATGACCATTGTCCCCGTCTCTCCATGTGGTTCGCTCGCTCTCCGGGGCACCTTCCTTTCTCTTCTTACTGTTCAAGTTCTCCGTCGGTCTGAACCCCAGACGCTTGTTTTCTCCGTCCAGAGACATGTCGGTGCCACTTCAATTTCTGAGTTTCTTCTGACAGTTACGGGCAGCCTTTTTCTTACTGTTTCATAACTGTTTTTAAATAAACATACAGCATATCCTTGTCTCTATAATAGTAACGAAACTCTGAATGGCAAGGGTTATGTCTTCCAACATTTTTATTGTTTCTTATTTCACCCAACTGAGTGGTAAATGTGAAATTTAACAGATATTTCTGAACCAAAGTAGATGAACTTGAACAATGTGTTTTATATTAGAAAACTGTTGTCGAAAGCTTTATGAAAAACCCTGTAAGGCTGAAGTAAAATGAAATTGATGCTGTAGCATAATAGAGGCTACTTGAAAGCTGCCATTGTAATCACAGAAATCATACACTCCGACCCAGAGGTCATGCAGAGCCTGCTTACTCTCTTGGGTATCTGTTGCTGTATGGCAAACCTCAAAATTTAAGCCAACCATAGCCATTTGTAGTAGTTCTCGGTTTTGTGGCTTGTCTGAGCATGTGCGGGGGGACCTTCTGTTCTGCCTGGACAGCAGCTGAAACCGCAGGGAAGCGGCCTTGAGGTGGGGGTATCCCAGCTAGCTGACTTGCACGTGACCGTCTGAGACGGCTGGTGGCTGAGAACTTGGACGAGGCTGTCTGTTGGGCAAGGTGCTGTAGGTTTCATCCGTGTGGCCTCTGCCTAGAGCTTCAGGGACAGTAGTGTCTCTCTTTCTCTACTCGCAGAGGGGACCTCTCCCGCCAGCTTGGGTTTTTCATAGAATGAGAGTTGGATTTCAAAACAGAGTGTTTCAAGGGTTGCAAGTAGAAACCACAGATCTCGTCAGGTGCAGCTTCAGAAGTGACACAACGACACTTCCAGCAGGTTCTGTTGGTTACAGCCAGCAATCGCTTCGGCCCAAGAGAAATAAGGAAGCAGGTGGCGTGTCTTGATAGGAGGAAGGGCAAAACTTTGCTGCCATTTTTAATCAAAACACCCTTCTCTTTTATTTTCAACAAAGTCCCAGATGTTCAACAACCAGCTACCTAATGAGTTTATATTTGGAAGTTAGATTTTTTTCACTTTTAAAAGTTAATAGGTATGATTAAACTGGATTTTTCCGTCTTGCAATGCATTTGCACCCATATGGCTTCAGCATTATTTTAGTGAGAAAGATTTCATAATACTAATATGTTTTATCAGATTAGTGATGAGCATGTATAATGACCTCCCTTCCTACACTTCTACTATCATATTCATAGCATTTAATTTTTGTTCATCTTTCCACCTGCCCACCGAGGAAGATGAACTTAAATTCGCACAGAGTGAGCATCCCAAAGAGCGGTCCCAGACAGCGTGTCCGTCATCAGCATATATCACACAAAGCCAGGCTAATTTCAGGTCATTGCCTATGTATGTGTGTCCAGTTTGATGGATCTTGTTGACATCTTTTTTCCCTGAAATTCCTAAGGAGTCCCCTAAGGTGATTTAACATTCATAGCTCCTTGAGTTCCTGAAGTGTTAGGATATGATGTTATGGAAACCACAGAAATCTAAAAGCACCATCAGAGGGTGTCAGTGCTAGGCTGAGGGTCTAGCGTGGTTTTGGAGTTGACCAAAATGGCGCTTCCTTCTATAGAGACCTCCCCTGTGCCTGGTCTTAGAAAACCAGTGTTTTTCCATCGTAAACTAAAAATAAAAAAAAAAAAAACTATAAGTATTGTCCTACATTTTCTTTCACACTGATGCTAGGACTTATAATGTATACAGAAAAATATATGTCTAGGTAAATCATCATATTTATATAATTACAGGATACATTATTAGCTTAGGCAAATGGGGAATACATTATTAAACTAGTTCTTTACTTTGTATTACATTTTTATTATTTGTTTTTGTTTAAAAATCTTCACTGTAAAATAAATGTGAATGTACATTTAAGGGTAAGTGACACTTCTGTATTTGTAAATGTTAACATCACTAAGATGGAGTGGGATGGGGGAGAGGGGAGTAGGCCACTCGAATGAGAAAAGGTAAAGTGCAAGACACACTGAAAGTAATTAAAGTAATTTTCAAGCTCAGATTTAAGTGTTAAATGAAATCAAGTTCGCACGTGCATGATTATGGAAACTAAGTGGACTTTTTGGATGCATCTTGGTGGGTAAGGTAGAAATAAGATTTCCAGATCAGCCCTGTATCCATGAACGGGCCGGAAAAGGCAAGCTTATGCCAATGTTTCTCATCAAGCATTAAATATGCACTTCAGCAAAGTTTTATCTCCAAAACATTGAACTTCGGGCTTTTAGTTTTCCTATTGACACATCTATGTAATTTCCAAACAGGAAATGAAAAAGAGATGCCCCAGGGGAACGGAGCTGTGCTTTCCAATCCCTGTTTTGGACACTCAGTTGCATCTCATTTGGGTGCAGGTACCAGGGACTCTGAAGTTGGACTTCACACGAAGTTTCCGCCTTGAACTCGGTGAAATTCTTGAGCAGCGTAAATCCCTTTGAAGTCAGGTTGATATGCCAACGTTGAATCAAATTTCGTGGACTTCAAAGTTTGCTCTGTGGTAGAGGGTGTCCTGGTGAGGCTAGTTATTGCAAAAAGAAATGAGAATACGACCCGAACATTTTAACTAACTTGGTTTTGAAGGTAGTATGTGAGTTTTCTTAGTTTGTGAACATTCGTCTTTTCATAGACATAAAATATTTTAATAGTATAGTATTGCCATTATATTCCAAAAATTTATATTTATGTGATATAATAGAAGTCTGATGAGCTTACTTTAAATGAGAATTTTACTTTACATTTTTCTTACATGAAAGAGTTTTGAAAAGAGCATAGAATTTAGAATCTTAGAAGCTTCGTGAGACCTCAGCTATGCGTTTTTGGTTAAATTGCACTCAAAAATTAATTTTAAAGTTTTTATAAGAAAGAAATAGCATTGTGTGTTTAAGTGTATAGTACTCAATTATAGTCAAACTTTTTTTTCTTTCCATGAAACACTGAGAATTTTCAGGGTCGTGAACGTTCAGCTTAAGCGACTTTGATTAATCCCCCACAGTGAGAAATGTACAGGCAACAAAATTCTGCACGTAGGTTCTTGATTGGCATCTCTCCAAAGGCTCTGAGTAGGTTGTCCCACTGCCTTCTGGCCTCCAGTGTTTCTGATGAGAAATCAACGATTGATCTCAAGGGCACTTGCCCTTGCACATGCCAAGTTCTTTTTCTCATGTTGCCTTTAAGACTTTCTTTTGTCCTTAGCTTTCAGCATTTTGGCTGACATGTGTACGTAGGAATCTTTTAAAATTTGCCATTCTCGAAATTTGGTGAGCTTCATGGATCCCGAGATAAATGTGTTTACATCACATTTGTAACAGTCCCTTAATGAAGAGTTGCATCATTTGGGAAGAAAAACGTCAGTCCTGGTGTTCAGGTTGCGGTGTGAGTGTGGAAACATATTTGGGATGTGTGGGGTGCATTGACTACGTGGCAAGGGGCAGCCTGCGTGTTCAGTCCCCCATTGGCCCCTGACATGGCAGTGAAGGCAGTGCTCGCACTTCAACAGACCGAATGCCCTGTGGGAGCAGAGAGCCACCCGCAGGCACCCACGGAATCTATCCCCAGACCCCGCCCCCCAGCAGACTGCGACGCCTTCAGCATTAAGTGTAATGGCAACACCCAGTTCTTCCTTTCTGATCGCCATTTCTTTAGTAAGGCTGTTTCTTCACAATGAGACGCCATCTCTAATTGCTGTGCCTTCGTCTCTCCTGCACGGACAATGTCGTGTTTGCTGAAAGAGTGCTGCAAGTCTCCCTCAAGTGTTACTGCCATGTGTCTTATGCCAACGGCGCACAGGCAAAGTAAAAGGCACCCTGGGAGAGTAACCTTATTGGGTTTCTATTGCAGCCTTTATTCTTAACGTTGCTGGAACCTCTCTTTTTACGTCATAATCTTAAAATTGTCTTTCCCAAATGTCCCCATCCATTTCAAATGTAAACCGTTTTCTCCTTTTTGTACCAGAGAATGCAGCAAATAAAAACATTTTGTTGAGATAGTCAGGAATCAGTGTTTGCTATTTGTTAATACATTTGGTTTAGCAAGGTCAGCCACAGGAGTTACAGTTTGAAGGCTTGGACTGAGTCGTTTTAATTACACCAAAGCATCAGAAAGCTGGTCATTTATCTCTTCGTTTGTCATTAAAGCGCACTCTTCATTAAAATAATAGCATGGAGTGTTTAACTGCCTGCTCATTACTGAGTGAAACAGGACAGGAGACTGACTATAGAACACTTTTAAAGAAATATAACCATCTGAGTGCAAGTTAACAGCGTCCAGGTCCTCGGCCATCTGGCCGCAGCGTCTGCTAGCAGTGGTAGGTGGGTACAGAAGAACGTTCCTCCCCAGAAGAGGACCATTCTATTCTATGGACAAGTGTGTGTGTGTGTGTGTGTGTGTGTGTGTGTACACACATACATACACATATATATGTATATAAATATATATGCATATTTATATACATATATATTTTTTTCAGTAGAAGCCCACCATTCCTGACTACATTTAATTATTTTCTTTTTGGAGTAACAATCTGTCCGCTCTTGGGTAAGCCCGTCTGCAGGTGAACTGACTCGACACGCCATCATGGATGACTTCCCGCAGGGCACTGCCTCTGTCCCCAGCGCTGCGGACGGAGACGTGGGCAGGCAGCAGCGACCAGGACAGAGTCACTTCCCCCCGTGAAGGAGACAGAGAGCAACCCAGAGCGCAGGCGGACGGCAGCTGAAGGAGGAGGTGGTGTGGAGCTGGATTGTCCTTACAGGTCGTAAGGGCTCCTCAAGGCATTTCACCGGGGGCGCCGTGGCGCACACAGGGCTGGAAATGGAAAGGGAGAGGGCAGACGCGGGGAAGGAGGTGGAGACCGCTGGACACACTCGGGGCGGGGTGGTGGCTCTCCCTCCCCCTGCGGTCCGGAGGTCGGGCGCTCAGCCTCCCCGCCCTGGCCCAGAGGGCTCTCTGTCAGACAAGGACGGCTTTACCTCCACGTGCTCACGGATGCTGGGCTAGCCAGCTTTGCCTTTCCCCACTTGATTCTGCTTCAGGCCACGGGAAACTACCACCTTGCTAGGGCTTTTAGCATGTTTTACCGTGTGCTTTTCTTTCTGTTGAACTTACTGGGGTGACACGGGTTAACAAACTTACATATGTTTCAGATGCACAAGTCCACAGTATTTTATTTTTAAAGTGCTATTTGTTCGTGTTCAGATTTGAGTCTTCCCCTCACACTCCCATCACTTAAACCCTCTCTGTGAGCCCGCCGATGTCCCCTGCCTAAATGCTGGATCCTAAAGAAGCCCCTACCTCTTGGCCCAGCTCATCCCAGCCCCCGTTTGCAATACCCAGGTCTGTTCTCCCTGCCCTCCCCCCACCCCGGGAGAATCTCTCCTTCTGCTACAGCCCACTTGACTTTCACGTGGAAGCGTTGCCTACAGTATCCTCTTCTCTGATCATCACGTGGGTCCCAGGTTACTTGGTTTTCAGACTCCTGTCTGACCTTGCATACTCTGGCTTGAGACTTTCTGATCCTCATTATCTGACCCATTCTTTGCACACTGCACAGGGGCCCCCGTTGTTACTTCGCAGTGAGAAGAATGTTACTGCCCACATCCCCACCATGGAGACGCCCTGTACATGATGCTATAAAAGCTCCTTTTCATTAAGGAGAAACCTTTAAGTTGCAACTTAGTTTCTGCTTGCAAGTTTCTGTTTCCTTCTTACTCCTGAGATGAGCTCTTGTATTTCACAAAGCTTCATTTAAGTCCCCAACATCTTTAATTTAATGATTTTGCTCTTTCAAGGATAATAAACTCAAATCACTTTAAAAAGGTTACATACTTATGTGAAGCTCTAATGCATATGCTGGTGAATGAAGAAGGTGTCTCTCTTCTGTGTAATTAAATACAAGAACAACAGCCAAACAGCTTCTAGCCACAGCACAGTGATGCCTCTCAACCAGATTTCAAATCGGTAACTTCACTTTTCATCTTGAGAAACTATACGTACAAAAAAGAGCACACTAAGCCCAAAGCAAGCAGAGGAAAATAATAAATGTTAAGAGGAAATAAATAAGGAGTAGAAGAACAGTCGATGAAATCAACAAAACCAAAAATTAGTTTTTTTAGAAAGAGCAACAAAATTGACAAACCTTTTGCTAGACTGACCAAATGAAAAAGAAAGATACAATCACTAAATCTAGACTGGAAGCATGAACATTACTAGCAACCTAACAGAAATATTTTAAAAATTAAAGGAATACCAACGACAAACCATATGCCAACAAAGCAGACAGTCTAGAGGAATTGCACAGCTTTCTAGGAAGGCACAGACTGAAGTTTATGCCACCCCCAAAGTTTTTAAATAATATAGACCCGTAGAAAGTAAAATTTTTGAGTTAAAATAATCAAAACCATTTCACACGCAAACACACACACACCAAGCAGCCTGGACCAGATGACTTCACTTGTGTATTCTGCCTATCACTTAAAGAACTAGCATCATGAAAAAGCATAGAACTGAATATGTTATATCCAATGAAGCTGTTGTTAAAATATGATAAAAAAGAGTTAAGACAAAATGCTCTATCAAAGACCACTTCCTAACTTGGGTTAATAGGAGATTTATTTCAACCAACAGAGATGTTAAAGACTATCTTGAAGGTAAATAAAGTATTTTGTCATGGTATAGATAGATATTTTCTTGTAATAATGGACTCTTAAAATGCTCAGATTGTGATTGGCTGGCTTGTGTCCAGTGTCGCGTGATTGGCTGGCTTGTGTCCAGTGTCGCTGGCACGCATCTTTCCTTCTTAGGTGGCGGAAAGGTGGCTCTCTGCATTTTGAGCAAGAAACCTTTGGTGCGATCTTAAGGTCAAGAACAGGAAAACTGTGTACTGTGTATAGAAAACATGTTTTCAGTGACCTGATTACTACTTTGGATGAACGTAGCAACTGATAAATTATTATGATCACCATTCTCATTTACCTTTAACGAAATGGTATTACCAAGCTCCACGTCAGTTAGTGGGCTTGTTTAATCCATTACATTGACTTACAGAAAGTAAATCATGTGCGAATCGATGCTTGTTTTTGGCTGCATCCACACAAATAAATCAGCCTGATAAAATGATCTGAACTAAGGTCTGAACTCAAGAGACCCAATACAGGTATGTGTGTGTGTGTGTGTGTGTGTGTGCACGCGCGTGCGTGCATGCGTGCGTGCGTGCGCGCGCGCCAGAGTGGAGATTTCTGACACCTTCATCCTGTTTACACTCACTGCTGGCAGGAAGGTCTTTTCTAAAAATGACTGATACTATTCCACAGTGGGGGGCATGTATTATAAATGTTCTTCCCTAGGGATAAGATTCTACCTTCAAAGACAGAGGCAGGGACAGCAGGGTGGAAGGAAGGGGCGATGGGTCTCGATGAGAAGGATGTCAGATGCTGCGAGACGCCCGGAGTTAGAAGAGCAGACGAGGAGGGAAGCGGATTGCCCAATCACAACGCTCCATTCTCTCGGCCACAGTAATGGTCTCCAAGATGTGCACATGATCCACATTCACGCATTACGAGTTTCACAAAACGTGTATAGGAGGATGCTGGGCTAGAGAGTTTCCGTTTCTTTAGGATAAGGTGTACGTAGGGTAAACGTGCGTAGCAGATTTCCAAGGAAAGTCCCACCTGATTTATACTTCTCCTCTTTCGCTCTCAAAGGTGTCTCGGTTTGGATAATGATTACTACAGCTAGCCCAGCTCAAAGGGGCCAGTAAGCTTGGACTGGTAGTGGCCATCACTCCTGGGGAAATGAGCACAATGACTAGCTTGGTAGCTTAGAAATAGTGTACAATCTCAGGCTTATCATAGTCATCGATGCACCTGACTTTACGGCCCCTCCCACTCATATTTACGTGTCCTGAGAATGTCTCCAGAATGCTCAGAAACAAGCCCTCACATCCCCACTGTCTGCGAAGGTTTTGCAGGTTTTCCATTGTGTGGTGATGTGCAGTCCTACTATGCTCTGCTCAATGCCCCAGGGCACTGAGCATTTGCTGCTTCTGTGAGCACTGAGTATTTTGCTGTCTCAACAGCTGTTGACATCTGTGGCCCCAGAACTGACTCACATCAGTGCCCCTGGCACTCCGATCGTGCTGTATTCTCAGGGTCGCTCACACAATTTGCTGTTTCCTAGACCTGACACCTCAATTATTGCGATGGGAAAAGAAGTCATCGATTCCATTCGGTTTCCGCTTTTAAGCATCTCTCTCTTTAGGACTCAAGTGGATGCCGACATGTCAGGCTGTAGAGAGAACATCTTCTCTCCCACATTTTAATTACTGTTTCCTGAAGCTTATATATCAGGATCACTTTCACTTTAGGATTATTTTCACTGTAGGCACTTTAATCCCCTAAGAATTAAGTACCTGCTGACCCGGTAGAAATGCCTCAACACATTTGCATTCTGACAGAGATCAAATTCTGACTCATGCATGGATCACCTGCTTCACGCACGCCAAGTAGCTACAATTAGTCATAGCTGTCAAGACTTGAGCTAATAGGAATTGTTGTGGGCATTAAAGCAAAAACCTTTCAATAATCTTTTAAACTATTACTGAAAGATTTTGCACTTTAATTAGAGAAGGGCTGTATTTTTTTATTTAACCAACGAGGTATTTGGATTATTTCAAACAGAATTGAAAGTGGCTAAAATTTTCTATTTTCCTATCACAGTTTGACTGGGGGTTTATTTATTCTTCTTTGGATTTTTATTATCTTCACGAATACATCAATTGGTTATTTCTCCACATGAAATATTATCTGGTGGTGATGTTTTAGTTCCAGGATAACTATTTATTCTGTGCCTACTACGCATTAGTCATTATACTAAACTGATTTTGAATGTCTCCTGATTTGTTTTCATTACAAAGTTAAATGTTAATGCTCTGAATGCTGCTTGAATTACACACAATCAAGTTTAATTACTTGTGGCTGGCATCTGCCAACCATACCATGCCGGGGGGTGGGGGGATGAAATAGTCAATCGTAGTGTTAGGCACGTGGGTGGCTATGCCATTTTCTTCTAAAATATATAACCTTTTAAGAAAACAAAGCTTCAATTTATACAATTTTTAAAGGGAAAATATCGTATATTCACATAGATGTTCCACACTAAATCTTCTGTTGAGTTTTACCCCCGAAATTTTTTTGAAAAAAATTTAATACAATATCTATCAAATTAAGTAGAGAAAAAAATCATCTTTACAGTGTCCTTATATTAAACCCTTTAATATAAAATACCCTAATATGATCAAAATACTCAATTATTTTCCTAGAGAATCAGGAAATATGATGGATATGGAACATAATTTTAAAGCAAATACATAATTCATAGTCTCTTAAACCATTTACATGGTCTCTTGACAGGCAGTGCTTCTGAACAGATTTCAGTGAGAAAAGTAGCCGAGGCAGTAGATTTGTGGACCGAAATAGCTCTTTCCCTGCACCTGCCCTAACAGATTCCTCTAGCTTGGGTCGCGCTTCCTTTCCAACAGCTGTAACGCACCGTGCAACGCTGCTGAGATTTCCTGCACTCCGGATCGGCAGTATGGGTCCCAGCCTTTTGACACCATAAAAGGCAAGATCATTAAACTTTGCTTAGAGCCTCGTGCATGCCGAGGGACCGTCACAGGTGTTCCCAGAGTCCGGTTTTGTGTCCTGGTTAAAAATCACTGCCATGGCCAACCTCCATGGACAGATTCTTGCCCATCCAAATGGGAGAAGCTTTTCACTGATTCCTTTTCTCAGAGTAGTTCCATCAGGACTAAGTACACACACTTTTCTTATGAGGACAGCAACAAGAACTACTTATCAGCTTCATTTCTCCACTCTGTTGACAGAGATGAGCCTAATAAATCAAGACTTCAGTCAAACTTAGCCTTTCGCATCCATACCAAAGTGGCTTTGAGTCACAGGGTTTACGAGTCACTATGGGCCTCTTTGATCACACACCAGTATGGACTTGGTTTCTTCCCCTTCCTTCCTCTCTTCTTTCATTCCTTACATTTTTTTCCTTTTACTAGGAAAATAACTTCAGTAGAGAAAATCTCGTTTGCAAGCTGAAATTTTGAAAAAAAAGATTTCATTTATTTATTTTTAGAGAGGGGAAAGGAGGGAGAAAGAGAGGGAGAGAAATATCATTGTGTGGTTGCCTCTTGTGTGCCCCCTATTGGGGACCTGGCCTGCAACCCAGGCATGTGCCCTGACTGGGAATCAAACTGGTGACTCTTTGGTTCACAGGCCTGCGCTCAATCCACTGAGCCACACCAGCCAGGGAGTTGACATTTTAATTCGAGTTTACATAATTATTAAACCAATGTCTTGAGTGTTCTCAAAAAAGTCTTCACATTCTATTATTATTTAGCCTATTGTGTTTGAGCCAGAAATTTTCTGAAAACCCTCAGGATATTCACTGGAGGTGTGGTTTGAAGATAATTTTATCAGACAAAATCCTAACAAGCAAAAAATAATTAGGTAATTGCAATCCAATTACCTAATGCTCATCTGTCCCGATTTTTCCCTTTCCTATGCTTCTCCTGCTGTGTCGGGTGCTTCCCACACCCTTTCTCGTCTGCATCCAATCGTGCTGTTCCTAAAGTGCTTTCACTAGCGCTGTCCTCTCGGACTGCCATTCTCCCCTCTGTTCCTCCGATCCTAGCATCTCTGCTACCCACCCCGTACCATCTCGCTCTGCTGTGTCTGGTAATCTGCCTGCTTCTTCTATTTCCTATACGTTTCAGCTCAGCTCACTTCTTTTCTTCCTACTACTTGTCATATTTCACCCAGGCCTCATTTGATTTTTTTTTATTTGCAATTCTCTCTTGTTTCCCTTGCTGGTCACCTTTTCCTTTATTTCACCTTCTGTTGTCTCCTTCCTGTACTTGCTTCACCTTTAATTCCGATGCCTCATTACTCGTGTTCATCAGGCGGCTATTACCTAAATAAGCGCTGTGTAACCAACCGGCTCCAGACTCAGTAGCTTACAACAGCCAGTATTTATTTTTCCCACTCATGACCGGTGTATTGGTTGGGGTGGCTCTGCTTCAGCTTGCAGGTGCAGTTCATGTGGGGTTCACTGGTTTGCACATCGGTCATGAACCAGTAGGACAAATAAAGCAGGACCTTCTCATTATGGGCAGATCCAAGGAACAAACGAGGGAAAGTCAAAAGCTGGGGTCAGAACATATCCACTCATGTTCCACTGGCTGCAACTGTGGGGTAAGGTCAATAGCTTACCCCCGAAGGGAGGGGGAGTATCGGTAAGAGTCACGCAAACCCTCGCACGACCCTGTCTCTCTACTCTGTTTCTCACTATGGTCTCTCTGGTCTAGCTGATTGTTTAGCATCAGGGCAAAACCAGTGCTATTTCTGCAGCTCCCAGTTCCATCCAGACTCCTCCAGTCTCACTGTTTTGTTGGGTGCGAAGGCTCTTTCTTTTGTGTGAGTAATTGATCTCTATTCAGCGAGCCTGACAAAGGGAAATTTATTAGCTCATACAATTCGTCGCAGAGCTCACAAACAAAGCACATGAAGGAAACAGTGCAGCTAATCCTCGAGAACAAGGAGATCCAGCAACTCAGATGCTGCCAGAAACTGACCTGTGGCTTCCCTTTGCTTTTTGTTAGTGGGTTTCATTCTTTCTCACCGCTTCCTGGCTTATTTAACCTGGTTGGAAACACAGAGAACGACCCCATTTTACATCTTATGTTTTCCATCCCCAGAGAGGATCTGAATTATTTTTCTCCATCTCCACATAAACAAGTCCGAAGGCTTGCTTGGGACAGGCCGCCATCCCCAAACCCAGTGACCATGTCCAGTGTACATGGAAAGAAAACATCAGTGTGGATAAAGAGAGAAGAGAAGGGTGAGCGTGTGCGTGTGAGTGACTTCCACATCCCTTACAGGACGTTTCTCCCTGTTTCATCTCATCTGTAAGCACAGTACCAGCTCCAATTCTGGCACAGCTGTTCTTGGTTTGGTAAAGAGCATCGCTTATCCCTGGTGGGTGCTGTGTAACAGGGTTAGCAGGGACCCATCATCCATCCGCGGTTTCTGTATACAAGCTTATCTACGTGGTATAAGATCAATCATTATTAATTCACTCTATTTTAGGTGAATGCTACAAAAGAATACATCAAAAATGCAATGCAATTCCTTAGGAGAATATAAAATTTTGCATGAGGTGTGAGATGTCATCCAAGTCTCCTTGACAGGAGGGCTTGATCCAATAGAAACTGAAGAATGTTCCTTCCGCAAATACAGATATCACACGTTAGGGAGGAACTATCAATCACACCATTGGTTCTGGAACAGCGTGACCCTCAGACTGTGAGTCTATCTCATTCGTTCTATCACACACGTGAGAATTTTGTGTTAATCTGACCGCTATTACCAGTGGTAACCTCAGTAATAAGTGCGGGAAAGAGGGGAACGGCCGGTCCTGGGAATGAGCAGCGGAAAGCTGGCTAAGTGGTGAAGGACGCCTAAAACGCACCAGGGGAAAAATATAACCCTCAGAAACACAGAGGAGTTTCTTATGGGCAGTAAAATAGCATCCTCTGTGGCCATTTTTGCTTTATGTTCTAACCGGAAAGTCATGAATAAGTGTGACGCCTGGTCGAAATAATTTCCTCTCTGGTAGCTGAGCACTCCTCTGGAACACAAATGAAGATGTTTTTGTCTGAAGGGCTCCAAAGGACAGTCCATCTCACCCAAACTGGAAGAGCTATGCTAAATGTACCCCAGTTCTCTACTGTCCCGAGCAAACTTAAAAACCTGAATTAACATGAAAATTAGACATGGTTGGAGCTACTGTGTGTGTGTGTTTCTGCTCAGAATTGTATTTTCTTGCTTACATGTTTGGTTACAGTGGGAAGGTGTTCATGCGCACCCCGTCACAGTACCTGAAGGAATCCCCAGATGATAAAATTAAAAAAATATTTCCAAGGTGAAATATATCATCGGTTGATGTCCAGGTGCTGTTATGCATACTTATTTAACAAAGCATTTGAATATTTATTAAATAAATATTATTATTTATGCAGCGCTGAGCAGAAGATAACTTAAAAGCAGTTCCACTCCTAACACCCCCCCAAAAAAAAAATGTGTATTTTTTTATCTGAAGATTAGAAAGGTGTCCGGTATTTATAGTAAAAAGCAGAGTACATGCTATGTTAAAAGGAAGGTTTTACATAGCATGCTAACCATCACAACGGATAGGGGACATCAGGGAAAACTTCTTGGAGGAGGAAGCTTTTAAAATAAAGATCCAACAATGGCTAACAGTTGGATAACTAGAACAAAATAATTACTGGAGAAATAATTTACCTGACATATAATCACCACTTCCTCAGTGCTAACTAAGCCTGAATTCAGGTTTCCATACTACACAAGTGAAGAAACGAAGTTAGACGAGAAAACCAAAGTTTGAGGAGCACTCACAGCACAAATGAACGAAGCACAGGTTCCTGTGAGGGCGTCTCAGGCAGCAGAGGGAGTCCTCAGAGGCGCTGCGCTTTCCTGACTCTACAGGAGGGGAGTTTGACGGGTTCTGGGTAAGCAGCCATCGTCACATCTACGTAGGTTAATTTGACCGCAGGCTGTGGAACGGATTCTGGGAAGATTCCGTGGTCCAGCCCAGGGGAAGTGAGAGCCACACCGTGGCTCGGTTCCCTTACAAACAAGATGAACAAAACCAAGGCTTATGGGTAGAACACTTGAGAATCCAGGTGCGTTCTGCTGCTGCTCATCCACTCTGCCATTTCACCGAGAGGCTGTCCCCCACCCCGTCCACTGCGAAAGGATGATGACCAGGCGAAGTCGTGCCCTCATCAAGCTCGCAGCATGGAGAAGAAACACATCACTCAAAACCTGAGCTGCTGAGATCTGAGGCTGTTTCTCGTGCGGCCTGTGCTGGCTGACCTAGTGGAAGGTGATTAGCATTTGGCCTGGCATGGAGGTTAGCGAAGAGAAGTGTAGAGACAGGTGGGAGGTGGTTATTTTATAAGCACAGCATTGCCCAGCAGACGGTTCTGAGTCCGTCCGCTGGGGTGCTGGTGATTCCTTCACGTATTTCCCCTGGCTCAGAGGCCCTCCCAGGTTCCCAGGAGATACGCAATATCGTTGGTATCACACCGGGTCACAGCTGGAAATTTAAAGTCCTGGAATGTTTAGAAAAGAGATGAGCAAAGGGACAATAAAGCCTACAGTAATCAAAGAAAACTTGGGAGAAATTGAGAAGAATGATTTCTAAAGATTATATTCTTCCTTAAGTTTTTATGACCTCCTGTTCTTTAATGTAGTTTATTTTTTATTTAAATATTTCTCTTTATCCGCAGTTTTGCTGGACTGTATTGGACATGCAGCGTTGCGTTCATTTGGGGTGTGTGATGGTTTGATTTGATACGTGTCTATGTTGCGACACAATCGCCACCGTAGTGATGACGCTTCCCTCACATCGCAGGATCATCGGTTCTTTGGGCGTTGAAAGAATCAAGTTCTAGTCTCTTAGCAAGTTTGAATATCACGATACAGGGTTGATGTCTACATTACATGCACTTGGCATTGCATTTCTAGTTCTTCTTTACCACTAGCTGCAAGTGTGTGGCCTTCACATCTCTTATTTCCCCAGTTCCCAGCCCCAGGACCTGCCATCTCACCCCCTGTTTTACCAGTTTGGCTCTTGAAGATTCCACATACAAGTGCTAGGCTACAGTGCTTGTCTTTTTCTGCCCGACTTATGTCACTTAGCACAGCGCCCTGAAGGTCCATCCATGCTGTCGAGTGCGTCAGGATCCCCGTCTTTCTCATGGCTGATTAATACCCCAAGGTCTCCAATCACCCATGGATGGACACCCAGGTGGCCTCCCTCTGTGGGCTCTGGTGAGTAGGGCCGCAGCAAACACGAGAGTGCAGGTATCTCTTTGAGATCTCGTTTTCATTTCCTGTGGGCAGGTGGAATTGCTGGATCACATTGCAGATCTGTTTTTCAGTTTTCCCAGGAACCTCCATCCTACTTTCCACGGTGGCTGCACCAGCTCACATTCCCATCAGCAGAGCATGAGGGTTCCCTTTTCTCCGCATCCTCGCCAACAATTGTTTTCTTGACAGTAGCCATTTTGATTTAGATTTGCATTCTCCTGCTGACTAGTGAGGCTGAGCATCTTTCCACATGCCCATTAGCCATTTGCATGTCTTTTTTTTTTTTTTTTTTGTAAAACTGTGCAATGAGTTCTCCCTTCCATTTGTACATCTATTGTTTTTTAATAGGTGGAGTTAGGGTACCAGCTTTATCCATATCAGCTGGCGTCTTCATAGAAATGCAAATTCCTGACCCCAACGCAGCTGTAAGCATTCTGACCTCTGCCGGTGGAGCCAGCAGGTTCATACTCTATGTGAAGATGCTGGAGGTCTGTAATGCCACATGGAATTTTAATCATCACCACCAGCGATAATATGATCTCCCTTCTCTAAACTCTTATGGCATTTTTGAGTTGTTTCCCACAATTATTACAACCCTTAACACGATCTACCTAATTGCTAGTCTTTTCCAGCCCTGTGTTTGCTCCCAGGAGCATGGAACTACCTTTACACATTTTAACCTCCATCTCATGTGCCACAGTTGTCTCATAGTAGAAATTAAAAACGAAAACAAAAACGTTACTCACTGTACGTCTCACTGATCTCGGCTGCGAACAACAGAGAACCAAAGCAGAGATTTGCTAAATGACATCGGCTATCTCATGGAAACTTGGGGAGGCGTGAGAGGCAGGAAGCTAGCACTCCATCACAACCTGGAGATTTCTCTGAGAAAACTCTCCGTTTTGCACCTTAATGGCACCTGACACTTTAAAGCAGGGGTTCTGGAACCTTCACCTCTGGAAAACTGGTCCTTTCAACAGTGTGTTGCACTGATGGTAAATTCTGGGGAGCATGACTAGCTCTTTGCTTTGCTGTCTTCAGTGTTCAGGTCTTTTGGGCAG
This sequence comes from Glossophaga mutica, assembly GCA_039655065.1. Taxonomy (NCBI): domain Eukaryota; kingdom Metazoa; phylum Chordata; class Mammalia; order Chiroptera; family Phyllostomidae; genus Glossophaga; species Glossophaga mutica. The sequence continues at coordinate 5,645,587 of CM077316.1, forward strand.
GGCGAGGGACAGAGGGACGCAGGTCATAGGCCTGCCTTCACAGGAGGGAGGTGTCCACCTGGTCAGGGCAGGACTTGCAATGTGGGAAAATCTCTAAGTGAAATGCCTGGCGCAGCCATGGGTGAAAAATGCTAACTCTGTGGTTGAATATAAAATTCTTTTTCCCCTTAGATGGTGATATTCTAGGGGCTTGGGTTTATGAGGGCATAGAAGGACAGATTTTCAGCTCTCAATCAGGATGTGATGGCCAGACACTAAGTACCACTGAACTGAGATTTAGGTCCGAGTATTCTCCATCCAGTACAACTCCCTTAAATTCTTTGGACTCTGGTGTTTTTCTCTGTGAAATGAAGGTCTTAAACTATACTGTCTGTAAGATCTTTTTTTGCTCCACAAATTCCACCATTTGTTGATTAATGCCTATCCAGAGGAGGATTTTAATGCAGTTTCAATGAAAAAAAAAAAAAGATTCTTAGGCACACACATACGTTTGAGACCACCAGGCATGGATTAATATCCACTCCAGCTCAGCTCAGCCTGTGTATTTTATTATAAATATAATTCATGAAAACATACAGGCTACACACACACACACGCAATGATAACAGGACAAGAAACTTGTCACTGAGGATTCTTCCCTAGGAAACGGAATTTTGGCTATTTAAATGGATCACAGATTCTCAGAACCATCACAAGCCTGGAGTGTGATTAATATTTTGAAAGCAATATTTCTCTTCTCCTTGTGATATTCCTCATATTCAAATTTCTGCCCTCCCCTCCCTTTCCAGTATCCACTGAAATCCCCTTTCCCAGTTCATCTATAAATGCGTTACATAGCACATGATCGGGGACTGCAGAGTCCGATAGCTTTTTTCCTTTTTCTTGTTGGTGGTGGGTTCACCTTTTGACCCGTGTAATGTTTCCCGTGATGCCAAATCGTCAATGTAAAATGGGCAGACATATTCCCTAGAACCTCCAATGAGGAAGATAAAAAGGCTGCAAATGCATACAATGGCGTAGGAACAGCCACGTTTTAAAAGAAAATGAAAACCTGTGAGCATGAATGAAATGCTTTCGTAATGTATGGTTTATATATTTCTATTTTAGTATATATTTTTGCTACAGCCTTAGTTTCTGGAGTGGGTGCTTTATTGTCCCTGAAATAGGGGGAGGGCACAAAGCCCAGATGGAATTTTCTGTGATAGAATATATTAAGTAGCAATCATTAAATATTGATGATTCAATATTGGTGGAATGAAATATCAAAGAAGGAGATGACAGTCTCTAATGAAATAATGATACCTAATGAGATTCCCAGCGACTCATCTTCACTTTCTAGATAAAATACATTCATTTAAACTATCACTGCCACAATTTTCCAGCAGCTGGTTCTCCATTACATCTATGGCTATTTTCTTCCACTTAACCTGAGTAAGTGACTATTAGACTTCAGATCAATTTCGAGTGAAGTTTCATCCCGCACCGGCATGTCTGAGACACTTCCATCCCCCTCTCCCTCCTATCACATTGCCGACTAACTTCTACATTGCATGGCCTCATCTCCTATGAGCTGATGACCTCTCTTGTATCCCATTTTATTTTTCTTATTTAAAGATTTCACTTACTTTTAGAGAGAGGGGAGGGGGAGGAGAAAGAGATGGAGAAAAACATCAATGTGTGGTTGCCTCTCTAGTGCCCCCGACTGGGGACCAGGCCCACAACCCAGGCATGTGCCCCGACTGAGAATTGAACCTGCAACCCTTGGTTCTCAGGCCTGTGCTCAATCCACTGAGCCACACCAGCCAGGGTTCCCATTTCCCTCTTGAAGGCACTCTAGAGTTTGCACATCACCGATACCACATATTTCAAAACATGGAGGTCTGGGCCACCTGCTAATGCAGCTTCATTGTGCCCTGGCCCTGCTCAAGCTTTTTTCCCAGTTGTACCATTCGGATTATTTCTGAGCCCATTCTATGCTGTGATTTGGTGTGCCCAACAGCAGGCTCCTAGTAGGCACTTCTGCTCACATTTCATATGGTGCTCTATGCTCAGGCATAAAGTACATGCTTATCATAATGTACACAATTCTTCAATGAGGACACCTGGAGTCTGCGTGTGATTCTCCCACTGCACCGTGTTTTTCTACTTCACCCTGAATATTTTGCCACCACTGACAACTCCAATGTCACAGAGTCTGGCAGGTGATGTGGCCCAGGGGGGTGGGGAGCCTCGAACTGAAATGGGGACCGGCTGCAGAAACCCCAGGTAGTGCTGGAAGACTTCCACCAGCCATCCCGTGTACCAGTCGGGTTCGTCGTTCCTACGCACAACCCAGGGGGACCTGGGGGTGGCCGGGCTCCTTTCTTTGTGGTGAGGGCTGAAACATGCAGGAGTCTGTCTTTGGCTTTTCGGGGAACCTGCTGACACGCCCTTGGCTCCTGGGTGTCTGCAGAAGAAACGGAAGTCACAGGTCCCCGAATTTCCATAGGATTTGCCCCCCACCCTCCAGAGCATGTGTTTTTCCAAGGCTTCCAGCATCTTTCCACCTCTAGTTCTTCCTGTCTAATCACCACGACGCCATCAGTTAGAACCTAGTTGCTATGGTATCTCGTAAGATGCCTGGGCCGTTAAGATCCTTTCAGACTGCTCCATGACGGACGGTGGCAGATTTAACATGGCCTTGAGTCGAAACTGGCAATGATGTCTTTCAGCCACGTGGACGAACGTTTTTTCGGATTCTGTTTTATAACTGGAATCTAGGAATAGTGCATGTGCCAGATTAATTTTGTGTGGTGTCTACGGAAGACGCATGGCTCTGCTCCAGCGATGGCTCACCAGTCAGTCTGGGTGCGCGGAGGGGCCTGTGATAGTCCACACTCATCCTCCTGGAGCCCCGTACTTTCTGCAGGACTTCACTGGAGACGCCAGTGACGGAGATCCGGAAGGAACCACCGCCCCGCACGCTTTAGGTCTTTCATGGTGCACTGATCTGCCCCATCCCTTTGGGAATCCAATACCATTTTAATTCCCCATCTTGGCCGATGTGTGGGGCGGTTTCAGAGGCTTCCCCCTGCCTTCTCCACCTGTGATGGTCCTTACCCCGTCAGCCAAGGACCCAGTGTGGAGGTTTCTCCAACTGCCAGGTATGCCAAACCGAATTCTATTCTGGACTGGTGAAATGACCAATGAGTCCTCTGTGAGCTAAGTTTTAACAAGAAGTCCCCTTCATACTTTTTCTCCTAAGCCTTAACTTTAATGGAGAAGAGGGCGTTGTAAAGACCCTTTGGCTCTGTGGGGAGCAATCCCTCGAAACTTCTCTTACCTCTTACCCCACGTTCAGTCGCTCTAGTGACATCTACGTGACTTTAGAGAAAGAGTGGAGGGGATCATCCCAGTACATGTCTACTGCAGTACCGCAGGGTCCTGTCTCCTAGGAACTTGAGCACCTTTTTAGCCAATGGATTCTGGACCAAAAAATTGACGAGTATCTAGGAACTGAGCAAGAGATCAAGATCTGGGGGACAGCAACCACCCTTAGTATCCTGATTCCGAATTCGTACTCCTTTTCTGGTTATAGATACTTCCCAGGGCATTTGTGGACTGTGCCATTTGGTTCCATGGTATGCTAACAGCAACAGCAACAATCTCTGCAACTTCTTGCAAGTCGGGGCCTCTCGGCTGCTCCTCCAACCTTTCAGGGTTGTGAGAGTAACTGTGGCCTCTGACCTCCAGAGGTTATGTATCAAAACCTGGCTTCTATTCCTTCGGGGACCCCGTGCCTCCAACGGATACCAGTGTGACCAGGTGTGTGACCACTTCTTCTGTTATCATCTCCAGCCTGGAGAAGACAGCCACCACGCGGCGTGTTAGCAATGCTGACGTGCCCTTCATCACCCCGTTGCCGATGGCCTTGGAGGATGGGTGATTCTCTGACACATCTGCTTCCCTCGCACACTCGATCAGATATATTTACTCCAGATCTTTGGGCACCGGATCCAACCCCTCAGAACACAAATATTGGCAGGACCTTGGTCAGAGTCTCAGGAGATCTGCAGCTACAACGGTCAGATTCTGAGTCTGCTGCTCAGCAACAGTGGCCCTTCCACGGCCGGAGATGGCGGCTGCTTTGTAAGCTGCCAGAAGGCCCCCCCCGTCTCTTCCCCTTGGCTGCCTCTACCACTTGGCTTTTCATCATCCTCCTGGGGGGCATCAACGCTGCTGACGAAGCCGGGCTGCTGCGGTGGGCCCTGTCCGTTCCCTTGGTTTTGAATGCCTGAGTATTGCGAACTGGAGCAGCTGTTTATCCCTCCCGGGACACCACTTTCCGAGGGCCTCATTGCAGTGAAATAGTTACAGCTGGGACCCAGCCTTCTGCTAGACACTGGGCACTAGGACAAGGATGGGCCCTTGTCCCCAGAACAGCTGCTCGCTTCGAGATAGGCTTACCTCCAAGGAGTCTGGCCTCAGAAATGACACTGCACCCAGCTCAGCCCTTCAAGATGCCTGTAACGCATGGGTTTCTCTGACTGTCTTCTCTGCCACGGATTAGGGAACTAAATCTCACGAGCATGGTTACATTGATGGGAATGTGAGAATTTAGGTCTCCCTTATTCCAGCCTTCTTTGCTTTTCTCACCTTTGTGGCGAGAAAGATGGACAAGTCGGATGCTGTGTTTGGTTAATGATGCATTGGTATTAGGCTATGAGATAAAGTGTTTATTAGCAAGAAAAATTTGTTTTTAGAATGCTGGGAGACTTAAACCTTGTCCTACTCGCCCTGGCAGACTCTGCGGCTGTTATGGAGGAGGTGTATGTGATTGATGGCCTCTGACATCTGTAAATATCATAGCAGTGGCTCGTTCGGGATCGTTTTTAAAAACACAGGCACATTTTTCTTGATAACGTTACAATAATAATTAAGATCTTTTGTACTTTTAAGTGCTCATATATTTATTTTAATAAGTTCCTATGGAATCAAGTGAATTTCTTGTATTAGTTCTCCATGGATGCCTAATTCGTGAAAACTCATGACTCAAAATAATAAGCGCTGTCTCTCTGTTTCTATAGGTCAGGAAGGTGGTGTGACTCAGCAGGAGGCCCCTGGCTGTGGGACTCACGGTAGGTGTCCAGCAAGCTGTCAGCTGTCTGCTCTCTCTGAGGTCCTACTAGGGGAGGATCTGCTTCCTGTGTCACCTGGGTGTTGGCAGGATTCAGTGTCTCAGGGTCAGCAGTCCTGTAGTGCGAACCTCAGGCTGGAGGACTCTGAGCCTCAGTTTCTCCCTGGCTCTCGGCCAAAGTCTCAGCAGCCTCTGTCCCACGAACCTCTGCCAAGGATCTCACAGCAAACCAACCTGCTCTTCTGAGTGAAGGAGCTGAAGAGTGAGTGGGGGATGAGCATCCCAATGGAAGCCATGGTCTTTTTATGACTGAATCTCTGAGGTGCCCTCCCCTTCCTTCTGCTGTGAGCTGGTCCTTATAAGAGAGTCAATATGTCTATCCCACGCTCAAGAGGAGAGGATAACTCAAGGGGATAATATCAAGTGGGAGGGATTATTGGGGGTCCTCCAGAGGCTGCCTACCACATTTCCCTCCTCCAACAATTTTCGTGGAGTATTTTTATATTTTGATGATGGTGATGTATTACATAATACAAAGTGCATTATAATCACTTAAGACATTCTGTGTTTCTCTATTATTTATGCTGTGAGCTATCAGCGTGACCTTAGCCAGTTTTATTTTGGGGAGTGTCATTTCTCCCGAGAAATGTGGGGTAGTAATGTAGGTCCTGCCCACGCCATGAAGTCAGAGTTATAATTTTTTCTCAGACTGGCCCTTAGTATGGGCCACTTGTTAAAAACATACAAAAGAAGGTTATTAGCCACTAGTTTATATGAAGTAATTAATTATTCACTAGCATATAAAACAGTCCTGTCAATTTGCAAATAATAGTTGTGTTTTTTATTCTAACTAAAGAGTAACAGAAACTTCATTAGTAAATACACACGATAGATGTTTACAGTTATTATTTACCATTTGTATTATTTGCCGTTTCAGTGGGAGCTCAGTAACACTATATGTAAATGAAGTGATGAGCCGGTTCTGGCTGGTTCCTGCCGCATCCCTGCTCTATTATGAAACAATATCAATCCTTGAATTATGGATAATGTCATCCCTGAATTATGGAACCGACAGCGGGCCAGGCAGGGCGGGCCCCCCAGGGCTGTTCTCCCACGCCCACCTGTCCCCTCCCGGCCAGCAGAGACCGCTGACCCGGGACTGTGACCGCTCCACCTCTTACGTTCTCCCTGCTTTATCCCTAACAGGATGGGGGTGGCCCAAGTTGTGGGAGGAAGCGCTCTGAGGGCCTGTCTGCTTCCCGAAAAGTTATTATGGGCTGCACCTGTTTTCACACAGGACCTTTTCTAGAGAAGTTCCCTGTAAGAGAAATCCTGAACAATGAGCCCTTGTGATACGGGCTGCCCGTAAGGATTTGCCTTTGTGTATTTAAGCAATTACCATATTATATTGATATATTATTGGATACTTCAGCAATGATAAGAAACAAATCTAGTCGAGTATCCTGTGTATATTATCAATTTTATTTCTTTAATGTTAAGAATACTTTAAATCACATGGATAATCTAAAAGAAAAATGCTAAGATTTATGGATATATTTTTATTAGATTTTATATGTTTTTTTAAGAACATATAAATCTATCATATTCTATGATACATTTCTTTGATGCTTACATAATGGTACAATAAAACCATATTATACAAAGTGGGGCAAAAGTACATTTACGATTATTTGTATGGAAAATAATACAATCATTAACAAGTAATAATGCAAAAATAAACTCTGTTTCACTTACTTACAATTGTAAACCTACCTTTTACCCCACTCTGTCTATTAGAAGGTCAAATACATCTTAATTCTCTCTGTATGTTTAAATACGCTACTTCATTTTGTCTCAGGAAAAGAAAAATATCTTCGCTAAGACTGAAATCTGGTTACGAAGGTCATTTTGTTTTGTAGCAGAAATGGTTTGGTGGTAGCAATCGTAGAAATTAGGTTTTTATAACGTGCTTTCCACGTGGGACTTTTGTGTGTGTGCTTCTGCAAATGTGCTGCCGTTCCATTCCCGACGCGATCCAGAGATATCTCTGGCAAAGTGCTAGGGGGCGGATATAGACAATGATATAATCTGACACTTAAGTAACCATAAATGACTAAATAAATGTCCAGGTCACTGGGGGAAAGAGGAGGTCACAGCGCGCATCGCAGCCGGCAGGGAGGAACGCGTCGTGCCCCGCAGAATTCAGCTGCGTTCAGGGGGCGGAGCGTTACCGGAGGTGACATTTTGACAGAGGGCAAAGAAAGGTTTAATTAACTCAATGGTTAACCTTAAAAGTTTAAAAGAATCTACAACTGGACAAATACATACACCGCGTCCACGATTTCTCCACGGCAAGGGTCATTCATTTGTGCGACAAGCAGGCGGTGTCAACTGCACGGCGGGACTTCATGGGGTTTGCGGTCTAATCGGAGAAAGTGAGCTGAGCGAAACCATGAAGCACATACTGGCACAATTACCCACTCGGGCACAGGCTGTGTGTCATGGGAGCGCTTAGGAGGAGGACTTGCGTCAGTGTTGGGAGGTCAGGAAAGAGCGACCCAGAGAAGGAATTCTAGCTAAAGGCGGGGCATTGAAGTCACTTCCCGACTGATCATCCTAGGACGGGAGGGGAGGGAAAGGGTCTGAACGGAGAGAAAGCAGGGGCCCAGGTCCGCGGCGATGCCGCACCTGTGGCTGCTCAGTAGCGGAGAGAAGCTGGCGTGGTTGGACGGGGGGAGAAGGAAACCGAAAGCGGACAAGCAGATTTGGGGTAACAGGTTTAGGGGGCCAAAGATTCGGAAATACTTCAGTGCTTGATCTTCTCAAATATACTGACAAGATCTACCCATCCACAGATAAGAGAAGATTAAAAAACATCAGGTTCTCTTGAGGAGAGTAGGTCGATACATTTTCTGAAAGGTGAGAATATTTGAAAAATTATTCTGGGTGCCGATAGTTTATGATTTCTGGAGAACAAGCTACCCAGGGGGGACTCCAACACTGGGTGAGGCCCTGATCACGCAAGGCATGGGGGGCCATGTTAAATATTTTGATCTTTGTTAAAAAAACGTTACGACTCTAGTCCCAGAGGGACAAACGATTTGGGGAGCGGATGAGAGGATGTGGCAAGTCCAAATCGGAGGTCGTGGAGCAACACATTCCACAAACGTTATGTCAAAGGACGTGTGCGAGAAAAACAGAACAGACTGGATACGCCGTTAGAAGGTAAAATGAAAACGGAACGATTTGTAGTTCTAATGTTGTTGCCCACGTGAACTGTGTTTATGGAGATCCCAAATCCTGGAGAAGAGCCAGAGGTATTTTACAGGGGTGGGGGGTGGGGGGATGGGCGGCGTGCTGTGATTCTAGGTCAGTGTTTAATCTCGAAGCCACCTTGATAAATTCCAGTTGAAGCATTTGACAGCTGGACACAGAGGTCTACAGTCAGAGGAGAGCTCTGGGCTAGGACTGTTGTTCTAGGGATCGCTGACTTGAAAAGAAAGTGCTGCCGCGGGGAATGGTGATGTTCACTCTTCGAGTAGCTGAAGGGAATCTGAAAAGGAGGCTGGGAAGCACGAGGCAGAAAGGTCTGAGAAAAATCAGCAGAGGCGATGAAAGAGAGACCCGAGTACAAGAACAACGTAAGGAGACTGAGCTCAAGGTAGCAAGTCTCTTCCAACAAACGGTGCGTCGGCAGGGGAGCGTCCAAGCCCTGCAAACCCAAATCCAAACCCAAATCCATGCTTTTAAGTGTCTGAGGTTGTGTACTTGTGTTTATCTGATTTGTTCAAAGAAATTTAACAGGCAGAATCCTTCTGTAGCCTTTTTAAATTTAATGATTGATTATTGATCACCTATTCTGAAACAGGAGGGAGGGTGGGAAGGAGAGTGAAAAGGAAGGGGGAAAGGGAGAGAAAATGTTTTGTTAGTAAAGGAATATAGACAGTCAACCGTCAGTGCGTTAGGGAAGAAAATGGTGTCTTATACCAGGTGTTCGGGGGAAATCTTTTGCTATGGCGAGGCTTGAGCAGAGGGAAAGGGATGAAGGTACCTGGAGGCTGGAGGGGACTTTGTTTGTCGATGAGCCTAGAAAGAGTAGGCACAAGATAACTGGTGTTGGACTATGTATGGCCTTTAAGTCATGAAAAGGATGATGTTTTTGTTCTGTTTTGAGTGAGACAAGAGAACAGTAGAGTTTCCTAGTGGAGACATTGCGTGGCTTGACTTCTGTTTTTAAGGGAAGGTCAAATGCACTTTGGCTGCTGTGAAGAGAACAGAGAAGAGCTTGAATGGGAAGAGAAGTTAAGAGATGATTAAAGTAATCTGGAGTCTCAAAGATGAGTCAGACGAAGGATTTAGAAGTGACTATAGCGAAGGGAATTGTAACCCGTAACGTAGACAAACCTGTTAAACAAGTTTTGGAATAGGAGGGTGAGGGTGGGGAGGTAGACGTGGGAGGAGGTAAGGTCAAAAGCGTGTGCAGGCACACGGGTGTGCAGGCACACGGGTGTGCACGTGCCTGACTTGGGAGTACATCAATTCAACTTGTGGGTAGCACATGTTGTCTGTGGATGGGAATGATCCAGGAGGAACTTTAGAAAAAAGGTGGGGAAAACAATTGCTGGAGTGATGTACTTGAGCAGTGGGCCTCTTAAAAGTATTGATTAAGAGATTACTCGGTGCCAGACACAGTCCGAGGAGAGTAAACCGATACACACACAAACCCCCATTCTTACGGAGCTTAGTGCTAATGACTGGGGAGCGACAGTAAGTAGATCGCATGACAAGCACCGTGGCGGATGGTGATAAGGGCTAAGGACAAAGGTCCGGCTGGGAAGCGGGATGGAAACAGGCTGGGATGGGCCGTGGGGTCAAATGGGGGAGTCCTGAGACTGTGTCTGCCAAAGCCATGAAGGACAGAGGCAGGTCTGCCACGTGTGACAAGCATCCTCTAAACATCATGACGCCATTGCAGTCCTCCATTGGGTTATCACTGAGCTGAAGATTTCTCTGAACACTAAGCAAATTCTGACTTGACTGCTGAAAGGGGGACCTCCATCAATAGCATTCTTTTACATGGCTGGGTTGCTTGGGCAAATCGGAAATTTCGCTATTTTCCAAACTTGGATCGTGGAAGCTTAACATTCTGTATGAACACAGAACAAAGAGCATGCATGCATATCACTCCCACTTTGCCAAATCCGAGGATGTGATATAGCATTGTGTGTACACACCCCCGTCAGGAGGGAAAACAAGGGAAACTTTGTCTTCTCTGATGTTACAACCTTCTCAGTGTCTGTCTATATAGAAACATTTTGTATACTGGCTTTGGAGTGCTCTAAAGCTGCCCCTGCGTCCAGGCTGCCTACCGGAAGTTACATCCTTTCCATAGTTACATCCTTGGTAGTGACCTCTCTGTCATCGATACACCTACCCAAGCAGAATAAAAAACACTTATAAAAAAGACTTACTGAGTAATTTTACTAACATACATCTCTGGATCTTGATAGTCCACAAGACTTTGACAACATACAATTCCTTTGAAGCCATGCGAGTTCAATTTTATTAATGTGATTATGTGCTGCCATTTTAGTCATGTAAAACATTTGATTTTCCAAATTAATTCATTGAGATGATATGTTTACCTAGTAAAGAGTGTAACATGTACAGGTGTTCAATAAGTGATGGCTATATTAATATTATCTTAGCCTATCACAGCATAATACTAGTCAAATGTAGGCATTTGTAAAGACACGAAAATCTCTAAATGAACTTAGTGTGATGAATATGGTTTTTCAATATACTCGAAACCATCAAATTTACTCTCAATCATGTACACCTTGACAGTTGCATAGATATGGAGAAATTCCAAATACAAAACCACAAAATAAAGGCAATATTAATACACTATTTGAAATAATGCCAAGTTCATTCAGATTTTATTGGTCTCAAAATTAGCTCTCTCCTCTTTATCACAGTTTGGGAAGCTATGTTTAGTTTTGTGCCACATGTGAAATCTGGCACGGAACCATTAGCAAAATACTTATTTCTTTTCATTGGCTTCCCGCCCGGGATAATCAGGTGTTACAAATCTGAGAAATAGTACCATTATCCAGAGTTCTAAGACCGCTATTAAATTCAGTGTTTTTCAAATAAAAAAATCTCACTTTTTAATTTTGCTTGCGATTTAGTTATTAAGTCAGTCATTTTTACGTCAGATCGATCCAGTATGTGAGTGAGTTTAAAGCACGTGGTGTCCCAAGGGCTTGTTTGCACAAATACTTACACCACCAGACCGAGCTCTCTGAGGGGGTGAGTGGCTGGGTGGAGCCAGCCTCGAGTGGGTGCTCTGCACTTGGAGCTATTAGAATACAGAGAGGAACACCCCACGCCTGACCAAGGGTAAGCAGTCCACTGAAATGCAGCTGAGGTCAAAGTCACTTTGATATTCTCCTGTTCACCTGGAACTGTAAAACCGAAGAGCCTTCTAGCTGGTGTCTTTCACTGGACAGCATGGATATGGATGCAACGAGCTTAAGTTCTACAAATTCCGGGGAAAATTCTAAGTGAAACGTGAATATTTTATGCTGCATTACTATGCATTTCTCACTCACATCCATACTATTTTTTCCCCTCGTCCAACAACAATAAACTTATATAAAGAGCACATTTTCCTCTATTTCTGACACTTTCCCGATTAATTATAGCATTTACTACACATACACGTAACCACTTAAACCGCCACCTGAAATGAAGGTTTTGCTTTGCTTCAGGAAAGCTCCTTGTGCTAAACCAAGTATCTCTGTGGGCCCAGAGCTCAGAGTGCCAATGGTCACATTGGGAGATGGTGTCATGCACATAACAGACACAAGGACAAGAAGGGGACAGCACCGTCCTGCAGGTATAGCAAGTATGTTATGGACAGAGAGAAATCTGGGAATACTGGAGTGCATTTGAATGTGTTTCCAGCGCAAAAGTGGAGCGTGTGAGGCGTAGTACGAGAAATACGTTCATTGCATTTGCAAAACAGTGTAGGACCAGGAGTGGACTGCTCTGCTCAGGAATTCAAACAGGTTTAAAAAATTGATTCAGATGGAAATATATGGGTAATGAAAATTAATTCCTACCCTGCGTCTAGATTCCTAATAAAAATGATCTCTCGGCGTTTATTGTATTCATTAATTTCTCTAACTCGGTATCACCATCATTATAATTCTAGCCTGCTTAGGGGAGTGTAGGAAAAAAATCCCCAATCTAAGATTAAGGTAAATGCCACAGCCGCTCAGCTTCTACCTGCATGAACTCTGCTTCTGCACAGACTCCTGTCTGTGGCCGTCACATCAATATGTGCTAGAAAACAGAACAAAAAACCCACGTGTCTGTAACGTTGTGGGAAATTGGTTTATTGTCTTTCAAAAGGTTACTTTCTATTTTCTTTGACTTTGTGGCCTTGGACTCAGTCTTAATGGCTGAATTTCTTTAACCTCACATGTGAGAAGACAGGAAATCCTGTCCGCTCTCTTCAAAACGTAACTGATCATTTCCCACTAATTCTGCTGGTTCCATGCTGATCCAAACCACCATCATCTCTGACCTGGATAATTGGAATCACCTCTTAAAAGGCCCGAGAAAACTTGGCCATGTCCCCGGGGGTGCTGGGGGGTGATCACCCCTCCTGCACTGAGAATCACAGATTGAGGGGAACCTAGAAGTCATCGTAGTTTCTAGTCACCGTGTTCTCAAATTCACTTTAATTTCCAGTTACTTTATACAACGTGTAACTGGCTGCCTGTTATCTCTGCCAATAAAGCCTTGGATGTTTGGTAAACTCCATTTTCCATCAAAGGGGAAAAACAGAAGTAAAACTTGTCTATGTTATCACACAATGGACAAGCTATGCTGTCTTTAGAATACTATGGAAACTGATCGTACACAATCAAAAATTATCAATGAACCTTTACGAGCACGTGAAAATTTTCCCTGAGTGTTGAAAATGTGCTTCCACGGAGAACACACAAGTATAAAGATAATTAAAAACTGGGTTCTACGAAACAATCTTTTCACATAAACACTTCATGAGAAATACTTGTAATCACACATCGTTGTGTGACAAACAGCCACCGACTCACAAGCCTGAAGCCATACACATCTATGTAGCTCACGAATCTACCGCTTGGTTGGGCTGGGCACCTTGGCTGACCAGACAGAGAGGGCTCGGCTGATTATCAGGGGTGGGCGATTGCACCTGTGGTCAGCTGCAGGCCAGGCGGGCAGCTTGGCTGAACTTGGCTAGACCACCTCACGTGCCTGGGACCAGGGCTAGGATAACCGGAGCTAGTAGACCCTGATGCGCAGAATCTTGGGTTTTTCAAACCATTGGCTTGGTTTGTTCTCATGGCAAACGCTAAGGTTGAAGAGGGTAAAATCCCACAAAACCTCTGGAGGCTCAGGTGAGGCTCAGGTTCAGAAATGCCACAACATCGTATTTGTTGTGTTCTTCTGGCCAGAGGACGTCAGAGCGCAGCTCAGATTCTGGGCTTGATGAAGAGGACTCCCCCTGGTGGTGGGAGGAGCGCAAAGTTCCTTTGCAAAAGAATATACAGGTCATAGGAAGACCATAATGGTACCATTAGTATGTATGACATGAATATTTTTAAAATTTTTAAATTTTTATCTTAAAGATTTTATTTATGTATTTTTAGAGAGAGGGGAATGGAGGGAGAAAGAGAGGGAGAGAAACATCACTGTGTGGTTGCCTCTCACGTGGCCCCCACTGGGGACCTGACCCGCAAGCCAGGCACGTGCTCTGACTGGGAATTGAACTGGTGACCCTTTGGTTCACAGGCTGGCACTCAGTCCACTGAGCCACACCAGCCAGGGCTGAGTATTTTTTTCAATGTTTGAAAATACCCATCTACATTCCCCTTCCTCCGAGTCCCTAGCATCCCACAGAATACCCTGAAGAGCAATATCAACCCGGCGTTGTTCAAGCCAGTGGACACTGGGCATCCTGCCATACTTTGACGTTTGGTGACGTACGTACTCAGCAGGGCAGAGTCCAAAGGCCAACAAAATCAGAAGAACTTCAACTTTGCTTGGAAGTCATAAGGGATCTTGTCAGATATTTATACAGTTATATAAGGCATATTTTAGAAAGTAAATTTGAGTAACATTTACATATTAAGTAAATATGTCCACTTTGAACAATAAATGTTTATTCAAAAACAATTATCAATGTAGCATAAAAGGAGAAAGTCTAGGATGACTCCTGAGAAAATAACTTTAATTACTTTTCAAAACTTAATATTTGCTTTTTGAGGGATTATCAGCCTCTTCAAACATCTGGCACTTGTGTTTCCATAGAGAATTCTTATTTGGGTGTTCACTAAGTAGAATCAAACACTTCTAATGTCTTTCACTAGCACTTGGAAAGGAACTTGAAAGGAAAAAGTACTTGACAATTAAGTGTGCAGAACGCTTTGAACATTGATTTGTAAATGTACAAAACTAGAGTCTTCCCTCAAAGATGCAAGGTTTTCAAAGTCCTTTACATTTAAACATTCAAAAGTTTAACGTTTCTTCCTTTAAATTCTACACAAAATCTGAAAGGTGAATACCGTGAACGAGGAGAATGGTTCATGATCTTGTCCTCAATTCAGGTGTTTTGTACAATATGTACAAGAAGCCCCCGTCTTTCTAGCAATGTACCGAAACGTTGATGCATCTGAGTTGACTTCGTTATAAATGTATAATATATACTATGTAAATGTAATAATGCCATAAAGTAGATCAATACAAATTTGTTATAAATATATACTTAATATTTTAACAAACTTGGAAATAAAGAGTAAAACATGCCACTATTACATATTGCTATATAGTGTTAGTATAAAATATTTTAATTATATTTTCCACACTGTTCTCTGCATGTTACTACTTACACAATATGGTTGTGTTCATTTCACAATCAGAAAAAATAACAAGTTAATTACTTGGCAGAGGGAACCAATCAACACAAGCTCTTTCCACCTGTGTCAGACCTGCACCGTGGCCTGCGTCTCTCCCTGCTTCCCTGGCTGGCTTTCCTGTCCGCCTTTACAGTGACTTCTGCAGCTGTGTGGAAGCTGTGACATTCCCTCAGAAAACTCAAAATGGAACTGCCTGATCCAGCGATTCCATGGCTGAGATTTTACCCCAAGAATCCTGAAACACCAATTCAGAAGAACCTATGCACCCCAATGTTCATAGCAGCACAATTTACAATAGCCAGGTGCTGGAAGCAACCTAAGTGCCACCGGTAAATGAGTGGATCAAACACCTATGGTACATTTACATGCGGTAAATGAGTGGATCAAACACCTATGGTACATTTACATGGCAGAATACTACACAGCAGAAAGAGAGAAGGAACTCCTACCCTCCGTGACAGTGTGGAAGGAACTGGAGAGCATCATGCTAAATGAAGCAAGCCAGGCGCTGAAAGACAAATACCATATGATCTCACCTATCAGTGGAACCTAATGAACAAAACAAACCAATGAGCAAAATAGAACCAGAGACAGGAAATAGAGAACAAACTGACAGAGGCCAGACAGGAGGGGTAGGGGAGGAACGGGAGAAAGAAGGGAAGGGTTAAGTCAAGGAACATGTACAAAGGACCCATGGACAAGGACAGTGGGGTGGGGATTGTCTTTGGGAGTGGGGGTTGCATGGGGCAGGGAAGAGCAACGGGGTGGAAATGGGGATAGCTGCAACTGAACAAAATAAAAACAAATAAGTAATTAAAAAAAACCAATGACTTCTGCAATAAGCACGCACGTCTAGCTCTGCATGTGATCTTCTGTTGGGAGGGCCCAGACTGACCTCAAATGCCAGCTTAAACAGGAATTCCAGGTGGAACGGGGATAGATGCCTGGCTTCACTCAGTCAAACCTTAGCTCACGGTGTAGTTAGAGTAATTTCACCAAAGTTAACGGCTGATTGTGCTTACTCATAGACATTCAGATACGCCAGGGTCCAGATCAGCCAAGCTTAAATTATTAGTATTTCTAAGCTAAAATTGTGCCACACTCATGCATGCACACCCACATACACACAGAGAATGTAGGGGACAACATAAACATCAGAACGGAATTTTCCCAATTATTTGACGATTTTAAAGGTCTTAAATGAAAAGGTCATTAACATACTTATATAGAATTGAGAAATTCAGTGATGGATATGGTTATGTATGGCATGATACAATACCCAATAAATGCCATTGAAACTGTTTATTTCTGGAAAAAATGTTTCTGGTTCCTGTTCACCACAATCCTTAAGCCCCTTCCTTTATCCTGGCTGTACCGTCATTGGGAACACCAAACCCATGCTATCTTTACACGAGAGGACTTTAATAAAGTACGACAAAAAATACAGAAGACTTCAGGTATGAGGATGGGAGGACGGTCAGAACTGTGTTTCCTTAAATCTCCAGGAAAAAAAAAATCTAACGATATCCTTGATTTTTCCTACTTAGCATATCATTTCTGAACCGACTGTTGTGCCCCAGGACTGCCTTCTGAGATTGGAGAATTCCACTTCTTCTCCGCAGGCCTGGGGCTGCGGTGAGCCCCCCCGCATGGGGTGGAGGCTGGAATAGCTGTGAGACAGGGTAGCTTTTCAAAGGACCCCCGGTGGGGCAGGCCAAAAGTCCTGTCCCACCTAACTACCTTTTCGAACCTCCTCCCCTTCTACTTTCAAATTTTGCTCTTAAATATGTGCCAGAAAGAAGAAAATACAAACTCGTTATTGGGTGCAATTAATTTCTCTTAACTGTTTTCTTGGTCACAACGACTCCAGCCTATTTAAATTACTGCCTGTACGAGTTGAGTAATTTGTCAAAGGCCATTCCTGTCTGCAGCTTCTGATGGTGGGGTGGACGAGTTTCCCGTTTGCGGTTCTGAAGTATCCTTTCGCCCTGTGATGGAAACGAATCGTGACTCAGAGAGAGTGGGCTGCGGTCTCTGGGGGCAGGTGGAGGGATTGAGCAAAAAAGAAAAAGAGGCGGAGAGAGAGACCCTATCAAGAACACTGACAACAGTGTGGTGTTCGTGTGTGGGGTGGGGGCGGTGGGGGGAATGCGTGCAGGTGGAAGAGGGTATAGGGGCCATAAATGGAAATGGAAAAAATACCACAAAATATTTTTACATGTGCCTAAATACATGCACAGAACGCATATAAATGGATGTAGGGTTTTCCACCAAGAGTATTCATGCCCACGTTGTAGAGTACATATGAGAAATGACTCATAAAATATGTACAGATTAATCAGAATGGGATTTAATTTAGACATTACTTAAGCCTTATACATGTTGATTTTTTAAAAAACAAAAGAGACTTACAAAATAATGCTGCATTTGAACTTGTTTAAATTATATTGTCTCTCTTAGAACAAAGCCGTGATTATTACCATCTAATATAGGGTTTATAGAGCATTCTGAAAAATAGATTCAATTTACACTCCATTTTATAAATGTTCTCTGTTACCTACAAACAAGGCCTTCTATTAGTTGAAAATAATGTAGAGATAGTTGCAAAAGTGACTGAATTCTCCAGGTTTAGTCTCTTACTTTCAAAGGAAAGCATGTTTTTAAATGCCTAATAAAGCTTTTTAAATGTGTAGTCACAGATGTTATTTCCAAAGCCTGACTTTAATTTCTGCCTGATGTGAGAAATTGTATTTTTTATGCAGAGGCACATCAAGAGAACAAACTATGCAAATATAAGATGGAGATTACTGTGGATACCAGTGACATGACAGAAAATGGGGTTTTCAGTGATTGAAAGGCGAACTAGCAATGCTAAAAAAAGAAAGCACTGTATAACAATTCACCGCAGGTGAAAACACAGCGACCTTGACGTACCCCTCACCTGATCAGCATTGGCTTCTGATGTCCTTTCAATGAAGGACAAGTGAGATCTGAATGATAATAGAGATGCACATGAATACCGTTGGTGACAAAACCCAGTGTAACGATACAGATAAATACAAAATCTGTTATATAATGTTGCAAATATACCCACAGTGTACCTAAAAGGGAGAAAGTTGAAATATATCTATGAAGAATTATGGAGAATCTTGAACTGTTTACCTGAATAACAAATGATTTTAAACTATTATATATAAATAAGTTCCTCATTACTAAGACTCATCAAAACACCCATTGGCTAACACAAATTACAGATGCAAGACATCCTACTGTCTGAAGAACTTAATGTTATGTTCTTTCAATTTATGATCTCAGCATTTAACACATCAGTGCAAATACGTATAGAGGGTGCCAAGTAAATATTAGCTTTTTTTTTTCTTATGGAAAAAAAATCCCCAGAAAGTTACAGTGTTTTAAAGAATGTTAATCATCTAGAAAACTGGAATTAGCATTCGACTGTGTTGGGAATATACTTACGAGCCAAGCTGCTGGGCCATACGGCGGCCATATGCTGAGCTTTAGTTGATGCTACCAAAGCGTGTTTTTTAAAGTTATTGTACCAACTTACACGCCAACTAGGAACATATGACTCCTGCCAGCTCCCCATTCTCGTCAACACTTAATATTGTCAGTCACTCTGACTTTAGACGTTCCGTTGGATTTTTAGTTTTTTCTCATTATGGTTCTAATTTGCATCACTCTGATGACAAATTATTGTGAGATGTTTTCTACATGTTTGTTTGCTATTTGGTTATTCCTTTTGTAAAGTGCCTGGCAAATATTTCATCTATTTCTAAATTAAGTTGTCTGAGATTTTCCTATTGATTCACTGTTCTTTTGTATATCTTGGATATAAATCTTTTGTTAGGTATAAGTATCGACAATACCTTCTCCAAGTGTGTGGCTTGATTTCAATGAAACTCAGTTTATCCAATTTTTGTTTGATGGGTACTGGTGGCTTCCCAAGCCTCGGGTATTGTTCTCCCTTGTCTAAATAGATTGGGCTCTGCTCAATACTCTGGCGGGGGCGGGGGGGAATGGCTCTCAGTAGATCTTTTGGAGTTATCTTTCTCTGTAGCTCTCTTCTTTCTGTTACTCGGAGCTGAGAACTTTGTCAGCTCTGTCTAGATGCCTTGGTCTCTTCAACCCTCAGCTCCATCTTTGTGATTCAAAGAGTTCGCTGGGCTATGAATGGGTTCCTCCTTCTCATACTGTGGCCCAGAGACTCTCCCAAGGCTGGGGTAATGCTAGACATCACCTAGATTGTTCCTTTCAAAGATCACTGCTTTCGTGCTTGATGTTGAAAATCAGCATTTTACATATTTTGGCCCTGCTTTTGGTGGGAGAAGAAATCCAGTCTCTATTGTTCCTTTTGGGTCCAAAGTAGAAGAAACAGAAATCATTCTCTCTCTCTCTCCCTCTCCCTCTCCCTCTCTCTCTCTCTCTCTCTCTTCTGTTTCTCTCTTGTCTTTCTGAAATAAAGGAGGGAAATGAGGAAGGGGACTCTCCTTGACTTAGGAAAATACAGAGGCTTTGTGTTTGTGTGTGTGAGAGACAGAGATGTTGCTCCAATTTTATTAAAATTAACTTTTCCCCTTTTGAAGTTAATGGTAACTATTGTTTCTGCCTTATTTTCAAAGCATTAGAAATAGGAAGATATACACTTTAAACATAGATAAATAGATAATATATGAGGTCTGTCCAGAAGATACCTAGCCATGTGATCTAAAAAAATAGAGACATTTATCGAAGAAGATCCAAGATATAAGAAACATTGTACACAGGACAACGATGCCTCCGTCCCCTTCCAAGTAGGCACCTTGGGACCTCACACAGTTCTCCCAATCGTCATCAACTGCTCCATTGTATTTTCCTGAATCTCATCAATGGTCTAAAGTCTCTTCCCTTTCAAAGGTGATTTTAGTTTTTGGAAAATCCAGAAGTCTCAGGACACCAGATCTGGGCTATATGGGGACGGAATCACGTGGACGATTTGAAGTTTGACCAAAACACTCTGCATGAGATGCGATGCAGGCCTGGGCATGTTGTCCTGATGAAGCTGCCAGTCACCAGCTGCCCATAGCGCCGGCCTTCTGAATCATCTGAATAGTTTCCACAGAGGAATGTTCAAGCTCGATGCAACATTGGATGCAGATTCGTTGCTGTACTCACTGTCCTTTTGCACGAGGCATACACAAGTACACATGCTCGCTCCGTGGTGTTTACTGCCCGTGGCGACTAGTACAGTGTTGTCATTGTTCACGCATGCGTTCAGCCCACTCTCCTTGGCGACCAGGTTATACAGATGTTGTCCAAACCATTCTCATTATACTGACAGTGGCTGGACTTCTTTCAGACAGACCTTCATAGACACTATATACACAAATATGTAAAATACGCATGTATGTGATACACACACACATATACTCTTATGTGTAATCATCACATATACTCATATATCTAGGCCTGCGTATCCTGAGGGTAAAGATGTAGACACTGAAGATATGTGTTGTTGCGGAGGAAATGGGAGGAATGGGGGAATGGAGAAAAACGACCTCAAATCGGAGTCCTCATATTTACTACTTCTAAGACATAGAGCCACCTCAGCGTGGGTGTGGAGGGTGCTCGAAGTTCATGCATCGGATGGGTGGGGAGGATTTCAGCCCTTCTCCCTGCCCAGAGTACTACACTTGCCGTGGAAAAGCCTTCTGGAATGCTTGTTTGTTTGTTTGTTTGTTTTCAGTTAAATCGTACACACAAGCAGCAAATACTTACTTTTTGTGGAGATAAATGGGTTCCGTCTTTTTTTCTGATTATGACCTTGTAGGTCTCTATGGGCTTGCATCTCAAATTTGTCTTTAAAATCTGGCCTTTTATTCAGACATATTTCCTAGGATCCTTCTCTGCCAGAGAGAGTTGAGATTTTGGCTACTGCTTCTCTGGTTATGGAAGACATATTTGGTTTTTAAACCTTAATTGAAGGTGCAGCCTACTTCACAAAACCTGTCTAGACTAATCTTTCTGTGATCCCCATAATGTCTTGGAGATACTTGTTTTATAAATTAAAATACATGAAATTTTATCAAGCTCAAGAGAAAGAAACGCTATTTCTTATCAGATAGCATTTGTGTATGGACTTAGAGTGGAAAGAGACTTTTTTTTTTTTAAAGTTGCCTTCACCAGCTTATCTTCACATGGAACTGAGCATTTAAAACCCGGGGGTAAATGAGCTGATGTCTATGCTTCAATGAGAACGCTAAAGCTGTTTTTCCCGAGATTAGAAGAAAACGATTTGTTCCAGAAAATGAGGACCCAGCTTGCTGACCCTTCGTGGTAGAAAGGACAGGAGGGAAGAGGCCAGCTTGGAGAATGGTGGTCTCCTGGCAGACTTGGCGTTTGGAGGGGAAGGAGCGTGCCTAGGAAGGGGTGTGGGGACGGTCACGCCAGGATGTTCGTGGTGAGCTACACTCACATAGTCGGATGACATGACAAAGGCCCCCTTGTTTGTATCCACCAGTATACAGAAATACAAGACATGTGTTCAGATTCTCCTGGAAAACTGTGGTTGTTGAGATACATTTCATTTGAGAAGATAAAGTCTGGTTTTTGCTGGAAGAGATGTGGGACCCAGTCTTTATCTGGCAAGATGTATCTATCCTGTGATACAAAAATATTGGTTACATCTACTGGTGATGGAACCTGCATCCATAATTGAAGAAGATGCCAGATTGAAGAAACTGTTTCTCTTTAAGACCCGATTAAGGCTACAGTTCCCTGAGACATCTAGCTGCTGGAAGGAAGGTCAAAGTGATACAAAGGAGGGAGATGAAGAAGGGGCTTCTCCTTGATTTAGGGAAATACCAGAGGCCGTGTGTGTGTGCATGTGCGTGCGTGTGTGACAGAGAGAGAGAGAGAGGAAGAGAAAGAGGTAGCTCAAATTCTATAAGATGTTAATTTTTTCCTTTTGAAGTTAATTGGTAAATATCACCTCTGACTTATTTTCCAAGCATTAGCAATTGGAAGCTATACATATTAAATATAGAAACAGACACATTCATGATGAAAACATGTTGGCTACGGAGTCCACAAAACCAGCTACCTCTGAGTGACCCTCCCAGACAAAATGGACAACGTCCACATTGTGGAGAACAGCAGAAATTGTAGGAAATGGCCCGTTCTCCGACTCCCCAGCGTCACCGAAGAAATGAGTCATCCTTCGCTTCTTTTGTCTTGACTACATGCGCGCATTCCCAGCTGGCCGCCACTCTAGATTTAAATCCTAGATATTCCTGTTGGTTAGTTTAATTTTTTTAACTTTTAACCTTTTTATTATTAGTTCTTTTCTCCTACTGTTGGAACGCGCTCGCCTCGGAGCAGTGATTTTTCGCCTCTGAAGCAGCATGTTCTTCCGCGATGCGTTCAAGGTCACCTCCCCCCACCCTTGCCTGCGGTACGTAGGCAGAGCCATAAAGCAGGTAATACTCTGCCTCAATTGAGGTGCACAGCTCATTTCTGCTGAACATCTGTGCAGTATGAATCTCCGTATTACACCCTGAACGCCAATTTTTTGGTAATATTATCGACTTTGCCTCTTTGCATTTTTATTTACATTGATATGGCCCGCCTGGGATGCGCTGTCGTCGAAGCATGCATAATTTTTAATGGTCTAAAATGCAGGAAAAACCGTGGCGCTATTAGGAAAATGTCGTTTTTTAAGCCATACAATTTATAATAAGAAACAACTTAGAGGGGCAGTAAATATTAGAGAATAAGTTGCTTCCTTGTTTAGAGAGTGACACTTGGGGAGAAAAGATCGGATCATCACAGCCAAGATGAAAACAAATCATTTTCTGAGATGATAATAGAACTGGGTTCCCTTTTCAGCTTTTATTCTCTCCTACCCAAAGATTTCATTTGGCTGAAATTTTGGTGTCTAAAATATATCAATTAGAATTATATAAATCGAAGGCAATGGGAAGTGGTTACAAAGAGTAGCCAGCTTGGCAACACGCATATCATTACGGTACCTTTAGGTCGATACGTAATTCAGTGGTTTTTAATCTCTATTGTGTTTCTCCCATTCCTGTTTAGTCCTTCTATAGCCCGCTTCCCCCAGAAATCACCCTACTGTCGTCCCGGCCATGAGTCCTTTTCCCATTTTGCTCAATCCCTCCGCCCCCTCACCTCACCCCCGTTAGCTGCCATGCTGTTCCTTCCGTGCATTCAAACACAGAACATGTAGATAAACGTACCAGTGGAGCCCCTCTGATTCATTTGTGTCTTTTTCTGGATGATGAGTGTGAGCAAACGTATGTGTGGTAGGTTCGGGGACACGTGGGTGAAGTGGTTACCATGTTAAACGTCCAGGGTGTCTGGTGCTTTATTGAGTCCCACCCACTGTCTCATTTATGGGACAGGAACTGCCTCCCCGCATCATTTATCTAGGAGGGCAGAAGAGTGTGCGAGGCCTCCGTCTAAAGTCATTCTTATAATACTAAGTACGTAATCTGTAGCCTATAGTTCATAAAAAATAAACATTTGCCTTGAATATGGTCCAATATTATTTCCTGTTCATACAGACACGTGATTGGATTGGATTGGAAAGATGAGCTACATTTTAAAGAATTGCACTATTGGATTGGAAAGATGAGCTACATTTTAAAGAATTGCACTAAAAGTGAAATGTCTTTTAAATTAAATCATTGATATTTTCCCTTTAAGGTAGCACTTCGTGCAAATCTTTGCAAACCCCTTGAGAACGAATTGCTCTCTCCCTGTGAATTCCTAATGGTAATTTGACATAAGCCTTATTAAAATTAGACATTCCGTGTCCTTCTTCATTCACAAATTGTGCATTCCTTACAGAAATGGACAGTCTTTAGTCTTCAGCAGAAACGAGCCACTCAGTAAATGCTTCCTAAATAAATTCCCTGGGCCCTTGCTCTGTAATGGAGAGTGATAAAAACGTCATCGCGGACAATAAGCTAATGGCATCACTGAGCTGTGTTTAACTCAGATTCCACAGCTGGACTGAGATCTGTAAGACATGGACAGAGAAAAGCACTAAAGAATTATGAAATAGATAACAAAATTCCTGTGGGAGAAGCCTAATATAATTAGTAGCGGTGTTTTCGTGGGAATAACTACGGATGCGCAGGAAGGCAAGGTGCTTAATAACCAAACCTGTGAATGTGAAGCAAAGCCCCAGGAGACAGGGCTATGTTTGCACTGGGCCCTCCTGAGAGGGAAATAAGCAATAAATGAAAATCATGTAGTATAGTTATTCCCATTGATCCTATTAAGGAGTTGTTTGTGAGGTTTCCATTTGCTTTGAGCTACGAAGTCATAGACTGCGGTATGTTTTATGCCATCGAGGTTGTGTGTTAATTATACAGGACTCTCTTTTACCTTTCTCTGAAGCAAAGCACATAGGATACCAACTGATTTTTTTCACTACAGGGGCTTCTGAGTATCATGGTTCCACCAACCGCTTTTTATTGTTTTGCCTGAAGAAGGTATTTAACATGTATCCAAATGAGAAAAGAAGATGCTGAGGTGATTCTCGCAAAGACATTGACTAAGGTAAGCTTTTAGTCACCACCTGGTGTCCTTCTAAAGGCGTGGTGATAAAAACAAATAAAAAAGTCAGCAAAAACAATACACCAAAGAGATCCTATCATCCACGGGCACAGCATGTTACAAATGAGAATTAAAGGAACAGTCTCTACAGATTTTGTCTCCACAAAAATAAATAGTCCAACCCAACTGTGGCCACTGACATTTGTTAGCGTTAGAGGCTATTTTCCGTGCTAGAGAAAGGGCTGGAACTTTCTGAGTTGGGATGTTTGCAGGTTTTACAGAGTCATAACATATTCGATGAATAGATTATAAAGCACTTGATAAAATTTTAGAGGCATGTCACTACCAAGCGCTGTAGCCTGTTGGGAAAAGGAAGTACGCGCACACACACGTGTCCGCCTGAGACCTCCAGCAGTTTCCTTGGTCTTCTCAGGGAGGCGGCAGGGAGTGGGGCAGGGAGGGAGAGGGCTGGAATAGGGAGAGAAAGTGCAGACAGGCCCGCCGGAAGCAGTCTGCACCCTTTCGGTGCCCCCCCCCCGCCCCCCGCCCCCCCATAACTAAAGCACCATGACTTCCTGTCACTCCTCTGTATTCTAAATGTTAAATCATAACTGAAACTGGGAGTCAACACTTCTTTTTTAAAGGAGAGTGCTATTTTGAAGTTGCAAGTCATTGCATTCAATTCTCTTCCATTTCGTTGTTTTGAGTTTTTTAAACATTAATTTTATCTGAGACACATTGTCCACCATTTTCCCTTATTTTTTTATGCAGGTTAGCAGAAAATGACTACTGCCAGCTAAGTGGAAAATTTACGGCTTGTTCTTCTTGTATTGATGTCAATAATACTAAAACATGGAGGGCGCTTAAGGTTGTATGTAATGCCACGGATACATATGCAAGAGGCAGAGAACCACTCAAGGAGCGGGGGGGGGGCAGGTACTTCGGGAGCAGACTGCGAGAGGTGGCAGGCAGGTCCTTTGAAGCTAATGTGCTCAGATTTCCTGGGGCTGCTGCCGTCTTCTTCCACGGGAACAGCCTCTGAATAAGAAATATTGCCATCTAATCCTGCCGAAGACAGATAAATCTGCCAATTGAGACTGTAAAGTCCTGTCAGCCCACACGGCACGGGTTCTGAATAGCAAGAGACGGATGCTGAAGCATCAGAGATGGAACAGCATTCCGTGACAGCAGAGGCTAAGATGTTTGACAAGAAATGGGAACCGGGATCACGCCTAGTCAAACAAGACGTTTGTTCACTCAAAGCATCTCATTTCCCTTCACAGCCGAAGTTCAAGGCTCATTTCATTACTGACATATTCTTTCCTCTCTCCCCCATCAAGTTTCAAACGCTTCGGAGGCACATGTGTTTGATACATTTAACCGTGCAATGCCCTTTGCTATTTTCCTTTTAATGAGGACCGTAGTCAAAAGAATACAATGTTTCCCCTCTCTGTTCCATCAGATCATCACACTCATTCATAAAATCTGCTCCATGTCGACATCCACTCCCCACACATTTCAGCCTTTGAAGAAGTTTTTTATTCCAACATCCGTCAAATGTGTCCGCTTTCAGACCCTTTCCCTCGTTCTATCTCATAACCTATCCGGTCATTGCTGTTAGCCTTAAACATCTTTATGATGCATTAGACTATCTGGACCGGCCTGATACAAAGCACAAAAGAAATGTCACCGTTTTAAAATATGATAGCAGAAAATTAACCTAACAACAGTGAATGAAGAAACTGAAACTCATCTATTCCCTTAGCTATTAAGTAGGTAATGCTTAATTTACTGACTTTGGTTAATCTTTGTGGATACTTCCCTCTGAGTTCCAGGAGCCTGCATCGTAATTTATCAAAACCAAAGTAGCATGCTTTGGAGCAAAATTTTAATGCATGGAAAGGCTTAGAGATTCTTCCCATGAATTTTATGACTAATTATAAAACAACTGCCCAATGGATAGCAAGTTTCATTTTAGCTCTCAAAAGATAGTGTCTTTTAATATTGTTATAATGAATGACATTTTTTTGGTTTGAATTTGTCAAACATCTCTAAGGCAAAAACAATTTAAGACGGCCCCAGTTAACTGCAATCTTACTGTTTCTTAAAAAGAAATTAAACTCTGATAATACATTTCATAGATAAGAAAAATTATCACAGCACTCACACTAGTATATGTTGGCAGAATGTAAATTTATAGTACATTTTAAATAGGACTTTAACACAGTTTATATGTCATTTTTAATTGTGGTAGTAACATTACAT
The DNA here is from genome assembly GCA_039655065.1 of Glossophaga mutica. NCBI lineage: Eukaryota > Metazoa > Chordata > Mammalia > Chiroptera > Phyllostomidae > Glossophaga > Glossophaga mutica. Next base: position 5,672,515 of record CM077316.1, read on the forward strand.
AAACAATGGAAACTTGAACCAATGACTCAAAACTTTTTTTTCTTAATCATCGGTGCCAGGTCTTATTGTAGGCCTAATTTGTACGACAAATCCCAATGCATAATGTAGCATTTCTAAAATAGCTTGGGATCATGAAACATAGGTAATTTGTTTTTAGTTTACATTATTTAAGACAACACTATTTTTGCCAACAGAGTTGCTAGGATATGGTTTAAAAAGAAATCAATAAACTCTTAAATTGCAGTGAATTGGGTATATTTTAAATCATTGTTTAGTTCCAAAAGACAGTAGGTTCTATGGGCAACACTTGGACATCAGCAAGTATAACAAAATCAAAGCTCTACAGTTTATCTATTGTCACCTGGCTCTTTACAAGTAACAATGCTTCTGAATTTTATTTTTCTCCATTTGCAAGATCCATGCACTGAGGGTTTCAGCTCGAGCCTCAGCTGGGTTCACCACGGTGTTTACAGAGGCATGGGGGTGGAGCTGGAAGGAAGAGACTGGGAAAAACCCTGGAAAGCGGATACATGGATTTGTAGGGTCAGAGTGACTACACTCAGGAGATGGTGGCTGTGGCATCTTTGCTGTTCTGATGCTGCTTTTCTGTCCCATGCCCCTGATAGTGTTCTGACCAATGGGCTTCAAGGAAATAATGAAGAGCTGAGACATAGACAACTCCTTAAACTAATGTGAGCATGAAATGGCAACACTTTGGGAGCAAAGGCAAGGTAAAAGATTCTTGAATTTCATTTAAGCTGTCCCACTTCCGCACACCTTAGGTCAGCTCTTTCAGGGAAGATATTCAGATGTTTTCCCCTACTTGACACTCTTTGATTGCATGCCTCTTTAGAATCAGGCAATGTGCTTGATATGAAGATGAACGCAACTGATAAGATATAGGACATAATTTTTAATAAACCTGTGATATAATAGCTCTTGATTTAATGCTTCCTCATAATTAGCAACTTACTTTTATTTCTACTGCTGTCGCCAACGATCTGTGTATCACTACCACCACTACTGCTGCTGACACTATTTTGATAACCAGACGTACTTTGACCAAGTTTGCATCAGGCCATTATTCTCTGCTAAGGCCTCAGAGCCAGGCTTCACTTCAGATTTTTCCATGGGTTTCTACGGTTTCAGCTAGCACTGCTGATTCATCTGCTCCAGCTCCAGGCACATTTGCCTGGCTGTGCACTGGTAACCATTTGGACAAACTACAGGCATCTCAAACTCAACACCTCTCAACAGAGCAAATCATTTATCACCCTCTATTCAACCACATTCATTATATTCGTTCTATCACCTAACTGTTGCAAGCGTATGTTAAAAATATTTTTATCTTCTTTCATTCTCACTTTATTGATGTAACTCCAGACTGAATCATCTTTACCTTACCAGTTGAAGTTTATTTCCCCTTTACGCAGTTATTACAAAAAGCTGCGTGTTCTCATCCCCAGAGGGCTAATTCTCTTTCACGCACCTGTCTCCCCGAGGAAGCTATCAGGTCACTCACTTTGAACCTGTATCATTAGCCCTTGTCCCTACTAGGTCTCCAGGAGCCTTTATTTACTGACCGCTTGCCCAGGTCTTCCCCTGCCTTGGAGAGTTAGTAGCTGGCTCCATGCCAATCTCCAGCACCTCTCCTGCTAGACTTTCCCCTCTCAATAGTCACATGCATCGTTTCCTTTCTGGTTAGTCCTAGTTGTAGACCCTTACTGGGTTCCTCCGTCCAATCTCTAATGACGCCCCAGAGTTGTCATTAGCGATAATCGCACTCTTCCATAGTCTCAGCTTCTAGCAGATTCTTGTGCGTCATCTCACCCGGTGACTTCCTCTCACACTCTCACTCCAGCGGTTGTTTGCCTCCCGGCCATTGGGACAAGTAATGCATCATGTCATGATTTTTCATCCCCATCATGATTACTTCCCCTGCAGCGTTGGCTTACATTGTGACACTCTCAAGCCCGGGGCCATTATCTCCACTACCGTAACTTCTCCGGCAAAGCCCAGGGTTGAGTCCGGGAGCAGGCAATCCATGTTTGCCCACCTTGAGCCAGCGCCATCGCCATGCGCACACACGCACACACAGAACCACTCTAACCGTTCTTTCTTTGCATCAAGACCCCTGACTCCAAGTGGGCCTTCACCTCCTCACCCCTCCATCCCCCTGAATGACGGTCCACCGCTCCTGCTCCCTGCTCCACCCTCCGAGGCTCCCTTGCCTGCCTGTCCGGGTCCAATCTCCGAATGACAGCACACGCGGCTTGAAGAAGGCGCTCACACGCGCCCAGCCTCACGTCTGCCTAGCTGTGTCCACATCTGTGTCCTCCCCCTTCACGTCTGTGACTGATGCCGTGATGTCGCGCTGGCCACGCCCCTACCAAAGCCACTCCTCTGTGGCCACATCACGTCTCGCGCGTTCAGGGACCTCTTCTCGTCCACCGTCCTCAGCTCTCTCTCTGTTAGTTCTCTACACTGGAAAGTTCACATCAGCATTCGAACACGCCTGTGGTTCTTTAATATTAAAGAAAATAATTTCTTTTTCTACATTTTCAGTGGGTAACACCTCAATTATCAGCTTTTTCCTCCTAAAAGCAACCCTCAGAACTGGCCGAGGTCTAATTCCCCCTTCTCATTCCTTCTGGAAACTACTTTAATCAAGTCTGTGCTCCCATGACTCCCTGGAAACTGCTCTTGACAAGCTAACCAATCCCCCCTGGAGTTCGGTCCTAAGGTCAAGTGCAAGCCCACGTGTGTCTGACCTTTCAGTGGCATCCGAACCCTCTGCTCTCGGTGGCCCCCACTCCCTGGTGCTGTGCTATCCTGGCATTTCCTTTTCAGTTTGTTTATTTGTTTATGCTCATTACAACTGTGTTTACCGTCAAAACCTGTACAGTTCAGTGAGGGTAAACACGTTTGGAACGAATATTTTAAACAGAAGAAAAACATTTCAAAACCCAATGTTTCTAACAGAGTTGTGTCTCCACAAGTGGCGAGCAGGGACCGTGGAGCAGAAGCTCCGTCCCCCGGATGGAATCAGATGCCCCCCCCCCCGGACGTCACTCCCATTCCCGGCCCCTCCCTGTCCCTGTCCAGGGAGCACCCCACAGGCTGAGCCTGACGCCATGCATTCTGATTGGGCGATAGACTACTAGTGACGTAACTTGGGGGAAGATCACACACAACATGATGGAAATCGTTAAAATTCTGAAACATGACATTTTAGTTTTTTATAAGCCACAGATCTTCCTCAAAAGCTGGATGTAAGTAAAAGGGTGACATGCCACCCAGCTTTCTCAGCCCATGTGACGCTGGCGTGTCTGCCGCTGACTGGGAGACACTTGGGTGGGTCCTGAGCATCCGTGTGCCCTGATTCCTGGTGTCCTTGGTTTCCCAGTGTGTGAGGAATGCAGACCCCTCGGTGGGTACAGCCTGGAGCGCTCACAATCACCCCCAGACCCGTGTTTGCAGGGCCCGGAGTGAGAGTACCCACGAAGGCCCACATCCCACATTTCCAAACACGGAGAAGTTCTCACCTTCGGACCTTGGCAGGTGGATCTTCACGGCCTCCAGATGAAGGCTGGCTCAACCTGCGGAGTTTGGGACTCCTGAGTTTTCCCCAGCGGGGTGGGCTGGCCCCTGGGGGAGCCGGTTACCCAGCCCCGGTCTGCCCCCTTTTCTCTCCCTCACTCCACCTTGACCGCGTATCTGAACTTAGAGTCTCAGAATCTAGATGAGTCCCCTTGTCATTCGGACTCCCTGGTTAAATTCCTCATGACAGCGGCACATGGGCTTCGATGCCGCAAGGCTGCATCACGGAGTGCGCATGTCCACACTTCAGGGCCTGGCGAGGGGGCCCCATTTCTGCAGCCCAAGCTCTGTCGGTCCTCGGGCAGTAACTGCACCCTGTCTGGCTTCCTGCTTCGTGATCTGGACCCTGGAAGCGGGCCGGCCTTGGGCGCGGAGTCACTGGACAAGGAACTTGGGGTCCCCAACACCTAGGGCGATGTCTAAAGGGGGCGGCCCTAGTGTCTCAGTGGAAATGCCCCTTGGACCCTGAGACTCCGCTCCAGGGGGAGGCGAACTTCCAGAGCAGGGCTGGCGTGGGTTCCCCAGTATTTGCTCAAGGTGGAGGGTGTTACGGGTCAGGCCAATGGTGTGGGCATTGCTACTAAACCCGGCATATATTTCTTAGTCTTGCCGGTTGGGGTAAGATAACAGAGTTAAGATTTGGCTAACTTGCAAACTGATTTCTAAATTTTTATCAATGTATATTGGATAACTACTACTCATTATTATTACTACTGTTACTATACTTTTACTACTCAAAATATATTGAAATTTACATGGTGCTTTTTAATGTATTTTTTTTATAAATAGCATTGTGGAGGTATTATTGATATACAAGCCCCCACATGTTCAATGTAGATAATTTAATGAGCATAGGCATCACAGACCTGTGGAAAGGATAGGTGTCCCTTTTACGTGGCATAAATGTATAGGATATCAGTTTTGTAGCTCTTAACCATTACTGTCCTCTTTTATCTTCCCTTTTCCCCAAATTCCTAAAATTCTTCTCCTATGTAGAGATGCCACGGAGTGAAGGATATTGATAGAACATTCATGAAATGTGACTGGTAGAGTAATTGAATTCACACAATTCGTTTAACTGGTAAGAAAACTATAATGGTTTTCGGAGGGCACTTATATGTGTCTTTTTCCGGAACTGGTGCTAAATGTGGTTATTTCATAGAAAAGGATGAAAAGGGATATTATCCAATCTAGCGTTAAGGAAAAAAAGAAATTTCTTTCCATGTCATTGGTTCTGTTACTTTTCAAAAATAGTAACTGTAAAACTAAGGTACTTTGGTGAATCAGAAAACTTCAAGACTCACTTAAATTATGGAATGTAAACATTAGACAGACAGAAAACCTAAATTTAGTCTCCTCGTCATTCAGACTCACTTGTTAAATTCCTCACGGCAGTAGAATATTGGTTTTGGTTTAGCAAGGTTACAGTAAGTAATCAAAATGTTCTAAACTACTGACTGTCTTTTCCTTCTCAGAAGTGACTCATGTTTTGTGCTTTGTCCAAAGTTGGGTCAATGTGGTTGACCCAGCATGCTTTACATGGTCTGAGGTCTGGTATTTGTCCGGTCTGAGTAAATTTATTGAATTAAACTGTAAATTTATAATTCAATATATAATTATAAAATTATACGTAATTTTCAGGTTCATTGAGATACCACTGACACACAGCACTGAATACGTGTAAGGTCTACACAATATCAGCTTGACGACATATGTTTTGTGAGATGACTACCGCAATAAGTTTAGTTAACATCTATCATCTCATAGATACAAAAACAAAACGAAAGAAAAGAAAAAGTATAGAATGAAAGAATGGGAAGGGATTAGCCAAAGGAAATATATGTGTAACCCATGGACACAGACAAGAGTGTGGTGATGGCCAGCGGGAAGGGGGGCAGGGGCAGGGTCGAGGGGTCCCAGGGGGGCAGGGAATGGGGACATCTACATTAGTGTCAACAATAAAAATAAAAAATAAAGGAAAATGTATGTTGATCATAATGAACAGCCAGATGCTTCTGGTGCACAGTATGGGCACAATGCTATCAGAAAAGACCCGGGGCAGAATTCAGTTTGTGTCTGTGTCCGTCACTCTAAAATAACCAAAGTAGTGAGAATGCAATCATTTGTTTCAGCCAATTTCGTTACAGTGTCCCTCCACAGCCACACAGAGACAGTCTGGCTGCCTTCCTCATGGGAAACCCAAGCTTACGAACTCTCCTGAGCACACAGCATACTGGGGCGGGGGCAGCAAGAGAGAAGCTGGACGTTCACGGCACTGACAATACCGCCAGGCAGGCAGCAACCACGCCCACACTCCAGGGGTGTGGCAGGACCCACCCGACAAGGCAGAGTATTCTAACAGGCAGCTTTGTTAAATGAAAACGGGGAGTGGAGAGTGGAGACTGAGAGATGCCCAAGTCGTCACACGCACACACGCACACACACATAACGCACAGTGTTGTTATTAGTCAGTGAATTATTGTATTTTCATTCACTGAAATCCCAAGCCACAGTCCTCCCCATTCCTTAGCTCAACAGGGCTCATTAGGCTGAACTGCCAGGTCTGTCTCTGGGGCCCCTATTCGATGACACCCCACTGTGTACATACGTATAGAATTTGGTCATTTTCCCCTGTTGATCTGGTTCATGTTAATCTAATTATCACTCCTGACAGAAGAAGTTGCAAGGGTAGAAAGAACATTATTTTTCCTCCCCAATAGGTATGTATATTTATTAAGACTTATTGAATTGTAAAGATCCACCACTTTACCATATATTAATTTTACTCAAATAAAATAGTAAATAAGTCTTGCAATTTTGTTTTACTTCTGGAATTTATCTATAAAGTTTTTTTCCTTTTGCTAATATTTCTGTCGGGCCAAATAATTTTTAAAGTTGTTTTTTAGTGGCTTAGAAGTAGATAGTCTCATACATTTTTATTTCATTATTGCTTTCATTTATTATTTATAATGCACCAACAATGAATGTGATAGTCTACAAATAAAGTTCACACATCAAAGACTTCGCAATTCAAAGAGGAGAGATATACTGAATCCAAGAAATGCTGTGTTGTAAACGTTGGCAAACATAAATTTAGTTTACAGCTGTTATTCTTGCTGCTTTGTCTTTTGCATTTCTCTTTGCATTTTTCCAGTTATACTTAAAAATTCACAGAAATTGCTATTTAGAGAGCTCTCAGAAGAAAGTTCCCAGGTGACTTAAAAGATGCGGGTAAACCTGCGACCCAGGGTATTTGGAAGTAGAAAGCTGTCCGTGGTGAATTTAGGCAGACAAATGAAAGACAACGGACCCAGGTGGGGGAATTCTTCACATTAAATACACTAAACCATAGTAGTAGGAAAGGCATTGTAACCTGTGCTTTTATATTTCTTCAGAACAACCCTCATTCTCTCTCATACGTATGCAAATGTGTATGCATATTTATGATACATTCACATATATGTATACACACATACATATGCTTAAATATTCATGATTTCTGCCCAATACTGTCTTAATATTTTATTAGGCATTTTCCATTTTCACTGAGTGAACTTGAATTTGTAAACTTAACATTTGCAAAATTAAAGTTATTAAAAATCCCTTTCCTCAGTTTTCCTACGTATATAATGGGGATAGTAATAGAAAATATCTGTTTTGCTATTTATACATTTCTAAAGGAGGGACTGACACATCACTATCCTACTCAAGTTTCCTATTTTTATTCCAATTATTAAATTTATCTTAAAATTTCGATAATATTGTTTTTTAATTGTTTGTTGTGTGTGTGAACCCTTCTACTTTTTTCTCACTGCGTGTAGCCTAGGACCTTGAGAAGAAGGCTTTTAAAATCACATTCTTGTTTATATCCACAGGAATGATTCAACTTATGTAGTAAATTTAAAATGAAATTAAAGTAGAATCAAACAGAATTGCTGTCTGGTAGTTTGCTTTTAATCTAAGCGGCAATGTCTTCTCTGTTTGTTATGAGTTCAGGAGGAAGAACATCATGAGAAAGCGTAACTCGGAGCCTCAATAATTTATTGTGTGAGTTCTTTAAAAAGACAGACAGCTTACACGACAGATATTTACAGTGGATTACAGCCAGGTGAGACACTGATGGAGGGGACATGAAGATGACAGCTTATTTATTACCCCTTTCGTTTATTTAATTACCTCAATCTCGCTCCTACAAAGAGATAAGACAACCTCTGGAAAGTTTAGCCCCAAAGATATGGTTTATAAATCATGAAGCATCCTCTGAAGGACCGTGCCCTTGGACTACCTGCGTCTCTAACGCCGTCTGGCATCAAAGCAGGTTGGTATTATATTTGGGCAACTTGAGGGCCTGATCCCTCTCCCCACCATCTACCTCACTATAAGTACAGTGGTCCTCATCCCAGATAGGAAGAACTTTTTTTTTTTTTTTTTTTTTTGGTCCCTTGAGGATACTATCATTTTGTGCAGGTTGCATTTTCTCTATCAGAAAATATTTTTGAGCCTCTGCCATCTGGGACTGAGCTGGGCTTTAGGGACACACAGATGAAAAACACTAACTTCACATTTCGAGGGCAGTGGAGAGCAGGGAGGCCAACGGAGGTGTGCCAGGCACGTGCTGGGGGTGGCACGCAGGTACGCACCTTGTGCTACACACCACATCCGCAGGACACGGCCCGGGAGATTGGAGAAAGACACCTTTACTGAGTTGCTGGCGTCCTCCTCCCAGGCGGTGAGTGAGTAAGTGGGCGGATCGGGGGAGAACAGGTAATTCTGTCAGGTGCAGAGAGGGGTATCGGCGTTAGATTCATAGAAACAGCGTGTGCGGAAGTCAAGAGAGTGCAGTTTCTGCCTTGGACACTGCCTGCAAATCATTCCGTACGTCTGAAGCAGTATCCGCAGAACTGAGACAGACAGACAGTCCAAGCCCATAAAGGGAAATGTGCTGAATGTCATTCCAAGGGGTTTAGAAAGACAAAGAGGGTACTAATTTTAATCAAGGCGTGACCAGATCCATCAAAGGACTACTCTGGCATGTGATTTGTGGATGTAGCAGAGGCGGGTGAGGCCAAAAGCAGAAAGACCTCTCATTTTACAGATAATAATTTTTTAGTTCATAAGCAAAGATGATATATGTGATCGTAGAGAGAATGGAGTATCCAAGATAAATTTGAAGAAACGTTATTAATCGAAGGTACTAGATCAGGTGGAGAAACCAACACTTGGATGATTGCTGGATGAAATCATCATTTGCCAATGTCAAAAGCAAAGAAAGAGCAGACACTGTGGGTAATAGGGTGATGATTCCAGCTAGAGCATTCATTCATTGAGGAGAAATTCAGTGAGCGTTCACTACGGGACAGAGACCCAACCATTTAGGAAGGTACTTCCTGGTGGAAGAAATAGGTGATATAGAAATACATATTTCTGTATAGATATTTTAAAATACTTTATTTAGTTAGTTTTTTAAAGAAGGGGAGGGGGGAGAAAGAAAGAGAGAAACATCAATGTGTGGTTGCCTCTTGAGCACCTGGGGACCTGGCCCGAAACTCAGGCATGTGCCCTGACTGGGAATCGAACCAGTGGCCCTTTGGTTCACAGGCCAGCACTCAATCCACTGAGCCACACCAGCCAGAGCTTTACGTATACATATTTTTGATGATGATAAGCATAGTGGCTAAAAGTAGGCTGGGGAGATGAGCAGTATAACATAGTCCGCAGTTTTATGCCCAGTAAGTTGGTGGATGCTTGAGGAGCCTGGTGTGGCTCAGGTGGTGAACAGGGCAGAAAACATTAGAAAAGGAGAATGTTTGAGAGGGTATAGTTAATGCATCATTTAGAGCTTTGTGAGCCAGTGTTGGGACTTTAACTTCTGAGTGAGATGGGGTGCCATCGGAAGAGCCTGAGCAGAAGAACGATATGATCTAACTTACGTTGTTTTTTAAAAACGTGTTTCAGGCTGTTATGGGGGGAACAGACAGGGCAAATGGTGGAAGCAAAGAGGTCTATTTTTAGACATTCACAATAATCTGGTCAAGAAACAATTGTAGTTTGAGCCATGGTTGATGGAAACAGAGGTGATAAGAAAGTGTCGGAGCCTGAAAATATTTTGAAATTACAGGCAAAAGGAAATAAAATGCCAAAGGAATAAAAGAAGTACCAGGTGACTGTAAGATTTTACTTGAAGTGAAAGAAGGAGGCATCTATCGTCTGAGTTGGGGAAACTCAAAGAGGGGGTATTTTGGTGTGAGTTTGATTTTGGAGAGAGGATTTTGAACATGCCAGGTTCTTGATACCCCTGTGTCGGCTAGGTGATAAATACATGGAGGAGCAAACTGGCTGTGCATTCAAGAACCTACTGAGTGTGCCAGTCTTGAGATATCAATTGCTGAGACATCAATATATTGTTAGTGTGATGGTTAATTTCAGGTGTGAACTTGACAGGCTCACAGGGTGCCCAGGTTTTGGCCATGCATAGTTACCAGGGTGTCTGTAAAGATGCTTCAGGATGAGATCTGCATTTGAATCAGCAGTCTGAGTAAAGCAGTTGCCCTTTCCCATGTGGGCGGGTGGGGGGGGGGGGGCTCATCCAATTCTGTGCTCTCTGAATAGAACAGAAAAGTGGAGGATAGGAGAATTGGCTGTTTTTCACCCTGAAACACCAATCCAAAAGAACCTAAGCACCCCAATGTTCATAGCAGCACAATTTACAATAACCAAGCACTGGAGGCAACCTAAGTGCCATCGGTAAATGAATGGATCAAAAAAACTATTGTACATTTCCACAACGGAATCCTACCTTTGCGACAGCGTGGATGGAACTGGAGAGCACGATGCTAAGTGAAATAAGCCTAGTGGTGAAAGACAAATACCGTATGATCTCACCTATAACTGGAACAAGCAAGCAAAATATAACCAGAGACATTGAAAGTAAGAACAATCTGACAGTAACCAGAGGGGAGGTGGGAGGGGACAGTAGGGGGAAGGAGGGAAGGGTTTTCAGGAACAAGTACAAAGGACACGTGGACAAAACCAAGCGGGGGGAGGGAGCAGGGGAGGGAGGTGGGGATGGCTGGGGTCGGGGGAGTGATGCAGACAACGGTAATTGAACAACAATAAAATAATTTAAAAAAAAAAGAATTGGCTCTTTTTCTGCCTGACTGCGTGAGCTGACACATGAGCTCCCTTCTGCTTGAGGCCAGGACCTACCATCTGTGCTGCTGGTCCTCAGGCCTTTGAACTTGGACTGGAATCGACACCATTGGTTTTCCTGGGTCTCTAGTTTACAGACAGACAGCAGACCTTGGGTCTTCCCAGTCTCCATAATCCCAGGAGCCAATTCCTTATAATCTCTCTCTCTCTTTCTCCCCATTAACTTCTGTTTTCTATTTTTAAGTCACTAATTCCTTCTATTCACTTTGAGTTTATATTTTGTCATATTGGTAATTTCTTGCTATTTTTACTTTGTATTTGTTGGGTGAATTCTGCTCATAGACCATGGTTATCAGTTGGTACTTGTAGGATCTAAATCCCCGAGTGTTAACTGAATCTACATTCAAGAAATAAATAACACTTGCAAGCTCCATTTATTGGCCAAAGTATATTTATCTGCTTATATTTCACATTTATAACTATTTTTTCCAAGATTCAATTCATTGTCATGTATTCAAAATATTTTGAGACCTTGTTATAACTACAGCAGAAAAATATGGTGGTTTTTGCCTTGTGGAGGAGACTGGTTTTGAAGGAGGAAATCACAAGGTAGGTGTTCATAACTGAGGTGAAGCAAGACCTCAGGAAGCTGTGAATAGACACGACCCGGAAAGGGATAACATGTGGGCTTGAGAAAAGAGCTGGGCATTTGGTCAGAGCGACGAAAAATTCTGAGCCGAAAACAGACTCCAGGAGGATGGTGTCGTCGGTGAGCTCGAGGAGGAAGAAGTGGGTGATGGAATCGTTTCTCGGTGAGAAGTGATGTGTTTAATGAACGTGGGATTGGCAGAGAAGAGAGAGCCACTGGAAGCGAAAGCGCCCACAGAGAGTTCCTCCTTCTCAAAATAAGCAGCGAAACTCTGAATTTCACATCTTCTTCACTGTCCAAGTAGTTCAAGCGTTAATAAAATTATGTCGTCAAATTCCGTAGCTGTTACAATTCTCACATCTTAGCAAATCACGTGGGGGATAATAAAAGCATTGTGGTTAGGTAATGCTCTTACATTTTGGAAAACTATGGTGCTACGCAGAGCTTAAGTACAGAAAATATATCAGTATATAGATGATGAAGCCTTTCTTGCTAGACAAGGCTACTTCTGAAACCTGAACCTGCCAGGGACTATTCCCCTGGGCTTTTTTCTTCCCTGACCTCAAACTGCTTGATCTCGAATCTCTCTCTCTGTCTCTCTCTCTCTCTCCCCACCCTGCACACACACACACACCATCACCAAGATTTTAGCTCAGTTTTGTGAAAGAAGTTTAAGTAGTAACACAAGGGATTAATCTCTGATAATCCCATAAATTCCATTTGAGTTAGGTTTTTAGTTGGTTGGAAAAGTCCTCCTGCAGCCATATGACCTCGAGGAGATACAATTTTATAATATTCATCTTTCCAGGATCACCAGCTGTCTCAGCAAACATCTTAGAATCTCATCTGTGGACTATTTATCTCTGTACCACTGCTCACATGTTTATCGCTATTTTTAACCACTCGCTTTCCAGACGTAGCTAGAATCTACTCAGAGCAGAGCAACCTAAAATCCAACACAGGGCAAGAACTGACCTTAATGGTCATGTAATACATTCCCCGTTATAATGGAGGTCAGGATTTCTGAAATTTAGCACGATCGACAATTGGGACTGGATAATCCTTTTTGTGGGGGACTGTCTTTGCCTTGTAGGATGTTTAGAAGTATCTCTGACCTCTACCCACCTGCCTTCCCAGTTGTGACAACGGAAGTGTCTCAAGACATTGTACAATGTCCTCTGGGGTCCATAAAAATACAGAACACCCACCTAACTTTGAATTTCAGCCAGGCAACCAAAAACTATGTTTTACAATTTTATTTAAACACATCCCACAAATTGCATAAATCAGAGTTACACTAAGACAATGTTTATCTGAAATTCAAATTTAACTGAGCATCCCGCAGTTTAATGTGTTAAATATTTTATTTATTTATTTTTAGAAAGGGGAAGGGAGGGAGAGAAACATCAATGTGTGATTACCTTTCACACTCCCCCCCCCCCCCGAGTCAGGGACCTGGACCACAACCTAGGCACATGCCCTGACTGGGAATCGAACCAGTGACCCTTTGGTTTGCAGGCCAGCACTCCATCCACTGAGCCACACCAGCCAGCGCCCTACATTTTCATTTTAAATCTGGCAATTCTACTTGAGTTTGAGGAGTTCAGGGGGGCGGGGTGCAACTGCCTCCAACTGAGAACCACTAATCTAGGATTACATTAGAAATCAAAATAAAGTGTTTCGGGCATAATTTTGACATTGCCCTGTGTTAAAGCATTTTGCTCAAAGGGTTACTGTTACTAGTCATGGAGTTATTTGGGATGTTCCAACATCTCAAACCGGGGGGGAACGAAAGCAAACTGTACCACTCAGTGTCATTCTGGGGTCTCGGTTCTGGAGGACTTTAGAGCGTTAATAGCTGCAAGGACAGGAGTGACTCCAGTTCTCCGGGCATTTCTTAGGCTTTCTTCACCCGTAAAAATGACGGATGGCAATCAGAAGCTGCTAGTTATTCTCCTGGCACCAGGGGCTTCAGGACTGTGCGTCCGTCCTCTGAGTGAAGCCTGCTGCGCCTCGCCACAGAAGCCCCCAAGCGCTCAGAGGTTGGACGGTTTAATCTTCTCTGGGCCTGTGTCGCCTAATCCTGCCGTTGATATAATCGTCTTCAGACACCGAGAGGTCTCTAGACGACACGGCTAAGGAAGATGAAAAGGCAAGGTGAACTTGTGTTTGCCCTCTCATTAAATTTTGCAAGCGGCTTTGTTTAAGTTTCTATTTTATGGACCACTTAGGCAACTATTAACCTTTAAAAACCCATTAGCATTTTTATTTCAGACTTTCCAGAAGACACAGACCAAAATAGAAAATGCCGTGGTGGGAAGTTCTGAGTTCCCCATTCCTCTTCCATTGTTTGAAACCTGCTTTTCCTCCTACCCTGTTACGGGGCTATTCCAAGTAGTGCACCCTCTCAAGTTCTCTTTTAAAACTGGCTCTGTGTCTTGTTAGTGTGAGTTATAGCACGTGAGCAGCAAGCACACCGAGGTTTACTGCAACGCCGTGTGAGAAAAGAGTTCCTGGTGATCTATTACTTCTAAACGGAGAGGTGGTGAAGACTTCCATGAGCGGAGAGAGACTCGTGGGGACACAACGAAGTTGAATCTATTTGCCTTATGAGGTGATAATGAAATACAAAGAGCTTTAGAGTTTTATTTAAACACTGCGAGGGCTACATATTGTCTTTTAGAACAAGGAAACCTTAAGCTGATAACAATTGAGAAATTTAAAATACTGTGATTTTGCTTGAATGTCAATAAACCAGTATTGAAATGTTCTGGCTTTTTGCAGGCAGAATTCAGAAAATATGGTATTTTCAATATCAGCGTTAGAGTATGTGCAAATGTTTTTAGAACTACATGAGAATCATCCTCAAATACATATTTCTGGCCTCAGGACTATTTATGTTTGCTAACTTGGTGCCAGTCTGTTAGGCTTTGGATCTGAAGACAGAGATTCACAGGCCTGAGAAGCTCCTTACAGATTCCTGGAGTTCACCATTAAGGAGCTGCGATTCACCAGCTTAACTGCGCACGAGCAGGAAGGAAGCCTGTTGTACTGTGCGCCCTCAGCACCCACTTCATACCGAACGTAATTTAAATATAAAATTCTTAAACGAGTTTGCCGGCAGTGAACACATCTGTTCTAGGTGTTTGGGGCACAGAGATGACTAAAGCAGACCTCCAGGCTGGAAGGTTTGGGGAAGAGAGAAGGAATCGGAAAGCCTGACTTTCTTTGTATTACTGTGTGCATGGAGGTGGGGGTGACTAGCTGCGTAGCTGGTGTCAGAGAGGAAAGAGGACTCGTGGAAGGGCCGGGCGACTCCCTGAACGCTCGTGGTACACATTCTGATTTCTTAGGCAAGGTGTCAGCGAGCCGGGGCCTTTTTCTCTGAAGCTGCTTCTCCGTTAGGAAATCCGATGGAAACACAGGACACATGGCCCACCCTCATGGTCAAAGCCAGAGGAGTCGGGGTGAAGAGGAACGGTCAAGTGCACACGGTGGGTCAGCACTAATGCAGAAATAAGGAAAAGTCAAGGTATCTAAGCTACCTCTGGAGGTAATGATTTGGTGGGAGAGGAATACCTGAGACTTTCATAGCTTAGCTGCAGAAGGAGCCCGTGGTTAGAGAAACCCAACTCGAAGAACTCTTTCCCCAGATAAGAGCCCAAGACAGCGGCCGATTATGGCTGGGCACCAGTGGGGTGGGGCGGGTTCTCTGCCACCTCCTCCCAGCCCTCCCTGCCCCCCCCCCCCCGCTCCAGCTAAATGGTTATAGGAGAGGAAAGATGGCTTCAGCCAGCCTGGTGTTAAGTGGCAGATGACTATGGGTAATAACTAATGACATTTGGGAATTTAATAAATGGCTGATATCATAAGGTGGAAAAGTATAGTCATGACATTTGGGATGAACGAATAAGGTTTTATTTATTTTTTCTTAGTTTCTGGAAGCAGAGGAATGGGTTAGTGTGATTTAATTTAAAAGACTAAGATTTTCTGATGGTGATATTATTTTTTTAAACTGATTTGAGAGAGACAGACAGACAGAGACAGAGGGAGAGACATGGATTTGCTGTTCCACTCACCATCTGCTCATGGGTTCATTCTTGTCTGTGCCTTGACCAGGGATCGAACCCACAAACTTGGCCTGTCAGGGCGACACTCTAACCTACTGCGCTATCTGGCCAGGGCCATGACTGTGACATTCTTATTTTACTATATTGTTCCCTTAGTTAGATGCTAACACTGTCTGATCATTTCACTTAATTTAGATGAAATGTCACGACCCATTGTGCTATAACTAAAGTGTATAAAACTTAATCTGTTCTTCCCGATAAAGTGGATACAATTTCAACTTGAGTTTCAAGGCAGATAAAAAGCATCAACTGTCTTAAATTTAACAAAAATTCAAGTTTCTTTTGATTTAGGAAATATACTAGAAAAAACTATACATTTTCTTTTGTGTGTGTGTAAGGATTTCTTTATTTTATTTATTTATCTTTAGAGGGGAAAGGAAGGAGAGATGGAGAGAAATATCAATGTATGGTTGCCTCTCGTTGCATCCCAACTGTCTCCGGGAACTGTCCTGCAACCCAGGCATGTGCCCTGACTGGGAATCGAACTAGTGACCCTTTGGTTCACAGGCCCATGCTCAATCCACTGAGCTACACCAGCCAGGGCCAGAAAAAACTATACATTTTTTTTTAATGTTCGAATTCTGATTTCGGGTCCTCTGGGTGCAGCGGACGGTGCCCTGTTAGAAATGAGGGCCGGACAGGGAAAGTGTGTGAAGTGGAGCACTTCCGCCTTGGAATCTTTCAATCCTTGAACACAAAAACATCCCGAAAATTCATCATTGTTTAGTTCTGGTCCAAACCACTCAATACAGCTTTAATTAGCTTTCAAAGTCTCTAGCACAAAACAGATTGGTGGCAGAAATAAATGGTTTGAAGGAAAAATACAGACGATGCTGAAATGCACAGTCTACTTACTCTTCAAGAAATCCTCCGCCCTAAGCACAGCATAGCGTCGTCTGCATACTGCCTTTGCCTCCTTTGATTTAAAAATGTGTTCCTTCCGTTTCCCATAGAATATAAATAGCTTCAGGAATTTAAAGTTAACTTTGAAAATTGTAGCCAACAGTGCTTTTCCTGCAAGAATTCCAATGTATTACTTAAAGGAACAGTGAGCTCTTCCATTTCTTTGTTGCTTATCGAGGCCTTGAGATGGTGTTTATTCACAAATTATTGAAGACAGGGTGCAAGGGCCCTGGCTGGGTAGCTCAGTTGGTTAGAGGGTTGTCCCAACATGCCAAGGCTGTGGGTTCGATCTCCAGTCGGGGCACATACAAGAATCAACCCACGAGTGTACAAGTAAGTGGAGTTAGTCAATATCCCTCTCTCTGAATACTAGTACATTTTTAAAAAAAAAGAAAATAGGGCACAGGATGTGAGACTCCAATGGAAAAAATGCTATTCAGGGGACTCTTGGTCACCAACACACAAACTCGAAGGTCACGTCCAGCTGTGAACTCCGGTGCTGGGAAGGGCAAATGAGAGGAGCTTTAAGGAAATTTAAATGAAGCGGTATTACTGTTTAGAGGCTAGACTTAAAATATTCTTTGGAAAATAACAGATTTTGAATGTGTTCTCCCTGGAAATTTATCTTAGAGCAATCCTCCTAAGTGAAGTTTGGTATTATTTGCCTGTACAAATTATTTCCCAATGGATTAATATTAATATCTTCCCTTTTATCAATATATCATTTTTATTCATATCTTATTTTAATACAATGGAACTTTTTACAAGAGCTGCATTTGTTTGCCATTTGAACAATAAGAAAACAAAAATATATGAAGTGGCTTAGTTAAGTCTCCATTGACAGTAGCAGATGCTATATGTGTGTGCGTGTGTATACTCAAAGGAGAGTTGCAAAAATTAAGTGGCTTCTATATGCAAGAATTTTAGAATCTAGTCAAGTCTCAATAAATGATTAGTTGTTATTATTGTTACTATTATTAGGATTTAATTTATAAACATTATGATAATTTTAAAGAACAATCAGAATAGTAACTCTCATTTTTGTTTCATGTATTTATATGCCTTTTTATGCAATCCTGACAGCAGTCATACTAACAACTACAAATCCTACCCCCATTTTATAGATGGGAAACTGAGGTCACAGACAGGTTCATGGACACCGTTCAGGGTCTCACGCCAGTAAATGTTGGGGTTGGTATAATAAGCCCACGGAGTCGAACTCCAGGGCCACCGTCCTCAGAGTTACAACAGATGGCCCGTATGTATTCCACGTCAGGTCTCCTCTTGATTTACAGATGCACGCTGAGACTGTTTTCTCATGTAAATTGTTAAAGGTGTTTGTTTCTTCACCCATTAACTGAGAGAAAAGTCTAGTTTTCTGTTTATAGGAGGCTACCTCTAGGATCCTCTCGCATTACTCTTATATTTGTGAACAGACAAGCATGTCAGCAAACACAACTTAAATGGGATTACTTTACGGCCATATGAACGTTGGGTAGCCAGGTGGAAAAGTCAGGTTAAAGCAGGAACAACACATCAGCACAGGTGGCAGACACGAGGCCCACGGGCCGAACCCGGCCCTCCACCTGGTTTCATCCAGCCTGACACCTTGTTTCTTCCCAGCCGCAGCGCCGAGCTCTCGCTTAACTGTTAGGGAGTAGTTACATGTACACAGTCCTAACATTACATTCGGCCCTTTGAAGGCAACCGGGAGGCTGATGTGGCCCTCGGGGGGGAAAAATGAGTTAGACACCCTTGAACTAGAGACTCCACGACTGGGAACTTCAACTCTTCAGTTGACCGAGGAGAAAAGATC
This sequence comes from Glossophaga mutica, assembly GCA_039655065.1. NCBI lineage: Eukaryota > Metazoa > Chordata > Mammalia > Chiroptera > Phyllostomidae > Glossophaga > Glossophaga mutica. The sequence goes on from CM077316.1 coordinate 5,690,762, forward strand.
CCCAAGTGGCATGGCGCAGCTTTGTCCTCACGCTACATGTCCGTCCCCTCAGACGTAGAAAGGTGTGTAATACATGTCCCTAGATTCCCCATTTGCTTACATACCCTTGTTGACAGCCGTCCTGCAGAATTATAAATTATACACTTTCACAATTCAATGAAAAATTGATAAGCTGCACAACTTGAAAGCTTCTAGACTAACATCATTCCATCCTGACTTTTTTACATCCAGCCAGTATTGGTAAATATTGCTGAAATTATAAGGGGGTGTGTGTACTCTCTTAATATCTCAGGTTGTCTGTAATCATGACTAAGAAAATTATGAGCGTGCGTTGCTTTTATGATTCCATCTACTCGAATCCAGGATAAAATCGTATGTTTCTGGAAAAGGGTTTGGTCAGAACTAATGCACAAAGAGCTGAACGCACTCCCTTACAGCCGGGAAGCAGAAAGATAAATCTGCCCCAGTAGCATCTCTTAAATTAGAACGGAGAGATTGCTTCAATAATTTAACAATTTTTTCTGACTTCAAAGGAAAATGGGGTCACAGTGACAGAAAACTGTATTGAAAAGCCTATTTACATAGCAGATGCTGAGCATATATTTTGAGTTTTTGGAATTTATTCCATTTAGAAATCCTGTTTTGGGAGTTCTTATTAGGCTATCAGTGTTCATTTCCTTCTGCCCACTTTGCTAACTGATGGGTTCCATAAATATTGAACCCCACGAATTGTACTGATTACAGTCTCTGTGCTCAGAATTTTTACTCTTAATTAGGTGGTGATGGTCATAAATTTCAGACCATGAGTTGTCCAGGAAGCCACAGCTCGAATGTTTATCAGCCAATCCAGTCACTTAGTCTCTTGCCTCTTGTTTTATGAAAGGGAATGCGGCTGCTGTATCTCATCGGATGTGATGGGTGGGGAGCGGTTGTTGGTTTGGCCTCCTCGGTTTTTGTAAGCACGAATATTTGGGAAGATAAATAGTACTTGATGCCTCATTTACTTTGATTGTTTTTAATCTCAAGATACTTTGGAAAATTTATTACGCTATAAAGCTTGAGTTAGCTACAGCTTTTCTGCGTTGATCCAAGTAAGCAACAGTCATCAAAACTTCGGTAATTCAGAAACATTGTGTCATGGTTTTAACAACAAAGCCATCTCAGAATGAAACTGATTATCGATTGTCCCCCCGGAGAACAAGTAGGCTTCAGTATCGTCCATGTCGCTCTTGCCCCTGGAGAGCGTTTGCAGTGGTGGGTACAATTTGCTTCATATCAGTGTTGCTTTGTAGGATTTACAGGTGCATCAACTATACATTCACTGGGTGGTCATTGGAAGTGTGGTGTCAGTGGTTGGGAAATGGTCTACTCCGATGCCTGGTATTAATACTGTCTATGAATACCCACACTGATGACCTCTGAATTTTTCCCTGGGTGTCTAAGGGAAAGCAAATCAAAGAACCATTCAAGGAGAAGTAGATTTTGCTGACCTGCTCTGTTTCTCAGGACAGAAATTAAGACTGCTTATTGTTTGTACCAAACCCACAAAATTCTAGGGTGACTTTAATAGCTGTCATTAACTGAATAACTATAAGTGCTAGAAAGCTCGTAATTTTCATAATGTTGTAATTTCAGTATTTTTATTAGGTAGGTGGATTTAGTCTCTGTAAGGGAGTATTTTTCATTGCTAATAGCCTTCAAAATAGAAGAATAATAACTTTCCCCATTTTAAATGCATTATGTAAATGGTATTAAGAAGCTTATTGAAACAAACCATCTAATTTCTCAAGGGTTAACTGGAAAATTAAAAATAGTCCGTTTTCCTCCAGCTATGTCTTTATTTATGAAACCATCCCTAAGTGCTACTACGCTTTGCCACGTAAACTGTAATCTCTCTATTTACCGCTATTAATGTGAGGCAGTGTGCAAGTAGCAATAATCTGATTCTCAAGAAGAATCTTTTTAATTAGTGTAGTCATACCCTAAAAAGACCATATAGTTAAAAAATGAGTTCAGTGACAAAGAGACTAAATCTCGATAAAAATTTGGCCTGTAAGCTATGTAAGAATGACCCTAAAATATTTCAAAAACGCCTCCCTTTGTGCTTGAAAAGTTTTTTTTTTTTTTTTAATCCAATTTCTGTGTGGGATGCAAAAGATATGACCTTGATAAATGTGAGCCAGCAATCTAATACAAACCCAGCATACATTACGCACACTCATGGGTGAAAAACGAAGAGAGCCTGGACAGGCATATGTGCTTAGGTAAACAGGAAGACCCCACAAAACGCTATCACTGCCAAAGGGGCGCAGAGCAGAGGTTCAGCCTCCCCTCGCAGAGTCGGGCCTACAGAATCTGCTGCAAGATTGGCCCCAACATCACCGTTCAGGATTTCTCGGAGATTTCAGGTGCCATCGGTGGCCATAGGTTGACAGCGCCCCTGAGAAATTTAGCTGCAGGATTTCCTAAAGCACATTCTGTCGAACAGCATTCCCCATGATGATAAATGCTGGAAGGGATTTTATGGTCAAATAACTCTGAGAAACACTGAATTAAACAAATCAAACAAATGTATTTGCTGGGGGGCTTCCCCCAGGCTGATGGAGGTGCACATTGAGAAGGTTTAACGGGGAGCTACGTGGACAGTCTGTTTCGACAACAAGGTCTCTCTTTACGCATGTGTTCCAGGCAAAGTATTTTGGAGAAATCAACTTGAGATTCATTCGGAAGACCTAATTCTAAGTGAATGTGTAGAACTCAATTCATGACATTGGATTAAGATGCTAAAATGTTTAATAGTCTGAATCATGTGTAATATCATAATATTTGCTCCATCCCAAAGAATAGAAACAAAGTATAGGTGAGTGATGAAATGTAATAATGAAATGAACTTTTGTGAATCTGCCCACCACGTGGAAAGTGAGGGTGTTGTTACTATACTGCACCTGAGAGCACCCTCCATTTCTGCCCTGCTCCCTGCCTACACCTGGGGACAGCCACTTCCCTAAATCTAGTATCGACGTTCCTTTGCCATATATGTGGGCAGGTCCCCAAGTGATATACACATTGTTTGGGGTTTTTGTTTGTTTCATAAAAAGCATCCTATAGTATGTAAACATCTATGTTGCTGTTGCATATAATTCATTCATTTTCATTGTTATATGAATTCCATTGTGAGAATAACTGCACTTATTTCTCAATACCAATAACCTCAAATTGTGAGTGGTTCACAAATCTCTGAAGAATATTAAAGTCAGAATTATGTTCTGAATACATTGTATGTTCCATTGTTTCAAAATGATCTATTTAGTACAATACTAGGTGGGATAACAAAGATATCCTTCTTGTAGAAGCCTGCAAACTTGTAGAAAATACAGATATGTGGGTAATTAGCAGCATGCAATGGGAATACTGTCCTATCTGGTACCATTAAAAAAGAGTGATGTATTCTGATTTAGGAAAATAGTAAGAGCTGCACAAAACAAAACAAAAATAGCCCAGAAATGCAAGAAAGTGATGCAGTTTCAAATAGATAGATCCAGGTACCCGCACCGAGAAGAACTTAAACAAGGGCCTGAGAGAGGTAAGGAACTGAGCGATACGTATCCGTGGACCAGCCAGGTCTCCAGGACAATAACAGAGTGACAATAGTGACGAGGCCGCTGAGGTCATGAGCGAAGATCGCAGGGGGCTTTCAGGCCATGGATGTGACTCTGGGGTGGGGTGCTTTTGGAGGACGCGAGCAGAGCAATGCCGTGTTCTGACACATTTAAAGGGAGCTCAGGGGCCAGCCTGTGGTGAACACCATGGGGGAGGGGGAGTGGGGACGATGGGCTATCAAATGTTATCCCAATGATCCACCTGGGGGCTCTGGCGGGTCAAGATCAGGGTTAGCAGGTGAAGAAATGAGTCGTGGTTAGATTCTGAATGGATTTTGCATGCGTCGTTCCATTTTACTCCTTAATTAACTTTCGGCATACCAACTTTTATTATTTTTAGTTGTTTCACTAGGCATTATACTACACATCTGGGATTTAGTAAAGTCTACTGGAAATTAACACTTTTAGCACCACCCAGAGTTTGAACAATATCTTAGAATTCTTTAATTCCATTCCTATATTCCTGCCAAGCTTCACCTTCCGGTAGTCATGTATTCTATTCCATTTTTCCCTTCCATTCTTTCATTAACCATAGTGTAGTCACGTATTTTAATTCCGCATATGTTTTAAAGCTCTCACAACATCGAGGCTGTTTTTCACTGATGGTACTTCTCATGTACCCGAGTGTCTTTTCAGGAGCCTTCTAGAGGCATCGCCATATTTTCCTGTAGGATAATTTTGTTTCTGCTTTTAAAATTACCTCCGATGTTTCTTTTAAGCCCGTCGACAAAACAGTCTTCCAGTGTTGTTTTGCTATAAACATCTTTACATTTTGAACAAGGCTTTCAAAAGATTTGGAATCTAAGTTGACAGGTGTTTTCTCCCAGGTCGCTGAAGCTTTGATCCTACTTCCCTTTGTTTCGGTTGCTCCTACTGAAAAGTTAGCCTTCAGCGTTATGTTTTCTATTAACAGTAGTGTGTCTTTCTTTTTTCTGTGGCTACTTTTAGATTTTGTGTGTGTGTGTGTGTGTGTGTGTGTGTGTGTGTATTGCTGGTTTTCAGCAGTTTTATTAGGATGTAAGGAGGTGCAAAGGTCTTTTTTATGGCTCCTCACTTTTCTAGAGCATCCTTAATTTGAAGTTGTATATATTTTTGCCAGCTGTGAGAATTCCCAGTTAATTTTCTCTATTGCTTCTCACTCACCGCATCCGAAGACTACAATTAGACAGCTGGTACAGACTTGACCCCCACCTCCTGCATTGGGGGCTTCTCACACCAGTGCTTCTATCTTCCTACCTGTTTTCACATCAGACATTCCTACTCACCTGAAGTCCGGTTTACCGATTTTATACTGTGTCTGATGTGTGGCTAAATCTGTTCCTTGTTGTACATATTGTAAATTTTAGTTCCAGAATATGCATTTTAGATTTCAGTGCAGGTTCCGTTCTCTGGTGAAATTCTCCATCTTGTTATCTATTTTATTCAACCTATTAATTACAGGAGTTTCAAAGTCTGGGCAGGATAACTCCAATACTGAAATCATCTAGGGACTTACCTTCAGTGTCTATTTTTTCTCTTGGATTTGACCATGCGTTCTCAGTGTTTATTTCATATTTTTTTTACTGTTTGTGTTTTTTAAAAAATATATTAAGTTTTCACTAAATTCTGGACATTGCATTTGAAAAATGGCAGAGATTCGGGGTGATAGTTCCTCACAAAAGGGACTGTTGAAGAATTTCTGTCAGGCATCATGGAGGAGTAGATATGACCTAGACCCAGCAGGGTCTGATAGTGATTTGAGACTGAAGTCCGGTCACCTGCAGGACCTGCCCACTCGGACTGGCCTCCCCCTGGACTTCTTTTAGGGTTTTCACCTCACAGTCTCAGGTTTCCCAATTACCTCCTACTTGGTGGGTCCTAAGGATACTTTTGCTTTTCTTTCTTTTTTATAAGATTTTACTTAATTTTTTAGAGAGAAGGGAAGGGAGGGAGAAACAGAAGGAGAGAAACATTGACGTGCGAGAGAAACACCGACTGGCTGCCTAACCCACAGCCCAGCCACGTGCCCTGACCGGGGTTCGAACTGGCGACCTTCTGCTTTGTGGGGCAACGCTCAAACCACTGAGCCACACCAGCCCGGGGGCACGTTTTCCCTCTTCCTTCCCTGACAATGAAATTGTCAACAGCTCCGAACTACTCATTTCTGTTTGTTCTGCGCCCATTGCTGATTACGAATTGGCAGATTCCTTAAGGGAAAGAATGTACGGTAGTGTCTCCTTTCCCTCTGGGTAACGCTTCCTTTTACGCCCCCCTCAGATTCTCACAGATTCTGGTCTGATTCCCCCAACAGTGGTGTGCATGTGTGTGCACAGATTTGTGCACGCACACGTGTGTGTATGTGTGTTGCATTTTGTTCAGTTTTTAGTTATTCCCTGGGGAGGGGCAGTTATTTTCTGATGTGAGCTGTCTCTTCACAGAAGGGAGACATACATTGTGGGCATCCATCCAGGTAAATCCAATAAGGATTCTTACCGGTTTGGATGCAAAGTGTGACACAAAAAGAATCTGAAGATGATCTCTAGGGTTTTGGCTTGAGCCACTTAAGGAATGGATCTGTCATTAAATAAGATGGGGGCAACGGCAAGTGCAGTAAGGTTGGAGAAGAGAATTAGTAGTAATAGCTGTAGCTCAGGAAAGGGACCTGGACAAGAGATGTGACCACGGGAGCCATTGATCCTGAGCCGGAAGGAAGAGGAGAAGGAAGAGGAACCTGGACTGAACCCCAGGATGGTCCGCCTGTCAAATGCCAGGAGGAAAGGAGGAACCAGCAAGGAGGCCAAGGAGATGCAGCTGGAACAATAGGGAGAAGAAAGAGAGAATGTGGCTTCCAGGAAGCCATAGAAGAAAAATGTTTTAAGAGAATGAGCCGTACCAGTGCAGCTGCTAGGGCGACAATAATGTCAGCTTCGCCGTGGGATGGGGGAACGTGAAGGTTATTGGTGACTCTTTAAAACGGCAGTTGTGAGGAGGAAAATGACTCTACTAAGAGTTCGTTTAGGAAAGAAGATGAGGGGGACATTCAGAGGCAGTGAATGGAGACAACCATGGCAGAGAGTATAGGCAATTTTGCTCGAGGGAGAATCAAGAAATGATCAGAAAAGAGATAGAAAAGAATTGAACATGTACTAGAGATAAAAGTATTAGTCAAATTATATGCCAGCCAAAAGGAAAAGGCGATCAAGACAGATCTTTTCAATAGACTTTTTCAGAGCAGCTTTAAGTTCAGAGTAAAACTGAGCAAAAGGCACAGAGATTTCCCACGTACCCGTGCCACGGTCCCCCCATGCATACCCTCCCTCTATCAGCACCCCGCACTAAATGGTACACTTGCTACAATTTACGAACCTGCGTTGACACGTGGTCTTCCAGAAGGCCATCGTTTACATGAGGATTCGTTCTTGGTGTTGTGAATTCTGTGGGTTTGGACAAGTGTGTGATGACCTGTCCCCACCACTGCAGTGCCAGGGAGAGCAATTTCACCGCCCTAAATATCCTCTGTGCTCTGCCTATTCCTCCCCCGCCCCCTCCCCGCTAACCACCTGTCCCCCCCAGTAACCACCACTCTTTTTATTTTAATTGTCTCCAGTTTTCCCTTTCAGTAAGGTCATGGAGTTGCAATACAGAATGCAGCCTTTTCAGATGGAGTTCATTTTGTTTTGACAGGAAATGAACAACATGCCTGTCAGCTAACGGTAGAATAAGAAAACAATTCTGTTGGACGGAGGAGAGAAATGCTGATATAATATATTTACGGAGCTACAATATTTACTCATTTAATTCTTAAAAAAACTCTTTAAACTAGATATTATTACCATTACTCCCATTTTATAGATGGAGAGAGGGAGGTTTGGTAATGTATCAAATTTTGCATGCTTTGGGAACTGCATTTGATAAAATGGAAAAATTCTTGACAACCGAACATACCGGGCACCTTAAGTTGGCCCAGCAATGCTCTTACAGTCTCCTATGCAATTTCCCTCCCTCGCCCTCCGAGACGACCTCTCCTTACTTGGCTCCCCGCTCAAATGTCGAGCATGCCTTCCTCCTTCCTCCTCATATTTAGGTCACGATCATACTTCCTATTTCATTGGGAAAGTAACAGAAAACAGAGCGCTTCCACATTCCTCTCCCAGCAATCTCAGCTCATGTGATCTATCCTCCCTCCATTTCCACTGATAAATTTCTCCAAAGTACTAGCCTGACCGCTGTGGTTCTGTGGGGGTGAGCCTCATTCTCCAAGGCAAAAGGTCATCGGTTCGATTCCCGGCCAGAGCACCTGCCTGGGTTGTGGATTCAGTCCCTGGTGGAGGCGCATACCAGAGGCAACCGATCGATGTTTCTCTCCCTCTCTCCCTCCCTCCCTTCCCTCTCTCTAAAGAATAAAGAAAATCTTTTTTTTTTTAATTTTCAGTTTATTTTTTAAATTTATTTATTTATTTATTTATCTTTAGAGGGGAAGGGTAGGAGAGAGGGAGAGGGAGAGAAATATCAATGTACGGTTGCCTCTCATGCGTCCCCTGCTGGGAACTGGCCCGCAACCCAGGCATGTGCCCTGACTGGGAATCGAACCGCGATCCTCTGGTTCGCAGGCCCGCGCTCAATCCACTGAGCTGCACCAGCCAGGGCAGAATAAAGAAAATCTTTTAATTTTTTTCTCCAAAATAGGGACATCCCCTCCCTGGGCCTGTGGGATAGAGTCACACTTCGTATCTGCTCCAGAGTAGGCCTAGAATTCTGCCACGGCCAGCAGTAACATAGATTTCGCCAACTCCAAGCATCGCTCGAAGGCCGGCCATAGCTCAGCCGTAACTTAGATTGTGCAGACTTCGAGGTTGGCCTCTTGTCACCGGACTCCATGCAGCATCGGTGCAACACCTGGAGGTCTCTGTTTGCTTGGCCTCCAGAATCTCAGTCTCTCTTCACTTTCCGCCCGCTTCACTGGCTGAGGGTAGCAGTGCCCTTGGCTGGCGATTCTTCATTTCTAACGGCGTGCCCTGCGCGTACCACTTCTTCCCGTGGTCTGCGTCCTCCTGAACCACCACACACTCACCAACACCTAAAGAGCAGGGCTGTTGCGTTGAAAGGTCTTCATGGGGCACCAACGACAAAAATGAACTTGCTCCCCGCGGTGGCCAGCTCAGCACAGCACTGCGGCTCCGGCCTGCTGTGCGAGGCCTTGGCCTTGGACAGACTGGAGATGCTGCTTTCTCATTCTGAAAGCAGCTCCATTTCCCACTGTTCCGCCGCCTTTTCTGAAAACGAGTTTAATTGGGACACAGAACTGAACGGAGAAAATGAGTTAATTCCCTTGCTGTCTGCATTTTTACTTTCTTTTACTGAACTGTAAAGTGGATATATGGAAGGAATAAAAAGTGGTAACGTGAATTGAAAGCGCTACTTGGAGTTCTGAATTACAGCATTTTTCTTTGGAGGCTTGGAAACGGGGGCTTGCCGGGCGTGCCTTTTTGAGGGCGGGATGATGGGTGTGCATTGTCCCAGTCGTCGGGAAATCGCTTCTAGGGAGTCTTCTGCGGGAAGGATCATCTGTATAGCTCAGTGCTCACCGCGGTTCATGCGCCAGTTCATTGTTTTTATGGGCTTGTGCTCACCGTGGCCCAGCCTGACATATTCGAACTCATCTTTTCTCCTCGTGGAATTTGTCTCCGCAGCTTACCCTCTTAAAGGCGATGCTTCATCCTGCCGTGGCCGGCCATGCTTTTCCTGACAGAGGAAGCATCCGACGCTGCCACTCCTTTTACTCAACAGTTAACGCTTCTCGTTTGGTAGCGTGGTCCTTATTTCACCGCGTGTACATGACAAACGTGTGGGTGGAATTTGTCTGTTTTTATTAGTGAGCTGTTTTCCTAGCAATGCAGTTACCTTACTCTTTCTTTTCTTTTTCTTTCTTTCTTTTTTTTTACTCTTGGCTCTATTGCAGATGTGCCCCCATTTTCCTCTCCTTTGCCCACCTCACCCGGTCCTCCCCTCCCCGGGCCTTCACTGATACCTGGTTCTCTAATAACAGGTCAGCGGCACGAGCCCGCGCCACCAGACACGCATGTGCACACACGTACCAGTGAAGAAGGACGCGTCTTTGCACAGCACACGTGCCCAAGCGGGGCTCGTTTCAGTTAGATTGATTTGGCTATTGACGGGGCCGGTCACAATGCCATTTAGAAGCAATTAAAAGGTGAGGAAAGCGCTGAACAGGACCCTCTGCCTGGCAGGCTTTTTCTGTGTGCGCAGGGCCAGTAGATCGATGTGTGTGTCTCTCCTGTCCCCCACAGCGCTGTCTTCAGGCAGAACGGCAATGTCAAGGTTGCAGACGCCTGCCGAAAATGAGTGAAGGATAATCTTGACCCCCCCCCCCGCCTGCAATGTTTACACAGGGCGTTATGCCTGTTTCCCTGGGGCCACGGCGTGCATCATCCCGGAACTGGGCACGGAGCAATTTCAAAGTCCGGCTGCCGCTGGGAGTGCCTATTTTTAAAGCACCCCCCCCCCCCGTGGGGATAGTGAATGGTGAATAATGACAGTTGCTAATGGTTCGTGAGGAAGTGTGCTGACTCGGACACTTGGACGTTTCCCACGGGCACCTGCGTGGCTACCTGCAGGATGAATGTCCCGACCCCGGGCGGGACGGACCACCTGCGCAGGGAAGGGTCGCGCACCGAACCCTGGCAGCGTCCAGAGTGCCTGTGTGATTGGAGGCATGAAAACGCCAGATGATCGCTGTGGTTGTATGGCAAAGCTGCCACCAAACGAGTCCACCGCCCTTTGGTCATTTCCATGAAATGAATGCGTTTTTGTTCCAAGAGTCATTTTCAGATGGGTCCCATCATTAATTGTGTATGCAGTCACAACTGAGGGTGTGATGTCTAGTCTATGACCAAAGAGAGATTTTGCATATAACTAAAATGATAGGGTAACTGTGTTGCAAAATTCGGAACCCTAAGCCTAACATCTAACCCACACCTGCTCCGTTTTTACCTTCATTATTTTGGTTTCTTTGTAGACCTAAGACTAGATACCCTGGATAATATTCTGGTTAAGAAAATTAGGTTCTTCCTGGGAAAATATATGATGTCACTTTTGTTGAATAGTTTTAAGAAGCAAACAAGGAAATAACTTAAAAGAGCCATTTAAGGACCAGTTCGCTGACAAATTGTCTCCTTAGAAAGGAGAGTCTCCAAGGCGGTGTCTTGGCTCTCCAAGTTTTCCTCTGAATTCTGTTCCATGACTTTGTTACAGCTATTAGATCTTCCATTGATGGAAATAAATTCATTTAGGAAAAAAAATGCCAACATTTGATAGCACTTAAAACGCTCCCAGGAACACACGGTATTAACTGTTGTATTCTGTCTTCTTAATATATTTTGGACCATCCTTTTATATACACCTCACAAACGCACACTGAGACTGCACAGTAATTATTTCAGCAAGCCGGGATTTATAGGGAACCTGCCATGACTCAACTATGGGCTGGAGGCAGAAACAGGAGTTACGGCGGCCCCTGTCTTTGAGGAGCAGGGGATGTGTAAATACGTTTTAACTCTAACCTTTCTCTTCTAAATTGTGCATACAATCTAGGTAAAACGAATCATTGGCGTCTAAAACTTCAGCTGTTTAGTAAATTAATAAATTTGATTGAATTCCTTTAGTTTTATGAACATTTAATGTCAAGCAAATATGAGCTAAGTGACCTGGGTAATGGTTGTGGAGACCAGAATTTATAACTGTTAGCATATATACAGTGTTCCACTTTACAGACCAGGAAAATAATTCCTCGAATTTGAGTTGGCTTTAAAGCATTACTACTAGGTAGGTAGTCTTTCTAGGTGTCATTTTTAAGCAATCAGTACACCTTAATAATAAAAAAACCCACAATCTTACAATGTCACTTCTAATGAATACAGCTAGGAGGCACTTGTCTTTTCTCAACATCGCTAACTGGTTCTTCCTGAACGCATTCATCGTTGACATCACTTTGCTTTACTGAAAGCACAGACATTTCCTTTAGTGTTCATGGTATTTCATGGTTTGGAAGACTTGCAAAGTGTCTTTTGCTCATGCAATTGTGAAAAATGAAAATGAACAACATAATGCATTTAGCAGTCCCAAAGAATAAATTAAAGAAGGGCCAAGAGCAGAAAAGCAGGAAAAGATAATAGACAAGTTACAATAGCCAACAAAAAGGCAGTAACAATCAAAGCAGGGTATATGTAAAATAAATAGGAGAGAATTTAAAGGAATATGTCAAGAAGAAGGAGTGGATAGGCAAAAAAGGAGTGGGCTGGCCAAAAAGAAATGGTTTGGGTTGGGAAATGTTAGGGCATTTATTTACTCATTAAGAACATCGATCAGCCTTCCTCTTAAAATGGGTACCCTTGGTTGGATACATAAATTCTTACACAAAGAAGAACGCAGAATAATAGTTTCCCTTCTTTTGGTAAGAACATGAGTGGAATAGTGATTAAGAGCATTATCATTTATGGTTCTGACAGAAGTGAATTCATATACCAAGTATTTAAATTCCCAAAATTGACTTTCTCCATATGAAACAGAGAGAACAATAAGCCATGTAACTCATAGGGGTGCTATGGAATTGCAGGAGGAAATGTTAACAAATGACTTAGCTTGTGCCTAATAACCGTTATTATTCCTCTGCTCTTATTATTTCCCATCAACAAGCCAAAAAATGGTACCTGGGCACTGATTTTTATCCTCCATCTGCACACCCCCTTCTGTGTGAATCTTACTCCTTTGGACAAGGTACTATCTAGTCATCACAGGTGTAGTTTAGATTCAAAGACAGAGTGAATTTTTATATATCTCCGCTGGTCACCTGTTTTTGAACATGTGGGTCTTCAAAGACCACCTATTCACTCCTTTATAACATGGTCCGGGGGAAGAGGATGTCTTTACCAAATGCCTTCTCCCAGGCCCCTTGCAGGATCCATTTTTGTAGCAGTAATATGTGCATTAGGACATTTAGCAATATTTTACATGTAGTTTCTGTAGTTCAAATTACAAGTGCATCAATTGAGTTTCCTACAGACCCGCAAGCACCCAAACTTCTTACTGGACCAGTTCAGCAAAATCGTACTTATTCATAATTTAAAGAGAAACAAGGTACTTTATTTTGGAATTAGTAATATAGAGCATGCTGATTCAATTAACAGGACGAAGAGCCTCCGTCCATTCTTACCCACAGTCCTGGCCCTTCAAGACTCCCAGGAAAAAGATAATCTTCCCCCCACTACCTTTGGAAAATACTGTCGAGTCGATTCCTGCTTTAGTTTTAAAAAGTAAATTAGCATTTTAAAACTGTAGAAGAGACCTAAAGTAAAGAAAGCTTCTTTTAACTTTTATCAATGTCCTTGAAAAGTAGCGCTGGCTGGCTTGGGCATTATTGATCGGGGTTGAATCATTGAGGTGTGCCTGAATTCTCTTATCCAAAGCACCACGAATTCCTCATCTGAGGCTGTTTGTGAGTTGGTGAAACTGACATTTGGTAGGTAGAGCGCAGGGGTCTCTGGGTGTTGAATGATGAGCCAAGGTCCAACAAAACACAGCAGAGGGAAAGTGAAATAGAGAAGTTTATTCCTCAGGGGCCCTGGAGGGACCGCACGGGAAGATTGGGGCAAGGTGCAGACCACCAGCAGGGCAGGACCTGGGGCCCAGGCCTGTCTCAGGGTCCCTGTGGACAGAGCTTTCGGGTTTCCGGGCTAAGGCTGGATTTGTGAACTCAGACCGAAAAAGCAGGGGTTTGGTGAGCTCCACGGGGGTCTTCTGTATGGGGCACACTCGGGGAGGCTCTGGGAGGAGGGCAGAATGCTCATCACCGGGACATTGATGGAGGCATCGGCATCAGGCATGTACATTCATTTGTGACCCTGAGGCTACTGTAAAGGTCATGCTCTCCAGGGAAGGCGGGGCCAGTGTCAGTCCCAGGCCCCTGCAGACCACCACCTGGCCCCACCAAATAGACGTGGAGGCAGCAATATTATGGGGTAGTTTGGCTAAGCTTTCAGCAGTGGTCCTTTACTGAAATCCCTCACATGATTACTTACATACCTCTACGTCAAGATACTGTGTCTCCTGAGGATGTCAGATTAAACGCAAACCTTTACTTGAAAGGTTTATTTCGGTCAGCATCACTGTTATTATCATATTATTGTTATTGTTATTACTTTTTAGAAGAGAGGAAACCACCTGGGTAGAAAACACGAGCCGTAAACTACCGACACATTTACATTTGGCGGCTGGAGATCCGGGGTGTACACAGGAGGCTTCGTTCCATCATTTACTGCATCCCATCCGCCCGCACCTTGAATTCATTGCAGTGGCGGGTCTGAGCTTCTCAGTTCGGATCTCAGAGGCCATGCAGTTTGGCGGTGACAAGCTTGTTTCGGACGGGCCGTGGTGAGGGCATTTTTATGCGACAGCGACTGGCTAATGGGGCGCACCAGCCATGGCCGGGAGCTGGCTGTGCCTTTCCCAGCGTGCCACCGCACCTGTCTGTGGCCACACCTCCTCTGCGCTGTCAGAGCTCACCGTCAGTTCCGGCCTCGCATTTCTTCCCCCGAATAGCGCAGCTCGGGCCCCATCCTGGAACCACATTCTCTGCATAACTGTCCTAGGCTCCTTTGTAAAAAATATAACTAAATGAATGGGTAAATAGAGCACTTCTTCTTCTCTTAAGTATCAGCATTTCTTACATACTTTCCAGCACACCCGCCAATGTCCGTGGCCTTGGGCTTTGTTTGCACTTGGTGTTTTTCTCCTTTCAAGGGCCCCCAAGATGTAATAGTGTCAAATTATGACATCTCCATCAATTATTGCCCTCGAAGAGTCATTGTTTTCCTTCACCGTCTGTCTTTATTATTATTATTATTACTTAGCATCTGTCTCCTAGAGAGAGTAAGACTTGGCCTCTTTCTAGTCACTCTTCTATCCTAAGGGCTTGAAACAGCCTCTGGCTGACTGAGCATCACTTTAGATAATGATCTTTCTCCTCTTGCACACACAATTTTCTTTTTAGTCAAAAGTAGCATAGGCAGAGACATAGTGTGTTCTTTCAAATACATTTTCTGTAGAATTGAAGATAAAGCAGCTTACGACTGCTCAGCATAACACTGCATTGGGGATAACATTTGTTGTGGAGGCAGGATTACTCTGAGACACCTGTATTTGTAAACCTATTACAGCAAGTAAGGCCTGTTTCTTCAGAGATCCTTTTGGTAATAGGATTTGGGGCAGCTTTCGGAAGCTGCTAAAATGCATTGCTTTTAAACACGGGTGTCCTATCCCATTAAATGGGGTTATAAGTCAGCATCCACCCTGAGCTAAGGCATGCACCCTCACCCTATAATGGAATTAATCCTGGATTAAAGAGGGAAATCCTTTCTTGATCTTCCCTCTGACCCATTTCCCTTCTCTGCTTGAAAATCGGAGGTTTTCCAATGACATAGGATGAGAAGAATCTATTAGAAGCATCGCCTGGTTTGCCTGCTCTAAAGTAATTTGGTTCTGCATTAGTAACTCCTACTTCGCAGCCTCTCCTAAGCTTGGTTTAAATGCTTCTGTCCTAAATGAGATTGCTTCTTTTCTGCAGGGATGTTTGATGGTCCAAATTCTCAGGGTCTCCTTACATGGTACACAGAGCTGGTCCTGAACAAAACTGGGGGGAAGGTCTGACACGTTGGCCCCCACCCTTCCCTCCCTGCTCCCCAGTGTACAACGCTACCACCAGGAATAAGACTGCTTGGCATGGGGTCCATCAGACCAAGAGCAGACTCCCATTAAGGCGTCCCAATATGGGCAATTGGGTGGAGAGCACAGCCATGTTAATAGGTTATTACACTTCAGTGTAATCCGCTCTATACGAGAAATTCAAATTACATATGCAATTGTAGAGGAAGGAAGAAAGGTGGGAGGATTTAACTAACTCGGGCTAGTCAGGAAATACTTCACAGAGGGAAAAAATGATATTTTACATGATTTAAAGGGGAGGGTTGACTCGTGAGAGATGTGGGTGAGAAGACATCTTGACCCAGGGCCACTTAAGGAATAAGGACAAGTTCAAAGTCACAAAAGATAATTACCAGACTGGAAATGAAGGAGTTAGTCACCAGATTACGAAGGGCCTTTGAAGACCTGCTAAGGAGTTCAGCGATGATCTGACATGGAAACCTGTTAAGCCCTGTTTCTAGGTCTCTAAATTGTCCTGGCAGCGGCTGCCACATGGTGAAAAGCCAATTCTTTATGGTGCCCACCTTCACCAAGCCCAGGACGAGAACAGAGCTTCTGCCACAGACTCATGGTCTGCTGGCAGGAGCAGCAGAGAGGGTTTTAATAAATCTCTCCCACCTACGCTACTTGGGGCTAGTATCTGCCTGCGGAATCAGCTCCAAGAATACACGTTTTATCTAGCCTTTGAATTATGTCTCAGCGACAGTGTATGAGTAATAACTTAACTCCCCGCAATAAACATCTTGAGCATATCTCAATTCTACATTTTTTTTGGTTATTTTTCTTTCGTGTTTGTGATGAAGCCACAGATAACGAAGCCAGCATCTGCTGTTCAAAATCTAGTATTCTCCTATATCTGATTATGATACAAACAAACAAACAAACAAACAAACAAAAAAACACATAATGTATCGGTACCACACATTGGAATAACAAGTTTTGAGAACACAGGCAGGAGATGTTAAGAGAACCAGAGAAGTTTCTAATCTAAGAAGATGAATTTGGAACTTGCACAGAAATAGGAATTTCTGGATAAAATCTAGGGAAATTTATTTTCTTGAATTTCTTTTAACATGAGCTTTCATTGTCCTTTATGGTGACCTTTTATTTTTTAAAGTGCATATGGCTAGTTGTGCTATGAAATTATTGTTATGCTCATTGAGGGAATATATAAAATAAATTAAAATAGCTTTCCATAAAATTTCAAGACTACCTCACAAGCAAATGATAGTATTCTATTTAGAAATTTGGTATACTTTTGTCTTATTTTTAAATCAATCAATACATTTTCTTACATTTTTAACTGCATTAAATATTTCAGTACTGAGAGCACTCAGCACCAAAATCCATGTTTTTTGAGTGCCAGTGAGTCCTTACCTACTTCTCAGGTAACTGTTTTCAATTGCATGTTCTGTGTGAACCAGTAAAGACTGTTTTTGTTAACTAACAAAAAGCACATAGTGCTGAGAACCACGTTTTCTCACATTATAGATGGTTAGAAATCGGGCCATTTAAAACCCCATGTCTAAGGATGGAGTATCTGATTCTTGCCCAGAGGATCTAAGCTCCCTTGACAAACACTGACACTCAATTTCTTAGCCAGGTTGAGAGCTTCAGAAAGAGTTTGTGGGAAATGATGTTACAGGATATTTCACCAGCCTTGTAACTTTGTACTGAATCTACCGCTGAGCCGAGGGCTGCCGGTGGCCTTTTCACCCCGCCCAGCCTTGCTTTGAAACTATCTAAACCCTGCTTGGTGTCAAGTTACCTGAACTCGACCCCGCCCCCAAATCCTGTAAGGCGGTATCTTCATTTGTTCAGCGGAGGAGGACCGGGATTCCTCCTAAGAGGATTTTTCAGAAGGCGAATTTCTGGGATATCTTTACTGATATTTTCACCACTGATCAAGCTCAGCTATAATGAAATTTTTCTTTTTTGAATCATTAAAATATTTTTCAAGAAACACCACAGTACTTACCAATGTTTAGATTGCATCCATTTGGCTTATGGTCATTCTAAAACTGGCTTTCTGTGATGCATTTAACAAATTCATTTAGTCATTTAACATATTTTTGAAAATACAGAACGCACAATTTTATGTACTTCAGATGCATTTAAAATAGTAATCACGTTCATACGATTTTATTGGAACAAAAAGTGCATTTTAAAATATGAATTAATTGTAAAACATGATAAAATTATTAAGATAAAGTTCTCTGAAAGCAAATAATCTTAATTCTGTCCTTTAAAATGACAAAGTAATAATAGTTTAGAAAAGGAAATATTTAAATGCATATTATTACTAAATTATAGAATTAAATAATGGGAGAAAAACTGGTACATGGATATACAACATTCTCATTAATCTATTCATTTATTGGGCTTTGAATAATGCACAGCCAAGCCTAAAATTTTAGCACAACATTTTCAGAAAAACTAGTTTTAGTCATTGCACGCTGCAAATAACTAATGAGAAGCACTGTGATAATAAATTAAAATCTATGTTCATTTTTTATTTAGCGCCATGACCAATTATTTAGTTTAAAATGATCTTTTGTTGGAAAATTGCCATCACTACCTAATAATAATAACTAGAAAACCATAAACAAGAAGACTATTTAAATTCTTTCCAGCAGAGAAAAAAATAAACCCATGAAAATGACTGAAACCTATAATGATAAGGTAAAATCATTCCTTTGCACACACATTTTAGGTGAATACCACATATTTGAGAGGCTGCCATTTTGCGCTGTTTAGAAAAAGGCGATGTTCCAAAGCCTTTACCTGTGTGCTGGCCACAAGCATACACCTGGGACTCGCGCTGGCACAAAAGCACTCAAGTTAAAGCGCCCAGGTTGCCAGCCCCTCTGTTGGTTGGAATGGGTGGGATGGAAGGTGAGCTCTCCACCTGCCAAATGTCCCCTCATTTCCGTGTGCCCCGATGCGAGCGTGCACTGAAACGTGCCCTCTACCACACGCAGGGAAGAGCAGACTCCTTCCCTGACTAGGTAGGAGCCTTCGAAGGTGCTGTCTCACTGCTGGGTGGGGGCGTGGTGGGGGGGACAGGGATTTTGTAGAAGGAATCCCAGCCTGTTCTCTGTGTTACAGCCCCACTAACCTCAGGTAAGCACTTAAGTGTACTTAAACCTCTTGAGTAATTATTAATACTGCTAATTAATATCAGTATTAGCGCTGCAACAAGATAATCCTCCAAAGACAAAAGGAACACAGAGTTCATGAAACATAGCTGTGCTTCTCTGGGCTTTAAATGTATGTTCAGGACATTTTTATTAAAGCTAGAAAAACACAAATAGATAGTATTTAAGAATATCATGCTCCGCAAATGCCCGAGGGTTTTTTTTTTCCAGATTATTTTATAACATCTGACATTGTGTTTTCCTTTAATTTCAAATTGATTCTTTGCGGGAGGCTCCACTCATAGAACCCCCCGTTCATCACAGATGAAAATAAAACTACCAAGACATCTTCTGTTTGGTGAGGAAAGGGGTCAAACTCTCAGAGGAGAATGACCCAGAGCGCCTTCCTCACTAGGCTTTTATTGGGCTCAAATACACCGGAATACAGGTTTAACATGCCAAAGAAATCTGAGGGCTTAATCGGAGCCAGTGTTTGTCAGGAAGGGGGGTTGCCAAACTTTGGGAGACATACTCATTTCCTCCTCGGACCCTTATCATTTAAATGAGAGCACTCTTAGCAAAGCAGGTTTCACAGGACTTTAGGAATTCTTTCTTATGCCAATCACCCACGGAGCCATCCTGGCCGGCACAGGGCTGCACCGCTTGCCCCCACAGTTTCAGACTTTAAGCCGATTAGGAAGCAGGAGACATCAGAAGACATCTCCCAGACGGAAATGAGGACTCAGGCTATGTCGGAATAGCCGGGGGGGGCGAGGGTCCATCACATCCTCTTCATTGCAGCCCCCCGAGTCCTTCCATGAGGGCCTCCCAAGTGGTCGTGTCTGGCTTAGGTTGCCCCTCCCATGAGGAGTCTTACCCATCATTGACTGCCAACCAAGCATTGGGGCCAGAGATGGATGAGGCAGAAGCAGTGCTCTTGCCAGGGAGATGAGCTTTTTCTCCTTAGTAGGTCACGTCCTCGTGACAGAACAGACCCAGATGAAGCGGGTCCCTTGGGCTCTTACACAGCCCACCATGGGGTGAGGGTTACAACTCCTGAAACCAGGCTGAACGGTCCACAACAATTCTTGTTAAAAAATACATCTGTACATGACAAAGCTCTCATTCCAACGTTAGCTTAGTAAGTCATCATTTCCCGTTTCAGTTGAATTTAGAGACCGTGCGGCTCTTCAGAGAGAACTCTGTCTAGCACATTACTTTCTTATAGCAAGACAGCCCTGTAATATCGCTTCACAATCAATTAGATCTGAAACCAAGTCTGATGTGGTGTTAATGGCTTTAGACTCTTTAAATACTTTGTATGAACAAGAACCTTAAAGACTTTTTCTGGTAGGAATTAAGGAATTTGCTTTTCACTTGAAAAGCAAAATGATTCTTATATCTAAATGCATTATAAAAAAGATAGTAAGACATTTTAAGAAAAAAATGGCTGGAATTTATATTTTTGGTAATTTTTATGTATGAGACTTGTTTAACACAGTTCAGAATTATAAAAAAAGCTATGTCCTCGTGTGATATGCTTAGAATAATGCAGTTGATGCAAACTTTGAAAATTTGAGATTAATTACAATTTTTAAAAATGGATTAAAAAGTAGAACACGGGCCGGATCAAATTATTGTCAGTTTTCCTAAGCAAGAACTACAGTGGTACACTTTGTTCCTCGTTCTCTGCTCCTGTCATCTGTCATTTTCTCATGTCCCAGTGCCAATTATTGATCTGCTTCCCAAATCATTACCCAGAGGACCTCGACTGCACCACACTGATGGGATGGAAGGGAACGAAATGAATATTCAATGAGTATCTTCTGCTGGCACGGACTCTGTCAGGTGCCTACATGTTACCCTATAGAACGCTCGGAGCCTGGCAACAATCCCGTGAGGCTGGGAAGCAGCCCGTGCACGGTTGGGAGGTGGGGCGCAGCGCCGCGTGGTCACTGGGCAGAGACAACGCCCACGGCTGGAGGTGGGGCGCAGCGCCCCATGGTCACTGGGCAGAGACAACGCCCACGGCTGGAGGTGGGGCGCAGCGCCGCATGGTCACTGGGCAGAGACAACGCCCACGGCTGGAGGTGGGGCGCAGCGCCGCATGGTCACTGGGCAGAGACAACGCCCACGGCTGGAGGTGGGGCGCAGCGCCCCATGGTCACTGGGCAGAGACAACGCCCACGGTTGGAGGTGGGGTGCAATGCTGCATGGTCACTGGACAGAGACAACGCCCACGGTGCCTGGGCACAGAGAACAAATGCAAGTACAGCAGAGATGAAAGACGGAGACAGAGCCCAATGACGCAGAGTTCTACAGCACATGTACGTAACTTAGATGCTCATCCACAAACAATGAGAAACAACTTGGAGAGTTCTATAGTTGCACGAGGTTTTCAGATTTGCCTGTTTAAAACATAACCCTGGTTAAAAAGTATAGGAAAAATCAGTCGGGGCCGAAGAAACTGCCAGGGTCCAGTTTAGTATTTGAAGTCGGTCAGAGTTTGCCTGGAGAAATGATGGTGTTAGTAATCACAGGAAAGCGTTGATGGGTCGAAGAAATGTTTGGGACCGTATCAGTGTTTCAGGACAGTCCATGTCGCTATTGGTCCCCTGCCAAAGTAGAGTCTACTTGTCTTTACACACTAATACCTGGCACGCTTCCTGGCGCAGTGTAGCTCCCGGAATGATGGAGTGCGAGTCATCAAACAGCAGCTGGACAGACACCGAAGAGTCCGTCGACACAATGCCACCGACAAGTCACCCTGGCTCCGCCCGGCGCCTGCAGTGGGGCACGGGGAGGTGTGTGTGTCCTCAAGGTCACGGGGATTAGTACTTTCACTAAACGAGTTTTCTTCTGACTTAGTTTTCTTTTTAATTTTAAGAATTGAAAAAAAGAATTCACTATTCCCAAATCTACTGATGCAGAGTTTGGGCTAGAGCAAAAGAGTGGTGAGCCCCAAATTTGTATTCTGTGAATTTTGTAATGTGGATTCTGAACTCGGTGCAACCTAATGGTGGCTAGAGGCGTAAAATAGCTAAAAGGCCTCTGAGCAGCTTCACAGAAATAGGGCTTCTGATTTGTTCTATCAGGAGACGAATGCCACCTCTCGGCTGAATAGTGGAGGAAGAGTCTGTCCTGAAAGGGGAAGTCAACCCGTGAACTTTTCAGATTCATGCCTGGGTAACTGTGGACAGTGATTTTAATAGGACAAAAGCGGAGGTTCGCTTTGTTGACTTTATCTAGGGGCTAAATATGCCAATGGGAATCACTGCTATTTTCCCTTAAAAAATGACAACTTTGAACCACCTCTGAAAGTCATATCAGTGTTCTTATTCTTTGGAGGGCTATTTTTATATATATATCTACATTTTTTACCAGTATCAGATTGACTCCAATTCAACATCCACTTTTTTTTTTTTTAATTTTGAGTGTGGGCTGTGGGTCAGAGATTATGCTCATGGAGGCCAACACGTGGTCCCTGTCCCTTTTGGAGCCCACAGATCAGCGGGAGACAGCATGTCCACTAATATTTACAATATGATGTATCAAAGCAACGAGAGAAATGCCTACAGCCCGGCCTGCCTCCACCCCACCCGTCCCAGAAATCGTGTCTGTTACAGTGGCTATTACTTTAACAGAGCATCCACCCCAAATAGAAACTACGCCCAATAAAAATTATAGTCTCTTCTATTCTATTATATAGTAATTAAAAAAATCTATCAGGACTGAGCCCCACTTTTCCACTGCTTTTCGGACTTTCTGTCTGGTGCTCAGGGAAAACAATAGCACAGTTTCGATCCCCTCTGGAGCAGAGTGTAGCCAGCGTGCAGAAGGAAGGCAGGCTGTGATGGCGGTTTTAAGTGTTGGCAGAGGGTCAGGGTGAGGCTGATGTGTCCCCCTGGTATCCAATCTGACAAAAACATCGCTGTATTTCATCGCGCGGACGAGGCGAGATGGATTTTGAACTGGAAATCGGCCATGGCAGGAAGCTAATTTATCCTCTCTCCTCATGATGCCTGGGGATGGAGCGGGTACACACTACATTCTCCTGCAAATAAATGTTGCTTCTTCTTGCTGTGATCAGGAGAACATGTGCTGGTATCATGCCTTCTAAAATGGTTCCTTGGCTATTGACTAAATTGTTTAAAGGCTTATAATGTGCAAATGTGTACAGAGATATACATATATGCAAATAAGAGAGAGAGAGAGAGAGAATTAAGAATTTTCATATGGAATCTATGAACAGTAAAATGCTCTATATAATCGGAGGAAATAATTCCCTACTTCATAATTTGCTTGCTGAAGCAAATTATAGATATATATAATCCATAATTTATCAAAAATATATATCCAAAATATCATAATCCCCCTTGTTATAGTTATCCATATATATCCAAATTATAATAAGGGAGATTGTAATCCCTGTTGTTATATCTATCCATAATATATATCCAAATTAGGATATATATATCTCCTAACAAATATATGCCACATATATATGTATATGGCAAAAGTAAAATCTCTAGGAGACATTCTTTATATAATAAGGGGGTATTTCTGTTTTATTCAGAAAGTTGTATTGTAAAATAGTTTACTAATACCTGTTATTTTTGTTTTGTGCCTGAATTTAAACACTTTGAAAAAATGCCCAAGCGCTCTCTGTCCAAGAGTTCTTCCTCTGATTCTTTCATGAAAATAAGGCCATTTATTATGGAACTGTACAGAGAGCAGACAAGTCTGAAAAAAAACCAAACCCATAGCGTAAGTAGAGGAGCCTGTGGAATTGAGCGAAGGGCATCATTGTTTGCTGTGGACAGAGCGGCATAATAAAGGTAAAATGCCAGGGAGGCTTTGGGGAACAACTTCATTATTGGATGCAGAAGAGAAATCAGGCTTAGTAGTTGAGAATTATTTTTAGAGCTGCAGATGGCCAGCAGGCAGCGGATGCCGGTTATTTTTGGTGTTTTATACAGGCCTTCACATTTTTTTGTAAAACTCCATTAATGACTTTTATGCCCAGCATTTGATTTGTGTTTGAACTTTGGCCTGACAAAATACGTGCATGTTATGTTTATATATATATATATATATGTGTGTGTGTGTGTGTCTGTGTGTGTGTGTATGTATGTAATATATAATTCGATGTAAAATGGTGTATGTATTTATATACATATTTCAGACTTCTAACTTCTATGTTGTAGGTTTTATTTTCTTTTGGGGAAGAAGTATTGTAGAAGCTCGTCAGACAGTCAATTTATAAATGTATTATTTTTTAAACTTTGGGACCCCATAGTAAGTATTTCCCAGCATTTTAAAGTGTGTAAATAGTGCATATTTTACTTATTCTAATAAAATTATCAGGATTGACTCTATTTTTATTTATAATTACACACTGTTATTTTTTAAAGGTCCCTCAGATTGTATGAGTTTCTGGCCTGACAATTTTTTAAAAGATTTAATTTATTTATTTTTAGAGAGAGGAGAAGGGAGGGAGAAAGACAGGGAAACATCAATGTGTGTCTGCCTCTCGAGCGCCCGCTACTGGGGACCTGGCCTGCAACCCAGGCATGTGCCCTGACTGGGAATCAAATAGGTGACCTTTTTGGGTCACAGGCCAGTGCTCAACCCACTGAGCCACACCAGCCAGGGCTGGTCTGACAACTTCTGATCTGTCCCTGCCTACAGGGTATTTAAGTTCTTCAATGCATCTATTTACCCCAACTCAGAGACCCACGTGTTTAACTTCCCGGGATAACCCACCTTGAGATCTCTAGGTGTAAGTTTCAGTCTCCCAGAAGCATAGAAAAGGACAAAGCAAACTGGAAATCTACATGCTTTTCAAAGAGCTTTTACCTCCTCACATTCCTTTTAAGTCCAGATTCTGAATTTATTTTCCTTGATGAAAGTCTGGTTACATTTCATTACTTCTTCCTGACTCTAGCTGTAAATTTAATTATCTTGTTTTAGCTATATACCATGTTCTTCCATAGAGAAAGGGCATGAAGTCTGGGAGCTCACCAATATGGGTTGTCTTGACATGAAAACTAGAAAGAACGCCAAAGCAGAAAGATAATTATATCATCTTAACAGTGAAAACGCTTCATCTAAAATACCCAAGATTCACTAACATGGTTGTTCTCGGAACCAGATCACTTACTGGTTCTCAAACCTAGCTGGGTGTAGAAACAGTGGAACTTTATTAAGATATTAGTTCTGTAACATACCTCTTCCTCCTAAATCTACTGAACCACCCTGATTGGAGGCCTAAGATCTCATTTTTTAACAGTTTCCCGCAATGAAACAGATACAGACCGCTCGGATGCGTGCCCTGTAAATGCTCGCTGAGACGTTCCCTTCATCTCTGGAAGGGACCCTTTACATTGCCATCTATTTCCTGTGACCTGACTTTGTCTTTTTGGGGACCACGAGGCTCCTGTGTGACCCTAGGACTGGGTGGTGGTACTTGTTTTCAAACTTTCTCTTCTCAACTCCGTTATCAGGTTTGTGGACAGCGACTCCTACTGGATACTGTGCGCGGAAATTCGCGTCACGTTTCCCTCCAATCCTTATCCTGATGCCCTGATGGGGTTAACTGCGGCCCCCAAAGGGTGTGTTGAAGCTCTAAGCCCCGGCGCCTTAGAAGTGACTGCACTTGGGACTAGGATTGTTTCGAATGCAGTTAGTTAACAAGACTTCATCCTGTGATGCGGTGGGCCCTTAACTCTGCATGACCGGTGTCCTTACTGGAAGAGGAGGGGACACAGAGATGGAGAAACATAGGGGACAGTCATATGACTTAGCGGCAGACATGGGGGTGATGCAGCCACCAGCCAAGGGGCTCTAGGGTTGGCTGACAAAGCCCCAGAAGCCAGGAGCGAGGCAAGGAGGGCTCCTCCCCAACACGTCTCCGAGGGACGGTGACCCTGCCGGCCCTTCATTTTGTCTTCGGGCCTGTGGGCAATGTCTGTGGTTTGAAGCCATCCAGTCTATGGTACTTCGTATGACAGCCCAGGAAAACTATTGCAGATTGTCATTTCACTTTACTGGTGAGAAATCGGGGCTCAGGAAGTTTAAGAAAAGTACCCCAGTTTACCAGATTGATGGCAAATAGGGCTGTATGATGCTAAATCCAATGCTCCTGTCACTAGGGGCTACTTAGGATTTAAAAAAATATTACATCTTTTATATAACTCCTGCAGTCTACTGTGATCAAATATGTTAAAACAGGTATTCCATAGAAGCCTTTGAGTGGAATATTAGATGCATTCTTCTCCCGAGAATAAACAGCATTAGAGTGTCCTTCTTTTTTGCCAGTGAGAAAGTCCTGGCATTGTCTGGTGCCTCTAGTCGGATGCCGCAGGCTGAACCCTGGCACCCGGCACAGCCCTCGGTCCTCTGGGCTGCCCCCTGGAATCATCGAGAATGCTAAAGCTCCATCAGACTCCAGGTGTGGAAAGAGTCACAAAAGCCGCATAGTGCAAATCCTCTGGTTAATGACTGAACACGTGAAAAGCACAGTAGAATTCTATTTATAAAACTCTATACCAGCCCTCATTTGTACAGGCAACCTTTAATGTCTTCTCTGTTAACAGCAGTTTGAGGACATGCTTTATATGCAATATTTTTGGAAACAGTCTTCAGCTGTAGGTTTAAAATAGAAATCAAAATACTCATGGGATTATTTTGCTATGTATGCAGATACAACATGATGTATAGAAAGGAAAACTGAAAGTATGTAGTTTAACAAAAGGAGATTCAGAGAGCATTTCATTCCACTAGGTTCATTCAGTGAAAATCATATATAACACAGACACCCTTATAATGGGACTGCTTTGAGGACTCAATGATTACATAATAATTTATAACAAAATGTCTATATATGATAAATGCTTAATATAGTTAACAGTGGTGATATTAGAATATTCCTGATTTTACTTTAACTTGTATAATCTTCAGTATATTTAATACAGTAAAATTGACATATAATGTAGCAGCATTAATAATCTATATGCTGGACAGTCCATTGAATATTGAATGTTTCCTAAAATAAACTGAATACATTTAATGCCTCGATCACATGTCATGTCCTGAAAGTGAATGAAGTCCCATGCATAATGTAATCATCAAAAAGAAAATTTGTGATATAATTGCATCATTTTAATCTTATTTTCTGCTCTATCTCTTACATATTTCAGTCAAAACTTTGCATCTTCTAAAAATGAATCTGATCAATTTTCACTTAATAGATTCTGAAATGAAAAATGCTCAGTGATTAGAAACAGCACAGGCTAATCCTGCAAATCCGCAAGGAAGGATCAGCTGGACAGAGGGAGCGTTTTAGAGGCCAACTGGCTTCAGCAGATGCAAGCTGTGACTATTTCTCAACTTAGATGTTCAGCTTTATTTTCCTTCCCTATTATACACTCGGATAGGGAATTTCAACCTCTTTCATCTCGTGGCGCTCAGAAACTAATTACTAAAATTCCGTAGCACACCAAAAGTATATTAGAGTTTTTGCCAATCTGACAAAAAAAAAGGTATAATTTTGATTCATTTATACTGGATAGCTATTGTTGTGTTGGCTGTTGTCATTATTTAATTTGACAACCTAAGAGAAAAGAGGTCAGTGTCCCTGACTAAATAGTCAGGTATTTCATGTTTTAAAAATTCCCACAGCACACTGTTTGAAAACCACTGACCTAGGCAAACGTAACATATTTAAACTAAAGCTAGCCCAATTAATGTTAAAACTAGAGAACGATTTTAATGGACTTTATCCTTTAAACAAAAGGAAAAATGACATGACATAATTAAATGTTATAACCTATAGAATATGCCATAAATGTAGACCTGTTTCACAGGACATTGACTAATGGGACAGGACAATTTTTCTTCTGTGAACTTTGAACACGTACATACAGACATATATACAGGGGTGGGCAAAAGTAAGTTTATAGTTGAGAGTGCATGAAACAGTTTATTCTTGTTCACTCTTTATTAATCATTATATTATTTATTTGCATTACAACAGTAAACACTCCCCTTTCTATTCTGTACTCTTTGAAGGAAATCATTATGCATGACTTAGGCCTAAGGACACATAAAAAACTTTAAGTTGGAATGTCTTAAAATTTAAAACTTTTGCACTCTGCGAAAGACACTTAAGAAAATGGACACACCACAAAATGGAAAAAAATATTTATAAATGGTAAAGCTGATGAAGGACTTGGATCTAAAACAGAGGAAAACCTTTAAAACTCTACGATTAGAAAATAACATAATTTTAAAAATGGATAAAAGATCTCAATGGACACTTTGCCAAAGAAGATAAAGGCACGGTAAATAAGCGTATAAACATGTTCCAGACCAGCTGTCACTGAGGGAGGGGAATGGAGACAATGAAAAGCCACATGCATGTGTCGGAATGGCTCACACAGAGAACACTTGGTGAGAATGGGGAGCCAAGGCAACTCTCCTTCTTTCCTGGTGGGACTGCGGAACTGCACAGCCACTTTGGAAAACAGGTCTTACAGTTTCTTACCAAGCTCAGCATACTTTCCCAGAAGAGCCAGAAAGTGTGCACCTTGTATTTACTCAGCTATTTTTAAACTGTGTCCACATAAAAATGCAAATGTTCATAGCAGCTTTTCCTTCATGTCACTAAAACCTAGAATCAACTAAGGTGTCCTTCAATTGGTGATGGATAAGTAAACTGTGGTATAGCCACACTCTGGAAGATCATTCAGCATTAAAGAAGAGGAGACACTGAGAACTTAATTCTTCCCTAAGCAGACTCCTTAGAGCCAGTTTCCTTTTGGATTTCTTTTTCCTTAAATTAAATTTATTGGGGTGATGCAGGTTAATAAGGTTGTGTAGGTTTCAAATGTACAATTCTATGGTACATTATCTATATGTTTCATTCTATATCCACCCCCAAAGTCAAATGTTCTTCCATTTACCTTCTTCTGTAATACACATGGAACAGTCTCAAGGACAGACCATATGTGGGGACAGAAAACTGGCCTCAACACATTTAAAAAGACTGAAATCATGCCAAGCATATTCTTGGACCACAGTGCTTTGAAATTAGAATCAACTGCAAAAAGTAAATGAAACACACACACACACACACACGCACACACACAAATGTGCGGAGATTAAACATCGTGCTACTGAAAAATGAACTGCCTCTCGGATTTTTGGGGGGAGCCACCTACAGTATTACACAGAAGCCCTGCTGGTGTGGTGGTAAGGTGTGAGGCTGCGGGAAGCTTTCCATGATCTTGTGATTAAAACTCAGGCTCAGCGGCCCGTGTCTCCGGGTCGTGACCTGCAGGTGTATCTGTCTCTCCAGGGCTATAGCTCCCCACCCTCAGAGAGAGGAATGCCGGGGCGGTGGGTGCTGCGGTGTGACAAAAGTCTTTCCCTGCAAACTGGGTAAAGCTCTCCTAGCATCTTCTCCTCTAGAAAGCAGAGAGTGTTCTGGGCCTGTCTCACAAGGTTCACTTTCACCGCCTCCCTGCCAGAGCCACCGGAGGAGAGTTTGCTGCCGGAATCTGGCACGCTCACCACAGCTGGCAACTGATCACAGTGACCGTCTGCATGTTTCTGCCAGCTTGTAGCTCCGCCAGCTTGGCTCGATGTCATCCGGTCTTGGCTGAGACTCTCCGAGTTTTCGGTCTCTTCCTGATGTCAAGGCAGCGAATGGCCTCAGCAGCCTCAGGTTGCTTTTCCATGACAAGTCACGGATGTTCAGTTTGTGCTACACTTTGCTTTCGTGAAGGCGGGAGGGGAGAGTCCAAGGTGAAAGAGGAAGCCTCTTGTGACGCGCTGCTTCATTCTTTTCCTTCCATGCGTCATTCTGGAATGCTTGCCTTTATTTATATTTGATAATACAACTCAACAAGTCTCTCCTCTCATTTGTCCACTCTGACAATTAAGTGCACCTTGTATCTCAACGTCAGCTTTCGTGTTCCCGTTGCAATGCTTCTGAGGATTTCTTGATTTTTTTTTTCCCCTGCAATCCTCCATCTTGTCACATAAAAATCTTAAACATGTCAATCACATTTGCTTAAAAGTTCATAGTGGCAACTCCAATATCTGGATCCCTTAGCTCCCATCACCACCATTTCTGCCTATTTCTTTCTTGTCAAGTACTACTCTCGCATATCTCGATTGAATGCCGCTGAGTTTTCAAAAGGATCCAGATGGCTTGAGTCTCTGGATTATGAGCCCGTCATTCAGAAATCATTTATTCTTCTTTTTAGATTAGGCCCGAAAACCTTTATCCAGTTAGGGCCTGAGATGATTGGAGGACCGAGTTAGGGCCTTGGCTGCTGCACCATTGCCCCTCAGTGTCGCATCTCTTCCAAAGCCTCGAACAGCATCTTCGCCTCTTCGTCACGCCCAGAACTCCGATGCTTTGGCTTCACTCAGCCCATGAGACTGGCAAGGTTCTGACACCTTTTCTTCCCCCCACCTCTCAGCACCTATTTTAGAACTGACAAGTCCCTCAAGGGAAAAGACAGACCCTGTCAAGGATTCTGTTCTTGCTGTGATCTTGTTTCCTCCTATCTTCACTGTCTTCTGACCTTCACCCAGTTGATTCGGATGGATAGTTTCCCAAATACAGAGTTTCTCCTTCTCTGCACTGGGAGCACTGTGCTTAGGGCAGCTCCTCTTCAGGAGCAGAAATAAATCCTGTCGTGATTGTTTGTAGATACCGTGCGTGTCACAGTTACATTCAGTAAAAATGTACGTATAGAAAGGATGCGAGGTGTTTATGTGTGAGACTGTAAAATGTTAACAAAGTAACGACTTTTGAAAATTTATGCAACATACATATCAATGGAGAAAGTTGTTAAGAAGGTCACCAGATCTTGTGGTCTGCAAATGCCTGCAGTGTCCAAGTGTCTGTCTCCCTCCCTGACAAAACCTGTCTTGCTAACGTGGAAGTCACGTAAAAACTAGACTACACAACTCTGGCAGGAGCAGCACAAAACATTTCCAGAGGCTTTGGATGTGATTTCTAAAACCCACCTCCCCATTTTTAACCTGTGCATTTTCATTTTTCTAGGCTATTATCATCTGATTTTTTAAAGCGACTATGGTCTCTGATGAATTCCTCTGAGAAATAATAAAGGGTTCAAAAAATGAGGAAAATTAGACCTGCCAATGTAAATGTTTGCATATGACAGAGTTTTATAGTTTGAAAATCGTATAATTTAGGCCATTCGACTTGCAACAATATCTTCTGATAAATGCAATCTCATCTCTAACTTTCAGCCACAGTAACTGATGGTAATTATAATGCGCATGACGGTATACTCACTGTTGTAAAGTCAGAGTGGCCTTTTTCTAACATCTTCAAGCTTCCCCGCTTCACCACCACCATGTGAGGATGTTGTGCTGCTTTTTGGGGTAACAATATGGATTCGTTTCTTGGCTAATAGTGGTAAACCACTGGATGAGTACAGACGCCTCGTCGGCACTGGCACATGGTTTCGTGACTAGCTTTGACTAAAGGTAACAAATGTTGACCATGGCCATCGACCTGGCATTTCCTCTATTCTTGTCTTCTTTAGCACACCCAGCCAGCCCCTTCCTTACCAATCTCAATGACAGTAATTTGTTTTTGAGTCTTTAAGCAAAAATAACATTGGTCAGGATTATTCATGTCCTTTCTCTGGCTATCCAACTGACAAAGTCTTATCTCAGAGGGTTGGTGATAGAATAATAAGCAAATTGCTTTCCATGACACCAAACACACATTTTCTAATAAGCGGCAATTTCCATTGGTGATTACCAATGAACAATTTTCCACTCATGTCTGCACACAAAACTGCTACCCTTGTATAAGATGCAATGTGTTTCTCTACCTTCAGTTATCATCTATTTTTCCTGCCCTGCTAATTACAATACATTGTGAAAAAAGAAATGTGAATCATTATGTTACTTTAAAAATATGTAGCCTACATAATTCTAAATGATTTATATGATTTATACTCAAAATTACAGATGCAACAAACCAAAAACCACAGTGAAATTAAAACTCAGGAACTACACATTAAAATGAGACTAGAGGAGGGGAATAAAAAAGTAAATTTACTTGAACATCTAGGCTAAGAAAAAAAAAGATAATTTTACTCTGAGCTTTGCTATCAAACACATGGAGAAAACAGAACGTACTGTGCAGTGTTAATCATAGAACCAAAAAAGCACACCTCTGTAATGACAGGCTGGTTTGTCTTCCCATTTCTGAATTCTGAGAAGAATGCGACGACCTATTTTGCATTCTGAACACCGAACCATGTATTAAAATGATCCACGCGGGCCATTTTGTTTACAAAAGCACATTGAAGTTCATGTGCATGACAATTTGTAAATAACCCTTCAATAAATGTTGAATGTGTAATGTTCTCATAATCTTGTATGGATGATGAAAGGAAGAGAGAAGCTGATCTCTCCTACCCAGGAGGGCAGTTGCGTACTGAGTTCATGATGAGTCACAACAGCAGCACATGTCTGAATACAGGCAGGTAACTGCTTCCGAGAGTGCGGAACGGTGCCTTCCAGCCACATGCTGCAAAGATTGGTAAAACATGCAGCGCCTCACTCTACTCAAGGCCACTGACCTCTTTTCTCTTAGATCGCCACAGTAAAAATGACAACAGACAACACAACAGTAGCCCTCTGGTGTGAATACATCAAGATTATACCTATTTTTGTCAGATTGGCAAAAATGTACTTTTTGGGTGTGCCACAGAATTTTAATAATTAGTCTATGCATGCCATGAGATAAGCAAGGTTGACAATCGCTGGCATAGATGCTGACGGACAATGGAAAACAGAGCTGTTGAAGGAGCCTTGATGGACAGATGTCGCATTACCTTAAATGAAAGAAGACATGTCATAGACATACAGGGGAAATGTTTTTTTTACTTTTTTATGATTTTATTTATTTATTTTTAGAGAAAGGGGAAGGAGAAAGAGTGGGAGAGAAACATCAATGTGTGGTTGCCTCCTGCACGCCCCACAGTGGGGACCTGGCCTGCAACCCAGGCAATATGCCCTGACTGGGAATCGAACCTGCGACCCTTTGGGTTGCAGGCCCGCGCTCAAACCACTGAGGTACGCCAGCCAGGGCGGGAAATGCTTTTTTAAAAACGTATTAGGAATGTTGGCGCAGCTATCACTTCACTAACAGAAGGTGGCATCCCTACGCACTGGTGAGTCACGCGAGAACGAACAACTTTTTTCCAAAAAATCTGTGCTGGGAGTGTGATATATTTTCATACAGTCATCAGGTTCCAATCCTCACGTTTAATTTAGTTTGTTACACTGCTGGTTTTTTAGGCTTTTGGTGTATGGACCAGTATTAATTTTTATAGCTCCCCTCCCCCCACAACCTGGCTCTGAAGTTTAATCAGCAGAAAACCGAGAACCACAAGCTAATTTTAACAGGAATTGAAACTTCTGAATTTCTGCCAATAACAGTTCCCTAAATTCCGAAGGAAGGATGGGAGGGTGCCAACCCTTCGGCACTTTCGGTTCTGCCTCCTTCTGTAGAAGGTTTTGGATCTGGGATGAGACTTCCGGGGAAATTTTCTTTAGTAGCTACAAGGAAAGAAGCAGGAAAGATGTGGGGAGCCAGGAAAGAAACGTCTAAGAATCCATAGGCTGCTCAAACACTGGCAAGAAATTTTGCCATTTAGCCTTAGAGGCTGCGGCGATGACTTAGAAGCCTGAAATCTCAGAGGCGATTCACAAACTGCGCTGTACAGACAAGAGATGCTGAAGACAGCTGAACTCAGGCATGCGGGTGGAGCTCAGGGCGGCCAAATGTAGGAGAGAGATCTGAGCACAGCGACCACGGGTGGGTCAAAGTTTACTTTTGGGCACCAGCAGCAACTTTTCATTGAAACAAGCAAACCAACGAAGGAACAAACAAACGAGCCACGGTGAGGTCAAATGCAATTGTACAGACCCTGTAGGAGCCTTTTTCTGGCCGAGGTCAGAAGTTGAATGGACGAGAAAAGTTAAGGGAAGTCTCCCAATTCCAAACAAAAGCGAGAAAGCTCTCTTTCCTAGACAACAGGACTTTTCAAAGGAAAATAAAAGATTGCTGTCACACAAATGCCTGAAATCTTCTAGGCAATCATCGTCTTTTAGATAATTGATTCCGACATTCTTTGTCATTTACATCAAAGATAATTCTTATCCTTGTTCAGTAGTCCTAAAAATATGTTGACAATAGGGGCATGATTATTGTAATCATAATGTTTTTGCTTTCATAAACATACTAACAAGATCTGTTCACCCTCGTTTGTTCTATTGTGTTGATGATTTACAAGAAATTGACACCTTCCAAGCACACTGTCAATAGACAGGCCCAGGGCAATTTTCCCAAAGATGTTCATGTGCACACTGCCTGTCTGGTTTACCACCAAGAATTGTATAATTGATAAGTCCCTGCATTTTTAACTCATTGGGATGCATTTAATGTGAAGTGACCCTCGGTATAGATTTCCAATTTCTTTGGAACTTGCTTTAAAAAAAAAAAAAAAGAATCAGTGAGTTCCTGTAGCTTTTACCAAGCAGGGTGTTTTTTTGTTGCTGTTGTTAGTGATCTTTTCATAATGATTAAAACAAAGTATGACCCTACAAAGAAATAATGAAGCAAATAAAAAATGAAATAAAAGATTGCCTTAAACAATAATTTTTCATCTTAATGAGTATATAAGGTCATAGGAATAAGAAACAAGTACCTATTCTAAAAATGTTCTAGATACTTATTCTAATTCTACCGATTTCCATGGAAAGAACATTTTGTCTGATACAGTTTAAGTCACATAGATTATATCTTACAATCATGTTACCTTTATACTGGAAACATTCACATATGTCTGGTCATTGTACCCTCTCTCCTAGACACCACGAACATCCTCACACATTAAATATGACTATGGTACAAGTCACATTATTTTAATTACCTGAATTACTACAAAAGACATTTTAAAAACTATTCAAAATAGCAGTGTCATGTGGAATTAAAATTATATCTATGTTGTTAACAATATTCTGAAGTAATTCTTTTTGTTATTTATTGTTTTCTATTAGGCAACCTAATAATTCTCTTGGTTATTCATTTTAATTTTTTGTGGCCCCTTTTCTCACTAGCAACAAGCTTTTGCAGTACCTTTTCGATTTATGCTGATGGTCGGTCTTCTTTCCTGAACTTTCCATGTTTTTGTTCTATCACTAAAAGCCTTTCTTCTGTTTCCTTAGTTTCCTATGGATGTCTCCTTCTTGCTCTGTTCTCTCATTTCTGTTTTAAGTTACTTTGGTTTCTGGTAAAAAGAGCTCGGGATCTATATATGAATCTTCTTTTAAAGTCCCTGTTTCCAGTTTATAAATATTCTTATTATACTCCTTGTTTAAATCACCTCATGCAACGGCAGATTATTTTTAAAAACCAGAATGCAGCAAATGTAGTCTGTCGGTGGATGCTGTTACAGACAAAAAACTTAATACCTGCTACTATTTAATTCCAGAAAGTATTGCTTCACATCATATGGCTTTATGTAATCATTTGAGAATACTTTTGTTCTTTTATCTGGAGACTGGCCCCACTCATGTATATGCAAAAGAACATAAAATCAGAAATTCCTAGAATTTTTACTGAATTCAATTCTTGTAAGGTAATCATGACATAAAATGATTTGGGGGTTAATTACAGTTTGTTAAAGATTTTATTTATTTTGTATTTAGAGAGAAGGGGAGGCAGGGAGAAAGAGAGGCAGAGAGACATCAGTGTGTGGTTGCCTCTCACGCGCCCCTTACTGGGGACCTGGCTGGCAACCCAGGCATGTGTTCTGAATGAGAATTGAACTGACAGCCCTTTGATTCACAGGCTGGCACTCAATCCAGTGAGCCACACCAGGCAGGGCTATGGGTTAATTACTGTTTAATTCAAAGGGATACTGAGCAACACCAGGGTGATTGAGATTATTAATCTTGCTATAATTAATTTATTACGATGTTAGAAAGTTAGGATATGTAGATATCAATGACAAATAAAGTGTTACAAATGACTTGAAAAAACAACAGATGATATAGATTCTCACTTTTATCATAATCGAGTTCAATAGATCGCATCTCACAATATATTAGGAGTGTTCTGCAAGTTGAAATATTTATGACCACAAATCAGGAAAGCCTTACTTATTCATGCTTGGAGCGAATGGAGTAGTAGTGGTTACTACTAACTTCTGCTGGAATAATTGCTGTATCCACACAGGATTGCACATTATACTTTAAGCCTCTGTGGGAAGGAGTTTCTGTAAAGCCACAGGAAGTCAGTTTGTAAATGAAGTTATTTTTTCTCCATGAATTTAAACTGTTCGCCAACTCAAAAATTATAGAATATTATATGAGTCACTTTCAGTCACATACCAGACATTGATAATAATAAAGTGACTTGTTTTTTAAAATGTATCTGTTCAATATAAATAAGTATACAAGTTGCAGAGAAGTTTTCGTAGAAGCCTGTGATAGCTGACTTTGCTGGTTAATCAACACCATGTTTGTCTGGTAAAGCACACTAAAAACAAACTTCTTGAAGAATAAACTATTCTTTTTTTTTTTAAAATTTATTATTTATTTATCTTTTAGAGGGGAAGGGTAGGAGAGAAGGAGAGGGAGAGAAACATCAATGTACGGTTGCCTCTCGTGTGTCCCCTGCCGGGAACTGGCCTGCAACCCAGGCATGTGCCCTGACTGGGAATCGAACCGAGATCCTCTGGTTCACAGGCCCGAGCTCAATCCACTGAGCTACACCAGCCAGGGAAGAATAAACTATTCTTTATCCTACTTATTTCATCTACATTCACTCCATCTTTTCACTTTTATGCTTACCTTAGTTGTGTTTGTGTTTCGGCTGTTTACATCAGTTGCTCTTTTTATATAATTGCATAATATATAATGTAATACATAGTACATAAAATATAGGTATATGTTATATTACTTTACATATAATATGGTTATATAATATATTGACATTACTCAATTTGTATTTTCAGAAGTAATCCATCCTAGTTTCACTCTAATAATATTCATAATTGTTTTCCCCTAGTGTGTTTGGTTTTAAAATTTTAAATATATTAACTTCAATTAAAGTATATTTTGATATGTTATAGTAAATAATACAACTTCAGTTAAAGTATATATTGATATATGTCATATTAAATAACATAACATAAATAATATTGATAAAATATAATACGATATATAGCTATATAACATTATCTATTATATAATATATCAATATATTTTATACAATATAGCTATATACTATATATTGATATATTGATATATAATTATATGATATATAGAGACACATATTATATCAATATATTATATATTAACATATATACTATGCTATGGTATATAACATGTCATTATTTAATATGGCATATATCAATATATACTTTAATTAAAGTCATATATATTAAAATTTTAAATCAAAATATATTAGTGGAAAACATGATTATTATTAGAGTGAAACTAGGTTGGCTTACTCCTGAAAATGCGAATTGAGTAAGGTCACACTCTACAAAGCTGGGCCAATATCCTGGATCTTTTCATTTCTCTTCCAAATTGTGTCCCCTTAGAGTACGCAGCCTCCTCACTGCCACC
Organism: Glossophaga mutica; assembly: GCA_039655065.1. Lineage (NCBI taxonomy): Eukaryota > Metazoa > Chordata > Mammalia > Chiroptera > Phyllostomidae > Glossophaga > Glossophaga mutica. The sequence continues at coordinate 5,728,014 of CM077316.1, forward strand.
GAGGGTGGGTAAGGTGATCTACTGGGTTTTCATGAAATTGCACTTTAGAATGAACTTCCAAAACTGTTAATGTTGTGGCTATTCTCTCAATTTTACGCATCACATTTCTTCCAAAATTTTGCTAAAACACACTGTGTATTGGGTCAGTAAATTTTGTGGACTATTCTAGCGGGAAGTAAATTGGACTGTTTTGTTATTTCTATTATTTTACTTACAGACAACGGGAATCATGCTATTTATTTATCTGAGGTTGAAGAAAACTATTAATGTTTCATATAATAATTTAACATCTGGACAAGTAATTTCACACACAAATTCATAACATGAAACTTTTCCTCAATAGCATTTTTCTTCTGTGGGCTGCCCTACAGGAAATAAAAATTGAGTTTTAAGTAATTGTTTGGGAGCCTGAAAGAAGAAAATTGCACCTAAATTTAAATTTGCTCATAATTGATATCTGTCTTCAAAATGCAATTTCCTGTGGCTTTTCTAATGAAAATCATATTACCACACCAGGAATTAGCATTTCAATCTATAACTTCATAGCTTTCAAAATAAGCTCTTTAATATACATTACTTTTTGAATTTAACAAGTTGACATGTTTCGGAAGAACAAAATCCCAAGGCTATCTTCATTTTCCAACTTGGTCTTTATCAAAGATGTATGTCAACATCACAAATATTATCTAAAAATTACTTTATATGATTCCTATTTTGCTACTCCATTATTTTGAAACCTATTTTTATTGGTACATAAAACATATCCATGCAGCCCTGGCCAGTGTGGCTCAGCTGGTTGGAGCTCTGTCCCGTAAACCCAAAGGTTGCAGGTTCAGTCCCCTGCCCGGGTATGTGTGAGAGACAACCAATCGACATTTCTCTTGCATTGATGTTTCTCTCCCCCTCTTCCTCCTTCCCTCCCCCATCTCTAAAATCAGTAAGCATGTCCTCAGGTGAAGATAAAAAAATATATCCATGTATATACATAGGCAAAACTCACAATTCTAAGAAACTGCAACAATGAAAGACCCAGATGATCGTTAATCAGTAATGATTCATTAATCCTAGCTGCCATCCTCAATCAATGCTACCAAGCCAATGTTACTAAGGTAGAGCTGTGATTAGCTTACTTATTTTTAACTCACTCCCTCTAGTAAGCTTGCTTTCAGTTTGAGAAATCTAGTTGAAGATGAAGGAATTATATGTTTGTATCAAAATATATCAGTAGTTTGGCAATTCATTTTCTAGTAATGCATAAATTAATTTAATAGTTCAGTATTACCTTTATTTCGTATATTAAAATGGGTATTTTTTCAAATTTTGGCTGTGAATAGGGTTTCTATTTCATGGAAAGGAATGCTACTCGAAAACAATCAAAAGTCCTAAACAAAGTGCTTTTTTTCCAGAATCTAGAGAACACTGCCTCCCGTCTTACGAAATCCTCTGTGCTCATATTGTTATATAATTTGCAACCACTGATTCCCAAATGTAACCCTCTTAAAATGAGAAGCCTATTCTTCATACAAATTCTAAAGTGAAATATGAGGCATCCTTTTGGCGATGACAGAGTGGCCAAGCCACTTTATTAAACAATGTTTATGAACCTCCTACCTGGTACTTGTTCCTACACTCAGAATAATGCAGTGATTTACATGGAGTTATAAATAAGTAAAAATTTTGCCTAGCCTTCCCAGGAATGGTGTGATTGTCTTTTCTAGAAAATATATTGGCATTTTCATTGCTAAAACATTAAGCGCTGGTTTCCAGGTGTCACTCTAAATAGAAATAAATTCCTCCTGCCAGAGAGTGTTTTACAGTCTCCTTCCTAATGTGCTAGTTTATGAATTTGGAGCTGGCTATTTTTTCAGTGGAAATGCAGTCCGTGTGGTAAGTTGAGAGAGAAAGGGAGCTGCAATAGCTCAAAGTCATAGCGAGCATCCTGTAGAGAATATGGGAGAAAGGGAAGCTTCTCGTATAAATCAATTTATAGTCATGGTGTGTGCACACTCAATGCGGAGGGCAGGTGTGTACAAAGATGAAGGCTCATTACCCGTGTCCGTAAGGTAGGAAGCTGATCCCACAGCATGGAGCCGAACTGATGTGTGCGTGTGCGTGCGTGCGTGCGTGCGTGTGTGTGTGAGAGAGAGAGAGAGAGAGAGAGACTTTGAAGACAGCTCTGTTTGCATCCTTGCTGTAGAGATCATCACATTACTTCTCATGGAGGAAAACAGAGACTTCTATTAGAGAACAAACTCCATACTACGCAATGGACGAGTGAAGATTGCATAAGACTTATTTTTCTTTATTACAGTATAGGATTAATCATGGAAAACAAATCTTTTTATTTCTTTAGCAAGTAATAAGCATAAAAGTCCCATTCTAGATAATGTCATGTCTAGCCTCCGAGATCCAAATGATCACACAGGTAGTGCCTTGAATAAGAAACTCAGACAAATAATTGCCATTTGCTATTTTAACAGGAGTTTTAACAAATATAGTAACTAGTGCTTTGAAAGCACACACACATGCACAAAAGACAATTTTGGCAACTGTCTCAAAGGAGGAGACTCTAAACTGTGAGAACATCTGCTTTATCAAGATATATATAAGCCTAATAAAAACACTATATATATATATATATATATCAAATGTTGATGCATTTCAAAGCGTTAAAAAAAGAGAGAAGAAAAAAGAACAAAAGGCAGAGCTAAGTACAATGTACGGCATATCCTGGCTCATGTTCCACACGGATACAGTGACCGAGGTACGCGAGCAACACAACCTCCATCACTCCTTGCGTGGCAGCTGGCGAGCTTGAAAGGGGGCTCGGCTTTTTAACTGTTTTAACGGTTTTCCTCGGAGCCGCAATTAGCCAGAGATCCAAGGAGGAGCCGACAGCAAGCTGAATCGCTTTCCTTGAGTTCAAGTCGCACTAATTAAGTTCCAGAGGGAAATCGTTTTTCTACTAGAACCCTTAATCGGTCACCCCTGCTTAGCAAATACATACATGCATACATGCATACATACATACGTATGTAAATAAAGAGTCTGATGGGCTGAAAATAATATAAACAGAAAAACCTGTAGTCGTGAAACAGTGGTAAACTGGTTTTTCATTAAGAAAATCTTGAACTTCTCAGCTACCATTTATAAGGCATATATCTATTTTTGCCTATAAATAATCTATTTTAGGACAGGAATAGCTAAAGAAATTCAGCAGTCTTTTTGTTGCAATTCTAGTGGAATATTAGTGGTTTTGCTAGATAATTTCTGCACAGACCTATTTAAATACATTTAGCGCGTATAATTCTTAATGTGTTCTTAAGCATTATATTTGCATGAACACACACACAAACACCAGTTTTTCTGGATTTCTTTAAAAAGGTCAGCATCAAAGATGGTGGGCTGGCATTTACGTCAGTTACAATATCCACAGAACGTATAACGAAGATTCAATCAAATGTTTATAGCAATCCCATAAAATGCCAAGTAAAATTTTCTCAGAAGATGAAATTCAAATTTTCTCAACTAATTGCTTTAAAGAATCACTTTTTTTAAAGGAGATGCTATAGTATTTATTTAACATTTGTAGTTATACAAATAAAGATCAATCAAAACAGTAAAATGCTATTTTGCTATGAGATGTCTTTGGCCATCGTTTCCTCCCTAGTGTCATGTGTATATACATGACACTAAAAATATACATTTTTTTTTCTTTTTTGGAGAAACACCACGTCCTCCTGGGACTCTGCTCCTTGGAGCACTGCTGACCGGGGGCAGGACACTGGACTCCATACCACCGCCATGGCTGGGCCAAGGAGACCCTGGTTTCTTGTCAACCAGGCTTTGTGGCTCAGACACGCTAGTTGTGATCATGAACGAGACTTTGATATAAAACATGTACTCTGAATAAGCACATCGGCCTATGGTGAGGAGAGACAACCCGGGCCAGCAAGGCGGCCTTCAGAGGCACCGAAGGGTGACCGGCGCACAGGCACCAGGTAGAGCTGAGGGAGTGGTGCTCAGGGCACAGAGACAGAAAGGCCAAGAAAGACAGCGGGGATGACACCTGTGTGTGACTCTTTACATGTGTCACTGCCTCCCCCCACTTCTTCTGTGTGATGGGCTTCTGTGTGGTACTCTTTTCCTTCCTGCTCACCTTCCTCCCTCCCTCCCTCCCTCCCTCCCTTTTACTCTGCTATATAATTGTATATATCTTGGTTTTTACATCCTTCTAATTTGTGCTCTGTTGAAAAATTAAGGACACGTAGACAAGGTTCTTGTTGTTCCCACTCTGGTCACACCAAACAGTATCTTAAATTGTCCCCCCACGTGGCTCATCTTTATCTCTGTCTCTATATTCTTTGCCCCCTTTCCCCTTCCTATGACCCCACTGAAACCAATTAGAACATGTTTACTTCCTCTTTCAATCTGTCATTAATCCCATCCATTTTCTATTCCACTCTTTAAAATGATCCATGCTTAATTCGGATCTGTTCATCTGCCCCCAAATCACTGTATTCTCTCTTCCACTGCATCAAAATTACCACTAAACCTAACAACGGAGCTATGGTTTTATTGAATTAATTTTCCCTTTTATCTATGTCTAGCGACATAGTGGAGGGGTCCCAATACTCAGCTGGTGATAGAGGAGAACGCATTTACTCTTCTGCTTGATTCTCAAGTTGTGTGGCCAGCCCCGGAGGAATCTTTCTTCTGAATCGTTGAGCCTGAATTATATGTTGGATTTAGGCGTGTGTCAATGATAAACTGTCCTCATATTCAGCGGGCTCACCCTTTTACTCAGATTTACAGCCTTACACTATAATCGGCCCCTTCCTCTCAGCTGAGTTCTCCCAATCCTAGTGAAATGATTTCCTTTTCACAAATGAACTCCCTCTTAATTTGACACTCTCACTACTCAGCCACCACTACCAATAACCTAATTATATTTTAATTATGTATGTAATACATCACTTTTCTCTAATTATCTGAATTTAAAAAGTTATGAAAGCCAAAATAACACACTTTACATCTTCTAGTTCCCCACAGTATGCAGTGCAAGCCTGTACTCAAGTCAGCACATGAGAGGTCAAATGTCAAATAGTCCAAATGAAAGCTTTGCCTGAAAGTGCTGGTATTTCATGTTTAACTGTGGTTGTGTGAGTTATGATTCCTTTTTGAGAGGTCTCTTTGGCTTTATATCGTTCTTCTGTTTTTTGTTTGTTTTTGGTGCTCCTTTTCCTAGCCTAGCTTCCCTTTTATACACCACCACCACCGTCTTTAATTTATTTTGCTCTTCTGCATTCAGTGACATCTTAATGAATGGGGCCTGCTTGTTTAAAGAAATCCCCCGAACATGAATGATGAGATTCATTTACGGGACCTAGCACCTCTAGTACTGGTTTCTCAAGTAATTATGGTTCCTCACCCTTTTCCTTTAGGTCAGGTTATTGCCCAAACTTTCTAATCTAGGCTAAATAACTGCATGTTTTTTATTTCTTCTGTTTCATGTTCTCTGCACTATCTCTAATACAATGATCTATTTCTATGATGTAGGAAAGATTCTTCATGTCATTGTTTTCTCTCATGCGACGAGAAAACTAAACATTTTTCGAGCTGTTTCCAAGCATTCAAAGCTGTTACTTTAATTTTTTACTAATTTTGCAATGACTATTTTTGTTAAATTACACACACGCATATTTACTGTCTGTGATGGGTAACTTTATGTGTCAGTTTGACTAGGCTAGAGGGGCCCAGACCTTTGGCCAAACCTGATCCCAGGCATGTCAGGAGGGTGTTTCTTCCTGAGATTAACACTTGAATCAGTAGACTAGACTTGCTTTCCCGGAAGGGGGTGGGTTTCGTGCAGGCAGAGGATCACAGCGCTGCAGAAAGGCTGAGCCAGGAGGAACTGCTCTCGGACTCCCGGCGGCGGACCACCGGCCTCCCTCTGCCTCCAGACTCAGAGTAAAGCAGCAGGATCACCGGCCTCCCTCTGCCTCCGGACTCAGAGTAAAGCAGCAGCTGGTCTTCAGTCTCAAGCCTGCGGCTCTCCGACCCGGATCCGCGCCATCGGTCCCGCTGGGTCTCAGGCCTTCGGACGGGCGCATCCCCGCTGACCGAATCCTACCAGGGTGCACCCTCAGATCCATCTTACTTCCAGCATTCGTGCGTGTAACTGTGCGACCAATGGGCTTCGTTTTGGGGGCTTTGGAGCTAAATGATCTGAGCCCGAATTTCACTCCCCTGATTCTTAGTCTTGTGGGGTAGAGTATGTTTCTGTGCTTTCATTGTTTTTTTTTTATCTTTATTTTTTGTAAATTGAGATAAATTTGTATCCATCTCAGGTCGTTGTGATGATTATAAAAATTATTCAGTGGACGTTTTAAAATGTGCTTAGGACATAATAATCACTGAGTCAGTATTACTTATTTATTATTGTTTTTCCTTAAGCCACGAGTGGTATTTAAGTTTTTTTTTAAATCAGGTATTTTTTTACTGTTCTTTGGTTAAAGGTTGGTTAATGTCACCCATTCTTAGACTTAACTTCAGCAGGGCTTCCTTTTTATGGATTCTCTTTTTTTTATCCTTGAAAATAATTGTTAATGTATTTATCCAATATTCTACTATAAATATTATGTTAATGACACTATGGAAGTTAAATGCATTTATTTCAAGGATAACATCCTATTAACACATAAGTAGGCATTTTAATCCTAGCTGTAAAAGGTAAGTATTAAACAACATATATTCACCTATTTATCACATCAAAACACAGAAGATACAAAGATAAATTAGACAAGACCCATGACTATAAGTAGATCCATGACCTGTGGTGAGAAGGACAAAGACAATTGACAGACGTGTAACACCCTGTCCCAGCCCTTTTCTCCCCTGTGTCAACACTGGCAACCCTCAGGAGCGAGGAAGCAGTTCTGTTGGCTGCCTGTCCTGAACTTTTCCCCTGGGAAGGGTTCTTCTGGCTCAGGTGTCCTCTCCTCCACACGTGCGGAGGCTGCCGTGCTGGACCGGGGTGGAGGGTCAGAGCCAAGCCAAGAGCTGAAGCACGGCCGGTCTCCCATCGTCTTTCGCCTGACCCCCTTACTCCCCCGTCTAGACTATCAGAGGGGTCTACACGTCTATACAGACACTTTCCTCGGTGCTTGGAGGCCATGTCAGGAGGGACTTACAATGCAATTTCCCCTGAAGCACAGCATAGGCCAGGCTGAGTTCTGAGTCTGCCTTGAGATCGATAACACCACCCATGACTTCCCGTTCCGTTTTCCTTCCCGACTCAGCTTTGGGAAAGATCAGCCAGCATCGATGATCACACACTTTAACTCCGTTGTCTTAAATTTTACCCCAGCTTGCAGCTATAGGCTGTCTCCGCCATCTGGGGAACGGCTTGTTAGGGAGGACCTGTCCGCAGCACGTGGGTTGCCACAACCTGCGAACCGCGAAAGCCTGGTCTGGTATTGGACCGGAGCAAGCTGCTCCTCCCCCGCTAAAACGCTCCCCTCCTTCAGCCCACGGCGTCTTCGTCTTCCTGCCTAATCCGGTTGGTGAGCTCCTGGCTTTCCCTGGCCCCGTGGGTGGTGTGCTTTTCAGAAATCTTCCTCTGGCTCGAGGCTTCCTTTCCTCCGCATCCTCCTTTCAGTAACTAACTTATCTGCCTCTGTGCTCCCACAGACACGCTTTTTTTTTTTTTTTTTTAACACTAAATGGAACTAAATTAATACGTTGACATGGCTATATTTCTCACCGGAGTGCAGGCTTCTTCAGGACAGGGACTTCATTATCGTCATTATTGTATTCTAATCACTTAGCTGGGTGTGCAGGCAGGGAGGACAATGCACTTTTGTGCAAGTGAATTGAAAATGAACTACCGTAGGGATAAGCCAGAGAGGAAAAAAGTCAAGTCAACGTTTGAAAACTTTCTATAGGAAAGAAATGGATGATTTCTACATAAAAATATTGTAAGAGCCGAAAATATTTTTGGGAGAGAACACAGGGACAGAAAGGGACTATCTAATTCTGCACATGCACGAGATAGAAACAGGACAACCTAAGTGGTCAGAAGTATTTTGCTTCAAGACAGTGACATGCACTAAAATGCTTTTAATCTTAGTTACTTTTTTTCTTCGTAGCTTTACATTCCTCTCTTTCAATCACTCTCCTGAATCAGGAATATTTTTCAGGAAGCGTTGCATTAAGCTATGATTTTGAGTGTATGGGAATGTGACATGCGCAGTTGCGGACTCTCCTACACACTCATTACAGGTTACGTGAAATATTGGCTTGTGACTAGGGCATGACGGTTCAGGTCAGCAGCGGAAAACTATTTAGTGAATTTACCCAAGTGGGAGTTTTGGGGGTAAAAATATGGAAAACTTGAGACAAATTGCTCATGTAATTGTGTAGGATATTTAATATTAAGTACACCTTGGATAAATAAGAATATTAAGCTTCCTCCTTCAGGCTCAGTTGAAGTAAAGGAATGAATTAGCAAGTTTCACCTATGTTTTAAGTGCCTTTCTGAAATTACAGAGTTTGCAGATAGAAATAAAAGACAGTGCCTCTGGCCTTCATTACAAGAGAACCTAAATTAACTGGGAAAACAGCAGGGTTTTATCGTCAAAGAAGAAATTAGTTCACTGTCTTTTTTAACACAATTTTGGAGACTGTGAGTTCACTAACAGGCAAAAGAAGAAATAAATTTGACTGTCAAAGGGAAGCCTTCATTAATTCTTGTCGGTTCTCTTACATGTTCTTTCATTTTTTTCTGTTTTCTCCAACCCAGATGCCTAACATTTTCTGCTTAGTACAAAGGGCGAGGAATATAGAACCTTGAAAAATAATAGAGGGATTGAAGTCAATAATCTCTTATTAGCCAGCATGTAAACTGGTTAATTTATAGTCCTTCACCATTTATTTCATTTATAAATTATTTCCTCCCCACCTCAATTTTACTCTTTTCACCCCCTCTTCAGTGATAAGGCAATGTATTTTTTTGTCAAGGTGTCCACTATGCCCAGGAGTAGCATCCAATTATAAAATCATCTTTAAAAGGCTCTTCTCAAGTTTTACAATATGAACACTTGCACCTGCCCCAGACTTACTGAATCAAAATCTCTTAGTGGGCTGAATGGTCCTATTTTCTTCCTTAAATTGTTAAGTATATTTTATTGATTATGCTATTACAGTTTTCCCAATTTTTCCCCTTAATCCCCGCTCTACCCTGCACCCCCAACCCTCCATTGCTCCCCCCTTAGTTCACGTCCATGGGTTGTACATATAAGTTCCTTGAGTTCTCTGTTTCCTGTACCATTTTTACCTCTCCCTATCTATTTAATGTCGACCAATTATGCTTCTTTTTCCCTGTACCTTTCCCTCCCATTCCTCCCTTTCCCCTCCCCTCTGAAATCCCTCTGTGTGATCTCCATTTCTCTGATTCTGTTCCTGTTGTTGTTTGCTTAGTTTTAGTTTTTGTTGTTTTTCTTTCTTTTTTATGTTCATTTGTTGATAGTTGTGAGTTTGTTGTCATTTACTGTTCATATTTTTTAATCTTTTTTTAGATACATCCCTTTAACATTTTATATAATAATGGCCTGGCAATAATGGACTCCTTTTAACTTTACCTTATCTGGGAAGCCCTTTATCTGCCCTTTGAATGGTCCTGTTTTCTGACAAGGTTCACAGTTAATGCCAACATTTACCAAGGGAAGAGAAAGGCTGGCAACTAAAACAAATAAATACTTAATGGGTTGTAAATGGTATAAGAGTAGTATAAAAAGGGCGTTTCTCTTTTTTCATTGCATATAATTGACATATATATCCCTATTCATTTCAGGTGTACATCACAGTGATTCAGTGTTTGCATCCATGACAGACGATTCTCCCCATCTGCCACCAGGCAAAGTTATTACAATATTGTTGACGATATTCCCCGGGCTATAAATTACATCCCCATGACTTACCTATTTTATAAATGGAAGTTCGTATCCTTAATCCTCTTCACCTTGCTCACCCAACCTCCTGCTCCCACTCCTATAATAACCAATAGTAGTTTCCTGTATCTAGAAGCCTGTTTTTATTTTGGAAGAATTTAAATGATAGAACTGCATATATGAGTTATGTGTTCCACATCTACATAGCATTGGCAAAGAAGTGCTTATATAAAATAAAACATCTCAATAGAGGCTGCAATAACAGCTTGCTCTTTTTTTAGGAGGCCATTATAATGTTTTAACCTCACAGGAGGTTATGAAGAAGTAAGGTATGAATTTAATTTGTTATTTGTTCTAAGGATTCCATCTTGAACATTTTCAGCTTTGGTGGTGGGGGGGCGTATCACTGAAAGCACAAAGAATCGTATTTTCTTATTGGATTCTTACAAAGCAGAGACTTGACCTTCCTTCCAGGTTTGCTAATGGTTGAAAGGACACCAGCAAACCAGGGGCTCAGGGCACTGAAACATTGGGACAACCCCAGCAGCTTCTTCTTGCATTAATCAAATGTTGTTTGTCCCAGAAGACATACAATCTCTAAATATACCATATGAATTATTGCATCAAAAGGTGGGAAATGTGTATGTTATAACACAAACTCTATTTTATCCCCCAGAAAATTGTATAGCTTCTGTGACTCTTCATGGAATGCTGCGCTGTAAATACATAGGCTCAGGCTTCACTTACACCAAATAACTCTTAACGCAGGCCCATCAGATGTGATTGGTCTGTGTACCCAAGGTTACTTCTCACGTCAAGGGGAGGTCACACCCATGAGCGTGCCACTGTCCCTTACAAAGGGAGTTGATGGATGGCTGGACAAATTGATCTAACTCTATTGTCTCCACCCATGCCAAAAGTCAGCACAAAAACACAAGAGAGAATGTGCAATAGGAATTTCACATACTGTAGCAAGAGTTCAAATTCTAGAAAGGTCAGTCATGGTGCTACAAAGCAAAGTCTTGAGAGGCACATGCGGCCAACACATGGAATTAAAGGCATAGTGAGGGCTATACTTCTGTTCAGGAAAATTCCTAACATCAAAAAATTAACCATCTTAACATTTCAAAGAGTGTTTAACTACCAATGCTCTACAAAGGCAAATATTTTCAATTATTAGAATTAAAAAATTGCTTAGTTGTAAACAATAAAATACTGATATGGATTATGACCGGATGTATATGAAAAGAAAGTAGGGATCCTTTTCACACAGTGCACATGGAAATTCTGCTCATTGTTCGCTTTCACTAAGCACCTGTACTAACATGAGATCAAGTTGTCATGTTTAACCCACAGTCAGCCTTAACTTACACATTTGGCCCAAATATTGAGATACCCTGTCCATTCCTAGGGATTCATATTTTGGGGGCATAAGACACACGTATCTCTTTTCTTTTCTTGCCTTATTTCTTTGTTCTACTTTTCCTTCCTATTTCTTCTTTCTCTGCCACTTCGTCTCCTACCTTTCAGTCCCCTTTTTCCTTCCTTTCCTTCTTTCCTTACTATTCCTATAAACAGGACTTTCTATTTCTGAAAATGGCCATTTCTATTTATAGCATTAATTAGAATGAACAAAAATTTGAATGAGAGACATGTGGTGCAGCCGGCCCTAGGCCAGCCGCTCAACCTCAATCTCCTCGTGCGAAGGTGGGAGGGGACAGTAGGGTATTCCTAAAGCCCTCTCTAGTCTGTATATTCTGAAAAGTGTTGGACAGGGTTCCCTCTTCCAGTGCCAGTGCTATAATGGTAGGGCTGGGAGTTGAAAGTAATGACATCTGATAATTCTATTAGGTAAATAAATAAAAATATGTAGAGCTGTTTGAAGAACTGGGAGTCTACAAGAACGGGATATGTCGAGTCAATATGAGGGAAAAATCTCACCCTGTCAGTTTATCACCATAGCGATGGCCACTTAATTTGATGCTTTTATGTTGTTGTTTAAATTCATCCACATTTAATGAAACATTTTTATAAAAATTATACTTTTGGGTTGCTCGTGGAGAGGGATTTATTACAGCAATATTATTTAACTGTACTAATAATTTACTTTTTATTGAATTTCTTTGTATACTAATTACCTGGTATGTCCCAGCATTCTTCTAATTGCTTCATAGACATTAAGTCACTTAATTCTTATAATGGCCCCGTGAGATACAGAGCATTTTTTCACTCTCTGTGTTCACGTAAAACACAGAAGTTTTAAATCCATTCTACTGTTTATATTCATTTGCAAGCTCTTTTTCAAGGGAAGTGTTATTTTCAAACAACATTTTCCGTAAAAACTTCATATTTATATTCCAAAGATTCAGAAGCATTTTCCTTCTTAGAAGCACTCTTATAGGAAATATATACACTTTTAAAGTAAGGAGTATGGAACATTTTTATAATATTCTAGCCATTAAATGTTGTGTGGGAGAATTTTTACTCATGCAAATATAGCAGGTTATGTTTACAAATAGCTTCAACAAAAGATTGGTTTTATGCCTGTGTACAGTATGGAGTCACATATTCTGAACAGTCACAGAGAGAAATCACTTCTTTTTACTCTGCATTTACAGACATGATCTCATATGAACTCCTATGCAAATACCTTCAAACCATCCCATACACAAATACCCATCATCTGTTGAGATAATGATGCTGAGCTTCAAGTTAGAAAAACGTGGGGTTTTGTCTGTATTAAAACAAACTTGCTCCAGGACTTTGAGTACATCACTTAACATTTCTAAATTTCATTCAAATAATTTACTTAATCATCTCTATTGTTGCATAATTCTAATGTAATAAAAGCTGGAATAACTCTTTTGGATGCTCTAATCCCTTTCTACATTTTTAGCGATGGGTAAACTGGAAACTATACAGCTTGAATAGCTTCCCTGGGTAACACAGTGAAAAGCCAAAGTAAGCCTAGAATTTAGCTATTTTACTTCAGGGTTTTTTATACGGGTCCTTGGTCACTCAGGTGTATGAATGTTGCAATGAATATTTATCTTCCTCTTATGAAAACAACTCAAGTGCATGCATTACAAATAATGAAAGTAAATGACTTCTGTAATCATAGAAAAATATGTCCTGACATCATTATAAAATATAATAGTCTAGCAGTAATAGACTAGCCAGGACCAGGAGACATGAACTCTGAATGGATAAAACTACATGACTGTTTTTATTTACCTACACACACTATACAATTGATCCAGTGAACAAATATTTTGACCTATACAGAGGTAAAAATGAAGTTCAAAATATAGAATTTAAATGCACCCCCAGGTAAATCATTCCTTTATTTAACAATACGTTTCATAAATATTTCCCATTGCAATGTTGGCTTCAATTCACATTCCTGTTAAGCACGTGTGTATACAATGTAATATTCTAAAAAAATAATAACAACACATTAGTGTCAGGGTGGCTGCTTTTGTGCCGGGAGCGATATGAAAATCGTATGGCCAAATAAAGTGAACAAACAAGAAATTAAAACCATGAATTGAGCAAAAGCAATTTTGGAAGAGGTTTTAATACATTTAATGGGTTATCCATGATTGCAAGCATAATGAGGTTTCCAACGTGTAAACAATGGTTGTAAAACTTAAAATAAACCCCTCGTAGGCATTCTATGTAATACATGACCTTACCATTGAAAAAAGGCAAAAGCCTCCTTCAGCTCACAATGAGGCTGTAATAAACCGCTGCTAAGGAGTATGTCGAGGTATTTGCCATTTTTCTGGTTTCCAAGCAAGCGTATCTTCGCCAAACCGAAGGCAATTAATTTTAAAATGCTTCAGATGGCAACTGATGAGCCTACAAGAGTTCCTCCCAGGTGAGGTCGCAGGACCCACTGGACTCCTGGGTCCGCCTTCACCTCCTGCTGGAGGACCGGCTGAGCCGGGCCTGGGAGGCCTGTCGCCCGGCGGTCAGCCACACTGCCCCCAGAGCACGGGCTGCACCCAGTCACTCGAATTAAAAAAAAGCGTCAGAGTGGATTCTGGGGGCCATGTGCAACATAGTAAGCTCCATTTTCTTTTTCTAATGCGTCCACTCATTTTGTGCACTTTGTGCAAAGGTGTACGTAAATATTGAAGTGCCCTGTTCTTCCTAACATGAGAGAGGGGAGACATCTTCTACCTTGTCAATAAGTAAAATATTGATATGCTCTTTCTAAACTTCACTGGAATGAAAGATTTCACTTTCATGAGTCACGAAAGTACCCAAAGCAGCTAATGATCGTGGATGGTACTGCCAGAATGCGTCCTGTTGAAGCAGTGAAAAGTCCCAGGTAAACTGGTTTGCGGCCATGGTGGCCGAGGGGGCATTGGAAAGGACTTACTGTCCGTGCTTTGGGGTGCATTGGTCCATCCCCCCCCATTAATGTTTACATGCACTTATTTATTTCCCCATTCGTTTTCTGAACAAATATTTTTTGAATAAAGTAAACACTACATAGGGTGGTAGGGATAAACACTTTAAAATAGAATGAGCTCTCCTCTACAGAAATTTGGACTCTGGGGAATGAAATTAGGTAAGCTTTCCAGGTACAATAAAGTGTCCTCACAGCTGCTGTCAACGGGGCCTCGGGAGCCCCGAGGAACCACTAATGAACGCCTGATCAATGCAACTCATCCTTCTCAAAATGTGATCTTTAAAAATCGACTCGTCCAATAGTGTTTTGCTGAAGCATTTGTCTCCTCTGACCTCCTAGGCCTTACCTGCTGGTGAAAGTCTATAAATTGTGTGTGTGCGTAGGCTATGTGTGTGTACTCGATAGCCTTCTGTTCACAAATACAACGTGGCATTTGAAAATTATAAGACTAGTTTAAAGCTACTGAACGCCATTGACCACCTATTAGGAGTCTGAATTAAAGCACTGGAATTATGGACGGACCGGAGGCCGCACACCGGGGTGGGAAGAGAAGGCCTGTAAGGACCAGGGCTGATTGGATGTTCCCGTTGAGGGATGCGAAGGTTTCTCACTGAGGTCGTTGGAGGATCTCGCTTGGAATCAGGGAAACAGATTTGAGGAGAGCTGGTGGGAGGGAGAAGCCCACGGGGAAGATTCCAGCCACGCTGGTTCTTACGTGCCGGGAGCCCCCTAAGAGAGGCGCCCCAGTCACCCGGCGGGTATTCGGGAATGGAGCTCAGTGAAACAGAGTTGTTGCCATTTCCATCTTTAATCAGAGGGATTGGGACTTAGTTTTGTTTATTTTAAATAACAAATTTGTGATTATAGAATTTTTGTCTCAGTGAATACTGACATCTTCATTCAGAGTGACTGGAAGAAAACCCTAACATTTTCATATTTAAAATCCTTCCCCAAACAATAAATGTAGACAGTTACCAGAGGGGAGAGGGGAGGGAATTTCAGGGAAAAAGGGGAAGGGTTTAGAGCAACAAGTATAAAGGACACATGGACAAAAACTAGGGGGGTGGAAATGGGAGGGAGGTGGGGTGGGCTGGGGTGGGAGTCAAAGACAGAAAACTGTACAAGAACAACAATTAAAATAAAAAAAATTTAAAAAAAGAAATGTAAATAAACTCTCCAATAATTTTTCATTTTATAGCATTTATAACTCCTAAATTATTAAAGTGGAAAATTGGACCTCATATTTACGAGCACCCTGCGTTAAACTATGGCCTAAAAAAGAGACTATTTAATAAACAAGCATCAGAGAGAGGGGCAAAGATCAAGGAAGACTGATTGCAAAGAAGCCAGAGAGAAAATAATTTCAAGAAATAAATGGTCAGTGGTTTCAAACGCTTTGTATTGGTTAAATAAAATAGGGCTGAATACCGCGATGCACATTCGATACAAAGAGAAAGCCACAGTTTTGTGGAATTGTGGCTATTATCAACAGGACGTATAATGGCCAGTGATAGGCTGTGGAGAAAACGGAGCCCTCACTCACTGCTGATGGGGTGTAAACTGGCACAGCCGCTGCGGAAAACAGTCTGGCGTTTCCTCAGGAAATTAAGACCAGACTCATCAAATGACCAGGCAATCCCTTTTATGGGCATCTCCTTAGAAAACTCGAAAACATCTGTGGGCGAACGGACAAGCATCACTATTTCACTGCAGCACTATTTACAGTGGCCAAGACATGGAAACAATGCAACGGCCTTTCGGGTCCTTTGATAGAGAATGGGAGAAAGAAGATGTGAGATACATACATACGTATGTATTACATCTATAGGTGTACACACACATGCACAATGGAACACTACTCAGCCATAAGAAAAGATGAACTCCTGCCATTTGCGACCACGTGGATGGACCTTAAGTATATTATGGTAAGTGAACTAAGCCGGTCAGATAAAGCTAAGAATCATACGATTTCACCACATGCGGGATATAAAACCGAAACTCATAGACACCACAGTACGGTGGTCACCAGAGGGAAAGGGATCCGGGGGTAGTAAAGGGAAAAGGGGGCCAAATATGTGGTGATGGGAGAAGATTCGACTTGGGGTGTTGGGCACACAATGCAACATACAGATGATATATCACAGAGCTGAACCGTCGGAACCTATGTGCTCTTGTTAACCGATGTCTCCCCAGTAAATTACATTTAAAAAACAAAGTAGGCAAACTTGTGGACAAAACAACTGTGTATGAGCTGAAATGGTAAGCACTGCAAGTAGAAGTCAGATTCCCAAACGTCCAGAGTTCCAGAGAAGCGGGAGAGTGAGCACCAAGCAGAGCAAACAGCTGAGCGGGGAAGGCGGCTAGGAATTTCACGGGCACGTCACGTGTCGCTACGTGCTGGTTTGGTTTTAAATATCCATACGTCTCCAACGTCAGCCAGCTGTTCGGCTGGTAATGAAGAATCTAGAGGAAAGGGAGGGATTGTAAATGTAGGAGAGAAGAGGAAAGTGTGATCGAGGGAAAAATCCTGGAGAAAATGGAAGTGATCGCGTAAGGACCTGAAGTGAAGAAGAGGGCCTTCGAAGTGGATTAGAATGGAATTGTGACAGATCTGTAGATGTATTGGGAAAATTTTAAATACTTTCTGCTCAGGGAATTACCTTGTAAAATCACATTTTGTATTTGTATTTATCCGTTGCACATGGTATGGATTCAGAATTATTTAAGTTCCAATTCTTGCTACCGCTTACTAGCTGAGTGACCTGGAGCAAATAACCTCTGTGAACAGCTGTTCTCTCTCTCAATGGAAAGGTTGAGACAATAATTTCTATCTTAAATTGCTCCTGTGGTAATTAAATAAGACAATGTTTGCAAAAAAATATTGAGTAGAGTATGTGGCAGAATCAAAAGTGATTAGCAAAGGCTTGTTCTCGTTTGTGGAGGACACACAAGTGAACAATGGGTTTTAGTTTTTCGATGAACTGACCTTAGATTGCTAAAGAAAACACTCTTTGGGACTTTCATTACAATGTGCTCTGTTACTGACATGAAACTATTTAAACTAGAAAAACAAGTCTCCACCTCATCCTGCCCACCCCCACCCCCCACCCCGCTTTTAGCAACTCTTCTAGATGAAGATAATGGAACGAGAAGTTACATGACATAATAAACGTGTTTTTAATTACTTATTTATTTTTCTACCTTCCAGGCCTGTGATGGATGGTACAACACAAGAATGCATTCTAAATTATACCTAAGTTAATATCAGAAGGAATTTTGCTGCATTAATCTTTTTCAACAATAGCTGGCTGCAGTTTATTTTCCTCTTCCCCCTTACACTTTCATCTTATTTAAAGCAAGAGTGATTTGAAGGAGAAAAAAACACAGCTACGCCTCCCTGGAAGGATTTTCAAATAACAGAAAGGGAGAACCAAGCTTGAATACAAAGCCTCTGTGCAGCAAAGGAGACCATCGACAAAATGAAAGGGCACCCTACTGAATGGAAGAAAGTGATCGCACACGAATGATCTACTAAGGGACTAATATCCATAATATATAAAGAACTTATACAACTCAAAAATGATCTCATTTTAAGCAGGGCAGAAGATCTAAATAGACATTTTTTTTTTTGCCCCAAGGAGGACATACGGATGGCCAACAGGGACAGGCGCGGATGCTCAACCCCATTAATGGACAGGACAATGCAAACCCAACCCACAGCGGGCTGCCTCCTCGCACCTGTTAGGACGGCTGTGTACAAGAAGGCAGGAGATGACAGGTGTGTGTGGGGGGGTGCGCAGAAGAGGGAACCCTTGTGCACTGTTGGTGGGATTGTAAATTGGCACAACCACTACGGAAAACAGCACGGAGCGTCCTCAAAAAATTGGAAAACAGAACTACAGTGTCATCCAGTAATTCCACTTCTGGATATTTATATGAAGAAAACAAAAACACCAATTTGGAAATATATATGTACCCCCATCATCAGTAAAACCACCTTTCTAAAATCCTCCAACCTCTTGTCATGCATTATTAAATAAGATAGATGTTTGCTAGCTGCGGTCAATCTCTGCTCACCTTTTTTTAGGACCTTAATTAATGCCCTTCCTCACCTACGTACATTCAGCGTCAGCCGAATGGAACCGTTTGCTATTCTCCAAGTTTGCTCTGCTGTGTCCTACAGCCACTCCCGGGACCTAAAATTCATTCTTATTTGAAATTTCCTCCACTGTATTATTGTCGGCTCTTCTCACTCCCCACAGGAAATTGAAATTTTCTTGAATACAAGGACCTTTATCTTACTAATCATTCTTGTTTTTTTTCTTCCTTATGGCCTTTGACGCAGAGTTGCATAAAAATTACTGAATCTGTGTTGAATGCATGAAAGAACAGGGGCATGGATAAGTAGGTTTACAAATGAATGGAGGGACACCAACACTCCAGGTTGGAATGAGGCGACACAATACTACCTCGTAGTGGACCCTGACTTCCACGCCCCATTTTTGCCTACATAAAACTTATTCTTAGCCGGGGCCCTGGTGTGATGTCCCTAAAATCATAGCTCATTTATTACCTATTCTGAATTTCTTTTTAGGCACATTTTCTATAGCTCCACGGGTAATAAATCCCCCCTCCCTGTCCTCTCGTGGTGAAATCGGTTTAAAAGCCCCACAGACCTTGGCAAGAACACAGCACATTCCCAGTGGCCTGTCTGTCTGCTGAAGCATCATCTGTTTCCAGACCTCAAACCTTTACTCCGGGTTTCTCTAACTTTGGACTGTGCTGCCCTCTAATTGTCCTTCCTCTCTTCTCCTTTCTATCGTCCCGCCTCTTCCCGGGACGCCACCATGGCCGACACCGAAATCCAGTGGCACCTGCAAGCTGAGGGGCTGCGGTGTCGGTGGGAAGGCTGGGCAGGCAAACGTGGTTCAGTTTAACCTTTTTGTATTCGCCCGCAGGGCTTGGAAATACACCAAACAATCTGGAACTCCACTGACAGCAAATAATAAAGAATTTTATATTGTAGGAAAAAAATAAGCAAAACATTTAAGTACTGCTTCTCTACAAGTACGAAAGACAGCATTGTGTTGATACTGTTTTGGTATTTTATGGTTTGTTCCATGTATAAGGAAATCTGTAGGCAAGGATCTGTCTCGGAACAATGGGAGTCTAGATGTAAGACCTGAGCCCTCTCTGCCGAGAACAATGTGGCTTATTAAAGTCCTTTAGTTGTTTTGGCTCCTCCCAAAGTTACTCCTTCCAAAGTTAGCATTCATTACTTTGTAACTCTTTGGTATCTCCAAATCATATAACAACGATTCCACAAACATAAACTATGAAATTGACTTGTGCTTAATTTTGGGAACATAGAATATTCATGAGTTATTCCATTACTATCATTCTGTATGTAAACACTCTCTTCATAACTACTCTTGGAGAAATAATTGACTTGGTCCCTCAATCTGAACATGCATTTGATGGTTATCAGACTCAGACACATGTCGACAAAATTCAAATATCTAGTCTCCATTAAAATTAAAATATGAAATCGACCTCCCAGTCATCACGTAATTGTGCTGTGTTTTGACAAGTGCGCCGTCATCAACTGAGCATCGGACTGGGATGTGCAACTAGTTTTTTGATAGCCAGACACATGTTTGTCCCCTTTACAGATAATTTGCTTATTACAAATGTCCTGTGTGCCTATAATGAAAAGTGCCCTGATAAAGTCAGATCAGTTGCAACATAATTAGCCGATGTGGACTCAATACTGAATTGGCTACATTGTTTTAAATGCTGAGGCTACTCTCCAAGGGTGACGCTCCCGCTATGTATGATCAGGAGTGCTGCGGGTGCACAGCCAGCGCATGCGCATGGCGTGTCCCAGATTTCGGGATGGAAACCCTGCGGGGCACGGAAGGCAGCAGACTCCCGGGCAGCTTGTCACAGTGGCGCGGACAAGCCCGTGCCCTCTTCGTGGTGGAAGAGATGGACAGATTCCTACATGATCCTCTTCCACCGGGCAGGTGGCTGGTTCTCAGCACTGCGGATGCGGTGCTGGAGAGTGAGCGGTGGCAGGAACCAGGACCACCTTGGTGACAGAAGGGCCGCATTGTTGCAACTGCATTGTCCCCAGCCCTTCGACCAGCCTCTCGGCTTGGTGTGACCTGGGCAAGAACGCTGACCTCCCTGGCAAAGTGAATGATCTTCCCATCTCGTCCCACTTCCAGTCCTCTGTGCTCAGAGAGCTTCGGCTGACCATCCCCACGAGACACCAATATCTCTGTATTCTAGCCAAAATTGGGACGTTCATTAGTGTTTGTCTTCCCAGACTTCTTTTTAATCAATCCACTTCTTTTATTGCTTCTAAATGTCTGATTAGTCATCAACCATTACTCATAGACACTCCATCTTAGGTCCTCTCTCCTTTGAGGTAAAACTAAAAATGCGGTTGTACCAGTCGAGGTTCTGACTGAGGGCTTTCACTTTCTTGCCCGTCATTTGGAATAACGCACAGGGGGGATTTCAGTGCTGCTGTGGGACGCTTTTTGGCCGCTGCGAAGTAAACCGTGTATTCTTACCTGTAAACCAGGCTGGGCATGTTTCTCATCTGCACAGCGGCCAATGAGATTACGGATGATGTCACACATGCGCTTCGAGGAAAGCGTGAATCGATCACTAACACAAGGTGCTTGCACCTGTCTGGACACGCCTGAACTCATCTCACCTGTACCGCCTCGCTTCATGAGGAAGTGCGGCTGGGTGTCTGAGTTTAGTGTTAATAGCGTGTAATCACGCCTGAGTCCGCAGGGGTAATTCAGGCTGGATGATCACCTCACGTCCCAAGGTTAAGCATTTTAGTTTCTATCATTGTCCAGGATCAAGCAAAGAACAATTTCTTAAAGGGAAATCATTAATGGCTAAGATAGCACCGCTTCCCCTCACCCCATCTGTGGCAGCTATCACTGTGACTCCCCTGATGGGCTTTGCCACAGCGTCCTGCCAAACCTACCCTGGCAATAGATACTTAAGCAACACTACGCCCATGCGGTTATAATGGATAGATACTAGAACCGTATACAATGTATCCCACGTCACCCAGAAAGATGTCTGGCCGCTTCGGAGTTAACCTTCTCTGACCCCTGGTGGGTCAAAGAAGGGCTACATATGACATGTGTTGCCTTTCAGTTTCTGAAAAGTCTACCCCGCATTTGACTTCTTGTTTTAGATGTCTGAGAAGTTACAGGCAGAGATGAGCCCTTTATTGTGGAGTGACGACCTCCAAATTTCCGAGTCTACCACATGAGCAGAGTTGTCTGCTGATCCCATGCCAATCCACTCTTATTTCCAAAGACCTACCTGCGGCAGCCTTCAGAAGTAATTGGGAACGAAAAGGGCATGTGAAAAGAATGCTTCCTTCTTTGGTTAAAAATTTTACCTGGCTGAATACATTGTGTTGAACTTCCCAAAGCTGTGGTATACTAATACCACAAAACTAATACCAGTTTTGATGGATCGATTGATCAAACACTAATATATAACTGTGCCAGACATTATAATAAGTATTCCTCAAAATAGATAGCAATTCTACGAAATATCATAGTATAATAGCCAAGTGCATATGTAAAATTAAACTCCAACGTGATTAAGATTCTTGTGTAAGGTCACAAAGCATTTGAGTGGTAGAAATGTGATTTTAACCTGAGGAGTTGGATTCCAGCATCTGTGCTCTTAACCACTCCAGTCTGAGAAGTAAGAATGCTCATAGGAATTTTCACTTGGACTCTTTCATAACAGACCTTACTTCTTTGGTCAAATGGCAATATGGAACTTTTTATAATGGCGAGCATATTTATGAATCAACTATAAATTCAGTACATTGCGAAAGAATGGTAAATCATTTTTAGAGTCTTACTGTGAGATGAAATCCATTCGCGCCTTCATTTGTTACACGGGGCTTTAGCTTCCACTGTAAGTGAGAAAAGAAGAGTGTGCTTCAGTCTCTAGGTTAATGCACATTCAGACCCCTTGTTGACAAATACTGAAGTGTTTCCTTTGCTGATTGTATCATTATTCCTTCCTCTTTGGAGAAGGCCAGAGAGTGGATCACAACACCTGTCCCCTAGGTCTTTCTGAGTCTGTGAACTAAATTCACTGGGGAGTTATTTCAACAGTCACGATTCCATTATTTCAATCAAGCCTGCATTTCTGAAGCCCACCGTATTTTATTTTTTTAATTATTACTTATTTTTTAAATTTTTTGAATTATTAATAAGTGGACTATTAGCAGTTTGACAGTCATGTGATCTCAGCAGCTCCTGAGGACGCCTGCAGGGGGCGTGCCTCCAACGAACACCTGGTCTCTCCGGTGACAGCGCCCTGTCGGCGCCTGGTCTTTTCCCCCTTCACTGGGTCCCGACTCTCCAGCAGAATCAACGAGCCATTTTCAACTCAAGTATATTTCAAGCCTATCATCACACAAAGGGATTTATAGCGTATGTGCTCATCATTGGCCGCTATTGAGATTCAGCCCCAGAAATCAACCACGCAAACAACTGATGGTTTATTCTGGTGACTGACTACGAAGCAACAGGGGAGAAATACTCTCCACGCGCAGATTCAGGGAGATGGAGAAGTTAGCGTGGGTTTGCAACCTGTAAATCACCCCTTTTGCGTCTATGTCTCCTCCCAGGACCCTTCGCACTCCACCTCACTGCAGCCTGGAGGAATTCATTAGCGGGTCTTGCGCCAGCATCCTCGAAGACCACGGCAATAGCTGCAGGAAGCACTTGTTCTTACGGGGATGAAGAGAGCAATGCAGGGGGGTGATTGAGAGCCCATCTCTGAACCTTAACGGCCTGTTCCCTACTCACCGCCTATTAGTTTGACAAACTGTGTGAACACTCGATGCTTCTTTATCGTCCCTTGTAAAATAAGGATGACACTAATAAGGACCTCACGGGACAGTTGTTAGTGTTACCTGACTACGAGAGAAGTTCCCCCCGCACCTTCTGCCATCTGAAACCTGTACTTGACTCCTAAATCCTGGCCTCAGCGAGTCCACCCACTGCTAGGCACACCCAGCAGAGCCCCCTTATCTGCTGGGGATCCGCTCCAAGATCCCCAGAGGATGCCTGGAACCACAGGTGAGAGTACCAAACCCGACACATACTGTGTGCTACCCTATACGTACACACCTATGATAAAGTTTACAAATTAGGCACAGGGAGGGATTAACAACTATAACTAATAATAAAGTAGGATGATTATAGCGATGCACTGTGCTGCATGTAATACTCGGGTATTGAAACCTCGTGGAAAGTGGGCTCATGGACACAAGGGCACTATGACGAAGTGTCGGATTTCTTCTTAGTTCCTCCTTTTTGACCCTCACCACTGACTCACGCGGGGTTCAGAACGGTTGGTGCCTGGCCCTCCCCTAACTGCCGGGGTGACTGACCAAGCCGATATCTCGTCTCTTCATTTTGGACACTGAGAAGTGAGTTCTGCGCATGCTCTGCAGAATTCAGGTATCATAAGGTGAACTCTGTGTGGTTTCGATGGTTGAAGGATAAGACAAGGATGCGCATCTGCTTTAAAAACGGCTCCCACAACTGCCTCTGGTGCTCGAGTAACCTTCTGATGATATTCATCCCCTCTGGCTCACCAGCCTCCAGATCCGTGAGTCAAGTCAAAAAGAACATTCCAGCACACGTGGCAATTAAAGATGATTGTGAGGTTTGCTAATGTGCCTCCATTTACAATTGGAAAACGGTGGAGAAATTTAAAAGACATCCTCAATTCCATATTCGTTGTGGTGTGTTCACAAAATAGCCAAGGTATGTAAATGCCCTAAAGGTCCTTCAATGGATGGATAAAGAAAATATGGTATAGACAGGCAATGACATATTATTCAGCCTTAAAAAGAAGGGAATTTGTCCTATGTGAAAACATGGATGAACCTGGAAAAAATATGCTAAATGAAATAAGCCGGTCACAGAAAAGCAAATACTGTATGGTTCCAGGTCGGCCACTTAGTCGAACTCCTAGAACCAGAGACAGAACGGTTGCCGCCTGGGGTGGGGAAGGGAGGGAACTTGGGGGGGTGCTGGCTGATGGCTAGGAAGTTTCGGTTGCACGAACTCTAGAGGTTGGCTGGACAACACTGTACCTTTAGTTAACAACGCTGTAGCGTACACTTAAAATCGTAAGAAGCTAGATCTCATGTTAAGTAAATAACAATATGAATAAATAATGAATGAATAATAAATGAATACATAGTAATGAATGAATGGAATAAATAGATAATTAAATGTTGGTTTACATTACAAAAGCAAAAGGGGTTATTCTGAGCAGCCTGTAGAAAAAACAAATGCAAGGAAAGGAAAATGTGCTTGGTGTGCATCCAATTGTTTGGCAGGATCCCACGTATATACAGTTGTGTATGATGGCGTGGACACGGATAAGACTTCCTCTTACCTCTACTTAAAAATACTTCATTTTAAATTAAACTACTTGCATGGTAACCATTATGGTATTTTTTTAAACTTTCAGTGATTCCCGAATTCTATCAGTTTATATATTCAACAACAATAAAAGTTAAGTGAGACAGATTATTATTCCTAGTTTACACAGAAGAAAGTAAAAAATAAGTAGAAAATTTGCCCTGGCTGGTGTAGCTCAGTGGATTGAGCGCGGGCCTGCGAACCGAAGGATCGCGGTTCGATTCCCTGTCAGGGCACATGCCTGGGTTGCCAGGCCAGTTCCCGGCAGGGGACATACAAGAGGCAACCGCACATTGATGTTTCTCTCCCTCTCTCCTTCCCTTCCCCTCTGAAGATAAATAAATAAAATCTAAAAGAAAAAAAATTTTATAAAAAAAAGTAGAAAATTCATGACAAATTTCTGATAGTTTGGCTAAGTTCAAAGAGCATCCTTTACTACTATGTTTTTAGAACGTCACTGAACAATAAAAACCTATACAATCCGCTAAAATGCTGATCTCAAATAATTTTACTTTTAATAAAGGACAAATGAAGGAGCATCCTGTTCAAGTTTCAACACAAAATAAACCTGCAATGTGAAGAAACATAATTTGCCCTGACACACCATTATTTGTTAAGATAAATTAATAAACAGCACCTTTGGGCACAACCAATCTATTCCATTGCTGTCAGCGCTGATTAGATTATCTTTCTAAATTGTAATAAACCGTGAATTCATTAATATATGATAGTGTCTTTTGTTTATTTAGTGTGAGGCAGTTACCACTTATTCACTCTACCAATCACAATTTTCCATGAGTGATTTTGTCCCTTGCTTATAGTATTCGAATGAACAAAGGTATTCATCACATTTTATTCTTGCTCAAAGCTATTACTTATTCTGAGTTAGAGATACTATGGTGATTTAAATAGGTAACATGCCACCTTACTAATCAGGTTTGTTCAGGAGATGTCTGATCAATGACTTCAGAAAGAGAAAGATATCACAATGAAGACAACATAAATGGAATATTAGTGTATTCTATTGGCTAATTTCAATAACATTCATTTCAAGTCTTCCATGAATGGTTTTCTACTAAATAGTACCTGTTCCATATTTATGAATGTTTGGTTTTATAAGAACTTCTTTACAAAACAGTTATGGCCAAACTAATTGAATGTTAACTGTATCAATAAGATGATCAGACTAATTATAAAAATCCTTTCTCTTTATTTTCCAATATATTATGACTTTGTTACTCATTTTCTCTCATTTCTTATTTTTTCTAATGACTAGATGTTTTCATATATAGCAAATAATTATACCTACTAGGGCTAAATTGATTTTCTCCTGCACACTGTCTCATGGATTGTTTTAAATCTCAAAATTGTCCATTTTTTTTAGATTTGGAATACGTATTGTACTTCCTTCATATACCCCACGCTATCATAATGTATTTCTTTCATTTCACACCTATGAAGGGTTCTGAATATTTCTCGAATATGCATGGGGCGGTCATCAACACAGGAGGAAACACAGAGTGAGAGACCTTGCTGGCTTAGCGTCAGTCCCAGCTTCCCCAGCAGTGGAATCACCCACACGGTCAGAATGCTTTCAGCTTTTGAGCTTAGGGATCCAGGCACACGAAGACCTTCTCTGATACACTGAGACGCTCCTGCCGTCGGAAATGTTTAGGTGTGAGACTCCTAGTGATACCGCACGGCTTGGATTTCTGTCACTGACATTGTGTCGTCAAAACATAGTTTACATAAAATTTATACTCCAAATCACATGTGTGGACAAGGTTCTCCTTATCATGGTCTACAATCCACTGTCATTGTTGACAATTAAGCTAAAAATGCAAGTCTTTTTCTTCATCACCTTAATGTGCAAATTGCCTATTTCTTAACCATGGAGAAGCACTCTCTGAGAGTTTTATTTTCCCATAATTTTGTTACATTATTAGCTGGTTCCTAACTCTGTCACCAAATGGACAACACTGGACAATGGGACTCCAGCTACTTCTAGTGCCATCGATTTATTAAGACTCCCAAGCAAACATCTTTGTTTTAATCTTTCATTAATGTCTCAGTAGTGGTACATCCATGTTTAGTAATAGTGAAACCAATAATAGCGCCTGGACTCAGGTTTCTATTCTGTTTAGTTGCCAGTTGACAAAGCATTCGCATGAGTTGCCACGTGTGATTTAAAATCAGCATTAACATCGTGTCCCATCTACGCCCTCTTGTAAGACAGCCTGTCTGATCACGCACTTAGATGTCACAGCAATGGGAGACAAGTAAAAAAAGCTGGAATTCTTATTCTCAATCGCTGTATTTATCTTGTAACTACATTATCGGTAACAGCGTTTTGCCGCTCAGACCTGGGCCCTGGACCACACTGAAAATGTAACACAGCTAAATGTGTGTAACTTCTTTTCAGGGAACAGATTATTCTCTGCCTCATTGAGCATCACCAACATTTCAGGTGTGCAATAAATCACACCTTGACAGGGTTCCCACTCAGTGGTTCTGTAATAAACCAGAAAGTGCGATAAGCAGAAGAAAGGATATAATTATGTGCATTCGACAGTGAGGCAAGTCAAAAAAAGACAATTTTCAAGTAAGGAGGTGCCCTTCATTATTCTTTCTTATACCTGTCATATTAAAGTCTTTCAGCTAAAACTTATTTACAGATGAAATGTAAACACATGAACTACTAGGCATTTTACTCGCAAATTATACACTGGGTGTTTGGTTTTGAATAGTTTTTTTTTATTATTATTATTCTTCCCGGTATGAGAACTCCTCCGAGGGATTTGTAGGCATTTGAGTATTTTCTAATCCTTGGACTTTTTTCTAATTAAAACTCATATTATCAACACAGTGAATAAATAAGGAGAAAATGCTTTGACAAATAGCATCATGCCATCTTGATAGCTATCCTATTAATATTTTTTCACCCAGAATAATGATTAGGACAAGTCCCTTTATTTTGAGGAGCTTATTCTTTCGGTACTGTAATTTGTGCAACTTGGCAGATTTAAATATCTCAAATCCTATCAGGGTGTCTATTTTTCTAGTAAAAATAATACACTGATTGAATTTAAATATAAAAAATGCTATCAATTTGTTCAGTGAACTTGAAATTATAGGCTTTAAAGTCATTTCAATAACTTCAAGCTTTTGGGGCTTTGTTTGTTTTAATGATCTAAGTCATTTCCATTCATTAGTGAATTTTCCTCTCTAGGTAAACTGTATCCTTTGATAGCTGATTGTTTTATTCAATTAATGTAATATGCAAGTTACTTAAAGATATTTATTTTTATTAGCACTTACAGTGTTACCTATTTCCATCATGTGGTCAAACAATGATAGCAAGTTTCTATGGAAAAAAATCAATTGATAGGAAAGATCAATAAAAACAGAGACTCAGAAATTAAGACAATGCTTGGCATATAAGAACCACGCAATGACTGTTGAACAACTGAATGAATAAATGAATGAATGGGTTTGAATACTGGTTCTGTTGCTAACTAGAGATAACAATAACTTCTCAGAAGGGCTTCTCAGAAGGCCTCAGAAGGCTCAGAAGATCTTGCAAACATAAGTCAATCTATTATTCACCCTTAAGTCTCCCTCCAGTCTCCCTCTTAACGGCTGTCGCTCTGAGTTGCATGTGATGATTCTCCGTTGAGCCGTAATCATCTTTTTTCCATTAGAAGCTGTTGTCTGGCTCTGTGGGAGCCGCAGTTTTCTAGACTGATCTGCAAATCCCTTCAAAGACGTCTCTCGGGGGGTGGTGTTCGGTTCATTCAAATACTTGTATGTGTACATATATATCAAACTTCACTAATGGGGGAAAAACAACAGCAAGGGCTAGAGTTACATATAATGTACCCTAGTCACTAGTTTGGGTATAGTTCAAAGCTCCCATGTAGTTTGGTACTTACAGGCTCCTCATGACTCCAGGGAGTCAAGAAAGACTCTAAGGATTTCACTCTGAGTAGGAAGAATGGAAAGGCTATATGGGAAGACTGTGAGAGGAGCAGGTTCGGAGGAGAAAGACACCAGCTTGGCATCAGAGGTGTTAGTTCTGAGATATTCTCCAGACATTTGGACTGAAGAATCGAGTAAGCAAATGCATACATAACTTGTATTTGGAGAGAGCTCTGTTGAAGATATAGATTCTGGAAATGTCAGGTTATACACGATATTTAAATTTACAGGACTCGATAAAACTACAGGACAGTTGTGATTAAAACAGAGAAAGGATTGATAAGGAGGAATCACAGAACTAAGAAAACACGGTGCCATGTACACATCAAGTATCATAGAAATGTACACTTGACACCAATATGATCTTCTTAACCAATGTCACCTAATACATTTCATGAAGAAATACAAAGAAAAAAATAAAGGAAAGAACTACTAGGGAATTAGAAGAACGACCAAAAGAAATGGGCTCTGAGACTGTGTGAAGAAAGATTTTGCCAGAGGAAGGAGTGGTCGTCTCTAAGGGATGTTGTTGATAAATGCAAATAAGTACTTGAAATCGATAAATGGGTTTATCAACCCAGATATTATTGGTGATCTCGATGAGTGCAGTTTTGGGGAAATGGCAGAGGAGGTTAAGATGCATTTGAGAAAGAATGCAAGAAAGTAAAGAGTGAAATTAGAGTATAAAGAGCTCTTCGCAGACCGTTAGTTGTAGAGAACAAAGAACAGAGACGTAAAGTTAGGTTATGAAATACTTCCCTGATGATAATAAAGGTCCGTTTTAGATAGAAAGATGTTAATGCAGTGGATATGCAGTAGACACCAGCAGAATGTTACTGCCATTTCATTCTTAGAAGCTGTTCTTTTAAAATTCTGTTTAAAAACATGACCAATCATGAAAGGCAAAACAAACAGGCAGTGACTCTATGTATTTCCTGTTTTGGATAACAATAAAGATGGGGGTGAGCTCTCTGAAGAAGAAACAGGTCCCCAAAACATGTGTGCGTTGCTCTGCTGTGAGAGTAACATGAGTTCGCTCTGCTGCCGGAGAGAGGACACACATGTACACATGCAAAGTCATCAGTTACTGCAACTCCCTCTTTCTGCAAATTGTAGACTGTGACGTCGGATAATTTAATTTCTGCAGTTTCAATTTCTAATTATTTTCTTTTTGGTTTTAAGGTTTTATTTATTTATTTTTATTTTTAATTAAAAAAATTTTTTAATATATTTTATTGATTAAGCTATTACAGTTGTCCCATTTCTCCCCCATCATTCCCCTCCACCCTGCACACCCCCTCCCACCCATATTCCCCCCTTTAGTTCATGTCCATGTGTCATAAGTTCTTTAGCTTCTACATTTCCCACACTGTTCTTGCCCTCCCCCTGTCTATTTTCTACCCACCGTCTATGCTACTCATTCTCTGTACCTCCCCCCCCCACTCCCACGCCCCTGTTGCTAACCCTCCATATGATCTCCATTTCTGTGTTTCTGTTCCTGTTCTAGCTGTTTGCTTAGTTTGCTTTTGTTTTAAGTGTGGTTCTTAATAGCTGTGAGTTTGCTGTCTTTTCATTGTCATATTTTTGATCTTTTTCTTAGATAAGTCCCTTTAACATTTCATATAATAAGACCTTGGTGATGATGAACTCCTTGAACTTGACCTTATCTGAGAAGCGCTTTATCTGTCCTTCCATTAAGAATACTTCAAGTGTACCTCATACTGAAACTTTTGAAGAAATACACCCAGTACGTGAGGCAAACGGTAAAAATGTATGTTACCCAGGGGCATTGCATGAGCCAAATTGACTTTTTGGTCAATTAAAGGTTTTATGTACAACTGTTCAGTTTTCAGTTTTTAATGCACTTTAGGATGTTTGTATATTCACAGCTACTAGAAGTGCGGGTTGGAGATTTAATCATTGCATTAGGTCCCTCACGATTTCATATTACAGGGTTCTTTTTAACTGAATGAATAAAATGTCATCAATATTGATGGGTTGTAACTAATAATGAGCTCTCATTATATTCCCAGGCTCTCTGCTAAGGACTTTGCATGCATCCTCTCAGTTAAGCAGGAAAAAAAAAAAAAAAAAAAAAAAAAAAACCAGCACAGGTAAAAACATTTAAGGAAACTGTCTAAGGTTATACTTTTAATTTACGCTTGAAACTCAAACCCAAGAATCTTTTTCTCTCTCATCTGAATATCTAATGTGTTTCTTATAAAGTAAGCTGTGGGAGGAAGGAACAGGAAATGTGCAACTATGCTTAAGAGAATGGACAAAAAGTTGTCCCTCTAAAGTTAATTCCAAGTAAGTGCTGCAAAGAAACAGACAGAGAAGATTACTGGGTCGCCGTAGACATCATTTTACTGCTCAGTGAGGACGCTGCTCCCGTGTAACAGGGGGTGGGAGATGACCAGGGGAAACAGTTGGGGACATCTGGGTGGACCACCAGGAAAGCACAGGCGAGGAGCCGATTGGGTGAACCGGCCTGGGGGCTGTGCTGAGGGCAAGAGTTTACACGGACTCTATCCGCGCATATCACTACCAACTGCCTCACTTTGCGTTCTTTGCCTCTTAAGCAACTGTCTGATTTCTGGTGCGATGGCTGTAAAAACACATTTCAATAAATATTTATTGAGAACTTAATACGTGCCAGGCACCATGCTAGCCATGGCATGTGGTTAACGCAGTGCTTAGCCTCAAAAGTGCAAGTATTTTCTGCTGAAGAAAACACCACCGCCCACAAAAAGAACAATTTCAATATACAGGGATTCTAGTGCAGTGATACAGGCATTACTTTGATTACAATGCGACCTTCTTTAGATGGTTACAAATGGAAGGAGCCTCAGCAAAAGGAAGGGCTTCTTGAGCAAAGTGAGAAAAACACAAGAGATGAGATAGATTAAAAAGAAGTTTTCATAACATCAACATTAAAGGTTGCTATTCAGTGAAGAACATCTTGAGCAAAGGTGATCAATATAGTAGAATCTAATAACAGCACATAAGCCAGAAAAAAAAAACAAACCCAAAAAAAGCAAAATCCATCTAGCCCAATAGAACGTTAATTAGGTAAGGGATGTGATGAGGCCGTAACCAGAGAGCAACACCAGTTCTAACAAGCCAAAAAGTGATCTTCAATCTCATTGGTCACCCGAGAAATAAAAACAAAAATGCGACAATACCAATGATCACGTTAGAGCAGTCAGAAAGACCCACGCACAAAGCCGGATGATGCGAGTATTCTCCGAGCACACGCATGCGGAGGAGCCCTCGCTCCTGCTCTCATGAGTCTCGATGCGGGAACGTTCTGTTGCTGCTCTGCTGATAGGCCAGGGTAGGTACCGAAAACCTGCCAAGTCTGCTCCCGGGTGTTTGTCTCAGAGAATTCTCACCCACGCTGGGCAGGTGTGCAGGAGTTCAACTCAATCCTATTCCCAGTAACAGGGATTTGTAGGCCAGTTGGGTGTCTATCGCTAAAAGAGCGTATAAGCCGTACATATTACATAAACACCACGGAGCGCGATGAACAATTAGGAGCAACGAAGAAGAGGAATATCTGAAAACGCAGATGCAACTTAAAAGTATACTAGTCATTGTAAAAGAAGAGAAAGACGTGTGTAACCAAAGACCATTTACATAAACTGACAGTAACATCAAACACGAGAATCGTCGCCTGTGCTGGAGGAGGAGTGTTGGTGTCAGAAAGCGGGATAAATGGGAGTGAATAGGTAAGAAAGGCATTTCTGCTCCCAGAGCTGGGCTAACAAGGTCACGGCCAACATCCCGAGGCTCTCATAAAGACAAAGGGGGAAAACGCACGGCGTGATGGGAAATAGCGAGTATAGTCTGTGTTCTTTGTAAAATCTATTTCCTGATGCTACCTAATGGATGTCAAGCCCCCAGATCCAAAACGGCAAGTATTAAGAAGCCAGCCAAGAGAGGGAACACCTGGTCGGCGTGCACAGTCAGACACGGTCAGGAACACGGTGGGTCGGCTGCAGGGCGCAGTCCTTCCCAGACCCTCCAACTGTAGACAAGTCGTCTGCACAATGATGGCCAACGGTGGCGACTGCTGGTCTCCTCGTGCGGATCTGCATTCTTAGTCCCTTCGCACAATTCCACTTGCTGTGACGTGAAACGTGGGGACAGGCATGCGCTCCTTCTCGGAACACCGCAAAGGGGGCAAACGGCGTACCCGAGCGGGAGCCAGGGGCAGTCCGGGAGCGTGGCGATTAACTCAGGATTTCTGCTGCGTGGACGACTGCCTGCTGAATGGTAATCGCTTCATCATTTTGGGAAAAACTACTTCCAGAAAGTAAAAAAAGTATACATTCTCCCATGAATCAAAACCCGTGTGGCTGAACTGTAAGGTCGCGGGTGACCCTGACCTGCGACCTCCGGGCAGACCCACCGCACATCCATTCCGGGTTTTCTAATAGGAGAGTTACAACAGAAATGAAAGTGTCCAGCTAGAGGACTCCCGAGGTTTATATGCTATGCAGGCAGCAGGGAACAATGATTATAAATCTCCGCCTGGACATAGCAAAAAGCAACCCTGCAAATCTGCCTTTGCTTGAGGTAGCAGAGGGGTTAAGGATATAATAAGAATGTTTCTAAATATCTTTCCAATGTCTTGATAAATGAAGTCATCCATTACCACTAATGTGGACTCCTGAAAGGAATTAATTATTTCGCAATCGTGATCTGGTCCAGAGATCAAGGTCATGTTATTACATCAGCAGAACATTGATCAGTTGTGAACTGTTCTCGATGAGACATCCAATTCTTAAACCTTGAGCTGGTTGTCACTGGTGGCCTATTAGCTATTATAGGTTATGAGGTATTTTATACAATACCGTTACTCACGCATCCTACATGCTGCCTCTGTGAATTACAATAATGCACACGGCTCAGGGAACAAACCTCTAAAGAATATTAAACTCCTGGGTGGCAGATTTTAAAAAATCTATATGATTCCTTACATAAATTTGAGTATTTAGCATTTACAGTACTTATAGTAGTCTATGCTAGTGGCTTTATTTTCCAGTGCAAAGGAACTTCAAATGATATAAATATTAGATGAAATTAAATAAAAATATTGTCAATTTTCAATTGACGCATGAAGAGTTGCGTGGAGATATCACTGTTTTTCCTTGTGATCCAGGTACAAGCCTTTGAGGATGTGAGCATTTTAAAAAAATGTGACACATAGAGTAAGCAGTCTCCAGGACGGATTGGGATTTACCAAGTCAACCTAATATGAACTGACAATTCTACAAGTTTTGTTTTCTCCTAGTTCTCCCCAAAAGATACCAATAAATACCCATTATATCAATAAACTAGTGAAATATTCGTACTGTAAATTTAGTGCCTAGACTGCATGCTTTTAAAGACTAGATTTATGTCTCTTTCCTTAGACAAGGACTTACTAGCCTCTATAATTGTATGTATTGTTTATGAGCTCTTTAGTACAGTACTAGCTTAGTAAATAGATGATTATATCAAGGTATCTACTTTTCAGGATCTCTTGTATTTAATACTGAGGACAGGATCTCCTTAACTTCTATTAAAAACATTTTTCTTTATTATTTCAAATGTATTACACCATAGAACCCTGGGTTGCTATTGAAGAAATTATTGTAAAGTTTTTTGAACAGAAATACCACTTCCAGAAATTGCAAACC
Organism: Glossophaga mutica; assembly: GCA_039655065.1. Classification (NCBI taxonomy): domain Eukaryota; kingdom Metazoa; phylum Chordata; class Mammalia; order Chiroptera; family Phyllostomidae; genus Glossophaga; species Glossophaga mutica. Next base: position 5,762,554 of record CM077316.1, read on the forward strand.
ACAAATTTGAAGTTCCATTATATTAAGTATGTAGTACATATTTTAAGTAAATTGAGCAAAACTTCATGCATGAATTATAACGTATGCTTATAAGGAGTTATGCCTATATTGCTGAATACTTGACATGACTATTTTTAACTCTTGGTGTAAAGTTGGGGAACATCATAAAACACATATGTATGTAGTCCTGGCCAGGTTGCTCAGAGGGTTGGCATGTCGTCCTGTGCACCAAAGGTTGTGGGTTTGATTCCCAGCCAGAGCACATACCTAGGTTGCAGGTTCCATCCCCATTCAACATACATAAGGGAGGCAATAAATCAATGTTTCCCTCTCATACTGATGTGTCTGTCTGTCTGTCTCTTTCTCTAAAAAAAAAAATAAGATAAATGAGCATAACCTCAGGTAAATATTTAAAAAAATAAAAAATATATGTATGTATGCAATAATATGTGTGCGTTAAACAGTGAGGGAGAAGGAGAGAAGTAGAGAAAATACAGCTTAGTAACGTATGTTCTGAGGAGAGGGCTAAATTATCAGGAAATACTCTACCACTTTGAAAAAAAAAGGAAAATTGCCCTGGCTGGTGTAGCTCAGTGGATTGAGCGCGGGCCTGTGAACCAGAGGATCGCAGTTCGATTCCTAGTCAGGGCACATGCCTGGGTTGCAGGCCAGTTCCCGGCAGGGGACCCATGAGAGGCAACCATACATTGATATTTCTCTCCCTCTCCCTCTCTCCTACCCTTCCCCTCTAAAGATAAATAAATAAATAAATAAATCTTTAAAAAAAAAGAAAGGAAAAAAAGGAAAATAAAATATCCTTTATAATCCTTAAAGATATAAAAAAGCTGAAAATCTGGTGAATTACTAGGCTGAGGCACGTTTAACAAAACAGTCCATGGTCATGCAGGAAAACTCATCATTTGGTTTTGAGTGTCTATCAGACAGAAATAAACACAATTCAGAGTTCAGACTTGATTTACCTGAATGTGTGATGGGGTTGAGGTGAGCAGCTCGTACTCTGCTACCAAAGGGAAAATGAAATTATTCCTGGGGGCCGTTAACATTGTGTGGCATCTTCCCGGTCATACCCAGCCTCCGGCACCCAGTAAGACAAAATAAGGTATGTCAGCACACAAAACCAAGGGACAATATAGAAGACGGAAGCAGAACGATGGGCCATCTAGATTGTTGAAATTATAGGCAAAGTCTGAAGAAAGGGTCATTAACATGACTCCCCCAAAGAAGACAAGAAATTTCAGGAAATAACTATTTATGCATAAATAAATGTTTATAAATAAAAGCTGTAGAACTGAAAAATTAAGTAAGTCCATGTACAGGTAACAGAAACTTAGATACAGCAAAGGTGAGGACTACTTGCAAGAGAGCATAACTAAACAGAAAGTCATCCAAACTGAAGAACACGCATAAATGAAAAACTGCTTTAAAAGCATACAAAGAATGGATCTCAGTTTTAACTTATGTGAATTCAAACACAAAGAGGAAAAAGTAGTATGTCAGGTGCGGTATTGGGAAACAAACATTAGTTGAAGAGGTTTTGATAAATGCTATCAACACTGAGCCACAAACTCAAGAACTCTACGGTGCCCACGCAGTATAAATGCAAATAAAAACACATATAGATAAATAATAGATATGCAGTTGAAAATTAATAATAAAATGAAACAAAAATATTCAAATCAGGCTGCAGGAAAAAAAATAACATTATCTATGAGTTTTGTTCACACCGAATGTAATTTTACTCCCAACTAAATATCCCACCAAAGCACATAAATATATGCACTGTGATACATGTTTAAAAATGGTCATAATCAATTGTTATCTCTGAAATAGAATGAACTTTTTGCCCTTTGAGAGACACAATGATAAATTATGGAGTAATGTTAAACTAGAATATAATGCACAGTAAAAATGTGCAGTCAAAATATATTGTAAAAGCTAAATGGAGCGAAAGTAGCTAAGCCAGATACAGCGAGAAGTTACAAACGGTACAATTTTATTCATATAAAATGTCAAAGCAGGTCAAAACCAAACCAAAGACTAGGAATGATGATCATATTCTATCAGAAAGAAGGAAACGTGACCAAAAAAAAAAAAAAACCAGGAACAAAAAATGGGCTTTGGAGGGGGTCCGAGCAATATTACTCTTCTTGACCTGAACCTGAGTAACTCCGCCATTGTAATGAACTGTGACACCGCGCATTTAGGTTTCACGCGCTGCGTGCGTTGAATTTCAATGGAAAATAAAAGTCTAAAAACAACCTATCACTCTTGTACTAGTTCTGTGTCGTTACCACGGCACGTTAGCACACGCTTACTGGCTGAAAACGGCAACAGGAAATATAAGCTCTTTCTCCTTCCCACACTCCCCCTTTCTCTCTCTCTCTCTAAAATTAACCTATATTCAGGTAAGGATTTAAATAAATATATTAAAAAAACAAAAAATATATAACCTTATGGTTCTGTAGGTTAAAAGTTTGACACAGTTCTCACTGACCTAAAATCCGGGTGTCGATATGTTTTTGTAAGTATGTACTTTCACAACATACAATACCCTTTCTTTGCTGTCTGGTAAGTGGAATTTCCAATAAATTAATCCTAACTTGAAGTTTGTAGAGAATATGTTTATATATTTGGAAGAACTCTATTTTAAAAAGATTTTTAGCATACTAGCTGTTTATACTCCTATAATCTTTCTAAGTACAAGTGAACATCGGAAAATTGTTAAAGTGGTTTTGGGGCCTCTACCTGGAAATTCACATTGCCTGTCAGTTATCTTAAATATTTAAATTTTATGAAATATTTACAGCCCTGGCTGGTGTAGCTCAGTGGACTGATCGTGGGCTGCGAACCAAAGGGTCATCGGTTTGATTCCCAGTCAGGGCACATGCCTGGGTTGTGGGCCGGGTTCCCAGTGGGGGCCACGTGAGAGGCAACCACACACTGATGTTTCTCTCCCTCTCCTTCTTCCTCTCTTCCCCTCTCTAAAAATAAATAAAATAAAATCTCAAAAAAGAGAAATATTTACAAATTATTCTTTAATTCATTATTCTTACTAATTTAAACAGAATCACTCCCAAGTTAATCTAAATTTGACATTTTGTGTTTTATTTTTCTGTGTTCAGACACATTATTCCTCAGAATACAGTTCTCTGCAATCATTCTCTTTTTGCTTATGTCTTGATTTTTTGCCTACTTCTAATCTTCTGTTGCATAGCCCTTCTACTTTTTAAAAATTATTTTGTGTATCTTGCATTTCCCACTTTTGGTCAACTCTCCCTTGATCTTTCGTTCCAATCAATAAAACACTGCAGACCCCCCTTGGCTAGGGCCCTTTGATGCTCATCACAGAAAAAGTGTGCGAATGACCTCAAATAGCTCATTTCAGATGAGCATTCCAAATTTCTGATATTTATGCAAATTTTAGTCTAATTAGCCAAAAGTTTTTAGAACAGTGACCCCAGGAGTATGACCCTTCTCCATAAATATCTCCCTGTACTAATGGGCTCTGGAAGCACTCTTCCTTCCCTCCTCCCATGGAAATGGAAATTGCTAAATTTGTGTGCACCTCAATGTTATGAAATACCAGACCAGCGGGGGGTCTTAGCAGTGGCCGATGAGATATTCCCACAGTGTTGAATAAGGGAGAATGTCTACGACACCATCACCTCTGCGGTGCACTTCACAGAGAATTTGCCAGAAGAGGAGAAATCACCCATTTGGTCTAAGAGGTAGAACATGTCCTTTACCTGACCCCTAAGACATCCACGGAATAAGAGTGATTTCAGTATCATTTCAGAGAAGTTGGTTATTTAGAATTTGCCTTCGTATTTCCAGAAAGCAGTTTTACTAGGATATTTTCGAAACAAATATGAACATAATTAGAATATAGGTGCCCATAGGTTAAAATTTTCATTTCAGAGGACTTGTGCCTCTTAATTTTTTTAAAAAACATATTTTACTACGTTACTGAATATTCCACAATTATCCATTCAAAGTATACTTGTGATGTATGTACTTTTGTGAAGCTGAATATTTGAAAGAGAAAAATCGCTAAAAACTCAGAAGTGCAAATAAGAAGGCATTTCCCTAGGGAATTCTAAATTTCAATGTAGTGCTGGGTATATTTTATCATGTTGTAAATCAGATTTTTATATTCCTATTATTTTTTTTATCTCAGCACAAGATAAATTCCATTAGAAATACAGCCATAAGCTTTAAGATTTGCTTAGGATTTCGTTACAGAAAAACCAAAGGCTGAAATTGTCATCTACTGTAGACTTGTTTTATGGGTCTACTGTTGAATGGAACAAAAATTAGAAAACAAACAAGTGAAGTTTGACTTTAAATATTAACAAAATGAGCCACGTTTATCAAAGCTTTTAGTTGAATGCCACCCCAACAACGTACAGTTAATTGATTATACCGAAATTCGTTCTCCCATTCACTGAATTCGAGAAGCATATATAGCAAATAGATGTGGAACAGGGTCCACATTTCTTGTCAGTGAAATTATTCTTTGCAATGTCAAAATATAAGGACTGATCATTTGATTCCGTCTTCACTGAATTCAAGTTTTGCAAATTAGCATAGAACTTTGCAGTTTTCATAAAGTTGTTTCTCTAACAGTACAGATTTAAAAACCCTCTGTGGAAGTATGCATTGGAAATTGCCTGCTCAAAGAAATTTATGATTTTATTACAGCTGCATATTGACTATTCCTCTGTTCACCCACAGGCAGAAAGGAACAGTTTATTTATTCAAACAGCAAGTGAAATTGGGCAAGGAAAGTAATTAGCAAGCAACAACAACAACAAAATAATGGAAAAAACACCATAAAAACAGTTTGGAATTTATGTGAGTTCTCAAGTTGTTAGAAAAAAATAACACTTTAATTTTTAAAATGTAGAAAACTACGTGTATATGTATTTCTCTGTCTCTCTCCATATATATATATGCACACACATATATATAGAAATAAATATATATGTTCTTTTTTCAACCAACTGCCTAAATATAGGTACAGACTTTTCAAACAAAGGCAATCCTAAAAAACACCAATATTGTTGTCAAACTTTGAAGATACTTTTAAATATTTTGTAATATAATTCTAAGTGTTCTGTTTAAAATAGAAACTTTATGGTGCATGATGTATTTATTTTTTAATTAGAGCGACAAGACATGTTTAACAACCTGGCCACGGTTTCCAAGAATCTGTTGACTACGTTGTATGAGGATCGCTGAAGACAGAATGTTTAATTGCACATGGCAAACAGCGGGGCATTGACATGCCTCCCGCACTAACTCTTTAACCAGAGGTCCGCAGCAGACTCTGCTCAGCTGAAATCACTTCTTACTGTGTGCATGCGCAGTGCTCGACACGTTCGCTGATGAATCGTTACTTACAGCAGCAGTTGATGAGCTAGAGCACAACTCTCCTGCTGGAGTCACCAGCATTGAAAACTGTCCACACATCTCTGCGTTTCTGAGGGGTTCTGCGCCCATCACTGCTTTCTGTCCCATGCTCTTATTTTTATTAATTCTATTTTATTGATTATGCTATTACACTTGTCCTGATTTTCCCGCTTTGCCCCCCTCCACCCAGTACCCCCCACTCCCTCAGGCAGTCCCCCCACCATTGTTCATGTCCATGGGTCATGTGTGTAAGTTCCTTGGCAACTCCGTTTTCTACACTGTGCTTGACATCTGCAGGGCTCATCTGTAACTGCCTACTTGTACTTCCTAATCCCCTCACCTCTTCACCCGCTCCCTGACACCCCCTCCCATCCGGCAACTATCAAAACACTATTCGTATCCACGATTCTGTCTGTTCTCCTTGTTTGCTTAGGTTTTTTAGATTCAATTTTTTTTAGAATTTCTAAAATTTTTATTTTTTAATTTTTATTTTAATTGTTGTTCTTGTACAGTTTTCTGTATTTTACTCCCATCCCAGCCCACCACCCCAGCCCCCCCCCGCTACCTCCCTCCCATTTCCAACCCCCCTAGTTTTTGTCCATGTGTCCTTTATACTTGTTGCTCTAAACCCTTCCCCCCCTTTTCCCCTGAAATTCCCTCCCCTCTCCCCTCTGGTGACTGTCAGCCTGTAGATTCAATTTTTGATAGATATGTAATTTTTTGCCATTTTATTGTTCATAATTTTGATTTTCTTTTTCTTAAGTCTCTTTAGCACTTCACATAATAATAGTTTGGTGATGATGAACTCCTCTTTTTTTTTTTCTTGTCTGGGAAGCTCTTTAAATGTCTCTCCATTCTAAATGATAGCTTTGCTGGGTAGAGCAATCTTGGCTGTAGGTCCCTGCTTTTCATGACTTTGAATATTTCTTGCCAATCCCTCCTAGCCTGCAAAGTTTCTTTTGAGAAATCAGCTGACAGTCTTACAGGAACTCCACCGTAGGTAGGTAACTAACTTATTTTCTTTTGTTGCTTTTAAGATTCTCTCTTTACACTTAACCTTTGGCATTTTAATTATGGCGTGTCTGGGTGTGGTCCTCTTTGTATCCATCTTGTTTGTGATTCTCAGTGCTTTCCTGGATTTGCATGTCTGTTTCCTTCACCAAATTAGGGGATTTTTCTTTCATTGTTTTTCCAAATAGATTTCCAACTTCTTGCTCTTCCTCTTCTCCTTCTGGCACCCCTGTGGTGTGAATGTTGGACCACTTCAACTATCCCATGCTCTTCAAATCAGAACGAAATAAAGAGCTGAATGTGGTAGTTAGGTCGCTGACTCTTCCTTTCCACTGCAGTTCTAGTTAAAATGTCTTGCGTGCTGCTCGGCATCCCGACCTGGACAGTGGGGCTGAACGTGGATGGAAGGAAATCTGGTTCACATCTCCGAAGGCCCCCTCTTCTCTTCTCCAAGACTGTGTCCCCTCGACTCTTGTCTTTCTCCACAGTCCTCCAGGGCTATGTGGTTGTTTCTTCTTTTCTTCCTCCTTTCATTTCTTTGGTTTCTAATTTCAAAATCTCCTCACTTTTAGTTGTCATTGGGAGTTCATTTGTCTGACTTTAGCTACTCCACCAGAAGTAGAATAGGAAGTCCCAAAGGGCTTTCCTGTTGGAGGCAGGCAGATATAGATTCACATCCTAATATGCCCCTGATGGGAAAAGCAACTTACCCTATCTACAGATTAACATCCCTCTTCTATAATGTGCACAATGCAATTCGAAATCATTTCACTCATGTATGTGAATTACGCTTAGCACGTGGCTCAGTAAAAAGTTTTAAAGAAACGCTACCTTTTCTTTAGCATAAAATATTGCATAAATACATAAAATGCCATATAAGACTACTTGAAAATGTTGTCTTTTAAAAGAGAAACAAATTTCAGGTACAGAAAATGGGTAAAACAATTCATTCTTTGCAAAATACAATAAAATAGACAAGTAATTGCTAAAAAATGTAACTTTTATAAGTGCGAGTAGCTGCAAGTTACTTGCAAATCCAATGTTTGAATGAAAGAAGCCGATATACAATTTTTTTAATACTATGCTACCACTTTCAAACAGGCAGATAAAATAGTAGTAATTCAGGAAAAAGATACAGATTGAGTATACCAGCCCAATTCAATTACTCCTCCATTTCTCTGAAAAGGATTTCTAGTCTTATCAGTATTAGCATCCTATTGAAACAAGTTCATTTCTTACTGAAATGTAAGAACCATGTTCAACTGTCATATTATTTTGGTGAGAAATGAACACTAATAATTTATAACATGATGTGAAAATTCTCTTACCATGTGTATGTGCATGGATCTGCCCTCTACTTTACCTATAATGAAGGTGACAAATGCCTTGCTGGGTAAGACATGACTGAATCTATTTCTGGTTGTGTGAAAATTGCACCACTCACATGACATGTACACACATTTTGATGCACAGCTAACAAAAAGACAAACAAAAACCACAAAAAGTTGGGGATGGAAATGGACCACATTCTGAATCATTTATGTTTTGAATAAGCATTACAGAATCAGTTAGGTATTGTTTCATAGTGTTGACAAAAAAATGTAATCATTCAAATAATCATGCAATAAATAAAAACTTAATTCACTGAAATCATTTGATTTCATTAAATACCAATGAGTATCAATTGTCTAATATTTAATTTAACATTCTTTTGCACAGCAATCAAATTGATAACTGAAGATTTCAAGCCATCAATAAGAAGTGATTTTGTTAAATGGCAATAAATATTTTTTATAATATAATATTGATGAGGCAACTATCAGGATGGTTTGTTTTATATTTATTTTTCATTATGTGTAATAAACACTGGAGCACAAGATTTATGACTTGACATGTTAGAATTTAATGAGTTTGAATGGCAAATGATTATTCCTTTAATCTAGATTTGTACCTATGCACCTTTACATCTCTCGTATATATATTTAAACTGCATGTCTTGCTAATGACAGCCCTTCTTAGAGTTCATAAGTTCATGTATAATTGCCACAGCCGAAAGCCACTCAGAAAGTGAACTAGAGGCTGTTCTACGCCATGTCACTTCCTTCGTCCTCAGATAAAAGCCTTTTTATTTGGGGGTGTGCTTTCCCTTCGCCATCTCCAAGTACCATCGTGGAGCTAATGAAGTTGACGTCCTTGCCTCCCGTCTCGGTGGCATTTCCCCTTTCGGTTCTGTTGTCACTTTCCCTGGAGAAGAACAGCAATCACGTTAAGATGCGTGTGCATGCACACACTGGCACTTGGCGTGTGTATTTATTTATATTAAAGGAGGATGCACGTCAAGTGGATGCAATTTTGAGGCGAACGCGCAGTCCACTTACAATCTCAAGAGGACATTGTCATTGCTGGTCCCCTGACCTAGGCTGACTACCTACCCTCTTCTGAGTTCTTTACTCTCACGGAGAGGGAACTCATGGAAATTTCCTGGCTTTGTCACGACATAGATTACCATACAATTAGCTCTGTTTATGAGGTTAATTTGTGTGGTTTTTTTTTTTCTCAGATATTTTACAGGTGAGGAAAAGCTAACGAAATCAATATGACATAATCTTTTCTAAAATTTTCTCTTTTTTATTCTTGTCGTGATACTTCAATTTCTAAGTATTTTCTAAGTCTAGGCCATTCTGTAGCTTAGGCTTGATTTTGTACATTTCTCCTCATTTTTTGGGGGGAGCTACTATTGTAACATCATAGAATTTTTAGTGTATGACAGAAATATCTCTCAAATTTACATTTGAACTTTACTTGCAAATTTAATGGATAGTCATTCTTTAGTCGTAGCCATTTCTGATCCCAAATATAATAAACATTGCAGTATTTTAACATATAATATCCCTCACATTTAACAACCTCTCATGAATCTAATAGCTATAGGTCCATCTAAATTCATTTATAATCATGATATACTCAAACCCTTGGTTTAATCTCAAATGGCAAGATTTTGCATCTGAACACAATGATTAATGCATAAATATAGCTCAGTTAACCTCTCTGGGTGTCAGTCTCCTCATTGGTAAAATTAAGCTAACGATGCCTACATTGCAATGTTGGTTAAATACCATGATTTAGTACTTGTGAGAGCAACCGGCATAGTCAGCCTTGCATGAGACCCGTACTGGATATTCAACCTGAACGCTCTGTGATTCATTTTTGTCAGCTCTAAATATAGTTGAAATATGTCAACATTTTGGATGCTGTTTTCTTTCCATTTGTGGGTTGCTCCTGGGAAGATATGAAACATAATGTTGACCATTTAACAAAATTGCAGAGCCTGTTATATCTGTAATCATCTTGGTAAAGCTTTGTACCTTGTGAAGAAATATGTCAATGTCTGGCTTCTATCCAATGTCAAATGTTGTATCTAAGCAAACTAAAAGCAGTGAGTGAATTCAATATTGAAGGGAGGAAAACCGAGCCCATACCAGGACGTTGTGTAAATACTACCCGAAAGTGTGCAAGACCTCTGGATCTAATTAAATTTGAAATTCCCACTTTGATCTAAAGTGCCCAGTACAGACTGAGCAGGCTGATTGAATCAATCGCAGCTTTTACTTTTGATTAAATTTAACTTCTCTAGATAGATGCGATGGAAAACAATCGATGCAGGTAAAACAGGGAGCAATTAACACATAGGTGACCAACGTTTCATGTGTATAGATACAAATACAATATGCCACACTATCCACTTTAACAACAAATTTAAGCCTATACCTTGAATTTATAGCTTGCACATTTCATATAGCAATAAAGGAACATTTACAGCAGGTACCAATTTTAGTAGCAGAAAATCATCTTAGAAAAAAATCTTGAATCCCCAAACTCTACTATAATGAACACAAACAGGATTAGCTGCTCGGCACCCGTATTTCTAAGGCCTTCTTTTCCTGGTATCTAGACATTTTTGAGCCCTCTGTGGTAGTCTGACACGCTCTCAGGGCATGGGGAGCGAGGGTGAGGGACGAGGGACTCAAAGTGAGCCTGAATTTTTTAACCAAGAAGCAGAGAGAATTTGGTCATTCTCTCTGTACTGGCTGAGCATGGGTTTAACGGATTTGTCAGGTTCAGTTACCTTATGCTGGCTGAAAAACAAATTCTAAAATCTTATTGAACAAAATAAAGATGTATTTTTCACTCACATTAAGGTTGTTGCTAAGCGGTTGTGGCTCAGGGAGCAGATGATTTTCATACTGCCACATGTAGTGTACTGAATCTTCCTAGCCTTTCTAGAATCTTCCTTCCTTACTAGACTCTTTCATTCGTATTTTTTAAACATGGCGGCGTCTAGCTGACAAGTGGGTGTAAAGTGAGAAAGCTTTTGAAGAAGATCCTCCCATATTTCTCTGTCGAAGTCTTGACATTACGTCAGACTTGTGCCCACAGCCCAGTGACGAGAATTAACCCTGCACTCTTGCCAAAACCTAGGGGAACCGGAGAACGTTTATCAGCAAGGCGGGGAAAGGAAATGAGTTTGCTGAATATTGATCCCACACTTAAATGTCCTGAGGGGATGTTTCCCCCAGGATGCTAAAAAATAAAATAAATTGGATGTAGTTCAAGTTCCAGGACGGTCCAGAAGACTGCCCCCACTTCTGACACCAATACCATGTGTTGGGGGGTACTGCAGGCTATGTTTAGATTGGGCGATTGCCTAGGAAGACTTTCAGAACTCCCAGAAAGCTGTCCTACTTGTGGTTAAGGTCGATGACACCTAAGAGTCAGCCAAAGGAAGGGCCCTGCGCGGCCGAGTCCAAGACAGTTCCAAAGGCGGGTTTCCTAGTTGCCTTCTTCCTGTAGAGTCCTGGACAGGGCCGTGCTCCTGGCATTCGTTTGTGACGATGCACACAGTGTATTGATGATGAGGAAAGCTCACCTGAGCCTGAAGTCCAGAGTCTTTCCTGGGACTCTACCACACGGACACCCTAGGGTCCCCCTGGGACGGCTTTCGGCCCCACAGCCCCTCAGGAGGCCAAGCTCTTATCGTGTGACCCTAAACCCTCAACTGAAATCATATCGTTAGACTACCTGGTGTGGCCAGTCCTATCCTAATTCCATTGTGAAAATACCCAGGTGATTCAAGATGCCAGGCAAACAAAATTGCTCTAAGAAGTACGGCATTCCAGAGGCTCAGAGATTATCTCCCAGAGCAGAGGACCAAAGGCCCGGCCACTGTTTGGTCAAGGTTAAATTCTTTATCGCACATGTACAGGCACAGCCATGATGTTGGAAAGAGACAGGTTAGTGACAATGTCTGAACCCTGGGTTCCAGATACTCTTTTTCTTTCTTCTTTTTCTTTTTTTTTTAAAGATTTTATTTTGAGAGAGGGGAAGGGAGGGAGAAAGAGAGGAAGAAAAACATCAACGTGTGGTTGCCTCTCACGTGCCCCGCACTAGGGACCTGCCCCGCAACCCAGGCATGTTCCCTGACTGGGAATCGAACTGGTGACCTTTTGGTTTGCAGGCCAGCACTCAATCCATTGAGCTACACCAGCCAGGGTGAGATATTCTTGAAACCCAAATTTCTTTCTGCATTTTATTTCAAGCTTTCCTTTAAATCAGCAATGTCATAAATTCTTTCATTTACTCATATTTGTGAGTCTCAAGTTAAATATGACATGTGTCTTGCCTAGGCTGTCATGGTGATCACTATATTTTATGTTAATTGTGGTCACAAAATAAGTGGTTTCTGTAACACCAGCTCTTATAACTCACATATACGGCATGTCACCCAGCATAAAAAGAGGAAAAAAGGGTTTCCTATGGCATGAAATGGATTCAGAAAAGCAGAGAATCTGGTTCTGAGAAAGTTTTGACACTCCTGGTAAGGAGTGAAAGAGAAAGATAAGTAATCTTTTATAAAGTATGTTCTGTATGGTAGTGATTTCATGTAAGTTTATTTAAAATTCATGATATCCACAGCCCTCTAACACCATTATTTAATAGGAAAAACACTGACATCGTACAAGATCTTGGAAACTGACATAAGGCTTTGAACGCTTTAGAAGCAACTACTGTCCAGCTGTAACTTTGGCGCTTAGTTTTGTTCAAAACTATGAAAGTGAAAACTATATAAAAATCATACGTATAAAATATGAAATATATAAATATGTAAAATTCAAATATTTAAAATACATATATATGAAAGTGGATAATATATAAGTATTATAAAAGTGAATATGAAAATTATGAAAGTGAATTATAAAATATATAAAATTATGAAAATGGAAATCTACGAAAATTGTACCTTTGTATTCCAAGTACGATTAATAGAAACTTTAAACTTAAAATCAACTAAGTATTTTGAAAATCTGATAGCTTTTCCAACAAACGTAGCATTTATCTTTTAGGATTACCACCAATTTCTTTCATAACAGATTTTTTCTAGTGTTAATACTGTAAAAATATAAAATTTTCTCTCTGTGCTTCAGTTTTCATATTTTTATAATGGGAAAGTAACTTACACTGTTATCTGGAGGTTTAAGTGAATTTAAATATATAAATGTACAAAAGTTCTCAGTACATAATGAACCTTATATGTGCTTAATTAATATTATTGTAATTTATTATGGTATTACCTTTTTCTATATTTTATAAACATCTCAATAAAATTTTCAAAGTGTCTGAAGTTTTCTCTATTTTTTCATAAACATTGTAGTAGTTGCATCTAAATTACATTGGAACCTCAGCTCTTGAACCTAATTTGTTCCAGAAAACTGTTCAAGAAGCCACTTATTCAAACAGTGAATCTCCTTGTTGCCTGAGAGACTCGGGACTGGCATACAGGTTTCAGTGTGAAAGGGATGTCGGGTGGAGAATTGAGGCCTGAAGTCTGGGTGGACACTGGACATTTTTTCCATGAACAACTTGGTCAAAAACTGAATCGTTTGAGAGCCAAGATGTCCAAGAGCCGAGGTTTGACTGTCCTGGGTTACGAGTAGTTTTTGTCAGCTATTGCTGATCGAATGTGCTACTTCTCAGATGGCATTTTGGCACTGGAACTGGGGTAATGCCATAAAACCAGCAACAGTCATGTTTTAAATAATAATTTAAATTCTCTATGACTAATTTGACTTCATACTTAAATGCGTACACATAAAATCTCAGAGAAATTTAATGCAATAAAATATAAAGTTACTACTAATAAAAGGAGTATCTGCAAACAAGTAGACTGATTAAACTGTTTACAGAAAGGTTAACAACATTCATTTATGTTAAGGTGAGACTTTTTATAGCATATAATGGAACTTTCAAACATAGGACATAGTCGAATAAATTTGCAAAAATGAAAATAAGTTATTAAGCTCAAATTCTCTGAAGAGAATACAGTGACTAAAATAGATTTAATCATGTGGCTGATTGGGATGTCAGTGGAAGTCAATAATAAGAGGCAATATAATTTAAAAGTAAATTGTGTATAATAAGGAAGTGTTAATTTTTAATGAGCTGATCTCTGAAAGGATTAAAAAATAAGCTCAGTGTGCAGAGCTTTTGTTTATGTTTTTCTTCATGTTTGGAGGCCTAATTTTGACATTTAAATTTTTTAAACACACACACACATATACATATATATATTATATATATTATATACATATAATTTTTATCTGGAGAACTCAGAAAACATTAGAAGCACTCACCATTATTAAGATGGCAATGTTCCAGCAATTGTATTTATACATTGGAGATACTCTGAAATGGTTAGAAAACCATTGTGTATCAGAAATACTCAGTGAAAATTTTAAAGACCACACTTTACTTCTTGAGCAGTAAGGAAGGGGAATTTATGTGTCCCTGTCTCCCGAGGCCTCTTACAAAGGTCACAGTCTATTTCTGTTACTGAAGTTTCTTCAAGAGAAATACCTGTGCCCCCCTCAAAGTCCAAGATGGATAAGCATGTCTGTCAAATGCCAGTCAGGATCTGGCAGCATAAAACACAATGAATTCTCTCAACAGAAGCCCCTTTTTTTCCCCTTCAGTCTTCATTGTGTGTGGTCTGGTTGTGACCTGTGCAGACATTCTGATTGGTGGTTCCACAACAATGCAGGTAGCTCTCGCTCTAGCATTTGCATACAAACATCTCCTGTTTCCTAACCCTCGGATGTAGTGCAATGGGTCTCAAAATATTGCCTGTGAAAAATTATATAATAATTAGCTGGGATTTATATTGAAAATACAGATTATAAGTCTCATCCAAGTTTTACTGAATCTTGAGGGATTAGTATTTATTTTTGTACAAGCCCTGCAGAGTTTTGCTGTTGATGTTATTTTTGTTTTATTTTTTAAATTAAATTTTGGTTATACGCACATTTAAATAAGTTCCTTAAATCTGATGTCTCCATGTTATTTATTGTCTTTTAACCCCTTCCTATGACAGCTTCCCACAGATCCATTATGTACAAAGACTAAAATATTGATTGTTATTGTACCATTTGCTGAATGAAGTTTAGTTCTATCTCCACGGACACTGATTTAAAGATTGTTATTTCTTTTATGGTCTGGTTGAAAGAGCTCAGATTTGAAACCCACTGAAAAGTGAACTCAAGTCTCAGTTCTTTCCACATCATGCTCAGTTTGGACAATGCACTGGACCTCTTTAAACCCCCATATCCTTATTTCTGAAATGGAAATTGCACCATAAGTTGGCCGTTGGCAATTGATACAACCTCCAGGCCCCGTGCTCTCCCTAGGAGTCCCGGTTGAGGCTAAAAGTTCCACCCCTTTAATCACAAGATTGGTTCTCCTGGAGGACAGCCCCCTTCTTTAGGTTGGGTGCAACACTCACCTCATTAACATAAAACTTTTAAAAGATTTTATTTATTTACTTTTAGAGAGAGGGGAAGGGAAAGAGAGAGGGAGAGAAACATCGATGTGTGGCTGCCTCTTACATGACCCCCACTGGGGACCTGGCCTGGAACCCAGGCATGAGTCTTGACTGGGAATCAAACCAGCGACCCTTTGGTTGGAAGGCTGGCACTCAGTTCACTGAACCACACCAGCCAGGGCTCATTAACATAAAATTTAATAGTGACTTGCACCTGTCCGTTATAGAACATCACGCAGAGTCCAGTAGAGCTAACGTTGCCGTGGGAAGGTGAGTCCAATCTCACAGGGCACAGCGACTCCCCACACTAGCTCTGAGGGCTGGACCCTTCATTTACGAATGCATCCAAGCTGGAGGAATTTGTCACATGACTGGCACCACGCTTGGTGATGGAAACGATAATGGTAAACAGAACTAAACTCAGTCCTCCTCCTTCAAGGTGTTCTCAGCTTAGTGAAGAGTCAAACACCCATCCAATAATTACAAAAATAAGTAGAAATACAGAATTTGGTAAGAATTATGAAGAAAATGTGCATTGCTATATGATTATGAGCAAGATAGCATAGGGAGGTTTCCTGGACAGTGATTCTGGGTTGAGATCTTAAAAAAAAATCATTCTAAGAAAAATAAGAGACAGGACTATAAAGAAGTAAAATGATGTTAAAGCAGAGAGCTTACCCTGCTTACATATTCTGAGTGAGACCTTGGCAGCTCATTAGAGTATAACAGTATTAAGTTAAATGGAAGTTATGTTCCTTTGATTTTTTCTTTATTTTTTAGTTGTTTAAAAATAATTTATAGTATCTTTGATCAGAAAATCATATATCACCAACATCAGCGCCAAAGACAATTGTTAGAGAATTATTCAAAACTTAAATAATGAGCTTGGCTGAAAATACCATGTGAGACCCCTTCTGTAGAATTTTGTGTAATGCTACTTCTCACATTTACTTCCTATATAGTGTGCCATTAAACTATGCCTCATACTAAAGGTGAAAAATATTCTCTGGAGCTTCTCAAAAATTTGTAAAATTATGGAATTGATTTGCATGAGGGTTTTTAAAATAAAGATTCATTATCTTGCTAGGTGGCATTTGCAGATTTCAAAAATAATACCAAACACTGGGTCTGACATTTTATAAGCAACCGCAAAACTAGAAAAAATAAATAATAAATTACAGGTAAGAGAAGAGTGAAGAAAACAAAAGATACTGCGTTTTGGTTTATGTTCCAAAAGCAATTTTCAAATTTTATTTGTAAAATACCACAGTAGTCCAACAATATACATTTTCACTCTATATTGGATTCGATGGCGTCATGCTTTCGAAAGGACACGAAAGGGCAGTTCTTGCAGCTGAAGGTGACCTTTCTTACACCTTCTAAGTGACTTCTCCCAAGATTGCCAGGCCACAAAGAAAAAAAAAAAAAGGAAGTAACAGCTGGCAGAGCTGTGTTTTTTTTATTGTTCTCTCACCCAATATTATTGATCTCTACGCATTCATCTGATTGATTTCTTTTAAAGAGATGCAAAGAAAAGTAAATCTCAAGTGCTCATTCTGTCACGGTGACTAATCAGTCCTTCTGTGTCCTGTAGCTGACAGCCTGGGGAAGGTGCTGTGTCGGGGATCATTTCAACACATCCAGTCCAGGCCCTGAGTTCCTCAGAAATAGTCAGAGAACCCTGGCCATTGGGAAGAGCTTCACTGAGTTAGTTAATAAGAAACAGTAATCGATAAGGAAGACAGTACCTGAAAATATGTTTACTACTGTAAAATGAATTTCTCCAGGATAGAAACTGCAAATGTAAACTTGCTGACTCCAAAAAGATGAACTTACCCAGCCAATGATTACTTAGGATCCTTTGCATTCATTTTATCAGACACTTTAATCTATTTAAAATGTGCCTGTCAAATCCCAGCCTGTAAAGGAGCTGTAATGCTTTTACTGGGACAGGGCAATAGAGGGGCTATTTACACTTTTTCATCTTGTATTGTTGACACTATTACCATTGTCACCTCATTTCCCCCCCTCGGCCCCTCTACCCAGTGCCCCCACTCAGGCCGTCACCACACTGTTGTCTGTGTCTGTGGATCATGCATTTATGTTCTTTGGCTAATCCCTTCATCTTCTTTCTTTTGGTCCTCCCCTTTCCCTCCCCCTCTGACAGCTGTCGGTCTATTCCATGTGTCCATGCCTCTGTTTCTATAAAGTTCATCAGTTTATTTTGCTCATTAGATTCCATTATAAGTGAGATCACACGTATTTGTCTTTCTCTGACTGGCTTATTTCACTTAGCGTCATGATCTCCAGATCCACCCATGCTATGGAAAAATGTGAGTTCCTTCTTTTTTCACTGCCGAGTGCCTTAGTGCGGTAACAGAGGTTTCTACGTAATGTAGACGTAGAAGTGAGCAGGGAGGTATTGGAGCCCGTGCTGTCTGAATCTAAAAGTGTCCAGTCAGGTTCAGCAGTGCAATGACATCATGACTTATTTTCAAAGAAAACTAGGAGGGAAGGTGTGGCACTGGAAACTCAGTGCACTATTCTCTGTGCACTGAAGGGTCACTTTAGGGACAATGTCTTGAAAATTCTATTAAATGGCATTTGGGGATGTTACATTCCAGCCTGCACAATGGAGCTGGAAAGTATAGGAAAACAAAAACGGAAAAGTGACGGATGAAAAGATTATACATGTTAAAAGATAGACATGCAGTGGCATTCAAAATCCGCACCACACTTGTTTTAACTATAGAGACGTGCCGTCTGCTTTGTGCCCTTGACCGACATCCACACACCTAAGTGTGCTCTTCACAAACAAGATGCGTGATGAGCCAGGGTCCTCAGGCGGGAGAGTTGTATCGGTTCGCTTTTTGCTACCCATCTTTCCAAACACAGATCAATAATTAATCAAGTGTAAAAAAAAAAAAAAAAAGAGACAACTTTACTTAAACAACAACAAAAAACTGTTCATGTGGACTAGAAATATGAGAACAAAGCAAACGAACGATCAAAAGTGTTTATGGGTTCCAGTGTTGGGTTCATTCAAGGCTGGAAGCAGCCAGGAGAGCGATACCTTTGAGATGGGGAATTAAGCTTCCTCCACGTCTGAC
This sequence comes from Glossophaga mutica, assembly GCA_039655065.1. Taxonomy (NCBI): domain Eukaryota; kingdom Metazoa; phylum Chordata; class Mammalia; order Chiroptera; family Phyllostomidae; genus Glossophaga; species Glossophaga mutica. Next base: position 5,780,980 of record CM077316.1, read on the forward strand.
AGGAGAGGTCATGGGTCTTCTTTCTGATCCCAGCAATAAGTGGAACTTGAAAAGAACTATACCTATTGCTAAATTTTAGCAGGGGTAATGTTTTCAGGAAATTGGAGAATTATGCAACTTGAGGCAATTATAATTTGAAAAGAGAGTTTTCCACACATTCGGTGATTGGGTGCCCGGTAGCATCTTATCACAGTAGTTCCAAAATGCATTTCTGCATCCTAGCTCTGAGTTGGGGGTCCAGGGGTTAGTGGAAGCGTTTGTATAAATGTTAGAGTGACTTTTTGGAAGAGGAGGAAAAAAAGAGGGACAGAGAAAGAAATGGAAAACTTTGATTAAAATTAAAAAAAAAAACAATGGAGAAAACCTCTAGGAAGAAGTAGTACAGTAAAGAAAGTAAAAATTAAAATTCAAAAGGCAACGGGATAGTATTTGTGGATTATAAGGCTCATGTTCATTTCAAAACCATGATCATATAACAGTCTAAATCAGGAGTAATTATTTTATTAAGGATTAATTTCAATTCTGTAAACACACTATCTAAAACAATCAGTGCTCACAAACATCAGCAGCCTCACACCAATGTTCTCACTCTCTCTTCCTGTTTCCCCACCTTTCTGCACAGACCCTGTAGTCAATTGTAGATTTCATCCTTGGCAGAGCTGGAAAATCAAATGGTGTTGACACCAAGTGGTGCCCAATAAACAAATATAGATTGTCTTTGATCGAGTCTGCTTCACCAGAAACTGCTGTCTGTTAACTCTTTAATGGTCGATGAAGTCCAGGGGAGTACAAAGACTCTTTTTTGTCCAGAATATTCAAAATCTCATCATTGACTACATAACTCAAAAAGAGACTTGGTCCTACACACAGTGTTGTTGATAGTCTTTTGAATATTCAATTTTATGTATTTCCCATGTCCTCTTATTGATCTTAACTTTTTTATTTGGCAAAATGCTTTCTTTAGGCCCATTTATATTCGTGACCCGACTTAACAGAAAAGAACTATTCCATTAGATGTAAACTATAGGCTTCATGATGAGTGTTTGCAATGGTGTCATTGTTAGTTGTCAGTCGTTAATTGTTTATGCCATTATAGCTGGCGCCTGCTCTGGGGTGTCCGCAGAGCTAGAAAGTGCAGCGGGGCTGGGCTTTCTCTCCTGGAAGACAGACAGGCGTCTGTGACTGAAAATGCCAACAATACAGAGTCAGTTCCAGCTCCAAAGAAGCATGCTTTCGTGATGAAGCTTTTGATGAATTGTGTTACAAAGTTACGAAACATGCCCGATTTTCTTCTCTTAGGACCTAAATTTCCTGGCGCAAAACAAAACATTGTTGTCATCTGTTCCCTCCAAACTGCATCCCCTCCCTGTGGCGGCGGGTGACATGGTGTTCAGGCTGACACGGCCAAACCCATTTCACGCTCCAGCTTAAAACCATTCACCAGCTTCTGGCATTGTAAGGTTGGCCGGTCCTCTTTACGCTCCACAACTGCACTAATTTCGATTCTACCATTTACATTCCCTTTCACTCTGCTCCATTGCATTCAAGTTTTTCACATGATATCCTCTCCGTTTCACTCCCTATTTTACCTGGCTAACTCTGTAATTCCAGTCCTTGCTTTAAAGGTCATTATCATTTATTACAGAACTTTGGGAACTTGTAGATCAATAACAAAAACACAAACAAACATTTATATCATCAGAGTTCAAGAATGCAAGAAAAAAAGGCAATGGGGCTGAAAGAACTGTCAAACAATTAGTGATGTAACACGCCCCAAATTGGGCCAAATTTGAGCAAACGTCAGGTCCAGTAAACGCAAAGGCATCTAAACTAAGTTACATCATAATTTAACTTCTGAAGGCTAAAGGCAAGGAAAACGACTAGAAACACCTTGAAGACAACTCCAGGTAAAAGAAACAATCTTGGAACTTCAGGAAAGAAGAGAAAATGGAAAGAATACAAACATAATTAAACAAAAATGGTTTATCCTCTTCTTCATGAGTTTTCTAAACACATATAATAATTGAAGTAAAAATTTCAACACCATCCGCCGCTCATGACAATAATATTGAAAAGTAAGGACAATGAATGAACCCACATAGGAGTAAGGCTTTCCCACTTCACTGGACGTGGTAAAATGTTGCTGCCAGCGGACTGATAATCATGCGCATTGAAATACTGAGAGTCCCCTCTAAGAGAACTAGGGAAAGTGATATACACTCAAACACACTACAAACGAATCAATACGAAATAATTTTAAAAAGTTCAAGCAATGTGGATGGAGGCAAGGAAAGAGGCACAGAAAAAAACAAAGAGAAAAGAAATAACACAATACAGAATTAAGTGCTAACATATCCATAAGTATCGTTAATATATGTGGTATGAAAATATTAATTACAAAGCAGAGACTGAGAATAGGTAAAAATGGTCCAACTATATACGCCATTTCTAGGAAGTACACTTACAATTCAATGTCATAGGTAGTTGGAAAGTAGAAAGAAGGAAAAAAGATATACCATGCAAGAAGGTACTTCAGAAAAGGAGTGGTTATAGTGACATCAGATAAAACAGACTTCAGAGCAAAGACGTTTACTAGAGAGAAAGAGGGACATTACATACTAATTAAAAAATGCACCAAGAATGTGTAATGATCTTAAATGTGAACACAACAAATGACAAAGCCTCACGATACGTGAAACAGCGATTGAGCTGAAAGGATAATTAAACAAATTGGATAAATGCTGTGATAAAACTCGTAGCAATAACAGAAACACAATCAGGGTGGATATAGCTCTGCACGAAGCAATAAACCATGTACTGTATTTAATGTATTTACATCATTCTACTTAATAACAGCAGAATAGAAAGCTTTTTCAAGCACTCATGGAACATTCTCCAAAACAGACGCTATCCTAGGTCATAAGACAAGTGTAACAAATTTAAAAGCATCAAATCATGCAAAGTATGTTCTTTGACTATGCAAGTCAGTAATAGGAAGACAGCAGGCAACTCTCAAATCACTTTGTAATTAAATAACGCGTTGCTAAAACAATTGATGGGTCTGAGAGGATAACTGTAAATGGAAAATACGTACATCAGAATTATAATAAAATATAAAATACTTGAGATGCAGTTAAAGCTGTGCTGAGAGGTAAACGTATAGCTCTAAGTACTTAAATGAGGAAAGAGGAAAGACATCAAATTTATAATCTAAGTTCCAACCTATAAGACTAGAAAAAGAAGAACAAAATAAATCCAAAATAACCAGAAGGAAAAGAAATAATGATAGTAAGTGAAGAAATATATGAAATTGGAAAAAAGTAGAACATGTCAATGAAATGCAAAGGTGGTTCTTTATATAGGTCCCCCAAGGTGGGTTGTTTCTATATGTTGCTATTCTCCTTTCTAGAAACATGCAATTACCATATGGTCTCACCTATAAGTGGAACCTAATTAACAAAACAAACGAGCAAAATATAACCAGAGACACTGACATTAAGAACAACTGTCAGGTACCAGAGGGGAGGGCAGAGGGAAATAACAAGGGGAGAAGGAAAGGGGTCATACATGGACATGTACAAAGGACCCAAGGACAAAGCCAAAGCGGGGTAGGATTGAGGGTGGGGGTGGGTACGGCGGGGGAAAGTGGTGGTGGGAAAATGGACACAACTGTATTCAAACATCGATAGGAAGAAAGTATTAAAGCCTGGAAAAGAAGTAAAAACACGCAATTAAATGTTTAATGCTGTTCTGGAGAATTTGTCTCCCCATATAGTCATTTCAGTTTACAATTCCTTCAGGAGGACATGGCGTGTCCGTACATTTATTAGGTGTTATCTCAGGGACAGTACTTTAACGAATATCACGAGTGTGCTTTTTCAATACCATTTTTCATCTCAGAATCTTTTGCAAAGCATTGTTTAAAACAGCGCATGCAAACTAAGTTACCCACTTCCTCAGCAACTTAGATCCTCTCCACATTATTTTAAAACACCAACATCTGCCAGTAGATACTTGTTAAACATTTACTTTTCTCTCTGAACCTGATATACAATTAACACAATAAATAAGGTGTTACAATTGAGACAAGCAATTCAAAGTATCTATGAATGATAATCCTAGTATAGATAATGCCCTCTTTCAATTGCCATAAAACCAGGTTATCATCTGATATCAGTGTTATATTCCATAGAAATAAAATGTGGAACAACTGTAATCGAAAATGAAATAGGCAAAGTCAAGAATCACAGACACCATGAGAATGGCTGATTCTTTCCTCCCTTTATTAAGTTTCCACAGAGCTTTATTTATTCTCAAGACCAGTAGCCACTTAGAATGATCTCATTGCATTTGTTACATTTTTACAATACTGATTATCAAATACACTTTATGATGACATAGCAGAGTGTAATGGCTCGTCTAACAGTGAAATCCTGCTTCTACTTGTTTTATTTTGATGCTAATTAACATAGAGAATTCGGGCCGGTATTACTGTTTGTATCCTTAGGGTCACCACAGAAAACAAAAAAGTATTATCTTAGAGAGAGCACTTCCTGAGCAGTTAGAATGTCCTTCTACTGAGTTGTCTCCACATGCAAACTAAGGAGAGACTATCTTTGGTTTTTGTACACGAGTAAGTCACATGTACACCAGACTGCATGCAGTCACCCAAGAACTAGAGCAGGGGCTCCAGTGACATTTTACAAAACGTTTTTACCAGCTTTTTTGGGTTTTGAAATGCACTACTTTTGTCTTTCTTTCCATAGCGATAGCATTTCTCATTTCCCTGTTGTTTCCTACAAATTTACTATGAAAAAGAAAAAATGATCAATTGAATTTTTAGAAAGTCTACATTTTTAACTTCCATCAATGTCCCTGGAGTACCATGAAACAGAAGTATATTTATAAAAGTACATTTTTTTTCCTCAGGGTGGGGCAAACAGCTAGAACAGGAACAGAACCACAGAAATGGAGATCACATGGAGGGTTAGCAACAGGGGTGTGGGAGGAGGAGAGAGGGGGAAAGGTACAGAGAATGAGTAGCATAGATAGTGGGTAGAAAATAGACAGGGGGAGGGAGGGCAAGAATAGTATGGGAAATGTAGAAGCTAAAGAACTTATGACACATGGACATGAACTAAAGGGGGGGAATGTGGGTGGGAGAGGGTGTGTAGGGTGGAGGGGAATGATGGGGGAGAAATGGGACAACTGTAATAGCATAATCAATAAAATATATTAAAAAAAAATAAAAGTACATTTTAACCATCACCACACACACACGCACATTATCCTCAAAGAAAGCTAACGAAGAAAGTTAAAAAAATGAATATACTGTGATACTACCAAAATAATTAGCTACAGGTAAGAGATTGAAAAGGTGATAGCTAGAATGTTGTTTTTGAGGTTCCATGGAGCATGGAAATGTAAATTAGATATCATAAAAATGGCCCATTTTAATCACACAATGCTACGATTTTTAGCCAATATATAGTTGTGCTGCTAATCTCATAGTCCGAATATAGAACATTTCCATGCCCACCGAAGAAATGCGGTCCTGCTGGCTGTCACCCCTGTTCCCAACTCAGCCTATACTGCCAGAGAGACAGAGAGAGAGACAGAAAGAGACACGCAGAGAGAGAGAGAGAGAGAGAGAGACAGAGAGAGAGAGAGAGAGGAGAATCATACAACACATGGTCTTTTGCAACCAGCTTGTTTCACTTAACATAGTGTTGATAAGGTTCATCCTACTTTATCGTCCAATATACAACCGTTGTATGAATGAATGGGTCACATGGTATTTACCCATTCACCAGCTGATGGGCAAATGGAGGGTGTACGCTTTTTGTCTCAGAAATAGTGCTGCTATGAACATGCTCATACCAGTCTTTGTGGGACATACATTTTTATTTCTCTTGGATAGATACTAGGGATGGAAATACGAAGGTCTTATGGCAATATGGCCTTTAGTTAACATATCAAATTAACACCAAACTGTTTTCCCAAGTGCGTGCACCATTTTGCACCCCAGCCAACACGGTACGAGGGTCCCACTTCCTTCTTCTTGCCACTGACACTCGCTGTCGTCTGCTGTTCCTTCTTTATTACGGCCCTTATAGTGCACACAGCATGATTCCAATTGTTGTGTGGCCTGTGGGTGCACAGACCACTGAACGATAGAATCTCAAACTGTGTCGTTCGTCACTAGTTTCATCAAATAACTTGCATTTGCTTTTTCAGATGCAGATTTCAGGAAACCAATTTTTCCCCAAGTTCACTGCTGCTACTCTTAATGGATATATCTACTGAGGCCGATTTTCAGAGATAAATGTCAGACAGTGTGCTTTGCTTGCAGTACTTGGACTATTTGATAACTACCGGTCAGGCCACTAATCCCTGTTACGCAGCTGTAAAAACACACAGGCTGCGCGCTGATCAAACGACAGCACATTGGAACCGGAAGGACTGCCCTCGAGGGGAGTCTAGGCTGCTCGTAGGGAAATACAGGTAATTACGTTGCTAGGGAAGGATTTTTAAGTAGCTGGAGTGGAGTCTCTGCTGTGTTTCCAAATCAGAGCCCAAAGTTTCCCACATCAAAACCTTAACCTTTAAAAGTCCTCCAGAAGCCCTACAAAAATTGGTTTTTCTGGAGGAGCTGGGCAATTTCCACACTCATTAACTGCTGTCAAGGGCACTTTCGCAGGCTACATACGCACCTTGTATGCTAGGCTGCTTGTTAGCGCCACCTGCGTGCTCTACGGTGCGTGGATGGGCGACTCGGAATCCTTCACCTGCTGTTTGTCGTTGGATTCTCATCCCTTTAAGATCACAGTCTGTCCAAAAAGGGAGATGGAGGCTAGCTGTCGACACAATCAGACCACTGCACCATTCTCTGCACGCTGTCATTATTTTCTTAAAGCAAGCCGAAGGAGTCTGAGTTCCCCCTCAATTCCCCTTGATAGTCCGGCACTCTAAGACAGTGTCTGTCGAGCAGGGAGAGAGGCAGAGCAACGTTCTGTCGCAGCTCTAGCCTGTCCACCGGTTGGGTGCTCACCAGGTGCCGGATGTTGTGCTAGATATTGGGACAAAGTTAGTCTGCACATTTTCTGCGGCCTTTGCAAAGCCATTACAGGACTTTGACCCTGAGATGCCGTGTCTGGTATTAGGGTGGTCCCAGGAGGGGTGTTCAGATCAGAGTAGTAGCTTATGCCGAGCAAATGTCCGATAATTACTGAAGTTTGTGCTTGGTAAAAGACAAGGCCAGATGTGTATAAAGATACATGCACGCCTAACAGTATAAACACTACATATATAAAGATAGTTATTATCTAGCCCGAGAGACTGAGGAGCTATACGGCGTCTTACCAAGGAGGATATGATTTAAAAATTAATTCTAAAATCCATGACAAATTAGGAATGGATCTATGGCTCCATATCTATAAGTGAGATAATTTTGGAAAATTCGAAAATTCTGGAAAACTTCCAGGGAGCAATACATGAATGTGTCTGCTTTGGTAAATCTTAGGCTGTATTTGCAAGGCGATAACCATTATAATGAAAAAGCCATCAGTTCCCGATGTACGTCAGAACTGCAACATTCGGTTTCATTTATGAAAATTAACACAACAGTCTGACTGCTTTTGTACAATAAACACCAACTGCTCTCACAAGGAGAAAAATGATCCTTTTACAACTACTTAGCTACACTTGAAGGTAAAGGGCATACTATATTTGTCTTTTCACTTTCATATCTAAAATTTCTTGGCATATTTTAAGAACTTGGTAAGACTTTATTGAGTTATAGAAACCTAAAGCTTCTGCTTCTTTTTAATTTTTAAATAATTTCACCAACTTCTTAGCACCTACCATATATTCCAACATCAAGGAGCAAACAGAAATAACCCAACATATGAAGACAGTTATCAATATCTGTCCCATATCTCCCAGGGAGATAGTGATATGTATATACTTTAAATTCCTGTTGCCATTTTATGTCAAACAATTTCACACTGACAGATGTTCAAAGTGTTTCCTCATTTAGCATCCCACCTCTATGGGATTTTCAGTAAGTAAAATAGGGATCAAAGAGAAAATATACTCTCGATGAATGCTAAGATTCACTGACACAAGTATGCACTATAAATTCTAAAGCAAATTGACAAAGATTATACCGTTGGGCACTTTCTGACAAGAAAACAACTTAGGCATCTCGAAGAAGCTGCAGATGCCAAACAGTAATGATAACCAGTGTGCATTTTGTGTCATTCGATTATCCTCTGGGGAGAATCCACCTCTTCTATGCTCCACAGGGCCCCGTGGGAATCTATTATTTCTCCACTTACCATTTTACACTGAAATTGTCCATTAACGTGTCAGTCTTCAACTGGAGTTGGAACATCTCAAAGCCAGAGACCACGTTCCCTCCACATTTTGGGCCCCATCATTAACATTAAAATCTCCCCAACTCTGGCTCCATTGCAAAGTGGATAAATCAATGTTCAAGGCCTGGGAGAAGGGCCAGAGCAAAAAGGAATCAGCGACTGTTGAATCGCCTTTCTTGATTTGATTTGATTTTTTTTAATCTCTCCTTCCCCCGCCCCCCAGAACTATACCGTTAAAGGAGGAGATCTGGAGAAACACGCTTAAGAACTAGGTAATTATTAACCTCATGGGTGAATTTTTAAAGAAGACACGGCAAAGTCTGGAGAAAAGGATCCAAAGAACTAGTTTTAAGAGACACAGGGATTAGGAGGCTTGAGACCAAAATTCTCTTTATTAATGTTGTTTTTATCCAAGCAGTAAGTAGAGAGAATTTTAAGACGGATTTTGTTGAGTAGATAATTTATCCATATATAAATTAATTTTTTCTAGATTTTCCCATGCAAAAAAAAAAAAAAGGTGAGTACTAACATTTAGTTTGGAAATTACATACACTATCCTTGTTACTTGATATTTTAAATTTTTCTTTCTGAAACTATACTGTCTAATTAATATTATCATCTCTAGTTCATAGAAGGAGAGATTGTTATTAAACTCGCAAAACACTTGGAGTCAGGATGTGGATCTGGTTCCAACGTTCACATTTTTTCTTTTTCATTATGAACTCTCAAGGCACTATTTTAATTGAGAAATTGCGTATGTTTTCTGGTGACCATGATAGGAGCCAAATGCAGCGAAGTGTCAAAGTTCACATCTTATGTAGCTTTCGCCTCCTGGGCCACACATTCTTATATTCTGATGATTTTTGACTTGGAAAAGTATAGGATATTTGACTACTGCTAATTACTTTTAAATAAATTATTTATTTGAGATAATAAAATATTAACACCCCACTCCCTGGAGTTTAGACATTGTCTTACATGCTTAATCCAAAAATAATTTATTTCATTGCCAGCTCCTACTAAGAGGAACACTGCTTAAGGCCTAAACTAATTATCAACTCTTAAAAGAATGGCAATCCATGCTTTAAAAATCCTGCTACACAATTACAAGTTGGATATCAGACAGATATTATTGCTTGAGCAGGAAATACAGTACTACATGCTTCAGATGTACTGAATACAGTATTGCACGTTTCTTGCAAAATCAATCAATAAATAATTATGTACATCCGATAAATGACATGCAAAAGATGAAAAGATAATCAAAGGTCAAATCTACACCCTAGGCAGGGACGTCCAACCTTTTGGCATCTCTGGGCCACACTGGAAGAAGAGTTGTCTTGAGCCACACAGTAAATGACACATATTCACACACACGAAAATCTTGTAACATTTTAAGGAAATGTACGATTTCGTGCTGGGACGCAGGTTGGACACCCTGCCAGGGTCTAGGCTTCTTTGAGACCTCAGATCGGCTGAGTGTCAACGTTCAGACCCATAGAATCTAGGCGTTTAAGTCTCTAAAAGAAAAAAAAAATGCCCCTAAGTTCCTCTAGAGAAGGCACTTCAGTTGAAAAATGGGCACAGCCCTAATTGCCTTGCATATCCTGGCCAAAGATTCTCCTGTCTCGGAGCGACTTTGGCCTCATTCACTGGAATTTCTTAAACGCAGTCAGAAAGCCAGAACTGGTGATGAGATTACTGGAATGGTTTGCTTTTTCTGATGCTGGCAGTGTAGAAACGCGAGGTCACGCAAAATAAATGGATGAAGCAGGTGGGAGACAGACTTCCAGTTGGAAGGCTGCCAACTGATGGGCTCCACCAAGGTTTTTTTTTTTTTTTTTTTTAAATCTAACCAGAACCACATTTGGCTGATATTTAGGCTTTCTCCTTTTAGATTAACTTCTGCCAACTGGAGGCGGTCCATCGAACATCACGGCTGTCACTGTTCCGGATGCAGGAAACCGACAGGCAGGACCATCCGCGCTGGGGCGCGGTTTCCCTGCGGTTGCGCACTGGCTCGCGCGCGGACTGAGCCGCCACGGCCGCCGGTGCTCCGACTGTTCCCGTGGGCCCGGGCAGAGATGCCTGCTTCTGCCCTCTTCGCGCTGGAGCTTATCCTGACAACCGACTGACATAAACGCCAGGGCAATGGGAGGGAATCAATGACTACTTATCTTGAACTGATGATCAAATCAGAAGTGTCTATAAATCGAAATCCAGGCAAGAGGCATGGGTTCCATAAAGTAAGGGGAGGTGTGGAAGGGACAAGTATTGTGTCTGCATGGAAAAGCGTAAACCAGGTGGGCTGGGACCATGTCCATCTCAGAATTAGATTCAGTCGTTAAGAATTGAGGGGGAGGGCAAGAATAGTGTGGGAAATGTAGGAGCTAAAGAACTTAGGACACATGGACATGAACTAAAGGGGGGAATGTGGGTGGGAGGGGGTGTGCAAGGTGGAGGGGAATAATAGGGGAGAAATGGGACAACTATAATAGCATAATCAATAAAATATATTAAAAATAAAAAAATTAAAAAAAGAATGTAGGCTTCCTTGGTTCTGTAGTTCGTTATATATTCTGCAGATGTATTCAAATATGCACAATTGTGCTTCTTTTCCAGGTCGTAACAGCCTATTGCTCTCCTTCTTATACAGAGATCACCCAATTTATTCATAATACTGGAGCATTTGGCTGTTTACTTGTTTCTTACAGCCAGTATATTTATACAGAATGTGTTTTTGAACAACAAAGAGGAATATAAATAGTAGCGAGAAAAGTAAATTTTGGCCAAGAAATAATCATCAATTTAGAAAAATGTTTTTCTCGTATGGCAGCTGATGCCTTGACGTGCTGATAATGATTTTGTAAAGTAGCTGCATTGGGTAAAAATACATGCAATAAAATGCACCTACTTTCCGTACAAGGTTCTTTGAGTTTTGACCAATGTGTAAAACCGTGAAAACCTCACTTAAGCCCTCTATTCCCCCCAAGCTCTCTCCTGTTACCTTGCAGAACATCCCCCCAGACGCCTCTCCCTGGGCAACCAGGGACCCTCTGAGCCTGTTCAGGCCACCGTCACAAAATGCCATGGACTCGATGGCTTGTGAATGTGTTTGTCCCAGTTCTGGAGGCTGGGAAGTGGAAGGTCAAGGTGCCGGCAGACTTGGGGTCTGGTGAGAGCCCCCATTCTGGCTCATGACAGATGGCCGCCTTTGGGTTGTGTCCTCACATGGCCAACGGAACAAGGGAGCTGCCTGGGTGCGCCTTTCACAAGGGCAGAAACCTCAGGACCCAGTCGGCCCCGAGCGTCCCCTCCTGACACGTTGGGCGGTGGGTTTCACCACGCGGGTTTTAGGAGGAGACAGGCTGTAGCAACTGGTCCAGCTTAGGTGTCGCTGTTCTAGGATGTTATACAGATACAAGTAGGAAGAGTTCCCTGTCTTTATGTCTGCCTGCCTTCTCACGGCAACGCTTTTCAACTCTCATTAATGTTATTGCATGGTATTGGTAGTTTCTTCGTTTCTTTTGCCGACATTTATTCCATTTGCTTCTTTTTTTTATTATGGTACCATGAGTGGTAAAACAAACAAACAAACAAACTGGAATGTAAAAGCAGACCCCACGAGGATTCAACAGTGTCCCCAAACATGACTTCTGGGAGCTGGTACACAGCGTATACCTTCTCCGACTCGTGTGTAGACTTCTTCTGTAGATGGGAGGGCTGTACACGTGACTGGCATGACGCCTCACACAGGGCAGGCCACGTGAGGATCACGGGAAGTTTCTTACTTCGTTCCCGTGTTTAACCTATGCCTCTCCACAAGCCCCTCTCCAAAGCTCTAGCACAGCGGTTGGGTTAAGACACACAGCACCTCACATCGCTCTGTTCCATCGAATGGCTTCCGTTAGAATACAAGCGCACACCTTGACCTGGGATGTAGCAGGTACCACTGTCCGATGTTTTCCCTTAACGCGTCTCCGCAGTTCACACCTGTATTCCCTACGTGTCTCTGGGCACAAAGCATCCTGTAAATATTTTTCTATAAAGAAATAAATTATTTCAGATCATCTAACACTGCACCTCCCCATCACATTTAACTCATTCCTCTCCATTAATATTCATATGCACAAGATCATAAAGTTTGGTTGATTCAAACTTCTTAATAAAAGTTTTCTGTTTTTAAATCTAAAATCCCCAGACCTTGAGAATAACTTGTAGAGCTCTTCAGTGTTTTTACGTGAAGAGAATTCAACTAAGTTTGCCAGTAGAGTAGTTCTGAGTTATTGATTTAACGGCCTATGCCCGTTTTATTGAATTATAATATTTTCTTTCATACAGATCTTTTCTTTGCTAAGATGAATGGCTGAACACACGTGTATCTCAACTGAGGACTCGGCTTTGGCCACCGTAACCCATCCACCACCATCCTCAGCTCCCGGAATGTTTCTTTCCTTGCCTCAGGAGGGATTTAAATTTCCTTTTAGATTTCACTAGGGTAAAAAGCCTGCAAGTATCTTAGCAATTTCAGGAGGTGACGTGAATGACAAATTAAAGTTTTAAAATGTAGAAGAGTTTTGGGATACTAAACCAACAGGTTACTTTCGTGGTGTAAAACTTGTAACTTTGAAATTGGAAATGGAGAATAGCTTTTAAGCTGGCATTCCTATTTTTCTTGCCCCCAGGAGAAAAAAGCTCACTCCTAGTTTAAATTAAGTCTGTGGTACAATTTCCCATGAGGGTTTTTTTCAGATTTGGCTTTTTCTAAAACTTCTTGCTCTCTCCGGTGGTTATATTTTCCTAATCATGATGAGAAATACAAATATATTCCCACCAGATGTTTTAACTCACTAGCTGAGAGAGGCTTTTCCCGTGAACCAAAAATACTGTGTCTGGTCACCAAGTAGGGGTCGCCTGGTAACAAAAATTCTTACGATAATTACTTCTCATCAAACCAACCAGCAAAGCAAATCTGTATTTCAGGGAAGTTAGAAAATGGAAATTAGATTTTTTACATCAGTGGTCTTAATCTCCAGCCAGACAATCCTGTATGTTGCAATTCTGCATCTGAGGTAGTGGTTATTAGGATGACTCTGAGTATTGGCAACATCTGAGTATTTACAGGGCATGGAAACGATAAACCTGGTCTGACCAGGGTCATATAACAGAGCTGCTTATTTTCTGTCTGCAAATCGTAGCCATGTAATTTTTCCATGCCCAGTATTCTTTTTTTTTTTTAATCCTCACCTGAGGATATTTTTTCATTATTTTAGAGAGAAAGTGGGAGCAGAGGGGGAGAGAGAGAGATTGGTTGCCTCCCTCCCATGCCCACTACGACTGGGGATTGAACCCACAACCTAAGTGTGCGCCCTGACTGGGGATCAAACCTGCAATCTTCAGGTTTACTGGGTGATGCTTCAACTACCTCAGCCACACTGGCCAGAGCCCAATATTCTTTTTACTCTCCATAAAACACAATGCTTTCTTCATGTCTTAAGAGAATGCATGGAAAAGCGTAAACATAAATTAAAATCATCTGTAACGTTAGCATGTAGAAATGAGTGGTTATACCTTGATGTCTCTATGTCAAGCCTTTTCCGTGTCGAACGCATCACTTCGCTGCCTCTGTGCAATGACTCTGCCCACCCACCAGCGTGTACTCGGGGTGCCTCACCGACTCATCAGACCATCCCAGAATGACGCGCCAGCAATGTCACTGAGCAAAGTGGCTTTTACTTATTTAGAAATGGGAGGCAGAGTAGAGTGTTTCTATCACTGAGTTCATGCCATGTGAGCATCTACATCCATTTAACATTTCTCTTTTCCTAAATTTTTCTGGAGAAACGGATTCTGAAGATTTCAAGGGCCAGAGACACTGAGCATGCTCCATCACACTGGTAAAGGCGGCAACCCTTCTTCCTGCTTGGTTACATTAGAAAGTCTTCACCAATACTCGTATCTCAGGATACGGTACATTCTGCGGAAGGTGAGTTAGCTGAGATACCAGTTTAGAGCAGGGGTGTCAACCTCATTCTCACCGGGGGCCACATCAGCCTCACCGCGGTTGCCTTCAAAGGGCCGAATGTAATTTCAACTCCTTAACACATAAGGAGTAGTTATATTTACATGGTCCTAAAATTATTTCGGTCCTTTGAAGGCAACCATGGTAAGGCTGATGTGGCCCCCGGTGAAAATGAGGTTGACACCTCTGGTTTAGATTATGTTTTTCATGTTGCAAAACAAACATTTGTTTTTTTTTTCTTTTTTAATTTACATCAGCGAAGTTTCCAGAGTTTCTAATAAATAATTGTGCATTGTGGATTTATACAAGGAGGAAGCTACAGTAGACATACCTGGACAAAATCATTCATTCATTAATATATGTAGAATTTGCCAAGCAGAAATTTTATTCAAATGTTCTGTAAGGCTAGTATTTATTTTTTAAAACATATTATCTTTATTATATTTTTTCTGTTACCATTTAGCTGTCTTATACCCCCTCCCCCCACAATCACCGCCCCATGGTCTGTATCCATGAGTCCTTTTTCTTTTTTGCTCAGTCCTTCCACCCCCTAAACCCCCCACCCCACCCAACTAGCTGTCAAGGTTTGTATTTCATGCAACTAGCCTCGAGGAGCTCTGCTCATGTGCTCAGGTGTGATTTTTATGTTTAAAACATATTCTATAAACATGGGTTACAACATCTTCAGGCAATAATCTTGCTTGTTGATATAAATCAATGAGTAAGAATGATAATTACAGCAATATTGATGATGACAAAAATAGTAAATGTGCCTTGGCTGGTGAGGCTCGGTTGGCTGGAGCATCATCCAGTAACCAAAAAGGTCACAGCTTCGATTCCCAGGCAGAGCACACACCTAGGTTGTGGGGTTGATCCAGGTGTGTACGAGAGGCAACCCATCAATGTTTCTCTCTCTCCCTTCTTCTCTCTTTGGAAGCAATGAAAAAGATGTCCTCAGGTGAAGACAAAAAATAGGAAACAATCAGAATTACTAAGAGTAAGGAATCTGTAAAAGTAATTATATGTATACACAATGCAATATGATGTTATAATGTTTCAAAATAGTTCGCCACTGCATATCTGAGTTATTTCCTGGGCAAGAGCTTCCCAGCAGAGTAGCCTAACCCATGTAGTCTTTGATATAATTTAGACATTTATTCTTTTATTTGGTAAAGCTGCCAAGACTTTAATCTTTGTTACTATAGCATTTGTTAATACAGCATAGTTTAGCATATACTTACTAATGGAGTTCAGCCTGTGCTCTGGGGATTGCATGCAACCCAGGATGGCAACCCAGCACAAAATTATAAATGCACTGAACACCTTTTTTTTTTTTTTTTTTGGCTCATCAGTTTTCATTAGTGTTTGCGTATTTAACGTGTGGCCCGAGACAACTCTTCTTCTTGCACTGTGGTCCAGAGATGCCAAAAGGTCGGACACCCCTGATAATGCATTATAACTAAAGCACAAAATGTGTGACCACGGATTCGTGGTTGGGAGACAATCATTAAGTGTGCAGATACAACGTTACGAATAGCCAGAGCTCTATGTCATGCAGGGGCAGAATATGTCCCAAAATATTCTCAGCTGGAACAGCCCACCAGTGTATCCTGTAGCCTGTCTTCAACGGAAGTCACTGTATTCAGCTGTCCATCTTTGGAAGCTACTCCTTGTCCAAGAAGTCCTCTCTTTTCGAGTGTTGGTCAGAGACAGAGCTGTGTTCCCTTGTGATCCATGAAAATGACAGCGACTCATTGTTCCTCCCCCCTTGGAAACCAGCGGATAAGCCACTGACCCAGCAACGGACGGTCACCATCAGGTGTGCCCCACGTGACCGCCGAAGCAGAGGATGAGGGCCGCGGATGAGGTCTCTGCGGGTGCCGCGGGTTGAGCAGGAGACAGTGCCTAGACAATGACGAGAAGGGTACGAGTCACACCATCGAGCTCTCCCACTAGCAGCACGGTGTGGGTGACCGGCTGGGGCAGCCGCTTGGAGGCAGGTGCAGCCGATTACTGTCTGAAGCAGGTCTGAGCACGAGTCTGGGCATCTCTCCTGGCCTCCGTGCCTGCTTTATGGCCCTCTGGGTGGCTCAGTCGCTGCCCAACGTCTATTTAATACATTCCTTTTCTGCTTACATCCATCTGAGATGCTTTTCTTCCCTGGATATAATTGAACTCTGACTACTCTATGGCCTTAACAAGAATCTAACCACTTGAAACTGATTTTCATCTGAAATGTGAGTATTGGGACCTAAGGCTCTCACGTCAAGCTTGGTGGTAAAACGGTGTTGTGAGGGGAATATTGGGTATTCCAGTGAGGTTTCATGAGAAGTGCCTTCTCGTGTTATAGTCAGAGACTCACCGATGAAAAGTTTCCTGATCCTAAGGCCCAGGGGTTGAAGGCTTGGGTGAAAGGAATAACTATATCCTGTCTCCTCTCTGACTTCTGCAAACGGCCTCCTATTTAAAAGCCTCAATCTCAAGAATCTCTCATGTAATGGGATCCCCAATGGTGAAGCATGAAATCATATGTCTTAGCCTTTCTCAGTGAATTAACGAAACCCAAGACCACTCTGAAAAACAACAGTCTTTTGTTTTGTTTCTCCAGGTAAAAGACATGTTGACCATGTAGTCAACGGGTTTCACTAGAAAACTACTGAGATCAAAGTTTCTGTGAGTTAGTTTAGCATGTCAGTGAGAATTTAAGTGGTGATGCTGGAAAACAGTTACGAATTTAATTCAAGAAAATGTATGTGAAGAAAGACCCAACTCGCTGGGTGAATGCACTACCTTTCCATCGAACTGAAAATACATTTAAAGTGGGTCCCCTTTCATATGTTGAGCTGAGCAAACATATTTCACAGCCAGATATAATTGTTTAAAATTCCAGATACAAAAGGTAAGAGATTTTAGTAGAAAACAGCATAAAAGTTCAAAAAATAATGGTTTGAAAATTAGAACAGAGGATGTTTGAGGTGGACAGCTCACCGGCTGTAGGCTTTTACCTCGAATGAGCTGGTACCGGCTTCCTGTGCCAGCCCCGTACCTGTGGGGCGGCGAGAACAAGGATGGTTGTGGGAGAATGACTTTTCTATGTATGTGCTCAGCATAGCTCAATAATTTCAAGTCAGCGCACCGTTTTATATTTTTGAACTCTTCCTATGTATCTTAAAAGTGAGCGTGGGTTTAGTAAAACATTCAGTTTAAACATGTAGATCATGAAAATGCATTTAAAGTATTATTCCAGTTACTTCAATCTGGCCAGAAAATCACTTATCCATTTTATAATAAAAATGAGAATAAGTAAAAAATTTATTTCTGAAATTGTTTCCCAGAAGTGTCAAAAGCAAAGTTAGCAGAGACATTCCACAAAGTGTTGTCTTTCTTCCCGGGGGACACCTGTGGCCAGAGACACACCAAAATTGAGTGACAAGACCACATTTTATGCTTGTCACACACCATAGCCAGTTTTTTTGTTTTTTTTTTATTTTTCCTTTCACAGGTGCAATGCTATAAATAGTGAGTAGTTCGATTACGTTATTCTGGAGATACAACCTGAAGAAATGGACAGATTCTTTTATTCCTGTGCAAATACACAATTAATTTAGATTGTTCTCAAATCCCATATTAATTGTGTTGCTTTAGTTATTAGAAATGTCTCCATTTTTTTTCCTTTTTTTTTTTTTTTTTTTTTTTAGATTTTATTTATTTATCTTTAGAGGGGAAAGGAAGGAGAGAGGGAGAGAAACATCAATGTGTGGTTGCCTCTTGTATGTCCCCTGCCGGGAACTGGCCTGGCAACCCAGGCATGTGCCCTGACTGGGAATCGAACCGCGATCCTTCGGTTCGCAGGCCCTCGCTCAATCCACTGAGCTACACCAGCCAGGGCAGAAATGTCTCCATTTTTAACACAGAGAGACAACAGTTTTGACTACAGTTAGCATGGAAAGCCTGAATCATATTGTCCAAAATTTCTATTATGATATTTGTTTTGGACACAAAAGTGTTTCTTTATAATTTTTAATTCAAGCTAATGTTTATATATGGTAAAATGATACGCAATTGTTTAATACTGATTTCTCTTTGAAAGAGAAAATTTGGAAATGTTTAGACACTACTTTTTGTGATGCTGAAAATATATTTTATAATATGGTTCTTCAGAGTATCTTTGTGTTGTCGTGAATACATTAATTTATTCGAGAATAGAATTTTAAAAAGTCAATTCTTTTTCATTATTATTTATGCATTTCTGAATGGGTAAATTCATATTACAAAATGATGTGTCCTTGTGGCTTCCTGGCTACAGAGACAGAATTACTTGGGGTTGATCCTAAGTTCCATCACTTGGAGCTTTAATCTAAGGGTGCCATTGAACCTCCTTTAATTTTATGACTGTAAAATGCAGAAGAGTTACTGACCTCACAGTGTTATTTTGGAGGATTAAATGAGGAAATATAGGTGGATATGGGACCCATTAAGAATTACTTTTAACTTGGTAAAGTGCTATGTATTTTACAGAACATTTTTTCACGTATATGAGAACTTGGTCTTGCATTAACCTTCTCCAGTAGATGTTATATAAACTGTCCAGGTAAGAAAATAGAGACGAAAAGAGGTTAATGCAGACAATTAACAGTGACTGGAGGACGCAGTACCAACCTTTGACTCCCTGTTCAAAGACTTCGCTAGAATGGCATTTAGATTAGCAGGAATGAAGGCTCATAGAAATAGAAACTCAAGAATGTGACAGGTGGATGTTAAGAATCTTTGAGATGCTCTACTTGGGTTTAAGGAAAGAGGGACAAGAACATGGTCAAAGCATAAATGCCTGGATGCGCTCAGTGCATGAGTCTTGGTATCTGTTCTGCTTAAAAGACAACTGCATTCGCCTACAGCGTATCTTTAGGTGTATCGACACATCACACAACAATAATATTAATGCTTACACCTGATATAGTATCATTTAGGTTAAAATATATTATAGCACACTCTGTTTTGTCTTGTCCTATAGGTACTCAAAAAGCTAATATATAATTTTACATAAGAATACATTCTGGAATTAAAAATGGGGTGGTATAATGAGTGTCTATTCCTTTTTTAAAAATATATTTAAAATATATGCTTGTAACTGAAAGATAGTTTGGTCAGTTAAAAATATAACTCCATCATAACAAGCACACAATGCAAGCACAATTATTCACTTGATTTAAAAGGAGAGATCCCTTGGTCATGATTACTAAAACCAAAGGCAACAAATGATAAAGATGCAACATATACGATGTGTTTGTGCTGGATGGCACTGTATGTGCAGACTGAACTGAAAGGAGAATCTCTCTCCCTCACACACACACACACACACACACACACACACACACACATCCAAAGAAGACAGACCGGTTAAGCAAGAGAAAGATGCACAGCTGTCCTTCATTGGGTATGACTGAAAATACACCAATGACTTAAAAACTCCCAAATCAACAGGAATGATATTTTTGCAATTACTTCATTCAGCTTAAATTGTCTTGGATTATCGCAATCAACTGCTCCAAATAAAATTTCAGAATAGTTCTAAACTATAAGGATCCTATATTCAAATTTTTACTAGGTCTAGCATTTCTAGGAAAGAAAAAAAACCACATAAACAAAAATATTGCAAGCAAAATGCCACAACTAAAACAGGGACACTTAGAATCATGTTGTTTAAACTATACATTTAACAACTTAACAAGAATTCCATTGTGCTAAATATTGTCCTTCATAATTATAAATTTAGCGGATTTGCCATATGCAGAAAAAAAGAAATAGGCTATTGCAAAGGATTATACTAATAAATATGAAGTGATTTGAATTGCACATGTCGGCCAGCAGGTGGCGCTCTTGCAAAAAGACTGTGCGTAATCTTTTATGAAGGGTAATTGTGGGCTCTGGTTGAGGGAATTTCAACGTGTGAAGGATTTAACCCTGACCCTCTTTTCACCTCACCACCTACTTTACACTAATGACAACAGGATCAGTAAATTAAAGTGCGGCTGCCCGGCTATCAGTTTCCAAAGCTGTTGGGTCTAACTGTAATTTATGGTCAGTGGTTATTCAGCAGCATTGCCAAATCTCCGTAATTACTGCAGAGATGTACCCAAGCACCGAGAACAAATGTTGCTGCAAGCTAAACCAAGCCTTGACGTTGCTATAATTAGGCCGATGATTCATGGCATTTGTTCCTCTTCGAAGATATCTAGAGTAGCCAGAAAATTAAGTTGCCGTTTTTGATATTAGGGATGTTATTTTTGCGTCTGCATTTTTCTTTTCTCCTATGAAACTACATTTTGATCAAGGGCTGTTAATCCTTCACCCTTAATTACGTAAAGCACTCACCTTCTGGAAAGATCAATGGTGGGAGATAGTTATAAGAGGTGAACAAATAATTTCCGAAATAAATTTCCAGGGTTAAGGTAGAATATCTAGAGTATACATTCGTGAACAAGTCCAAAAATAAAAACATGATCAGATGTGGTCTGTGTGTGTGTGTGTGCGCGCGCGCACGCATGAATGTGAGCCTGCTCACGTGTGTGGCGTGTTTTTCAGAAGAAAATATGAGACTTTTGTTACTTCTTTGAATATGGAATACATAGGAGTTGTCATACAGTGACTACGTAAGATTTTATCAGAACTTTTATTTAGGTGACTCATTATTGCAATCAATGATTTCTTCTATTAACAAAACTGGCCATGGCTTCTTTGGCCAAAATTATGAATAGCAGTAAAAAATAAAACAAAACAAACAAAATGAAAAACAACCTTGAGAAATTATGGGTTCAAATACCAATTCTACCAAGCATTAGGCTTGTGAACTTAGAACATTATTTCCTTTCTTATCTGCAGTTTCTTATCCAAAAAGTACCATATTGCCAGTATCTTAAAAATGGTTGTATGGAATAAATGAAATAACATAAATAAAACACTATGCATCGTATTTGGTCCTCTGAGGACTACACAGAGCCATTGGCTCTCATACTATGACTGGGACTTCCCAATGAGATTATTGATATGGTCGTACGCGTTCATCAAATAAATCGTCCAGCTGGAAGATGTTCTAAATGTTATTTAATCTACTGTCCGACCTTATGTGCATTATTTGCTAGTTCACGTGCTTTAATATTTTGAGAAAATGGAATTCTCACTCGGGGAGCATTTCCAGCTCTCGCTGACGCACCAAATAGCTCATTCCATTTTGCCTCGCTATTCCCGTACTGGTAAGATGGGCTTAAATCTGCTTTCCAATTACCCCAGACCTGGACCCAGTGGATATATGAAATAAATTTTCAACATCAAAACACTTCTTACGACAATTATTTCAAAGCAATACATGTCTAATTTTTTCAATATTTCCTATATTGATATTTTGATACATATATTATTATCATTTGAGGATTTAATAAAACGTTGTTCATAAAAATATTTATCCCAGCTCCTTGTATTTAATAAACACGCCCTAAATTTACATTATGTTTTGCTGTGTCCATGAATTTACATGCTGGCTCCAAAGGATACACGACATTTCACCACTTGGCACCTTTCAATACTGTGAGTGAACTTGGCTATAGTGTCTCAGGTGTGGAAATGCTATTCTTCATGACCCAGTAGTTCATTTTTGTTTGTATTATTTTCTTAGGAGATGCATTCTAACATTGACTTGAGCTGAGTTGTCCTAAACAAAAATTTGAACATAACTCAGGATTTCTTTTATGTTCAATTAACAGAAAATAAATGGATTTTTTAAACCATACTAGTTTTATTGATTAATTTAACTCAATGTAATGAAATGGGTCTTGACTCAGCCCCAGCATCACTGAGAAGCAGTAGATGCTACCGGAACAAATGTTTCCAACACCTAATTTCTTACCGTCTCCCTTTCTCTCTCTCTCTCTCTCATTCTAATTCGTTGGTGTGGTTCAATTAGATGAGAGACCTTCCTATCTTCACTTTGTATGGTAAGAGTCCACTTCGTAATGAAAACCATTAAATAATCGGAATGCTCATGTGCACCCATGCACACATGCAAGAGAGAGAGGGACAAAGGGACACAATTAGGGATGCTCTGTGTACCTTAAGATGCTGCTGAGCTTCCCAAAGCCCTTCTGATTCTTGGCCTACGATGACCTAATTTTTCCACCTTCTGGAACTTGTAGCATGTTACTATACAAAATAAGAGGTTGAATCAAGCACGAGAAAAAACGATGTAATCAAGAGACATGGTGTCCGGATTTACAGGGGGAAATCACCTCTTAAAATATGTAAATGCTTGACCACTATGTTGTATACCTGAAATTGACATAGAACAATATCGGATGTCAACTCTGATTGAAAAAAAGGAGACTGAGAAAATTTAAAATATTTATTGACATGTAAAGACTGCTTGAACAAATCCATTACAACATTTTTTAATTGAAAAAAAAACTGTATTTTCCAAAACAAACAAAATGTAGTGAAAATAGTGGTCCTGGTTTACAATTTCACAAATCTCTTTAATGTCTGGAATAACAGGAGACCGTTGAACTTTTGCATCTCTGTTGTGGTTTGTAGCTCTGGATAAATTATATGAAGAAAATCCGGCTTCATACAGATACGTAGATAGAAAAGGGAGCAGTATGTTAATAGCCTTTTATATAATTGAGGATATTCTTTTTTGATTTTTATACTCAAACTCCACAAGTGTTTCCTAAATGTTTTTTTAATGTGTGGAATGTAAAACAGTATGAATGAATATTTTGTTTATTACATTAACATTCGCTGGCTTTTTTTGTACTTTGGATGGCTCCTTTGCTCGTGCATAATTTTGTCACACCATGAAGCGGGGTTTCAGAAAAGGCTGGTTCGCTGAGTAATGCATGTTTTCAAAAGTTGACACATTTTTTTACGATCCCAAGAAATCACATGCATTAGCAGCATAAACGGTGTCATCAGCTGTTTCCGTAGGCACTGGGAAGCTGCCAACCTCATCCTTTCCCCAAATTCTAGTTTTCTCTCGTGTCTTAATTTGGGCTTCTATAACAAAGTAGCATCGACTGAGTGGCTTATGAGCCACGGGCATGTGCCATCTCACCGTTCCGGAGGCTGAGAGCCCCAAATCAGAGCGCCAGGCGGGTCACGCTCTGCTGAGAGGCTCGAACTACCTGCAGACCTCAGGCTTCTTGTAACCTCACGCGGTGCGGGGCAGAGAGCTGTACAATCTCTGACCCATAGAGGGCGCTAATCCCGTTTGTGAGGCCTCCACCCTCATGACATCATCTAGTCCTAAATATTTTCCAGAGACGCGTCTTCTAATACCATCACATCGGGGTGTTAGGGTTTCAACACATGGATTTGAAGGGGGACGAAAGCATTCCGTCTAGAACACCTTGGAGCTCACGTGTTACCTCTGGTGACTGTCCCTGTTTGCTCTGCTTGACGTGGCAGGCTGGCTTCTCTCATTTTCAAGAAAGTATTTGACAGACACTCGAGTCTCAATAATCATTACTGGTCTGTCAGTCACTCCTACTAGTAAAAACAATGCTCTTTGAAAAAGCCTCCAATTCAGGGTGGAACTCAATTGCACGAGTTTTTTTTTTTTTTTTTTTTTTTAACCCAAGGAATCATTATGAATAAGGATGCAGCAAAAGTGCTTTATAAATAACTTCCACACTGTCAGTTTTTCAAAACGTGCACTCAGAGACTGACATTCTGTAACATCAATCATTATCCCTGCTTTTTCAAGGACATTTTCCAGTGAAACTGGAACCTTCTTTTTGGGAAAGCACAGCTGTAAAGATTACTGCTGGTACTAGGAGTCGTACTGGTACCAGCAGCACTAAGGACTGACGCAGTTGGCTGCCAGTACTGCCTGGGTTCATGCAAGAGCAGTGTGACACCTTGCAGCTTTTGCATCCTCAGTGCAAGTGACAATACGGTGAGCAGGGAAATAAAATCTCAGCATCATCAGGGTAAGTGTCTCGAATTTGCAGATTCCCTGAAGCATGTCAAGGACCCCTGGGACTTCACAGGCCAGGCATCTCTGTACTTTGAGATCATTGGCCTGATGTGAGGTCACTTCCAAATGAAAGGTTTTTAAATTGGTCAATGGGAGGGCTTTGCTAGCTCATCCAGATATGACAGTTTTTTAAAAATTGGTATGCAGCAGCAGAGTGGGGGATACCAGAGCTGAGCTGCTAAGCAGACCCCAATGAGAGAGTGCAAGCCTTAACCCAGAGAGGAAGTTGGGGGGAGAGCAGAGGTGGAAAGGGAGAGGCAGAGACGGAAGGAGCTGGTTCAGTGTGCTGCCAGGTTGCCGCAGGTCCTGGGGTCTCTGCTGCTGGTCAGTAATGACCTTGTGCTCTTCCAGAAACCCAGCCGATCAAACCACGAAGATCCACATCTTGGTTCCCTAACAGTACTACAAACACGTAGTACTTAGTTACACATAGTCTTACAGTAGCTCTTCTCACCTGAGATGGCATTTACGTCTTAGTTCATGGAAGGGACAATTTTTGATTCAATGAATATCGGTGCTTAGAGCAGCTGATCATTATTCCTTTGGGTGGCATTTGTCAGTAGGGACATCTATGGTGTCAGAGGGGGGACTTCATTAGGTTCCATCAATAGGAACCAAGTGGGTGTAGACCACAGATTCGGAAAGATATGTAAGGCTCAATGAGAGAAAGAGAACATGTACTTGGAGGCTGGTTACAGATAAGTAACAACAAAAGCAATCATTTATATAGATAAAGTATATTTTCTACCATTTTTTTCCGACTGAAACAAGAGTGAGAAAAAGTAAGAATGCCTTTGAAGACCAAACATCCAGGTCAATGACCTAAAGAAAGACCGCAGGTCATATGTCATTCCTGGTTATTGGGTTGACCAGAAAGTTCCTGTGGTTTAAACCCGTAAAACAAAAGACACATTTTTCATTTTCACCAATAACTTTGTTGATTTGGATATTTTGAGTATGTGGGCTGTCTCCCGTGTGCTGTAATGTTGATCGTTCTCAATTAGTGTCTTGATTGTATCGCTATCAACTTCACCTGGTCTACCCGACCATGGAGCATCGTCCAGCGAGAAATCTCCAGCACAGAATTTTGCAAACCACTTTTGACACATTTGATCAGTCACAGCACCTTCTCCATACACGTCTTTTTTTGTGTTTCAGTTATGTTTTTACCTTTCTTGAAATAATATGCCAAAAATGTTGTGCACCGTCTTCCATCTTCAATATTAAAATGGCGACACAAAAATGCACCAATTTTGATATTTTTTAAAATGCATGCTGATGTGACAGCTGTCACAATACAATCTAACAAAATTGTTTCAAATGCAGGTAGAGACAACTAAGTGCTACTACAGCCATCTTACAGAAAGATAAAAAAATTTAAAAAATAAAGCAGTATAGAATTTTCTCAGAAAACTAAAAATGGATCTGCCTTTTGACCCAGCAATTCCACCACTAAGATGATATCCTAAGAACCCTGAAACACCAGTCCAAACGAACCTATGCACCCCTATGTTCATAGCAGCACAATTTACAATAGCCAAGTGCTGAAAACAACCTAAGTGCCCATCAGTAAATGAATGGATCAAAAAACTACGGTACATTTACACAATGGAATTCTATGCAGCAGAAAGAAAGACGGAGCTCCTACCCTTTGTGACAGCATGGATGGAATTGGAAAGCATTACGCTAAATGAAATAAGCCAGGCGGTGCAAGACAAATACCATATGATCTCACCTTTAACAGGAATCTAATCAACAAAACAAACAAACAAACAAACAAGCAAAATATAACCAAAGACGCTGAAATTGAGAACAGGCTGACAGTGACCAGAGGGGAGGGAATTTCAGAGGAATGGGGGAAGGGTTTGAAGGAACTAGTATAGAGGACACACGGACAATAACAAGAGAGGGGTGGAGATGGGAGGGAGGTGGGGAGGGCTGGGGCAGTGGGCTGCGATGGGGGTAAAGGGCAGAAAACTGCACCTGAACAACAATTAAAATTGAAAAAATAAAAATAAATAAATAAAAACGTCTAGCCAACCCAGTATCTTTGCTGCAGGATCATTTCTAACATTATGAAAAAATACAGTATACAGTAGTCACTGGCATGATAAACTAAATTATTCTTTGAGGGGAAAACAGGGAACATGTTCCAAAGGAAATTTCACAGTGCATAGAAAAGCACCTTCAGAGATTGATCTGGAAGTTAGGGTGAGATTAATATTATTGGATCTTTGTGCTCAGGAACTACGTCCACCATGCAAAGCCCCAGACCACCCCTTGACACGTTCAAACACAGTGTAAACCACACGTTTGTGCATTTCAGTCCCCACCAACCTGTTTTTGTGGCCATGACTGTGTGATGAGCAATGGTGGGCAAAGGGTCCCCGTGAAGGGGCTTTGGAAACTTGGTTTGAGTTGTTTCTAATAGCAGCAAAGCAAGGTCTAGGTAGCTAAGAAAATTTAAACTCATCTGAACATGTAAGATAAAGCAGTAGAGTCAACATTTGCAAAATCCTTTACATTGTGACTCATGACTTAAAGACATTACCATCAATATCGATTATGAGAAAGATGAAGAATACTTCTGGTTTTACATACTCAATTGAAATCCAGGACAATATTTTCTTGGAAATAAAAAGAAAGTGATCTCAAGTTCACAGAGAAGAATAACAAGGTAGTACTGGTCAACAGAGTTTGGGGAAAAAGTATAACAGCAGTGGCTGACCTTCCAGATATTAAAATAGTAATTATAATTTTCATGCTGCATATTTATTTTATGATATATTTTCCTCTGTGCTGTAAGTATGAAATATCTCATAATTAAAATGAAGAATAGAAATGTTACAATTAAAGGCACAAGTAAATCAACGACGCAGAACAGTTCAGATTCAGGTGTACGTAAAAACTCAATACTGGAAAAAGGTAATATAATGGTCATTAATAAAAGATAGTGCTATTCAATACTTGTCACTAGCACTGTTGTGTAAATATTTAAGGAAACATATATCTAACAATAAATTATATGAATATACATACACACAAATAAACAACCCAGTGGCTTCTTTTTCCAATGCACCATTCATATCCAAGATCCTACATATTTTATGAATATCACCCACAACCACCTATAGAATCACAATACTACTGAAGACTTTGGAACATCCATATTCCCGAGCCAATATCTGGCTTCCTTCCCCTGTCCCAGGTCATGAACAGGAAGCCATGCAGTTTCTATAGGTCAATTTGTATTTCAAAACAGTGGGTCTACAACTGTAAGCAATCTGTATTTAACTTCTCTGCATTTCAGTGTATCAACAATATTAACACAGAAAGGTAGAAAGTGAAAATGACATTTGTAGGACACACTGACCTATTGCACGCACCATTCTCTTCTGAATGTGCACGCACACACAAAAACATTCCTTTGACCTATGACGTAGATACCCTTACTACCCAAATGTTAGAAATGAGGAAACTGAAGCACAGAGAAGTGAAGGCACTTTGTCGAGGTCACACGGCATTTTAAACAATGTTACATAGTAGTAAGACGTGCAGCTGGGATTTAAACCCCAGCCCTGTACTCCCCTGATTTATCACCTTCACCAACGTGTCGGATAGAAACAGAGATATTGCAACGTACCTCTCTAGGGCATATTGTTTATGAAACCGATACCACCATGCTTAACTCGAACTCTCAACCAATGTCCCTTCTCTCTTTAGCTTTCTCTACTAGGTGCACAAATGATACCTCTTCTCTGTTCAGAGACTTCCAGTTAACAGTACCGCGCACCCTAGACTGTTGGGCAAAAATCTTAGCAGACATGTTAAACTTAGCAAGTGATTTCTGTTCTAACTGCGCACCTGTGAGGGAAGGGCCCCCCCCCCTTTGCTGAGGCTGTCCAAGTTTCCAGCCATTCTTGTTCATAAACAGCACCCATTTCTTGCCCAAGAGAGTGACCACATTCCAGTTTGGAGGACAGATTTTATGGCAACGCTACATTGGAGTATATACACAACACTTTGGCTAAATTAGCTTCCCCCGAAGTGTATCCTGGAAGCCCTAGTCCCCAGTGAGATGGTCCTTGGAGATGGAGCCTTGGCAGGGGACTGGGTGTGGATGAAGCCACAAAGGTGGGACTCTCGTCATGAGATCAGCACCCTTAGGGCGAGAGAGATGAAGGAGCGCGCTCTCTCCACCCTGGGAGACATGGCCAGGAAGAGGCCTCCACCAGAGCCTCACCATGCTGCCACCATGACCTTGGACTTCTAGCCTCCAGAACAAGAAGAAAATCATTTTATTCTGTTTAACCCCAGTTTATGGTGTTTGCTTTGGCAGCCCATGCTGACTAATACACACAGCATCAAAATACTGCTATACGCATTGTATCAAATAGTAATAATTTACATGCTAATTAAGTTACGTGCGTGTAACATCCTTCCTTTATCTGATCACACATTTCTGTGTTAGACTTTAAAAATGTTTGTTATAGATAAACCTCAATTCTTCCAATCCTCGAAAATGTTCATCACTGCAGCTGAGAAGGAAGAAAGGTTCTGTCTAATGTGAGTTGAAAGATTGACATCAATACCCTCCGAGAAATATACTCAATTCTACAGGAGATGTTAACCTGCTCTCACAACTATTTGCCATCCAGACTGGTGAGATATGGTTTTGCTTGCAGTGTGGCCACTGGGGGGTCTGCTGAAAGTTCAGTGGGTCTGTTGCTGTTGTCCAGAGTGCAAATGTAATTTGGCTTGTTCAGGTCTCTGTGCCATATCTGTGCATATAGTCTCGCCTCCACTGCTCCATATACATCGTATTCTATAAAATAATATATCAAATAGACAATGATGTCCACATAAATATAGACAATATAGTGATTGAGAAAGATGTATAATTACGGGAAGCAAACAGAAGGTCACAGGTGATTCAGTTCTGATTGGAAAGTTTATTTCCTCCAGAAAAAAATAGGTTTTATAAATCGTAATTAATATTGTTTATAGGTGTCCAAATGTGTCTGAATCTATGTAATTCAGAGACATGGCTCCTTTGCTTCTGGAAGTTCTAATTATAGTTGTCAGAATTTGGTTAAGAATTTCACTCACGTTTAAAGAACATAAAGAATTCTTTTCCTCTTTCTTCTCTCATAAATATGAGAGCAATATTGTCCCATCAATCTTTTAGACAATGTAATCAGTGAGAATGTGCCTGGATATAATTTTACTTTGGTAGTTCTGCCACTTATACTATAATTTAATTAAGATATTAGGGGAATATACATGTGCACAGTTATATCAGGTTCACTGATCATCTCAAGAATGAGGCATTATGTTATCATTAGAACCAATATCCAAATCCATAAAATGTCTTTTAAAATATTTCCATTAACATTTGTGCTTCCAAAACAGTAACTTTCTATCACAAAACTTCATGTTTCGTTCATTTCATAGGTATTTGTGTGTTTTGTGGCTAAATAGAAGCATAAAAGGAAAAATAACAACATGTATAGATAAAGTGGCAGACTTCATCTGAAGAATTCTGATGCTAACATCGAAAAACAGGCTAATGAGAAACCAAGTCAAGTCAATAATAACCTTTCCGTAGAAAATCTGGCCTTGAACATGGTTAATAATGTCCATAGATCTTTCCATAAATCATTTTTATAATTTATATTTTATTGCCATTTTAAATAAAGGCAATATTTTATTTGAATTCACTTTCTGGGTTAATGTTTCTTTGTTTGCCATCATTGTTGCTAAATCCAGGAAGTAGCAGATAATGCAAATGATGATAATTACAATTAACATTTAATGAATGCTCTCGATGAACCAGTCACAGCACTAAATGTTTTCCTCAGCCTCTTGTGTTTGCAAATGGTTGTCTCACTAATAATTACATTTTAGTGCACGTTAAACAATGACACTAAAATTTGGGTAATGCCATTTTGATATAGGAAAATGAAGCCCAAGCATCTAGGATGCATTTTATAATTATGAAATTGCTATTTCTTCAAGGGTCTCTGCATCACCATACACGACTTGTTGTAAGTATTCACATAATAGCATTTCAGGGGATTCTACAAAAACGACTTTTAGCATAAACCCATGCATAACGTGGAAGACAACCATCAGAATATGTTCATTTGGGCAATGCACACACCTAGCGTTGGCCTTACAAAAGAGCCCTATGGCTACCTTCGGAGAAGACGGATTTTCACCCAGACTTTGAGTGGGCTGAAACAGACACAGCGCTTTTCCAGCCGCCCCTCCCTGCCTGCCCCCCCTTCCCTGCTAGGGATCAGACAGTACGGATGAAACTGGGCTGATTCTAATGACAGATGTTTCCCGAATGTTAGGTGTCCCTTTTGCCTTCTGCTTTTCCAGTATAGTTACAGAGGGATTTCATTGCTGTGTTAAGCCGCTCTCTGTCTTGCACCATTGTGACTGGCTTCTTCTCATCAGCATAAAGACATCCCTCAATACCACTCATATTTAAAAATTTAACAAGCAAACGGCACGTCTTGTCACTGGAGTCTCCTGCAAGTCCTGCATTTTTTCTGTTCAGTTTACGGAAAACACGTAGATCTTTTATTCACCATCATATCCCCTAGCACTTAGTGGGGCTCCTGGCACACAGTAGGACCTTCGCTTATTTTTGATGATTAGATACATAAACTGAAGATAACAGATTCCTGGTCCCTGTCAAATGCTGAGAATACTCAGATATGATGCCAAATACCCTGTTTTCCCTTCCTGGTCAGGGTCACTTTCTGCACGTCAGCCCAGTGACTGATGAGCAATCTACGAACACTTTTTCCGCACCCAGGTTTCAAATTTGGGCCAAGCCTTTGTCATTGAAAATCATTTATAAAGATCACAGTGTTTGCCCATGTCTTTAACACATGTACATGACTTTGCAAACGTTCACAACTACGTTTCTTACATTTAATGTTACATCTAAATGACTGTAATGTTTAGTGCATAAGACATTTCTAGATGGGAATGTATTATTGTGATGACTACTTGTATTTTTTGCTTTTTGTTTTTTCATAAACATATCTACTGAACAGAAATTTTCTTTCATCTCTGCTGCATGATCTAAATTTTCTCTGTCCTGTTGGTTCTATTGTGCCCTTCACAGGTACTAATTATCTACACCGTAGCTCCACCGTTTTGGGCTCTGGGGCCGTGATCCCTCTGGTTGGCTCTATTTCTGAGACATTTTTTCAGCAGCATGAAGGATTTTCCGGGGATTACACTTTACAACCTTGACCTGACTTTTGACAGAATGGTTCTGTTCTTTTTGAATGTAATTTGACTTATATTATGATACATTCGTTTCCCGACACTCTTTTCTTCGACAAGCTATTTTCCCTCTGAGTTTGTCGTGGCCCGTGTAAGAAATCACACGACCTTTTTATTGGCAGCCCTCTTCCCCACACACCAGGTGACTCACTTCATACTTTCCAAAATAAGCACCCCATAGATTCTTTCAGCTTCCTAAAGAAATATTTGGTGCCAATTACTTAAAATTATTTAGAGATAGTCTAGACATCTACATGTAGCAGAGATATGCCCTCTCTCCCCTAAGACATTCATCATTCAAACACCTGTTATAAATGACCACTGATAAATGCTTCACATCAGGAGACAATAATCATACAAACCAAAGAATCAACAAAGGGAACTACATTTGATCTTACTTTTCAAGGAAAGAACAGCATTTACATGTTTTTGCTAATTTCATAAGTCTGTAGCATTGGTTCCATTTCTTCGATAAAATACTATAGTTTAACGTTCATCTATTGGGCCATCGAGTTGTGAGTTTACAACTAAGACACAAGGAAAGAGTTTTTCTATATACTTAAGGTTTTCCGTAAAGGAGAATTGGGGATTGAGAGATTATAATTCAAGATCTTCATTATTCTCATCTCTAAAGTGAATACATCCACTCTAAACACACCCATGGCTTCTTAGTTTGGAACTGTTCGGGAGAAATTTGAACCTTCTTTCCTGAGGCCTATATGTTACCAACTATGTTGAACTGAATGAACAGTGCCTGTTAAAAGGAAAGCATCTATAATTCTGTGGAAAACCTGTAGGAGGAACAAAAAGAGAGGAATATTGCTAACAATAATTATTAGAATAATGATACATGTGCATTCTTCATAGAAAAAAGCTCTAAGTTCAGAGTAAGGAGTCAGTGTGCATATGAATGCATACAAAAATGGCTTTCTAAAAATGTATTATTCAACACTATTTTTTATACTGTGCTTTTTAAAAAAGATTTTATTTATTTATCTTTAGAGGGAAAGGGAATGAGAAAGAGAGAGAAACATCAATGTGTGGTTGCCTCTCACGCACCCCCTGCTGGGAACTGTCCTGCAACCCAGGCATGTACCCCGACTGGGAATCGAACCGTGATCCTTTGGTTCGCAGGCCCAGGCTCAATCCACTGAGCTACACCAGCCAGGGCTGTACTGTGCTTTTTAGAAAAATGTATATGCATGCACGCATTTCATTTTTAGGTATGTGTAAAATAGAGGTGTTGTCGAAATGGTAGTAAAATTAAAAAAGAAAACATTAGAATTTGAAGTGTCACCTGCATCGCTGACGTGGATTTAATCAGTGGCCGTCCTGGCTCCGTGGACCAGAGTGTCAGGGCGCTAAATCCCATGAACACGACTGAGGCCCGGAGTGCCAGTAAACATTCTTCGTGTTTCTATTGCATGAAGCATAGTACTTTTAGCTCAAAAATTCGAATACAATTTTAATAAGTAAATTCGAAATATAAAATGGACCGTCCCCATAACATTTAACAAACTACAGGCAGAGCACTGCACTACTTTACACTTTGGTACCTTTGTCAGGACAGAGGTGTGGGCGGATACGCTTACCGCTCAGGTGGGATGACGGACAGGGCGGTAATTTTTAAAGAGCCGGGCACTCCTTAGAAAACACACTCCATAAATGTATAAACATCTTTTGGACTGATAGGAAATTAGTTGCCATGGTAGCTTTTTAGGAAATACAGTCTTTGTCTTCAAAGCATTTACTCGCTGGGGTGGTTTTAAAATGTAGGTCATGTGCCATTGGTGGAGGCACAGCTCATTATATCTGCTTGCCTTTGTCGCGGGTTCATCTGAGGCATGGAATTCACTCCGGCATGGTGACTATTTTTGTGCGTTGAATCTCTTAGAGCCTCCCTGAGTGCCTTTTACTGTTCAAACCGGCACTGTGAAATGTACACGCCGGACCAAGAATTCGAGTATGTGGATTTATAACAAAGGTAATCAATGCTCATTCTCAATAGCTTTTGAAATGACAGCAGCCACAAACCATTAGATATGCGTGAGATAAGCTATGCTTTTCTCCTCCCAACCTTTCGACCTGCTGTGAATGTGCACAATATTTTTATTTCCGCACACCAGACATTCAACAAAGCGATAGCCGTGGTTTTTTTTCTCATTCCCCAAAATACCACATCTCCTGTTTTGCGATACAGCTGGTACTGAGTACACATTAAATATATATTCAAGGCCTCTAATTTTTAAAAGTGACAGCTCTTCACAACTGGTAACAGAGTGCTCTCACTTAGTGTTTTTCTTCTATAGTTAACGGTAGACAGAAATTAAGATACTCTTATTTAAAAATCTTCTAAACCACAGAATTGTTGTTATTTGGCATAAAATATTTACTCATTAAAAAAGAAATGGTTGCTCAGTACCAGCGCCTATGTGACAGGCACCATGCTGGGTACCAAGGACACGATGCAACGACCCCTAGGTCAGGAGCACACAGTTCATCGGACAAAAAGGAAGTTTCAAGACCAAACAAAAATGGAGCTTTGGTATCGATACTGAGTGTCTTAAAAATAACGTTAGAAAATCATACGGCTGAACGTTGGCTGGATGGGATCCGGGACTGGTTTTCTGATACACCTTGCGTCTGACATAAGGTAGGAATCAGAGATGCTATTCCTTGAC